>JALAZF010000484.1:0-2857500 GCA_022829125.1 Lathyrus tuberosus
TACCGAATGATAAGCATCTGCAAGAAAGGTCGGTACAGGATTTCCAATCAGAAATATCTTAATGGCATTGATATCAACGAAGTTATCAATGTTGGGAAACAGAAATAACCCGTAGGTGAGCAAAACAAAGATACTTTCGAAGGCAGTCACGTTCCCTATACTAGCAAAGTACAGAGCTTTCTTTACCAGAAACTGAGTTGGTAAACCTTGGATTCCACCCTTAATGGTCATGTGAGTCCTGACTTCTGACTCGTCCAAATAGATTGCTCTTGCAATGGTTTGATCTTTTGGAATTTCTTCCAGTCCAGAAAAGGGAGCTTGGCGTGTGATGGGTAAATCAGTCAGGTGAGAGTACACCTCAAGTGTTGGTGCTAGTTGATAATCCGGGAATGTGAAATAGTGATAGACCAGATCGTAGAACTGAATAAGTGTAGACAGGATTCCTTCAATTACATGGACTCTTAATAGAGACAGCAGTCCTTCGTACTTAGCTCTGAAAGCATCAGGGTTGGTGATCATCCTTGCCAACCCTCTTAAATCCTCTACTTTTGGAACCTTGAAGGTGTACTTGTGAGTCTTCCTTCTACCGAAATCCATAACGCAATCTTTCTTTCTGATATTTGCAATCATTGTCTTAGTTTAATTTGAAAAAGAGAGACTAGAAAAGAATATTTTTCTTTGTTTGAAAGTTTTTTAGATGAAATGAATGCATGAATGCAGCACACAAAAACATAGTAAAAACATGGGGTCAAAGGTTCGGTGTCATGAAGTCATGGCTCTACCCATCCCCAAAGGTTGTACTAGTGATTTTTTGTACCTGTCCTCAAAATCATCGACCCTCTTGGGATAACAACAGCAAGCTGGTTCACCCGAGCGAGTTGATGTATCTTAGAGTAATCTCAAATTAGGGTAGTGTCGCGTGACAACTATTTCCGATAGCTTCCGCACTACAAAATTCTAACATGGTCTCGGTCTACTAAATCCTTAGTTTCATGGACACCACAATCAAACAATCTGTTTTCAATAACCGAAGTCGTATAGGCATTGAATCCGCAAAAGGCATCTCCACTGATTCGATGGTCTACCGGGGTCTCTTATTTGGGAGTCACTCCCTGTAAGATTACCCGTCTAATGCCATCACTTATCTTAGGTGTCACTCAAACTTTCCAGATGCGGAATCACCCGCAATCCCATTAGCAGAAAAATAAACACGAATATCAAGTAGGAAAAGCGATATATATATTTATTCCTAAAACTAACATCCTAGACCTCTTAAGAGCTATAATCCTAGTCCTATACAGACAATGACTCCCTAGCAGAGTCGCAATTTTACTATGGAAAATGGGGACGATGATGACTAGCTCTAACAATGACTCCCCAGCAGAGTCGCCATTTTACTGTGGAAAATAGGGACGATGATGACTAGCTCTAACAATGAATCCCCAGCAGGGTCGCCATTTTACTGTAGCAAGTGATTTTTGTCGGTGACGCGACCACCTTATCGCTGGTTTTTAGGTTTCTCCCCACAATGAGGAGGAGGTGCTACTTTCTGATTTCTTATTTATCCCATGAAGCTGGAAGGGAAAAGGAAGTTATCTAAAACTAACCTTGCACGCGATTGTTTAAAAGAGATTGGGGGGTCCGGGGTTAGGTTATACGATGAGGAGTTGTCAGTTACCCATCCTATATGTGGTTATCCACAAGATGTTAGCTTTAGGTTTCGCTTTGTACTTGATGGTGTTTATCTGTTAATGGGTTGGGAAAGTTTCTTAGGAAATATGAGAGAGTGAGTGAGTTTTTGTTGATGTTCGGGCTTGCCGATGTTTTTGGTAAGGTACTAGACATAAGTTTTGATTGTTGTGTAAAGGTACTGGACCTAGTGTTTTTGATTAGTATGCTCACTAAGATTTCACAATCTTATGCCTACGTATTCCCGTTTAAAAGAAACAGGGAAATCAGAGCATTCGTAGTTCCTCCTATTCTAAGGGGGGAAAATGTTTTGGTGTCTTGTTCAAAGCCCAAGATTGAAGCTAAACAGTTATTTGTGTCTTGTTCAAAGCCCAAGATTGAAGCTAATTGGTTGATTGACTCCACTAGGGAAGTCCTTATACAAAGCCTAAGAGGAGGCTAGGAAAAACTGACTCAATAAGAGAGTGTTTATATATGTGTCTTGTACAAAGCCCAAGATTGAGGCTAAAAAGAGACTGACTCTTTGGGGATATGATTATACAAAGCCTAAGAGGAGGCTAAAAGTTTAAATTTTCAGGGGAAAAGGTTATATCTGTCTTGTATGAAGCCCAAGATTGAGGTTAAAAGGGTTTTTAACTCCGCCGGGGAGTTTTATATGTGTCTTGTACAAAGCCCAAGATTGAGGCTGAAATGGGACATTTAACTGACTCTGGTGAGGATATTTTTGGTGTCTTGTACAAAACCCAAGACGGAGGCTAAAAGGATTTAACTTTGTTAGAGAGTATTATCTGTCTTGTACAAAGCCCAAGATGGAGGCTAAAAAGAGTTTGACTCTGCTTAGGAATTCATTCCTCAAAGCCTAAAAGAAGGTTGGGAGGAAGTGAATCTGCTGGGGAAGATATTTGTCCCCAAGTTTAAGAGATGAAGATTTATGTCTTATACAAAGCCCAAGATTGAGGCTAAAAGGGTTTGACTCAACAAGAGAGTGCTTTTATCTGTCGTGTACAAAGCCCAGGATTGAGGCTGAACAAGCTGGATAAATCATTATACAAAGCTTGAGAGGAGATTAACTCCTTCTAGGGGAAATCATTATACAAAGCCTAAGAGGAGGCTAGAATAGATTGACTCAACAAGAGAGTGTTATTATCTGTCTTGTACAAAGCCTAAGATTGAGGCTAAAAAAGGTTGACTCAACAAGAGAGTATGGAACGTGATTGACTCAACAAGAGAGTCTGAAAAGTGATTGACTCAACAAGAGAGTCTGAAAAGTGATTGACTCAACAAGAGAGTCTGAAAAGGTTGGCTCCGCTGGGGAGAATCAATGTACAAAGCCCAAGAAGAGGCTGATTATGCAGAGGAAATATCATTATACAAAGCCTAAGAGGAGGCTAGCTTCTGCAGGGGATTATTGAGATCTCGAGGCAGGTCCAAGTGGGGAATCAACTCTTGCTGAGGGTTATAGAAGAGTTGAGATGTCAGATGCCTTGAGGTTCTGATTTGAGATAGTGTTATACTGATGATAAACTGACCCTGGCTAGGGGATTTTAGGAGAGAGACTGGGTTTTAGAACTCATGGGTTTTATCTCTACTGGAGATTGATCGGGTGATCAGGGTTACTTCCTTTGCTTGTAGGGAACTTGAGAATATCTTTGAGACTCAAGGGGATTTAGATTGTCCAAGTCTATTGGTATGGAAGAGTTTTATCTTTTGTATGATGCCCAAGAGGAGGCAGGTGTTTTAAGGGATGAGAATCAACCCTAAGTTCGAGGTTTGATGCTGGAAAGAATGCTCTAGCAAAGGATGACTAAGTTCTGTCTTATACCTTTAAGAGGTCTTCAGGGTCCTTGTATTAAGCCCAAGAGAAGGCATGAGAACTTCTAAGAAGCCGGAGGAGCCTTGTACAAAGCCCAAGAGGAGGCGGGGATGCTTTTAGGAAGCCTGTGGGTCCCAAACCAAAGAAAAGTTCAATAAATGCTATTCACCGAGAATAGATCATTTAATGAATAGTTCTGAATTTTGAAGAAACTCAAGAGATGCTATTCACCGAGAATAGATCAACTCTGGGGAGTAGAATTTCTTTGACAATTTCTAGGGTGACAATCTGAGAAAAGGTTCACGAAGAATACTGCCTTTGTCTTTGTTCCATATTGTTTAAGCCCAAGAGAAGGAAAGACTATATCTGGAAATCATATGGGGATCTAGTTTTGACTGTATTTAAGAGCGACCAACTGACTTTACTTAGTTCTACACCTAGTTGTCAGGGAAAACTCTAAATGACTATACTAGTATATATACAGTTGATATATGACAAGTATGTAAAAAGGTATGAAAGAAAACTTACAGTGCGCAGCTTCCCACAATACAGTTATATATATTAAAGCATGTAAATGAAAGTAGATAAAATTTACAGGTGAGCAAGCTTCCATGCTGTATTGTTAGTTATTCAAAGAAATGAAAGAAATTTTTTATAACAACATATATATTGAATCTAAATCAAAAGGAAGTTGTTTTTGAAAAGATTGTTGGGGCTTATACTCAAGGAGAGGTCCAAGGTTTAACAGTGATCGCACTGTTGTTTAGAAAATGTCTCAAGACTTATACAATGACTGAGGCCCAAAGAGGTTTTCTGTACAAAGGTATGGGTCTTACAACTCAAGGAGATGCCCAGGAGAGGTTTTAAAAGAAAAAAGATTGGGCTTAAAACACGAGGGGAGGCCCAGGTGATTTGATTTTGAATCGGCGATCGCGCCGAGATTTTTGAAAATGCAGTGGGACTTATACAATGTCTGAGGCCCAAAGTTATTTTATTTGCAAAGGATTGGGTCTTACACTATATTAGGGGCCCATGAGTGTTTGAAAAAATTTGTTAGGGTGAAAATCAAAGAAACCCTAATTTCATCATATTTTTTTTAAGTAATCCTTTTAATAAAATGAATAAAAATGACAAAAATACCAAATAAGTCTAAATAAACTACTTGTAATTTTTTATTAAGGTTTGAAAAATGAGGTTTTAATCACAAGATGATTTAGGACTCATTTGATTTTGATTTTCAAGATGAATATTCATTTTTGAAATGTTTAAAAACAATAAAAATGAATTTATTTACAAAAATTTCAACTATATTAAATAACAAATATAAATTTGTTTTTTTAGTGGAATAAAATATTTTAAGATTTTTGTGATTTTTTGCAAAAATAACCAATCAAACATAATTAAAATTGAGAGAGAAATTAATTTTCCAAATCATTTAAAATAATATGACAAATATTAAAAAAATGGAAAAAGTGGTAAAAAAAAAGGGCCTGGGCGAGGGGGATTCGAACCCCAGACCTCCAAGTTGCAGTGCGCGCCTTCTACCACTGGGATAGTGATACATCCGTGTATCAAAACCACCCCATGAATACATAAGGAGTGCCTTGTTTTAGGCTTGGGTAAGGTAAGGCAAGGCAACTTCTTGGGCCAAAAACGTAAAGCCTGTAACTTTCTCATTTCTCCATGGATTGGGACAAAATTTAGGTCTATCCTGCCTAGAATTTCACAAGGAATCCAATGGTGCCTTGGTTTTTTCAGATGAGGCCCCCATTTTAAAACCCGATGGTGGTTTTGAAATAGGCCTATAATTGCATTTTCTATGCTACCTCATGTTACAGGCAAGAATTACATGATGAATTGGTTCAAACACAACATATATAACATGTATGAGATGTTTATGATCAGTGGACTTCAAAGCAATGCAGATTTCAAAGAGTTCAAGTTGTGATGCTTACCTCTTTGGGAGCTTTTTGTGCTATCTGCCAAGTTTCTTGTGCCAGGAGTAATTTGATGCTTTAGACACTCTCAATTGATCCCTTAGAAGCTTTTAGAATGGTTACCACTAGCTGGAATCCTCAGGAATAAGTTTGAGCTCTTTCTTGCAAAAGGGGAAAAAGTGACCAATATGGAAACTCTTTCAAATGGTGTTCCAGATGTGGGGAACCATCAGGGACAGTTCAAGGATGATATTTGAAGTGTGTTTGAGGTTTAATCAGGTTTTGAAAGTGATTGAATCAAGACATGGCTTGAAAAATGCAAAAAAGTCCAATTTTGGAGGTTTTGGAAGTGGACTTTGAGATTTTGGTGTTACAGGTCACATGTTAGTGTTTGAACAGCTTAGATACAACATATTAGATGTGTTTGGATCATGAGATGTGATGGAATTGCTCTCTAACTCTAAAACTCAGAGATACCTTGCAAAAGAAGGCATTCTGGCCTAAAGAGAGGGATTTTGAGGAAAGCTTCAAATTGGGTGCTTTGGTGTACTCAAACTGATCACAATTGAGGCCTATATATAGTGTGTCAAGTTTGTTTTGGCATCAATAGTGAATGGAGGCTGCAGCAGGCCTTTGGCCAATGTTTAGCAAAAGGAATCTCAAGTTTCCTCTAGCCATTGATTTGAGATTAGAGCACAGGCTTTGTAGCTTTATTTCAGAGATAAAATTGGACTGAATTCAGTTGGAATAGGCTCAGTTCATGCCACCTTGGTGTATCCATTGAATGCTTGGAAACAAAATTGGAGTCTTGGCACTTTTTAGCTCTTTTAGGTTTGGCATGGCTACTTGTAGATTCTTGACCTTTGGAGGCTTGGAGATCAGATCATCCCCCTTGGATTTGATCCTCTAATGTGTCCAAATTGATAACAAGGCTTGGATTTATTAGATTTGGATAAATCGAGCAAAATGCACAAATTCTGCCTTGCAAAAACCAGTTCATGATGCCATGTTTCAAGGGTTATATCTCCTTGCTCAAATGGAATTTGGAGATGATCTGATACTTGTTGGAACGCCCTCATGGCATACTTTAACTTTGATGTTCACCCCTAGACCTGGTTTGACTTGGATCAAGGTGAAAAATGTCCCTACATTTTGGAAAAAGTAAGGCAGATTCTGACTTAGTGAAAATTTCACTAAGTGTTGGAAAAATGTCATTTTCATGTTTATAGCCATTTTGATCACACCATAACTAAAAATCCATGAGGAATTGGAAGGAGATGTAGTTGACACTTTTGAAGTATGTAATGAGAGCTACAAATCCAGCTTTGGACCATCCAAAATGGTTGCTTGGATCTCAAGTTATGGTCCTTGGAAGTTGGTACCGTAGCCACTTTGTTCCATAACTTAGAAAAATTCTAAGTTTTTTATGGTTACCCCTTTTACAAGTTAACTCACTTTCTTTGATTTTTCTTGATGAATTATGATTCAAATAACATATTAACATTATTTTAGGGTCAAGGAACCATAATTGTGAAAAATCCCTAAAAGTCAAACTTAATTTTGTGCACAGTTGACTTTTTATCACATGAAATCCAAACTGTGCGATCCTTTGTGAAATCAAGTCCTTGTCCTAAATCAAACCTAATGGATATATTTCATAGGTGTTATATGGTGTATTAAATCATGTCTCAAGGTTTGGGAGCATGTCTTGGTCAAAAGTCAAAGGTACAGTTGACTTTTTCCTCGAAACCCTAGTTGTGGTCCTGATGAAATTGAAACTTGTGAATCAAGCTTCCTGGGTCAATCCATTGTTGAAAATGGGTCAACGTAGTAGATTGGAGACCCTCAAATCATGTCTTGAGGTCTTGGCTCATGTTTTGTCCCAAAAGTCAACTTAGGGGTGAATTAGGTCAAGAAACCCTAATTCCTGATTTTTGGTAAATGCATCCCCTGAGGTTAAATTGACTTGATGATTGGGTCCATGAGGTCCCTTAGAGTATCTTGGGTTATATTTTGAAGCATTGGCTCCTGGTCAGAGGAAAATATTCATCTGGAGGCCTTGGTCGACCAAAACCCTAATTTGGTGACACTGGCGATCCTGAGGCTTGATCCACTTGGAATGTTGCAACCTTGTGCTTGATTCTTGATGTGGGAGTCCTCTTGATCCTTTATGGGTATTTGAGAGGTTAGACATGTTGAAGATCATGTTATTCCTTGATTGATCCTTTGTCTAAGTGCTCAGAGAGGGCTTGAAATGCTAATTCTTGATTGTGGTGAATGCTCAACCATCTTTGAGGAGATTGATGAGGCATGTAAGTACATCCATATTAGGATGATGATTTTCACAATGATGGGAAATCTTAGTGGTCAAAATTTGGGGTATGACATAATAGTTCCAAGGCTACACAATTTCTCTTTCCTAAGTCATTCTTAGTTCTCTTATGGAGAGTTCCCCAAGCATGCAAAACTCTATCCTTAGTTTCTGCACTGGCTTCCTCGTTAAGATAGAAGAAACCGGACAAAAGGATGTTCTTAGGCTTGTCTTCCATGGGGTAGCCAAACTGGCATCTAGCAAGAATAGGGTTGTAACTAATCCCACCTCTGATACCAATGAGTGGCACGTTGGGGAATGAGCCACAACTATCAATGATGACCCCTTTGTCATAAGCTGAGTCGTACCAAACCACATCAGTGTGAGTGAGAGATATGATTCTCTGAGACCAACGGAGCTTGTATGGATTATCTTTAAAGTGTGTTTTTTCTGAGGCAAATGTGTAACAAACCACTTGCAGAGCAAAGGTGCACAACACAAGATGGTGTCATTTCCTTTGAGAGGTCTGTGATGAATGGTGTGATAAGTCTCACCAAGCAATGTGGGTACAGGGTTTCCACTTAGGAAGATCCGGATTGCATTGATATCAACAAAATCTTCAACATTAGCAAACAAACCCAACCCATAGACAAGTAATGCGAAGATGGCTTCAAAGGCATCCATGATGTTCATCTTAGCTAGGTAGAAAGCCTTATCCATCAAGAACTTAGAGGGTAGGCCTTGATTCCATTCTTGGTGGTAAGGTTAGCCTTAACTTCAGACATCTCCAAGTGAATAGCATCAATAATATCCTTTGGTGAAGGAATATTCTCTAAACCACTGAAAGGCTCTTGTTCCAAAACCGGTAGACCAAACAAATAACAATACTCCTCCAAAGTTTGAACGAGCTGGTAGTCGGGAAAGGTGAAGCAATGGTAAAGAGGGTCATAAAACTGCACCAACGTGTCAAGAACTCCATCTTCCATCTTAGTCCTAAGGATACCAATTAACCTTCCATAGCATTTTCTGAAGTCTTCGGGCTAGATACCAAAGTTGTCAGCTTTTTCAACTCTACCAAATTGGGCTTCTTAAAACTGTACTTCTTAGTGTTCCTTTTCTCAAGATCCATGATACCTATGATTTGCAAAGGAAAAGACGACTGAGTTCCTTAAAAACAACAATGGATGCAATGATGAATGCATGTAATGCACAAAACACATAAACACACAAGAACAAATATACATGCAACAAAACACATAGGGCCTTGGTTTAGGGGTCACATGCGTGAGGCCATGGTCTACCCATCCCAAAAGGTGTGTACTATGGGTTTATGATCTATAGAACAGGGTTCTAAAAAGTTCCCAGAGTCATCGATAAATCTTTCGGATATTATCGGCATACACTACTACTCGTGCTGGTTAATAATATTCTCAAGATAAACTCGTCTGAGTGTAGAATCGCATGACAACCATCACATGTCTACACCTGGATAATCACTGTACTACGTCCTAAAAAGGCCAAGTGGGGTAAAGGGTAACTAAAGTTCCTCAGTATCACGGACTCCGAGGTCGAAAAGAGTGACATCAATACGACTACTCGCATCAGACATCAATAATCCCAAAGGGGCCTCCACTGAGCGTGGTCATCATATGTCAAACATGTTAGGACTACTCCCAACAGCCTACTATTGATTACACCATAATCCTATCATATGTGTACTCTCAAGTCTGGGTTAGGACTTATCTCACCACTCAAATGTGGCAACCCTGCTAAACAGAAGAACCCAAGCATATACAGACATACAGATATATACATATATACAAGTATACAGGCAAACAAACATATAAATAACACAAATACAAAAACAAGGTGGGCTTAACCGTCTCTAAAGTTTTTCCCCAGCAGAGTCGTTATTCCAGTTGCGGTGAGAATCAGATATCAAGCTATTAATTAACTTGAATCACAAATCTTTGAAATTCACCACCAAGCTTTGATTTATCCAAAGGAAAGGGTGAAGATCGAAGAAAACCCTAATTGCGCTATGTAAAGACACAGCTAAGAGATCTAAGGTTCGGGGGTTGGTTATATCTATGGAAGGTGTTAGCATCCTAGACATCTGTAGTACTCTACAAGAACCTCTTGTTTATATTATGTTATGTTATGTTTACTTGCTAAGGGATCTGTGCTAAAGGGTAAAGGTAAAGACCTATGGTCAAGACCTAGGGGTATGTACACTAAGTATGCTCACCAAGACGTTGCATCTCGTGCCTACGTATCCAAATAAGGATGGAATCAGAGCATTCGTAGTTCACCTCAACGAGGGTGAGGAACCATTGACTATGGTCAAAGTTCCAAGGGGAATCAGTATGATACTCACATAGAGTTAAAGAACTCTTTAAGTCTAAGTTGAAGGGGTAAATTTAAGAGGTTAACTTTGAACAAAGTCAAAAGGGAAGTGAATACTCATGATGATGAGAATCACATAGAGTTTAAGAACTCTATCCTAATCTCTAAGTTTAAGAGGGGTGAATGGCTCTAATAAGGCCAAAGGGAAGTGTAACATCATTATGATGATGCTCACATAGAGCTAAAGAACTCTAGGTTAATCCTAAGTTGTAAGGTAAATGGCTCTAATGAGGCCAAAGAGGGAAGTAAACATCTATGATGATAGTGCTTACAAGAGGGTAGGTGAGGATCCTAACCTAAACTAGGTCTAGGGGAAATGGCTCTAAAGAGGCCAAGGGATTGGAATGGCTCTAATGAGGCCAAGAGGTTGAGGATGGCTCTAATGAGGCCAAGAGGTAATGAGCTATCTATGACATTAAAGTCAATAGAGAGACTTTCCTTTGGAAGGAGGGGAACAAAGAGGGTTAAGGAGAAGAGCTGACAAGCTTGCCTCACTTAAAGGGATAACTTAATAAAGTTAAAGATAAAGGATAACAATGATATTCACACATGAATTAATGATGTTGATAAACACATGAATAAAATACATGGATTGAGATGGTGAATGTGATGACATTAAAAGTAAACACTTAAGAAAGTATACAAGTATTATGCTAACACACATGGATCATTCATAATGAGCAAGGTAAACACCTAAAGGGGTCATGATACAAGTCTAGGCATCTTAATCAAATAGGTGATGACCTAACATGGGGAATGTCTTTGACCTAATATTTGTATAAAGGGAAAGTATCACTTATGTTATGTAGAGTCCACTTTTATGAAAGGGAACTCTAAACACATGTACATGGTATGACCTAAGTTGATGGTTTGTACCTTAAGATGCTAGAAACAAGGGGAAAGATTTCTAAGTGAAGGTAAAGACCTAATTGAAACTAGAAGGAGATGACAAAACTTTACAAACTTAAACATATAAACATACACTTAAAAGTGTACCTAAATCAAACTATACAAAGCTGCAAGCTCAAGTTAAGGCTCAAGGGTCTAAGCATGGTAAGACAAGTTGTAAAAGTCCTAAAAATGGTGAGGGAGACTAAATGGTATGATCATGGAAAAGAAAACCTCCTAAATAAACCCTAAAATGATCCTAACTTTTCATATGAACAAAAAGCCCTAAAATAAATTATTTTGGAGATTTTTTTATGTCATAATACAATAGGTAACAAGAGGAGACTACTGCAAAAAGAATGGATTAAAAACTCTGAAGTATGAGGAAGTTATGGATTTTTGAAGTTTGTAAAGAAAACATGAAAACTAAGTACTAAAAGAAAGGGAAATGGTCCTAGTGGGGTTTGAACCCATGCCCTTGGCTTTATATCAAAACATTTAACCAGTTGCGCTGGTTGTTAGGTTTGTACCACAAAGGCTTCCAAAAAAATAAAAGGGAAACTATCATGAATCCTTCACAACACAACACGCTGTAGCGAGCGATTTTTGACGGTGACGCGACCACCTTATCGCTAGTTTTTGGGTTTCTCCCCACAATGAGGAGGGGATGCTACTTTCTGATTTCTTATTTATCCCATGAAGCTAGAAGGTAAATGGAACCTATCTAAAACTAACCTTGCACGCGATTGTTTAACTGAACAAACGCTTTAAAGAGATTGGGGGGTCCGGGGTCATGTTATACAATGGGGAGTTGCCAGTTACCCATCCTATATGTGGTTATCCACAGGATGTTAGCTTTAGGCTTCGCTTTATACTTGATGGTGTTTATTCATTAATGGGTTGGTAAAATTTCTTGGGAAATATGAGTGAGTGTGAGTTTTGATGTTGATGTTTGGGTTCTTCCCGATGTTTTTGGTAAGGTACTGGACCTAAGTTTTGATTGATGTGAGAAGGTACTGGACCTAGAGTTTTTGATTAGTATGTTCGCTAAGATTTCGCAATCTTATGCCTACGTATTCCCGTTTAAGTGAAATAGGGAAATCAGTGCAATCGTAGTTCCTCCTATTCTATGGGAGGAAAAAGATATTTGGTGTCTTGTTCAAATCCCAAGATTGAAGCTAGAAGGTTTTGACTAAGAGAGAATTTGTCATCTCTAAAGAGGGATTGGACTTACTCTGAGGGTATTGTTGATTTTTGTGTGCCTTGATCAAAGCCCAAGGTTGAAGCTAAGAGGTTGATTGACTCCACTAGAGAAGTCCTTATACAAAGCCTAAGAGGAGGCTAGAAAAGGCTGACTCAACAAGAGAGTGTTTATCTGTCTTGTACAAAGCCAAAGACTGAGGCTAAAAGAGACTGACTCTTTGGGGATATCATTATACAAAGCCTAAAAGGAGGCTAAAAGTTTGATTTTTTCGGGGAAAATATTCTGTCTGTCTTGTACAAAGCCCAAGATAGAGGCTGAAAGGATTTTGACTCCGCCGGGGAGGTTTGTATGTGTCTTGTACAAAGCCCGAGATAGAGGCTTAAAAGAAGACTGACTCTGCGGGAAAGAAATATTTATCTGTCTTGTACAAATCCCAAGACGGAGGCTAAAAGGATTTGAGTCTGCTGGAGAGTATTATCTGTCTTGTACAAAGCCCAAGATTGAGGCGGAAAAGAGTTTGACTCTGCTTAGGAATTTATTTCTCAAAGCCTAAAAGAAGGCTTGGAGGAATTGACTCCGCTGGAGAAGATATTTGTCCCAAGCTTAAGAGAAGGTTATGAAAATTTATGTCTTGTACAAAGCCCAAGATTGAGGCTGAACAAGCTGGAGAAATTATTATACAAAGCCTAAGAGGAGGCTAAAAGTTTGACTCAACAAGAGAGTGTTTTTATTTGTCTCGTACAAAGCCCGAGATTGAGGCTAAAGGGGTTGACTCAACAAGAGAGTGCTTTTATCTGTCTCGTACAAAGCCCGAGATTTAGGATAAAAGGGTTGACTCAACAAGAGAGTGCTGAAATGTGATTGACTCAACAAGAGAGTCTGGCGGTTGATTGACTCAACAAGAGAGTCTGAAAAGGTTTGCTCCGCTGGGGAGAATCATTTGTACAAAGCCCAAGAGGAGGCTAACTTTGCTGAGGAAATATCATTATACAAAGCCTAAGAGGAGGCTAACTTCTACTGGGGATTATTAAGATCCCGAGGCAGGTCTAAGTGGGGAATCAACTCTTGCTGAGGATTACAGAAGAGTTGAGGTATCAGATGCCTTGAGGTTCTGATTTGGGATAGTGTTATCCTGATGATAAGCTGACCCTAGCTGGGGAAATTTAGGATGAAAGACTGAGTTTTAGATCCTGTGAGGGTTTTAACTCTACTGGAGATTGATCTAAAATGACCGGGGTTTCTCCTAGGGAACTTGAGAATGTCTTTGAGACTCAAGAGGAGATTTAGACTGTCCAAGTCTACTGGTGTGGAAGAGTTTTATCTTTTGAATGATGCCCAAGAGGAGGCAGGTGTTTTAAGGGATGAGATTCAACCCTAAATTGGTCTGAGATTTGACACGGGAAGGACTGCTCTAGCAAAGGATGACAAAGTTCTTTCTCATACCTTTAAGAGGTCTTCAGGATCCTTGTATTAAGCCCAAGAGAAGGAATGAGAACTTCTAAGAAGCCGGAGGGTCCTTGTACAAAGCCCAAGAGGAGGCTAAGATGCTTTTAGGAAGCCTTTGGGTCCCAAACCAAGAAAAGTTCAAGAAATACTATTCATTAAGAATAGATCATTTAGTGAAAGTTCTGAGGTTTGAAGAAATTCAAGAGATGCTATTCATCGAGAATAGATCACCTCTGGGGAGTAGAACTTCTTTGGCAATTTCTAGGGTGACAGTCTGAGAAGAGGTTAACGAAGAATACTGCCTTTCTCTTTGTTCCATATTATTTAAGCCCAAGAGAAGGCAATACTATATCTGGAAATCCTATGGTGATCTAGTTTTGGCCGTAATAAAGAGTGACCAACTGGCTTTACCTAGTTCTAGACCTAGTTGCAGGGGAAAACTCTAAATAACTATACTAGTATAAATACAGTTGATATATGACAAGTATTTTAAAAGGATATGAAAGAAGGATTTACAGTGCGCAGCTTCCCACAATAAAGTTATATATATATATATATATATATATATATATATATATATATATATGAAAGCGAGTAAATGAAAGCTGTTAAAACTTACAGGTGAGCAAGCTTCCATGCTGTTTTGTTAGTTGTTCAAAGAAATTAAAGAAAGTTTTGATAACAACATGTGTATTTGAATCTAAATCAAAAGGAAGTTGTTTTTGAAAAGATTGTTGGGGCTTATACTCAAGGAGAGGCCCAAGGTTTAACAGTGATCGCACTGTTGTTTTGAAAATCGTCTCGAGACTTATACATCGACTAAGGCCCAAAGAGGTTTATTTATAACAGGGTTGAGTCTTACAACACAAGGAGAGGCCCAAAGAGGTTTTTTTTGTACAAGTGATGGGGCTTACAACTCAAGGAGAGGCCCAAAAGTGTTTATGTTTGAAAATGGCGATCGCGCCGAGATTTTTATCGTGTCGGGACTTATACAATATCGGAGGCCCAAAAATGGTTTATGTACAACAAGGGTTGGGTCTTACACTCTATTAGAGGCTCAAAGATGTTTTGAAAGGTATGATAAAGATCAAGAACCAAAGAAACCCTAATTTCATTTTCTTTTTAAAGTAATCCTTTTAATAAAATGAATAAAATGACAAAAATACCAAATAAGTCTAAATAAACTACTTGTGATTTTTTATTAAGGTTTGAAAAATGAGGTTTTAATCACAAGATGATTTAGAACTCATTTGATTTTGATTTTCAAGATGAATATTCATTTTTTGAAATGTTTAAAAACAATAAAAATGAATTTATTTACAAAAATATCAACTATATTAAATAAATAATATAAATTTGATTTTTTTGTGGAATAAAATATTTTAACATTTTTGTGATTTTTTACAAAAAAGAACCAATCAAAAATAATTAAAATTAACAGAGAAATTAATTTTCCAAATCATTTAAAATAATATGAAAAATAGTAAAAAATGGTACAAGTGATAAAAAAGGAAGTCTGGGGCGAGGGGGATTCGAACCCCAGACCTCCAAGGCAAATACATGTGCGCGCAACCACTGGGGTGGTGATACATCCGTGTATCAAAACCACCCCATAAATACATATGGGATACCAAGTTTCAGGCCTGGCCAAGGCAAGGCAAGGCAAGTTCTTGGGCCAAAAACGTAAAGGCTGAAACTTTCTCATTTCTTCATGGATTGGGACAAAATTTAGGTCTATCCTGCCTAGAATTTCACAAGGAATCCAATGGTGCCCTTAGTTTTTTCAGATGAGGTCCCCATTTTAAAACCCGATGGTGGTTTTTAAATAGGCCATGATTTGCATTTTCTATGCTACCTCATGGTATAGGCCAGAATTGCATGATGAATTGATTCAAACACAACATATATAACATGTATGAGATGTTTATGAGCAGTGGACTTCAAAGCAATGCATGTTTCAAAGAGTTCAAGTTGTGATGCTTACCTCTTTAGGAGCTTTTTGTGCTATCTGCCAAGTTTCTTGTGCCATAAGTAATTTGATGCTTTAGACACTCTCAATTGATCCCTTGGAAGCTTTTAGAATGATCACCACCAGCTGGAATCCTCAGGAACAAGTTTTGGCACTTTCTTGCAAAAGGGGCAAAACTGACCAATATGGCAACTCTCTCAAATGGTGTTCCAGATGTGGGAAACCATTATGGATAGTTCAAGGATGATATTTGGAGTGTGTTTGAGGTCTTATCTGGTTTTGAAAGTGACTGAATCAAGACATGGCTTGAAAAATGCAAAAAAAAAAATCAATTTTAGAGGTTTTGGAGGTTGACTTTGTGATTTTGGTGTTACAGGTCACATGTTAGTGTTTGGACAGCTTAGATACAACATATTAGAGGTGTTTGGATCATGAGCTGTGATGGAATTTGTTAATTCGCTGATTTTGTGGTTGGCATTTATTTTGCTAAAACTATTCTAGCAGCAAGATGTTGAAACAAGATGTTCTAATTTGCTGCATTCAACATGTCGAATGAAGATGTCCCATACTGGCTCATAGGACATCGCGTCTGAATTCAGTTTAACAGAAGATTTTATTGCTGTTAATTGTTACTGAATATTCTGTGAATATTTGGCTATCCTATGTGGCATCAAACGTATTTTTGGATTGTGTTTTTGTGTGGTTTTCGGATTTTCAGCACTTTCTAATTATGGAGACATATTAGGAAACTTTAGATTGAAGACCTATTTTGTTGGAGTTTATTTTGTAGATCTGTGAGCAGTCTCTTTGTTGTGTTTTTGAAGCCCAATCCAATCCAGATTTAATGTTATATATTGACTGGTGTAAACCTAGTTTAGGTGTGGAACTTACGTGTGTTTTTGTTAGGGTTTTCGAGTGTTATTTGTGAGCCTAACTGGTATCATTCTGATAACAGTATAAGGACTGGTTTTTGTGTTGTAAGTTCTGTCAGTTACTCATAAGCTTTTAAGCATTGAGTTTCTTGTGTGTCAATTCTCATAGCTTTGAAGTATTGAGAATTGTGTGTTTTGAAAGTGTGACTTTCGTGTTGTTACTTGTGTTGAAAGGAACCAATCACGGGTTGTGATTGTAGAGGGATTTGAGGAGGGCCTCATACCTAGGTGAGTCTTAGGTAGAAGTCATAGTAAGGGTAGTGATTAAGTGAGCAGATTATAACTGGGTTTGGTTATTGTATGATCTGTGAATTGATACTATCGTATATTGGTTTCGTTTCTAGCTTGGTAGCCCCCAGAGTAGGATTGTTGATCCGAACTGGGTAAACATATCACTGTGTTCTTTACTTTCTGCACTGTTATTATTATTGTTATCTTGTTCATTGTGTTGGATATCAGTGTCTCAACATCTGTGTAGGACATCTGATATCTGTGCTAGAATTTCAATTGGCATCAGGAGCTAGCACCCTTGTTTGGTTCTGGGTGAGATTCAGGGAAGGTACTTTCTAGTACAATGGACAAGGATGGAGGATTTTTGAACAAACCACCTCTTCTTGATGGTTCCAACTATGACTATTGGAAACCGAGGATGATAGTATTCATCAAATCCATAGATGATCAAGCTTGGAAAGCTGTTATCAAAGGATGGGAACCCCAAAGGTTAAAGATGGAAAAGGTACTCCTACTGATGTGGTGAAGGAAGAGGAAGAATGGGATGATGAAGACTACAAAGGGTCCGTGGGAAATTCCAAAGCCATGAATGCATTGTTTAATGGTGTTAATAAGAATATCTTCAGGTTGATTGAACATTGCACCATTGCAAAAGAGGCGTGGGAGGTCTTGAAGGTTTCTCATGAAGGGACTTCAAAGGTGAAGATGTCAAAACTTCAGCTTCTCACTACCAAGTTTGAGAGTTTGAAGATGAAGGAGGATGAGAGCATTCATGATTTTCACATGAACATTATTGAGATAGCTAATGCTTCAAGTGCCCTAGGTGAAAAGATGTCTGACAGCAAACTGGTCAGAAAAATCCCCAGATCTCTACCTAAGAGATTTGACATGAAAGTGACTGCTATAGAGGAAGCTCAGGATATAGATAAGATGAAAGTGGATGTTGTGGGATCTCTTCAAACATTTGAATTACGGATCAGTGAAAAGTCTTAAAAGAAGAAGAGCATAGCTTTTGTGTCAAATGTTGGTGACTCAGAAGATGAAGGTGACCTGGTCAGAGATGAAGGGGTGTCTAAAGATCTGGTATTGCTTGGAAAATAATTTAACAAAGTGTTGAAAAGGATTGACTGGAAGTCGAGAGCAGATGCTCAAAACAAGTCACTCGACATCAGTAAAAACCAAGATGGAGGCAGAAGGTCCAGAACTGAAGAAGACTCCAATCAAGGGAAGAGAGTTCAGTGTTTTGAATATGAGGGATTTGGGCACATAAAGACTGAGTGTCCCACGTATCTCAAAAGGCAAAAGAAGGGCTTATCTGTGTCTTGGTCAGAAGGAGAGTCTGAGAGTGATCTTGAAGAAGAATCAGCAAAATTGGTGACACCCTTGACCGGGATGTGTAAGGCTGATGGAGAAATGAGTTGTGAGTCTGATTCTGACAAAGAATCTTATATTGGAGAACTCACTAAGCAAGAAGTCTTCACCGGGTTCTCAGAGTTGTGTATCAAGAATGAAGAGAGGTGCCAAATAATATTAGAATAGAAGGTTCTGATAGCTCAACTAGAAGCTGAGAAGGAAGAACATCTATCTATCATTACTGATCTTAAAGAGGAGGTTGTATGGCAAAAGTCAAAACTTGACAATATGACCAAATCTATAAGAATGCTGAGCAATGGTACCACACAGCTGGATGAGATTCTTCAGACTGGGAAAGATGCTGGAAATGTACAAGGTCTTGGTTTTAACAATCAAGCAGAGAACTACAAGAAGGCTGCATTAAAGTTTGTTCCTCAGAAAATAAAGCAAGAAGAGGGGATGTCAAATCACATGTTTCAACATCAGATGAAGCATCAGAAAAAAGTATGTAGTTCAAAGTATAAACCATGGAGATGTCATTACTGTGGAAAGATTGGTCACTTAAAATCCTTTTGCTACAAGTTGCACGGCTATCCCAAAACTGCTCATCAACAAAATAAAGGACAAAGTTGGGCTAAAGTAAAGAGAAGATGGACTCCTAGAAATATGATGGCCGGTCTCATAGCACATATCTCTCTCAGAGCATCTGCAAGGGAAGATTGGTACTTTGACAGTGGTTGTTCAAGATACATGACTGGTGTGAAGAAATTCTTGTCAGATATCAAGCCTCACTCCACCAATTATGTCACTTTTGGGGATGGATCAAAAGGTGAAATAAAAGGTGTTGGAAAGCTGGACTACACAGGACAACCAAATCTGGATCGTGTTCTATTTGTCAAAGGGCTGACCGCAAATTTGATCAGTATAAGCCAACTGTGTGACCTATGGCTCAAAGTAAATTTCACAAAATCTGAATGTCTAGTAACAAATAAGAAAGATGAAGTTGTTATGAAGGGAACCAGGTCTAAGGATAACTGCTATCTGTGGAATCCTCAAGAATCGGAAAGTTTGTCTACCTGTTTGATGTCAAAGGAAGAAGAAACTAAATTGTGGCATCAGAAATTGGGTCACTTACATTTGAAAGGGATGAAGAAAGTTATGTCAAGTGAAGCTGTTAGAGGTATTCCCAAGTTGAAGATTGATGAGAATAAAATATGTGGTGAATGTCAAGTTGGGAAGCAAACAAGGGTGTCACACAAAAGGCTTCAACATCTTACCACAACTTCTAGAGTTCTGGAACTGCTTCACATGGACTTAATGGGACCTATGCAGGTTGAAAGTCTTGGTGGGAAAAAGTATGCCTATGTTGTCGTTGATGATTACTCCAGATTCACCTAGATAAGCTTTATCAGAGAAAAGTCTGAAGTATTTGCAGCCTTCAAAGAGTTGTGTCAAAGGATTCAACGGGAAAAGGATTGAGGTGTTGTTCGAATCAGAAGTGACCATGGGAAAGAATTCGAAAATAGCAGGTTTGAAGAGTTTTGTTTATCTGAAGGAATCACTCATGAATTCTCATCACCGATCACTCCTCAGCAAAATGGTGTGGTGGAACGCAAGAACAGGACTATACAAGAGTGTGCAAGGGTCATGATTCATGCCAAAAAGCTTCCATATCATTTTTGGGCTGAAGCCATGAATACCGCTTGCTATACACACAATAGGGTGACTATCAGATCAGGTACTTCTGTTACTCTTTATGAGCTATGGAAAGGTAGAAAGCCAAATGTGAAGTATTTCCATGTGTTTGGGAGTAAGTGCTATATCTTGGCGGATCGTGAGCAGAGGTGAAAGATGGATCCTAAGAGTGAGGAAGGACTATTTTGGGGATACTCTACAAATAGTAAAGCAGATAGGGTATTTAATTCCAAAACTAAGGTGATGATGGAATCCATAAATGTGGTGGTTGAAGACTTTGGCAAAGACGAAGATGTCCCAGATGATGTTGGAGCATGCTTTCCCATGAACAATGAAATCTCACAAGACATTGAGTCCGTAGAAGATAATGCTCAAGAGACCGACACCAGACCTGAGAATGAAGAGGTAGAGGATGCTAACAAGGGACCCTCTGTAAGGATTCAGAATGATCGTCCTAAGGAGTTGATTATTGGAAATCTGAATGAAGGTGTAAGAACTAGAACGAGGGAGGCTGTGTCAAATGCATGTTTTGTTTTAAATCTTGAACCAAAGAATGTTAAAGAGGCATTGAAGGATGAGTTCTGGATAAGTGCTATGCAAGATGAACTCTGTCAATTCAAGAGGAATGAAGTCTGGGAACTGGTACCACGACCAGCAGGAACAAATGTGATTGGAACAAAATAGGTTTATAAGAATAAGTCTGATGAACAAGGAGTTGTTACCAGGAACAAAGCCAGATTAGTTGCTCAAGGATACACACAGATTGAAGGAGTAGACTTCGATGAAACATTTTCTCCTGTGGCTCGATTGGAATCCATCAGATTACTGCTAGGAGTGGCATGTTTGTTGAAATTCAGATTGTTTCAAATGGATGTCAAGAGTGCCTTTCTGAATGGCTATCTTAATGAGGAAGTTTATGTTGAGCAGACTAAAGGGTTTGTGGATCCAAATTTTCCTGATCATGTTTTCAAGCTAAAGAAGGCTTTGTATGGGTTGAAACAAGCTCCACGAGCTTGGTATGAAAGGCTGACTGAGTTCTTAGTCAACCATGGATACAGGAAGGGTGGTATTGATAAAACACTTTTTGTCAAGGAGAAGGATGGGAAACTAATGATTGCTCAGATTTATGTCAATGATATTGTGTTTGGTGGGATGTCGGATGAAATGGTCCAACATTTTGTTAACCAAATGCAGTCTGAATTTGAGATGAGCTTGGTAGGTGAATTGACTTACTTCCTAGGATTACAAGTCAAGCAGATGGAAGATTCCATTTTTATTTGTCAGAGCAAATATGCGAGGAATATTGTGAAGAATTTTGGACTGAATAATGCCAAGCATAAGAGAACTCCTGCTCCTACTCACTTGAAGTTATCCAAAGATGAAAAGGGAGTGAATGTTGAACAAAGTTTATACAGAAGCATGATTGGCAGTCGGCTGTATCTTACAGCAAGTAGGCCATATATAACATTTGCTGTTGGTGTGTGTGCAAGATACCAAGAAGAACCCAAGGTCAGTCACATCAATCAAGTTAAGAGAGTTCTTAAGTATGTGAGTGGTACATGTGATTATGGGTTGTTGTACTCCCATGACTCAAGTTCCATTTTAGTAGGATACTGTGATGCTGATTGGGCAGGAAGTGCTGATGATAGGAAGAGTACCTCTGGAGGTTGTTTCTTTTTGGGAAATAATCTTATTTCATGGTTTAGTAAGAAGCAAAATTCTGTATCTCTTTCTACTGCTGAAGCTGAGTACATAGCAGCTGGAAGTAGTTGTGCTCAACTGGTGTGGATGAAGCAAATGCTATCTGAGTATAATGTCACACAAGATGTCATGACATTATTTTGTGACAACCTGAGTGCTATTAATATTTCTAAAAATCCTATTCAACATAGCTGGACTAAGCACATTGATATCAGGCATCACTTCATCAGAGAACTTGTGGAGGACAAAGTCATAACTCTTGAGCATGTGAGCACCGAAAATCAGCTTGCTGACATATTTACCAAAGCTCTGGATGTAGTTCAGTTTGAAAACCTGAGGAGAAAACTTGGGGTTTGCATTCATGAAGAACTATAGCAAGTAATGTTCCTTCTGGCTGCCATATTAAAAAGATTAAAGGAGGTTCTGGTAGTGCAATGTGTGCATGAGGTTATGAAGGGGAAAATGGTGAAGTTTGTGCATGACACTTGGTCATGTGATGTGGTGTGCATCTACTCTCTGATGCTGTTTATTCTGGTTTAATACATGTTCTACTTGCCTTTGTCATATTTCTGGCTAAAAGGGGGGAGTAGTGTACTTGTGTGTGTTGTGCTTGTGCTGGTGCTGCAGTTGAGGGGGAGAATGTGGAATGTTGTGTTGCTGCAGTTGAGGGGGAGTTTTTTTTTGCTGCTAAGCTGGATTTTTTATTTTGCTGCTGTCTCTGATATGGATTTTTTGCTTGTGTATTCTTTGCAAGAGTTGTTTGGTGTGTAGTTTTAGCCAAAATAAGCCAAAGGCGGAGATTGTTATTTCGCTGATTTTGTGGTTGGCATTTATTTTGCTAAAACTATTCTAGCAGCAAGATGTTGAAACAAGATGTTCTAATTTGTTGTATTCAACATGTCGAATGAAGATGTCCCATACTGGCTCATAGGACATCGCGTCTGAATTCAGTTTAAAAGAAGATTCTGTTGCTGTTAATTGTTACTGAATATTCTGTGAATATTTGGTTATCCTATGTGGCATCAAACGTATTTTTGGATTGTGTTTTTGTGTGGTTTTCGGATTTTCAGCACTTTCTAATTATGGAGACATATTAGGAAACTTTAGATTGAAGACCTATTTTGTTGGAGTTTATTTTACAGATTTGTGAGCAGTCTCTTTGCTGCGTTTTTGAAGCCAATCCAGTCCAGATTTAATGCTATATATTGACTGGTGTAAACCTAGTTTAGGTGTGGAACTTACGTGTGTTTTTGTTAGGGTTTTCGAGTGTTATTTGTGAGCCTAACTGGTATCATTCTGATAACAGTATAAGGACTAGTTTTTGTGTTGTAAGTTCTGTCAGTTACTCATAAGCATTTAAGCATTGAGTTTCTTGTGTGTCAATTCTCATAAGCTTTGAAGTATTGAGAATTGTGTGTTTTGAAAGTGTGACTTTCGTGTTGTTACTTGTGTTGAAAGGAACCAATCACGGGTTGTGATTGTAGAGGGATTTGAGGAGGGCCTCATACCTAGGTGAGTCTTAGGTAGAAGTCATAGGAAGGGTAATGATTAAGTGAGCAGATTATAACTGGGTTTGGTTATTATATGATCTGTGAATTGATACTATCGTATATTGGTTTCGTCCCTGGCTTGGTAGCCCCCAGAGTAGGATTGTTGATCCAAACTGGGTAAACATATCACTGTGTTCTTTACTTTCTGCACCGTTATTATTATTGTTATCTTGTTCATTGTGTTGGATATCAGTGTCTCAACATCTGTGTAGGACATCTGATATTTATGCCAGAATTTCAGAATTACTCTCTAACTCAAAAACCTAGAGATACCTTGTAAAAGAATGCATTTTGGCCTAAAGAGAGGAATTTTGAGGAAATCATCAGTTTGGGTACTTTGGTGTACTCAAACTGATCACAATTGATGTCTATTTATAGTGCACCAAGTTTATTTTGGCATCAATAGTGAATGGAGGCTGCAGCAGGCCTTTGGCCAATGTTATGCAAAAGGAATCTCAAGTCTCCTCTAGCCATTGACTTGAGATTAAAGCACAGGCTTTATAGCTTTAGTTCAGAGATAAGTTTGGACTGAATTCAATTGGAATAGGCTCAGTTCATGTCACCTTGATGCATTCATTAAAGGCTTGGAAACAAAATTAGAGTCTTGGTACTTTTTAGCTCTTTTAGGTTTGGCATGGCTAATGTAGATTCTTGGACTTTGGAGGCTTGGGGATCAGATCATTCCCTTCTTGTTTTATCCTCAGATGTGTCCAAATGGATGACAGAGCTTGGATTTATCAGATTTGGACAAATCGAGCAAAATGCACAAATTCTGCCTTGTAAAAACCAGTTCATGAAGCCATGTTCCAAGGGTTGTATCTCCTTGCTCAAATGGAATTTGGAGATGATCTGGTACTTGTTGGAAAGCCCTTATGGCATACTTCAACTTTAATGTCCACCCCTAGACCTGGTTTGACTTGGATCAAGGTGAAAAATGTCCCTACATTTTGGAAAAAGTAAGGCAGATTCTGACTTAGTGAAAATTTCACTAAGTGTTGTAAAAATGTCATTTTCATGCTTTTTAACCATTTTGATCACTCCATAACTTAAAATCCATGAGGAATTGGAGTTTGATGTAGTTGAAGCTTTTGTAGAGTGTTGCAAGACCTACAAATCCAGCTTTGTACCATCCAAAATGTTTGCTTGGATCTCAAGTTATGGTCCTTGGAAGTTGGTACCCTAGCCACTTTGTTCCATAACTTA
The DNA here is from genome assembly GCA_022829125.1 of Lathyrus tuberosus. NCBI lineage: Eukaryota > Viridiplantae > Streptophyta > Magnoliopsida > Fabales > Fabaceae > Lathyrus > Lathyrus tuberosus. The sequence goes on from JALAZF010000484.1 coordinate 24,329, forward strand.
GAAAAATTCTAAGTTTTTTATGGTTACCCCTTTTACAAGTTAACTCACTTTCTTTGATTTTTCTTGATGAATGATGATTCAAATCACATATTAACATTATTTTAGGGTCAAGGAACCTTGGTTGACCAAAAATTCAAAAAGTCAAACTTGGATTTTTGTACAGTTGACTTTTTCAGCAGATAAAATTTTGACTTTGCGATCCTTTTTTGAAATCAATCCTTGGGCTCAACTAAACTTCAGGGATGGCCTACAAGGGTATTTATGAATGTCTTGGACCCCTCCCCAAGGTTTGAGGTCATGGGTAGGTTGTCAGTCAAGGGTAGGGTTGACTTTTTCCATCGGAAACCCTAACTTGTGATCAGATGGTTTTGAGTTCTTGTGGCTTATGACTTGAGCTCTTTAAGTTAACCAAATCTTGTAAACATGTTAATATGATGTATTTGAGGTCCTTGAAGTTCATTTTGAAGCTTCAAGCCAGGCCTCACTTCACAAGTTAACTCAAGGGTTGAATTAGGTCAAAACCCTAATTCCTGATTTTTTGATAGATGGACCCTCAAGGTGTTTTGGCCATTGTGAATGGGCTCTTGAGATCCTTTTGAGCTTATTGGACCATACATTGAGGTCTTGGCTCATGCCCAGAAGGAAAATTTCATCTGGAGGCCTCAGTCGACCAAAACCCTAATTTGGTGACACTGGCGATCCTGAGGCTTGATCCACTTGGAATGTTGCAACCTTGTGCTTGATTCTTGATGTGCGAGTCCTCTTGATCCCTTATGGTTGTTTGAGAGGCTAGAAAAGTTGAAGATCATGTCATTTCTTGATTAATCCTTTGTCTAAGTGCTCTGAGAGGGCTCGAAACCCTAATTCTTGATTGTAGTGAATGCTCCACAATCCTTGAGGAGATTAATGAGGCATGATAGTTCATCCATATTGTGATGATGATTTGCACAATGATGGGAAATATTGGTGGTCAAAATTTGGGGTATGACAGATGCCCCTATTTAATTTTCTTGGACCCGAAGGTGTGAATAGTGAAGTTATTCGGACATTCAGGGTGCAAGAGGATTAAATATCGGAATACCCAAAATTTTGGCGGTGGTTATGAATAACGGTTTGCTCATCCATCTTCTTTTGCTAGGCAATGATTCTTAGAAAAGGGTGAAAACTTCCTCTCGATCCTGGATTTCAGCCATGGAACTGGTCTCAGTTTCTGATATAAACTTCCCCTCGATCCGGGTCTTCATCCACTGAACTGGTCTTATTTTCTTTTGTTCATAAACTTCCCCTCGATCCTGGTCTTTAGCCACGGAATTGGTCTCAGTTTCTTTTTTCCATAAACTTCCCCTCGATCCTGGTCTTTAGCCACGGAACTGGTCTCAATTTCTGAAATAAACTTCCCCTCGATCCTGGTCTTCAGCCACGGAACTAGTCTCAGTTTCTTTTGTCAATAAACTTTCTTGACAAGGGAGCTATTTGTTAGCGGTTTTCCTCAAACTTCTCACCGAATTTTTCATGGGGAGATGTCATTTGATGGGAAAAATTTTAATGTCAGACTTGCTGGGGAACCCATTTGTCTGAGTTGTAGAGGTGCGCAAACCTCTCCGCTGGAGACGCCATTTGTCGACTTTACTGGGGAAAACGAGTCTCTTGAGAGACCGCTTTCTGCTAGGGGATATTACATCATACTTTTCCTCGAGATCTTCTCGGAGAAATGCCATGTGATGTAATCCAATTTTGAGGTGCTGATGACTTCATTAACATTGACTTTCTAGAGAGAAAAATCCAACGTGTTGTTGAGAGTCTTTGGTCGTGAGGCTTTCTCTGTGGATTTTCCTTAATCCGGGAAAGCGAAGATATCATCATCAATGGTGAAGAGTAACGTTTGTCGAATGTCTTCTTGCCTTTCAGAGGTTTAAGTTATCAAAGTGGTCGAGGACCGTCTCCATCCAGAAATAAACTGGGGAGAGATTGCTTAAATGATTCACTTCTTGACGAGGAAAGGACTGACAATTTGATTGACAAGAGGACCTTACCACTTAGAGTTAAGACTGACTAGAGTGATAGTAATGCAATATGAATATGTATATGAATCAATAATGCATGATGTATGTATGTTTATACTGACAAAACTGACGCGACATACAGACTAATAGACGAACACGACTGGATACTCGGCCACTGCAGGGGATGAAAAGTATCACTGGCTCAAGATAGCAATTCTGCCTTGCTTAGGAAAGATAGTCCCCATGGGGAACAACGTTGGTCGGACTTAGGAGGTAAGAACTCTGTTGGGGACGTTATATGAAACATGGTCTCTGACACAGTTGATCCTTCATTTAGGCGTGCTGGTTCGAGAAGGAGTACTTTGATTCTGCACTTTGAAGCTTAATTGCCTTTTGAGTAGCGATCGATGTTCTTCCGATGTTCAACAGTCAAAAGAAATTGCCATCTTTATTTTAAAAGTAGAAAAATGTTGACAAGTAAATTCATTTTTGTTTTATTTCAAGAATTGTTAATCATGTTAAAATGTCGTTCTGTAAAGCTAAAACAAATAAGAATTGCAAACAAAAGCACTAGGGCTCAAATTTTATTGATAGGATGGAAATCAGCCAAACACGTGATTCCATAGAGTATTTAAAAAGTTTAGAAAATGGTAATTTAAGGGAAAAGGGCTACATTGAAACCTAACGATCGTTATCCTTCTACCAACTTTGAATTTTGGACATCCTGAGCTTCCGTCGAAGATGACCTTAACTGGAGTTTTCCTGATGGATGGCATGACTGCTACTGGGGGATTTGCCCCTTTGTTGAACGTAGTTACTTGCCATTATCCCTAACTTTTTCCTGGATTGTACTTTGAGATTTCCAATCCATCAGGATGATTTTTGCTTAAGTCTCTAATTTTTGCCTGGACAGCCCCTTCGGGTTTTCAATCCACCGAGACGTTTTTTTAATTTTTAGGCGAAGTATTTCTTGACTACGTCAATATTTATAGGGTAGGCAAATTCTTCTCCATCCATGGTTGCGAGTCTTAAAGAGCCGCCTGAGAAAGCTCTCTTGACCACATAGGGGCCGTCATAATTCGGGGTCCATTTGCCCCGGGAATCAGTGAGAAATGATTGTATCTTTTTTAGCACGAGGTCTCCTTTCCTGAAAACGCGAGGTTGGACTTTTTTGTCAAACACCTTTTTCATTATTTGTTGATACAGCTGACCGTGGCATAGAGCCGTTATTCGCTTTTCTTCGATCAGATTCAGTTCGTCGTGCCGACTTTGGCACCATTCAGCCTCTATTAACTTAGCCTCATCAATACCCGGATTTATGGTATCTCGACTTCTATGGGAAGCACTGCCTCCATGCCATATACTAGAGAGAAAGGGGTTGCCCCTGTTGAAGTGCGGACAGATGTTCGATAACCGTGAAGAGCAAAGGGTAGCATCTCGTGGCAGTCTTTATAGGTTACAACCATCTTCTGAACAATCTTCTTGATGTTTTGTTAGCTGCTTCTACCGCTCTGTTCATCTTAGGTCGGTAGGGATATGAGTTATGGTGTTCGATCTTGAACTCAGCACACGACTCTTTCATCATCTTATTGTTCATGTTAGATCCATTATCAATAATGATCTGGCTTGGAACACCATAATGGCAGATGAGATTATTTTTTATAAATCGGACCACGACTTGTCGGGTTACATTGGCGTATGAAGCTGCTTCAACCCACTTTGTGAAGCAATTAAGGGCTACTAGGATGAACCGATGTCCTTTTGAAGCCTTGGGTTCAATCATGCCAATCATGTCGATTCCCCATATGGAAATAGGCCACGGGGAAGAAAGAACTTTGAGATGCGTTGGCAGTACATGGATTTTGTCTGAGTATATCTGACACTTGTGACACCTATTTATGTACTTGTAGCAATCAGATTCCATTGTCAGTCAATAGTACCCTGCTCTCAGAATTTTTCTCGTCATCGTGTGTCCATTGGCATGAGTGCCAAAGGATCCTTCTTGAATTTCTTTTATTAACATGTTTGCTTCTGGTCTGTCTACGCATCAAAGCAAGACCATGTTAAAGTTTCTCTTATAGAGTGTATCACCGCTCAGAAAGAAGCTGACAGCCAGTCTCCTGAGAGTTTTTCTATCTTTTCTGGATACCCCAGGTGGGTACTCTTATTTTTGAAGGAAGCACTTGATGTCGTGATACCAAGGTTTATCATCTATGACTGCTTCGATCGTGAAGATGTAGGCGGGCCTTCCGAGGCGCATTATGTCAATCTTAGGTATGTCGTTCCATTGACCTACACTAATCATGGAAGAGAGAGTGGCTAATGCATCAGCTATGTGATTCTCTTCACGAGGGATATGATGAAACTCGATTCGGTTGACGAATGGTAACAACCTTCTCGCGTAATCTTTGTAAGGAATCAATCCTGATTGGTATATGTTCCAATCTCCTTTGATCTGATTGATAACCAGGGATGAGTCACCATATACATCCAAGTTCTTGATCCTTAAGTCGATCGCTTCTTCGAGACCCATGATACAAGCTTCGTATTCGGCCTCGTTATTTGTGCACTTAAATGTCAGTCTGGCAGTGAAAGGAATATGGGTACCCTCAGGTGTTATGATGATTGACCCAATTCCATTTCCATAATGATTGATAGCTCCGTCAAAGATTAGTCCCCATTTGGAACCTGGTTCTGGCCCTTCACTGGGTAGCGGTTCATCGCAATCTTTCATTTTCAAGTACATGACATCTTCGTCTAGGAAGTCAAATCTGACTGATTCCTAATCGTCAATCAGTTGATGAGCCAAATGATCGGCTAAAACACTTCCTTTAATGGCTTTCTGAGCATGGTACTCAATGTGATATTCTGATAACAACATCTGCCAACGGGAGATCCTTCCCGTGAGAGCAGGCTTTTCAAAGACGTACTTGAATGGATCCATTTCGGAGATTAACCAAGTAGTGTGACGAATTATATACTGACAAAGACGTTTGGCTGCCCAATCCAGAGCGCAGCAAGTTTTCTCAAGCATAGTATACCGAGTCTCGTAGTTGGTAAATTTCTTGCTCAAATAGTAAATGGCAGACTCTTTCCTTTTTGTTTCGTCTTGTTGGCCAAGTACACAACCCATTGAGTCTTCCAAGACTGTTAGGTAGATAATCAACGGTCTTCCCTCCATTGGAGGTGATAGAATTGGTGGGTTCAATAGGTATTCCTTGATATTTTCAAAGGCGGTTTGACATTCTTCTGTCCAAACGCAGTCCTGATTCTTTGAGTAATTTGAAGATTGGCGCGCATGTTGCGGTCATGAGGAATATAAATCTGGAAATGTAATTCAAACGTCCCAAGAATCCCCTGACTTATTTTTCAGTCTTTGGAGAATGCAGTTCTTGAATGGCCTTGACCTTGTCAGGATCAACCTCAATTCCTTTCTGACTGATGATGAACCCTAACAGTTTCCCTGAACGGACACCGAATGTGCACTTTTTGGGATTCAACCGGAGTTTGTACTTTCTCAGACGCTCGAATAGCTTTGACAGGTGGGTCACATGCTCCTCTTCTGTCTTAGATTTGGCAATCATATCATCGACGTACACCTCGATTTCTTTGTGTATCATGTCGTGAAACAGAGTAGTCATGGCCCTTTGATAGGTTGCCCCGGCGTTCTTCAAACCGAACGACATTACCTTGTAACAAAAAGTGCCCCATGCGGTGATGAATGAAGTTTTCTCCATGTCTTTCGGTGCCATTTTTATCTGATTATAGCCCGAGAATCCATCCATGAAGGATAATACTTTGAACTTTGATGTACTGTCTACCAGCATGTCAATGTGTGGCAGGGGAAAGTCATCCTTTGGACTGGCCTTGTTCAGATCCCTGTCATCTACACACATTCTGACCTTTTCATCCTTTTTTGGAACTGGTACTATGTTGGCTAACCATTGAGGATATTCTGATGTGGCGAGGAAACCCGCGTCAATCTATTTCTGTACTTCCTTTTTTATTTTGATGTCCATGTCTGGATGAGTCCGTCTTAGTCTTTGTTTTACCGGTAGACATTCTGATCTCAACGGTAGGTGATGTTCCACGATGCTGGTATCCAACCCTGGCATATCCTGATAGTACCAAGCGAATACATCGAGAAATTCTTTGAGAAGCTTTATCAAACCTTTTTTGACAATTGGACTGAGCGGTGCCCCAATCTTGACTTCTTTTCTCTCTTCTTCTGAACCCAAGTTGACCGTTTCCAACAACTCTTTGTGAGGTTCAATGGACCTTTCCCCTTGTCTGAGTAATCGGGAGATCTCTTCTGGAATTTCTTCGTCATTTTCTTCTTCAGCATCAAATACCGGGAATTCAAAGTTGGGAGAAGGCATTTGATCATATGTTTCAATGGGGTTTAAAACAAGCCATCTGCATGACGTGATGTTTGATTTTAGAAGAGATAGAGAGAATGCAAGAGTGTGTATAGTGTATTTTCTTGAAAAATGCTTGTTTTTATTATTTGAGTTGTTTTTTAGGATTACCATTTTCTGAAAACCGAAAAGAGAAAACATCAATAAATGCGAAAATTAGAGAACGGCGTTATTTTATTTATGATTTGGTCGATTCTTGAAACTACAACCCTATAAAACAAAACTCTGTCGCCTTGGGCAAAGCGAAGAGGTACATTTACAGAAAGTGAGCCCTATCAAAACATCAGTTTCACCTGGGCAGGGTGAAAGGTTAGAACAAAGACGACAATTACTTAGACTTATGAACGACTTTCGGAACGTTGACAGCAACCCATTGGCGGCGAACTCCTCGGTGAATCACAAAGTCTGGTACCTTCTTTCTTGGCTTGTCTTCAGAAATGACGCTGATTTTTGGTGGAACAGAATCGTTGGAATCTATTTCCCAGGCAGAGTTATCGTAGGAGAATTCTTCAGTTACATCTTGCATAGTGTTTGTACTCTCAGGTGAATCTCCCCATCCAGTGGGCTAGATGTCTTCGAGCCTAATACGAGAGCTTTCAGGAGCGGTGTATCTGACCAGGAAGTCATACTTGCCACTCGGTTGTCCCAAGGTGTCCCATACTTCTTTGGAACTGAAGGAGTCATCCCTTTCGATGAAGTTGACCTCGAGAAAAGCATATTTGATGAACTGTTGTCCTTCAATCTTTGCAAATTCATCGTTGTACTGGATATTTTCTGAATTCCCTGAGTAATGATCCCATAACTCGGTGGAGACGCATGTATTCTTTTCAATGATGCTCAGCTGATAAGCATCGTTCGACTGACTCTTTTGCCCCGAGTCTCCTGGGTACGGCTGCCAGATAGGCAGGCAATCCATTGGGCCATAATAGTCGTGGTCAAAGTTGTCTTTCATCAGAGTGTCTTCCTCTAATGAGTTTGGTGGAGCACGGCATCCTTCTGGATCATAATCTCCGTATATCATCTTGACATCTGATCTTGGTATATATCTCAGACTCTGTGCGGGATAGAAAAATGGCGTAGCCACCTCTTCCTGGGACATATAACCGTCTTCGTTAAGATAGGACTTCCATTCTTCATCCGTATCGGAGGAATCACCCTCGTTGATGGTATGTACTTCTTGAGACACTGGGTGAAGGAATCCTCCACTGTGGAAGAAGTTGTGAATGGGATGAAAACTTTCATTGTTAGTAGCAGTCTGGGTACAGGTTGAGGAAAAAACCAAGACCCTTCTCTGTCTTGTTATCAGTATGAATGATAAGCTTTCCCCATCCTTTTGTATTGTTATTCTAGATCACTTTGAGAGCATCTTTGTATGAGGAAATCGACGTTCCTCTTTCTGATTGGTTGTCATTGCTCATTGAAAGTGCTTGGAACTGGGTGCCAACAACCTCCTCGGGTTCTACACAAGTGGACGATGATAAGTTGCTTATGATCAAGGCTTGCTCTCCATAGATTGTGACTAGTTGGTCATTCTTGACGAACTTCAGCTTCTGGTGAAGTGTCGAAGTGACTGCCCCAGCCTCGTGTATCCAAGGTCTTCCTAATAAACAGTTGTATGCTGCCTGGATGTCCATGACCTGGAAAGTGACTTGGAAAGTGTGAGGGCCGATAGTTATGGGAAGGTCGACTTCGCCGATAACCATTTTTCGGGATCCGTCAAATGCCTTGACAATGACCTTACTACCTCTCATCGGAGATCCTTTAAATGATAGTCGCATTAGAGTAGACTTTGGCATAACATTCAGAGTTGATCCGGTATCTACCAGTACGCTGGCTAAAGCATTGTGCTGGCAGTTGACTGTAATATTTAGCGCCATGTTATGATTTTGGCCTTCTTTCGGCAGTTCCTCATCACTGAATCTCAAGTTGTCGCAGGAAGTGATGTTGGAGATGATGTTATCGAATTGTCTTATTGTTACATCTTGTTCCACAAAGGCCTGCTCTAAGACTTTCTGTAGAGCCTCCCTGTGAGCTTCAGAACTGGGTAAAAGAGATAGCTCAGAGATTTTTGAAGGAGTTTGTAATAGTTGGTCAACAATGTTGTACTCACTTTTCTGGATGAGCTTCAGCATCTCATCATTATTCTTTGAAAGGTCGGGATCACTGGTTTGACCGACTGGTTAATTAGGAACTTCTGTTCGAGGTTCCTTTTCTTTGTTGGGTTCTCCAACTCCTCGGTTCAAGATTCGACCACTCCGTGTCACTCGACTGATGTCTGCAATATTCACGACGGAAGGTAATGGAGTTTCCTTTCCATTCTCAATTGTTGTTGCACCGTATTTGTAAGGGATAACCTTTTCGGATTTCTACGGTACTGGTCCCGACAGATAGATAACTACAGGAGCCTTCTGATTTTGTTGACCATCGTAGCCGGCCTCAATTGGTTCGAGGTTGAGAATCCTCCCACTATCAAGATGAACTCTTGATTCATGAAGCAGAGGGATTATGGCGCACACATCTTTGGCCACTTCTCGTTTAGGGATCAAGACAATTTCTTTGCCTCGATTGGGAAGATAGTCAGACATAATGTTAATTGGACCAGAGCCTGAACATGGTTGAACCTCTTTGTGGTCCAACTGACTTTGAAGGGATGCTCACACGAGGTAGCATCATTGGTTATCCTCTAAGCAAACTCTACAGTTCTCATAGTTGTGTGGTGGCACCCTGCCACGTCCGCTCTGTATGCAGTGTAACCTTACTAGATCTGTTTCCATTGATCGAACATCCTGATTTTGATGCCTAGTAGGGTTGTCGTTAATCATGTTGACTTGTTGTGTGTCTTCATCTGGAGAGATCGGAAGACACCAGTGGTTCAACAAGTGTTGAAGCGTTCTTTGAACGGGAGCATATCCTTAGTCACTCTCACGACATACTTTACAGTTCTGATAATCATGCGAAGTCAGAAAATCGAGCTGGACTTGCTTAGCGTGTAATTCCACCAAGCTGGTATTCATCAAGCGAATATCAAAGATTTGAATCATATTCACTTGATAATGACTTCTATCGCGGTAATCCTGAATCCATCCAAGATCCATCTGACGCTGGAGGGCCTCTTGTACAAAAGAGCATCCCTGATTGTTTACCGAGTAGACCAGACAGGAATCATAATCGTACCGTGGTAGATCATGATGTTGGCTTTGCCTTGAGTGCATTGCCACCAAGTTGACATTCATCGCACGGATGTTGTGGTTTTGAATGATGTTGGAATTCGTATAAGTCATGTTGACCTCACAAATTCGGTGATCTTGGATCCACCCGAGATCCATCTGTTCCTGTAGAGCTTATTGCACCACAGAACATCCTTGATTGTCTTTAGAGCAGATATCACACTGGTGATAGTTGTGAGATGGTACATGCCCGTATCCGCTCTATTTGAAATGCATCTTAACCAGGTTAGTTCCCAATAAGAGTACATCGTGAATTTGATAGTTGTACTTAGACTCTTCCTCTATCAAATTTATCGCAGCTTTCTCGTGTTGAGGAAACGGGTTCATCTGAACGTTTGGATTTGTATCCTTGAAGGATAAGACCCCGCTTCTGACAAGCTTCTGCGCATCAGATTTGAATCTGAGACAATTTTCTATGTTATGCCCTGGTCCTCCTTGATGGTAAGGGCAAGTCTGATCCACTTTGAACCAAAAAGGCGGATTTTTCGGTATCGCAAGAGGAGCCCTGGTTTGGACGTGCCTCTTTACCAGTAGTAATGGAAATAGTTCTGCGTACAACATTGGTATAGGGTCGAACCCTGGTGGTCGCATTGTACAGTTGTTGTTGTACGGAGGACGAGCCTGCTGAAGAGGCTGTTGTGTCCTTTGCTAATATTGTTGTGGATTTGGTTGGCTCTGAGCAACCCGAGGTTGATACGTTGGTACAGGCGCAGGGTTGATAGCAGGAGTTACAGCTGCTACTGGTTGGTACCATCGCCTTTGCTTTCCGAGAGATATATTACCAATATCTTGCTCTTTTTCCTTAGGGAGAGCACTACCGTATCTTTTGGTACTGCTTAATGGTCTAGCATCTTTGACCAGACATCCTTCTCAGACTGCTTCCTCAAGACGAACTCCCATGCCCACCATCTCAGTGAAGTCGATGGGCGCACTGGCGACCATTCTGTCGTAGTAAAATAAGCTCAAGGTTTTCAAGAAGATTTTTGTCATCAATTTTTCATCAAGAGGTGGACAAATCGGGGCGGCAATTTCACGCCATCTCTGAGCATATTCCTTAAAGGTTTTCTTGTCCTTTTGCGACATGGCTCTAAGTTGATCTTTGTCCGGTGCCATGTCCAGGTTATACTTATACTGCTGAATGAAGGCAGCGCCAAGATCTCTGAAAGTGACGATATTGGTGCGGTTTAAACCCATGTACCATTTGAGTGCGGCACCGGTTAAACTATCTTGGAAATAGTGGATCAGTAGCTGTTGGTTCTCTTTCTGAGTTGACATCCTTTGAGCGTACATCACCAAATGACTTTGAGGGTAAAAGTTACCCTTGTATTTCTCAAATTCGGGCACCTTGAATTTGTGCGGAATTTTCACATTGGGGACCAAACAAAGGTCTGCGGTGTCCTTTCTGAATAGATCGTGGCCGCGAATGGCATGTAGTTCCTTCTACATCTCTAGGAATTGTTCTTGGAACTCATTCATTCTGTCGTACATACTTTTGTTTCCACCAGAAGGTATATGTGGGATCTGTCCTTCCGGGACAGTGTGTACCACGGGTGGTGGTATAGTCATTACGGCAGTGACTCTTAGTGTTTCCCTATCTCGAAGTTTGTAACCTTCAGGTGTTGCTGTCATGCCCCTTGCATCTTCGCTTTCCCGAATTTTGTAACCTTCAGGCCCAGCGGTTCCTGCTGCAGTTTCCGGATCTTCCGTGATCGGTGGAATATATCCTTCCGGGATATAGTTGAGTGGCATGCCCCAGGGACGATCTTTAGGCATGTTATACCGAGGATCATACTTTTCCACTATGGGTACAGATGTGATCTCTGAGATCATTGCCCTTTGTTGTTGCATCTGGGCTGCTGCCAGAGATTGCATGTCACTGTGAAGTTTCCTCAGATCTTCTTTCAGAGTGTTGATTTCTTCTCTCAACTCTCTGTTCTCTTCCTCGAGATCATCCATTTTCTTTTGTCGATTGGCCCGAATATTATACGAATGAGACAACTTGACTCTAGAATTAAGGTACAAACGTGAGATTCGTAGGTAAGAAGAATGCGTTATGTGAGAATGATGAATGATATGCAATGATTAAATTAATTTTTTTTTTGTTTAATCAAAGGAAACTTCAACAATTGGATTGCAAATATCGTACAGTGGGGAAATCCCATTTTATTGAATTCAAAGATTGCGGAAATGGAAATACAATAATTTAAAAAGTGTTGAAAAAGGAAATGTCTAAGCTTATGGATCCTGAGTCCTCTCTGAGGAGGGCTCAGGTGTCATACCCCAAATTTTGACCACTAAGATTTCCCATCATTGTGCAAATCATCAGCACAATATGGATGTACCTTTGTACCTCATTAGTCTCCCCAAAGATGGGTGAGCATCCACTACAATCAAAATTAAGGTTTCAAGCCCTCTCTGAGCTTTAGACAAAGGCTCAATCAAGAAATGACTTGATTTTCAACTTGTCTAATCTCTCAAACATCCTCAAAGGATCAAAAGGACTCCCATTTCAAGGATTAAGCACAAGGTTGCTCCCTTCTAGGTGGATCAAGCCTCAAGATCGCCAGTGTCACCAAATTAGGGTTTTGATCGCCCAGGGCCTCCAGATGAGAAGTTTCATCTGGGCACAAGCCATTGATCCAAAACATAACCTAATATACTCCATGGAACCTCATGGACCCAAACATCAAGTCAATTTGACCTCAGGGGATGCATACATCAAAAATCAGGAATTAGGGTTTCTTGACCTAATTCACCCCTAAGTTGACTTTTGGGACAAATCATGAGCCAATACCTCAAGAGAGAGTTTGAGGGTCTCTAATGAACTATATTGATCCATTTGGAACAATGGATTAATCCAAGAAGCTTGAGCAACAAGTCTCAATTTTATCTGCACCACAATTAGGGTTTTAAGGGAAAAGTCAACTGTAACTTTGACTTTTGACCAAGACATGCTCCCAAACCCTAATACATGATTTAATATACCCTATGACACCCATGGAACATGTCCATCAAGTTTGATTTAGGTCAAGGACATGATTTCCTGAAGAATTGCACAGTTTGGAATTCATCTGATAAAAAGTCAACTGTGCACAAAAGTCAACTTTGACTTTTTGAGATTTTTCACCAAAATGGATTTTTAACCCTAAAATGATGTTAATGTATGATTTGAATCATCATTCATCAAGAAAAATCAAGAAAAGTGAGATAACTTGTAAAAGGGGTAACCATAAAACTTAGAAATTTTTCTAAGTTAAAAATAAAGTGGCAAGGGTACCAACTTTGAAGGACCATAACTCCTAAACCACAAGGCCATTTTTTCTCATCCAAAGATGTATTTGTAGCCCTCATTATCACCTACAAAAACTTCAACTACAAGTCATTCCAATTCATTAAGGATTTTGAGTTATGGAGTGATCAAAGTGGCTGAAAAGTGAAAATGACACTTTTTCCAACACTTAGTGAAATTTTCACTAAGTCAGATTCTGCCTCACTTTTTGCCAAATGTAGGGGGATTTTTCACTTGGAATCAAAATAGATCAAAACCAAACTTGTTCAAACAGTTGTTGTATCATGTAAGAGCTTTCCAAAATGGCCAAGAACATTGCCAAATTCAACTTACACCATGAGATATGACATTGGCAAGTTGCCTTGCTAAAATCTGTCAAGGCAAGGCAGAATTTGCAACTTTGGTCGATTTGCCAAAATCAGCCAAATTCAATTGCTCCTATCCACTTGGACACCTCAAAGGATTGAATCTAAAGGGGACAATCACTGAGCCAAGCCTCCAAAGTCCATGGAACACGAAATAGCATGTTGAACCTAGAATGGGCAAAATAGGGACAAGACTTCAAATTTGGAATGAGGCATTCAATGGAACCATCAAGGTGGCATGGACTGAGCCATTCTCATCTGAAATCAGTCAAGACTTATCCAAGACCAAGGGAACCAAAGCTCTGTGCCCTACCCTCTAGTCAATGGCTAGAGGAGACTTGGATTTTCATTTGCCAACATTGGCCAAACCTACTTACCAGTTGCCATGCACTATTCCTTGCAAAACAAACTTGCTCTACTATAAATAGAGCTCAATTATGGTTAGTTTGAGTACACCAAAGCCATCTAGCAGATGCTTTCCTCAAAATCTCTTCTTTCACTCCAATTTTGCCTTCTAAGGCAAGTCACTATCGGGTTTTGAGTTTGAGAGCAATTCCAATCAAACCAATCACTCACACACCTCACATACATCACATATGAGCTGATCAAACACTTAGAGTACTTCTGAAACATCAATTTCACAAAATCACCAGCTGGTTGCTCAAGGTTTTAACCAAAGTGCAGCTGAGGTACCACAAAATGATCCAGCCAATTTCAATCAAGTCCAACCATCCAAACACAATCCATAGGGTGTAGAGAAGCTGTTTAGATCATCACAACTCATCTGTAACACCTCCAGATCAAAAGTCACTTTGAACTTGCTGTCACGGCTTAGAGGTCAATACTTAATTTTTGAAGCATTAATCCAAGATCACAATTTGTTTTCCATGTATTAAACAATTTTTGATCATTTTAATTGAATTTTTATTCAATTAAATACATTTTGAAAACAAATTAGGGTTTTGGATTAATTCAACCCTCATAAATCATTTTCAAAACTCTTTGGGCCTCTTGAGAGAGTGTAAGACCCATTCCCCCCTTGTACAAAAACTTTTTGGGCCTCACGCATTGTATAAGTCCCTCTGTACAAGTAAACGGCGCGATCGTCGCCCGTTTAAAAATAAAAAAAAAAATCATCTGGGCCTCTCCTTGAGCTATAAGACCCAGTCAAAACACTTTGGGCCTCTATTAGAGTGTAAGACCCAATCCCCCTTTTAACCAAAACATCTTGGGCCTCACTTATTGTATAAGTCCCTCTGCATTAAAAGAAAACCTCGGCGCGATCGCCATTTTTAAACGAAAAGTCAACTGGGCCTACCCTCGAGTTATAAGCCCCACTCTTTTCCTTTAAACCTTTTGGGCCTCTTGAGAGAGTGTAAGACCCATCCCTTTGTACAGAAAACCTTTTTGGGCCTCAGTCACTTGTATAAGTCCCGCTGTACAAAGTCAAACAGTGCGCTCACTGATAAAACCCTGGGCCTCTCCTTGAGCTGTAAGCCCCAAATCTTTCTTTTTCAAAGCACTTTCTCCTTTGATTTTAAATATACTGTTGTTTTCAATCTTTCTTTGTTGAACAACTAACCAAACAGCATGGAAGCACTCCAACCGAGTAAGTGGTTATCGCTTTCGTTTACTGCTTTCATATTATAAACTGTATTGTGGGGCTGCTCACTGTAAGTCTCCTTTCATAAACTCATATCTACTGTGTAATAATAGTATAGATATTTCGAGTTTCCCCGGCAACTACGTCTAGAACTAGGTGACGCCGTTTCATTTATTCATAGAAATAGACGCCTAGATCCCCAATAGGAGCACCAGATACAGTCTTCTCTTCGGCTGTCCTCCTTAGGAATCGTCAAGAAGCTCTACTCCCCAAGATGAATGTATTCTCCCTGAATGGCATCTTTGAGTTTCTTCCAAATTCTCGAACTTTCCTGACTTGATCTATTCCTTGTGGATAGCTTGCCTTGAATGTCTCGGGGTTTGGGTACCCACTACGGTCATAATCTTGGACCTTAACTAAGGAACCCTATTTAAAAGCTAAGAGTCGCTAGATAGTAAACCTCGCACGTTTACCAGGGGTTTTTATCTTTAAAAGAGTTATCTCTCCTAATGGAAAGGAGATGATAGACCCACGGGCTTCTTAAAAGCATCGGCCTCCTCTTGGGCATTATTCAAGGACACTACGGCTTCTTAGAAGTATTCACAGCTTCCTCTTAGGCTTCGTATAATGATCTCTTCCTCCGGGAATGATAGCCTCCTCTTGGGCTTCGTACAAGGACCCGTCGGCTTCTTAAAAGTTTCTAGCCTCCTCTTGGGCTTCGTACAAATTGTCCCGACGACCTCCTAGAGGTATAGGAACAGAACTTAATCATCTGCATAGAACAGCCCTTTTGTAGAGTATACTACTGTTTCTCAAAGCATAGTATAAAAGATGAAACTCTAGACACGGACAGTCTAATTTCCTTGAGTCTCAAAGACATTCTCAAGTGACCCCTTCGTTAAATAGGAAGGAAACCCGCAGACTCGGACAGTCTCAATACCCTTTGGATTTCCAGTTTCCCCAAAGAAAAGGAAACAACCCCGACCCTCAGATCTAACCCATGAGTACAGTATTGCCCATATAAGAACTGATTTTCTCTTTAAATCAGTATACTGGACCTGTCACTTAACTGACATAGCCTCCTCTTGGGCTTTGTACAATGACTCTCCCTAGCGGAGTCAAACAACATTTTAGCCTCTCTCTCGGGCTTTGTACGAGACACATAAAGACTCCCTCGTTGAGTCAAACAAACAATAGCCTCCCTCTCGGGCTTCGTACGAGACACAAAGACTCTATCGTCGGGTCAAAAACTTTTAGCCTCTCTCTCGGGCTTTGTACGGGACACAAAATAGCCTCCTCTTAGGCTTTGTATAATGATTTTCCTAGCGGAAATTAGCCTCCTCTTAGGCTTTGTATAAGAAAACCACTGGTTGATCCAATCAACCTTTTAGCATCAAAGTTGTGCCTCGTTCACAGTACACAAACATCAACAACTCCTTTCCCTTCATCTAATCGCTGTAAGCGGCAAGCCTCTGGATCATCTATATCCACGCCACTGTCCCTCTTTTAGCATGAGAAATTCCTAAGGAAAGATGGCATTGCTCTACACTGAGGTTAAGTCTTCTCCTTCAGGTTAAAACCCTTTCTTAGGAAATTATGGCATTGCTCGGATCCGCGTATCCCAGTTAAAGTAATTCTCCTTCTCCCCTCTTTAGAGATGACAAATTCTCTCTAAAGCCGAGGTCTTTCAGCTTCACGTCTTGGGCTTTGAACAAGACACAAATAGACCTTTCAGCTTCACATCTTGGGCTTTGAACAAGATACAAATCACCTTTCGCTTCACGTCTTGGGCTTTGAACAAGACACCAAAACACCCATTTCCTCCCATAGAATAGGAGGAACTACGAACGCTCTGATTTCCCTGTTTCGGTAAACGGGAATACGTAGGCATAAGATCGAAAGAAAAGATCTTAGCGAGCGCAATCAACAAAAAACCCAAATCCCATATCTCCATCAATCAAAAAGCAGTAATTCAAAAGCATCAGTCCTAACATCCTAATCCTTGTTCCCCGCCAGAAACCTTCTGCCCAGATAAAAAGAAAGAAACCGTATTGGCGAAAATACAAATAACCAGTACAAAGGCCCCCCCACATTGATAGCATTCGTAACCTAACAGACCGCTGTTTAAACTCAGTATGCAAAGCAGGGTTAATTGGAGACATCTATTTCCCTTCCTTATTCAGCTCACAATAGGATAAAAAATGAATCGACCTATAGTCAAAGCTCAAACCGCAGAGAGCGACCAGCGCTTAAGAACCGCGTCCCAAAATCGCTCGCTACAGAAAAATGGCGCCCACCGTGGGGCCAAATCTTCTTTTCTTAAACGTTTAAGGTGAAAACCTTGGACAAACCTTTTCTTCTCTTCACTTGTGTGAAAACCACAGATTGGGGCTTCCGCCGGGGAACCCATTTCTGTTAGGAACTTAGGAATCATAGCTTTATAAGTCTAGGATGATTAGGACAAATATATATACTGCTTTTCCTAATTGCTATACGTGTTTATTTTTCTGCTACTGGGAATGCGTGTGATGCCGCATCTGGTGAGAATGAGTATACACTTAAGATAAGTGATGGCGACGGGGTCGTCCATCAACCTCAGTGGAGGCTGACCAACGCAACCCATTCACTCTTCTAGCCAATGGGCCGGTTGTTAAGTCTGAGAAGCTGAGGAACCAAACCCTTTCGTAGTGCAGAAACTATCGGAAATAGTTGTTACGCGATACTACCCTCATTTGAGGCTGGTGATCTATTCTTGGTGAATGGCACTTACTCTAAGATTGCTCTACAACTCGCTGGCGATCCGCTTGTTGTCTTGCTTTCCTGGGAGGAGCTGATGATAATGAGTACAGGTACAAAAATCACCCTAGTATAAACCTTTGGGGATGGGTAGAGCCTTGACTTCATGACAACGACCCTTTGACCCCATGTTTTTTCTATGTTTTTGTGTGCTGCATTCATGCATCCATTTAATAAAACATTAAAACATTCAAAAAACTTCTCTTCTAGTCTCTCTATTTTTCAAATTAAACTAAGACTGTGATTATAAATATCAGAGAAAAAGATTGCATTAATGGATTTCGGTAGAACGAGAACTCGCCAGTATACCTTCAAGGTTCCAAAGCTAGAGGATTTGAGAAAGTTAGCGAGGATGATCGTTAACCCAGAGGCTTTCAGAGCCAAGCAGGGTGGTTTGCTACCACTGTTAAGAGTCCATGTGATTAAGGGGATCATGGACGCGCTCATTCAGTTCTACGATCCGGTTTATCACTGTTTCACATTCCCGGATTACCAGCTATCACCAACGCTGGAGGAGTATTCTCATCTGACTGATTTACATATCACTGATCGAGCTCCATTTTCTGGACTGGAAGAAATTCCAAAGAATCAGACTATTGCAATAGCAATTCATTTGGACGAGTCTGAGGTCAGGACTCACATGACCACTAAGGGTGGCATCCAAGGTTTGCCAGCCCAGTTCTTGACAAAAAAGGCTCTATACTTCGCTTGTATAGGGAACGGGACTGCTTTTGAAAGCATCTTTGTCTTGCTCACCTACGGGTTATTTTTGTTTCCCAACATCAATAACTTCGTCGATATCAACGCTATTAAGGTTTTTCTCATTGGAAACCCTGTGCCGACTTTGCTCGCAGATGCGTATCATTCTGTACACTTGGGAAATTTGTACAGCGGAGGGGAGATCACATGTTGTGTACCTTTGCTCTACAAATGGTTTATATCCCATTTGCCCAAGTCTGCTGCTTTTTGGGATTGCAAGAGGGTCTTGCGCTGGTCGCAGAAGATCATGTCTCTTACCAACTCTGATATAGATTGGTGTAATAGGATTTATGAGGGAATCAGAATCATTGACCGTTGTGGAAACTTCCCCAACGTACCCCTCATAGGAACTAAAGAAGGAATCAACTACCATCCGATATTGGTTCTTCGTCAATTTGGATACCCGGTGAGACACATCCCACTGGGTGTTCATCTGGAAGGTCTTTTCTTCAAAGAAGGAGAAAATGACAGAGCACTAAAGATGGAAATAGTGCAAGCTTGGAAACATGTTCATAAGAAAGGACGAGAGTCTCTGGGAAAACCGGACTGTGTCTCGGTGGAGCCTTATCTCCATTGGGTACAAACTAGAGCCCTCAAGCTAAAGATGCCTTATCCTCGTTATGGAATTCTTCCACCGAGGGAAACTGTCATGTATTTCATGACGGAAACTGAAAAGCTTCAGGTTACTCTCAACAAAGTTCAAAAGGAAAGAAGATCTTGGAAGAACAAGTACCGCACCCTCGACGTAGAGTGTATCCAAATACAGCAACTACTAAAAGAGAAAGATGCTCTGATTAAAATTTTGGAGCAGCATGCTGTAGAGAATCAAGATGACCAAAGGAATTTGCTCGCTCCTTTCACCTGGAAAAGGAATGACAACTCGACAACGGCCCAAGCGCCCCGGTCAAAGAAGAGGACTCGGGACCCATTAGTTTAGGTTTCTGTTTCTGCATCTTGTAATCTACTGTATTTCCATTTTTGTAATCCTTTGAATTTCAATAAAAAGGGGTTTCCCCACCTTTTGATATTTGCAATCTAATTGTCGAAGTTTATTTTAATTAAACCAAAAAAACAATTAATATAATCATTGCATTCATCATTTTCACATCGCGTATTCTTCTTACCTACGAATCTCATGTTTGTGTCTCGGTTCTAGAGTCCAACTGTCTCATTCGTACAATACTCGGGCCAATAGTCAGAAAAAGATGGATGATCTTGAGGAAGAAAACAGAGAGTTGAAAGAAGAAATCGACGCTCTAAGAGAGGATATGAGAAAGCTTCGTAACGACATGCAAGCCATGGCAGAAGCTCAGCTGCAACGAACTGTGATCTTAGAGATCACCTCAATGCCCATAGTGGAGAAGAATGATCCTAGGTATCAGATGCCGAAAGATCGTCCCTGGGGCATGCCTGTCAACTATATCCCAGGAGGATATGTTCCGCCGATCACTGAAGATCAGGGAATCGCAACAGAATCCGCCGGGCCTGAAGGTTACAAACTTTGGGAAAGCGAAGATGCCAGGGGCATACTCAAGACTCCTGAAGGTTACAAACTTCGGGAGGCGCCAAGACTTACTGCCGTAGTCACGGTACCACCCCCTGTGGTGCACACTGTCCCGGAAGGACAGATTCCACAGACACCTTCTGGTAAGAAGGAAACTATGTTTGATAGAATGGATAAATTCCAGGAGCAGTTCTTGGAAATGCAGAAAGAGCTGCAAGCCATTCGCGGTCAGGATTTATTCGGAAAGGACGCCGCATACCTCTGCTTGGTCCCAAATGTGAAAGTCCCGCACAAGTTCCAAGTGCCCGACTTTGAAAAATACAAGGGTAACTCTTGCCCTCAGAGCCATCTGGTGATGTACGCTCGGCGGATGTCAGCTCAGACGGAGAATCAGGACCTGCTGATTCACTACTTCCAGGATAGTTTAATCGGTGCCGCACTCAAATAGTACATGGGTTTAAACCGTACTACGATCAGTACATTCAGAGATCTTGGTACTGACTTCGTCCAATAATACAAGTACAATTTGGACATGGCACCCGACAGAGATCAACTCAAATCAATGTCGCAAAAGGACAAAGAAACCTTTAAGGAGTATGCTCAAAGGTGGCGTGAAATTGCCGCTCAAATTGGTCCACCTCTTGAGGAAAAAGAGATGACAAAAATCTTCTTAAAGACCTTAAGCTCATTTTACTATGACCGAATGGTTGCCAGTGCACCCACTGATTTCACCGAAATGGTCGGCATGGGTGTACGTCTTGAGGAAGCCGTCCGAGAAGGACGTTTGGTAAAAAGACATTGGATCAACGAGCGGTACTAAAAAATACGGTAGTGCTCTCCCTAAGAAAAAAGAGCAAGATATTGGGAATATCTCTCTCGAAAAGCAAAGGCGACGTTATCAGCCAGTAGCAGCTGTTACTCCTGCTATCGGCCCCGCGCCTGTTCCTATGTATCAACCTCAGGTTGCGCAGAGCCAACCTGACCAACAAAGGACGCAACAGCCTCTTCACCAGGCTCGTCCTCCATATAACAACAACCGTACAACACGGCCACCAGGATTTGATCCTATACCCGTAACGTACACAGAGCTGTTTCCGTTACTGCTGGCTAAGGGGCACATTCAGACTAAGTCTCCCCTTTCAGTTCCGGAAAATCCGCCTTTTTGGTTTAAAGCGGATCAAACATGCCCTTATCATCAAGGAGGTTCAGGGCATATCATTGAGACTTGTCTCAATTTCAAATCCGACGTGCAAAAGCTTGTTAGGAGCGGGCTCTTATCTTTCAAAGATACGAATCCCAACGTTCTCACGAACCCACTGCCTCAACATGAGAAAACTGCAGTCAATCTGATTGAGAAAGAGACTAACAATGTCTATCAAATTCACGATGTACTCTTATTGGGGACCAATCTGGTCAAGATGCATTGTAGACAGAGTAGATATGGCCATGTGCCACCTCATAATTATCACCAGTGTGATATCTGCTCTAAAGACAACCAGGGATGTTCTGTGGTGCAAGCAGCTCTACAGGAACAAATGGATCTTGGATGGATCCAAGAGCACCGAGTTCGTGGAGTTAACATGGTTTACACGAATTCCAACGTCATTCAAAACCACGACATCTGTGCGATGAATGTCAACTTGGTGGCGATGCACTCAAGGCAAAGCCAGTATCATAATCTGCCGCGGCACGATTACAGCTCCTGTCTGATTTGTTCGATAAACAAACAGGGAAGCTCTTTCATACAAGAGGCCCTCCAGCATCAGATGGATCTTGGATGGATCCAAGACTACCATGATAGGAACTCCTATCAAATCAACATGGTTCAGATCTTCGATATCCGCGTAATGAATACCAACCTGGTAGAGTTACATGCTGAGCAGGTCCGACTTGGATTCTTAATATCACATGACTATCAAAGCTGTAAAGCGGGTTGCGAAAACGATCGAGGTTGTACCCTTGTTCAAGAGGCACTTCAGCACTTGTTAAATCATTGGTGGATGCCAATCTACATGGACGAAGATACTCAGCAGATTAGTATCAATAACAGGAATCCTACTCGTCGTCAAAGTCAGGATGTCCGATCAATGGAAGGTAACCTAGTGAGGTTACATTGTATTCAAAGTGGGTGTGGCCAGGTGCCACCACACAACTATGACAGTTGTAGCGTCTGTTCGGAAAGTAACCAAGGGTGTTACCTTGTGAGAGCAGCTCTTCAGGGTCAGGTCGATCATGGAGAAATTCGTCCATATCCAGGTTCAGGACCCATCATTTGGTCGCCGAACTACCTTGCCGAGCAAGTTGAGGATGTTGTCACGATCTCTGGTCATCACAGGACCAGGGATGTTTTTTCCATCATCCCTCTACTTGACGAATCTAGAGTTCCCAACCGGGAACGGATCAAGGTTACTTATGATGGTCAGAAAAATCAGAAGGTTCCCATAGTCATCTATCTGCCGGGGCCAGTACCGTATGAATCAGCTAAGGCAATCCCTTACAAATACGGTGCAACAATAATCGAGAATGGAAAGGAAATTCCATTACCCTCCGTCGTGAATATTGCAGACATCAGTCGTGTAACACGGAGCGGTCGAATCTTCAATCGAGGGGTTGGAGAATCCAACAAAGAAAAGGAACTTCAGGCAGAAATTCCTGATCTGCCAGTCGGTCAATCTAGTAATCCCGACTTCTCAAAAGACAAAGATGAGATGCTAAAGCTCATCCAAAGGAGTGAATATAACATTGTTGATCAACTGTTACAGACTCCTTCAAAGATCTCAGTATTATCACTGTTACTCAGTTCAGCAGCACACAGAGAGGCTCTACAGAAAGTCTTGGAGCAAGCCTTTGTGGAACAGGATGTAACAATCAGACAATTCGATAGCATTGTCTCTAACATCACTTCCTGCAATAATTTGGGATTTAGTGATGAAGAATTACCTGAAGAGGGTCGTCGTCATAACATGGCGCTCAACATTACAGTTAACTGCCAGGACGATGCTTTAGCCAATGTACTGGTAGACACAGGGTCAGCCCTGAATGTTATGCCGAAGTCCACTTTGATGCAATTATCATTTAAGGGCCCTCCGATGAGAGTCAGCGAGGTCGTCGTCAAAGCATTCGACGGATCCAGAAAAACAGTTATCGGCGAAGTTGATCTTCCCATAACTATTGGTCCTCACACTTTCCAAATCACTTTCTAGGTCATGGACATCCGGGCAATATACAGTTGTTTATTAGGAAGACCTTGGATACATCAGGCTGGAGCGGTTACTTCAACCCTCCACCAAAAGCTAAAGTTCGTCAAGAACGATCAACTTGTCACGGTTTGTGGGGAATAAGCCTTGCTCGTGAGTAACCTATCATCATCTACTTGTGTGGAACCCGAGGAGGTTATTGGAACTCAGTTCCAAGCACTATCGGTGAGCAAGGACAATCAGTTCAAAGAAGGAACTTCAATTTCTTCATACAGAGATGCTATCAAAGCGGTCGAGAGTACCGATACGACAGGATGGGGATGGTTTGTCATTCCTATTGACAATAAAACAAAGAAGGGTCTTGGTTTTTCTACAACCTGTACCCAGACAGTTGCCAACGATGAAAGTCTTCATCCCCTTCAGAACTTCTTCCACAGTGGAGGTTTTCTTCACCTAGTGTCTCAGACAGTTCATGCTATCAATGAGGAAGATCCCTCTGACACAGATGAAGAATGGAAGTCCTATCTTAACAAGGACGGCTATATGTCTCAAGAAGAGGTGCCTATGCCTTTCTGCTTTCCTACAGAAAGTCCGAGATTTATACCAAGATCAGATGTCGAAATGATCTACGGAGATTGTGATCCGAAAGGATGCCGTGCTCCGCCAAATTCATTAGAGGAGGACACTCTGATGAAAGACAACTTTGACTACAATTACTATGGCCCGATGGATGGCCTGCCAATGTGGCAGCCTTACCCAGGAAACTTGGGGCAAGAAAGTCAGCCGAACAATGAAACTCAGCTGAGCGTCATTGAACAGAATACCTATGTCCCTGCCATGTCATGGGATCAACACTCAGGTCATTCGGAAATTACTCAACATGAAGATGAATTCGCAACGTTCACAGGACTTGAATTCATCAACTATGCTTTTCCCGAGGTCAACGTCATCGAGAGAGATGACTCCTCCAGTTCCAAAGAAGTTTGGGACACTCTGGGACAACCAAGTGGAAAATACGACTTTATGGTCAAGTACACTGCTCCCGAAAGCTCTCGTATCGGGCTCGAAGATATCCAGCCAACTGGATGGGGAGATACAGCTGAGAGCACCAATGTTATGCAAAATGCAACAGAGGAATCCTCCTACGACAATTCTGCCTGGGAAACAGATTCCAATGATCCTGCTCCCCCAGAAATCAGCGTCATTTCTAAAGACAAATCAAGGAAGGTGCCAGACTTTGTGATTCACCGAGGAGTTCGCCGCCAATGGGTTGCTGTCGAGGTTCCGAAGGTCGTTCGCCAGTCAAAGTAATTGCCATCTTTAACCTTTCACCCTGCCCAGGTGAAACGGATATTTTGATAGGGCTTGTTTTCTGTAAATTTCCCTCTTCGCTTTGTCCAAAGCGAGTGAGTTTTGTTTTATAGGGCTGTAGTTTCAAGATTCGACTTGTTCATAAATAAAATAACGTCGTTCTGTAATTTCCGCATTATTGCTGTTTTCTCCTTTTGCTTTTTCAGAAAATGGTAATCCTAAAAAAAACATTCAATAATAAAAACAAGCAGTAAAATCAAAACACTGCACACACCTATCTCTTCTAAACACGAATCATCACGTCATGCAGATTGCTTGTTTTATACCCCGTTGAAACATACGATCAGATGCCTTCTCCCAACTTTGAGTTCCCGGTATTCGGGGTTGAAGAAGAAGTTGACAACGAAATTCCAGAAGAGATCTCCCGACTACTCAGACAAGAGGAAAGGTCCATTGAACCTCACAAAGAGACGTTGGAAACGGTAAACTTGGGTTCAGAAAAAGAGAGAAAAGAAATCAGGATCGGAGCACTGCTCAGTCCAACTGCCAGAGAAGATCTGATAAAGCTTCTCAAAGAATTCCCCGATGTGTTCGCTTGGTCCTATCAGGATATGCCAGGGTTGGATACCAGCATCGTGGAACATCACTTACCGTTAAGATCGGAATGTCCGCCAGTAAAGCAAAGGTTGAGACGGACTCACCCGGACATGGCCATCAAAATCAAAGAGGAGGTACAGAAACAGATCGACGCGGGTTTCCTCGCTACATCTGAATATCCTCAATGGTTAGCCAACATCGTACCCGTTCCCAAAAAGGATGAAAAGGTTAGAATGTGTGTTGATTACAGAGATCTGAACAAGGCAAGTCCAAAGGACGACTTTCCTTTACCACACATTGACATGCTGGTTGACAGCACAGCAAAGTTCAAAGTATTCTCCTTCATGGATGGATTATCGGGCTATAACCAGATCAAAATGGCACCAAAAGACATGGAGAAAACTTAGTTCATTACCCCATGGGGTACCTTTTGTTACAAGGTAATGCTGTTCGGTTTGAAGAACGCCGGGGAAACCTATCAAAGGGCCATGACTACTCTGTTTCATGACATGATACACAAAGAAATCGAGGTATATGTCGATGATTTGATTGCAAAATCAAAAACAGAGAGTGAGCACGTTGAACATCTGTCAAAATTGTTCGAGCGTCTAAGAAAATTCAAGCTCCGCTTGAATCCGAACAAGTGCACCTTCGGTGTCCGTTCAGGGAAACTACTAGGGTTCATCGTCAGCCAGAAAGGAATTGAGGTTGATCCTGACAAGGTCAAGGCCATTCAAGAAATGCCTTCTCCGAAAACTGAAAAACAAGTCAGAGGATTCCTGGGACGTTTGAACTACATCTCCAGATTCATATTCCTTATGACCGCGACGTGTGCGCCGATTTTCAAATTACTCAAAAAGAACCAGGATTGCGTTTGGTCAGAAGATTGCCAAACCGCCTTCGACAGTATCAAGGAATATCTATTGAATCCTCCGATTCTATCACCTCCAGTGGAAGGAAGACCACTGATCATTTACCTCACAGTCCTAGAGGAATCAATGGGATGTGTACTTGGCCAACAAGACGAAACTAAACAGAAAGAGTCTGCCATTTACTATCTAAGCAAGAAATTCACCGACTGCGAGACTCGGTACACAATGCTTGAGAAAACTTGTTGCGCTTTGGCTTGGGCAGCCAAACGTCTTCGCCAGTACATGATTCGTCACACTACTTGGTTGGTCTCCGAAATGGATCCAATCAAGTACGTTTTCGAAAAACCTGCTCTCACGGGAAGGATTGCCCGTTGGCAGATGTTACTATCAGAATATGACATAGAGTACCATGCTCAGAAAGCCGTTAAAGGAAGTATTTTAGCCGATCATTTGGCTCATCAACCGATTGACGATCAAGAATCAATCGGGTTTGACTTCCCAGACGAAGATGTCATGTATCTAAAGATGAAAGATTGCGATGAACCGCTACCCAGTGAAGGGCCAGAACCAGGTTCCCAGTGGGGACTTATCTTTGACGGAGTAGTCAATCATTATGGAAACGGAATTGGGGAAATCATTGTTACCCCTCAGGGTTCCCACATTCCTTTCACTGCCAGACTTACGTTCAAATGTACGAACAACGAGGCCGAATACGAAGCATGTATCATGGGTCTCGAAGAAGCGATTGATTTAAGGATCAAAAACTTGGACGTATACGGTGATTCAGCCCTGGTTATTAACCAGATAAAAGGAGAATGGAACACATACCAATCAGGATTGATTCCTTACAAAGACTATGCAAGGAGGTTGTTACCCTTCTTCAACAGAGTCGACTTTCATCACATCCCTCATGATGAGAATCACATGGCTGATGCATTAGCCACTCTCTCTTCCATGATTAGTGTAGGTCGATGGAATGACATACCTAAGATTGACATCATGCGCCTTGAACGGCCCGCTTACATCTTCGCGATTGAAGCAGTCATAGACGACAGACCTTGGTATCACGATATCAAATGCTTCCTTCAGAAACAAGAGTACCCATCTGGGGCACTCAGAAAAGACAGGAAAACCCTCAGAAGATTGGCTGGAAACTTCTTCCTGAGCGGTGACACTCTTTATAAGAGAAATTTTGACATGGTCTTGCTCCGATGCGTCGACAGACCAGAAGCAGACATGCTCATGAAAGAAATTCATGAAGGATCCTTTGGCACTCATGCCAACGAACACACAATGGCGAGAAAAATTCTCAGGGCCGGGTATTATTGGTTGACCATGGAATCCGACTGCTACAAGTACATGAGGAGGTGTCACAAGTGTCAGATATACTCCGACAAAATTCATGTACCGCCATCACATCTCAAAGTTCTTTCTTTCCCATGGCCTTTCTCGATATGGGGAATCGATATGATTGGTATGATTGAGCCCAAGGCTTCAAACGGATATCGGTTCATCCTGGTAGCCATTAACTATTTCACCAAGTGGGTTGAAGCAGCGTTATTCGCCAATGTAACCCAACAAGTGGTGGTCCGATTTATCAAAAACAATATCATCTGCCGTTATGCTGTTCCAAGCGAGATCATTATTGATAATGGATCTAACTTGAACAATAAGATGATGAAAGAGTTGTGTGCAGAGTTCAGGATCGAACACCATAACTCAACTCCCTACCGACCCAAGATGAACAGAGCGGTAGAAACGGCTAACAAGAACATCAAGAAGATCGTTCAAAAGATGGTTGTAACCTATAAAGATTGGCACGAAATGCTACCCTTTGCTCTTCACGGTTATCGAACATCTGTCCGCACTTCAACAGGGGCAACCCCTTTCTCTCTAGTATATGGCATGGAAGCAGTGCTCCCCATAGAAGTAGAGATCCCATCAATCCGGGTATTGATGGAAGCTAAGCTTACCGAAGCTGAATGGTGTCAAAGTCGACACGACGAACTGAACCTGATCGAAGAGAAGCGAATCACGGCACTATGCCACGGTCAGTTGTATCAACGGAGAATGAAAAGGGCGTTCGACAAAAAGGTCCGACCTCGTATCTTCAGAAAAGGAGACCTTGTGCTCAAGAAGATACAATCATTTCTCACTGATTCTCGGGGCAAATGGAACCCAAATTATGATGGCCCCTATGTGGTCACGAAAGCTTTCTCAGGCGGCGCCTTGAGACTTTCAAACATGGACGGAGAGGAATTTGCCTACCCCACGAATGTTGATGTAGTCAAGAAATACTTCGCCTAAAACTAAAAAAAAAAACGTCTCGGTGGATTGAAAACACGAAAGGGCGGTCCAGGCAAAAGTTAGAGACATAAAAAAAAAAAAAGTCATCCCGATGGATTGGAAATCTCATAGTACAATCCAGGCAAAAGTTAGGGATAATGGCAAGTAACTATGTTCAACAGAGGCAAGTCCCTTAGCAGCAACATCAGTTGCATCATCTATCGGAGGAAATCTCCAGTCAAAGGTCATCTTCGACGGAAGCTCAGGATGTCCCGAACTCAAAGTTGGTAGAAGGATAGTGGTCGTTATGTTTCAACGTAGCCCTTTTCCCTGTAAATTACCATTT
This sequence comes from Lathyrus tuberosus, assembly GCA_022829125.1. NCBI lineage: Eukaryota > Viridiplantae > Streptophyta > Magnoliopsida > Fabales > Fabaceae > Lathyrus > Lathyrus tuberosus. The sequence continues at coordinate 52,902 of JALAZF010000484.1, forward strand.
TCTAACTTTGTATATACTCTTTGGAATCACGCGTTTGGATGATCTCCATCTTATCAATAAAATTTGAGCCCTTGTGCTTTTGTTTGTAATTCTTTACTTGTTTTAGCTTTACAGAATGACGTTGTTTAAACTTAATCAGCGATTCTTGAAATAAAACAAAAATAAATTTACTTGTTAAACTTCTTCTGCTTTTAAATTAAAGATGGCATTTCTTTTAACTGTTGAACATTAGAAGAACATCGATCACTTCTCCCGAAGTAGGCGAACTTCAAAGTGTAGAATCAAAGTACTCCTTCTAGACCAATACTCCTGAATGAAGGATCAATAATGTCAGAGACCATGTTTCGTCTGACATCCTCGGCCGAGTTCTCATCTCCTAAGCCCGATCAACATAGCTCCCAACGAGACTATCTCTCCTAAGCAAGGTGGAATTGCTATTTTGAATCGACAGTACTTCTTCGCCCCGCGATGGCCGAGTATCCAATTATGTTCATCCATTAGTCTGTATGTCGCGTCTGTTTTGTCAGCATATACATACATACATCATGCATTTTTTATTTGCATTCACATTTCATATTGCATCACTATCACTCTAGTCGGTCTTGTCCCCTAGTGGTAGAAGTCCTCTCAATCGAGTTGTCAATTCTTGCCTCGTCAGGAAATACTGTGTCTGAACAACCTCAATTCCAGTTTAATTCTGGAAAGAAGTTGGTCCTTGACCACTTTGATAACTTGAATCTCTGAAAAGCCAGAGAAAACTTTTAATAAACATCACTCTTCTCCATTGAAGATGATATCCTTGCTTTCCCGGATTAAGGAAAATCCACAGAGAAAGCCTCGTGATCAGAGATTCGGCAGGACGCCAGTTTTGCTCCGAAAAACCACTGATGAGAAGGTCATTGGCACCTCAAAATTGGATCCCATCATATGGCATTTCTCCGGGAAGATCCCGAGAAAAGTATGATGTAACCCCAAACGAAAACAGTCTCTCAAGAGACTCGCTTTCCCCAGTAGAATCGACAAATGGCATCTCCAAAACAGAGAAGTTTGTGTACCTCTACAATTCAGACGAATGGGTTCCCCAGCAAGTCTGACATCAAAACTTTTTCCACTCAAATGGCATCTACCCAGGAAAATTCGGCGAGAAGTTTGAAGGAAAGCCGCTACGAATAGCGTCCCTTGTCAGTAAAGTTTATTGACAAAAGAAACTAAGACCAGTTCCTTGGTAGGAAACCAGGATCGAGGGGAAGTTTAAATCAGAAACTAAGACCAGTCCCTTGGTAGGAAACCAGGATCGAGGGGAAGTTTAAATCAGAAACTAAGACCAGTTCCTTGGTAGGAAACCAGGATCAAGGGGAAGTTTAAAAAAGAAACTAAGACCAGGTCCTTGGTAGGAAACCAGGATCGAGGGGAAGTTTACAAAATAAACTAAGACCAGTTCCTTGGTAGGAAACCAAGAACGAGGGGAAGTTGACAAAAGAAACTAAGGCCAGATCCTTGGTAGGAGACCAAGATCGAGGGGAAGTTTACCTTTTCTAAGCATCATCGCTTAGCTAAAGAAGATGAATGCTTAAGCTACCATTCATAACCACCATCAAAATTTCAGGTATTCCGATATTTAATCCTCTTGCACCCCGAATGCCCGAACACCTTCGTCACTCACACCTTCGGGTCCAAGAAGATTAAATAGGGGCATCTATCATACCCCAAATTTTGACCACTAAGATTTCCCATCATTGTGCAAATCATCAGCACAATATGGATGTACCTTTGTACCTCATTAGTCTCCCCAAAGATGGGTGAGCATCCACTACAATCAAAATTAGGGTTTCAAGCCCTCTCTGAGCTTTAGACAAAGGCTCAATCAAGAAATGACTTGATTTTCAACTTGTCTAATCTCTCAAACATCCTCAAAGGATCAAAAGGACTCCCACTTCAAGGATTAAGCACAAGGTTGCTCCCTTCTAGGTGGATCAAGCCTCAAGATCGCCAGTGTCACCAAATTAGGGTTTTGATCGCCCAGGGCCTCCAGATGAGAAGTTTCATCTGGGAACAAGCCATTGATCCAAAACATAACCTAATATACTCCATGGAACCTCATGGACCCAAACATCAAGTCAATTTGACCTCAGGGGATGCATACATCAAAAATCAGGAATTAGGGTTTCTTGACCTAATTCACCCCTAAGTTGACTTTTAGGACAAATCATGAGCCAAGACCTCAAGAGAGAGTTTGAGGGTCTCTAATGAACTATATTGATCCATTTGGAACAATGGATTAATCCAAGAAGCTTGAGCAACAAGTCTCAATTTCATCTGCACCACAATTAGGGTTTTAAGGGAAAAGTCAACTGTAACTTTGACTTTTGACCAAGACATGCTCCCAAACCCTAATACATGATTGAATATACCCTATGACACCCATGGAACATGTCCATCAAGTTTGATTTAGGTCAAGGACATGATTTCCTGAAGAATTGCACAGTTTGGAATTCATCTGATAAAAAGTCAACTGTGCACAAAAGTCAACTTTGACTTTTTGAGATTTTTCACCAAAATGGATTTTTAACCCTAAAATGATGTTAATGTATGATTTGAATCATCATTCATCAAGAAAAATCAAGAAAAGTGAGATAACTTGTAAAAGGGGTAACCATAAAACTTAGAAATTTTTCTAAGTTAAAAATAAAGTGGCAAGGGTACCAACTTTGAAGGACCATAACTCCTAAACCACAAAGCCATTTTTTCTCATCCAAAGATGGATTTGTAGCCCTCATTATTACCTACAAAAACTTCAACTACAAGTCATTCCAATTCATTAAGGATTTTGAGTTATGGATTGATCAAAGTGGCTGAAAAGTGAAAATGTCACTTTTTCCAACACTTAGTGAAATTTTCACTAAGTCAGATTCTGCCTCACTTTTTTCCAAATGTAGGGGGATTTTTCACTTGGAATCAAAAGATATCAAAACCAAACTTGTTCAAACAGTTTTTGTATCATGTAAGAGCTTTCCAAAATGGCCAAGAACATTGCCAAATTCAACTTACACCATGAGATATGACATTGGCAAGTTGCCTTGCTAAAATCTGTCAAGGCAAGGCAGAATTTGTAACTTTGGTCGATTTGCCAAAATCATCCAAATTCAATTGCTCCTATCCACTTGGACACCTCAGAGGATTGAATCTAAAGGGGACAATCACTGAGCCAAGCCTCCAAAGTCCATGGAACAAGAAATAGCATGTTGAACCTAGAATGGCTAAAATAGGGACAAGACTTCAAATTTGGAATGAGGCATTCAATGGAACCATCAAGGTGGCATGGACTGAGCCATTCTCATCTGAAATCAGTCAAGACTTATCCAAGACCAAGGGAACCAAAGCTCTGTGCCCTAACCTCTAGTCAATGGCTAGAGGAGACTTGGATTTTCATTTGCCAACATTGGCCAAACCTACTTACCAGCTGCCATGCACTATTCCTTGCAAAACAAACTTGCTCTACTATAAATAGAGCTCAATTGTGGTCAGTTTGAGTACCCCAAAGCCATCTAACAGATGCTTTCCTCAAAATCTCTTCTTTCACTCCAATTTTGCCTTCTAAGGTAAGTCACTATCGGGTTTTGAGTTTGAGAGCAATTCCAATCAAACCAATCACTCACACACCTCACATACATCACATATGAGTTGATCAAACACTTAGATTACTTCTGAAACATCAATTTCACAAAATCACCAGCTGGTTGCTCAAGGTTTTAACCAAAGTGCAGCTGAGGTACCACAAAATGATCCAGCCAATTTCAATCAAGTCCAACCATCCAAACACAATCCATAGGGTGTAGGGAAGCTGTTCAGATCATCACAACTCATCTGTAACACCTCCAGATCAAAAATCACTTTGAACTTGCTGTCACGGCTTAGAGGTCAATACTTAATTTTTGAAGCATTAATCCAAGATCACAATTTGTTTTCCATGTATTAAACAATTTTTTATCATTTTAATTGAATTTTTATTCCATTAAATACATTTTGAAAACAAATTAGGGTTTTGGATTAATTCAACCCTCATAAATCATTTTCAAAACTCTTTGGGCCTCTTGAGAGAGTGTAAGACCCATTCCCCCTTGTACAAAAACTTTTTGGGCCTCACGCATTGTATAAGTCCCTCTGTACAAGTAAACGGCGCGATCGTCGCCCGTTTAAAAATAAAAAAAATCATCTGGGCCTCTCCTTGAGCTATAAGACCCATTCAAAACACTTTGGGCCTCTATTAGAGTGTAAGACCCAATCCCCCTTTTAACCAAAACATCTTGGGCCTCACTTATTGTATAAGTCCCTCTGCGTTAAAAGAAAACCTCGGCGCGATCGCCATTTTTAAACGAAAAGTCAACTGGGCCTACCCTCGAGTTATAAGCCCCACTCTTTTCCTTTAAACCTTTTGGGCCTCTTGAGAGAGTGTAAGACCCATCCCTTTGTATAGAAAACATTTTTGGGCCTCAGTCACTTGTATAAGTCCCGCTGTACAAAGTCAAACAGTGTGCTCACTGATAAAACCCTGGGCCTCTCCTTGAGCTGTAAGCCCCAAATCTTTCTTTTTCAAAGCATTTTCTCCTTTGATTTTGAATATACTGTTGTTTTCAATCTTTCTTTGTTGAACAACTAACCAAACAGCATGGAAGCACTCCAACCGAGTAAGTGGTTATCGCTTTCGTTTACTGCTTTCATATTATAAACTGTATTGTGGGGCTGCTTACTGTAAGTCTCCTTTCATAAACTCATATCTACTGTGTAATAATAGTATAGATATTTCGAGTTTCCCCGGCAACTACGTCTAGAACTAGGTGACGCCGTTTCATTTATTCGTAGAAATAGACGCCTAGATCCCCAGTAGGAGCACCAGATACAGTCTTCTCTTCGGCTGTCCTCCTTAGGAATCGTCAAGAAGCTCTACTCCCCAAGATGAATGTATTCTCCCTGAATGGCATCTTTGAGTTTCTTCCAAATTCTCGAACTTTCCTGACTTGATCTATTCCTTGTGGATAGCTTGCCTTGAATGTCTCGGGGTTTGGGTACCCACTACGGTCATAATCTTGGACCTTAACTAAGGAACCCTCTTTAAAAGCTAAGAATTGCTGGATAGTAAACCTCGCACGTTTACCAGTGGTTTTTATCTTTAAAAGTGTTATCTCTCCTAATGAAAAGGAGATGATAGACCCACGGGCTTCTTAAAAGCATCGGCCTCCTCTTGGGCATTATTCAAGGACACTACGGCTTCTTAGAAGTATTCACAGCCTCCTCTTAGGCTTCGTATAATGATCTCTTCCTCCGGGAATGATAGCCTCCTCTTGGGCTTCGTACAAGGACCCGTCGGCTTCTTAAAAGTTTCCAGCCTCCTCTTGGGCTTCGTACAAATTGTCCCGACGACCTCCTAGAGGTATAGGAACAGAACTTAATCATCTGCATAGAACAGTCCTTTCGTAGAGTCTACTACTGTTTCTCAAAGCATAGTATAAAAGATGAAACTCTAGACACGGACAGTCTAATTTCCTTGAGTCTCAAAGACATTCTCAAGTGACCCCTTCGTTAAATAGGAAGGAAACCCGCAGACTCGGACAGTCTCAATACCCTTTGGATTTCCAGTTTCCCCAAAGAAAAGGAAACAAACCCGACCCTCAGATCTAACCCATGAGTACAGTATTGCTCATATAAGAACTGATTTTCTCTTTAAATTAGTATACTAGACCTGTCACTTAACTGACATAGCCTCCTCTTGGGCTTTGTACAATGACTCTCCCTAGCGGAGTCAAACAACGTTTTAGCCTCTCTCTCGGGCTTTGTACGAGACACACAAAGACTCCCTCGTTGAGTCAAACAAACAATAGCCTCCCTCTCGGGCTTCGTACGAGACACAAAGACTCCATCGTCGGGTCAAAAACTTTTAGCCTCTCTCTCGGGCTTTGTATGGGACACAAAATAGCCTCCTCTTAGGCTTTGTATAATGATTTTCCTAGCGGAAATTAGCCTCCTCTTAGGCTTTGTATAAGAAAACCACTGGTTGATCCAATCAACCTTTTAGCATCAAAGTTGTGCCTCGTTCATAGTACACAAACATCAACAACTCCTTTCCCTTCATCTAATCGCTGTAAGCGGCAAGCCTCTGGATCATCTATATCCACGCCACTGTCCCTCTTTTAGCATGAGAAATTCCTAAGGAAAGATGGCATTGCTCTACACTGAGTTAAAGTCTTCTCTTTCAGGTTAAAACCCTTTCTTCGGAAATTATGGCATTGCTCGGATCCGCATATCCCAGTTAAAGTAATTCTCCTTCTCCCCTCTTTAGAGATGACAAATTCTCTCTAAAGCCGAGGTCTTTCAGCTTCACGTCTTGGGCTTTGAATAAGACACAAATAGACCTTTCAGCTTCACATCTTGGGCTTTGAACAAGATACAGATCACCTTTCGCTTCACGTCTTGGGCTTTGAACAAGACACCAAAACACCCATTTCCTCCCATAGAATAGGAGGAACTACGAACGCTCTGATTTCCCTATTTCGGTAAATGGGAATACGTAGGCATAAGATCGAAAGAAAAGATCTTAGCGAGCGCAATCAACAAAAAACCAAAATCCCATATCTCCATCAATCAAAAAGCAGTAATTCAAAAGCATCAGTCCTAACATCCTAATCCTTGTTCCCCGCCAAAAACCTTCTGCCCAGATAAAAAGAAAGAAACCGTATTGGTGAAAATACAAATAACCAGTACAAAGTCCCCCCCACATTAATAGCATTCGTAACCTAACAGACCGCTGTTTAAACTCAGTATGCAAAGCAGGGTTAATTGGAGACATCTATTTCCCTTCCTTATTCAGCTCACAATAGGATAAAAAATGAATCGACCTGTAGTCAAAGCTCAAACCGCAGAGAGCGACCAGCGCTTAAGAACCGCGTCCCAAAATCGCTCGCTACATCAGGTGCTGGTTTTGGTATTTTCCTTTTCTTTGACCGGGGCTCTTGAGCTGTTGTCGGGTTGTCAGTCCTTTTCCAAGTGAAAGGAGCGAGCAAATTCCTTTGGTCTTCTTAATTTTCTACAGCATGTTGCTCTAAAATATTTATCAGAGTGTCTTTTTCTTTTAACAGTTATTGTATTTTGTTACACTCTATGTTGAGAATGCGGTACTTGTTCTTCCAAGATTTCTTTTCCCGTTGAACTTTGTTGAGAGTGACCTGAAGTTTTTCCGTATCAGACATAAAATAAAGGACGGATTCCTTTAACGGAAGAACTTCTTGACGAGGGTAAGGCATCCTTAGCTTGAGAGCTCTAGTTTGTACCCAGTGGAGATAGGGTTCCACAGAGACATAGTCTGGTTTTCCTATAAACTCTCTTCCTTTCCTATGAACATGTTTCCAGGCATGCACTATTTCTGTCTTTAGTGCCCTGTCATTTTCTCCTTCCTTGAAGAACAGACCTTCCAGATGAACATTACGCGGGATATGTCTCATCGGGTATCCGAATTGACAACGAACTAAAACTGAATGATAGTTGATTCCTCCTTTAGTTCCTATGAGGGGTACATTAGGGAAGTTTCCACAATGGTCAATGATTCTTATCCCGTCATAGATTTGATTGTACCAGTCTATGTCAGAGTTGGTGAGAGACATGATTCTCTGTGACCAACGTAGAGTACTCTTATGATCCCAAAAAGCAGCAGACTTGGGTAAGTGGGAAGTAAACCATTTGTATAGCAGGGGTACACAGCATGTGATTATTCCTCCGCTGTACAAATTCCTTAAGTGTACATAATGATAAGCATCCGCGAGCAAGCTCGGTACAGGGTTTCCAATCAGAAAAATCTTAATGGCATTGATATCAATGAAGTTATCAATGTTGGGAAACAGAAATAACCCGTAGGTGAACAGAACAAAGACGCTCTCGAAAGAAGTCACGTTCCCTATGCTAGCAAAGTACAGGGCCTTCTTTACCAAAAATTTGGCTGGTAAACCTTGGATTCCACCCTTAATGGTCATGTGAGTCCTGACTTCTGACTCGTCCAAATAGATAGCTCTTGCGATGATTTGATCCTTTGGAATTTCTTCCAGTCCAGAAAAGGGAGCTTGGTCAGTGATGGGTAAATCAGTCAGGTTAGAGTACTCCTCCAGTGTTGGTGCAAGTTGATAATCCAGGAATGTGAAACAGTGATAGACCGGATCGTAAAATTGAATCAGTGTAGCCAGGATTCCTTCAATTTCATAGACCCTTAATAGAGACAGCAGTCCTCCGTACTTAGCTCTGAAAGCATCAAGGTTGGTGATCATCCTTGCCAACCCTCTTAAATCCTCTAGTTTTGGAACCTTGAAGGTATACTTGTGAGTTTTCCTTCTACCGAAATCCATAACGCAATCTTTCTTTCTGACATTTGCAATCATTGTCTTAGTTTAATTTGAAAAAGAGAGACTAGAAGAGAAAATTTTTCTTTGTTTGAAAGTTTTTTAGATGAAATGAACGCATGGATGCAGCATACAAAAACATAGAAAAAACATGGGGTCAAAAGTTCAGTGTCATGAATTCATGGCTCTACCCATCCCCAAAGGTTGTACTGGTGAATTTTTGTACCTGTCCTCAAAATCATTGACCCCTCTTGGGATAACAACAGCAGGCTGGTTCACCCAAGCGAGCTGTAGTATCTTAGAGTAATCTCAAATGAGGGTAGTATTGTGTGACAACTATTTCCGATAGCTTCCACACTATAAAATAGTAACATGGTCTCAGTCTACTAAATCCTCAGTTTCATGGATACCACAATCGAACAATCTACTTTCAACAACCGAAGTCGTTTAGACATTGAATCCACAAAGGGTATCTCCACTGATTCGATGATCTACCGGGGTTGCTTATTCAAGAGTCACTCCCTATAAGATTACCCGTCAAATTCCATTACTTATCTTAGGTATCACTCAAACTTTACAGATGCGGCATCACCCACAGTCCCATTAGCAGAAAAATAAACACGGATATCAAGTAGGAAAAGCGACATATATATTTATTCCTGAAACTAACATCCTAGACCTCTTAAGAGCTATAATCTTACTCCTATACAGACAATAACTCCCCAGTAGAGTCACCATTTTACTGTGGAAAATGGGGACGATGATGACTAAGGTAAGACAGATCCTATTATGACTCCCCAGCAGAGTCGTCATTTTACTGTGGAAAATGGGGACGATGATGACTAAGGTAAGACAGATCTTATTATGACTCCCCAGCAGAGTCGCCATTTTACTGTGGCGAGCGATTTTTATCGGTGATGCGACCACCTTATCGCTGGTTTTTGGGTTTCTCCCCACAATGAGGAGGGGGTGCTACTTTCTGATTTCTTATTTATCCCACGAAGCTAGAAGGGAAATGGAAGCTATCTAAAACTAACCTTGCACGCGATTGTTTAACTAAACAAACGCTTTAAAGAGATTGGGGGGTCCGGGGTCAGGTTATACAATGGGGAGTTGTCAGTTACCCATCCTATATGTGGTTATCCACAGGATTTTAGCTTTAGGCTTCGCTTTGTACTTGATGGTGTTTATCCATTAATGGGTTGGGAAAATTTCTTGGGAAATATGAGTGAGTGTGAGTTTTGATGTTGATGTTCAGGTTCTTCCCGATGTTTTTGGTAAGGTACTGGATGTAACACCCCAATTCCCATCGCGAATAAATAACACATAAATAAAATCAGAGTAACTAAAACTTTATTTTTTTCGACAGGAACAAGAATGCCACATTTAAAGAAAGAATACGCAATCCTTGCTCACAAGTTTGATACATAGCATAAAATAGAATACCCTCAAAGGGGAAACTTTTTCCATATAAATTAGAATTCAATTATGGAATAAAGCGGAAAGATCCATAACTGACTTGTTTTACACAATAAATCATTTTAGAACATCAACTATATATACAAAAAGTACTACCAAATACATTCAACAAATATATACATATATATATATATATATAATCGTTCCCCGACTCCCGTGCTACGTATCTGAGTAGACAGACGACAAAGGACGGAGGACTAATCTTCACAAAAAGACCTCCAGCAACTCTAATCTGCAATGCCTCATAGAGCATTATAAAACAGCAGAAGGGTGAGAAATAACAACTAAAATCAAGATTGCATAATAATATGCAAATACATAACAATTCACATGCATAGCTATTCTCACCACAAACACCACATACTAATACATATAACATACCACATATACGTAACATATATCTATTAATCCAATAGTATAACATATATCAAGTATCCAATATACTCACATATTTGCACATAAGCATACCAAGTCATAGGATTTAGAAACACATCACATAGCATATGTCTACGCATAAAACATATTATCCACAACCGATGCATTTATCACATATGCACATCAAATTACCAATGCTATCACAATCTCAACACATAACAAATCAATGCACAATTCCCACACATAATCAATCAAATCATGATTTCCCACACATAATGCATCCATGATTTATGCAAATGCACAGAGACCGACACAACGACTCTATGCAAATGTCATGCGGTACCGACTTCCAATGTTTCTCATCACTAGTTCACTCAGGAACTCTGCTGGAACCATCGCTCGTTACTTAGGATCATTCATGTAACTCCCCGTCGGGCATACGATGTTCCCCGTCGCTCACACCTCTTATTTTTAAGGCACACGATCCGATCCGATCGCTCACACCTCTTATTTTTAAGGCACGCGACGTTTATGGATCGCTCACACCTCTTTGTATAAGGCACACAATCCGATCGCTCACACCTCTTTGTATAAGGTACACGATCGTCTATAACCATCGCTCACACCTCTTATTTTTAAGGCACACGATCCATCCGATCGCTCACACCTCTTATTTTTAAGGCACACGATGTTATAGCGGATTCCCTCTGGAATCAATCCGTCACTCAGGACGTTACCAGAATGCATATCATGATGCTCAGCATACAATGACTCATGACATTTAAAATGCACACATATACACATCCATAATCATGCATATATCATCAAATACCACACCATGCATTTTCCTGCCCTTAGGCCACAAACCATCAACCACAACAATCATACAATGTATTTCACCACACAACAACATCATAACAACATCATTATCACATACATCAACATCATATAGATAGCACAAAAGACCCACATCTATATGACGATAACATATCACATCAAACACAAACAAACACAACAAAACCTACAAATCACTAATTATCCTCTACCAAATATTCTTGGTTAAATCATGGCCTAACATCACCATTTAATAGCATATTATGTTATCTATCTATTGCCTCAAGTCCCACATCAATCGGACTCGCGATTCGGGAGTTACGGTGGAAACATAAAACACACTTTTCACACATACATCACTTTTCCTTATTTTCTTATCAATCCAAGGCATGAACATATGTTTCTATCCCACTATCATAAAGAGCATTGAAAGAAATTTCCAACGCATCCGACCGTGCCTCAATCCGATTTACGGATCAAAAGTTATGAAGAAAACAAAAACTGAAAATCTGTCACGTTCGCAGTGCGAAGCTCCCAGCGAACCGTGGCAGTAGCAAAAATGACCTAACGTTCGCAATGCGAATGGCTAGCGAACGTTCACTGATTCCTTCGCTGTGGCTCGCAGTGCAAACCTTCGAAACTCAGAATTTCCAGCAGCGATAACATAGGTCATTTGGGGTCAAAATACACCATTTCTTCCACCCAAACACTTCCAAAACATCCTAAAACAACCAAAACATGGTCCAAACTTAACAACAAGTATTATACTCAGTTTTTATCGAATTTCATCCGCGAAAACATTGATTTCTATCAATTGCTCCTAATCCCAATCGATACGAAAAGTTGCGAAACAACCAAAACAATTACAACAAACAACACATATACATACACAAGCAAGATATAATTGAAACTTCTCACCCTTACCCGATTAATCGCGCTCAAAACGGAGTTTTCCCGATTTTTCCTCTTTCTCCTCTCCTCTCTTTCTTTCTTCTCCTTTTCTTTCTCTTCTTTTTCTTTCTCTCTATTTTCTCTCAAATCTCTATTTATATAAAATATCTAAACCTTTAAAAGACTATTTTGCCGCTCAGCTCAAATATCTCGCAAACGCTCTCAAAACGCAATAAAACATAAACAACGATGAAAAATAATATATTGTCAAATAAAAGTCAGAAATAAAATAATATAATAATAAAATAATCAAAACGACTCGATTAAATAAAACTAACTAAAACTGGGGCGTTACACTGGACATAAGTTTTGATTGATGTGAGAAGGTACTGGAGCTAGAGTTTTTGATTAGTATGCTCGCTAAGATTTCGCAATCTTATACCTACGTATTCCCGTTAAAACGAAACAGGGAAATCAGAGAAATCGTAGTTCCTCTTATTCTATGGGAGGAAAAAGATATTTGGTGTCTTGTTCAAAGCCCAAGATTGAAGCTAGAAGGTTTTGACTGAGAGAGAATTGGTCATCTCTAAAGAGGTATTGGACTTCCACTGAGGGGATTGTTAATTTTTGTGTGCCTTGATCAAAGCCCAAGGTTGAAGCTAAGAGGTTGATTGACTCCACTAAGGAAGTCCTTATACAAAGCCTAAGAGGAGGCTAGAAAAGGCTGACTCAACAAGAGAGTGTTTATCTGTCTTGTACAAAGCCCAAAACTAAGGCCAAAAGAGATTGAATCTTTGGGGATATCATTATACAAAGCCTAAGAGGAGGCTAAAAGTTTGACTTTTCTGGGGAAAATGTTATGTCTGTCTTGTACAAAGCCCAAGATAGAGGCTGAAAGGATTTTGACTCCGTCAGGGAGGTTTGTATGTGTCTTGTACAAAGCCCAAGATAGAGGCTGAAAAGAAGACTGGCTCTGCGGGAAAGAAATCTTTATTTGTCTTGTACAAAGCCCAAGATTGAGGATAAAAGAGACTCTACTGACTCGACTGAGGATATTTTATGTGTCTTGTACAAAGCCCAAGATGGAGGCTAAAAGGATTTGACTCTGCTGGAGAGTATTATCTGTCTTGAACAAAGCCCAAGATTGAGGCGGAAAAGAGTTTGACTCTGCTTAGGAATTTATTTCTCAAAGCCTAAAAGAAGGCTTGGAGGAATTGACTCCGCTGGAGAAGATATTTGTCCCAAGCTTAAGAGAAGGTTATGAAAATTTATGTCTTGTACAAAGCCCAAGATTGAGGCTGAACAAGCTGGAGAAATCATTATACAAAGCCTAAGAGGAGGCTAAAAGTTTGACTCAACAAGAGAGTGTTTTTATTTGTCTCGTACAAAGCCCGAGATTCAGGCTAAAGGGGTTGACTCAACAAGAGAGTGCTTCTATATGTCTCGTACAAAGCCCGAGATTGAGGCTAAAAGGGTTGACTCAATAATAGAGTGCTGAAAGGTGATTGACTCAACAAGAGAGTCTGACATTTGATTGACTCTACTAGAGAGTCTGAAAAGGTTAGCTCCGCTGGGGAGAATCATTTGTACAAAGCCCAAGAGGAGGCTAACTTTGCTGAGGAAAGATCATTATACAAAGCCTAAGAGGAGGCTAACTTCTGCTGGGGATTATTAAGATCCCGAGGTAGGTCCAAGTGGGGAATCAACTCTTGATGAGGATTACAGAAGAGTTGAGGTATCAGATGCCTTGAGGTTCTGATTTGGGATAGTATTATCCTGATGATAAGCTGACCCTAGCTGGGGAAATTTAGGATGAAAGACTGAGTTTTAGATCCTGTGAGGGTTTTAACTCTCTTGGAGATTGATCTAAAATGACCGGGGTTTCTCCTAGGAACTTGAGAATGTCTTTGAGACTCAAGAGAAGATTTAGACTGTCCAAGTCTACTGGTGTAGAAGAGTTTTATCTTTTGTATGATGCCCAAGAGGAGGAAGGTGTTTTAAGGGATGAGAATCAACCCTAAATTGGTCTGAGATTTGACACGGGAATGACTGCTCTAGCAAAGGATGACTAAGTTCTGTCTTATACCTTTAAGAGGTCTTCAGGGTCCATGTATTAAGCCCAAGAGAAGGCATGAGAACTTCTAAGAAGCCGGAGGGTCCTTGTACAAAGCCCAAGAGGAGACTTGGATGCTTATAGGAAGCCTGTGGGTCCAAAACTAAGAAAATTTCAAGAAATTCTATTCACCGAGAATAGATCATTTAGTGAAAGTTCTGAGGTTTGAAGAAATTCAAGAGATGCTATTCACCGAGAATAGATCACCTCAGGGGAGTAGAACTTCTTTGACAATTTCTAGGGTGACAGTCTGAGAAAAGGTTCACGAAGAATACTGTCTTTCTCTTAGTTCCATATTGTTTAAGCCAAAGAGAAGGCAAGACTGTATCTGGAAATCCTATGGGGATCTAGTTTTGACCGTATTAAAGAGTGACCAACTGGCTTTACCTAGTTCTAGACCTAGTTGTCGGGGAAAACTCTAAATAACTATACTAGTATATATACAGTTGATATATGACAAGTATTTTAAAAGGATATGAAAGAAGGACTTACAGTGCGCAGCTTCCCACAATACAGTTATATATATATATATATATATATATATATATATATGAAAGCGAGTAAATGAAAGCTGTTAAAACTTACAGGTGAGCAAGCTTCCATGCTGTTTTGTTAGTTGTTCAAAGAAATTAAAGAAAGTTTTGATAACAACATGTGTATTTGAATCTAAATCAAAAGGAAGTTGTTTTTGAAAAGATTGTTGGGGCTTATTCTCAAGGAGAGGCCCAAGGTTTAACAGTGATCGCACTGTTGTTTTGAAAATCGTCTCGGGACTTATACAACGACTAAGGCCCAAAGAGGTTTATTTACAATAGGTTTGGGTCTTACAACACAAGGAGAGGCCCAAAGAGGTTTTTTTTGTACAAGTGATGGGGCTTACAACTCAAGGAGAGGTCCAAAAGTGTTTTTGTTTGAAAATGGCGATCGCGCCGAGATTTTTATCTTGTCGGGACTTATACAATATCTGAGGCCCAAAAAATGGTTTATGTACAACAAGGGTTGGGTCTTACATCCTATTAGAGGCCCAAAGATATTTTGAAAGGTTTGATAAAGATCAAGAACCAAAGAAACCCTAATTTCATTTTCTTTTAAAAGTAATCCTTTTAATAAAATGAATAAAATGACAAAAATACCAAATAAGTCTAAATAAACTACTTGTGATTTTTTATTAAGGTTTGAAAAATGAGGTTTTAATCACAAGATGATTTAGAATTCATTTGATTTTGATTTTCAAGATGAATATTCATTTTTTGAAATGTTTAAAAATAATAAAAATGAATTTATTTACAAAAATATCAACTATATTAAATAAATAATATAAATTTGATTTTTTTGTTAAATAAAATATTTTAACATTTTTGTGATTTTTTGCAAAAAAGAACCAATAAAAAATAATTAAAATTGAGAGAGAAATTAATTTTCCAAATCATTTAAAATAATATGAAAAATAGTAAAAAAAATGGTACAAGTGATAAAAAAGGAAGTCCGGGGCGAGGGGGATTCGAACCCCAGACCTCCAAGCCAAGCACATGCGCGCGCAACCACTGGGGTGGTGATACATCCGTGTATCAAAACCACCCCATAAATACATATGGGATACCAAGTTTCAGGCCTGGCCAAGGCAAGGCAAGGCAAGTTCTTGGGCCAAAAACGTAAAGGTTGTAACTTTCTCATTTCTCCATGGATTGGGACAACATTTAGGTCTATCCTGCCTAGAATTTCACAAGGAATCCAATGGTGCCCTTAGTTTTTTCATATGACGTCCCCATTTTAAAACCCGATGGTGGTTTTGAAATAGGCCATGATTTGCATTTTCTATGCTACCTCATGGTATATGCCAGAATTGCATGATGAATTGATTCAAACACAACATATACAACATGTATGAGATGTTTATGAGCAGTGGACTTCAAAGCAATGCATGATTCAAAGAGTTCAAGTTGTGATGCTTACCTCTTTAGGAGCGTTTTGTGCTATCTGCCAAGTTTCTTGTGCCAGAAGTAATTTGATAATTTAGACACTCTCAATTGATCCCTTGGAAGCTTTTAGAATGATCACCACCAGCTGGAATCCTCAGGAACAAGTTACGGCACTTTCTTGCAAAAGGGGCAAAAGTGACCAATGTGGGGAACCATTTGGGACAGTTCAAGGATGATATTTGGAGTGTGTTTGAGGTCTTATCTGGTTTTGAAAGTGACTGAATCAATACATGGCTTGAAAAATGCAAAAAAGTCAATTTTTGAGGTTTTGGATATTGACTTTGTGATTTTGGTGTTACAGGTCCCATGTTAGCGTTTGGACAGCTTAGATACAACATATTAGAGGTGTTTGGATCATAAGCTGTGATGGAATTACTCTCTAACTCAAAAACTCAGAGATACCTTGCAAAAGAAGGCATTTTGGCCTAAAGAGAGGGATTTTGAGGAAAGCATCAGTTTGGGTGCTTTGGTGTACTCAAACTGATCACAATTGATGTCTATTTATAGTGCACCAAGTTTGTTTTGGCATCAATAGTGAATGGAGGCTTCAGCAGGCCTTTGGCCAATGTTATGCAAAAGGAATCTCAAGTCTCCTCTAGCCATTGACTTGAGATTAGAGCACAGGCTTTGTAGCTTTGGTTTAGAGATAAGTTTGGACTGAATTCAGTTGGAATAGGCTCAGTTCATGCCACCTTGATGCATTCATTAAACGCTTGGAAACAAAATTGGAGTCTTGGCACTTTTTAGCTCTTTTAGGTTTGGCATGGCTAATGTAGATTCTTGGACTTTGGAGGCTTGGGGATCAGATCATTCCCTTCTTATTTTATCCTCAGATGTGTCCAAATAGATGACAAGGCTTGGATTTATCAGATTTGGACAAATCGAGCAAAATGCACAAATTCTTCCTTGTAAAAACCAGTTCATGATGCCATGTTCCAAGGGTTGTATCTCCTTGCTCAAATGGAATTTGGAGATGATTTGGTACTTGTTGGAAAGCCCTCATGGCATACTTCAACTTTGATGTCCACCCCTAGACCTGGTTTGACTTGGATCAAGGTGAAAAATGTCCCTATATTTTGGGAAAAGTAAGGCAGATTCTGACTTAGTGAAAATTTCACAAGTGTTGGAAAAATGTCATTTTCATGTTTTTAGCCATTTTGATCACTCCATAACTAAAAATCCATGAGGAATTGGAGTTTGATGTAGTTGAAGATTTTGTAGAGTGTAGCAAGACCTACAAATCCAGATTTGGATCACCCAAAATGGTTACTTGGATCTCAAGTTATAGTCCTTGGAAGTTGGTACCTTAGCCACTTTGTTCCATAACTTAGAAAAATTCTAAGTTTTTTATGGTTACCCCTTTTACAAGTTAACTCGCTTTCTTTGATTTTTCATGATAAATGATGATTCCAATCACATATTAACATTGTTTTAGGGTCAAGGAACCTTGGTTGACCAAAAATTCAAAAAGTCAAACTTGGATTTTTGTACAGTTGACTTTTTTAGCAGATGAAATTTTGACTTTGTGATCCTTTTGTGAAATCAATCATTGGGCTCAATTAAACTTCATGGATGGCCTCCAAGGGTATTTAGGAATGTCTTGGACCCCTCCCCAAGGTTTGAGGTCAAGGGTAGGTTGTCAGTCAAGGGTAGGGTTGACTTTTTCCATCTGAAACCCTAACTTGTGATCAGATGGTTTTGAGTTCTTGTGGCTTATGACTTAAGCTCTTTGAGTTAACCAAATCTTGTAAACATGTCAATATGATGTATTTGAGTTCCTTGAAGTTCATTTTGAAGCTTCAAGCCAGACCTCACTTCACAAGTTAACTTAAGGGTTGAATTAGGTCAAAACCCTAATTCCTGATATTTTTATAGATGGACCCTCAAGGTGTTTTGGCCATTGTGAATGGGCTCTTGAGATCCTTTTGAGCATATTGGACCATACATTGAGGCCTTGGTCTCAGTCGACCAAAACCCTAATTTGGTGACATTGGCGATCCTGGGGCTTGATCCACTTGGAATGTTGCAACCTTGTGCTTGATTCTTGATATGGGAGTCCTCTTGATCCCTTATGGGTGTTTGAGAGGCTAGAAAAGTTAAAGATCATGTCATTTCTTGATTGATCCTTTGTCTAAGTGCTCTGAGAGGGCTCGAAACCCTAATTATTGATTATAGTGAATGCTCCACAATCCTTGAGGAGATTGATGAGGCATGATAGTTCATCCATATTGTGATGATGATTTGCACAATGATGGGAAATCTTGGTGGTCAAAATTTGGGGTATGACACACGCGCATTGGAAATTTGGCAAAAGGGTTGGTTGTAGGAATCGAACCCAGGACAAGGCATGTGAAAGGCAAGGCTAGGTAAGAGGTTGCGCCACTGGGGTGGCCAATACATCCAGTTTTAAAATGAAACCAATTAAATATATATGAAACAAGTTTCCAGGCCCAGAAATGTGCTTGGGCAAGGCAAGACCTGGTTGGTGACCCTAGCTCAACCATTTACAAAAGCAAACCTATCTCTCTCAATAATTCATAAAAATGGAAACTGTAAAGACCTAAATTGTGTATTTTTTTCACAAGGAATCTAATGGTGCTATTGGTTTTGGCAAAAGAGGTCTCTAACTCAAAACAAGATAGGTGCTCCTAAACAAACTTTGCATTTTCATATTCACAGTCCACTACAGTCATGATATATCACATTTAATGAATCAAACATGTCAAATACATCATACCTAAACTAATCATGCTCAGTGTACATCAAAAACAATCATGTTTCAATGAGTTGTAGTTTGAAGTGAAACTTACCTCTTGTAGCTCAATATGCAGTCTACAAAGCAGAAGCTCTAGCAAGAAATCAATGACTTGAACATCTCCTAGATAACTCCTTGATCCTCTCTAAATGCTTGGAAACCAATGAAATTGGCTGGACTGAGATATGTCTTTCTTCTTGCAAAAGCAACCAAAGTGACTAATATGGAACTTGAAGAAAATGTTGTATAGTTGGTGAAATGAGTTTGGAACACCTTGAGGATGATTTATGGAAGGTTTTTGAGGTGTTGGAATGGATGGAAGTGGAAGAAATCAAAACTGGTACATAAAAGTGCAGAAAGTCAAACTTTCTTAGGTTTGAAAGTTGACTTTTAGTTCTGGGAGGTTTTTGATGGTGGTGATGATTTGAGCAGCTCTAACACATGTTTTGTGATGTGTTAGAGTGATTGGTTGAGTGGTTTTGGAGCTGGAACTGATTTTGGCAAGGCTTGTGCAAAGTGTGTTCTTGCTTGCCACAAAAGTTACTAGATTGCAAGAACTGAGTTTGGATGAGTTTATGGAGGTTTTTTGCTCTGAGTTCTTGTGTGTTGAAGTGTTAGAGTGCGGGTCTATTTATAGGCAAAAGGTGAGAGGGATCAGATGGCAGAAGTGCAACTGATTTGTTTTTTGGTTTGGTTGAAGTTTTGGTTGGAATGCAAGTGGTGGTTTGCAAGAATTCATGGTTCCAAAGTATTTTACTGACCTCCTCTAGAGTGGTTAACAGTTCAATTACTTTATCTTGATACAAGGGCAAGGTAGAGTACAGAAGGGACAAGGGAGAGGCTCAAGGAGCTGACTTTGTGTATAAAGTCACCTTTTTCAAAATGGAAGTCAAGTCTTTATGCTATAAATAGCAAGATCACTTGTTAATGCTCAAATTTGTTGGATAATGCTCCCAAACTCGTGCAATCTTCTGATCAAATGAAGATTTGCAAGTAAACCATTCTAAAATGTAAGATTATGTAGCAATAAATTGGATTTGTAGCAAGTTCACCAAGTGCATAACCTTGAAATTCAAGTTTCAAACCCTCAACTTCATGGCTTCGATTCTCTTAGCTCACTTATTAGATTGGGGTGTTCTAGTATTTTTTGGAAAGCCCCAAGTATGCTCTACAATGTTCATGTTCACTCCAAGTTCTTAATCCAAAGGGATCATGATGAAAAAAGTGGTTGAAGTTGGCTGCAAACTAGGGCAAAAAAGGTGAAATATCACTAAGTCTTAACTTAATTTGAACTTCCAAGCTTCATAACTTAAAAACTAAGCCTCTTTTGGGGAATGACCCTCTAATACACTTTAAAGTTCATGATGAGAGCTTCAAATTGAGCTTTGGATCACAAAAAATGGATGTGTGTTTTGAAAGTTATGACTCTTCAAAGTTCACACAAGGACTAGGTTCTTTCTACACTTTTAGAAAATTTCAAAGACCAAACTTTGCCCTTTTTGTAAGAAACCTCTTAAATCTTTATTTCTCATGCTCCAATTCAAAGATCAAACATGTCTTGATGGAATATGACTTGAATACTTCATCTTGGACCCAAGACATCAAAAGTCAAAGGTTTGACTTTACAGACAAAACCCTAATTTCTTCATGAATTCAACTGTGTGATCCTTTGTGATCTTGCTTTCTCAAACTTCCCAAACACCAATAGATGGCTTCAAAGGGTGTATATGAACATATGGAATCATGTCCCAAGACTTGGGATCATGCCTTGACCAAAATTCAAAGGCATGGTTAAGTTTTCCTAATAAAACCCTAATTTGGGGCCAGATGAACTTGAGGCTCATTGCACTTGTGATGGGAGCCAAACACACTTGATTTCTTGATGAATAAGGCCTCTTAAATGTATGAAAGCTCAATTGGTTGATGAACCACTCAAGACCTTGACTGATCACACCAAGATTTCTTTATAATTCCTCAGGTCAAAACCCTAATTTCACAACTCCTGATTTTATGGTTTCTCTTTGATTTCTCTTGATCCAATCACATGAGATCATGGAATATGATTGGAAAACCTCATGATTGGCCCCCAAGACCAAAGATTTAGCATTTGGGGCCTCAGTTGACTTCCTTGTCCAGATGAATTCAAATACCTTTCTTAGCCCTCTAGTGAGCACTTGGGAGGGATGTATTGAGCCAAGAAGTGTCTTAGAAACCTTGAAAAGTATGAGAGCTTGGCTTGTGGATCTTGCCCTCTCCTTGTGCAAAACCCTAGCTTTCAAATAGAAGAACAAACTAGCAAAATATGATTGTTAGTTGACAATGCATAAATGATTGATCCCTAATGCAAATGCAAGATGTCATAACATATAAGGGGTAAAATTTGGGGTATAACACCATGGTTCATGGTTCCACTTAAGTATCGAAGAACACGGCGAACAACAAACCAGTGAATTTCAAGAGGGTCTGACTTTAATTGACACGCCTTGTTGACACTGAAGGCAATGCCAGTCCTTGTCAATGTGACATATTGCAAGGCACCCACAATAGACATGTACATAGCGGGGTCACTCAGTTAAGGAGCACCATGTTTGTTGAGTTTGTAAGAGCTCATCATAGGGGTTGGAACACCATTAACATTAGGCATGTTTTCTCTTGACAGAAGGTTTTTAATATACTTCGACTAAGTGAGTAGAAGAGGTCCATCTTGTTGGAAATTGACTTCGATACATAAAAAATAACTTGGTCTTCACAATTTCTTTAAAGCAAAAGTTGTATGTAATTTTTTGATCAAATAATGAATGAGTGTAGAACTAGATCCAATGATGAGAATGTCATCAACATATACTAAAACATATAACAATGTACCTTGATGGCAATAGAGGAACAGAAAGTTGTCACACTTTGAAGTTGTGAAGCCAAATTGTAACAGTGCTTGGGGTAACTTTTCATACCAGGCCCTTGGGGCTTGTTTAAGGCCATAGATAGCCTTGTTGAGTTTGCATACAAATGTCTTGTCAGAGCTCACAAAACCGAGGGGTTGATCCATGTAGACTTTATCACATAAGGTTTCATTAAAGAAGGCATTGTTGACATCAATTTGTTGAATATCCCATTTATATGTTAGAGCCAGTGTAAGAATGACCCTTATGGTGGTAGGTTTGACTACTTGGGAGAAGGTCTAAGTATAGTCAAAGCCATGTTCTTGATGATACCCCTTAGCCACAAGTCTGGCTTTGTACTTATTGATAAAACCAGCAGCATTTTCTTTGATTATGAACACCCAACGACAACCAACAGCCTTCCTATCAAGTGGTAGAGTTGTTAGAGTCCAGGTGTGATTGGCTTAAAGAGCTTCATATTCAGCCTTTATGACATTGTCCTAGGCAGGGTGGGAGAGAGCTTGTTTGACAGTTGTTGGTTCAGTTTCAGTGTGAGCAAGAAAAACTTTAGGCCTAGATTTTCCCGTCTTGGCTATGGTAAGCATGGGATGATCATTTTCTAGTAGGGGATGAGGGGATTTATGAGTTAAGATGGAGGGTGAGTTGGAAGACTCAAAAATTGGAAAGGGAGAGTTTGCCTCTGACTGGCCAGAGCAAGGAGGAGAAATTTTGGTTGTATTTGAATAATGAGGATGGCTTTGAGTGACCTTTGGATCATGAGTTGAGTCCATGGGAACTAGGTTTGTGGTATCCACACTAGTAGAAGGAGTTGGCGCATTATCATTTGGATAATAAGATACACCAATATCTGGATCAGAATAAGTGTCCTTAGGATAGTGAGGTTGTTGTACATTATCCTCAGGATAATGGGATTGACCAGCTGTAGAACCTGGTTGGACAAACTGGTTAGGTGCAATAGTAGACCTATTTACTTTTGCAGAGAAATTAGAGGTAGATTTTGTGGCTGCAGAACCCAGTTTGACAGATTTTTTTGTAGCAGCAGCAGACCTATGGACCTGTGCAGAGTGATTAGCAGTAGAACCTAGTTCTATGACTGCAGCTGGAGTGTTACCAAGAAGAGGCAGACTGGCTGATATAGGTTCAACTGCCAGTGTAGGTTGCTCAGAAATAAATTGAGAATCAAACCTAGGTGCTCTTGTGGGGCATTGATTTTGAATAGAATTTTAAGTATTTGATATATCAGTAGATTGACCTGTGGAGTTAGGCACAATAAGTTTATCAGCTTGTGTATGATGGGAAGAAGTTGAGACAGCTGGAGCATGTAAGAGCCTAGTAGGATATGCCATATGTGTGTCAGTGGATACAGGTGTAGGTTGAGTGTTGGATGAGAACAACTGAGGAAAAGGGAAGTGATGTTCATTAAATGTAACATCTTTGGAGATGTAAATTTTCCCAGAGCTAATTAGACATTTAAACTCTCTATGCTGAGGTGATACCCCTAGATACACACATTCTTGACTTCTGAGTTGAAGTTCGTGTTGATTATAAGGTCTGAGCAAGGGATAATAGGCTCTGTCAAATTTTATAATAGCCTCGTAATCTGGATGTTTACCATAGAGAGCTTGAAAATGTGAATGACGTGTAGTTAATGGAGAAGTGGGCAACCTGTTCATTAAGTAAATAGAGGTAGAAAAACTGTGATCCCAATAAGTTAGAGGGATAGAAGAGTGAGCTAGTATAGTAAGGCCCGTCTCAATAATGGATCTGTGTTTTCTTTCAACATAACCATTATGGTGTGAGGTATGAGGGTAAGTCAACCTATGTGTAATACCTAGTTCAGCTAGAAATTTAGTGAAAGGCCTAAATTCCCCACGAAAATCAGACTGCACTGATTTAATGGTTACACTAAATTGTGTTTGAACAAGTTTATGAAATAGTTTGAAAGCTCCTAGGGCCTCAGATTTCTGTTTGAGAAAGTAAAGCCATGTATATCTAGTGTGGCCATCTACAAAAGCAATATAATATCTAAAACCAGAACTTGAGGGTGATGGAGAATGACCCCATAGATCAGTATAGATAACATCAAAGGCATTATTGTACACACTATGAGTTAGAGAAGCATGTAATCTATAAGATTTACCAAGATTGCAAGATGTACAAAAGAAATTTTGTTTATTTGAACTAGGAATATTACACAATTTGAGTATATGGGCAATAGAAGAGAAATTGACATGGCCTAACCTATGGTGCCATAGCATACTAGTATTACATTTATTTGCTTTATGAACATCAGACTGAAGACTAGAACTAGATTGAAAAGCAGTGTAACTTTGAACATTCTTGTGATGGTTCAAGTTGGTATTCAAATTGTGTGACCTGGAAGACTCCAAGGACAGAAGTGGAAAGTAGTAGAGGCCACTAGCATCTAGGACTCCTTCAACAAGAACGTGTTTAGAAGCCTGAGATTTAATGTAACACTTGCCAGACAAATATTCAAAACAAACATTGTTATCATGTGAGAATTTTGAAACAGGCAGAAGATTCTTAGTAATAGGAAGCACATGTAGTATATTAGTGAGTATCAATTTACGATTTGGTGCAAGTTTAGAGCAAAATTGAGTGGAACTTATAGATTTTATGGTGAGAGTGTGGTCATTCCCTACATAGACTTTGTTAGAGCCTGTATATAACTTAGAGTTTTGTAAATGAAAGGCATAAGGAGTTAGGTGGTGGGAGGCACCTGAATAAAAAAATCATGCTTGAGATTCTAGTTTTGCAGGGAGAGAGTACTCCTGAGTGGTACCAAGAGTTCGTCTAGTGGAAGCCATCATAGCCACAGTCTGAGAGTTTTGTGATTTTTCTTGTGATTTTTCTTGGCTTTTACTTATACTGCCACCAGATTTATCTTGAGCATTGTTAGCATTTGGGGGCATGAAGTTGTCATCAAACCTATGCCAGCACATTGAAATAACATGACCATATTTTCCACACAACAGACATGTAGGTCGATTACCAGAGGGAGGCCTAGCTCTACCCCTACCGCGCCCTCGAGTGTACCTGTTACATCTTCCAGTGTTGCCTGAGAACCCACCTCTAGAGATACTACTGTCACGACTCGTGTGAGCTAGATTAGTAACAATGTTGGAAGCTGAAAGTTACTGACGAAATTTATCCAACTGTGTTTCTTGAACATAAAGAAGCGCTTCAACATCACAAAGAGAGGGTGACATAAGATTACCATAAATTTGCATCACAAAGGGGTTATACTCCTCAAGAAGACCATCAAAGATAGCATCGATTTGGTATTGTTCAGTGATTGTATCACCAACAAATAATAGTGAATTGGCTATGGCTTTGATTCTTAGTACAAATTATGTGATGGTATTGTTCCCCTTCTTGGTGGATTTGAGTTCAACCCTCAATTGTCTAACCCGAGCCTTCATCTGCGCTGTGAAGTATTGATGAATCTTGTCCCAAACTTCATAGGCGTGTTTTCACGCAAGCACCCAAGGCAAGATAGATTCACATATGGTGGATAGAAGTCAGGTAAACACAGCTTGATCCTGAACGATCCAAGCTTCATACTCATCAGAAAGCGTACATGTGATGCGATCTTGAGTCGAGTTGTATTTCTGCAGAATCTGAGGGTTGACGACAACTCTGTGCATCTTCTGTGTCAAGATTACTCCTTCCATTTGCTGATTCCAGAGAAGATAATTGCTTTCTTGCAGCTTGATAGAGAGTTTTGGTCCAAACAAATTATTGGATTTCACGGAAGCGAAGCCTGTAGCAAATTCTTGAGATTGAGGAGGATCTTTGATCCCTAATTCTTGATTTTCACCAGAATCCATTGATGAACCTAGAAGAAGCTTAATGAAACTCAACTACTACAAACAACACGAAGCACAGAGTAAAACGAGCGAAGGGTGGTGAATCAGAGAGAACGGAAGCATGAAGAATCGTTTCCTACGAATGATACCATGTTAGAAGAGGTGAAGATGAACATGGATGTTCATCTATGGTGTAACAGAAAACAATTACATGTGAGAGAATAGATGAAAAGGAAAGATAGGATTTGTATATTGTATTTACATAATGAGAGAGTTACACGTTATCATGCTATATATACACAATATCTATGCTAAGTAAGTACACCTATTAAGCTTGGTTTAATAGCTAAGTTAACTTAGTTAACTTGTACTGTGATTTCTTGTGGCTTTATCTTTAATACCTTGCCTCCCTATCCCAACCGCAGGTAAATCTCTCGCTGCTCTCAATTCCATTTTATTAGAGTTTGGCCTAACCCAACCTTACAAAACCGATTTGTAAGGTGAAGGGTGTCACTCTATATAAACTATTTCATTACTCTATCTCCAACCAATGTGGGACTTTAGGATCTTCCTAACACACCCCCTCACGCCCAGCACTCTTTTTGGGCTTGGTGCGTGGATTTAAACGGTGGACTGTCCAAGGTCCGATCGATAGGCTCTGATACCATATTAGAGTTTGGCCTAACACAACCTTATAAAACTGGGTGGTAAGGTGAGGATTTCCCCCACTTATAAAGTCGTGTTCATGACATATATTGTCCGATGTGGGACTCTTAACACATCTTTATTTTTTATCTTCTCTGGTTTCCATCTCCATTTTTTATCTTCTCTGGTTTCTACGCATTTTCTATCCCAACCGTAGGTAAATCTCTGGAAGGTCATATGTTTGAGTTGTGAAATCAATCTCTTAAAATGCAAGGTATGGCTTCCTAAAATAGATTTGCAACAGATCTGACCATGCCTTGGACCCCAAATGCAGATCTGACCATGCAATAGGTTTACTTGCAAAAGGGGCAACCATAAGAAACTTGAATTTTTCTAAGTTATGAAACAAAATGGATTTGGTACCAACTTTGCAAGGTCATAACTCCTAAACCACAAGGCTTTTTTCTTCCATCCAAAGCTCAAATGAAAGCTCACATGATATACTTCTAAAGTGTCAACTACAAAATATTTCAAATCCTCATGGACTTTGAGTTATGGATTGATCAAAATCACAAAAACATGAAAATGACCACTTTTTCCAACACTTAGTGAAATTCTTGGACAGAATCTGTCTAGGATTTTCACCAACTTTGAGACCATTTTTCACCATGATCCAAGTTGATTCAAGACCATTGTTGGACATCAAAATTAAAGTAGGTTATACAAGCTTTCCAAAGAGTATCAGAACATCATCAAACTCCATTTGATCAAGGAAATACGAAGTGTCCAACATGCCTTGCTGCAAACTGTCTACAAGACAGTTTTGGACATTACTTGCTAGCCACGATTCTTTTTGTCAAGAGTAATGATCAAAACCACTCACATTCAGTGTATAATAGATGAATCACCACAAACCTGCAAGGTTGGACCAAGGAGTCAAGGAAATTTCAAATGGCATGATGGGTTTTGTCACCTTGTGCCTTGAATTCAAAACGGCATTTATGTGCAATAGTGCACATTCAACAAAAGGATTCTTTTCAGTCAAGATGCTCCTATAAATAACAATAAACGCATCTGAGGAATGTGGATTGAGTCAAAATATAAGCTAGCCATGTGGAGGGCTATGGTACCTTGTGTGAGGGGCAATGATGCATCTTGCCAAAACTTTTGAATTCAAGCCAATCTTCAAGCCAACAGTATTCCTCCAAGATAAACCTCCTCTACTATAAATAGAGGTCACATTGCTTCATTCAGAACACACCAAAGCACCATAACACATGCTTTCCTCAAAATCACTCTCAAAAAACTAGATTTTGCTTCTCATTCAAGCAACTTTCGAATTTTTCATTTGAGAGCAATTCTATCAAAATCAATCATGCCAACACCTCACATACATCATATATGAGTGATCCATGACCTTAAAACTCATCTGGAACACCTGAATCACAAAGTCACCCCCCATTTGCTCAAGCTTTTTGGCCTGTTTGCAGTTGAGGTGCCACAACAAGTTCTGAGCTGATTCATTCCATTCGAAGCCTTCAAACACATTACTACTTGAGGTCCATTGAAGCTATCCAGATCATCATCTTGCATCTATAACACCTCCAACAAAGAATTCGATCACCAGCTGCAAAAGGTAAGCTTGACACTCTCAAACTCTATAATCCATGCATCATAAATGTGTTTTCAAGTTACAAACATGGTTTTGAACTTATGTGGAGTGTTTCCCCTCAATCAATTGTTATGTATGAATCGTGTATAGGATTTCATGATGTTCTTGCAAAAATTAGGGTTCTTGAGTTCATCTTCTGATTTCTCACTCCACACTTAATATAAATGCAATTAATTTATATGGTTGTAATCCTTGTTTAAAAACGAGCAAGTTTCATGTTTACAAAAGTCATTTTCATTAAGTAATCAGAGAGATATGAGAGGTTTTGCAAATCTGGAAAACTAGAGTTCGCGCGAGCAAGAACAAGTGTTCTTGGCGCCTTTTTTTAATTTTTAAATATTTAAATATTTTGATATTTTTATAATTTATTCAAAAATAAATTTCTCTCTGAATTTTAATGTTTTTGAATTTATTCTTTTTTTAAAAATTCACAAAAATGTTAAAATATTTTATTCTACAAAAATTTCACAAAAATATTAGTTATTTAATATATTTAATATTTTTGCAAAGAATTTATTTTTATTTGTTTTTAAGCATTTAAAAATATTTCTTTCTCTTGATTTCTTAAATTCAAATCGTTTTCAAATCATTATATGGATAAAACATGATTTTTCAAACATTAATCCAAGATCATAACTTGTTTTTCATGCATGTTTGGTAATTTTGATCATTTTAATTATTTTTTATTCAAATTAAAATGTATTTTTAAATCAAATTAGGGTTTTTATTGTTTTCACCCTCACAAACATTTTTCAAACATTTTTTGGGCCTCTTGATAGAGTGTAAGTCCCACCTCTTTGTAAATAAACCTTTTTTGGGCCTCAGACATTGTATAAGTCCCGATATAATTTTAAAAAATCTCGGCGCGATTGCCGTTTTCAAAACAAAATCATCTGGGCATCTCCTTGAGTTATAAGCACCAATCTCTTGTATAAAAATAACACTTTTGGGCCTCTAATAGAGTGTAAGACTCATCCTCTTTGTAAATACAATAATTTGGGCCTCAGTCATTGTATAAGTCCCTCTGTAATTTCGTCGCCTTTTTCAAAAGAATTCATTTGGGTCTCTCCTTGAGTATAAGCCCCAAACTTCTTTTTAAAACAACTTTCCTCTTTGATTCAATTTCAAATTCAAAGTTGTTATCAAAACTTTCTTCAATTTCTTGAATAACTAACCATACAGCTGTAGTTACTATGCTTGGGCTTGCATAATTGTAAGTTCCACTATCTTCTCAACATACTTGTTTATATATCATCTATATATATATATATATATATATATATATGCTTGTATATGCTTGCTTAGAGTTTTCCCCAGCAATTAGGTCTAGTTTTAGATTAAACCAGTGGTTACTCTTTTAACACAGTCAAAACTAGTTCCCCATAGGAAATTCCAGATACAGTCTTGCCTCCTCTTGCGCTTATACAATATGGAACAGAGAAAGACATTATTCCTGGTGAAACTTTTCTCAAGACTGTCACAACTTAGAAATATGTGTACAAGAAATTCATTTCCCCAAAGAGGATTAATTCCCGGTGAAACCACTTTTGAATTTCTTCAAACCTTAGAACTGTTCTACAAAGAAAGGACTTATTCCCGGTGAAACCTTTCTTGAACTTTTCTTAGGTTTGGACCCACATACTTCTTAAAAGTATCCCCAGCCTCCTCTTAGGCTTTGTACAAGGACCCACAGGCTTCTTAAAAGTTGTCAACCTCCTCTTGGGCTTAGTACAAGGATCCAAAGGCCTTCTACAGGTATAAGACAGAAACTAGTCATCTTTACTAGTTCAAGTCCTCTAGAGGGTCAGAATTCCATAATACCAGACCATTCTAGGGTTGATCTTCATCCCTTAAAACCTCAGCCTTCTCTTGGGCATCATACAAATATCTCTCTTTACAACCATAACCTACCACTGCATGAGTAGACTTGGACAGTCTCAGCCTCCTCTTGGGCACCATACAAAGATCATCCTCTAGCTAAGAGTTAACCTATTCATACCAGTAGACTTGGAAAGTCTCATCTCTTATTGGATCTCAAAGAAACCCTCAAGTTTCCTAAAAGCACAGGAAAAACCCTGATCATTTCATCAACACGCTAATCTCCATTAGAGTTAAAAACTCCATAGGTTTTCATACTCAATTTTAAACCTTTACCATCAGTAAAACCCTAACAGAATCAAAACCTCAAGGCATCTGATATTTCAACTCTTCTTCAAATCCCCGGCAAGAGTTGATTCCCCAATACAATTTGGACCTGTCTCTGGATCTCAATAATCCTCAGCAGAAGCCAGACTCCTCTTAGGCTTTGTATAATGATTTTCCTCAATTGAGTCAGCCTCAATCTTGGGTTTTATACAAGACATATAAAACCTCTCCAGTGGAGTCAATCTCTTTTACCCTCAATCTTGGGCTTTGTACAAGACAAACAAAACATTCCCCCGGAAGAGTCAATCTCTTTTCAACCTCAATCTTGGGCTTTGTACAAGACAGATATAAAACTCCCTAGTAGAGTCAACCTTTTAGCTTCAACCTT
Source organism: Lathyrus tuberosus (assembly GCA_022829125.1). NCBI lineage: Eukaryota > Viridiplantae > Streptophyta > Magnoliopsida > Fabales > Fabaceae > Lathyrus > Lathyrus tuberosus. The sequence goes on from JALAZF010000484.1 coordinate 83,286, forward strand.
GGGCTTTGATCAAGGCACACAAAAATCAACATCCCCTCAGAGGAAATCAAGAGTTCTCTCTGTAGGAAGACATTTCTCTATATATCACATATCAAAACAGACAATCAAAAAGCCCTAATTCCAGATAATTGTTGTAAGTGGAACACTTGTTGATTCAAAAATCCAAGCTGTAGTCCCTTTTTATCCTAGTAAATCTTTTCTTTCATCTAATTGATGTAAGTGGCAAGCCTCTAGATTATTTACATCCAAGCCAATGTCCCTCTCTTAGCATGGAAAACTCCTAAGGAAAAATGGCATTGCTCTACATTGAGTTAAAGTTTCCTCCTTCAAGACATCTCCCTTATAAAGGAATTTATGGAATTGTTGGATTCAATACATTCCAGTTAAAGTAACTCCCCTTTATAACCAATCCTTCCATAACTGTGATGAATAAGTGAGATACCTCCCTTTAGAGATGACAAATTCTCTCTCAGTCAAACCCTTTAGCTTCAATCTTAGGCTTTAAACAAGACACCAAACATCTTTTTCCTCCCATAGAATAGGAGGAACTACGATTGCTGTGATTTCCCTGTTATCTTTACAGGAATACGTAGGCATAAGATTGTGAAATCTTAGCGAGCACGCATATCAAAAAATTTAGGTCCAGTACCTTACCAAAAACAACGAAAAAACCAAAAACAACAAAAACATCTTCTCAACACTCCCAAAGGAGAAACTTTCCCAACCCATAACAGATAAACACCAGAAAGTATTTAAACATGCCATAAAAGGTCTATGGATAACCATATATACACTGAGTAATTGACAACTTCCCTTTGTATAACCTGACCCCGGACCCCCCAATCTCTTAGCATTTGTTAAATAAAACATTTGCGTGCAAGGTTAGTTTTAGATAGCTTCTCTTTTCTTTCCAGCTTTATAGGATAAATAAGAAATCAGAAAGTACCACCCAATTCCAACCATTGCGGTAAGGTACTGTAACGCCCCAGTTTTGGTTATTTTTATTTAATTGAGTCGTTTCGATTATTTTATTATTATATTATTTTATTTCTGACTTTTATGTGAAAATATGTTATTTTTCATCGAGATTATATTTTATCGCGTTTTGGGAGCGTTTGCGAGATATTTGAGTGTAGGGGTATTTTGGTCTTTGGTCGGGTAGATATTATATTTTTCATATGAATAGAAATAGAAAGAGAGAAAATAGAAAGAAAAGAAAAAGAAGAGAAGAAAAAGAGGAAGAAAGAAAAGAGAAAGAAAAGGAGAAAGAGAGAAAACTTGGAAATCTAGGAACCGATTCAACCGACTTTTCAAACGCGATTTAATCGGGTAAGGGTGCGAAACTCGATTATACTATGCTTGTTTATGATTATGTATGTTTGTGTGGAAGTTTCATTGGTTTTTAGATATAGGTCGAAATGTGATAAACGATAGAAATCGATGTTTTTGCGGTTGGAAATCTGTGTAAATGCGGTAGAATACTTGTTACCATGATTAGATTATGTTCTGATTGTTATATGTTGATTTGGAAGTGTTTTGGTTGTGAAAATATAGGTTTGGGTTATGTAACAGCGCTGCTGGGTTTTCTGGTTTTCGCAGGTTCGCACTGCGAATCCCCTAGCGAAGGGGAAAACGAGCATTCGCTGGCTATTTGCACTGCGAATGTGAGAGCGAGCATTCGCCAGAGGTTCGCACTGCGAACTTTGTGTTATTTTGTGTTGTTTTCTTTCTGCCACTATTCGCTGGGGAACTCGCACTGCGAATGGGGAAGCGAGCATTCGCTGGCAATTCGCACTGCGAACGTTAGAAATTTTCTAGGCTATTTTCCTTTCTGACTTGGTTCGCTGGGACATTCGCACTGCGAATGAAGAAGAGAAGGACTCGCTAGGAGCTTCGCAATGCGAATGTGACAGTTTTTCCCAATTTGTTTTCTTTACAACTTTTGATCCGTGAGCCGGTTTGAGGCGCGGTTTGGTGAGTTGGAAAGCTGTTGGCATGTTCTTTCTTATATTATTGTTTTTGAGACTAATGGTCGATTTATTTATGTCGGGGATTGGAATGGTGTCGGTTTGTCAACTTATACTATGGTAAGTGCGTGTAGTTGATGTGTATTATGCAATGTGTTGTTGATATGGGTAATTGTATGACTTGTGTGCTGTTGTGTGATGGAAATACATGTGATAAAGGTTGTGATGATGATTTGTGGCCTAAGGGCAAGAAAATGCGATGTGTGGTATTTGATAATATATGCATGTGTATGGAATGTGTATATGTGTGCATTTGAATGTCATGAGTCATTGTATGCCAAGCATCATGATCTGCATGTTGGTGATGTCGTGTGCCCTAGTGGGTGTGAGCGACGAAATGGTTCCAGAGGGAATCCGCTATAACAACATGCGCCTTATACAAAGAGGACCTAAAGCGATGATTATAGACGATCGTGCACCTTATACAAAGAGGACCTCAAGCGATCGGATTGTGCGCCTTATACAAAGAGGACCTAAAGCAATCCATAAACGTCGTGCGCCTTAAAAAAATAAGAGGACCTAAAGCGACGGGGAACATCGTTTGCCCGACGGGGTGTTACATGAGTAATCCTAAGTAACAACGATGGTTCCAATAGTTCCTGAGTGAACTAGTGTTGAGAATGATGGATGGATGGTACCGCATGTGCATTGCATAGAGTCGTTGTGTCGGTCTCTATGCATTTGCATAAATCATGAATGGATTGATTGTGTGAGAATTGTGAATGTATACATTATGTGTGGAAAATAATGAATGGATTGATTGTGTGTGGAATTATGGATGAGATTGATGAGTTGATGATATTCGTATTGTGCTTGGTTGATATACTTTGTGTTGTTGTTTTGGAATTCTGGTATAAGTTGTGGTGAGAATATTTTATATGTGTATTTTTGTGTTAATTATATAATTGTATGCAATTGTATTATGATTGTGTTTCTCACCCTTCTGCTGTTTTAAATGCTCTACGAGGCATTGTAGATTAGATGTTGGAGGTCTTTTTGTGAAGCTTAGGTCTTCATTCTTTTGTCGGTCGGCTCGGATATGTAGCACCGGGTAGTCGGGGAGATCGAGTGTGATTATTTTGTATTATGTATATATGTATCTTTTGGATTGTACACGTATGATGTTGTATATGACAGACAAACCCTTTATGTGATATATATATATATATATATATATATATATATATATGAGTTTCAGTACTGATTTTCTGCTTATATTCTATATCTGGATTGTGGGTGTTAGGAACTAAGTTCCTTTATTATGTGCTACATGAATTGTTGCATATCTATATGAGCAGGTGTATGTGTATTTGTTTCAATTGATGTGACCCCTCGGTCTATGTCGTGCATGTTTTAAATATACTCTGATGAAAGTTTTAATTTTATTTATCGCTTTAATAGCTTGGGGGTATAGATTGGGGGTGTTACAGGTACCGACAAAAATTGCACGCTACATTATGTTTTACAGCCAACCTCGCCAAGAAAATCTTGGAAGCTCATTCATGGGTTTCTGCCTTACATCATGAGAAGGAAAAGCATGGGTTTTGAAGCTTTGGGAAATAAGTTTTTCTTATTGGGTGACTTTGGCTGGTCTGAAGATGCACGGAGGACAGTGACAATAAGACCAATATTCTGATGTGTATTTCAAAACTTGTTGAATGCAAATGTGATTGTTTCAAGCCAATCTAAATTCTAAGATAATTCATATCGATGTACAAATGTGATTGTGATCAATCTGACACAAGCCTAATCCTGGATATTGAACATCCTTACTTAGATTTAGTTGACAATTGTTAGAATTGCAACAAAAAAATCTTAGTTTGAGTGATTATTGCTTTTATGTCATGATAATCCTTGACCAATTTTTCGTATTTTTGCAGGTAAGGAAAACAGCTTGAGAAAGCGATGAGGCTTGCTTCGCTGCAGAAGTAAAGAGAATTGAAGGCTGTTGGAATTGATATAGAGAAGGAAGAGGATAGGATTGATGTAATTAAATTTAAGATTATGTGCAACTTTGAAGGAATATATTATGGTTTAATGTAATTAAATTTAAGATTATGTTGATATCAAATTTTTTATTAATCTAAAATGCTATGAAATTGTTTCAAATGCAATGTATTTGTAGTTTGATTAACTTTCCTGATTTGATCCCTTAAATAATTATAAGGTTTAAATTTAATCCCTTGATAAAATTGCTGACTCACTTTATTAACTTTTGTCGCGCTGTCATGTACATATGCATAACTTAACGTTTTTTATAAAATTTAACAGAAATGACTAATTTGACGAACGGAACAGTTTTAAAGGACTAACATTAAATTAAATTAAAGTGCTTAGCTTCGTGACTAATGCAATTATTTTCTACTTTATGAACAAAAATGTTTGGTTAAGGTTTTAAATGTCATGTGTAAATTAATTACGGTTTAATTGTGATAAAATAAATATATGTATTTTTATTAATAAATACAAGTTTTATGTTAATATGATTTAATAGTGATAAATATTTTATGAGATTTTGTTTCAAAACCACCACTTATATAAATTTAATGTCTCTAAATTTCACATTGCCAAAAATTAAACAATCAGAAGTTGGAAGCATAGTATTTGTCTAACAAACACTGCACATCTAGCTTCATAGGTCCAACATCTTGTATGAAATTAGTAATGTCAAAGAAACTGCAAGTGCCTGAACATGTCCCATGTGAAGAGATGCCCCAACTAGCTGCCATTTGCTAATATTTTTACACGTGTATGACCCTTAAATATAAACCAACCACTCAAGTAATTAATGAGACCAGATACATTAATTGTATAGCATAAATAAATTGTGTCTTCAAGTTGAAGATGTCTTGTGTGAAATAAATGTCCTCTTTGATGCTAACCTTAGTCTTCACGTGAGATTTAATGTAACTTTTCTAGGGCACATTAATTTGCTTTGGCACTTACGTTATAGCCACATGCATTTAACTTTAACGCAAAAATACTAGATTGAAGGCTCTAACTTATAGTCAAACTCAAACAATTCAAAAGTAAAGATTATGCGTGAAGTACTTTTTTGAGAGAGTAGAAAAGACAATATTATATCTTCTTTTTTGACCCGTTTTTTGTGGAAATTTGTTATATATACGCAGGTACTGATGATAATTGAATGTTGATAACTTGCATGTTAGACTATTTTCATATGATTTGCAACATATGGACCCAGCCAGTTGACCAATATCAAAACTCTAGACAAAGTCATAGAATTGGAGCAACGTTGTTTGTGGTGGTAATGTGTGCCAAAATAAGATTATCTTACCGTCTTTTAGCAGTGATTAGTGGGTATAAACTTCGAGCTTAGTATGCTTTATGTGAACTAAAACCAATAGAGGTAAATATAATTGTGCCATATATTAATGGTCTATTTGGTGCGCATTATAGTATAGAGACAAAATATGATAATGAGTTTGATAAAGATATGATATGATAGTAACAAGATAGACATATCCTATCATATATTTGGTGCATGCACACATGAAGAAAAAAATGATATCTTTGTTCTATTGTTTTATTTTACAGAAATGATATATTTATACTGAGTTTTACATTTACACTGTACTTCCATACGATAACATATACTTTTTTCTTTTATTTAATATTTTTATTGATATTGGAATTTGTGCCAAGACAAAATGAAGCTTAAAAAGCTACGGTGTATGCATACGGTGTCACAATTGTTGTGTCAATATAGCATTCCTCTTTATTTTATGTGTTTGATAGACATTTAGAGATGTGAATAAGTTTAAATTACATTAAGCAATCTCTAACATTTACAAAATACAATATTTTTGTTTTTCGTGCACATTGGACCTAAAAGTATAATAGAAATTAAATGATAAGGCATAAATTATTCATTAACGAGAAAAAAAGAGTACAACACTTACTTATACATAACTAAGATACTATGTTAACTATGCTATAGTTGATCATAGATGATAATTTCTTACTAACTAACTCATAACCATAACATTCTATATTTACAAAGCTTAACAATGAAGAAACTAATTGCTACATATATTTAGAAATGTGCTGAAATCAAGTTAGTTAGTATCTAACTAACTTGTAACTACTTGTTGATCATTGTTGTGTGATATTCTCTCACAAGTTAGAGGATAGATTAAAATCATGCCTAACTTGGATAGGAGGATGTGGAAAGATTAAGGGAGAAGAGGTTTAGTGAAGAAATTTGCCACTTGGGCTTTAGATGAAACCTACAAGAGCTTGAATAAACCATTTTCAAGCTTCTCATGAACAAGGTGCAGTCAATTTCAAGGTGTTTAGTCCATTCATGAAATACGGGGTTGGCAACTATGTGAATTACACTGAGGTTATCACAATACAATGATGATGGTTTGGTTGGTGAGGTCTTCGATCTGCAACCAAGTAGACAAGTCATTGTAGGTCACATGTGGTTGCAGCTAATACACAATATTTCGCTTCTGAAGAAGACCTAGACACGATCAATTGTTTCTTGGTACGCCATAAAATTATAGATTTACCCAGAAAGAAACATTGGTCGACTATGGATACTCAATGCACCCTGCCCAATCAGCACCAAAAAAACATGTGATGTGCATGGATGATTCGCGGAGAAAGAATAGGCTTTGAGCAGGACTTTGTTTCAGGTATTGAAGGACTCTTGTAGCAGTATTGAAATGAATGGTGTATAGCTTGTTGAGGAATTAGCTTAATTGTTGTGTGATGAAACTAATATCAGGTCTGGTGGTTGCTAAGTAGAGAAGGCATCCAATTAATCTTCTAAAACCTGGAATATTCATGTAAGGTGAATTGTTGGCATTGAATAGTTTCATTGATGGATCTGCAGGTGTGCTGACAGGTTTAGAGCCAAGTAAGCCTAAGTCAGATAAGAGGTCAAGACAATACTTCTTTTTGCACAAAGAGATGCTTCATTGGAATGAGTTACTTCTAATCTAAGAAAGTATTTGAGTTGGCACATATTTTTTATTTGAAATTGATTGTGCAGAACTAATTTGATCTTGTCGAATTCCTCCAAAGAATCACCAACAATGATGATGTCATCTACATAGACTAGAAGTACGATGATGAAAAATGAGTGGTCTGCGTTAGCTAGAATAAAATCATTGTGGATGAGAGTAGAAGTCAGCTTTTCATACCACTTTATACTTTCCTGCTTTAGTCCATAGAGTAATTTCTTGAGTTTGCATACTTGGTTTGGTTTTGTAGTTTTTATGCCAGGAGGTATTACCATGTATACATCTTCTTGAAACTCACCATGCAAGAATGCATCGTTTACATCTAGTTGATGTATGTGCCAGTTATGAATATAGGTAAGATCTATAACCAATCTGACACTAGTAAGTTTGGCCACAAGTGAGTATGTGTCAAAGTAATCCAGCTCTTCAATTTGATTATAGCCTTTAGCTACTATCCTGATCTTGAATCTTTCCACTGAGCCATTTGCATGAAATTTGATCTTGAAGATCCATCTACAACCTATAGGTTTGATCTTTGGTAGTGATTCCTCGATTCCTCAATCTCCCAAGTACATGTTCTCTCAAGAGTTGTAATCTTAGTTTGCATTGCTTGCTTCTAGCATTCATACTTGTTTGCCTTAGTAAATAATTTTGGTTCAGTTAAGGAATTAAGAAACATGGCATACTGTAAATAAAATGGTGATAACTAAGAATGAGACATGAAATGAGATAGAGGATAAGTTGTAACTGAAGATAAATCATTAGGTGCATCGGTGAATGTATTGAAAATATAATATTTGACGTGTGTAGGTATATTTTTAGTACTAGTAGGGAGTGATGATGGGTTAGTTTCATCATCAATAGGATTGTTGCCATTAGATGTGGACGATAATGCAGGTTTATGTAGTTTGGGTGACTAATGTGGAATGATAGGCTTTGGTTAAGGCTTATCATTATCAAGATGATGGTCTGTAGGCGTAGATGATGGTACATGTGTATGTGGCTTGGGAGGTTGATGAGTAAGAACATGCTCTATGTGAGTTTTGTGGGAGTCATTAAGTATGGTTTGTGAAGAAGATTTGTTCTTAATGTTTGGGTGGTAAGGATAGATTTCCAAATTTTTATTTGGATTGGTGTCTTTTCATGGGAATGGGATTATGTGTACATGAAAGGTTACATTTCTAGAAATAAACACTTCATTTGTATGTAAATTCAAAAGGACAATCCTTTGTAATTTGCCTTGTATCCTAAGAAAGTATATTTTCTAGCTCTTTAATCAAGTTTGGATATGTGAGATTGTAAGGTTGATGAAAAAACATGACAACCAAACACTTTGAAAGATAGTAAGTAAGGTTCTTTGTCAAATAAAGTGAAATAAGGTGATTTGTTGGATAGGACTGGAGTTGTGACTCTATTGATCAGAAATATAGTAGGGTTTATAGCATATGACCAATAGGGTTTTGGAAATTTGGATTGATACAACAAGGCTCTCCTAACATTCAAAATATGTTAGTATTTTCTCTTTAATCTCCCATTTTGTCAAGGAGTTTCAACATAAGACATTTGATGTTATATACCTTTGGTATTGTGAAATGAAGAAAGGGGAAATTCAGGATCATTATTTGTCCTGATGATTTGAGGAGTGGTTTTGTGTTGATTTTCAACTATGTTAACAAAATTTTGAACATGCATAGCTACATAAAATTTAGCTTTCATTAGTATAATCCATGTAAATTGACTAAAGTCATCCAAAATGGTTGAAAAGTATGTATGACCATGAATGGAAGGAATAGATATTGCTCCCCAAAGATTAAAATGTAAAAGAGAAAATTTAGAACTAGCATGAGACAAACAAACATTGTATGGATTTTTCTTTTGTTTGGCAAAGTGACAAATGTCACAAACATATTTATTGTCATTGGTAATAGAGGGATATAACTTTTTCATATCATACAATCTATGTTTGGAGAGATGTCCTAATTCAAAATTCCATATAGAAGTTTGGGGAATGGTGTGAAAATATGAAAGGTTATCAGTATGGTTCACATGTTTATAAAGAAAAGGTAGGTAAAGTACTTGTGTAGGTTTGGAATTCCTCGTCAATTTGTACAATCCATTCACTTGACTAGCCAAATCAATCATCTTCATGGACTTCATATCCTGTAAAAAAACAATGAGTTATGAGAATTTGACTTATAAGTTAAGAGACTGGCATAGCTTGGATACAGATATCAAATTTATTTTGAATGCATCTGAATAAAAAACATTGAAAGTAGAAAGAGATGGGGAGATGTCGATATTATATGCATAATGTAGTTGAATTGAACTACCCTTTAGTAAATGAACAATTAAAGGCTTAATTCTATAAAATGAATCAAAAAATGCAATGAGAACATATATGATCACTGGCTCAATAATCAATGAGCTAACAAGTTGAAATGTGATTGTTACTTGAATAATAAGGATAATCAGACTTGAAATTGGAAATTTTATGGTGGAAGGGATTGGTTCAGGCGATGAATGACCAAGCTGAACCATTTCAGATGAGGTGATTTGATTAGAACTAGAACCAAAATCATTTACTGAAGGAATCAAGTGGGCCTGCTATCGCAGGGTGAAAAAAACTCGAGCGCATCGCGCGCTCAATGATACAACAGATTCGCCACCGAACTTTATTTATTCCAAAAGGAAATGGAAAATATCGATAAAATCTAGGGGAAATAGAAACGGGTAAGGGAGTCGGTTATGCGAGGGGAAGGTATTAGCATCCCTCACATCTGTCGTACTCGAAGGGAACCATTTTGCTTGTTTTTTGCGTGGATGGGTGTTACTATCTAAAGGTTACTTGAGAAATGGAAAAAAGGTTAAATTAGTGTGCTCGTGGAGGATTGGGACCCTCGTGCCTACGTATCCTCATAGTGTAATGAGGGAATCAGAGCTCCGTAGTTCAGAGATATAAGGGGCGAAGAGGAAGGAAGGTTGCTCGCCAAGATATCGCAATCTTGTTCCTACGTATCCTCATAGTGAAATAAGAAAGTCAGAGCTCCGTAGTTTAGGGAACTAAGGGAAGGAACAAAATATTTTGGTGTTTAAACCACAAAGGAAATAAAGGTGATGGAAGTGGTGTTTTAACCAAAGAAGAGATGGAAGTTTTTAGATCAAAAGGATAATAGAAGTGATGGGAGCGGTGTTTAAACCAAACAAGAGGTAAAGGTGGTGTTTAAACCAAAGGAGTAATAAAGATAGTGGTGTTTAAACCAAATAGGGAATGGGTGTAGTGTTTAAACCAAATGAGAGATATAAGTGGTATTTAAACCAAGGGGTTTGATAAAAGTGGTGTTTAAACCAAAGAGAGATAGAAGTGGTATTTAAACCAAAAGAGCGGTGTTTAAACCAAAAAGGAAATAGAAGTGGTGTTTAAACCAAGAAGGAGGTAAAGTGGTGTTTAAACCAGAGAAATGGTGTTTAAACCGGAAAAGTGGTGTTTAAACCAAAGGAGCGGTGTTTAAACCAAAAGAGAAATATAGTGGTTGCAGTGTTGGATGTTGCCTGTTGAATGAGACTTGTCAATCATGTGATTTGAATTGCACTAAAGTCTATGAAAAAAAGTGAATACTATGAGTAACTAGGGCCTACGCCTCGTACGCGGAGGTACTCAAGACAAGGATATGACTGATCTCTCTCATCATTCTCCATTGATTAAGGCCTATGGCGCACAATTTGCATCAGAATCGACAAGTGTTGAACAATGCTCTAGTCTTGTTTTCCAGTGTCTTCAAAGCTTTGCGTGAGAAACTGACTTGAGTTGAGCTTGTGTTGAAGTAATGTAGTGTATCAGTGAGGGATTGGACTTGTCAATTATATGATTTGAATTACACTAAATTCTAAGAATGGAGGAGAATACTCTGAGTAACAAGGGTCTACGCACCGTACGCAGAGGTACTCTAGACTAGGATAAGACTGATCCCTCTCGTCACTCTCTATTGCTTAAGGCTCGTGGTGCACAATTCACATCATAATCGAAAAGTGTTGGACAACGCTCCAACCTTGTTGCTCAGTGTCTTCGAATTCTTGGATGAAATTTGACTTGGGTATAAAGTCCAGAGCTTGGGTTGAAGTCCAACGTAGTTCCAGTCTAGAGGATTAGTCCTATCAAGTGATCAAGGGATTTTTAATCACTTGAATGGGCAAGGGGATCAGACAAGTGGAGGGACCATTTGATCAAAGGGACTTAGATCAATCAGTTATACATGAGAGTTATCAGAGTGTGGATCAGGCATCTAGATATCTAAGTCTAAAACCTAAGGGGATCATGTATACTAAGCATGTCAATTTCTGATATTAAGACTAATCTAAAATAAAAGCAAACATGTGTATTATTTCTAAAAAAACTAATTTGAAAAGTCATCCTAAAATAATGATCATTATTTATTTTTTCTCAAAATAAAATGTGGAGAAACAATTACATCATAGAATCTAAGTGTTATTATTTTTCAAAGTACTTTTTCATACAAAATAGCAATGTGAAAAGCAGTAATAAAATGTAAAAGAAATTAAGATGTGATAAAAGATTTTACTAAAAAGATATAAAAAAAAATACAAGTAACAATTAAAGGAATAAGGGAAAGAGAGGCTGGAGAGATCGCCAAGGTCTATAACCATATAGGAAAAGAACTGAATTGCCACGGTTTATAACCCCGTGAGGCAGGAGAGATCGCCAAGGTCTATAACCTTATAGGCAAAGAACTGAATTGACAGGTTCTATAGCCCTACAAGGCAGAGAAAGAGGTTGCCAAGGTCTATAACCTTATAGGCAAGTGAAAGCAATTGATTGAGGAAGGTGTACAACCACTGAGATTAATCCACAGGATGCGGGGTATCAAGGAGGGTAAGTCACTTGACCCAAAGAGAGGGTGCATTATTGATGAAGCAAAGTTGAGGCATGCAAGAATACCTTGTCAATTATGTAATTTGAGTTGCACTAAAGTCTATGAATGGAGGCAAATACTCTAAGTAACTAAGGCCTACGCCCCGTACGCAAAGGTACTCTAGACAAGGATAGATCTAATCCCTCTCATCATTCTCCATTGCTTCAGGCTCATGGCGCATAATTTGCATCGGAATCAAAAAGTGTTGAGAAGTGCTCCTTTGTTGTGCTTGAATAGTAATCCAATCTGTCTGCGATGTTTGTCTGACTAAATTGCTTGAAGTGTGAAGTCTTGCAATCTTGAGATCCATAGTAGCTCCAGTATAGAGATTGGTCTTGTCAAGCGATCAAGAGAGGACCACTTGATTAAGACAGAGAGATTATGCACAGTCAAAGGATTTAGTTGATCAAAGCGACTTTGATCAACTTAATCAGAGAGGATGAGATCAAGTTGAAAATCAGGTACAGGAATGCTAAACCTAAATTCTAAGGGAAATCAGAAGGACATACTTCTAATCCTAAAAAAATCAATCTAGAAGAACTATGAATAATCAATGTTATTTTCTAAAAAATTTGATTGAAACTTAGCCTAAAAACTAATGAAATAATCTCTAAACTAAAGGCATCATTATTCTATGTTCTAAGATTCTATCAAATTTATGCATGAACTTCTAACAAATTAATTCATGAAGCAAATGTGTAAAATTCTAACAAATTCATTCACAAAATTCCAACAAATTAAAGAAAAAAAATATCTATCAAATTCTAAGAATAAAATCTAAGAAATCTAAATAAGACCAGGTGGGTGCGTGTAGCATGATAGGGTGCTAGGCCCATCATGGAAGGCCCAGATTACGTGTTCTAGCTTGCTATTCAGAAAGGGTGTGTGAAGTGGAAAATGAGGGTTGGGATAGAAAAGTTATGGGCCAAATATCATGTTTTGAGCCCAAGCGTAAATTGCAAAGGGGGGAGATGTCATCAGACTTTCCAAACCCATCCAAATTCATTCAGACTCTAAACCATCGTTCCCTCTTAATTCTCACATCAAAGATTCATCGGGACAATGCCCCATTGTGCTGGAAATCGCTTCCAGCGGAGGGGCTCCACCATTTCATGACAATAGAGCACTAAAGGATCGTCTAATTCTCCTTTCCTCCAATCTAGCATCAATTTTCTTTAATTCCTCATCATCTTCCTAAATCGAGCCAAAATGAACCACGAACCCTAAAAACGAATCCAGAAATTACATGGCAAATCAGAGGAATTCAGAGACCAAACCCTAGGGGTTTGGCTCCCCTAGCATGGAACTACATCGTGGTGAAGAGAAACAAGTAGAAGCAAGGGTGTTGCAGATCCTACCATCGAGACGAAGGCTGCCCCGGTGGTTGTTGCATTGAAGAAAGTGAAATCGAAGAAGTAACTAGAGAGAATTTCCAAAAGGTATTTGCTTCTCTCACTCCTCTTCTGCTACCTTATTCTTCCTCTTCTACACTTTCTATAATTTGTAGGTGCTTCTTGTGTTGTGTGTTGTTGATTTTGTTGCGACAAAGTGTGAGGCTGATGAGAGAAGGAGAGACGCAGAGCCCGAGAAAGTTGCAGAACCTGAGATGTTCAGCTCTTGTTGTTTCAAAACTTCAATGTGAAACTCTGAGCAATAATGTAGAAAGAGAGCTTTGGAGTGAGGGTGAGAGAGGATTCAGTGAAATTGAGGAGAAAGCCTCTGAGAATTTTACAGAGAAAAATGGTGAATCCCCTGAATTGAGAGAGAAGGGAAGATTAAATAGGGAGAAGGTTTGGAGTGGCTTGCCTAGGATTTAGCTTCAAAGTTGGTTAAACTTGGTTAGAAATTAGGGTTGGACTAGTTGACTAGGATTGGAGTTAGTTAGATTGAACTCACAGAGTTTGCTCTCAACACAGTTAGTTATTAGTGAGCTACTCGGTTAGAAATATTTGAATAAGAATTGGAGTGTTCAGTTAGTTAGTGTAAGTTTTGTTAGGGTTAGTCACAGTAAGTGTTGATTCAATAAATGTTTGCTTTAAATGAAAACAGTTGGATGAATGAGTTGATTTATTTTGAATTTAGACTGTTAGAGTTAGAATGAAGTTGATGTAAAAAACAGTTAGGAACATATGTTAGTAGAATTGATGATGAAAATTGAATGTTAAGTGTATTGTTGATAGTTAGGGCCTTGAGTTTAACCTTGATGTAGATTGATGTTGTTAGTAGATATGAAAATTAGTTGGTTTTAGAGTAATTGGTAATGAATGGAACTATGAGCATCCAAAATTAGTTGTTATAATGAATTTGAAATATAGTTAGTAACTATTATGTTGCATTGCTATTCTGTACACAATATGGCTTTGCTAATATGCATAATATGCTAGGATCTAATGGTATGATGGAACCTGTTTTGATAGAAAGAGTAAGTTGGCACTAGATTTTGTATGCACCGATGCAAAAAAAAAAAACCATTGAGTTAATCAAAGTGGATGTGAAAACATTAGTTAAGTTACTTGGGAATTGGTGTTGAGTGCTAAAAGAAACTTTACTGCTACGTTTTCCTATTAGCTTGCAGAAAAATTAACTATGGTTTGGCTTGAATTAATTTGTACTTATGTCAGTATGTGTGCATTGATATGTCACTGGTATTGGTCTGTATGTTAGCAAAATTATGAATTGAATTTGGGATGATGTGTTATGCCATGTTGTGTTATTGTTTGCATTGTCATGTGAGTGTAGGTGTTTGGATGGTAGGTTATGACCTTGGTGTATAGGTTTACTTTGGTTAACTGTTTGACCAAAAAGTCAACAGTGGACCAAAAGTCACCCCTAGGTCAAATGTACATTTTTTTGTAATCTTTTGTATGATTTCCTATAAATGGTATTGTATGAATGAAATTGACACTTTTCGGTGAAAATAACTCTTTTAATTCAATGAAACATGCCTTATTCCCAAAATAGAAGTTTCCCTCCAAAATTTATGTAAATTCTCCTTGAATCAATGAGCTTAGAATGCATTATGAACTTGAATAAAACTCAAATAAGACTTGACTAACAAAGCCCAAAATCAAACTTGATGAATGATATCAAAGAATAATGGCATGATGAAATTATAATGACTAAATGTCAAGCATCCATAATTAGGGTTTCATACTTAGTCCAAGATCAAGATGTAAACTACATAATCAAAGATCCCTAACCAGACAATAGGGCTCTGTAATCCAATCCAAACCAAATGGTCCATAATGGTCATGAATCAAAAATGTCATCATCAAGATCCCTAGGGCTTGGAGCTTGGCAAACCCTAGTTTCTTGTTAAGCATAAATACCACAAACTTTTGAATCCATGATGATTATTTTGAAAATGTTAATGCGAATGAATAGTTACATGTCATTGGCACAAATGTATGCAGATGAATCTTAAACCAAAAGTCAGATGAAAAATTAAAATGGGAGGGTAAATTTTGTGGTATGACACCTGTTTTAGCAAGCATACCAGTTGATCATACTTTTCCTAGGTGATAACTGATGCAGGTTTCACATGAACTTGTGATCAGTTGTTTCAGAAGCAATCTAGCCATTTGAAAGAGAATTTGTTTGAGCATTGGAAACTGGAATTTTTTGTAAATTTAAAGGTGAACATGCTTCTGATAGCAAAAATCAATGATGTGTCCGTGTTTGTTGTAATGTGTGCATTATCTACAATTGGTTTAACCAAATGAACCTCTTCCTCTAACATAACTTCTTTTTGCATCAAATGCATTATGTAACACCCTACTCTCCCCATTCATTTAATAAATAAAAATAAGAAAATAGTTTGCGGAAAAATCAGAGTTACACAAGTAGGATGCCACAGCAACGTAAAATCTCATGAAGTATCAAGTCACTTCATGTCTTGGTTCCTCATAAAAATAAATTAATTAAACTGCGAAATATTCAAATAGTTCAGCATTAAGGCTCCAAATACATCAAACTCCACCAAATTTGTGGTTCAACATCATTAAACAAAAAATCAAGATACATAACAAATGGAAAACAACATAAAGAATAACAAATCCCCACCCTTCCCGTGTTACGTATCAGAGCGACTCCTAGGACTCGATCAATAGCAACACATGCTTCAAGAACTACTCCGGTACCTGATTATCTGTACTCCCCAAGGAGCACAAACACAACAACAGAAAAGGGGTGAGAATTACATTCAATAAATTTACGGTGAAAATCACATGATAAGGAGTAGTATTCACACAATTCACACCAATCAAACAATCATAATGCACATACAAGTGTCACATCAACATTCAGCATGTTCAGCCTACATTCAATCATATATATATGCAATGTGACTCGACTGACACTACATCATGCATGCGGTACCAACATAATCCGTATGGTTCACTCTTTGAACCTGATTCCCGTCGGAATTCGGATAAGTCGTATACGTTCCTATGAACTACAACTTATCTCCACTCGACTCCCACATGGAGTTCGAACGAGAATAGGCATCCATCATGGATTCCCACATAGGCTCATCTCCACATGACACAACATGAATGCATGACATACAATTATGCATAATACAATTATCATTATTGATAACACACGATCCATAATGATCACACGTGAGCCACATACTCACCGTAATTCTCTCTGGAATTACCACCGCTGCCCAAGATTGTCCACATAACAACAATCTTAACAACACAAGCATCAATCATACATCATAAAGAAAACCACACAAAAATTCTATGTTTTACCACATTTACTATCGTTACCGGATCCCCTATGTCCAATTACGTCATTTTAGTCTTACGAACCAAGAGGAATTGCATCGCACGCGAAATCGGTGAAGAAGTCGCAAAAACGGAAATATTCCAACACAGGCCTCCCCACACGTGTATGACCCCGCTCCATTCGCGTATGGACTTGTTTCCTCGCCCAGATCATGTGTATGTTATGCGTAGGGCCTCAGATGCCCATGCCTCATACGCGTATTGCCCCATGCCTTACACGTATGACCAGAGGAGATTTCCCTTTTAAACCCTCCCAAGAACATCCCATACGCGTAATGGCTACACCATGCTGTCACAACGCGAAAAACAACCTGCGGAAAAACAGAGCCGCCACCGAACGTTATTTATCTCGACGGGGGAAAGGAAACGATCGAAGGAACCTCAAAAGGGATAAGACATGGTCTCGCAACCAAATCCTGGGTCTGGGAGTCGATTACGCGAGAGGAAGGTATTAGCACCCCCTCGCGCCCGTTGTACTCAACGGGATCCACGCTTGTTGTTCTAACCAAAGGGTGTGTTTATCTAAATCCTACTTGCTAACATAAACGAAAAGGGAAAAAATAAAAGGAGACTCGATAGGAATTCGTCATGCTATGCCTACGTATTCCCTCGTGCAATGGGAAAGTCAGAGTCAACGTAGTTCGGAGGACTACGAGTGAAAGGGGGGAAGGTTACTCGCCAAGACTTCGCCGTCTTGTGCTTACGTATCCTCATTCGGACAAGAATGAGGAAGTCAGAGCATTCGTAGTTCGGCCTACGAATTGTTAAGTGTTTTTATGAGCATTTCTAAGTTCGCATTTCAGCAGTTATGGTCGATGCCTGTTTGCGGTAGAACGAAAATAACATGCCCTTTCTGAAAAAAGTTGATGAAAAATCCCGAAGGACAAAATGATGTGCAGTTTGTTTGAAAGTTTTAATAGAAGTGGATTGACTTTATTGGAGATGCACATTGTATTAAAGTCTATGACATAGGATCTAATACTTCCCGCTAACGATCCAAACGTCTTGTGCACAAAGTACCCTAAGATGAGGTTAGAAATTCATCCGCTCATCTTTTCCCATGTACTTAAGGCTCGTGGCGCATAATACACATCATATTTATTAGGTGTTTTGACTTTGTTTAAGAGAGAAGAAATAAGGCTTAATGGGCAAGGAGAAATTCTAAGGGAAGCTCACCCAGATGTTGTCATGCAATATGGCCCTATAGTTGAGGATAAGAGGGAAGTCTACCTAATATTGTCATACAAAGATGGACCTAAGGTTGAGGTTAAAAGGGACTATCCTAATGTTATTATGCATGGATTAGCACCTAATGTACATCCTACTCCAAGCTTAATCAAAAATTAAGTTGGACTAGGAGGCCCTAAGGGAACATGCAAAGGCAAACCAAAACCAAGAAAATAAGCCAAAAACAGCAGCTACAACAGCGCTTCATTTCAGAACATCGATAAAATTCAGCAACAGCATGTCACAACATTTAACAGCGTGCATTTCCAGAACAGGACAGGTATAAAATGCAGCAGCAGTACAACATGAATACATTTTACAGGACATATTCAACACATCACAGTGTATACATCAAGTTAAGCATGCATCCAAGATTAAACGATCAACCATGAACATGTCCAACAACTAAGCATAAATATGCGTCGAAAGAATTAAACCAAAACATGCCTCCACATTTAAACAAATTAAATGCACATGAATTGCAAAGGTCAATTATGAACATGTATCAAACAAGATCAATTGATGAACATATACCAACAATTAGGCATGAGAAATTTTCAACAAGATTTCATAATTAGGAATTCAACATGAACAACATGGATATTCATCAATAATTGATCATCTCAAACGAACACGCATTCTCGGAATCAAAAGCAAACATGAACATGTTTCATGGATCAAGCAAAGTAAGCATCAAGAGCAAGCAAGCAAGTATGAACAAGCAAGCATCATGAAGAATGCATCAAGAATGCAAAGCAATTAGTCATGAACGTGCATCATGAAAATCAATGTGTCGCGTATCGAAGAATCTCATACATGCTACAAAATAGAGTGAAATAGCACAAGAAAATCCCACAAATATGTATCATACAAAGCCATGAAGTTTAGAAGTGGGAAGAAATCAAAACAATCTTGTAAATGCACAAAAAACATATTCTGCAACAATGTTAGTCGATTAACCATTTGCTAGGAAAAACTGGTTAATCGATTAACCCTTTGAAAATCAACAAAAATCACAAAAAAAAAATAGACTGGATAATCGATTAACAGATTTGCCTACCAAATGGTTAATCGATTAACACTGCACCAGTAGCAGAAATCAGCATTTCAAAAGCACTTTTAGTAGCAAATCAATTCTCCAATCATCCACATGTTATGGCATGCAATTGTACATGAAAATTACATCAAATAGCAACAATCAAACACCAAATGCATCAATCAAACTACAAGATCAATAATTAAATCAATCAATGGATCAATTCACATCAAAAATCAATGGATCTACATTGTGAAAGTTGTAAATAAGCTAGAATAAGCTTGGATCTAAGAATTACCAACCTACAAAGCGGAGAATTTCTTTGGTAAGTGTTGCAAATGAAATTTGACAGATCAAGCACAGAAAATCCAAGATCCAATGAATTTATAACAAGAAAAGTTGAAGATCAAAGCAAGTATCCAAAAATAATCCAAAAGCTCTTCAAGAAGTGATTCCAAAACTTGATCAAGATCCAAATAAGCTTCAACTTCAGAATTTGTGTTGATGAGAAGAAATAATGAAGGTTTAGCTCTAGAATTCACAAACTCCAATGAAGAATTTGAGAATTTTAATGGAAGAGCTCTAGTGAAGGTTGAAGATGAAAATGGAGAGTGAAAAATTGAGAGAGAATTGAGACAATTGGAATATGGAGTGTAGAAAAATCAGAAAAATGAGTGAAGTTGTGTGCGGTTTGGAGCAAATTTACTTAAATAAGCTCTATGTTTGGAATGAAAAAGTGGTTTAGAGTGTGGGTTTGAATGATGATTAGTTTTAGGAATGGAATTAAGAGTGGATTTATTTGAATTTTGGGAGGGAAGATGAAATTAATTTGAAATTTATCAAAAATTTGGAAGCATTCTAGATCCTTCTACTGATGCAAATGTGGAACCAAGTGATTAAAATGAGATGAAAATGCTGCAGTGCTGAAAATTGAAATTTCTAGACAATTTCCTCGTGTTAATCCATTAATCATTTGCTAGGCAAAATGTGTGAATCGGTTAACACATCAAAAATTTGAATTTTGGCGCCTTTTGGAGGGAAACTTGAAAAATCACCCGTTGTCACTTGTTTTGAGCCTTGTTTTACCTCTGAAACTTGTCATTTGATATTGCCACTGAATCATGCCTGAAAAAAGTTGTGAATTCCTTTTCGCGCTCAAAATAACCTTGCTGGAAAAATATGGTCTGGCATCAAATCACTGAGCCAAATAAATGTCGGAGCCTTTGATAATCAAATCATCCGTTGAGCAAAATAAATGCTCAAAAACTTTGATGGTTATCCGTTTAGCCCCGAATACCGCTGAAACAACTTATGAACTGAAGAAAACTCTGAACTGCAGGAAATGCACCTTGATCCCATGTCTTAAGAACAATGCAATGCATAATGCAGATGCAATCGAAATAGAGCATAAGCCAAAAATGGTTAAGAAAATAAGGGCAAATTTTGGGGTGTTACAGCTGCCCCTATTCAATCCACTTGGACCTGAAGGGATGCTAGCAATGACTTTCAGACATTCAATATAAAAGGGGATTAAATACAAAATAAACCATAAAATTTGCACACTGTGGGGAGAGAAAATGTAATTGGATAAGGTTTCATCCGAAGGGGGATTTAAAAAGGAATGCCGACCGAAGGCGGACTCACATCCACTTAACAAAGGTTTGTCGACTGAAGGCGGACTCACAACCGAAGATGTCAACCGAAGGTGGACTTAGAAAGAATGTCGGCCAAGGGCGGACTCACATCAACTTAACAAAGGTTTGTCGGGCGAAGGCAGACTCACAACCGAAGATGCCAACCGAAAGTAGACTTAGAAAGAATGTCGGTTGAGGGCGGACTCACACCAATTTAACAAAGGTTTGCCCACCGAAGGCAGACTCACAACCGAAGATGCCAACCGAAGGTGGACTTAGAAAGAAGGTCGACAGGAAGTAGAATCAACGAACTTACAACCTGAAGTAGAGAGAAGATGACTCCGCTGGGGAAAAGAGAAATCTTAAACAGACAACTCTGCAGGGGATCATAAGATAATTCCTCTGGAAGGAAAACACAAGTAGGATGAACAAATCCATTATTTGGGGGATAAATTGAAACGATATCTCCTGAGTTACATGCTTTCTGCCAGGGAAAGGTTTGGTGAAGAGGGAAATCAAACCTGGCTTATGCTTCAAATGCATATGTTTGAATTTTTCTATGCCATAATGCTCCATTCGAAATGGAAATGCTACGCATTTGAGGATGCAATGCAATGATGCTTATGACATGCAAAAGGACACTCCACCGAGAGAAGTGTTGAATAGCCGATCCCAACTCCGTTGGGGAAGACAAGCTGAACTGCCTTCCTGGTGGTAACCTCTGCTGGAGAAGACCAATTGGACTTCCCTTCTACCGAAAGGTAGGAATAATAGATATCTGCTGGGGAAACATCCCAGGAATCTGATGAAGAAAAGTGCCAATGACCATTGGGATTTGAACCTGCAAGGGAGAAGAATCAATGGTGCCAACCCTGCTAAGGGACGATACTGAGCTCACTCCTCTGTTGGGGAATTATCCTCTACCCTTACCCGGTAAGGAAACACCATTGTTGGAGATGCAAACATGCTCAGGAAGCACAAACAAACCACTATTATCCTATCTGGGGTAGCAAACTTCTGGACACTCGCTAGGGAGAATAATCAGAAATATCGCAATGCTCTGCTAAGGATGATAAACTTTAGCAATCTCTGCCGGGAGAGAAACTCTACTGGGGAAGAGATATCGCGCCATCCTACAGGCACATAACAAACAAAAGAATGTTCTATATGCGACATGGAAACATCGGTTACCACCCACGACACTCACAATTTAAGCAATTTCCATTGTTTTTAGCATGCTCTGCAAAGCTTCAATGTTTTCACATGCAATGTTTACCAAAATATCGGACGTTTTTACAAACAAAACAGTAAAAGTAAAAACAAAAATGGACAGCTTTTGAGTGAAATAAAATTTTATTGATTGAATTGGCCTGTAAATAGGCATTTACATTAGGAGGAAATTCCTGGAAAGAGGTAATTGCGCAAAATAAAAAGAAAATACACAGGTTGGCAATGTGGAAACAGATTTACATCAAGTTCTGATTTAGCTATGACTCGTATGTCTTCGACGCTCTCAAATACTTGGCCTTCTGAAGAGACTGGTTGGACCGATTCATATCCTTCGGAATTCCTATGTGTTAAGATACTCTCACAGATCGAACGCAGATCGCAGCCTCTCGCTTTCAAATCCCTAACTTTTGCCTTGATCGCCCTTTCGGGTTTTCAATCCACCGGGATACTCATTTTTGCCAAAGTTGCCTTTTCAGGTTTTCAACTTTGCGGGTTTATTCAATTCTTTTCTTTTATTTTATCCCTAATTTTTGTAACACCCCAAATTTCGTAAGAATATTTATTTAATTTATTTAAATATAATATTCATGTATTTTGTGAATTTTTGTGGTTTGTGTCGATGTCGATAATTTTGTGAAGTTTTAGTTATTTAATTAAATAATAGTATATATTATGAAATATAATGTATTATTATTTATTTTAAATAATACTAGAGGAATTGAGGGTAAGACGGACATTTGAGGAGGTTTAGTGAGGGCATTATGGAGAAAGCCCAATTTTGAGGCCCAAGTGTTAGGGTGAATATAAAAGGAAGATTTTGAGAATAGGATTCATTTTTGGTGAACCGTGAAAAGAAGGAGAGCTCTGAGGAAAAAGGGAAAGGCGAGGATTTCGTGAAGGTTTCCAAAGGCTCAGTAGAGAAAGCTTCGGATCGACAATCTAAGGTATGAGGAGTATTGCCTTTCATTGTTTTCAATATAGGAAGTGATGTGTTTAAAGTGGATTTTGGGGATTTTGAGGTTTTTGAAGGGTTTATGAGTTATTGATTATTTAGGGGTATTTTTGAGGATCGATGATGGATTATTAAGGGTTGAATTGATTCGGGTAAAAATAAGCCTTCGGGGCAAAACCCTCTGCGATGATACGTGGGATCTTGTATGAGAAAGGGATTTATGGGGTTTATGGGAAGGTTGAGAGTTTGAATATTTAGGGGATTTAAGGTTTCCCTTAGGGTCATGAATCGACCTAATAGACGTAGGTTTTATGCCTTTGATTTCCGTGATGCATTAGGATTGTTGTAGAGGTGTTTTTGAGTCATTTAGGGCTGTAATCGCAGGTACCTCTGAGGTTGTGGAGCTACTGATGCGTAGCAGCGATTTGCTGTAATCGCAGGTTCGCTAAGCGAACCATTCCTTCGCAAGGCGAATGTTCGCCAAGGCTCGCAAAGCGAGCAGCGCAGCGAATGCGCGATAACTTGTGTGTGAATACTGGGATGATTCTTGAGAGAAATTGGGGATTCGCTGGAAGTCTCGCAAAGCAAACTTCCCAGCGAGTGGCTTCACAAAGCAAATGTGGTGGCGAGTGTGACACAGGTGGTTTTCTGGTGTTTTAGTGCGGGGACTATGGGACTCACTGTCAGCTTTGCAAAGCGAAGGTTCCAGCGAACCGGTTCGCCTAGCTAAATGTCTGTTGTTCGCGAAAATCTGGTTATGTTGTCGTGCTGTTTTGATTGTTTGATGCTGGGATTTTATGATGAATTACCATGATGTTACTGATGATTGTTATGATGAAATTCTGTGATTATTTGACGAATACGTGATGATGTGCTTTGTATGAAAATTGGTGAATGATGATGCACGCAGTGATGTTTATTTGATGATGACCTGATATGATTAATGTATTGTGAGATGTCCATATATGTGATGTCTCGTGATTAGATGATGATATGATGTTATTGATGATTATTAGATGTTTAAGTGTGATGTTTGATGATAAAATAACGATGTGAAGTACCATGAGTATATTGATGATTTTACATGACTATCTTGATGCGTGTATTGATGATTTGACGATGATGATTCATGATGTTTTGACGATGTACATGATGATATGATTAACATGAGGTTTTGATGAATGATGATATAAGTGATGACCTTTGTGGATGAATGATGATGCACATAATGATGTTTATTTGATGATAATGATGATTATTGATGTTGTGTATCATACATTCATATGCATACTCTGTGACGACGCTTCATTCCCCTTGTGCGGATATGAGGTAATTATGACGTGCTCCGGTTCCTATACGGAATTGATCCTATTGATGGGGATCTTTGGAGGGGTGATGGCCTAGTGTCCATCGATTATGACGATTGGTACCACATGCATGAGTCTTGTTGTGCATTGCTTTTATGTGGCATTGATGTGATTTTTGATATAGTGATTCCTGATGTTTTCCTTGATGTTGATCCTGATGATGTTGTATATGATGATGACGCCATTTTATGCATATATTATTTTATATTGATTATAATGAATTGTATTACTCACCTTGCCTGTTTGAATGTTGCCTCCACATGGGTAACGTGCAGGTGATCAGGTTTAGCCGTGGATGCCTTCGAGGACCTTGAATTTATTTTGTTTTGGTTGATTTAGAGGGTCTTGCTCTGATAGTGTAATATCGGGTTGGGGTCTTTTGAGTCGAACCATGTTGATTTCATTATTTTGTTGTTATTTGATGATATGGTTTTAGTTTAAAAACCTTTTTGAGCATTTGTGGTTATGGTGGATCTGCTGCCTATTTTGGGGGGATTTTATCGAAAACCTTTTTTATTATTATGATGTTTGTTGAAAACCTTTTATTTGAAAATTTTGAGTTTCGCTGCCATGGGAAGACTTTTGAGCTATTTTGAGGAAAACCCTTTGTTTACAGGGCAAGTGTATTATTTTGATTTAAATGAGAAATGTGCACCCTTTGAGGTGGTTTTGATGCTTTACTCTGATATTTTGAGTTGTTTCTGCTGCAACATTTGTGGGGGTAGAAAAGGGTGTTACATTAGTGGTATCAGAGCAGGTCGGTCCGTCCGGCCAGGTTGTCTAATGTTGTTTGTTTCCCTAGTGTGCGACATGTGTGTAAAAATACTGTCGATTCTTATTTTGTTTTCCATTTGCAGGTTGGGAATGAAACAAGTGGGGGAGAAGATGGTGCTTCTCTAAGGTGCTTCGAGTGTGGAGCGTTGGCTAAGTGTGGTGTTGGACGCTGCGATAGTTGGTGGAGATAGTTTGTACCGCCTCATGATATCGGCTGTTATTGACAAATTGAGGAATTGATCACCCTTAATCTCTTGTTGATAATAGACGGGATCATGTTGGATGGGATAGACGTGTCTTGCGAGCTTGAGTAGTGTACGTAGTGAATTGTTGAGGTTAAGCCGAGTGCTTGCGGATTATTCTGATGAGTCAATTCAGACTATTAGATTTAAAGATGGGGTGAATTAAAGTTTCTTGCCTATCGGTTAAGTTGGAATGTCTTAAGGAGAACGATCAGGTATTGTTGATGTCTGCTTTTTGAGGGATAGAGAACAGTGTGCTGGCTAGTGATATGCTAGTGGTGTGTAATTCCTGATGTTCACCTGAATCTAAGTTCGATGAGGGTGGAGAGTTGTTTATTCTGTTAAGCAAGTGAATGAATCTGTGGAAGATGGTGCAAAGGTGTTTATGATGATTAATTCCTTGAAGCTTAAGAAGATGCGGTGGCATGTGAGCTACCTTTAGTGGGTGACTATTTGGAGGTGTTCCCATGAGATATCAGTGATGTACCACCGTAGTGTGGAGTGGAACTTGCTATCGACCTGGTACTTGATGCAAGCTCGGTGTCGGTGATTGCATACGAGATGTATGTTTCTGAGTAAGTGAATTAAAGGAATAGCTGGAAGAATTGCATGAGAAGAGGTTGTTCGACCGAGTGTTTCCCTGAGGGGTGCTCTTGTACTGCTAGTGAAGAAGAAAGATGGTAGCATGAGGTAGTGTGTTGATTAAAGACAGTTGAATAAAGTGACGATCAGGAATAAGTGTATGCTTTAGAGGATTGATGATTTGATGGATCAATTGGTGGGCGCTTGTGTGTTTAGCAAGATTGATTTGAGGTCTGGTTATCATCAGATTCGAGTTAAGCCTGATGATATTCCGAAGACAGCTTTCAGGACGAGGTATGGACACTATGAATACACGGTGATGCCGTTTGGTATATCCAATGCACCTGGTGTGTTCATGGAGTACATGAACCGTATTTTTCATGAGTATTTGGATAAGTTTGTGGTGGTGTTCATCGATGATATCTTGATATATTCTAGAACAAAAGAAGAACATGCTGAGCATTTGAGAACTGTGTTGTAGGTGTTGAAAGAGAAGAAGTTGTATGTGAAGCTGTCGAAATGTGAGTTTTGGTTGAGGGAAGTACGTTTTCTTGGCCATGTGATTTCAAGTGGTGGTATTGTTGTTGATCCATCTAAGATTGATGATGTATTACAGTGGGAGACTCTGAAGTCTGCTACTGAGATACGAAGTTTCTGGGATTAGGAGGTTATTACCACAAGTTTATTGAAAGCTTTTCTAAGTTAGCATTACCTTTGACTCAGTTGACTCGAAAGAGTCAAGCTTTTGTGTGGGATGTAGCTTGTGAAGAGAGTTTTGTGGAATTGAAGAAGAGGTTGACGACCGCTCCAGTGTTGATTTTGCCTAATTCGAGCGAATCTTTTGTGGTGTATTGTGATGCGTCGAAGATGGGTCTTGGTGAAGTGTTGATGCAGAATGGACAAGTTGTTGCCTATGCTCCGAGACAATTACGAGTTCATGAGAGGAATTATCCTACACATGACTTGGAATTGGCCGCGGTGGTGTTTGTGTTGAAGATTTGGAGACATTATTTGTTTGGCTCTAAATTTGAAGTGTTCAGCGATCATAAAAGTTTGAAGTACTTGTTCGATCAAAAAGAATTGAATAGGAGGCAGAGAAGGTGGTTAGAACTGTTGAAGGATTTTGATTTTGATTTGAGTTATCATCCGGGCAAAGAAAATGTGGTGGCCGATGCGTTGAGCAGAAAGTCATTGTATATGTCGATGCTTATGGTGAAAGAGTTGGAGTTACTTGAACAATTCTGAGATTCGAGCTAAGTTTGTGAGAAGACTCGTGACAGTGTGAAATTGGGAATGTTGAAGCTGACGAGTGGTATTCTGGAAGAAATCAGAGTGGGACAGCAATCAGATTTAAAGTTGGTTGACCAATTGACTTTGATTAACCAAGATAACGGAGGTGACTTCAGGATTGATGAGAATGGTGTAATGAGGTTTTGAGATAGAGTGTGTGTTCCAGATGTTCCAGAAATCAAGAAGAGTATCCTAGAAGAAGGACATCGAAGTAGGTTGAGTATCCATCCCGGTGCTACGAAGATGTACCAGGATTTGAAGAAGTTGTTTTGGTGGCCAGGTATGAAGAAGGAAATTGCGGAGTTTATGTATGCGTGCTTGACTTGTCAAAAGTCAAAGATCGAGCATCAGAAGCCTTTAGGTATGATGTAACTGTCGAGTATTCCCGAATGGAAGTGTGATAGTATTTCTATGGATTTTATGTCGGGATTGCCGAGAACTGCTAAGGGAAATGATTCAATTTGGGTGATTGTGGATGGATTAACTAAATCGGCTCATTCTTACCGATGAAGATTAATTATTTTATGCAGAAGCTGGTTGAGACGTATATTGAGGAAATTGTGAAGTTGCATGGGATACCGTCGAGTATTATGCCGGATAGAGACCCGAGATTTTCGCCGAGGTTTGGGGAGAGTTACAAGATGCTTTGGGTACTAAGTTGGGGATGAGTTTTGCCTATCATCCGCATACGGATAGACAGACACGGAGGACTATCCAATCTTTGGAGGATTTGCCAAGAGATTTTGTGTTGGATCAAGGTGGATCGTGGGATAGTCGTTTGCAGTTGATCGAGTTTGCTAGTATTGGGATGGCGTTGTATGAAGCTTTGTGCGGAAGGAGGAGTAGGACTCCATTGTGTTGGTATGAGTCGGGCGAGAGTATTGTACTCGGACCCGAAATAGTGTAAGAGACGCCTGAAAAGGTTAAGATGATCCCAAAAGGAGGGGAGTTGGACTTGAGATGTGAAGATCAGATGAGGGAGTCGTATCCGACTCTGTTTCCTTGAGGTAATTTTTTAGGGCGAAAATTCTTTAAGTGGGGGAGAGTTGCAACATCCCAAATTTCGTAAGAATATTTATTTAATTTATTTAAATATAATATTCGTGTATTTTGTGAATTTTGGTGGTTTGTGTCGATGTCGGTAATTTTGTGAAGTTTTAGTTATTTAATTAAATAGTAGTATATATTATGAAATATAATGTATTATTATATATTTTAAATAATATTAGAGGAATTGAGGGTAAGACGGACATTTGAGGAGGTTTAGTGAGGGCATTATGGAGAAAGCCCAATTTTGAGGCCCAAGGGTTAGGGTGAATATAAAAGGAAGATTTTGAGAATAGGATTCATTTTTGGTGAACCGTGAAAAGAAGGAGAGCTCTGAGGAAAAAGGGGAAGGCGTGGATTTCGTGAAGGTTTCCAAAGGCTCAGTAGAGAAAGCTTCGGATCGATAATCTAAGGTATGTGGAGTATTTCCTTTCATTGTTTTCAATATAGGAAGTGATGTGTTTAAAGTGGATTTTGGGGATTTTGGGGTTTTTGAAGGGTTTATGAGCTATTGATGATTCAGGGGTATTTCTGAGGATTGATGATGGATTATTAAGGGTTGAATTAATTTGGGTAAAAATAAGCCTTCGGAGCAAAACCCTCTGCGATGATATGTGGGATCTTGTATGAGCAAAAGATTTATGGGGTTTATGGGAAGCTTGAGAGTTTGAAGATTTAGGGGATTTAAGGTCTCCCTTAGGGTCATGAATCGACCTAATAGACGTAGCTTTTATGCCTTTGATTTCCGTGATGCATTAGAACTGTTGTAGAGGTGTTTTTGAGTCATTTGGGGCTGTAATCGCAGGTACCTCTGAGGCTGTGGAGCTACTGATGCGTAGCAGCGATTTGCTATAATCGCAGGTTCGCTAAGCGAACCATTCCTTCACAAGGTGAATATTCGCCAAGGCTCACAAAGCAGGCAACACAGCGAATGCGCGATAACTTGTGTGTGGGTACTGGGATGATTCTGGAGAGAAATTGGGGATTCGCTGGAAGTCTCACAAAGCGAACTTCCCAGCGAGTGGCTTCGCAAAGCGAATATGGTGGCGAGTGTGACAGAGGTGGTTTTCTGGTGTTTTAGTGTGGGGACTGTGGGACTCGCTGTCAGGTTCGCAAAGCGAAGGTTCCAGCGAACTGGTTTGCCTAGCGAACTCAGTACCGAACGTCTGCTGTTCGCGAAATTTTGGTTATGTTGTCGTGCTTTTTTTATTGTTTGATGCTGGGATTTTATGATAAATTACCATGATGTTACTGATGATTGTTATGCTGAAATTCTGTGATTAATTGACGAATACGTGATGATGTGCTTTGTATGAAAATTGGCGAATGATGATGAACGCAAGGATGTTTATTTGATGATAACCTAATATGATTGATGTATTTTGAGATGTCCATATATGTGATGTCTCGTGATTAGATGATGATATGATGTTATTGATGATTATTAGATGTTTATGTGTGATGTTTGATGATAAAATGACGATGTGAAGTACCATGAGTATATTGATGATTTTACATGACTATCTTGATGTGTGTATTGATGATTTGACGATGATGATTCATGATGTTTTGACGATGTACATGATGATATGATTAACATGAGGTTTTGATGAATGATGATATAAGTGATGACTTTTGTGGATGAATGATGATGCACATAATGATGTTTATTTAATGATGATGATTATTGACGTTGTGTATCATACATTCATATGCATACTCTGTGACGACGTTTCATTCCCATTGTGCGGATATGAGGTAATTATGACGTGCTCTGGTTCCTATACGGAATCAATACTATTAACGGGAATCTTTGGAGGGGTGATGGCCTAGTGTCCATCGATTATGACGATTGGTACCACATGCATGAGTCTTGTTGTGCATTGCATTTATGTGGCATTGATGTGATTTTTGATATACTGTTCCTGATGTTTTCCTTGATGATGATCCTGATGATGACGCCATTTTATGCCTATCTTATTTTATATTGATTATAATGAATTGTATTACTCACCCTGCCTGTTTGAATGTTGCCTCCACGTGGGTAACGTGCAGGTGATCAGGTTTAGCCGTGGATTCCTTCGAGGACCTTGAAGTTATTTTGCTTTGGTTGACTTAGAGGGTCTTGCTCTGATAGTGTAACATCGGGTTGGGGTCTTTTGAGTCGAACCATGTTGATTTCATTATTTTGTTGTTATTTGATTATATGGTTTTAGTTTTAAAACCTTTTTGAGCATTTGTGGTTATGGTGGATCTGCTGCCTATTTTGGGGGGTTTTTATCGAAAACCTTTTTTATTATTATGATGTTTGTTGAAAACCTTTTATTTGAAAATTTTGAGTTCTGCTGCCATGGGAAGGCTTTTGAGCTATTTTGAGGAAAACCCTTTGTTTACAGGGCAAGTGTATTATTTTGATTTAAATGAAAAATGTGCACCCTTTGAGGTGATTTTGATGCTTTACTCAGATATTTTGAGTTGTTTCTACTGCAACATTTGTCGGGGTAGAAAAGGTGTTACAATTTTTTCCCAAACCTTTTCTTTTTATGGTTCGCCGGGATGCCGCTTTTTTGCCTGGACCTTTTCTTTTTGTGGTCCAGCGGGTCTCTTTTATGTGAAGTATTTTTTGATTGCGTATGCGTTCACAAGGGACGTAAAATCTTCACCATCCATAGTTGAGAGCGACAAGGCTCCGCCAAACAAAACCTTTCTTACAATGTATGGTCCTTCATAATTCGAAGTCCATTTGCCCATGTGATCTGTCTGAGGAGGAAGGATCCTTTTCAATACCAAGTCACCTGTCTGGAAACACCGGGGACACACTTTCTGATCAAAGGCCTTTTCATCCTACTCTGGTATAATCGACCATGTGCAATGGTTGTCAGTCTTATCTCTTCAATGAGGTTCAGCTGGTTCAGCCTAGTCTGCACCCATTCAGCTTCATCAAGCTTCACATCCGCCAAAATCCTTAAAGAAGGAATCTCAACTTCCAATGGCAGGACTGCTTCCATACCATACACTAGTGAGAAAGGAGTTTCCCCTGTCGTCATGCGCATCGAAGTATGATAACCATGCAAGGCAAACGACAACATCTTGTGCCAATTTTTATATGTCACAACCATTTTCTGCATAATCTTCTTAATATTCTTATTTTCTTCCTCAACAACACCATTCATCTTCGGACGATATGGAGAAGAATTGTGATGTTCAATCTTGAAGCTCTGGCACAACTCCTTCATCATCTCGTTATTCAAATTCAAACCATTATCAGTAATGATTCTCTCAGGGATACCATAACGGCAAATGATGTCCTTCTTTATGAACCGTGTGACCACCTGCTTGGTAACATTGGCAAACGAGGTCGCTTCCACCCACTTGGTAAAGTAGTCGATGGCAGCCAGAATAAAGTGATGCCCATTGGAGGCATTCAGCTTAATCTTTCCAATCATATCAATGCCCCACATAGCAAAGGGCCAAGGAGATGTCAACACATTCAGAGGATTCGGTGGCACATGCACTTTGTCTGCATTAATCTGGCATTTATGAAATTTTCTGGCGTATTTAAAACAGTCAGACACCATAGTCATCCAGTATTAGTCTGCTCTCAACGGTTTTCTAGCCATGGCATGCACATTGGCATGGTACCAAAAGAACCCTCATGAACTTCCTTCATCAACAGGCTTGCCTCGTGTTTATCAACACAACATAGCAGGACCATGTCAAAGTTCCTTTTATACAACACATCGTCCTCATTCAAAAAGAAGTTACCAGCTAGTCTCCTCAGAGTCTTCTTGTCTTTGATGGATGCCCAGGTGGGTATTCTTGGTTTTTGAGGAAACACTTTATGTCATAAAACTAAGGTTTACCATCTGATACTTCTTCAGCTGCAAACACAAAAGCAGGTCTATCAAGACGCATGATTCTGATTGTCGAGACTTCATTCCACATATTCACCTTGTACATCGACGCTTACATTGCCAACACATCTGCCATCTGATTCTCAGTCGGTACATGATGAAAATCGACCTTATCAAAGAAAGGTAGCAACCTTCTGGTATAGTCTTTGTAAGGTATTAGATTGGCCGAACGAGTCTCCCATTCATCTTTAATCTGATTAATTACCAATGCTGAATCGCCGTACACATCAAGATTCTTGATCCTCAGGTCAATGGCCTCTTCCAACCCCATGATGCACGCTTCATGCTCTGCTTCATTGTTGGTACAGACGAATGTCAATCGGGCAGTGAAGGGGATATGAGAACCCTTAGGAGTAGTAATGATTGCCTCGATTCCGTTGCCATACGCATTAACAGCTCCATCAAAAATTAACCCCTATTAGGATCCAATTTCTTGTCCTTCGTCAGCCAATGACTCGTCACAGTCTTTGGTTTTCAGATACATAACATCCTCATCAGGAAACTCAAACTTCATCTGTTGATAGTCTTTAATTGGTTATTGAGCAAGATAATCTAACAGAACACTTCCCTTGATGGCCTTCTAGAAAACATACTGGATATTGTACTTTGTCAAAACCATCTGCCAACGGGGAATCCTTCCAGTGAGTGCTTGCTTCTCAAACACATATTTTATCAGATCGATCTTCGATATCAACAGGGTTGTGTGGTTTAACATATACTGCCTTGGACGCTTGGCTTCCAAAGCGAGTGCACAACATGTTTTTTCCAGCATTGAGTACCTTGACTCATAATCAGTAAATTTCTTACTCAGGTAGGAGATGGCATGCTCTTCTCTACCTGTATCGTCATGTTAACCGAGCACACACCCAAATGAATTCTCAAGAACCGTCAGATACATTATCAATGGTCTTTCTGCTACCCGAGGCATAAAGATCGGCGATTCCTGCAAATATTCTTTTATATTTTCAAAAGCTCTTTGACAGTTTTCATTCCACCTGATCGCTTGATCTTTTCTTAATAATTTGAATATCGGCCCGCATGTGGCTGTGAGATGAGAGATGAATCTAGCTATGTAGTTCAACCTCCCCAAGAAACCACGAACCGCTTTTTCTGTTCTCGGCTCAGGCATTTCTTGTATTGCTCTTATTTTAGTAGGATCAACCTCAATACCTCGTTCACTGACAATAAAACCTAGCAGTTTTCCAGACCTCACCCCGAAGGTGCACTTGTTCGGATTCAACCTCAGCTTGAATTTCCTCAATCTTTCAAACAACTTCTACAGATTAACCAGATGTTCTTCCCCCGTTTGGGACTTCGCAATCATGTCATCAACATAGACTTTAATTTCTTTGTGAATCATATCATTAAAGAGAGTCACCATAGCCCGCTGATAAGTTGCCCCAGAATTTTTCAATCCAAAGGGCATTACATTGTAACAGAACGTTCCCCATGGTGTTATGAAAGTTGTTTTCTCCAGGTCTTCTAGGGCCATCTTGATTTGGTTATACCCAGAGAAGCCATCCATGAAGGAAAACACAGAATATTGAGCAGTATTATCCACTAACACGTCAATGTGAGGGAGCGGGAAGTCATCTTTTGGGCTTGTTCTATTCAGATCATGGTAGTCAACACACATCCTGACCTTTCCATCCTTCTTAGGTACAGGAACAATATTAGCAACCCACGGAGGATAACTAGTCACAGCGAGAAACCCGGCGTCCAACTGTTTCTAAACCTCTTCTTTGATTTTGACAACCATATCTGGTCTTGTTTTTCTCAGCTTCTGCTTGACCGGATGACAACCCTCTTTGAGAGGTAAACGGTGCAATCCTCGATACCCAAGTTAACAATCTCAATATCCTCCTGATGAGGTTGAATAATCCTTTCCTCCTGTTTCAAAAGTCTGGCCAATTCTTCAGGAAGTTCACAGTCTTCATCAGTCTCTTCTTCGGCTTGGTATATGGGATTAGCAAAATCATACTGAGCCATAGCAGAAACATTATTGATGGGATCTGAGATGCTTAATCTGCATGAGTGATGTTTTATACTTTATTAAGAATCTGAAAATGAACAAAACACAAAAAACACATTGCCATTTTTTTAAGATGTAAAAGCAAAATGAGAAAAACAGGGAGCGAAATATTTGAATGCAAAACATCCTTTTATTTATGATAAAAATTGAAAGCAAAAACATGTGGCCCTACAAATGAGTCATTACGTCTTGGGCGGAACGTAGGACTTGTCATATGTAAAAAAAATTACTCTCCACGAGTGACATGGATGACTTCCCAGAGGACCAGTTGCAAAGATCTTGGCATGGAATACAGGGGCGGAACTAGCTATCCATATTGTAACACCCCAAATTTGTTAAATATTTATTTAATTTATTTAAATATAACATTCGTGAATTTTCGGTGAATTTTGGTGGTTTGTGTTGACGCTGGAATTTTGTGGAGTTTTGGTTATTTAATTGAATAATAGTATATAATATAGTATATATTAGTATTATTATTTATTTAAATAATATTAGAGGAATTAAGGGTAAGATAGACTTTTGAAGAGGATTAGTGAGGGTATTATTGGGAAATCCCATTTTTTGAAGCCCAAAGGTTAGGTTTAACAAAAAGGAGAATTTTGGGAAGAATAGGATTCATTTTGTCAGAACGTGAAAAGAAGGGAAAAGGCTAGAGCTCAGAGGAAAGAGGGGAAAGCTTAGGATTCGAGAAGGTTTCCAAGAACTCAAGAAAGAAAGCTTGGAATCGACAATCTAAGGTATGGGGAGTATTGCCTTTCATTGTTTTCGATATAGGAATTCGATGTTTTTAAAGCTGATTTTTGAGGTTTATGTGGGTTTGTGGGTTTATGAGTAAATTGATGATTTAAGGGTATTTTTGTTAATTGATGATGGATTATTAAGGGTTGAATTGAATCGGATAAAAGTACGCCTTCGAGGCTAATTTCTCTGTTGATGTTGTTTTGACCTTGAAGGGAAAGGATTTATGGGGTTTATGAGAATCTTTGGAGTTTGAAGGTTTAGGTGATTTTGAGGTCAAGGTAGTACAATTAATCGACCTAATAGTCGTAGGTTTTATCCTTTGATTGTCGTAATGCCTTAGGAATGTTTTGGGGATGTGGTTGAGGTAAAAGGAGGTTGAATTTGTGAGGTTTTTGGGTTTGTTATGCTACTGGTGCATAGCAGCGATTTCCTGAAATCGCGAGTTCGCAAAGCGAATAATTCCTTCGCAAGGTGAACATTCGCCCCAGACTCGCAAAGCGAGCAGCGCAGCGAATGCGCGATAATGTGTTTGATGATACTGGAATGAATTCTGAAGTGTGACATTTAATTCGCAAAGCGAACGTCCCAGCGAGTGGATTCGCAAACCGAATGAGGATGGCGAGGAGAGACAGAATAGGGGTTTTTCTGGTTTTGTTTGGAATTTTGGGATTCGCTGGAAGCTCGCAAAGCGAACATCCTAGCGAATGAGTTTGCAAAGCGAACTTCTGTTGTTCGCGAATTTGTTTTGTGATTTCTGTGTTGTCTTGGTGTTTTGATGCTATGATTTTTCTGATGATTTACCATGATGTTATTGATGACTATGAGATGATGATTTCATGATGTTTTGACGGTATGGTTAACCTAAGATTTTTTATGAATGATGATGCACGTGAGGACTTTTATTGATGATGATGATAATGACGTTGTGTATCATGCATTCATAGCATTTTAGGACTTCGGTCCAGTGGTGGCTCTAATCCCATTGTGTGGATTGGAGTGTATCACGTGCTTTGGTTCTTGTGTAGAATCGATCCTAATGACGGGGATCTTTGGAGGGTGATGGCCTAGTGTCCATCGATTGTGACGATGGTACCACATGTATGAGTCTTGTCGTGCATTGCATTTATTTGGCATTGATGTAATTTATGATGTCGTGATCTTTGATGTTTCCCTTTGTGATGACCCTGATGATGTTGTATATGATGATGACGTCAATTTTATGCATATCTTGTTTTTATATTGATTATAATGAATTGTGATTACTCACCCTACTTGTTTGAATGTTGCCTCCACGTGGGTAACGTGCAGGTGATCAGGCTTAGCTGTGGATGCCTTCGAGGACTTTTGGAGTTTATTTGCTTTTGGTTGATGTAGAGGGTCTTGCTCTGATATTGTAACATCGGGTTGGGTCGTTGAGTCGAACCATGTTGAGTTGTTATTTTTGTTGTTATTTGATTATTATGGCTTTTAATGAAAACCCTTTTGACTTTGGATAATTGTGGTTATGGTGGTTCCGCTGCTATTTGATGGCTTTTTGATTATTTTGAGGAAAACCCCGTTGTTTACGGAGCAAATGTTTTATTTTGAGTTTATTGAGAAATGTGCACCCTTCCGAGGTGATTTTTACTCTGTTAATTTGTGTATTTTGCCGTGTATATTCGTGGGGTAGAAAAGGGTGTTACACATATCACAGTCGTTGTCGACTTCATCTTCCCCTATGGCATTAATTCGGTCAAAAATGACCCCAACACTTGAAAACTTGACAGGACCTCTAAACCTTGGAGGAGCTTGTGAGGGCTTGTATCCCAATCCGAATATATCCTGCTTTATTGGCACTTCGAGAACTTGGCCCCAACCCTGAGAATTACCGGCTTCAACTACAACACGAGCTTTCTTCAATGAAGGCATAGAAACTTCAGGCCTTTTATCCTCCACCGGAGGTTCTTTCTGAATTTGAACTGCTTCGAAAGCCTGACAAAGAGTTTCATGTATTTCACCATCAACCTTCACATATTTAAACGATGACAAATGACTGACCATAATATCTTCCTCCCGCAGACAGTAACCACCTTACCTTCGACCATATACTTGAGCTTCTGATTTAAGGTCGAAGTTACTACCCCAGCAGAATGAATCCAAGGATGGCCCAACAGACATCTATAGGTCGGCTGAATATCAATGATATAAAAGGTTGTATCAAAGACCTCGGGTCCAACTTTAATGGGCATAACCACTTCACCGAACACAGACCTCTTCGATCCATCGAAAGCTCGTACCACCAAATCACTGGGTCTACAGATCGACCCCTGCGTATCCAGCTTCATGAGGGCTTTCTTTGAAAAACCATTCAACAATGACCCAGTATCCACCAAAACATGGGACTACAGAGAACCCCTACATTCCATAGAGATGTGTAGGGCATTTTGTGGTTACTCCCAGCTGGAGTCAAGTCCAAATCAGTGAACCCCAAACCATTACCTGCATTGACATGGGCTACCACCCCGTCTAGCTGATTCATAGAAATCTCTTGCGGTACATATGTTGTATTCAACACTTTCAGCAACGCATTTCTATGTGCCTCTGAACACAGTAACAAAGACAAAATGGAAATTTTAGACGGAGTCTGGTTCAATTGGTCGACAATTTTATAATCACTCTTCCAGATTATTCTCATAAATTCCTCAACATCCTTCGAAAAGGAAGCATCACTAGACTGTTTTTGTGCGGAATCTTCCACAGCCTGCTTGACTTTGCCTTTATAAGAATTATCAACATTAACATCTTGAGTAACTGGCGGCGAGAAAACTCTGCCATTGTGTGTGATACCCCCAGCCCCAACAATGTTATCCACATTAGATCCAGCATCTAAGGGACCCACCAGATCTTGTTTTTGTCCATTACAATATACCTCGGCTCCGTAATTCCACAGAATCGCCTTGGTGCTTTCATATGGTACTGGCCATGGCGTGGTAATAACGATGGGTGCTTGTCGCACTAGCACCGATATAAGAATAGTATTGTACAGAATGGAAATGGTTGCAACATCTTTATCAACATTAACATTATCCACAACAAGAGTTCATTCAAACTGCAGTTGTCCTTCATCTATCAACTTCTGTATGCCTTCTTTTAACAAATCACAACCATCTGGCCGTAATACACATTCTTGACAATCAACTGCACACCCTGGGAATACATCCCCCTTTAGCAAACATTCATTTACAAACACCAACGGAGTCTTCAACATATTAACATCAGTCACCAGATTCAACCTCTCCCCACCTTTAATAGCATTTACCCTTACCGCGCCATGCTGTGTGTAACACCCTTTTCTAACCCCACAATTATCGCAGCGGAATATGTAACACCCCAAATTTATTTGAATATTTATTTAATTATTTAAATATAATATTTGTGAATTTTCGGTTAATTTTGGGTGATTGTGTCGATGTCGGTATTTTGGAGGAGTTTTGGTTATTTTAATTAATTAATAGTATATAATATAAATATATTAATATTATTATTAATTTAAAATAATATTAGAGGAATTAAGGGTAAGATGGACTTTTGAGGAGGATTAGTTAGGGTATTATTGGGAAGGCCATTTTGGAAGCCCAAAGGTTTAACAAAAAGAGAATCTGAGATTAGGTTTCATTTGTTGGTCAGAACGTGAAAATAAGGAGAAAGTGCAGAGCTCTGAGGAAAGAAGGAAAAAGGCGAAGATTCATGAAGGTTTCCAAAGACTCAGTGGAGAAAGCTCTGAAACGAAAATATAAGGTATGGGGAGTATTGCCTTTCATTATTTTCAATATAGAACGTGATGTGTTGAATATGGATTTTGAGGGTTTTGGGGTTTTTGAAGGGTTTATGAGTTATTGATGATTTAGAGGTATTTTTGAGATCGATGATGGATTATTGAGGGTTGAATTGATTCGGGTGAAAATATGCCTTCGAGGAAAAACCTTTTTGATGATGTAAGGGATCTTGTATGAGAAAGGGATTTATGCGGTTTATTGGAACCTTGGGAGTTTTGAAGGTTTAGGGATTTTGAGTTAGAATAGTGAAATTAATCGACCAAATAGTTGTGGGTTTTGTGTCCTTAATGGTTATGATGCCTTAGGAATGGTGTATGGATGTTTCTGGGTCAATTGGGGATGAAATCGCAGGTGCTTTGGAGTTGTGGTGCTACTGGTGCGTAGTAGCGATTTGCTGTAATCGCAGGTTCGCAAAGCGAACCAATCCTTCGCACGGCGAATGTTCGCCTGGACTCGCAAAGCGAGTTGCGCAGCGAATGCGTGATAACTGTGATGAATTCGGGGATGATTTCTGAGATGTGATGTCGTGGGTTCGCATAGCGAATGTCCCAGCGAAGGGATTCGCACAGCGAGTGAAGTGGCGAGGAGAGGCAGAATGTATAATGGTTTGGGATTATGGGATTCGCTAGAGCTTCACAAAGCGAAGGTCCCAGCAAGTGTGTTCGCACAGCGAACTGCTGCAGTTTGTGAAATTTAGTTATGATGCTGTGACGTTCTAAGATTTTGGAGTTGTGATATTTTTGATGATTTACTATGATGTTCTTGGTGATATTGAGATGATGACTTGTGATGTTTTGATGATTATATGATGACATGATTAACATGATGTTTTGGTGAATGATGATGCACATAATGATACGTTTGATGATGATGATTATGACGTTGTGTATCATGCATTCATAGCATTTCTGTGATGATGTTAGGACCTCGGTCCAGTGACGATGATGTTAGACTTCGGTCTATTTGTGGTTTCCATCCCATTGTGTGGATATGAATTGGATTATGACGTGCTCCGGTTCTTGTGTAGAATTTATTTGATGGGGATCTTTGGAGGGTGATGGCCTAAGTGTCCATCGATTATGACGATTGGTACCACATGCATGAGTCCTGTTGTGCATTGCATTTATGTGGCATTTGGTGTGAATTATGATTACGTGTTTTGATGTTGCCTTGTGATGACTCTGATGATGTTGTATATGATGATGACGCCATTTTTATGCATAACTTATTTTATATTGATTATAATGAACTGTATTACTCATCCTGCCTGTTTGAATGTTGCCTCCACGTGGGTAACGTGCAGGTGATCAGGATTAGCTGTGGATGCTTTTGAGAACTTTTGAAGTTATTTGCTTTTGGTCGACTTAGAAGGTCTTTGCTCTGATAGTGTAACTTCGGGTTAGGGTCGTCGAGTCAAACTATGTTGAATTTTATTTGACTGTTATTTTATTGATTATTTGATGACTACGGTTTATGTTAATAAACCCTTTTGTGGGATTTTTGTGGTTATGGTGGTTCTGCTGCCCTTTGGAAGCATTTTGAGTTATTTTGAGGAAAACCCGTTGTTTACGGAGTAAATGTTTTATTTTGAATTTATTGAGAAATGTGCACCCTTCGAGGTGAATTCTGATTTAT
The DNA here is from genome assembly GCA_022829125.1 of Lathyrus tuberosus. NCBI lineage: Eukaryota > Viridiplantae > Streptophyta > Magnoliopsida > Fabales > Fabaceae > Lathyrus > Lathyrus tuberosus. Next base: position 123,549 of record JALAZF010000484.1, read on the forward strand.
TATGATTTTATGTGTATTCCGCTGTGATATTTTGTGGGGTAGAAAAAGGTGTTACATTAGTGGTATCAGAGCAGGTCGGTCCGTCCGGACGTGTTTTTACGTGGTGTCAGTCCCCTGTCAGTCGACAGGTGTGTGTACATTGTCGATGTTTTAGTTCTTCTAACCTTGTTGGTGGTGTGCAGGATGCCTGGAAGAAATGATCGTGATATTGCTGATGCTTTGGAAACAGCTGCTAATGTGGTGGCGCAACTCAATCCGCCAGAGTTTGAGGGTACTCACGATCCAGCAAGTGTACACAAGTGGCTGAAGGCGATCGAAAAGATTTTCTGAGGAATGGGATGTACTGATGCGCAACAAGTTCAGTTTGGAACTCATATATTGTCGGAAGAGGCCGAGGACTGGTGGGATAACACCCGTCAGAGACTGGAAGATGTTGGCACTGTGATAACTTGGGATGTGTTCAAGCAGGAATTTCTGGGAAAGTATTATCCAGAGGATTCTCGGTAAGAGAGAGGTGGAGTTCCTTGAGATGAAGCAAGGAGACATGAATGTTGCAGAGTATGCTGCGAAGTTCGAGAAGTTTGTGAAGTTTTGTCCTCACTACAACCGTGTTGATGCTGAGATGTCCAAGTGCCTCAAGTTCGAGAATGGGCTAAGACCAGAGATTAAGCAGGGTATTACGTATCAACAGATCCGCAGGTTTGCTGAGCTGGTGGATAAGAGTAGGATTTACGATGAAGATAGCCGAGCTCGATCTGCTCACTACAAATAGTTGAGTGAGAAGAAAGGGCAGTATAGGGGGAAACCTTATACAACTTCAGCAAATAAAGGGAAGCAGAAGTCTTCAGAGGGGAAAAAGACAAGTGGGGGAGCAGCTCCCGCTTCTGGGAAGTGTTATAGGTGTGGCGAGCAAGGTCACCGTGTTGATGTTTGTACTAATAGTGTGTTGAGGTGCTACAAGTGTGGCAAGAAGGGTCATAGAGCTACTGATTGCAAGGATGAGGGTCCAACTTGCTTCAATTGTGGTGAGAAGGCTCACATCAGAACCAAGTGTCAGAAACCAAAGAAGATGGCTACAGCTGCTCAGACCCGTGGCAGAGTGTTTGCTATGAGTGGTGCCGAAGTGTCAGAGAAGGACAACCTGATTCGAGATACTTGTTTTATTAATGATATTGAGTTGGTTGCTATGATTGATACTGGTGTTACTCATTCTTTTATCTCTCTTGAATGTGCTAATAGATTGGGTTTGAAGTTGTCTAATATGAATGGTAGTATGTTAATAGAGACTCGCAATATCAATCATACTACCATTCATATTAGACAACTTCAAACCCAATCTATTAGCACATTCAAGCGAGATAAAAGAATGAGTAGCACCAGTATCAATCATAGCAACCAACTCAATATTATTAATAAAACAAGTACCTCAAATTAGGTTGTCCTTCTCTGACACTTCTGCACCACTCAAAGCAAACACTCTGCCACTGGTCTGAGCAGCAGTAGCCGCCTTCTTCAGTTTCTGACACTTGGTACTGATGTGCCCCTTTTCACCGCAATTGAAACAAGTTGGACCCTCATCCTTGCAATCAGTAGCTCTATGACCCTTCTTACCACACCTATAACACTTCCCAGAAGCGAAAGCTGCTCCCCCACTTGTATTTTTCCCATCTGAAGCCTTCTGCTTCCCTTTATCAGCTGAAGTCGTATAAGGTTTCCCCCTATACTGTCCTTTCTTCTCACTCAACTGCTGGTAGTGAGCAGATCTAGCTCGTTTATCCTCATCCTAGATTCTGCTCTTGTCCACCAACTCAGCATACCTACGGATCTATTGATACCTGTCGTACCTCGAAAAATACGATCCTCGCGATGGACGCGGAAAAAATGTTCGAAACAGAGTCGCCACCGAACTTTATTCATCCCAAAAGAGGGAAAGGGAAATATCGAGAAAACCTTTAAAGGGAGATAAGAACATGGTCATCGCAACCAAATTCGGGTTCGGGAGTCGGTTACGCAAGAGGGAAGGTATTAGCACCGTCTACGTCCATTGTACTCAACGGGAACCTCTTGATTCGATTCGTGAGAAAAGTTAGCTATGTTTGTTTGTTATCTTCTAAGGCGTTCAATTCTAAGGGGAAAATGGGGTGGTTTTTTATTAGGGTGCTCGACAAGGATTGAGAACCCTTGGGCCTACGTATTCCCTCGTGCAATGGGAAAGTCAGAGCATTCGTAGTTCTTGGGACTACGGTTGTTTGGTTTGTGTTTTTTATAGGCGCCAATTGCCCACATACGAGTAAGAGAACTCAAACCCAAACAATTGAGGAGAAATGTCAAAGACTTGGCCCCCCTACATCACCTTTTAGAAAGTTGTGTTTGAATATATGATTAAGTGTATTAAAGCGTTTGATTAAGAAAAGAGGATTTGATTTGTATGTGTTTTAGGCGAACGAGAGTTTAGGTTGCATTCTAACTGCTAAACGTTGGCTTGTCTGCTCGCTAGGGGAGGCTGAAGCACGAGTTCATATGCGCGAAAGAATGACTTAAACAATGTTCTTTGGAAAGGTGTTTGAGTTGTGGATTAAGTGTGTTAAAGATTTGATTGAGAAAATAGTTTGATTTGCGTGCGTTTTAGGGTTTCGGTCGTGCACGACGAGAAATGAGATTTTTTTAGTCGTGTTGGATATTTTAGAGGTGACAATTGCCCACACACGAGTAAGAGAACTCGCACCCAAACAATTGAGGAGAAGGGTCAAAGACTCGACCACCCTCACTTCACCTTTAGTAAAATGTGTTTAGATAGAGATTAAGTGTTTTACTGATTACTTGGAAAAAGGTTTGAATTTTGTCGAATTACAAGTGTTTTAGTGGCGTCAATTGTCCACACACGAGTAAGAGAACTCGCACCTAAACAACCGACAAGTTAAAGATTAAGTTTTTTTTAGAGGTATCAATTGTTCACACATGAGTAAGAGAACTCGCACCTAAACAATTGACAAATTAGGGTTTATGTTTTTTAGAAGTGTCAATTGTTCACACACGAGTAAGAGAACTCGCACCCAAACAATTGAGGAGAAAGGTTAAAGACTTGATCCCCCTCTTTTCCACCTTTTAAGAAATGATATTTAGTATAATTAAATGTATTAATTTGATTTAAGAAAAGTACTCGACGTTGGATCGAGGTTTGGATTTGCGTGCGAAATGGTTGAGGACTAATGGAAAGGAGGTCCCAATGGTTCAAGGTAAGGTCGATGGCGAGGCAAAGGTGCTCGACTTAAAAGAGGTAAAGGGACTTGATATGTGGATCAAGTGAATGCTTGAGGATAAATTAATTTGATTTGGAAAATACTTGACGTTGGATCAAACTTGTTTATTGTTGTAAAAAAAAGGTTGATTTTAATCTTATGGAAGAGGGGTGTAATTAATCAAGTGGGAATAATCGAGCCATGATTAAAGTGAGCCAATCACATACACGCATACAAACCAAAGTGAAATGTGCAATAATTATCGTTGTATAAAGCCCAAGAGGAGGTTATGTGAGGTTGATTGCGATCGTGAAAACGATCGACTTACAAGGTACTAAAAGGGCTTGACATTAAGTCAAGGTATTAGTTTGAAAAGAATTTTTGGTTTGGACAAGCATAATATGAATAGCATACATATAATTAAAGCATGAAATGAAATTCAAATGAATAAGATAGACACATAACAAAATGGTGGGGTAAAAATCAAGCATATTAGTTAGGTTAGCAACCTAATTCTAAAGTTAATTCTAAGGAGGGAAGTCCTAAACTAAAATTAAGTTCTAGGTTTTTTTAGAATAAAGTTCCAATAATTAATTAGATTAAATCAAAATATTTAATAAAATTAATTATCAAAAATTAATTAATATTAAATAAATTAATTTAATAAAATTAATTAAATAAGGATTCGGAACTTATTAAATAAAAGTATTTTTAGAATTTTTAGAATTAAAACCGAATTAATAATTAATCAAATTAAAATTCAATATCTAATAAAAATTAATCATAAATAGATTAATTAATATTAAATGAAAAATTTTAATAAAATTAACTAGATAATACTATTTTCAAAATTTTGTTTTTTTAAAGGAAATAAAAATAAAATGCTTTTTTTTTAAATTTTAATAACAAGTGATATTTGAAATAAAATAAAAACAAAAACAAAACATCACATAAAAAACAAATGGGCCAAATGCTCACAGTAAAACAGGGGGGTGTGATTAGAAACGTTCACTCAGGCCCAAGACCAAAAAGCCCATGCGCCTGAGGGTTCACGGTGAACCCTGGTCAGTCTGGGTTGATTGCAGAATGAATCTAGGACGTTGAAACGTCATAGAGTCAAGGCTGACTCTAAATCCTACGGTTATTATGTTTGTGGTACATGATAAAGGGACATGGGGGCACACGGAATTCAGGGAAAGAGAGGGACCGGTAACACTTGTCACCGGTCAAGCAAGCCAACAACATCATTCAAAGCTTGCATGGTAAAGTGATTAAAAGAGGAAAAAAACATGGCACTCAAACCAATCTCACAATCCGTATGCTTTCTAACACATCCTCTCTCTCTCAACGCGTTTCTCTCTAAAATTCTCATGGCCGGAAACCTAAACCCGCCGGAGAAGAAGGTGGTTGGCGGCGGCGCCGCCCCTCTTCTCCGGCCAAACACCAAATAGAGACCCTAAACCCACATAAAAATGCCCTCTGAATCCAAATCCACCCTCCGTTTTCTCTCAAACAAACCACAAACTCTCAAAAATGAATACCACAAAAAACCCTAGGTCTACTCAGAAATGGGGTAAACAAGCAATTAACGGAGGGATACAAGACAATGATATATGGGAAACTCAAATCAAATGGTAGAAATATCAAAGGAAGAACCGAATACCTAGATCGGAGCAACTCCGATCGGACGCTTTTCCGGCAAAGGTAAATTTCCCTCCTCTTTCTTCCCTTTCTTTTTACGTCCTCCTTCTTCTTCCTCTTTTATCGTGTCAAAACTAATAGGCTTTGGGAATGCAAATGCACGGCTAAGCTCGCCCTAAACAGAGTTCTGATGTGAGCTCTGAGAGGGTTAGAGAATAGCGCTTTTAGAAAGGTTATGGATGAATTTTTTTTAGAGTAATGGTAGGGTTTCTCCAGGTTCTCCTCCCTTTTTGCAAAATGAACAGTGTAATATATAGGATGCTCAGATACGTGTGAAGGGTTGTGAGTGTGTGAATTCTGTTAGGAAAATGAGGTGAGCTGGATGCAAATCAAGCCGTTAGAGAATGTTGTATGACCCTGATTCTGTGGGATACTGAGAAAGTGGGATGAATTTCTGTTGTGTGAAAATTGTTGGACTTTGTCTTATTTTGTTGTACCTCTGATCTTTTGCAATTGTGTGGTTTCGTTGTGTAGGCATGAAGGGATGATTGCTTCTAGAAGTATGGTGGTCCCCATGAGCAAAATGGTGACTTATTTGTGAGGTAACTTTACTGCATTGCCTTTGTTTTTTACTGTTGCGACTTGTGAACTTGGACTCCTATATTGTGGCTTGGTTTTAGAGTACTGCAGCAACTGTGTATGGATCGTGAATCATGATTCTTGTTATGGCTACTGCTGCTGACATAATATCGTGGCTTGTGACTTTCTTGTTTATGCATTTAAATCCTTTGGTGTGAACTAATTTGAGTATCATGTGCCAAGTGCTTTGTTTTACTGTTGTCTTGCTCTTTCTACACATTTTACTTATGGCTTGGATTGTTCATAACTTGTTTGTTGATCCAGTTTCTTTTCCTGTGCACGATTGATGACTGACTTCATTTATTTTTCTTTTCATGTGCATTGGTGTGAGACATGGTGTCTTATATGAGAAGGAAGCATGGTAATGGAAGCTTGAAAAGAATTGTCATGGAAACTAAGCTTGGCTTGGAAGAAAAAAACTGTTATGTGAGACTTGGAAGGGAAAGCAAGACTTTTAAACTATGAACCTTCTTGGATTTTAGCATCCTTGATATTGAAGTTTTATTTCTTATTCTATTGACCCACAATTCCACTTGTTTTGCAGGTGTATCAACATTGGCCAGAGTTTGGTGTAAGAACTCAAGAGCATCCCTATGGCAATTGCTACATAAAAGATGTTGGTGAATTTCTAAGCACATAAAGAGAGCTGCTCTGTTGTGCATGGTGAGGTGTAATGTTGTAGTCGATGAACCGTGAAGATGTCGTGTACTTGGTGAAGGTTAAAGGACTAACCATGGAGTATTTCAATTTAGTGTGATTTAGTAGAGTCTTGAATCCCAATGATAGAATATGGCACTGTTTGAAGCTCAATTGAATTTAGGTGCCCTGTTTAGTGATAGAATTTGTATCTTTTTGTAACCTTGTACTGTTATTGCTTGCATTGAGGCTTAGGATTTGTAACGTGAATAGACTTTGGAATGGTGTAGTCTCTTGTTACGATCCATGACTTGGCATGTATGAGCAGTTTTTTGAATTCAAGTTTGCATTTTTCTAACAATAGCCTTGTATGAGCTTCAGTTCTCTTCTGAAATTTTGCATTGCCCTTATTGTTTGGGTCAAAGTTAGAGAATTTATGGCTTTGAGTAATTGGATTCATAATGATTTGAATTTTGTCAACTTGTCTTGATTGGATTTGACATTTATGAATTGTATGTAGCATGTTGCCTTTGCATGAATAACGAGTTGTATTGTTTGGATTTTGATTGTATTGTTTGGATTTTGACGTTGTGATTGGCTTTGGCTAATGAGCACTTTGAAAACCGTGTCTCCTTTTCAAATTCAACACAACACCACTTTATTTCTTGCACTTAATGAAATATATTATGACTTGCACTAATCCTATATTATATCATGCCTAAAATGCGACATAATTTGTGAGTTTGAAGTCACTAATCCAAAACCAAGGTTATCAAAACTTCCAACCACCACTCAAAAACTTATCTTGCAAAACCTCCAAGCTCAAAAATCTCTTGCAATTGACTCATGGTTTGCACACAAATTGATGTTGTCTTGAGAACTATCCACTCATGGCTAGATCTTTAAATTGAGCCCAATGAACTTGCTTTTAGACATAAGTGCCCTTTTGAAATAAGCTTAGAATTCACGACTTGCTAATTACATCTTGCATAAACTCTGACTGTGACCTTGAATTAGTCTGCTTCATAATTTGACCCAGTTCAAGCTTGAGTTAAAAGCAAACATGACCTAAAATATGAAGGCCATTTCTTAGCTTGTTTTAACCATACAGCCTCAATGTCGCACTTGGAATATGGTTAAAAGAAACTTCTTGATCGTAGCTTAAAACTTTAAGCAAACTTATCAACACCTTGAGGATATGAATTCTAATCATTGTACTTGATCAACTAGAATCGGTTTGAAGCCAATTGATCATATCTTGACTGATTAATTATAAATGAGTACCCAATCCTCCTTTGTCTCTTCTTGAAAGCATAGCAACCCAACAAGAGCTAGCAACCCTCACAAACACGTACAGGATCCTCAATGACCTGAATCTTAAAGTCAACACAAAATCTTGGTATAAGAAAATATGAAATAGATAGGACAAATTTGGGGTATGACAATACCCAATACCCTGCTTAATCTCTGGTCTCAGCCCATTCTCGAACTTGAGGCATTTGGACATATCAGCATCAGCACGGTTGTAGTGAGGACATAACTTCACCAGCTTCTCGAACTTCGCAGCATACTCTGCAACAGTCATATCTCCTTGCTTCAGCTCAAGGAATTCTACCTCCCTCTTACCACAAGCATCCTCTGGATAATACTTTCCCAGAAATTCCTTCTTGAACACAGCCCAGGTTATCACAATGCCAACATCTTCCAGTCACTGACGGGTGTTATCCCACCAATCCTCAGCCTCTTCCGACAACATATGAGTTCCAAATTGAACTTGTTGCGCATCCGTACATCCCATTCCCCTGAAAATCTTCTCGATCGCCTTCAGCCACTTATGTGCACTTGCCGGATCGTGAGTACCCCAAACTCCGGTAGATTATTCCTCTTGAACTCCCCCAAAGTACAAAACTCATCTGGGACTCCACCATTCGGATTGAGTTGCACCACCACATTAGCAACTGATTCCAAAGCATCAGCAATAACACGATCATTTCTTCCAGCCATCCTGCACACCACCAACAAGGTTAGAAGAACTAAAACATCGACAGTGTACACACACTTGTCGACCGACAGGGGACTGACATCACGTAAAAACCTGGCCGGACGGACCGACCTGCTCTGATACCCCTAATGTAACACCTTTTCTACCCCACAATTATCGCAGCAGAATACACATAAAATCATAGTAAAATCAGAATCACCTCAAGTGTGCACATTTCTCAATAAATTCAAATCAACAAAATTGCTCCGTAAACAACGGGTTTTCCTCAAAATAACTCAAAATGCCTTCAAAGGGCAGCAGAACTGCCATAACCACAAAAATCCCACAAAAGGGTTTATTAAAATAAACCATAGTCATCAAATAATCAATAAAATAACAGCCAAATAAAACTCAACATGGTTCGACTCAACGACCCAACCCGATGTTACACTATCAGAGCAAGACCCTCTACATCGACCAAAAGCAAATAATACTTCAAAAGTTCCTCGAAGCATCCACGGCTAATCCTGATCACCTGCACGTTGCCCACGTGGAGGCAACATTCAAACAGGCAGCGTGAGTAATACAATTCATTATAATCAATATAAAATAAGATATGCATAAAAATGGCGTCATCATCATATACAACATCATCAGAGTCTTTACAAGGAAAACATCAAAACACCTCATCATAAATCACAATAAATGCCACATAAATGCAATGCATAACAGGACTCATGCATGTGGTACCAATCATCACAATTGATGGACACTTAGGCCATCACCCTCCAAAGATCCCCCTTCAATAGGATTGGTTCCACACAAGAACCGGAGCACGTCATAAACCACTTCACATCCACACAATGGGATGGAAGCCACAAATAGACCGAAGTCTATCATCATCATCACTGGACCGAAGTCCTAACATCATCTCCAGAATATGCTATGAATGCATGATACACAATGTCAATAATCCTCATCATCAAAAATATCATTATGTGCATCATCATTCACCAAAACCTCATGTTAATCATGTCATTATATATTCATCAAAACATCACAAATCAACATCTCATAATCATCAGTAACATCACAGTAAACCATCAGAAAGATCACAGCATCAAACATCAGAACGTCATAGAAATCATAAACAAAATTTCCAAAACAGCAGACGTTCGCTGCTGAGTTCGCTGTGCGAACCTGCTCGCTGGGACCTTCGCTTTGCGAAGCTGGCAGCGAAGCCCCAATCCCATACAAAAACCAGAGAGTTCCCCAGTCTGCCTCTCCTCGCTCCTCTATTCGTTGTACGAAGCCCTTCGCTTGGACATTTGTTGTGCGAGCTCACAAAATCACATCTCAGAATTTACCCCAGAATCATCACACAATTTACCGCGCATTCGCTGCGCTGCTCGCTTTGCGAGCCTGGGCGAACATTCGCCTTGCGAATGATTTGTTTGCTTTGCGTACTAGTGATTCCTGCCATTGCTGCTACGCACCAGTAGCACTTCAGTCCACCAATCCCTTACGGGTTTAACCTCAATTCACCCCAAAGCACTCCCAAAACAGTCCTGAAACATTAAGGCAGTCAAAGGCATAAAACCTACGACTATTAGGTCGATTAATTTCACTATTCTAACTCGAAATACCTAAACCTTCACAAATTCTCAAGATTCCCATAAACCCTATAAATCCCTTTCTCATACAAGATCCCACATATCATCAAAGAAGATTTTGCCTCGAAAGCTTATTTTTACCCGAATCAATTCAACCCTTAATAATCCATCATCGATCCTCAGAAATACCTCTAAATCAACAATAACTCATAAACCCTTCAAAAACCCCAAAAACCTCAAGATCCATTTTAAACACATCACTTCCTATATTGAAAAAAATAAAAGGCAATACTCCTCATACCTTAGATTGTCGATTCGGAGCTTTCTCTATCGATTCTTCAGAAACCTTCTCGAATCCTCTCCTTTTCCTTCTTTCCTCAGAGCTCTGCACCTTTCTCCTTATTTTCACGTTCCAACCAAAACGAATCCTATTCCTTTCCAATTCCTTTTTGTAAAACCCTTGGGCTTCCAAAATGGGCTTTCCCCATAATACCCTCACTAATCCTCCTCAAAAGTCCATCTTACCCTTAATTCCTCTAATATTATTTAAATTAATAATAATACTAATATATTCATATTATATACTATTATTTAATTAAATAACCGAAACTCCACGAAAATGCCAACGTCAACACAAACCACCAAAATTCACCGAAAATTCACAAATATTATATTTAAATAAATTAAATAAATATTCTAATAAATTTGGGGTGTTACACAGTGGCATAGAGTTTTGTATCACATTAGGCCCATTATTGGTGAAGTCAATGGCTTTTGAATCAAGCAGGTCCTGAACCTCGTGCTTGAACGCATTACAATTGTCAATGTGATGCCTCGGTGCTCAGGAATGGAACTCACAGTGGGCGTTGGCGTCATAGCCAACTGGAAGATTACCGGTAGGCAGGGCCAATGTTCTTTTCTAAACTAGTAGCACTTGAAGCAGATGTTGTAATAATTGAGAGTACAGCATAGGTGGAGTGTCAAAGTTCCTATTAGCCAGCTTTGGTCTATCTTGATACCGATGAGAAGCATAAGATTGTTGTTGAGGTGCAGCCGGGATGGCTACAGTAGCACCCTGTTGTGAATAGCTTTGACTTATTCTGCCCTTACCCCTGTAGGAAGATATAACATTTGTTTCCCCCTCCCTCTTCTTGGGGGTCCCCAGCATATGGCTTATTTCCTCCTCCAGATAAGGAGTTATTACCACTCTGAATTTTTCCCATCTTTATACCACTTTCCACACGTTCACCCACCATAACCAAATCTGAAAATCCCGTGGAAGTATAACCCACCAGTCTGTCATAGTATAGACCCTGAAGTGTGCCCATAAACATATTCACCAGTTCTCTCTCCAACATAGGAGGTTGAACTCGTGCAGCCAATTCGCGCCACCTTTGGGCATACTCCTTAAAACTTTCATTCCTCTTCTGAGCAAGATTCTGCAGATGTGTTATGTTGGGATCCATATGACTATTATATTTGTAGTGCTTGACGAAGGCCTCAGCCAAATCCCTCTAACTTCTAATGTAGGTCCTTTCCAATCCCATGTACCATTCTAGGGACGCCCCAGCTAGGCTGTCCTGGAAGAAGTGCATGAGCAGCTTCTCATCGTCGGAATAGGAGGATATCTTACGGCAATAGGCTCTGATGTGGGTTTTGGGATAGGTTGTCCCCTTATATTCGTCAAAGTTTGGGACCTTGAACTTATGTGGAATTCTCACACCAGGAACCAAACCAAGATCAGTCATATCAACTTCAAAAGCATTCTGATTTTCGTAAGCCCGCATCCTCTCCTCGATCATCTTAAACTTATTATCAGCCTCCGATGGGAGAACAGCATCCATATCGTGCATAGAAAATGCGTCTTCTTGTCGGTCTTTCTCCCAATGATGGTTGTGACCTCCACCAACTCCATGGACAGTGTAAACACTCCCTCCTCCAACACCACCTCCACCAGGAGGATTAGCACCACCATCAACACCTCCGCCAGAAGGAATAACAACACCAGCACCTCCGCCAGAAGGAACGACAACACCAAAAACACTTTCTCCAGGAGTATTGGCGCCACCAGCAACTCTGCCAGGATGGACAACACCACTGTCATCAACTCTGGGAGTATCAGTGAGTGGTTGAACCAAAGTTCTCAGTTGTTCCTGACCCTAGGTCATGTTTTGCATCAGTTCCATGAACTGATTCGTATGGGTTCGTACTTTAAGTAGTTCTTTCTGAATCTGTTCCATTACTCGTTTCTGATTTCCCCGCGTACTGTACCTATGAATATGAGAGTCCACTATCCTGCTGAAGAAAACCAGGTAGAGATAAGAAAACCATCCAAGAACACCTGTTATACATATGCATATGAGAATGCAATGCAAATGTCATGTTAGAGTATTCCCAGGCCGATCTACACCTTGATTCAAGTTTAACGATAATAAACACAAGAAATGGATAGAACACGGGTAAAAGTCACTCATACATTAACTGAACAGGTATCAATAAGAGAGTCAATACAAACAGCCCACACAAAAGAGATATAATCAAATACAACAGCCAATGATCCCAGTCAACAAGCCTGACGGTGATCAGATACAAAAGAAGAAAAGCAACTAAGGCATATCATCAATATCCACTAGAGACAACCCTCCCCAGCCACTATGCTCTCTACACTAGGCTTGAACCTCCTTGAACAACTTCTTGGTATCAGCATGCTTTGGTCTCTGAATCAGCTCCTGAATGAGAACATCCCGCCTGTGCATGATCCCCTCCAAGGCGACAATGTAGCTCCCAAGCATCTTCTCCAAAAGCATATTCAGGTTTGGGTTTCTTCACCTCAGCTTGAACTTTAAGCTCTTCCATGGCTGATAAGGTCTCCTTAAGTTGCATCTCGCCTCTGAGTCTATGTGATGATTCTGCTCTGACCTCTCTCTCCTTGTCCTCGAGCTGTTGCTTCAACTTTTCAATTTGGTCATGGAGTTCATCTTTTTTCATCCTGTGAGAAGTCACAGTGGCGTTCCATTGACTGTTAAACTTAGAAATCTCTTGGTAAGCTTTTTCTAGCTCCTTCTTCTTATGTTGGAGTATGTTGTTGGAGCAACGGAAAAAACAACTGGTGGAAAAACAGAGTAGCCACCGAACATTATTTATCCCGACGGGGGAAAGGAAATGATCGAAGAAACCTCAAAAGGGAGAAGAGTCAATTACGCAAGAGGAAGGTATTAGCACCCCCTCGCGTTCGTTGTACTCAACGGGATCCACGCTTGTTGTTCTAACCAAAGGGTGTGTTTATCTAAAGCCTACTTAGTAACGGAAACGAAATGGAAAAAAACAAAAGGAGACTCGATAGGACTTCGTTATCCTATGCCTACGTATTCCCTCGTGCAATGGGAAAGTCAGAGTCAACGTAGTTCGGAGGACTACGGGTGAAATGGGGGAAGGTTGCTCGCCAAGACTTCGACGTCTTATGACTGCGTATCCTCATTCGGACAAGAATGAGGAAGTCAAAGCATTCGTAGTTCAGCCTACGAATTGTTAAGTGTTTTATATGAGTGATGCTAAGTTCGTATTCCAGCAGTTAGGGTCGATGCTTGTTTGCGGTAGAACGGAAGTAACATGCCCTTTCTGAAAAGGGTTGACAGAAAATCCCGAAGGACAAAATGATGTGCAGTTTATTTGAAAGTTTTAATAGAAGTGGATTGACTTTATTAGAGATACACATTACACTAAAGTCTTTGACATAGGATCGAATACTTCGCGCTAAAGATTCAAACGTCTCACGCACAAAGTACCAGAAGATAAGGTTAGAAATTTATTCGCTCATTTTTTCCCATGTGCTTAAGGCTCGTGGCGCACAATACACATCATATTTATTAGGTGTTTTGACTTTGTTTAAGAGAGAAGAAAGAAGACTCAAAGGGCAAGGAGAAAATCTAAGAGAAGCTCACCTATATGTTGTCATGCAATATGGCCCTATAGTTGAGGATAAGAGGGAAGTCTAGTTAATGTTGTCATACAAAGATGGACCTAAGATTGAGGTTAAAAGGGATTATCCTAATGTTATCATGCATGGATTAGCACCTAATGTCTATCCTACTCCAAGCTTAATCAAAAATTAAGTTTGACTAGGAGGCCCTAAGGGAACATGCAAAGGCAAACCAAAACCAAGATAATAATCCAAAAATAGCACTACAACAGTGCTTTAGTTCAAAACAACGATAAAATCCAGCAACAGCATGTCACAACATTTAACAGCATGCATTTTCGGAACAGGACAAGTATAAAATGCAGCAGGACAGCATGAATACATTTTACAGCACATATTCAACACATCAACAGTGTATACAGCATCATGTGAAGCATCAAATAGGCATCAAGCAAGGATGAACATGTAACACCACAACATCAATTTAAGCATGCATCCAAGAATAAACGATCAACCATGAACATGTCCAACAACTAAGCATAAACATGCGTCAAAAGAATTGAACCAAAACATGCCCCCACATTTAAACAAATGCACATGAATTGCAAAGGTCAATTATAAACATGTATTAAACAAGATCAATTGATGAACATATAGCAACAATTAGGCATGATCAAGTTTTAACAATATTGCACAATTAGGTATTCAACATGAACAACATGAATATTCATCAACGATTGATCATCTCAAACGAACATGCATTCTCAGAATCGAAAGCAAACATCCAAATGTATCATGGATCAAGCAAAGTAAGCATCAAGAGCAAGCAAGCAAGTATGAACAAGCAAGCATCATGAAGAATGCATTAAGAATGCAAAGTAATTAGTCATGAACATGCATCATGAAAATCAATGTGTCGCGTGTCGAAGAATCTCATACATGCTGCGAAATGGAGTGAAATTGCACAAGAAAATCCCACAAATATGTATCATACTAAGCCATGAAGTTTATAAGTGGGAAAAAATCAAAACAAGCTTGTAAATGCACAAAAAAACACATTTTGCAACAGTGTTTAATCGATTAACCATTTACTAGGCAGAACTGGTTAATCGATTAACCCTTTGAAAATCAGCAAAAATCACACAAAAAACAGATTGGTTAATCGATTAACCAGATTTGACTAGCAAATGGTTAATCGATTAATACTGCGCCAGTAGCTATAAAATCAGCATTTCAAAAGCACTTTCAGCAGCAAATCAATTCTCCAATCATCTACATGTTATGGAATGCAATTGTACATGAAAATTACATCAAATAGAAACAATCAAACACCAATTGCATCAATCAAACAACAAGATCAACAATTAAATCAATCAATGGATCAATTCACATCAAAAATCAAAGGATCTACATTGTGAAAGTTGTAAATAAGCTAGAATAAGCTTGGATCTAAGAATTACCAACCTACAAAGCGGGGAATTGCTTTGGTAAGTGTTGCAAATGAAATTTGACAAATCAAGCACAGAAAATCCAAGATCCAATGAATTTCTAGCAAGAAAAGTTGAAGATCAAAGCAAGTATCCAAAAATAATCCATAAGCTCTTCAAGAAGTGATTCCAAAACTTGATTAAGATCCAAATAAGCTTCAACTTCAGAATTTGTGTTGATGAGAAGAAATGATGAAGGTTTAGCTCTAGAATTCACAAACTCTAATGAAGAATTTGAGAATTATAATGGGAGAGCTCTAGTGAAGGTTGAAGATGAAAATGGAGTGTGAAAAAGTAAGAAAGAATTGAGAGAATTGGAATATGGAGTGTAGAAAAATCAGAAAAATGAGTGAAGTTGTGTGAGGTTTGGAGCAAATTTACTTAAATAAGTTCAAGGTTTAGAATGAAAATGTGGTTTGGAGTGTGGGTTTGAATGATGATTAGTTTTAAGAATGGAATTAGGAGTGTAATTATTTGAATTTTGGGAGGGAAGATGAAATTAATTTGAAATTAATCAAAAATTTGGAAGCATTCTAGATCCTTCTACTGATGCAAATGTGGAACCAAGTGATCAAAATGAGATGAAAATGCTGCAGTGCTGAAAATTGAAATTTCTAGGCAAAATTTCCTCGTGTTAATCGATTAACCATTTGCTAGGCAAAATGTGTTAATCGATTAACACAGCAAAATTTTGAATTTTGGCGCCTTTTGGAGTGAAACTTGAAAAATCACCCGTTGCCACTTGTTCTGAGCCTTGTTTTACCTCTGAAACTTGTCATTTGATGTTGCCACTGAATCATGCCTGAAAAAAGTTGTGAATTCCCTTTCGCGCTCAAAATAACCTTGCTGGAAAAATATGGTCTGGCATCAAATCATTGAGCCAAATAAATGTCAGAGCCTCTGATAATTAAATCATCAGTTGAGCAAAATAAATGCTTAAAAACTTTGACGGCTATCCGTTTAGTCCCGAATACCGCTGAAACAACTTCTGAATTGAAGAAAACTCTGAACTGCAGGAAATGCACCTTGATCCCATTTCTTAAGAACAATGTAATGCATAATGCAGATGCAAATGAAATTAAGCATAAGCCAAAAAAGGTTAAGAAAATGAGGGCAAATTTTGGGGTGTTACACATACGCGTACTGCCCACCCCCTTACGTGTCCCTTACGCGTATTAGGAGAAGGTTGTGATGGCCATGGGGACAGAGCACGTATCGTACGCGTAAGCCCCTGGGAACGTCCCCTCATACGCGTATGGCCAGTCTGCACAAAGAAAAACCAGTTCTTGCATCAGTGCGATTTTGCACCCATTTGAGTACCTACTAGCTCCTATTTCTGACCCAAAATGGCATTCATACCAGTATACTCCTAAAGTCTTTATTCTACTTCATTAATCTATCATTTTATCAAAGTTTTCTACAATTTGAAACTCATTTTTGTCATCTCCCAAAACCCCAAAATTTCTAGATTTGTTCTCATGGTATACACAGCACAACAACACACAATTTACACGAAATTCATATCAGAATAGTACCCAAAACACAATTTCACAATAACAATTACACAGATATGAAATTAATCAAGAAGGAAGAAGAATACATAGAAAATCCTAAGAGGGAAAGGAATCCCCGCTACCCTCTCATGTTCTAGTCACCATTAATGAACTCGTTGTCCCCCCTTACCTTAATTCCAAGCTTGAGCTCTCTTACAATGGTGGAACCTTGATCTTCTATCTTGCCCTAGCTCTGCTTCTTTCTATTCTCCTTTCTCTTTTCACGTATAACTGATATTGTAACCTCCTTCCCACTACTCCCTAATTATGTTTTATTTTCTCTAATTATAATAATAATAATCCTAATAATAATAATAATAATAATAATGGAATATCTCATCATTTAGATCATTATTATTACCATATTATTCTAAGATTTAATTCTAATTAATTCATTACATTAAGCTCTCACACTCACCCTTATACACATACTCTCAACTAAGTCAATGCCAAAATAATTACACGAATAAAATCACAAAATGACTAAATATTTAAATAGGGTGTTACACATTCGCTAAGAGGTTGGAATTTTCGAGAGTATGTGTATGGATCATGTTTCTTTCTTCTTGAGCAATTAATGAGTAAATTTTGTTGATGGATTGAAGGGTTTCAAGCAACAAAACTTGAGTATTCACAACTGAAAAATTGTCATTTAAACTAGTCAAGAATTGGATGGCTTGATCTTCAAGAATGTGTGTTCCTGTTGAACACATAGCTTCACTTCTGTATTTATGGTAGCATGTACACTATGGAATTGGCCTGAATACACTCAATTCATCCCATAAAGCTTTCATTTTGATGAAATATTCTAGAATTGTTTTGGATCCTAGTTTTGGAGAATTTAATTGCGATTCGAAGTGTTGAAACTCAAACTTTATCAATATTTGAAAATCGTTCTTTCAAATCATCCCATGTTTCAATACATTATCATGATATAAAATTGTTTGAGCAACAGAATCAGAAACATAATTTATGATCCAAGAGTGTACCAGATGGTTGCACTGTTCCCAAGTTGATCTATTGAGATCATTATCATCTAGAATAGGTATTGAAAGATTAATCATGGGAAGCTTGTTCTTTGCACCAAGAGCTCTTCTCATAGATTTTCTCTAACCATAATAATTGGTTGCATCAAGCTTGGGTGTAATCGTGACTGAGTTCGGGTCATCGTTTGGGTGAACATAATATATTGAATCGAGTTAAGGTTGAACAGGAACCATGTTTGCATTGTGAGGTGGCATTTAAGCGCAGAAAAATGATGAACAATTGAACGCAGAAAAACATGAACAATTGAATGAACAACAATGGGAAAAGAAACTAAATCACAAACCATCAAACTAAATCAATCACACAAATCAACAACATTGCAATGATTGAATGAATAATATGAATCAGTTGCAACGGAATCAATGTATGAATAATAAGGATCAAAAGATGGAAGAAGAAGAAAAAGTATCAAGATGAAACTTCTTTATGAAGGCTCTAGATACCATATTATAGATAAGGGATAAATTCTTCATTAGTGTGAAAAGAGAGTACAACACTTATGTATACATGAGTAAGATACTATGTTAACTATGCTATAGTTGATCATATATGATAATTTCTCACTAACTCCTAACCATAACTTTCCATTTTTAGAAAGTTTAGCAATGAAGAAACTAATTGCTGCCTATATTTGGAAAGGTGATGAAATCAAGTTAGTTAGTGCCTAACTAACTTGAAACTACTTGTTAATCATTGTTATGTGATACCATACAAAAGATCAAGTAATGTATCACTATTACAAATAATACATTTTATGATAAAATTTTCACGTCACCCAATAAAAATACGATGTATAAATCCTAGGCAAACAACATTTTAATTTTTTTTTTAAATACCATATATTCCCTCGGTTGATATAAAAAACCAATTAAGGGGAAAACTAATTAAGAGACACACTTTGAATCCCAGAAATTGTATTTTATGTTTTTATTTTCTTTTATAATGGCATCACTCTTTTTATTTTATTTTTCATTAAAATATTAAACCATATATTCCTTCCATTAAACTAGCAACCGGGAGAAAAGATTACCCAGTTTTATCTATAAAAGCATTCATTCATTCAATTTTTCTCTAACCTAACTCATATACTACTGCTTCATACTCGTAAGCATCATTATCTAGGATGGATTAAAAGACATAAAAATCTTTCAAGGTTTCCTAATTAGTTAGGAAATATTTCAAGGTTGTGCATTGTTATTGTTTTGTTGTTACATTCATTCATTGAAGAAACTAATTTAACCAACCTTGAAAAAAACATTGTTTTGCTCTTACAATTTATATCACAGAATGGCGTTGTTGTTGATTACACCTCTTGCAACCTATTTTTATATTTGAGGATAATTTCTCAATGTTATCATCTAAGGTAAAAATTAAATGATTTAATTATTTTCTTGGCTGATAACATTGAGAAACCTATTCCTAATCATACAGAAAAAATATTGCAATCCAAAAAGAAAATGGTGGTTAATAACAAGTTGTAAGTTATATTCCTTACAATTCCCCTTTTGTTTTAGGTAGGCAATATAAGTATTATATTTTCTCAGGTGGACTGACAAGAGAGGGGGGAAATTCTTAATTTATTTTATCTTTGTTTAAAAAAGAAATAACATATTACCTCGGTATTTATAAATATCCAAGGGGAAAAGTAAATCAGTTTTATTTATAAACGAATCTTTACCGTCCATTTATAAAATATCAACGCTCAAGACATTGTCACACATCAATCCACAAGAAACATCAGTGATACGCATGAAATCCTCATTGGATTGAAAATAATAAAACTTAAAGAAGCGTTGAAATAATTTGTGTGATAGACTGCAAGAGCATAAATAAATATTGGTTAAGGTTGGTGTACCCTACATAATCTCTTGTCTTATAACACGATAAATTATATTATTTATCTAACCTTGTTTAATTGTATACCAAAAATAAATGCATGCAAACTCATTGAAAATATATTGCATACATATGAGTATGCAACAAACTCTAGCATTTGATCTTCACAAAGGTTAAGAAGAATGATAATGATGAAGCTTCAAAATTTGTTAACAAATTTGTACTTGTAAAACATTAAGTGTATATATATATATATATATATATATATATATATATATTAGTAAAAACTAAAATTTCATTTTAATAATAAGAAATTAAAATATTACACATAGAAGTAGGAAAGTTATAGAAGGTTGCTTTAAAAATCACACTAGTCCCTGTCCCACATGGGAAAAGAAGCTAACAGACATAAATTTTGTGTGTATAAGATAAAGTCGTGCTTGATCTTGAATTCTTAGTCACTCCTTGATGACTAACATTAGTGCATACATGAAATTTTCCAATGAATAAATGGACAACAAATTTTTCATCCATTAAAAATACATGAAAAATTAAAGGGTTAAATATGTTTGTGGTCCTCTAAAATATCTCATATTTCATTCTTAGTCCCTCAAAAACTTTCCTTTAAAGAATGGTCTTCCTCTAATTTTTCATCCACACTTTTGACTCCTCCTGCAACTTAGCGACGGTTTTTATAACTTAGTGGCAGAATTAGCGACAATTTACTACTTAGCGATTGAATTAGCAACGCTTTTAGCATGAGGAACCAAAAGTATGGATGAAAATTTTTAGGAGGACCAATCATTGAAGGAAATATTTTCAGGGAGGAAAAGTAAAATATGAGATATTTATGTTGAGAATGTAATTCTTTGTGTCGAAATATCTATGTGTCGATTTGTATTAGTGTGTTGAAGTGTAGAAGCAAATAGCTTCACACAGGATTTCGACTTAGGCTTATTTTAGTAATGTTAACTATTTTGGGCTTTATAGTTTTGGGCTTTGGCTTAGGGTGCAAGCTAACCTAAATCTATAAATAGGGGGTAACCCTTATTTTGTAAACAACTCATAACATTGTTTCACAGAATTTTCAGTTGCAAGTGAATAAAGAAGTTTTCCACAGTTTGTGGGCAGAGAGAAACTCTGGAAAAATATTCTTCTTCTCCAATGTTATTTTATTTCTTTCTTTCTCAACCTTTTCTTTTCATGTTCATTGTGTGATTGATAACAATCTTGTTCATCAAGATTGAGTGAAATTCTCCATAGGTTGTAGTTGAATTCCAACATCTGGTATCTAGAGCTCCAGTTGCGATTCAAGGAAGCAAAACCGTGATGGCGATGAATTATCCAAACTGGCACTTTCCGACGAACTTTCTGATTCTCAAGAAAGATAATTATGAGAATTGGTGCAATCAGATTAAGTTGGTTTTCTGTTATCAAGATATTTGGGATCTTGTGAAGGAAGGAGTAACACTGTTTGTAGAAAACGCGGCGGATCAATAAAAGGCTGCATACAAAGAATTGAAGAAGAAAGATTATAAAGCTCTCTTTATAATCCATCAATGTGTTAATCCAGAGAACTTTGAAAAGGTTAGTGATGTAGAATCAGCAAAAGAAGCATGGGAAATCTTGGAGAAATTGTTTGGAGGCGCAGAGAAGGTGAAAGAAGTGAGGTTACAAACTCACAAAAGGACTTATAAATTGCTTCAGATGGAAAACAATGAAAGCATAACAGATTTCTTCACTAGGGTTACAAAACTGGTGAATCAATTAAGGTATGTGGTAAAGTGTTGACATCAAGATCAGTTGTTGCAAAGATCTTGAGGTCATTGGCTTCAAAGTTCGACCACGTGGTAGTAGCCATAGAAGAGTCAAAATACTTGCCAGCATTGACGAAGGAAGAGTTTCAAGGGACGCTTGAGTCTCATGAACAAAGAATGGCTGAAAGAGTTGCAGGAAATTCGAAGAGTGATATGGCTTTTCAGGCACATTCAGAAAAAGAAAAGAAAGGCAAAGGAAGCTAGAATGGCAACAAAGGTAGAGGAGGCTACAACAATTCGACTGGTCGAAATTAGCAGGAAGGAAACTCTTCGAATCAGAGAAAACCCTAGAACCAAGGCAACCAAAGAGGTGGTGTTGGAGGTAGAGGAAGAGGTGGTGGTCAAAAACCTGATAAAAGTCACATTCAGTGTTTCAATTGTCAAAAGTATGGTCACTATTTTAGTGAATGTTCAGAAAAGAAGAAGAATCAAGAAACTGATGCAAAGCTGGCGAAACATGAAGAAGAAGAAGAGATATTACTGATGGTCACAACAAGAGATGAAGAGAGATTCTAGGATCAATGGTACTTGAACTTAGGATGCTCATCATACATGACTGGTAGGAAAGATTGGTTTGTCAACATGAAGCCCTCAATGAAGAATATGGTGAAATTTGCAAATGACAATACTCTAGCAGCTAAAGGTATTGGTAATGTTTTGATTATGAGGAAAGATGGCAAGAGGTCAATAATTTCCAATGTGTTGTACATACCAGACATGAAGAGTAATTTGTTAAGTATAAGGCAATTGGTCGAAAAGAACTACAAGGTGTCGATTGAAGACAAGATGATGAGAGTTCTCGACTCAGGTGGTAGCTTAATCTTGAAGGCTACAATGTCTCAGAATAGAACCTTCAAGATTAAACTTAATGTGATGTAGCATAAGGTCCTTGCAACTGCAGCCAGCAGAGATGAATGGTTATGGCATTATCGAATTGGTCATCTCAACTTCAAAGACATCAGAGATTTGAAGAGAAGAAATATGGTTTCAAGATTACCATAAATCGACATTCCAAGCGAAGTGTGTGAAGAATGTGTTCAGGCAAAACAACACAAGAATAGCTTCTGTAACACCCTTTTCTTTCCCATGAATAAACACGGCAACATACACAAAATATCAGAGTAATAATCACCTCAAAGGGTGCAAATTTCTCAATAAACTCAAAATAACACAACTGCCCTATACACCAAGGAACTTCCATCATATTTAAATTAAAAGCCTTCACATGGCAGCGGAATTCAAAACTTCCAATGAAAACAGTTTTCAACAACGTCATAATAATTCAAATAAAACCACATCATCAAATAACACCAAAATAATGAAACCACATAGTTCGACTCAAAGGACCCCCACCCGATGTTACACTATCAAAGCAAGACCCTCTAAATCGACCAAAGCAAATAAACTTCAAGTCCTCGAAAACGTCCACAGCTAAACCTGATCACCTGCACGTTACCCACGTGGAGTCAACATTCAAACAGGCAGGGTGAGTAATCACAATTCAATATAAATCATATAAAGAAAAGACATCAACAGGCAACAGTTGTTTTCATCACATACTACAGCTTCTCACCCTAAACATCATATAAAACATCACATCAAACATCACATCACCAATATCACTCATATGCAATTATGCAATGCCACCAAGGATGAAATGCAACGTCATAGAATGCATATGGTACCAAATTGTCATAATAATGGACACTAGGCCATCAACCCTCCACAAGGGAGCACGTCACAAAGTACTCCAATCCGCACAATGGGATTGAAGCCACCACTGGACCAAAGTCCTAAATCGTCAATAGACCGGAGTCTAAATGCTATGAATGCATGATGCACAACGTCATAATCATCATCATCAACAAAAGTTATTAAGTGCATCATCATTCATCAAATATCATGTTATCCACATCGTCATTTAATCATCAAAACATCATGAATCGTCATCTCATAATCGTCAATGTACTCATGATACTTCACATCATCATTTTGTCATCAAACATCACCTACAAACATCTAATAAGCATCAATAACATCACATCATCATATAATCATCAAAACATCATTTTCATCACATATAACACGTCAACACATAGAAGAAATTCACCGCAACATTACAACATCAATATAACACAAGGCAGATATTTTTCATGAATTTTAATTCAATAAAAAATAATATTTTCGGTTCCAGGTCGCGCTAAGCGCGCCCCACCCGCACTAAGTGCGCTACTCGCTGCCTCGAAGAGGCGAAATTCCTTCAGACCGCGCTAAGCGGGCTCTGCGATTTCTGCAGAAAAACCCTGCGATAACAGCACTTCCCCATCTGCGATTCCACACTCCAAAACCCAGATTTTTCCTCAAATCATCACAGATTATGTTATTATAACCTATAACTATCATGTATACATCAATAACAACAATCATCCCATAATAAATCATCACAATTCATCATCCCT
The DNA here is from genome assembly GCA_022829125.1 of Lathyrus tuberosus. Classification (NCBI taxonomy): domain Eukaryota; kingdom Viridiplantae; phylum Streptophyta; class Magnoliopsida; order Fabales; family Fabaceae; genus Lathyrus; species Lathyrus tuberosus. The sequence goes on from JALAZF010000484.1 coordinate 147,416, forward strand.
AACCTCAATTCCTAGGTTTTCCCACAAAACCCCAATTACCCACAACACCTAATCTTTATATCACAAATATTGTAAAGCGATACTCCCCATACCTTAGAGTTTTGCTTCTTTCGATCTTTTCTCGAAGTTTCGCCGGAAATCTTCTATGCCCTAGCCTCCCTCTCACTTGTTCTTCAGAGCACCTTTTCCTCTTCCTCAAGAAAAATACGAATAATGAGTTCCTTTCACTATTCTCTCTTAAAATACCCCTAAATGTGCTCTTCCCATCTTACCCCCACTAATTCTCCTCAAATGTACACTCCGCCCTTAATTCCTCTAATAATATTTAATTTAAATAATAATACATCATATTCCATAACATATGCAATTATTTAATTAAATAACCTAAAACCTCATAAAATCACCGACATCCACACAAATCACCGAAATTCATGAATATAATATTTAAATAAATTAATTAAATATTCTTACGAAATTTGGGGCGTTACAACTCTCCCCCACTTAAAGAATTTTTGCCCTTGAAAATTACCTCAAGGGAATAGAGTCGGATACGACTCCCTCATCTGATCTTCAAGTTCCCAAGTCCAACTTTCACCAGCTGGTCCACCCCACAACACCTTCACCAAAGTTATGTCTTTACCCCACAGCTGCTTCATTTCTCGACCATCGACACGCACAGGCAATGCTTCCACAGTCAAATTATCCCTCACTTGTACATCATCCATCTGAATCACATGCGATGGATCCGGAATGTACTTCCTCAACTGAGACACATGGAACACGTCATGCAAATTCGTAAGTGACGGTGGTAAAGCAATTCGATAGGCTACCTCTCCTATCCTCTGCGATATCTGATATGGACCAACAAAATGTGGAGTGAGCTTCCTAGACTTCAAAGCTCGACACACACCAGTCACTGGCGTCACTCTCAAAAACACATGATCTCCCTCTTGGAATTCAAGCGCCTTCCTCCTCTTGTCATGGTAACTCTTCTGACGACTCTGCGAAGCTTTCATTCTCTCTTGTATCTTCCTAATCTTCTCAGTCGTCTCTTGCACAATTTCAGGTCCGAGTACAGCACTCTCGCCCGATTCATACCAACACAAAGGAGTCCTACACCTTCTCCCATACAAAGCTTCATAGGGCGTCATTCCAATACTAGCATGAAAACTATTATTGTACGTGAACTCAATCAACGGTAAATGGCTATCCCACGATCCTCCATGATCCAACACACAAGCCCTCAGCAAATCCTCTAATGATTGGATTGTCCTTTCTGTCTGACCGTCCGTCTGCGGATGATATGCGGAACTCATCATCAACTTAGTACCCAAAGCATCTTGCAAACTCTTCCAGAACCTCGATGTAAACCTCAGATCTCTATCTGACACAATACTCGAAGGTACCCCATGTAACTTCATAATCTCCTCAATGTACAACTCGGCTAACTTCTGCATAGAATGATTAATCTTCATCGGCAAGAAATGAGCCGACTTAGTTAATCTATCCACGATCACCCAAATTGAATCATTCCCCTTAACAGTCTTCGGCAATCCCACCACAAAATCCATGGAAATACTATCCCATTTCCATTCTGGAATCCTCAAAGGCTGGATCATACCTAAAGGCTTCTGATGCTCAACCTTCGACTTCTGACAAGTCAAACACGCATAAACAAACTCTGCAACGTCCTTCTTCATACCTGGCCACCAAAACAACTTTTTCAAATCTTGGTACATCTTCGTAGCACCGGGATGAATACTCAACCTACTTCGATGTCCTTCTTCAAGAATGCTCTTCTTAATATCTGGAACATCTTGGACACACACCCTGTCTCTGAACATCATTACGCCATTCTCACCAACTCGGAAGCCACCTTCGTTACCTTGGTTAATCAAAACCAACTGGTCAACCAACTTTAAATCAGATTGCTGTCCCACTCTGATTTCTTCCAGAATACTACTAGTCAACTTCAACATTCCCAACTTCACACTGTCAGGAGTTGCTTCACACACCAAACTCAAATCTCTGAATTGCTCAATTAATTCCAACTCTTTCACCATAAGCATCGATATATGCAATGACTTTCTGCTCAATGCATCAGCCACTACATTTGCTTTGCCCGGATGATAACTCAAATCAAAGTCGAAATCCTTCAACAGCTCTAACCACCTCCTCTGCCTCATATTCAATTCCTTCTGATCAAACAAGTACTTCAGACTCTTATGATCACTAAACACCTCAAATTTAGAGCCAAACAAATAATGTCTCCAAATTTTCAACACAAACACCACCGCGGCCAATTCCAAGTCATGTGTAGGATAATTTCTCTCATGAACTCGCAATTGTCTCGAAGCATAAGCAATAACTTGTCCATTTTACATCAATACTCCACCAAGACCCATCTTTGACGCATCACAATACACCACAAAAGATTCACTCAGATTAGGCAAAATCAACACTGGAACAGTAGTCAATCTCTTCTTCAATTCCACAAAACTCTCTTCACAAGCTACATCCCACACAAAAGTCTGACCCTTTCGAGTCAACTGAGTCAAAGGTAATGCCAACTTAGAAAAGCCTTCAATAAACTTGCGGTAGTAACCCGCTAATCCCAGAAAACTTCGTATCTCAGTAGCAGACTTCGGAGTCTCCCACTGTAACATGGCATCAATCTTAGAAGGATCAACAGCGACACCACCACTTGAAATCACATGGCCAAGGAAACTCACTTCCTTCAACCAAAACTCACACTTCGACATCTTTGCATACAACTTCTTCTCCTTCAAGACTTGCAACACAGTTCTCAAATGCTCGGCATGCTCTTCTTCAGATCGAGAATATATCAAGATATCATCGATAAACACCACCACAAACTTATCCAAATACTCATGGAAAATCCGATTCATATACCCCATGAACACACCAGGTGCATTAGATACACCAAACGGCATCACAGTGTATTCATAATGTCCATATCTGGTTCTTAAAGCCGTCTTCGGAATATCATCAGGCTTAACTCGAATCTGATGATAACCCGACCTTAAATCAATCTTGCTGAACACACAAGCACCTACTAGCTGATCCATCAAATCGTCGATTCTCGGAAGTGGATACTTATTCTTGATCGTCACTTTATTCAACTACCGATAATCAACACACAACCTCATACTTCCATCTTTCTTCTTCACTAACACAGGAGCACCCCACGGAGAAACACTTGGTCGAACAAACCTCTTATCAAGCAATTCTTCCAACTGTTTCTTCAATTCACTTAACTTAGAAGCTGAAATCTGATAAGGAGCCATCGACACTGGACTCGTACCTGGTATTAAGTCCACTGCAAACTCTACCTCACGCTCTGGAGGCAAATCACTGACATTATCTGGAAACACATCTGGAAATTCACAGACAACCGGCAACTCCACACTCGCAGCTTCACGATCAATTTGCAACGATGCAAACATTGCAAACACCAAAGCTTTGTCTTCCACAAGTTCGTCTACTTGCTTAGCAGACAAGAACATCAACTCCCCACTATCACCAACCTCAGGAAACTCTACAGTCTTGTTATAACAATTGATATGAACACGGTTGAACTCCAACCAGTTCATTCCAAAGATCACATCAATTTGGTGCAAGGGTAGGCACACCAAATCCATCACAAAGCTCTTCTCAAAAATCGTCACGGGACATCTCAAACACACAAGGGTAGTAGTAACAGAACCATTAGCTGGAGTTTCTATTACCATATTCCCATTCATATCAGATAACTTCAAACCCAATCTATTAGCACATTCAAGCGAGATAAAAGAATGAGTAGCACCAGTATCAATAATAACAACCAACTCGATATTATTAATAAAACAAGTACCTCAAATCAGGTTGTCCTTCTCTGGCGCCTCTGCACCACTCAAAGCAAACACTCTGCCACTGGTCTGGGCAGCAGTAGTAGTCTTCTTTGGCTTCTGACATTGAGTACTGATATGACCTTTCTCACCACAATTGAAATAAGTCGGACCCTCATCTTTGCAATCAGTAGCTCGATGACCTTTCTTACCGCATCTATAGCACCTCAGCACATTATTGGTACACGCATCAGCATGGTGACCTTGCTCGCCACACTTATGAAACTTTCCAGAAGCAGGAGCTGCTCCCCCACTTGTCTTTTTCCCATCTGAAGCCTTCTGCTTCCTTTTGTCAATTGAAGTTGTATAAGGCTTACCCCTATACTGCCCTTTCTTCTCACTCAACTGCTTGTAGTGAGCAGATCGAGCTCGACTATCCTCATCGTAGATTCTGCTCTTGTCAACCAGCTCAGCATACCTGCGGATCTGCTGATACCCAATACCCTGCTTAATCTCTGGCCTCAGCCCATTCTCGAATTTGAGACACTTATACATCTCAGCATCAGCACGATTGTAGTGCGGACAGAACTTCGCGGCATTACTCCGCCACAGTCATATATCCTTGCTTCAGCTCAAGGAATTCCACTTCTCTCTTGCCACGAGCATCCTCTGGAAAATACTTCCCCAGAAACTCCTGCTTAAACACAGCCCAAGTTATCACAGTTTCAACATCCGTAAGCCTCTGACGGGTGTTATCTCACCAGTCCTCAGCCTTCTCTTCCAGCATATGCATTCCGAACTGAACTTGTTGCTCATCCGAACACCCCATCACTCGGAAGATCTTCTCGATCGCCTTCAGCCACTTGTGTGCACTTGCTGGTTCATGCGTACCCACAAAATTTGGTGGATTGTTCCTTTGAAACTTCCCCAAAGCACGAAACTCATCAGGAGCTCCACCATTTGGATTTAGCTGCACCACCACATTAGCAACCGATTCCAACGCATCAGCAATCGCACGGTCGTTTCTTCCAGCCATCCTGCACACCACCCACAAGGTTAGAAGAACTAAAACATCGACAGTGTACACACACTCGTCGATAAACAGGGACAGATATCAAGTAAAAACCTGGCCGGACGGACCGACCTGCTCTGATACCACTAATGTAACACCCTTTTCTTTCCCACGAATAAACACGGCAACATACACAAAATATCAGAGTAATAATCACCTCAAAGGGTGCACATTTCTCAATAAACTCAAAATAACACAATTGCCCTATACACCAAGGGACTTCCATCAAATTTAAATTAAAAGCCTTCACATGGCAGCGGAATTCAAAACTTGCAATGAAAACGGTTTTCAACAACGTCATAATAATTCAAATAAAACCACATCATCAAATAACACCAAAATAATGAAACCACATAGTTCGACTCAAAGGACCCCCACCCGATGTTACACTATCAGAGCAAGACCCTCTAAATCGACCAAAGCAAATAAACTTCAAGTCCTCGAAAACGTCCACAGCTAAACCTGATCACCTGCACGTTACCCACGTGGAGGCAACATTCAAACAGGCAGGGTGAGTAATCACAATTCAATATAAATCATATAAAGAAAAGACATCAACAGGCAACAGTTATTTTCATCATATACTACAGCTTCTCACCCTAAACATCATATAAAACATCACATCAAACATCACATCACCAATATCGCTCATATGCAATTATGCAATGCCACCAAGGATGAAATGCAACGTCATAGAATGCATGTGGTACCAAATCGACATAATAATGAACACTAGGCCATCAACCCTCCACAAGGGAGCACGTCACAAAATACTCCAATCCGCACAATGGGATTGAAGCCACCACTGGACCAAAGTCCTAAATCGTCAATAGACCGGAGTCTAAATGCTATGAATGCATGATGCACAACGTCATAATCATCAACAAAAGTTATTAAGTGCATCATCATTCATCAAATATCATGTTATCCACATCGTCGTTTAATCATCAAAACATCATGAATCGTCATCTCATAATCGTCAATGTACTCATGGTACTTCACATCATCATTTTGTCATCAAACATCACCTACAAACATCTAATAAGCATCAATAACGTCACATCATCATATAATCATCAAAACATCATTTTCATCACATATAACACGTCAACACATAGCAGAAATTCACCGCAACATCACAACATCAATATAACACAAGGCAGATATTTTTCATGAATTTTAATTCAATAAAAAAATAATATTTTCGGTTCCAGGTCGCGCTAAGCACGCTACTCACTGCCTCAAAGAGGCGAAATTCCTTCAGACCACGCTAAGCGCGCTAGACCGCGATAAGCGGGCTCTGCGATTTCTGCAGAAAAACCCTGCGATAACAGCACTTCCCCATCTGCGATTCCACACTCTAAAACCCAAATTTTTCCTCAAATCATCACAGATTATGTTATTATAACCTATAACTATCATGTATACATTAATAACAACAATCATCCCATAATAAATCATCACAATTCATCATCCCTAACCTCAATTCCTAGATTTTCCCACAAAACCCCAATTACCCACAACACCTAATCTTTATATCACAAATATTGTAAAGCGATACTCCCCATACCTTAGAGTTTTGCTTCTTTCGATCTTTTCTCGAAGTTTCGCCAGAAATCTTCTATGCCCTAGCCTCCCTCTCACTTGTTCTTCAGAGCACCTTTTCCTCTTCCTCAAGAAAAATGCGAATAATGAGTTCCTTTCACTATTCTCTCTTAAAATACCCCTAAATGTGGTCTTCCCATCTTACCCCCACTAATTCTCCTCAAATGTCCACTCCGCCCTTAATTCCTCTAATAATATTTAATTTAAATAATAATACATCATATTCCATAACATATGCTATTATTTAATTAAATAACCCAAAACCTCATAAAATCACCGAGATCAACACAAATCACCGAAATTCACGAATATAATATTTAAATTAATTAATTAAATATTCTTACGAAATTTGGGGCGTTACAACTTTCAGCAAGGATGCAGGAAGCAAGTCGAAGGCAATTCTCGAAGTCATATACTCTGATGTATGTGGTCCTATCCAGGTGGATTTGATTGAAGGTAACAGATACTTTGTCACGTTCATAGATGATTTCACTCTAAAACTCTAGACTTACCTAATCAAGAAGAAAAGTGAAGTGATCGAGGTATTTGCCAAATTTAAATCTATGGTCAACAGACAAAGTGGTCGAAAGCTAAAGATTATGAGGACTGATGGTGGTGGAGAGTATGTGTCGAAAGATTTCGATGCATTATGTAAGAAAGAATGGATTGTGCATGAGGTGGTGCCACCCTACACTCCACAGCAGAATGGAACTGCAGAAAGGAAGAATAGAACCATCATGAATATGGTGAGAAGTATGTTGAAAGGAAAGCATCTACCCAAAGAATTATGGGGAGAAGTTGTGTCGACTGCAACATACATCTTGAATAGATGTTCGACGAAGAAGCTAGAAGGATTCACGCCAGAAGAATGTTGGTCTGGTGTCAAGCCTAGCCTAAGTCATTCGAAGGTGTTTGGATCTATAGCATATAGACATGTGTTTGGATCTATAAATTATCTTATACCTCATTTTTTTAAAAACCCGACATTAAAAGTACATTAATATTGTATTTAAATAAATTGAACACATTTTTTACCTCGGTATTGTTCTCTCGGTTTTTCTTAAAACTGAGATGTAAGCTCTAAATAATATTTTACTGAATTATTTGAATGTTAAGTTTCATTCACTTTTTACGCTCTAGCACTTTTCTTCGACTGAAACACCATTCTCTCAACCTAACAAACTGAAACATCCTCTTCTCGAAGGAGGAAGGAAGCTCGAACCTCAAACCAACACTTTTCTTTTACTCTCTCATCTTCTCTGGTATGTAAAACTCTCTCATATAATGGTGTTGTTGTTATTGTTGTTGTTGTCATTGCTGTTGTTGTTGTTATTGTTGTCGTCGTCGTCGTCGTTGTTATTGTTGTTGTTATGGTTTTTGAGACGTAAGGTATAATGTAGTGTTGTTATTTACTATTATTATTATTGTCATGGTTTTTTAGACTTAGGGTATAATGTGGTGTTGTTTTTCATGTATTTGTAGTTGTTGTTTATTGTTATTGTTATATTATTTTGGAAAGTTCATTTTGATTTTACGTTCAGAAGCTTTATGTTATTATGGATCGTAGTTGGATGGGAGCCAATGGATTAAGTAAAGAGTATGAGAATGGAGTGATTCAATTTCTTGAAATCGCAATAAAAAAAACCTTCCTAACAATAATGAGATTGTTTGGTGCCCTTGTAAAACTTGTCGAAATACATAAAAACATTCAAGGGATGATATATTTAATCATTGTTGTTGTGATGGAATTATTCAAAATTACATGAAATGGGTATGACATGGTGAAGTGACAATAAAAAGACCTATGTCACATAGAGTTGAAGATGATGAATTTATGAATGATACTCTATAGATATGATTCATGATATTGGAGTATATGCTTTTAAGAAAGCCCGTGTGGAAGATACTTTGAAAATTGAGATGAAAGATTTGTTATATCCGGGATGCAAAAAATTTACAAGATTGTCAATTGTGTTAATAATATTTAGTCTTAAGGCAGAAGGTGGTTGGACGAATAAAATTTTCATTGAGTTTCTTGAATTGTTGCAAGAAATGCTTCCAAAAAGTAACACGTTGTCGAACCATAGTTATGAGGCCAAGATATTATGTCCAATGGGTTTGGACTATGTCAAAATACATGTATGTCATAATGATTGCATATTATATAGGAAAGAGTATGAAAACTTGAAAGAGTGCCCAAGGTGTCGGGAGTCATGCTACAAGAAGAAGGATAATGGTGTTGAAGATGATGATGGTGTAACTAGAAAGGGTGTTCCTTCCAAGGTGATGTGGTACCTACCGATAATTCAAAGGTTCAAGAGACTGTTTACTAATGTAAATGACACAAAGAATATTAGATGGAAAAATTTTCCATGTAACTTATTCATCGCAATGGAAGAAAATTGATACGTTGTTTCCAGATTTTTCTCTTGAGCCAAGGAACCTTAGGCTTGGTCTTGAAACGGACGGAATGAACCCATTTGGTAATTTGTGTACTAATCATACTTCATGGCATGTTATTCTCATAATTTACAACCTATCTTTGTGGTTGTGCATGAAGCGCAAATATATGATGTTATCAATGATGATTTCGGGTCCAAAACAACCGGGGAACAACATAGATGTTTATTTAACGTAATTAATTGAAGATTTAAGAATTTTTTCGGAGGAAGGCATTTATGTTGATGATGCGTATATAGATGATAACTTTAAGTTGCTTGCCATGTAGTTTTGCACAATCAATGACTTTCCTGTATGCGGTAATTTGTCTGGGTACAACATCAAGGGACATAAAGCGCGTCCAATATGTGAGATTGTACATGCTTCCACCAATTAAAAACTGGAAAAATATTGTTTACCATGATCATCAAAAATTTCTAAGAAATAATCATTCATACCATATATTACGGAAGGGTTTTAATGGAAAACAAAAGTTTGGTATTGCTCTAAAGCCCTTAACCAGAAAGTATGTTTATAAAAGACAACAACACATTAATGTTGTCTTTAGAAAGAAACAAAAAATGTCCATGGAGAAAAATATTTGGAAAAAAAGGTTGGTGTTCTTTGATATTTCATATTGGTCTAGCATCGATGTAAGACATTGTCTTGATGTCATGCATGTGGAGAAAAATGTATGTGATAGTTTGATTGGAACACTTCTAAACATTAAAGGCAAGACAAAAGATATTAAGAAGTCCCATGAAGATATGATGGTGATGGGTATACGACAAGAGTTAGCCCCAAAAGATATAGGAAATAGAACATATTTTCCCCTTGCATGTCACACTCTATCTAAAAAACAAACAAAAAAATTTTTTGCGATTGTTTGTAAGGTATCAAAGTTCCCCAAAGGGTACTCATCAAATGTGAAAAAAGCTTGTGTCAATGAATGATCTCAAATTAGTTAGTTTAAAATCTCATGATTGTCATGTCTTAATGCAACAACTTCTACTAGTGGCTATCTGTGGCATTCTATCAAAAATGTAAGGGTAATTATAACCAAATTACGCTTATTATTTAATGATATATGCAGTTGCAACGTGATAAGATGCAAAATGAGAAACTACGGATATAAGGTGTACGTACATACAATCCTTAGGTGGTTTTGCACTTGGTTAGCCATCGAGGACGGACCCTATATTCCTCAAAGAGTTGTTGATGGCGTACCATGACTTAATACTTGTATTTATTAAGTTGAATATGTATCCTAGCTGTGTGAATTGATTCAGTTGTGTTTCTGACTTGATTCAAAGCATTTTTGTACTTCCTGACTCGATTCAAGACTTTCATGACTCGATTCATGAAAGTGTCTCCAAATTCTATTTTGGTTCTGTTTGTTCGAATCGATTCAACATCAGTTTTGAATCAATTCACAGGACTGGAAATTCCAATTTGAATTGATTCAGTAAGGGTTTCGAATTGATTCAGTACGCTAATTTGAATTGATTCATTTTAGAGTTGACTCAAGTCATCTGCCCTAACTGAATCAAGTCATAGGAATTATGAATCAATTCACGCTGCTACTTTAACTAACTTTTTGTACTTTTCTCTTTCATCTATAAATAGAGATTTCATTCTCTCTTTTCAAGAGTGAGAGATCAAAATTTTTCTAGAGCGAAAATGTTTAAGGGTTCTAGAATTGATAACGTTTATATGCTCAATCTAGATGACGTTTCAAATATTCGCACCAAGTGTTTAGTCACCCGGAGTGAAGACTCTTGGTTATGGCATAGCAAGAAGCAACATAGTGTTGCACTTTCAACCACCGAGGCTGAATATGTAGCCGCCGGTAATTGTTGTGCACAAGTCCTTTGGCTTAAGCAACAATTATTGGACTATGATTTAAAACTAGGTTGCGTTCCGATTAAATGTGACAACACTAGTGCGATAAACCTAACTAAAAACCCGGTACTCCATTCACGCACTAAGCATATAGAAATTAGGCATCATTTTCTTCGCGATCATGTGGAAAAAGGCGACGTAGTTTTTGAATTCGTGGACTCTAAAAATCAGCTTGCTGATATTATTACAAACCTTTGCTGTAAGTATAACGCAAATTCTCTTCCAATATCATAAAAACTTTTCTAAACAATATTTCACCATATCCGGTTCCGCTTGCGTAATCTGGTTTTTTGAAAAGAAGGGATTTTTGTAATTTTCTATTCAATCCCCCCTTCTAGACAAGTTACTCTATATTCAAACCAACAGCAGTAAATTCATTGAACCTGGAAATTTTTATGATTTGGAACATTAGGCTGAAATTATCTTGTGCCAATTAGAGATGTTTCCCTCTATCATTTATTGACATTATAGTTCACTTAATTGTTCATCTTGTAAGGGAGATTAGAATTTGTGGTCCAGTTTATTTATAGTGGATGTATCTGATAGAGCGATACATAAAGATCTTTAAAGAGTATACAAAGAATCATCATCATTCGAAAGATTCGATCGTTGAACGGTACATCACCGAAGAAGTTATTGAGTTTTGTACAAACTATTTGTCAGGAGTGAACTCTATAGAAATTCTTGAGTCTCTTCATGATGGTAGAGGTATTCATGGTTTAAATGTTAAGAAATTTGACTGATATGTAGTTCTTTAAGCACATTTATATATATTGAATAACCTTAGTGAAGTTCAACCTTACTTGACCATTCACAATAGTCTTATCAAGGAAAAATTCCCCCAGATAAGTGAAAAAATATTGTTGACAGAGCATAACAAAACTTTCATAATTTGGTTTAATGAAAGGGTTTCTAAAGAGATTAGTGCATCGGAGATAATTAAACGGATGTCATAACTTGGAGTGCATACGAAATTACTAAATATTCATTTTATACAAAATCAAAGGATGATCGTAGTACCGTGCAAAATAGTGGGGTTATGGTTGAAGTTGAATCCATGTACTTCTCTACTTTGAAAGATAAGAATCTTGTACTGGTATCTAGAGCATACTTTGGGGTCATTGAGGAGATTATATAGATTGATTATTTTACTTTTAAAGTGTCTTTATTTAAGTGTAAGTGGATTTCCAGTAACACTGGTGTAGAAACTGATGCATTAGGATTCACAGTGGTTGATCTTCGAAAGGCGACTTATATGAACGAACTATTCATCATGGCATCCCAAGTAACAAAATTTATGTCACTGATCCTTCTAACACTTTTTCTACAAGGAAAATATATTCCTGATAGTGATGAAAATCAAGATTTAAATTTTCATACACCCTCTTTCGCAACACGTGTACATCTCTCATCAGAAGAAAATGATTATGATTATAATGTGCATGATATTCGTCATGATCATCAAGAGGGAATATGGGAAAACTAGTAAATAAATGTTTTATATCACTTAGTAAGATATATTTAGTCATTTATCTTTTTATATTCTTTTTACTAAAAATTTAATGATGTTGTTGTTTGTGATCTTAATTGGTTTCAAATGTGATTCAAATTATAGGTGTTTAACGATCGGTGATAAATCATATAAGCGAACTTTTGGACAGCCTACAAGGCTTTGCAAATGGTGTAAAAAATGTATATTTTTGGTACAATGATTCTATTTGAGAAATGGGCAAATGTTACAAATTATCTATTTCAAAAATGGCCAAAATATGGTTCTGTAATAATGTATTTGTTTCCAAAATGGACAAAATTTGGTTCTGTTATACAGGTTCAAACCAAAAGAGAAAAAAATAACAATGTTTTCCCCTCGGTTATTATTTTAAACTGAGGTAATAATACTACTATATCACCTCGGTTTCTCAAATAACTGAGAGTAAATGTGTGGCACGTCATCCAGTTTTGAAAAATAATAAAAATGCAGAAGATGAGGATCGAACCCATTCGAATAACATGTTACCCCTCGGTTTTGCAATAACCGAGGGGTAAAGTGGCAAGTTTTCATGGCATCCTTCGTTACCTCGCCTCTTTAACCGAGGTTTAATCCCTTTGTTATCCGATGTAAAAAGGGTATATTCGTAATAGTGACTCTTGGGGAGGGAGAAACTCTCTAATTCATTATACTTCCAAAAATTGTTACAAGAGATTATAAATGAGTAACAAAAAAAAGTCTCTCACGTTCTCAAGAACAAACCCTATTCTTTTCCCAGGTGTTTCTCAATTTTTCCAACTCTCTACATATGAATCACAGGAACTTGAGGGATTTAGAAGTGTTTTTTAATCCTTTTAGATACCTCCAAAGATTTACCGAGTTTCAAGAACTCAAAGGAATTTACTTGCCTCTATAACTAGTACTATCACCTATTTCATTTGCCTTCTTATCTTAACTAACAAAAGGTGATATATATGCATTTTATAACTACCGAAACCTAACAAATCCAAAATGAACCCAAAACACAACTCATCACCAAACAGATCCATAAACTGAATTAACCTGGTCCAATACCTACGACCCGCTTAAATGCCACTACGCCGACGACCCACCTCTGCACCGACAATGATATTCCACGTGGCTCTATCAAAACCATCCATTTTCACCCGCTGGATTTCTGCTTTGTAGCTCTGACATCTACATCGACTTCCCTACTGCTTTTTCGTGGTCCTAGTTTTTTGTAACCTCTCAACATATTTTCTTTCTCTTCATCACTTAAGATTTTGAGACACATTTCCACAAAGAGAGATGGTTGTACTCGTCAAAAGCTCACTGGTGGTTCCACATATTTAATTTTGCATATCCCCTCTAAGAGTTTCTTTGTTAGTTTCAACAATGACGAGCATGTGTGTGAAAATGCTTCCATTTCACTAGTGAATCTATTTAGTAACCTCATTATTGTAACTAAGTTGTGAATGGAGAAGAAAATGTGGTAAGAAATTTGAGTACGGACTTTTTGTTGCTAATGAATCTCCGGACGTCGATCTAAATGAATTACAGTGAAAAATGTTTCATCATTTATTGTCGGGTCTCCTCTGGATTCGAAAGTTTTGTTCCAAACAACGGGATAATAGAAGAATTTGATTTTCTTCTTGGTGATAAATATAAAAAAAACACAAAGATAAAAAAAACCACGGTAATGAAGACACTCTAGAGATTAAAATACTCAAAATAATTTGTAATTGAGAGTGAAACACTCACGAAATGAGAATTCAATAACTTTAAAGTGATTACAAAACCGTGATTCACTGATTCCAATCTTAATGAAGTTGGATGTTGTGGAACGAAGATGCTTACAACACGATTAATAACATAGAGAAAATTTTCAAAATTCATCATATGACACTACAACATTTTTTACTTTAGGCAACAGAGGAATAGACAACGGCTAAGAAAGTGTTTCTTGAAGAGGCATAAACCCGGCTTTTTTATCCGTTAAAAAGTTTCTAGGTTTTATATAAAAACGTCCCCTTTTCACTTTATCTTCAACCCATAGTTTCTTAAAATGTGGGTGAATTACAATCATTGCCTATTCATTTCTCTTCTACCTTTTGATCCAACATATCAAAATTTTCCAAAGAATTTAAAGGTTGAGATTCTCCGAAAGCAATATCACCATTTATATTTTGTTCTTCAATTTTTTTGAGAATTTCTTAATGCACCCTATATATTTCTTAGGCAACACGTGAAAATACTTAAATGCCCCTAGATTTTAGAGATGCATCTACGGACGCACCTTCACACTTTAAAAGAACCAGAAATGCATTTCCTTATAAATTTAAAACATATACCATGCATCACACTCAGAAGTCATTTTACAAGTTTATTGTACCGAAGATGCATCTCCGTTTATTTTACGGAGATACATATCTGTAACATATCAGAACAGAGTAGTATGTGTTATGTTTTGTTGATGGGTATTCATATGAAGATTTATAAGTGTTATGTACAATAGTATGTGACGAGATTTAAATCATACAATTGACATGCAAAACATGACATATATAAATCTAGATGATCCAAAAATGTCATATATAAATAATTTCGAAAACAACGATAAAGTAGCACGAGGTGAAAATAAAACACAATCCAAAATAAATACAAAGTACAACTACTATATATTACTGCACTATTGTGTATGTAGGACTCCATCTCCTCTGCCTCCTCTGACTCCTCGGGCTCCTCGACCATCAATCCCCCCCGCTCTCCATCGCTGTCTTCGGTACATCAATGTCCCCCTGTGCCTCCGCCATTATGGCATCTAGGACCTGCCTCACATCAGACCCATCAGGAAAGATACCTTTGTCAATGCATGTTTGTGCAATCTCCATTATGCGACAATATCTAAGCAAGACATCCTCAGCATGATCTAACTGTGTCTGCTCCTCCTCTAGTATCTCCGGATGAGATGGCCTCGGTGGATCTCCTAGAGCAGCATGCACCATATACGAATGTGACACCCTAAAGAACCACTTGATGTACCCGTCAACGTAGCTCTAGTCGCTCTCAGCGATGATACTCTGGGCCTCTTTTGGTACCAGATGACTCTCATAATCATCAAACATGGCATCCATTTGTCTACATGTCAAAGTAGGAGGAGGAGAGACAACATGGTGTCTGGGAATGGTCTGAGTGTAGCCGAACTGCTGCATCGCGCGCTCGGGCAGATGAGGAGCAGTGAGACGTGATCCGCAGGCCAACCATCTCAGGCATAACACTATCTTGTCAAACGGTTGTGTCTCAAGGTGATCCACATAACTGTTGAAATGCATGTCCTCAACAACTAAACGGTTCAGATACGCTATGAACGATTATATCGTCTAGTTCCCTCTGAGCGGGGCAAATGCAATAGCACACGACATATCCTCAGTGTAAGTCGGTACACTCGCCCAAACGGAGATACGCGGGAAGTGCTTGAGGATCCAAGCCTGAAAAATTTGGAACACATGAATCATCAGTAATGGCATTGCAATGATGAAATAAAAATGACACAGAAAGATTAAAAGACCAATAAATATTACCATCAGTAGTGTGATGCTACCCGTGACCTGCTTCGTCTTCCACCTACATCCCTATGATAGCTTCGAGTACGGGTAGACCAAACAAGCGGACCCCCAGTTGTACTCATGGATATGCTCGAAGTCTTTGAAGTATCTTAGGTAGACGATATATGTATAAATGGCACTCTTGTCCACAAAAATCGCAGTTCCAACCAAATATAGCAGGTATGTTCTCATAGCATAAGCTCTATGGAGCCCCACTTGCTCGTCATACCTTGTAGCCTATTATGTACTAACGATATCATCTGTGTATACCTTTTTTCAGGAATTCAAAACTTGCATGAGCACCCCTGGTTCTATCCAACTCCTCCATCGCATCCGCTGGGTCAACTCCCAGATAGTCTACCATCATCTCGAGTGTCTCGTCTTTGGTAATCCTCCCATGATCTAGAAGTTTACTCTGATCGGAATATGTAGCAAACACGACACATAGTCGAGTGTGATAGACATCTCACCATGCGGAAGATGAAATAACGAGGTCTCTAAGTGTCATCTCTCCACGAATGCATTAAGCATCTCGTGGTTGATCGTAATATAATCGGTCATGCACAAGTCCTTCATCCTAGATAGGGACAAAGCTATCTTAAACCATTCCTCATTCAGCTGAGGCAAGCCAGTAAACTTCTGCTTGTGGTTAATAAACTTCAGCGGATCACGGTCCTGTAGAAAATAAAAATCAATGTAAGAAACTTGTAATATATTAATAAACATAAATTTAAAAAAATGAATCCAACTAATACTACATCTTCGTCCTAGATATGTCTGGCAGTATGGTCTGGGTACAGAGGTAGTTGTGACAAACCTACAGGACCTCCTCCAAATGCCTCTGACTCAGCATCCTCAACAACCTCCAAAGGTGGCACTGGCTCAGCAGCATCAACGGTATGAGGTGCCATTGGCTCAGTAGGAGGTGGAACTGGCTCAGTAACATCAGCAGTAGGAGGTGGCACCGGTGACTCGGATACGTCTGGTGCTTGAATAGGTGAAACCTAACGCCTGCGATAGGATGGAGGAGTGGTGCGTCGGTAGGTGAAACTCGTCTCCTACGGGAAGAAGATGGAGAAGCATGAGCCCCAGATGTAGATGTCTTTGCATGGCCAATGTGAACATGAGCCTCTGAAACCTGACTCTTCTCCTGCCGCACTGATGCATATTGTGCAATCCTCTTGTGCCTCAGTCTATTGTGTCTATCAGTCATAATGCTTGTAAGTTAAAGTTAACCAGACAATTAGTGCAAGCAAGTAACACTGCAAACAAGAAAATTAAAATATAAAAAAACACACACATAAACTGATAATTTATGGAGATGTATCTCCAGGTAATATGAATCCAAACGTTGAATAAATTCGGAGATGCACCTCCGGAATTTTGCAACTGTGCAGTTCTTCAATGATGGCAATGCAGAAATGTAAACCTCAAAATTTCGATTTGATCGTGATTTTCAACAAACAAACTAGTTATACAACATGTATAAACTAACTTATAGCATTTTCTACTCATTTGATACCTAAATTATCATTTTCTACTCATTTACACCAAAACTAAAAAAAATAAAAAAAACTTGTCAAAACATCAAAAACTTATAGTTTTTCACTTTGCTTCGGTGTTGGATGATGTTTCTGATGTTGATTGATGACCCTTTGAGTTTGATTGTTGATTTTGGAGTTGGTGATGAAAAAAATTGAGAGTTTGTAGAGAGTTTTGAGTTTTTGCCGAAGTGAGGAAGAAGAATGATTCTGGAACGATATAAGCTCTAAATAATTTTGGAGATGCATCTTCGAAATAAATTTGAAGATGCATCTCCAAAGTGTTTTGACGCTAACTCAAAATTAGATACGTTCGAAAATGCATCTCCGAAATTTGAAAGCATTTAAGTCTTTTCATGTATTGCCTAATTAACATATCGGATGCATTAAGAATTTTTTTTTTCATATAATAGAAGATAAGTAGTGTAGAACTGTTGTCCATAGAAAATAGAGTGTGGTCTTCAAACTTGAAATTCTTGAGATGGAAAAAATATGGAGCATATAAACATTATATTCATGTGGTAACACATTTTAAATTATATCTCATTATTAATTGCGGTGAGATATAACCAAATGTTTGTGTGTAATTTAATTTTTTATTGGATTTCGTAGTTTTAATTGACAAAATTTTACCTTTTAAAAACAGAGGATTTCTTATTACACTATCCATGTTTCTTAGGTATCACACGAATTTTTATATTTGTCCCTAATTTCCGAATATACACATCTAGACGCACCATTTTTTTAAAAACATTGATTTGTTCTGGATGTGCATATCAGGAATAATTCCTGATGTGCAAATCCGGAAGAAATTTTTAATTCAATTCATAATATTTAATAATGAATCATTTAATTACAATTCATAATTTAATTCAATGGTTACTATTAAGTCCTCTTATCTCCTATATTAAAATGTCCTCCTTGATAATATTAAATGTTCATTAAAAAATATTCATTAATAAAAAAAAATATTCATTAATGTAAATGGAAATTAATATAGATCTAGACTAATAAATTATAAGTTTTAAATCATTTCATATAGTATAAAGGTCTAACGATTTATATAAATGAAAATTAATCTTTTTGGCTTAATTGCAATTTTGGTCCCTTATTTTCATTTTTTTTTTTAGTTTTGATCCCCCTATTTTAAAATCCGGAATTTGTGTCCCTATATTTTCAGTTTTTTTTTAGTTTTGATTCCCCTATTTTAATATTCGAAATTTTTGTCCCTCCATTTTTCATTTTTTTTAGTTTTAGTCCCATTATTTTTATTTTTTTAAACTTTTGGTCCCACTATTAAATTAGTTCCAAATTAGAAAGGGGGACTAAAATCCAAAAAAAAACTTAAAATAGGAAACCAAAACTAAACAAAAATGAAAATAAATGGACCAAAATTCTGAATTTTAAAATAGGGTGACCAAAACTAAAAAAAAAACTAAAAATGGAGGGACCAAAATTCCGGATTTTAAAATAGGGAGATCAAAACTCAAAAAAAAAACAGAGGGACCAACATTGCAATTAAGCCTATTTTTTTCTCCTCTTGCTTATTGTTGACGAGACTTGTTATTAGAAATTATTAATATGAATAATAATTATTTATGCTTAACTTAACAAACAATAAATTTATTTTTTAATGGGAAATAGACATTTAATATTATGAATGAATATTTTTTTTCTTTATTAATGAATGCTTTTTAATGAATATTTAATATTATCAAGGAGGACATTTTAATATAGGAGATAAGAGGACTTAATATTAACCATTGAATTAAATTATGAATTGTGATTAAATGGTTCATTATTAAATATTATGAATTGAATTAAGAATTTCTTCCGGATTTACACATCAAGAATTATTTCTGATATACACATTCGGAACAAAACAACGTTTTTTAAAAAAATGATGCGTCCGGACGTACATATCTAAAAACTATGAGCAAAAATAAAAATTCGCGTGGTACCTAAGAAACATAAATTGTGTAATAAAAAATCCTCTAAAAATATATAAGTGAGACGGTGTTTGGTGTTTGTTCAAGTCGGATGTCTCTCAACTTAATAAAACATACAAATATTGTTATAACAATGTGCATATTAATTAAATTTTATAAAAAAAATTATAATTCGAAATATGCATTAGTTATGTTAAAGGTAACGGTAAGAGGTGGCTAGATAGACTAGTACATTATTCATGCATAGTACTATGAAACAAAGTATGTGTGAAATTAAATTGAGAAAAAATAAAAAACATATATTAATAATGTGTTGGTTTTATGAAGCAAGAGAATCCCCGCTTACTTTATCTCAATCACCCGGCGCAACAACCGGTTACTCCATGTGCTTTCCCTTCCTCCACTTTATATTTATCTTTATAAATAGCAATCTCTTATTGAGTTGTATGCTTCATTGCTACAATGGGAAACTGCTTCACAAACAACAAAATATTAGCACATGGTCATGAAAGCTACAACAATCAAGCAAAAGTTGAGGAGATGAAAACATCTTCATCGTCGAAGTTCGAGCCGCAGCCGTGGAAAGAAAAATGCATGAAGAAGAATAAGAAAGTAAGGTTTGAGATACAAAATGATGAAGAAGTTGATAGAAGAAGTGATGGTAATAATTCTAGAAATGTGAGGAGGATTAGAGTGGTGATGACTCAAGAAGAGTTGAAAAAGATGTTGAGTTGCAAAGATGAATATGAGAACACTACATTGGAGCAATTACTTGGTGTTATGAGGTTAAGAGGAGGGAAAATTTGTAAACATGATTTGGGTGTCGATTCTTGGAAGCCTGCTTTAGAAAGCATTCCAGAAGGTCGATTAATTAAGTAGTGATATGTTATTTTTGTCCGTAGACAAAATGGTAATGATCATTACAAGTTCACACAAACATAATTAATAATGTTTGAATTCTAATGATAATGTTCAAACTATTAATATCGATTTTTTTCGGTTGACCTAAAATTTACATTTAATTAGTAGTGATATGTTTTGTTAATGATAACTTTGTATAAATGATTATAATGAATTTTTATGTTGTTTTAATTTGGTAAATTAATGTATTAATTTTTCGTTTTAGTTTGATGTAGCAGTTTGACTTGATTTCTAAATCAATTAAAGGGGCTTTAATTTGGCTTTAGGAAACAAAAAACTAATTAAAGTGAGATGAATATTATGCTGGATGAGGCTTTGATTCTACAATTTCTTGCTCTATGAATGATTATTTTTCTTATATGAATACATTAATAATCATTCATGTAACTTTGCAATGTAACTCTGTCTAATTTAAAATGTTAGAAGGTAAATGCGATATAATGCATCTAATGATGTTATGCGACAAGACTCATCCTCTGACTTTCCTGTTCAATGATTTTGATAACTCATGTTATTTTAATAAATGAATAATTAAAATATATTATTTTAATACATAAAAAAATTTGTTATTTTAATAAATGAATGATTAAAATATAATATTATTTTAATATAAGTATATAAGAAAATTATTAATGAACCAAATCACCAGAATCAACAAACAGTAAAGTTATTGAAGTCATTCCTCATTCGTGTCTATATTTATTCTCCTTTAAACTAAGTGGCATTTCAAAAACATCTTTCACATAACTTCTAACTTGTTTTTCATTACTCACTTCACTTTAATTTAATTCCTCATCATGTTACGTCCAAGTACACGCATTTTTGGACAGAAAATAAGTTTCTTCAATAGATTAAATTAAGAGCATTACAGATGAAAATAATGTGTTTGGGACATTTCACACCCACGCTTTAAAGCTAACAGTCAAACAAACTAAGACTTGAACAATATGATACTGAGAAGTCGGAATTCAAAAGAAGTTTACCAAAAAAAAAATCTAAAACCTAGAACCCAAATTGACATCATCCACAAATGGTCATTGGCAAAGGAGAAGAGAAGATTCCCAGTCTTTGATTCTATTCAGTTTCGAATTTTTTTTACCAAATACACCACAAATACGAAATCCATGTGTTTGGTGCAGAGATGAGATTACCGGTAATAACCACAACAAAGTGTAGCCACAAAATATCATTCCAAACTACCATGCATTATTGAGCCTTTCTAACAAACATCATGTGTGCACACAAAAAAAAAACTACTTTAAGCTCAAAATACAGAACAGTGCACAAGACAAAATAACAACAACACCACAAATACACATGAGGATTTACCTAGTAGCTAAATATAACAAACCTAGAAGATGCCTTAGTGGCGTTGTTGGCGGCAGGAATGGCCTCAGATCTGTGTGCGTTGGAGCCACCGTGAAGGAGGGAGGCAGGGGCGCTGGCTCTGGTGGTGATCTCTCTACCTGGGGAGGAGCTATGACAGATGTGGGAGAGAGACCGATGATGTGTTCTGAGGTTATGGGGGCTGTGGAAGGATGGAGTAATGGAGAGATGGACGGAACATTGACGTTTTCAAGAGCAAACCCCAAAGAATGGGGAGTGAGGCATCCACTAGGGAAGAAAAGGGTCTCCAAATAATGGAGGAGAAAACTCTAATAGAAGGTTCATAGGGAATAAGGTAGAGAGAAGGCAGAGCTTCTCTCTCTAGAATGTGGTGTTATTTCTTCCATGTGCATAGAAAAATATAAAACTTTTAACAATGCCTTGAATAAAATAAAATTTAAACAACATCAGACAAATATGAGATAATGTATTACATGAGTCACTAAACCCAAATGCTTTATTGAATGCGACACTTCCTCGCAACTTGAGGGGGTGCAAAAATATACATCACTGAAATCTCAGATGCAAAACATGAAATTCTAAGTTATCATTATTATTTTGGTAATAGCAAAACTGCATAAAGAAGATTCACAGTGCTTGACGGATGAAGTCTTATGACATGTGCAAGCAAGTTCCACCTGAAAATATAACATTAATCTATGTCAAAAACAAGGTACTGAAGCATAATTTTCAAAAGCTGAATAAATGTTTTGCGACCAAAAACAATCAAATATGAATCAAGAAAGAGATAAAACTACCTTAGGATCAAACATACTGCTCAGATATCAGTTGTGACTGTGATATCATATGAATAAGTGACGAATTGCACTATACAGATGATAAGACATGGCTAAGGCAGAAATCTCTACTGCAAGTAGGTGGAGTTTTGATGAATAGAATACAAACTGGTAGAATGAATCATAGGTGAGACTAACCAAACCCAATTTCATGTATATCATATAAAAAAGCAAGGTGACAGCTACTAGGAAAGCTCCAGCAATTCTATTGCAAATTGAAAGCGTTGAAGAAAGCTGGGGCTGATAAACAGGAAGATGAGGAGATAATGGGCGAAAACCAGAAGGCGATTTTATCTCACTGGTTTTACTTGGGATGTCACTCATAAAACGTCTCTGACCAGCCAGTCCCAACGTGTCAGCAGCCACACTTCTCTCAAAGTTTCTTGCCATCAGAGCACTGACTCCCTATTGAAATGTAAATGTCATCAACCACATCAGGAAAGCCAAATAGATTAGACTCAATTCACAAATGATAAAGTAACTCACCAATAGCATTGGACTCTTTCCAGCCAGCACATTAGTGTTCAGTCCAAGAGCCTGGTATCTCTGACATAAGAGAACAATTCCATGGCAATTAGAAATTTAATAGAACTAAGAAAAGTTAGTGATTATGCTTCACATTATCTGGATCAATACATTTATTAATTATTTTGAGTTCTAGAACAAAGAAGGAAGGAAAATAAACTATATTCCATGCAAGATGGTACTAGGCAGTGAGGGATCTTTTTATGGAGATAGGAAGGCCATGGCCTTCCCAAAACACAATATTCTTAATAGGTATATATACATATTATAACATCTTTTAGATGATATATATTCTGTGTGAGCATATATGACTGATATATAAACAATTCACAACTTCGTCTGACCCTATCGTAATATCAAGTAATGCTTGCAATAACAAGACACAAGTCTATATAATCTAAGAAAGACTAGATAGTTGAGACATGCACAGAAGAAAAAGTGGGAAATCTGGTTCCAGTTGTTAGTTAGAATTGGTATTTGACTACTTTCCATTAGCCAACAATCATGTTTATGACATAAGAGCTCTTTGCATGAGAGCTTATGTTGAATTAACTATTTGTGCTTGGATGTGCATTGAACAGTGCTTACAGAAAAACAAGTGTTTTGAGTAGTAATTTTTATTTGAAATTTTTAAAAAAAAATACTATTCATCTTTCACATATTAAAATTGCTGCAAAAATAGTATTACAAAAATTATGATATACCACAATTTGTTGATTAAATAGTCAGATTTTTGGAACTGACAATCATGAAAGCAACAAAATAGAAAGAAAGCAAATCCCATCATATTTTAAAACAGAAAGATGAGAATAATAAATATGTAGACCGTGTAAAATAGCCACATACAAACAATATGAGTGGCATCAGATTTAAAAATCTCAGGGTACTAGTACTAACTTTTAAGTGAAAAACTATGGTAGTGCTAAATTTCACAATCTCTGTTAAGTTTAGTTTCTCCTTTTCTAACTAGTTTACACAATCAGTAAGAGAAATCCCAATAGCAGAAGCACTAAGGCAACAAATTGAGATTCAAAAGAGATTGGAAAAGCAGCTAGAGGTACTCTGTCATATTTTACTTCCATTATATTACTACATCCTTGTATATAATTAGTGAGAATAGAGTCTCAAGGGAAGTATTTGCAGACAATGTTATAGAAAGCACAGAGAAGTTTCTCTATAGATGGACAAGGCAATCTTGAAGCACCAAAAACTCAATTGGCTGAATTCATCACACACTTGCCAAATTTCATGGAAAACATCAATAAAGATAGTAAAGAAAACATAGTAAACATGAATGAATTTGATAATTATAACCATAGCTCAGCTTTTAATTATCAATAAGTACTAGACACACAAGAAAATAAGGAACCAAAGGTGGTTCAACACAGATAAACTTAAGCATTAAAGGTGGCATTTGGCAATGAACTTGTATCACTCATATAACAATTCATATTTTACAAGAACTTGGGAGAGTATAAAAAATATACAAATGCAAACTGTTCATTAATTAAAATCAATAACATTAATAAACACACTGCTTTTATACATTAATTAAAAACCACACATTTTCAAAACAAAACATCTCATCAGTTAATTGTAATGTAGCAACAGCAATAACACCTTATTGCAGTTTATTAAAATTCCCCTATGCTATTGCCTTGCTAAGACAACCTATGAAGCACGGACAACAGAAACACGACACCAACACCGACACAGGCACATCAACACTGATACTAATTTTAAGAAAACGAATAAATTAAACGCAATCACAAGTGTCAGTCGGTTTCGGACTTTGATACGGATACATCTTTTTTCAGTGTTGTCGGTGCTGCAGACAACTTCTATTACAAAGGAAAAATAAATAAGATATAGCATTACATAAGCGATTATGAGACAAAGGTAGATATAAACCTATCTATAGCTAAAAATTTAAAATCACTTTATAGAACACAAAAACACACGCAAGTGATGAGAAAATACACGTACCAAAAAATTGATCACATTAGAATCACCACCAAGCTTACTCTCCGGATTTTTGGGGAAACCAGTCGTGTATCCCTTGGTAGGGTTTTCTTCCACTGAAATAACATGCACATTCAATCAGAACATGAAAACTCAGCATCAGCTAATAGAAACACACACAACTAATATAAAAAGCACGCGATTCGAAAACAGAACGGAAATAAGCATAATAATAAATTGAACGATGAAGTAAAATAATAAAATAATTGAATTAATTGCAGAAATTGCTAAGAGATTGGAGAATCGGTACCGATGGGAAGAGTAGCGGAGTTGCGGTGGAAGAGTTCGGTGGCGGCGGGAGAGATGGATCCGATCTGGTTGTTGGAGCGGGGGATGGAGGAGAAGGCTCTAGAAAGAGAAAAGGAAGATAAGAGCTTAGATTTGCTTGATCGGAGGAGGCAAGACATGGTGGTGGAAGAATTGGAAGAGTATGAGTGATTGGAAATGGAGGAATCAACGGAGCGAGTGCCCAGTGAAAACGATGAATCCGCAAGAAAATGAGTACAGAGAGAACGATGAGGTGGATATTGGGGGCGTGTGGAAGACGAACTCGAAATAGGGCCACGTGCTAACAGTGTTTAAAAACCGGGCCAACGGTCTCACCGGTTCAACCCAAAACCAAAACATGGTTAGGATAAACTGGTTGGTTTTTCTATAAAAAAATTGTTATAAATTTGTTAAATTAAGAGCATTTCTTAATGCATCCTATATTCTATTAAAGCACTAAATATATATTTGAAAACGTCTCAAATTTTGGAAATGCATTTTTAGCCGCATCGCATATACCACAATTTATTTGTTTTTGAGTCATATCTCATTTTAATGATTTAAATTATTTTGAAAATGTATTTTCGGAACTCACATAAGCACATGCGCTTTGTTGTTTTTGTCTATGCATCATATTTCATAGTGGTCAAACATTGTGCAGATTCACATCTGGTGGACGTTTTTATTAAACTTTTGCAATTGATTCTGAGCAAAATATCATTAGACACAATCTGAAATGAGTACTTATCTGAGCTCTCAGTTATTGTGAGTTTAGTCTTTAAATATTTGTAATTCAGCTTTTCAGAGGTTTTGCGCTCTCATTTTGATTTTGTCAGCTTGCCTCATGTTAAATCAACGTCTATTATCGTAACTCTTTACAGGTGGCTGCAATAGCATAACAATTCGCTATGTTAATAACAAAGATCGTGGGTTTATGCCGAAAATACATTTTCGAAGACATTCCAGAAATACATCTCCGAAATAATTTAAGTCATTAAAATGGGACGTGGCTCAAAAACGAATGAGTTATGTTGCAAGAGGTGCGTCCAGAGATGCATCTCTAAAATTTAAGAGACATTTTCGGATTTTCACGTAGTATCTAAGTAGTATATAGGGTACATTAAGAAATGCTCTAAATTAATACATAAAGTTTAAATAAGTTTAAATGTCACTAAGTAAAATAATACATACATCATTCTCAATTTACTATTATCTCACTCTCAATTTACTATTATCTCACTTATTATTTATGATCATTAGAATGCACTAATAGTTAACAAAGATAATGTGATATATTTATATTCTCTCTTTCATTTATCACATTTTCTTAATTAGTGTGAAATACTCAAATATAACATTTATTTTGTAACTGAGGGAGTATATAATAGTTAGGGGTAGCAAACGGGAATGCACGTTCTGTTTAGACCTGTCCCGCAAAAGCTCATAAAAATACGAGGCAGGCTTTGTTGAGAGTGCACGCTTAAAACCTTGTCCAGCCCTGAAAAACAAATGAGTGTTGGGTGAGGCGGGTTTGCGGCCATGCCCGCAAAAGGATTAGATGAATGATGAAATAAAAAATGTTTCAAATTATTTGAAAGCGAGGAACATACTTATCTTAGTTTTAAGCGTGAAAGTATTAATACTCAATTTTACATCGTAAGAGTGAAAAGGCTATATGGGACGCTATTCAAACCCTTTACGAGGGAACAAATGAAGTCAAGGATTTTAACATCAATATGTTAATAAAGGATTTGAACTATTCAGTATGGAACCCGGAGAATCCGTGAATTACATGTAGACTAGGCTCATCCATTTAATTAACAAACTAAACAATTTAGGAAAATCTCTTTCTAACCAAGATTGTGCTAACAAATAAATTAAGGTCTATGTGCAGGGAATGGCAGAAGGTTACCGCCATAAAAGAATCTAACGGGCTTAGTACTTTAGACATCACGAAGTTGTTTGGGAAACTTATCAAACATAAAAATGAGATGAATCGACTCGCGAATAACGAAGTAAAGACGAAAAATAAAGAGAATGGAAATAAAGAGAAAAGGTATTTTTCTTTGAAAGCTCCGTCATATAAAGAGAAGAATTAAAAGGAAGAAAGTGATCATTTTGAGAAAGAAGCTCCTAAAGAAGAAGACGTGAGTTTATTCGTTAGATGTTACAATCGATACTTGAAAAAAAACAAGCTCAAGCATTCCGACAAAGGTTAGGTCAATTTTAAAAAGAATCATCCGCTTAAAAGAGATTATAAGAAAAGGATAATTATATCACATGTTATTAGTGTAGAAAATTGGGACATTGTAGAACCACTTGTCTGAGTCTCACAAAACATCATAAAAAGAAGGATAAGAAATTCTATAAGACGAGAGACAAAAACGCAAAAGGTCATATAACCTATATCACGTGGGAATAAGAGGATTAGAGCTCCTCCTAATATTCTTACTAAAGCTCAAATGATGTGTGTGTTAACTTATGTTTAATGGCACGAAAGAAAAGTGAAGACTCGCAGGTATATAGTTTTGATATTGAAAGTGAATTTTTATATAGTGAATTGTCGAAATTGTTTGATGATCTGTATGTGGGTTATATAAATGCTTTTAAGAAAATTTCTCTCCAAAATAAAATGATTTAAAATTTTGAAAAGGAGATTAATGATCTTAATAGCGCATTGGATTCCTTGAAAGAGGCACCTGCATCTCTATTTGATGAGTGTGTTAATATTTCTGACACTTTAGCTAAAAGGGTTGAAAAAGTATAGTGTGTTACTTGTCCAACTTTAAAATCTGAAATTGAAAATCTCAAAGGACAAATAACACATGTTATTTCACTATCTACTACTAGTTCTATTTCTTCAAGTGATAGAGGGATTGTTTTTAAGAAAACCCCTCATGTTTCTAAAAGAAATAGAAAAGATAATAAATTAAAGTTGTATGTCATTATTATGGTGACAGCGAATACATTAGACCTCTTTGTCATATTAGGAATGTTAAGTTCCTATGGTAAAATGACATGGATATCTAAGTGTTCCTTAACTAACCCATAAGAACACATCTAAAATTGGGTACCTAGTTTTATCTATTGATATTTTGTGCAGGAGTGTCTGGGAATATTAATGAATTCTCAAGACAAGTGGAGGAAGATGTATCCAATCATATTTTTGATCGTTTTGTATTATTTTTGTTGTATTAGTGTTGTTATTTGCTAACTTTACTTGTGCATAAAGTTTAGTTCTAGATCATCGTAATTGGTATAATTGTTCATTTCTTATCTATTTTTGTGTAGTCGCATTTAATTTATCTTGTTGTGTTTGCATCAAAACTATTTTTCATATGCATCAAAATTATCTTTCATCTACATCAAAATAATGTTTTTGCTGCATTAAAATCTTTTTCATTAAGTTCACCTTGCATTAAAAGGTTTTTACATTAAATTATTTTCATAAGCAAAGCATATTCTTTTAGTTAAAATCTACGTTAATGATATTATATTTGGTGCAACTGATGTTGTTCTTTGCAAGATGTTTGCTAGTGTCATGTAAAGAATTTGAGATGTCTCTTATGGGATAGCTCATATATTTTTTAGGATTGCAGATTAAGCAAACCTAAGAAGGAACTTTCATAAGTCAAACGAAATATTGCTTGGATCTTCTCAAATTTTCGATATGCAAAGTTTGTGAAACATCTCAACACATATTGCTTCAAATGTGTTGATTGACGAAGATGGAAATGGAGTTGAAATGGACATCACCAAATATCGATGTATTATAGGATCGTTAACCTATTTGACGGTGAGTAGACCATATATTATATTTAGTGTATGTATGTGTTCCAGATATCAAGCGTCACCTAAGGAATCCCATTTTAAGATCGTAAAAATAATTTTGAGGTATCTTAAAGGAACCTCGCAGTACGGTCTTTGGTTTCATAAAGGTAGTGAATGTAGCTTAGTAGGTTTTTTCTAATTTTGATTTTATGGGGTGTAAGTCGGATAGGAAAAGCACTAGTGGTACTTGTCACTTGTTTGGAAATTGTTTGGGTTCTTGGTACAGTAAAAATCAGCATATTGTTGCTTTTTTACCGCCGAGGCTGAATATGTAGCCGATGGTAGTTGTTGTGCACAAGTCTTATGGCTAAAGCAACAATTGCTAGATTATGATTTAAAACTTAGATGCATTTCGATCAAGTGCGATAGCGTGCGATAAGCCTCACTAAGAATCTAGTACTTCACTCATGGGCTAAATATATAGAAATCCTGCACTATTTTCTTAGAGATCGTGTGGAAAAGGGGGGCGCTGCTTTTTAATACGTTGATACGAAAAATCAGCTTGCTGACATTTTTACAAAACCAATATCTTTGGAACTTTTTCACAAGATTTGTAGGGAATTGAGAATCTTAGATTCCTCATAATTTTAACAGATTGAGATTTCTGTTTAGTTTATTTTGCTATTTGTATTTTGTTTTCACTAACATTATCTTGTATCAAATCATAACTTCACCAACCCCATTGGAATGTCTCTATAACTTTTATATTACCGCCTCTATGCTTGTTCTACATATGTTATTTGGTTTGCTTATTACATTATGTGTTTCATGCATTCATCTATAGCATGTTTGTTCATCTTTGCATTTAAATTATTTTTAAATGTGTGTTGTTAATTATGTGCATTTGAGCATACATATACTTGTTCATGCATTATTTAACCTTCCATTCATGATAGTTTTGATCATTTAATTATGTTTTAATTGAGATGTTATTGCATGTCTATTTGCATGTTTGTTGTATATAGCATGTCTATCTTCGAGTTCTCTATCCGATATTTGATGTTGTATATTCTTATTACCTTTTTAACTCATGTCTTCATCTGGAATTATTTATCTTTGTTATTGGTTTTTAGGTGTTTTAGAATCATAACCATCTATCTCTTTTTGATCTTATAAAAGGGGAAGAAGTTGTAATATGAGTCTAGAATTGTTTTATGAGTTTTATGTTGTTGTGTGTGTAATGTCTTAGGCGGAGCATAAACATGTATTTGATTTGGCTCAAAATCGAATCAATTCCATGTGAAAGCTTGCCAAGCATAAGAAATAGGGAGAATGAAGTTGCATGTCTCTAATATATTTAGAGGGGAACCCTAATAGGGTCTTATTGCTTGTCTTTTACGCTTTCGGTTTGTTTATTATTGTTTATTGAGTCTCCTTCATAATTGCACATCTTTGGATCAAATTTTGAATCAATTTGTTTTAGACTGTATAATTAGATTGTTTGTATTTGAGTATGATCACTATGGTTTTAGTCAATTTCTTGAGCTAATGGAACAAAAACCATATTTGAAGTTGGATCAAGTTATAAGGGAAGTGAAATTTCAAACTATTTTGAAAAACTTGAAAATTTGAGATTTGGTGTGTATGACTCAAGTCACTCACATTCTATGACTCGAATCAAATCAAACAGAGGAGAAAATAATGATTTTGGTGTTTCTGACTCGAATCACAGTTTACACATGATTCAAATCATGCATCTCAGTAACTCGAAATCACAAGTTGCACATGACTCGAATCACAAATCTCATGTTAGCAACTACCTTATTTGATTCGAATCACACATCTTACATGACTTAAATCACAAGCTGATTCACTTTTTCCTAGTTAACTTTCATCAATTTGATTTGAATCAAGGTTTATACATGACTCGAATAATGAACCTTCATGACTCAAATCACAACTTTAACTTGACTCGAATCACAGGAAATGGGTCACTTTTCTTTATGTTAATCTTGTTCCACTCTACTTGCTCATTTGACTCAAATCAAAAAATGCTCTTGACTCGGATCTAACAACCATTTTTCCCTATTTTTGTGCATAATTTCCAACACATATAAGTTCATTTTGTCACTTCAATTTCAAAAAATACTCTCATAACCAACATTGTGAATATGAAATCAACAACCTTTCATTTTTTAAAAACTCAAAATCTCTTGCAAATATAACTTCTTTCATCTTCAGCGTCGAGTTTGATTTCAGATATTGATCATGGAGATTTTTAATTATTGAGGGAGACGTGTCTTAAAACTAACATTTCTTGAAGGTTTGGTAAAGTTTTTCAGGAAGCTTACAAGATTGTGGTTGTTGTGACTGGCAGTGACAAATTCCAATGAAAATAATGAGGTTCTTCTCTCTAGGTTAACTTTGGTAGTGTTGTGTGGAAGCCTATATACATGGTAGGCGTTCTTCTCAATCTTTGGACAATTCATCGCTCAAGAAATCAGTGGGATCAAGGATGATTACCACATATGAAGACTGTAAGTAGTTTGGTTAAGCAAGAAGATTTATTTTTCTCAACATTATTATGGATTTGTGATTATATGAACTCCTTTAATATTTGTTAAAACATAGTGGAAGAAAACTTTCAATGGGAAACCATTGGAGAATGGGGAAGGCTCGTACGAAGATGATAAAGTTGAACCATTATACATCCCGATGTACTCTCTATCTCTCTCTCTCATTTAATTTTCATAGGTTGTTTATTAACATAGTTTATCATTAATTCCTGTTGGTAACGATTTATTACGTAAGTCTAGGTTTTTTTAGAATCAGAACCTAATTTAGTTTTAGTGCTGATTAAAATCTGCAGACTAATGGTGTTAAAATCCTACAATAATTGAATTATTTTAAAGGAACATCTCGTGTAATTTACAATTTAACAATTTAATATACTTGATAACTTTTTGTGTATTGTCTTTGAACAACCGTGGTATTTGGGAATTGTGTATATATAATTGTGATTGATTTCCAATACAAGTATAAGCTCTCTATTTTTGCTTTAAGATTTTGGCGCGTTTGAAAAAACTTTGATATTACTTTTTGAAAACCTGTCAATTTTGTAAAATGGTTTATTTACCTCTTACCCCCCCCCCCCCCCCCCCCCCCTCCCTTAGACCGTTTCTCTACCCCATGTTCCGACTCAACAGGGGTCTTTTGGATTGAGTAGTTTTGATGATCCTTGTAAACAAGAGAGTACATCTTAAATTTGAATGGTGTTTTATTCCCTTCTATTCTTGTATCTTTGAGAAGTTAGGCATACAAAATCCTTTTATTGTCTTTGAAATGGAAGTGTTGAATCATCTTTGCATTTCTCTATCTCAACTACATCCATATGCATGGGACTTTGTAAAAGCCTTCCAATATTGGTATGAATATCATGGGAACATGAATTCAACTTCCTTGGACCTCTTTTTTCACCTTTTGAAGTTAATCTTCCCTCAAAGAGTCAAGGTTCTAGGCTTGTCTCTTTTTACAAGTTTAAAAATGAGATATTTTGTGTTTATATTGACAGAAGGAAAATTTTTAAGGAGCATTATTTCTTAGTTGATACCCTTTCTCTTCCTTCTCATAACGAGTTATGCATCGTCCTTTCTTCTTTTTCTGCCTCGTTAGCTTGTTTTGAACAGAGGAGGCAATTTTGGTCTTGGGATCACTTCTCTTAGAAAGCTAAGGATTATTTTGTCTCGTATGATGCTCCTAATGATGCGGAAAAGACCATGAAAGATACATTTCTTTCCTTTTCTAATTCAGAGATACTTTACCGAGATGTTGCTGAAGTGAAGTCAGTGTACGAAAGAATGAGACTTTTTAGTATAGTTATTGTCTTAGCTTTCCTGGTAGTCCACGGCATTACATGTTCTTTTATTGACTAATTGTCTTACTCTTTTATAGATGAATTCAAAAGGAAGGATTCCCCGACTATAAACGTTGCACTTGCACCAACTCTCGAGGTTCCCTTGGCTATCCCGACCTTTTCGGAGGGTCAGAGCTAGAACAATCATGATCAGCCTGCTAACAAGGACCGAGACAAAGAAATCGACAGGGGGGATCCTGCAAAGAGTAAAAGGCTAAAAAAACTTTGTCTTGTTTTAGGTATCCATTTGGGTGACATTATGGTTCTTTTGCCCTTTGTGTTGGTTAGTCGTTGGCCTTGAACTGTAATAGAGATGAAATAGTGTGTGTCAGAAAATGACAATAAGCAGGTTCGCCAGCTTTCTCCTGTCAGAAAATCCAATTTTCTAGAAGAATCAACTTACTAGGTCCTCCGGGTGGCTTCCCTTCTGAATTTGCTTGCAGTTAGTCAGACGCAGCTCGCGATCCTTAGCTCCTACTCTCATGAAGTCGAGGATTCAAAGGCTTGCTATATCCTGGCCAAGGAAAAGATGGATAGCTTCAAGGGAGGTTGTTCCATGTTGTGTGGTCGCCTCAATGAAGTTTATTCTTTCTTAGATGAAGTGAAATAATCTGGAACTCCCGCTGCCTTGGATGGTCAAATAATTGAGCTTGACAAGATTATTCTTTCTTGGTCGGACAATCTAGATACACAACATAAACAAATATAGGACAACTCGACCCCCTTGTGTTACGTATTAGAGCAACTCTAACTATAGACTTGAACGACAAGCAACTAAAGAGGCATAACACTGTCCTTAACTTCAAGCTCCTACTCATGTACCTGATTATCTGTACTCCAGAGGAGCTCATACGCAACAACACAAAAAAGGCGTGAGAATACATTCAAATAATAAATGATGCATAAACATTCAGGATAGAATCACATATCTAAAAAAGCATATATATATCAGAAAACATACCAATACCAGGTATTCACATCTCACCCACATCGCAATCATCCAATCATAATCATGCAATACAATGCAACAATTAACTCGACTCATGCTCATCACAGTCCCCACTCTGAACCAGACTCACAAGTTAACTATATGTATTGCAATATCAATATCACTATTTGTTGTATTTATACTAACATGTTTAGGGTTACAAACCATATTATCTGTGGGAACTTCATTTCCAATAGCCTGAGTGGACTCATGGTTTTGCATCAGAGTTGTGCTTAACTCTACTTCCTTCATTATCCTTTCATAAGTCTTCCAAATACCCTCTTGTGATTTTCGACCTTAGTTATGTTTATATGCAGTTGAACCATTAAGTCTCCTATTCAATTTTGGTGGTCCTTTTAAATGAGTTGCCTACTAGTTTATCTAGTTTAGTATTAATGGCTTGATCTGGTAACATTTTTGCAAGTTCAAATTAAGTATTTAGGTTTTGGTCTGGTACAATTTTTGTGAGTTCAGTTACTAAAGGTTGAGTATTGGAGGTCTGGTATGGTAAAATTTGTGCAAGTTCAATTTCCTCAAGTGCCAAAAGTTAGTATTGTAAATTTTTAATTTGATATATGCGTGGTTGTTCCCCTGAATGCCAACTTTGGTGTAATATGGTTGGTTTTCAAAGGAAGTGATATCCATAGTATGGTGGAATTTTGTAGTCTGGAGAGAGTAACACATATATCCTTTTTGGTGATGAAAGTATGAAAGAAAGATGAACTTGATGGATTTTGGGTGCAATTTACTACGGTGAGGGTTGAGATTATGGACAAAAGCTTAACGTCCAAATATTTTTAATGGAACGGAAGAAAAATCTTATTGGTTGGGAATGAGGTTTGAAGTGTGGAAATATGGGTTTTAAAATTAAGGATATGATGCGACATTCTGCTTATGAGGTGTATGGCTGAAAGGACAGCTTCTCCCAAAAAATATTTGGAACATTAATGGATAGTACGATTGATCTAGTTACTTCTAAAAGGTGCTTATTCTTCCACATACGAGCTTTGGTGAACAACTCTAACCTTAGGGAGATAAGAATGTTGTAGTACTTACGGTCATTGTCAGTTCTTCATACTTGCATCTTACTTCGAAATTGTGTTTGCACCATGTTATGAAAATTTCAAATAGCCTCCCTACTTATAATTTTTCCTTCATTAGAAATACTCATGTGACGCGTGTATGGTTGTCGATAAAGGTGACAAACTATCTTGAGCCAGTAATATTGTATACTCGAGATGATATATATATATATATATATATATATATATATATATATATATATGAAATGATGAAAAAGGTTTAAATGGTTTATAGGGTTTGAGTGGGTAATGGTTGTGAGTATGTGTAAACAATTTGCAAATTTCATTCAGGAAATGTTTCTGGTTTTTATTAAATAATGAGGTAAAAAAAACTTTTTCAAGTACTTGAAATTTGAGAAGCCTGATCTATAATGCCACAACATTATAAAATTTTCACTAATTGGAATAGTTGCTGCCACATAAGAGAGTTTCTTAGATTTTTCAACTTGTAGAGGTGAAGTCCAACACACTTTTCAACATTGCCAATCATTTTCCCAACTCCAAATTTTTAAATTCACACAAGTTAGGGAAGAATTTAGTAACACATTTCAAATCCCATGTAATCTTACTAATGGACAACAAGTTACAATCGAGTTTTGCACATATAGAACAGAGTAAAGAGTAATATTTTAAAAAATAATCCTTGATAATTTACTCGTGACCTTAACATGTGTCCCATCAACTATCCATACATTATAGTTATAAGGACAAGAAGAATAACTACCAAACAAAGTAAAATCACCAGTCATATGATCTAAAGCTTTTGAGTCAATGATTCATTACTTTTTTAGACCATATTAGTAATACCCTTTTTTTATGCAGCCATCATAGTTTGATGAAAGAGTTTTTGAAATGCCTTTATTTGTTCTTAGATGAATGGGAATGGAGATGAATTAGAATTTACC
This sequence comes from Lathyrus tuberosus, assembly GCA_022829125.1. Lineage (NCBI taxonomy): Eukaryota > Viridiplantae > Streptophyta > Magnoliopsida > Fabales > Fabaceae > Lathyrus > Lathyrus tuberosus. Next base: position 183,443 of record JALAZF010000484.1, read on the forward strand.
CTAACTTCTTGATGGTTAAAGGTTGTATTACCTCTGTCTTCCTTGCTTTTGAACTGCCTGGTTTTTAAAGATTTCCAATGTATGATCCAACGTTTTCCTTGTTATGGTCTGGCCTTTTGCAATGATCACGCGTAGGGCAAGATTTTCCGTCGTGTAAGCGGGTTGAAAAAGATTCAGTCTCCACCTTGAGCGGTTTGTTAATTTTTGTTACCTAAAATTTATCTAAATTTCTATGAGTTGTACACAGCATAATATGGTATGTACAAAGCAAAATATGTTAATTTATCTAAATTCTATGAGTTATACACAACCTAATATGATATGTACAAAACAAAATATGTTGATTTTCTACCGCAGATTCTTTGTTAAGCTTCAACAATTAAGACATGAGATGAGGAGAAATTCAAAAGGTTGGAGAAAGAATTGTTATACTTCTATAGTTGTTGCATTGAATTAAATATTATATCATGGTTAGAAGCAACAAAATATAATGAAAAATATAATTTTTTTGCATTACAGCAATACTCTAAGTCTCACATCAACTAGCCAAGCAAATAACAAAGTAATTGTGGAACATAAAAGCTGCAGTGAGACAGACATTAAAAGAGTCTTTGTCATCTAGATATTACCTCTCAGATGGTGTTCTAAGATATTAAAACTCGTACATATTCATTTGATCATCTTCCCCTTTGAGTTATTGATTTGTCGTCGTACACAGATCAAAAACGTAGTAAATAGAAGCGACACTCGAGTCGTATTAATCAATTGATTGAAATAGGGGGATTTAACGTTTTCGATTATGCTATTAATTAAAAGAAACTTATTACAAATAAAATAAACAAGCTAATCTACTGTTTCGAGTCCCCAACTTATCATCGATTATTATAACTTTAATTCCATAAGCGCATTCAATCATATTTGATTACAATATCGATTAAACAAGCGCAATTGATACTGATCCTATTTTCGGAATTAAGCAAACAGTTAAAAATCATGCAAGTTAACGAAGAAACTACGTCAAACGCGGTTAAAGATAAGGATGATAAACATAATCGAATTCAATCAAATCTAACCTATAAGCAGCAAGCAGCAATCGAATTAAGCAAACGAAAGTAATCGAATTAAGCAATCAAATTCACAGACAAAATTGAAAAGAAATTGAAATTGAAAATTATATGACCTCAAAGTATCGGTGGAACACGAACCCGTAGATCAACCTAGGTGATTAGTTCTTCAATGGATTCATAGCCGTCTAATGTAATTTTGTGAATGCTGGATGATCTAGCAGTAGTTGTAACACCCCCTTTTATACCCCCAAATATATCAATTAATCATTTAGGCACGTATTCAAAATTTCATCAGAGTATAATCATAACATGGTATAAAAGAGATACGCCACAACATACATGAAATTAAAACACATACAACACCTGCTCATAAGATATGTAACAGTGGGGTAACTTATCAATCAAGGAATCTACGTCCTTACACCCACATTTCAATATTTAGCATAAAAGCGGAACAACTAAACATTGAATAACAACCACATATATAAACATCATATATATACATATATCAACCAGTATGATTCATCAACATCAATCATGGTATATACATAAAGTCATCAACCAGATACATATGCAAATGTATCACAAAAAGGAAATCAAAAGCATCCTAGCTACCCGGTGCTACATATCAGAGCCAACCGACTAACACGGACATGAAACCACGCTTCACAAAAAGACCGCCAGCAAGCCTACTCTGCAATGCCTCGTAGAGCATTATAAAACAGCAGAAGGGTGAGAAATATTATCATAATAACGTTGCATATAATTATATATCTCAACATATAATACACATATACCACATTCTCACCACAACTCATCACTATGCATGTATATATACATATAACACCAAGCATATACCATAAATCAAATACACGGCATAACAATCCGTAATTAACGCATCCTTCACATAGACATATTCATTCATGCTCAAATACATGTATCACCAATACATCTCAATTCATCACCATTCATTCAACATAAACACACATACATGTTTATTCACCAATGTATCATTACAAAGATACAACTCTTATCGTCATTCATCACCTCTTACTCAATATACATCGCAGGGCATATATATATATATATATATATATATATATATATATATATATATACAAAACCAAACATATTCATCACAATGCTTATCATTCAACATAAATACATATATTCATGTTCATTCATCAATGCACATATACCAAGATGACCAATGCAAATCATAGAGACCGACTCACGACTCTATGCAAATGCAATGCGGGTACCGACTCATTTCATCTCAAGTTCAATTGAAGAACTTATTGGAACACCATCGCTCGTTACTTAGTGTAACTCCCCGTCGGGCATACGATGTTCACCCATTGCTACCACCTCTCAAAAGGCTTACAATGTTTATTGATTGCCCCCACCTCTCAAAAGGCTTACAATCCGATTGCTCCCACCTCTCAAAAGGCTTACAATCGTTTGTAATCATCGCCCCCACCTCTCAAAAGGCTTACGACGTTACAACGGATTCATCTTAGAACCCCACAATGCAAGAATGCACATCATGATGCTTCACATACAACATGACTCATGACACTCTTGACATGCATACATATTCACAATATAGTCATGCATTCATCACACACAATCCACGTACATTCACATCAATTGTGCCAAACGGCAACCGAACGTTCTCACAAATAACCAAACAATTCGATTTACGGTTTACCGGAAAAGTCGGTTAAAAGTCGGCTAAAAATAATATTTTTCTTCATCAAATCATAGAACATATTTTTAGCTTCACATCCATATAAAGAACACCTCAATCGGATAAACAACGCAAAAGATATGGATATTTCAAAATAACGCAAAAACATAAACCGGAGGCCGGACACAACGAAACGTTTCGAAAATACTGTTTCGATTGGACCAGGTTCAGACCTCAAAACCATTTTTCCTAGAAAGAACACCTCATTAGCTTTCCAACGCTTCGAACGGGGGTCAAAACCGACTTACGGTTCAAGAGATATGAATTTCCGAAGTTTCCCCGAAAACCAGAAAATGCCCTGCGGGCTGCTACGGGTTTCGGCTATTTTGCCCGAAAATCCGACCGATTCAATTATTTTCTTCGAAACAAACACATACACGCAACCACCAAATACATAAGAACAATTTAGAACACATAAACGAAATTTCTACGACGTTCGATTTTTCGATTAAATTTCAACCTTTCAAAAACCCGAATTTTCAAACATCACCAAATCGAATAAAAAGCACGTTATACGACGACCTAACCTTCCTCGATACAACTGCGTAATTTATTTCGAATTCTAACCGTGAAAACATCGGTTTTTATCGACTTTATTCATTTCGACCTAAAATGAAAAATATATGAAAACGATCCAAAACAACCGAAACGAAACTCTACATAATCGTATACAAAGTTAAGATAACGATATTTCACACCCTTACCCGTTCGATTCGAATCCTAACCGTTGATTTTGATGATTTCTAGTCTTTTTCCCACTTTTCTCCTCTTGTTCTTCTTTTCTCTTCTTTCTCACTTTTCTCTCTTTATGTTTTTCTTAGTAACTTTCTTTTCTATTTCTTTCTTATACTTTCTTTTCTTAAAATATCTCAAATACAATATCATATTCTATTTCTATTACTATTCACCCAAAATATCTAACAATTCATATTCTCACAAATACCCTTAAATCATTTCTCACTTAAATTCTAACTTAACAATAATTATGAAATGTCTAAAATACCCTCCAATTTAATTTCCTCCGAAAACTCTCAAAAACGGTAAAATAATATAACACGCCAACATATCAGATTAAAACACCAATTTCACAATAACATTATTATCACCCAAATTAAATAAAAGACTCAATAAAATAATACAATTAACACAAAATGGAGATAATTAAAATCGAGTCGTTACAGTAGTACTGCATTTTAGTTTAAATATTACAATATAAATCGGATCCTAATAGAAACCGACCAAAAAAAAACATAAAATTCGGCCCAAAACTAATTATTTGACTAAGTCTTACATGAAAACACAATATTTGACTCTTCTGCACTTCGAATAAACTTCTGATTTCATCACAAAATTTGTAATTTATCCTCTCATCTTTCTAAAGCATATTAGAATGCGTCAAATCACATCTCGTAGCTCAAGTTATGAGATGCACAGCGAAAAAATGTCAAATTACTACTTATTCAAAAGATAATTAACCGAATTAAAATAAAAACAAAAATAAACTAAATTTAAAAAACACGCTAAAAACAATAAAATAAAAACAACTCATAGAAATCTCTTAGCACAAAATAAAATGTAATGTATTAAAATACCATATAAATATCATTGCATCATTATCTATACAATGCATAAGGAGTAATTTTAAAAAAAAATCATAAGGTTTGAAAAACAGACTAAATGTAACTAGTCATCTCAAAAACATTGACTTTTCTCACATTTCAATTATTGATCTCTTATTTGATTGATAGTGATATAAATATGGTTATGACAGTGATAGCTATAGTTATGTTCATTGAGTGATTCCACACGGATTCATTTCTCTTTTTAAAATAACAAACATATTCTCAAGAGCTATTCAATTAAAAAAGCGTGTAACTGAGGTTGGATTAAAATTTCCATGAGATATTGTGATTAATCGAGTGAAAATAAATGAGAATACATAATTACTTTTAAATAAACTCTACATGAAATATATCGTATATAATCATGCATTCTTTTATTTCTACCAAAATCCATCTTTGATGATAATTCAAACTCAACTTTACTATCACGAAAGTCATTGAACAGTTTCTTGATATTTACCACTGGGTACTTCGGCAAACAAACGCCACCAGCAATCGCAAAGGTTCACATCTGCTTATACAATTTGTCCCCAATTTCAATGGCTACATATAAATTGCAACAAAAAAACTGAAACCTACAATCAAAGTAGCATAAGCCTAATTGATAAATACTAGGAAAGTGTCAAAATTTACTACACTTAAAAGGATCTTTCCCTATCTATTCCAAATCATGACATTGTACAACTTGTATAGCTTCCGATGACAATGAATGACCTTGGAGTTTTCCATCAACAACAGCTTCACTGCTTAATGAGGTTACGTATGACATATGGAAGAATTCCTCCGTGGTTGAAGTAAGCAAGTTCCACCTGAATATCAAGCATAAAACCAAGGGTAAAAAACAGGTTATAACAGAGCATGTTTAAGAGTAGCTTGGTTCATCGGCAACAAACACTATTAAATTGGCGAAAAGCTTAAATTACCTCGGTGTCAAAGCGTGCAATGCAGGTGAACGATTTTCCACTATCAGTTGTGACTTTGACATCTTGGCCAGGCTTGATCTCACTGATTTTATTTGGAAGGTCAATTGTATAACGTTCATGACCAGTCAATCCCAATGTGTCTGCATCCTCCCCGGGTTTGTAGCAAAGAGGAATAATACCCATTCCTACCAAGTTACTGCGATGAATTCTCTCAAAACTTTTAGCTATCACAGCTTTGACCCCCTGTTGAAATGTAAATGTATCATACACCAAGAAATTGACCTTTATATTTTAAGAAAGTCAAATAAAAACCCCAACTGATCACAACTTGTAAAAGAACTCACCAATAACATTGGACCTTTGGCCGCCCAATCTCTAGAACTTCCGCTTCCATATTCAGCTCCAGCTAGAACAATGGTGTCTTGCCCAGAAGCCTTGTATCTCTGATAAAAGAGAACAAATCCAGGAGATTAGAAACTTACCACAACTGAAATAAACTAATTATTACAAACAACACTCTTTGGGGAGAGGAAAAAGGAGTATGCCACTAAATCAACACATAATGTCCGCATGTCCTTGCCATATGCCAGATTATCAAGCTTTGCGGAGCTTGAATAAGCAAAACTTGATGTGGTACACCCACAGAAGCAAACAGGTCCAGTAAAGATAGGAATTGAAAAGTATCATTTTGTCAAAAAGACACTAACACGGGTAGTTTGAAAAGAAATATAGAAAGACATCGGCACCAGAAAATATCATATAGAATAAACTATGATTTTCCACTGGAAAAGTTCTAAATAGTAAGCAAATAACATGACATACTTGAGTAGGGCATAACTCACCATTGCTGCATCGTACACATAAATCTTCTCCCCAGTTGGAATGTGAACTGTCTTAGGGCCAACTTCCCCGTTTAAAAGTTTGTTAACAAGGCGAATGTTGGCAAAGGTTCCCCTCGCCATCACTTCATCATTGCCACGATGACTTCCATAAGAATTAAAGTCTTTGCGTTCAACCCCGCGCTCTAGGAGGTATTTGGCAGCAGGACTATCCTTGTTAATGCTTCCAGCTGGAGAAATATGATCGGTGGTTATACTGTCACCAAAGTTTAGCAGGCAATAAGCATCTTTCACACCATGAGATCCGGGAGGATCCATGGTCATGTTCTTGAAGTATGGAGGCTCATGAATATATGTTGAGTCGGAGTCCCAAGAGTAGAGAGTGTCAGCTGGTACTTGTAGTTGGTTCCACATAGGGTTTCCCTTTGTGATAGACTCATACGTACTTCTGAACATGTCAGGTAACACACTAGATTGAACAGTCTACAAATAAAGTCACCCAAAGTTATTTTTGCCATACAACATATGCATTGGCAAATATTTAAACCAAAATTACATGTAATGAGCAATTTAGGTGTCACTCACCTCTGCGATTTCTTCGGTAGATGGCCAGATATCTCTCAGGTAGACATTCTTGCCATCCTTCCCGGTCCCAATTGGCTCCTTCTCAAAATCAATGTCAACCTGGAAATTTTATCAAAAGAAACTTGATGACATTATAACATTGTAGATCTTAATATATTTCAAACTTAAATTTCATCAACCTTGTCATAAAATAAATACAATATGCACCCTAGCAACTAAAGAAGGTTATAAGTAAAGCTTAGACGATAGTCGGTAGAACATTCATGATAATGTTGGTCTTTGATAACACATTCTCTGTCAGGAAAAAAAATTGAAACAATATTCCATACACAAAGAAAAGAAGAAAATAATAGTGTTTATTGTATCATATGCAGACATGCACAATTTTGATGCCTGAATTCAAAACCAGGCTCCCAAATGAGAGTATATAAAAGATTACTAGAATAGATTAAGAAATTATTTGGTATGTAAAATTTGAGAAAGGAAATGATCCATTTGGAACCCCCCCCTCCCCTCTCTCCCCCCCCGTGTCCAAATACACTAATGTCTAGAGTTGGGTATACAATTTAACCTAGTTTGCATAAACAATGGACCAAAATTAAACAAGTTTATTGGTTTGCCTCACAAGTCGATTGGATTGCATACCAAAAATAATATACATACGAAAATTTAATAATTAGGAAGTTATTTTGATTGACCGAAAAGAAAAATCTTAAAAGTAAAAACTCCACAGAGCACCCACCCAAGTATTAAAATAAATATCAAAGTTAAGAATTAAAATAATACTCCCTCGGATTCTTTTACCTGTCCCTTTTGTAGAAAACTTTTGTTTCTATTTACTTGTCATTTTCAAATTTCATGCAACATTAATTTGATTTTTTGTAAATGTAAGTAACCTTGAAACAACAACTAAAAACTAACGAGGGAGTAATAACCAAGTTGCTTTCATTCACTGGTTAAGTGGACAAACCAGTATAGGTCTGCGTGTAAATGGATCACTTCATTAAGCCCGACCCTGGTGGGCCGACTCTCATAACCCTTAGCCAGCAGCACATATACCCAGCTCTTACAGATGACTTAAGGCTGCTGGTTCATGCAAATTGCAAACATATGAAGATTATTTAACTAACACCAATACCAATGTCTTTTATTAGCCTCCAATAATCTTATGTTTGTCTCTTTACTTCCAACAAATGAGTCAGACAACTATTACCTTTTACAGAAAGAGATGAAAATCAGATAATACTATGAAAGAAGCAAAAAGAATGGAGAAACGCGTCTGAAATGTAAATTAGACACACGTACCGTGCCAGCAAGAGCATAAGCAACAACCAGAGGAGGTGAGGCCAGATAATTAGCTCTTGTCAAGGGATGAACTCTGCCCTCAAAATTACGGTTCCCAGACAACACAGCAGCTGCCACAATGTCTGGATCCGAAAAACAAACAAAAAATCAACAAGACAAGAATATAAAGCAGAATATGTCTAGGAGGATATATATGTTTAAAAAAAATTATATAAATACAAGTGTTGCATAGAAATCAGCTTCAGTTCAAATAAATAGCATTTTGTTATGAAATATGACCATTATCTGAGATGGCAGAAGCAACAGATTCATTCAGATCCCCTGAATTGCCAATGCATGTTGTACAGCCAAATCCAACAATATGAAAACCTTGTTCATTCAGATACTTTTGCAGTCCACTGTCATAAAGTAGAAACAAATACAAATTTAGATTGAAGTTTCCTTAAAAGTGCAGACTGGAAAGGAACACAATGATATAAATTACAGTAGTGGAATTCGAGTAAGATGTACAAAATACCTCTGGAGTAGATATTTAGTAACAACTCCAGAGCCTGGAGCAAGACTTGTTTTAACCCAAGGCATGACCTGGCAAAATAGTAAAAAAAAAACAATGATTAAAATTTAAAAAGGAAAATACCACGGATCAGAGAAACAACCCGTCCTGTTTATTAATGGAAGCAAAAACAAACACAACGAAGGAGAGACGTAACATTGTTATACTAACCTGTAAACCAAGCTCATGAGCCTTTTTCGCAACAAGGCCAGCCCCAAGCATAACACTTGGGTTTGATGTATTCGTACAACTTGTGATTGCAGCAATCACTATACTACCATGCTTGAGCTCTGCTGGCTGCCCATGAAAATCAAATTTCGCAACTTTTCCCTGTGCTTCTTTTGGTATAGCGAATCCCTGCATTTAAATAAAACATACATTAGCATCTTATACTCATCTATGCTTCTGATAAAGCAACAGTCTATGAAACAAGGATGACTCCACTTCTGCATATCAATAATGAAAAGCAAGCATAATCAGATTAAACAGTGCCTTTGACATATTTGCTATTAATAAGGTACCAGGAGAGAGTCTTGAAAAAATAGTAGCATGAAAAATATCAAGAATAAAGAAAAGTTTTGAATTTCTCAAAGATCAGATAACGTATTATACAAAAGAAATCAATTAGCTTGACGCTCATTGAAGATGAAAATCACCAACAATTTGATAAATATAAGTTACAAGTGAATGTCATAAACGACGTTGATAATTATATCAGTAATGTAGCATTGTCACTTCAGGAGTTGAGTAAGTTGACGAAACAGGCAGACAGAAGTAACGCAAACATAAAAATGAACCTTATATTATATATTCTAAAGATTTTTGTGAGAGATACTGAATCTGCAAGTCAAAGGTCTACACTTCAAACAATTAGAATGAACATATTAAAAATATATTATGTTTGATGGTCTGACGTTGCACAAACAAAATGATTTTAGCCAATGTGTCGGATGCAATAGATCCACCTATGAAAATCCAGGTCAACAACCATGAACGATTAAATAATACTATTTGCTGGTTTACTACTGCAGACAAGTACTGAAACTGAGACTAGATTTTAATCAAATCAGCATTCTATAACTAAAACAACCAAATGGCAGTATATACTTGGCAATTTTGCTTAAAACTAACAATCAATGGCTAATTCAAGTTACAGAGTACAAAATCGTATTTTCTTCACACAACACCAAAACATGAGGCAATAAATTGAATGTCATGGTATTACTAACCTTAAATCCAACATCGTTATCAAGACATGTATGCCAGTCGGCCTTCATTTCTTTCAAAAGAACCCGGTCATGGGGTCTGAAAGAATACCATTCAGTATGCATTATTAGGTTGATAATACTAATAGGATGGAAATTGTTTTAAAACACATCAACAGACTGAGGAGAATGTAAGAGACCGGGGACCTTACCTCTTTGGTCCTGAGATACATGGTTCTACGCCGGACAGGTTTAATTCAAGATATGATGAATATACCCTATCTTGTTGTGGCTGATATCGTGGAAAAGAAATTAGCATTCCCACAACATATATACATGTCATTTTGTAAAAAAGGGTGTCTAAGGAAACTGCAATATACTAACATACCTCATTATAGTCAACAAACAGTCTGTTTGCCCTGAGATAAGACTCTATCATCGCTACCTGTGATCAGACAGAATACAGGTCAAATAGTTCTATTCTATGGGCATCCCATAGCTAATAGTAGATGGGATGACAGCACTTACAGTCTCATCACTTCTCCCAGTTAGCTTGAGATATTGCAACGTAATGTGATCCACAGGAAAGAAGCCCATGGTGGCGCCATATTCAGGAGACATGTTAGCAATAGTTGCTCTGTCAGCTAAAGATAATTTACTCATACCATCACCTATTGAATGAAACCATGAAAACTGTTAGTAAGGACAGTAATCCTATGATGAAAAATGGAGAAACAAATATTTAGCAGTAGGCCTTGAGAGTTAAGTATTTAATTACCATAAAATTCAACAAATTTCCCTACAACACCGTGCTTTCTAAGAATTTGTGTCACAGTTAGAACCAAATCAGTTGCTGTAACACCACTGCGCAGATTTCCAGATAGCTTGAATCCAACAACTCCAGGCAAAACCATGCTCATAGGCTGCAAGTATTATAGCACACGGCATTAGAATCATCACACTGTACTTTAACTACAATACATGCTCATTTAAAGAAAGAAAATAAATACTTCTAATGAGATATATATGCCATGGACAATCATTAATCATTGGTGTTTTGGATAAAATTAACATTCATTATATAACATGTGTATATATCAAAATAAAAACTAAGGTAATGTACCTGACCGAGCATTGCTGCCTCGGCTTCAATACCTCCAACACCCCATCCAGCAACACCAAGCCCATCTATCATAGTTGTATGTGAATCAGTCCCAACCACACTATCAGGATAGAGTAAGCCCTCATTGTTGAAAACTACTCGTCCAAGATATTCAAGATTGACCTGGAACTCAACATCATATCACAAGTCCCTAATATTTACAACAAAAAGACATTTAACTACCACACACTCATTTTGTATGTTTACTTCCAAACTTACCTGATGTACGATACCAGAACCAGGAGGAACAACGAGCATGTTACGGAATGCCGTTGATCCCCATTTAAGAAAAGCAAATCTCTCCTTGTTTCTTTGGAATTCAAGTTCCATATTAGCCTGCACTGCATTTTCTGATCTTGCCACATCAACTTGAACTGAATGGTCAACGACGAGATCAACAGGAACCTACCAACAATTACAGCTCAGAATCACTTCTAATAAAACATAAAATACAAGGAAAAACTTCTAAGATTACATTTTTCGTACTCCAAAAACCTTACAACTATGCAAAATGAACTAGTTACCAAACTTAATGTTGGTAATTATTCAAACATTGATGAACCAACTTTTATTCACTAAGTAAAAAAATTCAAACTTCACCAATGGTTATTCCAGTTAGTCATGAAAGCTAAACACATAACAATATATGAGATTCAAAAACATGTTTGTATTGTGCATAAAAAATAATGATGTCATAGTACAAAAGTAAATCTTAAAAAAATTGAACCATTTGGTCACTGTCATCAGTGAATTCATTCATAAAGAACAGCATGTGATAAGAAAGATGAATACCAAAGGATTGATTTTGTTTGAATCACTGCCAAGTTTATTCATAGCGTCTCGCATGCAGGCCAAATCGACAACAGCTGGCACTCCAGTAAAATCCTGAGGAGATAAAAGAAGTTTTCAAATGAAGATAACATATTACACTTGAGTAATATAAATATTTCACCATATCTAGATTTCAGAAGTTGACAATTTACCTGCAAGAGAACACGTGCAGGCTTGAAAGGAATCTCAACTTGCTTAGTAGATGTGTTTTCCCAGTCAATAATCTTTTCAACATCTTCTTTAGTGACTTGGAAGTTATCGCAATTGCGAATGGCGGATTCAAGGAGAATTCTAATCGAGTATGGTAACCTGTCTGTTATACATACATAAAGTTGATATCAACAGTAATTTAATACATCACACATCAATGAAAGTAATCTTCTATAATGGACAATATTAATATGAAATTACAAACTTCATATAAAACTATAAATGTCGCATGCTTTAACCAATGCTCCTATTCTATTAGATTCAATAAATAAATAACAAATAACATGGTTTAAGCCATGAAATATAACATGCCAAGGTACGGACACGTCGAATTAAAGGCAATGTGTATTCGTTGTCGCACACGTGTTTACATTCAATAATTTCCATTTTACAGATTACTATCATTGTATACGTGTCAATATCTATTTTCCAGATTACTATCATTGTATACGTGTCAATATCGTGTTCGGTGTGCCATGTTGTGTCAGGAATTCATAGATGCCAAGACAAGTTAGGAAATTTACCAATTCTTGGATCATTCAGTGAAGGAAGACTATAGAATTTTCCAAACTTGCCACCACCTGGCTTAGGAAGACTTGTCAAGTTTCCCTTGAAGGGATTTTCTGTGGCTGCAATAACCAACCACAGCATAAAAGTCACAGTCGAATATTAGAAACTTAATTGTACGTCAAATATGAATAAAAAGTCAATTTAGTCCGTAAACTATCACTCTCTAATCAATTTAGTCCCAAACTACAAAAGAAACTAAAAGATCCATAAATTATTCTTTCATCCAACTATTTAGTCTGGTTAGAGGTTAAATAGTTGAATGAAACAATAGTTTAAAGAATTTTAGTCTATATATCATGGACACCTCTGAGTAAAAGTGTGTCTCCGTTGGATGCCAACACTTGTAATTACATTTAATATTTTATTTGTTCAACCAGTGTCCACATGTATGGACTAAATTGTTGAAATAGCAATAGTATAAGGACTAATCTTTATCCAAAAACAGTTAAAACAGTGCAAATTACAAAACACAGCAATTCCATAACCTGAAACTGAATCAACAAAATTCTGATAAACATAAAACAGGAAACCGAAATGGAAATATGAATAAACCACTGGTCAATTAAACCGAACGGTGATGAGCATTGAAGTAACCTAGTAACCTACCGATTTTGCGGTGGAAACTTTCTACTGCAGGAGCGACGGCTCTGATCTGAGGACGAAGAGTGAGAGGAGAATTACAATGGAGGCGGAGAAAGGAACAAGTGAATGATCGAGAAGTGCAAGATGAGTAGGCAGTTAGAGAAGGAGGAGAAGCGGAGAAGGTTCTAGAAAAGAGTTTGTTAGTATTGGTTGTGCCGAGAAGAGAAGGTGTTGATATATACATGGCGGTTAATTATGCATGAGTGAGAAAGATAAAGAGGGTGTATGGTTGGGATAATGATAAGTGTTTTGGAGAGTTTTGTGCAAGTAGAGAAGATAGAAGAAACAGAAAAGCTATGGAAATGGCGAAGGAGAGGGAAATGGGGTGATGTGTTCTATGCGGGAGTGTGGAAAGGAAATTTGAACTTGTTATCTTTCGGAAATGAATCCTCTGCAGTTAAAACTTTGACGCATTAATGCAGTCAATATATTAAAGTCTGCATGATCATAATCACATGGTCCAACATAAATAGATTTAATTTTCATTTAATAATTCAAAAGACATTATTTTAAATGACAACCGTCTGATTCTGATCAGACGACCAAGGATATGTAACTGCGTGAATGCAGTGGCTGCTGACTGCAGCAAATTGCGGTCCGTTATCTTTCTCACGATAGATGTTAATTTTTTTTTAATGCATTTTGATTTCATATTGTAATTAATTGTTATAATGTGAATTATACTGCAATTATATTAAAACTAATGTCCAGATGGACACTCGCGTGTCCGTCAGTCCGTTTTTTTAATTCGCAGGAATGAAAATATAAATGATACTTTTTGTTTAAATAAAATTTTTAAAAAATACACTATGTGAAAGTTAATAATAAAAAATTATATGAAAATTAATAATAAAAAATTATTAAGTAAATTACACAATAAAGTAAAAGTAAAAATGGTAAAAAAATAAGCTATATTAAAACAAAGTATTTCTTTTATATATTGTATAGAAATAAAGTATTCCCTTTATATATTGTATAGACGTATAGATTATAAATGTATGAAATAATATACAAACAAGTTTTTTTAGTAGTACAAGCAAATTATATTTTGTTGGGGGTTATTTTGAATAAAACTTATTTGTTTCTTTATTGTGTAGGAATTAAGACAATACAAAGATTTCTCATGCACTAATACTTGCATAAGTCATATATTCTTTTGTAGAATAACTATTTAAATTATTTATAAGTCTCTTTGTCTTAAAATAACTGTCGCATTTTAAAAAAATTATTTTAAATAAGTGTCGTTTTTAGTTTTCAATGTAATTTTAATATCGATCTTTCAATTATATTCTCTAATTAATACTTCTAATTTACTATTTCTCTCACCTTGCATTAATGATAATTTGAATACACCAATATGATCCACTGGTTGGTTGCGTCCTAAAGATTTTATCCAAGCTGCTAGCATCGATATTAAAAAGGGTTTTGGATCATCTGATCTCGAGTTGCCAGACTGCGTTTGTCCCTGGCAGGCAACTATTGGACGGAGTTTTGGTGGCAAACGAAGTGGTAGATTTTGCTTCGAAAACTCATAAGGATTGTCTTCTGTTCAATGTCGATTTCAAGAAAGCATATGAGAAGGTGAGTTAGGAGTTTTTGCGGTATATGATGAAGAGAATGAATTTCGGTCTCAAATGGATGCAGTGGATGGAGGCAATCGTGTTTTTTAGTCATATTTCGATTCTGGTTAATGGCAACCCCACGAAGGATTTTGAAGCTCATAGAGGCCTTCGCCAGGGAGATTCTCTCTAGTTTTCTCTTTGTCATTGTAGCAGAAGGTCTTGCGGGATTACTCAGGAATTGTGTGGAAATTGGAGAGTTTAAAGGTTCAATCTTAAAGGTCTTTGTAAGGTTGAGTTATTTCAGTTTGCCGACGATACGTTGTTTATTGGGGAAGGCAACTGGAACAACTTATGGGCTATCAAAGCAGTGTTGAGAGGGTTCGAACTGGCCTCTAGTCTAGGTGTCAACTTTCTCAAGAGCAGTGTAATCGGAATGAACGTGAACTCTAACTTTCTTTTAGCTGCTGCAAACTTCTTGTCTTGTAGAATTGAGAATAATTCGTTCTTGTTTATTTGGATTCCTATTGGGATCAACCCCTGTCGTATCAAGCAGTGGAAATTCTTGGAAGACAAGATCAGAGCGAAACTCGTGAAGTGGAAAGGAAAACTGTTGTCTCTTGGAGGCAGAATCACTTTGATAAAGTTGGTCCAGAGTAGTGTGGCTATTTTCCTTATATCATTCTATAAAGCTCCTGTAAACATATGGAAGGAAATCGAGACCATCCAAAAGCAATTCTTGTGGGGCGACTATGATTCCAAGAAGAAAATCCATTGGGTAGCGTGGGATCAAGTTTGCTCTCCTATTTCCGTGGGAGGATTAGGGATGAAGGATATCAAGCATTTCAACCTGGCTATGTTACAAAAATGAAATTGAAGGCTTCTATTTGAAAAAGAGGCGCTTTGGAGCAAGGTTCTTGCAGCTCGTTACGGTGTTGTTAGCATTGTTGTTCTCTCGTCAAAGAGGGAAAACCTTAGGTCTTCTGATTCAACTTGGTGGAGGGATGTTAACAAAGCTGACGCCTCTATCTCTCATTCTGTTGTTGGTTTTGCAGGTCTCATCAGTTACTCGCTTGGTGACAATTTAAATATTCCTTTCTGGACGGCGATTTGGACAGGTCGGAGCAGCTTTGAAGCTCACTTTCCTGAGCTTTATCGAGCCAGTAAATGGAAGAAGAAGGTGGTACCTGACATGGGTTTTTGGCAGCTTGGAAGATGGTGTTGGGGTAATTTCAGTTTAAATTTTGTTTCTGAAATTGGATTTTTGTCTATAGCACATGAACTCAAGTCTTCACTGGAGAAATTTATTCCAGTCGAGCATAAGGCTGACAGCTTCATTTGGACTCCAGACCTGGAGGTTGGCTATTCGGTTAGATGGGGCTACGATATCTCATGGGAGGACTCGTACATATCTGTTTTTCCTGCATATTTGAACAAAGTGTTTTGTTCTTTTTGGAATTCTTCAACGCCTTTTAGTGTCAAAGCATTCAGATGGAGATGTTTTCTCAATAGGCTTCCTACGAAGGATAATTTACGTTCGAGAGGCGTGATTCTTACTAATAACGATTCCGCGTGCATTCTGTGTAAAGATGTCAAAGAAGATTTGGAGCACTTGTTCTTTAAGTGTGATGTCGTATCGGTCGTTTGGTGAAAAATAGTTTATTAGTTGAATATTGCTTCGTCAGACAGCGATTTGACTTGGAAGCACTTTGTTTCTTGGAGTTGTTTCTGCACGAAGAAAAAGGAACACAGAGGGAAAGAAGGAATGGTTTGGCTTGCTATCATGTGGAACACTTGGTTGCTTAGAAATGATATTTGTTTCAATGGGGTTGTTTGTGATTTATCAGATTTGATCTGGAACATTAAGATTACAATATGGAAATGGTCGGTCATTGGAAATATTTCGCAATCCAACGGTAGCTTTTATGAATTTTGTAAGAACATTTTCCCTTGCAGTATGTAATTGTTGTTGGTGTTGAATCTTCCTTTCCCATCTTTCCGGGTTTCATTTTGTAATAGGGCTTTGAGTACCCCTAGTTTTCCTTTAATCAAACCTTGCTTACAAAGAAAAATAACTAACCAGGATTGTTTGGTAAAATTGTTATTCTCTCTTTTTCATTTATCACATTTTTTTAATTTATGTGAAAGTGTCAAGTATGACAATTACTTTGGATAAACAGATATGAGTATGGATACTTAGATACTCATAGGATACGGGTACGGTGTAGATTCGAGTATGGAGATTTTTCAAACCATGACAATGGAGACGATACTATAGTATCTTGCCTAAGCCTTACTCATTGTCATCCCTAAATCCGGATGAGTTTTAACATCAAAACCATGCAAAACTTTTAGATAACACCCATAGAAAGCAATATATGCATGCAAATAGAATAGTGGTAAGTGATTTTGTGAAAGTGTGTAAAACTAAGACGTTTAAGATTACAACGTTGAGAAACCAATACTTTGAAATGACATTTTGTAAAAATATATTTGAAATTGTAAAAACCCCGATAATAATGAAAGGATGAAAATAAGTTTTGAGAATACCAGATGTTAAACACTCATCGATAAATATATAAACGTTAATCAGGATTCAAAGTGATAATCTAGATGGACTTTATTATTATTTGAAGTGGTGGCGTAAAACATATTCTAGTAACAATTTTAAAAAATATTACTATGAATTAAATTCTTGGCTATCCCTTATAAAGTTTGGGATAATTTATTCCAAATGATGTGTAAGAACGACAGTTAATAATCTACACAATTAGATGAATTACTCGAACCAGATACTACACATTATTGCTCAACAGTTAGATAGAATAGAAAATTTTGTCCCTCACCCAAGAGATGTTAAACAATACAAATTAGATCCTACTCGTCCTATTTACCATTATCATACACCATCTACCCAATAGTTAAAGGGTATGAGCTTAGGTCGTGACACTAACCACAAAATAAACGAATTAGTTGAAAAGTTAAAAACATTGAATGTATGAGGTTCTTCTGGAGAAATAAATACCTTATCTAGTGAAGAAGAATTTTGATAATATGATTAGAAAATTAGGAGGAAAACCCCCAAAACCTAAAATCAGAAACTATTACCCTAGACCTTCATTTGCAGATATGCAAATTGAAGAAAAAAGTAGCTTTATAGAAAATAGCTATTCAGGAGAGTCCATTGTGGAATGGAAAATAATGGAGCTTCTGAGCAGCAAGTTTTAGATATTATACAAAATATGACCATGGCGGCTACCGCCTTTACTTAAAGGAAACTCCGATAAGAAAACCAAAGAAATTCTTGTTATGGGTTTTACAGGTCAGTTAAAGGGATGGTGGCATAACCTTCTAAGCCCTGAAGATAAATCTCAAATTAATATAGTTGTTAAATCTGAATCTAATGAAGTCATTTGTGTCACCACTCTCTTATACGCCATTACCAAGTTCTTTGTAGGAGAACCTCTTAAGTTCCAGCAAAAAGCAGGCGACCAATTATTAAACTTCTATCGCCCATCCATGTCAGAATATAGGTGGTACAGAGATATAATTCTCTCTAAACTCTGCCATAGGTCTGATGGATCTGTAGATTATTAGAAAGAAAGATTTATTAGTGGCTTACCTAGGTTATTTGCTGAAAAGGTTAAGACTAACATTAAACAAAAATTTAATGGAACTATTCCTTATCAGTCTTTAACTATAGGTGAATTATCTAATTATATTATAGAAACTGGTATACAAATATGTACTTATTATAAACTCCAAAATAAAATAAAAAATGAGAAAATAAACAATTGGCGCGAAATGGGTTCCTTCTGCGAGCAATATGGAGCTACCCATCTTAGAGCTCCTAGTAACCTTAAGTATAAGAAAGTTATTGGTAAAGGAAGAAATAATTGTCGTTATCACAAGAAAAAAATTTATAAAGAAAACTCTGAGTTTTACAACGCACCGTATAAGAAAAATATGGTAAAAAACCTACAAGAAGCTGTTTACCAAGTCTATAGATAAAGACGTTAAATGTTTTAAGTGTGGGCGTTTCGGCCACTATGCTACTAAGTGTAGAGTTCAAGAAAAGATTAATTAATTAGGAAATATAGATATTTTGAAAGAATTAAAGGATAGTCTTATAGCTACCTTAAAAACATCTTACTTAATTCTGATGAAGAAGACTGTTCTTCTTCTGAGGAAGAGTCGTCTTATGAAGATATTAACCAGATTAATAATTCTAAAGATTCTTATTCAAATTCTGACGAATGCATAGGAATAGATTTTTGTAACCGCGATAACTATGATAAAAGCATTAATGTGCTAAGAAACCATCAGGCTAATACCCTAATACGAATATTAAACAAAATGAAAGACTCTGAGAGTAAGAATGCTTTCATGAGACAAGTCAAAAACATTATTGACGAAAATGATAGCGGTAAAAGAAATGTTAAAACAATAGAATTTAAGGATGTCATGAATTTATTTTAAAAACCCATTGAAAATGTTGTTTCGGTGAATGATTTACAAGTAGAAATTAAGAATTTAAAGAAAGAAATTCAAAGTTTTTAAAACACGGGACGATGATTTAGAACTTAAACTTTTGGAATTACAAGGTCATATGATTATTCAAAGCCAGAATATAGCTTCTCCTAGTGTTAAACATGATGAAGAAAATAGAGAAATTATTGTCACTACTAATGAAGACCCTTATATTAATAAAATAGAAAAGATGATATCACATAAATGGTATAGTAAAGTAAAACTCATAATACAAGACAAATTTTTTGAATTAATGCTTTAATAGATTCTGGTGCGAATTTAAATTGCATCCAAGAAGGATTAATACCAACCCAATATTATGACAAAACTAAAAATTTTTTAAGAGGAGCTAATGGTAACAAGTTACATGTTTCATATTAGTTGTCTAACGCCAAGATCTATAAAGATCAGGTTTGTTACAAAACTTCTTTTCTTTTAGTAAAAAATATTCAAGAAGCTATTATTCTAGGAACCCCGTTCCTAGCTTTTCTATATCCTTTTATTGTCGATAACATAGCTATTACTATCAAAGCCTTAGGACGTGAGATAAAATTTGAATTTTTAGATCAACCAAAAATTAGAGATCTTAACTCTATCCAAAGTAAAGGAATTTCTTTTATTAAATTTATTAACAATAAAAGGAAACACATTAACTTCATTAATAAGGAAATTCATTTTAAACGTATTGAAGAACAATTACTCTCGTCTGACATTCAAGAAAAAACTAAAATTATGAAAGATAGGTTTGTTAAACATCTTTGTTCAGAACAACCTAATGCTTTTTGGAAAAGAAAGACTCACACTATATCTTTACCCTATGAACCTGATTTCAAAGAAAAAGATATCCCTACTAAGGCTAGACTAATACAAATGAATAAACAACATTTAGATTATTACAAAAAGGAAGTAAATGATTATCTACAAAAAGATTTAATTAGACCAAGCAAGTCACCATGGAGTTGCTCTGCTTTTTATGTTGTTAACGCAGCTGAGTTAGAACGAGGTAGTCCTCACCTTGTAATTAATTACAAGTCTCTCAATAAGGCTTTACATTGGATCAGATACCTTATCCCTAATAAGAAAGATTTAATTAGTAGACTACACTATAAAAGTATATTTTCAAAATTTGACCTTAAATCAAATTATTATCAAATTCAATTAGAAGAAATGATAAGTACAAAACTGCTTTTGTAGTACCCTTCGGTCACTACAAATGGAATGTTTTACCTCTTGGACTCAAGAATGCCCCTTCTGAATTTCAAAATATTATGAATATCAGTTTCAATGATTACTCTCATTTTAATATAGTCTACCTTGATGACATTTTAGTTTTCTCAGACTCCATTAATCAGCGTACGCAACACCTTAATCAATTTTATGATTTAATTAAGAATAATGGTTTAGTTCTATCTGAAAAAAAAAACTTAATTTATTTTATAGTAAGATTAGACTTTTGGGTTTTGACATTAGCCAGGGTATGTATACCTCTATTAGCAGATCCTTAGATTTTATTAATAAATTCCCAGCTGAATTAAAAGACAAAATCCAACTACAAAGGTTTTTAGGATATCTTAATTATGTTTATGATTTTATCCCTAATTTTATAACTATTTATTTACCCTTATTCAAAATACTTGGAAAAAATCCCCCACCTTGGGATGATTTTATTTCTGAGAGTGTTAGACAATTAAAACAATTGGTCAAGAAGTTACCTTGCCTAGGAATTCTTGATCCTAGGACTAACCTTATTGTTGAAACAGATGCCTCAGACTTAGGGTTTGGTGGAATACTAAAGCAGATACTTCCGGGCACGGGAAAGGAACAAGTTGTTAGATATTATTTTGGAACTTGGTCTCCAGCCTAATTAAATTATTGTACTATTAAAAAAAAATTGTAGCTATTGTTTTATGCATAACCAAATTTCAATATGATTTGTTTTCAAAATCATTTGTTTTAAAAACTTATTGTAAAGCGGCTAAAAGCGTTTTAAAAAATGATGTTAAGAATTTAGTTTCAAAACATATTTTTGCCAGATGACATTTATTATCTTGTTTTGATTTTGAGATAGAACATATTAAAGGTATTAAAAACTCATTACCCGATTTTTTAACAAGATAATTTTTATAGGGAAAACAGGATCAAGAAACCGAGTGATCCGCGAGATGACTATGGTCCTCCATTGTCCCCATTAAAGAACAATAAAGCTATAGTATTAGGATCACCCTCTTTCATTACCAAAATTACTTCACCTACACCCTCCAAACCACTAAACAAACCAGCTTTATTATCACCATTAACTTTTATGCAAAAGATTACCACCCCTTCATCCTCACAAATTAAGTCAAGTTCTAAATTAGCCTTTTATACTCCTCCTTCGGTAAAAGCTTCCTTTATTACTAAAAGTTTGGCAGAACCTATTATCCCTCTAGAACCAATGTATTGTTTATCAGATGCATCTCTTTTGCAAGTTATCTCAAGAATATTCCCTCTGGGATTTTTCTTCTTACCTAGAGAATTAACAAAGACCATAAAGTTTTATGAATTTATCTTAGTTGATATTGAGTCCATTTCTCTCACTCATCAATATGATGAGGTTGATAAAACAAAGGTTATGTTTTCTAAATTTAAGATCATTAAAGTTTGGTCTCAGTCCAATTGGGGCCCACCGCCAGCAGAGGGTCGCTCCTTCTCCTGAGTTTACTCTCCATAAACCTTCAATTACTTTGATTATATGGAAGTCTGGACAAATTTCTTAGCTATTGAACCTTTCAACCATACTTGGTTCATTTGGTTCAACAAAGATATCTCTTTAAACTTCCCTTACTGTTTCATTCAATGGTTTCAACTTATTGGACCTACTTTGGACATTTTCCCATATTACGCTATTAAGTCTTTCAATGAATTTACCTCAGTAACTACTTGCCCGACGCATAAGGCGTTATTATCATTTTGTGCAGTTTTTAGCATTACCTGGATTAGTTCTTGGACTTTTTCATCAGAGTTATTATGGAAAGATTGTCCGGCAAATCAGTTAACTAAAAAATTTTCAATTAAATGATGGGTCAAGTTCAACCCAGAACTATTATCTTCAGCAAAGTTGGAGGCATGGTGCAAAGCTCATCCATACCTTTGCAAAAATACAAACTTAAGTTCTCAAGATACTGCTTTTCTCATGGACCGGTCTAAGTTACTAGCAACCTTATCCACTGCTACAGGTCCTAATGATTTTTGTCTAAATTAAAAGAAGTTATTTTCGTTTTGTTCGGTAGTGAAAGTGGGTCTAGTACCTCTGACAACTTGAATGAAAATGAAGACGACTATTACGGTATTACTGATCTTGATGGTTAAAGTTTGAAGATAAGATTTGAATTATTTATTTGACTTGTTGAAGATAAGATTTACTAAATATTATGTCAGAAGATAAATTTGAACTACTTTTAGAAATAAGATTTGATATCACATTATCTTTGTTGTTATTACAGGCCACGTAGACCACCTTATCGCATTATCTTTGCATTATCTTTCCTTTTTCTTTTGGCTTTGTCGGCCACTTACCTGTAAAAATGTTAGGGTGTTTTCAATTTTATTTCAAGTCCGTCTTGTACCATTCCCTATATAAGAGAATGAAGGTTGTCATAAAGGGCATTCAAACTAGGAACCTCTCAAGTGAGATACCCTGAAGTCTAGGAACCTCTTGTAATCTCTTGTTCTTGTAACCCTTTGTAAGTATTTTGAAATAAAACCATGTTGTATAATAATTTAGTTCTTATTTCTGCATTTATCTTAATAAATCTGATTATTGAAACCATTATTTTCACTATTATCATTCTTACTTTAATATTTACAAGAATTATAAAGATTTTAAAGCTCTTGTGTGTGTGTGTGTGTGTGTATAAATTAAATTCAAAATAAAACAAAAAATATTTGTTTATATTTTAACGTGTGTGCCTACTAAAAAAATAGACAAACAGATACAGAATGCGCGTTTGTACGTTAGTAAATAATAATTAGTCTATGTTTGAATTGATAGAATGAAATGAAATGAAATAAAATTGTATAAACTTAAGTTTCACTATTTAGATTTATTTAAAAAATGGAATGAAGTGAAAATGCATTCCATTCCTTCACTTCTATCATTTGTGTACTATTTAATCTACTTTTAATATAAGAAAGTTAACTACTAGCCAAGTTACGCCATAACCTAGATTAGAACTAATTAGGCAAGGTATTTCATACCCTTAATTGCCATTTTGCATCCATAATGATTCCTATTAACTTATTACCATTTTAACCATGTAAATTTTTACATGTTTGACAAAACTTATTGTGACTATAAAAATCGATATGTCAAAGGAAACGTGATTTTAGATTTTAATAGATTTGTTTTCAATTTCATTCGTTTATATGCAAATCTTTGGGAAGCTAACATCATTCACACCTTAATCCGATTCAAAATTTTCATCTCTCACATTAAACCCATTAGTACACTCTGGAGAAAAAACGAAATCACACTTTCTTCATCTTATTTTCCCCTTTAATATATTTTTATTTTTATTTCATTTCAAATTCTCATCAACTAAACAGTTTTGAGATTTGTTACATTGACAGTATATGTTAGGGTTTTTGTGAGTGTACTTTTGGATTTTGAATGATGTCAAAACTAGGATAGTGTAGCGTTATATATATTGGACGATATCCTCCCATTCTAGATGAGCATATTAGTATTAGGAATCCTTAAAATGATTTGGAACAGAAGTTTACATTCTACATGCATTGAAAACTTAGTTTTTATGAAAAAAATGCATTGAAAAACAAGTTTTTGGGTGGTCAACACATTTCAAGTCGACACATGCGTAAACAGGCTGACCTATAGAAGTTTCAACTTCAGTATAGGTCGACACATGGTTATTTCAGGTCGGCTCCCACGTATCAATATTAAAGCTTGTAGCCACTGCCTACAAGTCGCCTCACTTAGGTCGACACATAGTCGGCACAAGACCTTCACAGGCCGACCTGAGACCTTCACCGACCTAAATACCTTCATAGGCTGACCTATTACTTTCATAGGCTGACACATACGATGGCCAATCTCAAAAAATTTCATTTTTACTCCATCCAATTGCATTCCTTTTGCTCATTTTTTCCCATACCTATATATACTCATACATGCATCATATTCTAGCAAGGTACTGGTGTAAAACCTAAACGAAACCATAATTACAAAGCATTCCCATCATCTTCAACCTCTCTTCTATGCATACACGCAATCAAACTATACATAATCTTTTTTGATTGGGTGACCATCTTGATTAGGGTTGATAACGTCTAATTAAGTTGGTGTAACCGAGAATATTGGGTTGTGATCTTTGTGTGTTTCAAATAAGAAAACCAAGCTAGGTTTTTCCTTCAAGATCATTGTGTTTGAAGGTTTTGGACAAGATCACACACATACAGATTCGACTGAGTGAATGCCTTAGGACAATATGGATCCTTGCAAGGGAGTAGCGTGAGACGGTGAATCGTGTTCGTGAATCTTGGGTTCAACATGTGCGTGCTAGGGATTATTCTGACCGAGCGAAAACCTTGAAGACGAGGACGTCTTACAAGAAAGTAGTCAAAAACTGGTGGATTATAGCAGCATTGTTGGTGACCTGATCAAACTTTGATCAAGGGTTTGGAGGTGGTAGAATCAATAAAAAACCATAGGGTTTGTGGGGTTAGAGTTCTTCATCTCTTGTATAAACATTTTCACAAAGATAAGGTTAATTGCAAGTATCTTAATTCAATTTTGAATTAAGGGTAGACGTATCCATAGCGAGGCCGATTAGGGAACTTCCTAAATAAATCTTTGTGTCTCTCTTTCTTTCTCTCTATGTCTCTTTAAATTGTTGTTCTTGCAAATTATCGAATTCATTGGCGTTTTGATCAATTCGATTAGAAATTGTTTTTCAATTATCTTTTAAAGTGTTGTTGTTGATATAATCATAATCACTTTGGTTGTGATTGACTTTTAACATCAACAAAAAATTTAAATTTCCAAACGTTATCTATCGCACACAAAGTGTTCGATAAATTACCTTTGAGTAGTTTAATTGATTTTTGTTCATTGGAAATAAGCTATACGCATAGCTTATCATTTAATTGATTTGTGAATTAATTATTGTTGAATATATTGTGTTCATTATCATCCAATTGGTTTACATTACGCATATTCGAGCTTTTCGATAGTAGGTTTGGTTAGACGATTCGATTCATTTTATTTCCGTTGTGCCATAAAACTTTTGAAAACCATTTTTGCCAAAAGTTTTGTTTTGAAAATTGTGATCTATTCACCCCCTCTAGATCGAAGCCTATTGTCTAACAAGTGGTATCACGATTTTCAATTAATTTCGTGCTAAAGATTTAATTTTTATAAGAATGGCAAACCGAACCTAAGGGAGCGTACAATATAGCACCAATTTTCACTGGCGAAAATTATGGCTATTGGAAAGCTTGTATGCGTATACATGTCAACTCCGTTGACAAAGGTATATGGAACACCATAAAAAATGTTCCAAATTAAATAACTATGACTAATGAAGGTGTTACAGTACCTAAACCGGAAGCACAATGGGATGCTAATGATTGGAAATTATGGTCACATGATTGGAAAGCAAAAAATATTCTCACTTCCACTTTGGTTTTGATGAGTATTATCGCATTTCTCTTTGTGAGACCGCCAAAGCTATGTGGGACACATTGGAGGTTGCCCATGAGGGTACTAATGAGGTCAAACAAGCTAGGATCAACACATTAAATCAAGAGTTTCAACTGTTTTGTATTGAGGATGGTGTAAACATTGCCAATATACGAAAATGGTTCACACATCTTATAAATTGATTAAATGCGATGGGTAATCCTGTTTCCAATGAACTTGCTACTAACAAAATTTTGAGATGTTTAAGTAGGGAATGCAAGCCCTAGGTCACCGCCATCAAGGAGGAAAATGATCTTAAGTTGCTTGATCTCAAGGTTTTGTTCCGTAAGTGTAGCCGCGCGAAATAGACTCCGCACTTTTTACATGTGAACTTTTAATCTATCCCAAAGAAGGGAAGGGGAAAAAATCTAAATAAACCCATGAGTGTGTGCAATGCAAAAACAATGCACTTGAGAGATTGGGAATCAAGATTGGTTATACAAAGGGAAGGTACTAGCACCCTAAGTATCTATAGTATCATATAGGAACCTCTTGCATATAATTGTGTTATTGTTGTTTTACTTGCTGTGTACTGGGAATTTGTTGATTGGTTTTGAGTGAGTGAATGAGAAATATTTTTGGTGTTTTTGTAATGCAAAGTAAACTAAGACAAAGGTGTAAGAACCTAATTGTTTTGTTTATTATTGTGCTCACTAAGATCTCGCAATCTTATGCCTACGTATTCTCAAAAGGAAGTTGAGAAATTAGAGCGTTCGTAGTTCCACCTACTAATGGGTGGAATTGGGTTTGTTGGGTTTTTAAGAAGAGACAAATTGTCATCTTGAGGGAGATATCTCACCTATTCACCACAAACATTTGTTAAAGAAGATAATAAGGGAAGAAGCTTTAAACTTGGATGTAGAAAATTTAGAGTAATGCCACATCTTCCTTTAAATGAGTCTTTGCATATTAAGAGAAAGACCCTGACTTGGACATAGAATCAACAAGTGTGCCACTTACATAACTTAAATGAAAGAAGTGTTTTTGTACCCTAATAAGGGAGGGACTCCAACTTGGATTTTGAATCAACAAGTGTGCCACTAACATCACTTATATGGGAAAAGTTTGAAAAAGTTTGTTTGATGTTGTGGGAAATAGAAGAGACATCTCCTCCATAGAGATGACTCATGTCTCATCTCTAGGGGAGTGTTTTGAATTTGAAGCCAAAGGTTGGCTAGGGTTTGACTTGAGTTTTAAAGGTTTGAAAGTTTAAAGGTTGGAAGGTTTGAAGCCATAAGAGGCAGTGTGTTGACTTTAGGACTCCAAAAGGGAATTCTCATCTCTTTGTTGAAGAGTTTTGAGTTTGAAGTCTAACTACCTTGTACAAAGCCCAAGAGGAGGCTAATGTTGACTGTTGGAACTTCAATAAGGGAAACCTAATGTTTGACCTAAGTTATAGTTGCAGGGTATCCTAATGTTTTTTGTGTGTGTATAAACATAAAGGAAAAAGCTAAGAAAGGTTTAATACTATGCTCACTAAGATTTTACAATCTTATGCCTACATATCCTTAAGAGGAAGTTAGAGCAATTGTAGTTCAAACTTAAGGCTGAACTGTAAAAAATGTCAAGAGAAACTTAACAAGGTAAGTTTAATTAAACTTTTAAACAAGTGTAGTCATCGAGGATGACATGAGCATGAAATGATTAAGCATGATATATCAACAAGTGGAGGTGTATTAGACAAGGAGATACATTCATCATGGTAAGAGTTTATGAAGGAAATACTTGAATATGTGAGCAAATATTTAATCTATGGAAACAATCACTGAGAAGTTCAAGCAAGTATGTATTCAAGATGAATCAAAAGTTAGATGAACAATGAAGGGTAATCAAAACCCTAATGAAAGTTTACACAGAAAGGCTCCTGAGCAAGACATTCAACCATGGTTGAATCAAAGGCTTTGGGGAATCCAAACTCAAGTGGAAGCCCAAGTCAAGCATTAAGGAGGTTTTCAAAAGAGGAGAAAGAAGTGATTTGAAATGAAACCCTAGGGTTTCAAAAGAATAACCAAAGTATTTGCAAAAGAAAACAATACTTAAACAAGGTATGGATAGAGTATAATTCCAAAAAATCAAGTTAAATGTTTTGAGCAAGGTTTACACAAAGTGTACTATGACCATAAGGACATGTATGTACAATTAGTTTAAGAGAAAAATCAAAAGAAGTTATGAAAAGGTATGAAGAACACTTTAAAAAACAATGATTTTACACTTAATAAAAATGGTAAAAATAAATATTATTTTTGGAAATTTTCAATGGATTCTCAAAATATACAAGATAAATGAGAAATGCGAAAAAAAATTGGCTCAAAAAGATTAAATTTGCTATGTGAAAGAATTGTGAGAAGTTGTGAAGAAATTGAAGAGAAAAAGTTAAAAAAAATAGGAAATGCCTTTCCCAAGTGTTGAACCCACGTCCTTGGGATAAAAGGCTTAAAACATAACCAACTGAGCCCCGCGCGTGTGGTTGACTTATAATGGAAAGAGAAAATAATATAGAGTGTTTGAGTTGAAAATGAGTGAAAAAAATAAAAGCCAAAAGGTCTGGGGCGAGGGGGATTCGAACCCCAGACCTCACCCTCACAAGCCTCACAAACACACGCCTTAACCACTGGGGTGGTGATACATTCGCGTATCAAACCACACTAAATTAAATATATTTTAAAACAACATGAATTGCAGAAATGGCGCCACCACCACTATTGTCGTCTTCATCATCTTCATCAGATTTTCAATTTTTCTAACTCCCTCAATACGCAACCAAATTGAATGATGTAAAAATGAAAGTTACTGGATTTTTCAAGAGGAATTGAATGGCATTAACCAATTTTATTTAAATTCACTGTATCAAAAGAAATTAGTTTAAAAACCGTATGAACCCTAACTGAATAATTTAATATGAAATCTCATACAATCACGATACATGTCAATTAATTGAGGGAAAATGATCATAACATCATGATAAATAGGTCTGTAACTTGAATGATCAAATTTGATGCATGAATAATAGAGTTCAGTTTTGAAGAAACTTACCTTGCAAGTGAGAATCAAATTCTCTGTTGGAGGTGTTACAGATTTGATTTGATGATCTGGAAACTTCCTTGACCCTCAAGGATGGTGTTCCAATGCTTAGAATGAGTTGAAACCTTTTGGATCACTTGGCTCGATTCAAACTGCAATTTGATGCAAGTGATAAGCAAATGGCATGCGACTTGGTGATTCTAGAGTTACAGAAGTGTTTTGAGGTTGTGGATCACTTCTATAATGTTTATATGAAGTGTTTGGATGCTTGGATTGAGTGGAAATTGACTGGTTTGAGAATTCCAATTTTTCCCTCTTTGAGAACTTTGAATTTAGCAAGGAGGGAGAGTTGAGAGAAAACAAGCTCTTGCAATGTTTTAGGGTACTTAGAATGAAGCATAAAGGCGTCTATTTATAGGAAAAATGTTCATATATTTGAGAGGAAATTGGATGAGGAAACATGCTATGATCCAATAGGTAATGATGTGAAGCTAGTTACTTGAGTGCCAAGGTTCATAGCCCTCATTTCCACATGGCTACAAATTTTTATGATTTGAACTTTGATCCCTCAGATTGCACATGAATCATTGGTGTTTTGATCACTCTTGGCTTATTGTGGAGGTTTTTTGAGCATTTCACTATTTCAATCAATGCTAGAGGACAAAACATCACCTCAAGCTTTGTTTCACATGCATTTTGGATAGAATTTGCAAAATTCTGTTATATTCTTGCAGAGCACATGTTTTGTGATGATTTTGGTATTGATCTTGCGATGAATTGGATCAGCTATATGTAAAACAAGTCCTTCAAAATCGTGCCTCAAAGTTATGCAACAAATATGCCTTAGAATTTCAACTTGATCCAACCTCATTGCAACATCCTTAACTTCTTGCTCAAGTAAGGGATTTTGATGTTCTTGATTATTTTGGAAAACTGGTATATCATACTTCAACTTTGATGTTTGAAGTTGGTATTAAATCACTGTGGACCATAGTGAAGAACAACCCTAAAGTTGGTTCCAACACAAGACAGATTCTGTCCAAAAATTTTCTAAGTGTCAAAGTTCAAAAAGTGTTGAAACCCTAACTTTATGGCCTTATATCTTAAAATCTATGCACTTTTTGGGAATCCACCCTAGTTGACAATGTTGTAGTATGTAACAAGCTCTTCAATTTGATCTTTGGATCAAAGAAAATGGTTAATTTGTTTGGAAGTTATGGCCTTGGAAAGTAGGGCAAAAAATCATTGTTTTTCATGACTTAGAAAAATTTTAAGTTCTCCATGGTTGCCTTTTTTACAAGTAACCTTACTTTTCTTGATTTTTCTTGATCATACATGATCGAAATCACATATTAACATTGTTCTTGACTTGAAGAGACCATGTTTGACCAAAAACTCCAAAAGTCAAACTTGACTTTGACCACAGTTGACTTTTGTATCAGATGAACTTTGAACTTTGTGATCCTTTATGAAATCAAACCCTTGGGCTAAATTAAACATCATGGATGGACTCCAAATGTGTTTTTAAGTGTCTTGAGTCATGTTCCAAGGTTTGAGATCATGTCTTGGTCAAAAGTCAAAGGTACAATTGACTTTTCCTCAAAAACCCTAGTTTGTGGGCCAGATGAATTTGAATTCTTGCATTGCTTATGAATCAAGTTCTTTGGGTTAATCTAATCATATAAAGGGATTAATATGAGGCATTTGAGGTCCTTGAAACATATTTGGAGGTTTGGGATCAAGCCTTGCTTTAAAAGTCAGCTCAGGGACTGAATTAGGTCAAAATCCTAATTTGGATGCACTGAGGATCTTAAGGCTTGATTGAGCTTGTGATGCCATCTTGTACTTGACTATTGATGATATGAAAGCTCTTGATCCTTATGGATTACAAAGGGACTTGAGATGTTGAATATGATGTACATCCTTTTGATAATTTATCTGCTTGAGCTTTCGGGGGGTCATCTAACCTGTGAAACAAGTAAGCACACATATCTTGTACTTGTGATGGGTTAGTGATGCATAAAGACATGTATAAATGTAATGATGAATGTTATGCCAATGATGCAATTGTGGTGGCATCTTAGGGGTAAAAATTTAGGGTATGACAGATGCCCTTATTTAAGTTTCTCCGATCCGGAGAGATGAAGATTGACATCTTAGTCTCGACCAGATAAGGGAGGCTTAAATACAACAATACACAATTTTGGCCCCTAAGAAGTCACACAAGGTGATATGATATGAATGCACTTAAGAATGCAAGATATGAGACCTATGGGAAATGATGCCACAAGAGATTGAGAATAGTCTAAACCACAGGGGTATAATATTAGGATTATCCACTGGGGAAATAAAATTGAGGAAAAATGTTGTAACTCTTATTTAGAGAGAGAGAGACAACAACTTTAATGGGGAAAGGAACATAACTCCCCAGGGGATAGTGTCATAACTCTGGCAATTTAAACTCCCAATGTTGGGAAAAATGATTTAGCGTCTTCTTTCACTAAGTAATATTTCTTAGCAAGGGTAAAAATAAACTTCCCCATGTTTCGGGTCGTACGCCGCGAAACTGGTCTCGGTTTTCTGGAATAAACTTCCCCTCGTTTCTGGACATAAGCCATGAAACTGGTCTCGATTTCTTCTTTATCAAGCATTTCTCTTGAAAAGGGGTAAACAGACAAGCTCATGAAAAGGTAATCACTTGCTGAAATAATAACTTCATAGGGGATCTTTAAAGAGATGCGGGTCAGTTAACTTTTGGAAATAAATTTCTCAAATAAAGATAAAATTTTCGTAAGGGTCTTCATCAAACCTCTCACAGGGATTCACTGGGGAGATGCCATTTGATGGAAAATAAACTTCATTACACTTCTCATCGAGACTTCTTCAAAGAGATGTCGTGTGATGTAAAATTGAGGATTCCACAATCAAACTTCTCTAAGAGACTTTGTCCAGAGAGATGCCATTTGGTAGAGAATAATCTATTCATCATACTTCCCTTCGAGACTTTTTTGGAGAGATGCCATAAGATGCAAGATATGTTGATAGCTTCAACGGGGATAGACAAACTGTTCGGAAGGAGACTTCCATTTTTCGGTTCACTGGGAAATTTGGGGATATGAACAGGCTTAAAAAAGATTGTCGCTTACTGCCATGTGTAGATTCCAAAGTGGAATAAATTCATCTTGCTGGGGAACCCTCAACATATTATCTCTGGGATTGTAAACCACCTAAAAGGCGCAAAATAAATTCCCTTTTAATTCAGAGGTTCAAGTTATCAAAATGGCCAAACGACCAAATCAATCAGGGAACAAGCTGGAGAGATACCGTCAAACAAGACGCCAACCAGTGAGGAATGAACTCGAACTGGGATTTATCCTATCCAAGTGTGGAAAAGAGAACTAAATCAAAACTTCTATGAGGATTAACTCGGTGGGGAGTTTTAGAAAGGATATATATTTCCTTCCTATGGCTGACCAATCTATTGGAGTGAGGAAACATATCACTTGGGGATGAACACAACCAAGGTGAATGAAACAAATATTGTCAACCAATGCAATATGAATATTGTTCTGGATTGGGCCAGCGCCTGCCCACCAGTCGGGCAGGCCTAACCCAATGTCACGGTAAGTAGCCCATTGAGGTTCAATCCTCTCCCTTGTTGGGCGCATCTAGATCCCATCATTGTCAAGCAGACACTACATGGACCGGGGATATAACGAGCATTCTCCCAGCGTACTCCACGTGCTCCTCCCACGGGGACACGTCATCAGGTGACTACCCGCCTCCGAAAGAGTTGGTCAACCCACTTTCTGGAGAACTCGGGGCAGTTACTCCAGGGCGAAGACCACGTGCTGGTCTTCCCTACGCCACGTAAGCCCTGACAGTTATCTACATTGGGCCTAGTGACCCAACCCTATACAGACGACCGTTGGCCCAGTGCTGGGGGCACACTATAAATACCCTCTTTCACTAGAGGGTCAGGTATTCTAATTCTCACTCTCACTACCTTTCTGTACTTGCTTGCTCCATTCCTGACTTTAGCATCAGAGTACCTTGCAGGTACACCCCCCACCGTCTCACCACCACTAGAGTAGTGTAGCTCACGACATGAAGTTGGCCACCGATCCAATTCTGATTAGGTACGATCAGTGGCACCATCTGTGGAAACCTTTGCTTCCTCGTTTTTCCTCCCGTAAAACCAAAGCAACCTTCAATTTCTGACGATCATGGCCAGCCCTCGAACTGACGTCAACACTCCGGACACCGCCTTCGCACCATTCAACAACAAAGACGACCACGACCCCAACGTGGTTGTTAACGTCGAAGAAGGTGACCACAGGGATGGGCGTACCGCCTCCCCCTCCTCTGATGACGCGGCCTTCAACGCCCCCCAACAAGTTGGTAGCCCGACTATCTACCAGTCAATCCCCCATGCCATCTAATGCCGATTTAAACACGGTGGCCCTATTCGCACTGATCTATCAGACCAATCTATTGATCTCCCAATAGAACATATGGTTAGGAGTGCTCATAAGGGAACGACAATAACACTCTCCCCCGTGGAGACACTGTTGCCCCAAATATCACAGTCCTTCCCTCCCCCGTAGAGGACACGACAAGACAACTCTCAGAGCCCTTACCCCCAACCTGCAGGGCGTCGCCCGCGTCTGGAACGACCCCAACCTGTGGTCGCCCAGAAGCACAATTGCTCCCCTCCTCGGAAGGAATGCGTTCCCCTATCCAAAAGAGGAGCAAGGTCGACGGGTACGGCAAAAAGCCAAAGAGTCGACCAAGAAGTTCCCCCCGGTGAAGCAGGCGCGGTCAGGGCGACCACTCCCCATCACAATCACCAGTCAGGAGTGACGAGGATGACCAGCGTACCCTATTCTCTAGGGAAATTATGGAGACCCCTTTGCCCGTCGGGATGGAGAAGCCTCCACCCTTGGTGACGTATGACGACACCGCCGACCCGGACGACCACGTCAAGAGTTTTGAAGCAATGCTTAACTATAGGAACGCCCGAGGAGCTATCAAGTGCAGACTCTTCCCGACCACCCTCCAGAAGGGTGCCATGGTGTGGTACAAGAGCCTTGCACTGGAGTCCATCACTGGCTGGAAGGAACTGAAGAGGCAGTTCTCCAGGCATTTCACTGCTTCTCGACGCCACCCGAAGACGGAAGCCTCCCTGGAAGCCATCATCCAGGGAAAAAATGAATCTCTCTGGGATTACATCGAGAGATTCAACTAGGAAGCCGTCCAGGTAGCCACCACGGGCGACATGAAGAAGTTTTTGATCGAGCAAGGACTACGACCTCACACCGAGTTCGCCAAGGCTGTGGGAATTCAAAGGCCCCGCAACTTGGAAGAGATCCTCCATAAGGCCCAAGCATACATTTAGTATGAGGAGCTAGAGGCCACCCATTATGCCCGCGACTCGCGGAATCAAGAGGGCCCCCGAAGCACCAGGCACGAAGACTCTACGGCTCCCCGACGAGGGGGAGAAAGAAGAAAAGAAGACCTTCCTAGAGACTTTTGTGAGCCGAGAGGTCCAACTGGCCGGTTCACAGAGTACACGCTACTCACTGCTCCCCGCGAGCGAATTCTGGCCGAGTGCATCAACTCAGAATTCCAGAAAGGAGGTGTCTGCTTTCCGAAGCTGACACCACTCAAACCAAACGTTGACAAGTCCAAGTACTGCAGGTTCCATAGGAGCCACGAGCATGTCACCGAGGACTGCATCCACCTCAAGGATGCGATATAAATCTTGATCAAGGAGGGGCACCACAAGCAGTACACGAAGAGGAACGACGACCCCATACAGGATGCCCGAGAGACACAAAGGGTCGAGGAGACGACCCCTTCCACCAGAGAAAATGGACTGCAAGTCACTCTGAGTGTCACTTGACCTGATGACTTCTACTTTCCCGACGAGCCCGAGATCCCTTTGACCGCTCGTAGCCCGTGGGAATGTTTCCCCGCCGCAATTGTTATATTCGGTGGGGGGTTCAACAAGGTCTTCATGGGGTCGATCAAGCGGAATTTTGACGCGAGCTCGGCATAAACTGCCACCTTCGAGAAGGTACAAGGGAAGTCGAACCCTATCACCTTCTACCTCGAGGAATTTTTGGGCGGCGCCCCCAATTCCACCATCCCTCTCCTGATCAGGGCACAGAAGGCGAACTTTAATGTCCTCCGAATCCTGGTCGACCAAGGGAGTTCGGTGGACATCATGTACGCCCACCTCTTCGAGACCTTCCAGCTCAATGAAAGGCATCTGACCCCTTACGTGGGCTTAGACCTCCGGGGTTTCAACGGCACGACCACCAGACCATGGGGCTATGTCGAGTTGATGGTTACTTTCAGGACTGACGACACTACTCGACAAGTCAAGACCCGTTTCCTGGTGGTCCCTTCCCTGTACCAGTGCATCCTGGGAAGAACGACTCTGGCCGAGCTCATGGCAGTACCATCTACAGTCCATCTGAAGATGAAGTACTACACGACCAGAGGTCGGGTCCTCACCCTCCACGGAGATATTGAAGCTGCTAGGAGATGCTTCGAAGCTGCAACCAAGGGTCTTAGCTCGATCAACGTCAAGCCCAAGGCCGGAGAGAAGCCATCCCTAGACGCAGAGCAGAAGCCACTCCCGCGCGTCAACCAATGGACCTCGACAGTCGCTTCCCCAGCGAGAAGGAGCAAGGAGAAACAGCGGACAACGACCTCCTACCTGAAGGCAATGGGAAGCCTCTCCACCCAACGCACCCTATTCTAGACGGAGACTTCAAGCTCATCACTCTCGGGGATGATCCATACAGGAATGTGAAGATTGGCACAGGGCTCCCCGACCTGGCAAGGGAGCAGTTGAAGGCCTGACTCTGGGAGAATTGTCATACCCCAAATTTTGACCACAAGATTTCCCATCATTATGCAAATCATCACCATAATATGGATGTACCACAATACCTCACCAATCTTCTCAAGGATTGTTGAACATTCACTACAACCAAGAATTAGGGTTTTGAGCCCTCTCAGAGCACTCAGACAAGGGATCAATCAAGAATGGACACGATCCTCAACTTTTCAAGTCTCGCAAACATCCATAAAGGATCAAGAGGTCTCCCAAATCAAGAATCAAGCACAAGGTTGCAACATTCCAAGTCGATCAAGCCTCAAGATCGCCAGTGTCACCAAATTAGAGTTTTGGTCGACTAAGGCCTCCAGATGAAAGTTTTCATCTAGGCATGGGCTAATACTTCAAAACATGATCCAAGAAGTTCATAGGGACCTTATGAGTCCAATCATCAAGTCCAAAAAGCCTCAGGGGATGCATTCATAAAAAATCAGGAATTAAGGTTTCTTGACCTAATTCACCCCTAAGTTGACTTTTGGAGCAAGACATGAGCCAAGACCTCAAGAAGTGTTTTGAAGACCTCCAATACATCATATTGATCCATTTACAAGATTGGATTGATTCAAAGAACTTGGTTCATAAGCAGTACAAGGATTCAAATTCATCTGGACCGATTAGGGTTTCCTGATGAAAAGTCAACTGTATCTTTGACTTTTGACCAAGACATGTTCCCAAACCTTGAGACATGATTCAAGACACTCTATAACACCTATGGAATCCATCCATTAGGTTTGAATTAGTTCAAGGACTTGATTTCATAGAGGATCACATAGTTTGGAATTCATCTAAAAAAAAGTCAACTGTGCCAAGAATCAAGTTTGACTTTTTGAATTTCTTGACAAACAAGGCTTCCCTAAGTAAAAAACAATGTTAATTCATGGTTTGGATCTTCATTCATCAAGAAAAATCAAGAAAAGTGAGGTTACTTGCAAAAAGGGCAACCTTAGGAAACTTAAAATTTTCTAAGTTATGGAAGAAAAGTGATTTGGTACCAACTTTGCAAGGTCATAACTCCTAAACCACAAGGCCTTTTTCTTCCATCCAAAGCTCAAATGAAAGCTCTCATTACATATTTTAAAATTGTCAACTACATCAGATTCCAAATCCTCATGCATTTTGAGTTATAGATTGATCAAAATCACAAAAACATGAAAATGGACACTTTTTCCAACACTTAGTGAAAATTTTGGACAGAATCTATATTGAATTTTCACCAACTTTGGGGCCATTTTTCATTATGATCCAAGTTGATTCAAGACCAATTTTGGACATCAAAGTTGAAGTATGGTATTAGGGCTTTCCAAAAAGTATAAGAACTCATCCTAACTCCACTTGAGTAGGGAGTTACAAGCCTTGAAACATGGCCTAAAAACCTGATTTTTCAAGACAGCATGGAAACCAAACTTGTGCCACACGATTTTGACCTTCAAATCTTGTCACTTTGCCAACTTTGTCATCTTCCAAAAACACAAAATATTTGATGACTCACTTGATTCATGATCAAAGAGACAAGGAATTCAACTTGGCATGGGAAAATCATCATGACATGAAACTTGAAATTCAAATTTGGAAAGGTAACATCAATGCTATACATTAAGGTGTCATGAACCAGATCACAACACTCCAAGCCAGTCAAGATTTCAGTCCAAACTCCGAGCATTTAAACCTGTAAAGATTAATGGAGTCAAGATAAGAAGAGTTGACTTGACACTTTTGGATTATCCAAGTCAATGGCTACAAACTACAGCCATGATCAGCCTCCAAACACTATTGCTTCCAAAACAAACTTTCTCTACTATAAATAGAGGTCATGTGTGACTGATCAAACCACCCCAAAACATATGAATTCATGTTTTCCTTCCAATCACTCTCAAAAAACCAAAATTTGCTTCTCTTTCAAGTCACTATCGAATTTTCAATTTGAGAGCAATTCAATCAAAACCAATCATGCCAACACCTCACATACATCATATATGAGTGATCCATAACCTTAAAACACATCTGGAACATCAGAATCACAAAGTCACCACCCATTTGCTCAAGCTTTTTGGCTTATTTGCAGTTGAGGTGCCACAACAAGTTCCAAGGTGTTTCAATCCATTCCAAGCTTCCAAACAACTTATATTAGGTCCATTGAAGCTGTCCAGATCATTACACAACATCTGTAGCACCTCCAACATAGAATTCAAATTTTTCTTGCAAGAGGTAAGCCGTCCTATGCATCATAATTGTGTTTTCAAGTTACAAACATGTTTCGACACTTATATAAAGTGATTCCCCTCAATCAATTGCTTTGTAGCTTTAGTGTATAAGATTTCATAGTGTTCTTGCAGAAATTAGGGTTCTTGAGTTCATCACTTGATTTCTCACTCCACACTTAATATAAATGCAATTAATTTATATGACTGAAATCCTTGTTAAAAAACACACAAATTTCTTGTTTACAAAAGTTATTTTCATTGAGTAATCAGAGAGATATGAGAGGTTTTGCAAATTGGCTATGGTGGGTAGTCGTGAGGAAGAAGAAGATGGCCTTGGCGCCATTTTCAAATATTTAAATTTTTGAATATTTGATATTTTTATTAAATGATTTCAAAAATTAATTTCTCTCTCATTTTTTAACATTTTTTATTGATTCTTTTTATAAAAAATCACAAAAATGTTAAATTATTTTATTCTATAAAAAAATTAAATTTATATTATTTATTTAATATATCTTGAATTTTTGTAAATAATTTCATTTTTATTGTTTTTAACATTTTTTAAATGAAATTCTCACCTTGATTTTTCAAAACCAATTGGATTTCAAGCTTTCATGTGATTAAACATGATTTTTCAAAATATTTTTCAAAGCTTACCACTTGTTTTTAAATATATTTGACATTTTATATTTAATTTCCTTTGAAAATTATATTTTTAATTAAAATTAGGGTTTTTCTTAATTTTAATTTTTCAAACTTCTTTTCAAACACTTTTTGGGCCTCTTTGTAGAGTTTAAGTCCCATCCCTTTGTGAATAATTTATTTTGGACCTCAGTCGTTGTATAAGTCCCGATACAATTTTAAAAATCTCGGCGCAATCGCGATTTTCAAAACAATATTCATCTGGGCCTCTCATTGAGT
This sequence comes from Lathyrus tuberosus, assembly GCA_022829125.1. NCBI lineage: Eukaryota > Viridiplantae > Streptophyta > Magnoliopsida > Fabales > Fabaceae > Lathyrus > Lathyrus tuberosus. Next base: position 222,585 of record JALAZF010000484.1, read on the forward strand.
TGTAAGCCCCATCTTTCTTCTTTTCAAACAATTTTTGGGCCTCTAATAGAGTGTAAGACCCATGCCTCATAAATAAATTTGGGCCTCAGTCATTGTATAAGTCCCTCTGTGGTTTCCAAAACCACGACGCAATCGTCGCCTTTTCAAATAAATCATCTGGGTCTCTCCTTGAATATAAGCCTCATTTTCTCTTTTCACAAACACTTTTGGGCCTCTAAATAGAGTGTAAGACCCAACCCCTTTTTGTACAAAAACAAATTTTGGGCCCTTGCTGTAATATAAGTCCCACACGTCTTTCGGTATCGCAGTGCGATCAATGTTATCAAATAAGTCATATGGGCTTCTCCTTGAGCTATAAGCCCTAAACAAATCTTTTTTAACAACTTTATTTTAATTCAAATTCAAATTCAATGTGTTTTCAAAACTTTCTTCAATTTCTTGAAACCATAAAAGAGGGAATACAGTTGTAGTCAATACTACAGATCACAATATGCTTGGGCTTCTTCTCAGAAGGTAAGTCCCCATATCTGTTTCAATGCTTATTACTTATATATATCTGTCAATATAATTGTCTGTATATATATTTGTGCATATTTGCTTAGAGTTTTCCCCAGCATTGCCTCCTCTTGGGCTTATACAATATGGAACAAAGAAAGGCATTATTCCCGGTGAAACTTTTCTCAAGACTGTCAGAACTTAGAAATATATACGTATATAAGAAATTCATTTCCCTAGAGAGGATTAATTCCCGGTGAAACCTCTTTTGAATTTTGTTCAAACTTTAGAACTATTCAGCAAAGAAAGAATTAATTCCCGGTGAAACCTTTCTTGAACTTTTCTTAGGTTTGGACCCACAGGCTTCTTAGAAGTTCCCCAGCCTCCTCTTGGGCTTTGTACAAGGACTCACAGGCTTTTTAGAAGTTCCCCAGCCTCTTCTTGGGCTTAGTACAAGGACCCTCAGGCTTCTTTGAAGTTCTTCAGCCTCCTCTTGGGCTTAGTACAAGGACCCTCAGGCTTCTTTGAAGTTCTTCAGCCTCCTCTTGGGCTTAGTACAAGGACCCAAAGGCCTCCTACAGGTATAGGACAAAAATTAGTCATCTTTGCTAGTTCAATCCACAGGAGAGTTAGATTTCCAAAACATCAAACCATTTTTAGGGTTTATATTCATCCCTTAAACCCACAACCTCCTCTTGGGCTTCATACAAGCAGACTTGGACAGTCTCAGCCTTCTCTTGGGCATCATACAAAGATCATTCTCTAGCTAAGAGTAAACCTCTTCATTCAAGTAGACTTGGAAAGTCTCATCTCCTCTTAAATCTCACAGAGACCCTCAAGTTTCCTAAAAGCACAGGAAAAACCCTGATCATTTTCATCAACATACTAATCTCCAGCATAGTTAAAACCTCCATAGGTTTTCAAACTCAATCTTTAAGCTTTGCCTTAAAAATCCCCAACTAGGGTCAATTTACCATCAATAAATCCCTAACAGTATCAGAACCTCATGGAATATGATACTCCAACTCTTCCCTGATTCTTAGCAAAAGTCAACCCCTCTGGATTCCCTAATACAATTTGGACCTGCTCTTGGATTTCAATAGTCCTCAGCAAGAGATAGCCTCCTCTTAGGCTTCATATAAGAACTCCCCTTAAGTAGAGTCAGTCAGCCTCAATCTTTGGCTTTGTACAAGACAGATAAAACCCTCCTTAGTGGATTCAATCTCTTTTCAGCCTCAATCTTGGGCTTTGTACAAGACAGATAAAACACTCCCCAGTGGAGTCAGCTTCCTTCAGCCTCAATCTTGGGCTTTGTACAAGACAGACATAAAACTCCCCTAGTAGAGTCAACCTTTTAGCTTCAACCTTAGGCATCGATCAAGGCACACAAAATCATCATCATCCCCTCAAATGAGACCACAAGTCTACTCTGCAGAAGGATATTTCCTCTATACTTCACATATCAAAACAAACAATCAAAATCTTTTTTCCCAGATAATTGTTGTAAGTGGCACATTTATTGACTCAAAATCCAAGCTGGAGTCCTTCCTTTATCCTGGCTAAAATTCATCTTTCATCTAACACCTGTAAGTGGCAAGCCTCTGGATTCCTAACATCCAAGCTAATCCCACTCTTAGCATGAAAGATTCATAAGGAAAAATGGCATTGCTCAATACTGAGTTAAAGTTTCTTCCTTCATGACATCCATCTTATAAAGGAAATCATGGCATTGCTGGATTCATATATCCCAGTTAAAGTAACTTCCTTCATAATCAATTTCTCAACAATTTGTGATGAATAGGTGAAATATTCTCCCTTTAGAGTGTAACGCACGATTTTTGTCGGTGACGCGACCACCTTATCGCGGAATTGGGTTTTCTCCTCAATGAAGAGAAGAGGGGGTGTTACTTTCTGATTTCTTATTTACCCATCCTATATGTGGTTATCCACAAGTTGTTAGCTTTAGGTTTCACTTTGTACTTGATGGTGTTTATCCGTTAATGGATTGGGAAAGTTTCTTGGGAAGTATGAGAGAGAGAGAGTGGGTTTTTGTTGATGTTCAGGTTTTCCGATGTTTTTGGTAAGGTACTGGACCTAAGTTTTGATTGTTGTGAAGGTATTGGACCTAGAGTTTTTGTTTGGTATGCTCGCTAAGATTTCGCAATCTTATGCCTACGTATTCCCGTTTAAACGAAATAGGGAAATCAGAGCAATCGTAGTTCCTCCTATTCTAAGGGAGGAAAAATGATATTTTGGTGTCTTGTTCAAAACCCAAGATTGAAGCTAAAAGGTTGAGTATTTGTGTCTTGTTCAAAGCCCAAGATTGAAGCTAAAAGGTTTGATTGAGAGAGAACTTGTCATCTCTAAAGGGAGACATCTCGTCTGTTTATCACAGTTGTTGGGTGACTGTTCATAAAGGAGAATTACTTTAACTGGGATATATGAATCCAGCAATGCCATAATTTCCTTTATAAGGGTGTTATCTTGAAGGAGAAAACTTTAACTCAGTGTAGAGCAATGCCATTTTTCCTTAGGAATTTCTCATGCTAAGAGAGGGATAGTAGCGTGGATGTAAATAATCCAGAGGCTTGCTGCTTATAGCAATTAGATGAAAGAAAGGGTTTACCAGGATAAAAGATGGACGACAGCTTGGATATTTTAGTCAACAAGTGTGCCACTTACAACAGTTATCTGGGATTATGGTTTGTTTTGATTTTCTGTTTTGATGAGTGATAAATAGAGAAATGACTTCCTACAGAGATATTTTGATTTCCTCTGAGGGGATGTTGATTTTTGTGTGCCTTGATCAAAGCCCAAGGTTGAAGCTGAGAGGTTGATTGACTCCACTGGGGAAGTCCTTATATAAAGCCTAAGAGGAGGTTGTAGCAGGCCGACTCAACAAGAGAGTGTTTATATATGTCTTGTACAAAGCCCAAGATTGAGGCTAAAAAGAGACTGACTCTTTGGGGGATATCATTATACAAAGCCTAAGAGGAGGCTAAAAGTTTTACTTTTCCGGGGAAAATGTTCTGTCTGTCTTGTACAAAGCCCAAGATTGAGGCTAAAAGGGGTTTTGACTCCGTTGGGGAGGGTTTGTATGTGTCTTGTACAAAGCCCAAGATTGAGGCTGAGAGAAAATTGACTATGTGGGAAAGAAACCTTTATCTGTCTTGTACAAAGCCCAAGATTGAGGCTAAAAAGATAGTTGACTGACTCAACTGAGGATTTTTAGGTGTCTTGTACAAAGCCCGAGATTGAGGCTGAAATGAGTTTGACTCTGCTGGAGAGTATCATCTGTCTTGTATAAAGCTCAAGATTGAAGCTGAGATAAGTTTGACTCTTCTTAGGAAATTATTTCTCAAAGCCTAAAAGTAGGCTGGGAGGAATTGACTCAGCTGGGGGAAGCTATTTGTCCTAAGCTTAAGAGAAGGTTATGAAGGTTTATGTCTTGTACAAAGCCCAAGATTGAGGCTAACAGGGTTTGACTCAACAAGAGAGTGTTTTTATCTGTCTTGTACGAAGCCAGGGTTGTGGCTGAATAAGCTGGAGAAATCATTATACAAAGCCTAAGAGGAGGCTAGCTTCTGCTAGGGGAAATCTTTATGCCAAGCCTAAGAGAAGGCTGAAAGATTGTATCAACAAGAGGATGGTTTTATCTGTCTTGCACAAAGCCCAAGATTGAGGCTAAAAGGGTTGACTCAACAAGAGAGTACTGAAAGGTGATTGACTCAACAAGAGAGTCTGAAAAGGTTAGCTCCACTGGGGAGAATCATTGTACAAGGACCAAGAGGAAGCTGACTATGCTGAGGAAAGGAAGATCATTATACAAAGCCTAAGAGGAGGCTATCTTCCGCTGGGGATTATTGAGATCCCGAGGCAGGTCCAAATGGGGAATCAACTCTTGCTAAGGGTTACAGAAGAGTTAAAGTATCAGAGACCTTGAGGTTCTGATTTGGGATAGTGTTATACTGATGATAAACTGACCTCGGCTAGGGATTTTTTTTAGGAGAGAGACTGGGTTTTAGAACCCATGGGTTTTAACTTTGCTGGAGATTGATCCAGAATGACCAGGGTTTCTCCTCTGTTTGTAAGGAACTTGAGAATGTCTTTGAGATCCGAGAGGGGATTAGACTGTCCAAGTCTATTGGTATGGAAGAGTTTATCAAGGAGAGGCCCAAAGATTATTTTGAAAAAGAAAAATGGGACTTACAACACGAGGGGAGGCCCAGATGATTTGATTTTGAACTGGCGATCGCGCAGAGGTTTTTGAAAATGTGTTGGGACTTATACAATGTCTGAGGCCCAAGATGGTTTTGGTTAAGAAAGAGATTGGGTCTTACACTCAATTAGAGGCCCATGAGTTTGTTTGAAAATTTAAAATCGAGAGGAAGCCCTAATTTTAAATAAAATGTCATTTTTCAAAGGTAATTTAAATAATAAATGATAAAATATCAATTATATTTAAAAACAAGTTGTACACTTTGGAAAATATCTTGAAAAATCATGTTTAATCATATGAAAGTTTAAAATTCAATTGATTTTGAAAGATCAAAGTGGGAATTTCATTTAAAAATGTTTAAAAACAAATAAAAATGAAATTAATTACAAAAATTCTAACTATATTAAATAAATAATATAAATTGGATTTTTTTGTAAAATAAAATATTTAAACATTTTAGTGAATTTTGAGAAAAAGAATCAATTCAAAAACATAAATAATCAGAGAGAAATTAATTTTTGAATCAATTAACAAAAATATCAAAATATTTAAATATTTGAAAATTTGAAAAAGGGCGCCAAGAACACTAAGTTCTTGCCCGCGTGCCCTGTTTCTGCAGATTTGCGTTTTCTCACTTTTCTCCATGATTTCTCAATGGTTTTGCACGATTCAAGTACCAATCTTGTTCGTTTTTGAACAAGGATCACAACCATATAGATTAATTGCATTTATATTAAGTATTGAGTGAGAAATTAAAAGAAAACCTCAAGAACCCTAATTTCAGCATGAACACAATGAAATTCCATACACGATTGATTCATGGCAATTGATTCAGGGTTATCACTCCATACATGATTATGAACATGTGGAAAAATTATTGTGCAGTAAAATATGCATGCATCATGGAGTTTGAAGAGTTCATGCTTACCTCTTGCAGCTGGTGATCGAGTTTAGTGATGGAGGTGTTACAGCTAGGTTCCAATGATCTGGATAGCTTCCTTAGGTGCCAAGGAGTGTGTTTGAATGCTTGGATTGGATTGAATTGAGCTGGAACTGGTTGTGGTACCTCAACTGCAAATCTGTCAAGAACTTGAGCAATTGGCTGGTATTTTGAGAATCTGATGTTCCAGATGTGATTTTGTGTTATGGATCTCTCATACATGATGTTTATGAGGTGTGTGTGTGATTGATTTGGTTGGAATTGCTTTTAAACTCAAAACCCGATAGTGACTTGAGTTAGAAGGCAAAATTGGAGTGAAATGGTGATTTTGAGGAAAGCATCAGTTTGGGTGCTTTGGTGTACTCAAACTGATCACAATTGAGGTCTATTTATAGTGTGTCAAGTTTGTTTTGCAATCAACAGTGTGTGGCAACTGCAGCAGGCCTTTGGCCAATTGTGATTAAATGGAATCTCAAGTCTCCTCTAGCCATTGACTTGAGATTAAAGCACAGGCCTATGGTTCTCTGTGGTATGAGCTTATCTTGACTTAATTGGTTGATCATGGACTGATACATGCCTGCTCTATGCATCCATTGAATGCCTCAAAATAAAATTGGAGTCTTGAGGCATCTTTAGCTTTTAGGGGTGCCACACCTATATGTAGCTCCAAAGACTTAGGAGGCTTATGGATCAGTGATTGTTCCTCCTTTGTCTCCCCCTGAGGTGTGCAGATGGATAACCATTTTTTTTTGCACAATTTGATCAATTCGAGCCCTAATGTACAAATCTGCCTTGGAAAACCAGTTTGTAGCAAGGCATGTTGCAGCTGTCATAACCTCTAGCTCAGGTGGAGTTTGATGGAGTTCTTGGACATTTTGGAAAGCTGATATATCCTATTTAAACATGATGTCCAACTTTGGTTTTGAATCAACTTGAATTACAATGAAAAATGCCTCTACATTTTGAAAAAAATAAGGCAGATTCTGACTTAGTGAAAATTTCACCAAGTGTTGGAAAAATGTCATTTTCATGTTTTTAGTCACTTTGATTACTCCATAACTAAAAATCCATGAAGAATTGGAATGAGATGTAGTTAACACTTTTGAAGTATGTAATGAGAGCTACAAATCCAGCTTTGGACCATCCAAAATGGCTGCTTGGATCTCAAGTTATGGTCCTTGGAAGTTGGTACCCTAGCCACTTTGTTCCATAACTTAGAAAAATTCTAAATTTTTTATGGTTACCCCTTTTACAAGTTAACTCACTTTCTTTGATTTTTCTTGATGAATGATGATTCAAATCACATATTAACATTGTTTTAGGGTTAAGGAACCTTGTTTGACCAAAACTCCAAAAAGTCAAACTTGGATTTTTGTACAGTTGACTTTTTCATCAGATGAAATTTTGACTTTGTGATCCTTTTGTGAAATCAATCCTTGGGCTTGATTAAACTTCATGGATGGCCTCCAAGGGTATTTAGGAATGTCTTGGACCCCTCCCCAAGGTTTGGGATCAAGGGTAGGTCAACAGTCAAGGGTAGGGTTGACTTTTTCCATCAGAAACCCTAATTTGTGATCAGATGGTTTTGAGTTCTTCTGGCTTATGATTTGAGCTCTTTGAGTCAATCAAATCTTGTAAACATATTAATATGATGTATTTGAGGTCTTTGAAGTTCATTTTGAAGCTTCAAGCCATGTCTCACTTCACAAGTTAACTCAAGGGTTGAATTAGGTCAAAACCCTAATTCCTGATTTTTTTGATAGATGGACCTTCAAGGTGATTTTGCCATTGTGGATGGGCTCTTGGAATCCTTTTAAGCTTATAGGGCCATACATTGAGGCATTGGCTCTTGTCCAGATGAAAATTTTCACCCGGGAGGCTTCAGTCGACCAAAACCCTAATCTGGTGACACAGGCGATCTTGAGGCTTGATTCACTTGGAATGCTACAACCTTGTGCTTGATTCTTGATGTGGGAGTCCTCTTGATCCTTTGTGAGTGTTTGAGAGGTTAGACAAGTTGAAGATCATGTCATTTCTTGATTGATCCTTGTCTAAATGCTCTAAGAGGGCTCAAAGCCCTAATCTTTGATCGTAGTGAATGCTCAACCATCTTTGAGGAGATTGATGAGGCATGAAAGTACACCCATATTGTAACGATGATTTTCACAATGATGGGAAATCTTGGTGGTCAAAATTTGGGGTACGACATAGAGATGACAAATTCTCTCTCAGTCACCCTTTTAGCCTCAATATTGGGCTTTGGACAAGACACAAATACTCTGATAACTTTAATCTTTGGCTTTGAACAAGACACCAAATATCTTTCCTCCCATAGAATAGAAGGAACTACGATTGCTTTGATTTCCCAGTTTACTTTACGGGAATACGTAGGCATAAGATTGCGAAATCTTAGCGAGCACACAAATAAAAAACTTTAGGTCCAATACCTTCCCAAAAACAATGGAAAACCCGAAAACAGTAAAAACACCCTCTCAACACTCCCAAAGGAGAAACTTTCCCAAAAGCCACAACAGATAAACACAAGAAAGCAATTCAAATTAATAGAGAAACATGCAATAAAAGGTCTTGGATAACCATATATACACTGGGTGTTAATAGCTTCCCTTTGTATAACCTGACCCCGAACCCCAATCTCTTAGTATTTGTTAAAGAAAACATTTGCGTGCAAGGTTAGTTTTAGATACCTTCGCTTTCCTTTCCATCTTCATAGGATAAATAAGAAATCAGAAAGTAGCACCCAATTCCAACCATTGCAGTAAGGTGGTCGCGTCGCCGATAAAAATCGTACGCTACAGAAAAATGGTGACTCTGCTGGGGGAATTATAGGATTAGAGTTCCTATGAGGTCTAGGCTTTGCTTTGCATTTATTTCTATGTTTACTTATTTTCTCAGTTTTCTGCTATATAAATCATTTACTGTCATATTACTTGATACCCGTGTTTAAATTTCTATTAACTGGGAATGCGATTGATATGCATGTGGAAAGTTTGAGAGAACATTAAGATAAATGGTGGCGTCTCCAGGAAAGGCTTATAGGATGTGAATCCCGACCAAGCTGACCTAGAAGTCCACTAAATCAGTCGAGGTACCCGTGTGGATTCTCTAATGTTGAACGACTGATCGTCGCGAAAGCATAGTGTTCACAGTGTGGTACCCATGACACTGAGGATTTAGTAGACATTTAACCATTTAAACCATTAGGTAGTGCGGTGACTATCGGGAATAGTTGACACACGATACTACACTCAAAAGAGATTCATCTTAGGATATTACAGCTCGCTCGAGTGAATCAGCTTGCTGTTAATATCCCTAAGAGGGGTCAATGATTTTGGGAACCTTCTAGAACCCATTCTACAGGTATAAAAACTGACCAATTAGTACACACCTTTGGGGATGGGTAGATCCATGACTCATGCTCGTGACGATGAACCCTTAAAACCATGTTTTCAAATGTTTTTGTTTGCTGTATTCATTAAAAAAAAACTCTTTTCAAAAACAGAAAAAATCTTTTTTTCAAAAGAACTAAAACAATAATTACAAATATCAGAGAGGTTGCGTTATGGATTTCGGAAGAAGAATAACACACAAGTACACCTTCAAGGTTCCAAAAATGGATGATTTAAGGAATTTGGGAAGGATGATTACTAATCCAGAGGCTTTCAGAGCAAAGCACGGAGGACTGTTATCTCTTTTAAAGATCAACATGGTTGAAGGGATCCTGCCTATGCTGATGCAGTTCTACGATCCGGTTTACCACTGCTTCACATTCCCGGATTATCACCTCGCACCAACACTGGAAGAATACTCCCACCGATTGATTTACCTATCACTGGTCGAGATTCATTTTTTGGACTGGAAGAAATTTCAAAAGAACAAACCATTGCAAATGCAATTTCTTTGGATGAGTCAGAAGTTATGACTCACTTGACCACCAAAGGAGGAATCCAGGGTTTACCAGCGAAATTCCTGATGGAGAAACCCCTATACTTTGCTAGTATAGGAAATGTAACTGCTTTCGAGGATATCTTTGTCCTGCTCACATATGGATTATTCCTTTTTCCCAACATCGACAACTTTGTCGACACCGATGCTGTTAAGATATTTCTGATTGGGAACCTAGTACCAACCTTGCTCGCAGATGCTTATCATTCTGTACACTTAAGGAATTTGTACAGTGGAGGGATAATCACATGTTGTGTACCATTGCTCTACAAATGGTTTATTTCCCACTTGCCCAAATCTGCTGCTTTTTGGGATTACAAGAGTAATCTGCGATGGTCGCAGAAGATTATGTCTCTCACCAATACAGACATAGATTGGTACAATCGGATTTACGAAGGGATACAAATCATCGACAGATGCGGAAATTTCCTCAATGTACCCCTCATTGGTACTAAAGGAGGGATCAACTATCATCCGATTCTAGCTCACCGTCAACTCGGATACCCGATGAAGAATATCCTACTTAATGCTCATCTGGAAGGTCTTTTCTTCAAGGAAGGAGAAAATGACAGGGCACTAAAGAAATAATGCATGTCTGGCAACATATTCACAGGAAAGGGAGATAATCCTTGGGAAGACCAAATTGTTCCTTTTCAGAACCTTATCTCCACTGGGTTCAAGCCAGAGCCATCAAGCTAAGGATGCCTTACCCTCGTCAAGAAGTTTTCCCCTTAAAGGAATTTGTCCTTTATTTCATGTCTGATGTGGAAAAACTCCAGGTCGCTCTCAACAAAGTTCAACATGAGAAGAACTCTTGGAAGAACAAGTATCAGATCCTTAATTTGGAATGTACCAAGATACAAGAACTACTAAAGGAGAAGGATGCTCTGATTGAGATATTAGAGCAGTATGCTGTGGAAAGTCACGAAGAGCGAAGGAATTTGCTCACTCCCTTCACTTGGCAGAGAGTCGTCGACCTGACAACGGATGAAGGAGCCCAATCAAAGAAAAGAAAAGTTCTGGAACCAGCATCTGAGCTCTTCTCAGAGAGAACTCAGGATCCATAGGCCTAATTTTCTTATCACACTTTGTAAAATACTGTACTTTTCTTTGTAAAATACTGCAATCTTCCAAGTTCAATAAAAGGGGTCTCCCCCGCTGTGTGATATTTGCAATATAATTGTTAACAGTTCTTTTAAACAAAAACTAAAAAAATATAACATTCTTTACATATCATTCATCATTCTCAAATAAAACATCTTTGTCTTTGAGTCTCACTCATGTGTCGCACTCTAGAGTCAAATTGTCTCATTCGTATAATACTCGGGTCAATCGACAAAGGAAAATGGACGATCTCGAGGAAGAGAACAGAGAGCTTAGAGAAGAAATCAACGCTCTGAAGGAGAGTTTGGAGAAACTCCACCATGACATGCAATCCCTGGCAGCAGCCCAGGAATAACAACATCAAATGACTGTAATCTCGGAGGGTACGTCTACACCAGCATTTAAGATGCCTGGCAGTTATCCTTAGTACAACATGCCTAAAGGTTTTCCCTGGGGCATGAAGGTGCAAGAAAGACACAAGAAAGGGGGGTTTGAATTGTGTATTTACTCTTTTTGTAACTTTTCACATCTTGTTAAAGAGATACTCAAGAACCTTCAATGTTTGTTGAGAGATTCTGATCTCTTAACTATGTAGCATGAGAACCATATAGGTTCTGATCATAAGATACGATACTCAGAACTTGCAGTGCGGAAGCTTGTCAGAGATAGGCTGCAAGGTTCTGACTTTGCTTAATATGAGGTTCTGATATTCAATGCATAAACATAAATAGAGATACTAAGCAAGAGAGTAAAGGACACACGATATATCCTGGTTCACCACGCGGGCTAATCCAGTCCACCCTCCTCAAGTGATTTCGCCTTGAACACAAGGACTTAATCCACTATAATCAAATCATGATTACACTTGCACAGGCCACGTCAGTGACTAACAACTTGCACAACCACACTGTGACTAACATGCAATGAACCATTCAGGGATTCAACTTAATGAATATAACGAACATTGACCTGTAGGTTCCAATCTCGCAAGATCTACTGCTAGGCTTTCACAGCTAGACGTTCTGGGATTCATCGCAATGAATATAACGCTACTGACCCTATTTCAGGCTTTTCCCACAATGACATCTCGCCATTGTCTTCTCGAGTCTCCGGTCACACTGAAAACTCAAGGAATCCTAATTCACCAAGAATTAGTTTATAGGAGATTACAAAGATGCTTCTTAACAAGCAGATTACTCCTAAGTTTAAGTACAAAGAACACACAAGTGTTCAAGCAAGATGTGAGCAGCAGCTCCTTGCCTATTCTAAGAAACTACAGAGATGTATAATGATTTGACAGTTGTTGACATCTTGTAGATCTTCTTCTTCTTCGTCTTCGTGGGTGAGCAAGCTTTGAGCAACAACTCCTTGCTTAAGATCTTCAATGTAGCGCTGACGAGAAGGTGGTTGATGACTTGACTGATTTACAATGTTGTCTTCTTCATCAACAACTTCTATACCAATTCATTGTTGTTGTGTTTAATGATGATCTTTGAGCTTCAACAACAATGGCCATGTGTAAATGGTGATAGCTTTGGATATTCTAAGTGTTACAACGAGAGCTCATCGTTGTTGCTATCTTCACACAATGACTTGGTCAATTTTGTAGATGAACATTCAGTTCGTAATTCTATAAGTGATCGACACATCAGAAGCAAAAACTCTTTCCATTAAATATCCAGTAGAAATATAACCGTTAGAGAATACTGTTGGCTGTTTTGAAAGGAGACGTTGTGATATAATGAGTTATACTAACACATCTTCTTTTTGCAGAGGAGGAAGTGACCAGACATCTTTTCTTGGACAGTGTGTACATTTAACTCACAACGGTAATATTTAGACTTCGAAACTTCAGTGGCTTCTGATGTTAATTTGATGAAGCATGAGTGGAGTCTTTATAGCAGAATATCTGATACTTCAAGTCTTCCGTTGATTGAAGAAGTCCATTAGGAATCAGTCTTCAGAACTTTAGCACTTGGTCTTTAAGAATGTTATCCTTTTTCTGCTTTAAGTCTTCCGAATCTTCAGAGCCTGTCTTCAAAGTCTTCAGAACTTCTTGTTTGAAACCTTGATCTTTAGAACTCGTCAGTCTTCAGATTCTTTCTGCACTTGTTCTTCAACGCCTTCAGCCATCAGAACTTCAAGTCATAGGAGTCTTCAGAACTTCGGTTCTTTCTGAGTGTACTTCTTCAGAAGCTTCGCTATCTTCAAAATCTTAATCACTTTCAGAGAGCATCCACAAGAGCATTGCAACAGCAATCTTGGCATCCTTGGATCTGATTGATCATGACTAGATAAACAAGCGTTCTTGCTTCTCGCGACTTTAGTCACACATAGTAACTTCGCATATATATATATATATATATATATATATATATATATATATATATATATATATATATATATATATATATATATATATATATATATATATATATATATATATATATATATATATATATATATATATATATATATTCAATTATAGTACATCTAGCTGGTGTATGTTGGTTCTGATGTCTTTAGTTCTTATGATCTGCACACAACACACCTTAAACCATAAAATGGTTCTTTCATAAATACGTATTGTTATCATCAAAACATTGATTGACTTGTAGAGATAATTCTTGCTCTCACAATCTCCCCCTTTTTGATGATGACAAAACCAAGTATTTTGATTGAACATTTTATACAGGGTAATCACCAAAACAAACATATTCAGAGTCTGGAACAATAGCTCCCACTGAATTTGTTATCCTCGAAGTTTTATCTGTGATCAAATAGAATCTTATATGATCCAAAGACATACAGAATAACAACTTGAGTTGTCAGACGAAGAATAGGAAAAGACTGCTTCACTATCTTGTCTTTAAGAGAACAGAGAGTCTTTAGCACCTGGACTAGTTCATCAAAACTTCCATCTTCAGATCTTCAGAGCTCAGTTCCTTTGTAGTCGTATCAGAGCTTGTAATCTTCAGAGACTTCTGAAGCATTTCTACTTTTCAGTAGATTCATTTAAGCAGAAGCAGATCAGTTCTTATCTGATAACATAGCCACGCTATTCATCAGAGACATACACTGTCTTTTTAAGAAACTCCCCCTGAGTTTCAGACTTTGTGAAGATTATAGGATTTTGCATTTGAATCTTCTGGGTAGTCTCCCCCTAATTTCTATAAGTCAGATATTGGGATCTTTCAAAATGTAGTTCAGGGATATTAAGTTTTAATCACCAATAAAGATCATGACTTTTCCGAGTTTAACTTTTGAACACAGGTCTTCATCTCAGAACCTTGTTATTGTCACAACTCAGTGGTTCATCAAAGCTTGATTTTTGATCAGATACCAATTGAAGGTTAATATTTGTGCTCAATCAACGCTTGATTCTGAATCTGGTACTCATGATTTGATTCTAGTCTGATATCACGTGATGTGTTGAGTCTTATACCAGAGTATGTTGAGTCTGATACCAAGTGAAGAATTTCTTCTCATACCACTTGAGAGGTATTTCCTTAATGTGCTGAATTGATACCAGTGAAGGTATTTGATAATAATTCATAGCTTTGCTCTGATTGATGAGTCTGATACTAGTCTTTGTGTACTGAGTTTGATTACCAATTATTGATTTAGTCTGATGCCCAATCGTTTTTATTTAAATTGGTTCCTGGTAAACATCAGAACTACTTGTTCTTGGATCTTCAATCTGCTCGTTGTTTCTGATTTGCACAGTTCTTCTGAGTGAGCATCTTGAAATGTAGACTTTGTCTTGACTGCTTTCAGAGTTTTCTTACTTCTTCTGATTCTTAGATAGCTTCTATTATATGATTGGAGTTCTTCATTCTTACTGTTCCTGTTCTTAGAATGCCTAGTGAACTTGTTTAGAGTTCCTCGGATAACATCAAACAACAAACGTTAGTAGTAACACATTTTTATGTGAGTACTTTGTTTGAGTTTTGTATTCTTTCAGATTTCCTTCTCTCAATCAAAATCATTATATTTCTCCCCCTTTTTGACATCATCAAAAAGTGCTTAGAGCATAAGGGCATTTAAGCATATAATTCCTCTTTTCAATGAACATCATATATTTCTTCCTCATTTGAGCATTTAAGCATTTAAGCATATTAACATCATCATATATATACTGGATATGTTAAATAGCATAGAACCATAGAGCCAGCATTTGAGCAGTTAAGAGCAATCCAAGTCATTTGGTGATAACCATCTTTAAGCATAATAGATTCATTTGAAGAATTTTTTAGATGGAATCAACTGATTTCTAATTGAAGGTTTTAGATCATCAATAAAGATTAATTACAGCATTTCATTTGTGAACAAACAGATAGAAGCATCAACATAAAATAGTTTTAAAAATGTAGAGCATAGGTTGAGCTTAATCTAGAAAAGTTCAAGATAATCAAAACATAGATAATTTAAACGCAGATTCCTAATGAGAAACATTTTAAGTAATCGTAGTCCTAATGAGCTGGGTTTTCATGGGTCCTATTGAGTTAGACTAGAGCGAGCCTAATGATGATGAAGAAGATAAGCGAGAGTTTTTAGAATCATCATTTCTTGAGCCATGCAACCTCTCTTCTACTTGAGTAATTGCCAATTTCTTGCTCTTCACAATTTCTACTGAGATCCATTCATGGAACTCAGTCTAGATATTTCGTATTTCCATAGAGTCCATACAGAAATTGGAAGCTTCTACTAAGCTTTGGATTTTTGTGATTGCATTGTCCTTGAAGGATTTTAATGCATCATTCACGGTTTTTTTATCTCTTAGATGAGGGTTCTCCTTCTTTCCAATTTGTGAGTTCTTGAAGTACATCAGTGATATTCTTCATGTTGATCCAGACACTGATATCTTCATCCTTAAATCTACTCAGATAGTTTCTAACTTCTGCCTGATTGTAAGTAGCAAATTTTGGAAAACCTTTAACTGGAATCCTGGGAGTTAGAGTTAATTCCCTAAAGAATGTATTGTCCAGAGTGATGTCTTTTTTTCATAAGCCCCTCAAACTTGAGAATCTTCCCAACACTTTTAAGCAGCTTTCTTGATTCACCTTCATCGATTAGAATGTCATCAACTACTCCAGATTCAACTAAAATGTCAGAGATGAGTCTTCCGTACGGAATAAGTTTGAACTCCGGATTAGAACCACTTCTGGAGTTTCTTATGGTTTCTTTCAGAAGTTTGAAGAGAACAGAAGGGAGATTAATCTTAATTCCTTCTTTGAAAATAAGGGCTATGACTTTGGCTTCTCTCTCCTCACTAAGTAGATCCATAGTAATTCTGAATCCATTATCCTTATGCTCCACAAGATCTGCAATAGTCTTTTTAGATAGTAGATTCTTCTTCCAAAGACCGAAGAACTAATGAGAGTTGAGCCTGCATTAGCATGAATCCGAAACTCTTTAACCAAGCGTCCATAGGTTGGTCCTTCCAACCTCTTGAAGTAGTTACTCCATCTTTGTGCTTCCATTGAGGGAGTCATATCACATCCATTTGACTTTAGATTGTTGAAGTTTACAACAATTTCAGACAATACTATGAGACTGTCAACCGGAATTTGTGTGGTTGTGGAAATTGAAGCATTTTGTGAGACAAAAGCCATTTTTAGAGAGTGATAAAGAGAATTGAGAGTGATTAGGCTGAAGATTAAGGTAAATAGGAGTTGTGTTGCTGTCTTAGGATTTGATGCTTTTATAGGTGAAGGAATGAGGTCAATTCTGTGGAAAATTTGAAATCGCAACGGTTGATTTTCCTAGACGCACTAAGCAACGTGGGAAGGTAAGTTTAATGATTACTTTCTTTAATCAAGAATCGTGACACAATCTTAATGAGTGGTAATGGAATCGTTACTTAATCATGACCTATGGGAATTTATGGTCTCTAGACACTCCTAATCCTTTTTGTGTGAATTTTAAGCATCACTCGTCGTTTTACTATTAATTAGATAATCGTGATCATAAGAACCATTCAATCAACAACACATAGAACATACTTAAGAAATATGAATATCAAGATTTTACATAAGTTTAGTCAAGTATAACTTTTAATCATAAATGACTAACTTCCTATCTTAAACTAAGAACGTCATAGGTTGACAAAATTCAGGAAGGATCTTCTCTGTCATTCCATTTCTTCTGCAATGGCCAACAACTCCTTGAAGATCAAGAATGTGGGAGATAACCCTGTAGTAGGGAACTTGATAAACTGTGTCTTCCTAGACCAAAGGATTTCTTCCTTCAGATGATTATACATAGTTTGGGGCAGGTTTATTTTGACACTACAAACTAGGAAGACAATAAATAATCTTTCTTTGTCAGAAAGCCATCCTCCTCCTCTTTCTCTTGGTCTTAGATTAGTCACCATTAGCTTGTACCAGTCTTTGGCTACAGGATTAAGGGTACAAGGTAGAGTGGGATGACCCTTAGTCTCAAAGATCACATGCAAATGTTTGTCAAGACAAACATTGTTAATGTTATCCTCCACAGTCAAACCATCCGTAATACAATCAATTTCTTTTGCAATGATGATAGGGTTGATCATGATAGGACAACCAACGACCACAGATAAAATGACATTCTTGCCAAAATCATATTCTAGGGATCGAGCATTTGCCCAGAACTCTGTTACGAGTGCAGGGAATATAGGTCCATCAAGTATGGAGAAATATTTTTCCCAGTTCTGAAATTTAATTCCAGAGAAAACACTTAGTTTGTGGAGAAGAGGTAGATGGTTCACGTTTAAAGTGTATTCCTTTAAGAGTTCGAGGTCAGTAGTTTCTCCTCTAATATTGTGTGAAGACATTTTGAGCAGGACAGTTAAGGAAGAAGGATCTAAGCTTCTGGATAGAGATTCTTTTTAGAAGGGGAGTAGTGTTGTGAGGAGAACTAAGGAGTGATAGCTACTTATTAAGCTTGGAACGCGCGTGATCATCATTTCCTAGGCACGCTATGAATAGTGGTGACGATCAGCTGAAAGGACGCATGATAGACTTAAAACACCGTATACCTATGGGTAGGGTTATAGCAGCTGACACTACGCAATTATAAATTTTTATTTAATTTCTTCGAAAATTGTCTAATCATAAATGCTAGAAAATATAAATTACTCTTAGAAGAATACTAGTGAACAGTTAGTGATTAAAATAATCAGGAATAAAAGCAACCATACCTTAGGAATACAGAACCTTTTTGAAGAGAGCATTTCTTTCTGACTCTGCCTATTTTCGAGTAAGCTGTAGATGTTTCTTGGTTTCTTCCAGATACGCTTGTCTTCTGACTTCGAAAGACAAAGAATATTTTCTTGGAAAGTGATTCTGGTTGAATTACAGCTTTCTCTCTTTTCCTGTCCAACCTTGTCCGTCAGTTCTCTAATAACCGAGATTAGGACTTAACAAGATCAGAGTAACCGTTCCATCTGAACTTAGCCAATTACATGCAATCCTTTTGGTAAGGTGATGTAACGAATGTTCTGAAAGAAAAATTAACACTCATATGCGTGGGAGCAGTACTGAGTGAATAGTAAGTTCCATTTGATGACCCCATTCATAAGCAACAAATTACATCTATTTTTGATTGCTTCTCACTTCTCATTTCCTTGATCCATAGAACCTGTTTAGTTCCGATACAGTTCTTAAGATATGGATCTGAATCTTAAACAACAAACTTTGAGAATTGGTTGAGTTCTCCTTTCATAGCCTGAATTCAGTTTGCGTTTGTGAGAGTTTCTTGTCTTTGAAAGATGATTGATTTCACAAGATTAGTGAGAACCTTTGAGAGGTTATTAAAGGAGGAATTGACATACCAACATCTGACTTTGTTCCTCAAGGTTGTTTCAGAACTTGTTCAGAACTAAAACATCATCACGCCCAATGTGTACATCACTAGACATGGTTTGTATGAACCTTCTTGTTCTCACAATGCTGATCAACTTATTTGGGGTTGTTTACACATATCTATGAGTTAACTAATTTGAAAATAAAATAATTAACGTCATCTTTTAAGACATTAGTTGGAGAACCTGGATATCTGGAATGATAACAACCAATTTCCTAGCTCAAGTGGTTCTGAGAACACTTGATCTGACGAGAACCAGATTATCAACATTTGATTTTTACTAGGATGATTTCAAGTTGTTGGAGCTTGATCACTGAACCAGTTAAAACTTAAGAGTTCGTTCAGAGTCAAGTATTTGCTGAATCTTTGGGATTCAGTTCTTCATTGAATCTTTTGATCATATCAGATTCTGACATTGAATCATTTCTAATAATTTGAATTTTTCAGAATTTGATTTTAACAGTTTCCTTTCTGAAATTCAAAGTCTTAGAACATCAATCTTTTCTTCTTTACATGAAGAGATTCAAAATGAGTTTTACACGAGAAAGTCAAGGGTGGACCTAATCCGTTTCTTGAAAACATCTCAAAAACTCATAAAGAATTAATCTTCGGCAAACAAGATTTCTTGCTTTCTGATGATTCATCTTTTAAGCATATACGTGGTTTTATCCACACGTAATTTCCAAGATGAGCATTCAACAGATACTGTCTTTTATCTGATGAATTTATCTTATTAGCTGATTCTTCAATTTTAGTGAGGCTTCATCTAGAATCAGTGAATTGCTCACGAAGTAATCAGATTGATTGCAATTTTGTACACAGTCAACTGCTGAACTGTTACAGAAATTGTAAGTGGATTTCAATCTCACCAAGAGTACTTCTACGTACCACATCTGGATCTTTTTATGACATTGTTAAATGTTTGATGTGAATCAATAACAGAACCGGAGCTCTGATACCAATTGAAGGTGCGAGAAAGACACAAGAAAGGGGGGTTTGAATTGTGTATTTACTCTTTTTGTAACTTTTCGCATCTTGTTAAAGAGATACTTAAGAACCTTCAATGTTCATTGAGAGATTCTGATCTCTTAACTATGGAGCATGAGAACCATATAGGTTCTGATCATAAGATACGATACTCAGAACTTGCAGTGCGGAAGCTTGTCAGAGATAGGCTGCAAGGTTCTGACTTTGCTTAATATGAGGTTCTGATATTCAATGTATAAACATAAATAGAGATACTAAGCAAGAGAGTAAAGGACACACGATATATCCTGGTTCACCACGCGGGCTAATCCAGTCCACCCTCCTCAGGTGATTTCACCTTGAACACAAGGACTTAATCCACTATAATCAAACCATGATTACACTTGCACAGGCCACGCCAGTGACTAACAACTTGCACAGCCACACTGTGACTAACATGCAATGAACCGTTCAGGGTTTCAACTTAATGAATATAACGAACATTGACCTGCAGGTTCCAATCTCGCAAGATCTACTGCTAGGCTTTCATAGCTAGACGTTCAGGGATTCATCGCAATGAATATAATGCTACTGACCCTATTTCAGGCTTTTCCCACAATGACATCTCACCATTGTCTTCTCGAGTCTCCGGTCACACTGACTACTCAAGGAATCCTAATTCACCAAGAATTAGTTTTACAGGAGATTACAAAGATGCTTCTTAACAAGCAGATTACTCCAAAGTTTAAGTACAAAGAACACACAAGTGTTCGAGCAAGATGTGAGCAGCAGCTCCTTGCCTATTCTAAGAAACTACAGAGCTGTATAATGATTTGACAGTTGTTGACATCTTGTAGATCTTCTTCTTCTTCGTCTTCGTGGGTGAGCAAGCTTTGAGCAACAACTCCTTGCTTCAGATCTTTAATGTAGCGCTGACAAGAAGGTGGTTGATGACTTGACTGATTTGCAATGTTGTCTTCTTCAACAATAGCTTCTATACCAATTCATTGTTGTTGTGTTGAATGATGATCTTTGAGCTTCAACAACAATGGCCATGTGTAAATGGTGATAGCTTTGGATATTCTAAGTGTTACAACGAGAACTCATCGTTGTTGCTATCTTCACACAATAACTTGGTCAATTTTATAGATAAATATTCAGTTCGTAATTCTACAAGTGATCGACACATCAGAAGCAAAAACTCTTTCCATTAAATAGCCAGTAGAAATATAGCCGTTAGAGAATACTGTTGGCTGTTTGGAAAGGAGACGTTGTTATATAATGAGTTGGACTGACACATCTTCTTTTTGCAGAGGAGAAAGTGACCAGACATCTTTTCTTGGGGAGTGTGTACATTTAAATCACAACGGTAATATTTAGACTTCGAAACTTCAGTGGCTTCTGATGTTAATTTGATGAAGCATGAGTGGAGTCTTTATAGTAGAATATCTGATGCTTCAAGTCTTCCGTTGATTGAAGAAGTCCATTAGGAATCAGTCTTCAGAACTTCAGCACTTGGTCTTTAAGAACGTTATCCTTTTTCTGCTTTAAGTCTTCTGAATCTTCAGAGCCTGTCTTCAGAACTTCTTGTTTGAAACCTTGATCTTCAAAACTCGCCAGTCTTCAGATTCTTTCTGCACTTAGTCTTCAGTGCCTTCAGCCATCAGAACTTCAAGTCATAGGAGTCTTCAGAACTTCGGTTCTTTCTGAGTGTACTTATTCAGAAGCTTCGCTATCTTCAGAATCTTAATCACTTTCAGAAAGCATCCACAAGAGCATTGCAATAGCAATCTTGGCATCCTTGGATCTGACTGATCATGACTAGATAAACAAGCGTTCTTGCTTCTCGCGACTTTAGTCACACATAGTAACTTCGTATATATATATATATATATATATATATATATATATATATATATATATATATATATATATATATATATATATATATATATATATATAATCATAGTACATCTAGCTGGTGTATGTTGGTTCTGATGTCTTTAGTTCTTATGATCTGCACACAACACACGTTACACCATAAAATGGTTCTTTCATAAATACGTATTGTTATCATCAAAACATAGATTGACTTGTAGAGACAATTCTTGCTCTCACAGGGCATGCCTCGCAACTTTATACCTGAAGGATACATCCCACCGGTCACTGAAAACCCAGAAGCCGTAGCAGGAACCACCAGACCTAAAAGTTACAAACTTCAGGAAAATAAAGATTCAAGGGTTACGACAGTAACTCCTGAAGGTTACAAACTTCAGGTCACTGAAGCGCCAAGAATTACTGCAATAATGACTATACCACAACCAGTGGTACACACTCTCCCAGAAGGACAGATTCTGGAAGCAATTTCTGGTGGAAACGAAGACCTATACGAAAGGATGAATGATTTCCAAGAACAATTCTTGGAAATGCAGAAGGAACTGCATGCCATTCGCGGTCAAGACTTATTCAGAAAGGACGTCGTCGACCTCTGTTTGGTCCCTAATGTAAAGATACCGCACAAATTAAAGGTGCCCGACTTTGAAAAATACAAAGGTAACTCTTGCCCTCAAAGTTATCTGGTGATGTACGCTCGAAAAATGTCTACCCAGACAGACAATCAACAACTACTGATCCATTACTTCCAAGACAGTTTAACCGGTGCCGCACTCAAATGGTATATGGGTTTCAACCGTACCAAGATCAGTACTTTCAGAGATCTCGGGACAGCCTTCGTTCAGCAGTATAAATACAACTTAGACATGGCACGAGATAGGGACCAGCTCAGAGCAATGTCACAAAAGGATAAAGAAACCTTCAAAGAATATGCTCAGAGATGGCGTGAAATCGTCGCCCAAATCTATCCTCCTCTCGAAGAAAAGGAAATGACAAAGATCTTCCTGAAAATATTGAGCTCGTTTTATTATGACCGAATGGTTGCCAATGCGCCCAGTGACTTCACTAAAATGATGAACATGGGAGTACGCCTTGAAGAGGCAGTCCGAGAAGGACGATTGGTCAAAGATACAGAACCATCTAGCAGTACCAAAAGATACGGTAGTGCTTTCCAAAAGAAGAAAAGCAAAATATCAGTAATATCTCTCTAGGGAAGCAAATGCGAAGGTATCAACCGGTAGCAGTAGTAACTCCCGCTATCAACCCAGTGCCAACTCCAACTTATCAACCTCAGGTTGCTCAGAGCCAACTAAATCAGCAACAGTATTAGCAAAGGCCGCAACAGCCTCTTCAGCAGGCTCACCCGCAGTACAATAACATCAATCGTGCAATACGACCATCAGGGTTCGACCCTATATCGATGTTGTACGCAGATTTATTTTCACTTCTACTAGCCAAGAGGCACGTTCAAACCAGGACTCCTCTGGCAGTACCAAAAAATCCACCTTTTTGGTTCAAAACAGATTAAACTTGCCCTTACCATCAAGGAGGATCAGGACACAACATTGAGAATTATCTCAGCTTCAAGTATGATGTACAGAAGCTTGTCAGGAACGGGGTTTTATCTTCAAGGATACAAATCCAAATATTCAGACGAACCCATTCGCAACATGAAAAGACTGCAGTGAATTTGATAGAAGGAGAGCCTGTCAACAGTTATCAAATTCACAATGTACGCTTACTAGGAACCAACTTGGTAAAAATGCATTACAAACAGAGCGGGTATGGCCATGTGCCATCTCACAACTATCATTAGTGTGATATCTACTCCAAGGACAATCAAGGGTGTGCCATAGTACAAACAGCTCTACAAGAATAAATGAACCTGGGCTGGATTGAGGATCACAGGATTCGTGAAGTAAACATGGACCATGCATATCCCAACGTTGTTCAGAACCACGACATCCATGCAATGAACGTCAATTTAGTGGCAATGTATTCAAGACAAAGTCAGTATTACAATCTGCCACGACACGATTATAACACTTGTCTGATCTGCTCAACAGAAAATCAGGGATGCTCTTTTGTACAAGAGGCCCTCCAACGTCAAATGGATCTCTGATGGATCCAATACTACCATGAAAGAAGTAACCATAAAGTCAATACGGTTCAAATCTTTGACATACGCCTGATGAATACCAGTCTAGTGGAATTGTATGCTAATCAGGCCAGACTTGGTTTTCTAGCTTCACATGATTACAAAGATTGCAAAGACTGCTTTGAAAATGACCAAGGGTGTGCGCTTGTGCAAAGAACTCTTCAACATCTGTTGGACCACTGGTGGCTTCCGATCTACTTGGATGAAGACACACAACAGATTAACATAACTGATGGAGATCGTGGTAGACATCAAAGTCGTGATGTCCACTCAATGGAAACGGATCAAGTAAAGATGCACTGCATACAAAGTGGGTACAGTCGGGTACCACCTCACAATTATATGCTCGGAAAATAATCAAGGATGCTATCTAGTGTGAGCAGCTCTCCATCACCAGTTAGACCGGAAGGAGATTTAACCATGGTCGAATGCTGAATCAATCAACATGGTACAAGATTACCTCCTTGGTGAAAGCAAAAACTCTGTCATAATCTCCAATCATGGAAAAACCAAGGATGTTTGTGCCGTAATTCCTCTACTCGATGAGTCAAAAGTCTCTCTCAGCAATAGAAAGATTCCAAACTTAGAGTTAATTGAGGATGCCTACGACAGTCAAAAGGCCCAAAAATCCCATGTGGTCGTCTACTTGCCAGGTCCAATATCGTACAAGTCAGACAAAGCTATTCCATATAAGTATGGTGCAACGACCATAGAAAATGGAAAAGAAACTCCATTACCCTCCATTGTGAATATTGCTGACATCAGTCGAGTTACCCGGAGTGGTAGAATCTTTAACAGAGGAGTTGGAGAACCCACCAAAGAAAAGAAACCCCAAACGGAAGTTCCCAACCAACAAATCGGTCAATCCAGCAATACAGAACCTGTAAAGAACAACGATGAGATACTAAAGCTCATCTAGATAAGCGAGTACAACATTGTGGATTAATTGTTGCAAACTCCATCTCAGATATCTGTATTATCCCTTCTGCTTAGTTCGAAAGCTCACAGGGAAGCTCTACAGAAGCTCTTGGAACAAGCCTTTGTGGAACAAGATGTGACAGTAGGACAATTTGACAGCATCATCTCCAACATCACTTCCTGCAACAACTTGGGATTCAGTGATGGAGAATTGTCGGAGGAAGGCAAGAACCATAATATGGCACTCAATATCACATTCAACTGCCAAGATGATGCTTTAGCCAGTGTTCTGGTAGACACATGTTCATCTTTAAATGTCATGCCAAGATCAACTTTGGTTCGACTATCTTTTCAAGGAACTCCAATGAGAGGCAGTGAGATCATCGTCAAAGCCTTTGACGGATCCAGATAAACAGTTATCGGCGAAGTCGACCTTTCCATAACTATCGGTCCTCACACTTTCCAAGTCATTTTCCAGGTCATGGACATCCGGGCAGCATACATCTGTTTATTAGGATGACCTTGGATACACGAAGCTGGGGTCATCACTTCGACACTTCACCAGAAGCTAAAGTTTGTCAAGAATGAAAAATTAGTCACAGTATATGGAGAGAAAGCCTTAATCGTGAGCAACTTATCATCATTCTCCTGTGTAGAATAGGAAGAGGTTGTTGGAACCCAGTTCCAAGCACTCTCGGTGAGCAATTAGAATCAACAAGAAAGAGGGACGTCGATTTCCTCATACAAGGACGCTCTCAAAGTGATCGGAAGTAATGACATAAAAGGATGAGGACAGATTATAACTCCTACTGATAACAAGACAAGAAAAGGTCTTGGTTTCTCTCTGACCTGTACCCAGACTACAAAGAAGGACAAAAGTTTTCGTCCCATTCATGATTTCTTCCACAACAGAGGATTCCTCCACCCAGTATCTCAAGAAGTGCACACCATCGATGGGAACGACTCCTTCGATATGGATGAGGAATGGAAGTTTTATCTCAATGATGAAGGTTATATATCTCAGGTAGAAACGCACAGTACATTCTGTTATCTAAACTGGAGCCCAAGATATATACCAAGATCAGACGTCAGAATGATCTATGGAGATTGTAATCCTGAAGGATGCTGTGCTCCACCCAACTCGTTAGAGGAAGACAATCTAATGAAATTCAACTTTGACTACGATTATTATGATCCCCTGGATGACTTGCCTATCTGGAGGCCATACACGGAAGACTCGAGACAAAAGAGTCAGCCGGACAATCAGCTGAGTAATCTTGAAAAGAATACCCATGTTCCCCCATAGTCATGGAATCATTACTCAGGACATTCTGAAAATGTCCGAAACCACGGTAATGAATTTGCAAAGATTGCAGGACAAGAATTCATTAACTATGCATTTCCTGTGTTCAACGTCATCGAGGAAGATAAATCATCTATGCCCACAGAAACCTGGGATACCTTGGGAGAGCCAAGCGGCAAGTACGACTTTCTAGTCAAATACAATGCTCCTGAAAGCTTTCGCAACAGATACGAGAACATCCAACCAACTGGATGGGGAGATCCTCTTGAGAGTGAAAATATTATGGAAGATGCGACAGGAGAGTCCCCTTATGATAACTCTGCATGGGAAGAAGACTCTAATGATCCTACTCCACTAGAAATCAGTTCCATTTCTGAAGACAGACCAAGAAGGGAAGTACCTGACTTTGTGATTCACAGAGGAGTTCGTCGCCATTGGGTTGCAGTCGATGTCCTGAAAGTCGTCCATAAGTCGAAGTAATTACCATATTTGTTTTAACCTTTCACCTTGCCCGGGTGAAATAGATGTTTTATAGGGCTCACTTTTCTGTAAATGTCCCTCTTCGCTTCACCCAAAGTGACCGAGTTTTGTTTTATAGGGTTGTGTTTCAAGAATTGACAAATCATGAATAAATAATGTCATTCTGAATGCCCGTATTTATTGCTGTTTTCACTTTTCGTTTTTCAGAAAATGGTAATCCTAAAAACAACCCAAAATAAAAACAAGCATTTTTCAAAAAAATACACTGCACACACTCTTGCATTCTCTCTGTCTTTTCTAAAAAAGAATCACCACGTCATGCAGATTGCTTGTTTTAAACCCCATTGAAACATACGATCCAATGCCTTCTCCCAACTTTGAATTCCTGGTATTTGAAGCAAAATAAGAAGGAGACGAAGAAATTTCGGAAGAGATCTCCCGACTACTCAGACAAGAGTAAAGGTCCATTGAACCATACAAAGAGCCGTTGGAAATTGTCAATTTAGGTTCAGAAGAAGAAAAGAAAAAAGTTAAGATTGGAGCACTGCTCAGTCCAACTGTCAGAGAAGACTTGATAAAACTTCTCAAAGAATTTCCAGATGTGTTTGCTTGGTTCTACCAGGACATGCCAGGGTTGGATACCAGCATCGTGAAACATCACTTACCACTGAAAACAGAATGTCCTCCAGTTAAACAAAGCTGCGTATGGACAGAAGACTGCCAAAAGGCTTTCGACAGCATCAAGGAATATTTGTTGAATCCACTGATTCTGTCTCCTCCAGTGGAAGGAAGACCACTGATCATCTATTTAACAGTCTTGGAAGACTCCATGGGTTGTGTGCTTGGCCAACAAGACGAGACAAACAGAAAAGAGTATGCCATTTACTACTTAAGCAAGAAGTTCACGGACTGTGAAACTCGATACACTATGCTCGAGAAAACTTGTTGCGCTCTGGCTTGGACAGCCAAACGTCTTCGCCAGTACATGATTTGTCACACTACTTGGTTAATCTCCGAAATGGATCCGATCAAGTACGTCTTTGAAAAGCCTGCTCTCACCGGAAGGATTGCCCGTTGGCAGATGCTGTTATCAGAATACGACATCGAGTACCATGCTCAAAAAGCCGTCAAAGGAAGTATTTTAGCCGATCATTTGGCTCATCAACTGATTGACGATTAGGAATCAGTCAGATTTAAATTCCCAGACGAAGATGTCATGTACTTGAAAATGAAAGATTGCGATGAACCGCTACCCAGCGAAGGGCCAGAACCAGGTTCCCAATGGGGACTAATTTTCGACGGAGTTGTCAACACTTATGGAAACGGAATTGGGGCAATCATCGTAACACCTAAGGGTACCCATATTCCTTTCACTTCTAGATTGACATTCAAATGCACAAACAATGAGGCCGAATACGAAGCTTGTATCATGGGTCTCAAAGAGGTTATCGACCTAAGGATAAAGAACTTGGATGTGTATGGAGACACAACCCTCGTTATCAATCAGATCAAAGGAGAGTGGAACACATACCAATCAGGATTGATTCCTTACAAAGACTATGCAAGAAGGTTGTTACCATTCTTTAATAGAATCGAGTTTCGTCATATCCCTCGTGAAGAAAATCACGTGGCTGATGCGTTAGCCACCCTATCCTCTATGATTAGTGTACGTCAATGGAACGACGTACCTAAGATGACATAATGCACCTTGATAGGCCCGCTTACTCTTCGCGATTGAAGCGGCCATAGACGACAAACCATGGTATCATGATATCAGGTGCGTCCTTCAAAGACAAGAGTACCCACCTGGGGCATCCAGAAAAGATAGGAAGACTCTCAGAAGACTGGCAGGAAACTTCTTCCTGAATGATGATGCACTCTATAAGAGAAACTTTGACATGGTTTTGCTCAGATGCGTAAATAGACAAGAAGCAAACAGGCTGATGAAAGAAATCCACACAGGATCCTTTGGCACTCATGCCAATGGACATACAATGGTAAGAAAAATTCTGAGAGAAGGATATTATTGGCTGAAAATGGAATCCGATTGCTACAAATGCATGAGGAGATGTCACAAGTGTCAGATATACGCTGACAAAATCCATGTACCGCCAACGCATCTCAAAGTTCTTTCTTCTGCATGACCTTTTTCTATATGGGGAATCGACATGATTGGCATGATTGAACCCAAAGCTTCAAACGGACATCGGTTCATCTTGGTAGCTATTGACTATTTCACCAAGTGGGTCGAAGCAGTATCATACGCCAATGTAACCAGACAAGTGGTGGTCCGATTTATCAAGAACAATCTCATCTGCCGTTATGGTGTTCCATGCCAGATCATTACAGATAATGGATCTAACTTGAACAACAAGATGATGAAAGAGTTGTGTGCTGAGTTCAAAATCCAACACCATAACTCATCTCCCTACTGACCTAAAATGAATGGAGTGGTAGAAGCAGCTAACAAGAATATCAAGAAAATTGTTCAGAAGATGGTTATAACCTATAAAGATTGGCATGAGATGCTACCCTTTGCTCTTCATGATTATTGCACATTTGTCTGCACTTCAACAGAGGCAACCCCTTTCTCTCTAGTATATGACATGGAAACAGTGCTCCCCGTAGAAGTAGAGATCCCATCAATAAGAGTATTGATGGAAGCCAAGCTAATAGAAGCTGAATGGTGTCGAAGCCGATACGATGAACTGAATCTGATCGAAGAAAAGAGGATAACGACTTTATGCCATGGTCAATTATACCAGCAAATAATGAAGAAAACGTCCGATAAAAAGGTCCGACCTCGTGTCTTCAGGAAAGGAGACCTCGTGCTTAAGAAGATACAATCATTTCTCACTGATTCCAGGGGCAAATGGACTCCGAATTACGATGGCCCCTATGTTGTTAAGAACCCCATTTCTTTCCAGGCGGTGCCTTGAGACTCGCAACCATGGATGGAAAGGAGTTTACCTACCCCACAAATGTTGATGTAGTCAAGAAATACTTCGCCTAAAAAAACAACGTCTCGGTGGATTGAAAACCCGAAAGGGAGGTCCAGGCAAAAATTATAGACATAAACAATGATCATCCCGATGGATTGAAAACCTGAAAAGGTAATCCAGGAAAAAATTAGGGATTCTTGGCAAGTAACTACGTCTGACAAGATTAGATCCCCAGCGGTAATGTCATCTGTCAGGAAAACATCAAGTCAAGGTCATCTTCGACAGAAGCTCAGAATGTCCAAAATTCAAAGTTGGTGGAAGGATAGCGGTCGTTATGTTTCAATGTAGCTCCTTTCCCTTTAAATTACTATTTTCTAAACTTTGTAATGCTCTATGGGATCACGCGCTTGGCTGATTACCATTCTATCAATAAAATTTGAGCCCGTGTGCCTTTTGTTTACAATTCTCATTTATTTTGCTTTACAGAATGACATTTTAATATGATCAACGATTCTTGAAACAAAAATGAATTTAATTTTTCGAAACGAGAAGTTCAAGTTTTACTTTTAAAATAAAGATGGTAATTTCCTTTAGATTAATGAGCACAAAAAGGGAATATCGACTGCTTCTCTGGTAGTGATTTAACTTCAAAATACCGAATCAAAGTACTCCTTTTGACCAGTACATCCTGAAGGAAGGATCAACTACTTCAGATGGGCTGTCCTATCTGACATCCCCGACAGAGTTCTTACCTTTGAAAACCAATTATTAGTTTCTCTCCCCAGAAGGGTCCATCTCTGAAAAACAAGAACGAACTTATATCCCTAGCAGGTTTGTACATCCCAAAATCGGAAAAAATGCAGAAATCCCTATTCCCGAGCAAAATAGTACTTTCAAAATCTCCAGTGATACCCCCATCTCCCAGAATGGCCGAGTATCTAGTGGTATTCCTCACCAGTCTGTATGTCGCGTCTGTTTTGTCAGCAAAAACATACATACATCATGCATAATTAATTCATATTCATACATATATTGCATTAATATCACTCTGGTCATTTTCGTCCCCAAGTGATAAATATCTTCTCACCGATAGAATTGTTAGTTCTTTCCTCGTCCGAAAATGTATTGTCTGAGTAATCTCTCCCCAGTTTATTTTTGGATTGGAGACTATCCTCGACCACCTTGATAATTTGGCCCTCTGAAAGGCAATAAGACATTCAACATACACCTTTGGAACATCACTCTTCACCATTGAAGATGATATTTTTTCTTTCCCGGATTAGAGAAAATCCCAAGAGGAAGCCTCTCAACCAAAGACTCTTGGCAATACGGCAGTTTCTCCCCGAAAAATTGCTTTCAATGAAGTCATCAGCACCTCAAAATTGGATTACATCACATGGCATTTCTCTGAAAAGGTCTCGAAGGAAAGTATGATGTAACCTCACCAAGCAACAAGCAATCTCTCAAGAGACTTGCTTTCCCCAGTAGGTCGATAAATGACATCTCCCACAGAGAAGTTTGTACACCTCTGCAGTTCAGACAAATGGGTTTCCCTAGTAAGTCAGACATCAAATTTTTCTCCATCAAATGGCGTCTCCACAGTAAAAACTCGGCGAGAAGTTTGATGAAGACCGCTACAAATAGCCTTCCTTGTCGAGGAAGGAACTCGACAAGAAGAAACTAAGACCAGTTCCATGGCTGAAGACCAGGATCGAGGGGAAGTTTATTTAGAGAAGAAAACTGAGACTAGTTCCATGGCTGAAGACCAGGATTGAGGGGAAGTTTATTTCTTCAAGAAACTAAGACCAGTTCCGTGGCTGGAGACCAGGATCGAGGGGAAGTTTCACCCTTTTCTAAGTATCGTTACTTAGCAAAAGAAGATGGACGAGCAAATCAGCTACCACTCACAATCACAATCAAAATTTCAGGTATTCTGATATTCAATCCTCTTGTACCCTGAATGTCCGAATATCTTCGCCATTCACACCTTCGGGTCCAAGAAGATTAAATAGGGGCATCTGTCATACCCCAAATTTTGACCACAAGATTTCCCATCATTGTGAAAATCATCACCACAATATAGATGTACCATCATACCTCATCAATCTTCTCAAGGATTATTGAACATTCACTACAACCAAGATTTAGGGTTTTGAACCCTCTCAGAGCCCTCAGACAAAGGATCAATCAAGAATGGACATGATCCTTAACTTGTCAAGTCTCTCAAATGCCCATAAAGGATCAAGAGGTCTCCCACATCAAGAATCAAGCACAAGGTTGCAACATTCCAAGTAGATCAAGCCTCAAGATCGCCAGTGTCACCAAATTAGGGTTTTGGTCGACTAAGGCCTCTAGATGAAAATTTTCATATAGGTGTTATACCCCAAATTTTACCCCTTAGATGTCATAACATCTTGCACTTACATTTAGGTTTCAATCATCTATGCATTGTTAACTAACCATTATATCTTGCTAGTTTGTTCTTTTGTGTAAAAACTAGGTTTTGCACAAGGAGGAGGACAAGGTTATTAAGCCAAGTTCTCACATGTTTCAAAGTCTCCCAAGACACTCCTTGGTTATATACATCCATCACCAGTGTTCACTAGGTGATTGAGTTTGTTAGTTTGAAGTCATATGTTCAAGAAAGCCAACTGGGGCTCCAAAGTTCAACCACTTGGTCTTAAAAGCTAATCATGAGGTTCTCAAATCATATTTCATGATCTCATATGTTTGGATCAAGAGAAATCAAGAAGAGGCCATCAGATCAAGAGTTGTGGAATTAGGGTTTTAACCTGAAGAATCACAAGGGACCTTGGTATGATCAGTCAATGCCTTGATTGGTTCATCAACCAATTAAGCTCACATACATCCAAGAGTTTTTGCTCATGCACTTTTCAAATAAACTCCACAAACCACCCATATACATCCATTAGACCTCATTCCAACACCTAGAAAAGTTCTGTAACTCCTCAAACCTCATCTGCCATTTTCAACCTCCATTGTTACAAGAAGGACCGGGTTCCATTTTTGAGGTATTTTCCAAAGCTGCTGACCATCTGTATTTCCTCTCCTAGCATCAACAAAGCAAGACAAGCCATTATTTCTATTCTATAAGCACCATAGAAGAAGCCTTGGACTTTCTCCAAGAGGTAAGATTCTTGCTCCCTTGAAACTCAATTTTCATGCATTGTCTTATTCTCATTTGAATGGAAAAATGTAGTATGATTGGTGTTTTGTGTTTCTAAATGATTGCTTGTTCTGTTTGGCTTAAATATTTCATGTTATAACATGCTGAAACTTTTGGATGTTGCACTGTTGTGTGATGTTTTGTGAATCATATGGTTGCTTTTAGTTGAAACTATTGTGATATTCTTGTTCCTCGTGAAAAATACCCCAACTTTGTTCTTTACTTCATGGTAAATGGTTGGGAAATGAGTAAGATAGAGGGAGAGGAAGTTCTGGCCATTGTTGTTGTTGCTAGGGCATGAGTGAGAGGGAGAGAACGAAGAAGATGATCGTGATATGGAACCCAGTCAGCCCAACGTGGCGCTGAGGTGACGATTTTGGTTGGAACTTAAAATAAAAATAACTGAAGGCGTTATATGTTTGGATGTAATAGCCACCCCAGTGGTAGAAATCTTGCCATGCCTTTCCCTTTCGCCAGCCTTGCCTGGGTTCGATCCTGCGGATTAACCCTTTTGTGCATTTTTCTGATTTTTTGCTTGCCTTGTTATTTCATTGTGTGTTTGCATCATTTGTTCACTACGCGCACATAGCTCAGATGGCGAGTATTTTGTGGTTGAGTCTTCAAGGGCGTGGGTTCAACACCCACATGAGACATTTCCTTTCTTTTTAGTACTTTTTTTCTTTTCATTTTTTATGGTTTATACCTTGATTTGAGTTGATCATAACTTTCTCATCTTTTATCCTATTTGACCCATTCTTTTTGTAAAATATTCATTATGATGTCTATTTTCTGGTTGTAAAAAGAAATTGTCCAAAATATTTATTCATGAGGCATTTGTGCATGTTGAAAGTGAAGGATATTTTTAGGGTTTTTATGAAAACTTCTTTTGTTCTTTTGGTTCTTTTGCCATGTTTCCTTGGTTTACCTTGATTTTTTGAAACCTAATGCATGGGTTTAAACCTTGTATGATGTTATATCTTTGTATATTAATTCACCTTGACACCATGATGTTTAAATGTGTGAATATATTTGCAAACACTTTTGTTCATACCATGAGATCTTGTTAGATCATTTACCCTTATGACATTGAAATTGTTTGACCAAATATATGCACATGTATGTCTTGAATCTTTGATACCATGTTTGAGTTTGTTCTTAAGTGTTTATATGTCTTGGATTGTAATCTTTGAATGTATGAACCTTATGATGTGGTCACCCTCTCACATGTATGTCTAAACTCCAATGCTCTTGTATGGTTGTTACCTACTTTCCCACATGTTCAAACTTGTTCACATGATACCTTTGATACATGTTTATTTATGTTTGCATGATTGTTGTTACACATGTATGCTTATGAGCTTATTGTTTGTTACCTCCTCCTTGTTGAACTTTATCCATGTTTGAATGTATAACATGAGAACTTAGTTCAGTGTTTGCTTAGATGTTGTAACATCTTTTCATATATTCTTTGGTTGTCACCATAATATGTTTATCCCCTGGGAAGATTTTTGGTTGTTACCTTAAAACTCTTGAAAATAATCTTGACCTTGAGTGTTGTTACATTCATATGCTTTGCTTTTGTTATCACCATGCTTATGTTTTCATCTTGCCTCAATATTGGTTACTATCTTGAACTTCTTTAAGTTTCCCCCAAGTGATGAAGCTTGTTAGCTCTCATCCAAAGTAACCCTCTTTGTTCCCCTTCTTCCAAAGGAAATACTCTCTATTGACCTCAAAGTCATAGATAGCTCATTTATCATCTTGGCCTCATTAGAGCCATCTCTCCTCTTGGCTTCATTAGAGCCCTCCCCTATCCTCTTTAGGATCAATCCCTTGGCCTCATTAGAGCCTTTTTTTCTCCCCTTTACCTAATTAGGTTCCCCTCTTGTGAGCACTATCATCATAGTTGCTCATTTCCCTCTTTGGCCTCATTAGAGCCACTTACCTTATGACTTAGGTTTCACCTAGAGTTCTTCAACTCTATGTGAGCATCATCATTATGATGTTCCTTTCTCCTTTGGCCTTATGAGAGCCATTCACCTTCAAACTTAGAATTAAGTTAGAGTTCTTAAACTCTATGTGATTCTCATCATCATGAGTATTCACTTCCCTTTACAACTTAGACTTAGAGAGTTCTTTAACTCTATATGAGTATCATACTCATTCCCCTTGGAACTTTGGCCATAGTCAATGGTTCCTCACTGATAACAATCCAAAATTACAATGTATCATTAGTCGAAACTCATACGAATTGCGTTGTTCCTTTTCATTTTTTATGAGAATTAACTAATAAAAGACCCAAAAGGTTGGTACTTGGGAATTTGTATGGTTTTGCAGGTATTAGGTATGAAGAAAACCAATTGAAACAAAGAAAAGACCATGCCCTGCAACTTTCACATCGCGACCAACAACTTCACTACGCGAAGCATCGCTATGCGAAAGAAAGCGACAGGAAGCGAGCTAGGCAGAACAAAACTGAATCAAAATTGGCTAACTTCGCTTGAAGCGACAGGAAGCGAAAGAAAGCGAAAGGTGTCACTTGAAGATCGCTATGGGTCGCAAAGAGAAAGTTCGCGACGCGAAGAAAGGCGAGACTCAACAACTCAAAATAGAATCAAATTGTCCAATCTTCACTTGAACCGATGGAAGCGACCAGAGTTCGCGACGCGAACTATACTTCGCATAGCGAAGTTTGGCAGTGTGAACAAGGGCGGTTGAATTCAAATCTTAATGGGGAAGGAGAGGAAGTTCGCATAGCGAACTTTCTCTCGCTATGCGAACTTAGGTGGCCAAAAATTGAGAAATCGTCTTTGATGCTCATTCATCTCGACTTCTTCATTTTTGTGCAAGCTACCATGAAAATGGATAGCTAAACTCTCTCTCTTGCTGGGATTGGAAGAATCTACCGTAATCGTATGTATATGTACCGCTTTTAATCTTAATACAATCATGTTTTCATTAAGTATTGATTCTATCTCTTCTTCATTGGTAAATCTTATGAATTCGGTTATTGATGAAAATTGATTCAGTCTTCAGATATTACAAGATATGAATCTATTAAACCTCAATTTCTAGACATAGGATTAGGTTTAGTATCCAACTCAAATACTTGTTCGTCATAAAGTCTGTTTGTTTAATCGGTCAAGACATCACCGATTCAACAAACCGATTGAAATCTATGAATTGTTATGTAGACATACATACTTTTCAGAAGAGTATATGGAAATATGAGTAAACACGTGATTGCATCATAACTAATCGGTATTGCATACGTGAACGGTAGAAAAACTCCAATCCCGACAAGATCAATTATCATATAACAAATCTCGTTTAATTCATTCTGTTTATTTTCATTGTTTCACTTTAAAACACAATCAAAGACTTTACCAAACACACGTTCATTTAAATTTTCTTAGTAATCTAAAAGGTTATTCGTAATATCCCTCCAGTCTCTGTGGATACGATAATATAATACTTACTTTTGATAAACTCAACATCAAAATGGCGCCGTTGCCGGGGACTGGCGTTTAGTTCTTACGAATACAAAGATTACTGTTATCTTTTAAGTGTGTACATTTGTTAAAAATACTGTATATATTTACAACCATTCTCTATCTTACTTTTTCCTAACATTTTGTTGGTTAGAAATTGCCAAGCTTTGTGTATGCGAGGTACGAGCTCAAGGGAACTAGTACCTTTTGATCCCGAGATCGAAAGAACAGCCCAGAAAAACAAAAGACGTACCAAGAAGTAAAAGCAATCAACCAAACACAAGAAAAAAGAGTCCTGTTTTGTTTCATCAGCACCACCAACAACTGAAAAAATGGCAAAAATACCAGAGGTTGTCAATGGAGGACCCGACCGAAGCAGTCCAAGACGACTAGCTCGTCTCACCACCACTCCAAATAACCGTCAGGCTGAGATGAAGACTGGACTGTTGCAGATTATCTACGCTAATCCTTTTGCAGGTTTAGACCATGAAGATCCGTACAGCCATCTCACCAAGTTTTACGAGCTAGCCGGTACGTTAGGAGCACCGGAAGCTGAAGAAGAGGCAGTCTTCATGAGACCGTTCCCACACTTTTTAATCGGCAAAGCAAAGGATTGGTACTTGGACCAACCGACGAACATCATGACCAATTGGAACGTACTCGAAGAACACTTTCTGAATAGGTTCTTCCCACACAATAGGTTTATGGATGCCAAAGCAGCAATTGCCTCGTTCGCACAAAGTGCAACTGAAACTCTTCGCGAGGCTTGGGAACGATACAAATCTATGTTGCGGAAATGTCCTAATCATGAGTTTGATGAGCGTACACAAATTCATATTTTCAAAAATGGACTTCACCCACAACCCAAGCTCTTACTCGACGCAACTGAAGGTGGATCTTTGTTATCTAAAAGCGCAGAGAATGTTGTATCTATCATCAACCGTATGGCCTTGAATGATCATCAGGTGTAGTACAATCGTGGCACAACACAAAGACAACCTGGAATCCTGGAGTTAGGCACCAATGACGCAATCTTGGCACAAAACAAAATACTCACTCAAACAGTGGAGGAATTAACGAAATAACTATCCAAACTTCCACAACAGTTGAAGGAGATGCACGGTTCGACCAACGCACCAAAACAAGTAGCCTTTTGTGAGTTATGTACTGGAGACCATCAAACTGGTTTTTGTCCCCCAATCAATGAAGAAGCTAACTATTTGGGAAATCAACAAAAACCAGCACCATATCAAGGGAATCAGAATTTTCAACGCGGAAACAACACCAACTATAATTAAGGGTGGAGACAAGAGTATGAAACAACCAGCAGGCCAAACCAATATCAAAACTACCAGCAAAATGCAGCAGCACAACCTGTTAGAACATCCAAACTTGAAGAAACCTTGCAATAATTCATGCAGATGTCTATGGCAAATCAGAAAAACACCGACACATCCATTAGAAACCTTGAAACACAGGTCGGACAGATTGCCAAACAATTGGCAGAACAACAAGGAGGAACTTTCACAGCCACAGCACAACCAAATCCAAAAGAACATTGCAAGGCGATAGTGACAAGGAGTGGAAAAACACTAAATGAGAATGAGAGAAAAGAAAGGAGTGTTGTTGAGAATCATGAAGAAGAAGAAAAGAAAAAAGAAGAAGAGAAAGAAGGAGAGAATAATAAAAAAAAGTTAGTTGAAAAGAAGCATGAGAAAAAAGAAGAAGAAACAAATAAAGAACAGAATCATAGGAGAACAAGGGAAGAAAAAGGAAAAATGGTGAGTCCACTAATACAACACTTACCATACCCTCAAGCTCCAACCAAAAAGGATAAAGAGAGACAATACACTCGATTCTTGGATATCTTCAAACGGTTACAAATTAATATTCCGTTTACAGAAGAACTTGAACAAATGCCAACATATGCTCGATTCATGAAAGAAATTCTCACCAAAAAGAGACGAATTACTGACGAGGAGACCATACATCTGGATGCAAGCTGCAGTGCGATCATTCAATGAACTCTTCCACAAAAAGAAAAGGATCCAGGAAGAGTTACACTACCAGTTACATTTGGAAACTTGAATGCTGACAAAGCATTGATAGATCTTGGTTCAAGTACCAATCTCATTCCACTCTCGGTAATCCAAAGAATTGGTGATTTAGACATGAAGAATACTAGGATGACTTTGCAACTTGCCGACAAATCAGTCACAAAGCCATCCGGTATTGCAGAAGACATGCTCGCCAAGGTAGATAAATTTTTATTCCCTATTGATTTTGTGGTCATGGATATAGAGGAAGATGATGATGTGCCACTAATTTTGGGACGTCCATTCATGAAAACCACATGTATAATGTTTGATATTGATGACGGTTTAATGAAAGTACGAGTTCCAGATGAGGAAGTTACTTTCAACCTCTTTGTCGCTATGAAACACTCCAAGGATAAGGGAGCATTTTTTTCACATTGATACAATTGATGAAGAAGTACTACAAGTGCAAAAACAGGCCTACATAGCATCACCATTGGAAAGAGCACTAATGGATACTGTCAACGTTCTTGACCCAGAAGAAGAAAGAGAGCTTAAAGAGTGCCTGACAGAACTTGACACAGTAAGAGAAATTCCTACGAAATAAGCAAGAATCGAGGATTTAAAAGAAGAGACCGTGCAAAAGAAAGATCTGCTGGAATTAAAAATGCTGCCTAGCCACTTGAAGTATGTTTTCCTTGATGAAGAAGGAAAGAAACCTGTCATTATCAGCAATTTCTTAACTAATCATGAAGAAGGAAAACTGGTGCAAGTTCTCAAGGAAAATCAAAATGCAATTGGTTGGTTGCTGTCAGATTTGAAAGGTATCAGTCCATCATACTGTATGCACAAGATAAATATGGAAGAGAACTACAAACCAATTGCTCAACCACAACGACGGTTGAATCCAACAATGAAGGAGGTTGGACGCAAAGAGGTGGTAAAGTTGTTAAAAGCAGGCATGATTTATCCCATATCAGATAGTGCTTGGGTGAGTCCCGTGCAAGTAGTGCTAAAGAAAGGTGGCATGACAATGATAACTAATGAGAAAAACGAGTTAATTCCAACCAGGACGGTCACTGGATGGCGTATGTGCATCGATTATAGAAGACTCAATCAAGCAACAAGGAAGAATCATTTCCCACTTCCGTTTATGGACCAAATGTTGGAAAGATTGTCCGGGCAGCAGTTCTACTGTTTCTTAGATGGTTACTCCGGATATAATCAAATCACTGTAAACCCCGAGGATCATGAGAAAACAACATTCACCTGCCCCTTTGGTATCTTCGCATATAGACGTATGCCGTTTGGTCTTTGTAACGCACCTGCAACCTTTCAACGATGTATGCAAGCCATCTTCTCCAATTTGATTGAAAATTCTATCGAGGTCTTCATGGATGATTTCTCCATTTTTGGAGAATCATTCGATTTGTGCTTAAGCAATTTGGACACCGTACTGAAGCGGTGTGTGGAAACCAACTTAGTATTTAATTGGGAGAAGTGTCACTTCATGGTCACCGAAGGCATAGTGCTTGGACATAAAATTTCAGCAAAAGGAATTGAAGTAGACCAAGCCAAAATTGATGTCATTGCAAAGCTTCCTCCACCAATCAACGTCAAGGGAATTCGAAGTTTCCTTGGCCATGTCGGGTTCTATCGAAGATTCATTAAGGATTTTTCAAAGATTGCAAAGCCGTTAAGCAACCTCCTCAACAAGGACAGGTTATTTAATTTTGATAATGATTGCTTACTTGCTTTTGAAAACTTAAAGAAAAATCTAAGCACTGCACCCATAATCACTGCACCTGATTGGACAATTGAATTTGAACTAATGTGCGATGCCAGTGATCATGCGGTTGGTGCAGTTTTAGGCCAACGAAAGAACAAAATTTTCCATGCCATACATTACGCAAGAAAAGTCATAGATAGCTCATTTATCATCTTGGCCTCATTAGAGCCATCTCTCCTCTTGGCCTCATTAGAGCCATCCCTTATCCTCTTTAGGATCAATCCCTTGGCCTCATTAGAGCCTTTTTTTCTCCCCTTTACCTAATTAGGTTCCCCTCTTGTGAGCACTATCATCATAGTTGCTAATTTCCCTCTTTGGCCTCATTAAAGCCACTTACCTTATGACTTAGGTTTCACCTAGAGTTCTTCAACTCTATGTGAGCATCATCATTATGATGTTCCTTTCTCCTTTGGCCTTATGAGAGCCATTCACCTTCAAACTTAGAATTAAGTTAGAGTTCTTAAACTCTATGTGATTCTCATCATCATGAGTATTCACTTCCCTTTACAACTTAGAATTAAAGAGTTCTTTAACTCTATATGAGTATCATACTCATTCCCCTTGGAACTTTGGCCATAGTCAATGGTTCCTCACTGATAACAATCCAAAAGTACAATGTATCATTAGTCGAAACTCATACGAATTGCGTTGTTCCTTTTCATTTTTTATGAGAATTGACTAATAAAAGACCCAAAAGGTTGGTACTTGGGAATTTGTATGGTTTTGCATGTATTAGGTATGAAGAAACCCAGTTGAAATAAAGAAAATACCATGCCCTGCAACTTTCGCATCACGACCAACAGCGTAGCGAAGCATCGCTATGCGAAAGAAAGCAACAGGAAGCGAGCCAGGCAAAACAAAACAGAATCAAAATTGGCTAACTTCGCTTGAAGCGACAGGAAGCGAAAGAAAGTGAAGGGTTTCGCTTGAAGATCGCTATGGGTCACATAGAGAAAGTTCGCGATGCGAAGAAAGACGAGACTCAGCAACTCAAAACAGAACCAAATTGTCCAATCTTCGCTTGAAGCGATGGAAGCGAGAGGAAGCGACCAGAGTTCGCGACGCGAACTATACTTCGCATAGCGAAGTTTGGCGGTGTCAACAAGGGCGGTTGAATTCAAATCTTAATGGGGAAGGAAAGAAAGTTCGCATAGCAAACTTTCTCTCGCTATGCGAACTTAGGCGGCCAAGAATACTATAAAAAGGGGCAAGGGCAGTGCAAATGGATATCATGTTTTAGTTTTAAGTACTTTTGTAATAGATATTAAAAGTGAATTGTAAGAGAACTTTAAGAGAGAGAATCGAAGAATCGAGCTGGATACGCATCAAAAATCGAGAAATCGTCTTTGATGCTCATTCATCTCCACTTCTTCCTTTTTGTGCAAGCTACCATAAAAATGAATAGCTAAACTCTCTCTCTTGCTGGGATTGAAAGAATCTACCGTAATCGTATGTATATGTACCGCTTTTAATCTTAATACAATCATGTTTTCATTAAGTATTGATTCTATCTCTTCTTCATTGTTAAATCTTATGAATTCGGTTATTAATGAAAATTGATTCCGTCTTCAGATATTACAAGATATGAATCTATTAAACCTCAATTTCTAGACATAGGATTAGGTTTAGTATCCAATTCAAATACTTGTTTGTCATAAAGTCTCTTTGTTTAATCGGTCGAGACATCACCGATTCAACAAATAGATTGAAATCTATGAATTGTTATGTAGACATACATACTTTTCAGAAGAGTATATGGAAATATGAGTAAAAACATGACTGCATCATAACTATTTGATATTGCATACGTGAACGGTAGAAGAACTCCAATCCCGGCAAGATCAATTATCATATAACAAATCCTGTTTAATTCATTCTGTTTAAATCATTCCGTTTATTTTCATTGTTTCACTTTAAAACACAATCAAAGACTTTACCAAACACACGTTCATTTAAAATTTCTCAGTAATCTAAAAGGTTATTCGTAATATCACTCCAGTCTCTGTGGATACGATAATACAATACTTACTTTTGATAAACTCAACATCACTCACCCTTAGATAGGTGAACTACGGTTGCTCTGATTCTTTAGTCAGGATACGTAGGCACAAGATACGACGTCTTGGCAAGCATACTTAGTGTATATACCCCTAGGTCTTTACCTTTAACTCTTTGGTATTCACCATAGGTCTTTACCTTACCCTTAGCAGATTCCCTTAGCAAGCAAACATAACATAACACAAATACAAACAAAAGGTTCCTGTAGAGTACTACAGATACTTAGGGTGCTAATACTTTCCCTTAGTGTAACCAACCCCCGAACCCCCGATCTCTTAGCTGTGTTTTCATATAGTGTAACTAGGGTTTTCTTCGATCTTTACCCTTTCCTTTGAATAAATCACAGCTCGGTGGTGAATTTCAAAGATGTGTGATTCAAGTTAATCAATAGCTTGACATCCGATTCTCACCGCAACACTAGGAATGGGCTAATACTTCAAAACATGATCCAAGAAGTTCAAAGGGACCTTATGAGTCTAATCATCAAGTCAAAATAGCCTCAGGGGATGCATTCATCAAAAATCAGGAATTAGGGTTTCTTGACCTAATTCACCCCTAAGTTGACTTTTGGAGCAAGACATGAGCCAAGACCTCAAGAAGTGTTTTGAAGACCTCTAATACATCATATTGATCCATTTACAAGATTGTATTGATTCAAAAAACTTGGTTCATAAGCAATACAAGGATTCAAATTCATCTGGACCAATTAGGGTTTCCTAATGAAAAGTCAATTGTATCTTTGGCTTTTGACCAAGACATGTTCCCAAACCTTGGGACATGATTTAAGATACTCTATAACACCTATGGAATCCATCCATTAGGTTTGAATTAGGTCAAAGACTTGATTTCATAGAGGATCACACAGTTTGGAATTCATCTAACAAAAAGTCAACTGTGCCAAGAATTAAGTTTGACTTTTTGAATTTCTTGACAAACAAGGCTTCCCTAAGTCAAAGACAATGTTAATTCATGGTTTGGATCATCATTCATCAAGAAAAATCAAGAAAAGTGAGGTTACTTGCAAAAAGGGAAACCTTAGGAAACTTAAAATTTTCTAAGTTATGGAAGAAAAGTGATTTGGTACCAACTTTGCAAGGTCATAACTCCTAAACCACAAGGCCTTTTTCTTCCATCCAAAGCTCAAATGAAAGATCTCATTACATACTTTAAAATTGTCAACTACATCAGATTCCAAATTGATATGAGGTGATCAGACTGGATCGTCGTGGCCTTCGTGTAGGACAAATGAGGATGCTTGTAGGAGAGAAAAGGGGGGTTGTACCTGCAAGGTACTCTGATGCCAAAGTAAGTGATTGGACAAGAGAGAAATGCAAGTACCAAAGTATGATTTCAAGTATAAAATAGTGATCAAACCTTCCCCTCTCAAGTGATAGGGTATTTATAGAAGTAACCCCCAGCGCGGGGCCAAGGTCTCCCATGTGGCCGAAATATCTGGTCGACCAATGGGAGACTGCTAGGTAGAGGGTCA
The DNA here is from genome assembly GCA_022829125.1 of Lathyrus tuberosus. NCBI lineage: Eukaryota > Viridiplantae > Streptophyta > Magnoliopsida > Fabales > Fabaceae > Lathyrus > Lathyrus tuberosus. Next base: position 265,861 of record JALAZF010000484.1, read on the forward strand.
GGCGCGTGACCCTTTGACCTGGTCCAACTATTTCTGCGAGATCTGGGGAAATAATTGGTCGCGTGAATTGTCAGGCGCGTGAGGGGCATGTCCCCAACGGTCATATTGTGCCCAACGGCTAGTTGTGCCCAACAGCTAGTTTTGACTATTGGGCCTTGCCAAGAGCGGGACTGGATTGAGCCTTGCCCTGCTATGGGCCAAGCGCCTGCCCAGTCCAGAACAGGAGCCCCCCAAGTCTTTGCTCTGAGGAAGAGTGATGACTTGAGATAGCCTCGTGGACTACTACCTTTGGGTGACAATGTTCGGGGACATTCCCTCACCTGTTCGGTGGTTAATATGGTCGACACTGGTTGCTTAGCAGCCCGACAGCCTTTTGTATGCGAGGACATGCCCACAGAAGTAGCGTATTTATGTCGACTAGATTTGGAAATGTCCTCGCAAAAATGGTGTTTTCTGTCGACCAGGTTTAGGAAACGTGCCCGCAAATCCTGTGTTTTATGTCGATGAGCCCTGACGAGGATATTTTTTGACACGTGGTGGTGCATTCAATTCTTGTCAGGCTAGAGGCCTAGGCTATGATGGCCTTTGCGCTTCCCAAGCGAGGAAATGTTTATAAAAAGGGGGAAGAGGGGACTCATTTGAACACTTCACTCAAATTATTCTCCCCAAACCTTTTTTCTCTACAATTTGTGCTCTCACCGGAGTTACAATGCCACCGTCAATCTTCATCTTCTACCTCTGTACTTGTCAAGTAAGTTCTTCATATCCCTTTAGGATTTTTTGTGGCGTTCTTCATTTCTAGAAATTCTCATGAGTTTTCCAGTGAGTTATGAACTTTCTGATGAATGTTCATGTGTTCTTCGATGAACACATGAATTTCTGGAAAACTCATGAAGATCATGAAGAACATGAAGAACATAGGATGAATGTCCATGAATATGGCGTAGGATTATGTAGATCTTCCTAAATTTTGGTTAGGATTAGTTTTAGGTTTGTAGTCGGGCATTAGGCCTGTTTGACGTGAAACTTTGGCTTTTGCGCGACGAGTTTATTTTGTCGAGTAAGCTCCTCCTCACAGAGTCTTCGTAAAGTCGTAGAGACTCGTCCCCGTTGTAGGGGAAAGTGAAGCCGCTGTATTATGTCGTGGTCGACTAGGGCTCGAGGTTATCCTTGACTTATTCCTCGCCCTTTCACTTGATTAGTGGTGGAAGGGTGGATTTTATCTTTGTCGTCGAATTCACTTTTTCTTCCTCTGCTTTTTAGGTGAAATGGCTGACCAACGCGAAGGGATCGTACTCGACGTTGGGGCTGCGCATGAGGAGGCGGAGAAGCTCGTAGATTATGCCAACGTCCACGTAGCCGAGGCGGACCTCAAGTGAATCGCCCAGGAACCCCTATCGACAAGGTCGACGTTTACTGAAGAGGAAGCCCGGGAGTTTCCCTACATTGAAGATCGGGCTGAGGGTGCGCCTGCGCATTGGAAAGCTATCTGCCCGACAGAAAATGACCGAATCTATTCGGTGCATCCAGGGATGCAATTCCCCATGTATGAGTTTGCCTTTGTGGAGGCGAGGTATCACCTGCCCTTTACCGATTTCCAAGAGGCCATCTTCTGTCACTTAGAGTTGTGCCCCGCCCAACTCCATCCGAACGCACTAGCGTTCATTCGTGCTTTTGAGCTGCTATGCCGTTACTTGAAGGTCAGGGCGAGTGTGGACCTTTTCTTTTGCATTTTCCAAATCCAGCAGAGCACAGCGGGCCCGAAGCAAAGCTGGGTGTCGTTCAAGTAGCAGAGCAGGCTCTTTTGGCCATACTCAGAATCTGTCTAACATTTCAAGGATAGGTTCTTGGTCGTGAAACCTGTCTCTGAATTGTCTAGGAGATCCATTTCTACGCTTGAGACCGTGGAGGTTGATGGTCAGCAAGTTGAGAAGGCCATGCCCAAGTTCCCTTTGGAGTGGGTGTATGCCCATTTCAGATATAGGACCGATCAGTTCCTTGTCAAACACAAGCAGCTTTGTGACGGGGACAAGAAGTCCTACCGGGTTTTGCATGCATACGTGGAGACCTTCAGTCCTGCCTTTGTGGTGGATAGGGATGGAAAAGAGTTGTTCGGGGAGGACGAAGAGCCTGCTTAGGCGGCTCGTTATATTAATACTAGGGCCCTTCTTGAGTGCGAAACCGACGATGTTGCGTTCCAACTCCTCGGTATAACTTGTTCCTTTGCCCGTGTTTAAATTTTTTGCCCAATCATACTAATCTCCTCTTTTATGTTTGCAGGGAAAATGTCAGACATGAAGGAGCGTCTGGTGAGGTCCTAGGCGGTCAAGAACCTGGAGAAGGTGCCCCTAGTGCCGAAGACTGGTGCTGTGAAGCACCAAGTAACTTTGGAAAAGTTTGTGGGAGAAACTGGCTCTGCCCCGGGGACCACTTCAACCCCTCCAACTCTGGACACGACCCATAAGAGGAAACGTGTCGATGTTGGCTCTTCGCCGGCTAGTTGCTCGGGCGGTTTCGTCGGGGGGAGATTCGTGCTGCCTCCGTGCTATCTTCAGGGGAATATTTTTGACAGGGAGAGCTCTATCGCTGTTCCTGAACTTAATGCTTCGGCCATCCTATCCTCTGACCCTCAGGTGCGGAGGAAGCTTCTCTGTCACGATGCGGCGACTATGATCAGAGTACTGGAGGCGGCTTTGGCCCTCGGGGACGTGGAGATGGTTCTGCTTGCCAACCTTAAGAGGGCGAAAGCTAAGATCTATGACCTGGAGCTGGAAAACGCAAATATTTACAACGATCTGAAGAAGCTTCAAGGCAATCTGGAGGCTAATATAGAACTTCAGAAGGAAGTAACCCAGATGAAGGGGGAGGTGACTAAAGTAAATGATGAGAATGCCCGCCCGAAGGCGAGGATAACCAAGCTGGAGGGATCATTGGCGGTTGGTCAGGATGAGACTGACGACGAGAAGGCTCTGAAGACGTGGAAGGACCTGGTCGAGAGGATCATTCTTCTTGAGCAGGATAATCTGGGGGCAACTGAGTTTGGTTTCAACGCTGCTTTGGAGCAGTTTAAAGCCCTTTACTCCGACGTCCAGCTATTGACCGAGGGGATGGGCATTCTCAACGTGGTTGTCAACAGCAAGGTGGTTCCTCCTGAGATTCCTGGCAATGCAATTTAGTTTTTGTTTTGAAGTTGTACTTGTATTTTGTGGGCCTGCGTGCCTTTTGATATGTAACATTTTGTCGGGCCCAACCCTTTTCTTGTATTGTTGACTTATTCTGGCCTTGTGGCCGAAATTATATAAATATTTTGCGTTTGGCATTGTCTTCGTTGCATTTATTTGTGTATGCTTTTATCGTTTAAACGCTAAGTATGGATGCTTTGCTCGACTTGCTCTTGTTATGCTCAACAGTTTGGGAGACTCGTCGAGGAGGCGAAGTAGTTTCGTCGGTGATGGGACTAGGATCTCGGTCGAGGTACTAATTCCATAGGCTTGGACTGTTCCCATCGCGAGCTGGGTGTCCTGCCTTAATGGTGCGGCAACGACGGAGCTCGATTGAGGTATCCCCGTTGTGCGCAGAGTTTGCTCATCCCATTAGTAGAAACTGGCCAATGTTGTAAGGTAAGGGATCGTGCTTGCACCGGGGGCACGGTCCCATGGCCGAGCTGTCTCCCTGTTGGGGGTGATCTCGTTAGCAGTTAGTCTGACCTAGTGGCTGGTCCTAACTGTAATATTGTTTGAGCTTTTCAGCGTTCTATGGTCGAGCAAATGGTTCTCCGTCCAGAGTTTCTAGGTAGTAGGCTCTAGTGCCTGTTTTTGACTTGACCCTGTAAGGTCCTTCCTAGTTCGTGGCCAGCTTATCCTCGCGCGAATCCTTCTGGTTTCTGCGTAGGACCAAGCTGCCAATGGGGAAGTCGTGCTTTATGACCTTAGCCTCGTGGCGCAAGGTTATTTTTTGTTTTAGCGAAGCCTCACGGAAAGCTACTTCTGACCATATTTCTTTGACTAGGTCGAGCTCTTCCCTTAAAGCCTCGTCATTTATCTCCTTGTCGAGAGGAGCTTCTGTTCGTCTAGAAGCTTCTTTGATTTCCATCGGTATCACCACCTCAGTTCCATAAGCTTGTCGAAAAGGGGTTTCCCCGGAGGTAGAGTGTGGGGTTATTCGGTAGGCCCAGAGCACACTGTGTAACTCCTCAACCCACCTCTTCTTAGCTTCGCCTAGCCTTCGTTTTAGACGCCGAAGGATTACCCTGTTTGTGGCCTCTGCTTGCCCGTTAGTCTGGGGGTTGTAGCGTGATTTTTATGGTTTCGAATCACTATCATTTTGGTACTACAGTTCGATTCATTTTTTATCCTGTGAAACTGATTCAGGAAGGGAAATAAATGTCTCCAATTAACCCTACTTGCATACTGAGGTTAAACAGTCAAAGCTGTTGGTTTACAGATGCTATCAAAAGGGGGGTCTGTCTTAGGTTACTTGCTTAAAAAACAGTGTCTGGACTATTTGCGAGGCTTTTGGTAAGGTGTTAGGTCTGATGCTTCTTGATTGATGTATGGAAGTATTGGATTTTGAGTTTTTTTTAATTAGTATGCTCGCTAAGATTTTGAAATCTTATGCCTACGTATTCCCGTTTAACGAAACAGGGAAATCATAGCGATCGTAGTTCCTCCTATTCTATGGGAGGAAAGAGACATTTTGGTGTCTTGTTCAAAGCCCAAGACATGAAGCTAAAGGTGATTTGTATCTTGTTCAAAGCCCAAGATGTGAAGCTAAAAAGGTTTGACTGAGAGAGAACTTGTCATCTCTAAAGAGGAATTGATGATGTTTGTATGCCCTGATCAAAGCACGAGTTCGATGCTAAGAGGTTGATTGACTCAACCGGGGGGTGTCTTTATACAAAGCCTAAGAGGAGGCTGGAAGTTTGACTTTTCTGGGGAAAATGTTCTTTCTGTCTTGTACAAAGCCTAAGATTGAGGCTAAACGGGATTTTTGACTCCATTGGGGAGAATGTATCTTGTATAAAGCCCAAGATGGAGGCTGAAAGGGTTTGACTCAACAAGAGAGTCTGAAGGTTGATTGACTCAACGAGAGAGTCTTTTATACTCAACAGGAGAGTGATTTACTGTCTCGCATGAAGCCCGAGATTGAGGCTAAAAGGAGATTGGCTCAACAAGAGAGTCTTTTATACTCAACAAGAGAGTATTTTTCAAAGCCCGAGATTGAGGCTAAAAAGAGATTGACTCAACAAGAGAGTCTTTTATACTCAACAAGAGAGTGTTTTCTATCTCGTACAAAGCCCGAGATTGAGGCTAAAAGGAGGTTGACTCAACAAGAGAGTCTTTTATACTCAACAAGAGAGTGTTTTTCTATCTCGTACGAAGCCTGAGATTGAGGCTAAAAGGAGGTTGACTTAACAAGAGAGTCTTTTATACTCAACAAGAGAGTGTTTTTTACGTGTCTTGTACAAAGCCCAAGACGGAGGCTAAAAGTGGTTGACTCAACAAGAGAGTCTGAAAAGGTTAGCTCCACCGGGGAGAATCATTTGTACAAAGCCTAGGAGGAGGCTGTCTTACTGCTGAGGATTATTGAGATCCTGAAGCGTGTCCAAGTGTGGGGAACTCTCATGAGAGAGTCCGGGTTTCTGGTGGAGATTGATCCAGGGTGATCGGTGTTTTTTCCTATGTTTGAAAGAAACTTGAGAATGTCTTTGAGACTCAAGAGGTTTAGACTATCCAAGTCTAGAGTTTTATCTTTTGTACAATGCCCAAGAGGAGACGCGGGCATTAAGGGATGAGTATCAACCCTAAAATGGTCGGAGTTTTGACGCTGGAAATACTGCTCTAGCAAAGGATGACTAAGTTCTATCATACCTTTAAGAGGTCATCAGGGTCCTTGTATTAAGCCCAAGAGAAGGCATGAGAACTTCTAAGAAGCCGAAGGGTCCTTGTACAACGTCCAAGAGGAGGAGGGGATGCTTTTAGGAAGCTTGTGGGTCCCCAAACCAAGAGAAGTTCAAGAAATGCAATTCACGGAGAAGAGATCATTCCAGGAAAGTTCGAGAATTTGGAAGAAACTCAAGAGATGCCATTCACGGAGAAAAGATCATCTCTGGGGAGTTAGAGTTTCTTTGACAATTTCTGAGGGTGACAGTCTGAGAAAAGGTTCACCGAGAATACTGCCTTTCTCTTTGTTCCATATTGTTTAACCCCAAGAGAAGGGAAGACTGTATCTTGAAATCCTATGGGGGATCTAGTTTTGTTTGTATTTAAGAGTGACCAACAAGGCTTTACCTAGTGCTAGACGTAGTTTCCGGGGAAAACTCTAAATAACTATACTAGTATTACACAGTGAATATGTGATAAGTATATAAAAGGATGTGAAGGAAGACTTATAGTGAAACTTCCCCATAATACAGTTATATACATATGAAAGCAGTAAATGAAAGCTGATAAACACTTACCCGTTGTAGAGCTTCCATGCTGTTTTGTTATTTGTTCAACAAAGAAATTAAAGAAAGTTTTAATAACAACATATGTTTGAATTCAAAATCAAAGGAGAAAGTGCTTTGAAAAGATTGTCGGGGCTTACAGCTCAAGGAGAGGCCCAAGTTTTAAAGATGATCGCACCGTTGTTTTGAAAACTGTACAGAGGGACTTATACAATATGTGAGGCCTAAAATTGTTTTTATGTACAAGGGGATGGGTCTTACACTCTATTAGAGGCCCAAAGATTTTGAAAAGAAAAGAAATGAGGCTTACAACACGAGGGTAGGCCCAGATGATTAGATTTTTGAACTGGCGATTGCCCTGAGATTTTTCTTTTAACGCAGAAGGACTTATACAATATCTGAGGCCCAACAATGTTTTGGTTAAAAGGGGATTAGGTCTTACACTCTATTAGAGGCCCAAAAGGTTTAAAATGAATAAAGATGGGTCTTATAGCTCAAGGAGAAGCCCAAAGATTTTTGTTAAAAAGGCGACGATCGTGCCGAACTTTTTGACAATATCGGGACTTATACAATACAGTAAGGCCCAAAATATTTTGGTTTTCAAGAGGGGTTGGGTCTTACACTCTATTAGAGGCCCATGAGTGTTTGAAAATGATTTGTTTAGGGTGATTAAGATCAAAACCCTAAATTAGTTTCAAAATGTATTTTAATTAAATAAAAATTTAATTAAAATGACCAAAATTATCAAACATGTGTGAAAAACAAGTTGTGATCTTGGATTAATGTTTGAAAAATCATGTTTATATCCACAAAATGATTGGAAACCAATTAAATTTGGAAAATCAAGGAGGAAAAAATATTTTAAATGTTAAAAAACAAATAAAAGATTAATTCTTTGCAAAAATATCAAGTATATGAAATAAATAATATTTTTGGGAATTTTTTGCAAAATAAAACATTTTAACATTTTTGTGAATTATTAAAAAAAGAATCAACTCAAAATCATTAAAACTCAGAGAGAAATTAATTTTTGAATCAATTAAATAAAATCACAAAATTCAAATATTCAAATATTAAAAAAATGGCGCTAAGAACACACCAAGAACACGCGCCACCCCTCTGTTTCTGCAGATTTGCATTTTCTCACCAATCTCACTGAATACTTGATGAAATCACACAATCCACATATCAATCTACTCGTTTTCACCTCACGATCAAGTCTATGGTCTTTAATTTCATTTATTTTAAGCATGGAATAAGAAATCAAGACAAAACCTCAAGAACCCTAAAATTTGCATGAAGGCTGAGAATTTTGATACATGATTCAAACAAAGCAATTAATTGAGGGGAAACATTCTATGCATGATTATGAACATTTGGCAAAAATATTATGCGAGGAAATATGCATAGATTAAGAGATGACTAAGTTTAGGCTTACTTGAAGGTCGTGACAGCAAGAGCAAAGTGATTTTTGAGTTGGAGGTGTTACAGATGAGTTGTGATGATCTGAACAGCTTCCTTACACCATATGGAATGTATTTGAATGCTTGGAGTTGTTTGGAAATGGCTGGATCACTTCATGGCATCTCAACTGCAACTTGGTTAAAACCTTGAGCAATTGGCTGTTGATTCTGAGAAATCAGTGTTCTAGTTGTAGTTTAAGTGTTTGGATCACTTCCATATGATGTTTATGAGGTGTGTGTGTGATTGGTTTGGTTGGAATGGTTCTCAAACTCAAAACCCGATAGTGACTTGCTTTGTAAGGAAATTTTGGAGTGAAAGAAGAGATTTTGAGGAAAGCATCAGTTTGATGGCTTTGGTGTACTTAAACTGAGCACAAATGAGCTCTATTTATAGTAGAGCAAGTTTGTTTTGCAAGCAATAGTGAATGGCAACTGCAGCAGACCTTTGGCCAATTGGATCATTTTGGAATCTCAAGTCTCCTCTAGCCATTGACTAGAGGTTAGAGCACAAGCATTTGGTTCCCTAGTTCAGAGATCATCCTTGACTCATTCAGTTGGAAAAGGCTCAGTTCATGCCACCTTGGTGCATCCATTGAATGCTCCAAAACAAAATTGGAGTCTTGTCCCCTTTTTAGGAATTTCTAGGTTTGGCATGCTACTTTTGGTTCCAAAGACTTGGGAGGCTTATGGATCAGTGTTTGTTCCTCCTTGGTCTCCCCCTGAGGTATTTAAATGGATAAACTTGTTTGTCATTTGCATAAATTGATCAAATCGAACAAAATGCACAAATCTGCCTTACCATGACAGTTGCAGCAAGGCATATTGCCATTGTCATAACTCTTAGCTCAAATGGGATTTGATGGAGTTCTTGGCCATTTTGGAAAGCTCTTATATGATACAACATATGTGTGATCATAGTTTGTCTTGGCACTTTTTGGATCTAAGTGAAAAATGCCCTTACATTTTGAAAAAAGTGAAACAGATTCTGACTTAGTGAAAATTTCACTAAGTGTTGGAAAAAGTGACATTTTCATGTTTTTGTCATTTTGGTCACTCCATAACTAAAAATCCATGAAGAATTGGAGTGAGGTATGGTTGACACTTTTAAAGTATGTCATGAGAGCTACAAATCCATCTTTGGATCAGCCAAAAAGGTTGCTTGGATCTCAAGTTATGATCCTTGGAAGTTGGTACCCTAGCCATTTTTATGCATCCATCACAAAGGCATATCAATCATGCTCGATACATTTATCACCAATATATATATATATATATATATATATATATATATATATATATATATATATATATATATATATATATATATATATATATATATCAAATCATCAATCCCATTCACAATTTCTCACACATAATCAATCCATTCATGACTTGTGCAAATGCACAGAGACCAACACAACGACTCTATGCATGCGGTACCATTCCATCCATCATTCTCATCATCATTAATTCACTCAGGAATTATTGGAATTATCGCTTGTTACTTAGTGTAACTCCCCGTCGGGCAAACGATGTTCCCCGTCACTTTAGGTCCTCTTGGTGTAAGGCTCACGACGTTTATGGATCACTTTAGGTCCTCTTTGTATAAGGCTCACGATCCGATCGCTTTAGGTCATCTTTGTATAAGGCTCATGATCGTCTATAATGTCGCTTTAGGTCCTCTTTGTATAAGGCTCACGACCGTTACAGCAGATTCCCTCTGGAATCGTTTCGTCGCTCATACCCCACAAGGGCACACAACATCACAAGGTGCATATCATGATGCATGGCATACTAATGACTCATGACAATCAAATGCACATGCATATATAACCATGTGAACCATCTCAACATCAATAATCATGCATTACAATCAAACCCAAAACAATGCATTTATTTGCCATAAGGCCACAAACCATCATCACAACATTTCATCACATGCATTCACATCATATAACAGCACACAAGCTATACGTTATATATCAAAAGCATATCGCATGATAACACATCAATCGCACACAATTACGACGGTAAAAGTCGACAAAACGACACGTTTCCAAATTCCTGACACAATTAAATCGGCCACTAATCTCAAAACCATTTTTATAAGAAATAACATCTCATTAGCTTTCCAACGGTACTAAGAACGTCTCGATACGAGTTACGGATCGAAAGTTATGGATTTTCAAAGAAAAGAATTTATTGAGAAACAGTCAGATTCGCCTGGCGACATTGGATTTCGCCTGGCGAATACCCCTTCGCCAGCACTTCGCCTGGAGAACTAGTGGCGAACCACCATTTTAGAAAACACCCAAGAGTTCCAGTAGCTAACACATTTCTGTCTCCCCGTTTTCGCCTGGCGACTTATGATTTCGCCTGGCGAATCCCCCTTCGCCAGCACTTCGCCTAGCGAACTAGTGGTGAGACCTAATTCGCCTGACGAATCCCCAATTCGCCTGGCGAATCGCAACAGAACCAGAATTTTCTACTGCGGGTTACATGGTTCAAAAACCCCAAAAATCCAACTTTCTCCAACCAAAACGTTTTCAATCAATAAAAACAAGTATCAACAATGTTCACACATATAATACGATCATACTATGGGATTCGTATCGATTTCCAACCGCAAAAACATCAATTTCTATTCATTTTGCTCATTTCAACCTAGAATTGAAAAGCTATGAAAAACAAGTAAACATTCAAACACACACATACATATTCATACACAAGCATATGATAACCGAGTTTCGCACCCTTACCCGATTAATCGTGCTTTGAAGTGTCGGTTGAATCGATTTCTTACACTTCAAGTTTTCGTCTTTTTCTTCTTCTCACTCTCTATTTCTCTTCTCTTTCTTTTCTCTCTTTCTAATCTCTATGTTTCTATTTTATGAAAAACAATAATATCTAACCAAGCAAAATGACCAAAATACCCCTACACTCAATTCCTCGCAAACGTTCCCAAAACGCGATAAAACATAAGAACGATAAACATAACATATTCACCAAATAAAAACCAAGAATAAAATAATATAAAAACAAAATTAATTAAATCGACCCGATTAAATAAATCTAACCAAAACCGGGGCGTTACAACTCTCCCCCACTTAGAAATTTTCGTCCTCGAAAATATTACCTGAGACGAACAACTCCGGATACGATTCCCGCATCCGACTCTCCAACTCCCAAGTCAAATTGCCCTCAGCAGCGGCTCCCCACGCTACTTTCACAAGCGCAATATCTTTGCCTCTTAACCACTTCAACTCGCGATCCAAAACCCTCATCGGTAATGCCTTAACCGTAAGGTTCTCCCTTACCTCAACCTCATCCATCGAAATCACATGAGACGGATCCGGAACATACTTCTGAAGCTGTGAAACATGGAACACATCATGTAAATTCAAAAGATTCGGTGGCAACGCCACCCGATAAGCCACAGCACCCACTCTCGCGGATATCTGATAAGGACCAATAAACCGAGAAGTAAGTTTATTCGACTTCAATGCACATCCAACACCCGTCACCGGTGTAACTCTAAAAAATACATGATCGCCTTCTCGAAACTCAAGATCTTTCCTCCTTCGATCATGATAACTCTTCTGCCTACTCTGAGAAGCCTTCATCTTCTCACAAATAAGTTTCACCTTTTCCGTAGTTTATTGAACTAACTCCGGTCCAACCACCGAACTCTCACCAGATTCATGCCAACACAAAGGTGTTCGACATCTTCTTCCATACAACGCTTCAAAAGGTGCCATTCCAATACTTGAATGGAAACTGTTGTTATACGTGAACTCAATCAACGAAAGATAACTATCCCAAGCACCACCTTGCTCAGGAATACAAGCTCTCAGCAAATCTTCCAATGATTGAATAGTTCTCTCGGTCTGACCATCCGTCTGAGGATGATAAGCAGAACTCAATCTTAACTTGGAACCTAACGCCTTTTGCATATTTTCCCAAAATCTAGAAGTAAACCTCAGATCTCGATCTGAAACAATACACAACGAAACACCATGTAATCTCACAATCACACGGATATAAATCTCAGTCAACCTCTCCAAAGAAAAACTGATGTCAATCGGAATGAAATGCGTCGATTTAGTCAGCCTATCCACAATCACCCAAATGGTATTATGTCCCCTCTGATTATTCGGCAACCCTGTAAAAAAATCCATAGAAATGCTGTCCCATTTCCAATCGGGAATATCCAATGGTTGCAATAATCCACTAGGCTTCTGATGTTCTACCTTTGACTTCTGACACGTCAAACATGCATAAACAAACTAAGCCACATCCCTCTTCAATCCGGACCACCAAAAGATCTCCTTCAAATCTTGATACATCTTATTAGCTCCCGGATGTATACTCAAACTACTCCGGTGTCCTTCCTCTAAAATCATCTTTTTCAATTCCGAATCATCAGGAATACAAATTCTACCACGGAATCTCAAAACACCCTGATCATCCACTTTAAAGTCACCATTCACACTTTTACCTCCAACCGTCATCAAATCAACAAATTTCACATCCAGCCTCTGTTTCTCGCTAACGGTCAACAGAAAATAATTAGTGACCTTTAACATACCAAGCCTCGCGCTATCAGATGTCAATTCACACACCAAACTCAAATCTCTAAATTCTTCCAAAAGTTCCCACTCTTTAACCATCAAAGCAGACGTATGCAAAGATTTCCGGCTTAACGCATCGGCTACCACATTAGCTTTACCAGGATGGTAATTCAAGCTAAAATCATAGTCCTTCAAAAATTCCAACCATCTCTGTTGCCTCATATTCAACTCTTTATGATCAAACAAGTATCTTAAACTCTTATGATCACTAAAGACTTCGAATCTTGCACCGTAGAGATAATGCCTCCAAATTTTCAATACAAAAACCACCGCAGCTAATTCCAAATTATGAGTTGGATAATTCTTCTCATGAACCCTCAATTGTCTCGAAGCATAATCCAAAACCTTACCTTTTTGCATCAACACTCCACCTAAACCACTCAAAGATGCATCGCAATACACCACAAACGGTTCACCAGGATTCGGTAAGATCAAAATCGGAGCTGTAGTCAATCTTCTCTTCAGCTCACTAAAACTTTCCTCACATTGAATATCCCAAATAAATGCTTTACCTTTACAAGTCAGCTGGGTCATTGGAAGTGCTAACTTGGAAAAGCCTTCAATGAATCTTCGATAATATCCAGCTAAACCCAAAAAGTTTCTAATTTCAGTAACAGGTCTAGGAGCCTCCCATTGTAGAACTGCATCTACTTTGGATGGATCCACAGCAATACCATTACCTGAAATCACATGCCCAAGAAAACTCACTTCTAACAACCAGAACTCACACTTGGACAACTTGGCATAAAGTTTATTCTTCTTCAAAATTTGCAATACAATACACAAATGTTCCGCATGTTCCTCCCGAGACTTAGAATAAATCAAGATGTCATCAATAAACACAACAACAAATTGATCCAAATGCTCATGGAATATGCGATTCATATACTCCATAAACACTGCCGGCGCATTAGAAACCCCGAACGGCATCACGGAATATTCGTAATGTCCGTATCGTGTCCTAAAAGCCGTCTTCTGAATATCTTCCTCCTTCACTCTAATCTGATGATAACCTGACCTCAAATCAATTTTACTAAACACACACGCACCTACCAACTGGTCCATCAAATCATCAATTCTCGGAAGAGGATACTTATTCTTAATCGTCACCTTATTCAACTAACGATAATCAATACACAATCGCATACTTCCATCTTTTTTCTTCACCAATAAAACTGGAGCACCCCAAGGCGATACGCTCGGCCTCACAAACCTCTTTTCTAACAATTCATTCAACTGCTTCTTCAACTCAACCAACTCAGATGCCGACATGCGATATGATGCCATAGACACATGTCTAGTACCAAGAACTAGATCTATAGAAAACCCCACCTCTATTTCTGGCGGCACATCAGAAATATCCTCCGGAAACACCTCTGAAAAATCACACAAAACTGGAAACACATCAATTGAAACTTGACTATCCACAGTCAACGATGCAAACAACCCGAACAACTGAGCTTCATCCGCCAAAAGTTTCTTCAACTCTTTGGTAGATAAAAAACTCGATTCCTCGTCTTCTTCAAGAGAAGGAAATCTTACCAACTTATGATAACAATTGATATGTACTCGATTGAACTGCAACCAATTCATTCCCAAAACTACGTCTAAACCCTCCAACGGCAAACACACCAAATCCATAGCAAAATCCTTACCATAAATGGTCAAAGGACAACTTAAACAAACCAGAGAAGTAGTTACCGACCTCAATGATGGAGTATCGATAACCATCTCTCCACCCAATGATGACAACAAAAGATTCAAATGTCGCGCACACTCAGACGAAATAAACGAATGAGTCGCTCCAGTATCAATAATAGCAACTAAAGGCATACTATTAATAAAACAAGTACCTCTGATCAGATGATCTGCACTAGTAGGCTGAGTTCCTGCCAATGCAAATACTTTCCCTCCAGCTTGAGCTTGCTTTGGTTTCAGACACCTCGTACTAATATGACCAGATTCACCATAGTTGAAACACTTCACCTCATTCTCTTGCAATCAGCTGTTACATGTCCTATACCTCCGCAATTGGAACACTTCCTCATATCCTTTCTACATTCAAACTGACGATGTCCTAAGTCACCACACTTAAAACATCTTAGAGGATTATACATACCTCCCCCACTTGGCCTTTTAGCAAAATTAGCCATTTGCTTTCCCTTGTCAGCTGGTGCCACATAAGGACCACCACGAAACGGTTGCTTTCCTTTCCTTTCGTTCACACTCTTATAATGATTAGAACGAGCTTTTCTATCCTCCTCATAAATTCTACAACAATCCACCGAATCTGAAAACCTCCTAATTCTTTGATAACCAATTGCCTGTTTGATTTCGGGACGCAACTCATTCTCAAACTTCACACATTTGGAAAACTACGCCGTTGCTTCAGCATAATGTGGGTAAAACTGAACAAGCTCCACAAACTTAGCAGTGTAATCAGTAACAGACATGTTACCTTGTTTCAACTCCAAAAACTCTATTTCTTTCTTTCCTCTAACATCTTCAAGAAAATACTTCCTCAAAAACTCACTACTAAACAAAGCCCAAGTGACAACTTCACCTGTAGCTTCCCACACATGACGCGTACTAACCCACCAATCATCAGCCTCCTCCTGCAACATGTGAGTACCCGTCTCACATTCTGTTCCTCAGCACAGTCCATCACTCGAAATATTCTTTCAATTTCCTTAAGCCAAATCTGAGCACCATCAGAATCATGTCTTCCTTTGAAGACAGGCGGTTTGTTCTTCCTGAACTCATCATTCCCACCAGAATTAGGTATATTCTGCACAGCCTGAGCCATAGCTTTCATAGCAGCAGCAAGAGCAGCATCATTCCTACCAGCCATATTCTGTTCATATCCAATAACAGTAACTATGGTTAAACAATCAACTCGCCAGAACACAACTGTCGCACAACAAACAACTTGGTCAAACTGACCGACATGGACTGGACGGACTGGCTCTAATACCACTTAATGTGACACCCCAATCTATACCCCGAGCAATTAAAGCGATAACAAATAATCAGAGTATAATTAAAACATTCATGGCATAGACGGGAGCGTCACATCAAAGTGATGAAATATAACAACCTGCTCATATAGATATGCAACAATCAGGTAGCAACATAACCAGAGGAACTCAGTTCCTAACACCCACAATTCAGATACAGAATAAAAGCGGAAAATCTGATAACTGAAATCTCATGTATAAACATAAAAGTTTGTCTGTCATATACAGAGTCATACATGTACAATCCAAAAAGATATATATACACATAATCAAATAACGATCTCCCCGAACCAACAAAAGAATGAAGACATAATCTTCACAAAAAGACCTTCAGCATCTAATCTGCAATGCCTCATAGAGCATTCAAAACAGCAGAAGGGTGAGAAACACAATTATAATATAGTTGCATACAATTATGTAATAACATGAAATACGCAGGCAAAACATTCTCACAACAACGTATACCATAATTCACATACAAAACAAAATAATTCATAATTCATGCATCCATCACAATGGCATATCAATCATGCTCGATACATTTATCACCAATATATATATATATATATATATATATATATATATATATATATATCAAATCATCAATCCCATTCACAATTTCCCACACATAATCAATCCATTCATGACTTATACAAATGCACAGAGACCGACACAACGACTCTATGCACGCGGTACCATTCCATCCATCATTCTCATCATCATTAATTCACTCAGGAATTATTGGAATCATCGCTTGTTACTTAGTGTAACTCCCCGTCGGGAAAACGATGTTCCCCGTCTCTTTAGGTCCTCTTGGTATAAGGCTCACGACGTTTATGGATCGCTTTAGGTCCTCTTTGTATAAGGCTCACGATCCGATCTCTTTAGGTCCTCTTTGTATAAGGCTCACGATCGTCTATAACGTCGATTTAGGTCCTCTTTGTATAAGGCTCACGACCGTTACAGCAGATTCTCTCTGGAATCGTTTTGTCGCTCACACCCCACAAGGGCACACAACATCACAAGGTGCATATCATGATGCATGGCATACTAATGACTCATGACAATCAAATGCACATACATATATAACCATGTGAACCATCTCAACATCAATAATCATGCATTGCAATCAAACCCAAAACAATGCATTTATTTGCCATAAGGCCACAAACCATCATCACTACATTTCATCACATGCATTCACATCATATAACAGCACACAAGCTATACGTTATATATCAAAAGCATATCGCATGATAACACATCAATCGCACACAATTACGACGGTAAAAGTCGACAAAACGACACGTTTCCAAATTCCCGACACAATTAAATCGGCCACTAATCTCAAAACCATTTTTATAAGAAAGAACATCTCATTAGCTTTCCAACGGTACTAAGATCGTCTCGATCCGAGTTACGGATCGAAAGTTATGGATTTTCAAAGAAAAGAATTTATTGAGAAACAGCCAGATTCGCCTAACGACATAGGATTTCGCCTGGCGAATACCCCTTCGCCAGCACTTCGCCTGGAGAACTAGTGGCAAACCACCATTTTAGAAAACACCCAAGAGTTCCAGTAGCTAACACATTTCTGTCTCCCCGTTTTCGCCTGGCGACTTATGATTTCGCCTGGCGAATCCCCCTTCGCCAGCACTTCGCCTGGCAAACTAGTGGCGAGACCTAATTCGCCTGGCGAATCGCAACAGAACCAGAATTTTCTACTGCGGGTTACATGGTTCAAAAATCCCAAAAATCCAACTTTCTCCAACCAAAACGTTTTCAATCAATCAAAACAAGTATCAACAATGTTCATACATATAATACGATCATACTACATGATTCGTATTGATTTCCAACCGCGAAAACATTAATTTCTATTCATTTTGCTCATTTCAACCTAGAATTGAGAAGCTATGAAAAACAAGTAAACATTCAAACACACACATACATATTCATACACAAGCATATGATAACCGAGTTTCGCACCCTTACCCGATTAATCGTGCTTTGAAGTGTCGGTTGAATAGATTTCTTACACTTCAAGTTTTCCTCTTTTTCTTCTTCTTACTCTCTATTTCTCTTCTCTTTCTTTTCTCTCTTTCTAATCTCTATGTTTCTATCTTATGAAAAACAATAATATCTAACCAAGCAAAATGACCAAAATACCCCTACACTCAATTCCTCGCAAACGTTCCAAAACGCGATAAAACATACTAACGATAAACATAACATATTCACCAAATAAAAACCAAGAATAAAATAATATAAAAACAAAAATAATTAAATCGACCCGATTAAATAAATCTAACAAAAACTTGGGCGTTACAACTCTCCCCCACTTAGAAATTTTCGTCCACGAAAATATTACCTGAGACGAACAACTCCGGATACGATTCCCGCATCCGACTCTCCAACTCCCAAGTCAAATTGCCCTCAACAGCGCCTCCCCACGCTACTTTCACAAGCGCAATATCTTTGCCTCTTAACCGCTACAACTCGGGATCCAAAACCCTCATCGGTAATGCCTTAACCGTAAGGTTCTCCCTTACCTCAACCTCATCCATCGGAATCACATGCGACGGATTCGGAACATAATTCCGAAGCTGTGAAACATGGAACACATCATGTAAATTCAAAAGATTCGGTGGCAACGCCACCCGATAAGCCACAACACCCACTCTCGCGGATATCTGATAAGGACCAATAAATCGAGAAGTAAGTTTCTTCGACTTCAATGCACGTCCAACACCCGTCACCGGTGTAACTCTCAAAAATACATGATCTCCTTCTCGAAACTCAAGATCTTTCCTCCTTCGATCATGATAACTCTTCTGCCTACTCTGAGAAGCCTTCATCTTCTCACAAATAAGTTTCACCTTTTCTGTAGTTTATTGAACTAACTCCGGTCCAACCACTGAACTCTCACCAGATTCATGCCAACACAAAGGTGTTCGACATCTTCTTCCATACAACGCTTCAAAAGGTGCCATTCCATTACTCGAATGGAAACTGTTGTTATACGTGAACTCAATCAACGAAAGATAACTATCCCAAGCACCACCTTGCTCAGGAATATAAGCTCTCAGCAAATCTTCCAATGATTGAATAGTTCTCTCGGTCTGACCATCCGTCTGAGGATGATAAGCAGAACTCAATCTCAACTTGGAACCTAACGCCTTTTGCATATTTTCCCAAAATCTAGAAGTAAACCTCGGATCTCGATCTGAAACAATACACAACGAAACACCATGTAATCTCACAATTACACAGATATAAATCTCAGTCAACCTCTCCAAAGAAAAACTGATGTCAATCGGAATGAAATGCGTCGATTTAGTCAGCCTATCCACAATCACCCAAATGGCATTATGTCCCCTCTGATTATTCGGCAACCCTGTAAAAAAATCCATAGAAATGCTGTCCCATTTCCACTCGGGAATATCCAATGGTTGCAATAATCCACTAGGCTTCTGATGTTCTACCTTTGACTTCTGACACGTCAAACATGCATAAACAAACTAAGCCACATCCCTCTTCAATCCGGACCACCAAAAGATCTCCTTCAAATCTTGATACATCTTATTAGCTCCCGGATGTATACTCAAACTACTCCGGTGTCCTTCCTCTAAAATCATCTTTTTCAATTCCGAATCATCAGGAATACAAATTCTACCACGGAATCTCAAAACACCCTGATCATCCACTTTAAAGTCACCATTCACACTTTTACCTCCAACCGTCATCAAATCAACAAATTTCACATCCAGCCTCTGTTTCTCGCTAACGGTCAACAGAAAATAATTAGTTACCTTTAACATACCAAGCCTCGCGCTATCAGATGTCAATTCACACACCAAACTCAAATCTCTAAATTCTTCCAAAAGTTCCCACTCTTTAACCATCAAAGCAGACGTATGCAAAGATTTCTGACTTAACGCATCGGCTACCACATTAGCTTTACCAGGATGGTAATTCAAGCTAAAATCGTAGTCCTTCAAAAATTCCAACCATCTTCGTTGCCTCATATTCAACTCTTTCTGATCAAACAAGTATCTTAAACTATTATGATCACTAAAGACTTCGAATCTTGCACCGTAGAGATAATGCCTCCAAATTTTCAATACAAAAACCACCGCATCTAATTCCAAATCATGAGTAGGATAATTCTTCTCATGAACCCTCAATTATCTCGAAGCATAAGCCACAACCTTACCTTCTTGCATCAACACTTCACCTAAACCACTCAAAGACGCATCACAATACACCACAAACAGTTCACCAGGATTTGGTAAGATCAAAATCGGAGCTGTAGTCAATCTTCTCTTCAGCTCACTAAAACTTTCCTCACACTGAATATCTCAAATAAACGCCTTACCTTTACAAGTCAGCTGGGTCAATGGAAATGCTAACTTGGAAAAGCCTTCAATGAATCTTCGATAATATCCAGCTAAACCCAAAAAGCTTCTAATTTCAGTAACAGATCTAGGAGCCTCCCATTGTAGAACTGCATCTACTTTGGATGAATCCACAGCAATACCATTACCTAAAATCACATGCCCAAGAAAACTCACTTCTGACAACCAGAACTCACACTTGGACAACTTGGCATAAAGTTTCTTCTCCTTCAAAATTTGCAATACAATACGCAAATGTTCCGCATGTTCCTCCCGAGACTTAGAATAAATCAAGATGTCATCAATAAACACAACAACAAATTGATCCAAATGCTCATGGAATATGCGATTCATATACTCCATAAACACTCCCGACGCATTAGAAACCCCGAACGGCATCACGGAATATTCGTAATGTCCGTATTGTGTCCCAAAAGCTATCTTCTGAATATCTTCCTCCTTCACTCTAATCTGATGATAGCCTGACCTCAAATCAATTTTACTAAACACACACGCACCTACCAACTAGTCCATCAAATCCTCAATTCTCGGAAGAGGATACTTATTCTTAATCGTCACCTTATTCAACTGACGATAATCAATACACAATCGCATACTTCCATCTTTTTTCTTCACCAATAAAACTTGAGCACCCCAAGGCGATACACTCGGCCTCACAAACCTCTGTTCTAACAATTCATTCAACTTTTTCTTCAACTCAACCAACTTAGATGCCGACATGCGATATCGTGCCATAGACACAGGTCTAGTACCAGGAACTAGATCTATAGAAAACTCCACCTCTCTTTCTGGAGTTACATCAGAAATATCCTCCGGAAACACCTCCGGAAAATCACACACGACTGGAAACACATCAATTGAAACTTGACTATCCACAGTCAATGATGCAAACAAACCGAACAACTAAGCTTCATCCGCCAAAAGTTTCTTCAAGAGAAGGAAATCTTACCAACTTATGATAAAAATCGATATGGACTCGATTGAACTGCAACCAATTCATTCCCAAAACTACGTCTAAACCCTCCAACGGCAAACACACCAAATCCATAGCAAAATCCTTACCATAAATGGTCAAAGGACAACTTAAACAAACCAGAGAAGTAGTTACCGACCCCAATGATGGAGTATCGATAACCATTTCTCCACCCAACGACGACAACAAAAGATTCAAACGCCGCGCACACTCAGACGAAATAAAAGAATGAGTCACTCCAGTATCAATAATAGCAACTAAAGGCGTACTATTAATAAAAAAAGTACCTCTGATCAGACGATCTGCACTAGTAGGTGTAACACCTCAAAATTTACCCTTTTGTTTCTAACCTTTTTGGCTTATGCTTCATTTCATTAGCATCGTTCTTTTTTTTTTTTTTGCATTTTTGCATGTTTCCTTTGAGCATGGGATCAAGGTATCTATCAGCAGCTCATGGCGTTATCGGTCCCAGTTTGATTTTCAGCAATATTCAGAGCTAAGCAAATAGCTTTCAAAGTCTTTTTGAGCATTTATTTTGCTCATTAGATGATTTGATAATCAGAAGCTCCGATAGTCTTTTTTGATCAGTGATTCGGCACCGGACAGTCATTTTCAGCAATATTCCGAGCAAAAAGGAGTTCACAGCATATTTCAAGGGTGTATCAGTGGTGACATCCAACGGCAAGTTTCAGAGATCTAATGTGGCTCAGAACAGGTGGAATCAGACCACTCTCCAATTTTCCCTCCAAAAGGCGCCAAAATTCAAAATTTGCACTGTGCACTCCCTTAGAGCTACCTAGTCCAACTTAATTTTCGATTAATATTGGAGTAGGCTTAGCATTAGGCTTCCCTTTGCATGCTAACTTAGGTAGATGTTTCCCCTTTCAAACTCAACTATAGGGCCACCTTTGCATGACAACATTAGGATAGAATTCCCCTTAGTGTTTTCTTTCCCTTGAGTCTTCTCTTCTCATCTCATAACACTTCTAAAAAACTTAATAAAGTTAACGTGCATTGCGCATGAGCCTTGTATGTGGGAAATGAGGAATGAGGGGTTTCCTCTCATTTTTCTAGAGTGTTTGGTGGACGTTCCATCTTGGAACAATTTGCTAAGCATTCGTTCCTACATCATAGACTTCGGTGCAATGCAAGTTACGAACTAACTTCAATCCACTTATGTCTAAAACATAAAAAAAACAAACTCAAACCTTTTTCATCCTTCGGGATCATTAAGTTCAAGTCATTTTTAGAAAAGGGCACGTTACTTCCGTCTCGTCGCAAACAGGCATCGACCCTAACTGCCGAACGCAAATCTAACTTTGCTCATAAAAAACACTAACCGACCTCGTTAGGTCAAACTACGACTGCTCTGATTTCCTCCTTCTGGTTAGATTGAGGATACGTAGGCATGAGACGGCGATGTCTTGGCGAGCAACCTCCCCCCCTTAGTTCGCGTCCGAACTACGTTGACTCTGACTTTCCCATTGCAAGAGGGAATACGTAGGCATAGGACGAGTGATGTCCTATCGAGTCACTTCCTTTTCTTTTCTTCCTCGTTTCTTTGCTCTTTTCCGTTCCCGTTTCTTCTCCTTTCCAGTAGCAGTGGAGCTCTAGATGACGACACCCTTTGATCGAGGCAACAAGCGTGGATCTCGTCGAGTACGATGGATGTGTGGGGTTCTAACACCTTCCCTTCGCATAACCGACTCCCTTACCCATTTCTCTTGGTCGCGAGACCATGCTCTTTCCCTTCCCTCAGGTTTACGCAGTGTTTCCTTTCCCTCTCTTGGGATAAACACACATTGCTGGCGACTCTGTTTTCCACGCCACTTTCGTGTTTGTACCATGGATGCAAATCCTCGGGAGCGACAACTGGCGACTCTGCTGGGGACAGGTTCACCTCTTGCTGATCCATCCCCTTTTGCGAGTCAATCCTAGCGCTTGGTTGTTTATTTTCATTGGGTGTTTATTATTGTGCTTTATTTTGTTGTATATTACTGTATTACTGTTTTACTGTTTTTACCGCATTTATTGCATTGCATTTCATTATTATGCTGGACTGTACTGTGCTGTGCTGGTTTTCTGTTTGGCAGGTTAGGATTCTTTGAGAGATAAGCCCAATACACAGGCTTGAGCATACACTTAGGACTAGAGTGAAAAGTAGTGGGACCTACGAGTCGTCTTGGTGCATTTGGTGTTCACGAAATTCACATCCAGACGAGGCTATCTTAGGAGATATTCTAACGTGCGTGTCTTGCGCATTTCAGAATGTTTATCTAGAGAGTTGTCGACTCTGGCGACCGTTTCTCCGAGGACTCAGCAACGCCTCTCCTCCCGACATGTGATAATGGCAGACCAGAAATGGCAAACCCATTACACTTGTCGATCTGAGGACCCAATGCTGGGAACTTGCATAGGATGACCTTATTTTTTAGGGGAATCAGTTGAGGCCTCCTCGATTGATGATGATGCCAAACCAGAAGTGGTGAACGTATCATCATTTCTTGACATGAGAGCCCGTGATATTAAGGATCCTCGGTTTTCTAGTACCCACATGTGAGATGGGCGGGTGTTTACAGGTCTGCAGGTAACCGAAACCTTCAACCTACCCGGTTTTGTGGATTTCTCGACAGTGTATAGTTATTTACCTGCTTTTCTGGTTATCTCAGTGGTCCGATGTTCAAGTATTATGGTTTTCTGGGTTGTGGTTCTTGTTCAGTTAACAGCGCAGCACATGTCCAGAGCAGTGATACCTTGATCCCATGTTTGCATTTACATCATTTCTTACATTTTAACATGTTTGACATTTTTTAGGACTTGCATCTTACCCTTGATTCCAGTTGTTGAGGTGTTCTCGTCATGGAAGCTCAGAGGAAGAAGAATGTAGCATACACGTTCCCAGATCCGACTTTGAAGTTGATTCACTAGATGATTAGTATGACTGATCATGAGATCCGCGCCAAGTTCAAGGAGGAATATGGGAAGATATTGAAGGTTGTCAGAAATATTTCACAAGAAGAGCACGATGCCATTCACACACTCCTTCAATTCTATGACCCTCCTTTACATTGTTTCACTTTTCCAGATTATGTATTGGCTCCAACCTTAGAGGAGTTCTCATTTATTTTGGGAATCTCTGTCGAGCCGAGGATACCTTTCTTCTCTGAAGAACAGCCCGGACTGGAAGAGATGGCGGCTGCTATTCACATGGGGGAATTTATTCTGAGTAACAATGTTATTGACAAGCAAGGGTTTAAAGGCCTCCCTTTGAAGTTTCTGTTTGACCAAGCCAACTCATATGCTAAGGAGAGAAATTGGTCTGCTTTCAATGCTATTTTAGCTCTTTGCATTTATGGGATTGTCCTATTCCCCAACATCCTGGAGTTTGTTGACATGCATGCAATTCGGATTTTCATCTTGAGAAACCCCGTGCCTACCCTTTTTGGTGACGTGTATCATTCAGTCCACTACAAGAATGAAAAGAGACGAGGAAGGACTGTAAGTTGCTGCGCGCCGCTCCTATCTACATGGTTTTTTAGTCATCTCCCTAAAGCTGGGGCTTTTGTTGATGCAAGGGATTCTATGAAGTGGTCTAAAATGTTGATGGGATTGACTGCTGACAACATCATTTGGTTTAATCACAGTTTTCTAGGGATTGAGCTCATTTTCAACTGTGGAGGATTCCCAAATGTGCCCTTAATAAGGAGGAAAGGAGGAATTAATTATAACCCTTCCCTTGCTATCAGACAATTTGGGTATGCATTGAAGACTCCCCCTGAGGAACAAGATATCAGAGAATCCTTGTTTTTCAATGGCACTACATACCAAGAGATGGTAAGGAAAGTCGTGAACGCGTGGAAGCAAGTTTTTAAGAGAGGAATGACTTTCTTTGGGAAGTGTAACAACCAAGCTTTCTCTCCGTATGTGGAGTGGGTCCGAAAAAGGGCAGAAGAGGAGCTTCTTTCTTTCCCAATAGAGCCGCCTTTGTACCCTCTGTTGATTGAGCCACCAACCACGGTGAAGATAGAGAAGTATAACAAATTGTGGGATGAAAAAGAGAAGCTGCGAGAGAAGAACAGCGAGCTACACAAAGAAATTTACCAGTTGAAACATGAGCGAGGTGAAGCTGTTCATCTCGCCAAGTTGAAAACAGAGTTGCTCACTGAGAAAGAAAAGGAGTTGGCCGATGAAATCACAGCTAGACAGAAGGTAGGACAAACCTTAAAGGGTGTTAGCAGGGTTTTGAAGTCAAAAAAGGAAGACTTGGCCAAAGCTTCACTAAGAATTCACAGGTTCAATGATTGTCGGAATACAGTAATCGTAGCCAACAAGTAAAAAGAGGATAAGTATTTGAAGTAGATTGAGAGTCTGAAGTTGAAGCTTAGGAAGAAAGACGGGGAGATCTTATCGGGTACATTCCAGAGACACGCAGTTGAGGAGTGACTGAATGAGGCCATAGCAACCATAGAAGAGCTGAAGATAAGAGCTGAGGTGAAGAGGCCTAGGGGTGAAGGCTCTGGCTCAGGCAGTGGTTCTCAAAGGGTGCAAGACCATGATGTTTGAGAAGAACTTGCGCATTGATGATACCCTGTAGTTTTCTTTCTTTGTTGTATTTTGGGTCACCACCAAAATTGTTGGTTGGGATCTTTGTTCATCTTGCTTCAGACTTATTATGTTATCTTGGGTTGTAATCTCTGATAGTGATTTTCTCTGATATATGAGCAGAAGTTTTATTCCATCTTGTCTTTAAACTGGAATCAAGGGGTGGATCGCCCTGCAAATATTCAAACATGTTCATTTGCATTTGCATAATCATAATCAGTTTTTTGCATAGCAGGTGTTCGTCCCGGGTTTTTTCTAACCTTTATTTGGTTGCAGGCAGGATTGATAACCAGCCAATTCACCGGTATTCTACTAGATCAAATCCAAAAAGAATTATGGAGCAAATGCAGGCTGATATGGCTGCCGTGCAGGCCCGTATAGACCAATTCATGGAGCTGATGCAAGGTGTTGCCCAAGGGCAAGAGCAATTGAGGACTCTGGTCCAACCCTTAGTGGCAAGAGTGGATGAAGATGGGGTTCTTCATACGGAGTCCATAATGGTGTTGTTGATAACGGTGCTCAGGGAGGTCCTGCAGGCGTAGAGATCCCCATTCCTGGTGTTGTGATCCCTTCGGACGGAGGAGAGCAGCTTGTGATTCCTTCTGTTGTGGGAGGAGGAAGTGTTTGTGCTGTTCATGGTCGTCGTTTTGAAGACCAACAAGATGACGTTTTCTCTATGCCAGGCGGGGATGCTGGTCCTCAGGCCGACAATGATCAAAGGTTCAGATTGATTGAAGAACAACTAAGGGGTGTGGTGAATCAGAATTCTGTAGGTATGGATCTGGAGGATTTGGGGCTGGTTCTCGGTGTTGTAATTCCGCACAAATTCCAGGTGCCCACTTTTGAGAAATACAATGGTACCACTTGTCCCAAGACGCATGTCAGGGCATACGCTAGGAAGATGGCCGCGTACTCTAAAGATGAGAAATTGCTGATGCATTTCTTCCAGGATAGCATGTCTGAGGCATCCTTAGAATGGTATATGCAATTAGAGAGATGCCATATCCGTAATTGGAGAGAATTGGTTAAGGCCTTTATCAAGCACTACCAATATAACACTGATATGGCTCCCAATCGGACCCAGCTACAGGGTATGTCTCAAAAGGGCAGTGAGAGCTTTAAGGAATACGCGCAGAGATGGCGCGAGCTAGCGGCAAGGGTACAGCCACCCTTGTTGGAGAGGGAGATATTGAACCTATTTATGGATACTTTGCGGGAACGTTATTATGAAAAACTGTTACCTTGCATGTCAGGCAAGTTTGCTGATTTGATCATGGTTGGGGAGATGTTAGAGGGTGGAATCAAAGCTGGGAAAGTTCTAGGTAATGATGGGTCATCTTCTGGTCAGGGGAAGAAACCTTATGGGAATTATAAGAAGAAGGAGGAAGCAAATTCCGTGTCATCTTACTGAGGTAAGGGAAAGCAACTCCAGAACTATAATCAGCAAGTAGCTTCAGTGATGATTCCCGCAACGCTTCCACAGCAACAACAGAATCAGGCTCCTCGCCGTTATCCAGCTGGACAAAGAATGGCTAATAGGAATTTTGCAACACCTCCCATGCCTTATTCTCAATTGTTCCAGCATTTACTACAACTACAGTTAATCCAGAAGAGGACCTTGGCCCCTCTTACCGGTAATCCACCTCTGGGTTATAATCCAGGAATTCAAAAGTTGATAGATGAAGGTCGATTGCAGTTTGACCGGTGTGACCAACAGAAAGAAGTTGTTAGCAGAACCAAGGCCATTCCTTGGAACTATGGAGCCGAAGTGTTTGTTAATGGACAAAAACAAGAACTGGTGCAAACTTCTGTAGTGAACTCTTGTGTTGAAAACAGTGATGAGGCAGGGGCTATCACGAGAACTGGTAGGGTCTTTATCCCTTCTGATGATCAAGCTGGTAGTTCTAGACAAGACAAAGGAAAGTAGGTTGTAGATAATTTTGTGCAAGCGCCAGTAGTGAATGATTCCACGGCAAAACCGATTGATAATTCTTTCTCCAAGAATGTAGAAGAGTTTATGAGACTGATTCGGAAAAGTGATTATAAAATTGTTGATCAATTGCATCAGACTCCGTCCAAGATTTCTATCCTGTCCCTGTTATTGTGCTCCGAGGCACACCAAAACGCTCTGCTGAAAGTACTGAATACTGCTTACGTACCCCAGGAGATCTCGGTTAATCAGTTGGAGAGGGTAGTGTAACACCCCCAATCTATAACCCGAGTAATTAAAGCAATAACAAATAATCAGAGTAGAATTAAAACATTTATGGCATAGACGGAGCGTCACATCACGATGATGAAATAAAATAACCTGCTCATAAAGATATGCAACAATCAGGTAGCAACATAAACAGAGGAACTCAGTTCCTAACACCCACAATTCAGATACAGAATAAAAGCAGAAAATCTGCAACTGAAATCTCATATATATAAACATAGAAGTTTGTCTGTCATATACAGAGTCATACATGTAAAATCCAAAAAAAGATATATATATATATATACACATAATGTCACATAACGATCTCCCCGACTACCTGGTGCTACATATCAGAGCCGACCGACAAAAGAATGAAGACAAAATCTTCACAAAAAGACCTCCAGCATCTAATCTGCAATGCCTCATAAAGCATTCAAAATAGCAGAAGGGTGAGAAACACAATTATAATATAGTTGCATACAATTATGTAATAACATGAAATACGCATGCAAAAACATTCTCACCACAACATATACCATAATTCAAATACAAACAACACAATTCATAATTCATGCATCCATCGCTAAGGTATATCTATCATGCTCAATACATTTATCACCAATATATATATCAACTAATCAATCCCATTCATAATTCCCACACATAATCAATCCATTCATGACTTATGCAAATGCACAGAGACCGACACAATGACTCTATGCATGCGATACCATTCATCATTAATTCACTCAGAAATTATTGGAATCATCACTTGTTACTTACTGTAACTCCCCGTCGGGAAAACGATGTTCCCCGTCGCTTTAGGTCCTCTTTGTATAAGGCACACGGCGTTTATGGATCGCTTTAGGCCCTCTTTGTATAAGGCACACGATCCGATCGCTTTAGGTCCTCTTTGTATAAGGCACACGATCGTCTATAACGTAGCTTTAGGTCCTCTTTGTATAAGGCACACGACTGTTACAGTAGATCCCCTCGGGAATTGTTTCATCGCTCACACCCACTAGGGCACACGACATCACAAGAATGCATATCATGATGTTTGGCATACAATGACTCATGACAATCAAATGCATACACATATACAACCATGTAAACCATCTCAACATCAATAATCATGCATTGAAATCAAACCCAAAACAATGCATTTATTTTCCATAAGGCCACAAACCATCATCACAATATTTCATTACATACATTCACATCATATAACAGCACATAATCTATACGTTATATATCAAAAGCGTATCGCATGTTAACACATCAATTACACACAATTACGACAGTAAAAGTTGACAAAATGACACATTTACAATTACCAACATAATTAAATTGACCACTAGCCCCAAAACCATTTTATAAGAAAGAACATCTTATTAGCTTTCCAACGCATCCGACCGTGCCTCAATCCGAGTTACGAATCAAAAGTTATGAATTTTCAAAGAAAACAGAACTATTGAAAATTCCCAGGAGCGCTCGGCGGTCAAGGTTTCGCCTGGCAATACCCCCTTCACCTGTGCTTTACCCGGCGAAGCAGCGACGTCAAACCCCTACCCCAAGCTCAAGAGTTACAGAAACGTGATATGCTGCGCCCCTTGGCTTTCGCCCGGCGCAAGAACGAATCGCCCGATGCCCAAAGCGTCGCCCGACGCTCTGCACCAGAAGCAGAATTTTCTACTGCATTTTTGGGGTTCCATACTCCCAAAAATTCATCTTTTCCAACCCAAACATTTCCAATCAATCAAAACAAGTATCAATAATGTTCATACATATAATACGATCATACTACGTGATTCATATCGATTTCTAACCGCGAAAACATCAATTTCTATTCATTTTTCTCATTTCAACCTAAAATTGAAAAGCTAGGAAAAAACCAACAAACATTCCAACACACACATACACAATCATACACAAGCATAGCATAACCGAGTTTCGCACCCTTACCCGATTAATCGCGCTTTGAAGTGTCGGTTGAATCGGTTTCTTATACTCCAAGTTTTCCTCTTTTTCTTCTTCTCCTTCTCTATTTCTCTTAACTTATTTTTCTCTCTTTTTCTTTCTATGTTTCTATTTTAAATGAAAAACAATATCTAACCAAGCCAAAAAGATCAAAATATCCCTACACTCAATTTTCTCGCAAACGTTCCCAAAACGCGATAAAACATAATAACGATAAACATAACACATTTACCAAATAAAAACCAAGAATAAAATAATATAAAGACCAAAATAATTAAATCGACTCGATTAAATAAATCTAACAAAACCTGGGGCGTCACAACTCTCCCCCACTTAGAAATTTCCGTCCTCGAAAATATTACCTGAGACGAACAACTCCGGATACGATTCCCGCATCCGACTCTCTAACTCCCAAGTCAAATTGCCCTCAGCAGCGCCTCCCCACGCTACTTTCACAAGCGCAATATCCTTGCCTCTTAACCGCTTCAACTCGCGATCCAAAACTCTCACCGGTAATGCCTCAACCGTAAGGTTCTCCCTTACCTCTACCTCATCCATTGGAATCACATGCGACGGATCCGGAACATACTTCCAAAGCTGTGAAACATGGAACACATTGTAACACCCCGAAATTTGCCTTCTTATTTTAGTGCTAACTGGCTTATGTTTCTTTTCATGTGCATTAGCATTGCTGCATTTGCATGTTTTTGTGAGCATGAGATCAGGGCATTTTCTTCAGCAGTACAAGATGTTCTCAGCACCGGTTTGATCTTTATCGGCACTTAAGGCCAAGCATTTAATTCTCAAAGTCTTTTTGAGCATTTATTTTGCTCATTAAGCGATTTGAAGATCAACAGTTTCGGCAGTCAAATTTTGATCAGCAATTCAGCACCGAACAGCCGTCTCAACAATTTAATCGGGGCCCGGAAAATATTTCACGGCATGTTTCAAGTGCACTCAAGTAGCGAGGTTCAAAGACAAGTTTCAGAGGCATATTGTGGTCCAGAACAGGTGGAACCAGGCAAATATCCAAGTTTCCCTCCTTTTGGCGCCATTTTTGAATTTTTGAACTGAGTAATCGATTACTCAAAGTGAGTAACCGATTACTCTGGGCGAATTTGCAAAAAATTGGCAATTTCCAGCACTGCAGAATTTTTGAATAATTAGTGATCATGTGCCTTGCTTGTGCATGTGTGGGAAGGATCTAGATTTCATCATTTTCTACCCAAATTCAAATTCTCTCCATCATTTTTCCACTCCAATTCCACACTTTTTCTCCCTAATTTTTCTCTTAATCTCCATTCCACTCATTAACCCACACTCCAAACCACATTTGAATTCCTAACCTAGCATCTATTTAAATCAATTCATTCCAAACCTCACATAACTTTGATCCATTTTCTGAATTTTCTACACATCTCTCTCCAATTCTCTCAAACTTTTCTCTCATTTCCCAAAACCCTCACTCAAAGTTTCATCATCAAAGTTCATCAAATTTCACCTTGGAATTTGTTGATCTTGAAACTAAACCATCATCCATTCATTAATTCCTTAAAGAATCTTGGATTTGCTACTGTTTTGGAGTGTGGAATCACTTTTGGAGCAGCTCTTCATCATTTGAGTTGTTTTAGCTTGGATCTTGGTTGTTCTTGCTTGGATCTTGAAGTTCATCACATAGATATTTGGTTTTCTTGCTTGGATTCACCAATTTTCGTGCTCAACAATCACCAAGGCAAATCTCAGCCTTGTAGGTTGGTTTTCCTTAGATCTATGTTTGATTTAGCTTAATTTCAACTTATACAATGTAGATCTTTGGTTTGTGATGTGATTTGATCCACTTGCTTGATTTGATTTGTAATCTTGTTGTTTGATTGGTGAAGTTGGTGCTTGATTACTGATATTTAATGTGAATTTCGTGATTAATTGATTGCATGATCATTTGGATGTTTGCATAACTGATTGGATGCTGAAAAGTGCTTTTCAAAGTTGATTTCCTGCCTCTGTTTCAGTGGTAATCGATTACCCTAATAGAGTAACCGATTACTCTGCCTAATTTTCACGTTTTTGGCCAAATTTCAACTGAGTAACCGATTACTCAAAGTGAGTAATCGATTACCACTGTTGCAGAGTGATGTTTTCTTGCATTTTCTTGGTTGTTTGAGATCCGATGCATGCCTAAACTTCATTGAATGATGCATTGATGTTTTGTGGACTATTCTTGAGCTGTTGCACCTCACACCATTGCATGATCACATTTCTCGACACGCGACCTTTTGAATTTCATCGTTTATGAACATGTTTGTGTGGTTGATTAATCGTTGTGTTGATCATGTAATGCATATGTTTGGAGCTTGTTAATTGCTAATTGCTGATGGTGGTCGTTGGAGTAGTTGTGTACATGCTCTTTTGCTTTCGATGTCATGATATGCATACTTAATTTAACTTGATCATATGCTTGATATTGTGCATTCTTTCATAGTGTGGTGCATTCTTCTTCAATGCTTTCAAGTATATTTCATGTGAGTTCTAATGTGTTTGTGGTCATGATCAATTGCTTGATACATATGATATTTGGTGCATGATCGTTTTGCCATGATAAATCAAGTTGTGATGCATGTTGTCCTGATTTCACATCTGAATTTTGCATAAAGTGCTGTCATATGTGTTGTCCATGTATACACATGTTGTTTGTGATCTTTTACACCTATTTTCATGCTGGATTGTATCCTGTGAAATACTGATTGGTGTTTGTACATGTTTTCATTGCTGTTCTGAAGCAAATGTGCTGTTGTAGGTGTTGTACCTTCTCTTTTTACTCATTTCACTCCCTCGAGTCTCAAGACTTGTTCAAGTCTTGGACTCCTTTCCCTTTAGAGCTACCTAGTCCAACTTAATTTTTGATTAAGCTTGGAGTAGGATTAGCATTAGGTTTTAGGTAGTCGTCTCTCCTAAGCCTCACTAACCATAGGACCATCCATGCATGACAACATTAGGACTCTTAGTTTCCCTTTTAGAGTTTCCTTTGTGTCTTCTCTCTTCTCATCTCAAAACTTCTTAAAACACGTAATAAAAGTTAGCGTGTATTGCGCTTGAGCCTTCTATGTGGGAAGTGGGGAGTGAGGGGCTTCCCCTCATTCTTCTAGGATACCTAGTGTACGTCCTGTTGGGGACGATGCGTGAAGTATTCATTCCTATATTTAAGACTTGGGTTCAATGCAAGTTACGAAACAACTTAAAAGACATTTCTGTCTAAAAAACACCAAACAAATTCAAATATTTTTATCCTTCGGGATTGTTGGGTTTCAAACTTCTTTTTTTAGAAAAGAGCTTGTCGCTCACGTAAAAAACACTTACCCATTCGTGGTCGTACCCACGAACTACATCAGCTCTGATTCCTCTCTCTCGTCCGATTGAGGATATGTAGGCACAAGACAGTGATTGTCTTGGCGAGCAACCTTCCCACACAGTTCCCGTCCAAACTACGTTGACTCTGACTTTCCCATTACACTGAGGGAGTATGTAGGCCTAGGACAACGATACCGTCCTATCGAGTCACTTCTTTTTCCTTTTCTTCTTCGTTCTTTCCGTTCTCGTTTCTTCTCCGATCCAGTAGCAGTGGAGCTCCAGACGACGACACCCTTTGATGCAGACAACAAGCGTGGATCCCGTCGAGTACAATGGACATGTTGGGTGCTAACACCTTCCCTTCACGTAATCGACTCCCGTACCCGTTTCTCTTGGTCGTGAGACCCTGTTCTTTCCTTTCTCTTCAGGTTTATGCAGTGTTTCCTTTCTCTCTCTCTCGGGATAAATACACATTGCTGGCGACTCTATGTTTTCTGCGCCACTCTCGCGTTTGTACCGTTGGATGCGAATCTTTCGGGAGCGACAGCTGGCGACTCTGCTGGGGAATCTGGTTGACCTCTTGCTGGTCCATCCCCTTTAGTGAGTCGATCCTAGCGCTTGTTTGTTTTTTTCGTTGGGTGTTTATTTGTTGTGCTTTATTATGTTATATATTACTGTTTTACAGCTTTTATTGCATTGCATTTCATTTTATTACTGTCATACTGGATATTGTTGTGTTGTGCTGGCTGGTTTTCTGTTTGGCGGGTTGGGATGTTCTGAGAGATAAGCCCACTACCCAGGCTGGAGCATACACACAGGTTTTAGAGTGGATAGTCATGACGCTTGCATAGGGGTGGCTATGTATTGTCGTTCATGAGACCCACAACCAGACGAGGTTCTATCAGGAGCTACCGACTACTGTGCGTTGGTACAGGCCAGTAGGTATTCTCTTGAGGGATTGTCGACTCTGGAGACCATTCCCGAGGACTCAGTTGCGGCACTCCTCCTGGGATGTGACAGTGGCAGACCACGTTCTGTGGCAAACCCATTGCACATTCTCGACCCGAGGACCCAATGCTGGGAACTTGCTATAGGTTTTCCTTTTGAGGTGAATCAGCGTACGACCTCTTTGATTGGCGGTAGCATTGTATCCTTCGGGCTAAATATGTTATTGCTTCTCAAACCTCCGAAGCTGAGGATCTTTTGCTTTTGTGAATCAGTTGAGGCCTCCTCGATTGATGATGATGCCAAACCAGAAATAGCGAACGTATCATCATTTCTCGACCTGAGAGCCCAGGATACTGAGGATCTTAGTACCCACATGTGAGATGGGCGGGTGTTTGCAGGTCTGCAGGTAACCAAAACCTTCAACCTACCCAATTTTCTGGATTTCTCGACAGTGTATAGTTACTTACCTGGTTTTCTGGTTATCTCAGTGGTCCGATGTTCTGGTATTCTGGTATTCTGGTTATTCGGATATTCTGGTATTCCGGTATTCTCTTCAGAGCAGACCTTTGAACTTATCCATTCAGCAGCACAGCAGTACAGAGCTTCATGGATACCTTGATCCCATGTCTGTTGCATATGCATCATCATTCTTGCATACATGTTCTTGTATTTCCAAGGATATCATTGTTGAGGCTCACTGTTGAGCATTTCCATTTATTCCTTGTGGTTCTTCTGAAAAGTCTCGAATTAAAACAGAATGATTCCTTGGAAATATTTGAACATGGCATTTGCATTGCAGTTCCATACTCATGTGCATAACAGGTGTTCAAGGCTGGTTATTCTTGTTCTGATTTGGTTTTCTTCAGAATTGTAGACTTAACTCCTCAGGCCATTCAAGAGTTGATCATGGAGCAAATTCAAGCTGAGTTGAGGGAAATGCGAAGCCAGATGGGGCAGTTTATGGGGAATATGCAAACTCTCATGCAAGACCAGAATATGCTGAGGGAGGAGGTCAATCAGATGAAGACTCAGATGGGTTTGGTCATGTAAATTTTGAAAACAGTGTTAAAGAAGGAAAATAGTCATGTGCTCGCTTCCACAATAGAAGTCCTTAATCCTCCCATCTCTTTGGGGTCTTCGCTAGATCATGGATTTTCTCGTGAATCCCCTCCACAACCCAAGGTTCCAGAACTTTCCCAACAGCAACCAGGTCTTGTCTCCCAAGATAAGAATAAAAAGTGTGCACAGAGACCGAAGCAGTCTGAAAGAGTTTTTCACCCGCTCCCTATACCATATTCTCAGCTATTGCAGCATCTCCTTCAGTTGCAACTGGTACAGAAAAGGACTTTGGCTCCTCTTACTGGTAATCCCCCACCAGGCTACAATGCAAGAGCCCATTGTGATTTCCATTCTGGGGCACCAGGGCATACTGTGGAGAAATGTAGGGCCTTTCAGCACCAAGTCCAGGATTTGATTGATGCAGGGGCAATTGAATTCACGTCGGGCGGCGTGAGCATACAAGGTGATTTTACCCCAATTGTTGCAAAGGAAGTAGAGACTCCTCCCTTATTTGCAGGATCCACCTCATGTCATGGACTTTCTCCACAACCTCTTGCTGCAGAAGCTCTACGTCAGCAACCTTTGTTTGTGCCTCAGCCGAATGTGGAAAGGAAAGTGCAAGCGTAGGTGAGGCGCCCAAATCAGCAGCAGCAGAATTATCAGCAGCAGAGGCAATTCAGACCAAGAAGGCCCAAGAGGATATTTGATCCTATTCCTATTCCTTATAGTCAGTTATTTGCTCGTCTGCTCAAGAACTCTTTGATTCAAACGAGGAGTACCACGCCGGTACCATACCTTATCCCTCTAGACTTTGACATGAATACTAGGTGCAAGTTCCACTCGGGAACTTTTGGGGACACAATTGATAATTGTAATGCATTCTAGCACAAGGTGCAAGACTTGATCGACTCAAAGGTCATCACGCCAGATGGTACCCCTTTGGATTGAAGCTTCTTTGTCAGAGTAAGCACCAGATTGCAAGAGCGTCATCAGAAGCAACAAGTCCAGACGGAGTCAAGTCTCCTCAACAA
Organism: Lathyrus tuberosus; assembly: GCA_022829125.1. Taxonomy (NCBI): domain Eukaryota; kingdom Viridiplantae; phylum Streptophyta; class Magnoliopsida; order Fabales; family Fabaceae; genus Lathyrus; species Lathyrus tuberosus. Next base: position 301,976 of record JALAZF010000484.1, read on the forward strand.
TGGCAATCATTAGTTTCTTTATTGCATTTTCATATGTAGCTTTCCTTTGTTTGTTTAAACATTGTCTGCATGTAAAAACTTGTTTGTGTTTGAATGTTGATTTTAATGCAATGATATGTTGTTCCTGAAGTATCTTACTTTTATGCACTCATGTCATGTTTATATGCACTGTAACACTATCTTTCTTGCCTAGACTCTTGGAGGGAGGATGACGAAATAAGAACGCAGATTTCTAATGGTACGCTTTTGGATAAAACCCTGTTAAGGATGTATAGGCATTGTTTCCAATTCACAAACACTGGAGAGATAAAGAGATAGACCTTTGTCAACCCCTTTGAGCCTAGTAGTAGGAGTTCTTTCTGAAAACGAAAAACCCTAAATTTTAACCTAGGGGCAGGGTAGGCGTCAGTTAGTTTGACCAAGTGTTCAACTTTCAGAAGGAGTGTACATCTGAGGATCCATTACCTTCCATTCCACTATCAAGAGGTTAAGAGGTGTAGAACCACAATGGTTACTCCTCACCAACCGAAGAGTGAAACAATCACAGCCCTTTCAAACAAGTCAGGCAAAACAGTGTCACACGACTTGTTCAAAAAAAAAGAGAAAAAAGAGAAAAAAGAGAAAAAAGAGAAAAAGAAAAAGCTTGCTAAGTCGAAAAAATTGAAAGCAAGTGACTTAGGCAAAAGTTAAGGCATCCCGCTGGACTTCAAAATTGAAAACTCAAAAGAGTCAGTCCAGGCAAAAATTAGGGGACAAAAAGCAAAAGAATGAGAAAGCAAAAAGCCAAAAGGATTATAAAGAAATTCCTCGATAAGAACAAAGTCGTGTGACTATAGACACAAAAGACAAAAAGGGGCGACTGTTAGTCCAAAACCTCGTCAGGTGTCGAATCACCAGTTGCATGGATTCCCTAGAAATCAGGAAACCTTCTGAGAGACGAGCGTTTGTGTTAAATTAGCTGAACATAGGACTGGAGAATATCATGAAGAGTGGGTGGGTACCAATAAACTTTGAGCCATAAATCCTTTTTTCTCAAACCGCGAACCAGACCATGCTACAACCCATAAAAGTCCTAATTGAAACAGGGATTAGTCTGAAGGCGTACTTCAACGAGATAACGTTCCTGACTCCCATGAGTTGTGCTAATAATATTTTTGTTGGTGTTGCATGTGCGTATTGCTTTCCTTTCAAAAATAAGTGTCGTAACTCGGTTGTGTGACATATTTTCAATAAGGACTTCAAGATTAACATATGTGTTGCATTTGAATAATCATTCTCAGAATAAATATTTTCTGCTTGCATACATTTGTTTGACATCAAAGAAGCTTACACGATGAACATCAGTCGAGAAGCTTAAACTGGCCAAGTTGAGGTGCCTGAGACTCCAGAAGACATGTTGCTGAAAGATTATGTGGTAAAAAGGCGTTCCCAACCATTTGTGTTGAGATGTAACCAATTTGGGACAATCAAATCGGGAAATCTCTTCAAAATGTAGCCAAGCTGAGGCATTTAAGTTGAGAAGGTCTTTTCAGAGAACAATCAACCATGGGGCATTCATGTTGAGAAAATTTCTTCGAACTGGGGCAATTATGTCGAGATCCGATAAATCTCTCCACAAGCGTGTAAACTGGGGCAATCACGTCGAGATTCAGTAAATCTCTCAAATACTAGTCGGTCAGAGACAAATGTACTGCAAGGCTTGTACTGGGGCAGGTCACTTCAAGGGCGCGAGAAGTTTTTCCCTTCAGAACACAATCAATCAATAGCACCTTTGCAAGGTTCAGAATACTGTGGCAGAACATTTCAGGTCATTACGAACCCTCTCGAGGTGGTTTACTTCATGAATCATGAAGTATGGGATAGTTATGTCCAGACCGGATACATCTCCAAGAGTTTGAAGACCCTGGGGCATTGCTGAACGCCAGGTTTTCTGTAAAATCCTCTTAAGATGATTGCTTCAAGTAGACCCTGTGGTCTGGGGCAAGGTGGAGAGTTAAAGGAACTGTGTTTCGCTCTTGACAATCAATATGCAGAAACTTGAAGCACTGAGTTGTTCCCAGTGTGGGACTTTTGGAGTCTTTACCCTCCAGCAAAGAGCCAGAGGGTATCTTTTTCCAGCAAGGTGTGGGAATTGTTATTCTTCCTCAAGCAGAGAATTATCCCATGATTTGAAAAGGCTTTTACGAAGGTTTCTTATCTCTAGCAGTACAAATGGAATCCTCACTCTCAGCAAGGTAAGACGATAGAATATCATCAAGAAGATGATGAGGGGTCAGAGTGTTCTTTTCCTCAACGGTCAGATCTAGTCATCTTAAGTAATTCAAAGTCCAATCTTCATTGGTACCTCCCCAGTAGAGTTGCCCTCTCCAACTTTGAAGCCTGGTCATCATCAGCAGTTTGCTGCTCTCCCCAGTAGAGCTGCTCTCCCCAACTTTGAAGTCTGATTGTCCTCAGCAGTTTATTACTCTTCCCCATCAGAGTATCAAGGATCGTTTTCCTCAACAGAGTATAAAGAGGTAATTCCCCAAGCGGAGTCGTTGAGGATCGTCCCTCTCAGCAGGATATAAGAGGTTTTCCCCCAGCCAGAGTTGCGATTTGGCTCACCTTTCCTCAGCAGGTAGCCAGAAACTGTCATTTCAACAGCCTCTCCAGCAAGAGATTGATGGAGCGTCTTCTTTGATCAAAGATGGTGTATCCCCACAGAGTATGGGGCAGTCGTTTTTTCTCTCAGCTAGTCAGGAAACAGGTGTTTATCCCCTAGCATAGTGGATGTTGACAACTACTTTTTCTCCCAAGCGGAGTCGTTGAGGATCTTCCTCCTCAGCAGAGTACAGAGGATTGTATACCCAGCCGAAGTTATGTTTGGATTACTATTCCCCAGCAAACGTTCAGAAGTTAATTGCTCTAAGGTGGATGTTGTTGTATCTCCAGCAGGAAGTTCGTGGACAAAGATGTTATTATCCCCATTGAGTCCTGGTGTCTACTTTCCTCAGTTGGTCAGAAAGTATAGTTCCAATGACAACGGTTTGAGCTAATCCCTAGTAGGGTGAGGGTAAAGTTATTTCCCAAGCAGCAGATTAAGCCCACTGACATCCCCAAGCAGAGTCTGTGGTGATGGGTATCCCCAGCAGGTCTTAAGACCAATCGTTTTGGCAGGCGTTAAATCCAAGTTCTGAAATATTTGGTGATCCTCGACGGAGGAGTTTCCATCTTCAGTATTCATCTCCCTCCTCAGCTGATTGGGTTTTATCTCAGAGTTTCGTCCATCTCCAGCAGAGTTGTTGATCTTGATATTCCCCAACCGAGTGGGTATTCTATCGGAGCTTCGTCCATCTCTGGCAGAATTTGTGATCAATGTCTTCCTCAGCAGAGTGAAGTCCTTCTCGGCAGGGTCTTTTATTTCGGAAGACAATTTATTTTTGTCATCCCCAGTGGAGTTTGCCTTCGCCTTCAGTATTTATTTTGTTGAGGCGCCTCTTTTGCATTGCATAAGCATTCTTGCATGGCATCCTCCCGAATGCGTAGCATTTCCACTTCATGTGGAGCATTACGGCAAAATTCAAACATATGCATCCGAAGCATAAGCCAGGTTTGAGTTTTCCTCCGTCAGGAAAGCTGGATTTCAGGAGAGTATCTTTCGACTTTACTCCACAGGTGTTGGGTCTAGTCATTCAAAGTATATTTGACATTCCCTGGCAGAGTTGTTTGCCAGGATCGTGAACCCGTGATCTCTTTTCACTCCCTTCGTCCAGGTGGTCCTTTGGTTTTTTACCGTCAGACACTCGTCCGTGTTTCCTTCGGCACCCATCCATGTTTGAACCTGTGTGATTTCAATACCCGTTCTTATTGACCTTTTGATGACACCCGTCAGTGTTGCATTTCAATCCCCAGAGAGGTCGCCTTTTTGTTTCAATACCGTCCGTATTGACCTTTTTACGACACCCGTCCGTGTTGCCTTCCATTCCCCCAGTGAGATTAATCCCCAGTAAATTTATCTGTTACACTCGTCTGTGTACCTTTTCAGTACCTGTCCGTATTGAACCTCTTTACACCCGTCTGTGTACCTTTTCAGTACCTGTCCGTATTGAACCTTTTTACACCCGTCTGTGTACCTTTTCAGTACCCGTCCGTATTAAAATCTCTTTACACCCGTCCGTGTACCTTTTCAGTACCCGTCCGTATTGAATCTTTTTACACCCGTCAGTGTACCTTTTCGATACCCGTCCGTATTGAATCCTTTTATACCCGTCTGTGTACCTTTTCAGTACCCGTCCGTATTGAATCCTTTTACACCCGTCTGTGTACCTTTTCAGTACCCGTCCGTATTGAACCTTTTTACACCCGTCCGTGTACCTTTTCAGTACCCGTCCGTATTGAACCTCTTTACACCCGTCCGTGTACCTTTTCAGTACCCGTCCGTATTGAATCTCTTTACACCCGTCTGTGTACCTTTTCGATACCCGTCCGTATTGAATCTCTTTACACCCGTTCGTGTACCTTTTCAGTACCCGTCTGTATTGAATCTTTTTACACCCGTCCGTGTACCTTTTCGATACCTGTCCGTATTGAATCCTTTTACACCCGTCTGTGTACCTTTTCAGTACCCGTCCGTATTGAACCTTTTTACACCCGTCCGTGTACCTTTTCAGTACCCGTCCGTATTGAACCTTTTTACACCCGTCCATGTACCTTTTTGATACCCGTCCGTATTGAAATCTTTTTACACCCGTCCGTGTACCTTTTCGATACCTGTCCGTATTAAAACCTTCTTACACCCATCCGTGTACCTTTTCAGTACCCGTTCGTATTAAATCTTTTTACACCCGTCCGTGTACCTTTTCGATACCCGTCCGTATTGAAACCTTTTTACACCCGTCCGTGTACCTTTTCAGTACCCGTCCGTATTGAATCCTTTTACACCCGTCCGTGTACCTTTTCAGTACCCGTCCGTATTGAACCTCTTTACACCCGTCCGTGTACCTTTTCAGTACCCGACCGTATTGAATCATTTTACACCCGTCCGTGTACCTTTTCAGTACCCGTCTGTATTGAACCTCTTTACACCCGTTCGTGTACCTTTTCAATACCTGTCCGTATTGAAACCTTTTACATCCGTCCGTGTACCTTTTTGATACCCGTCCGTATCTGGTATCTTTGATTCCTTGACACCCGTCCGTGTTTATCCCCAGCATAGTTAACACTCGTTCGTGTTTCTTTCAAGACTTTTCAATACATTGTTTGTATTGATTTCCAACACTCGTACGTGTTGTGACAGTGCGTCATTTATTGCCTGTTCCCCAGTGGAGTCGTCCCTCCTTTGAGGATTGCAAATTTCAGGTTTCTTTTGGTATTCAATCCCCGTGAATCCTTTGAACGCATGACAGCCGTTGCTATCATACCTTCAGGACCAAGTTGATTGAATAGGGGCAGTTGTAACACCCTGAAATTTGCCTTTTTATTTTAGTGCTAACTGGCTTATGTTTCTTTTCATGTGCATTAGCATTGCTGCATTTGCATGTTTTTGTGAGCATGGGATCAGGGCATTTTCTTCAGCAGTACAAGATGTTCTCAGCACCGGTTTGATCTTTATCGGCAGTTAAGGCCAAGCATTTAATTCTCAAAGTCTTTTTGAGCATTTATTTTCCTCATTAAGCGATTTGAAGATCAGCAATTCAGCACCGAACAACCGTCTCAGCAATTTAATCGGGGCCCGGAAAATATTTCACGGCATGTTTCAAGTGCACTCAAGTAACGAGGTTCAAAGACAAGTTTCAGAGGCATATTATGGCCCAGAACAGGTGGAACCGGGCAAATATCCAAGTTTCCCTCCTTTTGGCGCCATTTTTGAATTTTTGAACTGAGTAATCAATTACTCAAAGTGAGTAACCGATTACTCTGGGCGAATTTGCAAAAAATTGGCAATTTCCAGCACTGCAGAATTTTTGAATAATTAGTGATCATGTGCCTTGCTTGTGCATGTGTGGGAAGGATCTAGATTTCATCATTTTCTACCCATATTCAAATTCTCTCCATCATTTTTCCACTCCAATTCCACACTTTTTCTCCCTAATTTTTCTCTTAATCTCCATTCCACTCATTAACCCACACTCCAAACTACATTTGAATTCCTAACCTAGCATCTATTTAAATCAATTCATTCCAAACCTCACATAACTTTGATCCATTTTCTGAATTTTCTACACATCTCTCTCCAATTCTCTCAAACTTTTCTCTCATTTCCCAAAACCCTCACTCAAAGTTTCATCATCAAAGTTCATCAAATTTCACCTTGGAATTTGTTGATCTTGAAACTAAACCACCATCCATTCATCAATTCTTGAAAGAATCTTGGATTTGCTACTGTTTTGGAGTGTGGAATCACTTTTGGAGCAGCTCTTCATCATTTGAGTTGTTTTAGCTTGGATCTTGGTTGTTCTTGCTTGGATCTTGAAGTTCATCACATAGATCTTTGGTTTTCTTACTTGGATTCACCAATTTTCGTGCTCAACAATCACCAAGGCAAATCTCAGCCTTGTAGGTTGGTTTTCCTTAGATCTATGTTTGATTTAGCTTAATTTCAACTTATACTATGTAGATCTTTGGTTTGTGATGTGATTTGATCCACTTGCTTGATTTGATTTGTAATCTTGTTGTTTGATTGGTGAAATTGGTGCTTGATTACTGATATTTGATGTGAATTTCGTGATTAATTGATTGCATGATCATTTGGATGTTTGCATAAGTGATTGGATGTTGAAAAGTGCTTTTCAAAGTTGATTTTATGCCTCTATTTCAGTGGTAATCGATTACCCTAACAGAGTAACCGATTACTCTGCCTAATTTTCACGTTTTTGGCCAAATTTCAACTAAGTAACCGATTACTCAAAGTGAGTAATCGATTACCACTACTGCAGAGTGATATTTTCTTACATTTTCTTGGTTGTTTGAGATCCGATGCATGCCTAAACTTCATGGAATGATGCATTGATGTTTTGTGGACCATTCTTGAGCTGTTGCACCTCACACCATTGCATGATCACATTTCTCAACACGCGACCTTTTGAATTTCATCGTTTATGAACATGTTTGTGTGGTTGATTAATCGTTATGTTGATCATGTAATGCATATGTTTGGAGCTTGTTAATTGCTAATTGCTGATGGTGGTCGCTGGAGTAGTTGTGTACATGCTCTTTTGCTTTCGATGTCATGATATGCATACTTGATTTAACTTGATCATATGCTTGATATTGTGCATTCTTTCATAGTGTGGTGCATTCTTCTTCAATGCTTTCAAGTCTATTTCATGTGAGTTCTAATGTGTTTGTGGTCATGATCAATTGCTTGATACATATGATATTTGGTGCATGATCGTTTTGCCATGATAAATCAAGTTGTGATGCATGATGTCCTGATTTCACATCTGATTTTTGCATAAAGTGTTGTCATATGTGTTGTCCATGTATACACATGCTGTTTGTGATCTTTTACACCTATTTTCATGCTGGATTGTATGCTGTGAAATACTGATTGGTGTTTGTACATGTTTTCATTACTGTTCTGAAGCAAATGTGATGTTGTAGGTGTTGTACCTTCTCTTTTTACTCATTTCACTCCCTCGAGTCTCAAGACTTGTTCAAGTCTTGGACTCCTTTCCCTTTAGAGCTACCTAGTCCAACTTAATTTTTGATTAAGCTTAGAGTAGGATTAGCATTAGGTTTTAGGTAGTCGTCTCTCCTAAGCCTCACTAACCATAGGACCATCCATGCATGACAACATTAGGACTCTTAGTTTCCCTTTTAGAGTTTCCTTTGTGTCTTCTCTCTTCTCATCTCAAAACTTCTTGAAAACACGTAATAAAAGTTAACGTGTATTGCGCTTGAGCATTCTATGTGGGAAGTGGGGAGTGAGAGGCTTCCCCTCATTCTTCTAGGATACCTAGTGTACGTCCTGTTGAGGACGATGCGCGAAGTATCCGTTCCTATATTTAAGACTTGGGTTCAATGCAAGTTACGAAACAACTTAAAAGACATTTCTGTCTAAAAAACACCAAACAAATTCAAATCTTTTTATCCTTCGGGATTGTTGGGTTTCAAACTTCTTTTTTTAGAAAAGAGCTCGTCGCTCACGTAAAAAACACTTACCCATTCGTGGTCGTACCCACGAACTACATCAGCTATGATTCCCCTCTCTCATCCGATTGAGGATATGTAGGCACAAGACAGCGATTGTCTTGGCGAGCAACCTTCCCCCACAGTTCCCGTCCGAACTACGTTGACTCTGACTTTCCTATTGCACTGAGGGAGTACGTAGGCCTAGGACAACGATATCGTCCTATCGAGTCACTTCTTTTTCCTTTTCTTCTTCGTTCTTTCCGTTCTCGTTTCTTCTCCGATCCAGTAGCAGTGGAGCTCCAGACGATGACACCCTTTGATGCAGACAACAAGCATGGATCCCGTCGAGTACGATGGACGTGTTGGGTGCTAACACCTTCCCTTCGCGTAACCGACTCCCGTACCCGTTTCTCTTGGTCGTGAGACCCTGTTCTTTCCTTTCTCTTCAGGTTTATGCAGTGTTTCCTTTCCCTCTCTCGGGATAAATACACATTGCTGACGACTCTGTGTTTTCCGCGCCACTCTCGCGTTTGTACCGTTGGATGCGAATCTTTCGGGAGCGACACACATCATGCAAATTCGAAAGATTCGGTGGCAACGCCACCCGATAAGCCATAGCACCCACTCTCGCGGATATCTGATAAGGACCAATAAACCGAGAAGTAAGTTTCTTCGACTTCAATGCACGTCCAACACCCGTCACCAGTGTAATTCTCAAAAATACATGATCGCCTTCTCGAAACTCAAGATCTTTCCTCCTTCGATCATGATAACTCTTCTGCCTACTCTGAGAAGCCTTCATTTTCTCATGAATAAGTTTCACCTTTTCCGTAGTTTGTTGAACTAACTCCGGCCCAACCACCGAACTCTTACCAGATTCATGCCAACACAAAGGTGTTCGACATCTTCTTCCATACAACGCTTCAAAAGGTGTCATTCCAATACTCGAATGGAAACTGTTGTTATACGTGAATTCAACCAATGAAAGATAACTATCCCAAGCACCACCTTGCTCAAGAACACAAGCTCTCAGCAAATCTTCCAATGACTGAATAGTTCTCTCGGTCTGACCATTCGTCTGAGGATGATAAGCAGAACTCAATCTCAACTTGGAACCTAACGCCTTTTGCAAACTTTCCCAAAATCTGGAAGTAAACCTCGGATCTCGATCTGAAATAATACACATGGAACACCATGTAATCTCACAATCACACGGATATAAATCTCAGCCAACCTCTCCAAAGAAAAATTTGATGTCAATCGGAATGAAATGCGCCAATTTAGTCAGCCTATCCACAATCACCCAAATGGCATTATACCCCCTCTGAGTATTCGGCAACCCTATCACAAAATCCATAGAAATGCTATCCCATTTCCACTCGGGAATATCCAACGGTTACAATAATCCACTAGGCTTCTGATGTTCTACCTTTGACTTCTGACACGTCAAACACACATAAACAAACTAAGCCACATCCCTCTTCAATCTGGACCACCAAAAGATCTTCTTCAAATCTTGATACATTTTATTAGCTCCCGGATGTATACTCAAACTACTCCGGTGTCCTTCCTCTAAAATCATCTTTTTCAATTCCGAATCATCAGGAATACAAATTCTACCACGGAATCTCAAAACACCCTTATCATCCACTTTAATGTCACCATTCTCACCTTTACCTCCAACCGTCATCAAATCAACAAATTTCACATCTAGCTTCTGTTTCTCGCTAACAGTCAATAGAAACTCATTAGTGACCCTTAACATACCAAGCCTCATGCTGTCAGTTGTCAATTCACACACCAAACTCAAATCTCTAAATGCTTCCAAAAGTTCACACTCTTTAACCATCAAAGCGGACATATGCAAATATTTTCGGCTTAACGCATCGGTTACCACATTAGCTTTACCAGGATGGTAATTCAAGCTAAAATCGTAGTCCTTCAAAAATTCCAACCATCTCCGTTTCCTCATATTCATCTCTTTCTGATCAAACAAGTATTTCAAACTCTTATGATCACTAAAGACTTCGAATCTTGCACCGTAGAGATAATGCCTCCAAATTTTCAATACAAAAACCACCGCCGCTAATTCCAAATCATGAGTAGGGTAATTTTTCTCATGAACCCTCAACTGCCTCGAAGCATAAGCCACAAACTTACCTTCTTGCATCAATACTCCACCTAAACCAATCAAAGACGCATCGCAATACACCACAAACGGTTCACTAGGATTCGGTAAGATCAAAATCGGAGCTGTAGTCAATCTTCTCTTCAGCTCACTAAAACTTTCCTCACACTGAATATCCCAAATAAACGCTTTACCTTTACAAGTCAGTTGGGTCAACGGAAGTGCTAACTTGGAAAAGCCTTCAATGAATCTTCGATAATATCCAGCTAAACCCAAAAAGCTTCTAATTTCAATAACAGATCTAGGAGACTCCCATTGTAGAACTGCATCTACTTTGGATGGATCCACAGCAATACCATTACCTGAAATCACATGCCCAAGAAAACTCACTTCTGACAACCAGAACTCACACTTGGACAACTTGGCATAAAGTCTCTTTTCCTTCAAGATTTGCAATACAATACGCAAATGTTCTGCATGTTCCTCCCGAGACTTAGAATAAATCAAGATGTCATCGATAAACACAACAACAAATTGATCAAAATGCTCATGGAAAATGCGATTCATATACTCCATAAACACTCCCGGCGCATTAGAAACCCCGAACGGCATCACGGAATATTCGTAATGTCCGTATCGTGTCCTAAATATCTTCCTCTTTCACTCTAATCTGATGATAACCTGACCTCAAATCAATTTTACTAAACACACAAGCACTTACCAACTGGTCCATCAAATCATCAATTCTTGGAAGAGGATACTTATTCTTAATCGTCACCTTATTCAGCTGGCGATAATCAATACACAATCGCATACTTCCATCTTTCTTCTTCACCAATAACACTGGAGCACCCTAAGGTGATACACTCGGCCTCACAAACCTCTTTTCTAACAATTCATTCAACTACTTCTTCAACTCAACCAACTCAGATGCCGACATACGATATGGTGCCATAGACACAGGTCTAGTACCAGGAACTAGATCTATAGAAAACTCCACCTCTTTTTCTGGCGGCACATCAGAAATATCCTCCGGAAACACCTCTGGAAAATCACACACGACAGGAACCACATCAATTGCAACTTGACTATCCACGGTCAACGATGCAAACAACCCGAACAACTGAGCTTCAACCGCCAAAAGTTTCTTCAACTCTTTGGTAGATAATAAAATCGATTCCTCGTCTTCCTCAAGAGAAGGAAATCTTACTAACTTACGATAACAATCGATATGAACTTGATTGAACTGCAACCAATTCATTCCCAAAACTACGTCTAAATCCTCCAACGGCAGACACACCAAATCCATAGCAAAATCCTTACCATAAATGGTCAAAGGACAACTTAAACAAACCCGAGAAGTAGCTATTGACCTCATTGCTAGAGCATCGATAACCATCTCTCCAACCATCGACGACAATAAAAGATTCAAATGCTGGGCACACTCAGACGAAATAAACGAATGAGTCGCTCCGGTATCAATAATAGCAACTAAAGGCGTACTATTAATAAAACAAGTACCTCTGATCAGACGATCTGCACTAGAAGTCTGAGTTCCTGCCAATACAAATACTTTCCCTCCAGCTTGAGCTTGCTTTGGTTTCGGACACTTCGTACTAACATGACCAGGTTCACCACAGTTGAAACACTTCACCACATTCCTCTTGCAATCAGCTGCGACATGTCCTATACCTCCACAATTGGAACACTTCCTCACATCCTTTCTACATTCAAACTGACGATGTCCTAAGTCACCACACCTAAAACATCTCAGAGGATTATACATACCTTCCCCACTTGGCCTTTTTTCAAAATTAGCCCTTTGCTTACCCTTGCCAGCTGGTGACATATAAGGACCACCACGAAACAATTGCTTTCCTTTCCTTTTGTTCACACTCTTATAATGAGTAGAACGAGCTTTTCTATCCTCCTCATAAATTCTACAACAATCCATCAAATCCAAAAACCTCTTAATTCTTTGATAGCCAATTGCCTGCTTGATCTCGGGGCGCAACTCGTTCTCAAACTTCACACATTTGGAAAACTCCGCAGTTGCTTCAGCATAATGTGGATAAAACTGAACAAGCTCCACAAACTTGGCAGTGTAATCAGTAACAGACATGTAACCCTGTTTCAACTCCAAAAACTCTATTTCTTTCTTTCCTCTAACATCTTCAGGAAAATACTTCCTCAAGAACTCACTGCTAAACAAAGCCCAAGTGACCTCTTCACCTGTAGCTTCCCACACATGACGCACACTAACCCACCAATCATCAGCCTCCTCCTGCAACATGTGAGTACCCAATCTCACCTTATGTTCCTCAACACAGTCCATCACTCGAAAGATTCTTTCAATCTCCTTAAGCCAAATCTGAGCACCATCAGGATCATGTCTTCCTTTGAAGATAGGCGATTTGTTCTTCCTGAACTCATCATTCCCACCAGCATTAGGTGCACCCCGTACAGCCTGAGCCATAGCTTGCATAGCAGTAACAAGAGCAACGTCATTCCTTCCAGCCATATTCTGTTCATATCCAAATACAGTAACTATGGTTAAACAATCAGCTCGCCAGAACACAACTGACGCACAACATACAACTTGGTCAAAGCGACCGACACGGACTGGCACAGACTGACAAAAACTGGCTCTGATACCACTTAATTTAACACCCCTAATCTATAACCCGAGTAATTAAAGCGATAACAAATAATCAGAGTAGAATTAAAACATTCATGGCATATACGGAGAGTCACATCACGATGATGAAATAAAATAACCTGCTCATAAAGATATGCAACAATCAGGTAGCAACATAAATAGAGGAACTCAGTTCCTAACACCCACAATTCAGATACAGAATAAAAGCGGAAAATCTGCAACTGAAATCTCATATATATAAACATAGAAGTTTGTCTGTCATATACAGAGTCATACATGTAAAATCCAAAAAAAAGATATATACACATAATGTCACATAACAATCTCCCCGATTACCCGGTGCTACATATCAGAGCCGACCGACAAAAGAATGAAGACAGAATCTTCACAAAAAAACCTCCAGCATCTAATCTGCAATGCCTCATTGAGCATTCAAAACTGTAGAAGGGTGAGAAACACAATTATAATATAGTTGCATACAATTATGTAATAACATGAAATACGCACGCAAAAACATTCTCACCATAACATATACCATAATTCAAATACAAACAACACAATTCATAATTCATGCATCCATCGCTAAGGTATATCTATCATGCTCAATACATTTATCGCCAATATATATATCAACTCATCAATCCCATTCACAATTCCCACACATAATCAATCCATTCATGACTTATGCAAATGCACAGAGACCGACACAACGACTCTATGCATGCGGTACCATTTCATCCATCATTCTCATCATTAATTCACTCAGGAATTATTGGAATCATTGCTTGTTACTTAGTGTAACTCCCCGTTGGGAAAACGATGTTCCCCGTCGCTTTAGGTCCTTTTTGTATAAGGCACACGACATTTATGGATCACTTTAGGTCCTCTTTGTATAAGGCACACGATCCGATCGCTTTAGGTCCTCTTTGTATAAGGCACACGATCGTCTATAACGTCGCTTTAGGTCCTCTTTGTATAAGGCACACGACCGTTACAGCAAATCCTCTCGGGAATCATTTCGTCGCTCACATCCACTAGGGCACACGACATAACAAGAATGCATATCATGATGCTTTGCATACAATGACTCATGACAATCAAATGCATACACATATACAACCATGTAAACCATCTCAACATCAATAATTATGCATTGAAATCAAACCCAAAACAATGCATTTATTTTCCATAAGGACACAAACTATCATCACAACATTTCATCACATACATTCACATCATATAACAGCACACAAGCTATACGTTATATATCAAAAGCGTATCGCATGTTAACACATCAATTACACATAATTACGACGGTAAAAGTCGACAAAATGACACATTTCCAATTACCGACATAATTAAATCGGCCACTAGCCCCAAAACCATTCTTATAAGAAAGAATATCTTATTAGCTTTCCAACGCATCCGACCGTGCCTCAATCCGAGTTACGAATCAAAAGTTATGAATTTTCAAAGAAAGCAGAACTATTGAAAATTCCCAGGAGCGCCCGGCGGTCAAGGTTTCTCCCGGCGGTGCCCCCTTCGCCTGTGCTTTGCCCCGCGAAGTAGTGGCATCAAACCCCTACCCCAAAGCTCAAGAGTTACAGAAACATGATATGATGCGCCCCTTGGCTTTCGCCCGGCGCAAGAACGAATCCCTCGACGCCCAAAGCGTCGCCCGACGCTCTGCACCAGAAGCAAAAATTTCTGCTGCGTTTTTGGGGTTCCATACTCCCAAAAGTTCATATTTTCCAACCCAAACATTTCCAATCAATTAAAACAAGTATCAACAATGCTCATACATATAATACGATCATACTACGTGATTCATATCGATTTCCAACCGTGAAAACATCAATTTCTATTCATTTTTCTCATTTCAACCTAAAATTGAAAAGCTAGGTAAAAACCAGCAAACATTCTAACACACACATACGCAATCATACACAAGCATAGCATAATCGAGTTTTGCACCCTTACCCGATTAATCGCGCTTCGAAGTGTCGGTTGAATCGGTTTCTTATACTCCAAGTTTTCCTCTTTTAATTCTTATCCTTCTCTATTTCTCTTAACTTCTTTTTCTCTCTTTTTCTTTCTATGTTTCTATTTTAAATGAAAAACAATATCTAACCAAGCCAAAAAGACCAAAATACCCCTACACTCAATTTTCTCGCAAAACGTTCCCAAAACGCGATAAAATATAATAACGATAAACATAACACATTTACCAAATAAAAACCAATAATAAAATAATATAAAGACCAAAATAATTAAATCGACTCGATTAAATAAATCTAACAAAACCCGGGGCGTTACAGGTAGTGGTCCATGTTAATGCAGGCAATGGTTTGGGTTTTACTGATGTTGACTTGACTCCAGCTGGGAGAAACCATAATAATGCCTTGCATATTTCTGTTGAGTGTCGTGGATCGTTGATGTCTCATGTGCTTGTGGATACCGGATCCTCTTTGAATGTTCTGCCTAAGAAAGCCTTGATGAAACTGGACACTCGTGGGTTGATATGCACACCAAGTGATTTGGTGGTGCGCGCTTTCGACGGCTCGAAGAGATCTGTTTTTGGAGAGATTGTGTTACCAATTAAGGTTGGGCCAGAGGTTTTCGATGCTACCTTTTATATCATGGACATCCAGCCTGCTTACAGTTGTCTACTGGGTCGTCCATGGATTCACAGTGTTAGGGCTGTGACGTCTACATTGCATCAGAAGTTAAAGTACATGGTAGACGGACAAGTGGTGACAGTTTGTGGAGAAGAGGATATCATGATAAGCCAGCTATCTACTTTCAAGTATGTGGAGGTAGATGGCGAAATACATGAAACTTTATGTCAGGCTTTTGAAGCAGTAAAGATCCCTGAGGAATCTCTCAAGGAAGTCAGCCAACTTGAAGTAGTGGAACAGCTTACAGTAGTACATTAGCCGGAGATTTCTATGTCTTCCTTCAAGGATGCTCGGGTCGTGGTTGAAGCCGGCGGTTCGCAAAAGTGGGGCCAGATTATTGATGTCTAGGAAAAGCGGAATACTCATGGACTAGGTTATAAGCCACCCAGGCGTCCTAAAGAGCCTCCCAAGTTCTATGGTCCAGTTCATTTCACCAGTGCTGGTGTGTTCTTTGATAGAATCAATGCTATTGATGAGGATGGGGATAGTGATTGTGATATGGAGAGTTGGATCCGCCCCTGTGTTCCAGGTCAAAGTCTTCGTAACTGGTCGTCAGAGAGAGCCATTCAAGTGACCGGACCAGATTAATTGCTCCTGTTTATCATCTTTGTTAATCCTACGTTCTGCCCAAGATGTAGTGATTCTTGTTTGTAGGGCTTGAATGTTTTTGTATGCTTTTTCTTTATCATTAATAAAGGACGTTTTCGCATTCAAATGTTTTGATCCCTGTTTTTCTATTTTTTTATTTTTGCATTAAAACCACAGCAAATTGGCAATGTGTTTTTGTTTGATGCATCTATAATAAACATAAATCATCAATCATGCAGGTTTTCTTGTTCAGATTCCACCCATCATGATTCAGCTATGGCTCGATATGACTTCGATAATCCCATATATCAGGCTGAAGAGGGGACTGATGAAGATTGCGCCTTACCAGAGGAATTGGCCAGGCTGTTAAAACAGGAGGAAAAGGTCATTCTGCCTCATCAGGAGGAAATCGAGGTTGTTAACTTGGGAACCGAGGACGCAAAGAAAGAAGTACGGATTATGGCTGCTTTGGAAGACACTGTCAAGGGAAGATTGATTGAAATGCTCTGAGAGTATGTAGATATCTTCGCCTGGTCCTACCAAGACATGCCTGGGCTCGACACTGACATCGTGGTACACCGGCTGCCACTCAAAGAAGGATGTGCTCCGGTTAAGCAGAAGCTGAGAAGGATGAAACTGGAAATGTCTGTCAAGATTAAAGAAGAGGTTCAGAAATAGTTAGATGCTGGGTTTCTTGCTGTAACAAATTATCCTCCGTGGGTTGCTAATATTGTACCTGTACCTAAGAAAGATGCAAAGGTCAGGATGTGTGTTGATTACAGAGATCTGAATAGAGCAAGCCCAAAAGACGATTTCCCGCTTCCTCACATTGACGTGTTAGTGGACAACACTGCTCAATATTCTGTGTTTTCCTTCATGGATGCTTCTCTGGGTATAACCAAATCAAGATGGCCCCAGAGGACATGGAGAAAACGACATTCATAACACCGTGGGGAACTTTCTGTTACAAGGTGATGCCCTTTGGATTGAAAAATGCTGGGGCAACCTATCAGCGGGCGATGGTGACTCTTTTTCATGATATGGTTCACAAAGAGATCGAGGTCTATGTTGATGACATGATTACGAAGTCACAAACGGAGGAAGAGCATCTGGAGAACATTCAGAAACTGTTTGAGAGGTTGAGAAAGTTCAGACTGAGGTTGAATCCGAACAAGTGCACCTTTGGGGTGAGATCTGGAAAGTTACTGGGTTTTATTGTCAGCGAAAAAGGTATCGAGGTTGACCCTGCTAAAGTAAAAGCCATTCAAGAAATGCCTGAGCCAAGAACATAAAGAGAGGTTCGTGGTTTTCTAGGGAGGTTGAACTACATTGCTAGATTCATCTCTCATCTTACAGCCACGTGTGAACCGATATTCAAGTTGTTAAGAAAAGATCAAGCGGTCAGGTGGAACGAAGACTGTCAAAAGGCGTTCGAAAAAATAAAAGAATATTTTCAGGAACCTCCGGTCCTTATGCTGCCAGTGCCAGGAAGGCCATTGATTATGTATCTTATGGTTCTTGAGAATTCAATGGGGTGTGTGCTCGGTCAACACGACGAGTCAGGTAGAAAAGAGCATGCCATCTACTACTTGAGTAAAAAGTTTACTGATTGTAAGTTGAGGTACTCAATGCTGGAGAAAACATGTTGTGCACTCGCTTGGGCAGCTAAACGTTTGAGGCAGTATATGTTAAGCCACACAACCCTCTTGATTTCGAAGATGGATCCGATCAAGTATGTGTTTGAAAAGCAGACGCTTTCTAGAAGGATAGCCCGTTGGCAGATGGTTCTGACAGAATACGATATTCAATATGTTTCCCAAAAAGCCATCAAGGGAAGTGTTTTGTCAGAATATCTCGCGGAACAACCAATTGAGGATTATCAACCAATGAAGTTTGAATTTCCTGATGAGCACGTTATGTATATGAAGATGAAAGATTGTGAAGAGCCTCTACCTGATGAAGGACCAGAAATTGGATCCCAGTGGAAGCTGGTCTTCGATGGGGCTGTTAATTCATACGGTAACAGAATGGGACGATCATTACGACTCCAAAGGGTTCTCATATACCTTTTACTTACCGGTTACCGTTCGTATGCACCAACAATGAGGCGGAGTATGAAGCATGCATCATGGGGCTAGAAGAAGCAATTGATTTGAGAATCAAGAACCTCGATGTTTATGGTGATTCCACGTTGGTAGTTAATCAGATCACAGGTGAATGGGAAACTCGTCAAGCGAATTTGGTGCCTTATAACAACTATGCCAGAAGGTTGTTACCTTTCTTTGACAGAGTTGACTTCCATCATATACCCCGGTTAGAAAATCAGATGGCCGATACGTTGGCAACATTGTCTTCAATGTATCAGGTGAATCGTTGGAATGAAACTCCTTCGATCATAATTATGCGCTTGGATAGGCCAGCTTTTGTGTTTGCAATTGAAGATGTGTCAGATGGCAAACCTTGGTATCATGATATTAAGGTTTTTCTGAAGAGTCAGGAGTATCCAGAGGGTGCATCCACCAAAGATAAGAAGACTCTGAGGAGGTTGGCAGGAAATTTCTTTTTGAATAGAGATGATGTGTTATACAAGAGGAATTTTGACATGATCTTGCTACGTTGTGTTGATGAACACGAGGCAAACCTGTTAATGGAGGAAGTTCATGAAAGATCTTTCGGTACCCATGCCAATGGGCATGCTATGGCCAGAAAACTGTTGAGAGCGGGGTATTACTAGATGACTATGGAGTCTGATTATTTTAAATACGCCCAGAAATGTCACAAATGCCAGATATATGCAGATAAGGTGCATGTACCGCCTACTCCTCTGAATGCATTGTCATCACCTTGGCCTTTTGCTATGTGGGGCATTGATATGATCGGAAAGATTGAACCTACTGCTTCCAATGGGCATCGTTTCATTTTGGTTGCCATAAACTATTTCACGAAATGGGTGAAAGCAACCTCCTTTGCCAACGTCACCAGACAAGTGGTAGCCAGATTTATCAAGAAGGACATCGTTTGCCGGTATGGAGTCCCGGAGAGAATAATTACTAATAATGGTTCAAATTTGAATAACAAGATGATGAAGGAGCTATGTCAGAGCTTTAAGATTGAACATCACAACTCTTCTCCCTATCGTCCGAAGATGAATGGGGATGTTGAAGCAGCAAATAAGAACATCAAGAAAATTGTGCAGAAAATGGTAGTGACCTATAAAGACTGGCATGAGATATTGCCTTATGCTTTGCATGGTTATCGTACTTCGGTACGCACATCAACTGGGGCAACTCCTTTATCACTGGTATATGGTATGGAAGCAGTTCTACCATTAGAGGTTGAGATTCCTTCTTTAAGAATTCTAGCAGACGTGAAGCTTGATGAAGCTGAGTAGGTGCGTTCCAGACTGAATCAACTGAACCTTATTGAAGAGAAAAGATTGGCAGCCATTGCACATGGTCGGTTGTACCAGAGCAGGATGAAGAGAGACTTTGATCAGAAAGTGCGTCCTCGGTGTTTTCAGGCTGGTGAACTGGTTTTGAAAAAGATTCTTCCTCCTCAAACAGATCACAGGGGCAAATGGACTCCAAACTACGAAGGGCCATATGTAGTAAAACAGGTTTTCTCTGGTGGAGCCTTATTACTCTCAACTATGGATGGCAAAGATTTTACGTCCCCTGTGAACGCAGACGTAGTAAAAAAATACTTTGCATAAAAAATACCCGTTGGACACAAAAAGAAAGTCCAGGCAAAAAAGGGGCATCCCGTCGAACCATAAAAAGAAAAGGGTTCGGGAAAAAGTTAGGGATAAAAAGGAAAAAGGAATAAACCCGCAAGGCTGAAAACCTGAAAAGGAAACTTTGGCAAAAAGGGGTATCCCGATGGATTGAAAACCCGAAAAGGGCGATCCAGACAAAAGTTAGGGATTTAAAAGCAAAAGGCTATGATCTGCAAGCATTCTTTTGATACTTGGAAGTTTCAAAGGAAAGGAATCAGTCCAGTTAGTCTCTTCGAAGGCCAAAGCATCTGCGGATAAGCGAGGCATATTGGGTCATAGCTGAATTGAATCATGGTGGATATCTGTTCCCCACATTGCCGACATGTGTATTTTCTTTTACTTTTTGCGCAATTACCTCTTTTCAGGAATTGCTTCCAGATGTAAACGCCTATTTATAGGCCAATTCATTTAATAAAATTTTCATTTCACTCACAAGCTTTCCATTTGTGTTTTTACTTTTGCTGTTTTGTTTGTGAAAACGTCCGATATTTTGATAAAACATTGCATGCGAAAATGTTAAGCTTTGCGAAGCATATCAGAAAACAGTGGAAATTGCTTTGGCAACGGTCGTTGTGATGGTAATCGAAGTAGCCTTTTTGCATATAGAACTTTCTGTTGATTTTGTTTGCAGGGCAACAAGTTTGTTCTTCCCCAATAGAGATACTCTCCTCGACATTGAAAAGTTCATCCTCCTCAGCAGGTTGTTATTTTCCCCAGCCAGGGTGTCGAGGATTATTTTCTTCAGCAGAGTACAGAAGATTAATTCCCCAGCTATAGTCGTGATTGATTTATCACTTTCTCAGTGAACAGTCAGAAGTTGACGTTGTTGCATCCCTAGCAAGAGACTTATGGAATATCTTCTTGGGACAAAGAGGTTGGTTTCCCCCACAGAGTCTTGGCATTCCTTTTCCTCAGCTAGTCAGGAAATGTTTTCCCATCAGCAACGGTTTGATTTAATCCCCAGCAGATGAGTAAGCTTGGTGGTATACCCTAGCAGAGTTGATGTTGTCAATCACCCTTCCCCAAGTAGATTTGTTGGTATTGGATGATATTCCCCAGTAGGGTAAAGGTAAGAGCATCTCCCAGCAATAGGTTGAGTTCGGTAATATTCCCAAGCAGGTTCGGTGTTATCAATTTATTTCCCCAAGCAGAGTTTGGTGGTGATCTTCTCAGTGGATTGTTCAACAGCGGCTGATACCCCTAGCAGGTCTTAAGTCCAATTGTTATTGGCATTTTTCAAATCCAGGTTTTGGATTCTAGCTTCGGCAGAAGTCATTGGTAATCCCCTGCGGAGAGAGTTTCTCTTTCGGGTTCCACCTCCAATATTCGCCTTTGTCCCTCCCCAACAGAGTGGATGTTCTCTCGGAGTTTTCATCTCCAACAGAGTTTGTGATCAGGATCTTCCTCAGCAGAGTGAAGTCTTTCTCAGCAGGGTCTCTTATTTCAGAGGACAATTTAGTTTGTCATCCCCGGTGGAGTTGCCTTTGTCTTTAGCATTTATTTTGCTGAGGCGCTTCTTTTTGCATTGCATAAGCATTCTTGCATGGCATTCTCCCAAATGCGTAGCATTTCCATTTCGTATGGAGCATTACGCCATAGAAATTCAAACATATGCATTCGAAGCATAAGCCAGGTTTGATATCTTTTTCCATTTGCTTTCCCCAGCAGAAAGTAACACAATTCAGGAAATGTTGTTCAACATTACACCGTAGCTAGTGGATTCGTCCTTTTATTATTATACTCCCCTACAGAGTTGTCTGTTTAGATTTCTCTTTTTTCCTCAGCAAACGTATTCATCTATCCCAACTTTTGGTTGGTCTTGCTTGTGGTGAGTACGCCTTTGGTCGGCGTCCTCGTTATCCCAACTTTTGGTTGGTATCCTTTGCTTTATCCCAACTTTTGGTTGGTATCCTTTGCTTTATCCCAACTTTTGGTTGGTATCCTTTGCTTTATACCAACTTTTGGTTGGTCTTGCTTGTTGTGAGTACGCCTTTGGTCGGCGTCCCCTATATCCCAACTTTTGGTTGGTCCCCTTCGTTATTCTAACTTTTGGTTAGTACCTTTATCCCAACTTTTGGTTGGTCTCCTTCGTTATTCTAACTTTTGGTTAGTACCTTTATCCCAACTTTTGGTTGGTCTTCTTCATTATTCTAACTTTTGGTTAGTACCTTTATCCCAACTTTTGGTTGGTCTCCTTCGTTATTCTAACTTTTAGTTAGTACCTTTATCCCAACTTTTGGTTGGTCTCCTTCGTTATTCTAACTTTTGGTTAGTACCTTTATCCTAACTTTTGGTTGGTCTCCTTCGTTATTCTAACTTTTGGTTAGTACCTTTATCCCAACTTTTGGTTGGTCTCCTTCGTTATTCTAACTTTTGGTTAGTACCTTTATCCTAACTTTTGGTTGGTCTCCTTCGTTATTCTAACTTTTGGTTAGTACCATTATCCCAACTTTTGGTTGGTCTCCTTCGTTATTCTAACTTTTGGTTAGTACCTTTATCCCAACTTTTGGTTGGTCTCCTTCGTTATTCTAACTTTTGGTTAGTACCTTTATCCCAACTTTTGGTTGGTCTCCTTCGTTATTCTAACTTTTGGTTAGTACCTTTATCCCAACTTTTGGTTGGTCTCCTTCGTTATTCTAACTTTTGGTTAGTACCTTTATCCAGACTTTTGGTTGGTCTCCTTCGTTATTCTAACTTTTGGTTAGTACCTTTATCCCAACTTTTGGTTGGTCTCCTTTGTTATTATAACTTTTGGTTAGTACCTTTATCCCAACTATTGGTTGGTCTTGCTTGTGGTGAGTACGCCTTTCATCGGCGTCCTCATTATCCCAACTTTTGGTTGGTATCCTTTCCTTTATCCCAACAATTGGTTGGTCTTGCTTGTGGTGAGTACGCCTTTGGTCGGAGTCCTCGTTATCCCATCTTTTGGTTGGTATCCTTTTCTTTACCCAACTATTGGTTGATCTTGCTTGTGGTGAGTACGCCTTTGGTCGACGTCCTCGTTTTCCCAACTTTTGGTTGGTATCCTTTGCTTCATTCCAACTTTTGGTTGGTATGCTTTATCCCAAATTTGGGTTGGTATTCCTTGCTTTCCCAACTTTTGGTTGGTCTCCTCGGCTTTATCCCAACTCTTGGTTGGTCTACTTTGTTGTGTTCGCCTTTGGTCGGCATTCTCGTCCATCCTAACTCTTGGTTAGTATCTTCTATCCCAACTTTTGGTTGGTACCCTTGGTTGAATTCCAACTTTTGGTTGGTACTTTCTTTGTTATCCCAACTTTTGGTTGGTATTCCTTGCTTTCCCAACTTTTGGTAGGTACCCTCTATCTTTAAATCCAGATTTAGCTGGTAGATACTTTCATATTCCCCACAGGGTGCAAATTATCAGGTTATTTTGGTATTCAACCTCCGTGTATCCCGATTGTTTGAAAGCCTTTGCTTCCATACCCTCGGATCCAAAGAGGTTTGAATAGGGGCAGCTGTAACACCTCGAAATTTGCCCCTTTGTTTCTAACCTTTTTGCTTATGCTTCATTTCATTAGCATCGTTCTTTTTTTTTTTTGCATTTTTGCATGTTTCCTTTGAGCATGGGATCAAGATATCTATCAGCAGCTCATGGCGTTATCGGTCCCAGTTTGATTTTCAGCAATATTCAGAGCCAAGCAAATAGATTTCAAAGTCTTTTTGAGCATTTATTTTGCTCATTAGATGATTTGATAATCAGAAGCTCCGGCAGTCTTTTTTTATCAGTGATTTGGCACCGGGCAGTCATTTTCAGCAGTATTCCGAGCGAAAAGGAGTTCACAGCATATTTCAAAGGTGTATCAGTGGTGACATCCAACGGCAAGTTTTAGAGATCTAATGTGGCTCAGAACAGGTGGAATCAGACCACTCTCCAATTTTCCCTCCAAAAGGCACCAAAATTCAAAATTTGCACTGTGTAACCGGTTACAGTGTATCTGATAACCGGTTACCCTTTGGTTTTTCTGCGCATTTCTTCAGTTTTTTAACTGAGTAACCGGTTAGCAGATATGCTGTAACCGGTTACACTAGGCAAAATTTGAAAATTTTAGTTTGCGTCATTTGTGATCATGTGCTTGGCATGTGCACGTGTGGGAAGGATCTAGAATTGATATTTTCATCATTTTCCACCCAAAATTCAAATTCCTTCCAATATTTTCCACTCTAATTCCTCATTTCCTTTCCTAATCCACTTTTCACCCCAATTTTCACCCACTAAACCTCACTCCAAACCACATTTGAATTCCTAACCTAGCTTCTATTTAAATCAATTCATTCCAAACCTCACATAACTTTGATCCATTTTCTGAATTTTCTACACATTTCACTCCAATTTTCTCTCAACTTCTCTCTCATTCCAAAACCCTCACTCAAAGTTCCACCATCAAAGTTCAACAAATTTTGCATTGAAATTTGTTGATCTTGGAACTAAACCTTCATCCATTCACTAATTCTTGAAGGAATTCTGATTTTGCTACTGTTTTGCTTTTGGATCTAACTTCTTGGAAGTGATTTTGGAGAAGCTTGAAGCAAGTTCATCATTGCATTTATTTTGCATTTTCTCTTGAAGATTGCATTGGATATCTGAATTTCTTGCTTAGATTCATCAATTGCAGCTTATCAACATTCTCCAAAGCAATTCTCAGCTTTGTAGGTTGGTGAATTTTAGATCTACTTTTCATTTTAGCTTATTTTGCTCGTTTATGATGTAGATCTTGAATTTGTTGTGTTTGATCCTTTGGATTGTGGATTTGATTGTTGTTGCTGGTTGATTGATGCGTGTTTGTTGGTTTTGAGATGTAATTTCCATGCATATTGAGATACCCTAACATGCAGGTGATTGGAGAAGTGATAAGCTGCTGAAAAGTGATTCTGAACACTTATTTTTTGAATTATGTTGTTGTGTAACCGGTTACAGCATATCTGCTAACTGGTTACCATGTTGTTTTCTGTGTAATTTTCAGGTTATTTTGAACTGTGTAACCGGTTAGCAGTTATGCTGTAACCGGTTACCACTGAAGCAGAACTTGTTTTTCTTGCATTTTCTTGGTTGTTTGAGATCCTTTTCATGTCTAAACTTTATGGATTGATATGATGATGATTTGTGGATCATTCTTGAGCTGTTACACCTCACACTATTGCATGAACACAATTTTCTGACTCGCGATTCTTGGACTTGTATTTTTAAATGTTCATGTTTGCATGGATGTTTTTTTAATATAGCGAACACTTTGCACACACTCCTTGAGCATGTTAATTGTGAATTATTACTGGTGTTGCTGGAGTTGTTATGATGCATATGTGTGCTTGCATCTAACCTCATGAAATGCATATTTGATTGGACTTGTTCATGTGCTAAATGTTATGCATTCCTTCACGATGTAATGTACATTCTTTCATGATATCTTCAAGCTTGTTCAACATGGTATGTGGCGTGATTGTGATCATCTTTAATCGAGAAATGCATGATGTTTAATGTGTGTTTGTTATGCCATGATTGCATCATTTTTCAATGCATCGCATGCTGCCCTGTTTCTACTGCTGTCTATATACACATGTGCTGTTGTATGTGCTGCTGCTTTTTTTTTACACCCATTTATGTGCTGAATATGAGCTGTTGAATGCTGTTTGGTGTGTTTGCTTGATTTTACTGTTGTGTTGGTGCAGGTGCACTGTGGTAGCTGCTATTTTTGTTCTTTTCTTTTCACATTCTTCTTCTCTTTCACTCTTTCTCTTCCCTTGAGTCTCAAGACTTGTTTAAGTCTTGGATTCACTCCCTTAGAGCTACCTAGTCCAACTTAATTTTCGATTACGCTTGGAGTAGGATTAGCATTAGGCTTCCCTTTGCATGCTAACTTAGGTAGATGTTTCCCCTTTCAAATTCAACTATAGGGCCACCTTTACATGACAACATTAGGATATAATTCCCCTTAGTGTTTTCTTTCCCTTGAGTCTTCTCTTCTCATCTCATAACACTTCTAAAACACTTAATAAAGTTAACGTGTATTGCGTATGAGCCTTGTATGTGGGAAATGAGGAATGAGGGGTTTCCTCTCATTTTTCTAGAGTGTTTGGTGGACGTTCCATCTTGGAACGATTTGCTAAGCATTCGTTCCTACATCATAGACTTCGGTGCAATGCAAGTTACGAACTAACTTCAATCCACTTCTGTCTAAAACACAAAAAAACAAACTCAAACCTTTTTCATCCTTCGGGATCGTTAAGTTCAAATCATTTTCAGAAAAGGGCACGTTACTTCCGTCTCATCGCAAACAGGCATCGACCCTAACTGCCGGACGCGAATCTAACTTCGCTCATAAAAAACCGACCTCATTAGGTCAAACTATGACTGCTCTGATTTCCTCCTTTTGGTTAGATTGAGGATACCTAGGCATGAGACGACGATGTCTTGGCGAGCAACCTCCCCCCTTAGTTCGCGTCCGAACTATGTTGACTCTGAATTTCCCATTGCACGAGGGAATATGTAGGCATAGGACGAGTGATATCCTATCGAGTCACTTCCTTTTCTTTTCTTCCTCATTTCTTCGCTCTTTTCCGTTCCCATTTCTTCTCCTTTCCAGTAGTAGTGGAGCTTCAGATGACGACACCCTTTGATTGAGACAACAAGCGTGGATTCCGTCGAGTACGATGGACGCGTGGGGTGCTAACACCTTCCCTTCGCGTAACCGACTCCCTTACCCATTTCTCTTGGTCGTGAGACCATGCTCTTTCCCTTCCCTCAGGTTTACGCAGTGTTTTCTTTCCCTCTCTCGGGATAAATACACATTGCTGGAGACTCTGTTTTCTGCGCCACTTTCGCGTTTGTACCATGGATGCAAATCCTCGGGAGCGACAGCAGGCTGAGTTCCTGCTAATGCAAATACTTTCCCTCCAGCTTGAGCTTGCTTTGGTTTCGCACACCTCGTACTAATATGACCAGATTCACCACAGTTGAAACACTTCACCGCATTCCTCTTGCAATCAGCTGTTACATGTCATATACCTCTGCAATTGGAACACTTCCTCATATCCTTTCTACATTCAAACTGACAATGTCCTAAGTCACCACACTTAAAACATCTTAGAGGATTATACATACCTCCCCCACTTGGCCTTTTAGCAAAATTAGCCATTTGCTTTCCCTTGTCAGCTGGTGCCACATAAGGACCACCACGAAACGGTTGCTTTCCTTTCCTTTCATTCACACTCTTATAATTATTAGAACGAGCTTTTCTATCCTCCTCATAAATTCTACAACAATCCACCAAATCTGAAAACCTCCTAATTCTTTGATAACCAATTGCCTGTTTGATCTCGGGACGCAACCCGTTCTCAAACTTCACACATTTGGAAAACTCCGCAGTTGCTTCAGCATAATGTGGGTAAAACTGAACAAGCTCCACAAACTTAACAGTGTAATCAGTAACAGACATGTTACCCTGTTTCAACTCCAAAAACTCTATTTCTTTCTTTCCTCTAACATCTTCAAGAAAATACTTCCTCAAAAACTCACTGCTAAACAAAGCCCAAGTGACAACTTCACCTGTAGTTTTCCACACATGACGCGTACTAACCCACCAATCATCAGCCTCCTCCTGCAACATGTGAGTACCCGTCTCACCTTCTGTTCCTCAGCACAGTCCATCACTCGAAAGATTCTTTCAATTTCCTTAAGCCAAATCTGAGCACCATCAGGATCATGTCTTCCTTTGAAGACAGGCGGTTTGTTCTTCCTGAACTCATCATTCCCACCAGAATTAGGTGTATTCCGCACAGCCTGAGCCATAGCTTGCATAGCAGCAGCAAGAGCAGCATCATTCCTACCAGCCATATTATGTTCATATCCAATAACAGTAACTATGGTTAAACAATCAACTCGCCAGAACACAACTGTCGCATAACAAACAACTTAGTCAAACTGACCGACACGGACTAGACGGACTGGCTCTGATACCACCTAATGTGACACCCCAATCTATACCCCGAGCAATTAAAACTATAACAAATAATCAGAGTATAATTAAAACATTCATGGCATAGACGGGAGCGTCACATCAAAGTGATGAAATATAACAACCTGCTCATATAGATATGCAACAATCAGGTAGCAACATAACCCGAGGAACTCAGTTCCTAACACCCACAATTCAGATACAGAATAAAAGCGGAAAATCTGATAACTGAAATCTCATATATAAACATAAAAGTTTTTCTGTCATATACAGAGTCATACATGTACAATCCAAAAAGATATATATACACATAATCACATAACGATCTCTCCGACTACCCGGTGCCACATATCAGAGCCGACCGACAAAAGAATGAAGACATAATCTTCACAAAAAGACCTCCAGCATCTAATCTGCAATGCCTCATAGAGCATTCAAAATAGCAGAAGGGTGAGAAACACAATTATAATATAGATGCATACAATTATGTAATAACATGAAATACGCAGGCAAAACATTCTCACACAACGTATACCATAATTCACATACAAAACAAAACAATTCATAATTCATGCATCCATCACAAAGGCATATCAATCATGCTCGATACATTTATCACCAATATATATATATATCAAATCATCAATCCCATTCACAATTTCCCACACATAATCAATCCATTCATGACTTATGCAAATGCACAGAGACCGACACAACGACTCTATGCATGCGGTACCATTCCATCCATCATTCTCATCATCATTAATTCACTCAGGAATTATTGGAATCATCGCTTGTTACTTAGTGTAACTCCCCGTCGGGCAAACGATGTTCCCCGTCGCTTTAGGTCCTCTTGGTATAAGGCTCACGACGTTTATGGATCGCTTTAGGTCCTCTTTGTATAAGGCTCACGATCCGATCGCTTTAGGTCCTCTTTGTATAAGGCTCACGATCGTTTATAACGTCGCTTTAGGTCCTCTTTGTATAAGGCTCACGACTGTTACAGCAGATTCCCTCTGGAATCGTTTCGTCGCTCACACCCCACAAGGGCACACGACATCACAAGGTGCATATCATGATGCATGGCATACTAATGACTCATGACAATCAAATGCACATACATATATAACCATGTGAACCATCTCAACATCAATAATCATGCATTGCAATCAAACCCAAAACAATGCATTTATTTTCCATAAGGCCACTGTCGCTCCCGTGGATTTTCATCCATGGTACAAACGCGAAAGTGGCGCAGAACACAGAGTCGCCAGCAATGTGTATTTATCCTAAGAGAGGGAAAGGAAACACTGCGTAAACCTGAAGGAAGGGAAAGAGCATGGTCTCACGACCAAGAGAAATGGGTAAGGGAGTCGGTTACGTGAAGGGAAGGTGTTAGCACCCAACACGTCCATCGTACTCGATGGGATCCACGCTTGTTGTCTCGATCAAAGGGTGTCGTCGTTTGGAGCTCCACTGCTACTGGAAAGGAAAGGAACGGGAACGGAAAGGAATGAAGAAACGAAGAAGAAAAGAAAAAGAAGTGACTCGATAGGACGTCCTCGGAGTCCTAGGCCTACGTATTCCCTCGGGAACAGGAAAATCAGAGTCAACATAGTTCGGACACGAACTAAGGGGGAGGTTGCTCGCCAAGACATCGTCGTCTTGTGCCTACGTATCCTCAATCAGACGAGAGAGAGGAAATCAGAGCAGTCGTAGTTCGACTCAATGGAGTCGGTTAGTGTTTTTTATGAGCGACGTCAAGTTCGCGTCCGGCAGTTAGGGTCGACGCCTGTTTGCGACTTAGACGGAAAGTAACGTGCTCTTTTCTGAAAATTTGTCTGGAACCAAACAATCCTGAAGGATAAAAAGATTTTGAATTTTTTTTGTGTTTTTTAGACAGAAGTGTTTTAAGTTAGTTCATAACTTGCATTGCACCCAAGTCCATGACATAGGAACGAATGCATAGTGAATCGTCCCAAGACAGGACGCCCACTACACACTCTAGAAGAATGAGAGGAAACCCATCATTCCTCATTTCCCACGTTTAAGGCTCGTGCGCAATACATGTTAATCCTTTATTAAGTGTTTTAGGATTGTTATGAGATGAGAAGAGAAGACTCAAAGGAAAAGAAAACACTAAGGGGAAACTAAATGTTCCTAATGTTGTCATGCAAAGGTGGCCCTATGGTTGAGTTTGAAAAGGGAAACTGTAACGCCCCAGTTTTGTCAGTTTTTATTTAATCGAGTCGTTTTGATTATTTTATTATTATATTATTTTATTTTCGACTTTTATTTGGAAATATGTTATTTTTCAATGTTGTGATATTTTATCGCGTTTTGGGAACGTTTGCGAGATATTTGAGTGTAGGGGTATTTTGGGCATTTCACTTTATTTTTCTTAAGTTAAGAAAATAGAAAATAGAAAGAGAGAAAAATAGAGAGAAAGAAAAAGAGAAGAAGGAAAAGGAGAAGAAAAGAGAAAGGAAGGAGAAAGAGAGAAAATCTTGGGAAATCTAGAAATCGAAATAACCTACTTTCTAAACACGATTAAATCGGGTAAGGGTGCGAAACTTGATTATTATATACTTGTGTATGATTATGTATGTATGTTTTTGGTTGTTATTGGATTGAAATGGAAATATAGAGTAAAACCCATAAATGTTGAAAGTGTTAGAGATTGATCCAAATGTGTCTGAAATCATGTTTTAGTGTTCCTTATTGTTGATACATGATAGATACATGTTGTTAGGCATTGTATTGGTAATTTTTCTGGTGTATAGGTGAAAATTGGGTTGAATTTGGTTTGAAAACGCAGAACAAAATTCTGCAGAAAATTCTGGTTTTTCCACTGCCCATACGTGTATCACTCAAGGCAATACGCGTATTGGTCAAGGCAATACGCGTATGGCATTGAAGAAATGTGGGCAATACGCGTATGGAGCTTCATTTTCTCGGCCATCTTCCCATTTGTGTAATGGTACGCGTAAGACTTTAGGACAATACGCGTATGAAGTAGGACACTACACGTATTGGATTTTTAATGGGAATTTTGGGAAAAATGGGTCTCTGCCCATACGCGTACGACATTGGGCAATACGCGTATGGAATGGGCGAGGTAGCAGGGCAATACGCGTATGGCTTAGGGCAATACGCGTATGGCCAGGAGAATTGCAAAACGTGGTTTTTTCGCGATGTCTTTTCTTGTTTAGTCCGTAACTTGTGTTTCGATTATCTGTTTTTAACATTCTTGGTATCGTTGAGTAGCTATTGAACTGTACTTTCTTATGATAATAATTTTGAGATTGTTAGCCGATTTAATTATGTCGGGAATTTGGAATAGTATCGTTTTGTCGACTTTTGTCGTTATAATTGTGTGTAATTGGTGTGTATCATGCAATGTGCTGTTGATATGGATATGGTATGATTTGCGTGCTGTTGTATGGTATAAATGCATTATTTTGGGCTTGAATTGTAAAGCATGATTAATGTTGAGTGAGATGATTGCATGTATGTGTGCATTTGAATGTCACGAGTCATTGTATGTCAAGCATCATGATATGCATTCTTGTGATGTCGTGTGCCCTAGTGGGTGTGAGCGACGAATAGATTCTAGAGGGAATCCGCTATAACGTCGTGTGCCCGTGTGGGGTGTGAGCGATGATTATAGACGATCGTGTGCCCGTGTGAGGTGTGAGCGATCAGATCGTGAGCCTTATACAAAGAGGACCGAAAGCGATCCATAAACTTCGTGAGCCTTATACAAAGAGGACCGAAAGCGACAGAGAACATTGTATGCCCGACGGGGAGTTACATTAAGTAACGAGCGATGGTTCCAATAGTTCCTGAGTGAACTAGTGTTGAGATGATGGATGGATGGTACCGCATATGCATTGCATAGAGTCGTTGTGTCGGTCTCTGTGCATTTGCATAAATCATGAATATGATTGACTATGTGTGAGAATTGTGAATGAATTGATATATGTTGGTGATAATTGTATTGTGTATGATTGATATGCATTAGTGATGGATAAATGAGATATGTATTGTGTTGTGTTGTATTTGGATTCTGTTGTGCGTTGTGGTGAGAATATTTTACGTGTGTAATGTTGTGTTAATATATAATTGTATGCAATTATATTATGATTGTGTTTCTCACCCTTCTGCTGTTTTATAATGCTCTATGAGGCATTGCAGATTAGATTGCTGGAGGTCTTTTTGTGAAGCTTAGGTCTTCATTCTTTTGTCGGTCGGCTCTGATATGTGACACCGGGTAGTCGGGGTGATCGAGTGTGATTATTTGTATTATGTATACACATGTTTTGGATTGTACTTGTGTGGCTTTGTATATGACAAATACACTTTGTATGATATATATATATGAGATTTCAGTACAGACTTTCCGCTTTTATTCTGTATCTGAATTATGGGTGGTATGAACTAAGTTCCTCTGTTAATTGCTACCTGATTGTTGCATATCTTTATGGGCAGGTTTATGTGTATTTTGTTTCAAATTGATGTGACCCCTCGGTCTATGCCGTGAATGTTTTAAATATACTCTGATGAAATTTTGAATTTTATTTATCGCTTTAATAGCTAGGGGTATAGATTGGGGGTGTTACATAAAGTGGTATCAGAGCCAGTCTGTGTCAGTTTGTGTCAGTCCTTGTCGGTTTTGGTGTTTGGATTAGCTGTTTGTTTAACCATAGTTGCTGTTATTGGAAATGAACAGAATATGGCTGGTAGGAATGATGCTGCTTTGGTTGCTGCTATGCAAGCTATGGCTCGGGCTGTGCAGGGTGCACCTAATGCTGCAGGTAATGATGAGTTCAGGAAGAATAAACCGCCTTTCTTCAAAGGAAGATACGATCCTGATGGTGCTCAGATTTGGCTGAAAGAGATTGAAAGAATTTTCCGAGTGATGGATTGTGCTGAGGATCAGAAGGTGAGACTGGGTACTCACATGTTATTGGAAGAAGCTGATGATTGATGGGTTAATACATGTCATGTGTTGGAAGCTGCAGAGGAAGAGATCACTTGGGCTGTGTTTAGCGTTGAGTTTCTGAGGAAGTATTTTCCTGAAGATGTAAGAGGAAAGAAGGAAATTGAGTTCTTGGAATTAAAACAAGGTAATATGTCTGTTGTTGATTATACTGCTAAGTTTATAGAGCTTGTGCAGTTTTATCCACATTATGCTGAAGCGACTGTGGAATTTTCTAAGTGTGTAAAGTTTGAGAACGGATTGCGTCCTGAGATAAAGCAGGCAATTGGTTATCAAAGGATTCAGAGGTTTTCTGATTTGGTGGATTGTTGTAGGATTTATGAGGAGGATAGTAAGGCTCGTTCTACTCACTATAAGAGTGTGAGCGAGAGGAAAGGGAAGCAACAGTTCCGTGGTGGTCCGTATGTAACACCAGCTGATAAGGGTAAACAAAGGGGGAATTTTGAGCGAAGGCCAAGTGGAGGAGGAATGTCTAGTCCTCTGAGGTGTTATAGATGTGGTGATGTGGGACATCGTCAGTCTGAATGTAGGAAGGATTTGAGGAAGTGTTCTAATTGTGGAGGTTTAGGATATGTTGCAGCTGATTGTGCAAGGAAGAATGTGGTGAAGTGTTTCAACTGTGGTGAACCTGGTCATATTAGTACAAAGTGTCCGAAACCGAAGCAAGCTCCAGCTGGTGGGAAAGCTTTTGCCTTGGCGGGAACTCAGACTTCAAATGCATACCGTCTGATCAGAGGTACTTGTTTTATTAATAGTGCTCCTTTAGTTGCTATTATTGATACTAGAGTGAGTCATTCATTTATTTCGTCTGAGTGAGCGAAGCGTTTGAATCTTGTGTTGTCTTCGATGGGTGGTGAAATGGTTATTGATACTCCAGCAATGGGGTCAGTAACTACTTCTTTGGTTTATTTAAGTTGTCCTTTGACCATTTATGGTAAAGACTTTGAGATAAATTTGGTGTGTTTACCATTGGAGGGTTTAGATGTGGTTCTGGGAATGAATTAGTTGCAGTTCAATAGGGTTCATATTGATTGTTATCATAAGCTAGTAAGGTTTCCTTCTCTTGAGGAAGACGAAGACTCGAGTTTCTTATCTACCAAGGAGTTGAAGAAACTTTTGGCGGATGAAGCTCAGTTGTTTGGGTTGTTTGCATCATTGACTGTGGATAGTCAAGTTTCACTTGATGTGTTTCCTGTTGTGTGTGAATTTCCAGAAGTGTTTCCTGAGGATATTTCAGACTTGCCGCCAGAGAGAGAGGTGGAGTTTTCTATAGATCTAGTTCCTGGTACTAGACCTGTTTCTATGGCACCTTATCGTATGTCAGCATCTGAGTTGGTGGAGTTAAAGAAATAGTTGAATGAATTGTTGGAAAAGAGGTTTGTGAGACCAAGCGTTTCTCCTTGGGGTGCTCCAGTTTTATTGGTGAAAAAGAAAGATGGAAGTATGCGGTTGTGTATTGATTATCGCCAGTTGAATAAGGTGACGATTAAGAATAAGTATCCTCTTCCGAGAATTGATGATCTGATGGATCAGTTAGTTGGTGCATGTGTGTTTAGTAAGATTGACTTGAGGTCAGGGTATCATCAGATTAGGGTGAAAGAGGAAGATATTCAGAAGACGGCTTTTAGGACACGTTACGGTCATTATGAATATTCTGTGATGCCGTTCGGGGTTTCTAATGCGCCAGGTGTGTTTATGGAGTACATGAATCATATTTTCCACGAGCATTTGGATCGTTTTGTGGTTGTGTTTATTGATGATATTTTGATTTATTCTAAGTCTCGGGAGGAGCACGCGAAGCATTTGCGTATTGTCTTGCAGGTATTGAAAGAAAGAAAGCTTTTTGCCAAGTTGTCCAAGTGTGAGTTCTGGTTGTCGGAGGTGAGTTTTCTTGGGCACGTGATTTCAGGTAATGGTATTTCTGTGGATTAATCTAAAGTAGAAGCAGTTCTACAATGGGAGGCTCCGAGATCTGTTACTGAAATTCGAAGCTTTTTGGGTTTGGCCGGATATTATCGAAGGTTCATTGAAGGTTTTTCTAAACTAGCACTTCCTTTGACCCAGTTGACTTGTAAAGGGCAAGCGTTCATTTGGGATATTCGGTGCGAGTAAAGTTTTAATGAGCTGAAGAGAAGATTGATGACAGCTCCGATTTTGATTTTGTCGGATCCTAATGAACCATTTGTGATGTATTGTGATGTGTCTTTGATTGGTCTAGGTGGTGTTCTGATGCAAGAAGGTAAGGTCGTGGCTTATGCTTCAAGGCAGTTGAGAGTGCATGAGAAAAATTATCCTACTCATGATCTTGAATTAGCGGCTGTGGTTTTTGTGTTGAAGATTTGGAGGCATTATCTCTATGGTGCAAGATTTGAAGTCTTTAGTGATCACAAAAGTTTGAAATATTTGTTTGATCAGAAAGAGTTAAATATGAGGCAGCAGAGATGGTTGGAATTTTTGAAAGACTATGACTTTGGCTTGAATTACCATCCTGGTAAAGCGAATGTGGTAGCCGATGCGTTGAGTCAGAAATCGTTACATATGTTCGCTTTAATGGTTAAGGAGTGGGAGCTTTTGGAAGCTTTTAGGGACTTGAGTTTGGTATGTGAAGTGACGTCCAATAGCGTGAGGCTTAGAATGTTGAAGGTTACTAATGATTTTCTGATGACGGTTAGTGAGAAATAGAAACTGCATGTGAAATTGGTGGATTTGATGTTGGTGGGAGAAAAAGATGCGAATAGTGATTTTAAAATGGATATTAATGGTGTTTTGAGATTCCGAGGTAGAATTTGTATTCCGGATGATGCGGAGTTGAAAAGGATGATTTTGGAGGAAGGACGCCGGAGTAATTTGAGTATACATCCAGGAGCGAATAAAATGTACCAAGATTTAAAGAAAAATTTCTGGTGGTCTGGATTAAAAAGAGATGTGGCTCAGTTTGTTTATGCATGTTTGACTTGTCAGAAATCAAAGGTAGAACATCTGAGGCCTAGTGGTTTATTGCAACCGTTGGATATTCCTGAGTGGAAGTGGGATATCATCTCCATGGATTTTGTGACAGGGTTGCCGAATACACAGCGAGGGCATAATGCTATTTGGGCGGTTGTGGATAGGCTGACTAAATCGGCTCATTTCATTCCGATTGACATCAGTTTTACTTTGGAGAGGTTAGCGGAGATTTACATCAGTGTGATTGTGAAGTTGCATGGCGTTCCGTTGAGTATTGTTTCGGATCGAGATCCGAGGTTTACCTCGAGATTTTGGGAAAGTTTACAGAAGGCGTTGGGTTCTAAATTGAGATTGATTTCGGCTTATCATCCGCAGACAGATGGACAGATGGAGAGAACGATTCAGTCGTTGGAAGATTTGTTGCGGGCTTGTGTTCTTGAACAAGGTGGTGCGTGGGATAGTTGTCTTGCATTGATTGAATTCACGTATAATAACAGTTTCCATTCGAGTATTGGAATGGCACCTTTTGAAGCACTGTATGGACGAAGATGTCGAACACCATTGTGTTGGCACGAATCTGGTGAGAGTTCGGTGGTTGTACCAGAGTTGGTGCAACAGACTACGGAAAAAGTGAAGCTTATTCGTGAGAAAATGAAGGCTTCTCAGAGTAGGCAAAAGAGTTATCATGATCGGAGAAGGAAAGATCTTGAGTTCCAAGAGGGCGATCATGTATTTTTGAGAGTTACGCCGGTAACGGGTGTGGGTCATGCATTGAAATCGAAGAAACTTACTTCTCGGTTTATTGGTCCTTACCAGATATCCGCGAGAGTTGGTGTTGTGGCTTATAGGGTGGCGTTGCCGCCGAATCTGTCGAATTTGCACGATGTGTTCCATGTTTCACAGCTTCGGAAGTATGTTCCGGATCCGTCGCATGTGATTCCGATGGACGAGGTTGAGGTAAGGGAGAACCTTACGGTTGAGGCATTACCCATTAGGATTTTGGATCGCGAGGTGAAGCGGTTGAGAGGCAAGGATATTGCACTTGTGAAAGTAGCATGCGGAGGCGCTGCTGAGGGCAATTTGACTTGGGAGTTAGAGAGTCGGATGCGGGAGTCGTATCCAGAGTTGTTCGTCTCAGGTATATTTTCGAGGACGGAAATTTCTAAGTGGGGGAGAGTTGTAACGCCCCTGTTTTGTCAGTTTTTATTTAATCGAGTCGTTTTGATTATTTTATTATTATATTATTTTATTTTTTACTTTTATTTGGAAATATGTTATTTTTCAATGTTGTGATATTTTATCGCGTTTTGGGAACGTTTGCGAGATATTTGAGTGTAGGGGTATTTTGGGCATTTCCCTTTATTTTTCTTAAGTTAAGAAAATAGAAAATAGAAAGAGAGAAAAATAGAGAGAAAGAAAAAGAGAAGAAGGAAAAGGAGAAGAAAAGAGAAAGGAAGGAGAAAGAGAGAAAATCTTGGGAAATCTAGAAATCGAAACAACCGACTTTCTAAACACGATTAAATCGGGTAAGGGTGCGAAACTTGATTATTATATACTTGTGTATGATTATGTATGTATGTTTTTTGTTGTTATTGGATTGAAATGGAAATATAGAGTAAAACCCATAAATGTTGAAAGTGTTAGAGATTGATCCAAATGTGTCTGAAATCATGTTTTAGTGTTCCTTATTGTTGATACATGATAGATACATGTTGTTAGACATTGTATTGGTAATTTTTCTGGTGTATAGGTGAAAATTGGGTTGAATTTGGTTTGAAAACGCAGAACAAAATTCTGCAGAAAATTCTGGTTT
Source organism: Lathyrus tuberosus (assembly GCA_022829125.1). Classification (NCBI taxonomy): domain Eukaryota; kingdom Viridiplantae; phylum Streptophyta; class Magnoliopsida; order Fabales; family Fabaceae; genus Lathyrus; species Lathyrus tuberosus. The sequence continues at coordinate 339,647 of JALAZF010000484.1, forward strand.
TTCCACTGCCCATACGCGTATGGCATTGAAGAAATGTGGGAAATACGCGTATGGAGCTTCATTTTCTCGGCCATCTGCCCATTTGCGTAATGGTACGCGTAAGACTTTAGGGCAATACACGTATGAAGTAGGACACTACGCGTATTGGATTTTTAATGGGAATTTTGGGAAAAATGGGTCTCTGCCCATACGCGTACGACCTTGGTCAATACGCGTATGGAATGGGCGAGGTAGCAGGGCAATACACGTATGGCCAGGAGAATTGCAAAACGTGGTTTTTTCGCGATGTCTTTTCTTGTTTAGTCCGTAACTTGTGTTCCGATTATCTGTTTTTAACATTCTTGGTATCGTTGAGTAGCTATTGAATTGTACTTTCTTATGATAATGATTTTGAGATTGTTAGCCTGTTTAATTATGTCGGGAATTTGGAATAGTATCGTTTTGTCGACTTTTGTCGTTATAATTATGTGTAATTGGTGTGTATCATGCAATGTGCTGTTGATATGGATATGGTATGATTTGCGTGTTGTTGTATAGTATAAATGCATTGTTTTGAGCTTGAATTGCAAAGCATGATTAATGTTGAGTGAGATGATTGCATGTATGTGTGCATTTGAATGTCATGAGTCATTGTATGCCAAGCATCATGATATGCATTCTTGTGATATCGTGTGCCCTAGTGGGTGTGAGCGACGAATCGATTCCAGAGGGAATCCGCTATATCGTCGTGTGCCCATGTGGGGTGTGATCGATGATTATAGACGACCGTGTGCCCGTGTGGGGTGTGAGCGATCGGATCGTGAGCCTTATACAAAGAGGACCGAAAGCGATCCATAAACGTCATGAGCCTTATACAAAGAGGACCGAAAGCGATGGGGAACATCGTATGCCCGACAGGGAGTTACATTAAGTAACGAGTGATGGTTCTAATAGTTCCTGAGTGAACTAGTGTTGAGATGATGGACGGATGGTACCGCATATGCATTGCATAGAGTCGTTGTGTCGGTCTCTTTGCATTTGCATAAATCATGAATATGATTGACTATGTGTGAGAATTGTGAATGAATTGATATATGTTGGTGATAATTATATTGCGTATGATTGATATGCATTAGTGATGGATAAATGAGATATGTATTGTGTTGTGTTGTATTTGGATTCTGTTGTGCGTTGTGGTGAGAATATTTTACGTGTGTAATGTTGTGTTAATATATAATTATATGCAATTATATTATGATTGTGTTTCTCACCCTTCTGCTGTTTTATAATGCTCTATGAGGCATTGCAGATTAGATTGCTGGAGGTCTTTTTGTGAAGCTTAGGTCTTCATTCTTTTGTCGGTCGGCTCTGATATGTGACACCGGGTAGTCGGGGTGATCGAGTGTGATTATTTGTATTATGTATACACTTGTTTTGGATTGTACTTGTGTGGCTTTGTATATGACATATACACTTTGTATGATATATATATATATATATATATATATATATATATATATATATATATATATATATATATATATATATATATGAGATTACAGTACAGATTTTCCGCCTTTATTTTGTATCTGAATTGTGGGTAATAGGAACTAAGTTCCTCTGTTAATTGCTACCTGATTGTTGCATATCTTTATGGGCAGGTTTATGTGTATTTTGTTTCAAATTGATGTGACCCCTCGGTCTATGCCGTGAATGTTTTAAATATACTCTGATGAAATTTTGAATTTTATTTATCGCTCTAATAGCTGGGGGTATAGATTGGGGGTGTTACAGAAACATCTACCTAAGTTAGCATGCAAAGGGAATCCTAATGCTAATCCTACTCCAAGCTTAATCGAAAATTAAGTTGGACTAGGTAGCTCTAAAGGAGCGAACCCAAGACTTAAACAAGTCTTGAGACTCAAGGGAAGAGAAAGAGTGAAAGAGATGAAGAAAAAAGATAGGTAGAAGATGAGAAGCAAAGATGGGGCAGCAAGCACATCATTCACATCATACTCAATTCACATCATTAATCATGCTCCAAAAATTCACACAAGAAAACTCAAGTAAGCAAGTAAGACCAAACAAGAAAGGATGCAAGCAAACTTGCATAAGAAGCATAATTAAACATCATTAAACCTCACACAAAGAAGGAATGAGCAAAGTAAGATGAAGATGAAAACAAATCAGAATTCAATCCATGTCATAATCATCCAATCCAAACATGTAAGAATGCTTCACATTGACATGCATTAAGAACCAAAGAGGCAACAAACAAATGATAATGATATGCATCATACAAATCAAACCATAATGATCATATGAGATGGAAACATGATGTGAATCCAAGGGGCAGTAGCAAATGTAAAATGATAAATGCAAAACCAAACTCAACATGTCAAGAAAGAAGTGGGTGGTAATACGCGTAGGGGGTGGTAATACGCGAATGGGAAGCTGAAAAGAAGAGGCATACGCGTATGGGAAGCCATTACGTGTATGGGGTCCTTGGGAAAGGTGCATTACGCGTATGGATTAGCCATTACGCGTAATGGGAGATTGAAGGGGATCTTTGATAGGGAAACCGCTCTGGTGATACGCGTAACAAGGATGACATTACGCGTAAGGGAGGCCTGGGCAAGGGGCCCTACGCGTATGATACGCAGGCCAGTGGGCGAGGAATTAAGCCATACGCGTATGAGGCATGGTCATACGCGTATGGACAGAGCTGTTGGCAGATTTTCCCGTTTTTGCGATTTCTGTCCCGATTTCGCTTGTGATGCAGTTTCTTTGAGACGTAAGGCTATGATGGGGTAATAAAACATGAGTAAACTAGTAATGAGCATGAATGGGATAAAATCGGGGATTTTTTAGTGACGAGTATAATATGACGAATTGTGAGGTATAGTGATGAATTGTGATGAGTGCGGCTTGGTGTTGTATAATGATGTTTGTTTGATGATGATTCATGAATGATGATGCAATTATGACAATTTTGTGATGATGATTATTATGACGATTTGCATCATGCATTCATGGCATAGTTAGGACTTCGGTCCATTTGGTGGCTTCAATCCCATTGTGTGGATTGAAGTGTTTTGTGACGTGCTCCAGTTCTTGTGTAGAATCGATCCTATTGGTGGGGATCTTTAGAGGGTGATGGCCCAGTGCCCATTAATTATGATGAATTGGTACCACATGCATGAGTCTATGATGTTGCATTGCATATTGTGTGGAATTGCATTATATTGACGTGATTGATGCATGAATGACGTTGTGAATGATTTGATGATGTTTGTGCTTATGCTTTATCTTTTGCTTATATCTTATATATCAATTCGTGATTACTCACCCTGCCTGTTTGAATGTTGCATCCACGTGGGTAACGTGCAGGTGATCAGGCTTAGCTCTCTTTGTGCTCGAAGATTTAGCTTTTGAAGTATTTTGATTTCTCCGTCAATTAGAGGGTCTTGCTCTGATATGTAACATCGGGTCGGGTCGTTTGAGTCGAACGATTTATGTGCTTTTGTTTTGTTGGCATGATGTTTCATGATGTTTAATGTTATGGAGTTTGGATTTATAAAAGTATTCTTTTAAACTTTGATTTCCGCTGCGAGATGTTTAAATAAATTCATGATGGTAAAACCCATGTTACGGAGCAGGTGATTACTTGATGTTTTGTGATGATGTGTGATGCCCTTTTGGGAATGTACTCTGATAAAATAATCGTATTTATTAGTGATGTTTGTTGGGTAGAAAAAGGGTGTTACAACATCCAATTCACTGGGCTTTACAATGTAGGCCTCCGTGCCACTCTCAAAGTGCGCTTCCTCCCACTCTAGGGGGCACTTAGACTCAAATCTTTCTTCCCCAATATCGTCGATCACGATGGTGTAGAGTGACCCCACGGCTTCATGCGTGGCGGGCATGACATAGTAAAACCTGTCCTTGAAGCACTAGACGGAATCTAAGTACGCCTTGAACAACTTCCTCGGCTGCTTCAAGGAAACCAAACTATGTCGCCCATTGTCAGTTGATCTTTGTAGATGGAACATACGGAAGAACAGGGGGAGAGTGGCCCTGATGCTAAGGTAGTCACACACGAGTTTGAACGTTCGCATGAAGGCCATCACGTTAGGGTGGAGCTGGGAGGGCGCCAGACACAGCCAGTCAAACACCCCCCATTGGAAGTCGTTGAAAGGGAGACGGATGCCAGCCTCCCTGAACGCGAACTCATCCATGGGAAACCTTATCCCCCGATAGCTCGAGCATATACGGTGATGCTCTCTGGGTTTAAAGACCGTCTAGTTGGCTTGTTCGCCTACGGTGATGTCCTCGACAATAATGAAGGCATCACTGTCGTTGAGGGCAAACCGCGACCTAATTCTTAAGGGCTCTTCCCTTGCCCAATCTGCGGGCGTACGCTTTGGCTCCTCCCCGGGTTGTTGTACGGGCTCGGGCAGGTTGGGTTTGGTATATATCTAAATAATGCCCGCGATCCTCACCGCCATTTTACCTGAAAAGCAGAGGAGCACGGTGAATTCGACTTCTGAAATCAAATCCACCCTTCCACCGTAAGTCAAGTGAAAGGGCGTGGAGGGCGCCGAGCAGCCCAGGTGACTCTCCCTGGCAAAAAAGGAAGGAAATGCCCAACTGACGTGATCCAACGGGCACGGGGCCCCTCGACAAGGCATTCATCGGCTCCCCAGGACAATCGTAGGCTCCCCAGGACATTCATCGGATCCCCAGGACATTCATCAGCTTCCCGGGACATTCATCGCATGTCCCCGGGGCATTCATCGCAAACTTCAGTAAGCTAGCGGAGTCCCCCAAAATCTCCGACACATACGCCGAAAACCTCGCGAGTGATGCGTGTTATCGGCAAGTATACAAATTACATCAGAGTAATATAAAAGATTTATCGATCCCACAGAGACCAATGTCAATCTATCGATTACTATTGTTACGTTGTTTATCTAAGGCTAATAAATCAGAGTAAAAGTTTTCCACAGAACGAATAAAATAGAAATAAATCAGATAAATATTATACTGGAATGTAATTCACATCAATCAAACAATACTCCTATCATCTAAATAGTAATATTTACGGGGCAATGTTTTCTTCTTTGAAAAAGAGTTAATTAAAAAGGATCCGCCGCGTTAGCATGATCGGAACAGACCTAACCTTTAATCTATACCAGTCGCTCAAGCTGCACCGGTCGCTCCTTGCGTTAAAGTGATAAAGTCCTTTTTTATGTAATTACCTCTAAGACTTAGTTAAAAAGTGCTTTCGACTGAAAATATTTTATACCAAAGGGTTTCCGGCATATGCTCGGCCAACCGGATCCTAAATCTATAAACGCGTCCGAAAATAGTTTAAAACCTCTTTCTAATAATATAAAACTTTCCTAGTTAATCAATAAAGTGCTTCCGCTGTATTTACTGATTAAAAACTAACAAACTCTTTTCTAAAATGTCGGACGGCTTTCGATCTTACCCGATCTAGTCACAATCATTACGCAAATAAAAACACGGTCTCATTTACGTAATGACCGATCAATTGAAGTTTAGAAGAGTTTAATTAAAATCAAAAACAGCCCCTAAAGTATTTCTAAAGAGATGACATATGGAGTACCGTCAGAATGAAGATCCTCACATCCCAGCAAGAGGGATTTAGCTAGACATAGTAATTGAAAACATAACGATAAATTGAATTGCAAAGTAAAACATTTTTAAGATAAAAAAATGTGCGAAGTGTGAGAGTGTATTTTGAGAGAGTGAACACAAGTGTCACGCTTAAGTTCAGTTCCAAAGGACACAAATCACACCGACAAATAAAATAATAAGGTAATGGCAGAGACAGAAAATAAACGAATATAAAGCAGTGCAGGAAAATAAATTAATATAAAAGCGATGCGGAATATAATAAAATGCAATTTTATAAAAGAAACCTGCTCCAAAGCAGAGACTGAATCTGGTACAAAGCTGGAAAGTAAATTGCGAGAAAGTAAATAACTTCTAACTATGATTGCTCTAATCTAACTAACAACTATAGTGCAATAGCCCCTCGATGTGACGGATTATTGCTCTACAAAGTGAACTCTATGCCTAAGGTTGGAAACTAGGATTGGATATCCAAAAAATGAAAATACAAGTCCTTATATAGAAAACTCAAAGTTGTAACTGCCTCTAATCATAATGAAAAACGTTTAAAAACTAATTTCTTCGAGTGTAACTGCTTCAGACTTTTCTGACCGTTTCCTCGTTACAACAGTCGGCGCCCGCCGACCCCTGCTCCGCGTCCGCCGAGTGCTTCTGAGGAATGAAACGTCTTATATGACCATTGGTATGTAAGTGAAACCCATAACACAGCTGGCGCCCTCTATGGCGTTCGCTGGGTGAAACGGCTAGTGTATAGTTTACACAGGAAATCTCCATTTTAGCTTCGTTTTGCGTCGTTTTCTCACTGTAAGCTCGAATCAGGCAATATATCTGAAAGTAAAACAAAATACCATAATAATAAAAGGGAAATAACAAATAAACCACTAAAAACATGTGAAATCAGAGTCAAATATACAGTGGAATTTGGGGTTATCAACGAGTGAAGCCTGAAAACTCATATACTTGCCGGAAAACTCACGAAAGTCACCGAAATATCTAAACGCTACCCTAAGATCTACGTCCCTTTTCCAGAAAATGAACGGTAAAATCAAACTGCAATAGAGGGGACGAGGAAACTTACTTGACGGTTAGGAGTGAGAATGTCAGGGAGTGGTTGACAACGGCGGCGGCGACGGTGATGTCGAGCACAAGAAGGAGCTTGAAGAAGACTAATCAGTGGGACGAAAGCGTGCAAATGACACGGACTCTTTACCTATTTATAATCCTAACACAGGACTCGAGGTGCCTCTAGGCACTTGAGTGCCCCTACTACTAGCCGCCCTAGGCATTGATGACTTGTGTCACGTGGCACCATGGATTCCCGCATACACCCCTTTAGCTCCCTACGTGCTCGAGACCTTAACGCGTCCACTTCTTTCCATCTCCCCGACAAAGGGTGACCCGTGGACGTCGACGTCCACCGCCAACCTGATCATTCGAGCACGAATTTCTCTATCTCCTCAACGAATGGGCTGACCCTTAAGTCATTACTCCGATACTTCGGAGCAACGGCTTGGGGGGCTCCTGTTTTGGACTAGGTCGGCGCCTGCCCATCAGTCGAACAGGCCCAACCCAATACTACTAAGCGGCCCATTAAGGCCCAATCCTCTCTCGTCTGGCACACTCAGATCCCATTGGTGTCGAGCAGAGACTTCATGACACGAGGAGAGGTCAAGGCTCTCCCCTCTGCGTACTCCACGTGCTCCTCCCGCAGGGACACGTCATCAGGTAACTACCCACCTCCGAAAGAGTCGGTTTGCCCACTTGCCGGAGATCTCGGGACAGGTATTCCAGGGCGAAGACCACGTGTTGGTGTTCTCTACGCCATGTAAGCCCTGGCAGTTATCTGCATTGGGCCTAGCAACCCAACCCAGTGCAGATGACCGTTTTCCCAACGCTGGGGGCACAATATAAAAACCCTCTCTCATGAGAGGGTCAGGTATTTTATTCTCATTCTTACTCTCACTTTTTGTACTTGCTTGCTCCTTCAGTCTCACAATAAATAATTTATTTGGAATAAAACAATGTTTCAAAATGAAGGATCTATTTCATTTTTCATTGAATATTTTTAATTCTACTCTCTAATTAATACTACTTAGATCATTCTCCATAGGGGTGGACAAATTTGAACCGTCCGATTGAAACAGACTTACCTGTTGTCTTTTTGTACAAATGGATCAGGTAGGGTCGGGCGTCGGGTTGATTCGGTTGGTTAATTTAGATAGTATAAAGTTTCTTCGGTCGGACTAAAATACTTATTTTGGATCCGTCGAAAATCGAAACCGATCAATTTTAATTAATATATATTTTATTTATTTTTATTACTATATACCTTACTCACTATAAAAATGAAATTCATAATGTTGCAGGATATTATCATTTTTATAATTTAATGATGACATTGTGTACTCACAAAAATACAAGACATACAATATAAAATTTTAAATATTGTTTAATTTATGATTTAAAGTATGATAATGATCAAAATTAATGTCAAATAATATTGAAAATATCATCACGTAATATTAATTTTTCTTTTAATAATAAGAAAATAGTTATTTAACTATTCTAAAAATTTGATATTTTTTATAAAAAATAAAAAATAGTCATTTCTATAAGTTTGTTCTAATAAATATTAAATCGACTAAACCGACCTGACGTAACCATTAAATTGATTTAACAGAATCTGATGAAAACCAATATTTTATCGGCCGAAATTGGGCCATAAAAATGAAATCGTAATTTGCATCAGATTTAACTTTAGGATCCAAAACCGAGCTAGTCATAATTTAAAAATAACCTTAATGATATAATAAACTTTAGAATAATGTTAATATATGTGTCATAAGAAGTTCTGTCCCAAATTATAAGTCACTTTGCAAAAAATATCTGTCCCAAATTATAAGTCACTTTATAATCCCAATACAACATTAATGGCATTTTTCCTAATATACCCTTAATTATTTATTTCTCTTTCTTCTTTTAATTCTATTAATTTCTCTTTCCTCTGTAATTAATGAAGGACAATATTGTAAAGTCATACATAATTTCTCTTTTCCATACTATTAGCTCCTAATTTCGACGCCTGACATTGGGATAAAAATCTCTCCCAAGAGAAAGAATAGGTGAAGTTTTTGTGAAGCTTCGACAGAAGTGTGGCTGTGAGGAAAGCTGGTCGAAAGTTAGCATTTTGTAGAAGAAAGAAGGTTTCAAGGATTTAGAAATATTTCTAAGAGTTTAGGAGAATTTTATACCAAGGTTTAAGAAAGGGTCGTTCGACACAAAGGTTTTTGAATTCAAAAACAAGAGGGAACAGTTATTCCTATCCAATTCTGAAGTGGGACATGTGGCGTTCATCCAAGAGCCCAAAGCATGCACAATGCCAAGTGTTTCGTCCTACATGATGACCCGTTAGTGGGAAGTTATTTTCTACCATTATAAATAGCAAGTTTTAAGAATACTTTTGGGTGTGTTCCATTTGTATACAAAATCCAGTGTGCTCAAAGTACCAGCGTAGAGAAACGAGCGTGTGAAAATGTATGTTGGAGTAACACCATTTTTTATGATTCAATGCAATTTACCAAGTTCTTTTTGTTAAAAGTATCTTTTAATTTCACAAAAGTTAAATTCCTGCATTTACCAGTCTTTTCGATTTAAACCTTTCTCAAAGTCTTTTACTTTTCGGTTACTTTAAGTTTCTTGAAAAAAATCCTTTTTCACTTCTTTACTTAGTCGAAACATAGAAGTTTACGTAAGAAATCAATTTAGCACATGTCTTAGGATTTGTGTGGTCGATCCTGCAAGTTACTCAGTTTTACGTGAAATTGATAGACCAGCGGTTGTTTACCATTTTTACCAGTAAACAAATTGGCACACCCGGTGGGACAGTGCTAAATAACATTTTTGGCAAAACTTAGAATTCTGTGATTTGAATATCCTTTTTGTGTCAAGTACTTCGTTGTATGTTATTAAGGAGTGGAAAGGTAGCCACCACAAACGAAGAGAGACCAAAAAGAAAATATACGAGGAAAATGGCAAGTCAGCCAAATAGTTCAAATCCTCAAACTACATCTGGTGTCAATGTAGAACCAACCCCCATGTCTTCGACTGGAGGACCCACCGTTCTTGCGTCTGCATCCGAAACTATGCCTTTTATGGCTAGTTCGACACCAACATATTCCATACCCCATACTGAACCAGTCTTGACATATGTGGGGCCAAGGGGACCCCCAGTAACTCCTCCTCCGATCGGAACGTCTACTTATCGACAGTTTCCACCACCAGGTTTTTCAATGCCCTTAAATGGTCGAGAGCAGCCTTATGGGATGCCAACTTCCATGATGATGAATTTACAAAATGCCCCCCTAGTGTATTCTGAACCCGTAATGACATCACCTTTACAAGGGCTGGGGTCTGGAGTAAATATGGGTCGAAACTAATCCTTAGGAGTAGGATGTTCAACCCAAGTGCCAGGTTTGACGAATACCACGGCAGCCTATTTAAGGCAGCAAATGGATGAAAGTAACCACCAAATGGTCCAAATGATGTCTCAAACCATCGGGGAAATCTTTCAGCCTCTAATCCAAAATACTAACCAGACCAATCAGCAAATGGCTGCGCAGATGACGCGTCTTGCATATTTCTTTGGTGTTTCTAACCCTCTTTGACACCCTTAAAGAGAGTATATTGCAGCGAACCAAGGGGTGGTATTCGAAGAGGACCTCACTATTACCCAAAATCAACAAAATCCAAGGAATATTCCTCAAGTAAACGCACCAAATCAGGTAGCAGTTGAACCCCCTAGGATTGAACAGCCAGTGCCTGTAGGAGATCAACCAAGGGTGGTTTTGGTGAATAGAAATCAGGATGTTGATGATGTCGTACAACAAGTTCGACGTAACGATATGGCGGCAAATAACAATCTGGCAGCTATGATCGAAAGGATAATGGTCCAAAATGGGGTAAATGTGGGTTTGCAAAGGCCAAATTACACATCCCCATTGTCAGAATACATTCTCCAGTCAGAGTTACCCCCTAGAACAAAAGTCCCTAAGTTTACTAAGTTCTCTGGGGATACCACTGAATCCACCGTCGAACACGTGGCTCAATACGTGATAGAGGTTGGGGAAATCGCAAATAATGAGAACCTTGGATAAAATACTTTCCAAGTTCTCTGACGAAGAATGCCTTCATGTGTTTTACAACTATGCCACCTAATTCAATCCACAATTGGACCCAATTAGAACGGTTGTTTCACGAACAGTTCTATATGGGACAAACTAAGATTAGTTTGAAAGAGTTGGCTAGTATTAAACGTAAATTCACAGAGCCAATTGATGACTACCTAAATAGATTCTGACTGCTCAAAGCTAGATGCTTTACACAAGTACCAGAGTACGAGTCAGTTGAAATGGCTGTTGGAGGCCTAGATTATTCTATTAGAAAGAAGTTGGATACGCAGTATCTTAGATATATGGCCTAACTAGCCGATAGGGTTCGACAGTTAGAACGTCTGAAGGAGGAAAATGCAAGGGTAAATAAGAACATGAGGGTGTCTTACGTCGAAGTTAATAACGACGACGAAAAATATCATGATGAGCCAGTTAGTTTTGACGAAGGCGAGATCGATCTTGCTGAGTCGAAACAAGGTCCACCTTACTCTTGTAGGTTGCTGGTACCTTCGAATGGGAAAAATCCTATCGAAACTGAGAAAAATGACAAATTCCCCAAGAAAACTTATACTTTTGATGTTACTAAATGTGACGAAATTTTCGATTTGTTAGTTACGGATGGTCAGATGATAGTGCCACGCGGTGCTAAATTGCCTCCTTTAGAACAAAGGAAAAAAAGAGGGTTTTGTAAATATCATAATTTCTTGGGCCATAAGACTTCTCAATGTTTTTTTTAGGGATCTTGTTCAGAACGCAATTCAGGAAGGAAGGCTGAAGTTTGGAGAGAAGTCCAAAAGTCAAATGAAGATCGATTCAGGCCCCCTGCAAGTAGCTGATGCTCATTATACTGGGCAAACGGAGGTCCATATGCTTGAGGTTGTTGAAGGCCTCAACAATGATTTCAATGTGATTGAGATCGCTGATGATTTTAATAATGAAACAGTCATGGCCAGGGTTACTGAAAATCTTGACCAGAAATTCCTAAGGAGCTTGGTTATTGGTGCTGTCAAAGGATTCACCAACAACGCTACTGATGGTGTTGAGATTATTGAAGGCGCTGACAAGGGAGTTGCTGCGGATTCCTAGAAGATGATGGTAACCAAGGAAACCGCTGATGGTTTCATCCAGATGGATAAGGCTACTGAGAGCCTACAGATGAAATTCTGCAAGCTTGACATCACTGAGGATGTCGAAATGGAAGTTAATATGGTGGAAATTTCTGAATAGGCACCAATGGAAGTCGGCGAGGAACGACGACAGGAAGAATACAATAAGCTGGCCTTCCCAAAAGAGGAAGAAAATTTGGTTGATTTCATACACAGATGTCAACGAAAGGGATCTGAAGTAATGCTTTGCCCTAGGTGCAGCGCTGTGTTTGACAAAAAAGCGGCACAGAATCTTGAAGGGGTACGAAAGGCTAACCAAAAGTGGGAGAAGGCCAATCATGGCCCAAGAAGTTTTGACCCAAGAAGGTCTGAGTCGAAGGCTAGAGCACCAGGAGCAAGGTCTGCTACCTTCAAACCATTTGCTGAACTTTCTAACGGCAAATGGGTAAAACCAAATGAGAACAGGCAGAAAGGTCAGCAGAAGTGGAAAAACTTCAATGTCAACAGGGACTCTTCGATCACCTGTCGCAAGGAGTTTCAATCCTCCAACAAAACTGCCCACATTTCTGAGAACTACAAAGGGAAAAATCCTATGCCAAGGTCACAGTGGAGGAGGGAGCAACGAAGGAGGAAAGCCCAGAGGGAGGCCGAGTCGAAGGATAAGGCTGAATCAAGCACACACCTACCTGCTGGAAACAACGGAATGGGAGGAACTGTCGAGAAGTTGCCCATTGGGCTAAAATTATTTAAAACTGAAGTCGAAATAGCTAAAGAAAAACATGATCAGGCCATAGCGGAAGACGAGATGATGACAGACAATTTCGACTCGGATTCTAATGCTTCGTTGGACATCATCATGAATGTGGTCTCAGTATTGCCTAGGGAATTTGACCAAATCACAGAGGTTGAGGAAGGTGATGATTATTTTGAAGCTGAGATGGCAGTACACAAACCAGTGTGCTACTATATAATGAACAATGGTTGCGTCGAAGAGCAGAATGCCTTCTTTAAACATCCAGATGAGGCTATGAAAAACCATCTGAAGCCTCTATTCATCACTGGGAAAGTCGAGAATATTCCAGTGAACAAGATCTTCGTTAATTGCGGCGCTACAGCGAATCTGATGTCGCACCATATCTTGAGAAAAATAGGAAAATATGATATGGACACCAAACCAGATAACATGCTTCTATCGAATTATGAAGGGAAAACTGGCACCACTTTGGGTGTTATGCAGGTTGACCTAACTGTTGGGACGGTGACAAGACCTACAATTTTTATGGTGGTCGAAACAAAGGCAAGCTATAATCTGCTTTTGGGACGCGAATAGATACATGGAATTGGGGTTATACCATCTTCTATGCACCAAAGGATCACCATATAGAGGACAGGTGGTATTGTTGAGAACATTGAAGCTGATCAAGGGTATTTTAAGGCCCCAATCAATTATCTCGACAGGCGCCAGTTTGATAAGCACTTGGTAAATATTGCTCTATGTAGTCCTGCCGAGTTTGCTTTTACCCCAGATGATGAGGCATATTGTTCATTACATCTGCACCCTGTCAATGGATTTCGATGGGATAGGGAAGTAGTAGGTGAGGATGATTTCGCATATCCTGCGCCTGTACCTGGGATGACCCCAATAGGTTGGGGAAGTGAGTTCAGTGATGATGTCTGAGCTCAAAGTAATGAGAAAGATTTTGGCTTATATAGCCGAGAACAAGTTACAAGCGGCCTTAGAGGCTGAAGTTAAAAACATGGCCGATAAGGCCATCATTAATTCAAGCAAAGGAGGTCCTGGCAAGGATTTCGACCCAGAACCGCCTGATCAGGTTCAGGATGAAGAACAGAGGCTCGATGCTATTTATGATGATGAGCCTTTGGGTTTTGAGAAGGATTTATTGGCAAACAATGTTCGAATGCTAGCGCAAGATCCTCTTGAAGAAATCGACCTGGAAGAGGGGGCAGTGAAAAGGCTTACTTACATCAGTGTCAACATTGCTCCACAACTCAGAGTCGAAGTAATCCAACTATTGAAAGAGTTCTGAGACTGTTTCGCGTGGGATTACGACGAGATGCCTGGTTTAAGCAGGGAGTTGGTCGAACTGAAGCTACCAATCAAGTCTAGGAAAAAGCCGATCAAACAAAATCCCAGAAGGTGTGCACCAGTGATCCTTTTGAAGATATAAGTGGAAGTCGAATGGCTTCTTCGTTGCAGATTTATTCGAACGGCCAGGTATGTCGAATGGCTTGCAAACATAGTACCTGTTATAAAAAGAATGGGACTTTGAGGGTTTGCATAGACTTCAGAGATCTGAATGCTGCGACCCCAAAGGATGAATACCCAATGCCTATGGCGAAAATGTTAGTCGATTGTGCCGCTGGCCACGAATACCTAAGTATGCTCGACGAGTATTCTGGGTATAACCAAATATTTATTGCTGCAAATGATGTCCCTAAAACGGCGTTTCGATGCCCTGGGGCCTTAGGCACCTACGAATGGGTGGTTATGCCTTTTGGCCTAAAAAATGTTGGGGCAACATATCAAAAAGCGATGAATACAATCTTCCATGACTTCATAGAAACTTTTATGAAAATTTACATTGATGATATTGTTGTGAAGTCTATTTCGGGGGAGACCCATATTGACCATCTTCGACAGTCATTCGAAAGGATGCGAAGACATGGTCTTAAAATGAATCCTCTCAAATGCGCTTTTTGTGTGTAGGCGGGAGACTTTTTAGGCTTTGTGGTCCACAAGAAGGGGATCAAAATCAATCAAAATAAGACCAAAGCCATCATGGAAGCGAAAGCGCCATCAACAAAAAAGGAACTACAGTTGTTGTTGGGAAAGATTAACTTTTTGAGAAGGTTTATATCAAATCTCAGCGGGAAGACTCAAGCCTTTTCACCTCTACTCCGGTTGAACAAGGAAGGATTCGACTAGGGGCAAGCCCAACAAGAGGCCTTCGACAAAATCAAAGAATATCTGAGTCATCCTCCAATATTGGCACCACCTTAGAGAAAAAGGAGTATGAGATTGTACATAGTTGCGTCGGACAAAACCTTAGGGAGCATGTTGGCTCAAGAGGATGAAAATGTCGTCGAAAGAGCCATTTATTACCTTAGTCGGGTTTTGAATGATGCGGAAACTAGGTATAGCATGGTTGAGAAATTATGTTTATGCTTGTATTTCTCTTGTACAAAGTTAAAGCAATACATAAAGCTAGTTGATGTTTATGTTTCGTCTCATTTCGATATTATTAAACATATGTTATCCAAACCTATTTTGCATAGTCGAATTGGTAAATGGGCCTTGGCATTAACTGAATACTCCCTAACGTACAGACCTTTAAAGGCCGTCAAGGGACAGGTGGTAGCAGACTTTATTGTCGACCACTCTATAAATGAGAATGTGTCGAATTACCTTGAACTTGAACCTTGGAAATTATATTTTGATGGTTCAAGTCATAAAGATGGCACAGGTGTAGGAGTTTTAATTATTTCTCCTAATAAAATCCCAACAAAATTCAAATATAAAGTTGAAGGCGTATGTTCAAACAACGAGGCTGAATATGAAGCCTTAATAGCCGGACTTGAAATTTTGTTGGAATTGGGGGCGACTCGAGTCGAAATAATGGGAGATTCAGAGTTAGTCATCAAACAGATTACAAGGGAATACAAGTGTGTAAAAGAGAATCCCATCATGTACTTTGTTATAGTCAATAGACTACTGAAAAAATTCGAGATGGTGAGCATACGACATATACCTCGACTGGAGAACCATGTGGCCAATGACTTGGCTCAAATTGCATCTGGGTACAAAATTTCGAAGGAAAAGTTGCAAGACGTAATCGAGGTTGGAGGTAGGGTTGTATCGACCAAATTATCCCTATCAGACTTGGAAGCTACAAAGTTAGGATACGCTGATAAGGAAAATTTTGAAATCCTGGTTGTGGATAATTTGACGAACGAAGATTGGAGGAAGCCAATAGTGGAATACTTGCAAAATCCAATATCACCCAGAGAGCGGAAAACAAGGTATCGTGCTTTGAGCTATGTTCTTTTGGGTAATGAATTGTTTAAAAAGACTCCTGAAGGAGTCTTGCTTAAGTGACTTAGTGAATCAGAAGCATATTTAGCCCTTTCGACTGTCCATGGTGGGGCACATCAGGTAGGCCATAAGATGAAATGACTTTTGTTTTGACAAGGCATGTAATGGCCTACCATGTTAAAAGACTGTATCGAATTTGCTAAAGGCTGTCAAGAGTGTCAAGTGTATGCAGGCATACAACATGTCCCAACAAGTGAATTACACTCTATAGTCAAGCCATGGCCCTTTAGAGGTTGGGCTTTGGATTTGGTTAGTGAGATTCGGCCAGCATCATCTAAGAGTCAAAGATACATTTTGGTAGGTATTGATTATTTTACAAAATGGATTGAGGCTATACCTTTACCAAATGTCGACCAAGAGGATGTAATCGAATTTATTAAGAAGCACATTATCTATAGATTTGGAATTCTAGAGAGTATTACAACGTATCAGGGATTTGTTTTTACTGGTCGAAAGATCCAGGAATTTGCTAAAGAAATGGGTTTCAAATTGTTAACCTCTACACCCTATTATGCTCAGGCTAATGGTCAAGTAGAAGCAGCGAATAAGGTAGTGATTGGGTTGATTAAGAAACATGTGGGAAAAAGGCCGAGAAATTGGCATAAGACATTAGACCAGGTTCTCTGGGCATGTCGAACCTCCCCCAAAGATGCAACTAACACTACTCCTTTTCGTCTGACTTTTGGCCATGATGCAATTTTACCTATAAAAATCTACTTACAATCAACAAGGATTCAAAGGCATCACGAGATCCCTTCAGAATCTTATTGGAATATGATGTCGGATGAGTTAGTAGATATGGATAAAGAAAGACTTAATGCCTTGGAGTTGTTAAAAAGGCAGAAGAAAATGGTAGAAAAGTCTTATAATAAGAAGGTTAAAGTTAAGACTTTCTCTCCTGGAGAATTGGTTTGGAAATTGATTTTGCCTATGGATCGAAAGGTTAGGTCCTTAGGGAAATGGTCCCCTAAGTGGGAAGGGCATTTTTCAGATCAAACAAGTATTTTCAAATGGTGCTTATGAGGTTGAAGAGTTAGGCCAATATATGAGAGTCTTGAAAGTTAATGGTAAGTATTTGAAAAAATATAAACCTATGCTTCAAGAACTAAAAATTATCTATGAGTAATCGCAGAAAAAATAAGTCAAAGCCAACATGGTATAACATTGTCAGAATGGCTCAATTCATTACATAAACGCCTTAGAAGGCGGAGAAACATTATGCTAGTAATAAATAAATTAAAACTGCAAATTAAAAGGGGAGTTTTTTTCTTCATCTCAAGGTACTCCGACTTTTGGAGCTCAAGGCGTCTCTCGCATAAAGTTTTATCAAGCTTTAGTGTTGCAACCTCTCCCTCTAACTGTCGAGCCTTATCAAGAAAGTTTAGAGCGAACTTTAGTTCTTTGACTATTTCAAATTCATTAGAGTCTCCCAGTTCAGTGTTGCGTTGTTCAGCCTTGGATATTTTGGTTTACAGTTCTTTAATTTGTTTCTTCCATTTAGCAATATCTGCTTTATTGCCCTCGATCTCCTTAGCATGTTACTTTTTTATCTGCTCCAATTCTCCTACCCTAGCTTCTGACTCAGCAGCCGCCGTCCATGCAGCAGCCTCACTCCCAGACTTAGTTTCCAGTGCATCATTAATTTGAGGCAGTTATTTTAGGTCGGTAGCAATTTGATCAATCATAGTGCCAAGTTTCAAAATGATGGTGGCGATTTCAGGAGAAACAGTTTGAAGATTGACTTGCTTAAGAAGGGTCTTCAATTCAAGCGATGTAGTGGCCTCAGATTCCAAAAGATTGAAGAGGTTACCTTTGAAGATTTTTTCTTTGATCTTTAAAAGGACCTCATTTGGAGGGTTGCTCAAAGGATAACCCCAGAAGCCGTCGAAGCGCTCACACTGCTATCAGAGGAACTGCCCCGTTTGCTGAGAACAATTTTTAGGTACTCACGAGGATTGGTGGCCTTGAGGCGTTTAAGATCTTCCTCAGAGTAAGCAAAAAGTGTTTCTGTCGAAAGTTTGGCACTCTCTGCAGTTATAGTAACTTTGGGGGCAGCAGTATGTTCTTCTTGGACTTGCTCCTTAGCAGGTTCGCTGTTGGCTTTATCTTCAACGCCCTTACCATCACCTTCTTGGTCACCATCATCATCATCATTGTCATTACCTTCATCATCATTATCATTTCCGCCAGCCTCATGTAGCGCGAGTTTTATGTGTGGTTGCGAAGCACTATCGCTTTTGGGGTACTACAGTTCGATTCATTTTTTATCCTATTGAAGCTGATGAAGGAAGGGAAATAGATGGCTCCAATTAACCCTGCTTGCAAACTAAGTTTAAACAGATAACCGTTAGTTTACAGATGCTACAAAGATTGTGGGTCTCTCTTAGGTTATGTTGTTAAGAACACAGGATCTAGACTATTGGTAGGATGTTAGGACTGATGCTTTTCGATTGATGTATGAAGGTGTGGGATTTTGGGTTTTTGATTAGTGTGCTCGCTAAAATTTTTCAATCTTATGCCTACGTATTCCCGGGATAGGGAAATCAGAGCGATCGTAGTTCCTCCTATTCTATGGGAGGAAATGGTGTTTTGGTGTCTTGTTTAAAGCCCAAGACGTGAAGCTAAAGGTGGTTTATATCTTGTTCAAAGCCCAAGATGTGAAGCTGAAGGTGGTTTGTATCTTGTTCAAAGCCCAAGATGTGAAGCTGAAGGGTCTATTTGTATCTTGTTCAAAGCCCAACATGTGAAGCTGAAGGGTCTATTTGTATCTTGTTCGAAGCTCAAGATGTGAAGCTAAAAGGTTTTGACTTTAGAGAGAATTTGTCACCTCTAAAGGGGTCTGTTTGTCACAACTGTTAGGTGACTGATTATAAAGGAGAATTACTTTAACAGGGATATGTGAATCTAGTAATGCCATAATTTCCTTTATAGGAGATTTTTAACCTGAAGGAGAAGACTTTAATTCAGTTTAGAGCAATGCCATCATTCCTTAGGAATTTATCATGCTAAAAGAGGGACAGTGGCGTGGATGTAAATAATCCAGAGGCTTGCTGCTTACAACATTTAGACGGGGGAAAGAGGAGTTGTTGATGTTTGTATACTGTGAGCAAGGCACATATTTTGATGCTAAAAGGTTGATTAACTCAACCGGGGTTTCCTTATACAAAGCCTAAGAGGAGGCTATTGACCCAACAAGAGGGAGTTTTTATGGGTCTCGTACGAAGCCCGAGAGAGAGGCTAAAAGGGTTGACTCAACAAGAGAGTGCTAACAAGTAACCGACTCAACAAGAGAGTTCTTTTGTATCTCGTACAAAGCCCGAGATGGAGGATAAAAAGGGGGATGACTCAACAAGAGAGTGTTTTTATATGTGTCTTGTACGAAGCCCAAGACGGAGGCTAAGGGGGTTTGACTCAACAAGAGAGTCTTCGTACCTCGTACGAAGCTCGAGATGGAGGCTGAAAAATGTTTGACTCAATAAGAGAGTCTTTTATACTCAACAAGAGAATGATTTTGTATCTCGTACGAAGCCCGAGATAGAGGCTAAAGGAGGATCGACTCAACAAGAGAGTCCTTTTATACTCAACAAGAGAGTGTTTTTGTATCTCGTACAAAGTCCGAGATAAAGGCTAAAAATGTTTGACTCAACAAGAAAGTCTTTTATACTCAACAAGAGAGTGATTTGTATCTCATACGAAGCCCGAGATAGAGGCTAAAATGGTTAGCTCCGCTGGGGAGAATCATTGTACAAAGCCCAAGAGGAGGCTATTGGTGTCAGTAACTGTTTCAGTTGAGTGACATGTCCAGTATGTTGGTTAAAAGAGAAAATCAGTTCTTATAAAGAGACTGATTCCAGGTGAGGTTGTACTTTGGTACTTATCAGAAGATCGGGGTTATTTCCTGTTCTTTAAGGAAATGGGAAATCCAAAGGGTATTGAGACTGTCCAAGTCTAGAGTTTCATCTTTTGTACAATGCCTAAGAGGAGGCACGGGCGTTAAGGGATGAGTACTAACCCTCAAATGGCCAGAGTTTTGACGCTGGAAAGACTGCTCTAGCAAATGATGACTAAGTTCTATCTTATACCTTTAAGAGGTCGTCAGGGTCCTTGTATTAAGCCCAAGAGGAGGCATGAGAACGTCTAAGAAGCCGAAGGGTCCTTGTACAACGCCCAAGAGGAGGCGGAGATACTTTTAAGAAGCCTGTGGGTCCCCAAGCCCCGAGAAGTTCAAGACATGCCATTCACAGAGAATAGATCAAGCCAAGAAAGTCCGAGAATTTGGAAGAAACTCAAGAGATGCCATTAATTTGGAAGAAATTCAAGAGATGCCATTCACGGAGAAAAGATCATCTCTGGGGAGTTAGAGTTTATTTGACGATTTTTAAGGGTGCTTTTAAGAAGCCTGTAGGTCCCCAAACCCCGAGAAGTTCAAGACATGCCATTCACAGAGAATAGATCAAGCCAGGAAAGTCCGAGAATTTGGAAGAAACTCAAGAGATGCCATTCACGGAGAAAAGATCATCTCTGGGGAGTAGAGTCTCTTTGATAACTTCTAAGGGTGACAGTCTGAGAAAGGGTTCACCGAGAATGCTGCCTTTCACGTCTCCATATTGTTTAACCCTAAGAGGAGGGAAGACTGTATCTGGTAATCCTATGGGGACCTAGTTTTGACTGTATCTAAGAGCGATCAACGGGGCTTTACCTAGTGCTAGATGTAGTTGTCGGGGAAAACTCTAAATAACTATACTAGTATTACACAGTTGATATTTGACAAGTATATAAAAGTTTATGAAAGAAGACTTACAGTGAGCAGCCCCACAATACAGTTATATATATATATATATATATATATATATATATATATATATATATATATATATATATATATATATATATATAGATATATATATATATATATATATATATATATGAAAGCGGTTAAAGAAAGTGGGTAAACACTTACTCGGTTGTAGAGCTTCCATGCTGTTTTGTTAGTTGTTCAACAAAGAAAGCTTTGATAACAATATTATATTCAAAATCAAAGGAGAAAGTTCTTTGAAAAGGAAAATTGGGGCTTACAGCTCAAGGAGAGGCCCAGGGTTTTATCAGTGATCGCACTGTCGAATTTGTACAGGGACTTATACAAGTGACTAAGGCCCAAAAAAGATTTTATGTACAAAGGGATGGGTCTTACACACTCTCAAGAGGCCCAAAGGTTTATTTTTGTACAAGTGGTGGGGCTTATAGCTCAAGGAGAGGCCCAAAAAATGGTTTTTGAACTGGCGATCGCACCGAGATTTTCTTTTAACGCAGAGGGACTTATACAATATCTGATGCCCAAAATAGCTTTGGTTAAAAGGGGGTTGGTTCTTACACTCTATTAGAGGCCCAAAGGTGTTTAAAGAAAAAGAATGGGGCTTATAACACGAGGGTAGGCCCAAAGGTTTGATTTGTTAGAAAGGCGACGACCGCGCCGAATTTTTTGACGGTATCGGGACTTATACAATACACTGAGGCCCAAATTATTTTGGTTTTCTAAAAGGGTTGGGTCTTACACTCTACTAGAGGCCCAAAGGGTTTTGAAAAAGTTTGATGAGGGTTGAATTAATCAAAAACCCTAATTTGTTTCCAAAATGTATTTTAATTGAATAAAAATTCAATTAAAATGATCAAAATTGTTAAACATGTGGAAAACAAATTGTGATCTTGGATTAATGTTACAAAAATCAAGTTTTGACCTACAAAAAGATTAGAAGTCATTAAAATTTGCAAAATCAAGAAGGAAAAATATTTTAAATGTAAAAAACAATTAAAATATTAATTCTTTGCAAAAATATCAATTATATGAAATAAATAATATTTTTGGGATTTTTTGGTAAAATAAAATATTTTAACATTTTTGTGAATTATTAAAAAAAGAATCAACTCAAAATCATTAAAACTCAGAGAGAAATTAATTTTTGAATCAATTAAATAAAATCACAAAATTCAAAAATTCAAATATTTGAAAAAGGGCGCCAAGAACATGGCAAGAACACGCGCCCTTCCTCTGTTTCTGCAGATTTGCATTTTCTATCCAATCTCACTGAATACTTGATTATATCATGCAATCTACATATCAATCTACTCGTTTCAACCTCATGATCATGACTATGGTCTTTAATTTCATTTATTTTAAACATGGAATAAGAAATCAAAGAGAAACCTCAAGAATCCTAAAATTTGCATGAAGGTTCAGAAATTCCATACACGATTCAAACAATGTAATTAATTGAGGGAAAACACTCCATGCATGATTATGAACATATGGCCAAATTATTGTGGAGCAAAAATTGCATGGATCATAGAGTTAGAAGAGCTCATGCTTACCACTTGCAGCTGGTGATCGTGTTTTGTTTAGAGGTGTTACAACTTGGTTCGAAAGTTATGGACAGCTTCCCTAGGTGCTATGGAGTGTGTCTGGATGCTTGGAGTGGATTGATTTGAGTTGGAACTTGATTTGGCACCTCAACTGCAAATCTGTCAAAGGCTTGAGCAGTTGGCTGGTGATTTTGTGATTTTGGTGTTCCAGATGTTATGTGAGTGTTTGGATCACTTCTATATCATGTTTATGAGGGGTGTGTGTGTGTGATTGGTTTGATTGGAATTGCTCTCAAACTCAAAACCCGATAGTGACTTGCTTTGGAAGGCAAAATTGGAGTGAAGAATGAGATTTTGAGAAAAGCATCTGTTTGATGGATTTAGTGTACTCAAACTGACCACAAATGAGCTCTATTTATAGTAGAGCAAGTTTATTTTGCAAGGAATAGTGAATGGCAACTGCTGCATAGGTTTGGCCAATGTTGAGCAATGAGAATCCAAGTCTCCTCAAGCCATTGACTAGAGGTTAGGGCACAGGCTGCTGGTTCCCTTGGTCTTGGATAAGTCTTGACTGAATTCAGTTGGCAATGGCTCAGTCCATGTCACCTTGGTGTATGCATTGAATGCTCCAAAACAAAATTGGAGTCTTGTCCCCTCTTTAGGGATTTCTAGGTTTGGTATGCTATTTTTGGTTCCAAAGACTTGGGAGGCTTGGGATTAGAGTTGGTTCCTCCTTGGTCCCTCTTGAGGTGTTCAGATGGATAGAGTTGCTTGCCCTTTGCAAAATTTGGGCAAATCAAGCAAAACTCCAAAATCTGCCTTGCTTTGGCAGTTTTCAGCAAGGCATATTGCCATTGTCATATCTCATGGCCCAAGTGGAATTTGATGGAGTTCTTGGCCATTTTGGAAAGCCCTCATATGATACAACAACTGTTTGATCATAATTGGTTTTGATACTTTTTGGATCCAAGTGAAAAATGCCCCTACATTTGGAAAAAAGTGAAGGCAGATTCTAACTTAGTGAAAATTTCACTAAGTGTTGGAAAAAAGTGACATTTTCACTTTTTGTGATTTTGATCATTCCATAACTCAAAATCCATGATGAATTCGAATGAGGTGTAGTTGAAGCTTTTGTAGAGGGTAATGAGACCTACAATTCCAGCTTTGGATGGGGAAAAATGACCTTGTGGTTTAGGAGTTATGATCCTCCAAAGTTGGTACCCTAGCCACTTTGTTCCATAACTTAGAAAATTTTCTAAGTTTTTTATGGTTACCCCTTTTACAAGTTATCCAACTTTTCTTGATTTTTCTTGATGAATGATGATTCCAATCACACATTAACATCATTTTAGGGTTAAGGAACCATAATTGTGAAAAATCTAAAAAAGTGAAAGTTTGACTTTTGTGCACAGTTGACTTTTTATCTGATGAATTCCAAAATGTGTGATCCTCTATGAAATCAAGTCCTTGACCTAAATTAAACTTGATGGATTGATTTCATAGGTGTTATAGGGTGTATTGAATCATGTCCTAGGGTTTGGGAGCATGTCCCGGTCAAAAGTCAAAGATACAGTTGACTTTTTCTGCGAAACCCTAACTGTGGTTCTGATGAAATTGAAACTTGTTACTCAAGCTTCTTGGATCAATCCATTGTTGAAAATGGATCAATGTGATGTATTTGAGACCCTCAAATTCCTTCTTGAGGTCTTGGCTCATGTTTTGTCCCAAAAGTCAACTTAGGGGTGAATTAGGTTAAGAAACCCTAATTCCTGATTTTTTGATGAATGCATCCCCTGAGGCTAAATTGACTTGATGATTGGGTTCATGAGATCCCTTGGAACATCATAGGTTATGCTTTGAAGCATTGGCTCATGCCCAGAGGAGAATTTCCATCTGGAGGCCCTGGTCGACCAAACCCTAATTTGGTGACATTGGCGATCTTAAGGCTTGATCCACCTAGAAGGGAGAATCCTTGTGCTTAATCCTTGAAGTGGGAGTCCTCTTGATCCTTTGTGGATGTTTGAGAGGTTAGAAAAGTTGAAGATCATGTCATTTCTTTATTGATCCTTTGTCTAAGAGCTCTGAGAGGGCTTGAAACCCTAAGTCTGATTGTAGTGGATGCTCACCCATCTTTGGGGAGACTAATGGTTCATCCATATTGTGATGATGATTTGACAATGATGGGAAATCTTAGTGGTAAAAATTTGGGGTATGACAGATGCCCCTATTTAATCTTCTTGGACCCGAAGGTGTGAATGGCGAAGGTATTCGGGCATTCGGGCATTCGGGGTGCAAGAGGATTAAATATCGGAATACCCGAAATTTTGATGGTGGTTATGAATGGCAGTTCACGCATCCTTCTTATTTTGCTAAGCAATGATGCTTAGAAAAGGTAAACTTCCCCTCGATCCTGGTTTCCTACCAAGGAACTGGTCTTAGTTTCTAAAATAAACTTCCCCTCGATCCTGGTTTCCTACCAAGGAACTGGTCTCAGTTTCTGATTTAAACTTCCCCTCGATCCTGGTTTCCTACCAAGGAACTGGTCTTAGTTTCTTTTGTCAATAAACTTTATCGACAAGGGACGCTATGCGTAGCGGTTTTCCTCAAAATTCTCGCCGAATTTTCCTGGGGAGATGCTATTTGATGGAAAAAATTTTGATGTCAGACTTGCTGGGGAACCCATCTGTCTGAATTGTAGAGGTGTACAAACTTCTCTGTTGGAGACGTCATTTGTCGACTCTACTGGGGAAAGCAGGTCTCTTGAGAGACTGTTGTCGCTTGGGGATATTACATCATACTTTTCTTCGAGATCTTCTCGGAGAAATGCCATATGATGCGATCCAATTTTGAGGTGCTGATGACTTCATTAACATCGACTCTCCAGAGAGCAAAATCAATGTGTTGTTGAAAGTCTTTAGTTGTGAGTCTTTCTCTGGGGATTTTCCTTAATCTGGGAAAGCGAAGACATCATCTTTAATGGCGAAGAATGATACTAGCTGAGGGTTCTCTAGTTTTTCAGAGGTTCAAGTTATCAAAGTGGTCAAGGGCCGACTTCATCCCAGAAATAAACTGGAGGAGAGAGGTAGTGCAGACGCAACATTTCCTGACGAGGAAAGAACCGACAACTCGATTGTGAAGACTTTTATCCCTAGGGGACAAGACCGACTAGAGTGATAGTGATGCAATATGAATGCAAATATAAATCAATAATGCATGAAGTATGTATGTGTATGCTAACAAAACTGACACGACATACAAACTAGTGGATGAACATGACTGGATACTCGGCCACTGCAGGGGACAAAAAGTATCGCTGGTTTAAGATAGTAATTATGCCTTGCTTAGGAGAAGTAGTCCCTGCGGGGAACAACTGTTGGTCGGGCTTAGGAGGTAAGAACTCTGCCGAGGATGTCAGATGGAGTATTCGCATCTGACATAGTCGATCCTTCCTTCAAGCGCACTGGTTTAGAAGGAGTACTTTGATTCTGCACTTTGAAGCTCGCTTACTTCTGGAGAAGCGATTGATGTTCTTTCGATGTTCAACAGTCAAAAGAATTACCATCTTTATGTTAAAAGCAGAAAAAGTTTAACAAGTAAATTCATTTTTGTTTTATTTCAAGAATCGTTAATCATGTTAAAATGTCGTTCTATAAAGCTAAAACAAATAAGAATTGTAAACAAAAGCACAGGGGCTCAAATTGTATTGATAGGATAGAAACCAGCCAAACGCGTGATTCCATAGAGTATTTACAAAGTTTGAAAATGGTAATTTAAGGGAAAAGGGCTACATTGAAACATAACGACCGTTATCCTTCTACCAACTTTGAATTATGGACATCCTGAGCTTCCGTCGAAGATGACCGTGACTGGAGTTTTTTTATGGATGGCAGGACTGCCGCTAGGGAATTTGCCCCTGTTGGACGTAGTTACTTGCCATTATCCCTAATTTTTCCTGGATTGTACTGTGATGTTTCTAATCCACCGGGATGATTTTTGATTATGTCTCTAATTTTTTCCTGGACCGCCCTTTCGGGTTTTTAATCCACCGAGACGTTTTTTTTAGTTTAGGCGAAGTATTTCTTGACTACATCAACATTTGTGGGGTAGGCAAATTCCTCTCCGTCCATGGTTGCAAGTCTCAAGGCGCCGCCTGAGAAAGCTTTCTTGACCACATAGGGGCCGTCATAGTTTGGAGTCCATTTGCCCCGAGAATCAGTGAGAAATGATTGTATCTTTTTGAGCACAAGGTCTCCTTTCCTGAAGACACGAGGTCAGACCTTTTTGTCGAACGCCTTCTTTATTCTTTGTTGATACAACTGACCGTGGCATAGTGCCGTGATTCGCTTTTCCTTAATTAGATTTAGTTCGTCGCGTCGACTTTGATACTATTCAGCTTCTGTAAGCTTAGCTTCCATCAATACCCGGATTGATGGGATCTCTACTTCTATGGGGAGAACTGCCTCCATGCCATAAACTAGAGAGAAAGGGGTTGCCCCTGTTGAAGTGCGGACAGATGTGCGATAACCGTGAAGAGCAAAGGGCAGCATCTCGTGCCAATCTTTGTAGGTTACAACCATCTTTTGAACGATCCTTTTGATGTTCTTGTTAGGCGCTTCTACCGCTCAGTTCATCTTGGGTCGGTAGGGAGATGAGTTATGGTGTTCAATTTTGAACTCAACACACAACTTTTTCATCATCTTATTGTTCAAGTTAGATCCATTATCCGTAATGATCTGGCTCGGAACACCATAACGGCAAATGATATTGTTTTTGATAAATCGGACCACCACTTGTCGAGTTACATTGGCGTATGACGCTGCTTCGACCCACTTGGTGAAGTAATCAATGGCTACCAGGATGAACCAATGTCCGTTTGAAGCTTTGGGCTCAATCACACTAATCATGTCGATTCCCCATATGGAAAAAGGCCATGGGGAAGAAAGAATTTGAGATGCGTTGGCTGTACATGGATTTTGTCGGAGTATATCTAACACTTGTGACACCTCCTCATGTACTTGTAGCAGTCGGATTCCATGGTCAACCAATAGTACTCGGCCCTAAGAATTTTTTTGGCCATTGTGTGTCCGTTGGCATGAGTGCCAAAGGATCCTTCACGAATTTCTTTTATCAGCATGTTTGCTTCTGGTCTGTCTACGCATCGGAGCAAGACCATGTCGAAATTCCGCTCATAGAGTGTATCACCGCTCAGAAGGAAACTGCCAGCCAGCCTTCTGAGGGTTTTTCTGTCTTTCCTTAGAGCCCCAGGTGGGTACTCTTGTTTCTGAAGGAAGCATTTGATATTGTGATACCAAGGTTTGTCGTCTATGACTGCTTCAATCGTGAAGATGTAAGCGGGCCGTTCAAGGCGCATTATGTCGATCTTAGGTAGGTCATTCCATTGACCTACACTAATCATGGAAGAGAGGGTGGCTAATGCATCAGCCATGTGATTCTCATCACGAGGGATGTGATGAAACTCGATTCTGTTGAAGAAGGGTAACAACCTTCTTGCATAGTCTTTGTAAGGAATCAATCCTGATTGGTATGTGTTCCAATCTCCTTTGATCTGTTTGACGACCAAAGTTGAGTCGCCATATATATCCAAGTTCTTGATCCTCAAATCAATCACTTCCTCGAGACCCATTTTACAAGCTTCGTATTCGGCCTCATTGTTTGTGCACTTGAACGTAAGTCTGGCAGTGAAAGGAATGTGGGTACCCTGAGGTGTTATGATGATTACCCCAATTCCATTTCCGTAATGATTGACAGCTCCGTCGAAAATTAGTCCCCATTGGGAACCTGGTTCTGGCCCTTCACTGGGTAGCTATTCATCGCAATCTTTCATCTTCGAATACATGACATCTTCGTCCGGGAAGTCAAACCCGATTGATTCTTGATCGTCAATCAGTTGATGAGCCAAATAATCAGCTAAAATACTCCCTTTAACGGCTTTTTGAGCGTGGTATTCGATGTCGTATTCTGACAACAACATCTGCCAACGGGCAATCCTTCCCGTGAGAGCAGGTTTTTCAAATACATACTTGATTGGATCCATTTCGGAGACCAACCAAGTAGTGTGACGAATCATGTACTGGCAAAGACGTTTGGCTACCCAAGCCAAAGCGCAGCAAGTTTTCTCAAGCATAGTGTACTGAGTCTCGTAGTCGGTGAATTTCTTGCTCAAATAGTAGATAGCAGACTCTTTCCTTTTGGTTTCGTCTTGTTGGCCAAGTACACAACCCATGGAGTCCTCTAGGACTGTGAGGTAGATGATCAGTGGTCTTTCTTCCACTGGAGGTGATAGAATCGGTGGGTTCAACAGATATTCCTTAATACTGTTGAAAGAGGTTTGACAGTCTTTTGTCCAAACGCAGTCCTGGTTCTTTTTGAGTAATTTGAAAATCGACGCACATGTCGCGGTCATGAGGAATATGATCTAGAGATGTAGTTCAAACGTCCCAGGGGGTAATGAACGAAGTTTTCTCCATGTCTTTCGGCGCCATTTTTATTTGATTATAGCCCGAGAATCCATCCATGAAGGAGAAGACTTTGAACTTTGTTGTACTGTCTACCAGCATGTCAATGTGTGGTAAAGGAAAGTCATCCTTTGGACACTACTAGAAAAATGACATTTGGTTAAATGATTTTACATCAGGTATTTATTTCCACTGATGTAAAAATAGCGCGATGGCAGTTTCGTAAATAATTAAAAAATTTGTTATAAGGGATTTCACACGGGCATTAATTCCAACCGATGTAAAAGCTTCGTAAAAAATAAGGGATTTAGGGATTTTACATCAGGTATTTATTTCCACTGATGTAAAAAATAACGCGGTGGCAGTTTCGTAAATAAATAAAAATTTTGTTATAAGGGATTTTATATCGGGCATTAATTTCAACCGATGCAAAGGCTTATTATTTGGGCCCTTATATCGGTCCATGTAATTAACCGATGTGAAAAACAAAAGCACCTTATTTCGGTCCAATTCATTAACCGATGTGAAAACCTCCTCTCACTTAAACCCTAAAACAAAACGAATCCTGTTCCACCTTCTTTCTCTCTTCATTTGTTTCCAAACCTATTTCCAAACCTCTTCTTTCTCTCATTCTGAATCACTCTGTCACGTCCGACCTTTTCTTTCTCTCAGCCTGAATCACTCTGTCACGTCCGGCCTGCCTCCCTCTGTCGCGGCCTCTTTCGAATCACTCCGTCGCGGCCTGCCTCCCTCCGTCGCGCCTCTCGTCATTATGTATTTTATTAATCTGACAAACGTTCTTTGGCTCGTGCACCGCCGGTAAAGTGAGAGGGCAAACTCCTAAGGTTGCCAATTCGTCACCGCCGGTAAGTATTTTTACCTTTGATTTGATTATTTATTGTGATAAGTCACTGTCTGAGTATTTGTTGCGATTCGTCACCGTCTGAAGCTTCACGACCAAAAACCCTAACTCAATATGATTTTTCTATTTGTTTTGGGTTATAAGGTTTTGCATTCCCCATAGGAACAAACATTTTAAAAACATTGTAAAAAAAATCTCGTAAAAACACAACAGTGTTTCACTATACGAAAGAACATTGTAAAACAAACATCGTAAAATATACATAAATGAACATTTTTAATTCGCACAATCCCTATACAAAAGATCAATGTAAAAAAATCTTAAACGAACAAAGTTTGCAAAAACTTATAAACCTTCACTGTGCTTATGTTGTAAAACCTTAAGCTATAATATGAAAGAAAGGGAGAGAGGGTCAACTTGGGTTCATACTCGATATAATTTTCCATTTATTTTAAAGCTTAGGAATTTTAAATCCCTATACAAATGAACATTGTAAAAGTATTATAAAATAACACATAAATGAGCATTCCCCGTATGAACGAACAATAAACATTGTAAAAAAGCACATGAACAAATTCCCCATACCCCATATTAAAGAACATTCTAAAAGTATTGTTAAAAAATGTTGTAGAAAAAGACAAGATCGAAATTTCCTCATAAAAAAAATTCTCATTTGAACGAACATGGTAAAAAGCATCGTAAACAAATCAATCTTGCAAAAACCTTATATTTTCCATATTACAGATCTCTCTTTTTCTTCATAAAAATAAATAATTTTTTTTTATTAAAGTCCAAAATAACAAATAGTATTTAAGAGACAAAAATATATTTAAGTGGAAATCTTTTCCGTTTAAATTTTAAATTATTATTTTAATTTAACAATCATCTAACGATTCTTTGCATGATTTTCTTAAGTATTCATTTCAATCGTAAATATATAAAAAAAATTAAACTATTGTCCTTCATATTATATTTATGAAAAACTTCTTCATCTTATTTATGTTAAGTACTTTAGTGGTTAAATTCTCTTGCAATTGCATTAAACTTCTTTATATTTAATTGATAATGTATCTTATGGTATTTCAATTTATTGACATAAAATAATCATGTATTTCTATTAATATTAACTCATATACACTATATGGTATAACCACTAGAAAATAACGAATTCATGGCAAGCATAAGTATTATGCAAACTACATATACTTTATTATTTGTTTTTTTACACTCATGCAAAATATGATCACATGTACTAATTATTAGGTTGTATAAAGATAAAGCATAAATTATGAAATACTTCAATTAATAAAAATCGTGTTTGGAGTTTATGTTATATAAATATTTCATTACATTTTGTGTTTTCTATTTAGTTTTTTGAAAAATTTATTTTGAAAAAAAAAAGAAAATATTTTAATTTTTATCTTAATATTTTTTTGTTATTATACTTGTTTAGATTTTATAACAATATAATTTATGTAGGTATAAGCAAATATGCAAAGTTTTTCATGTTAGTTTTTTTCTTCTCTTTATTTCTTTTATGCACTTTTATACATTCTTTACAATGTTGTAATACATTCTCTTGTACTTTCTAAATAAAAAACAAAACAAGACAGTAAACTTCAGTGTTAAGAAAAATATTTATGTCAAGTGTGGTAGTATCAAGGCGTTCTAATTATAAGGGAAATCAAATTCCTATATTATGTTTCTAAAATAGTTTTTAATTATAACTTCAAACATAATATATTTTTACTTAAATGCACTTTTGATTATCTGATATATGAAACCATTGATCTTCATTTTAAAAATCGTTTATTTAAACTCTATATTTAACTTTTTCTTGATTTTAATATCATTCAATTTGAATTTAATTTTTAATGACATGACATTTCAATTGATAATTTGTCAAAATTATAAAATTTAATTAGAAAATATAATTACACATTTTAATATGAGTAAGTTTTTTTTGTGTTTGAAATAATATCCTTTGGAACAAACAACCCAACATAACACATGTTTCAACTAACCAAATTGAACAACCTAATATTATTGGAGTTTTCTCTTTTTAAAAATCACATCTACACAAATAAAAAATAAATTGTGAATGAAACTAAATAAAAACTTTTTTGAGAAAAACTAGGTTATTGTTTCCAAATTTGTCATGGGATTTGTCAAAGTTATACACAATGGATATGGCACGGTGAGGTAGTAGCAAAGTCAAATGTGTCCCAAAGAGATAATGTTAGTGCAGAAATAGATGATCGTCTGGAAGACATGATGCGTGATATTGGACAAGATTCGTTTAAGAAGGCACATGCGTATGATACTTTATGCAGTGACAAGGATAAACCTTCTGTGAGTGTTTACAAAGTATTAAAGTGCCGCATGGTTACTCATCAAATGTCAATAGGCTTGTATCAGTTAAAGATCTCAAATTAATTGGATTAAAATCTCATGGTTGTCATGTCTTAATGCAACAGCTACTACCAGTGGCTATTCGTGGGATATTGCCTAACAATGTTAGGAAGACTATAACTAGGTTGTGCTTATTTTTCAATGCAATTTGTTGTAAAGCCATTGATCCATTAAAGTTAAATAATTTGGAAAATGAGGCTGCAGTTATCTTATGCCAATTAGAGATGTATTTTCCTCCTTCATTTTTTGACATTATGGTTCACTTGATTGTTCATCTAGTAAGTGAGATTAGATTATGTGGTCCAACTTATTTACGGTGGATGTATCCAACAGAGCGATACATGAAGATCCTAAAAGGGTATACAAAAAACCCACACCGTCCGGAAGCATCGATTGTTGAGAGGTACATCGCAGAAGAAGCAATTGAGTTTTGTTCAAACTATTTGTCAGAAGTGGATGTTGTAGGGGTTCCCAAGTCTCGTCATGATGGAAGATGTGAGGGTGTGGGTACACAAGGTTTAAAGGTCAAGAGCTTAAGTATTGATGTGGTTGTTCAAGCGCATTTGTATATATTGAATAACACGGATGAAGTTCAACCTTACTTATCTGCTCACAAAAGCATCATAAAGAAAAAGTACCCCAAGATGAATGAAAGATGGTTGTTAAAAGAGCATAATAAGAGTTTCTCTGAGTGGTTTAAAGAAAAAATTTCTAATGAGGATAGTGCTTCTAATACAATTAAGTGGTTGTCCTATGAGCCTAAATGTAACATAATAACTTGGAGTGGATATGATATTAATAAAACTTGCTTTTATACAAAGTCAAAGGATGATCGTAGTACCTGTAACGCCCCGTTTTGCCAATTTTGTTTATTGAGTCGTTTTGATTATTTTATTATTATTTTATTGTATTTTCGACTTTTATGTGAAAATATGTTATTTTTCGTCGTGAATATATTTTATCGCATTTTGGGATCGTTTGCGAGAAATTTGAGTGTAGGGGTATTTTGGGCATTTTGGTGTATTTTGATTAAGTTAGAATAAATAGAAAGTATAGAAAGAAAAAGAAAGAAAAATCAGAAAAATAGAGAAGAAGAAAAGAGAAGAGAAAGAAGAAAAGAGAGAAAAAAACTTGTGAAGGAAGAAATCAATCTCCCGACTTTCTTGAACGCGAATTTATCGGGTAAGGGTGCGAAACTCGATTATACTATGATTGTGTATGATTATGTATGTTTTGTGTGGATGTTTTGGTTGGTTTTTCCATATGTTTCCGTTTATGCCGTATTTGACGGAATCGATAGAAACCAATGTTTTTACGGTCGAAAAGTCGTATAAATACATGTGTTGGTTGGTTATATGTATGTGAGCTGCTGTTTACAGTTTCATGAAGTTCGGTTATGTTTTGGTTAGTTTTCGTTATGTTTCCGTTGTTTTGTCCGTTTAGGTCGAATTATAGGAAATCGATAGAAACCGATGTTTTCACGGTTAGAATTCGAAATAAATTACGTAGTTGTATCGAGCAAGGTTAGGTCGTCGTATAGCGTGCTTTTTATTCGATTCGGTGAGGTTTGAAAAATCTGGTTTTTGAAAGGTGGAAATTTAATCGAAAAATCGAACGTCGTAGAAATTTCGTTTATGTGTTCTAAATTGTTCTTATGTATTTGGTGGTTGGGCGTATATGTTTGTTTCGGTGAAAATGTTCGATTTAGTCGAGTTTCCGGGCATTTTGGAAAAATGACAGCAAAGGTGCATTTTGAGAAATTCTGGTTTTTTAGGGAAAAACAGAGTATGAATCGATACATAACAGCTATGTATCGATACGAAATGGCTTATGTATCGATACATAACACCTATGCATCGATACGTACTGTGAAAATTGGGAAAAACAGCATTTTCACTACAGCATGTGTCGACACATGCGTGCTATGTATCGATACATAAGGTCTTTTTGTATCGATACATAAAGCCTATGTATCGATACATACTGTGCTGAACCATAAAATTCTGGTTTGTCGGGAAACTTCGGAAATTCATATCTCTTGAACCGTAAGTCGGTTTTGGTCCCCGTTCGAAGCGTTGGGAAGCTAACGAGATGTTCTTTCTAGGAAAAATAGTTTTGAGGTCTGAATCTAGTCCAATTGGTACAGTATTTTCGAATCGTATCGTAGTGTCGGGTGTACGGTTTATGTTTTTACGTTATTTTGAAATATTCATATCTTCTTCGTTGGTTATCCGATTTAAGTGTTCTTTATATGGATGTGAAGCTAAAAATACGTTCTATGATTTGGTGAAGAAATATATTATTTTTAGCCGACTTTTGGCCGACTTTACCGATTAATCGTGAATAGTTGTTTTTGATGAGATGTTGTGATGATGATTTGTGGCCGAAAGGCAAGAAAATGCTATGTGTGATATTTGATGATATATGCATGATTGTTGATGTGTGTGAGCATGCAATGTGAAAGTCATGAGTCGTTGTATGCCAAGCATCATATTGTGCATTGTTGAAACGTCCTGAGTGACGATTTGATTCTTGAGGGAATCCACTATACCATCGTGTGCCTCAAAAATACGAGGCGTTGCCTGAGGACTTAAAGCGATATGTATAGACGATTGTGGGCTCCTTTGGAGACTTAAAGCAATCCTTAACGTCGTGTGCCTCGAAAATATGAGGCGTTGCCTGAGGACTTAAAGCGACGGGTGAACATCGTAGGCCCGACGGGGAGTTACTTGAGATTCTCAGTAACGAGCGATGGTTCCAATAGTTCCTGAGTGAACTGATGATGAGACATGAGACATTGGAAGTCGGTACCGCATGGCATGTGCATAGAGTCGTTGTGTCGGTCTATGTGCATTGCATTAAATTATGAGTCATTTGTGCATGAATTTGTGAATGTGACTTAATGAGATGGAATATGTGTGATTGTATTGTAAATGATTGATGGGTAGTGGTATTTGACACTTGTGAATTGTACTGTGTGTTGTTATAATTGATCTGTGTGTTTTGGTGGTGAGAATACGTTATTGTGCATTTTTTTGGTGTTAATATATAATCTTATGTAATTATATTATGGTTGTTTTTCTCACCCTTCTGCTGTTTTATAACGCTCTATGAGGCGTTGCAGATTAGAGTTGCTGGAGGTAATCTTTTGTGAAGAGTTGCGTCTTCATTATTTTGGTCGGTCGGCTCTGATATGTGACTCCGGGTAGCATAGGGTGGCCGTGTGTGATTGTTTTGTTTATCTGATGATATATTTTGGCTGTACATGTATAACTTGATGTATGACGGACAAGTTTATATGTATATATGTATATGTGTTATTCAGATTTTAGATCTTTCCGCTTTAATTCTAATTTCTGAAAAGTGGGTGTAAGGAACGAAGTTTCCTCTGTATGATTGTTACCCCACGTTGCATATCTAAATGAGCAGGTGTTGCATGTTATGTTTAGTTGTTTGGTTACTTTGATGTGATTCTCCCTTTCTATGCCATGATGTTTCAAATATACTCTGATCAATTTTCGAATTTTCTTTTACCACCTTAATTGCGTGTTTTGGGGGTATAGATCGGGGGCGTCACATTAAGTGGTATCAGAGCTAGTCCGTGTCAGTTGTGTCGTTTGTGGCTGTTGTGTCTGGCATATTGGGCGAGTTATGTTGAGCGAGTTGTTGTTAACCATAGTTCTGTATTTGGACGAACAGAATATGGCTGGTCGTAATGATGCTGCTCTGGCTGCTGCGATGGAGGCAATGGCACGAGCTGTGCAGGGTGCACCGAATGCGGCAGGAAATGATGAGTTTAGAAAGAATAAGCCGCCGGTCTTTAAAGGGAAACATGATCCGGATGGTGCACAGTTGTGGTTAAAGGAGATTGAGAGGATTTTCAGGGTAATGGATTGTGACGAGGAGGATAAGGTGAGGCTGGGCACTCATATGTTACATGAAGAGGCTGACGACTGGTGGATCAGTACTCGTCAAGTGTTGGAAGCTGAGGAGGAGGAAGAAGAGATTACTTGGGAGGTGTTTAGTCGAGAGTTCCTAAGGAAGTATTTTCCGGAAGATGTCCGAGGAAAGAAGGAGATTGAGTTTTTGGAACTGAAACAAGGTAATTTGTCTGTTGTTGAGTATACTGCTAAGTTTGTGGAACTTGTGCAGTTTTATCCTCACTATGTGGAAGCGACTGCTGAATTTTCTAAGTGTGTAAAGTATGAAAGTGGCTTGCGTCCTGAGATAAAACAGGCGATTGGTTATCAGAGGATTCGAAGGTTTGCTGATTTGGTGGAATGCTGTAGGATCTATGATGAAGACAGTAAGGCTCGTTCTGCTCACTATAAAAGTGTAAGTGACAGGAAAGGGAAGCAACAGTTCCGTGGTGGACCGTATGTGTCACCGGCTGATAAAGGTAAACAAAGGAGTACCTTTGATCGTAGGTCAGGTGGAGGTGGTATGTCTAATTCTCCAAGGTGTTTTAAATGTGGTGAATTGGGTCATCGCCAGCATGAGTGTAGGAGGAATGTGATTAAGTGTTCTAATTGTGGTGGTATTGGGCATGTCTTAGCTGATTGTAAAAGGAAGAATGTCGTGAAGTGTTACAATTGTGGAGAACCTGGTCACATTAGTTCGAAGTGTCCTAATCCGAAGAAGGCTCAGACTAGTGGGAAAGTGTTTTCGTTGGCAGGGACTCAGACTTCAAAGGCAGATCGTCTGATAAGAGGTACTTGCTTTATTAATAATATGCCTTTAATTGCTATTATTGATACTGGAGCGACTCATTCGTTTGTTTCGTCTGAGTGCGCGAAGAGTTTGAATCTTGTGTTGTCCGTAATGGATTTTGAGATGGTTATCGATACTCCAGCGATGGGGTCAGTAACTACTTCTTTGGTGTGTCTAAGTTGTCCTTTGGCCATTTATGGCAAAGATTTTGTGATGGATTTAGTGTGTTTACCGTTGGAAGGATTAGATGTGGTGTTGGGAATGAACTGGTTGCAATTTAACAGGGTGCACATTGATTGTTATCATAAGCTTGTAAGGTTTCCTTCTCTTGAGGAAGATGAAGACTCGAGTTTCTTGTCTACTAAAGAGTTGAAGAAACTTTTAGCGGATGAAGCTCAGTTGTTTGGAGTGTTTACATCGTTATCGGTGGATAGTCAAGTTTCACTTGATGTGTTTCCTGTTGTGTGCGAATTTCCTGAGGTGTTTCCTGAGGATATTTCAGATGTGCCGCCGGTGAGAGAGGTGGAATTTTCGATAGATCTAGTTCCTGGTACTAGACCTGTTTCTATGGCACCTTATAGAATGTCGGCATCTGAATTGGTGGAGTTGAAAAAGCAGTTGAATGAGTTGTTGGAAAAGAGGTTCGTGAGACCAAGTGTTTCTCCTTGGGGTGCTCCAGTTTTGTTAGTGAAAAAGAAAGATAGGAGTATGAGGTTATGTATTGATTATCGCCAGTTGAATAAAGTGACGATTAAGAATAAGTATCCGCTTCCAAGGATTGATGATCTGATGGATCAGTTGGTTGGTGCTTGTGTATTTAGTAAGATCGATTTGAGATCGGGGTACCATCAGATAAGAGTGAAAGAAGAGGATATTCAGAAGACGGCCTTTAGAACACGGTACGGTCATTATGAATATTCGGTGATGCCGTTCGGGGTTTCTAATGCGCCTGGTGTGTTTATGGAATACATGAATCGGATTTTCCACGAGCATTTGGATCGTTTTGTGGTGATGTTTATTGATGATATTTTAATCTATTCTAAGTCTCGGGAAGAACATGCAGAGCATTTGCGTATTGTTTTGCAGGTTTTGAAGGAAAGGAAGCTTTTTGCCAAATTGTCCAAGTGTGAATTCTGGTTGTCTGAGGTGAGTTTTCTTGGGCACGTAATTTCAGGTAATGGTATTGCTGTGGATCCATCTAAAGTAGAAGCAGTTCTACAATGGGAGGCTCCTAGATCCGTTACTGAAATTCGAAGTTTTCTAGGTTTGGCTGGTTATTATCGGAGGTTCATTGAAGGTTTTTCTAAGCTAGCTCTTCCTTTGACGCAGTTGACTTGTAAGGGCAAAGCGTTCATTTGGGATATTCAATGTGAAGAGAGTTTTTGTGAGCTGAAGAGAAGATTGACGACAGCTCCGATTCTTATTTTACCGAATCCTAATGAACCATTTGTTGTGTATTGTGATGCGTCCTTAATTGGTTTGGGTGGTGTGCTGATGCAGGAAGGTAAGGTTGTAGCTTATGCTTCAAGGCAATTAAGAGTTCATGAGAAAAACTATCCTACTCATGATCTTGAATTAGCGGCTGTAGTTTTTGTGTTGAAGATTTGGAGGCACTATCTCTATGGTGCGAGGTTCGAGGTCTTTAGTGATCATAAAAGCTTGAAATATTTATTTGATCAGAAAGAGTTGAACATGAGGCAGCGGAGATGGTTGGAATTCTTGAAAGACTACGACTTTGGCTTGAATTACCATCCTGGTAAAGCTAATGTGGTAGCCGATGCATTGAGCCGGAAATCGTTGCATATGTCCGCATTGATGGTGAAAGAGTTGGAACTTTTGGAATCGTTTAGAGATTTGAGTTTGGTATGTGAAGTGACATCGGTTAGTGTGAGGCTTGGAATGTTGAAAGTTACTAATGAATTTTTGTTGTCGGTTAGTGAGAAACAAAAGCTGGATTTGAAATTTGTTGATTTGATGAGGAATGAGAATGTGGATTTCAAGGTGGATAATTTTGGTGTTTTGAGATTTCGTGGTCGTATTTGTATTCTGATGATGCGGAGTTGAAAAGAATGATTTTGGAGGAAGGACACCGAAGTAATTTAAGTATTCATCCGGGAGCGAATAAGATGTACCAAGATTTGAAGAAGATTTTCTGGTGGTCTGGTTTAAAAAGAGATGTGGCTCAGTTTGTGTATGCATGTTTGACTTGTCAGAAATCGAAAGTGGAACATTTGAGACCTAGTGGTTTGTTGCAACCGTTGGATATTCCTGAGTGGAAATGGGATAGCATTTCGATGGATTTTGTAACGGGGATACCGAATACTCAGCGAGGGCATAATGCTATTTGGGTGATTGTGGACAGGCTGACTAAATCGGCGCATTTTATTCCGATTGACATCAGTTTTTCTTTGGAACGGTTAGCTGAGATCTATATCAGTGTGGTGGTGAAATTGCATGGAGTTCCTTTGAGTATTGTTTCTGATCGAGATCCTAGGTTTACATCGAGATTTTGGGAAAGTTTACAGAAGGCTTTGGGTTCTAAATTGAGGTTGAGTTCGGCTTATCATCCGCAGACAGATGGTCAGACCGAAAGAACGATTCAGTCGTTGGAGGATTTGTTGAGGTCGTGTGTTTTGGAACAAGGTGGTGCGTGGGACAGTTATCTTGCTTTGGTTGAGTTCACGTATAATAACAGTTTCCATTCTAGTATTGGAATGGCACCTTTTGAGGCTTAATATGGACGAAGATGTAGAACGCCGTTGTGTTGGCACGAAACTGGTGAGAGTTCTGTAGTTGGACCAGAATTGGTGCAACAGACGACGGAAAAGGTAAAGTTTATTCGTGAGAAAATGAAAGCTTCTCAGAGTAGACAAAAGAGTTATCATGATCGGAGACGAAAGGATCTTGAGTTTCAAGAGGGTGATCACGTATTTCTGAGGGTTACGCCGGTAACGGGTGTTGGTCGTGCTTTGAAATCTAAGAAGCTTACTTCTCGATTTATTGGTCCTTACCAGATATCTGCGAGAGTTGGTGCTGTAGCGTATCGTGTGGCATTACCGCCGAATCTGTCGAATTTGCATGACGTTTTTCATGTTTCACAGCTTCGGAAGTATGTTCCGGACCCTTCACATGTGATTCCTATGGACGAGGTTGAAGTAAGGGATAACCTTACGATCGAGGCATTACCAGTTAGTATTTTGGATCGCGAGGTGAAGCGGTTGAGGGGTAAAGAGATTGCACTTGTGAAAGTGGCGTGGGGAGGCGCTGCTGATGGTAATCTGACGTGGGAATTGGAGAGTAGGATGCGGGAGTCGTATCCGGAGTTGTTTGTATCAGGTAAGATTTTCGAGGACGAAAATTTCTAAGTGGGGGAGAATTGTAACGCCCCGTTTTGCCAATTTTGTTTATTGAGTCGTTTTGATTATTTTATTATTATTTTATTGTATTTTCGACTTTTATGTGAAAATATGTTATTTTTCGTCGTGAATATATTTTATCGCATTTTGGGATCGTTTGCGAGAAATTTGAGTGTAGGGGTATTTTGGGCATTTGGGTGTATTTTGATTAAGTTAGAATAAATAGAAATTATAGAAAGAAAAAGAAAGAAAAATCAGAAAAATAGAGAAGAAGAAAAGAGAAGAGAAAGAAGAAAAGAGAGAAAAAAACTTGTGAAGGAAGAAATCAATCTCCCGACTTTCTTGAACGCGAATTTATCGGGTAAGGGTGCGAAACTCGATTATACTATGATTGTGTATGATTATGTATGTTTTGTGTGGATGTTTTGGTTGGTTTTTCCATATGTTTCCGTTTATGCCGTATTTGACGGAATCGATAGAAACTAATGTTTTTACGGTCGAAAAGTCGTATAAATACATGTGTTGGTTGGTTATATGTATGTGAGCTGCTGTTTACAGTTTCATGAAGTTCGGTTATGTTTTGGTTAGTTTTCGTTATGTTTCCGTTGTTTTGTCCGTTTAGGTCGAATTATAGGAAATCGATAGAAACCGATGTTTTCACGGTTAGAATTCGAAATAAATTACGTAGTTGTATCGAGCAAGGTTAGGTCTTCGTATAGCGTGCTTTTTATTCGATTCGGTGAGGTTTGAAAAATCTGGTTTTTGAAAGGTGGAAATTTAATCGAAAAATCGAACGTCGTAGAAATTTCGTTTATGTGTTCTAAATTGTTCTTATGTATTTGGTGGTTGGGCGTATATGTTTGTTTCGGTGAAAATGTTCGATTTAGTCGAGTTTCCGGGCATTTTGGAAAAATGACAGCAAAGGTGCATTTTGAGAAATTCTGGTTTTTTAGGGAAAAACAGAGTATGAATCGATACATAACAGCTATGTATCGATACGAAATGGCTTATGTATCGATACATAACCCCTATGCATCGATACGTACTGTGAAAATTGGGAAAAACAGCATTTTCACTACAGCATGTGTCGACACATGCGTGCTATGTATCGATACATAAGGTCTTTTTGTATCGATACATAAAGCCTATGTATCGATACATACTGTGCTGAACCATAAAATTCTGGTTTGTCGGGAAACTTCGGAAATTCATATCTCTTGAACCGTAAGTCGGTTTTGGTCCCCGTTCGAAGCGTTGGGAAGCTAACGAGATGTTCTTTCTAGGAAAAATAGTTTTGAGGTCTGAATCTAGTCCAATTGGTACAGTATTTTCGAATCGTATCGTAGTGTCGGGTGTACGGTTTATGTTTTTACGTTATTTTGAAATATTCATATCTTCTTCGTTGGTTATCCGATTTAAGTGTTCTTTATATGGATGTGAAGCTAAAAATACGTTCTATGATTTGGTGAAGAAATATATTATTTTTAGCCGACTTTTGGCCGACTTTACCGATTAATCGTGAATAGTTGTTTTTGATGAGATGTTGTGATGATGATTTGTGGCCGAAAGGCAAGAAAATGCTATGTGTGATATTTGATGATATATGCATGATTGTTGATGTGTGTGAGCATGCAATGTGAAAGTCATGAGTCGTTGTATGCCAAGCATCATATTGTGCATTGTTGAAACGTCCTGAGTGACGATTTGATTCTTGAGGGAATCCACTATACCATCGTGTGCCTCAAAAATACGAGGCGTTGCCTGAGGACTTAAAGCGATATGTATAGACGATTGTGGGCTCCTTTGGAGACTTAAAGCAATCCTTAACGTCGTGTGCCTCGAAAATATGAGGCGTTGCCTGAGGACTTAAAGCGACGGGTGAACATCGTAGGCCCGACGGGGAGTTACTTGAGATTCTCAGTAACGAGCGATGGTTCCAATAGTTCCTGAGTGAACTGATGATGAGACATGAGACATTGGAAGTCGGTACCGCATGGCATGTGCATAGAGTCGTTGTGTCGGTCTATGTGCATTGCATTAAATTATGAGTCATTTGTGCATGAATTTGTGAATGTGACTTAATGAGATGGAATATGTGTGATTGTATTGTAAATGATTGATGGGTAGTGGTATTTGACACTTGTGAATTGTACTGTGTGTTGTTATAATTGATCTGTGTGTTTTGGTGGTGAGAATACGTTATTGTGTATTTTTTTGGTGTTAATATATAATCTTATGTAATTATATTATGGTTGTTTTTCTCACCCTTCTGCTGTTTTATAACGCTCTATGAGGCGTTGCAGATTAGAGTTGCTGGAGGTATTCTTTTGTGAAGAGTTGCGTCTTCATTATTTTGGTCGGTCGGCTCTGATATGTGACTCCGGGTAGCATAGGGTGGCCGTGTGTGATTGTTTTGTTTATCTGATGATATATTTTGGCTGTACATGTATAACTTGATGTATGACGGACAAGTTTATATGTATATATGTATATGTGTTATTCAGATTTTAGATCTTTCCGCTTTAATTCTAATTTCTGAAAAGTGGGTGTAAGGAACGAAGTTTCCTCTGTATGATTGTTACCCCACGTTGCATATCTAAATGAGCAGGTGTTGCATGTTATGTTTAGTTGTTTGGTTACTTTGATGTGATTCTCCCTTTCTATGCCATGATGTTTCAAATATACTCTGATCAATTTTCGAATTTTCTTTTACCGCCTTAATTGCGTGTTTTGGGGGTATAGATCGGGGGCGTCACAGTACCACACAAAATAGTGGGGTTATGATTGTGGCCAAGTCCATGCACTTCTCTAGTGCTAAAGATAAAAACCCGGTTATGGTATCTACACCCTACTTTGGGGTGATTGAAGAGATTTGGGAAGTTGATTATGTTGTGTTTAAAGTTCCTGTATTTAAATGCAAATGGATTGATATCAACAGTGGTGTAAGAATCGATGAATTTGGAGTTACATTGGTTGATCTTAGCAAGTTAGCTTATGCGGACGAACCTTTCATCATGGCGTCTCAAGCAAAACAAGTGTTTTATGTCACAGATCCTTCTAATAAAAGGTGGTCAGTGGTTATACAAGGAAAGGTGCATGATAGTGATGAAAATCAAGATGTGAACCTTGATATTTCCGAAACTCCTCCTTTCTCAACAAATGTGCCTACCTTCGTTGAAGAAAACGAAGAGGATGATGTGCACGCTATTCGCATAGATC
The DNA here is from genome assembly GCA_022829125.1 of Lathyrus tuberosus. Classification (NCBI taxonomy): domain Eukaryota; kingdom Viridiplantae; phylum Streptophyta; class Magnoliopsida; order Fabales; family Fabaceae; genus Lathyrus; species Lathyrus tuberosus. The sequence continues at coordinate 383,067 of JALAZF010000484.1, forward strand.
ATGAAGAAGGGATATGGGAGGACTAGTAAGGTTTTTTTTATACGTTAATTCGACATTACTTTAATTTCTATTTTTTTTTATTTTGTGCTTAATTTGATGTCTAATTGTTTATATTTTGTGCTTAATTTGATTTCTAATTATTTTTATTTTGTGTTAACAGATACATGACCGATTCAACCGACAACCCTTCTTCATCTAGTGACCCTAAAAAAAGAAGAGTTAGAGGTCCCACTTTGATGGCACAAATTGACAAAGTTCATCAAACGGGTGAAAAGATAAAGGTCGAGTTTGATCCAAGAACCCATGGATGTACGGGTAAAAATGCTTCAAATTTTAAGAGTTACATAGCGTCTCTTGCTCGACAGAGATGTAGTATTTTGAAAGATGAGTGGAAAGACATAGATGAAGGCATAAAAGAGGCTATTTGGACTGATGTTCAGGTATTTTTAACTGCTACACTTTATTATATTTTATAATCATATACTAACAACATATGCCATATACTATATGTGTAGGCTCATTTCACTATTCCAGAACCTCATGATCCAAAGAAGGATCCGTTAAAGAAAGAATGGATTAAATATGCAGGAGAGCGATGGAGAGGTTTTAAGACACAACTCACAAGCGAGTATATTAGAAAGCCCAAAGAAGGTCTCGCTCCTGCACATATCAGGTATAATTATATTAAAGAAGAAGTGTGGAAGGATTTTCTGAAGTCTCGAGATACCCCTGAATTTAAGGTTAGTAGGAGTTATAATTTTTTTTTGTGCATAACATTTTTATTATGTTTAGTGATAAATAACTTTTTGATTTATAATAGGAAAAAAGTCAAAAGGGTATGGAAAATGTGGCTAGGAATGTATACCCACACGTATTATCTCGTGGAGGGTATCGCTTGCTTGAGGAGAAAATGATAAATGAAAGGATATCATCGAGAGATGATTCCACATTAGATAATAATGGTAGTCCATCTCCACCGTCACGCCATGAATTATGGAAGAGAGCACGACAAAAGAAAGGGGGAGAATACACATCAAAGGCTACACAAGTTGTTGCTGAGAAAATTGTAAGTAAAATTTAGAAAATACTTCCAGTATCATTATAGTTGTGATTGATAAAAAAATATGGTTTTTTCATTTTGTAGGATTCTCTGGTTGAAGAAGCTGAAAAAGGTGCCTTTGTTCCGGATGGACGTAACGATATCTTAACAGCAGCCATTGGAACATCTGAGCATGGCGGCCGTGTTCGTGGTGTTGGAAAACACCATAAATAAAGCACTTTCTTTGGAAGATCGTCTTCACGTCAACGAAAAGATATAAGAGAACAATTTGCACAGTTTTCATCTGAATTGGAAGCAAAGCTTAGAGCTGATTTTGATCAAAAGTTGGTTGAAGAGCGTAAGGTGATGCAACAATCTTTCATGGAGACACTTAGGTCTATGGGTCTCTCGCAAAGCACTGAAAATAATAATAAATGCATTGAACAAAGGGAAGTTGTCGATGGAAGCGGAAAAGGAAGTTGTTCAGCTGCAAAAGTAAGCACAAAAGAAGGGGAAGACAATGTTAAGAGATTAATGAAAATGGTTCTAAGAATGGGTGAAGCACATTTGGAAATAGAATTAAGTCATTGTGCGAGCGTCACTAATTTTCATATGTCAGCTAAGTGTATCAGAGAGCTGCTGATGGGTTTTCATTGGCTTGATGTGTCTACTCTGCAAGTTTGGTGCACGTAAGTATATTTTCTTATTTTATTAGTGTCAATATCTATTAATATGTTATATCTCTCATCACTTTTATTATAATGTTGATTTTAAAATTTTTCAGGTATATTCATCGTGTGTGTATTGATAATTCACAATCAGAAGTATATGGATTTATGGACTCTACTATGTGTTCGTACATTGATAATGTGCCGAAAACTGAAGCAAATGTCAAAAAATACATACAAGATAAGTTACGTGACGAAAAGAGAGAGTGTCACTTGCTACCATTTATTCATGGGTAAGTTTGTATGAAATTGTGTTTTCTATTTTTTAATTTTGGTAACATAGATATTTCAATTTTGGTAACATGAAATTGTGACTTTTGTGTTTCTACACACACGTACAGAGGTCATTGGCAATTAATAGTCATGTGTCCAAAAGATAATACTATGGTCGTCTTTTGTTCACTTCATCGGGAACTTAATCAAACCATGACGAAAATTATTACAAAGTAAGTTTATCTTTTATGTTCACTTCATCCTATATACATAATTTGTTACAAAAGTAATTTCATATTTTATGTGGCTTTATATGGATTTTTTTCTTCTGAATTAGTGCTTTTGGGGTTCATCAAGCAGCAAATGGCATTAGAAAAAAGGCTACATGGCTTCAATCCAAGGTAAGCGTGGTGTAAATTATAATTATATATTTAATTTTATCATATAAGTATTCACTAATTATGTCATTCATTTGTAGACAAGGAAACAACATAACTCTAATGATTGTGGGTATTATGTGATGAAGAATATGTTGGATATTGTCTCTGCCATGATAACCAGGTCTTGGATGAAGGTAATAAAAATGACTTTAATTTGTTATTTACTTTACGTTTTGCAACTTAATGTGAATTTTCAAAGAATAACTCTATTGTTATTTACGTGTTGTAGGTATTTGATGACCCAACAGAATTAACACAAGATGATTTGTATGATTTGCGACTCCGTTGGGCAACATGTTTCTTTGAGTTATATAAAGGTTAAGCTTGGTTGGTAATTCATCTTCTTGTGGATTGCAAGTTGGTAATTCAAGTGTGGGAAAGAACTTATAAATGGTTGGATATTTTTGTATTTTTTGTTGTTGTAGTAGTCCATCGTGTAAACCTCCTTATAATTTAGTACATTTGTGTGTATCCTATATTAGTACTTTTGTAAATTAATTATGGAATTTGAAGAATATATATATGTGTATACTAGATATTTGGTGCAATGAAATTAGATTTGTGAGAAAAAATATGAAAATAGCGACCTAAATGTGGTCTATGTGATGTTGGGAAACTATGGAAAATAGCGACCTAATTATGGTCTGTGTGATGTTGGAAAAATATGAAAAATTAGGTACCAAAAAAGTTATAGGAAACTGCTAAAAAATAGTCAAATTATTTAGAATTATTACAGTACTTTTTACATCGGTTATTAGCAAAACTGATGTAACACACAACATTTTTACATCGGGCAAACAACAAAACCGATGTAAAAAGTCATACCTGGCGCGTTTGATATTTTTATGCAATACTTTTTACATCGGTTTCAGGTTACAACCGATGTAACCGAACCAACCTTTTACATCGGTTTCTAGTTACAACCGATGTAAAAACACTCTTTTATATATAAAAAATTACAATTATATTTTTTTTTCACATTAGACTTAAAAAGTTAACCGATGTGGTTGATGACTTTTTTACTTCGGGCCATAACCCGATGTAAAATGTCTTTGATTTACTACATCGCCTGACTTTACATCGGACCCAGACCCGATGTAAAAAGTCATTTTCGCCCGATGTAAAAAGTCATTTCTGTACTAGTAGTCTTGTTTAAATCTCTGTAATCCACACATATTCTGACATTTCCGTCCTTTTTCAGAACTGGTACGATGTTGGCTAACCATTGAGGATATTCTGACGTAGCGAGGAAACCCGCGTCAATCTGTTTCTGTACCTCCTCTTTGATTTTGATGGCCATGTTCGGGTGAGTCTGTCTCAACCTTTGTTTTACCGGCGGACATTCTGACTATAAAGGTAGATGATGTTCCACGATGCTGGTATCCAACCCTGGCATGTCCTGATAGGACCAAGCAAATACATCGAGGAATTCTTTGAGAAGCTTTGTCAAACTCTCTTTGGCAGTTGGACTGAGCAGTGCCCAAATCCTGACTTCTTTTCTCTCTTTTTCTGAACCCAAGTTTACCGTTTCCAACTGCTCTTTGTGAGGTTCGATGGACCTTTCCTCTTGTTTGAGTAATCAGGAGATCTCCTCTGGAATTTCGTTGTCAACTTTTTCTTCAGCCCCAAATACCGGGAACTCAAAGTCGGGAGAAGGCATCGGATCGTATGTTTCAATGGGGTTTAAAACAAGCAATCTGCATGACGATATAATTTGTGTTTTAGAAGAGATAGAGAGAATGCAAAAAGTGTGTGCAGTGTATTTCTTTTACTGCTTGTTTTTATTATTGAGTTGTTTTTTAGGATTACCATTTTCTGAAAAAGGAAAAGAGAAAACAGCAATCAATGCGGAAATTACAGAACGACGTTATTTTATTAATGAACAAGTCGATTCTTGAAACTACAACCCTATAAAATAAAACTATGTCGCTTTGGGCGAAGCGAAGAGGGAAATTTACAGAAAGCAAGCCCTATCAAATCATTCGTTTCACCTGGGTAGGGTGAAAGGTTAAAGACGGCAATTACTTTGACTTATGAACAATCTTCGGAACATCGACAGTAACCCATTGGCGGCGAACTCCTCGGTGAATCACAAAGTTTGGTACTTTCCTTGATTTGTCCTCAGAAATGACGCTGATTTATAGCAGAGCGGGATCATTGGAATCTGTCTCCCAGGCAGAGTTGTCGTAGGAGGATTCCTCTATTATATGTTGCATAGCATTTGTGCTCTCAGGCAAATCTCCCCATCCAGTTGGCTGGATGTCTTCGAGCCTGATACGAGAGCTTTCAGGAGTGGTGTATTTGACCATGAAGTCAAATTTTCCACTTGGTTGTCCCAGGGTGTCCCACACTTCTTTGGAACTGGAGGAGTCATCTCTCTCGATGATGTTGACCTCGGGAAAAGCATAGTTGATGAATTCTAGTCCGGCAAGCTTTGCCAATTCATCTTCGTACGGGATATTTTCTGAATGACCTGAGTGTTGATCCCATGACATGGTGGGGATACAGGTATTCTGTTCAATGATGCTCAGCTGATTTTTAATGTTCGGCTGATTTTCTTGCCCCGAGTTTCCTGGGTACGGCTGCCAGATAGGCAGGCCATCCATCGGGCCATAATAGTCGTGGTCAAAGTTGTTCTTCATCAGAGTGTCCTCCTCTAATGAGTTTGATGGAGCACGACATCCTTCCAGATCACAATCTCTGTATATCATTTTGACGTCTGACCTGGGTATAAATCTCGGACTCTGTGCGGGATAGCAAAAGGGCATATGCACCTCTTCCTGAGACATATAACCGCCCTCGTTGAGATAGGACTTCCATTTCTCATCCGTATCGGAAGGATCTCCCTCGTTGATAGTATGGACTGCTTGAGGCATTGGGTGAAGGAAACCTCCACTGTGGAAGAAATCCTGAATGGGATAAAGACTTTCATCGTTAGCATCTGTCTGGGTACAGGTTGCAGAAAAACCAAGACCCTTCTTTGTTTTATTATAAGTAGGAATGACAAGCTGTCCCCATCCTTGCATATTGTTACTTTCAACTGCCTCGAGGGCGTCCTTATATGAGAAAATAGAGGTTCCTTTCTCTGATTGATTCTCATTGCTCACCAAAAGTGCTTGGAACTGAGTCTCAATAGCCTCCTCGGGTTCTACATAGGTAGATGATGATAAGTTACTCACGAGCAAGGCTTGTTCTCCATAGACTGTGACGAGTTGATCGTTCTGGATGAACTTTAGCTTTTGGTGGAGGGTTGAAGTAACCGCCCCAGCCTGATGTATCCAAGGTCTTCCTAATAAATAATTGTACGCTGCCCGGACGTCCATGACCTGGAAAGTGATTAGGAAAGTGTGAGGATCGATAGTTATGGGAAGGTCGACTTCGCCGATAACTGATTTCCGAGACCCGTCAAATGCTTTGATGATAACCTCACTGCCCCTCATCGGGGATCCTTTGAATGATAGTCGCATTAAAGTGGACTTCGGCATAACGTTGATGGTCGATCCTGTGTCTACCAGTACGCTGGCTAAAGCATCGTCTTGGCAGTTAACTGTGATATTGAGCGCCATGTTGTGGATTTTGCCCCCCTCTGGCAAATCCTCATCACTGAATCCTAAGTTGTTGCAGGAAGTGATGTTAGAGATGATGTTGTCGAATTGTCGTATTGACACATCCTGTTCCACAAAGGCCTGCTCTAAGACTTTCTGTAGAGCCTCTCTGTGGGCTTCGGAATTGAGTAAAAGTGATAGCACCGAGATCTTTGAAGGAGTTTGTAACAGTTGGTCAATAATGTTGTATTCACTCCTTTGGATGAGCATCAGCATCTCATCATTGTTTTTCGAAAGGTCGGGATTACTGGATTGACCGACTGGTGGATCAGGAGCTTCTGTCTGAAGTTCCTTTTCTTTGTTAGGTTCTCCAACTCCTCGGTTGAAGATTCGACCGCTCCGTGTTACTCGACTGATGTCTGCAATATTCATGACGGAGGGTAATGGAATTTCCTTTCCGTTTTCAATTATCGTTGCACCGTATTTGTAAGGGATCGCCTTAGCTGATTCATACGATAATGGTCCTGGCAGATAGATAACTACATGAGCCTTCTGATTTTTCTGACTGTCGTAATTAACCTCAATTAGTTCCTTGCTAAGAACTTTTGATTCGTCTAGTAGAGGGATGATGGTACAAACATCCTTGTTCTTCTCAGGGTCAGAGATTACAACCACGCCCCTGATTTGATCTGTGAAGTAGTCTGGCGTCCAATTGATTGGTCCGGAACCCGAACCTGGGCAAATCTCTCTACGATCCACCTGACCCTGAAGGGTTGCTCGCACAAGGTAGCATCCTTGGTTACTTTCCGAACAGACTCTACAACATTCATAGTTGTGTGGTGGCACCTGGCCACACCCGATTTGAATACAATGTAACCTCACTAGATCTATTTCCGTAGATCGGACATCCTGACTTTGATGCCGAGTAGGGTTCCCGTCAACCACACTGATTTGTTGCGTGTCTTCATCCATATAGATTGGAAGCCACCAATGGTTTAACAAGTGTTGTAAAGTTCTTTGAACGAGAGCGCACCCTTGGTTACTCTCATAACATCCTTTATAGTTCTGATGATTATGCGAAATGAGAAAACCGAGTTGGACCTTCCTGGCATGTAATTCCACCAATCTGGTATTCATCAGATGAATATTAAATATTTGAATCATGTTGATCTGATAAGGACTTCTATCATGGTAGTCCTGGATCCATCCTAGATCTATCGACACAGGAGGGCCTCTTGTACAAAAGAGTATCCCTATTTGTTTACCAAGCAAGTCAGACAGGAACTGTAATCGTGCCGCGATAGATTATGATATTGGCTTTGCCTTGAGTGAATTGCCACCAAGTTGACATTCATTGCACGGACGTCGTGGTTCTGAATGATGTTGGAATTTGTATAGGTCATGTTGACTCCACGAACTCGATGCTCTTGGATCCACCCGAGATCCAATTGTTCTTGTAGAGCTGATTGCACCACAGAATATCCCTGATTGTTTTTAGAGCAGATATCACACTGGTGATGATTATGAGGTGGCACATAGCCATATCCACTCTATCTACAATGCATCTTAACCAAATTGGCCCTTAACAAGAGTACATCATGAATTTGATAGCTGTCGCTAGACTCTCCCTCTATCAAATTAATTGTAGCTTTCTCGTGTTGAGGCAGCAGGTTCATGAGAACGTTCGGATTCGTATCTTTGAAAGATAAGACCCCGCTCCTAACAAGCTTTTGCACATCAGATTTGAAACTGAGATAGTTTTCTATGTTATGCCCTGGTCCTTCTTGTTGGTAAGGACAAGTCTGATCCGCTTTGAACCAAAAGGCGGATTTTCCGGTACTTTAAGAGGAGACTTAGTCTGGACATGCCCCTTGACCAGTAGTAACGGAAATAGTTCTGCGTACAACACAGGTATAAGGTCAAACCCTGGTGGTCGCGTTGCACGATTGTTGTTGTACAGAGGACGAGCCTGCTGAAGAGGCTGTTCTGTCCTTTACTGCTATTGCTGTTGAATCGGTTGGCTCTGCGTAACCTGAGGTTGATACGTAGGAACAGGCACAGGGTTGATTGTAGGAGTTACAGCTGCTACTGGTTGGTACCGTCGCCTTTGCTTTTCGAGAGAGATATTCCCAATATCCTGCTCTTTTTTTTTAGGGAGAGCACTACCGTATCATTTTGTACTACCCGATGATCCAGCATCTTTAACTAAACATCCTTCTCGGACAGGCTTCTCAAGATGAACTCCCATGCCCACCATCTCGGTGAAATCACTGGGCGCACTGGCGACCATTCTGTCGTAGTAAAATGAGCTTAAGGTCTTGAAGAAGATCTTTGTCATCTCTTTTTCCTCAAGAGGTGGACAAATCTGGGCGGCAATTTCACGCCATCTCTGAGCGTACTCCTTAAAGGTTTCCTTGTTCTTTTGTGAAATCGATCTGAGTTGATCTCTGTCGGGTGCCATGTCCAAATTATATTTATATTGTTAAACGAAAGCAGCGCCAAGATCTCTGAATGTGTCGATCGTAGCGCGGTTTAAACCCATGTACCATTTTAATGCAGCACCGGTTAAACTATCCTGAAAGTAGTGAATCAGTAGCTCCTGGTTCTCTGTTTGAGCGGACATTCGCCGAGCGTACATTTACTGAGGGCAAGAATTACCCTTGTATTTTTCAAAGTCGAGCACTTGGAACTTATGTGGGACTTTCACATTGGGGACCAAGCAAAGGTCTGCGGCATCCTTTCCAAATAAATCCTGACCGCGAAGGGCTTGCAGTTCTTTCTGCATCTCCAGGAATTGTTCCTGGAATTCATTCATTCTGTCGATCATGCTGTCATTTCTACCAGAAGGTATCTGTGGAATCTGTCCTTCTGGGACAGTATGTACCAAGGAGGTGGTATAGTCATTATGGCCGAGACTCTCGGTGCCTCCCAAAGTTTGTAACCTTTAGGAGTTGCTGCCATGCCCCTGGCATCTTCGCTTTCTCGAAGTTTGTAACCTTTAGGCCCAGTAGCTCCTGCTGTAGTTCCTTGATCCTCATACATCGGCAGAACATATCCTTCTGGGATATAGTTACGTGGCATGCCCCAGGGGCGATCTTTAGGCATCTTGTACCTAGGATCATACTTCTCCACTATGGGCATTGATGTGATCTCCGAGATCACAGTCCTTTGTTGTTGCATCTAAGCTTCTACAAGAGCTTGCATGTCATTATGAAGCTTCCTCAGATCCTCTTTCAGAGTGTCGATCTCTTCTCTTAACTCTCTGTTCTCTTCCTCAAGATCATCCATCTTTTTCTGACGATTGGCCCGAGTATTGTACGAATGAGATAGTTTGACTCTAGAATCGAGACGCAAACGTGAGATTCATAGGTAAGAAGAATACGTTTATGATGAATGCAATGATTATTAATTATTTTTGTTTGTTCAAAGTAAACTTTGACAATTGGATTGCAAATATCAAACAATGGGGAAACCCCCGTTTTATTGAATTCAAAGGATTGCGGAAATGGAAATACAGTAGATTAAAAAGTGCTGGAAAAGGAAATCTAAACTAATGGATCCTGAGTCTTCTCTGAAGAGGGCTCAAGTGCTGGTTCGGGTGCTTTCCTCTTTTTTGACCGGGGCTCTTGGGCCGTTGTTGGGTTGTCATTCCTTTGCCAAGTGAAAGGAGCGAGCAAATTCCTTTGGTCATCCTGATTTTCTACAGCATGTTGCTCTAAAATCTCAATTAGAGCATCCTTTTCTTTTAATAGCTGCTGTATTTTCTTACACTCCACATTGAGAATACGGTACTTGTTCCTCCAAGACCTCTTCTCCTGCTGAATTTTTCTGAGAGTAACTTGAAGTTTTTCTGTCTCAGACATGAAATAAAGGGCAGAGACCCTTAATGGAAGAACTTCCTGGCGAGGGTAAGGCATCCTCAGCTTGAGAGCTCTAGTTTGTACCTAATGGAGATAAGGCTCCATCGAGACACAGTCTGGCTTTCCTAGAGACTCTCGTCCTTTCTTGTGAACGTGTTTCCAAGCGTGCACTATTTCCGTCTTTAGTGCACTGTCATTTTCTCCTTCCTTGAAGAAAGGACCTTCCAGATGAGCACTGCGCGGGACATGCCTCATCGGGTATCCAAATTGACGATGAACTAACACCGAATGATAGTTGATTCCCCCCTTAGTTCCTATAAGGGGTACATTTAGGAAATTTTCACAATGGTCAATGATTCTGATCCCGTCGTAGATTCAATTGTACCAATCGATGTCTGAGTTGGTAAGAGACATGACTCTCTGCGACCAACGTAAAGTATTCTTTTGATCCCAAAATGCAGCAGATTTGGGCAAATGGGAAGTGAACCATTTGTATAGCAGGGGTACACAACACGTGATCATCCCTCCGCTGTATAAATTCCTTAAGTGTACCGAATGATACGCATCTGCGAGTAAGGTCGGTACGGGGTTTCCAATTAGGAAAATCTTAATGGCGTTGATATCTACAAAGTTATCGATGTTGGGAAACAAAAATAACCCGTAGGTGAGCAAAACAAAGATGCTCTCGAAAGCGGCCGTGTTCCCTATACTAGCAAAGTACAGGGCTTTCTTTGTCAAGAACTAGGATGGCAAACCTTGAATGCCACCCTTAGTGGTCATGTGTGTAACACCCCACTTTCCCATTTTATAAAATCTAAGAATATTACAGATAAAATCAGAGTTTTCAACTTTTACAAGTAGGATGCTACACCAATAAAATCAACATCAAAACTTCTTTTCATTAAGTGAAATAAAACAGCGGAAATAATCATTTCATAAGTTCACGGCACACTTGCCAACATACTCCAAAACTCCACATTAAACTCGTGGTCCTCAAAATTATTGAATTTAAAAGAGATACGTAACAAAATTCATTACAAAATAACAATTAATAAAATCCCCAAAATTCCCGTGTTACGTATCAGAGCGACTCCTACGACTCGAACAGGCAACACACACTCCAAGCAACTCAAGTACCTGGATTATCTGTACTTCCGAAGAAGCACATACACAACAACAACAAAGGGGTGAGAACTACATTCAATAATAAATGGTGAATAATACATATTAAGGGTAGCTACTCACACCCAATCATACAATCACATAATCACGACCTACTTGTCACTCGCAACCATAATTCAATCAACATATAATAATAATGCAATGTGACTCAACAACAGACACAATGCATGTGGTACCAAAATCACCATGGTTCATTCAATCGAACCCAGATAAATCACATACACCCCTACTTGGCAATGATTTATCCCACCACACTCCATATTGGAGTTCGGATGAATCACGTACACTCCTCCTGAGCAATGATTCATCACCACCGACACCATGAAATGCACAATAACGAATATGCACACAAAACACCTGCATAATAAAATTACACATTCTCACGATCCTCCTGATCACACATAAAATAGTCATTCACCACAACACAATTTACACACAAAACACATGTATAATAATCAGTTATACATTTACACGATCCTCCTGATCACGCGTAAGCCATACGCTTACCGTAATTCTCACCGGAATTACCTCACCTACAACACAACATCCTCACACACAAATTACGCACACGAGACTATCGTCAAGTAAAATACACGATCCTCATTGATCCCAAGTGGGTCATGCGTTCAACGCAATTCGCCAAGAATTACCTCTGCTACCCCAAGACAGCTCGCACCTCGCACAAACAGTGCCACACAACACATTATGCACGTCTCACAAGGCACTCGTCCACTAATTAGCTAATTACTAATTAATTCACCAAAACTACTAAATAAATTATTTTTATCACCAATCCTACATTTCTCAAGGTCTGACATCTATCCCCAACCTCTCAAACCAAAAGAAACCACTTCGGACGCGAAAACGGGAAAGAAATCGCGAAACGGCAAAATTCTGCACCCTCGCTGGCCATACGCGTATTGCCTTGTGCCATACGCGTATTGCCCAGCCCGCTCGCCCATCCCTACGCGTACAACCTCTCCTTACGCCCTGCCGTACGCGTATTGCCCTACCTATTACACGTATGGGCAGAGACCTATTTTCCATCAAAAAGCCCATTCTCAGATCCAATACGCGTATCCCCTTTTCATACGCGTAATGCCTATCCCTTACGCGTAATGCCCAAGCTCCATACACGTATCGTTACACGTATGGGTAGAGGGCCGTGCCAATCCTCCTTTTGGCCCTCCCATACGCGTAATGACCATAGCCGTACGCGTATTGCCTTACCTGATACGCGTATGGCCAGATTTATTACGCAAACTCAGTTTCCCCACACCAGTCTGGGTTCTGCTATGGGATCCTCACTTTTCCACTCTAATTCAGTCCTAAAATTAGTTCTACATCAGTTTTATAACCTACAATTTCACCTTACATATTTTACCTATTATGACTAATCGAAATACAGTCTTAGATCTAATTTCGTGCCCTCAACCTGCATCAAAACAGATCTGCAACCAAATGCATTTATACAGCAGCAACAATACAATTTATACACGAAAACCATACTATCATCAAAGATTCAATACATACCAGACATCAAACATTCATATCATACTCAGAATTTCATCAACCAATAAGCATACGAAAATCCTACGAGGGAAATGACCCCTCACTACCCTTTCATGTTATTATCACCTGTATTGAACCCATTCTCCCCCCTTACCTCGAATTTCCTGATTAAATTCCTGCGAAATTGATGAAGATGAGTGCCCTAGCTCTTCCTTGTTCTTCCCTTGTTCCTCTTTCTCTTTTCCAATTCTGATCACACATAAAATAGCCATTCACCACAACACAATTTACACACAAAACACATGTATAATAATCAGTTATACATTTACACGATCCTCCTGATCACGCGTAAGCCATACGCTTACCGTAATTCTCACCGGAATTACCTCACCTACAACACAACATCATCACACACAAATTACGCACACGAGACTATCCTCAAGTAAAATACATGATCCTCATTGATCCCAAGTGGGTCATGCGTTCAACGCAATTCACCAAGAATTACCTCTGCTACCCCAAGACAGCTCGCACCTCGCACAAACAGTGCCACACAACACATTCTGCACGCCTCACAAGGTACTCGTCCACTAATTAGCTAATTACTAATTAATTCACCAAAACTACTAAATACATTATTTTTATCACCAATCCTACATTTCTCAAGGTCTGACATCTATCCCCAACCTCTCAAACCAAAAGAAACCACTTCGGACGCGAAAACGGGAAAGAAATCGCGAAACGGCAAAATTCTGCACCCTCGCTGGCCATACACGTATTGCCTTGTGCCATACGCGTATTGCCCAGCCCGCTCGCCCATCCCTACGCGTATCCTACGCGTACAACCTCTCCTTACGCCCTGCCATACGCGTATTGCCCTACCTATTACACGTATGGGCAGAGACCTATTTTCCATCAAAAAGCCCATTCTCAGATCCAATACGCGTATCCCCTTTTCATACGCGTAATGCCTCTCCCTTACGCGTAATGCCCAAGCTCCATACACGTACCGTTACACGTATGGGTAGAGGGTCGTGCCAATCCTCCTTTTGGCCCTCCCATACGCGTAATGACCATAGCCGTACGCGTATTTCCTTACCTGATACGCGTATGGCCAGATTTATTACGCAAACTCAGTTTCCCCACACCAGTCTGGGTTCTGCTATGGGATCCTCACTTTTCCACTCTAATTCAGTCCTAAAATTAGTTCTACATCAGTTTTATAACCTACAATTTCACCTTACATATTTTACCTATTATGACTAATCGAAATACAGTCTTAGATCTAATTTCGTGCCCTCAACCTGCATCAAAACAGATCTGCAACCAAATGCATTTATACAGCAGCAACAATACGATTTATACACGAAAACCATATTATCATCAAAGATTCAATACATACCAGACATCAAACATTCATATCATACTCAGAATTTCATCAACCAATAAGCATACGAAAATCCTACGAGGGAAAGGACCCCTCACTACCCTTTCATGTTATTATCACCTGTATTGAACCCATTCTCCCCCCTTACCTCGAATTTCCTGATCAAATTCCTGCGAAATTGATGAAGATGAGTGCCCTAGTTCTTCCTTGTTCTTCCCTTGTTCCTCTTTCTCTTTTCCAATTCTGATTATGGCTAACTCTTCCACTAACCCTCACTAATCTTAGCTTAATTACTAAACTGCCCTTAATTCATTCACTAGCCCATTATCAAATTAATTAAAAATCAGATTTTAATTCACTAATAATATTAATAATAATAATAACCATAATAATAATAATAATAGTAATAATAATATTAATAATCTTAGCCATATTAATAATAATAATCACCTTACTATCGTTATTAACTATGCCCACACATAATCCAACATTACATTATCGTTATCCCGACATCTCCATTTACCGGTTCCGCTGAGGACACTACGCCTACGCGCTCAACCACACACACCCTTAACAAGGCCAAACAAACAAAATAGCACTGACGACCAAATAATTTAAAATGGGGTGTTACAATGTGAGTCCTGACTTCCGACTCGTCCAAATAAATTGTTCGTACAATAGTCTGATCCTTTGGAATTTCTTCCAGTCCAGAAAATGGAGCTTGATCATTGATATGTAAATCAGTCAAGTGAGAGTACTCCTCCAGTGTTGGTGTTAGTTGATAATCCGGGAATGTGAAACAGTGATAGACCGGATCATAGAACTGGATTAACGTGGACAGGATTCCTTCAATTACGTGGACCCTTAATAAGGACAGTAGTCCTTCATACTTGGCTCTGAAAGCCTCATGGTTGGTGATCATTCTCGCCAAACCTCTCAAATCCTCTAACTTTGGAACCTTGAAGGTGTACTTATGAGTTTTCCTTCTACCAAAATCCATTAGCGCAATCTCATTTCTCTGATATTTGCAATCACTGTCTCAGTTTAATTTTAAAAAGATAGACTAGAAGAGAAGATTTTCTTTGTTTTAATGTTTTTTAGATGAATGTATGAATGCAACACACAAAAACATAGAAAAAACATGGGGTCAAAGGGTCGGTGTCATGAAGTCAAAGCTCTACCCCCCCCCCCCAAAGGTTTATACTGGTGATTTTTTGTACCTGTCCGCAAAATCATTGACCCCTCTGGGATAACAACAGCAAGCGGATCGCCAGCGAGCTGATGTATCCTGGAGTGATCTCAGATGAGGGTAGTATTGCGTGACAACTATTTTCGATAGCTTCCGCACTATAAAATAGCTTAGGTCTGCTAAAAACCTCAGCTTCTCAGATAACCCAGTTGACCACACTACTTTCAACAACCGAAGTCGTATAGGCAATGTATCTGCAAAGGGAGTCTCCACTGAGTTTGATGGTCGATCGGGGGCTCTTAACTGGAATTCACTCCCAATAAGATTACCCACATTTCCATCACCTATCTTAGGTGTATACTCAATCTTTCCACATGCGGCATCACACGCATTCCCATTAACAGAAAAATAAACACAGATATCAATTAGGAAAAGCAGTATATATATTTGTCTTAATCATCCTAGACCTCTAGTCTTATGATCCTATACAGACAATGACACCCCAGCAGAGCAGTCATTTCTGTGATATGAAGGTGAACTCAAGGTCTCTACCTAAGAGATGGGAACATCTGATAAGGACAAGACGTCCCCAGCAGAGTCGCCATTTTTCTGTAGCGCGAGTTTTATGTGTGGTTGCGAAGCACTATCGCTTTTGGGGTACTACAATTCAATTCATTTTTTATCCTATTGAAGCTGATGAAGGAAGGGAAATAGATGTTTCCAATTAACCCTGCTTGCAAACTGAGTTTAAACAGATAACTATTGGTTTACAGATGCTACAAAGATTGTGGGTCTCTCTTAGGTTATGTTGTTAAGAACACAGGATCTAGACTATTGGTAGGATGTTAGGACTGATGCTTTTCGATTGATGTATGAAGGTATGGGATTTTGGGTTTTTGATTAGTGTGCTCGCTAAGATTTTTCAATCTTATGCCTATGTATTCCCGGGATAGGGAAATCAGAGCGATCGTAGTTCCTCCTATTCTATGGGAGGAAATGGTGTTTTGGTGTCTTGTTCAAAGCCCAAGACGTGAAGCTAAAGGTGGTTTATATCTTGTTCAAAGCCCAAGATGTGAAGCTGAAGGTGGTTTGTATCTTGTTCAAAGCCCAAGATGTGAAGCTGAAGGGTCTATTTGTATCTTGTTCAAAGCCCAAGATGTGAAGCTGAAGGGTCTATTTGTATCTTGTTCGAAGCTCAAGATGTGAAGCTAAAAGGTTTTGACTTCAGAGAATTTGTCACCTCTAAAGGGGTCTGCTTGTCACAACTGTTAGGTGACTGATTATAAAGGAGAAATACTTTAACAGGGATATGTGAATCCAGTAATGGCATAATTTCCTTTATATGGGATTTTTAACCCTGAAGGAGAAGACTTTAACTCAGTTTAGAGCAATGCCATATTTCCTTAGGAATTTCTCATGCTAAAAGAGGGACAATGGCATGGATGTAAATAATCCAGAGGCTTGCCGCTTACAGCATTTAGACGAGGGAAAGAGGAGTTGTTGATGTTTGTATATTGTGAGCAAGGCACAGATTTTGATGCTAAAAGGTTTATTGACTCAACCGGGGTTTCCTTATACAAAGCCTAAGAGGAGGCTATTGACCCAACAAGAGGGAGTTTTTATGTGTCTCGTACGAAGCCCGAGAGAGAGGCTAAAAGGGTTGACTCAACAAGAGAGTGCTGACAAGTAACCGACTCACCAAGAGAGTTCTTTTGTATCTCGTATGAAGCTCGAGAAGGAGGCTAAAAAAGCGGATGACTCAACAAGAGAGTGCTTTTATATGTGTCTTGTACGAAGCCCAAGACGGAGGCTAGGGGGTTTGACTCAACAAGAGAGTCTTCGTACCTCGTACGAAGCCCGGGATGGAGGCTGAAAATGTTTGACTCAACAAGAGAGTCTTTTATACTCAACAAGAGAGTGATTTTGTATCTCATACAAAGCCCGAGATAGAGGCTAAAGGAGGATCGACTCAACATGAGAGTCCTTTTATACTCAACAAGAGAGTGTTTTTGTATCTCGTACAAAGCCCGAGGTGAAGGCTAAAAATGTTTGACTAAACAAGAGAGTCTTTTATACTCAACAAGAGAGTGATTTGTATCTCGTACGAAGCCCGAGATAGAGGCTAAAAAGGTTAGCTCCGCTGGGGAGAATCATTATACAAAGCCCAAGAGGAGGCTATTGGTGCCGGTAACTGTTTCAGTTGAGTGACAGGTCCAGTATGTTGGTTAAAAGAGAAAATCAATTCTTATAAAGAGACTGATTCCAGGTGAGGTTGTACTTTTGTACTGATCAGAAGATTGAGGTTATTTCCTGTTCTTTAAGGAAATGGGAAATCCAAAGGGTATTGAGACTGTCCAAGTCTAGAGTTTCATCTTTTGTACAATGCCCAAAATAAGGCACGGGCGTTAAGGGATGAGTACTAACCCTCAAATGGCCGGAGTTTTGACGCTGGAAAGACTGCTCTAGCAAATGATGACTAAGTTCTATCTTATACCTTTAAGAGGTCGTCAGGGTCCTTGTATTAAGCCCAAGAGGAGGCATGAGAACTTCTAAGAAGCCGAAGGGTCCTTGTACAACGCCCAAGAGGAGGCGGTGATACTTTTAAGAAGCCTGTGGGTCCCCAAATCCCGAGAAGTTCAAGACATGCCATTCACAGAGAATAGATCAAGCCAGGAAAGTCTGAGAATTTGGAAGAAACTCAAGAGATGCCATTCACGGAGAAAATACCATCTATGGGGAGTTAGAGTTTCTTTGACAATTATTAAGGGTGCTTTTAAGAAGCATGTGGGTCCCCAAACCCCGAGAAGTTCAAGACATGCCATTCACAGAGAATAGATCAAGCCAGGAAAGTCCGAGAATTTGGAAGAAACTCAAGAGATGCCATTCACGGAGAAAAGATCATCTCTGGGGAGTAGAGTCTCTTTGACAACTTCTAAGGGTGACAGTCTGAGAAAGGGTTCACCGAGAATGCTGCCTTTCACGTCTCCATATTGTTTAACCCCAAGAGGAGGGAAGACTGTGTCTGGTAATCCTATGGGGACCTAGTTTTGACTGTATCTAAGAGCGATCAACGGGGCTTTACCTAGTGCTAGACGTAGTTGCCGGGGAAAACTCTAAATAACTATACTAGTATTACACAGTTGATATTTGACAACTATATAAAAGTTTGTGAAAGAAGACTTACAGTGAGCAGCCCCACAATACAGTTATATATATATGAAAGCGGATAAAGAAAGCGGGTAAACACTTACTCGGTTGTAGAGCTTTCATGCTGTTTTGTTAGTTGTTCAACAAAGAAAGCTTTGATAACAATATTATATTCAAAATCAAAGGAGAAAGTGCTTTGAAAAGGAAAATTGGGGCTTACAGCTCAAGGAGAGGCCGAGGGTTTTATCAGTGATCGCACTGTCAAATTTGTACAGGGACTTATACAAGTGACTGAGGCCCAAAAGAGTTTTTTGTACAAAGGGATGGGTCTTACACTCTCTCAAGAGGCCCAAAGGTTTATTTTTGTACAAGTGGTGGGGCTTACAGCTCAAGGAGAGGCCCAAAAAATGGTTTTTGAACTGGCGATCACGCCGAGATTTTCTTTTAACGCAGAGGGACTTATACAATATCTGAGGCCCAAAATAGCTTTGGTTAAAAGGGGGTTGGGTCTTACACTCTATTAGAGGCCCAAAGGTGTTTAAAGAAAAAGAATAGGGCTTATAACACGAGGGTAGGCTCAAAGGTTTGATTTGTTAGAAAGGCAACGACCGTGCCGAATTTTTTGACGGTATCGGGACTTATACAATACACTGAGGCCCAAATTATTTTGGTTTTCTAAAAGGGTTGGGTCTTAAACTCTACTAGAGGCCCAAAGGGTTTGAAAAAGTTTGATGAGGGTTGAATTAATCAAAAACCCTAATTTGTTTCCAAAATGTATTTTAATTGAATAAAAATTCAATTAAAATGATCAAAATTGTTAAACATGTGGAAAACAAATTGTGATCTTGGATTAATGTTTCAAAAATCAAGTTTTGACCTACAAAATGATTAGAAGTTATTAAAATTTGCAAAATCAAGAAGGAAAAAATATTTTAAATGTAAAAAATAATTAAAATATTAATTCTTTGCAAAAAATATCAATTATATGAAATAAATAATATTTTTGGGATTGTTTGGTAAAATAAATTATTTTAACATTTTAGTGAATTATTAAAAAAAGAATCAACCCAAAATCATTAAAACTCAGAAAGAAATTAATTTTTGAATCAATTAAATAAAATCACAAAATTCAAATATTCAAATATTTGAAAAAGGGCGCCAAGAACATGGCAAGAACACGCGCCCTTCCTCTGTTTCTGCAGATTTGCATTTTCTATCCAATCTCACTGAATACTTGATTATATCATGCAATCTACATATCAATCTACTCGTTTCAACCTCACGATCATGTCTATGGTCTTTAATTTCAATTATTTTAAACATCGAATAAGAAATCAAAGAGAAACCTCAAGAACCCTAAAATTTGCATGAAGGTTCAGAAATTCTATACACGATTCAAAAAATGCAATTGATTAAGGGAAAACACTCCATGCATTATTATGGACATATGGCCAAATTATTGTGCAGCAAAAATTGCATGGATCATAGAGTTAGAAGAGCTCATGCTTACCACTTGCAGCTGGTGATCGTGTTTTGTGTTAGAGGTGTTACAGTTTGGTTCCAAGGTTATGGACAGCTTCCCTAGGTGCTATGGAGTGTGTCTGGATGCTTGGAGTGGATTGATTTGAGCTGGAACTTGATTTGGCACCTCAACTGCAAATCTGTCAAAGGCTTGAGCAGTTGGCTGATGATTTTGTGATTTTGGTGTTCCAGATGTTATGTGAGTGTTTAGATCACTTCTATATGATGTTTATGAGGTGTGTGTATGATTGGTTTGATTGGAATTGCTCTCAAACTCAAAACCTGATAGTGACTTGCTTTGGAAGGCAAAATTGGAGTGAAGAAGGAGATTTTGAGGAAAGCATCTGTTTGATGGCTTTGGTGTACTCAAACTGATCATAAATGAGCTCTATTTATAGTAGAGCAAGTTTGTTTTGCAAGAAATAGTGAATGGCAACTGCTGCATAGGTTTGGCCAATGTTGAGCAATGAGAATCCAAGTCTCCTCTAGCCATTGACTAGAGGTTAGGGCACAGGCTGCTGGTTCCCTTGGTCTTGGATAAGTCTTGACTGAATTCAGTTGGCAATGGCTCAATCCATGCCACCTTGGTGTATGCATTGAATGCTCCAAAACAAAATTAGAGTCTTGTCCCCTCTTTAGGGATTTCTAGGTTTGGCATGCTATTTTTAGTTCCAAAGACTTGGGAGGCTTGGGATCAGAGTTGGTTCCTCCTTGGTCCCTCCTTGAGGTGTTCAGATGGATAGAGTTGCTTGCCCTTTGCAAAATTTGGGCAAATAGAACAAAACTCCAAAATCTGCCTTGCTTTGGCAGTTTTCAGCAAGGCATATTGCCATTGTCATATCTCATGGCCCAAGTGGAACTTGATGGAGTTCTTGGCCATTTTGGAAAGCCCTTATGTGATACACCAACTGTTTGATCATAATTGGTTTTGATATTTTTTGGATCCAAGTGAAAAATGCCCCTACATTTGGAAAAAAGTGAAGGCAGATTCTGACTTAGTGAAAATTTCACTAAGTGTTGAAAAAAAGTGACATTTTCACTTTTTGTGATTTTGATCATTCCATAACTCAAAATCCATGATTAATTGGAATGAGGTGTAGTTGAAGCTTTTGTAGAGGGTAATGAGAGCTACAAATCCAGCTTTGGATGGGGAAAAATGGCCTTGTGGTTTAGGAGTTATGATCCTCCAAAGTTGGTACCCTAGCCACTTTCTTCCATAACTTAGAAAAATTTCTAAGTTTTTTATGGTTACCCCTTTTACAAGTTATCCAACTTTTCTTGATTTTTCTTGATGAATGATGATTCCAATCACACATTAACATCATTTTAGGGTTAAGGAACCATAATTGTGAAAAATCTAAAAAAGTCAAAGTTTGACTTTTGTGCACAGTTGACTTTTTATCTGATGAATTCCAAACTGTGCGATCCTCTATGAAATCAAGTCCTTTACCTAAATCAAACTTGATGAATTGATTTCATAGGTGTTATAGGGTGTATTGAATCATGTCCTAGGGTTTGGGAGCATGTCCCAGTCAAAAGTCAAAGATACAGTTGACTTTTTCCGCGAAACCCTAACTGTGGTTCTGATGAAATTGAAACTTGTTACTCAAGCTTCTTGGATCAATCCATTGTTGAAAATGGATCAATGTGATGTATTTTAGACCCTCAAATCCCTTCTTGAGGTCTTGGCTCATGTTTTGTCCCAAAAGTCAACTTAGGGGTGAATTAGGTCAAGAAACCCTAATTCTTGATTTTTTGATGAATGCATCCCCTGAGGCTAAACTGACTTGATGATTGGGTTCATGAGATCCCTTGGAGCATCATAGGTTATGCTTTGAAGCATTGGCTCATGCCTAGAGGAAATTTTTCATCTGGAGGCCCTGGTCGACCAAACCCTAATTTGGTGACACTGACGATCTTAAGGCTTAATCCACCTAGAAGGGAGAAACCTTGTGCTTAATCCTTGAAGTGGGAGTCCTCTTGATCCTTTGTGGATGTTTGAGAGGCTAGACAAGTTGAAGATCATGTTATTTCTTGATTGATCCTTTGTCTAAGAGCTCTGAGAGGGCTTGAAACCCTAAGTCTGATTGTAGTGGATGCTCACCCATCTTTGGGGAGACTAATGGTTCATCCATATTGTGATGATGATTTGCACAATGATGGGAAATCTTAGTGGTCAAAATTTAGGGTATGACACCTCAATCTGGAACATTGAGTTTTCCTCCTCTTCTTTTATTTCCTCCTCTTGGACAGTAGCATCTGGATCAGCGTTGGTTAGGTCTTGGTCGCCCGTGAGTTCGACCACTGGGGAGCCACTGTTAGAAGGGTTCTCACCTAGAGTGTGGCCTTCATCCATAGCCACTGTCTCTTTACTCATTGCTTCAGGATTTTCTTGCTCCTAATTTTCTTGCTCAGAGTCACTCGTTTGAGATTGTTGTACAGGGGAAGTTGGGACTTCTTTTAAAGCAGGCTTGTTGGCTGGGGCAGGAAGAGTAGTAGTTGGAGTAGGAGAGTTAGATGTTGGTCGGGTCGAAGTACTTGTACCCTAAAATGATAAGTAATTGAGGTTAGAAGTGAAATATAAAAAAATGTCAGTGAAAGTAAATAGTTTAAGAGAAATTACAATTACCTTAAGCTCTTCGACTCCAGGACTGGAGTTATCACTTTCGGGTTGAGTGAAGGTTGCCTTTGAGGTGCCTTAAGGAGAAGACTCCAAGATCCTGCGAGTCGTGGATGCCTCATAGACTTTTGCTACCTTTACTTTAGGTTGGTTCGAAGTCTCAGGAATCTAGAGTTACTTCTTTCTCTTCTTGGTTAGTCGATCATCAAGAGGAGATTGATCCTCATCATCTGACTCAAGCATAATTTGAGGGGTAGCCCTTCTGGATTTTTTCTTTTGAGGGGTCGGAGGTGGTCTTCGGGAACCCTGAGAAAAATCAAAGTATAAGAAGGCATAATCATATACGGCACAATAAACGTTAAGGAATGAAGGTTACTCTTGTGGATTGCTCAGTTTCTTCTTCGATAGGTATTTTTTTGCTGCAGGTCTCTTTATTTTTACAGCTGCAGATAAAGAAAATAGTAACACGTTAGTAAGAACAGTTAAGACAGGAAAACATAAAGTTCAACAATTTGTATTCCACACCTTCATAGATCTCGGATTCGATACGAACATCTTCGATACCAATATGAAGTGGTCCTTTAAAACTATCTAGAGTGTACTTAGTCGGAACCACCCGCTGAGCCTTTGGTTTCAACTACTGACAAAGGATCTTTATAGAATCCCCACAGATGAACCAGTCTGGAAATGGAGGGGCAAAGGCCACTCCAAAATTAGCAGATGGCAGTCGAGGAAATTTGGGAGGAAACATATTGAAAGTCATTTCGTAGCGTTTCTCAAGAGGAACGTACGAAGGGATCTGTAAGTTCTCCATTTTCTTTAAAAAAAATTCCTTCAAAGTAACAGCGGCTTCGCGGACGGTTCAACTAAGACCAGTTGGGCAACAAATAGTTTTAAAGTACTTCTGGAATGATTGGATTTCTTTGACATGGGTAGAATTACCTTTCTTGGTTTTCTCCTGCACAGAGAGAAAAGCTTTGTCAATCAGTTGTGTGAAGGAAGCAACGTCAAAGAACTTCTTAGTGTAGTACTTGGACCACCACTGGTAAAATTCTGAGGTGCAGAGATAAAGAGGTTCAAAATCGACTGGAGTGAGGAATGCTCTGTGTGCATAACACGCCATTTATATTAATGCCAGCTCTTCAGTGTAGCAGGTGTGATGGAGAAGGATGTGTCATTTCTTCTCATACAAACATTTAGGGAGGGTTTGAATCAAACCAAACTGGCGAGAAACCAAATTAGGTTGGTAGGCAATCAAAGAGACTAGACCTCTTCCCAAGTTAAGTCAAAGGGGCAGAAGTCGAGGCATCAAAAATGCCTCCCAGATTGATTTTAATTCTTCTTCCTGGGCTTTGTCAGATGGGGGGAAGGGTCTGATGAACCATTCAGGACCATATTTCCTTTGGGTAAAAGGGGCCATGTTCGAAGTAAACTCATGGCGCCTGGCGAACATTTTGACGAAGCTGAGGAATGTTGGCCTGAGCAACTGACCTTCTTCAGTAGGGGTTAAATGAACTAAGCGGGTCCATTTGACGCGCCTTTCTTTGATTTCCTGGGCTTCTTCTTCAACAAGACCCTTGTTAGGAAGACTAGCTTCGAAAGAAGCGTTCAACCAAAGTTGAAGAAGCCAGAAGGGCCCTGACAATAACAGTTTCCCTCCTGCAGCTAGTCCTTTGAGTTGAGTGACACCTTCACTCAAGGACTCATAGAGGTGCCCTAAAATCATCTCACTCAGACAAATGTCTCAACCATAATGGAGTTAGGTGGCAAGGGTGAGAAATTTTCTGGCCACTTGCAATGACTTCGAGTAAAAAACACAGTGCGACAACCAGACAGTCAAGAAAGCTATGTGTTCCCTATCAGTAACAGTAGTTGTTTTGGGGTCATAGTAAAGCTTGATAAAATTTGTGTAAGTAGGTTTGGCAGATGTAAAACCTATCTGGTCCTCAGAATCTAACTCTGGGTCATATGGTTTTCCAGTTGGTTTCAGCCCAGTGATAGCAGCTACGTCGAATAAAGTTGGGGTCATCATCCCACAAGGGAGATGGAAGGTATAATGGGTACTGTCCCAGAAGTAAAGAGATGAGACCAACATGGTTGAACAATATGTGGGTCCTGTTTTCAACAGCATGATCAGGTCATAAATTCCCAAGTCTTTCCAAGATTGAGCCTTAATTTTTCCATTTTTGTCAACCAACTCAAATAGAGATCAGGATCTTTGAATGACGGAGTTGCCCTAAAAATTTTAGATTCATCGTTCATGTACCGCAAGTCAATGCTGTTAAGAGCTACAACATCAGGGGCGTCAGTTTCTACTAGGGCTGACAATGAACCAAACCAACTCGAAAATAGTTCGAAATTCGATTCGAAAATTAAATTGTTGAACTAGGTTCATGAACCAAATGAGCTGAATATGAGCTAAAAATTAAGTTCGTTAACTAAATGATCTGAACTTGAACTATACATAGTTCGACTCGTTAGGTTCATGAGTCAATTCGATTATATATGAGATAGATTATATTGTCTTTAAGAGTAGGTTTAAAGATTTGTTCTAAATCTTAGTCTCATGTTTTCTTTTAATCTAACGGTTTTAATTAATAATTTATATTCTCAAGTGAGTAAAATATTTCTACGAATAATTATACAAATAAAATTAACATCGTATAAATTCCAATCTTATAACTTTTATTTTATTTCTATATTTTTTATTTAAAAAATATTAATTTAAAATGTCAAATATATATAAAAAATAGACTTTAAAAAATTACTTTTAAGTCTGTGAAATAAGCGAATTGAACCTAACAAGATAAACCTAACGAGTTGAACCGAGATATTCGTGAACTTCTAACAAGTCGAGTTTGACCTGAAAAAAAAGTTCGTGATGAACTCGAACTCGAACTCGAACTCGGCCAATTCTTAACGAGTCGAGTTTGAGCTGAAAAAAAAGTTCATGATGAACTCGAATTAATGAAGGATAGGAATTAATGAAGGTGCGAGAAAGAATCAAGAAAGAGGCGTTTAAATTGTGTGTTTGCTCTTTTGACTACTTTCATTTCTTGTTGTTGAATCACTTAGGATTACATCATAGTTCGTTGAGAGACTCTGACTGGCAACGTTACATTCAGACTTGCTAAGCATGAGGCTTCAGAACTAACAAGAGTCTGAGCATAAGATCCATTTCTCAGAACTTGCAGTACGGAAGCTTATCAGAGTTAAGCTGCAAGGTTCTGACTTACTTGTGTAGGGTTCTGATACTCTATATAGAAACATAAATAAGAACATTAAGCATAAGAGTAAAAGACACACGATATATCCTGGTTCACCGCAAAGGCTAATCCAGTCCACCCTCCTCAGGTGATTTCGCCTTGAACACAAAGTCTTAATCCACTATAATCAATCTCGATTACAGATGCACGGGCAATAGCCGGTGACTAACCACTTGCACAGCCGCACTGTGACTAACATACAATGAACCGTTCAGGGATTCAACTTAATAAATATAACGAACATTGACCTGCAGGTTCCAATCTCACAAGATCTACTGCTAGGCTTTCACAACTAGATATTTAGGGATTCATCGCAATGAATATAACGCTACTGATCCTATTTCAGGTTTTTCCCATAATGACATCTCGCCATTATCTTCTCGAGTCTCCGGTCACACTGACCACTCAAGGAATCCTAATTCACCAAGAATTAGGAGATTACAAAGATGCTTCTTAACAAGCAGATTACTCCTAAGTTTAAGTACAAAGAACACACAAGTGTTCAAGCAAGATGTGAGCAACAACTCCTTGCTATTCTAAGAAACTACAGAGATGTATAATGATTTGACAGTTGTTGACATCTTGTAGATCTTCTTCTTCTTCGTCTTCGGGGTGAGCAAGCTTTGAGCAACAACTCCTTGCTTCAGATCTTCAATGTAGTGCTGACGAGAAGGTGGTTGATGACTTGACTAATTTGCAATGTTGTCTTCTTTATCAACAGCTTCTATACCAATTCATTGTTCTTGTGTTGAATGACGATCTTTGAGCTTCAACAACAATGGCCATGTGCAAATGGTGATAGCTTTGGATATTCTAAGTGTTACAACGAGAACTCATCGTTGTTGCTATCTTTACACAATGACTTGATCAATTCCCCATTCATGGCTAAATTGATCTGTGGACTGTATTGTCAATTAGAAGCAAATACTCTTTCCTTTTAAATAGCCCGGTAGAAATATATCCATTTGAAATACTGTTGGCTGTTGGAAAAGATACGTTGTGTAATAATTAGCTGTACTGACATATCTCCTTTTTGCTGTGGGAGAAGTGACGGGATATATCTTTCTTGGGCGCCGTGTACAGTTACTCACAACGGTAACATGTGACTTCTGAACTTTAGAGGCTTTTGATGGTTAATGGATGAAGTACGAGTAGAGTCTTCTTAACAGGATATCTGATATGTCAAGTCTTTAGTTATTTGAAGAAGTCCATTAGGAATCAGTCTTCAAAACTTCAGCACTTGTCTTTGAGCACGTTATCCTTTACTTCTTCAAGTCTTCTGAAACTTCAGAACTTGTCCATTAGGAATCTGTCTTCAGAGTCTTCAATACTTGATCTTCAGGACCCTAATCTTCAAAACACATAAGTCTTCAGAGTCTTTCTGCACTTGGTCTTCAGAGTCTTCCGCCTTCTAAACTTCAAGTCATGAGAGTCTTCAGCACTTCGGTTCTCTTCTTCAGGAGCTTCACAATCTTCAGAATCTCGATCACTTTTAGAGAGCATCCACAAGAGCATTGCATTAGCAATATCGACATCCTTGGATCTGACTGATCACGATCAGATATATAAGTGTTCTTGCTTCTTGCGACTTGTGTCACACATAGTAACTTCGCATATTATCAATTTCGCTCATCAGGCTGGTGCTTGTTGGATCTGATAATTTCTATGAATATGATCTGCACACAACACACGTTAGAACATAAAATGGTTCTTTCACAAATACGTATTGTTATCATCAAAACATAGATTGACTTGTAGAGACAAATCTTGCTCTCACAATCTCCCCATTTTTTATGATGACAAAACCAAGTATTTTGATTAAACATTTTATACAAGGTAATCACCAAAACAAACATATTCAGAGTCTGGAACAACAGCTCCCCCTGAATTTGTTATTCTCAAAGTTTTATCTGTGATCATCTAGAATCTTATATGATCCAAAGACATACAGAATAACAACTTGAGTTGCCAAAACGAAGAATAGAAAAGTACTACTTCTCTATCTTGTCTTTAAGAAAACAAAGAGTCTTCAGCATCTGGACTAGCTCATTAGAACTTCCATCTTCAGATCTTCAGAACTCAGTTCCTTTGTGGTCATATCAGAGCTTGTAATCTTCAGAATCTTCTGAAGCATTTCTACTTTTCAGCAGATTCATTTGAGCACAAACATATCAGTTCTTATCTGATAACATAGTCTTGCTATTCATCAGAGACAGACACTGTCTTTCAAGAAACTCCCCCTGAGTTTCAGACTTTGTGAAGATTATAGGATTTATCATTTGAATCTTCTGAGTAGTCTCCCCCAAATTTCTATAAGTCAGATATTGGGATCTTTCAGAACGTAGTTTAGGAATATTAAGTTTTAATCACCAATAAAGATCATGACTTTTCAGAGTTTAACTTTTGAACACAGGTCTTCATCTCAGAACCTTGTTATTGTCACAACTCAGTGGTTCATCAAAGCTTTATTTTTGATCAGATACCAATTGAAGGTTAATATTTGTGAACAATCAACGGTTGATTCTGAATCTGGTACTCATGATTTGATTCTGGTATGATATCACGTGATGTGCTGAGTCTTATACCAGAGTATGTTGAGTCTGATACCAAGTGAAGAATTTCTTCTCATACCACTTGAGAGGTATTTCCTTAATGTGCTGAATTAATACCAGTGAAGGTATTTGATAATAATTCACAGCTTTGCTCTGATTGATGAGTCTGATACTAATCTTTGTGTATTGAGTCTGATTATCAATTATTGTTTTAGTCTGATACCAAATCGTTTTCATTTCAGTTGGTTCCTGGTAAGCACTAGAACTACTTGTTCTTGGATCTTCAATCTGAATCTTCAGACAGCTCTTTGTCTTCTGATTTGCATTGTTCTTCTGAGTAAGCATCTTTAGATGTATACTTTATCTTGATTGCTTTCAGAGTTTTCTTCTTCTGATTCTTGTGTTCTGAATTTCATATTTTCAGACAGCTTACAGCTTCTGAACCAAGTGAGACAGAGATCACGATAAACTTTGACTTTCAGACAGTTCTCAACTTCTGAACAGTACTGGGTAGATCTGATTCTGAACACATATTCACGAAGTGTACTTCACTGTTCTTCTTTCTTAACCTGTCTTAGAATGTCTAGTGAACTTGTTTAGAGTTCCTCGGATAACATCAAACACAAACGTTAGTAGTAACGCATTTTTATGTGAGTACTTTGTTTAAGTTCTGCATTCTTTCAGATTTCCTTTTCTCAATCAAAATCATTATATTTCTCCCCCTTTTTGACATTATCAAAAAGTGCTAGAACATATGAGCATTTAAGCATTTAAGCATACCAAAATCATTATATATTCTGGATATGTTAAACAACATAGATCATAGAGCCAACATTTGAGCAGTTAAGAACAATCCGCATCATTTAGTGATAACCATCTTTAACCATATCATATTCATTTTAAGTACAATTAGATGGAATTATCTGATTACCAATTGAAGGTTTTAGATCATCTGTAGAGATTAATTATAGCATTTTATTTATGAACAATCAGATAGAAGCACCAACATGAAATGGTTTTAAAATGCAGAGCATAGGTTGAGCTTAATCTTGAAAAGTTCAAGATAATCAAAACATAGATAATTTAAACGCAGATTCCTAATGAGAAACATTTTAAGTAATCGTAGTCCTAATAAAGCTGGGTTTTCATGGGTCCTATTGAGTTAGACTAGAGCGAGCCTAAAGATGATGAAGAAGATGAAAGAAGGTTTTCAGAGTCATCATTTCTTGAGACATGCAACTTTTCTTCTACTTGAGTAATTGTCAGCCTCTTGCTCTTCACAATTTCTACTGAGATCCATTCATGGAACTCAGTCCAGATATTACTTATTTCCATGGAGTCCACACAGGAACTGGAAGCTTCTACTAAGCTTTGGATTTTTGTGATTACATTGTCCTTAAAGGATTTTAATGCATCACTCATGGTTTTTGATCTTTTAGATGGGGGTTCCTCATCATCAACCATTTTCTGCTTCTTACTTCCTTCTTTCCAATTTGTGAGTTCTTGAAGTACATCAGTAATATTCTTCATGTTGATCCAAACACTGATATCTTCATCCTTAAATCTCCTCAGATAGTTTATGACTTCTGCCTGATTGTAAGTGGCAAATTTTGGAAAACCTTTAACTGGGACCCTGGGAGTTAGAGTTAGTTCCCTAAAGAATGTATTGTCCAGAGTGGTGTCTTCCTTCATAAGATCCTCAAACTTGAGAATCTTCCCAGCGCTTTTAAGCAGCTTTCTTGATTCACCTTCATCGATTAAAATGTCATCAACTACTCCAGATTCAACCAAAATGTCAGAGATGAGTCTTCCGTACGGAATAAGTTTGATCTCCGGATTAGAACCACTTATGGAGTTTCTTATGGTTTCCTTCAGAAGTTTAAAGAGAACGGAGGGAAGATTGATCTTAATTCCTTTAAGGAGAAGGAACAAGACACACTTCTGAGTGTCATTGAGTTGATTCATAGGAAAATGATGAAAAATGCTTCCCTGCAAGATTCTGAACCAAACTTGTAGTGGTTCTCTCAGGTTTGAGAATACTTGGTTCTCAACTGCTATTCCTTAATTGAAAATAAAGGCTATGACTTTTACTTCTCTCTCCTCATTAAGTAGATCCTTGGTAATTCTGAATCCATTATTCTCGTGCTCCAAGAGATCTGCAATAGTCTTTTCAGACATGTAGACTCTTTTTCTAAAGACCGAAGAACTAATGAGAATCGAGCCTGCATTAGCATGAATCCAAAACTCTTTAACCAAACATCCATAGGTTGGTCCTTCCAACCTTTGAAGTAGTTACTCCATCCTTATGCTTTCATTGAGGGAGTAATATTACATCCGTTCGCCTTTAGATTGTTGAAGTTTACAATCGTTTCTGACAAAACGACAAGATGATCAACTGGATTTTGCATGGTTGTGAGAGTTGAAGCATTTTGTGAGACGAAGGCCATCTTTAGGGATTGATGAGGAGAATAAATGGTAATTAGGTTGAGGATTTAGATGAGTAAGAGTATGTTGATGTCTTAGGTTTGATGATTTTATAGATTAAGAAGTAAGGTTATTTCTGTGGAGAGTTTGAAACCGCAACGTTTGATTTTCCTAGAAGCACTAAGTATCGTGGGAAGGTAGGTTAATGATTAATTCCTTTAATCAAGAATCGTGACATGATCTTAATAAGTGGTAATGGAACCGTTACTTAATCATGACCTATGGGGGATTTATGGTCTCTAGACAATCCCAAGCCTTTTCGTGTGAATTTTAAGCAGCACTCATTATTTTAATTAGATAATTAGTGCATTTTGATCATTTGAAATATTCACACAAATCACAAAAAGATTAAGATGTAACATAAGCTTAGTTAAATAGAAATAACTAAAATCCTATCTTAGACTAAAAACGTTATCGGTGAACAAACTTCAGGAAGGACCTTCTCAGTCATTCCATTTCTTCTGCAATGACCAACTACACCCTGGAGGTCAAGAATGTGGGAGATAACTCTGCAGTAGGGAACTTGGTAGATTGTGTCTTCCCTAGACAGATTAATTTCTTCCGTTAAATGGTTGTACATGGATTGAGGTAGGTTTATTTTGATCCTAGATACTAAAAAAAATGAATAATCTTTCTTGGTCAGACAACCAACCTCCTCCTCTTTCTCTTGGTCTTAGATTAATCACCATAAGCTTGTACCAATCTTTAGCAAATGGAGTGAGGGTGCAAGGTTGAGTGGGATGCCCCTCTGTTTCAAAAATGATGTGCAAATGCCTGTCGAAACTATGTTTGTTGATGTTTCTTTCCACAATCACACCATCTTCGACACACCTAATGGCTTTAGCTATGATGGTGGGGTTGATCAAGTCTGGACAACCAGCCACAATAGATAGAATAACATTCTTGCCAAGATCATATTCTAGAGTTCGTGAATTTGCCCAAAACTCAGTCACCAGTTCAGGGAATATAGGTCCAACAAGCATGGAGAAATAATTTTCCCAGTTCTGAACTATAATTCCAGAGAGAACGCTTGTTTTGTTGAGCTGTGGCAGAAGGTTTAAATTCATAGTGAATTCCTTTAGGAGTTATAGATCGGATGTTTCTCCTCTGATGTTGTGGGAAGACATTCTGAGCAAAGTTGAATTGTTTGAGAGATGAGGTTCTACCTAGTTAGATAATGGAGTGAAAAGGACTTTGAGATTTAATAGTTATTTATCAATCTGGAGCACGCGGGGTTCATCATTTCCAAGACTAGCTATAAATAGTTGTGGTAGTCAGTGAAACGACGTATGATGGACTTTAATCGTCGTATATCTATAGCAGTAGGTCGTGACACTACGTGATTATGACTGCTTATTTAATTCTTGAAAATTGTATAATCATAAATGCATGAGAGTATTATTATAGTTTCAATAATCCTAATATGACTAATGTTTAAATTATTGCTACTATTTCAAATAATGAGGATGAGCGATAACATGCCTTAGAGATTCAGAAATCTTTTTATGGCTAGTCTGAGTGCTTTCCAGTCTGACTCTGTGCTTCCGATCATCATCTTTTTGCTTCTGCTTCCTTCTGATGTTTGAAGAAGAGGTGTCTTCTGAACTTGGATTTAATGCTGATTTAATTTGTTTGAGGTTGGTCCAACATATCTACTTCTGAGGAGAATGTTAACTGATTTCTTCATTCTGAAGAACATCAGTAGCTTAAGTTTCTTTTGATTTTAAGTGAAAAACTTAAGTGTCTGGTTTAGCATCTTCTGAATCCAGTGCTTGAAGGGTTCTGAACAACTTATCATATAGTGATATGATCACTAACATTTGATTCACCTGAGAGATGGTTTCAAGTAATCAGAACTTAGTTATGCTGATTCAAGCAAAGCTTAAGAGTTCATTCTTGATCAAGTATTTGATGAATCCTTGACATTCTTCTTCCTGAAATTTCTTTCAGATTTTTGCATAGATTTTAATGAACACAATGTTCAGTTCTTCTATGAATCTTTTAACTTCTAGATCATTCAAGATTCAAATGTTAAATCATTTCTAAGAGTTTAAATTCTTCAGATTTTCTGACTTCAACAGACTTCACTCTGAAATTCAAAATCATAGAACAACAATCTTTCTTCTTTACATGAAGAAGTTCTGAATGAGCTTTAAACGAGAAAGTCAAGGGTGAACCTAATCCGTTTCTTGAAAACATCTCAAAAACTCATAAAGAATTGATCTTCAGCAAACAAGACTTCTTATTTTCTGATGATTTAACTTTGAGCACATACGTGGTTCATCCACACGTATCTTCCAAGATAGGCATTCAACAAATACCACTTCTTATATGATGAGTCTATCTTATCAGCTGATTCTTCAATCTTCATTAAAACTTAAGTAAGGAAGATTTAGTTGTTTGACAACTACAAAACTTACAGAATCAATGATTTGCTCAAGTACTTCAGATTGATTACAATTTTGTACACAATCAACTTCTGAACTGTTACAGAAATTGTAAGTGGATTTCAGTCTTACCCAGAGTATTTCTACGCATCGCATCCGGATCTTTTTCTGACACAGTTAGGTGTTTGATATCCATCAATAACATAACCGGTGCTCTGATACCAATTGAAGGTGCGAGAAAGACACAAGAAAAGGGGGTTTGAATTGTGTATTTTCTCTTTTGACTACTTTTCATTTCTTGTTGTTGAATCACTTAGGATTACATCAGAGTTCGTTGAGACACTCTGACTGGCAACGTTACATTCAGACTATCTAAGCATGAGGCTTCAGAACTAACAAGAGTATGAACATAAGATCCATTTCTTAGAACTTGCAGTGCGGAAGCTTATTAGAGTTAAGCTGCAAGGTTCTGACTTACTTGTGTAGGGTTCTGATACTCTATATAGAAACATAAATAAGAACATTAAACATAAGAGTAAAGGACACACGATATATCTTGATTCACCGCAAAGGCTAATCCAGTCCACCCTCCTCAGGTGATTTCACCTTGAACACAAGGTCTTAATCCACTATAATCAATCTCGATTACAGATGCACGAGCAACAGCCGGTGACTAACCACTTGTACAACCGCACTGTGACTAACATACAATGAACCGTTCAGGGATTGAACTTAATGAATATAACGAACATTGACCTGCAGGTTCCAATCTCGCAAGATCTACTGCTAGGCTTTCACAGCTAGACGTTCAGGGATTCATCGCAATGAATATAACGCTACTGACCCTATTTCAGGCTTTTCCCATAATGACATCTCGCCATTGTCTTCTCGAGTCTCCGGTCACACTGACCACTTAAGGAATCCTAATTCACCAAGAATTAGTTATACATGAGATTATAAAGATGCTTCTTAACAAGCAGATTACTCCTAAGTTTAAGTACAAAGAACACACAAGTGTTCAAGCAAGATGTGAGCAACAACTCCTTACTATTCTAAGAAACTACAGAGATGTATAATGATTTGACAGATGTTGACATCTTGTAGATCTTCTTCTTCTTTGTCTTCGGGGTGAGCAAGCTTTGAGCAACAACTCCTTGCTTCAGATCTTCAATGTAGCGCTGACGAGAAGGTGGTTGATGGCTTGACTGATTTACAATGTTGTCTTCTTCATCAACAACTTATATACCAATTCATTGTTGTTGTGTTGAATGATGATCTTTGAGCTTCAACAACAATGGCCATGTGCAAATGGTGATAGCTTTGGATATTCTAAGTGTTAAAATAAGAACTCATCGTTGTTGCTATCTTTACACAATGACTTGATCAATTCCCCATTCATGGCTAAATCGATCTGTGGACTGTATTGTCAGTTAGAAGCAAATACTTTTTCCTTTTAAATAGTCCGGTAGAAATATATCCGTTTGAAATACGGTTGGCTGTTGGAAAAGATACGTTGTGTAATAATTAGCTGTACTGACACATCTCCTTTTTGCTGTGGGAGAAGTGACGGGATGTATCTTTCTTGGGCACCGTGTACAGTTACTCACAACGGTAACATGTGACTTCTGAACTTCAGAGGCTTCTGATGGTTAATGGATGAAGCATGAGTAGAGTATTCTTAACAGGATATCTGATATGTCAAGTCTTCAGTTATTTGAAGAAGTCCATTAGGAATCAGTCTTCAAAACTTCAGCACTTGTCTTTGAGCACGTTATCCTTTACTTCTTCAAGTCTTCAGAAACTTCAGAACTTGTCCATTAGGAATCTGTCTTCAGAGTCTTCAATACTTGATCTTCAGGACCCTAATCTTCAGAACACATAAGTCTTCAGAGTCTTTATGCACTTGGTCTTCAGAGCCTTCCGCCTTCAGAACTTCAAGTCATGAGAGTCTTCAACACTTTGGTTCTCTTCTTCAGGAGCTTCACAATCTTCAGAATCTCGATTACTTTCAGAGAGCATCCACAAGAGCATTGCATTAGCAATATCGACATCCTTGGATCTGACTGATCACGATCAGATACAAAAGCGTTCTTGCTTCTTGTGACTT
Source organism: Lathyrus tuberosus (assembly GCA_022829125.1). Lineage (NCBI taxonomy): Eukaryota > Viridiplantae > Streptophyta > Magnoliopsida > Fabales > Fabaceae > Lathyrus > Lathyrus tuberosus. The sequence continues at coordinate 418,246 of JALAZF010000484.1, forward strand.
GTGTCACACATAGTAACTTCGCATATTATCAATTTCACTCATCAGGCTGGTGCTTGTTGGATCTGATAATTTCTATGAATATGATCTGCACACAACACACGTTAGAACATAAAATGGTTCTTTCACAAATACGTATTGTTATCGTCAAAACATAGATTGATTGTAGAGACAATTCTTGCTCTCACAATTAATACCTGAGATTCGTAGATGGCCCTCTTCTCCTTCTCAAGTGATTCTGAGATGCATTGCAAGTTTCTCACTATCTTAGGCACAACGAGTGTGGCGAAAGGCGGAAGTAGAGATTGGGTCTTGGGCCCTTTGGGTTTCTGGGTTCTCTTGGAGTCTTGAATGTTTGAGGTTGAGGATGCCATGACTGAAGAACAAGGAGTTTGGGGTTTTGTTTTCTAAGGAGTTAGGAAGCTGAAAAGAAAGCAAAGAGTTTTGGAAGCGTGAAAAAGAAAAATGATTTGGAAAAAACTATTTAAAGGTTGTAGAATATCAACAGACCTCAAATCAACATTAAGTGACTAATGCTGTAGTGGGACACATGTCTCCTTGGGGATGATGGATGAGACGGTGGCAGTTACTGCCTATACCCCACTATCTCCTAGGTTTTAGGCGGTATGATGATGGCTAGTGATTTGATGGGCTTTGAAGGAATAGTTTTCAGAAATTGTCATGATGACCATGACGTCATGGAGTGGTTCAGAAGAAACTGAACAGTTAGAACGTGGGAGTTCTAATTGTATCAAGATCCATGAAAGTTGGAAATAAGGCGTCGAATGATGCGATAAAAAATGACATTTTCTTCAGTAATGTCGAAAAATACATTTTTGGGGGGCAATTTGTTAGCTGTTAATTTCGACGCCTGACATTGGGATAAAAATCTCTCCCAAGAGAAAGAATAGGTGAAGTTTTTGTGAAGCTTCGACAGAAGTGTGGCTGCGAGGAAAGCTGGTAGAAAGTTAGCTTTTTGCAGAAGAAAGAAGGTTTCAAGGATTTAGAAATATTTCTAAGAGTTTAGGAGAATTTTCGACCAAGGTTCAAGAAAGGGTCGTTCGACGCGAAGGTTTTTGAATTCAAAAACAAGAGGGAACAGTTATTCATATCCAATTCTGAAGTGGAACGTGTGGCGTTCATCCAAGAGCCCAAAGCATGCAAAACGCCAAGTGTTTCGTCCTGCTTGATGACCCGTTAGTGGGAAGTTATTTTCTACCATTATAAATAGCAAGTTTTAAGAATAATTTTGGGTGTGTTCCATTTGTATATAAAATGCAGTGTGCTCAAAGTACCAGTGTAGAGAAACGAGCGTGTGAAAATGTATGTTGGAGTAACACCATTTTTTATGATTCAATGCAATTTATCAAGTTTTTTTTGTTAAAAGTATCTTTTAATTTCACACAAGTTAAATTCCTGCATTTACCAGTCTCTTCGATTTTAACCTTTCTCAAAGTCTTTTACTTTTCGATTGCTTTAAATTTCTTGAAGAAATCCTTTTTCACTTCTTTACTTAGTCGAAACATAGAAGTTTACGTAAGAAATCAATTTAGCACATGTCTTAGGAATTGTGTGATCGATCCTGCAAGTTACTCAGTTTTACGTGAAATTGATAGACCAACGGTTGTTTACCATTTTTATCAATAAACACATACAACATTGATTACTTTTCTTAAACGGTGTGAAATGCGCAAAACGTCTTATAATTTGGGACAGAGGAAATAAGAGTTAAATGTAAACATTATTTTTAATGTACATTGATTTTATTAAAATTTGATAATTAATTTTTTCATTTGTTTTTTCAATACAAAATTTTTATTCGTCAGCATTACTAGAATTGCCTACTTTTAGTGTTCTATGCCTTTGATATCTTATAATAACATACATAAATAAATAAAATAATAAAAAATAATTTAATTAAGAAAAATAACACCAAAGTTACCAAAGACAGCAAAGCCAAGGTAGCAGATCCTAATCCTAACTTTACTATTTTATTTAAAAAAACTTGGTGAATTTTTATCTATTCACTTCAAAAAGTTAGATAGAATTGCCCATACAATAAATTAAAGTATATTGCATTGGAAAACTACAAAATTTAAACTATTAAATAAATAATTAAATATAATAAAATGATATGACATTGATTGATTGATTGAAGGTACACTATCCAACTTTTTGTGGTGGGTAGATAAGCTGTCCCCTAAAAAGTTATGACGTGAAATCTCATAGATTCTTTACATATTTCGCCTGAATTCTTCGTCTTCCCTCACTGAGAGTAATCACAATCCGATACCCACACAACACAAAGACACCGTGCGTGACTCTCAAGCGAGCAACTCCCATAATTATAAACTCAACCATTTCCGATTCTTCAACTCAACAATGGCAGAACCCAAAGTTAAATACGATCGCCAACTCAGGTAACACACACTTCACTCTCTTTACCCTAACCTTTCTTCTTTCCTTTCCCTTCTAAAACCTAACAATAAACAGAAATTACTATTTCTTCATGTACGCAACAAGTTCAATTTTCGATTACCAATTGACTCCAGCATTTTGTGTGTTTGTAGCATAAGATTGATGGTAAGTTCACCTAGTGCTGATTGTTTGTGACTGTAGGTTTTGTTGTATGGCGAGATCAGATTTAGTGGAGTTGATTTGATTGAACTATTGATGATCGATATGAGTTTACTTTTCCGTGTCTTCATGTGGAACTGAATTGCTTTAATGTTGTTATTGTAATCTTTGTTAATTTACATTTTGTCAATTTTCCTTATTCATAGTAGCTGTAATCAGGGTTTAAGATAAATGTCTTCTACTGTGACCCTAATCTAGGCGGTTACTGTTATAGTCTATTTGACAAAAGTTTGTGTTGTACTAAATTGCATATCGCGGTTCAGTAGCATTTTGTTCAAATTTTGCTATGCTATATTGGCTATATGATCATACTGGCCGCGATACTAAGGTTTTGGATGTCACCCAATGCGCAACCTGATTGTGGTTTGTTCAAATCCTATGCCAACATTACTGTTATAGTCTGCTTGACAAAATTTTGTGCTGTACTAAATTATTTAACGCAGAACAATAGTATTTTGTTCATATTTTGCTGTGCTATATCGGCTATTTGACCGCACTGGCCGCGATGTTATGGTTTTGGATGTCGCCAAATATGCAACTTGATTGCGGTTGAGGCCTCATTGGTTGCATTTGACCGTCTTATCAAGGATTGTGGCACAACTACTTCTCAGACCAATATTTAAAACTTTGTTGTAAGATACTATTGGTCATGCTCTGCTTCGTTTGCTGTTAAGCAGTGAGTTTCTGTTTAATGTAATGTATTCTGATATAAAGATTTAAATTACCATCTATATATGTCTGTCTTACTGTTCTTTCTTTGGGTAATATTTATGACTTCTCTGATCTCAGTTGTGGGTAAAATGTTTTTTTTCTTCTTGAAAATGCAGAATATGGGGTGACCAAGGACAGGCAGCCCTTGAGAAATCTAATATTTGCTTGCTTAACTGTGGTCCTACTGGCTCCGAGACACTTAAGAATCTTGTTCTTGGTGGGATTGGAAGCATCACTGTAGTTGATGGATCTAAAGTTGAAGTTGGTGACCTTGGAAATAATTTTTTGGGTACATTATCTTCTCGTGTTCTGGTCTTGTTTTGCCTCGTATTTGGTCTTCAATTTGTTTCTTATTTTTTTTTGCAGTGGATGAATCAAGCCTTGGGCAGTCAAAGGCAAAATGTGTGTGCTCATTTCTCCAGGAGCTGAATGATGCAGTTAAAGCAAAATATGTAGAAGAGTATCCAGATGCATTGATTGAGACTAATCCATCATTCTTTTCTCAATTTACTTTGGTTGTTGCCACACAGGTGTGCTCTATGATTCTTACAGCTTCTGCAAGACAATGATTTTTCATTTAAGAGTGACTTGTTGTAAAAGTAGATTACATGCCTCCATTCAAAACCATGCTATTTTTATCTAACTTTTCACATGAAAGATACCAGCTAATTGGTAGTATATATTTGATAATTTTTAAAATGAAACCTTATAAAGAGCACATTACTTTAGGCATTCTTTTCAATTGCTATCTCATTTAATTTACTTTTTTTATATGAACTTTCAGCTGGTGGAAAGTTCAATGGTAAAGCTTGACCGAATCTGCAGGAATGCAAATGTTATATTGATATTTGCCCGCTCCTATGGCCTTACCGGGTTTGTACGAATCAGTTTGAAGGTACTTCGCTATATTTTTTTACAATGCAAGTTCAAGGAATACTCTAATGTCTGAGGAAACATAATATTATTTTTATCACCTACGTAACCCTAATATGATAGTTGACCCATAAAAGAGAATAAAATAAAGAAATGTGGTTAATAGAAAAATGGTATTAAATAGAGAAGGGAAATAAAGGATGTAAATGCAATAGTATGGACTAGACAACTGAAAATACATTACTTCAATGAACTGATGAGTTATAGAATATTGAATAATATCCTCTGGGTGATTAGTCCTTTTTTTCTTTTTGGGTCTGATAGGAACATACTGTGATTGAATCAAAGCCTGAGCATTTTCTGGATGATCTTCGGTTAAATAATCCTTGGCCTGAACTCAAGAGGTATAGAGTAATTTTTTTTCTTCTTTTTGTTATTTATTTCATTTGTATAATATATGATCCTGTTCTGCTTCATTGATTTCACTTGTCAACGAATTACTTGTTTAAAAGGAGAGACCATGGCATAGGCACGGTCCTTCTGCTGTTTCACTTTATGTTCTCATGCATGTGTGTACACCCATAGGTTTGCAGAGGGGTTTGACTTGAACGTTCAAGACCCTGTTGTTCATAAACATATACCCTATGTTGTCATTCTTGTCAAGATGGCTGATGAGTGGGCCAAAAGCCATGGTGGTAGGCTTCCATCAACTAGAGAAGAAAAAAAGGAGTTCAAGGTTTGTGTTTGAGCTTTTTCTTCTGCTTCTGTTCTAGTTAGGTGATTAACTTTGGATGTGTACAATGTAGGAGCTTCTTAAGGCTGGGATGGTGGCACAAGATGAAGATAATTATAAAGAAGCTATTGAGTCCTCATTCAAAGTATTTGCCCCCCGAGGAATTAGTAAGTTTATAAAAGTTTATTATTGTAACAGATGCTTTTGACATTCTTCATTTTATGAGTCACTCTATCCTTTTGTTTTATCGTACAAGGAGCATAAAAATAAATTGACTTTTGTGAACTAGTTTAAATTTCATAGGACCTTTGGAGAGGGTTGGTGATGAAATCAAAGAAAACTGTTGAATCTTTTAACCTTTTTAACAAAATTACTGTAAACTTTTTCATTGAAAATTTTGTTAGCTTGTCACTGACAATTGACCAAACTATAATTTGCTTGCTATGTCAATGTTAAAGGTGGAATCATTATGATAAATTATTTTATTTAAAAAATTGTTTTTTATATATAACTTTGTGTTGTGTTAACATACTCACACCAATCAAAACTATTACGCTTTATGTAATCTCTAATGCTGTTTACCTTCAAAGGTTCAGAGTTGCAACAGATGCTAAATGATAGTTCTGCGGAAGTAGATTCTAGTTCATCGGATTTTTGGGTGTTGGTGGCAGCTCTTAAGGTCAGTGCTTCTCACACTGCATTTCTGACCTTTCCTTCAAATACCGTTTGCTCTACTTTGGTGTTTAAAAAATTTGTAATTGTTGATTATAGTCATACTTAGGGTGATTCTCTCTATTTATTATCGTTGATATAGTTTCCTATTTTTTTCTTAGGAAGATTCTCTCTTGTGTATATGTATATTTGTCTAGCCCCATTGTGAAATACAACTCAATTATTCTAAACAATTCATCTTGGCAGCAGAGGTTATCGAAGAGTCGTTGAGCCACCTTCTCTCCAACAACACTCTAGATGTCTAGTTCTAGGGGTGGGCACATGCGTGTGTGGGTGGTGGTGGAGGTGGCGAGAATCCCAAGCAGACGGGATATGGCCAGAAAAAGTTTTTATAAGTTTTAGACATACCTCACCTTACATTTGGTTTTGTAAGGATGTCTTACTCTTTTAAAAAACCTAAGACTTATGTCATTTGATATTTAATGTTTTCCTAATTTTTAAAAAATGTTTTCTGAATGTAAAAAAATGTTGTGTTTGAAAGATTAGAGGAGCAATCAAAAGTACTTAAATTTTTTTTCATATTTTGGCACTTTTGAACCACATTGTTACATTTTGGGCTGCAAAATGATATTCATATCAGTGTTCTGTTTTTTACTTATACTTTAGTTATTTGTTGGTACATTTCGCATCATTTTACAGGATTTTGTTACAAATAAAGGTGGTGGGGAGGCACCTCTTGAAGGATCTATACCAGATATGACTTCTTCCACTGAGTTAGTAATCACATCTTTACATACTTTTCAGAATAAGTTGATTTACTTTGGATAAGAAATATCATTAACTTATTTATCCTATGTGTATCTACCCACCTACAGACAATATGTGAATTTACAAAATATATATCAGGCTAAGGCTGAGGCTGACATTCTTGCAATAGAACGAGTGGCGAGAAATACTTTGAAGAAAATTGGTAGAGATCCAAATAGCATTCCAAGGGCAACAATTAAAAGCTTCTGTAAAAATGCAAGAAAACTCAAAGTAAGCATGTGATGTTGTGAGTCAAATTCAATTTAGATTGCCAATAATCAATGTGCAATCTTCTCCTGTTTTTAACAACGGTTTGCTTTTATTCGGTTTTTGAACAAATCTAAATGTTTCATAAGGTGCTTGGTTATGCAAATACAACACACAACCTCAATATTCGTAACAGAGTTGCTCATCTTGTAGTTGCAGTAGTCTTATTTTGTTTGTTTACAATGCACAGCCTCGATATTCCTATTAGAGTTACTCATTCTGTGGCTGCAGTAATGTTTGCATCACAAAAATTTATGTTTGTTTAAAATTAAGATTTCCGTTGAGCTGATAAACAAATAATTGAAATTCATAAGGGTTTTATGTTTGTTTATTATAGAATATATAACAATCATTCAAAAGGAATACACTACTTTTGAGTTTTGGGGACCAAACAAATGGGTCGAAAACTGCTGAGCTCTCTTTCATAAGAATTTAATTCATATACACTGTCGATGTATGTAACTTTTACATTGCCAATCAATCATAACTGTCAGATGATTAGAAATCTTTGACCTTTATCATACATGTTTCTAAAGTCACACACATGAATAGTTATGATTGACCAGTGGAGGTGCTTGGTTGGGGTAGGGAGGTACCCCAAAAATTTAGTTTACTTCATACATAGAGATAGTTTTTCCCTTAAAAATGCATTGTTGTTGGGGTGGTCCAGTGGCAATGTCTTAATTTTAACACCCAGTTTTGCAAAAATGCTGGAAGTAAGCATTAAACACAAAACTTCAAGTTAAAAGCTACAATTCTTAACCACTTTGCCACTAAAACTTTCTTAATATTCAAGTGAAACCATTCTATATAACAGATAATATATTTGACACCCCCAAATATTTCTGTAAGATCTGCCATTGGTGCTGACAGTGTAATACTTTTTACAATGACAGTGCATGTAAATTAAACTCCTTTCATAGTAGCGAGCTTCTGTCATTATCATTGATGTTATACTTATTGTTGATGTTTGTTTTGGTGATTTTTATCATTTTTGTTATGATTAGTTGTTAGGGTATACAATAGGGAGAATTAGTTAGTTATTTGTGTAGTTAGAGAATTTTTGTATAAACAGGGGAATACAGTAGAGTGGATTATTATTGAGTCTTGTAATCATTTGTGTATAAAGTAGCAACTCTAATGTAAAAAGGGAAACCCTTGGTGGAGAGATTCTCTTTTATTCCTTTTTCCTATTTTCTCACCAAAATTCTTCATTTTTTTTTTCAATTCTTGGGATCCTATTTCCTAACATTAATGGCTTTTATATCATGTAAGTTTAGTATATTTCAAGTAGGCGATTGGAAATGGCTATTCCCAGCACCCCTAAGTACTTGTTCCCACCCCTTTTTCTAAAACTAGCTACTGGGTAGATGCTAACCTTTATTTTGTAGGTTTGCAGATATCGTCTGATTGAAGATGAGTTTAATTCTCCAAACCTACCGGAATTACAGAAGTACCTAACTGATGAGGATTACAGGTTATGCCCGTTTTATAGTTAATGCTTCTGTATGAATTTTATCTTTCTGGGTCTTTTATTTGTTTCAAGATATAATCTACAAACAGGGACTAGCTTTCTGAGAATATGGTTTCCTATTTTTATACATGGCAGCATTGCTATGGGAATTTATATTTTGCTTCGGGCTGTTGACCGGTTTGCTGCTAACTACAACAGTTTTCCGGGGCAGTTTGACAGGTAAGTCTCACTTTTAATTAATACATATTTAACATGTTTTTTTTATTTGTTGTAAATAACAGTAATTGCTAAAAAGTAGTGACATAGTGTTAGGTACTTGGTTTGAGCCTAAACCCAACAAATGTGTCAAATAGAGGAATGATTTATATTTGCTGATGTGGCTAGTTTGTTCGAGGGGAGTGATATTTATATAAAGGATACAAATAGCAAGAGAGAGGGCATTGAGAATTATTCAGTTAGGAACCGTAAAGGTTTGGGCAGAGAGATAATTGTCTCTTTTTTGAGGAGCTTAGCTCTGGGATTGCAGGAGTTCATCTTCTGTAATAGTTACTGTTTGTATTAATAATACAATTTCTATTTCTCTTGAATTTGTGTTCCTAACACATAGCTACACAAATCAAGGATTTTATTTGACCTTTATATAATTTACCAGATGAATCCCCTTGTGAATGATGTGCAGTCTCATAAGACAACGCACAACATTTCAGCATGTCATTCTTCATGGAATTGACCGATGTGTGCTGCGAGAGGACTCGCGGAAGTTGCGAGAGAGCCTGTCACATTTGCACACGTATTGACATATAATTACGCCGGATCTGAGGCAGAAAACAGTTAATTTTACCAGAAAAACACAATTCGAATCAAGAACCAAACCAATGCCAAAACACCAAATCAGGGGCAAAACTGAACCTGAAATTAAATTAATCCGAACACAGCGGAAAAGAAGCCATGATCGGAGAATGGAATGAGAAAACACGTCAAAAACCAAGAAATAAGGGCTGTTTGAAGAACCTATGTTGACATGTCCCGAAATCGAAAACTGATGACAAATCTAGAACCGAGACAAAAAACAAACGCAAGCGACTAAATAACCACGCTGTAAGCGCCGACACGTGCGCTGTTGGCGGATGTTCATGGTAGAGAAGATGTCTCATTTGCAATTTTTATCTGTCTCAAAATAATTGTTCGTTTATAATACCAATGCAGCATTATTATTATTATTATTATTATTTTCCCACTACTATACTCCTATTTATTAACTTTCACTTTATTCAACTACTCTATTAATTATAATTAATAAGGTTATTCTAGTAAATGATATTAGTTTTATCATTAAAATTAATATATTTAATCATTTTTTTAAGAACCAAACATTGCTCAAATAGGACACATTTTTTTAAGAACCAAACATTGCTCAAATAGGACACTTTTTTATAAGCCTATTTAGCTAAAGAGGCTAGGCCACAGGCCGTAAGAAAAGCCTTTCAAGCCTATTTTAAAAAAACTCAATAAATTTATTATTATTATATTCTATTTTGTACTTTTAATTAAAATACGAAAATAAAACTTAGTTATCTTGAAGAACTTATGAAAATAAGTTGAAAAAACATTATAAACAATGTCATAAGTTGTTGTCAAAAGTTTTTCTCATAAGTTCTCTCCAACAAATAGTATCATCAAACTTATGCTAATAGGTAAACTTGAATGAGATAATGAAAACAAACATTTAATCTCATTGATCTTTTAATTTGTTAGTCTATTTAACATTAGTTGAATTTCTTATTTACAAATGTTCAAATGAAGTAGGCTTTTAAATAAGCTACTAGGCCAATCAGGCCTTCGAAAATGCCAGGTTTAGGCCTAAAAATAAGCCTATGATAGACTACAGGCCAGGCTCAGGCTTTGTAGTTTTTAGCAGGCCAGGCTCAGGCTTGGCATGACCTAGCTCGGCCCAGTCTATTTCCACCCCTAAATATAAGATACTCTCTCCGTCTCATAAAAAGTGTCTCAAAATATTTGTCCATTTACATTACCAATGTAGCATTTATTATTATTTTCCTACTACTATACCCCTATTCATTAGCTTTCACTTTATTCAACTACTTTATTAACTACATTTAATAGGGGTATTCTAGTAAATGACATTAGTTTTTCCACTAAAACCAACGCATCTAATCATTTTCTTACGAACCGCACATTGTTCAAATATGACACTTTTTATGAGACGGAAGGAGTATTTAATAATATTCTAACAGGATTGATACCTTTCCTTAATGCAATGGGAAGTTTAGGTGGAGGGGTAGTTGGAGGATTAGTTGAAGGAAACACCAATGGAATTTGTGTCCGCCAGTGGTAAGTACACAAAGGAGGTGGAGTAGAAACAATCTCACCGTGCCTGGTTTGATGCTTTAGCGCTGCCTTAATATGGTTTGCCATGACCAGGAATGAAATTGATAACTGTTTTTTCCATTCATTCTCTTTCTGAACTGTGCATTTATCTTGTTGTACATTTCTATGACATCATTCTTATTGGTTATGACACGAAGACTATCCAGTGACTCAAAGCCCACCTTTTAAGACAATTTCAAGCAAAAGACTCAGAGCTTCTCAAATACTTCTTAGGGATTGAAGTTGAAGTTGCCCATTCCTCTTCAGGGCATTGCCATCAATCAACAAAAGTATGCTCTGGATATTCTTACCGAGAACAGTATGCTTGACTGTCGTGCCATTGATACTCGTATGGACCTAATTTCATGCTTCGTCGGGGTCAGGGGAAACCGTAGAAAAACCTGGAAAGGTATCGACGTAACTATATCACCAAATTTGATATCACGTTTGCAGTGACCAGAGTAAGCTAATTTCTAAATGCCCTTTATGATCGACATTGGGATGTCGTCATATGTATCCTTCGATACAAAATGCACTAGGATGAGGACTATTATATCTTTATAAAGATAAAGGTTATGTCAAATTCACTTTTTGCGCTGATATTGACTGGGCAAGATTACCATCACATAGGAGGTCTATATCTGGATATTATGTTCTTAATGGAAGAAATATGATTTCATGGAGGTGCTAGAAATATAACATAGAGGCCATATCCAGTGTGGGAGCTGAATACTGTGCTATGGCAGTAGCTTCGGTCATGTTTACTTGGCTTAGGCTACTACAACAACTAAAATTTGGTCACAAACTTATGTGACACTCAAGCTGCTCTTCACAATTGTTTTAGTGTTGAGATACTGTTTCTAGGATAAATCACGACTAATTTTGTCAATTCTAGTAATTAGTTGTTGACATGTTCAGCAAGTCCCTCAAAGGCTCTCTGTTTGACTAAATTTGTAACAAGATTGGATCACCGGGCGAATATACTCTAGCTTGAAGGGTTGTGCTGGAAAACATATTTAAAACATGTTTATCATTTAAATCGTAACCGTTGGGAGATGATGATAAAGTTAGACAAATCAAGGATTTGGTTTGATCCTATATAACTACTAGTTGATTCTCCTTGTGATTATGTATACGACTCGAGTCATGTGGCTAGTGTTGTCGAAAACTGGTCATGGCCGAATAACATTAAGAAAACATTGGTTTTGCCGTGACCCGAATCTGAACCCACCCAAACCCAAATGTTGTGTACGGGGAGGCCCATTTTAAAACCATACAAAAAGTAACAGGTGATTACTGGTTACTGTTTTAATAATTTACATCTTAACTCTCTTCTCTTATTGCATGACATCCTCCATCCAGCGGCGACCACACCGTTGCATGACAACCTTATTCCTGCGTGACCACCATTGCCGCATGACAAACTTCCATCTTGCGATGGCCATATTTATAGATTTCTTCTTTTTTTAAACTATTTATTTCCCCTTTTTTATTTCAACATACTATCATGCTTCTGTAATATCCCCTTACCCCATGCACCATATTTATAGGGCAGATTTTTGGCTTGCCACCTATTCCGCCGTCGACAGCACTGCTGACAGTACACTTAATTTCAGTATATCATTCTTCGAAATTTAAATAAGGCCCACTATATTCTGTGGGTTCCATATAAATTTTGGAGGACCCATATAAATTTCAAATAATAGGAGGGAGTGTGCTGAAAAGTTCGTTTGATAATGTGTGTTGCTTTGCTAGCACTTTAATCTGACCTATGATTGAGGTTCGTATTGTTTATATGTTGCAGTGCAATGGATGAGGATATATCTCGATTAAAGAGCACAGCAGTTGGCCTACTTAATGACTTGGGATGCAATAGTGCTACTTTAGCTGAGGACCTTATCAATGAAATGTGTCGATTTGGTGCTGCAGAGCTTCATGCTGTTGCTGCTTTGGTTGGAGGAATTGCATCACAAGAAGCGATCAAGGTTTGCAATTCTAACTCATCTCGAATAGTTCTTTTTTCTGTTCTTATTTTCTTGGGTTTACTTGTATAAACCTTTTATTGGTAACATGAAATTTTTTTAGGTCCTTTTGGTTTCGTTCAGTCACTTTTGAGCTTTTGCAAGATCACAGCAGGAATACTTATAAGAAAATAACATGTAAAAAGAAGTCAACTAAACTATGACACTTGATGTTTTTGCTGCTGACCCATTATTATAAAATTCTATTCAAACTCATTTATATGTAAACATGCATGTTTTGTTTCCTAGAAAATAGTAATTACTTGTATAGAAGCTCCACATAAAAATTGTGTGGTAAGTATGTCTACACCCAGAATCAGTAGTAGATTATCGGCAACAGAAATTCTTTTGGTGGAATTAAGATGCGTTAGTTTGTTCAATAATTCAAAAGCAAGTCAATTCGGTATTGATATAGATTAATGCGAGGGAGTCTATATGGCTTGGTAAGGTGCTTGTGAAGGTGAATATTCTATGGAAACATGTCAAAGATAAAATGGATTGGGTAAGGAGGGAGAGGGAGACAATGTGAAATGGCTTTAAGAAAGTTTTCATCAATAATTAAATTTCCACGCTTACGCAGTGAACAAAAGATGGAGAATAAGCTTAGTGTTGTCTGTAATTAACGCATTACAAGAATTTAATAAAGTCCATTTTGAGGGACTTCAACTTTTTATGCCTTAATGTGATACATGACAGAATCGTCTCAATTTCTCAAATGAATGTGTAAAGAATAGGTTATCATTTTGTTTCTCATATTTAAGAGTAAGTCTTTGAGTTGGGGAGTAACCACATTATTTTTGTTCCTTGCAGCTCATAACAAGACAATTTGTACCAATATCTGGGACCTACATATTCAATGGCATTGATCACAAGTCACAGCTATTGTTATTGTAACTGGTTTTATGATGATAGTACTTTTAACTGACATTGTAATTCACAATGGTTCTGATGTAGAGTTCTATTGGAAGACGCTTTTGTTTATCATAGTCTGACCACCGTGTCTGTTTCCATGCATCTTATAATGCGCTCATTTGAGGCATTTTTACTCGAGAACATGTTTTGGAAATTTTGTAATTACGTTATGGATCTTGAACAATACAGATAGAGAAAAGAGATATTCAGTTACAAAAATGTCCGGATCCACATCAAATGAATTTTGATTATGCAGAGAAATCATCTTATCATGCAGAATGTAGCACTATAATCTGGATTAAACATCAAAGTAACTCTTGAAGATGGCATGGCATCCATTGATGCAAAAGATAACACTTTGAGAAGTTTAGGGAAGTTTATGAACTCTTGTATATTGATTGAATTGTAGTTCAAATAGGCTTAGTTTTACAATATATAGAACCAATTATCTAACTGAATATATTATTGATCTAATGGCTTTCTAGCGTCTAACTAACTCAACAAATTGGGATTGATTTAACTAACTCCTTGAGCTATAATCAACAGCAACTTGTAGCACCATCACAATGCTTTCCTCTTAACTTGATCAGCAAGGCATCTTTCCTTTTGCTATTTTGTTCAAGTGCATTTCCTTGTCGATCTTGTTGAATGTCATTTAATGGGCCACAAAAGCTGAAGCATAATAGTTGAGAGTTGAATACCTTAGGTGGTGATGTTGTTTTGAAGAAATTTGCCAACCGGGCCTTAGTAGAAATATGAAGTTATTTGAACAATCATTGTTGAACTTTTTTCATAAAAAAAATAACAGAACTGGTTGTTTTATGAATGAAACTTTGAGGTCTTTAATTATTGAGGCTTAATGCATTCTATATGTTTTTTAACCGCCATGCAAAATTATTTAAATGCTCTTAGTTTTCAATGCATCTTCGGACGCACCAAATTCTGAATGAACGTTGAAATATTTTGGAGATATATCCGGAACAATTTAAAACATTTAATACATCCCTCTCATAAGCCATTATACATTTGAATTGTATCAGAGATGCATCTCCGTGAATATTTCGGAGATACATGCTCGTAACGCATCAGAACTGTGCATTTCATGTTATATTTTGTTGATCTGTGTTCAGATGAAGATTTAAACTATACCATAGAATCGAAGATAAAAAATCTACATACATAATTCCAAATACATACCATGATATTACTACTATATACTAAGAGACTATTGTGTGTATCTGACTACTTCTCCTCTACCTCCTCTGCTTCGTCTACCTCCTCGACCCTTTGTCCTCCAGCGATGTCTCCGGTACAACAATACCCCTTGTGCCTCCGTCGTGATGCCATCTAGGACCTGCCTCACATCAGATCCATCAGGGAAAATACACGTGTTAATGCTTGCCTGCGCAATCTCCACTATGCAACGACACCTAGGTAAAACATCCTCAACATGATCTAGCTGTGCCTGTCCCCATAGTAACTCCTGATGAGCTGGTCTCGGTGGATCTCCTTGAGCAGCATGCACCATGTACGAATGTGACACCCTGAAGAACCATCTGATGTACCCTTCGACGTAGCTCTAGTCGCTCTCAGCTATGGTAGCCCGTACCTCCTCAGGTGCCAGATGACTCTCATAATCATCAAACATGTCCTCTATCTGTCTACGTGTCAAGGCAGGAGGGGCAGAGACAACAGGGTGTCTGGGAATGGTGTGAGTGTAGCCGAACTTCCACATGACGCGCTCGGGCAAGTAAGGAGCAGTGAGACACGATCCACAGTCCAACCATCCATAGTATAGAACTATTTCGTCAAATGGCTGTGTATCACGATGATCAACATAGCTGTTGAAGTGCATGTACTCAACAATCAAACGATCAAGAGAGACTTTGTAAGGCTCGGTTGCCTGGTTCCTTCTGAGCCGGGAAAAAGCAGTAGCATGAGCCATACTTCAGTGTACTCAGGTACACTCATCCAACCATATATGCGCGGGAAGTGCTGGAGGTTCCAAGCTTGAAATGAAAAGTTTGGAACACACAAATTATCAATAATGGCATTGCAAAGATGAAATGAAAATGACAAAAAAATATTTAAAGACCAATAATTATTACCATCAATAGTGTGACGCTACCTGTTGCCGGCTTTGTCTTCCACATACAACCCTCTCTCAACTTCGAATATAGGTAGATAAAATAAGCCGCCCCCAGTTATACTCATGGATCCGCTCGAAATCCACGATGTATCATAGGTAGACGACGTCCGTCTGTATAAGTGGCACTCTTGTCCATAAAAATCGCAGTGCCAACCAAATAAAGCAGATATGCTCTCAATGCATGTGACCTGCGGAGCTCCACCTGCTCGTCATCACCATTAGCCTCCTGTGCTCTCAGGATCTCATCATCATATATCGTCTCAGGTATTCAAATATAGCACGAGCACCCCTGGTTCTGTTCAACTCCATCATCGCCTCCCTGGGTCAGCCCCCAGATAGTCTACTATCATCTCGAGTGCCTCGTCTTTGGTAATCCTCCCATGATCTAGGAATCCCCCCTGATCGGAAGATGTAGCAAACACGAGATATCGTTGAGTGTGATAGATATCTCACCATGCGAGAGATGAAACGACGAGGTCTCCGGGTGTCATCTCTCCACGAATGCATTAAGCATCCCGTGTTAACCGTAGTATAAACGGTCATTCACAAGTCCTTCAGGCCAAATAAGGACAAAGCTGACTGAAACCAATCCTCATCTAACTGAGGTAAGACAACAATCTTTCTCCTGTGGTTAAGAAACTTCTACGGATCACGCTCCTGAAAAAATAATAATCAATGTCATAAATTTGTCAATTAAAATTAACATAAATAAAAAATAATGAAGCAGACTAATGCTACCTCTCTGTCCCATATATGGTTGGTAGTATGGTCTGGATACAAAGACAGTAATGACAAATCAACTAGGCCACCTACAAATGTCTCTGCCTCACCATTCGCAGCAGCCTCACCCTCTGAAGGTGGCACTAGATCAACAACATCAGCAGTAGGAGTTGAGACTCGATCAACAACATCAACAGTAGGAGGTGGGACTGGATCAACAACATCTACAGTAGGAAGTGACACTAGTTAAACTTGATGCCTGCGGGAGAATGTTGGGAGTGATGCGTCAGATGGTGAATCCCGTCTCCTACGGGAAGAAGAAGAAGATGAAGTCGTATGAGGAGAAGCACGAGCCGCAGAAGTAGACATCTTTGCCTAACTGGAGGAACCAGGCTCATCCGGAACTTGCTGAATCTTCTCCGCCGCGTTGATGCGTGCTGAGCAACCTTCCCGTGCCTCAGTCTATCCTGTCTATCAACCATTATGCATATAAATTAAAGTAAATCAGACCATTAGTGCAAACAAACAACACACAAGTAAGAAAAAAAAAAAAAAATTACTGAGACAATTCCGAAGATACATCTTCGAAATCTGGGAAACTAAAACGGTGAAAAATTCTGGAGATGCATCTCTGGAATTTCCCGCAACTCAGAAGTCGCGTTAATGACTTCAATGCACCCCATGCAATCCCAAAAAAAGTTGTCTTGATCATCATTTTCAGCCAACAAACATCTAATACACTACTATGTCTAAACTATCTTAAATGCTATTTCTACTCATTTTTAACTCTAATAATTGATTTCTACTCATTTACTCAAAATCTCAAAAATTTATCAAAAATTCAAAAAACTTGCAAGAAATTGACGTTACACATGTTGTTTATGATGTTAGAGATGATGATTGAAGTTCCGCTAAACCTTAATGATTGAGCTTTGAGTTGGTGCAGAGAAAACTTTGAGAGTGTTTGAAGAATGATTTTGAGGAAAATGAGAAATGAAGGAGAATGGTCTGACGTGATTTAACCTCCAAATTATTTTAGAGATGCATCTCCAGAATATTTTAACGTTAACTGACCTTTGATCACGTCTGAAGATGCATGTCTGAAATCTGAGGGTATTTATGTATTTTTGTATGGTGCGTAAAAAACATATGGGGTGCATTAAGAAATTCTCTAATTATATACAATAATTATTGTAAATCACACGAAGCAAAAGATAACGGTTTGTATTCAGCTTTTGATAATCTCCTTGAGAGTATTTGTTGAGTATTTGTTGCTTCTTAGTTCTCCATGAAATCGAAAAATGTTTCTAACAAGAAGCAATAATCAAATATGGATCTTATGGTGTCCAAACTTAGCTTATTAAATTCAACTATCTACAGTGATAAAAACTAGCCTCTACCTGGTGTTTATGTTAGGTACTTATTGCAAAGTATCTCATAATGAACTATGGTTGGAGAAGAAAGGAATTGACTCAACTATTGTGTGGCAAAAATATTCATCGTTATTTTTTTAAGTCACTGCATAATCTTGATGTAACTTGATCCTATCAGACCGGTCTCTTGTAGAAGATCAAAACAATACTTTCTTTGATATATAACAATCTTATCAACAAAATATTTTAAATTATTTAAGTCCTTTATCTTGAACTCGCTAACTATCCATATTTCCTTGTTGATGATCACATTGAGTGTCATATAATAGCCAGAATGATTGGTTGAGGTAGAATTCTTCTCGTCAAAGCAACGTAGAAGGAGTTCCCTAAGATAAATTTTAAGATAATCGTAAGTTGATACTTAAGGAGTATTGCCTTGAAGGTTTAGGTTAAAGTAAATTTTGAAGGATGACACTTTCATAAGTGGAAGTTAGTTAGAATGAAAAACAAACAACACCTAACAAGAAGGAAATCTTGGAAATTCCAGAGGATACACTGTGTAGTTCTTGACTTCTTGATGGGTGAGGGTGATCAATAAGTTGATTCACATTGGATGTGTGAACTATATTTTTGTTTTAAAAGAAATCACAATTTTCATCATATTTATTGTTAGAAAACAAATTGAGTAGAATCTTGACCATTGACAGTTGTAGTGAATTATTCATATAATTCTAAATCAAAATCGAGAGTTCTTATTTATGTGGTATGTGTACTAAATTGAGTTTTGTATCCAAGCAAATTTTGCTAGAAGTAGAGGCCAAGTATGTCTTTCGGAGACTATATATATATATATATATATATATATATATATATATATATATATATATATATATATATATATATATTTTTGGCAATTTCTTAATGCACCACCCAAGTTTCTTAGGCACCACGTGAAATTATTTTTTGCCCCTCTATTCTGGATGTGCACATCCGGACGCACCAAATTTTTAAAAATCGTAGAGATTTTCCGGATATGCATATCCGGAAAGAATTCTGATGTGCACATCCGGAAGTATTTCTTATTAGTTCGCGCCAGACGTTCTTCCCCCCTCATTATTCACCTTTCCATTTCCAAAATCTCTCAAACTCTCAAATTTTCAATCACCACAAATCTCAATTTTTTCCACTCGAGTTCGGCGTAGAGCAACTGCTACAATGATCAACACACTCCAAATCCTCCGTATCACATTTTAATCGGTAAGTTTTCAAATTTTAGAGTTTCGGAGTAATTTTCGAGTAATCGATTTAGAGTAGACATTTAGGTGTAGAAATTATTAGGTTGTATGAATAACATAGGTTAGAGACAATGTAGGTCATTTTTACTGCTTCAAACGGACGATCAGGGCATAAAAATGCCCTTTTGGTTGTTACAGTGGCCATAGCTGCCGTTTTTAAACTTCAAAATACGTACCGGATGTACAGATCCGGAAATATTGAAACGTTTAGTGTTTCCGGATGTGCACATCCGGAAATACCCAACGTTTAAAATTCTGCGTCCTTCCACATCCGGGAATACCTAACGTTTAAAATTCTGAGTCCTTCCGGATGTGCACATCCGGAAGACTATTTTTTTTCCTTTTTTAATTTTGCTTGTTTGTTTGTTTTTGTTTAATTATTTTTAAACAAAATTTAATTTATTTATTATGCTTTGCAGATTAGATGGCTGGCAGAGACGATCGTACCATACATGGACGGACAGCTCAGCACGCATCTGTCCGACGTGAGCGGATGCAGTCTACAACCGAGGCTTCTGACGCAGAGGGAGTTGGGGTAGCCCCTACAGCTGAGGGATATCCTACACCACATCCTACACCACAGCCATCCACATCACAGGTTCAGGCCACTCCCTCGTCAGCCGCCAATTCTACATCTCGGAGGCGTCGGGATTCTACTGCTAGTTCATCAGGGTCCCAACCCGCACGCAGGCGTCGTCGGGAGACTACAGTTCCATCAGCTGCTCCTCCTTGTTCCCCTGTTGCTGTTCCAGTTCCAGAGGGTGATCACCCAACACATGAGGGTGTTGACGATGATGACGATTTCGATGAGCTGGGCGGTTACCCCGGGGGACCGTCTAATATGTCCCTATTCGCGGGGTACTTTGAGCATACTGCCAGATATATCTGGCTAGGACAGGTGACCTTTCTCGGTTTATTTATAGAATTGTATTCGTTGAAAATATGTTCATTTGTAACATTGTTTTATTTGGAAATTTTCAGGATAAGGATTCACAGAAGTTCTATAACCATCGAGGCAAGGTTATGGACACGATTGAGATGCTGCCAGAGGCTGAGTGGTTCACGTCTGCACTTGCGGAGTCTGGTCTTGGAGGCCTGTCTAGGATTGGGTATTCCCAGATCCAGTACGGTATCCTGATGGCATTTGTTGAGAGATGACACCCTGAGACATCCTCATTCCATCTACCATACGGAGAGATCACGATCACGCTAGACGACATCTCGTGCCTCTTACATCTACCGATCACGGGTACCCTTCTGAGTCACGGTAGGATGGCGAAGGCGGACGGCATAGAATTGTTGGTTACAGAGCTTAGGGCTAGCCCAGAGAAGACACATGCGGAGGTGCACCAGTTGAGGGGCGCACACGTCCGGTTCTCATTTTTGATGGATAGATTTACTGAGGCGCTTGCAGAGGCAGGACGGGCAGATGGTGATCCAGCTGAGGTGGCGATCCACAGGACGCGTGCCCTAAGGTGCTACTACTTATTTTTGCTAGGCACGTAGGTGTTTGTGGACACCAGCGCCTATTATGTTGATATCGTCTACCTCAGGTACCTTTCGGATCAGACAGAGATCCATGGGTACAACTGGGGGGCGGCTGCGCTGGCATTCACCTATTCCAGGCTCTCTGATGGGTGCCGCTGGGCAGCCAAGACTGTGGCAGGCAGCTGTACGCTATATGTGGTAACAATTTAATATTCTAAGTGATTTTTTCATTTCTTTTCTTTCTGTATTCATTATAATGTTTGACACCCATGTTATGTTTTCCATTTCAGGCGTGGATTTTACAACACTTTCCCTATATTACTGGTTGGGGAGTGCCCAGGGGTACACTGAGGATATGCCACGTGCTGCTGCATTTGTCCTGCTCAGAGGGAACCAGGCGCCAGACCCCTTCAGAGTGTATCTAGATCGGATGGCTGCTGAGGACGTTTTGTATTGCCCCTATGCCGCTCACCGTGTGACGCGCCCGTTCGATGAGGTTTGTTTGTTCTCAGGATGGTTGGCATGCAGTTCGACCGTTACTGCCCGATACCTGCCAGAGCGCGTCTTGCGTCAGTTCGGTTACACGCAGACGATCCCCAGGATGCCTCATGATTCTGCTCCTCTAGGCTTGACCCGCAGGCAGATAAATGAGCTATATGCTGACTACCAGTCCCACTTGGTATCGGAGGAGGCTCGGGTGACCAGAGCGGAGACAGACTGAAGTGTTGCTGCCGGGTACATCGTGTGGTTCTACACCGTCTCACACCCATGCATGGTGCCCACTGCTGAGGGATCGCCACCCAGACCTGCTCATCAGGAGATATTAGAGGAGCGGCAGTCTCAGCTGGACCACACTCAGGATGTCCTACCACGCTGTCGTCAGATAGAGTAGATAGCGCAGCAGGCCATTGCGGACGGTCACCTCCCTGAGGGCTCTGGTGCCAGACTTGCCGTGGACAGGATTATTGCGATTGCTCAGGGGGCACTTCAGTACCGCAGACATCGATCCAGGATGGCGGGTAGGGGCAGAGGAGCAGGGGAGCCAGGAGAGATCCTTCGCCATACGCAGTAGTTTTTTGTTTGATGTATTATATTTATATTAGATGTATGCACTGTATTTTGACAGAGATTTATTATATATATATATATATATATATCATTTTATTTTATATATGGATGTTGTCAAATGTATATTAAATTGCGACGATTTATTAACATATGCGACCAAGCAAAAAAACCGATTTAAAAAAAAAAAATAATGTTCTGCCTTTTTCCGGATCCGCAGATCAGGAATGTTTTCGGATGTGCACTTCCGGAAAGAATCAGCGATTTTAAAAAAATTGGTGCGTCCGGATGTGCACATCCGGAATCAGGGGGCAAAACCGGAAATTCAGATGGTGCCTAAGAAACAAGGGTGGTGTGATAAGAAAGTGCCTTTTTTTTAAGAGGAGGGAGATTGTAATATTCTGAAGTAATTCAGAAACTAAACTATTTCATAAATGTTGGCATAAGAAAGATAAGAGTAAAATAGGCATTTTATCTTAGAAGGGTAGTTTGGTCATTTTAAATATGAATATTTTATAATTTCTCAAGTTATGATTTAGTATTTGAGATTTATTAATATTTTTTAATTCAAAATAAACTATGTTTTTAGAAGTTTATAAACTAGAGAGGAGGAAGGCAAAGAAGAAGCTTTGCAAGTCCATATATAGTAGTTGCATAAAGATCACCTAAGTGTAATTTCTATTAGGGCTATCATCTTCTTCCTAAGTTATCGGGAGAAGTTGGAGAGAATTGAAAATTTAAGAACAAGTTTGGAGTTAGGGTGTCAAGCATTAAGGGAGGAAGTTTTGACGAATCTTACAGCGCATGAAATTAAAAATCAAGATACAAGTGAACAACCACCATTGCAACCTCCTATTCTCTCTTTTAATCTATCTAACCATAAGATTAAAGAAAGGTTTATTACTATGAATTTTTTTTTAATTATCTTGGTTGAAAAATGAATTTTACTTTGATTTTATAGGTAATATAATAAGGGTGTCGTGAAAAATTGTCACTTTTTTCCATAATTATAGAGCTATCAAGGAAAAAATTGTACTGCTCATAAGTTCGAATCTTAGAAACAACAATTTTGTATTTTAGTGAAAACACACAAGTTTTTTTCTCATTAAATATAAATTTTTATAATTTTAAATTTGTTTTGGACCGGCCAAAGACCAAATTGACCAAGGTCTAATCCAAGTTCACTATACTCGTCCTAATATATAAAAACAGTTCACATGCCACGAGAGGTAAAAAATCTCTGATCTTCAATTTCACTTTAATCATCTCAAATTTTGAACTGACTTGGGCGTTGGAGTGTTAACCATGCAAGTTCATCCGCACCACTATAAAATAGATCAGACCCACAGTTAGAGATCAACAATTATCATATTATCACCGTTTCTGGTTCCTTTGAGAAGCTGGAACATCCATTTTTGGTTCTCGAAGGGAACAATGGCGACGCCTGTAGGAATGAACTTTTGATTCCCACGATTTTTGTGTTTTCAAATCCAATTTTTAGTTCACCAGTTCGTAAGCCTTCTTAGATTACCAAATCCAAAACATGTTTAACTTTTGATTCCAATGTTTTCCATCAATTGTATTCGCTATTCAATTTCATTGCATACAACTCCCTTAAACCTCAAAATCGAGAGCACTCAAAGGCAAACACAGAGATTCGATGTAACTGATTCAGTTAGTCGTTGTCTCTAATTCAAATCTTCAACGTCGAGATCTCTGATTTCCTCGAAAACCCCACGGAAAATAAGAGAAAGAGTCTTTGACTTAGATCTAGGATTGGGGTGGGGTCTGAAGACAATTTCCATGAGGGAAGGGGTGAAGCCTCAGGATCCACTCTTTGACCTGACTACACTCTTGCTTCCCACCACTGTCCGGGTACTTTTCTAGGTCGTGTCATCAAGGTACCACAAGTTCGTAGCTAAAGTCGGATGTGAATCCAACACGAAAACACCTTCTATTGGTACTAAAGGATCTCCGACCCGCGGGCAGATCTTCCCCCGACAGAGAGTAAGATCGTCCAAGCTCAAATATTGACCCTCGAGTGAGCACAACAACTGCACCAGAGCCAGGGTACAGACAAAGATGATTGTAAACGACATTCAACGGATAACCCTAATTTCCTTGAACAACCTGAATATTGAGTTCCCGAAGCCAGGCTAACAAAAGAAGAAGGAAGGGACCAGACATGAGACCATAGGAAATGCACCCAATATTTGGATAGAAAGAAGATCAATTGGCAGTGGTCCTAGAGTCTTGAACAGTGTTATCGCACCCAAGGAAAGACTATAAGAGGGAATAATATCCGAGGATGGTTGTCAAACCCAAGATATTCAATAAAAGAAGTCTCGGGGACTCTAGGGCCCCTACGACCGACGTCAAGCTACATCCCCGAAGCCACCGATCACCCGACTAAATGTCAACAAAAACGTTCAAAGAGGGATATTGTGACGCCTCATCCAACCAAAGAAGACCCCGAACGTCGTCCGACTACTTCGAAGTAACCGCCAGGGGTTATCAACCCTGATTGTCCTTTATTTATTTATAAAGAATTCAATTAATTATTAAAATTATATATATATATATATATATATATATATATATATATATATATATATATATTCCATGATTCTTTCTACTAGAATGCCCGAAACAGGAAACCGAGATAAAATATGTGAATACGTATCCGATATATACTTAACACATTTATGCGATTTTGATACAACTTTAACGTATTCTGAGCTCATTGCGTATTCGATACAAACTTAACGCATTTATGCAATTCTGATACAACTTAAAACACAATGTCTGCATGAATCTATATCCGATAGAAACTTAACGTATATATGCGATTCTGATATGACTTAAGCAAATTCTATGTCCAATTCTGTGTCGAATACTGGCTTAAAGTATTTATATGATTTTGATACAAATTAAAAAACACTTTCTGCATGAATGTGTATCAAATACAGACTTAACACATTTATGTGATTCTAATACAACATAAACACATTCCGTGGCCAACTGTGTATTTGATACAGACTTAACGCATTTATGTGATTTCGGTACGGCTTAAGGCATATCTACACCCAATCACGTATCCGATACAAACTTAACGCACTTTTGCAATTCTAATACGACTCAAACACACTCCTCGCTTCCAAGGATTATTAAACACACTTATGCATAGGTGGAACACCCCCCCTCAAATCTAGCCAATCCAAGGGCATAGGTGGTGGAGTTTGGAGACGTCTAGCTCGACCCAAACCAAGCCTCAGGGGAAGGGATGAGGATCCTACCCTTGTACGGGGAACGGTCCTCTGTGACGTAGAGCACAATACAATCTATGACTACATAAATCTGACTTCATCGGTCCCAGACATCTTTCGGGAAAAGCAAACAAGTCGCCAAATACAATATATAAATCAATACACTATTACGAAAAACACTAAAGACAGCGAGCAAACACAATAATCAAGAATGGTAGCCAACATCATTCAATGCACTGATTTTCAAAAAGCATGAAAATTCTAGAGGCACTCTCGCCATCTTATTACACTCAAGTGCATCGTTTCTTTCATAAAGTAAAAAACAGTAAAGGCTCTCACACCCACAACAAATATTCCACCATCACCGATGAACATCGGTGCTCCGACCTAAAATCTCAAGTGAATAAAGACTATGTAGGGTAGAAAAAATAGTCCTGGATTTACCACAATTCCTAAACAAATATATGGATAAAGCGAAAGTCGGCACAATGCTATAAAGCTAACAATATTTTACCACAAAGGTAAAATTTTTCATTATAAATGAAAAATTATTATACCCAAGGTACAAAAGTCTAGGAAACATTGTAGGAAAGAAGAAATAATAGAAAAGTAAATCAAGT
This sequence comes from Lathyrus tuberosus, assembly GCA_022829125.1. Taxonomy (NCBI): domain Eukaryota; kingdom Viridiplantae; phylum Streptophyta; class Magnoliopsida; order Fabales; family Fabaceae; genus Lathyrus; species Lathyrus tuberosus. The sequence continues at coordinate 443,714 of JALAZF010000484.1, forward strand.
CGGAGCTAGGGACATAGATCACCTCCTTGTTTCACCCTAGAAACAAACTTAAATGGGTCAAGCACCTCGGCAGAAATCACATCATCAGGGAAGAACTTCCTTGCCTGCTCCATAACTCATTATCAAACTCCGAGCACGTCCTACTAAGTCTGTTGAAGAGCATCATGAAGCACCCGACTCAAGCCGGCCACCTCATTCTGAAGAGCTTTCAAGGCCTCCACATATTTTTGGTACTCTTTCACTTGGCGAGCTTTTTCCTCAACGAAATCAGAACCAAACTTGTATCGCTTCTTTACATCCTAGAGGGAAACCTCTGGTTCAGTCAAACAAGGCGTCAGGGTAGAAGGGGAGCCACGCACTTTCATTATTTCTTACAAAGAGTTAATATCTTTAACGTCCTCTTGCAGGGCAAGGAGCTTCTTCAGAAGATTAATGCACTTCAGTTCCATGGCTTCGACCTTTCCCCTCTAAGTATCCCTTTCCTTGATGGGACTACTCGGGTCTAAGAAATCACCCCGTCCAATAGAGATTACAGAAAAAATAGAAGCAATTTTAAGCATACTATAAACAAGCTCATAATCTATTTCCATCTTATCCCCCTCAGGAGTGCAAGGAAGCCAAGAAGAAAAAATATTTGCTACTTTTACAAAAGGGGTCACCTCCCCAGAAGCATTGTCCTCAGCGACACGAGTCAGTTTTGGAGAAACATCAGTCTGGAGAGATGAATGTTCCTCCTCCCGAGCTCTCTCACCAAAGATTTCCCTCCTCTCCTCAAAATCAATTACACTCAAGATAGCATGAGTATCAATTTGCCCCTTCCTCACATTGGAAGAAGGCACATCACCAGGAATAAACTCGTTCTTATAGCCAAACCCTTAAAACTAGAACTGTATTTACTTCTTCACTGTCACATCATCCGGAGAAAGAGAATCTGGCTTGGTATAGTAGGAGGAAATAGATCGGTTAAAATGAATCTTGGACTAATATTTTGGATACAAAACCGGGCAAGGGAGGGGATGATCAACAAGAAGGTAATATAAAACATAATGAGCCACAAGACCAGTGTATGCAAATGATTGATATGTGAATGACTTATATAAATGACTGATGTGTGAATGACTTATGAAAATTCACTTTTTTTTGTTAGAAATGACATTTAGTTTATGAATGACTTATGATTTATGTTATGCAAAGCTGCACCGTAGCTTATACCAACAATATTGTCTCATGGGGTGTATTCAGAGATTTGAATCTAGATTTATCCCATGTTTTCAAATGTACTAGGAAATAGGCTAAAGAGAGTGTCCTGTGGGTGTATCCAAAGATTGAAATCCAAATTCACTCCACTGTTATAAAATGTACTAGGAAGTGTGCCAAAGATAGTGCCTGAGAGGTGCATCGAGAGATTGGAATTTAGATTCACCTATTTGTCATCAAATATACTTGGAAATGTGTCAAACATATTGTCCCAGAGGTGTATCTAGAGATTGTAACCCAAATTCATCCAATTGTTATCACATATACAAAGGAAATGTGCAAACAATAGTGTCCCAAGAGTGTATCAGGAGTTTGGAATCTGAATTTACCCTCTGCATACATACATAATACATATTTAATATAGTCTCGAATTGTTGTATTTTGTTGCGTCCAGATTTCAATTTCTAGATAGTGCAAAAGGATAATTTTGAATTTCGATATAGTTTGAGAGAGATAAATGAAGTGTATTGAACAATCCCTATTAATATCATCCAATTCCACCCAACTAGGTTAAAGGTGAGAAAAATACACAAGAAGGGGGGAGGGGGGGTTGAATTGTGTTCTCCAATTTGCGTTGCTTCTGAACAGAGTTCAGATTCTAAACAATAGTTCAGATTTTGATGATATAAATATAGCGAAATAATAAACAGAAGCAAGTAAATGACAAATGAACACACATAATTTATCCCGGTTCCTCTCAATTCGAGAGTAGTCCAGTCCCCTTGCAGCACAAGAGATATTCCATTATAATTAAAACTGATTACAATTGCTTATGGCATCGAGCATAAGACTTTCCTTTGCTCAGACTTACAGCCTAAGAACTGCTTGCTAAATCAGCAGCTAATTGAGACTTTATGCTTAAACCCCTCAGATTCAAGTCTTCCTTGCTTATACCCTAAAGTACAATATTTCCTGCTTAGACTCACAATCCAAGACTTCCTTGCTTAAATCCCACAGATTCAAGACTTCCTTGCTTATATCCTAAAGTAAAAGACTTCCTGCTAAGATCCCCCGGATCAAAGACTTGATGCTTAAACTCAACAGTTTAACTCTTTCCTGCTTAATCAACAATTTGATCAAGGCTTCCATGCTCAAGCACACAACAAGAGACTTACTTGGCTCAAGCATATGGCAAGAGACTTTGATGCTCAAGCACATAGCAAAAGACTTTCTTTATAAACTACTAAACAACCTGTTTAGCATAATAGATAACAAGGAGTACCTGATATACAATCAGAGGTACATGGAAATATCTTTAACAAAGATCATAACACTTAAGATTTATAAGATATAGATTGTTTAAGAAATATTAACGCTTTGTGCAATTTACAACAGATGACAGAAACTCTGCATACTCGATGTTGTTGTTATTGTTGATCTTGTTGATCTTGTTATTCTTCCATTTTGATATAAGCGTGAAAACACTTCTTTTTCTGCTCGGCCCTTTTGTTCTTTTTATTTATTCCTTGTTGATTCTTCAGATTGAATCTTCATATACTTAAATAGTAGATACAAAAGAGTAGCCGTTGGAAGAGATAACTTGAACAAGTGTCTTTGTCAATACATAATACTAAGAGACGTTGAAGATAGATACACAAAAGATCTTTATCCATTGTGTAACACATTTAACAGTAGCGTCTTTCTGGTGAGCTGTACTATAGATCCCTTGAGAGTGGATATCCGTAAAGCATGTCAACTCTCCTTGAGCCATGTAAACATAGACTCTAGATGAAAAACTGATTTGACATTGTAGTTTGCTTTATGCAGTACATATTGAAGGTGAGAAAAATACACAAGAAGGGGGGGGGTTGAATTGTCTTTTCTGCTTTCTTAGTTTGCATCAGATCAGAGTTCAAAATCTAAACTGGTGTTCAGATTCTGGTTAATTCTTAGCAGCAAAATGTTAATAGAATCAAATAAATAATAGCAAAAGACACAAAGATTTATACTGGTTCCTCCCTTAATTGAGAGTTGTCCAGTCCCATTGCTTCACAAGAGATTTTCACTATAATCAAAACCTGATTACAATCGCTTATGCATTCTGCATAAGACTTTACACTTGCTCGGACCCAAGGTCCAAGACTTCTGCTCAAGCTTCTCACTCAAGACTTCCTGCTCAGTTTCCACGAACCCAAGACTTCCTTGCTCAGGCTATCAGCCCAAGACTTCTGCTCTAACTCCCATGAAACGAGCCTCCGCTTGCACCTCCAAGGCCAAGACTTACTGCTCTAATTCCATGTACTGAGAATTCCTGCTCAAGCCCCTCAGGCTCAAGACTTCTGCTCCAGGTTCCATGAAATGTGCCTTCACTTGCACCTTCCCTGGTCAAGACTTACTGCTCCAAATTTCATGAACCGAGCTATCCTGCTCAAGCCACATTGACTCAAGACTTTCCTACGCAATCAATATACTTGATTAAGACTTTCACTGCTCAAACACATAGCAATAGACTTACGTGGCTCATGCCTCCGGCTCAAGACTTCCTTGCTTGTATCCCAATGATACAAGACTTCTGCTCAATTAATCCACTTGATTAAGACTTTCACAACTCAAGCACATAGCAAGAGACTTACGTGGCTCAAGCATCTTAGCTCGAGACTTACTTGCTTGTATCCTAACGATACAAGACTTTTATCTAAACTATTGAACAAGCTCAGTAGAATAAAGAACAAGGTGTACATGATACAAGTATCAGAGGCACGGGAAATCACCATAACAAAGACCTAAACCTCTTAAGATTTCTAAGTTATACAATGTGTAAGAAATCTTAAGGCTTTTACAATTACCACATACATTAGAAAAATCAGCATATACATTGAGTTGATAATTGCTGATCTAGTTACTCCTTTGAGCTGTTGAGAGTAGATATCCATAAAGCATCTAAGCTTTTCTTGAGCCTTGCAATCTATAGACTCTAGCTGACAAACTGATTTGACAATACCACTTGCTTTCTTCAGTACAGACAACTTTAGCTTTATCACCAACTTTGAATGGTACTAGAAGCCAATTTGCATTCACTAAGTGTAGAGATAATAATGTTGCTTCTTCTGATGCTGAGACCTTCAGCTTTCTGAGTCTTTTCCAGACATCACTTAGAAAGTGTTCTTCAGATTCTGCTACCAGAAGCTAGCAATGCAGCAAATCTCAAAGTGTGCTTAATGTATAACCGATTCTGACAATAATATTTACAAGTATAAGAACCTGCACACATGTAACACACATCAAAATAAACCATTGTTCTTTCAATACTTTGTTATCATCAAAACCCAAGGAAAATATGTCATGAACAATTCTTGTTCTAACAATCTCCCCCTTTTTGATGATGACAAACACAAGTATTTAAAGGAAAATGTTAGGAGGCTATAATTTTCTTTGCAACCTCAGGGTATGAGGTTTTTAAGCTCCCCTTGAGTCTAATAGTCCAAAGCAGAGTTCTGTAGACATCATACTAGGTACCACTCTCAAGAAAAAGTAATTCAATTTTCCTAGTAACATCTGAGCCTAAGGTTTGTAAGCTCCTCCTGAGTCAAACAGTTCCAAGGTTGAGGGTTGTAAGCTCCCCCTTAGTTCCATATTTAAGAAAACCAAAAATAATATTTTAACTTCCCTTGGCAACATTAGAATACAAAGGTCCTTCTGAGTGTGATAGGCTAAGGCTGAGGTTTGTAAGCTCATACTTAGTTCTATGTACAAGAAAGTTAAAATGTGTCGCCCGGGCAAGATAACCATAAAAACAAAAATATAAATAACAAAATTATAAATGACCAATATGTACAACTGAATAGGTACTCAATGGGGTCAGCTTCTAATTAAATACTTACAATTATTTCTCCCCCTTTTGTCACATAAAAAAGAAAATAAAAGAGAAGAAGAAAAAGAATTACAATCATAAATGCATCACATATCATCATTACAGGATCAGTTTCCAAGGAATTGAAAAATAATCAAGTAACACGGGGTCATTAAGGATTGTATAGTGCATGCCTTACATTTTTACTGGTCGTTACTGTTCTAAGAATCAAGCAGGATTAAATCAGACGTTTGAGTTGCTCAGAAGTCATTATAAAAGCAGTCCAAACCTAGTTCATTTTCTTTAACATCCATCATAGCGTCATACCCCAAATTTTGACCACTAAGATTTCCCATCATTGTGCAAATCATCATCACAATATGGATGAACCATTAGTCTCCCCAAAGATGGGTGAGCACCCACTACAATCAGGCTTAGGGTTTCAAGCCCTCTCAGAGCTCTTAGACAAAGGATCAATCAAGAAATGACATGATCCTCAACTTGTATAACTTCTCAAACATCCACAAAGGATCAAGAGGACTCCCACTTCAAGGATTAAGCACAAGGCTTCTCCCTTCTAGGTGGATCAAGCCTTAAGATCGCCAGTGTCACCAAATTTGGGTTTGGTCGACCAGGGCCTCCAGATGGAAATTTTCCTCTGGGCATGAGCCAATGCTTCAAAGCATAACCTATGATGCTCCAAGGGATCTCATAAACCCAATCACCAAGTCAATTTATCCCTAGGGGATGCATACATCAAAAATCAGGAATTAGGGTTTCTTGACCTAATTCACCCCTAAGTTAACTTTTGGGACAAATCATGAGCCAAGACCTCCAGAGATGATTTGAGGGTTCCTAATACATCACATTGATCCATTTGCAATAATGGATTGATCCATGAAGCTTGAGCAACAAGTTTCAAGTTCAGCTGAACCACAATTAGGGTTTCGCGGGAAAAGTCAACTATAGCTTTGACTTTTGACCAAGACATGCTCCCAAACCTTGGGACATGATTCAATACACCCTATAACACCTATGGAACATGACCATCAAGTTTGATTTAGGTCAAGGACTTGATTTCATAGAGGATCGCATAGTTTGGAATTCATCTGACAAAAAGTCAGCTGTGCACAAAAGTCAAACTTTGACTTTTTGAGATCTTTCACAATTTTGGTTCTTTGACCCTAAAATGATGTTAATGTGTGATTGGAATCATCATTCATCAAGAAAAATCAAGAAAAGTGGGATAACTTGTAAAAGGGGTAACCATAAAAAACTTAGAAATTTTTCTAAGTTATGGAACAAAGTGGCTAGGGTACCAACTTTGGAGGATCATAACTCCTTAACCACAAGGCCATTTTTCCCCATCCAAGGCTGGATTTGTAGCTCTCATTACCCTCTACAAAAGCTTCAACTACACCTCATTCCAATTCATCATGGATTTTGAGTTATGGAATGATCAAAATCAAGAAAAGTGAAAATGTCACTTTTTTCCAACACTTAGTGAAATTTTCACTGAATCTGCCTTCACTTTTCTCCAAATGTAGGGGCATTTTTCACTTGGATTAAAAAAATATCAAAATCAATTATGATCAAACAGTTGTTGTATCATATGAGGGCTTTCCAAAATGGCCAAGAACTCCATCAAATTCCACTTGGGCCATGAGATATGACAATGGCAATATGCCTTGCTGAAAACTGCCAAAGCAAGGAATATTTTGGAGTTTTGCTCGATTTGTCCAAATTTGCAAAAGGCAAGCAACTCTATCCATCTGAACACCTCAAGGGGGGACCAAGGAGGAACCAACTCTGATCCCAAGCCTCCCAAGTCTTTGGAACCAAAAATAGCATGCCAAACCTAGAATTGCCTAAAAGAGGGGCAAGACTCCAATTTTGGATTGGAGTATTCAATGCATACACCAAGGTGGCATGGACTGAGCCATTTGCAACTGAATTTAGTCAAGAATGATCCAACAACTAGGGAACCACAACTCTGTTCCCTAACCTCTAGTCAATGGCTAGAGGAGACTTGGATTCTCATTGCTCAACATTGGCCAAACCTATGCAGCAGTTGCCATTCACTATTCCTTGCAAAACAGACTTACTCTACTATAAATAGAGCTCATTTGTGATCAGTTTGAGTACACCAAAGCCATCAAACAGATGCTTTCCTCAAAATCACCTTCTCACTTCCAATTTTGCCTTCTAAGGCAAGTCACCATCGGGTTTTGAGTTTGAGAGCTATTCCAATCAAACCAATCACACACACACCTCATAAACATCATATAGAAATGATCCAAACACTTAAATAACATCTGGAACACCAAAATCACAAAATCACTAGCCAATTGCTCAAGCCTTTGACAGATTTGCAGTTGGGGTGCCATCTCAAGTTCCAGATCATTTCAATCCATTCCAAGCATCCAGACACACTCCATGGCACCTAGGGAAGCTATCCAGATCATTGGAACCTAGCTGTAACACCCCTAACCTAAAAGACGATCACCAGCTGCAGGAGGTGAGCATGAGCTCTTCTAACTCTATGATCCATGCAATTTTTGCTGCACAATAATTTGGCCATATGTTCATAATTATGCATAGAGTGTTTACCCTCAATCAATTGCTTTGTATGAATCGTGTATGGAATTTCTAAACCTTCATGCAGAATTTAGGGTTCTTGAGGTTTCTCTTTGATTTCTTATTCCATGCTTAAAATAAATGAAATTAAAGATCATAGACATGATCGTGAGGTTAAAACGAGTAGATTGATATGTAGATTACATGATATAATCAAGTATTCAGTGAGATTAGATAGAAAACGCAAATCTGCCGAAACAGAGGGTGGCGCGTGTTCTTGCCTTTGTTCTCGGCACCTTTTTTGAAAATTCAAATATTTGAATTTTTGTGATTTTATTTAATTGATTCAAAAATTAATTTCTCTATGAGTTTTAATGATTTTGAGTTGGTTCTTTTTTTAATAATTCACAAAAATGTTAAAATATTTTATTTTATAAAAAATCCCAAAAATATTATTTATTTTATATAATTGATATTTTTGCCAAGAATTAATATTTTAATTGTTTTTGACATTTAAAATATTTTTTCCTTCTTGATTTTGCAAATTTTAAAGATTTCTAATCATTTTGTAGGTCAAAATATGATTTTTGAAACATTAATTCAAGATCACAATTTGTTTTCCACATGTTAAACAATTTTGATCATTTTAATTGAATTTTTTATTCAATTAAAATACATTTTGGAAACAAATTAGGGTTTTGATTAATTCAACCCTCATCAAACTTTTTCAAACATTCATGGGCCTCTAATAGAGTGTAAGACCCAATCCCCTTTAAAAACCAAGAACTTTTGGGCCTCAGTCATTGTATAAGATCCACTGCGTTTTCAAAAATTCCGGCGCGATCGCCAGTTCAAAAATCAAACCATCTGGGCCTCTCCTCGAGCTATAAGACCCATTCAAAATCATTTTAGGCCTCTAATAGAGTGTAAGACCCAATCCCCTTTTTGAAACCAAAAACTTTTGGGCCTCAGTCGTTGTATAAGACCCACAGTGTTTTTAAAACCTCGGCGCGATCGTCGCCCTTTTCAAAATAAACTCTGGGCCTACCCTCGTGTTAAAAGCCCCATTCTTTTTCTTTCAATCATTTTGGGCCCCTTGAGAGAGTGTAAGACCCATCCCCTTGTACAAAAAACCTTTCTTGGGCCTCAGTCACCTGTATAAGTCCCTGTACAAAATGACAGTGCGATCACCGATAAAACCTTGGGCCTCTCCTTGAGCTGTAAGCCCCAATTTTACTTTCAAAGCAATTTATCCTTTGATTTTGAATATAATATTGTTATCAAAGCTTTCTTTGTTGAACAAACTAACCAAACAGCATGGAAGCTCTACAACCGAGTAAGTGTTTACCCGCTTTCATTTACCGTTTTCATATGTCTATAACTGTATTGTGGGGTTGTTTCTGTAACACCCCGATTTTTAACAGCGAGAGTGTATTTTTTTTTTGAATGCCATACATAATATTGACAACTGTCTCTCCAGGAAAAATAATAAAAATGATTAATCAGAGTACGAGCTTTCGATCTAAGTCTTTTCCATACATAGGACCAGCGTAATGCCCACTGTTATAAATATTTGTCCATACACATAAAAATAAGCACTCAGCTTTAATAATAACATCAATAATAACATGGACAACCTCAAAACACGACCCTAAGCTGATCTTGAATTCCTAGCCCAAAGACATCGCATCTTACAAGCCTTCACGACACCTGGATACCTTAACTATCACCACTTCTAAACCTGGGTGGTCGTTAGCCACATCATAATAATAGTAGAGGGTCACAATCTAAAAACAACATATATGGAAGAATACACACATGCCAGCAGAACATGATATACATAACAACATGAATAAGATGACAATATGATATGCAGAGCAACATAAATGAGGTGACAATATGATATATGTAACAATCACAACCTTTAATTTAACACATAAATGCAATGCACAAACATCCTAAATGCAGACCTATATGAATTTGGTGGTCCCAATTCGTCGGGTACCCTCACCATGCATGAATCCCGGAATTTAACCTCTCCGCAGAGAGTCGTGATACCCCCTCGGGTCCTCACTAACCGTGCTGCCTCGCAGACACAAAAGTGCGGCCCTTGCAGACACCCGGTGTTGCCTCCCTCGCATTCACCTGACTCAATTTGATCTCAAAGGATCGATGACGGCTCAGTCACATCACCTGGTGCAGTAGAATTCCCTTCGGGATTAGGTGATGATTCAGAACCCATCACCCTGGCCCATTCAGCGCCAACTACCTACACGCAACTATGGTATGCATGAACTCACACATGCAAATGCAACAGTTTATATAAACACAATATGTATAAACACAATTCCTAATTCATAATTCAGTTCATATATCTATCACAGATCATATGAACAATTCTCAGTACCAACAGGTGGCTCAGACACACCTCGTGTTGTCCTCCTCGACATACACATCAACCGCAATTCATATATTTATCACGAATCATATGACTAATTCTCATTACCAACAGGTGGCTCAGACACACCTCGTGTTGTCCTCCTCGACATACACATCAACAGTAAAACATATATTTATCACAAATCATATGAATGCACATCACAAGTTTAGCATCATAGCGTAAACACATATCCCTAACCGGGCACACCATCATGAATATAACCACACAACCTCAACTGGCACACAATCGTTCAAACATCCCCATAAGGGCACACAGTCCTGAATACAACCACACATGCATTCAATCACATATAATATTGTTAGAAAGTGCCCTTACCTGAGTAAGCTTCCAACCCAAACAACTTACGCTACGTAAGATCGATTTGTCTCTCACGATGAAATCTCGTACCCGATTCACACTTTCAACCTTATAAAATACACAAAGGACTTAAGTTAAAACCAACTCAGATACATCTACAATAAGGCTGGGTCTTGATCGCTAACCTAAACAATTAGGGCTTTAGGTTTTCACTCCCCGATTACTAACCTAATCGCTCTATAGAAAAACCCACACAATTTAAACTCATTTATTTTGAACAACAATTTGAATTCCAAAAATCTAGGATTCACGCCATTAGGCCACCCACAGTACATCATATAACAGCTCACTGGCTCCACGTTATATAACAAAAGCACAACACACAGTAAAACACCGACCGCACACACTTTACGTGATAAAACCCAACACTTTTTCAAAACCACAAAAACTAAAATCATCTCTTGCCTTCCAAACCATTTTTAATAGAAAGAACATCCCGTTAGCTTTCCAACGCTTTGAACGGGGATCAAAACCGACTTACGGATCAAAAGATATGAATTTTCGAAGTTTTCGCCGAAAACCCCCCTTTTGCCTTGAAAACCTACGGGTTTTGGCCTTTCCACCTGAAAATCCGACCGATTCAATTATTTTCTTCGAAATAACCACATACTCGTACTCACCTAACATATAGCAGTGAATTAGAACCATTAAACATGATTTCTATGACGTCCGTTTTCGATTCAATTCTTAAAACCCTCATTTCTCAAAAATGTCCAAAGTTACGAAATCACCCGAATTCAATCTTACAAGTTTCAATAATTACGGTCTAACATTCCTCGACTAAACTACGCAATTTATTTCGAATTTCATCCGTGAAAACATCGATTTCTATCGATTTTACCAATTTTGCTCAAATATGTAAAACCTAACATTTTCTACCCAAAACCAACCAAACAAACACCTACATATACATATACTATCGTAGGATAATCGAGTTTAGTAAACTTATCCGATTTAATAGAAGATCCGGCTCCGATTCGGATGTTTTCCCCATTTTTCCCTCTTTTCTCTCTTTCTCCTCTCTTCTCCTTTCTTTCCTCTTCTTTTCTTTCCTTTTACTTTCTTTCTCTCTAATCTCTCTATATATATAATCTAAACTTTCCACTTAATCCCCATCATATCCTTTTCTAAAATATCTAATCCGCAAGATTACCGTTTTACCCTTTCGCCTAAATATCTCCTAAACGCTCTCAAAACGCGATCAAACGAAAACATCGATGAAGAAAAGATATATTATAAAATAAAAGTCAAGAATAAAATTACAATATACCCACCAAAAATATCTAATGGATATAATAATAATATCTCAACAAAATATCTAATGGATTTAATAATAATATCTCAACAAAAAATCTAAAAGATCTTATCTTAAAAACATATAATAATAGTATAACCCAAAAATATCTAGATATTTAATGTCTCACACTTAAAATAATGTTCTGACTCAGACGAGTCGTAACTCGCTCACGAACAACTTTTTATGAAAACCGAAAAATTTCACCGTCGCATTTTAATTAAAACAACCCAAAATTTTCGAATAAATTTTATTCCGAATAAATTTTTGTTCCTTAACTCAGAAAGATATATTGAGATTAAATTCTCAATATCGGCGATATATAAAACTCCCATTTAAATTTTGACGACAATCGGAGTCCGTGAAAATTTAAACGACGGGTATAATTTGCCCGTTTTCCCAAAAATCGGCAGAAACACATTTTTGATATTTCGAAAACATAGAAACATTCGGAATCCAATATAACTACCGTGCCAATAGAAAAAGTCTGATTGAATTAAAAAGAAACCACGTGGATCAATCCAGACCACAACCGAACACCCTAGAAATATCGGGTATAATCTGCTCGCTACTCCAAATTTAGTAGAAAAACAGATTAAAATGATAAAACATCATAATATCATACGGACTAAAATGTACGGGTCTTACCCTGTATAAGTCCCTATACAAAATGACAGTCCGATCACCGATAAAACCCTGGGCCTCTCCTTGAGCTGTAAGCCCCAATTTTCCTTTCAAAGCAATTTCTCCTTTGATTTTGAATATAATATTGTTATCAAAGCTTTCTTTGTTGAACAAACTAACCAAACAGCATGAAAGCTCTACAACCGAGTAAGTGTTTACCCACTTTCATTTACCGTTTTCATATGTCTATAACTGTATTGTGGGGTTGTTTCACTGTAAGTCTTCTTTCATAAACTCATATCGACTGTGTAATACTAGTATAGATATTTAGAGTTTCCCCGGCAACTACGTCTAGAACTAGACAAAACCTCGTCCCCTTACACCCGACGTTCTCCCGAATATTTCAACATAACCTAAACCATGAGAATTTTCCTTTACAACAATTTTAGATAACTAGATTTAAGAAATTTCCCCCTTGAACAGTTCATATACAGAAGGCCAATGTTCCAAGTGAAACCCCTTCTGGAACTGTTCATCAGCCTCCTCTTGGGCTTAGTGCAAGGACCCAGAGGCTTCCTAAAAGCATCCCCGCCTCCTCTTGGGAGTTGTAGAAGGACCCGTCAGCTTCTTAGAAGTTTTTCACAGCCTCCTCTTAGGCTTCGTATAAAGATTCTTCCTCCAGGAAGATAGCCTCCTCTTGGGCTTCATACAAATTGTCCCTTCGGCTTCTTAAAAGTTTTTCTCGCCACCTCTTGGGTTTCGTACAAATTGTCCTGACGACCTCTTAAAGGTATAGGAACACAAATTAGTCATCTTAATAGAACAGTCTTTCAAAGAGTCTATATCTTTCTACCGCGAACGTACTGTCTCTTAATTTCTCTTAAGCATAGTACAAAAGATAAAACTCTAGACTTGGACAGTCTAATCTCCTTGAGTCTCGAAGACATTCTCAAGTTCCTTTCAAAAATAGGAAAAAAACACCCGTAGACTTGGGCAGTCTCAATACCCTTCGGATTCCCCGTTTCCTTAAAGAACAGGAAATAATCCCGGTCCTCAGATCAAATGCATGAGTACAACATTACCCATATAAGAACTGATTTTCTCTTTTAACCAACATACTGGACCTGTCACTCAACTGAAACAGTAACCCTAGCCTCCTCTTGGGCTTTGTACAATGATTCTCCCCAGCAGAGTTAACCTTGTTAGCCTCCATCTCGGGCTTCGTACGAGATATAAAATCACTCTCTTGTTGAGTATAAAAGACTCTCATGTGGAGTCAAACATTTTTAGCCTTCATCTCGGACTTTGTACGAGATACAAAACACTCTCTTGTTGAGTATAAAAAGACTCTCTTGTTGAGTCGATCACCTTTAGCCTCCATCTCAGGCTTTGTACGAGATACAAAACACTTTCTTTTTGAGTATAAAAGACTCTCTTGTTGAGTCAAACATTTGCAGCCTCCATCCAAGTCCCCTACCTCCAGCCAATCTAGCACAGTATCCCAACAAATTCCCCATGAACAATCCCGGTATTTCGTTCTGAACAAAATAAGCAGAGAGAGGCCCACTAACACGAACCGCATCTGTAAACCAACAGTTTTGACTGTTTAACCTTAGTTTGCAAGTAGGGTTAGTTGGAGACATCTATTTCCCTTCCTTCATCAGCTTCAATAGGATAAAAAATGAATCTACCTATCGTACCCCAGAGCGACAGTGCTTAAGAACCACGTCCAAAATTGCTCGCTACAGAAAAATGGCGGTGGCCGCCACAGAAAAATGGCGCCCACCGTGGGGCTCTTCTTTCTTTCTTACAATTTTGGGTGAAAACCTTGGACAAGTCATTTTCATGGCGGTGGCCGCCACAGAAAAATGGCGCCCACCGTGGGGCCAAACAAAGGAATATTGTCGCTCTTATCTCTCTGGTTGAAACCTTATCTTAGGACAAGTCCTTGGGTTCACAAGGTATCACCGAATGACGGTTCCATCGGGGAATGTCATTATTGCTAGGATCGGCCCTCACTAGGATCTTAGGTCAAAAACCTTTAAGTTGGGAAGGTACCACAGAATGGCGACTCCGCCGGGGAGCCATTTTCTGTTAGGATCATAGGATTCATAGCTCTTAAAAAGTCTAGGACATTAGGACAAATATATATACTGCTTTTCCTAATTGATATCTGTGTTTATTTTTCTACTAATGGGAATGCGTGTGATGCCGCATGTGGAAAGATTGAGTATACACCTAGGAAAAACCTCTTTCAGTAGTGCGGAAGCTATCAGAAATAGTTGTCACGTGATACTACCCTCTTCTGAGATTCTTCGAAATACATCATCTAGCACGGTTCCTGGCCCGCTGATGTTATCTCGACAAGAATCAATGATTTTGAGAGACATGTACAAAAATCACTAGTATAATCCTTTGGGATGGGTAGAGCCTTGACTTCATGACACCGACCCTTTGACCCCATGTTTTTTCTATGTTTTTGTGTGCTGCATTCATGCATTCATCTAAAAAAAAACATTAAGCAAAGAAAAATTTTCTCCTCTAGTCTCTCTTTTTCAAATTAAACTAAGACAATGATTGCAAATGTCAGAGAGAAAAGGATTGCGCTCATGGATTTCGGTAGAAGAAAAACTCACAAGTATACCTTCAAGGTTCCAAAACTAGGGGATTTGAGAGGATTAGCAAGGATGATCACTAACCCTGACGCTTTCAGAGCCAAGTACGGAGGTCTGCTACCTCTGTTAAGGGTCCATGTAATTGAAGGAATCTGGAGGCACTCATTTAGTTTTACGATCCGGTCTATCACTGTTTCACATTCCTGGATTACCAGCTCGCACCAACGCTGGAGGAGTATTCTCATCTGATTGATCTACCCATTACTGGTCAAGCTCCCTTTTCTGGACTGGAAGAAATTCCAAAGGATCAAATCATTGCAAGAGCAATCTATTTGGATGAGTCAGAAATCAAGACTCACATGACCACCAAGGGAGGAATCCCAGGTTTACCAGCCAAGTTTCTGGTAAAGAAGGCTCTGTACTTTTCTAGTATAGGGAACGTGACTGCTTTTGAAAGCATCTTTGTTTTACTCACCTACGGGTTATTTCTATTTCCCAACATTGATAACTTCGTCGATATCAACGCCATTAAGGTTTTTCTCATTGGAAACACCGTACCAACCTTGCTCGCAGATGTGTATCATTCTGTACACTTAAGGAATTTATACAGCGGAGGAATGATCACGTGCTGTATACCCCTGCTGTATAAACGATTTATCTCCCATTTACCTAAGTTTTCCATTTTTTGGGATCATAAGAGTTCCTTACGTTGGTCGCAGAAAATCATGTCTCTTACCAACTCTGATATTGATTGGTACAATCGAATTTATGACGGGATCAGGATCATTGACCGTTGTGGAAACTTCCCCAACGTACCCCTCATAGGAACTAAGGGAGGAATCAATTACCATCCAGTTTTAATTCGTCGTCAATTTGGATACCCGATGAGGCATGTCCCACGTAATGCTCATCTGGAAGGTCTTTTCTTCAAGGAAGGAGAAAATGACAGGGCACTAAAGATGGAAATAGTGCACGCTTGGAAACATGTTCATAAGAAAGGACGAGAGTCTCTAGGAAAACTGGACTGTGTCTCGGTGGAGCCTTATCACCACTGGGTACAAACTAGAGCTCTCAAGCTAAAGATGCCTTATCCTCATCACGAAGTTCTTCCGCCAAGGGAATCTGTCATGTACTTCATGACTGAAATGGAAAAACTTCAGGTTACTCTCAACAAAGTTCAACAGGAGAGGAGGTCTTGGAAGAACAAGTACCGCATTCTCAATGTGGAGTGTACCAAAATACAGCAACCGCTGAAAGATAAGGATGCTCTAATTGAGATTTTGGAGCAACATGCTGTATAAAATCAGGATGGCCAAAGGAATTTGCTCGCTCCTTTCACTTGGCAAAGGAATGACAACCCGACAACGGCCCAAGAGCCCTGGTCCAAGAAAAGGAAAGTACCAAAATCAGCACCCGAGTTCTCCTCAGAGAGGACATTGGACCCATTAGCTTAGGTTTTTGTTTCCGCACCTTGTAATTTACTGTATTTCCATTTCCGCAATCCTTTGAATTTAATAAAATGGGGGTGTCCCCACTGTTTGATATTTGGAATCTAATTGTCGAAGTTTGTTTTGATTAAACCAAAAAACAATTAATATAATCATTGCATTCATCATTCTCACGTCACGTATTCTTCTTACCTACGAATCTCACGTTTGTATCTCGATTCTAGAGTCAAACTGTCTCATTCGTACAATACTCGGGCCAATCGTCAGAAAAAGATGGATGATCTCGAGGAAGAGAACAGAGAGTTGAAAGAAGAGATCGACACTCTAAGAGAGGATATGATAAAGCTTCGTAACGACATGCAAGCCATGGCAGAAGCTCAGCTACAAAGAACTGTGATCTCAAAGATCAGCTCAACGCCCATAGTAGAGAAGTATGATCCTAGGTATCAAATGCCGAAAGATTGTCCCTGGGGCATGCCTGTTAACTATATCCCGGAAGGATATGTTCCGCCGATCATTGAAGATCAGGGAATCATAGCAGAAGCCGCTGGGCCTGAAGGTTACAAACTTCGGGAAAGCGAGGATGCCAGAGGCATAATGAGGACTCCTGAAGGTTACAAACTTTGGGAAATGCCAAGATTCACTGCCGTAGTAACGGTACCACCCCCTGTGGTGCACACTGTCCCGGAAGGACAGATTCCACAGATACCTTCTGGTAGAAAGGAAAGTATGTTCGATAGAATGGATGAATTCCAGGAGCAGTTCCTGGAAATGCAGAAAGAACTACAGGCTATTCGCGGTCAGGATTTATTTGGAAAGGACGCCGCAGACCTTTGTTTGGTCCCCAATGTGAAAGTCCCGCATAAGTTCCAAGTGCCCGACTTTGAAAAATACAAGGGTAATTCTTGCCCTCAGAGTCATTTGGTGATGTACGCTCGGCGAATGTCAGCCCAGACAGAGAACCAGGATCTACTAATTCACTACTTTCAGGATAGTTTAACCGGTGCTGCATTAAAATGGTACATGGGTTTAAACCGCACTACGATTAGCACTTTCAGAGATCTTGGCACTGCCTTCGTCCAACAATATAAATACAATTTGGACATGGCACCAGACAGAGATCAACTCAGATCAATGTTGCAAAAGGACAAGGAAACCTTTAAGGAATACGCTCAGAGATGGCATGAAATTGCCGCTCAAATTTGTCCACCTCTTCAGCAAAAAGAGATGATAAAGATTTTCTTAAAGACCTTGAGCTCATTTTACTACGACCAAATGGTTGCCAGTGTGCCCAGCGACTTCACCGAAATGGTCGGTATGGGAGTGTGTCTCGAGGAAGCCGTTCGAGATGGACGTCTAGTCAAAGACACTGGGTCGACAAGCGGTACTAAAAAATACGGTAGTGCTCTCCCTAAGAAAAAAGAGCAGGATATTGGGAATATCTCTCTCGGAAAGCAAAGGCGACGGTACCAACCAGTAGCAGCTGTAACTCCTGTTATCAACCCTGCGTCTATTTCTATGTATCAACCTCAGGTTGCTCAAAGCCAACCGCATTCACAGCAATTTCAGCAAAGGACACTTCAGCCTCTTCAGCAGGCTCGTCCTCAATACCACAACAACCGTACAACGCGGCCACCAGGATTTGATCCTATACCCGTATCGTACGCAGAACTATTTTCGTTACTACTGGCCAAGGGGCATGTCCAGACTAAGTCTCCTCTTACAGTACCGGAAAATCCGCCTTTTTGGTTTAAGGTGGATCATACTTGCCCTTACCATCAAGGAGGACCAGGGCATAACATAGAGAGCTGTCTTAGTTTCAAATCCGACGTGCAAAAGCTTGTTAGGAGCAGGGTCTTATCTTTCAAAGATAGGAATCCGAATGTTCTCACAAACCCGCTGCCTCAACACGAGAAGGGTACAGTCAATTTAATAGAGGGAGAGTCTAACAACACCTATCAAATTCACGATGTACTCTTATTGAGGGCCAACTTGGTCAAGATGCATGGTAGACAGAGTGGATATGGCCATGTGCCACCTCATAATTATCACCAGTGTGATATCTGCTCTAAAAGCAATCGAGGATGTTCTGTGGTGCAATAAGCTCTACAGGAACAGATGGATCTCGGATGGATCCAAGAGCACCGATTTCATGGAGTTAACATGGTTTATACGAATTCCAACATCATTCAAAACCACGACATCCGTGCGATGAATGTCAACTTGGTGGTAATGCACTCAAGGCAAAGCCAGTATCATAATCTGCCACGGCATGAGTACCATTCCTGTCTGACTTGCTCGATAAGTAAACATGGATTCTCTTTTGTACAAGAAGCCCTCCAGCGTCAGATGGATCTTGGATGGATTCAAGACTACCATGATAGGAATCATTATCAAATCAACATGATTCAAATCTTCGATATTCGCTTGATGAATACCAGCCTGGTGGAGTTACATGCTAAACAGGTCCGGCTCGGGTTCCTAGTATCACATGATTATCAGAGCTGTAAAGCGGGTTGCAAAGACGATCAGGGCTGTGCCCTTGTCCGGGAAACACTTCAGCACTTGTTGAACCACTGGTGGCTTCCAGTCTATATGGATGAAGACACATAACAAATCAGTGTGGTTGACGGGAATCCTACTAGATATCAAAGTCAGGATGTTCGGTAGATGGAAACAGATCTAGTAAGGTTACACTGTATTCAAAGCGGACGTGGCCAGGTGCCACTACACAACTATGAGCGGTGTGGAGTTTTCTCAGTGGATAATCAAGGATGCTACCTCGTGCGAGCAGTCCTTCAAAGTCAGTTGGACCGCAAAGAAATTCAACCATGGTCAAGTTCTGGATCAGTCAACTATCTCGCTGATCAAATCGAGGACGTCGTCGTAATCTCTGATCATCAGAGGACTATGGATGTTTGTACCATTATCCCTCTACTTGACGAATCGAGAGTTCCCAACCGGGAACGGATCGAAATTACTTACGATGGTCAGAAAAATCAGAAGGCTCCCATAGTCATCTATCTACCGGGACCGCTACCGTATAAATCAACTAAGGCTATCCCTTACAAATACGGTGCAACAACAATTGAGAATGGAAAGGAAATTCCGTTACCCTCCGTCGTGAATATTGCAAACATCAGTCGAGTAACACGGAGCGGTCGAATCTTCAACCGAGGAGTTGGAGAACCCAACAAAGAAAAGGAACCTCAGACAGAAGTTCCCAATCCACCAGTCAGTCAATCCAGTAATCCCGACCGTTCAAAAAACAATGATGAGATGCTGAAGCTCATCCAAAGGAGTGAATACAACATTGTTGATCAGCTGTTACAAACTCCTTCAAAGATCTCGGTATTATCACTGTTACTTAGTTCAGAAGCGCACAGGGAGGCTCTACAGAAAGTCTTGGAGCAAGCCTTTGTGGAACTGGATGTAACAATTAGACAGTTCGATAGCATTGTCTCTAACATCACTTCCTGCAATAACTTGGGATTTAGTGATGAGGAATTACCTGAAGAAGGTCGCCGTCATAACACGACGCTCAACATTACAGTCAACTGCCAGGACGATGCTTTAGCCTGGATACTGGTAGACACAGGATCAACCCTGAACGTTATGCCTAAGTCCACTTTAATGCGACTATTATTCAAAGGACCTTCGATGAAAACCAACGAGGTCATCGTCAAAGCATTTGACGGATACGGAAAAACGGTTATCGACGAAGTCGACCTTCCCATAACTATCGGTCTTCACACTTTCAAAGTCACTTTCCAGGTCATGGACATCCGGGCAATATACAGTTGTTTATTAGGAAGACCTTGGATACATCAGGCTGGGGAAGTCCCTCCACCAAAAGCTAAAGTTCGTCCAGAACGGCCAACTCGTCACAGTCTGTGGAGAACAGGCCTTGCTCGTAAGCAACTTATCATCATCTACTTGTGTAGAACCCGATGAGGTTGTTGGGACTCAGTTCCAAGCGCTTACGGTGAGCAATGAGAATCAATCGGAGAAAGGAACCTCGATTTCCTCATACAAAGATGCTATCAAAGCGGTCGAGAATACCAATACAACCGGATGGGGACAACTTGCCATTTCCACTGATAACAAAACAAAGAAGGGTCTTGGTTTTTCTGCAACCTGCACCCAGACAGCTGCTAACGATGAAAGTCTTCATCCCATCCAGAACTTCTTCCACAGTGGAGGCTTCCTTCAACCAGTGACTC
The DNA here is from genome assembly GCA_022829125.1 of Lathyrus tuberosus. Lineage (NCBI taxonomy): Eukaryota > Viridiplantae > Streptophyta > Magnoliopsida > Fabales > Fabaceae > Lathyrus > Lathyrus tuberosus. The sequence continues at coordinate 464,360 of JALAZF010000484.1, forward strand.
AAGAAGTGCATACTATCAACGAGGGAGATTCCTCCGATACAGATGAGGAATGGAAGTCCTATCTTAACGAGGACGGTTATATGTCTCAGGAATAGGTGCCTATGCCATTTTGCTATCCCGCACAGAGTCCGAGATTTATACCAAGGTCAGATGTCAAAATGATATACAGAAATTATGATCCTGAAGGATGCCGCGCTCCGCCAAATTCATTAGAGAAAGACACTCCGATGAAATACAACTTTGACCACGACTATTATGACCCAATGGATGGCTTGCCTATCTGGAAGCCGTATCCCAGAGACTTGGGTCAAGAAAATCAGCCGAACAATGAAAATCAGCTGAGCATCATTGAACAGAATACTTGTGTCCCCGCCATGTCATGGGATCAACACTCAGGTCATTCCGAACTTATCCAGTACGATGATGAATTGGCAAAGGTTGCAGGACTAGAATTCATCAACTACGCTTTTCCCGAGGTCAACGTCATCGAAAGGGATGACTCCTCCAGTTCCAAAGAAGTGTGGGACACCTTAGGACAACCAAGTGGAAAATTTGACTTCATGGTCAAGTACACCGCTCCTGAAAGCTCTCGTATCAGGCTCGAAGACATCCAGCCAACTGGATGGGGAGATACAGCTGAGAGTACAAATACTACGCAAAATACAACTGAGGAATCCTCCTACGACAACTCTGCTTGGGAGATAGATTCCAATGATCCTGCTCTGCCAGAAATCAGCGTCATTTCTGAAGACAAATCAAGGAAGGTACCAGACTTTGTGATTCACCGAGGAGTTCGTCGCCAATGGGTTGCTGTCGATGTTCCGAAGATTGTTCATAAGTCAAAGTAATTGCCGTCTTTAACCTTTCACCTTGCCCAGGTAAAATTGATGTTTTGATAGGGCTCACTTTCTGTAAATTTCCCTCTTCGCTTCACCCAAAGAAACAGAGTTTTGTTTTATAGGGCTGAAGTTTCAAGAATTGACTTGTTCATTAATAAAATAACGTCGTTCTGTAATTTTTGCATTAATTGCTGTTTTCTCTTTTCGCTTTTCTCAGAAAATTGTAATCCTAAAAAAACAACTCAATAAAAAAAACAAGCAGTAAAAAAAAATACACTGCACACACTTTTTCATTTTCCCTCTATCTCTTCTAAATACAAATCATCACGTCATACAGATTGCTTGTTTTAAACCCCATTGAAACATACGATCCGATGCCTTCTCCCGATATTTGGGGCTGAAGAAGAGAATGACGACGAAATTCAAGAGGATATCTCCCGACTACTCAGACAAGAGGAAGGGTCCATTGAGCCTCACAAAGAGTTGCTGGAAATAGTCAACTTAGGGTCGGAAGAAGAGAGAAAAGAAGTCAAGATTGGGGCACTGCTCAGTCCAACTGTCAAAGAAAGTTTGACGAAACTTCTCAGAGAATTTCCCGATGTGTTTGCTTTGTCCTATCAGGACATGCCAGGGTTGGATACCAGCATCTTGGAACATCATCTACCGTTAAGATCGGAATGTCCGCCAGTAAAATAGAGGTTGAGGCGGACTCACCCGGACACGGCCATCAAAATCAAAGAGGAGGTACAAAAACAGATTGTCGCGGGTTTCCTTGCTACGTCAGAATATCCTCAATGGTTAGCCAACATCGTACCAGTTCCGAAAAAGGACGGAAAAGTCAAAATGTGTGTCGACTACAGAGATCTTAACAAGGCAAGTCCAAAGGACGACTTTCCCTTACCACACATTGACATGCTAGTAGACAGTACAGCAAAGTTCAAAATTTTTTCCTTCATGGATGGATTCTCGTGCTATAATCAGATCAAAATGGCGTCGAAAGACATGGAGAAGACCTCCTTCATTACCCCATGGGGGACCTTTTGTTACAAGGTAATGCCGTTCAGTTTGAAGAACGCCGGGGCAACCTATTAGAGGGCCATGACTACTCTGTTTCATGACATGATACATAAAGAAATCGAAGTATATGTCAATGATATGATTGCAAAATGTAAAACAGAGGAGGAGCATGTGACCCACCTGTCAAAACTATTCGAGCGTTTGCAAAAGTACAAACTCCGCTTGAATCCCAACAAGTGCACGTTCGGTGTCCGTTCAGGGAAACTCTTAGGATTCATCGTCAGCCAGAAGGGAATTGAGGTTGATCCTGACAAGGTCAAGGCCATTCAAGAAATGCCTTCTCCGAAAACTGAAAAACAAGTCAGAGGATTCCTGGGACGTTTGAACTATATTTCCAGATTCATATTCCTCATGACTGCGACATGTGCGCCGATTTTCAAATTACTCAAAAGGAATCAGGACTGTGTTTGGATAGAAGACTGCCAAACCGCCTTCGACAGTATCAAGGAATATCTGTCAAACCCGCCGATTCTATCACCTCCAGTGGAAGGAAGACCACTGATCATATACTTAACAGTCTTGGAAGACACAATGGGCTGTGTGCTTAGTCAACAAGACGAAACGAAAAGAAAAGAGCCTGCCATCTACTATTTGAGCAAGAAGTTTATAGACTGTGCGACTCGGTACACTATGCTCGAGAAAACTTGCTGCGCTTTAGCTTGGGCAGCCAAACGTCTTCGCCAGTACATGATTCGTCACACCACTTGGTTAATCTCTGAAATGGATCCAATCATGTATGTCTTTGAAAAGCCTGCTCTCACGGGAAGGATTGCCCGTTGGCAGATGTTGTTATCAGAATATGACATAGAGTACCATGCTCAAAAAGCCGTTAAAGGAAGTGTTTTAGCTGATCATTTGGCTCATCAACCGATTGACGATAAGGAATTAGTCAGATTTGACTTCCCAGAAGAAGATATCATGTATCTAAAAATTAAAGACTACGATGAACCGCTACCCAGTGAAGGGCCAGAACCAGATTCCCAATGGGGACTTATCTTTGATGGAGCTGTCAATCATTACGGAAACGGAATTGGGGAAATTACCATAACACCTCAGGGTACCCACATTCCTTTCACTGTCAGACTTACATTCAATTGCACAAATAATGAGGCCGAATACGAAGCTTGTATCATGGGTCTCAAAGAAGCGATCGACTTAAGGATCAAAAACTTGGATGTATATGGCGACTCAGATTTGACCGTCAATAAGATCAAAGGAGATTGGAACACATACCAATCAGGATTGATTCCTTACAAAGATTACGCAAGAAGGTTGTTACCCTTCTTCAACAGAATCGAGTTTCATCATATCCCTCGTGAAGAGAATCACATGGCTGATGCATTAGCCACTCTCTCTTCCATGATTAGTGTAGGTCAATGGAATGACTTACCTAAGATCGACATAATGCACCTTGAACGACCCTCTTATATCTTCACGATTGAAGCAGTCATAGACAACAAACCTTGGTATCACGATATCAAATGCTTCCTTCAGAAATAAGAGTACCCACCTGGGGCACTAAGGAAAGACAGAAAAATCCTCAGAAGGCTAGCTGGCAGTTTCTTCCTGAGCGGTGATACACTCTATAAGAGGAACTTTGACACGGTCTTGCTCCGGTGCATAGACAGACCAGAAGCAGACATGCTGATAAAAGAAATGCATGAAGGATCCTTTGGCACTCATGCCAATGGACACGCAATGGCGAGAAAAATTTTAAGAGCAGGGTATTACTGGTTGACCATGGAATCCGATTGCTACAAGTACATGAGGAAGTGTCACAAGTGTCAGATATACTCCGACAAAATCCATGTACCGCCAACACATCTCAAAGTCCTTTCTTCCCCATGGCCTTTTTCCATATGGGGAATCTACATGATTGGCATGATTGAGCCCAAAGCTTCAAACGGACATCGGTTCATCCTGGTAGCCATTGATTACTTCACCAAATGGGTCGAAGCAGCGTCATACGCTAATGTAACCCGACAAGTGGTGGTCCGATTTATCAAAAACAATATCATCTGACGTTATGGTGTTCCGAGCCAGATCATTACAGATAATGGATCTAACTTGAACAATAAGATGATGAAAGAGTTGTGCACAGAGTTCAAGATCGAACACCATAACTCATCTCCCTACCGACCCAAGATGAACGGTGCGGTAGAAGCGGCTAACAAGAATATCAAAAAGATTGTTCAAAAGATGGTTGTAACCTACAAAGATTGGCACGAGATGCTACCCTTTGCTCTTCACGGTTATCGCACATTTGTCCGCACTTCAACAGGGGCAACCCCTTTCTCTCTAGTATACGGCATAGAAGCAGTGCTCCCCGTTAAAGTAGAGACCCATCAATCCGAGTATTGATGGAAGCTAAGCTAACAGAAGCTGAATGGTGACAAAATCGGCACGATGAACTAAATCTGATAGAAGAAAAGCGAATTACGACACTATGCCACGGTCAGTTGTATCAGCAAAGAATGAAGAAGGCGTTCGACAAAAAGGTTCGACCTCGTGTCTTCAGGAAAGGAGACCTTGTGCTCAAAAAGATAGAATCATTTCTCACTGATTCTCAGGGCAAGTGGACTCCGAATTATGACGGCCCATATGTGGTCAAGAAAGCTTTCTCAGGCGGTGCCTTGAGACTTGTAACCATGGACGAAGAGGAATTTGCCTACCCCACAAATGTTGACGTAGTCAAGAAATACTTTGCCTAAACTAAAAAAAAAACATCTCGGTGGATTGAAAACCCGAAAGGGCGGTCCGGGCAAAAATGAAAGACATAAGCAAAATCATCCCGGTGGATTGGAAACATTAAAGTACAATCTAGGCAAAAATTAGGGATAATGGCAAGTAACTATGTTCAACAAAGGGGCAAATCCTTCAGCAGCAGTAATGCCATCGGTCACAAAAACGCCAGTCAAGGTCATCTTCGACAGAAGCTCAGGATGTCCAGAATTCAAAGTTGGTAGAAGGATAGTGGTCGTTATGTTTTAATGTAGCCCTTTTCTCTTAAATTACCATTTTCAAACTTTGTAAATACTCTATGGAATCACGTGTTTGGCTGATTTCCATCCTATCAATAAAATTTTAGCCCTTGTGCTTTTGTTTGCAATTCTTATTTGTTTTAGCTTTACAGAACAACGTTTTAATATGATTAACGATTCTTGAAATAAAACAAAAATGAATTTACTTGTTAAACTTTTTTCTGCTTTTAAAATAAAGATGGCAAATTCTTTTGACTGTTGAACATCAAAAGAATATCGATGGCTTCTCCCAAAGGCGGTTAAGCTTCAAAGTGCAGAATCAAAGTACTCCTTCTAAACCAGTGCACATGAATGAAGGATCAGCTGTGTCAGATGCGAATATTTCATCTGACACCCTTGGCATAGTTCTTACCTCCTAAGCCCGACCAACATAGCTCCCGACAGGGATTATCTCTCCTAAGCAAGGCAGAATTGCTATCGTTAACCAGTGATACTTTTCATCCCCCGCAGTGGCCGAGTATCCAGTCATGTTCATCTACTAGTCTGTATGTCGCGTCAGTTTTGTCAGCATATACATACATACATCATGCATTAATGATTTACATTCATATTCATATTGCATCACTATCACTCTAGTAGGTCTTATCCCCTAGTGATAACAGTCCTCTCAATCGAGTTGTCAGTTCTTTCCTCGTCAGGAAATGTTGCGTCTGCACTACCTCTCTCCTCCAGTTTATTTCTGGGATGAAGTCGGCCTTGATCACTTTGATAACTTGAACCTCTGAAAAACCAGAGAACCCTCAGCCAACATCATTCTTCGCCATTGAAGATGATGTCTTCGCTTTCCCGGATTAAGGAAAATCCCCAGATAAACCCTCTTAGTCAGAAATTCGGTAGTACAACAGTTTTTCTCCGAAATATTCACTGACGAAAAGGTCATTGGCACCTCAAAATTGGATCACATCATATGGCATTTCTCTGAGAAGATCCCGAGAAAAGTATGATGTGGTAACCCCAAGCAAGACATAGTCTCTCAAAGAGACTCGTTTTCCCCAGTAGAGTCGACAAACGGCGTCTCAAACAGAGAAGTTCGTGCCTCTCTACAATCAGAATTTTTTCCATCAAATGGCATCTCCCCATAAAAATTCGGCGAGAAGTTTGAGGAAAACTGCTACACATAGCGTCCCTTGTCAGTAAAGTTTATTGACAAAAGAAACTTAGACCAATTCCTTGGTTGGAAACCAGGATCGAGGGGAAGTTTACATCAGCAACTGAGACCAGTTCCTTGGTAGGAAACCAGGATCAAGGGGAAGTTTACAAAAGAAACTTAGACCAGTTCCTTGGTAGGAAACCAGGATCGAGGGGAAGTTTACAAAAGAAACTTAGACCAGTTCCTTGGTAGGAAACTAGGATCGAGGGGAAGTTTACCTTTTCTAAGCATCATTGCTTAGCGAAAGAGGAAGGATGCGCAAACTTCCATTAATAATCACCATCAAAATTTTAGGTATTCCGATATTTAATCCTCTTGCACCCCGAATGCCCGAATACCTTCGCCATTCACACCTTAGGGTCCAAGAAGATTAAATAGGGGCATCTGTCATACCCCAAATTTTGACCACTAAGATTTCCCATCATTTTTCAAATCATCATCACAATATGGATGAACCATTAGTCTCCCCAAAGATGGGTGAGTACCCACTACAATCAGGCTTAGGGTTTCAAGCCCTCTCAGAGCTCTTAGACAAAAGATCAATCAAGAAATGACATGATCCTCAACTTGTATAACCTCTCAAACATCCACAAAGGATCAAGAGGACTCCCACTTCAAGGATTAAGCACAAGGCTTCTCCCTTCTAGGTGGATCAAGCCTTAAGATCGCCAGTGTCACCAAATTAGGGTTTGGTTGACCAGGGCCTCCAGATGGAAATTTTCCTCTGGGCATGAGCCAATGCTTTAAAGCATAACCTATGATGCTCCAAGGGATCTCATAAACCCAATCACCAAGTCAATTTAGCCCCAGGGGATGCATACATAAAAAATCAGGAATTAGGGTTTCTTGACCTAATTCACTCCTAAGTTGACTTTTGGGACAAATCATGAGCCAAGACCTCCAGAGATGATTTGAGGGTCCCTAATACATCACATTGATCCATTTGTAACAATGGATTGATCCATGAAGCTTGAGCAACAAGTTTCAAGTTCATCTGAACCACAGTTAGGGTTTCACGGGAAAAGTCAACTGTAGCTTTGACTTTTGACCACGACATGCTCCCAAACCTTGGGAAATGATTCAATACACCCTATAACACCTATGGAACATGTCCATAAAGTTTGATTTAGGTCAAGAACTTGATTTCATAGAGGATCGCACAGTTTGGAATTCATCGGACAAAAAGTCAACTGTGCACAAAAGTCAAACTTTGACTTTTTGAGATTTTTCACAATTTTGGTTCTTTGACCCTAAAATGATGTTAATGTGTGATTAGAATCATCATTCATCAAGAAAAATCAAGAAAAGTGGGATAACTTGTAAAAGGGGTAACCATAAAAAACTTAGAAATTTTTCTTAGTTATGGAACAAAGTGGCTAGGGTACCAACTTTGGAGGATCATAACTCCTAAACCACAAGGGCACTTTTCCCCATCCAAGGCTGGATTTGTAGCTCTGATTACCCTCTACAAAAGATTCAACTACACCTCATTCCAATTCATCATGGATTTTGAGTTATGGAATGATCAAAATCAAGAAAAGTGAAAATGTCACTTTTTTCCAACACTTAGTGAAATTTTCACTAAGTCAGAATCTGCCTTCACTTTTCTCCAAATGTAGGGGCATTTTTCACTTGGATTCAAAAAATATCAAAACCAATTATGATCAAACAGTTGTTGTATCATATGAGGGCTTTCCAAAATGGCCAAGAACTCCATCAAATTCCACTTGGGCCATGAGATATGACAATGGCAATATGCCTTGCTGAAAACTGCCAAAGCAAGGAATATTTTGGAGTTTTGCTCGATTTGTCCAAATTTGCAAAGGGCAAGCAACTCTATCCATCTGAACACCTCAAGGGGGGACCAAGGAGGAACCAACTCTGATCCCAAGCCTCCCAAGTCTTTGGAACCAAAAATAGCATGCCAAACCTAGAATTGCCTAAAAGAGGGACAAGACTCCAATTTTGGATTGGAGTATTCAATGCATATACCAAGGTGGCATGGACTGAGCCATTTGCAACTGAATTTAGTCAAGAATGATCCAACAACTAGGGAACCACAACTCTATTCCCTAACCTCTAGTCAATGGCTAGAGGAGACTTGGATTCTCATTGCTCAACATTGGCCAAACCTATGCAGCAGTTGCCATTCACTATTCCTTGCAAAACAGACTTGCTCTACTATAAATAAAGCTCATTTGTGATCAGTTTGAGTACACCAAAGCCATCAAACAGATGCTTTCCTCAAAATCACCTTCTCACTTCCAATTTTGCCTTCTAAGGCAAGTCACCATCGGGTTTTGAGTTTGAGAGCTATTCCAATCAAACCAATCACACACACACCTCATAAACATCATATAGAAGTGATCCAAACACTCAAATAACATCTGGAACACCAAAATCACAAAATCACTAGCCAATTGCTCAAGCCTTTGACAGATTTGCAGTTGGGGTGCCATCTCAAGTTCCAGATCATTTCAATCCATTCCAAGCATCCAGACACACTCCATGGCACCTAGGGAAGCTATCCAGATCATTGGAACCTAGCTGTAACACCCCTAACCCAAAACACGATCACCAGCTGCAGGAGGTGAGCATGAGCTCTTCTAACTCTATGATCCATGCAATTTTTGCTGCACAATAATTTGGCCATATGTTCATAATCATGTATAGAGTGTTTACCCTCAATCAATTGCTTTGTATGAATCGTGTATGGAATTTCTGAACCTTCATGCAGAATTTAGGGTTCTTGAGGTTTCTCTTTGATTTCTTATTCCATGCTTAAAATAAATGAAATTAAAGACCATAAACATGATCGTGAGGTTGAAACGAGTAGATTGATATGTAGATTACATGATATAATCAAGTTTTCAGTGAGATTGGATAGAAAATGAAAATCTGCAGAAACAGAGGGTGGCGCATGTTCTTGCCCTTGTTCTTGGCGCCTTTTTTGAAAATTCAAAAATTTGAATTTTTGTGATTTTATTTAATTGATTCAAAAATTAATTTCTCTATGAGTTTTAATGATTTTGGGTTGGTTCTTTTTTTAATAATTCACAAAAATGTTAAAATATTTTATTTTATCAAAAAATCCCAAAAATATTATTTATTTCATATAATCGATATTTTTGCCAAGAATTAATATTTTAATTGTTTTTGACATTTAAAATATTTTTTCCTTCTTGATTTTGCAAAATTTAAATATTTCTAATCATTTTGAAGGTCAAAATATGATTTTTGAAACATTAATCCAAGATCACAATTTGTTTTCCACATGTTAAACAATTTTGATCATTTTAATTGAATTTTTTATTCAATTAAAATACATTTTGGAAACAAATTAGGGTTTTGATTAATTCAACACTCATCAAACTTTTTCAAACATTCATGGGCCTCTAATAGAGTGTAAGACCCAATCCCCTTTGAAAACCAAAAACATTTGGGCCTCAGTCATTGCATAAGACCCACTGCGTTTTCAAAAATCCCGGCGCGATCGCCAGTTCAAAAATCAAACCATTTGGGCCTCTCCTCGAGCTATAAGACCCATTCAAAATCATTTTGGGTGCCTAATAGAGTGTAAGACCCAATCCCCTTTTTGAAACCAAAAAATTTTGGGCCTCAGTCGTTGTATAAGACCCACGGTGTTTTCAAAACCTCGGCGCGATCGTTGCCCTTTTCAAAATAAACTCTGGGCCTACCCTCGTCTTATAAGCCCCATTCTTTTTCTTTCAATCATTTTGGGCCTCTTGAGAGAGTGTAAGACCCATCCCCTTGTACAAAAAACCTTTCTTGGGCCTCAGTCACTTGTATAAGTCCCTGTACAAAACGACAGTGCGATCACTGATAAAACCCTGGGCCTCTCCTTGAGCTGTAATCCCCAATTTTCCTTTCAAAGCACTTTCTCCTTCGATTTTGAATATAATATTGTTATCAAAGTTTTCTTTGTTGAACAAACTAACCAAACAGCATGGAGGCTCTACAACCGAGTAAGTGTTTACCCGCTTTTATTTACCGCTTTCATATGTATATAACTGTATTGTGGGGCTGTTTCACTGTAAGTCTTCTTTCATAAACTCATATCGACTGTGTAATACTAGTATAGATATTTAGAGTTTCCCCGGCAACTACGTCTAGAACTTGACAAAACCTCGTCTCCTTACACCCAACGTTCTCCCGGATATTTCAACATAACCTAAACCATGAGAATTTTCTTTTACAACAATTTTAGATAACTAGATTTAAGAAATTTCCCCCATGAACAGTTCATATACAGAAGGCCAATGTTCTAAGTGAAACCCCTTCTGGAACTGTTCATCAGCCTCCTCTTGGGCTTAGTGCAAGGACCCACAGGCTTCCTAAAAGCATCCCCACCTCCTCTTGGGCATTGTACAAGGACCCGTCGGCTTCTTAGAAGTTTTTCACAGCCTCCTCTTAGGCTTCGTATAAAGATTCTTCCTCTGGGAAGATAGCCTCCTCTTGGGCTTCGTACAAATTGTCCCTTCGGCTTCTTAAAAGTTTTTCTCGCCTCCTCTTGGGCTTCGTACAAATTATCCCGACGACCTCTTAAAGGTATAGGAACAGAAATTAGTCATCTTAATAGAACAGTCTTTCAAAGAGTCTAGATCTTTCTACCGTGAATGTACTGTCTCTTAATTTCTCTTAAGTATAGTACAAAAGATAAAACTCTAGACTTGGTCAGTCTAATCTCCTTGAGTCTCGAAGACATTCTCAAGTTCCTTTCAAAAATAGGAAAAAAACACCCGTAGACTTGGGCAGTCTCAATACCCTTCGGATTCCCCGTTTCCTTAAAGAACAGGAAATAATCCCGGTCCTCAGATCAAATGCATGAGTACAACATTACCCATATAAGAACTGATTTTCTCTTTTAACCAACATACTGGACCTGTCACTCAACTGAAATAGTAACCCTAGCCTCCTCTTGGGCTTTGTACAATGATTCTCCCCAGCGGAGTTAACCTTGTTAGCCTCCATCTCAGGCTTCGTACGAGATACAAAATCACTCTCTTGTTGAGTATAAAAGACTCTCATGTGGAGTCAAACATTTTTAGCCTTCATCTCGGGCTTTGTACGAGATACAAAACACTCTCTTGTTGAGTATAAAAAGACTCTCTTGTTGAGTCGATCACCTTTAGCCTCCATCTCGGGCTTTGTACGAGATACAAAACACTATCTTGTTGAGCATAAAAGTATCTCTAGTTGAGTCAAACATTTTCAGCCTTCATCTCGGGCTTCGTACGAGATACAAAATCACTCTCTTGTTGAGTATAAAAGACTCTCTTGTTGAGTCGAACATTTTTTTAGCCTTCATCTCGGGCTTTGTACGAGATATAAAAACACTCTCTTGTTGAGTATAAAAGACTCTCTTGTTGAGTCAATCCTCCTTTAGCCTCTATCTCGGGCTTCGTATGAGATACAAATCACTCTCTTGGTGAGTATAAAAGACTCTCTTGTTGAGTCAAACCCTTTTAGCCTCCGTCTTGGGCTTCGTACAAGACACATATAAAAACACTCTCTTGTTGAGTCAACCCTTTTAGCCTCTATCTCGGGCTTCGTATGAGACACAAAAGCATCCTCTTGTTGGGTCAATAGCCTACTCTTAGGCTTTGTATAAAGAAATCCCCGTTTGATTCAATCAACCTTTTAGCATCAAATCATGCTTCGGTCACAACATACAAACATCAACAACTCCTTTTCCCTCGTCTAATTGTTGTAAGCGGCAAGCCTCTGGATTATTTACATCCACGCCACTGTCCTTCTTTTATCATGAGAAATTCCTAAGGAAAGATGACATTGCTCTAAACTGAGTTAAAGTCTTCTCCTTCAGGTTAAAATTCCCCTATAAAGGAAATTATGGCATTGCTGGATTTGTATATCCCAGTTAGAGTAATTCTCCTTTATAAGCAGTCACCCAACAGTTGTGACAAACAGACCCCCTTTAGAGATGACAAATTCTCTCTAAAGTCAACACCCTTTTAGCTTCACATCTTGGGCTTCGAACAAGATACAAATAGACCCTTCAGCTTCACATCTTGGGCTTTGAACAAGATATAAACCACCTTTAGCTTCATGTCTTGGGCTTTAAACAAGACACCAAAACACCATTTCGTCCCATAGAATAGGAGGAACTACGATCGCTCTGATTTCCCTATCCCGGGAATACGTAGGCATAAGATTGAAAAAGAATCTTAGCTAGCACACTAATCAAAGTCCCCTACCTCCAGCCAATCTAGCACAGTATCCCAACAAATTCCCCATGAACAATCCCGGTATTTTGTTCTGAACAAAATAAGCAGAGAGAGGCCCACGAACACGAACTGCATCTGTAAACCAACAGTTTTGACTGTTTAACCTCAGTTTGCAAGCAGGGTTAGTTGGAGACATCTGTTTCCCTTCCTTCATTAGCTTCAATAGGATAAAAAATGAATCGACCTGTAGTACCCCAAAGTGACAGTGCTTAAGAACCACGTCCAAAATCGCTCGCTACACATAGTCATAGAAGTATCAGTTGAGAGACATAAGACTTATGTAGTAATAGAAATCTCCCAGAGCTCTACAAGACAAGATGTCCAGAACGTTCAAAAACGAGTTGTTTCTGAATCATCTACCACTGGGACTTTGCTCTCTGCAAGACTCACTTCTGAAGAAGCAACGTCAGCAGCTCCAACACAACCTACATGAGTAAGTTCATCAGAAGCTGTAATGAAGCCCATAATAATGAAGAGATAAAAGAAGAGAAGACGGTCCAATAAGCTGTTCTACCGTCCAATCCCAGAGGCATAAGATGAAGACATTGATGAAGATGAGCTAGACATAGGCTATGACAACTGGGGACCTATGCTAAGCATTAGCAATTCCTTATGAATCAATGTTTTGTAATCCTCTGCTTCAATTAATGAAAAATATATTTTTGACCAAATTTTATTTATTGCATGCAAATAATCTCAATAATTTCCTTTAGATTTACTGAAAGACATTAATGAAGAAAAACTGACACCAGAAACCACAGTTAAACGGGTCAAGTATAAAATTCATAGCTGTTAAAGAATCTTTAATAGGTTAGACTGTTAGATAACATTTCCAAGATATATCATTTAAGATATTGATAAGACTTAATCAATATTAAAACAACAGACACTTGGAACAATGTATGTAACACGCCTATATAAGAACTCATAACATGCTTACTTTCATAATCACTTAATCCTCAAAACACCAAGATGTACAAACAGAAGCAAATCTGGGTTCCAAAGAGAGATTTCAGAAAGACAACCATACTGAATGCAGCAACTCAGGCAAGTGAAAGCAAAATAGCACCTGAAGGATCTACTAACAAGTAAATGACTTTAGAAGCTCTCACCTCTTCAGCATCCTTTGTGAAGACACACAGAAGAAGAAGATCTTCTGGGTCCAGACGCAGAAATCAGCTGAGAAATGAGGCATTGGAGTTTGCCAAGGATGAATGGCAAGATTACTTAAATAATTTGGACATGTCAGATGATCCTAGGGAATACCTTAGGGTTAATCCAACAGACTAGAATGTCTAAATAATTTGTAATCCCTTCCTTCTTATTAATGATAAAAGTTGCAAACATTAAGTTCTTACTCCCATTACTTTTGATTCTATTGAACAACCATAAATAAATATAATCAACAGTTAACTGAACAACAACATGAACAAACTTTGATATAATAATAAGATAACTTAATACAAAGGTTCTAACAATTACAAGGCATAACTATGTAGAAATCTAACATCAGAATCTTTCAGTGATAGCTTCAAACTTGTCTCTCCAGATTTTAGACAAATCAAAATCTAAACTTATGATAACTCCCTGCTGAACAAGTAATTCTGAAAGAACTCGTCTAAAAGGAATCAATAAAATTATTCCCTTTTGAAAGGAAGAAAAAGCCTTCTTCAAATAGTCAAACATAACTTGAGGAAGATCAATCTGCAAGTCTGAATTGAGAAGTAGAAGCATATCTTTTTCAATAGGGTCCACAAGGTCTAAATCCTTATCCTTAGAAAGTAAGTTTAAATTCAGAATCTGATTCCAAACAACAACATCAGGACGAAGATTTGAGATTGTAGTGGTAAAAATTGTGAGTGTAAGCTATTGACTAACTTAACTCATAGAACAAGAGTCGCCTCCGCACTTTTATTTTATCCAAAAGGAAAGGAAAAAAGAGCGAACAAAACCTAAATAAGTTCTAAAACAAGAACAAAATAAACAAAGACTGGGTAAGGGGGTTGGTTACGCGATGGGAAGGTGTTAGCACCTAAAATGTCTATAGTACTCAATAGGAAACCTTTGAAAAAATCTACGCTTTTTGATTTGAAATAAGATTGGGGAGGTGAGAAGAGAAGTATTTTTTAGATTTTTGTGTTTGGAGAGACTTCTTGAGCCTCATGTCTATGTACCCACAAAGTGCAATATAGGATCAAAACCCCGTAGTTTGTGGTACAAATAACAAAAATGATTTGTTTTGGTTGATTTTAAATGAAAAGACAAGTCGTTATTTTAAGGAGAAAACTAGGACTAATCGCCCACAAGTATAAGAAAATAACATTTGCATCATCTTAAGATGGAGGATTTTGCTTGGATACAAATCAACAAGTCTATCACTCAACATCCAAGTGGAAAATGTCAACATCTTTAATACTATGGGGAATAGGAGAATTACATCTCAACCCTGAAAATGACTCACGTCTAATCTTTTGAAAAAGTTTTAAAAGAAAAAGTGCATAAAAGCACAAAAGGTTTGAATGCGTTTAAGTGTTTTTTAGAGTCTTTTTGAAATGGTCAAAGTATGTTTAAAATTGATTCAAATTTATGACAGAAAATGAAGTTTGAAAAAGCACTTGACAAAAGTCAAGATTTATTGTGAAAGAGGTTTGTAGAGTGCGATTTTTGTCGGTGACGCGACCACCTTACCGCAATGTTGGAATTGGGTGCTACTTTCTGATTTCTTATTTAGCCTATGAAGCTGGAAAGGAAAGGGAAGATATCTAAAACTAACCTTGCACACAAATGTTTTTTTAACAAATGCTAAGAGATCGAGGATCGGGGTCTGGTTATACAAATGGAAGCTATTAACACCCAGTGTATCTATGGTAATCCATAGGAACTCTTTATTGCAAGTTTCTCTGTTAACTTAAAATGTTTTCTGGTGTTTATCTGCTGTGGCTTGGGAAAGTTTCTCCTTTGGGAGTGTTGAGAGAATGTTTTTGTGGTTTTCGGGGTTTCCATTGTTTTTGGGAAGGTACTGGACCTAAAGTTTTTGATTTGTGTGCTCGCTAAGATTTCATAATCTTATGCCTACGTATTCCCGTAAAGAGATCTGGGAAATCAGAGCAATTGTAGTTCCTCTTGTTCTATGGGAGGAAAATGTTTGGTGTCTTATTCAAAGCCCAAGATTGAGGCTATCGGAGTATTTGTGTCTTGTTCAAAGTCCAAGATTGAAGCTAAAAAGGTGACTGAGAGAGAGAATTTGTGATCTCTAAAGGGAGATGTAGCGAGCGATTTTGGACGCGGTTCTTAAGCGCGATCGCTCTCTGGAGTCATTTTACTACAGGTCGATTCATTTTTTATCCTATTGTGAGCTGATGAAGGAAGGGAAATAGATGTCTCCAATTAACCCTGCTTGCATACTGAGTTTAAACAGCGGTCTGTTAGGTTACGGATGCGATCAATGTGGTGGGGCCTTTCTTGTGTTATTTTGACAGAATGACAGGTTTCTGGCGGGGAACAAGGATTATGATGTTAGGACTGATGCTTTTTGATAGATATATGAGAGTATGGGATTTTGGGTTTTTGTTTAGTGTGCTCGCTAAGATTTTTTCATTCAATCTTATGCCTACGTATTCCCGTTTACCGAAACAGGGAAATCAGAGCGTTCGTAGTTACTCCTATTCTATGGGAGGAAATGGGTGTTTTTGGTGTCTTGTTCAAAACCCAAGACGTGAAGCTAAAGGTGGTTTGTATCTTGTTCAAAGCCCAAGATGTGAAGCTGAAGGGTCTATTTGTATCTTGTTCAAAGCCCAAGATGTGAAGCTGAAGGGTCTATTTGTATCTTGTTCAAAGCCCAAGATATGAAGCTAAAGGTTTGACTTTAGAGAGAATTGGTCATCTATAAAGAGGGGTTTGTATGTCATAACTGTTTATAAAGGAGAATTACTTTAACCGGGATTTGTGAATCCGGCAATGCCATAATTTCCTTTATAGGGGATTTCCAACCTGAAGGAGAAGACTTTAACTCAGTGTAGAGCAATGCTATCTTTCCTTAGGAATTTCTCATGCTAAAATAGGGACAGTGGCATGGATGTAGATGATCCAGAGGCTTGGCGCTTACAGCGATTAGATGAAGGGGAAAGAGTTGTTGATGTTTGTGTACTATGAACGAGGCACAACTTTGATGCTAAAAGGTTGATTGGACCAACCAGTGGTTTTCTTATATAAAGCCTAAGAGGAGGCTAATATGTGTCTCGTACAAAGCCCGAGAGAGAGGCTAAAAGGTTTTGACTCGACGATGGAGTCTTTTGGCATCTCGTATAAAGCCCGAGATGGAGGCTATTTGACTCAACAAGAGAGTTTTTTGTATCTCGTACGAAGCCCGAGATGGAGGCTATTGTTTGTTTGGCTCAATAAGAACCTTTTTGTATCTCGTATAAAGCCCGAGATGGAGGCTAAAGGGTGATTGACTCAACGAGGGAGTCTCTTATGTGTCTCGTACAAAGCCCGAGAGAGAGGCTAAACGTTGTTTGACTTCACTAGGGAGAATCATTGTACAAAGTCCAAGAGGAGGCTGACTTCACTGGAGAAGGATCATTATACAAAGCCTAAGAGGAGGCTAGGGTTACTGTTTCAGTTGAGTGACAGGTCCAGTATACTGATTTTGAAAGAGAAAATCAGTTCTTATATGAGCAACACTGTACTCAAGGATTTGATTCAAGGATCCGGGTTATTCCTGTTCTTCAAGGAAGCGGGAAATCTGAAGGGTATTGAGACTGTCCGAGTCTACGGGTTTTCTTTCTATTTAACGAAGGGGTCACTTGAGAATGTCTTGGAGACTCAAGGAGATTAGACTGTCCAAGTCTAGAGTTTCATCTTTTGTACTATGCTTTGAGAAACAGTAGTAGGCTCTTGAAAAGACTGTTCTATGGAGATGATTAAGTTCTGTTCCTATACCTTTAGGAGGTCGTCGGAACAATTTGTACGAAGCCCAAGAGGAGGCTGGAAACTTTTAAGAAGCCGAGTGGTCCTTGTATGAAGCCCAAGAGGAGGCTATCATTCCCGGAGGAAGAGATCATTATACGAAGCCTAAGAGGAGGCTGTGAATACTTCTAAGAAGCCGTCGGGTACTTGTACTAAGCCCAACAGGAGGCGAGGGTGCTTTTCGGAAGCCTGTGGGTCCTTGTACGATGCCCAAGAGGAGGCCGATGCTTTTAAGAAGCCCGTGGGTCCCCAAACCCCAAAAAATTCAAGGCAAGCTATTCACAAGGAATAGATCAAGTCAGGAAAGTTCGAGAATTTGGAAGAAACTCAAAGATGCCATTCACGGAGAATACATTCACTCTGGGAGTAGAATTTCTTGACAATTCCTAATGAGCACAGCCGAAGAGAAGACTGTATCTGGTGATCCTATTGGGGATCTAGTTGTCTATTTCTACGAAACGAAACGGCGTCACCTAGTTCCAGACGTAGTTGCCGGGGAAACTCGAAATATCTATACTATTATTACACAGTTGATATGAGTTTATGAAAGAAGACTTACAGTGAAACAGCCCCACAATACAGTTATATGTATATGAAAGTGGTAAATGAAAGCAATAACCACTTACTCGGTTGTAGAGTTTCCATGCTGTTTGGTTAGTTGTTCAACAAAGAAAGATTGAAAACAAAAGTATATTCAAAATCAAAGGAGAAAGTGCTTTGAAAAAGAAAGATTTGGGGCTTACAGTTCAGGGAGAGGCCCAGGGTTTTATCAG
Source organism: Lathyrus tuberosus (assembly GCA_022829125.1). Taxonomy (NCBI): domain Eukaryota; kingdom Viridiplantae; phylum Streptophyta; class Magnoliopsida; order Fabales; family Fabaceae; genus Lathyrus; species Lathyrus tuberosus. Next base: position 482,474 of record JALAZF010000484.1, read on the forward strand.
TGAGCGTACTGTTTGAATTTGTACAGAGGGACTTATACAAGTGATTGTAGCCCAAAAAAGGTTTTCTGTACAAAGGGATGGGTCTTACACTCTCTCAAGAGGCCCAAAAAGTTTAAAGAAAAAGAGTGGGGCTTATAACACGAGGGTAGGCCCAAAGTTTGTTTTTGAAATGGCGATCGCGCCGAGATTTTCTTTTAATGCGAAGGGGCTTACACAATATCTGAGGCCCAAAATGTTTTGGTTAAAAGGGGATTGGGTCTTACACTCTATTAGAGGCCCAAAAGTTTTGAATGTGTCTTATAGCTCAAGGAGAGGCCCAAATGAGTTTTAAGAAAAGAAATGAGTCTTACTACTCGAGGGTAGGCCCAAGGTTTGTTTTGAAAAGGCGACGATCGCGCCGTTTGTTTTTGACGGTATCGGGACTTATACAATATACTGAGGCCCAAAAATGATTTGGTCAAAAAAGGATTGGGTCTTACACTCTATTAGAGGCCCAAAGTGTTTTGAAAATGATTTATGAGGGTTGAATTAATCCAAAACCCTAATTTGTTTCCAAAAATGTATTTAATTGAATAAAAATTCAATTAAAATGATCAAAATTGTTTAACATATGGAAAACAAATTGTGATCTTGGATTAATGCTTCAAAAATTAAGTATTGACCTACAAAATAATTAGAAGGCATTAAAAGTTGCAAAATCAAGGGGGAAAAATATTTTAAATGTTAAAAACAATTAAAACATTAATTCTTTGTAAAAATATCAATTATACAAAATAAATAATATTTTTGGGAGTTTTTTGGGAAAATAAAATATTTTAACATTTTTGTGAATTATTAAAAAAATAATCAACTCAAAATCATTAAAACTCAGAGAGAAATTAATTTTTGAATCAATTAAATAAAATCACAAAATTCAAATATTTGAATTTTCAAAAAATGGCGCCAAGAACACACCAAGAACACGCGCGTGTTCTGGGTTTGCCCAGATTTGCATTTTCTCTCCAATCTCACTGAATACTTGATTATATCATGCAATCCACATACCAATCAACTCGTTTTAACCTCACGATCATGTCTATGACAATTAATTTCATTTAAATTAAACATATAACAAGAAATAATGAAAAATCCTCAAGAACCCTAATTTCTGCATGAAGGCTAGGATTTTTGATACACGATTCAAACAATGCAATTAATTGAGGGGAAACATTCCATGCATGATTATGAACATATGGCCAAATTATTGTGCAGCAAAAATTGCATGGATCATAGAGTTAGAAGAGCTCATGCTTACCACTTGCAGCTGGTGATCGTGATTTGTGTTGGAGGTGTTACAGCTAGGTTCCAATGATCTGGATAGCTTCCCTAGGTGCCATGGAGTGTGTATGGATGCTTGGAATGGATTGAAATGGTTTGGAGTTGAAGATGGTACCTCAACTGCAAAACTGTCAAGAACTTGAGCAATTGGCTGGTGATTTTGTGAAATCTGTGTTCCAGATGTTATGTGAGTGTTTGGATCACTTCTATATGATGTATATGAGGTGTGTGTGTGATTGGTTTGGTTGGAAAAGCTCTCAAACTCAAAACCCGATAGTGACTTGCCTTAGAAGGAAAAATTGGAGTGAAAGAAGAGATTTTGAGGAAAGCATCTGTTTGATGGCTTTGGTGTACTTAAACTGATCACAATTGAGCTCTATTTATAGTAGAGCAAGTTTGTTTTGCAAGGAATAGTGAATGGCAACTGCTGAGTAGGTTTGGCCAATGTTGGCAAATGAAAATCCAAGTCTCCTCTAGCCATTGACTAGAGGTTAGGGCACAGGCTGCTGGTTCCCTTGGTCTTGGATAAGTCTTGACTGAATTCAGTTGAGAATGGCTCAGTCTATGCCACCTTGATGCTTCCATTGAATGCTCCAATCCAAAATTGGAGTCTTGTCCCTATTTTGGTAATTCTAGGTTCAACATGCTATTTCTTGTTCCAAAGACTTTGGAGGCTTGGCTCAGTGATTGTCCCCTTTAGATTCAATCCTCAGAGGTGTCCAAGTGGATAGGAGCATTTGGATTTGGATGATTTTGGCAAATCGACCAAAAGTGCAAAATCTGCCTTGCCTTGGCAGATTTCAACAAGGTAACTTGCCAATGTCATATCTCATGACTCAAATTGAATTTCGTAATGTTCTTGGCCATTTTGGAAAGCCCTTACATGATACAACAACTGTTTGAACATGTTTGGTTTTGATCTCTTTTGAATCCAAGTGAAAAATCCCCCTACATTTGGCAAAAAGTAGGGTAAAATCTGACTTAGTGAAATTTTCACTAAGTGTTGGAATAAAGTGACTTTTCTTGATTTTGATCACTCCATAACTCAAAATCCATGAGGAATTTGGACATAGGTCAATATGAAGCTTTTGTAGAGGGCAATGAGATCTAAAAATCAAGATTTGAATGGGGAACAATGGCCTTGTGGTTTAGGAGTTATGGTCCTCCAAAGTTGGCACATTAGTGTCACTTTTTCCATAACTTAGAAATTTTTCTAAGTTTTTATGGTTACCCCTTTTACAAGTTATCCCACTTTCTTTAATTTTTCTTGATGAATGATGATTCAAATCATACATTAACATCTTTTTAGGGTTAAAAATCCATTTTGGTGAAAAATCTCAAAAAGTCAAAGTTAACTTTTGTGCACAGTTGACTTTTTATCAGATGAATTCCAAATTGTGCAATTCTTCAGGAAATCATGTCCTTGACCTAAATCAAACTTGATGGACATGTTCCATGGGTGTCATAGGGTATATTGAATCATGACTTAGGGTTTGGGAGCATGTCTTGGTCAAAAGTCAAAGTTATAGTTGACTTTCCTCGTGAAACCCTAATTGTGGTGCAGATGAAATTGAGACTTGTTGCTCAAGCTTCTTGGATTAATCCATTGTTACAAATGGATCAATATAGTTCATTAGAGACCCTCAAACCCTCTCTTGAGGTCTTGGCTCATGATTTACCCTAAAAGTCAACTTAGGGGTAAATTAGGTCAAGAAACCCTAATTCCTGATTTTTGATGAATGCATCCCCTGAGGCAAAATTGACTTGATGATTGGGTCCATGAGGTTCCATGGAGTATATTAGGTTATGTTTTGGATCATTGGCTTGTGCCCAGATGAAAAATTTCCATCTGGAGGCCCTGGTCAACCAAAACCCTAATTTGGTGACACTGTCGATCTTGAGACTTGATCCACCTAGAAGGGAGCAGCCTTGTGCTTAATCCTTGGAGTGGGAGTCCTTTTTGATCCTTTGTGTATGTTTGAGAGGTTTAGACAAGTTGAAGATCATGTCATTCCTTGATTGATCCTTTGCCTAAGGCTCTGAGAGGGCTTGAAACCCTAATTTTGATTGTAGTGGATGCTCACCCATCTTTGGGGAGACTGATGAAATATAATGGTTCCTCCATATTGTGATGATGATTTTCACAATGATGGGAAATATTAGTGGTCAAAATTTTGGGTATGACAGGAGAATATCTCACCTATTCATCACAAATGTTGAGAAATTTATTATAAGGGAAATTACTTTAACTGGGATATGTGAATCCAACAATTCCATAATTTCCTTTATAAGAGGGATGTCATAAAGGAAGAAAGATTTAACTCAGTGTAGAGCAATGCCACTTTTTCCTTATGAGTATTTCATGCTAAGAGAGGGACATTGGCTTGGATGTTAGGGATCCAGATGCTTGCCACTTATAGCTGTTAGATGAAAGATGAATTTTAGCCAGGATAAATGAGGGACTTCAGCTTGGATCAACAAGTGTGCCACTTACAACAATTATCTGGAAAAAGATTTTGATTATTTGTTTTGATATGTGATATATAGAAGAGGTATCTTACTTCAGAGAGGACTCATGGTCTCATCTGTGGGGATGTTGATTTTATGTGTGCCTTGATCAAAGCCCAAGGTTGAAGCTAAAAGAAACTGAATCCACTGGAGAGGGTTTTATCTGTCTTGTACAAAGCCCAAGATTGAGGTTGACTGGGGAAAGTTCATATATGAAGCCTAAGAGGAGGCTGACTTTTGCTGAGGATTATTGAAATCTAAGAGCAGGTCCAAATTATGTTGGGGAATCCAAGGGTTTTACTCTTGCTGAGAATCAGGGAAGAGTTAAAGCATCGGATGCCATGAGGCTCTAATTCTACTAGGGTTTTATTGAGGTCAATCTGACCTTGGCTGGTATTTTCAAGGTGAAAGCTTAAACCTTGTTGGGGGTCAGGGAAGTTTAAAGTTTAGTTTAAAAACCTTAGAGGTTTTAACTCTGCTGGAGATTAGTATACTGATGAAATGATCAGGGTTTTTCCTGTGCTTTTAGGAAACTTAAGGGGTCTCTGTGTGATCTAAGAGGAAATGAGACTTTCCAAGTCTACTTGAATAAAGCCCAAGAGGAGGATGAGACTGTCCAAGTCTCTCAAGAAGTGGTAGGCTCTGGTGTAGAGAGGGATCTTTGTATGATTCCCAAGAGGAGGCTTTGGGTTTAAGGGATGAAGATCAACCCTAGAATGGTCTGATGTTTTGGAATTCTTGACTCTACTGAGGATTGAACTAGTAGAGATGACTAATTTCTATCCTATGCCTTTAGGAAGCCTTTGGGTCCTTGTACTAAGCCCAAGAGGAGGCTGGGGGAGCTTCTAAGAAGCCTGTGGGTCCTTGTATTAAGCCCAAGAGGAGGCTGAGGATGCTTTTAGGAAGACTGTGGGTCCAAACCTAAGAAAAGTTCAAGAAAGGTATCACTGGGAATTAATCCTTTCTTTGCTGAACAGTTCTAGGGTTTGAAGAAATTCAAAAGAGGTTTCATCGGGAATTAATCCTCTCTGGGGAAATGAATCTCTTGTACACATATTTCTAAGTTTGACAGTTTTGAGAAAAGTTTCACCGGGAATAATGCCTTTCTCTGTTCCATATTGAATAAGCCCAAGAGGAGGCAGACTATATAGGGAATTTCCTATGAGGGAACTAGTTTTGACTAAGTTGAAGTAAACTCTGATTTGACTTAAACATAGACCTAACTGTTGGGGAAACTCTAGATAAAATATGCACAAGTATATGCAGACAATTGAATTGGCAGATATATATAAACAAAATATGCATTGAAAAAGATGCTAGGACTTACATTCTGAGAAGAAGCCCAAGTGTATTATGATCTGTTGTATTGACTACAATTGTATGATTGATTAGGGTTTCAAGAAATTGAAGAAAGTTTTGAGAAAAAATTTGAATTAAATTTGAGTTATAAGAAACTTTTTTTAAAAGAAAAGAATGTTTGGGGCTTATACAATGACTGAGGCCCAGATGACTTATTTGAAAACATTGATCGCACTGCGATACTGACAGACGTTGTGGGACTTATACTACAGCAGATGCCCAAAATTGTTTTTGTACAAAGAGGGGGTTGGGTCTTACACTCTAATATAGGCCCAAAAATTGTTTGTAAAGAAAGGAAAATGGGGCTTATACTCAAGGAGAGGCCCAAATGATTTATTTGAAAAGGCGACGATCGCACCGTGATTTGAAAACCACAAAGGGACTTATACAATGACTGAGGCCCACAATTATTTATGTACAAGAAGGAATGGGTCTTACACTCTAATAGAGGCCCAAAAGTTATTTTTATACAAGAGATGGGGCTTATAGCTCAAGGAGATGCCCAGATGAAAAACAACGACCACATCGTTATTTTGAAAATCGTATCGGGACTTATACAATGACTGAGGCCCAAAATTTGGTATTTACAAAGGGGATGGGTCTTACACTTTAATAGAGGCCCAAAAGTGTTTCAAATGAAGTTTGAAAAAATTAAAATTAAGAAAAACCCCAATTTTAATTTAAAAATATAATTTTCAAAGGAAATTAAATAAAAAATGATATAAAATGTCAAATATATTCAAAAACAAGTTGTCAACTTTGAAAAATGTTTTAAAAAATCATGTTTAATCACATGAAAACTTGGAATCCATTTGAATTTGAAAAACCAAGGTGAAAATTTCATTTAAAAATGTTAAAAAATAAATAAAAATGAAATTATTTACAAAAATTCAAACTATAACAAATAAATAATATAAATTTGAATTTTTTGTAGAATAAAATATTTTAACATTTTTGGAAATTTTTAAAAAAAGAACCAATAAAAAATGATAAAAATTGAGAGAGAAATTAATTTTTGAAATCAATTAAGAAAATGACAAAAAAATTCAAAAATTCAAAATATGGCGCCAACGATCATCTTCTTCCTCACGACCTCCCTCCATGGCCGTTTTGTAAAACCTCACATATCTCTCTCAATAAGTAATGATTTTGACTTTTATAAACACGAAAGTTGTGTATTTTTGAATAAGGATTTCAGTGATATAAATTAATTGCATTTATATTAAGTGTGGAGTGAGAAATCAAATGATGAACACATGAACCCTAATTTCTGCAAGAACACTATGAAATCCTATACACGATAGCTACAAAGCAATTTATTTAGGGGAAACACTCTACATAAGTGCATAAACATGTTTGTAACTTGAAAACACATTTATGATGCATGAATCATAGAGTTTGAGAGTGTCAGGCTTACCTCTACAAGAGGAAATCGAATCCTCAGTTGTAGTGTTACATATGTTGTGTGATGATCTGGACAACTTTAATGGACCTTATGTAAGGTGTTTGGAAGCTTGGAATGGATTGAAACACCCTGGAACTTGTTGTGGTACCTCAACTGCAACCTTGCCAAAAAGCTTGAGCAAATGGATGGTGACTTTGTGATTCTGGTGTTCCAGATGTGTTTTGAGGTTATGGATCACTTTTATATGACATATGTGAGGTGTTAGGATGTTTGTTTTGTGTGGAATTGCTCTCTATTTGAAAATTTGAATGTGACTTGTGAGAGAAGCAAATTCTGGTTTTTTAGAGTGATTGGAAGGAAAACATGTATTGCTATGCTTTGGTGTACTTGAATTGATCAGAAAGAACCTCTATTTATAGTAGAGCAACTTTGTTTTGGGAGCAATAGTGATTGGAGGCTGATCATGGCATGTAGCTTGTAGCCATTGACTTGGATAATCCAAAAGTGCCAAGTCAACTCTCTTATCTTAACTTCATTCAATTCTACAGGTTTGAATGCTCAGAGTTTGGACTTGAATCTTGACTGGTTTTGAGTGTTATGGTATGGTTCCTGACACCTCAATGAATTGCATTGATGTTACCTTGCCAAATTTGAATTTCCAAGTTTCATGTCATGATGGTTTTCACATGCCAAGTTGAAATTCTTGCCTCCTTGATCAAGAAACAAGTGAGTCATTCGATGTTTTGTGCTTTTGGAAGATGTCAAAGTTGGTAAAATGGAAAAACTTGAGTGAGAAAATCGTGTGGCACAAGTTTGGTTTTCACGCCTTTGTGTGGGCAGGGTGAAAAATACCATTTTTGGAGGCTTATAACTCCTTGCTCAAGTTGAACCATGGGAGACTCTTGTACTTTTTGGAAATCCCCAATAACATACTTCAACTTTGATGTTTAAATTTGGTCTTGAATCATCTTAGATCATAATGAAAAATGGCCTCAAAGTTGGTGAAAATGAAAAACAGATTATGTCCAAAATTTCAATAAGTGTTGGAAAAATGGCCATTTTCAAATTTTTATGATTTTGATCAATCCATAACTCAAAATCCATGAGGATTTGGAATCTGTGGTAGTTGACAATCTTGAAGTATGTAATGAGAGCTTTCATTTGAGCTTTGGATGGAAAAAAAGGTTGCTTGGATCACAAGTTATGGTCTTGCAAAGTTGGGTATAAATCACTTTTTTTCATAACTTAGTGAAATTTCAAGTTTCTTATGGTTGCCCCTTTTGCAAGTAACCCTACTTTTCTTGATTTTTCTTGATGGATGATGATCCAAACCATAAGTTAACATTGTTTTTGACTTAGGGAAGCCTTGTTTGTCAAGAAATTCAAAAAGTCAAACTTGATTTTTGGCACAGTTGACTTTTTGTCAGATGAATTTCAAACCTTGTGATCCTCTATGAAATCAAGTCCTTGACCTAATTCAAACCTAATGGATGGATTCCATAGGTGTTTTAGAGTGTCTTGAATCATGTCCCAAGGTTTGGGATCATGTCTTGGTCAAAAGTCAAAGGTACAGTTGACTTTTCATCAGAAAACCCTAATTTGTCCAGATGAGTTTGAATCCTTGTATTGCTTATGAACCAAGTTCTTTGAGTCAATCCAATCTTGTAAATGGATCAATATGATGTATTGGAGGTCTTTAAAACACTTCTTGAGGTCTTGGCTCATGCCTTGCTCCAAAAGTCAACTTATAGGTGAATTAGGTCAAGAAACCCTAATTCCTAATTTTTGATGAATGCATCCCCTAAGGCTATTTTGAACTTGTGATTGGGTCTATGAGGTCCCTTTGAGCTTCTTGGATCATGTTTTGATGTTTTGGCCCATGCCCATATGAAAATTTCTCTATGGAGGCCTTGGTCGACCGAAACCCTAATTTGGTGACACTGATGATCTTGAGGTTTGATCAACTTGAGATATTGCACTCTTGTACTTGATTCTTGATTTGGGAGACCTCTTGATCCTTCATGGGTGTTTGAGAGGTTTGACAAGTTGAGTATCATGTCCATTCTTGTTTGATCCTTTGTTTGAGTATTCTGAGAGGGCTCAAAACCCTAATTCTTGATTGTAGTAAATGCTTAATAATCTTTGAGAGGACTGATGAGGTATGAAGGTACATCCATATTGTGGTGATGATTTGCACAATGATGGGAAATCTTGTGGTCAAAATTTGGGATATGACAGATGCCCCTATTTAATCTTCTTTGACCTGAAGGTGTGAATGGCAAAGACGTTCGGACATTCGAGGTAAAAGAGGATTAAATATCAGAATACCTGAAATTTTGACTGTGGTTATGAATGGTAGCAGTTTGCTCATCCATCTTCTTTTGCTAAGTAATGTTACTTAGAAAAGGATAAAACGTCCCCTCGATCCTGGTCTTCTGCCATGGAACTGGTCTTAGTTTCTTTTGAAATAAACTTCCCCTCGATCATGGTCTTCAGCCATGGAACTGGTCTCAGTTTTCTTTTGAAATAAACCTCCCCTTGATCCTAGTCTTATGCCATGGAACTGGTCTCAGTTTCTTTTGAAATAAACCTCTCCTCGATCCTGGTCTCCAGCCACGAAACTGGTCTCAGTTTCTTCTTGTTGAGTTCTTTTCTTGACAAGGAATGCCATCTGTTGTAGCGATCTTCATCAAACTTCTCACCGAGTTTTACTGGGGAGACGCCATTTGATGGAAAAAGATTTGATGTCAGACTTGTTGGAGAAAACCATTTGTCTGAACTGCAGAGGTGTACAAACTTCTCTGTGGGAGATGCCATTTGCGACCTACTGGGGAGAACAAATCTCTGGAGGGATTGCTTTTTGCTTGGTGATGTTACATCATACTTTCCTTCGAGACCTTTTTCAGAGGAATGCCATGTGATGTGATCCAATTTTGAGGTGCTGATGACTTTATTGAAAGCAAACTTTTTGGGGAGAAACTGCCGTATTGCCAAGAGTCTTTTGGTGGAGAGGCTTTCTCTGGGGATTTTCTTTAATTCGGGAAAGCAAAATATCATCTTCAATGATGAAGAGTGATGTTTCAAAGATGCCTGTATGAATGTCTTCTTGCCTTTCAGAGGTTCAAGTTATCAAAGTGGTCGAGGACCGACTTCAATCCAGGAATGCACTGGAGAGAGATTGTTTAGACGGTACATTTTCCTAATGAGGAAAGAACTTAGACCAGAATTTTGTCCTATCTGACGCAGAAAGGAAAGCTGACAACTCTATCTGAGAGAAGACACTTATCACTTGAGGATGAAAATGACCAGAGTGATATTAATGCAACATGTGTATGAATATAAATCAATTATGCATGATGTATGTATGTTTATGCTGACAAAACATACCGGTGAGGAATACAACTGGATACTCGGCCACTCTGGAAGATGGGGGTATCAGTGGAGATTCTGAAAGTTGTACGTTTACTCGAGAATAGGGATTCCTGCATTCGTTCTGATTTTCGGAGATACAAACCTGCTAGGCATAGAAATCCGTTCTTGTTTTTTAGAGGTGGACCCTACTGGGGAGAAAAACCAACAATTGGTTTTCAAAGGTAAGAATTCTGTCGGGGATGCTAGATGGAACATCCCATCTGAAGTAGTTGATCCTTTATTCAGGAAGTATTTTTGATTCTGCCTTTTAAAGTTTGATCACTACCGGAGAAGCAGTCGATATTCCTTTTTGTGCTCATTAATCAAAAAGAAATTGCCATCTTTATTTTAAAAGCGGAAGTAAATTTGACAAGTAAATTCATTTTTTTGTTTCAAGAATTGTTGATCATATTAAAATGTCATTCTGCAAAGCAAAATAAATGAGAATTGCAAATAAAAGGCACATAGGCTCAAATTTTATTGATAGAATTGTAATCAGCCGAACGCGTGATCCCATGGAGCATTACAAAGTTTAGAAAATAGTAATTTAAAGGGAAATGGGCTACATTGAAACATAACGACCGCTATCTTTCTACCATTTTTGAATTATGGACATTCTGAGCTTCGGTCGAAGATGACCTGACTGAAGTTTTCTCGACGGATATTGTTGCCTCTGAGGAGTCAATCTGGTCGGATATAGTTACTTGCCATGAATCCCTAACTTTTGCCTAGATTACCTTTTCGGGTTTTCAATTTATCGGGATGGTCATTGTTTATGTCTCTAATTTTTGCCTGGACCACCCTTTCAGGTTTTCAATCCACCGAGACATTTTTTTTTAATTTCATTTAGGCGAAGTATTTCTTGACTACATCAACATTTGTGGGGTAGGTAAACTCCTCTCCATCCATGGTTGCGAGTCTCAAGGCACCTCATGAGAAGCCTTTCTTAACAACATAAGGGCCATCGTAATTCGGAGTCCATTTGCCACTGGAATCAGTGAGAAATGATTGTATCTTCTTGAGCACGAGGTCTCCTTCTCTGAAGACACGAGGTCGGACCTTTTTGTCAAACGCCCTTTTCATTCTTTGCTGATATAACTGACCATGGCATAAAGCCATCATTCTCTTTTCTTCGATTAGGTTATGTTCATCATGTCAAATTTGACACCATTCAACTTCCGTTAGCTTGGCTTCCATCAATACTCTCATTGACGGGATCTCTACTTTTATGGGGAGCACTGCTTCCATGCCATATACTAGAGAGAAATGGGTTGCCCCTGTTGAAGTGCAGACAGATGTTCGATAACCGTGAAGAGCAAAGGGTAGCATCTCGTGCCAATCTTTGTAGGTTACAACCATCTTCTGAATGATCTTCTTGATATTCTTGTTAGCCGCTTCTATCGCTCCATTTATTTTAGGCTGGTAGGGAGATGAGTTATGGTGTTCGATCTTGAACTCAATACACAACTCTTTCATCAATTTGTTGTTCAAGTTGGATCCGTTATCTGTAATGATCTGGCTTGGAACACCATATCGATATATGAGATTGTTCTTGATAAATCAGACCACTACATGTCAGGTCACATTGGTGTATGATACTGCTTCGACCCACTTGGTGAAGTAATCAATGGCTACCAGGATGAACCAATGTCCATTCGAAGCTTTGGGTTCAATCATGCCAATCATGTCGATTCCCCATATAGAAAAAGGCCATGGAGAAGAAAGAACTTTGAGATGCGTTGGCGGTATATGGATTTTGTCAGCGTATATCTGACACTTGTGATACCTCCTCATGTACTTGTAGCAATTAGATTCCATTGTTAGCCAATAATATCCTGCTCTCAGAATTTTTCTTGCCATTGTATGTCCATTGGCATGAGTGCTAAAGGATCCTTCGTGAATCTCTTTCATTAACATGTTTACTTCTTGTCTGTCTACGCATCTGAGCAAAACCATGTCGAAGTTTCTCTTATAGAGTGTATCACTGTTCAGGAAGAAGTTGCCAGCCAATCTTCTGAGAGTCTTCCTATCTTTTCTTGATGCCTCAGGCTGGTATTCCTGTCTTTGAAGGAAGCATTTGACATCGTGATACCATGGTTTGTCATCTATGACTGCATCAATTTTGAAGATGTAAGCGCGCCTTTCAAGGCGCATTATGTCAATCTTAGGTACGTCGTTCCATTGACTCACACTAATCATGGAGGATAAGGGGGCTAATGAATTAGCCATGTGATTTTCTTCACGAGGGATATGATGAAACTCGATTCTGTTGAAGAATGGTAACAACCTTATTGTGTAGTCTTTGTAAGGAATCAATCCCGATTGGTATGTGTTCCACTCTCCTTTAATCTGATTTATAACCAGGGCTGAGTCTCCATACACATCCAAGTTCTTTATCCTTAAGTCGATAGCTTCTTCGAGACCCATGATACAAGCTTCGTATTCGGCCTCATTATTTGTGCATTTGAATGTTAATCTGGCAGTGAAAGGAATATGGGTACCCTGAGATGTTACGATGATTGCCCCAATTCCGTTTCCATAAGCATTGATGGCTCCGTCGAATATTAGTCCCCATTGGGATCCTGGTTCTGGCCCTTCGCTGGGTAGCGGTTCATCGTAATCTTTCATTTTCAAGTACATGACATCTTCATCTGGGAAGTCAAATTTGACTGGTTTCCGATCGTCAATTGGCTGGAGAGCCAAATGATCAGCTAAAATACTTCCTTTGACTGCTTTCTAAGCATGATACCCGATGTCGTATTCTGATGACAACATCTGCCAACGGGAAATCCTTCCCGTGAGAGAAGGCTTTTCAAAGACGTACTTGATCGGATCCATTTTGGAGATTAGCCAAGTAGTGTGACAAATCATGTACTGGCGAAGACGTTTGGCTGCCCAAGCCAAAGCGTAGCAAGTTTTCTCGAGCATAGTGTATCGAGTTTCGCAGTATGTGAACTTATTGCTTAAGTAGTAAATGGCAGACTATTTTCTTTTTGTTTCGTCTTGTTGGCCAAGCACACAGCCCATGGAGTCTTCCAAGACTGTTAGGTAGATGATCATTGGTCTTCCCTCCACTGGAGGAAATAAAATCGGTGGATTCAACAGATATTCTTTGATGCTGTCGAAATCCTTTTGGAAGTCTTCTGTCCATATACAACTCTTACTTTTTCTGAGTAGTTTGAAGGTCGGCGCGCATGTCGCGGTCATGAGAGATATGAATCTTGAGATGTAATTCAGGTGTCCCAAAAATCCTCTTACTTGCTTTTTAGTTTTTGGAGAAGGCATTTGTTGAATGGCCTTGACTTTGTCGGGATCAACCTCAATTCCTTTTTGGCTGACAATGAATCCTAAGAGTTTTCCTGAGCAAACACCGAACGTGCACTTATTAGGATTCAAGCGAAGTTTATATTTTCTCAGACGCTCGAATAACTTTGACAGGTGTTCCACATGCTCTTCTTCTGTTTTAGATTTGGCAATCATGTCATCGAAGTACATTTCAATCTCTTTGTGCATCATGTCGTGAAACAGAGTCGGCATGGCCCTTTGATAAGTTGCCCCTACGTTCTTTAAACTGAACGACATTACCTTGTAACAAAAGGTGCCTCATGGGGTGATGAATGAAGTTTTCTCCATATCTTCCGGCGCCATTTTGATTTGATTATAGCCCGAGAATTCATCCATGAAGGAGAAGACTTTGAGTTTCGTTGTGCTATCTACCAGCATGTCTATGTGTGCCAGGGGGAAGTCATCCTTTGGACCTGTTTTCTTCAGATCCCTGTAGTCTACACACATTTTGATTTTTCAGTCCTTTTTCAGAACTGGCACTATGTTAGCTTGCCATTGAGGATATTCTGAGGTGGCGAGGAAACCTGTGTCGATTTGCTTCTGCACTTAGTCCTTAATTTTGATAGCCATATCTGGATGAGTCATTCTCAGTCTTTGTTTTACCGGAGGACATTCCATTTTCAGGGGTAAATGGCGTTCCACGATGCTGGTATCCAACCCTGGCATGTCCTGATAGGACCAAGCAAATACATCTGGAAACTCTTTGAGAAGTTTTATCAAGACTTCTCTGACAGTTGGACTGAGCAGTGCTCCAATCTTAACTTCATTATTTTCTTCTTCTGAACCCAAGTTGACCGATTCCAACGGCTCTTTGTGAGGCTCAATAGACCTTTCCTCTTTCCTGAGTAGTTGGGAGATCTCTTATGGAATTTCTTCGTCCTCTTCTTCTTCAGCTTCAAATACCGGGAATTCAAAGTTGGGAAAAGGCATTGGATCATATGTTTTAATGGGGTTTAAAACAAGCAATCTACATGACGTGATGATTCTTTTTAAAAGACAGAGATAATACAAAAGTGTGTGCAGTGTATTTTCTGAAAACTCTTTTTTTTTTTATTTTGGGTTATTTTTTACGATTACCATTTTCTGAAGAAAGAAAAGTGAAAACAACACTAAATGCGGGAATTCAGAATGACATTATTTATTCATGATTGGTCGATTCTTGAAATACAACCCTGTAAAACAAAACTCTGTCGCTTTGGGCGAAGCGAAGAGGGACATTTATAGAAAATTAAGCCCTATAAAACATCCATTTCACCCAGGCAAGGTGAAAGGTCAAAACAAAGATGGTAATTACTTCGACTTATGGACGACTCTCGGGACATCGACTGCAACCCAATGGCGACAAACTCCTTTGTGAATCACAAAGTCTAGTACTTTCCTTCTTGGTTTGTCTTAAAAAATGACACTGATCTCTGGCGGAGTAGGATCATTGGAGTCTTCTTCCCATGCAGAGTTATCATAAGAGGACTCTTCTGTTGCATCTTCCATAATGTTCTCATTCTGAAGAGGATCTCCCCTATCCAGTTGGTTGGATGTCCTCGTATCTGATGTGAAAACTTTGGGGAGCGGTATATTTGACTAGAAAGTCGTACTTGCCGCTTTGCTGCCCCAAGGTATCCCAGGTTTCTGTGGGAATAGATGAGTCATCTTCCTTAATGACGTTGACCTCAGGAAATGCATAGTTAATGAAATCTTGTCCTGTATTCTTTGCAAATTCATCATCATGGTGTCAGATATTTTCGGAATGTTCTGAGTAAGGATTCCATGACTCTGTGGGAACATGGGTATTCTTTTCAAGATTACTCAGTTGATAGGCATTGTCCGGCTGACTCTTTTGCCTCGAGTCTTCCATGTATGGCTTCCAGATAGGCAAGTCATCTAGGGGATCATAATAACCGTAGTCAAAGTTATCTTTCATCAGATTGTCTTCCTCTAATGAGTTAGGTGGAGCACGACATCCTTCGGGATCACAATCTCCATAAATTATTCTGACGTCTGATCTCGGTATATATCTCGGGCTTTGCTTTGGAGAGCAGAATGACATGTGCGTTTCTACCTGAGATGTATAACAGTTATTTTTTAGATAAGACTTCCACTCCTCATCCATATCGGAGGAGTCGTTCCCATAAATGGTGAGGACTTCTTGAGATACTGGGTGGAGGAAGCCTCCGCTGTAGAAGAAATCCTGAATGGGACGAAAACTTTTGTCCTTCTTTGTAGTCTGGGTACAGGCCTGAGAGAAACCAATACCTTTTCTTATCTTGTTATCAGTAGGAATTATAATATGTCCCCATCCTTTTATGGCACTACTCCCCATTACTTTGAGAGCGTCCTTGTATGAGGAAATCGACGTCCTTCTTTCTTGTTGATTCTCATTGCTCACCGAGAATGCTTGGAACTGAGTTCCAACAACCTCCTCTGGTTTGACACAGGAAAATGATGATAAGTTGCTCATGATTAAGGCTTGCTCTCCACATACCGTGATTAATTTGTCGTTCTTGACAAACTTCAGCTTCTGGTGAAGTGTCGAAGTGACTGCCCCGGCTTCGTGTATCCAAGGTCTTCCTAATAAACAGCTGTATACTACTCTGATGTCCATGACCTTGAAAAGATATTCGTACCAAAGTTGACCTTGGCATAATATTTAAGGATGAACCAGTGTCTACCAGTACGCTGGCTAAAGCGTCGTCTTGGCAATTGACTGTGATATTGAGTACCATATTATGGTTCTTGCCTTCCTTCGGCAGTTCCTCATCACTGAATCCCAAGTTGTTGCAGGAAGTGATGTTGGATATGATGCTATCAAATTGTCCTACTGTCACATCTTGTTCCATAAAGGCTTGTTCTAAGACTCTCTGTAGATCTTCTCTGTGAGCTTCTGAACTAAGCAGGAGAGATAACACAGAGATCCGAGACGGAGTTTGCAACAATTGGTCCACAATGTTGTACTCGCTTTTCTGGATGAGCCTCAGCATCTCATCGTTGTTCTTTACAGGTTCTGTATTGCTGGATTGACTGACTTGTTGGTTAGGAACTTCTGTTTGAGGTTCCCTGTCTTTAGTAGGCTCTCCAACTTCTCTGTTGAAGATCCGACCACTCCGGGTAACTCGACTGATGTCGGCAATGTTCACAACAGAGGGTAATGGAATTTCTTTTCCATTTTCTATGGTCGTTGCACTGTACTTGTACGAGATAACCTTTTCTGACTTGTATATTATTAGACCTGGCAAGTAGACGACCACAGGGGCTTTTTGGGCCTTTTGAATGTCGTAGGCCACCTCAATTAACTCTAAGTTTGGAATCTCTCTATTGCCGAGAGAGACTTTTGACTCATCGAGTAGAGGAATTACGGCACAAACATCCTTGGTTATTCCATGATTGGAGATTATGACAGTGTTTTTGTTTCGAAAAGGGATGTAATCTTGTATCATGTTGATTGATTTAGAATTCGAACATGGTTGAATCTCTTTTCGGTCTAACTGATGCTGGAGGGCTGCTCACACTAGATATCATCCTTGGTTATTTTCCGAGCATACTCTACAACATTCATAATTGTGAGGTGGTACCCGATCATATTCGCTTTGTATGCAGTGCATCCTTACTAGATCTGTTTCCATTGAGCGGACATCATGACTTTGGTGTCTACCAGGATTTCCATCAGTCTTGCTAACTTATTGTGTGTCTTCATCCAAGTAGATTGGAAGCCACCAGTGGTCCAACAGATGTTGGAGAGTCCTTTGCACAAGTGCACACCCTTGGTCTTTTTCGTAGCATTCTTTACAGTCTTGATAATCGTGTGAGGGAAGAAAATCAAGTCTGGTCTGCTTAGTGTGTAATTCCACTAGACTGGTATTCATTAAGCGTATGTCAAAGATTTGAACCATATTGACTTGATGATTACTCCTTTCATGGTAGTATTGGATCCATCCGAGATCCATTTGACGTTGGAGGGCCTCTTGTACAAAAGAGCATCTCTGATTGTCTGTTGAGCAGGTTGGACAAGCGTTGTAATCGTACCGTGGCAAGTTGTAATACTGACTTTGTCTCGAATGTAATGGCACTAGATTGACATTCATTGCACAGATGTCGTGGTTCTGAACAATGTTAGGATGTGCATGGGCCATGTTTACTTCACGAATCCTGTGATTCTGAATCCAGCCCAGATCCATTTGCTCTTGTAGAGCTGCTTGTACTATGGTACATCCTTGATTGTCCTTGGAGCAGATATCACACTGATGATAGTTGTGAGATGGCACATGGCCCTTACCCTCTCTGTTTGCAATGTATCTTTACCAGGTTGGTTCCCAGCAAGCGTACATTGTGAATTTGATAACTATTGACAGGTTCCCCTTCTATCAAATTCATCGTGGTCTTCTCATGTTGCGGTAATGGGTTCGTCTGGACATTTGGATTAGTATCTTTGAAAGATAAAACCCTACTCCTGACAAGCTTCTGTACATCAGACTTGAAGCTGAGACAATTCTCAATGTTATGTCCCGACCCTCCTTCATGGTAAGGGCAAGTCTGATCTGCTTTGAACCAAAAAGGTGTATTTTCTGGTACTGTAAGAGGAGTCCTAGTTTGAACATGCCCCTTGGCTAGTAGAAGTGGAAATAATTTTGCGTACAACATTGGTATAGGGTCAAACCCTGATGGTCGTGTAATACGATTGTTGTTATTGTACTGCGGGCGGGCCTGCTGAAGAGGTTGTTGCAGCCTTTGCTGATACTGTTGTTGAGTTGGATGGCTCTAAGCAACCTGAGGTTGATACATCGGAGCTGGCACTGGGTTGATAGCAGGAGTTACTGCTGCTACCGGTTGATACCTTCGCCTTTGCTTTCCCAGAGAGATATTACTGATATCTTGCTCTTTCTTCTTTTGGAAAGCACTACCGTATCTTTTGGTATTGCTAGATGGCTCTGCATCTTTGACCAATCGTCCTTCTTGGACGGTTTCTTCAAGGCGTACTCCTATGTTCACCATTTCAGTGAAGTCTGGGCGCACTGGCAACCATTCGGTCGTAATAAAACGAGCTTAATGCTTTCAGGAAGATCTTTGTCATTTCCTTTTCTTCGAGAGGAGGACAGATCTGGGCGGCAATTTGACGCCATCTCTGAGCATATTCCTTGAAGGTTTTTTATCCTTTTGTGACATTGCTTTGAGCTGCCCCGAGATCTCTGAAAGTACTGATCTAGGTGCGGTTTAAACCCATGTACCATTTAAGCACGACACCGGTCATACTGTCTTGGAAGTAATGGATCAGTAGCTGTTGATTTTCTGTTTGGGTAGACATTTTTCGAGCGTACATCACCAAATGACTTTGAGGGAAAGAGTTGCCTTTGTATTTTTCAAAGTCGGGCACCTTGAACTTGTGCGGTATCTTTAAATTAGGGACCAAACAGAGGTCGGCGGCGTCTTTTTTGAATAAGTCTTGACCACGAATGGCATGCAGTTTCTTCTACATTTCCAAGAATTATTCCTGGAACTCATTCATCCTTTCGTATACGTCTTCATTTCCACCAGAAAGTGCTTGTGGAATCTGTCATTCCGGGATAGTGTGTACCACTGGCTGTGGTATAGTCATTACGGCGTAACTCTTGGCACTTCAGTGACCTGAAGTTTGTAACCTTTAGAAGTTTTTGCTGTAACCCTTGCATCTTCATTTACCTGAAGTTTGTAACCTTCAGGTTTGGCTGTTCCTGCTACGACTTCTGGGTCTTTAGTGACCGGTGGGATGTATCCTTCAGGTATAAAGTTGAGAGGCATGCCCTAGGGGAAACCTTTAGGCATGTTGTACTGAGGATGACTGCCAGGTGTCTCAAATGCTGGTGTGGATGTAATCTCTGAGATCACAGTCCTTTGATGCTGTTATTCATGGACTGCTGCCAGGGATTGCATGTTGTTGTGGAGTTTCTCCAAACTCTCCTTCAGAGCGTTAATTTCTTCTCTCAGCTCTCTGTTCTTTTCCTCAAGATCGTCCATTTTCTTTTGTCAATTGGAACGAGTATTGTACGAATGAGACAATTTGACTCTAGAGTGCGGAACACATGTGAGACTCAAAGACAAAGATGTGTTATGTGAGAATGATGAATGATATGAAAAGAATGATATATTTTTTTAGTTTTTGTTTTCAAAAGAACTGTTAATAATTATATTGCAAATATCACACAGCGGGAGAGACCCTTTTATTGAACTCGAAAGGTTGCAATATTTTACAAGGAAAAGTACAGTATTTTACAAAGCGTGATAAGGAAAAATTAAGCCTATGGATCCTGAGTTATCTCTGAGGAGAGCTCAGATACTGGTTCCTGAACTTTTCTTTTCTTTGATTTGGCTCCTTCAGCCATTGTTGGGTCGACCATTCTCTACCAAGTGAAAGGAGTGAGCATATTTCTTTGTTCCTCTTGACTTTCCATGGCATGTTGCTCTAATATCTCAATTAGAGCATCCTTTTCCTTTAGCAGTTCTTGAATCTTGGTACATTCCAAATTAAGGATTTGGTATTTGTTCTTCCACGAGTTCTTCTCGCGTTGGACTTTGTTAAGAGCGATCTAGAGTTTTTCCGCATCAGACATGAAATAAAGGACATATTCCTTTAAGGGAAAAACTTCTTGACGAGGGTAAGGCATCCTCAGTTTAATAGCTCTAGTTTGTACCCAGTGGAGATAAGGTTCTGCAGAGGTACAACTTGGCCTTCCCAGGGATTCTCTCCCTTTCCTGTGAATATGTTGCCAGGCATGCACTATTTCTTTCTTTAGTGCCTTGTCATTTTCCCCTTCCTTGAAGAAAAGACCTTCCAGATGAGCATTATGTGGGATATTCTTCATCGGTATCCAAGTTGACGGCAAGCTAGAATTGGATGATAGTTGATTCCTCCTTTAGTACCAATGAGGGGTACATTAGGGAAATTTCCACATCTGTCGATGATTTTTAACCCTTCGTAAATTCGATTGTACCAATCTATATCTGAATTGGTAAAAGACATAATCTTCTGTGACCATCGCAGACTACTCTTGTGATCCCAAAAAGCAACAGACTTGGGCAAGTGGGAAATAAACCATTTGTAGAGTAATGGTGCACAGCATGTGATCATCCCTTCACTGTACAAATTTCTTAAGTGTACTGAATGATAAGCATCCGCAAGTAAGGTTGGTACCAGGTTTCCAATCAAGAATATCTTAACAGCATTGGTGTCAACGAAGTTGTCGATGTTGGGAAAAAGGAATAACCCATATATGAGCAGAACAAAGATGTCCTCGAAAGCAGTTACATTTCCTATACTAGCAAAGTATAGAGCTTTCTCCATCAGAAATTTAGCTGGTAAACCATAGATTCCTCCTTTGGTGGTCATGTGAGTCCTGACTTCTGACTCATCCAAAGAAATTGCTCTTGCAATGGCTTGGTCTTTTGGAATTTCTTCCAGTCCAGAAAAGGGATCCTGGCCGGTGATAGGTAAGTCAATCAGGTGGGAGTACTCTTCCAGTGTTGGTGTGAGCTGATAATCTGGAAATGTGAAGCAGTGGTAAACCGGATCGTAGAACGGAACCAGTGTAGACAGGATCCCTTCAACCATGTTGACCTTCAGAAGAGATAACAGTCCTCCGTGCTTAGCTCTAAAAGCCTCGGGATTAGTAATCATCCTTCCCAATTTACTTAGGTCTTCCAGTTTTGGAACCTTGAAGGTGTACTTGTGCGTTTTTCTTCTTTCGAAATCCATAATGCAACCTCTCTGATATTTGCAATTATTGTTTTAGTTCTTTTTAGAAAAAGATTTTTTCTTGTTTAAAAAAAGGTTTTTTAATGAATGCATGAATGCAGCAAACAAAAACACTTGAAAACATGGGTTTAGGGGTTCATCGTCACGAGCATGGAGCCATGGATCTACCCATCCCCAAAGGTGTGTACTAATTGGTCCATTTTTGTACCTGTAGAACGAGTTCTAACAAAAGGTTCCCAAAATCATTGACCCTTCTTAGGGATATTAACAACAAGTTGATTGACCCAAGCGATCTGTAATATCCTAAGATGAATCTCTTTTGAGTGTAGTATCGCGTATCAACTATTCCCGATATTCACCGCACTACCTAATGGTTTGATGGTTAAGTGTCTTCTAAATCCTCAGTTTCATGGGTACCGCACTGGGAAAACTATGCTTTCACGACATGGTCGTTCAACATTAGCAAGTCCACACGGATACCTCCACGGATTCGGTGGAATGCCAGGTTAACTTGGTTGGGATTCACTCCCTTTAAGACTTCCTAGAGACGCCACCACTTATCTTAATGTTCTCTCAGACTTTCCACATGCGTATTAATTGCATTCCCAGTTAATAGTAATTTAAACACGGGTATCAAGTAAGGTGACAGAATATGATATATATATATATGTAGTAGAAAAATGAGAAAGCAAGTAAATAAATAGAGAAATAAATGCAAAGCAAAGCCTAGACCTCTTAGGAACTCTAATCCCTAATTCCCCAGCAGAGTCGCCATTTTTCTGTAGCGTGCGATTTTTGTCGGTTACACGACCACCTTACCACAATGTTGGAATTGGGTGCTACTTTCTGATTTCTTATTTATCCTATAAAGCTGGAATAGAAAGGGAAGATATCTAAAACTAACCTTGCACGAAAATGTTTTCTTTAACAAATTCTAAGAGATCGGGGATCGGGGTCTGGTTATACAAAGGGAAGCTATTAACACCCAGTGTATTTATGGTAATCCATAGGAACTCTTTATTGCATGTTTCTCTGTTAACATAAAATGTTTTCTGGTGTTTATCTGCTGTGGCTTGGTAAAGTTTCTCCTTTGGGAGTGTTGAGAGAATGTTTTTGTGGTTTTCGGGTTTTCCGTTGTTTTTGGAAAGGTACTGGACCTAAAGTTTTTGATTTGTGTGCTCGCTAAGATTTCGCAATCTTATGCCTACGTATTCCCGTAAAGTGATATGGAAAATCAGAGCAATCATAGTTCCTCTTATTCAATGGGAGAAAAATGTTTGGTGTCTTGTTCAAAGCCCAAGATTGAGGCTATCGGAATATTTGTGTCTTGTTCAAAGCCCAAGATTGAAGCTAAAAGGGTGACTGAGAGAGAGAATTTGTCATCTCTAAAGGGAGAATATCTCACCTATTCATCACAAATGTTGAGAAATTGATTATAAGGGAAATTAATTTAACTGGGATATGTGAATCCAACAATGCCATAATTTCCTTTATTACAGGGATGTCATGAAGGAAGAAAGCTTTAACTCAGTGTAGAGCAATGCCACTTTTTCCTTATGAGTCTTTCATGCTAAGAGAGGGACATTGGCTTGGATGTTAGGGATCCAGAGGCTTGCCACTTATAGCTGTTAGATGAAAGATGAATTTTAGCCAGGATAAATGAGGGACTCCAGCTTAGATTTTGAATCAACAAGTGTGCCACTTACAGCAATTATCTGGAAAAAAATTTTGATTTTTGTTTTGATTTGTTATGTATAGAAGAGGTATCTTCCTATAGAGTGGACTCATGGTCTCATCTGTGGGGATGTTAATTTTTTGTGTGCTCTGATCAAAGCCCAAGGTTGAAGCTAAAAGAAACTGACTCCACTGGAGAGGGTTTTATCTGTCTTGTACAAAGCCCAAGATTGAGGTTGACTGGTGTAACACCTTAAAATTTTCCCTACACTTTTCAACCTAACTGGCTTGTGTTTCGCATTCATCTGCATCTTGCATTAGGTCATAGCTCATAATCATGCATTGTATTGGTATTCTAAGATAAGGGATCAAGAGGCCATTTGAACCAGGGTTCTCTATGCGCTTTGGTGATTCCCTTTTGTCAAGGTTATCAAGCTACAAGATCATCTTCTTCGAGGTTCGTCAGGAGTATCAGATGCTTAAAGTTTCATCGTTGATTCGATTGAGAATGCTTTTGAGCTAGGATTTGATACTTCAAGTCACTTCTCCAACCTTGTGCAACCAATGCGAGTGATTTAGGGTTTATTTCCCGAATCATGTAGACTTCCAAGAAAGATTCCATATAGTGTTGTTCATCAGACAGATCTCAAGGCTTCGACCATGGTTTATGGATCCAGTTATCTTTTCTTATGTTGTATTCATCAGTTGAGACAAAGTCTTGAACTTGAAAATGGTGCATGTGGGTTTCTGAACTATTCGGCTTCTTCTTCATACTTGTTGGGTTTGCTTTGGATTTAACTCCGTTTTCTCCAGTTTTCCTTGAAACCCTGATGGGGAAACATAATTTGACACATTTTGTGTTATTTAGTTTGATGATTCTTGCCCCTTGTTTGTGCCTGCAAGATGTTCTGGATAACGTTACTACTTCTATCTATGTTGTTACTTTGAAACAAGCTCCAACTTCTCATTACTATGGTGTTTTAACAAGGTCGAAGGATGATAATAATGGTTTTAAGGATAACGGAAGAACTAAATTTTGGAAGCCGAGGTATGACAATATTACAAAGACAGACAAGAGATATGGCTCTTATGTTACGCGAGTGCATGATTCTTTGAAGAAAGTGTTGAAAGGAGAGAAATATTTGAAACTCTATAGTTACCATCACCTGATTAATGGATTTGCCGTTCTTGTTACCCAACAGCAAGCAGGGAGACTATCAAAGAGTGATGAAATGTCCAATGTGGTTTGGGATTTTTCCGTTAGAACAACGACTACACATACTCTACAATTTTTGGGTGTGCCACAAGAAGCATGGTCTCAAAATGGGGGTTTTGATACTGCTGGAGAAGGAAAAGTTTAATGATGTGTATATTGTGTATGAGTTGATAGATATTGATCTACATCAGATTATACAATCTAATCAGGCTCTTACTGATGAGCACTATCAGATTATACAATCTAATCAGGCTCTTACTGATGAGCATTGTCAGTATTTTCTATATCAACTCTTGAGAGGATTAAAGTACATACACTCTGCAAATGTTTTGCACCGAGATCTAAAACCAAGCAATTTACTTCTCAATGAAAACTGTGATCTCAAAATATGTGACTTTGGGCTTACCAGAACAACCTCTGAGATAGACTTCATGACAGAATATGTGGTGACTTGTTGGTATAGAGCCCCTGGATTACTACTGAACTGTTCATAATATACTGCTGCTATTGATGTATGGTCAGTTGGTTGCATTTTGATGGAGATAATTAGAAGGGAACCTCTATTTCCTGGTAGAGATTATGTTCAGCAATTGGTGCTCATAACTGAGTTGTTAGGCTCACCAAATGGAGAAGATCTTGGATTCCTAAGAAGTGATAATGTAAAGAAAAATACACAGCAGGAGAATTACATAGAAAAGAAAAAATACACCGCAAGAGCAAAAGTGAGATAGGTTGTAAATAAGTTTATATCAGAAAAATTCAGCTACAAACACTTTCTAACAGAACCAAACTCATAACAGAGATACAAACTAACCAAAACTCAAAAACCTTCTAACTGAAAAAATGCTAACAGAACTCAATTTGAGTTACAGACCATAACAAAATTTCTCAACTGACTCTAACAGATGTAAACTGTAAAAAAAAACTTTCCCTAACTCTTCTCTTGGCACCACAAATCCCTCTCTGAATTCTGCACAAACCTCCTCTCCTTTTGATCTTCCTTCAATCTTCACTCTTCACCTTCAATCAACATCCACCTTCAATCTTCCTCTACTCTTTCTCTCCATTATCTTCATCAACCTCCAATATCCAATGGCAAAAACCTCACGAAGAAGCCTTCAGTAAATTACGCAGAAACAAGATTTTTCTTTCAATGCTCATCAATCAACAATCTTCATCATACCTGATCCACAACACTCTATCAACAGCAACATTCACGCAAGGAATTCGCCCTAACAACCGCAATTTCGCAACAAAGTCCGATAGCATTCAAACTTGACTCTCGCATATTCAATTTTCAAAGCTGCGAAACCTTCATCAACCTGTGAGCAGCAACATCACCAACAACACGAGCAAAACGTTAAATTCGAGAAGCAGAAGGGGTTCAAGGAAATCATCAACAACCGCTGCAACAAATTCATCATTAATTCTCAATCCAAAGCAACAACGAATCCTGGAAAAAAAATACAAAAGCGATTCATCATAAGTCTCGCAGATTCAAGGACGTTCGCATTCATGCTCACAGTCACGCAACACCAATTTCGTGAACTCGCAGAACGTAACAACAAGGTTGCGGAAGCATTAAAAACAACAATAGAAGAAGTAAGGGATTACGGTTCGTAACGGAAAGAGAAGAAAGAAAGAAAGCAAATACCGAGTTCGTCGTCACAGTCGCAAGGTAATAATTCCTCTCCATTTTTAGCTGAGACCTTGGATTTAGAATCCATTGTGGATTGATGTGCATGCGTTAAACTTTATTGATTTTGTTTGTTTTCTGCACGACTCCGATCCCGTTGTTTGGTTGAACTTTTGAGAAAACGGTTGCCAGATTTAGAATGAGGGAGGAATTTGGGTAGGAGTTTGTGTGGAAGGTTTCTTGATTGGAAGTGGTTGGCCGGAGGAGGACGGCGGCGGCCACCGCGGGCCACCGCCTTCTCCCGCGAGGTTAGGGTTTCAGAAGGTTAATTTGCAGAGCATGCTTAGAGAGTGAGATGGACGTAAGAGTTTATGTTGTGAAATGAATTACTTATCCTCACCGTTGCCTTTATGTAGAATTAGGATAAGGATAAGAGCATGTTCTCATAGCCACTCCGGCAGTGACATGTGTCACCACGGTGGACACTTGTCACCATTCGGTCAGATCTCCTTTGCCACCATGCGTGTGCTTCCACCGTTATTATCGTGTACCCACGTGTTTAAGCCCTTGGATTGATCCCAAGCGTCAGATCCCATGGCCTAGATTAAGTGCTCGTCAACGAGGACTCACCGTGCGCCCCAGACCCTAAGCTCTTTGGACCTTGTCTAAGTTGCAATCTGCCCCCCCGGTTCTGGGCCTATAAGAAAATGAACTGAATAATTGCTACTGCTACACCCCTTAGGCTTTGTTCATTGTTTTTTTTTATTTCTTTTTGATATATGTTTGGAATTCTATTTCTAAAAATAGAAAAATTGTGAGGAAAATTACTAATAAATTCAGGTGTGTACCTGAAGATGTCAATTAATTTCCCTTGATTTTTAATCCCACTTTTGAATTGCTTTGGCATTTTTTCTTGAATTTTCTTTGAAATGTATTCTTATGTTCATAGTTTTGCCTTATGCTTCATAAATGATTTTTCTTAGCTAGTTGTGAACTGAAATTTTGCACCTAATTGAATACTTGAGTTTTGCACATATTGAGGGACTTTGTCCATTTTTTGAGATTTTTTAGGCCATTTTTATGTATGCTTTTGAGGTGATTCTTTGAATGGCTTAGGAATGAGAGTTTATACAATATTTGAAGTAGTTTGAACATGATAGGAGCTTATTTTTGAGCTCATCTTTTTGGTGTGTTTAGTCACTGACTTTATCTAGTTATGTTTCAAATCATACATCTTTTTCCAATGCTCATAACCATTTTTCCATGCATTTTCATTATGATTAACACGCTTGTGCCCATGTTGTATTCGTGAGATGTTTGATGAGAAGTCATTTATGCCATGACTTGGAAATTTATATTGATCTTATATGCTTGGAATGTGACATAATTTAGAGGACTTATAATCCATTCCAAGTCATTTTTGTATGTTCATAGTGTGCATGGAAGCTTGTATGTTTTAAGCATCATTTTGCATCAACTTTGTGGCATTCTACTTGTGCTTTTGAGACCTCTTGTTGTCAATCCCTTTTGGGAACTTGTAAGTATGATGTTAAGAGGAATGCATACTGACCTATAATGTTTTCTTTCATCTAAACTTGACCTATAATTCTTCTTTGCATGATTAAATTTGCTTTGGCTTCTAAGATTGAATTAGGGTGTGAATTGACACTTGCTTGCCTAGTTTGCTTAACTCTTTGAGCTTCATTTGTGTGCATTGTTTGTATGCTTTGAACATGACTTATAGGAACCCTCACCTACTGACCCAAACTTGTTCAACATGTGTATGCATCCTTTGTGCTCCACTTCTTACTTGCATTACAAGTTGTTAGCTTTTAGGACTTACTTGAAGTTGACTTGTGGTTGCTTTGCTTTAGTAGCTAAAACATGTAATGAATTGAGATCTTATGATGCTTATAGGTTGTTTTAGGCATCTTCAACATGACTTCATTTATGATTTTGTGCTATACTAATTGCATACATCAATAACTATTGGTGCTTTACATGAACACAAGTTGCATGTTACATCCTAGTTGACCTAATTATGCATAACTTGTTTAATCATCATTATACCTCAACATGTGATTTCCTTATTCATTCAATGACATTTGCACATATCAATACATGGTGTATTTTCTGACCTCATTCCATTCTCATATCATATGGCCATTCATTTGACTTCTAAATGCTATTCTTTTGTTTTGCAAACAACTTAGAAGTAGACATTTACTCTTGCCATAGTTTGTAATTGTGTAACTTCTCTTAATCCTTTAACATAGATAGGGATTAACCAAGTTTACCTACCAACCTAACCATTGTTTTCATGTATGTTTCATTGTGCCTTTTCCCTTTGTTATTACTAACTCGTTTGTTGACTTGTGCAAGGTATTTCAAGAGAGCTTTCAATTGCGGTTTGGTTGCTTTATTCCACTTTATGCTGTGAATTAATTCCACTTTTAACACTTTTTGGTTATTGATGTTAGCTTGCTCGAGGTTTTCAGGTGATTATATCTTGCACGCGTTGCTACGGATTGTTATCCGTTCGGTATTACTCTTCATCCTTTTACTAATTCCACACTTTTTTCTTTTGATACCATGAGAAGTAGGATTGGAGTTCCGACCGTTTCTTTTTGGCGGGAATTTTTCTGGAAATTCCTCAAAGGAGGCTCTGTATGTGTGTGTTTACTTTTGTGCCAAAGACCTCAAAGAGGCGACCCATTCCCCATTTCCTCGAAAAGTCCTCAAAGAAGGCATTAGGAGGAATGAGAGTCCGCAATCGACTCCCGCCATTTCTAGTCCCAATTCGTTCATAGCTCGCATTTCATGTTGATGCTTTAAACATAGCTTACTCTTGTTATTGAGTCGGTCAAGTGGAAAACGGTTTTGCAATCAAACCCCCACACCTTGTCTATAGCTCGCATTGACCGATGCTGATGCTTATGTGATCTGATTCACATCTTCCCCTTCCTTACTCTGCTTTCCATGGTTCTCGATACCATTAGGTGAGTACCCCTATTTCCCATAGCTAGCTTATTTGCCTCGGTTGATATGACCCCTTGGCTAAAGCTCCCCATTTTCTTACTTTGATTGTGTGACATTATTGTTGACTGACACTGTTTACTCTTTCGTTTGCTTTTAGTACCTTTTGTTTATGGATTGAGTTACATAATGTTTACTTGTCTATTCACATGATCCCGTAGGATTCCTAGCTCCACTTAATTTCTGATTAAGGTGAAGGTAGGAGAGACATTAGGATAGCAATCCACGCATGACAACATTAGTTAGACTCCCCTTTTGATCCTGACCTTAGGACCATTGATGCATGCTAACTTGTAGGACTGAGTTTCCCGTAGACCTCCCGTAAGTCTTGTCTCTCGCATCCGTGCGATCGGGATCCTGTTTCTATTTCTGTAGTAGTTTGAACTACGGATGCTCTGATTCCTCCTTCTTTTCAGATTGAGGATACTTAGGCACGAGATGCGATATCTCGACGAGCACACTAACAACTACCTTCCATTTTCTTTCAAACTTTGAGTCATCTCTTCTCTCTCTCTCAAAGAAAAGCTAAAACACTTAATGAATAAAGATGTGCTTTGTGTGCCATGAGCCTTAAGTACATAGTATACTTTGTTGTGCGAGGCGTGTGACTTGTTACGCAAAGTGTTCACTATGTCATACACTTTAACACTTTGCATATCGCAAACAAAAAAAGCAAAATACTTTCTTCTAAAAGAAAAAAACAAACAATCATCTTCTCTTCTCATCTCCCTCACTCCACTCATAAAGGATGCGTCATTTCCGTTCTACCGCAAATAGGTAAACGCGTAAGACTCCCACAACGAGCGGCAATACCTAAACTGCTAGAACGTGAACTTTGTCGTATTCCACTAAAAAACACAACAAAATCGACCCTGTTAGGTTGAACTACGACTGCTCTGACTTCCTCCTTCGCATTAGATTGAGGATACGTAGGCACGAGACGACGATGTCTTGGCGAGCAAACTTCCCCCACAATCCCGTAGTGCTCCGAACTATGTTGACTCTGACTTTCCCGCTCCCGAGGGAATACGTAGGCCTAAGACAATAATTTCCTATCGAGTCACTTCTTTTCTTTTTCCCCGTTTCTCCATTTCCCGTTCTTTTCCTTTCCAGTTAGTAGTCGAGCTTCAGATAACCTACACCCTTTGATCGATAACAACAAGCGTGGATCCCATCGAGTACGACGGACGCGAGGGGGTGCTAATACCTTCCTCTCGCGTAACCGACTCCCGAACCCAGGCTATGGTTGAGATGACCATTCCTTTCCCTTTGTTGAGGTTTTCTTCGATCGTTTCCTTTCCCTGCGTCGGGATAAATAACGTTTAATGGCGACTCTTCTGTTCCTTTCCGCCGGTTAATTTTCGCAGATACGACAGCTGGCGACTCTGCTGGGGATAGATTGACCTCTTGCTGGTCCATCCCCTATGCGAGTCAATCCTAACTCCTGTTTGTTTTAAATTTTAGGGTGTTTATCTGTTTGCTTTACTCGCTTTATTTATGGCATTGTTGCATGTTTACTGTTTTATTACATTTACTTGCTTTGCATTTACTATTGCCATATATTCTGTGCTAGACTGTGTTGGAATTTTTTGTTTGGTGGGCAGGGTGTTCCAAATGATGAGCCCAGTACCCAGGCTCGAGTGTATACCTAGGCTTTAGTGTGGGCTTTTGTTGGTACGCATGGCGTGTGACACGTGCTGCTGGCCTAAGCTCACAAACCAGATGAGATCTTTCTGAGGATGCTTGGTCATTACATGCGTATGTGGTGGCTAGGCGGTCCGAAGAGGATTGTCGATACCTGGTGACCATTTCCCGAGGACTCAGTTGAGGCACTCCTCCCAAGAGGTGTAATGGCAGACCAGAAATGGCAAACCCATTACGCTTCTTGATCCGAGGACTCGAAGCTGAGAACTTGCCATAGGATGACCTTTTTTTTTAGGGGGAATCAGTGGAGGCATGCCTCGATTGGCGATAATACTGTACCCAGAAGGATGAATGTATTATTGCTTCTCGACCTCAGTGGCAGAAACTGAGGATCCTTCGTTTAAGTACCCACATGTGAGAATGGGCGGGTGTTTACAGGTTTGCAGGTAACTGTAACCTTCATCCTACCCGGTATTCTGGTTTTCTCATCAGTGTGGACTTATCAGCCTGGTATTCTGGGATTCTGATTATGCCGATATTCTGGTATTATGGCATTCCAATTATTCCAGCATTCTGGTATTCTGATTATTCTGACATTCAGATTATGCCGATATTCTGGCATTATGGTATTCTGATTATTCAGATATTCTGGTATTCCGGTATTCTCTTCAGAGCCGACCTATGAACTTATTCAGTCATCAGCACAACAGTTATTCAGAATATATGGAAGCTTTGATCCCATGTCTGTTGCATTCATAACTTTGCATTGCATTTGCATCTTGCATCATTTTGCATATCTTTCTTCAGGCCAGAACAGTGAGCTCATCCATCCTTTGCCCTCGACCTGCAGTTGATTTCCTGACTTTCATATTGGACATGAATCAATATTTTAGGAAGAATCATGAACTCAGGGAACAGAATCAGTTTGTGACTAGGGCCAATGTTGAATTGATAAAGAATCAGTTGGATTAACTTATAGAGGCTATGGCCACCATGACAAGGGGAGAGGCCAATATTCAGAGAACTGGGAATGTCATTCCAACTCCGGTGAACAATGTTACTCAATCACAGCTTGTGTGAATCCCTGTTGAGGATCCGGTTATGCAAGAGCGTCTTATTGTCTGAGATGGACATTCATCTTCTCTTGATGCTGCAGACTATCAAAGTTTTGCCTTTTCTATGCCAGATTTCCAAGGGGTGGTTCCAAAGATGAAACCTAAGACACACGGTCTGTTGAGTTTGATGAAAGATATCGTGTATTAGACGAGAAGCTGAAAGCCCTGGAGAGGCGTGATACTCTTGATCTGAATGCTTCGAGCGTGTGTCTGGTACCCGGCCTTGTGTTGCCTGCGAGTTTCAAAACACCGAAGTTTGAGCAATACAAAGGAGATAGTTGTCTGAAGCAACATTTGGTAATGTTTTTCTGAAGAATGACCCCTTATGTCCACAATGACAAGCTTATGATTCACTATTTCCAAGACGGTCTAAGTGGGGCATCATTGTATTGGTATATATGCAGTTAGAGAGTGGTTGTATCCAATCGTGGTCAGGCCTAGCCAACACCTTTGTAAAGCAATACAGATATAATCTTGACATGGCTCCCAGCCGCGTGCATTTGCAAGGTTTATCTCAAGCGAATAATGAATCATGCAGAGGGTATGCTCAAAGACGGAGAGAGTTAGCTGCTCGTGTTCAACCACCACTTCTAGACAGAGAGTTGGTTGACCCGCTCATGGACACTTTGCAAGGCCCGTACTTCGATAAGATGATTGACAATGGGGCATATAAATTCTCTGACTTGGCAATAGTGGGAGAACGTATTGAGAGCCTGTTCAAATGTGTAAATATCCAAGACGCCTCAAAATTCCCAACCGGTGGAAATGAATCGGTTGTCAGTTTTCAAGAAGGATTGGAGGAAGAAAATAGTTCCATCTGGGAATCTCCGCCACCTCACCCTCGGTATTCAGGTATTTCGACTGTTCAGAGTCAATAATCTTCGGGGTCTTCGAATCAAATACCATTTTCTCCACAGGGACAGTATATTTCTCTGAATCAGGGACCTTCTCAGAATCAATGGTCATACCGTCATCAGCCGCGTCAGCACGCCTGACAAAGGCCAAGGAAGCCAGAGAGACATTTCACTCAATTGCCAATGTCGTAGAGTCAGATGTTGCCAGATTTGATCAAAGGTGGATTAATAGTGCCAAAGAAATTGAATCCAATACCTTTTCCATACCCACTAGGTTTTGATTCCAACGCCCGTTGTGACTACCATGCTGGGGCACAGGGGGATTCAACGGAAGACTGTAAGGTGCTCAAGAGCAAGGTTCAGACACTTCTTGACTCCAATATATTCTCATTCATGCCTCAGGGTATTCAGATCAATAATTCCCCTTCATCCAGTCAGGTGGGTTCATCAGTCCATGTTATGGAAGAAGTCACCGAGAGCAGTTTTGTAGATGATTATTAGATTGACTTCGACGAGCAATTCTGAATATGGCTAGCTCAGTGGCAAATCAAGCTTGGAAAGCCCAGTTCCTCGAAGCGGGTAATCATTATATCATATCATTTCTTTGCATTTGTAGTTTCTTTTCTGTTAAAGTGCAAACCCATTTGTAAAACTCATCTGTTTTTAATTGATAATGATAATGAAATGAATATGCATGTTTTAATTAAATCCAGTCGTGTTCACTCATACCTTTTTATCGATATCATATGCTTATTTAAGCAGAATCCGAGGGAGGATGACGAAATTGAAAGACGTAAAACTTCCGATTGTATGCTTTTGAACAAAGCCCTGTTAATGATGTACAGACATTATTTCAACTCCCTAAACACTTGAGACCTAAGGAAGATAATCCATCGTCAACCCCGTTGAGCCTAGTAGTATGAGTTTCTTTCTGAAAATGAAAAACCCTCAATCTTAACGTAGGGCAGGGTAGGTGTCAGTTAATTTGACGGTGCGTTCAAATTTCAAAAGGGAGTGTCCCGTTCGAGGATCAATTACATCTATGGTTATCCCTCACCAACTGAAGAGTGAGGCAGTCGCAACCCTTTCAACAAGTCAGACAAAATAGTGTCACACAATTCGTTCAAAAGAATAAAAGAATCAAAAGAAAAAGAAAAAAAGAAAGCCCGCTAAGTCGAAACTTGAAAACAAGTGACTTAGGCAAAAGTTAGGGCATCCCGCTGGACATCAAAATCGAAAGATTCAAAAAGAATCAGCCCAGGCAAAAATCAGGGAAATCAAAAAAAGGCAAAAGAGCGAAAAACGAAAAGGATTACAAAAGAAAATCCTCGATAAAGAACAAGTCGTGTGACTGCAAACACCAAAGACAAAAAGGGTGACTGTCACTCTAAGAACTGTGTGGGTACCTTCTATCCTCCTACCATTCATTAAACTTTTTGAAAGGTGAACGCCTGTGTCGAATTGTCTGAGCGTAGGATTGGAGAACATCAAGGAGAATAGGTGGGTTAAAACAAAACTTTGAGCCTTATATCCTTTCTTTCTTAAACCGCAAACCAGGCCACGTTACAACCTTTAAAAGACCTAATTGAAGCAGGGTTGTCTCAAAAGCATACTTCGGTTAAAATCACGTCAGATCTGACTCCTAAACGGATTTTTCTTACCATTCATGTTGGTATCGATG
The DNA here is from genome assembly GCA_022829125.1 of Lathyrus tuberosus. NCBI lineage: Eukaryota > Viridiplantae > Streptophyta > Magnoliopsida > Fabales > Fabaceae > Lathyrus > Lathyrus tuberosus. Next base: position 516,392 of record JALAZF010000484.1, read on the forward strand.
TGACAGTCTGAACATTGATTCATTCACTATATGTCACGACATCATTCCAGTGAACACTTGGATTTCAAAACTGTCATATGCATTGCATCAAAATTATCATTTTCAAAACAGTCAGTTTTACTTGCGAGTAAGTACTTGATATCAGGAGAGTTTCTACAATGGAAAGATTGAGATAAGATGCAAACGCCAGAAGTCTCCATTGAGCAGGGGCAAGTCATCTAGTGATCACGCCAGGAGGGCAGGCCATTCCAAGATTCAGCTAATCAGGAGCAGTCACGTCGAGAAATCTCTTCAAGTTCAGCCAATCTGGGGCAATCTGTAATACCCCAAAATTTTCCCTCTCATTTTTCATATCATTTAGCATGTGCTTTCATTGCATTGCATTGCATTTAAGTCATAGAAAAATAAAGCATTCATCTTTGCATTCAACATAGGGCATGTGATCAGTGGTTTTCAGATATGGGTCCATCCAAAGCAAAAGAATAAGAGCCAAGGGTCTCCCAACAAGCATCAAGGGTCTCTTATATCATAGGACATCTCATTTAATCCCATAAGTCATTGGAAGATGGGAATTCATCAGAAGATTAGGCAGTGCATCATCTCCTAGCAAAAGCAGTCAAAATTAGGGTTTTGGATTCAAGCAGGCTCCCGAAGAAATTTTGGTTCAAACTTGATCTCAATGTTTTCTACATGATATCAAGTATCTAAGGATGGAATATTGCTCATTGGTTCATTTCAGAAGGGTTTCAATTGGTCAGTTGATTGAAAATCAGTACAATTTGGGAAAAGTCAATCAGGCTGAGGAAAAAGTCAACTCTTGGTCTTTTGAGGTCAAATTCCTACTTTTTAAATCTATGGTGTTCAATGGTCCAAAATTGATCAAGAAATGGTGGAAGTTTCATCAAAAATCAAGAAAATCAAAAGTTTCCCAAATTGGAGGAATTAGGGATTCCAATTTTAGTAACTTTGGTCAAGTTCGACCCTTCACTTTAAGCTAGGATTTCTTCATTTCCATGATTCAATTCAAAATTCCACCAGGCCTATTCAAAAGTTCATCAAGAGAGCTTCAATTCTATAGCAAGAATGCTCAAAATGGATAAAGGATGAAGAAGATATGAGCCATTTAAGTTGAGCAAAACTAGGTCATTTATGTAGAATTAGGATAAGGATAAGAGCATGTTCTCATAGCCACTCCGGAAGTGACATGTCTCACCACGGTGGACACTTGTCACCGTCCGGTCAGATCTCCTTTGCCACCATGCGTGTGCTTCCACCGTTATTATCGTGTACCTACGTGTTTAAGCCCTTGGATTGATCCCAAACGTCAGATCCCATGGCCTAGATTAAGTGCTCGTCAACAAGGACTCACCGTGCGCCCCAGGCCCAAAGCTCCTTGGGCCTTGTCTAAGTTGCTATCCCCCCCTTGTTCTGGGCCTATAAGAAAATGAACTGAATAATTGCTACTGCTACACTCCTTAGGCTTTGTTCATTGTTTTTTTTAATTTCTTTTTGATATATGTTTGGAATTCTATTTCTAAAAATAGCAAAACTATGAGGAAAATTACTAATAAATTCAGGTGTGTACCTGAAGATGTCAATTAATTTTCCTTGATTTTTAATCCCACTTTTGAATTGTTTTGGCATTTTTTCTTGAATTTACTTTGAAATGTATTCTTATGTTCATAGTTATGCCATATGCTTCATAAATGATTTTTCTTAGCTAGTTGTGAACTGAAATTTTGTACCTAATTGAATACTTGAGTTTGGCACATATTGAGGGACTTTTTCCATTTTTTTGAGATTTTTTAGGCCATTTTTATGTATGCTTTTGAGGTGATTCTTTGAATGCCTTAGGATTGAGAGTTTATGCAATATTTGAAGTAGTTTGATTTTGGTGTGTTTAGTCATTGACTTTATCTAGTTATGTTTCAAATTGTAGCGCGAATTTTTGCGTGGTTGCGAAGCACTATCGCTTTGGGGTACTACAGTTCGATTCATTTTTTATCCTATTGAAGCTGATTAAGGAAGGGAAATAGAAGTCTCCAATTAACCCTGCTTGCATACTGAGTTTGAACAGCGGTCTGTTAGGTTACAGATGCTATTAAGATTGTGGGTCTCTCTTAGGTTATTTTGTTAAAAAAAATAGAGTGTCTGGACTATTTGTGAGGTAAGATGTTAATGTGTTTAGATTTGATGCTTTTGGGTTGATTTGGCGGAGATACTGGGTTTTGGGTTTTTGATTAGTATGCTCGCTAAGATTTTTCCAATCTTATGCCTACGTATTCCCTTTTGACAAAACAGAGAAATCAGAGCGATCATAGTTCCTCCTATTTTATGGGAGGAAAAAAAGGTTGTTTTGGTGTCTTGTTCAAAGCCCAAGACGTGAAGCTAAATGTGGTTTGTATCTTGTTCAAAGCCCAAGATGTGAAGCTGAGGGGTTTATTGATGAGAGAGAATTTGTCATCTCTAAAAGGGGATATTTGTTTGTTTGTCACAACTGTTGGGTGACTGGCTATAAAGGAGAATTACTTTAACTGGGATATGTGAATCCAACAATGCCATAATTTCCTTTATAGGGGATTTTTAACCTGAAGGAGAAGACTTTAACTCAGTTTAGAGCAATGTCATCTTTCCTTAGGAATTTCTCATGCTAAAAGAGGGACAGTGGCGTGGATGTAAATAATCCAGAGGCTTGCCGCTTACAGCAATTTAGATGAAGGAAAATGAGTTGTTGATGTTTGTATACTGTGAGCGAGGCACATATTTTGATGTTAACAGGTTGATTGACTCAACCGGGGTTTTCTTATACAAAGCCTAAGAGGAGGCTATTGACCCAACAAGAGGGTGCATTTATGTGTCTCGTACGAAGCCCGAGAGAGAGGCTAAAAGGGTTGACTCAACAATAGATTGTTTTTATGTGTCTTGTACAAAGCCCAAGACGGAGGCTAAAAGGTTTTGACTCAACATGAGAGTCTTTTATACTCAATAAGAGAGTGATTTTGTATCTCGTACGAAGCCCGAGATGGAGGCTAAAAGGGGAGTGACTCAGCAAGAGAGTCTTTTATACTCAATAAGAGAGTGTGAAAAGGTTAGCTCCGCGGGGGAGAATCATTGTACAAAGCCTAAGAGGAGGCTACTGTGCTGGTGACTGTTTCAGTTTAGTGACAGGTCTTGTATGTTGGATAAAAGAGAAAATCAGTTCTTATGAAGGGAACTATTAAAGGTATTGTTGTGCTTTGGAATTGATCAGAGGATCAGGGTTATTTCCTATTCTTTAAGGAAATGGGAAATCCAAAGGGTATTGAGACTGTCTAAGTCTACTGGTGTTTTGAGAAATCGATTCTCGGGTAGTGAAATGATCTTTGTATGATGCCCAAGAGAAGGCTGGTATGTTAAGGGATGAAGGTCAACCCATTAACAGGTCTGACACTTGACTCAGAAAGATAGCTCTAGCAAATTAATGACTAGGTTTTGTTCCTATACCTGTAAAGGTCTCTGGGTCCTTGTACTAAGCCCAAGAGAAGGCATGAGAGCTTTTAAGAAGCCGAAGGGTCCTTGTACAATGCCCAAGAGGAGGCGGGGATGCTTTTAAGAAGCCTGTGGGTCCCCAAACCCCGAGAAGTTCAAGACATGCCATTCACCGAGAATAGATCAAGCCAGGAAAGTCCGAGAATTTGGAAGAAACTCAAGAGATGCCATTCACGGAGAAAAGATCATCCCTGGGGAGTAGAGTCTCTTTGACAATTTCTAAGGGTGAAAGTTTGAGAAAGGGTTCACTGAGAATGCTGCCTTTCACGTCTCCATATTGTTTAACCCCAAGAGGAGGAAAGACTGTGTCTGGTAATCCTATGGGGATCTAGTTTTGTTTGTATTTAAGAGTGACCAACATGGCTTTACCTAGTGCTAGACGTAGTTGTCAGGGAAAACTCTAAATAACTATACTAGTATTACACAGTGGATATTTGACAAGTATATAAAAGTTTGTGAAATAAGACTTATAGTGAGCAGCCCCACAATACAGTTATATATATATGAAAGTGGATAAAGAAAGCGGATAAACACTTACTCGGTTGTAGAGCTTCCATGTTGTTTGGTTAGTTGTTCAACAAAGAAAGCTTTGATAACAATATTATATTCAAAATCAAAGGAGAAAGTGCTTTGAAAAGATTGTCGGGGCTTACAGCTCAAGGAGAGGCCTAAGGTTTTATCAGTGATTGCATTGTTGTTCTGAAATTGTACAGGGACTTATACAAGTGACTGAGGCCCAAAAAGGTTTTCTGTACAAAGGGATGGGTCTTACACTCTCTCAAGAGGCCCAAAGGTGTTTAAAGAAAAAGAATGGGGCTTATAACATGAGGGTAGGCCCAGATGATTTGTTTTTTGAAAATGGCGATCGCACCGAGGTTTCTTTACCGTACTGGGTCTTATACAATACATTGAGGCCCAAAAAATTTTGGTTAAAAAAGGGGTTGGGTCTTACACTCTATTAGAGGTCCAATGATTTATTTTTGTACAAGTGGTGGGGCTTACAGCTTAAGGAGAGGCCCAGATGATTTTGCTAAAAAAAGGCGACGATCGCGCCGTTGTTTTTGAAAATACAGTGGGACTTATACAATGACTGAGGCCCAAAAAGTGGGGTATTTACAATGGGGATGGGTCTTACACTCTAATAGAGGCCCAAAGTGTTTGAAAAATGACGATCGCGCCGAGATTTCTTTAATGTATTGGGACTTATACAATGCACTGAGGCCCAAAAAAGTTTTCATTTACATGGGATGGGTCTTACACTCTCTCAAGAGGCCCAAAAAGTTATTTTTTTGTACAAGTGATGGGGCTTACAACTCAAGGAGAGGCCCAGTTGATTTTGTTACAAAGGCGACGATCGCGCCGAACTTTTGAAAACACAGTGGGTCTTATACAATAACCGAGGCCCAAAAATTATTTATTTACAAAAGGGTTGAGTCTTACACTCTATTAGAGGCCCAAAGTGTTTGAAAAAGTTTGATGAGGGTTGAATTAATCAAAAACCCTAATTTGTTTTCAAAAATGTATTTTAATTGAATAAAAGTTCAATTAAAATGATCAAAATTCTTAAACATGTGTGGAAACAAATTGTGATCTTGGATTAATGTTTCAAACATCATGTTTCTATCCACAAAATGATCGGAAATCACTAAAATTTGAAAAATCAAGAGGGAGAAAATATTTTAAATGTCAAAAAATAATTAAAATATTAATTCTTTACAAAAATATCAAGTATATGAAATAAATAATATTTTTGGGATTTTTTGGTAAAATAAAATATTTTAATATTTTTGTGAATTATCAAAAAAAGAATCAACTCAAAATCATTAAAATTCAGAGAGAAATTAATTTTTGAATCAATTAAATAAAATCACAAAATTCAAATATTTGAATTTTAAAAAAGGGCGCCAAGAACATGGCAAGAACACGCGCCACCCTCTGTTTATGCAGATTTGCGTTTTCTATCCAATCTCACTGAATACTTGATGATAACATGCAATCTACATATCAATCTACTCGTTTTCACCTCACGATCATGTCTATGGTATTTAATTTCATTTATTTTAAGCATGGAATAAGAAATCAAAGAGAAACCTCAAGAACCCTAAAACTTGCATGAAGGCTCAGAAATTCCATACACGATTCAACAAAGAAATTGATTGAGGGTAAACACTCTATGCATGTTTATGAACATATGGCCAAATTATTGTGTAGCAAAAAATGCATGGATCATAGAGTTACAAGAGCTCATGCTTACCTCTTGCAGCTGGTGATCGTGTTTTGTGTTAGAGGTGTTACAGCTTGGTTCCAAGGATATGGACAGCTTCCCTAGGTGCTATATAGTGTGTCTGGGTGCTTGGAGTGAATTGAATTGAGTTGAAACTTGATTTGGCACCTCAACTGCAAATCTGTCAAAGGCTTGTGCAGATGGCTGGTGATTTTGAGAATCTGGTGTTCCAGATGTTATGTGAGTGTTAGGATCACTTCTATATGATGTTTATGAGGTGTGTGTGTGATTGGTTTGGTTGGAATAGCTCTCAAACTCAAAACCCGATAATGACTTGCTTTGGAAGGCAATTTTGGAGTGAAGGAAGAGATTTTGAGGAAAGCATCTGTTTGATGGCTTTGGTGTACTCAAACTAATCACAAATGAGCTCTATTTATAGTTGAGCAAGTTTGTTTTGCAAGCAATAGTGAATGGAAACTGCTGCAGAGGTTTGACCAATATTGATCAATGAGAATCCAAGTCTCCTCTAGCCATTGACTAGAGGTTAGGGCACAAGCTGCTGGTTCCCTTGGTCTTGGATAAGTCTTGACTGAATTTAGTTGGAAATGGCTCAGTCCATGCCACCTTGGTGCATCCATTGAATGCTCCAAAACAAAATTGGAGTCTTGTCCCTCTTTTAGGCATTTCTAGGTTTGGCATGCTACTTTTGGTTCCAAAGACTTGGGAGGCTGATGGATCAGGGTTTGTCCCTCCTTGGTCTCCCCTTGAGGTGTTCAGATGGATAGAGTTGCTTGCCCTTTGCAAAATTTGAGCAAATCGAGCAAAACTCCCAAATCTGCCTTGCCATGACAGTTTGCAGCAAGACATATTGGCATTGTCATATCTCATGGCTCAAGTGAACTTTGATGGAGTTCTTGGCCATTTTGGAAAGCCCTCATATGATACAACAACTATTTGATCATAATTGGTTTTGATACCTTTTTGATCCAAGTGAAAAATGCCCCTACATTTGGAAAAAGTGACGCAGATTGTGACTTAGTGAAAATTTCACTAAGTGTTGGAAAAAAGTGACATTTTCACTTTTTGTGATTTTGATCATTCCATAACTTAAAATCCATGAGGAATTGGAATGAGTTGTGTTTGAAGCTTTTGTACAGGGCCATGAGAGCTACAAATCCAGCTTTGGATGGGGAAAAATGGCCTTGTGGTTTAGGAGTTATGATCCTCCAAAGTTGGTACCCTAGCCACTTTGTTTCATAACTTAGAAAAATTTCAAAGTTTTTATGGTTACCCCTTTTACAAGTTATCCAACTTTTCTTGATTTTTCTTGATGAATGATGATTCCAATCACACATTAACATCATTTTAGGGTCAAAGAACCATGATTGTGAAAAATCTCAAAAAGTCAAAGTTGACTTTTGTGCATAGTTCACTTTTATCAGATGAATTCCAAACTGTGCGATCCTCTATGAAATCAAGTCCTTGACATGAATCAAACTTGATGGATTGATTTCATAGGTGTTATAGGGTGTATTGAATCATGTCCTAGGGTTTGGGAGCATGTCCTGGTCAAAAGTCAAAGGTACAGTTGACTTTTTCTGCGAAACCCTAACTGTGGTTCTGATGAACCTGAAACTTAGGAACCAAGCTTCTTGGATCAATCCATTGTTGAAAATGGATCAAGGTGGTTTATTAGAGACCCTCAAATCCTCTCTTGAGGTCTTGGCTCATGATTTATCCCAAAAGTCAACTTAGGGGTGGATTAGGTCAAGAAACCCTAATCCCTGATTTTTGACGAATGCATCCCCTGAGGCCAAATTGACTTGATGATTGGGTCCATGATGTCCCATGGAGCATATTAGGTTATGATTTGAAGCACTGGCTCATGCCCAGAGGAAAATTTCCATCTGGAGGCCCTGGTCGACCAAATCCTAATTTGGTGACACTAGCAATCTTAAGGCTTAATCCACCTGGAATGCTGCAACATTGTGCTTGAATCTTGCTGTGGGAGTCCTCTTGATCCATTGTGGATGTTTGAGAGGTTAGACAAGTTGAAGATCATGTCAATTCTTGATTGATCATTTGTCTAAGGCTCAGAGAGGGCTTGAAACCCTAATTTTTTATAGTAGTGAATGCTCACCCATCTTTGGGGAGATTGATGAGGCATGCTGGTTCATCCATATTGTGATGATCATTTTCACAATGATGGGGAATCTTAGTGGTCAAAATTTGGGGTATGACAGATGCTCCTATTTAATCTTCTTGGACCCGAAGGTGTGAATGGCGAAGGTATTCGGGCATTCGGGGTGCAAGATGATTAAATATCGGAATACCCGAAATTTTGATAGTGGTTATGAATGGTAGCTTACGCATTCATCTTCTTTTGCTAAGCAATGGTGCTTAGAAAAGGTAAAAACTTCCCCTCGATCCTGGTCTTCAGCCAAGGAACTGGTCTCAGTTTCTGATGTAAACTTCCCCTCGATCCTGGTTTTCTACGAAGGAGCTGGTCTCAGTTTCTGATATAAACTTCCCCTCGATCCTGGTTTCCTACCAAGGAACTGGTCTTAGTTTCTGATATAAACTTCCCCTCGATCCCGGTTTCCTACCAGGGAACTGGTCTCAGTTTCTTTTGTCAATAAACTTCTTCACAAGGGACGCTGTTCGTAGCGGTTTTCCTCAAACTTCTCGCCGAATTTTCCTGGAGAGATGCCATTTGATAGAAAAAAAATTTATGTCAGACTTGCTGGGGAACTTATTTGTCTGAATTGTAAAGGGGTACAAACTTCTCTGTTGGAGATGCCATTTGTTGACTCTATCTGGGGAAAACGAGTCTATTGAGAGACTGCTTTCGCTTGGGGATATTACATCATACTTTTCTCGGAGATCTTCTCGGAGAAATGCCATATGATGTGATCCAATTTTGAGGTGCTGATGACCTTTTCGTCAGCGGATTTTTCAGAGAAAAACTGCGTATTGTCGAATCTCTGATTAAGAGGATTTCTCTGGGGATTTTCCTTAATCTGGGAAAGCGAAAATATCATCTTCAATGGCGAAGAGTGACGTTTGTCGAAAGTATTCTTGCTTTTCATAGGTTCAAGTTATCAAAGTGGTCAAGGGCCAACTCTAATCCAGAAATAAACTGGAGGAGAGAGATTGTTCAGATGCAACATTTCCTGACGAGGAAAGAACTGACAACTCGATTGTGAAGACTTTTATCACTAGGGGACAAGACCGACTAAAGTGATAGTGATGCAATATGGATATGAATGTAAATCAATAATGCATGATGCATGTATGTATATGCTGACAAAACTGACACGACATACAGACTAGTAGATGAACACGACTGGATACTCGGCCACAGTGGGAATAAAAAGTATCGCTGGTTCAAGATAGCAATTCTGCCTTGCTTAGGAGAAGTAGTCCCTGTGGGGGAACAACCGTTGATCGGGCTTAGGAGGTAAAAACTTTGTCGGGGGGTGTCATATGAAACATGGTCTCTGACATAACTGATCCTTCATTCAGGCGCACTGGTTTAAAAGGAGTACTTTGATTTTGCACTTTGAGGTTCGATTACTTCTGGAGAAGCGATCGAAGTTCTTTCGATGTTCAACAGTCAAAATAAATTGCCATCTTTATTTTAAGAGCAGAAAAAAATTTGATAGGTAAATTCATTTTTGTTTTATTTCAAGAATCGTTGATCATGTTAAAATGTCGTTCTATAAAGCTAAAACAAATAAGAATTGCAAACAAAAGCACAAGGGCTCAAATTTTATTGATAGGATGGAAATCAGCCAAACGCGTGATTCCATAGAGTATTTACAAAGTTTAGAAAATGGTAATTAAAGGTAAAAGGGCTATATTGAAACATAACGACCACTGTCCTTCTACCAACTTTGAATTTGGGGCATCCTGAGCTTCTGTCGAAGATGACCTTAACTGGAGTTTTCTGATGGATGGCAGGACTGCTACTAGGGGATTTGCCCCTGTTGGACGTAGTTACTTGCCATTATCCCTAACTTTTACCTGGATTGTACTTTGAGATTTCCAATCCACCGGGATAATTTTTTGATTGTGTCTCTAATTTTTGCCTGGACCGCCCTTTCGGGTTTTTAATCCACCGAGACATTTTTTTCTCTTCTTCTTTTTTTATTTATTTAGGCGAAGTATTTCTTGACTACGTCAACATTTGTGGGGTAGGCAAATTCCTCTCCTTCCATGGTTGCAAGTCTCAAGGCACCGCCTGAGAAAGCTTTCTTGACCACATAGGGGCTGTCATAATTCGGAGTCCATTTGCCCCGGGAATCAGCGAGAAATGATTGTATCTTCTTGAGCACAAGTTCTCCTTTTCTGAAGACACGAGGTCGAACCTTTTTGTCGAACGCCTTCTTCATTCTTTGCTGATACAATTGACCGTGGCATAGTGCCGTGATTCGCTTTTCTTCGATCAGGTTCAGTTTATCGTGTCTACTTTGACACAATTCAACCTCTGTTAGCTTAGCTTCCATCAATACCCAGATTGATGGGATCTCTACTTCGATGGGGAGCACTGCCTCCATGCCATATAATAGAGAGAAAGGGGTTGCCCCTGTTGAAGTGTGGACAGATGTACGGTAACCGTGAAGAGCAAAGGGTAACATCTCGTGCCAATCTTTGTAGGTTACAACCATCTTTTGAATAATCTTCTTGATGTTCTTGTTAGCCGCTGCTACCGCCCCGTTCATCTTGGGTCGGTAGGGAGATGAGTTATGGTGTTCGATCTTGAACTCTGTGCACAACTCCCTCATCATCTTATTATTCAAGTTAGATCCATTATCAGTAATGATCTGGCTCGAAACACCATAACGGCAGATGATATTGTTTTTGATAAAATGGACCACGACTTATCGGTTTACCTTGGCGTATGATGCTGCTTCAACCCACTTGGTGAAATAGTCAATGGCTACCAGGATGAACCGATGTCCGTTTGAAGCCTTGGGCTCAATCATGCCAATCATGTAGATTCCCCATATGGAAAAAGGCCATGGGGAAGAAAGAACTTTGAGATGTGTTGGCGGTACATGGATTTTGTCGGAGTATATTTGACACTTGTGACACTTCCTCATGTACTTGTAGCAGTCGGATTCCATTGTTAACCAATAGTACCCTGCCCTTAGAATTTTTCTCGCCATAGTGTGTCCATTGGCATGAGTGCCAAAGGATCCTTCATGAATTTCTGTCATCAGCATGTTTGCTTCTGGTCTGTCTACACATCGAAGCAAGACCATGTCAAAGTTTCTCTTATAGAGTGTATCGCCGCTCAGGAAGAAGCTGCCTGCTATCCTTCTGAGGGTTTTTCTGTCTTTTCTTAGTTCCCCAGGTGGGTACTCTTATTTCTGAAGTAAGCATTTGATATCGTGATACCAAGGTTTGTCATCTATGACTGCTTCAATCGCGAAGATGTAAGCGGGCCGTTCAAGGCGCATTATGTTGATCTTAGGTAAGTTGGTCCATTGACCTACACTAATCATGGAAGAGAGGGTGGCTAATGCATCAGCCATGTGATTCTCATCACGAGGGATATGATGAAACTCGATTCGGTTGAAGAAAGGTAACAACCTTCTTGCATAATCTTTGTAAGGAATCAATACGGATTGATATGTGTTCCAATCTCCTTTGATTTGATTGATAACCAGGGTTGAGTCGCCATATACATCCAAGTTCTTGATCCTTAAGTCCAGTACCTTACCAAAAGATTGTGAAATCTTAGCGAGCATACCAATCAAAAACTCTAAGTACCTTTATACCAATCAAAAACCCTAGGTCCAGTACCTTACCAAAAACATCGAAAAAACCCGAACATCAACAAAAACTCACTCACTCACTCATACTTCCCAAGAAACTTTCCCAACCCATTAACAGATAAACACCATCAAGTATAAAGCGAAACCTAAATCTAATATCCTGTGGATAACCACATATAGGATGGGTAATTGAAAACTCCCCATTGTATAACCTGACCCCGAACTCCCCGAATCTCTTTAAGCGTTTGTTCACTTAAACATTCGCGTGCAAGGTTAGTTTTAGATAGCTTCCCTTTCCCTTCCAGCTTCACGGGATAAATAAGAAATCAGAAAGTAGCACCCCACTCCTCCTCATTACGGTGAGGAGAAAAACCAGCGATAAGGTGGTCGCGTCACCGACAAAAATCGCTCGCTACAGAAAAATGGCGACTCTGCTGGGGACTCATTGATTGTATAGGACTAGGTTATAGCTCTTAAGAGGTCTAGGATGTTAGTTTTAGGAATGAATATATATTTCGCTTTTCCTAATTGATATCCGTGTTTATTTTTCTGCTAATGGGACTGCGGGTGATGCTGCATCTGGAAAGTTTGAGTGACACCTAAGATAAGTGATGGCACTAGACGGGTAATCTTACAGGGAGTGACTCCCAAATAAGAGACCCCGGTCGACCATCGGATCAGTGGAGACACCCTTTGCGGATTCAATGCCTATACGACTTCGGTTGTTGAAAGCAGATTGTTCGATTGTGGTTGTCCATGAAACTGAGGATTTAGTAGGCTGAGACCTTAGTACTATTTTGTAGTGCGGAAGCTATTGGAAATAGTTATCATGCGATACTACCCTCATTTGAGATTACTCTAAGATACTGCAGCTCGCTCGGGTGAACCAGGCTGTTGTTGTTATCCCAAGAGGGGTCAATGATTTTGAGGACAGGTACAAAAAATAAACAGTACAACCTTTGGGGATGGGTAGAGCCATGACTTCATGACACCGAACCTTTGACCCCATGTTTTTTTTATGTTTTTGTGTGCTACATTTATGCATTCATTTCATTAAAAAACATTAACAAAAAAAAAATCTTCTCTTCTAGTCTCTTTTTTTCAAATTAAACTAAGACAATGATTGCAAATGTCAGAGAAAGATTGCGTTATGGAGTTCGGTAGGAGGAAGACTCACAAGTACACCTTCAAGGTTCCAAAACTAGGGGATTTGAGAAGGTTGGCAAGGATGATCACCAACCCTGATGCTTTCAGAGCTAAATATGGAGGATTGTTGTCCCTGTTAAGGGTCCATGTAATCGAAGGAATCCTGGCTACGCTCATTCAGTTCTATGATCCGGTCTATCACTGTTTCACATTCCCGGATTATCAGCTCGTACCAACGCTGGAGGAGTACTCTCACCTGATTGATTTACCCATTACTAACTAAGCTCCCTTTTTTGGACTGGAAGAAATTCCAAAGGATCAAACCATTGCAAGAGAAATTTATTTGGACGAGTCAGAAGTCAAGACTCACATGACCACTAAGGGTGGAATCCAAGGTTTACCAGCCAAGTTTTTGATAAAGAAAGCTCTGTACTTTGCTAGTATAGGGAACATGACTGCTTTCGAGAGCATCTTTGTCTTACTCACCTACAAGTTATTTCTGTTTCCTAACATTGATGACTTTGTTGATATCAATGCCATTAAGATTTTTCTGATTGGAAACCGCGTACCGACCTTGCTCGCAGATGCTTATCATTCTGTACACTTAAGGAATTTGTATAGCGGGGGAATGATCACATGATGTGTACCCCTGCAATACAAATGGTTTACTTTCCACTTGCCCAAGTCTGCCGCTTTTTGGGATCAAAAGAGTGCTCTACGTTGGTCACAGAGAATCATGTCTCTTACCAACTCTGACATCGACTGGTACAATCGGATCTATGACGAGATAAGAATCATTGACCGTTGTGGAAACTTCCCTAATGTACCCCTCATAGGAACTAAAGGAGGAATCAATTATCATCCCGTTTTAGCTCGTCGTCAATTTGGATACCCGATGAGACATGTCCCGTGTAATGTTCATACGGAAGGTCTTTTCTTCAAGGAAGGAGAAAATGACAGGGCACTAAAGACAGAAATAGTGCATGCCTGGAAACATGTTCATAGGAAAGGAAGAGAGTCTCTAGGAAAACCAGACTGTGTCTCTGTGGAACCTTATCTCCACTGGGTACAAACAAGAGCTCTCAAGCTGAGGATGCCTTACCCTCGTCAAGAAGTTCTTCCGTTAAAGGAATCCTTCCTTTATTTTATGTCAGATACGGAAAAACTTCAGGTTACTCTCAACAAAGTTCAACAGGAGAAGAGGTCTTGGAAAAACAAGTACCGTATTCTCAATGTGGAGTGTACCAAAATACAACAACTGTTAAAAGAAAAAGATGCTCTGATCGAGATTTTAGAGCAACATGCTGTAGAAAATCAAGAAGACCAAAGGAATTTGCTCGCTCCTTTCACATGGCAAAGGAATGACAACCCGACAACGGCTCAAGAGCCCCGGTCAAAGAAAAAAAAAGCACCAGAACCAGCACCTGAGCCCTCCTCAGAGAGGACTCAGGATCCATAAGTTTAGAATTTTCCTTTTACAACACTTTGTAAATTACTTTATTTCCATTTCCGCAATCTTTGAATTCAATAAAGCGGGGTTTTCCCCATAGTTTGGTATTTGCAATCCAATTGTCGAAGTTTCTTTTGATTAAACAAAAAAATATATAATATAATCATTGCATATCATTCATCATTCTCACATAAGCATTCTTCTTATCTACGAATCTCACGTTTGTGTCTCGATTCTAGAGTCAAATTGTCTCATTCGTACAATACTCAGGACAATCAACAGAAAAAGATGGATAATCTCGAGGAAGAGAACAAAGAGTTGAGAAATGAACTCGATGCTCTGAAAGAAGATTTGATGAAACTTCATAATGACATGCAAGCTCTGGAAGCAGCTCAGATTCAAAGGACTGTGATCTCGGAGATCACATCGATGCCCATAGTGGAAAAGTATGATCCTCGGTATAACATGCCTATTAACTATATCCCAGAAGGATATATTCTGCCGATCACTGAAGATCCGAAAACTGCAGCAGGAACCGCTAGACCTGGAGGTTACAAACTACGGGAAAGCGAAGATGCCAGGGGCATGACAGCAACTCCTGAAGGTTGCAAACTTCGGGAAGCACTAAGAGTCACTATCGTAGTGACTATACCACCACCCGTGGTACACACTGTCCCGGAAGGGCAGATTCCACAGATACCTTCTGTTGGAAACGAAAGTATGGACGATAAAATGAGGGAATTCCAGGAACAGTTCCTGGAGATGTAGAAGGAATTGCAAGCCATTCACGGTCAGGATCTATTTGGAAAGGACGCCGCAGACCTTTGTTTAGTCCCAAATGTGAAAGTTCCGCACAAATTTAAGGTGCCCGAATTTGAAAAGTACAAGGGTAACTCTTGCCCTCAAAGCCATTTGGTGATGTACACTCGGAGGATGTCAACTCAAACAGAGAACCAACAGCTACTGATCCACTATTTCCAAGATAGTTTAACCGGTGCCGCACTCAAATGGTACATGGTTTTAAACCGTACTAAGATCGTCACTTTCAGAGATCTTGGCATTGCCTTCGTTCAACAATATAAATATAACCTGGACATGGCACCAGACAGAGATCAACTCAGAGCCATGTCGCAGAAGGACAAGGAAACCTTTAAGGAATATGCTCAGAGATGGCGTGAAATTTCTGCTCAGATTTGTCCACCTCTTGAGGAAAAAGAGATGACAAAGATCTTCTTAAAAACCTTGAGCTTATTTTACTACGATAGAATGGTCGCCAGTGCGCCCAACGATTTCACTTAGATGGTAGGCATGGGAGTTCGTCTTGAAGAAGTAGTTTGAGAAGGACGTCTGGTCAAAGATGCTGGACCATCAAGCAGTACCAAAATATATGGTAGTGCTCTCCCTAAGAAAAAAAGCAAGATATTGATAATATCTCTCTCGGAAAGCAAAGGCGACGGTACCAACCAGTAGCAGCTGTAACTCCTACTATCAACCCTGCGCCTGTTCCTACGTATCAACCTTAGGTTGCTCAAAGCCAACCGAATCAACAACAATATCAACAAAGGACACAACAGCCTCTTCAGCAGGCTCATCCTCCGTACAACAACAACCGTACAACGCGGCCACTAGGGTTCGACCCTATACCAATGTTGTATGCAGAACTGTTTCCGCTACTACTAGCCAAAAGGCACGTCCAAACCAGGGCTCCTCTTGTGGTACCAGAGAATCCACCTTTTTGGTTCAAAGTGGATCAGACTTGCCCTTATCATCAAGGAGGACCAGGGCATAACATAGAAAACTGTCTCAGTTTCAAATTCGATGTGTAGAGGCTTGTTAGGAGCGGGGTCCTATCCTTCAAGGATACGAATCCAAACGTTCAGACGAACCCATTGCCTCAACACGAGAAAGCTGCGGTAAATTTGATAGAAGAAGAGTCTAAGCACATCTATCAAATTCACGGTGTACTCTTATTGGGAACCAACCTGGTCAAGATGCATTATAAACAAATCGGGTACGGTCACGTACCACCTCATAACTATCACCAGTGTGATATCTGATCTAAAAACGATCAGGGATGTTCTGTGGTGCAGTCAGCTCTATAGGAACAGATGGATCTCGGATAGATCCAAGATCACAGAATTCGTGAGGTTAACATGACTTATACAAATTCCAACATCATTCAGAACCACAACATTCTGGAAATGAATGTCAACTTGGTGGCAATGCACTCAAGGCAAAGCCAGCATCATAATCGGCCACGACACGATTACGATTCCTGTCTGACATGCTCGGTAAACAATCAGGGATGCTCTTTTGTACAAGAGGCCCTCCAGCGTCAGATGGATCTTGGATGGATTCAGGATTACCGCGATAGAAGTCATTGTCAAGTAAATATGATTCAAATATTTGATATTCGCTTGATGAATACCAGCTTGGTGGAATTACACGCTACACAAGTCCAGCTCGATTTTCTGACTTCGCACGACTATCTGAACTGTAAAGTGTGTCGGGAGAGTGACCAAAGATGTGCACTCGTTCAAAGGACACTACAACATTTGTTAAACCATTGGTGGCTTCCGATCTATTTAGACGAAGACACACAACAAGTCAGCATGATTAACGGGAACCCTACTAGACATCAAAGTCAGGATGTTTGATCAATGGAGACAGATCTAGTGAGGTTACACTGCATATAAAGCGGACGTGGCCAGGTGCCTCCACACAACTATGAGCGCTGTAGAGTTTGCTCTGAAGATAATCAAGGATGTTACCTTGTGCGAGCATCCCTTCAAAGTTAGTTGGACCACAAAGAGATTCGACCGTGTCCAAGTTCTGGGTCAATCAACTTGATGTCCGACTATTTCGCTGATCAGATCAAAGATGTTGTCATAATCTCTGATCATAAGAGGACCAAAGATGTTTGTACCATAATCCCTCTACTTGACGAATCAAGAATTCCTTTGGACAGTAGAAAAGTTCCCAACTAGGAACTGATCGAAATTACTTACAATGGTCAGAAGAATCAGAAGGCTCCTGTAGTTATCTATCTTTCGGGACCGCTACCGTATAAATCAACTAAGGCTATCCCTTACAAATACGGTGCAACAACAATTGAGAATGGAAAGGAAACTCCATTACCCTCCGTCGTGAATATTGCAAACATCAGTCGAGTAACACGGAGTGGTCGAATATTCAACCGAGGAGTTGAAGAACCCAGCAAAGAAAAGGAACCTCAGGCAGAAGTTCCTGATCAACCAGTCGGTCAATCCATTGATTTCGGCCTTTCGAAGAACAACGATGAGATGTTGAAGCTCATCCAGAAATGTGAATACAACATAGTTGATCAAATGTTGCAAACTCCTTCGAAAATCTCAGTATTATCACTTCTACTCAGTTCCGAAGCTCATAGGGAAGCTTTACAAAAAGTCTTAGAGCAGGCCTTTGTGGAACAGGATGTAACAATAAGACAATTCGACAGCATCATCTCCAACATCACTTTCTGCAATAACTTAGGATTCAGTGATGAGGAATTGCCAGAAGAGGGCCAAAGTCACAACATGGCACTTAATATTATAGTCAACTGCCAGGACGATGCTTTAGCCAGCGTACTGGTAGACACCGGATCAGCTCTAAATCTTATGCCAAAGTCTACATTGCTGCGATTATCGTACCAAGGATCTCCGATGAGAGGCAGTGAGGTCATCGTCAAAGAATTTGACGGATCCCGAAAAAAAGTTATCGACGAAGTCGACCTTCCCATAACTATCGGTCCTCACACTTTCCAAGTCACTTTCCAGGTCATGGACATCCGGGCAGCATACAGCTGTTTGTTAGGAAGACCTTGGATACACGAGGCTGGGGCAGTCACTTCGACACTTCATCAGAAGCTGAAGTTCGTCAAGAATGACCAACTAGTCACAGTCTGCAGAGAGCAAGCCTTGATCGTGAGTAACTTATCATCGTCCACTTGTGTAAAACCAGAGGAGGTAATCGAAACCCAGTTCCAAGCACTTTCGAGGAGTAATGATAGTCAATCAGAGAGAGGAACTTCGATTTCCATGTATAAAGATGCTCTCGAAGTGATCAAAAGTAACAATGCAAAAGGATGGGGACTGCTTGTCATTCCTACTGATAACAAAGCGAAGAAAGGTCTTGGTTTTTCTTCAAACTGTGCCCAGACAGCTACTAACGATGAAAGTCTTCATCCCATTCAAAAATTCTTCCATAGTGGAGGTTTCCTTCACCCAGTGTCTCAAGAAGTACATACCATCAACGAGGGTGATTGCTCCGATACAGATGAAGAGTGGAAGTCCTATCTTAACGAGGACGGTTATATGTCTCAGGAAGAGGTGCCTACGCCATTTTGCTTTCCCGCACAAAGTCCGAGATTTATACCGAGGTCAGATGTCCAAATGATATACAGAGATTGTGATCCAGAAGGATGTCGTGCTCCACCCAACTCATTAGAGGAGGACACTCTGATGAAAGACAACTTTGACCACGACTATTATGGCCCAATGGATGGCCTGCCTATGTGGCAGCCGTACCCAGGAGACTCGGGACAAAACAGTCAGCCGAACGATGCATATCAGCTAAGCATCCTTGAAAAGAATACCTGCGTCCCCACAGAATCATAGGATCATCACTCAGGGCATTTAGAAAATATCCAGTACAACGATGAATTTCCAAAGATTGCAGGACAAGAGTTCCTTAATTATGCTTTTCTCGAGGTCAACGTCATCGAAAGGGATGACTCCTCCAGTTCCAAAGAAGTATGGGACACCTTAGGACAACCGAGTGGCAAATTCGACTTCATAGTCAAGTACACCGCTCTGGAAAGTTCTCGTATCAGGCTCGAAAACATCCATCCAACTGGATGGGGAGATATACATGAGAGTACAGACACTGTGCAAAATATAACAGAGGAATCCTCCTACGACAACTCTGCCTGGGAGATAGATTCCAATGATCCTGCTCCACCAGAAATCAACGTTATTTTTGAAGACAAGCCAAGAAGGAAGGTACCAGACTTTGTGATTCACCGAGGGGTTCGCCTCCAATGGGTTGCAGTCAAGGTTCTGAAAGTTGTTCATAAGTCTAAGTAATTGTCGTCTTTATCTAAACCTTTCACCTTGCCCAGGTGAAACTGATGTTTTTATAGGGCTCACTTTCTGTAAATGTACCTCTTCTCTTTGCCCAAAGCGACAGAGTTTTGTTTTATAGGGTTGTAGTTTCAAGAATCGACAAAATCATAAATAAAATAACGTCGTTCTGCAATTTCTGCATTTTATTGTTGTTTTCTCTTTTCGCTTTTTCAGAAAATGGTAATCCTAAAAAACAACTCAAAATAATAAAAACGAGCATTGTTCAAAAAAAAGCACTGCACACACTCTTGCATTCTCTCTATCTCTTCTAAAAACAATCATCACGTCATGCATATTGCTTGTTTTAAACCCCATTGAAATATACGATCCAATGCCTTCTCCCAACTTTGAATTCCCGGTATTTGAGGCTGAAGAAGAAAATGGCGAAGAAATTCCCGAAGAGATCTCTCGATTACTCAGACAAGAGGAAAAGTTCATTGGACCTCACAAAGAACCGTTGGAAACGGTCAACTTGGGTTCAGAAGAAGAGAGAAAAGAAGTCAAGATTGGGGCACTGCTCAGTCCAAATGTCAAAGAAGGTTTGATAAGGCTTCTCAAAGAGTTTCCCGATGTATTCGCTTGGTCCTATCAGGATATGCCAGGGTTGGATACCAGCAACGTGGAACATCATCTACCGTTAAGATCAGAATATCTGTCGGTAAAACAAAGGTTAAGACGGAGTCATCCAGACATGGCCATCAAAATCAAAGAGGAAGTACAGAAACAGATTGACGCGGGTTTCCTCGCCACATCAGAATATCCTCAATGGCTAGCCAACATAGTACCCATTCCAAAAAAGGACGGAAAGGTCAAAATGTGTGTAGACTGCAGGGATCTGAACAAAGCCAGTCCAAAGGATGACTTTCCCTTACCACACATAGACATGCTAGTAGACAGTACATCAAAGTTCAAAGTATTCTCCTTGATGGATGGGTTCTCAGGCTATAATCAGATAAAAATGGCGCCGAAAGACATGGAGAAAACTTCATTCATCACCCCATGGGGCACCTTTTGTTACAAGGTAATGCCGTTCGGTTTGAAGAACGCCGGGGCAACCTATCAAAGGGCCATGACTACTCTGTTTCATGACATGATACACAAAGAAATAGAAGCATATGTCGATGATATGATCGCCAAATCTAAAACAGAAGAGGAGAATGTGACCCACTTGTCAAAACTATTCGAGCGTCCGAGGAAGTACAAAATCCGCTTGAATCCCAATAAGTGCACGTTCGGTGTCTGTTCAGGGAAACTGCTAGGGTTCATCGTCAGCCAGAAAAGAATTGAGGTTGATCCTGACAAGGTCAAGGCCATTCAAGAAATGCCTTTTCCAAAGACTAAAAAACAAGTCAGAGGATTCCTGGGACGTCTAAACTACATTTCTAGATTTATATTCCTCATGACCGCGACATGTGCGCTGATCTTCAAATTACTCAAAAAGAATATGGATTGCATTTGGACAGAAGATTGCCAAACCGCCTTCGACAGTATCAAGGAATACCTGTTGAATCCACTGATTCTATCACCTCTAGTGGATGGAAGACCACTGATCATATACCTAATAGTCTTGGAAGACTCAATGGGTTATGTACTTGGCCAACAAGACGAAACAAAAAGGAAATAGTCTTTCATCTACTATTTGAGCAAGAAGTTCACCGACTTGAAACTCGATACACTATGCTTGAGAAAACTTGTTGCGCTCTGGCTTGGGCAGCCAAACGTCTTCACCAGTACATGATTCGTCACACTACTTGGTTAATCTCCGAGATGGATCCAATCAAGTACGTCTTTGAAAAGCTTGCTCTCACGGGAAGGATTGCCCATTGGCAGATGTTGTTATCAGAATACGACATTGAGTACCATGCTCAGAAAGCCATTAAAGGAAGTGTTTTAGCCGACCATTTGGCTCATCAACTGATTGGCGATCAAGAATCGGTCAGGTTTGACTTCCCAGACGAAGATGTCATGTATTTGAAAATGAAAGATTGCGATGAACCACTACCTAGTGAAGGGCCGAAACCAGGTTCCCAATGGGGACTAATCTTTGACGAGGCTGTCAATCATTATGAAAATGGAATTGGGGCAATCATCATAACACCTCAGGGTACCCACATTCCTTTCACTGCCATACTGACATTCAAATGTACAAACAACGAGGCCGAATACGAAGCTTGTATCATGGGTCTCAAAGAAGCAATTGACTTAAAAATTAAGAACTTGGATGTATATGGAGACTCAGCCTCTGATTATCTATCAGATCAAAGGAGATTGGAACACATACCAATCAGGATTGATTCCTTAGAAAGATTACGCAAGAAGGTTGTTACCCTTCTTCAACAGAATCGAGTTTCATCACATCCCTCGTGAGGAGAATCACATGGCTGATGCACTAGCCACTCTCGCTTCCATGATTAGTGTAGGTCAATGGAATGACATACCTAAGATCGACATAATACGCCTAGAATGGCCCGCTTACATCTTCACGATCGAAGCAGTCATAGACGACAAACCTTGGTATCACGATATCAAATGCTTCCTTCAGAAACAAGAATACCCACCTGGGGCATTTAGAAAAGACAGAAAGACCCTCAGAAGGCTAGCAGGCATATTCTTCCTGAGCGGTGATACACTCTATAAGAGAAACTTTGACATGGTCTTGCTCCGATGCGTAGACAGGCCAGAAGCAAACATGCTGATAAAAGAAATTCATGAAGGATCCTTTGGCACTCATGCCAATGGACACACGGTGGCGAGAAAAATTCTAAGAGCAGGGTACTATTGGTTGACAATGGAATCCGATTGCTACAAGTACATGAGGAAGTGTCACAAGTGTCAGATATACTCAGACAAAATCCATGTACCGCCAACACATCTCAAAGTTCTTTCTTCCCCATGGCCTTTTTCCATATGGGGAATCGACATGATTGGCATGATTGAACCGAAGGCTTCAAACGGACATCAGTTAATCCTGGTAGCCATTGATTACCTCACCAAGTGGGTCGAAGCAGCGTCATACGCTAATGAAACCCGACAAGTGGTGGTCCGATTTATCAAAAACAATATCATCTGCCGTTATGGTGTTCCTAGCCAGATCATTACTGATAATGGATCTAACTAGAACAACAAGATGATGAAGGAGTTGTGTGCTGAATTAAAAATCGAACACCATAACTCATCTCCCTACCGACCTAAGATGAATGGAGTGGAAGAAGCAGCTAATAAGAACATCAAGAAGATCGTTCAAAAGATGGTTGTAACCTACAAAGACTGGCACGAGATGCTACCCTTTACTCTTCACGGTTATCTCATATCTGTCCGCACTTCAACAGGGGCAACTCCTTTCTCTCTAGTATATGGCATGGAGGCAGTCCTTCCCATAGAAGTAGAGATCCCATCAATCTGGGTATTGATGGAAGCTAAGCTAACAGAGGCTGAATGGTGTCAAAGTCGACATGACGAACTGAATCTGATCGAAGAGAAATGAATAACGGCACTATGCCATGGTCAGTTGTATCAACAAAGAATGAAGAAGGCATTTGACAAAAAGGTCTGGTCGCGCGTCTTCAGGAAAGGAGACCTTGTGCTCAAGAAGATATAATCATTCCTCACTGATTCCTGGGGCAAATGGACTCCAAATTATGACGGCCCTTATGTGGTCAAGAAAGATTTCTCAGGCGGCGCCTTGAGTCTCGCAACCATTGACGGAGAGGAATTTTCCTACCCAACAAACGTTGACGTAGTCAAGAAATACTTCGCCTAAACGAAAAAAACGTCCCGGTGGATTGAAAACCCGAAAGGGCGGTCCAGACAAAATTTAGAGACATAAGCAAAAAAATCATCCCGGTGGATTGGAAATCTCTAAATACAATCCAGGAAAAAATTAGGGATTAGTGGCAAGTAACTACGTCCAACAAAGGGGCAAATCCCTCAGCAGCAGTCATGCCACACGTCAGGAAAACTCCAGTCAAGGTCATCTTCGACAGAAGCTCAGGATGCCCAGAATTCAAAGTTGGTACAAGGATAGCGGTTGTTATGTTTCAATGTAGCCCTTTTCCCTTAAATTACCATTTTCTAACTTTGTAAATACTCTAGGGAATCACGCGTTTGGCAGATTTCGATGCTATCAATAAAATTTGAGTCGTAGTGCTTTTGTTTGCAATTCTTATTTGTTTTAGCTTTACAGAACGACATTTTAACATGATTAATGATTCTTGAAATAAAACAAAAATAAATTTACTTGTCAAACTTTTTCTGCTTTTAAAATAAAGATGGAAATTCTTTTGACTGTTGAACATCGAAAGAACATCGATCACTTCCGCAAAGGCGATTGAACCTTAAAGTGCAGAATCAAGGTACTCCTTCTAAACCAGTACGCTTGAATGAAGGATTAGCTATGTCAGAGACCATGTTTCATCTGACATCCCCGACAGAGTTTTTATCTCCTGAGCCCGACCAACGGTTTTCCCCACATGGACTATCTCTCCTAAGCAAGGCAGAATTGCTATCTTGAACCAGTGATACTTTTCGTCCCCTGCAGTGGCCGAGTATCCAGTCGTGTTAATCCATTAGTCTGTATGTTGCATCAATTTTGTCAGCATAAACATACATACATCATGCATTATTTATTCGCATTCATATTCATATTGCATCACTATCACTTTAGTCGGTCATATCCCCTAGTGATAAAAGTTCTCTCAATCGAGTTGTCAGTTCTTTCCTCGTCAGGAAATGTTGCATCTGAACAACCATCTCTCCTCCAGCTTATTTCTGGATTCGAGTTGGTCCCTTGACCACTTCGATTACTTGAACCTCTGAAGAACAAGAAGGCTTTTGACAAATGTCACACTTCGCCATTGAAGATGATATCTTCGCTTTCCCGGATTAAGGAAAATCCCCAGAGAAGCCCCTTTATCAAGGATTCGGCAATACAACAGTTTTTCTCTGGAAAATTCGTTGAAGAAAAGGTCATCAGCACCTTGTAGCACCCCAAAATTTGCCCTCCTTACTTTATTACTAACCGGCTTATGTTTCATTGCATTTTTGCATTATCATGTGTGCATGTCATTGGTTCTTAGCATGGGGTCAAGGTGCCTGAGGCAAGTTCAAGAGGAGAAGACGTTCATCAAAGGGTCAAGCAAGAGAGTTCAAGTGGATCACTCTCTCCTAACCAGTGCAGAAACTAGGGTTTTGAGATTCTTGGGTTTATTGCTCCAATGGGCAAGCTCCTTGGGTTTTTATCATCACCAAAGGGCATATCTTATCTTTGTTGGAGAGGATACACATCATATTTAGAGGAATTTGGATTTGGAGACCGTGCTATTTCCTCCTAGACTGAGGGTACCAAGATTAGGGTTTGCTATAAAGTCAGTTTATTTCTGATTTTTTTGGGCAAGACTTGATTCCATGGTATTCCTTGGGTCCTTAAGTATCTAGGAATGGAAGATTGTTCATCAGTTTGGTTCATGAGAAGTTCAATTGGCCAATGGATTGGGAATCAGGAGAATTAGGTAAAAGTCAACAGTGATAGGGGAAGCCAACTGTGGAATTTTAAGGTTCTCTCCAAGGTTTTCAAGGTCTCACATCCTCTTATGGTCTTCAAGATTCAAATTTCATACCATTCATCAAGAATCAAGAGTTGGTGCAAAAGTTACTAAATATGGAAATGACCTATAATTTGAAAGTTTCCTTTTTGGGCAAGTTCCTACACTTCATTCAACTTGACTTTTCACCATCAAGAAAGCTTCAAATGAATTTTCCTCAAACATGAAAGTTGAATATCTTTTTCTCCTCTTTCCAACAAGTACTAGTGGGTCTCCATATCATTTGTGAAACTCAAGTTATGATCAAAAGAAGGCAAAGTGGTTTTTAGGGTTTCATTTTCACAACTTTTACATTTTTTGGACATAGTGACCAATAATTAATTCCATTGCTTCAAGACATGTTCCAACATCAAAGTACAATCCCCAAGGAGCATTTTTGGCCTTTGAATCAAGAAGTTTTATGGTTTATTCTTCACTTATTCTCCATTATTTCAAATTTCCAAATTATTTAAAACTCATGAACCAAGGCATCTCAAGGCCCAATTTCAATTTAGGTGTGATTAGCAATTGTTGAGTAAGTGATCCATCATGAAATATTTGGATATCCATGCATGGAGGAGGGTGTATTCCACATTATTCAAAATTCCAAAATTGCCCAAAACTCATTAAGTGGAGAATTACCAAGGCCCAAATCATTATTAGAGAATTAACCTAATCTATTTAAGCCAATTCATGCACTGGTTAGGGTTAGAATTCGTGAATTTGTAGGAGAACCAAAGCTTGAACCCTAAAGCTTTTTCTCATTGAATCTCTCCATCCACAAGGTTTCTTCCAAAAATTCTTCCACAATATTCATCCCTGGGTTCCATAGAGCACGAAGCACTCACCATTCGCAGCTAAAAGCAAGGATATAAGAGGCGTGATCTCAGGTTGGTGGGTTTTTTGATGATCCTAAAAGTCTTCTTTTTGACATGCATGATGATGTGTGATTGTCACTGATGAATCTGATGTAGTTTTTGTTGTGTTTGGACGTGTAGATTGATCATACTTTGAGTTTAAAGTTTTGAACACAAACCTTATTTCATGCGAATCTCATTATGTATGGGTTGTTTGGAATTTTTGATGACATATTATTAATCCTCATGAAAATCTGGTTTGAAAGATGTATTCGCGTGCATTTTCTGGTGAGTTTTTGAGTTGCAGGTGACGGAGGAGTCGACCGGAACCCTAGTTCCGGTGACTGGTGTGGTGGTCCGGCGAAGGGAGAGGCTGGAGGTAGAAGACACAATCCAGGTCGTTGGTTCGCTTGATCGTGTGGCCATCATGCTGCCACATTTTATTTTTTTGAATTTTTATTTTAATTATCGTGTGTTTATTACCCCACGTTACTTACCGTGTGTACCCAATCATGTTATTTCATTTTGTTTACTTTTTATTTATGTTGACTAATGTGGATCGTTTGATGGATCGTGTGAGTGAAAACGTGACAACGCATTAAAATAGGAGGGTGTATGTCACGTGGGAATGTGTGGTGTGCTGACCAATTGTGTGTGTGTGTGCGTATCATAATTATGATGTGCATTTGATCATGACTATTGATCATTACTAATATTTGACTTGTTTGACTGAATCTGATGCGTTGGATGCATCCAAAGGTGAGCATTAGGTCAACTGGTGGACTGAAGTCCACACGTACTCTCTTTTTTATTTTATTTTTCTGATGGGTTCTAATGTTTGGGCTCGCTAACTGCACCCCCTCCCTCTCAGCCCATGTTCTCTTTCAACGTGAATAAGTTTCTTAACGCACCCCCTTGCATTTTCTTTCTATTTTCTTTTTATTTAATTATCGCACTTTCATTTTTATTTTTAAAAAATAGTTAATTGCATCAAAAAATTACCAAAAAATTCACGCATCATATTCATAATTTTATAAAATTTTCACAAATTTTATTTTATTATTTTATTTTATTTTTAGCATCTGAAATAAATATTTGTCTATTTTCTTTTTGAATTATTCATATCGTGCATACCTAAATTTGTTTATTTTATTTCTCATCATCCATAAATTATTTAGAACTCATTCTTTTTGTATTATTTCATCAATATATTGAATTGCATTAAAATATTTTTCTCTCATTTTTAAAATCATCTCATATTGCATTTCAGTCCTTTTCTTTAGCACATTGAACCATGTTTCTCATCTGACTTTGCATAATTGTTTGAGTGACTAACATCTTGAATTTTTGCAGGAGTTTTTGGCATTTTGTTTGTTTCTGGTTGAGCAATGTTGATAATTTATTTGGTGATTTTACAACATGTTTTGCTAATTGTTTAACTGCTCTTTATGTGAAATCTTCTTGTATGCATATTTCTGATCATGTCTGATTACCCGTTTGAAAAGGTACTTGTGCCATTGTTTGGGATTGCTTCCTTGACTTCTTAATTCATGTTTGGATTGTTATAGGTCATTTAATCATTATCATATGTCATTGTTTGGTTTTCATTTGCATTAATATTACTTGTGTCTGTTTTGTGTTAACCTCTTATGCAGGGGCTGAGGTAAGTTCTTTGAGGGTACGGATAGTCATCCATGTCCACTCTTACTCTTTCCTTCTCTCATCTTTTCCTTTCTTTTGGCTTAGATTGTCGTCAAACCTCACTAACCGTAGGTCACCCATGCATGATAACATTAGGACTCTTAGTTTCCCTTTAGAGTTTCCTTTGTGTCTTCTCTCTTCTCATCTCAGAACTTCTTGAAAACACTTAATAAGAATAAAGTGTATTGCGCACGAGCGTTAAGCGTGGGGAATGAGAAATGAGGGGCTTCCTCTCATATTTCTAGAGTGCTTAGCGAGCATCCTGTCTTGGGACGATGCGTTAAGTATTCGCCCCTGTGCCCTAGACTTTGGTGCAATGCAAGTTATGAACTAATTTAAGTCACTGCTGTCCTAAAAAATACAAACAAACTTCAAATCATTTTTGTCCCGTGGGATTGTCAGACTAAAGGCTATTTTCCAAAAGGGCACGTTACTTTTCGTCTGAGTCGCAAACAAGCATCAACCCTAACTGCCGGACGCGAACTTAACGTCGCTCATAAAAAACACTAAAAGAACTTGGTCTGAACTGCGTTGACTCTGAATTCCCCATTGCACAAAGGGGGTACGTAGGCCTAGGACGTCGACGTCCTACCGAGTCTGTCTTTGTTTTCCCCTCCCCGTCTTAGTACAGCCCTAGATGATAGTATAACTCACCCTTAGAATAGACAACAAGCGTGGATCCCATAGAGTACGATGGACGCGTGGGGTGCTAGCACCTTCCCCTCGCGTAACCGACTCCCGAACCCAGGCTATGGTTGCGATGACCATTCCTTTCCCTCTTCCTCAGGTTTATGCGGTGTTCCCTTTCCCTCTCTTGGGATAAATTTACACGGCTGGCGACTCTGTTTTTCCGCACCACTCTCGCGTTTGTACCTGGACGAAAATCCTGGGAGCGACAGCTGGCAACTCTGCTGGGGACTCTGGTTGACCTATGTTGGTCCATCCCTAACCGAGTCAGTCCTAGCGCTTGCTTGTCTTTGTTCTCTTTGGGTGTTTTGTGTTTGTTTTGCTTTATTTGTTGTATTTTATTTTTACCGCATTCTCTGCATTGCATTTCATTTTTATTACTGTCATACTGGATATTGCTGTGTTATGCTGGCTGTTTCTGTTTTGCAGGTTGGGTTGTCCTGAGACATAAGCCC
This sequence comes from Lathyrus tuberosus, assembly GCA_022829125.1. Classification (NCBI taxonomy): domain Eukaryota; kingdom Viridiplantae; phylum Streptophyta; class Magnoliopsida; order Fabales; family Fabaceae; genus Lathyrus; species Lathyrus tuberosus. The sequence goes on from JALAZF010000484.1 coordinate 544,946, forward strand.
AATACCCAGGCTTGAGTACACCCTAGGACTAGAGCGGAGAGTAGTGGGACCTACGTGTCCGCTTGGTACGTTTGTGTGTTCACGAAATTCACAACCAGACGAGGCTATCTTGGGACGCATTCTAGCGTATGTGTCTTGCGCATGTTAGGATGTCGATCTAGAGAGTTGTCGACTCTGGTGACCGATCATCGAAGACCTTAGTGGAAACATCCCTCTTTAGTGGTGACAGTGGCAGACCACATCCTGTGGCAAACCCATTCGCACCCGAGGGCCCACTTTGGAACTCGCATAGGATGGCCCCTATCTTTTGAAGAGAATTAGTGGAGGCACTCCTCGATTAACGATAGTACTGTACCCCGAGGGATGAATGTACTATTGTTTCTCGACCTCAGTGCCAGAAGCTGAGGACCTTCCATTTTAGAGAATCAGTTGAGGCCTCCTCGATTGATGATGATGCCAAACCAGAAATGGTGAACGTATCATCATTTCTCGACCTGAGAGCCCGGGATACTGAACATCCTAGTACCCACACGTGAGAGGGGATGGGTGTTTACAGGTTTGCAGGTACCCGAAACCTTCAACCTACCCGGTTTTTCTGGATTTCTCATCAATGTTTGATTATCTGGGCTCCTGGTTATCTCAGTGGTTCGGTATTTTGGAATTCTGGTTTTCTGGGTTGTGGTTCTCATTCAGTTAACAGCACAGCACATCCAGCAGTGTTGCCTTGATCCCATGTGTGCATTTTCATCATCATTTTGCATCCTAACATGTTTATTCATTTGCAGGGTTGCATCCTAACCTTGATTCTGGTTTCTGAAGACTATCGAGGATGAGTACTGAGAAGAAAAAGAATATCATAGGATACAAGTTCCCGTCACTTATTCTGGATCCTGTTCACAAGGTTGTTTCTATGTCAGAACCTGGGGAATTGGCACTTGTGGACTTTGATGACATGCTGTAGTTCTCTTTCTCTCTATTGTATTAGGATCACCACCAGGCTTGTTGGTTGGGATCCATGATTATTGTGTTCAGACTTATTATCTTGAGCTGTGATCTTTGACATCTGGTTTTCCTCTGGTTTTCTTAATATATGAGCAGAAGTCTCGTTCTATCTTATTGTTAAACTGGAATCAAGGGGTGGATCGCCCTGCGAATTTTTAAACATGTTCATTTGCATTCGCATATTCATAATCATTTTGCATAATCATTTTGCATAATAGGTGTTCATCTCTGGCGTTCTTACTTGGTTCTCCTCCTCAGTACAGGATTGCGGATCAACACATTCACCGGTATTCTACCAGACAAGATCAGAAAAGACTCATGGATCAACTACAAGCTGAGATAACTGAGATGCGGACCCGCATGAACCAATTCATGGATTTAATGCAGGGGATTGCTCAGGGCCAAGAGCAGTTAAGAACTGTTGTCCAACCACTGATTACAAGGATTGATGACAAAGTTGTCCTTCATGGAGGAGTCCATACTGGTGTTACTGGTACTAATGTTCAGAATGGCCCTCCGGGCGGAGGTATTCCTGTTTCTGGTGTTGTGATCCCTCCGGGCGGGGCTGAAAATGTCGGGGGAGGTGGTATTGGTGTCTGTGCTATTCATGGCCATCAGTTTGATGATATTCAAGATGATGCATTCTTTGTGCCAGGTGGGGATGCTAGTTCCCAGATTGACACTAATCAGAGATCAAGGTTGATTGAGGAACAACTGAGGGGTATTGCCAATCAAGATTTTGTGGGTATGAATTTAGAGGATTTGGGGCTGGTTCCAGGCGTTGTTATCCCGCACAAATTTCAGACTCCTACCTTCGAAAAGTACAATGGTATGACTTTCCCAAGGACTCACGTTAGGGCATACACGAGTAAAATGGCTGCTCACGCAAAGAACGAAAAGTTGATGATGCATTGCTTTCAAGATAGCCTATCTGGGGCATCCCTGGAATGGTATATGCAGCTAGAGAGGAAAGACGTTCGTAGCTGGAGAGAGGTGGCAGGGGCATTTATTAGACACTATCAATATAACACTGATATGGCTCCCAATCGTACACAGCTGCAGAATATGTCTCAAAAGAGCAATGAAAGCTTTAGAGAGTACGCCCAGAGGTGGTGTGAATTGGCTTCCCGAGTTCAACCTCCGATGTTGGAAAGAGAGCTCGTTGAGATGTTCATGGATACGCTTCAGGGGCATTATTATGAGAAATTGGTTGGATGTTTGTCAGCTGGATTTTCAGGTCTTGTATTGGCAGGGGAAAGAGTTGAAAACGGCATCAAAATGGGAAAGATTCAAGTTGCTCCCGGTTATTCTGAAAATGCGAAGAAACGTTACAGGTGAGAAGAAGGAGAGACTAATGTCGTTCAGTACCAACGACCTTATGCTCCTCAACAATAGAAGTATCAGTGTCAGAACCAGCATAGGCCGCGCAACAACTTGGAAAGAAGGAATGCTCCTCTTCATCCAGTTCCCATGTCATACAGTCAACTATTTCCACACCTGGTTCGAAACTCATTGGTGGAGCCTAAGACTTTGAAGTCTGTTCCAGAACCATACCCTCCGGGGTACAATCCCCATGTGCAATGTGGATATCATGGAGGATCTATGGGGCACTCAACCGAAGATTGCAAAGCCTTCCAAGCCAAAGTATAACAATTAATCGACAAAGGGTACATATCATTTCCGGAAGGAGACTTGGTTGTGCACGTCGACCTCTCATCTGTTTGAAGATTTCAAGGGTCGTCTCCTAAAGCCAGTAGCCCAAGCGGAGTCAAGTCTTCTCAACATCGGCAGTCATCAGTTTCTTTACTGCATTTTCATTTGTAGTTTTTCATTTCTCGTTAAAGCATTATATGCATGTAGAAACTTGTTTGTTTTTAATGACGATCATAATACAATGAGCATGTTTTCCTTGAAGTAATCCATTCGTGTTCACTCTTAAATGTTTATATGCACTGCAATACCAATTTTCTAGTCTAGAACTCTCGAGGGAGGATGACGAAATAAGAGCGCAAATTTCTAATGGTACGCTTTAGGATAGAACCCTGTTGAGGATATACAGGCATTGTTTCAAACCCCTAAACACTAGAGATATAAGGGAGATAGACCCTCGTTAACCCCTTTGAGCCTTGAAGTAGGAGTTTCCTTCGTACGAAAAAGTCCTCATACTTAACCCAGGGGCAGGGTAGGCATCAGTTAGTTTGACCGAGCGTTCAAATTTTAAGGAGAGTGTGCATCTGAGGATCCATTACCCTTTATCCTGCCGTCAAGAGGTCAAGAGATGTGAAACCACAATGGTTATCCATCAACAATCAAGGAGTGAGGCAGTCACAAACCTTTCAAGCAAGTAAGACAACCAGTGTCACACGCTTTGTTCAAAAAGGGGAATTTAAAAAAAAAAAAAAAACCCGCTAAGTCGAAACTTGAAAACAAGTGACTTAGGCAAAAGTTAGGGCATCCCGCTGGACTTAAAAATCGAAAAACTCAAAAGAGTCAGTCCAGGCAAAAATTAGGGATAAAAAAAAACAAAAGAAAGAAAAAGCGAAAGGCGAAAAGGATTACAAAAGAAAATCCTCGATAAGAACAAATTCGTATGATTACAGACACAAAAGATAAAAAGGGGTGGCTATCATTCCAAACTCCCTTAGGTGCCAAACCATTAGTGGCATAGGTTCCTTAAAGATCATAAACCTGTTGGGAGATGAGCGTTTGTGTCAGATTAACTGAACATAGGACTGGAGAACATCACAAAGAGTGGGCGGGCACCGATAAATTTTGAGCCATAAATCCTTTTTTCTGAAACCGTGAACCAGACCACGTTACAACCCTTAAAAGTCCTAATTGAAACAGGGTTTATTCTGAAAGCGTACTTCAACAGGATAGTGTTCCTGACTCCTACGAGTTATGCTAATAAGATTTGTTGGTATTGCATGTGCACATTGTTTTTCATTCAAAAATCAAGGTCGCATCCCAGCTAGTGATTCGTTCATGAAGCTTGGCGACGCATTTTCAATAAAACTTCAAGGTTAACATGAGTGTTGCATTAGAATTGTCATTCTCATAATAAACATTTTCTGCTTGCATGTGTTCGATATCAAAGAAGCTTACACGATGAATGACAGTCGAGAAGCTCGATCACGCCAAGTTGAGATGATGAAAATTCCGAAGGACAATCATGTCAAGGGGTATGTAGCTAAGAGACTGTACGCAGTTTGGGGGTTCCCGTTAAATGGTGATAAGATGCAGCTAATCTGAAGCAGTCGCGCTAAAAACTCTCCTTAAAGCAGCCAAACAGGGGCAATCAGGTCGATTTGACAAATCTCGGTAAGATCAGTCAGGGGAAAAGTTTCTTCAAGACTTGGGGCAGGCCATCCCTAGAGCGTGAGAAATTATCCACTCCTGAAAGTGGTTAATTGAAAGCACCTCCTCAAGGTACTAAAGCGGAGTATTTTTAAGTCATTACGATCCCTTTCGAGGTAATGTACGTCATGGATTATGAAGACTGGGGCAGTTATGTCGAGATATGATAAATCTCTCCAAGAGTTTGAAGACCTTGGGGCAGTGCGAACGCCCCGTCTTCTATAAAATCCTCTTGAGATGATTTCTTCCGTTAGACCTGGTGGTCTGGGGCAAGTGGAAAGTTCAAAGGGCCGTTTACGACCTTAGAAACAAGTCAGAATTGGATGGCAACATGATTGTATTTCCCCAGCAGTTTGCTCTCCCCAGCATTGCGATTGCACTTTCCTCAGTAGAGCAGACCTTCCCCAGCAGGAGACCTGGAAAGTATTTTCTCTGAATCAAGACGTTATCGCCCCACAGAATCAGGGTTTTCACTTCCCCCATCCAGCCAGAAAGCGTGCTTTCGCCGACAATGTCATATTCTAGTCCCCAGCAAGGTGGGAGTAAAGTCATTCTCCCCACCAGCAGGCTAAGTTTAGCAGTATCCCCAAGCAGGATGGTATTATGGGCTGGCATCCCCCACCAGGTCCTGAGCCCAATTGGATATTAGCAATCTTCAGTAACAGACTTCCGGTTCCGTTATTGGCGTCCATTCTCAACTCCCCCAGTAGAGTAGAAATCTCAGGTTTTGGATGTTACCTTCAGTGAAAGACAGGTGTGGTCCCCGGAAGTTCTTTCGGGATTTCATCCCCAGTAGAAGTCGTTGATCCGAAGAGTCGATCAGTATGACCCTTCTCAGCAGAGTTCATGGATTCAGAGGACAATTTATTTTTGTCATCCCCGGCTGAATTGGTCTTTTTTCTCCAGCATTTATTTTGCTGGAGAGACCCCTTTTGCATATCATAGGCATTTGCATTGCATCCTCAAACGCGTAGCATTTCCACTTCGTGTGGAGCATTACGGCAAAATTCAAACATTTGCATTCGAAGCAGAAGCCAGGTTTGATGCTTTCCTTGCCAGTTCTCGTTCCCAGCAGAGGTGGCATAACTCAGGAGATTTTGGAGGGATACGTTCCTCATACTTGTGCTCCCCGGTAGAGTCTTTTATTTAGACTTCTCCTTTCCCCAGCAGAGTCATCTTATCTGTGGATCGTGAATCCGTTAGAAGTTTGCCTTGGATTGGCCAATCTCCTTTGTAAATCCAGCTCTCGTCTGGTAGTCAGTTCTCGTCTGACTTACTTGGTGAAACCCAGTTCTCGTCTGGTAGTCAGTTCTCGTCTGACTTATTCTGTAAATCCAGTTCTCGTCTGGTAGTCAGTTCTCGACTGACTTATTTGGTGTAAACCCAGTTCTCACCTGGTAGTCAGTTCTCGTCTGACATCTCTTTTGTAAACCCAGTTCTCACCTGGTAGTCAGTTCTCGTCTGACATCTCTTTTGTAAACCCAGTTCTCGCCTGGTAGTCAGTTATCGTCTGACATCTCTTTGGTAAATCCAGTTCTTGCCTGGTAGTCAGTTATCGTCTGACCTATTATTGTGGTAGTCAGTTCTCGTCTGACTTATTTTGTGAAACCCAGTTCTCTTTATCAGCAGAGATAACAATCTTTTGAAGATTTTCCTCGTCAGTTCCCTTTATCAGCAGGGATGGCATATTTCGAGATTCCTTTGTCAGTTCTCTTTATCAGCAGAGATGACATAACCTGGGAGAGTTTTGTTTCACGTTATCCCCGGCGAAGTCCACTTTATGTTGGTTATCCTTTGTGGGTACAATTGAGGTTGTATTCGTATTTTCTTTGTGGGTAGAGTGATTGAGGTCAGTCTTCCTTTGAGGGTACAATTGAGGTTGTATTCTTTTTGTGGGTACAATTGAGGTTGTATTCATATTTTCATTGTGGGTAGAGTGATTGAGGTCAGTCTTCCTTTGCGGATGCAATTGAGGTTGTATTCGTTTCGTGGGTGCGATTGAAGTCGTATTCGTCCTTTCTTTACGGGTGGAGTGATTGAGGTCAGTCTTCCTTTGTGGGTACAATTGAGGTTGTATTCATTTTGTGGGTGCGATTGAGGTCGTATTCATCCTTTCTTTGTGGGTAGAGTGATTGAGGTCAGTCTTCCTTTGCGGGTGCAATTGAGGTTGTATTTGTTTTTTGGGTACGATTGAGGTCGTATTCGTTTTTTTTCTTGTGGATATGGTTGAGGTCATATTCCTTATATTTCAACACGCTCCATCTCGTTATTCTCACCATTAGCAAATTTCTGGGGTTCTTTTGGTATTCAATCCCCGTGTATCCCGATTGTCTGAAAGTCATCGCTATCATACCCTCAGGACCAAGTTGATTGAAAAGGGGCAGCTGTAGCACCCCCAAAATTTGCCCTCCTTACTTTATTACTAACTGGCTTATGTTTCATTGCATTTTTGCATTATCATGTGTGCATGTCATTGGTTCTTAGCATGGGGTCAAGGTGCCTGAGGCAAGTTCAAGAGGAGAAGACGTTTATCAAAGGGTCAAGCAAGAGAGTTCAAGTGGATCACTCTCTCCTAACTAGTGCAGAAACTAGGATGAGATTCTTGGGTTTATTGCTCCAATGGGCAAGCTCCTTGGGTTTTTATCATCACCAAATGGCATATCTTATCTTTGTTGGAGAGGATACATATCATATTCAGAGGAATTTGGATTTGGAGACTGTGCTATTTCCTCCTAGACTGAGGGTACCAAGATTAGGGTTTGCTATAAAGTCAGTTTATTTCTGATTTTTTTGGGCAAGACTTGATTCCATGGTATTCCTTGGGTCCTTAAGTATCTAGGAATGGAAGATTGTTCATCATTTTGGTTCATGAGAAGTTCAATTGGCCAATGGATTGGGAATCAGGAGAATTGGGTAAAAGTCAACAGTGAGAGGGGAAGCCAACTGTGGAATTTTAAGGTTCTCTCCAAGGTTTTCAAGGTCTCACATCCTCCTATGGTCTTTAAGAGTCAAATTTCATACCATTCATCAAGAATCAAGAGTTGGTGCAAAAGTTACTAAATATGGAAATGACCTATAATTTGAAAGTTTCCTTTTTGGGCAAGTTCCTACACTTCATTCAACTTGACTTTTCACCATCAAGAAAGCTTCAAATGAATTTTCCTCAAACATGAAAGTTGAAGATCTTTTTCTCCTCTTTCCAACAAGTACTAGTGGGTCTCCATATCATTTGTGAAACTCAAGTTATGACCAAAAGAAGGCAAAGTGGTTTTTAGGGTTCCATTTTCACAACTTTTGCATTTTTGGAACATAGTGACCTATAATTAATTCCATTGGTTCATGTCACATTCTAACATCAAAGAACAACCCATAAGGAGCATTGTTGGCCTTTAAATCAAGTGGATCCATGGTTTATTCATTACTTATTCTCCATTATGCAAAATTGCCAAATTATTGAAATCTCATGAACCAAGGCATCACAAGGCCCAAATCAAATTCAGGTGTAATTAGCAATTGGAACTTAAGTGATCCATCATGAAATGTTTGGATATCCATGCATGGAGGAGGGTGTATCTCACATAATGTAATTTTCCAAAATCATCCAAAACTCATTAAACAAAGAATTACCAAGGCCCAATTGTTGATCAGTGGATTAAACCTAGGTATTTAAGATTACTTATGCTAGGGTTAGAGGGATAACACGTGCTTTTGTGGAGAATTCAAGTGTGAGCCCTAAAAGATCATTCCTTCGTATCTCTCAAGTAAGAAGAGCTTTTCAAGAACTTCTTCCACAAACTTCATCCTTGGCATCTAGAGTGTACAAACCATCCCTCGTTTGAAGCTAAGAGCAAGGGAATAAGTGGCTTGATCTCAGGTTAGTGATGTTTTTGATGATCATAAAACTCTCCTTTTAAATACGCATAATGTTGTGTGGCATCCATGGATCATTCTGATATATTTATTTTTGAGATTGGACGTGTGGTTTGATTGCTGCGTGTGTTTAAAGTTTTGAACCCTAACCTTTTATCATTCGTTTTTCATTATGCATTGGTTATTTTTGAATTTTGATTGCATATTTGAGATCCTGACGAAATTCTGGTCAAGAAAGGGTATTTGTTTGCGTTTTCTGGTGAGCTTTTGGTTGCAGGTGACCGGAGAAGGGGGCCGGAACCCTAGCTCCGGCGGCCGGCGGTTGATTCAGTTCGGTGAAGGGGCTGGAGGTGGAAGACATAATCTTAGTCGTTGATCTGCTTGATCATGCGGTCCGTGTGCAGCCATGTGTTTTATTTTTTTGTTTTATTTCATTGGTTTGTGTGTGCGTTAGTCCATGATTACTACTATGTTCTACCAATCTAAGCCTTGCGTTTTGTTGAACTGTTGACTTGATTGACTGACCGTGTGCGTCTGATGAATCTGTGGATGGAAATGTGACAACGAATTAAAAAAGCCATGTGCCGTGCACATGGGAGCCCATGGTATGCTGAATAATCATGTGTGTGCGTGCGTATCATTATTGTGGTGTGTCTTGTAATTTGGACTGTTAATCATGACTACTTGGTGTTTGTGTTGACTAAGTGATAAGCGTTGGATCAATCCAAAGGTAAGCATGCAGTCAACTGGGTTGACTAAGCCCACGCGAGCCTTCCTTTTTATTTTTTTTTTCTGATGGACTTAACGTCTGGGCCTTGTTATTCGCCCCCCACATTTTCCAGCCCATTATCATTCCAACATGTTTTATTAATGAATGCACCCCCCTTGCATATTTCCTCATTTTTATTTTAATTAATTATTGCGTTTCATTTTATTTTTTTTTTAAATAGTTTTTTGCATTAAAAAAATCCCCAAAAAATCCAGGAATCATATTTATAATTTCATAAAATTTTCCCAAATTTTATATTTTATTTTTATTTTATTTTCATCATCTGAATTAATTATTTGGTTTATTTTCTTTTGAATTATTCATATCATGTATACCTAAACTTGTAGAATTTTGTTCTCATAGCATACAAAACCTTTTGCACTCATTCTTTTTGCATTTTTTCACCAATACATTGAATTGCATTAAAATATTTTTCTATCATTTTTAAAACCATCTCATATTGCATTTTATTCCTTTCCTTTTGCCTGTTGAACCATATTTCTCATCTGAGTTTGCATAATTGTTTGAGTGACTTATATCTTGAATTTTTGAATGAATTTTGGACATGTTGTTTGCTTCTGGTTGAAATATGTTGATAATTAATTTGGTGATTTTAGAAGATGTTTTGCTAATTGTTTGATTGCTTTTATTTGAGGTATTCTTGTACGCATATCTCTGATCATGTCTGGTTACTTGTTTAAAAAGGCACTTGTGCCATTGTTTTGGGTTTGCTTCTTTGACTTCATAATCCATGTTTAGGTCATCCACATTCTGTCTTGGTTGGGTTTCATTAGTCTTATTATTACTTATGCCTGTTTTGTACAAACCTTTTATGCAGGGGCTGAGGTAAGTTATTTGAGGGCGTGGATAGTTATCCATGTCCACTCTCACTCTTTCTGTCTCTCATCTTTTCTTTTCTTTAGGCTTAGGTTGTCGTCAAACCTCACTAACCGTAGGTCACCCATGCATGATAACATTAGGACTCTTAGTTTCCCTTTAGAGTTTCCTTCATGTCTTCTCTCTTCTCATCTCAAAACTTCTCGAAAACACTTAATAAGGATAAAGTGTATTGCGCACGAGCCTTAAGCGTGGGGAATGAGAAATGAGGGGCTTCCTCTCATCTTTCTAGAGTGCTTAGCGAGCGTCCTGTCTTGGGACGATTCGTTAAGTATTCGTCCCTGTGCCCTAGACTTTGGTGCAATGCAAGTTATGAACTAACTCAAGTCACTCCTGTCCTAAAAAATACAAACAAACTTCAAACCTTTTTGTCATTCGGGATTGTCAAACTAAAGGCTATTTTCAAAAAGGGCACGTTATTTTCCGTCTGTGTCGCAAACAGGCATCGACCCTAACTGCCGGACGCGAACTTAACGTCGCTCATAAAAAACACAAAAAGAACTTGGTCCGAACTACGTTGACTCTGAATTTCCCATTGCACAAAGGGAGTACGTAGGCCTAGGACGACGACGTCCTACCGAGTATGTCTTTGTTTTCCCCTTTCCCGTGTCAGTACAACCATAGATGATAGGATAACTCACCCTTAGAATAGACAACAAGCATGGATCCCATCGAGTACGATGGACGTGTGGGGTGCTAGCACCTTCCCCTCGTGTAACCGACTCCCGAACCCAGGCTATGGTTACGATGACCATTCCTTTCCCTGTTCCTCAGGTTTATGCGGTGTTCCGTTTCCCTCTCTTGGGATAAATTTACACAGCTGGCGACTCTGTTTTCCGCACCACTCTCGCGTTTGTACCTGGATGAAAATCCTGGGAGCGACAGCTGGCGACTCTGCTGGGGACTCTGGTTGACCTATGCTGGTCCATCCCTAAGCGAGTCAATCCTAGCGCTTGCTTGTCTTTGTTCTCTTCGGGTGTTTTGTGTTTGTTATGCAGTATTTGTTGTATTTTATTTTTACCGCATTTTCCGCATTGCATTTCATTTTTATTACTGTCATACTGGATATTGCTGTGTTGTGCTGGTTGTTTCTGTTTTACAGGTTGGGTTGTTCTAAGAGATAAGCCCAATACCCAGGCTTGAGTACACCCTAGGGCTAGAGTGGAGAGTAGTGGGACCTACGTGCCCGCTTGGTACGTTTGTGTGTTCACGAAATTCACAACCAGACGAGGCTATCTTGGGACGCATTCTAACGTGTGTGTCTTGCGCATGTTAGGATGTCGATCTAGAGAACTGTCGACTCTGGTGACCGACCATCGAGGACCTTAGTGGAAACATCCCTCTTTAGTGGTGACAGTGGCAGACCACATCCTGTGGCAAACCCATTCGCACCCGAGGGCCGACTTTGGAACTCGCATAGGATGGCCCCTATCTTTTGAATAGAATCAGTGGAGGCACTCCTCGATTGACGATAGTACTGTACCTTGAGGGATGAATGTACTATTGTTTCTCGACCTCAGTGCCAGAAGCTGAGGACCTTCCATTTTGGAGAATCAGTTGAGGCCTCCTCGATTGATGATGATGCCAAACCAGAAATGGTGAACGTATCATCATTTCTCGACCTGAGAGCCCGGGATACTGAACATCCTAGTACCCACACGTGAGAGGGGATGGGTGTTTGCAGGTAACCGAAACCTTCAACCTACCCAGTTTTTCTGGATTTCTCATCAATGTTTGATTATATGGGTTCCTGGTTATCTCAGTGGTTCGGTATTTTGGAATTCTGGTTTTCTGGGTTGTGGTTCTCGTTCAGTTAACAACACAGCACATCCAGCAATGTTGCCTTGATCCCATGTTTGCATGAGCATATCATTTTTCTTGCATTCTGACATGTTTGACATTTTTCAGGGCTTGCATCTTAATCTTGATTCCGGTTTTCTGAGGTTACCTTGGCATGGATGTCCAGAGAAAGAAGACTGTTGCCTATTCGTTCCCAGATCCAACCTTGACGTTGATTCATAAGCTAATTAATATGGCTGGTCCCGGAGTTCGTACAGAGTTCAGTGGAGGGTATGGGAGACTTCTGAAGTTTGTCTACAATATCTCCAAGTATGAGAAGGATGTCATTCATACATTTCTTCAGTTTTACGATCCGTCTTTGCGTTGCTTCACTTTCCCAGACTACATCTTGGCCCCAATGTTGGAGGAGTTCTCATTTATTTTGGGAATCCCCATCAGGCATGACATAGTATTCTTTTCTGAAGAACACCCTGGGATAAAAGAAATGGCTATTGCTCTTCATATTGGTGAATACGTTCTGAGCAGTAATATTGAGGAAAAACAAGGAGCTAAGGGTTTCTTATTGAAGTTCTTGTTTGATCAAGCTTGCATACATGTTAAAGAGAAGAATTGGACTGCTTTCCAGGCTATTCTGGCTATGTGCATCTATGAGATTGTCCTGTTTCCCAATGTTCCTGATCTGGTGGATATGGATGCTGTCAGAATCTTTATTTCAAAGAATCCTATACCTACCTTGTTAGGTGATGTGTATCACTCAGTCCACTACAAGAATGAAAATAGGCGGGGAAAAACCGTGAGTTGTTGTCCACCGCTCTTATCTACTTGGTTTTTGAGCCATCTCCCCGAAGCTGGCGCCTTCGTTGATACGAAAGATTCTCTGAAGTGGTCAAAGAGGTTAATGGGCTTGACTGCTGACAACATTGTCTGGTTCAATCGTGACTTGCTAGGAATAGAGATTATTTGCAAGTGCGGAGAGTTCCCTAATGTACCCTTGATAGGGAGAAGAGGTGGAATTAACTATAATCCTTCCCTTGTTATCAGGCAGTTTGGTTATCCTTTGAGAGGTCCACCTGAAGAGCGAGATGTCAGAGAGTCCTTATTCTTCAATGGTACTGGGGATCAAGAGATGATAAGGAAGATTGTGAATACTTGGAAGCAGGTGACCAAGAAGGGAAAAACTTCATTCGGGAAATGTAACAATTAGGCTTTTCCTTCCTATAAAGAGTGGATTAAGAAAAGAGCAGAAGAGGAGCTTCTTCCCTTCCCGGTAGAACCACCATCTTACCCCTTACTGATCGAGCCTCCTACCACAGTTGAGATAGAGAGGTTTAACAAGTTGTGGGCTGAAAAGGAAAAGCTACGAGAAGAAAACAGTGAGCTACTAAGGGAGATTTATCAGTTGAAACATGAGCGGGGTGAAGCTGTTCATACCGCTAAGTTGAAGACAAAGCTTCTTGCTAAGGCAGAAAAAGAGCTAGCTGACATGGTCACATCCAGGCAAAGGATGAAACAAGCTTTAGATGGTATTAGTCAGGTTCTCGAGTCTAAGAAGGAGGAATTGGACAAGGCTTTGTTAAAGATTCACAGGTTCAATGCTCACCGAGAAACTGCAATGGCTGAGAATAAGAGAAAGGAAAACGATTACCTGGCTCAGATTGATCAATTGAAGTCGCAGCTCAAGAAGAAAGACGCTGAGATCTTATCAGGGGTATTCCAGAGACAAGCAGTCGAGGGTCGACTCAATGAAGCCATAGCCTCCATAGAGGAACTGAAGGTCCAAGCTGAAGTGAAGAGATCTAGAATTGAGGGACCTAGTATGGATGGTGTTTCGGGAGAAGACGCTTGGGAGTTACGTTGCCGATACTTGGAAGGGATCATGCATAGGAGAGACATCCTCATTCAAGAGCTAATTCAGAGACCGAAGCATCTCGACACCAAAAAGTTGTTCAAGGAGATTCAAGACTGGAGCAGAAAGCATAATGGATGGGGGGGATTGACACTTGTGAACTTTGATGACATGCCGTAGCTTTCTATTTTCTTTCATTATTTGGACCACCGCCAGGCTTGTTGGTTGGGGTCTATGATTATTGTGTTCAGACTCGTTATCTTGGATTTATGATTATTGACATTTGGTTTTCCTCTGGTTTTCTTAATATATGAGCAGAAGTTCCGTTCTATTTTGCTGTTAAACTGGAATCAAGGGGTGGATCGCCCTACGGATATTCAAACATGTTCATTTGTATTTGCATATTCATAATCATTTTGCATAATCATTTTGCATGACAGGTGTTTATCTCCGGTGTTCTTATCTTGTTCTAATCTCAGTACAGGATTGCAGATCAGCACATTCACCGGTATTCTACCAGACAAAATCAAAAGAGACTCATGGATCAGCTACAGAATGAGATCATTGAGATGCGGACTCGCATGAACCAATTCATGGAATTAATGCAAGGTGTCGTTCAAGGCCAAGAGCAGTTGAGGACTCTCGTTCAGCCACTGATTGTAAGGAATGATGAAGACAGTAATAATGTTCAGAATGGCCCTAGGGGCGGAGGTATTCCTGTTTCTGGTGTTGTGATCCCTCCGGGAGGAGCTAAAAATGCTGGGGGAGGTGGTATTGGTGCTGGCGCAGTTCATGGCCGTCAGTATGATGATGTTCAAGATGATGCATTTTCTGTGCTAGGTGGGGATGCTGGTCCCCAGATTGACAATGATCAGAGGTTTAGGTTGGTTGAGGAACAACTGAGAGGTGTTGTATATCAGGATTCTGTGGGAATGGATCTAGAGGATTTGGGGCTGGTTCCAGGCGTTGTTATTCCGCACAAGTTTCAGACTCCCACTTTCGAGAGGTATAATGGTATGACTTGTCCAAGGACCCGTGTGAGGGCATACGCAAGCAAAATGGTTGCGCATGCGAAAAATGAGAAGCTGATGATGCATTGCTTTCAGGATAGCCTATCTGGGGCATCCCTGGAGTGGTATATGCAACTAGAAAGGAAATATGTGCGTAGTTGGAGAAATCTGGCAGGGGCATTTATTAGACACTATCAATATAACACTGATATGGCTCCTAACCGAACACAGCTGTAGAACTTATAATAGAAGAACAATGAGAGTTTCAAGGAGTATGCCCAAAGGTGGCGTGAACTGGCAGCGAGGGTTCAGCCTCCCATGTTGAACGTGAAATGATAACTATGTTTATGGCCACCTTGCAGGGTCATTACTATGAAAAGCTGGTACCGTGTATGACTGGAAAGTTTGCTGATTTGATCTTAGTAGGAGAGATGGTGGAAAGCGGAATTAAGGCGGGAAAAATATCAGGCGGTGATGGGTCCTCATCTGGAGGAAATAAGAAGCCTTATGCCAGTGGTTATAAGAAGAAGGAGGGAGATACAAACTCTGTGTCATCATATCGTGGTAGAGAAGGACCTCGTCAGAACTTCAATCAGCAGGTGGCTTCCATAACCATCCCAGCAGCACCTCAGCAGCCAGCAGTGTCTCAACAAGAAAATCAGGCTCCTCACCGATTGCAACCTCTGAATAGGCGGGATAGGCATTTTGACACTCCGCCTCTTCCCTACGCTCAGTTATTTTAGCACTTGTTAAAGCTACAGTTAATTCAAAAGAGAACATTGGCTCCACCTACTGGTAATCCACCTCCCGGCTATGACGCCAACGCCCACTGCGAGTTTCATTCTGGGGCACCCGGACATTATATTGAGAACTGTAAAGCTTTTAAGCATAAGGTTCAAGATTTGGTGGATTCCTAAGCCATCAATTTCTCCAATGACGTTCCAAATGTGAATCAGAACCCGATGCCGAATCACGGTGAGCCGAGGGTCAATGCCATTATTAAAGACTGTGAAGACTTGAGTTTGATTTCAGATGTGAACGAAGTTCAAACTCCCTTGGGTGTGGTGAAGGAAAGACTCTTGAAAGGAGGGGTATTTCCCGGCTGTGATGAAGGTTGTGTAGAGTGTGTGTCGTAGCCAGGCGGTTGTGATTCATTGAAAGCATGTATTCAGAGAATGATCAGTGAAGGGATATTACAGTTTGACAGAGGTTGTAAGCAGAGTAATGTTACTGACAGAGAGATTGATGTTGCCACGATAACAATCCCATTCAAGACATTAACTATATCAGCACCGGCAAGACCAGCGCCGGTCACTATCACTGTTCCTGGACCAGTCCCGTATGAGAGTACCAAGGCCATCCCATGGAACTATGGGGCCAAGGTGTTTGTTAATGGTAAAAAGCAGGAATTGGAAGAGACATCAGCTGTGAATACAGGGGTTGAAAATCTTGTTGAAGCAGGGGCTATCACTAGGAGTGGTAGAGTCTTTATTCCGGCCGAGAATCAAGCTGGCAGTTTAAGACAAGATAAAGGTAAACAGATGATGGATGAGTCTGTACAGAGGCAGGAAGCAAATAATTCTATGAAAAAGTAGGTTGGCGATACCTTCTCAGAAGACGTAGAAGAGTTTATGAGGTTGATCAGGAAAAGTGATTACAAGATTGTTGATCAACTTCACCAAACTCCATCGAAGATTTCCATCCTATCTTTACTGTTGTGCTCTGAGGCACACTGAAATGTATTGCTGAAGGTTCTGAAATTGGCTTATGTACCGCAGGAAATATCTGTCAACCAGTTAGAAGGGGTTGTGGCTCATGTGAATGCTGGTAATGGTCTGGGTTTCACGGATTTAGATCTGACTCCGGCTGGGAGGAATCACAACAACGCTCTGCATATTTTAGTGGAATGTCGTGGTTCCTTAATGTCGCATGTGTTAGTTGATACTGGGTCGTCTTTGAATGTGTTACCGAAGAAGGTTTTGATGAAACTGGATACTTATGGGTTGATTTGTACACCAAGTGACTTGGTGGTACGTGCTTTTGATGGCTCCAAGAGGTCAGTTTTTGGAGAGTTAGTTCTTCCAATCAAGGTGGGTCCTGAAATTTTCAACACCATCTTTTACATAATGGATATTCAGCCTGCCTATAGTTGTTTGTTGGGTCGCCCTTGGATCCACGGTGCTGGGGCAATAACTTCTACGCTACACCAGAAGTTGAAGTATTGTGACTGTTTGTGGTGAAGAAGACATCATGGTGAGTCACCTATCGACCTTCAAGTATGTAGAGGTAGATGGTGAAGTACAGGAAACTTTGTGCCAAGCCTTTGAAGCTGCGAAAATTCTCGAGGAACCCCCAAAGGCAGTCAGTCAGCCTGAGGTGGTTGCCCAACCTGAAGTTGTCAGACAACCAGAAGTTCCAATGTCCTCTTTCAAAGAGGCGCGCGCTATAGTTGAAGCTGGTAGTTCTCAGAAGTGGGGCAGTTTCATTGATGTTCAAAGGAAGCAAGATACTCATGGATTGGGTTACAAGCCACCTAGGCGTCCTAAAGAGCCTCCCAAGTTCTATGGTCCAGTCCGTTTCACCAGTGCCAGTGTTTTCTTCGACAGATTCAATGCTATTGAGGATGAAGGAGATAGTGATTGTGACATGGATGAATGGATCCGTCCCTGCACCCCTGGTCAGAGTTTAGGCAACTGGTCTTCCGAGAAAGTCAGCCAAGTGACGCGCCCGGAGTAATTTACTTTTGTTTTCTGTTATGTTGAGTCCTACGTTCTGCCCAAGACGTAGTGATATTTATTTGTAGGGCTTGGATGTTTATTTGCTATTTTTATCATCAATAAAGGATGTTTTTCATTCAAATATTTTGATCCCTGTCTTTTTGTTTTTTA
Source organism: Lathyrus tuberosus (assembly GCA_022829125.1). Classification (NCBI taxonomy): domain Eukaryota; kingdom Viridiplantae; phylum Streptophyta; class Magnoliopsida; order Fabales; family Fabaceae; genus Lathyrus; species Lathyrus tuberosus. The sequence goes on from JALAZF010000484.1 coordinate 562,385, forward strand.
CTTTTTGCATTAACCCACATCAAAATGGCAATGTGTTTTCTTATTTGTTGCACTCATAATAAACATAAAGCATCCATCATGCAGGTTACTTTGTTCAGATTCCACCCATGACTTAGCTATGGCTCGATATGACTTCGACAATCCCATCTATCAGGCAGAAGAAGAGACTAACGAAGACTGTGACTTACCAGAAGAATTAGCCAGGCTACTGAAACAAGAGGAAAGGGTTATTCTACCTTATCAGGAGGAAGTTAAGACTATTAATCTGGGAACCGAGGATGTTAAACGAGAAGTAAAGGTTGGGGCTGCTTTGGAAGACACTGTTAAGAGAAGATTGGTTGAGTTACTTCGAGAGTATGTGGATATCTTCGCCTGGTCTTATCAAGACATGCCCGGGCTTGACACTGATATTGTTTCACACCGGCTGCTGCTTAAAGAGGGTTGTACTCCAGTCAAGCAGAAATTGAGAAGGACGAAACCAGATATGGCTGTCAAGATCAAGGAAGAGGTTCAGAAACAGTTAGACGCCGGATTTCTCGCTGTGACAAATTATCCTCCGTGGGTTGCTAATATTGTACCTGTACCTAAGAAGGATGGGAAGGTCAGGATGTGTGTTGATTACCGAGATTTGAACAGGGCGAGCCCGAAGGATGATTTCCCGCTCCCCCACATTGACGTGTTAGTGGACAATACTGCTCAATATTCTGTGTTTTCCTTCATGGATGGCTTCTCTGGGTATAACCAAATCAAAATGGCCCCAGAGGACATGGAGAAAACAACGTTCATAACACCGTGGGGAACATTTTGCTACAAGGTAATGCCCTTTGGATTGAAGAATGCTGGGGCAACCTATCAGCGAGCAATGGTGACTCTCTTTCATGATATGATTCACAAGGAAATTGAAGTCTATGTTGATGACATGATTGCGAAGTCACAGACAGAGGAAGAACACTTGGTAAACCTCCAGAAGCAGTTTGAAAGGTTGAAGAAGTTCAGACTAAGGTTGAATCCGAACAAGTGCACTTTCAGCGTGAGGTCTGGTAAATTGCTGGGATTCATTGTTAGTGAAAGAGGTATCGAGGTTGATCCTGCAAAAATAAGAGCCATACAGGAGATGCCTGAGCCAAGAACAGAGAAAGAGGTTCGTGGTTTCTTGGGGAGGTTGAATTACATTGCTAGGTTCATCTCTCATCTGACAGCCACGTGTGAACCAATTTTCAAGTTGCTAAGAAAAGATCAAGAGGTCAGATGGAATGAAAATTGTCAAGAGGCGTTTGAAAGGATAAAGACGTATTTGCAGGAACCTCCAGTCCTTATGCCACCGGTGCCTGGGAGACCATTGATTATGTACCTTACGGTTCTTGAGAATTCGATGGGTTGTGTGCTCGGTCAACACGACGAGACAGGTAGGAAGGAGCATACCATTTACTACCTGAGTAAGAAGTTCACTGATTGCGAATCAAGATACTCTATGTTGGAAAAGACATGTTGCGCACTCGCTTGGGCAGCCAAGCGCCTAAGGCAGTATATGTTAAATCACACAACCTTGTTGATTTCGAAGATGGGTCCGATTAAGTACGTGTTTGAGAAGCAAGCACTTTCTGGAAGGATAGCCCGCTGGCAGATGGTTTTGATAGAGTACGATATTCAGTATGTTTCTCAGAAGGCCATTAAGGGAAGTGTTCTGTCAGAATATCTTGCCGAACAGCCGGTCGAGGATTATCAGCCAATGAAGTTTGAGTTTCCGGACGAGCATGTTATGTTTCTGAAAATGAAAGATTATGAAGAGCCTCTGCCTGATGAAGGACCTGAGATTGGGTCTCAATGGAAGATGATTTTTGATGGGGCTGTCAACTCATATGGTAGTGGAATTGGGGCAATCATTACAACCCCGAAGGGTTCTCATATACCTTTCACTGCCCGGTTAGCATTCGTGTGTACCAACAACGAGACGGAGTATGAAGCATGCATCATGGGGTTAGAAGAAGCAATTGATTTGAGAATTAAGAACCTCGATGTCTATGGTGATTTCGCGTTGGTAGTTAATCAGATTACAGGAGAATGGGAGACTCATCAGGTGAATTTGGTGCCTTATAACAACTATGCCAGGAGGTTGTTACCTTTCTTTGACAGGGTGGATTTTCATCATGTGCCCCGAGCTGAGAATCAGATGGCTGATGCGTTGGCAACATTGGCATCCATGTATAAGGTTAACCGTTGGAATGAAACTCCGTCAATTAGAATCCTGCGTCTGGATAGATCGGCTTTTGTGTTTGCAATTGAAGATGTGTCTGATGGCAAACCGTGGTATCATAATATTAAGGTTTTTCTGAAGAGACAAGAGTATCCAGAGGGTGCCTCCACCGAGGATAAGAAGACTCTGAGAAGGTTGGAAGGAAACTTCTTTCTGAACAAGGATGATGTGTTATATAAGAGGAACTTCGATATGGTCTTGCTATGTTGAGTTGATGAACACGAGGTGGGTTTATTGATGGAGGAAGTTCACGAGGGTTCTTTTGGTACTCATTCCAGTGGACACACCATGGCTAGGAAGTTGTTGAGGGCAGGATATTATTGGATGACTATGGAGTCTGATTGTTTCAAGTACACCCGAAAGTGCCATAAATGCCAGATCTATGCAGATAAGATGCATGTACCGCCTACGCCTCTAAATGTGTTGTCATCTCCTTGGCCTTTTGCAATGTGGGGCATAGATATGATTGGAAATATTGAGCCCACTACTTCCAATGGGCATCGTTTCATTTTGGTTGCCATTGACTATTTCACAAAGTGGGTGGAGGCAGCCTCGTACGCCAACGTCACCAAGCAAGTGGTAGCCCGATTTATAAAGAAGGATATCATCTGTCGTTATGGGGTCCCAAAAAGAATCATTACTGATAATGGCTCGAATTTGAACAATAAGATGATGAAGGAACTATGTCAGAGTTTCAAGATCGAGCATCACAATTCTTCTCCATATCGTTCGAAGATGAATGGTGCTGTTGAGGCAGCGAATAAGAATATCAAGAAGATTGTGCAGAAGATGGTGATAACGTATAAAGACTGGCATGAGATGCTACCTTATGCCCTACATGGTTATCGTACTTCGGTGCGTACGTCAACTGGGGCAACTCCTTTCTCATTGGTGTATGGTATGGAAGCAGTTTTACCCTTAGAGGTCGAGATTCCGTCTTTGAGAGTTCTGGCAGATGTGAAGCTTGATGAAGCTGAGTGGGTGCGTTCTAGATTGGATCAGTTAAACCTTATTGAAGAAAAGAGATTGGCAGCCATCGCACATGGTCGGTTGTATCAGAGCAGGATGAAGCACGCCTTTGACCAGAAAGTGCGTCCTTGGAGTTTTCAGACAGGTGAATTGGTTTTGAAAAGGATCCTTCCTCCTCAGACAGATCACAGGGGCAAATGGACTCCAAATTACGAGGGGCCATATGTAGTGAGAAAGGTTTTTTCTGGTGGAGCCTTACTACTTTCAACTATGGATGACGAAGATTTTACATTCCCTGTGAACGCAGACGTAGTCAAAAAATACTTCGCATAAAAGAGACCCGCTGGACATAAAAAGAAAGTCCAGGCAAAAAGGGGCATCCCGGCGAACCATAAAAAAGGAAAAGGTTCGGGCAAAAATTAGGGATAAAATGTAAAAAAGAAATGTGTAAACCCGCAAAGTTGAAAACCGGTAAAGGCAACTTTAGCAAAAATGGGTATCCCGATGGATTGAAAACCCGAAAAGGGCGATCCAGGCAAAAGTTAGGGATTTATAAGCGAAAGGCTATGGTCGGCGTTCGATCTGTGAGCACTTTCAATACCTGGAAATTCTGAAAGAAAGGAATCAGTACAGTTAGTCTCTTCGAAGGTCAAGACATTTGTGGATAAGCAAGACATATGGGTCATAGCTGAGTCGAATCATGGTGGATATTTGTTCCCACATTGCCGACATGTGTATTTTCTTTTTGCTTTTGCGCAATTACCTCTTTTTAGGAATTGCTTCCTATTGTAAATGCCTATTTACAGGCCACTTTTCTCAATAAAATATTCATTTCACTCAAAGAGCTTTCCATTGTTTGTTTTACTTTTACTGTTTTAATTGCAAAAACATCCGATATTTTTGATAAACGTTGTATATAAAACTTCGAGCTTTGCGGAGCATAACGAAAAGCAGTAGAAATTACTTAGGCATTAATGGTGATAGTCAGGTCGTGGCATATTCTTCTGTTGTTATTTGACTTGCAGGGCAACAGGATTGTATTTCCCCAGCAGTTTGCCTTCCCCAGCATTGAGATTGCACTTTCCTCAACAGAGCAGACCTTCCCCAGCAGGAGACCTGGAAAGTATTTTCTCTGAATCAAGACGTTATCTCCCCACAGAATCAGGGTTTTCACTTCCCCCATCCAGTCAGGAAGCGTGCTTTCGCCGGCAATGTCATATTCTAGTCCCCAGCAAGGCGGGAGTAAAGTCATTCTCCCCACCAGCAGGCTAAGTTCAGCAGTATCCCCAAGCAGGATGGTATTATGGACTTTTTTTCCCCAAGCATGATGGTATTAGGGACTGGCATCCCCCAGCAGGTTCTAAACCCAATTGGGTATTAGCAATCTTCAGTAACACACTTCCGGTTCCGTTATTGGCGTTCATTCTCAACTCCCCCAACAGAGGAGGAATCTCAGGTTCGACGTCACACTCAGTAAAGGACATATGCAATCCCCGGTAGAGTGTATGCTTTGGATTTCATCCCCGGCAGAAGTTGTGGATCCAAGGATTCGGTCAGTGTGATCCTTCACAGCAGAGTTCCTGGATTCAGAGGACAATTTATTTTTGTCATCCCCAGCTGAATTGGTTTTTTCTCTTCGGCATTTATTTTGCTGGAGGGACCCTTTTTGCATCTCATAAGCATTCGCATTGCATCCTCAAACGCGTAGCATTTCCATTTCCTATGGAGCATTACGGCAAAATTCAAACATTTGCATTTGAAGCATAAGCCAGGTTTGATACTTTCTTTGCCAGTTCTCTTTCTCAGCAGAGATGGCATGACTCAGGAGACCCTGGAGGGACGCGTTCCTCATACTTGTGCTCCCTGGCAGAGTCTTTTATTTAGACTTCTCCTTCCCCAGCGGAGTCATCTTTCCTGTGGATTTTGAGTCGGTTGGGAGTTTGCCTTTGTTTGGACCTTCTGTGAAATCCCGTTCTCACCTGGTAGTCAGTTCTTGCTTGAAATATTTTGCTGGCCAATTTCCCTTTATCAGCAGGGATGGCATTTATTTTTCTAGTTCTCTTTATCAGCAGAGATGGCAATCCTTTGAAGATTTCTTCGTCAGTTCCCTTTATCAGAAAAGATGGCAGTCGTGTTGCTAGTTCTCTTTATCAGCAGAGATAGCAATCTTTTGAAGATTTTCTTCGTCAGTTCCCTTTATCAGCAGGGATGGCATTTATTTTGCTAGTTCTCTTTATCAGCAGAGATAGCAATCTTTTGAAGATTTCTTTCGTCAGTTCCCTTTATCAGCAGGGATGGCAGTCGTGTTGCTAGTTCTCTTTATCAGCAGAGATAGCAATATTTTGAATATTTTCTTCGTCAGTTCCCTTTATCAGCAGAGATGGCATTTATTTTGCTAGTTCTCTTTATCAGCAGAGATAGCAATCTTTTGAAGATTTCTTTTGTCAGTTCCCTTTATCAGCAGGGATGGCATTTTGTTTTGCTAGTTCTCTTTATCAGCAGAGATAGCAATCTTTTGAAGATTTTCTTCGTCAGTTCCCTTTATCAGCAGGGATGGCATTTATTTTGCTAGTTCTCTTTATCAGCAGAGATAGCAATCTTTTGAAGATTTCTTTCGTCTGTTCCCTTTATCAGCAGGGATGGCATTTTGTTTTGCTAGTTCTCTTTATCAGCAGAGATAGCAATCCTTTGAAGATTTTCTTCGTCAGTTCCCTTTATCAGCAGGGATGGCATTTTGTTTTGCTAGTTCTCTTTATCAGCAGAGATAGCAATCTTTTGAAGATTTTCTTTCGTCAGTTCCCTTTATCAGCAGGGATGGCATTTATTTTTCTAGCTCTCTTTATCAGCAGAGATAGCAATCTTTTGAAGATTTCTTTCGTCAGTTCCCTTTATCAGCAGGGATGGCATTTTGTTTTGCTAGTTCTCTTTATCAGCAGAGATAGCAATCTTTTGAAGATTTTCTTCGTCAGTTCCCTTTATCAGCAGGGATGGCATTTATTTTGCTAGTTCTCTTTATCAGCAGAGATAGCAATCTTTTGAAGATTTCTTTCGTCAGTTCCCTTTTTCAGCAGGGATGGCATTTTGTTTTGCTAGTTCTCTTTATCAGCAGAGATAGCAATCCTTTGAAGATTTTCTTCGTCAGTTCCCTTTATCAGCAGGGATGGCATTTTGTTTTGCTAGTTCTCTTTATCAGCAGAGATAGCAATCCTTTGAAGATTTTCTTTCGTCAGTTCCCTTTTATCAGCAGGGATGGAATTTATTTTGCTAGATCTCTTTATCAGCAGAGATAGCAATCTTTTGAATATTTTCTTTCGTCAGTTCCCTTTATCAGCAGGGATGGCATTTATTTTGCTAGTTCTCTTTGTCAGCAGGGATAGCAATCTTTTGAAGATTTTCTTTCGTCAGTTCCCTTTATCAGCAGGGATGGCATTTGTTTTGCTAATTCTCTTTATCAGCAGAGATAGCAATCTTTTAAAGGTTTTCTTTCGTCAGTTCCCTTTATCAGCAGGGATGGCATTTATTTTGCTATTTCTCTTTATCAGCAGGGATAGCAATCCTTTGAAGATTTCCTTCGTCAGTTCCCTTTATCAGCAGGCACGACATATTTCGAGACTCCTTTGTCAGTTCTCTTTATCAACAGAGATGACATAACCTGGGAGAGTTTGTTTCACTTTATACCCAGCATTGCTTGCACTCGTCCGTGTTGTGATAGTACAACATTTATGGCTGATTCTCCAGTGGGGGCATCCCTCCTTTGAGGATTGTAAATTTCTGGGTTCTTTGGTATTCAATCTCCGTGCGTCCCGATTGTCTGAAAGTCGTCGCTATCATACCCTCAGGACCAAGTTGATTGAATAGGGGCAGCTGTAGCACCCCAAAATTTGTCCTCCTTACTTTAGTACTAACTGGCTTATGTTTCATTTCATTTTTGCATTATCATGTGTGCATATCATTAGTTCTTAGCATGGGGTCAAGGTGCCTGAGGCAAGTTCAAGAGGAGAAGATGTTCTTTAAAGGGTCAAGCAAGAGAGCTCAAGTGGATCACTCTCTCCTAACCAGTGCAGAAATTAGGGTTTTGAGATTCTTGGGTTTATTGCTCCAATGGGCAAGCTCCTTGGGTTTTTATCATCACCAAATGGCATATCTTATCTTTGTTGGAGAGGATACACATCATATTCAGAGGAATTTGGATTTGGAGACTGTGTTATTTCCTCCTAGACTGAGGGAACCAAGATTAGGGTTTGCTATAAAGTCAGTTTATTTCTGATTTTTTGGGCAAGACTTGAGTCCATGGTATTCCTTGGGTCCCTGAGTATCTAGGGATGGGAGATTGTCCACCAGTTTGGTTCAGGAGAGATTCAATTGGCCAATGGATTAGGAATCAGGAGAATTAGGGGAAAAGTCAACAGTGAGAGGGGAGGTCAACTGTGGAATTTTGGGGTACCCTTCAAGGTTTCAAGGTCTCACATCCTCATATGGTCTTCAAGAGTCAAATTCCATACCATTTATCAAGAATCAAGGGTTGGTGCAAAAGTTACTAAATATGGAAATGACTTATAATTTGAAAGTTTCCTTTTTGGGCAAGTTCCTACACTACTTTCAAATGGACTTTTCATCATCAAGGAAGCTTCAAATGAATTTTCCTCAAACATGAAAGTTAAAGATCTTTTTCTCCCCTTTCCAACAAGTACTAGTGGGTCTCCATATCATTTGTGAAACTCAAGTTATGACCAAAAGAAGGCAAAGTGGTTTTTAGGGTTCCATTTTCACAACTTTTGCATTTTTGGGACATAGTGACCTATAATTAATTCCATTGGTTCATGTCACATTCTAACATCAAAGAACAACCCATAAGGAGCATTGTTGGCCTTTAAATCAAGTGGATCCATGGTTTATTGATTACTTATTCTCCATTATGCAAAATTGCCAAATTATTGAAATCTCATGAACCAAGGCATCACAAGGCCCAAATCAAATTCAGGTGTAATTAGCAATTGGAACTTAAGTGATCCATCATGAAATGTTTGGATATCCATGCATGGAGGAGGGTGTATCTCACATAATTTAATTTTCCAAAATCATCCAAAACTCATTAAACAAAGAATTACCAAGGCCCAATTGCTGATCAGTGGATTAAACCTACGTATTTAAGATTACTCATGCTAGGGTTAGAGGGATAACACGTGCTTTTGTGGAGAATTCAAGTGTGAGCCCTAAAAGATCATTCCTTCGTATCTCTCATGTAAGAAGAGTTTTTCAAGAACTTCTTCCACAAACTTCATCCTTGGCATCTAGAGAGTACAAACCATCCCTCGTTTGAAGCTAAGAGCAAGGGAATAAGTGGCTTGATCTCAGGTTAGTGATGTTTTTGATGATCATAAAACTCTCCTTTTAAATACGCATAATGTTGTGTGGCATCCATGGATCATTCTGATATATTTATTTTTGAGATTGGACGTGTGGTTTGATTGCTGCGTGTGTTTAAAGTTTTGAACCCTAACCTTTTCTCATTCGTTTTTCATTATGCATTGGTTATTTGTGAATTTTGATTGCATATTTGAGATCCTAACGAAATTCTGGTCAAGAAAGGGTATTTGTTTGCGTTTTCTGGTGAGCTTTTGGTTGCAGGTGACCGGAGAAGGGGGCCGGAACCCTAGCTCCGGCGGCCGGCGGTTGATTCAGTCTGGTGAAGGGGCTAGAGGTGGAAGAGATAATCTTAGTCGTTGATCTGCTTGATCGTGCGGTCTGTGTGCAGCCATGTGTTTTATTTTTTTGTTTTATTTCATTGGTTTATGTGTGCGTTAGTCCACGATTACTACTATGTTCTACCAATCTAAGCCTTGCGTTTTGTTGAACTGCTGACTTGATTGACTGATCGTGTGCGTCTAATGAATCGTGTGGATGGAAATGTGACAACGAATTAAAAAAGCCATGTGTCGTGCACGTGGGAGCCCATGGTATGCTGAATAATCATGTGTGTGCGTGCGTATCATTATTGTGGTGTGTCTTGTAATTTGGATTGTTAATCATGACTACTTGGTGTTTGTGTTGACTAAGTGATAAGCGTTGGATTAATCCAAAGGTAAGCATGCAGTCAACCGGGTTGGCTAAGCCCACGTGAGCCTTCCTTTTTATTTTATTTTTTTTCTGATGGACTTAACGTCTGGGCCTTGTTATTCGCCCCCCACATTTTCCAGCCCATTATCATTCCAACATGTTTTATTACTGAACGCACCCCCCTTGCATATTTCCTCATTTTTATTTTAATTAATTATTGCATTTTATTTTATTTTTTTTAAAATAGTTTTTTGCATTAAAAAAATCCCCAAAAAATTCAGGAATCATATTTATAATTTTATAAAATTTTCCCAAATTTTATATTTTATTTTTATTTTATTTTCATCATCTGAATTAATTATTTGGTTTATTTTCTTTTGAATTATTCATATCATGCATACCTAAACTTGTAGAATTTTGTTCTCATAGCATACAAAACCTTTTGCACTCATTTTTTTTGCATTTTTTCACCAATACATTTAATTGCATTAAAATATTTTTCTATCATTTTTAAAACCATATCATATTGCATTTTAGCCCTTTCCTTTTGCCTGTTGAACCATATTTCTCATCTAAGTTTTCATAATTGTTTGAGTGACTTATATCTTGAATTTTTGCATGAATTTTGGACATGTTGTTTGCTTCTGGTTGAGATATGTTGATAATTAATTTGGTGATTTTAGAAGATGTTTTTCTAATTGTTTGATTGCTTTTATTTGAGGTCTTCTTGTACGCATATCTCTGATCATGTCTGGTTACTTGTTTAAAAAGGCACTTGTGCCATTGTTTTGGGTTTGCTTCTTTGACTTCATAATCCATGTTTAGGTCATCCACATTCTGTCTTGGTTGGGTTTCATTAGTCTTATTATTACTTATACCTGTTTTGTACTAACCTTTTATGCAGGGGCTGGGGTAAGTTATTTGAGGGTGTGGATAGTTATCCATGTCCAATCTCACTCTTTCTGTCTCTCATCTTGTCTTTTATTTAGACTTAGGTTGTCGTCAAACCTCACTAACCGTAGGTCACCCATGCATGATAACATTAGGACTCTTAGTTTCCCTTTAGAGTTTCCTTCGTGTCTTCTCTCTTCTCATCTCAAAACTTCTTGAAAACACTTAATAAGGATAAAGTGTATTGCGCACGAGCCTTAAGTGTGGGGAATGAGAAATGAGGGGCTTCCTCTCATCTTTCTAGAGTGCTTAGCGAGCGTCCTGTCTTGGGATGATTCGTTAAGTATTCGTCCCTGTGCCCTAGACTTTGGTGCAATGCAAGTTATGAACTAACTCAAGTCACTTCTGTCCTAAAAAATACAAACAAACTTCAAACCTTTTTGTCCTTCGGGATTGTCAAACTAAAGGCTATTTTCAAGAAGGGCACGTTACTTTCCGTCTGTGTCACAAACAGGCATCGACCCTAATTGCCGGACGCGAACTTAACGTCACTCATAAAAAACACAAAAAGAACTTGGTTCGAACTACGTTGACTCTGAATTTCCCATTGCACAAAGGGAGTACGTAGGCCTAGGACGACGACGTCCTACCGAGTCTGTCTTTGTTTTCCCCTTTCCCGTGTCAGTACAGCCATAGATGATAGGATAACTCACCCTTAGAATAGACAACAAGCGTGGATCCCATCGAGTACGATGGACGGGTGGGGTGCTAGCACCTTCCCCTCGCGTAACCGACTCCCGAACCCAGGCTATGGTTGCGATGACCATTCCTTTCCCTCTTCCTCAGGTTTATGCGGTGCTCCCTTTCCCTCTCTTGGGATAAATTTACACGGCTGGCGACTCTGTTTTCCGCGCCACTCTCGCGTTTGTACCTGGATGAAAATCCTGGGAGCGACACTTGGTAGGAAACCAGGATCGAGGGGAAGTTTATATCAGAAACTTAGACCAGTTCCTTGGTAGGAAACCAGGATCGAGGGGAAGTTTATATCAAAAACTGAGACCAGTTCCTTGGTAGGAAACCAGGATCGAGGGGAAGTTTATTTTAGAAAACCGAGACCGGTTCCTTGGCTGAAGACCAGGATCGAGGGGAAGTTTCTACCTTTTCAAAGCGTCATTGCTTAGCAAAAAGCAAGCTGGCATTCATAACCACCATCAAATTTCGGGTATTCCGATATTTAATCCTCTTGTACCCGAATGCCTGAATACCTTCGCCATTCACACCTTCGGGTCCAAGAAGATTAAATAGGGGCATCTGTCATACCCCAAATTTTGACCACTAAGATTTCCCATCATTGTGCCAATCATCATCACAAAATGAAGATACTTTCATGTCTCATCAATCTCCTCAAGGAATTGTTGAGCATTCACTACTAACAAGAATTAGGGTTTCAAGCCCTCTTAGGGCACTTAGACAAAAGATCAATCAAGAAATGACATGATCTTCAACTTTCTAGCCTCTCAAACACCCACAATGGATTAAGAGGACTCCCACATCAAGAATCAAGCATAAAGTTGCAGCATTCCAAGTGGATCAAGCCTCAAGATCGACAGTGTCACCAAATTAGGGTTTTGGTCGACTAAGGCCTCCAGATGGAAATTTTCATCTGGGCATGAGCCAATGCTTCAAAGCACAACCCAATATACTACAAGGGACCTCATGGACCCAATCATCAAGTCAATTTTACCTCAGGGGATGCATCCACAAAAAAATCAGGAATTAGGGTTTCTTGACCTAATTCACCCATAAGTTGACTTTTGGGACAAAACTTGAGCCAAGACCTCAAGGCATGATTTGAGGGTCTCTAACACACTATATTGATCCATTTGCAACAATGGATTGATCCAAGAAGCTTGACTCACAAGTTTTATTTTCATCAGGACCACAATTAGGGTTTCGAGGGAAAAGTCAATTGTACCTTTGACTTTTGACTCAGACATGCTCCCAAACCTTGGGACATGATTCAATACACCCTAGGTTTGATTTAGGTCAAGGACTTGATTTCACAAAGGATTGCACAGTCTGGATTTCATCCGATAAAAAGTCAACTGTGCACAAAATCAAGTTTGACTTTTTGAGATTTTTCACAATTATGGTTCTTTGACCCTAAAATAATGTTAATATGTGTTTTGAATCATCATTCATCAAGAAAAATCAAATAAAGTGAGTTAACTTGTAAAAGGGGTAACCATACAAAACTTAGAATTTTTCTAAGTTATGGAACAAAGTGGCTAGGGTACCAACTTCCAAGGGCCGTAACTTGAGATCCAAGCAACCATTTTGGATGGTCCAAAGCTGGATTTGTAGATCTCATGGCATACTTTAAAAGTGTCAACTACAGCTCATTCCAATTCCTCATGGATTTTTAGTTATGGAGTGATCAAAATGGCTGAAAACACAAAAGTGACATTTTTCCAACACTTAGTGAAATTTTCACTAAGTCAGAATCTGCCTTATTTTGTCCCAAATGTAGAGGCATTTTTCATTATAATTCAGGTTGACTCAAAACCAGAGTTGGACATCATGTTGAAATAGGATATGTCAGCTTTCCAAAATGTCCATGAACTCCATCAAATTCCATCTGAGCTAGGAGTTATGATAGCTGCAACATGCCTTGCTGAAAACTGTCTTGGCAAGGCAGATTTGTGCATTAGTGCTCGAATTGCTCAAATTGTGCAACTTCAAGCATGGTTATCCATCTGCACACCTCAAGGGGGAACAACCAAGGGACAAGCACTGATCCATAAGCCTCCCAAGTCTTTGGAACTATATATAGGTTTGGCACCCCTAAAAGCTAAAGATGCCTCAAGACTCCAATTTTGTTTTGAGGCATTCAATGGATGCTTAGAGGTGGCATGTATCAGAGCAAAGATGAACACTTCAGTCAAGCCTTATCCTTGAACCAGAGAACCATAGGCCTATGCTTTAATCTCAAGTCAATGTCTAGAGGGGACTTGAGATTCCAATTAATCCATATTGGCCAAAGGCCTGCTGCAGTTGCCATTCCCTATTCCTTGCAAAACAAACTTGACACACTATAAATAGACCTCATTTCTGACCAGTTTGAGTACACCAAAGGCCTATAACACTTGCCTTTCTCAAAATCACACTCTCACTTCCAAAAATGTCTTCTAATGCAAGCTACTATCAGGTTTTGAATTAGAAAGTGTTTCCAACCAAACCAATCACACACACACCCCTCATAAACATCATATGTGAGCTGATCAAACATGAAACCAACAACTGGAACACCAAATTCATGAAATCACCATCCATTTGCTCAAGTTTTCAACAAAGTTGCAGCTGAGGTGCCACAATATATTCCAGTTCATTTCAAATCAATCCAAGCTTTCAAACACACTTCATATGGTGTAGGGAAGCTGTTCAGATCATCACAACTCATCTATTACACCTCTAACTCAAAAATCAAGTTGCTCTTGCTGCCACGACCTTCAAGTAAGACTAAACTTGGTCATCTCATGATTCATGCATATTTCCCCGCACAATAATTTTGCCATATGTTCATAATCATGTATGGAGCGTTTCCCCTCAATTAATTACTTTGTATGAATCGTGTATGGAATTTCTTAACCTTCATACAGAAATTAGGGTTCTTGAGATTTCTCTTTGATTTCTTATTCCATGCTTAAAATAAATCAAATTAAAGACCATAGACATGATCGTGAGGTGAAAACGATTAGATTGATATGTGGATTGTGTGATTTCATCAAGTATTCAGTGAGATTGATGAGAAAATGCAAATCTGGGCAAAACAGAGCACGCGGGCAAAACCAAGGTGTTCTTGGCGCCCTTTTTCAAACTTTCAAATATTTGAATTTTGTGATTTTATTAATTGATTCAAAAACTATTTTCTCTCTGAATTTTAATGATTTTGAGTTGTTTTTTTTTAAATAATTCAAAAAAATGTTAAAATATTTTATTTTACAAAAATTTCCCAAAAATATTATTTATTTCATATACTTGATATTTTTGCAAAGAATTAATTTTTATTTGTTTTTTAACATTTAAAATATTTTTTCCTTCCTGATTTTCCAAACTTAAATGGTTTTCAATCATTTTGTGGATAAAAACATGTTTTTTGAAACATTGATCCAAGACCACCACTCATTTTTCACATGTTTTCAATAATTTTTATTAATTTTTAAACAAAATTAATTCCATTTTTAAACAAAATTAGGATTTTGATTGATTCCACCCTCATCGATCTTGGTCAAACACTCATGGACCTCTAATAGAGTGTAAGACTCAACCCCTTTGTAAATAAACAATTTTGGGCCTCACACATTGTATAAGTCCCTCTGTATATTTTCAAAAGTTTGGCGCGATCGTCGCCTTTTTAACAAAATCAACTGGGCTTCTCCTTGAGCTATAAGACCCATCTTTATTCATTTTCAAACTCTTTAGGCCTCTAATAGAGTGTAAGACCCAATTCCCTTTTAACCAAAACCTTTTTGGGCCTCAGACATTATATAAGTCCTAACACATTTTCAAAAAATCTCGGCGCGATCGCCAGTTCAAAATCAAATCATCTGGGCCTACCCTCGTGTTGTAAGTCTCATTTCTTTTCTTTTAAAACACCTTTTGGGCCTCTCCTTGAGTTGTAAGACCTAACCCTGTTGTAAAGAAACCTTTTTGGGCCTCATTCGTTGTATAAGTCCCGATACGATAATCAAAACAACGATGCGATCACTATTAAACCTTGGGCGTCTCCTTGAGTATAAGCCCCACCAATCTTTTCTTTAATTTCATTGAACAACTAACAATAACAGCATGGAAGCTTGCTCGCCTGTAAGTTTTAACAGCTTTCATTTACTCGCTTTCGTATATATATAACTGTATTGTGGGAAGCTGCGCATGGTTAGTCTTCTTTCATACCCTTTTAAATACTTGTCATATATCAACTGTATATATACCAGTATAGCTGTTTAGAGTTTTCCCCGACAACTAGGTCTAGAACTAGGTAAAGCCATGTTGGTCGCTCTTAAATACAAACAAAACTAGATCCCCATAGGATTTCCAGATACAGTCTTGCCTTCTCTTGGGCTTAAATAATACAAAACAAAGAGAAAGGAAGTATTCCTCGTGAACCTTTTCTCAGACTATCACCCCTAGAAATTGTCAAAGAAATTCTACTCCCCAGAGTTGACCTATTCTCGGTGAATAGCATCTCTTGAGTTTCTTCAAACCTTCGAACTTTCACTAAATGATCTATTCTCGGTGAATAGCATTTCTTGAACTTTTCTTGGTTTGAGACCCACGGGCTTCCTAAAAGCATCCCCGCCTCCTCTTGGGCTTTGTACAAGGGCCCTCCGGCTTCTTAGAAGTTCTCATGCCTTCTCTTGGGCTTAATACAAGGACCCTAACGACCTCTTAAAGGTATAAGACAGAACTTAGTCATCCTTTGCTAGAGCAGTCTTTCCAATGTCAAACCTCAGGCTACTTTAGGGTTAATTCTCATCCCTTAATGATCGTGCCTCCTCTTGGGTATCATACAAAAGATAAACTCTTCCACACCAGTAGACTTGGATAGTCTAATCCCCTTGAGTCTCAAAGACATTCTCAAGTTCCTTACAAATATAGGAAGAAACCCCGGGCTCTCTGGATCAATGTCCAACAGAAACCCAGCCTCTCTCTTGAGAGTTCCCTAACCAGGGTCAGCTTATCCCAAATCAGAACCTCAAGGTCTCTGATATCTCAACTCTTCTGTAATCCTCAGCAAGAGTTGATTCCCCATTTAGACCTGCCTCGGGATCTTAACAATCCCTAGCAAAAGATAGCCTCCTCTTAGGATTTGTATAAGGATCTTCCCTCAGTAAAGTCAGCCTCCTCTTGGGCTTTGTACAAAGATTCTCCCCAGCGGAGCTAACTTTTTCAGGCTCTCTTGTTGAGTCCATCACTTTTCCAGACTCTCTTATTGAGTCAACCAACTTTCAGACTCTCTTGTTGAGTCAATCAACTTTCAGACTCTCTTGTTGAGTCAATCACCTTTTTAGACTCTCTTGTTGAGTCAACCTTTTTTAGCCTCAATCTTGGGCTTTGTACAAGACAGATAAAAGAACTCTCTTGTTGAGTCAAACCCTTTTAGCCTCAATCTTGGGCTTTGTACAAGACATAAATCTCCCTCTCTTGAGCTTGGGACAATATCTTCCCTAGCAGAGTCATTTCCTCCCAGCTTCTTCTAGGCTTTGAGGAATGATTTTCCCCAAGAAGAGTCAAACTCATTTCAGCCTCAATCTTGGGCTTTCTACAAGACACATAAAAATATCCTCACCAGAGTCAGTCTTCTTTTCAGCCTCAATCTTGGGCTTTGTACAAGACACATACAAACCCTCCCCAACGGAGTCAAAATCCTTTTCAGCCTCAATCTTGGGCTTGTACAAGATAGATAAAACATTTTCCCCCAGAAAAGTCAAACTTTTAGCCTCCTCTTAGGCTTTGTATAATGATATCCCCAAAGAGTCAGTCTCTTTTTTTGCCTCAATCTTGGGCTTTGTACAAGACACCCGTATATATACACTTTCATGTTGAGGCGGTCTTATCCAGACTTTGGATAAGGATCTCCCTAGTCGAGTCAATTAACCTTTTAGCATCAACCTTGGGCTTTGATCAAGGCCCACAAAAATCAACAATCCCTCTTTAGAGATGAAAAATTCTCTCTCATTCAAAACCTTTAGCTTCAATCTTGGGCTTTGAACAAGACACTAAAACATCTTTTTTCCTCCCTTAGAATAGAAGGAACTACAATTTCTATGATTTCCCTATTTCGTTTAAACGGGAATACGTAGGCATAAGATTGCGAAATCTTAGTGAGCATACCAATCAAAAACTCTAAGTATCTTCATACCAATCAAAAACCCTAGGTCCAGTACCTTACCAAAAACCTCGGAAAAACCCGAACATCAACAAAAACTCACTCACTCACTCATACTTCCCAAGAAACTTTCCCAACCCATTAACGGATAAACACCATCAAGTATAAAGCGAAACCTAAAGCTAATATCCTGTGGATAACCACATATAGGATGGGTAAATGACAACTCCCCATTGTATAACCTGACCCCGAACTCCTCGAATCTTTTAAACATTTATCCAGTTAAACATTCGCGTGCAAGGTTAGTTTTAGATAGCTCCACTTTCCCTTCCAGCTTCACGTGATAAATAAGAAATCAAAAAGTAGCATCCCACTCCTCCTCATTGCGGTGAGGAGAAAAAACAGTGATAAGGTGGTCGCGTCACCGACAAAAATCGCTCGCTACAACTTTATCTGGAATTCCTATGAGGAACTAGTTTTGACTGTGTTGAAAGAGTGACCACTGGCCCTATCTAGTTCTAGACCTAATTACCGGGTAAAACTCTAAGCAGATATATACAGGCATATATATACAGATATATATAGACAAGTATGTAAAAAGAGGGAGGAGGACTTACAGATGAGCAAGCTTCCAGCATAAACAAATATATATATATATATATATATATATATATCTGTGTGTGTGTTTGTGTGTGAGAGTATGTAAAAGAAAACTGTTTAAAACTTACAGGCGAGCAAGCTTCCATTGTAACAGTTGTATGGTTAGTTGTTCAAGAAATTAAAGAAAGTTTTGATAACAACTATGAATTTGAACCTAAATCAAAAAGGAAGTTGTTTTTGAAAAGAAGATTGGGGCTTATACTCAAGGAGAGGCCCAGATGAGAAACAGTAATTGTACAGTTGATTTGAAAATTGTATTGGAGCTTATACAATGACTGAGGCCCAAAAAGGTTTTATTTACAAAGAGGTTTGGGTGTTACAACTCAAGGAGAGGCCCAAAGGTTTGAAAAGAGAAAAGAAATGGGTCTTACAACTCAAGGAGAGGCCCAGATGACTTTTGTTTAAAAGGCGACGATCGCGCCGAGATTTTGAAAACACAGTGGGACTTATACAATGACTGAGGCCCAAAAATGGTTTTTTATTTACAAGGAATGGGCCTTGCACTCTATTAAGAGGCCCAAAGTATTTTTAAAAGAAATAAAAATGGGACTTACAACATACGGGTAGGCCCCGATTAAAATTATTCTGAAAACAGCAATCGCGCAGAGAATTTTTAACGTACTGGGACTTATACAATGACTGAGGCCCAAAAAATATTTATGTATAAAGAGGTTTGGGTCTTACACTCTATTAGAGGCTCAAAAGTATTTTGAAAAAGAAATGGGAGGGTGAAACAACCAAAACACTAATTTTGATTTTAAAATGTATTTTAATTGAATAAAATTCAATTAAAATGACCAAAATTATCAAACATGTGTGAAAAACAAGTTTTTATCTTGGACTAATGTTTGAAAAATCAAGTTTTATTTATGGAATGATTTGAAAATCATTTGAAGTTGAAAAATCAAGAGAAAAAAATATTTTTAAATGTTTAAAAACAAATAAAACATAATTCTTTACAAAAATACTAAATATATGAAATAAATAATATTTTTGTGAAATTTTTATGGAATAAAATATTTTGATATTTTTGGGAATTTTTAAAAAAAGAACCAATAAAAAATAATTAAAATTGAGAAAGAAATTAATTTTTGAATTAATTAACAAAAACCATTAAAATATGAAAATTATGGCAAAGTGAAAAATAACGGTCTGGGTGGGGTTTGAACCCATGACCTCCAAGACAAACACACATGCGCGCTACCACTGGGGTGGTGATACATCCGTGTACCCCATAAATACATAAGGGGTGCCAAATTCTAGGCCTGGCCAAGGCGCCATGGCTGGCCCTTGCCCAAGGCAAGGCCTAGTTTTGGCAATATACGTGAAGGCTCTAACTTTCTCATTTCTCCATGGATTGGGACAAAATTTAGGTGCATTTGACCCAAAATTTCATGAGGAATCCAATGGTACCCTTGGAATTTTCATCAAATGTCTCCATCTCAAAATCCGATAGTGATTTCAAAATAGGCTTATATTTGCATGTTCTATGCTATCTCACTACACAGGCAATAATAACATGATGAATTGATTCAAACACAACACATATGATATGTATGAGAGGTCCATGATCAATGGACCTCAAAGCAATGCATGATTTGGAGAGTTCAAGTGATGATGCACTTACCTCTTGTAGCTCCATGTGCTATCTGCCAAGTTCCTTGTGCCAGAAGTGATCCAATGCTTTGAACACTCTCAATTGATCCCCTAGAAGCTTTTAGGATTATCAGAACCAGCTGGAATCCTTAGGAAGAAGTATTAGGCTCTTTCTTGCAAAAGTGGCAAAGTGACCAAAATAACATCTCTCTCAAATGGTGTTCCAGATGAGGGAAACCAATTGGGATAGTTTGAGGATGATATTTGGAGTGTGTTTGAGGCTTTATTTGGTTTTGGAAGTGACTGAATCAAGGCATGGCTTGAAAAATGCAGAAAAGTCCAATTTTGAGATTTTGGAGGTGGATTTTTTTATTTTGGTGTTTCAGGTCACAAGTGAGTGTTTGGACAGCTTAGATATAACATATTGGATGTGTTTGAATTATGAGCTGTGGTGGAATTGATCTCTAACTCAAAAACTCAGATATGACTTGCAAAAGAAGGCATTTTGGCCTAAAGAGAGAGATTTTGAGGAAAGCACCAGTTGTAGTGCTTTGGTGTACTCAAACTGATCACAAATGAACTCTATTTATAGTGTGTCAAGTTTGTTCACTACAAGAAAACAGCGTATTAGCGTCGGCCAAAAGCCCTCGCTAAATGGCAAAAAATTGACGCTAATAGGTGTTAGCGTCGGTCTAGCGTCAAGGTCGTGGCGGACGCCTCAAAGGTGGAAGTTAAGCGTAGTGTCGAGCCGACACTAAATTTACGTCGGCTATAGACAACGCTAGTGGGAAGCTAATGAACATCCAAAGATGCCATAAATTAATATATTTATGTTAGCGTCGGTCTCAAGCGACACTAACTTATTACACGTGTTTATGTAGCGTCGGTCTCAAGCGACACTACCTTCTTACACGTGTTTATGTAGCGTCGGCCTTAAGCGACACTAGTTTGTTGCACCTGTTTATGTAGCGTCGGTTTAAGCCGACGCTAAGAGTAAATTTTGTTTTTATAATAGTTCATAACCCGTTTAAAACCCTGCTTTTAAAATCAGTTTTACATATCATTACAAAGACAAATATTGTTCTAACATATCAATTTATCCATTTATAGAACAATATAATTCCAACTACAATTCAACTAATACATATCCCATTTAACTCAACAGGGGTCAAAAGAGATGCATAGCTATAAGATTAAAAAGACATTAAACATGTAAGAAAGTTCAAAGAACATACATGTTCTAATTGTTAAAATCTACGAACTATGCTCAATGTAAAGCAATCATATGCATATTTCTCCTAATAATTATATCATTCACTTTCTAAACAATTGGTGAAAACCACAACTCTGTATATTAAACTATGTGATTATATTTGGAAAGATAGCAATTGTATACCAGGAAAACGAAACTATCATATCAAAGTAAAAAGAACTCAATTATTGAATAGAGATTTCCTCGTATAATCCACGTCGTCACTAGGCTTGGCATCCCTTAGCTTGAAAACACCCTCAATCACAGAGAGTTCTGTTGTCGTGGTGTATGAACCGCAAAATGTTGTCCAATCATTTACTCTCATACAATATTAGAAAGTTCATCCAAGTCTTCAGTCGAAGTATGAAGGTGGACCTGCATTCAGTGTATGAATTATGACCAAAATATCTAAAAAAATTGTTTACATAGACTAATTAAATTCTAATTAACCACATAACTAATTCTATAAACTATATAAGTAGAAACATTTATAAAAATAAATAAAATAAAATCATTTACAAAATTATTTTAAGATGATAATCAATTTGTCATGGATCTTATGAAAGATCAAAACTGAAAGTACTGGAAAAGAAAACAGGTATAGCCAAAAGATAGGTCATGAAGGAACAACATAATCCAATATGGTATGCAATAGTGTGTTGAATAGAACACTTTTTGCAGATTACACGGTTAAAAGTGATAAAAGATAAACCAAGGATAACTTGAATATTCTAAGCAACAACATTTATTATGAAACTGCAGCAACAATATACAAAGTTTTATATTTACAATTAGTAGTAGGAAAGTGTATAAAAAGTTGAATGACTCAAAACTTTCAACAATCAGCCACACTGAAAAGTTAAATAAATCTAACAAAAGATGATTGGTGTGGTGTGAAAAGAAGAGAGAAAAAGAGATGTACCCTATTTACATTTCTTGAACAGAATCAATATCCTACTCCAAATTGAAACACCGAATCAAAACGCCGAGTCGAAATGCTGAATCGAAACTCCGAATCAAAACTCTAAATTGAAACTCTGAATCAAAACTCCGAATTGAAACGTAGAATGAGAATCTCACGTTGCATTATCAATGATACAATTAATTTATATCATATAATTAATCTAGGAAGCACCAAACGTCAAAAAATCAAAGCTCAATATAAAGCATATAGGAGCAGTATAGTACTTGTCACTCATTTTTGGAATTAAATATCACATTTGTGTAGTTTTTAAGAAAATAAGTACAAAAAAAGCTATTCACTCATTTATTTTATCCAAAGTGCTAAAACAACACGTGACTAAATTCCACAGACCTATGAACGAAAGAAAATACAGATTGAACAACGAAACAATAGAGATTTGTTCATACCACTGCACAACAACGATGGAGATTGACGAAATGGTAGAGAGTTGTTACCTCTGCACAACAACAACAACAACAACAAGTCATTCATAAGCAAAATCATACACAAAATCATATATTATTAATATTTAAAATTAATTTCACCAACAATTTTTCATTCGGTTTTACGGTTTGTTTCCGATTCTTTTACACAACGGTTGGACAAGATATAGGTCCAGTTCACAGTTGAATCGAACAATTCGGTCCGGTTTTAAGTACATGTTCTTAATAGATATATATTATTCATGTAATATAATATTTCTACACAATTTTAAAGCATAATTACATATTTAATCAAAATTGACTAGTGCTGCTTGTGATTCTTCTTAAATAATTCTTGTAATGACCATTCTTCATAATCTCATAAAACATGTTTATACTTGCAATAATACAATAAATCTCCCCAGCAATAAGATCTTATTACATATAAATAAATGACATAGTATCCAAAGCTAAGAGAAACATCTTATCAAACATGGAGAGGTAAGACTATAACATGTATAATTAAATCTCCCTAGCAAGAACATAATCAACTTGCCTCTCACTCTGACAAAGCAGAAGTTCACTTGGAAGCTTGTCATTGTCAGCTTGTCGTTCTCAATAATAGTTTCCTTTGTTTGATATTTCAATTTCTCCTTCATGACCTTGAAATTCTTATAGAGCAATTTAGCTTGTGAAGGAAAATAATAGAAGGTTTAATATATTTCAGTTACAATCCATGAAAGAAAATAATAGAAGTGTTAACTGTAAATATGGGACCAATCAACTTGGTCTTTCAATTTTACAATGATAGCCACATAACAATTACCTCAAAGTTCCTGTACTCCCACCACCTGTTGTTTGCACACGCTTTTCAACCTTTGCAAAGTCAATTTTTTTGCTTTCGTCAACCTTTGCCTCATCTCGAATTCGAAGGTTCCTGAACGTTAAAAAGAAGCACGTAAATGATAGTCCTCTTCCTCATTGCAGTGAGTTTATTTTCCAACTAAAACTTAATCCATCATATAATCAAAATTAACATGTGAATTAATTCATAAGTGACACACCAAAAAAGCAACACATGATTGGAATCAAATTGTTTCATTCAATTGACCAATTCAAAATTCAAACAAAATCATCATTAAAAAGAGGATAAAAGAGATAGAAAAAATCAAAGCATACTTCAAAATGCTTCGTCAGCTATACAAAGAATGTCATGCATAAAAGATTTTTAATGCTCTTAATCACCCAATGCAAAAATGTTAAATATTATAAAACTAAATGATAAATTGTCATAATAAATATTAAAACATAAGAAAAATAGACACAAACCCTTTTAAATATGCAAGGAGCATATGAATATTTACATGCGGCATTCAACACTACTGCCATGATTACAGAAAGGGCAACAGAAGGAAGTGTCAAGTTTATCCATTCGTTTCTTTGGAGGAGGCTTTGTTTTTGCTCTCTTCTTTCCCATAGCTCAAATTCTGATTCTGATATGAATAACAAAAGTATGCAAACAATTCTGCGAAATGAAAACTTCCCGGCATTCCAAAAATTCAAAAATGAACTTTTGCCGAACCAAACTCAAAACAAATCATTTAAAACATAATAAACACAAATCTAAACAAGAGCATGAATTCAACAAAATATTCCATGAACCAAATCATAAATCCATGGTCATAAAGACAAAATAGTATTGAAAACATGGTCATAAACACAAAATAGTAAATACAGAAACCCCAATTTCCAATTTCGTTTACTCTCAAATCCATGGTCATAAACACAAAATAGTATTCAAAGACAAAATCTATCTGAAACCCCCAAATTTGTTTACCCCTAATTCGTATTCCAATTACAAAATCAAGAACTTATTTTCATCACTCACTAAAATTATTTATGAACTCAGAACTCAGAACTCAGAACTTATAACTTAGAGATATGTATCAAAATCATTACCATGTATATAACACCATCTAAATCCTAAACCAGAGATTAGTAAAGGAGAGGATTTGATTTACCTTCAAATAATGAATCCGTGGAGCCATGGAGGGAAAGAGTGAAAGAGAAGCTCAACTTTGAAGAAAGAACAATCGTTAAGTGGTGATGTCGCAGACTGATGACGGCGTAAATATGAAAGCAGCAAGACAAAGACGAAGACGAATACGGTGAAAGCGCATCAGGAAAAAACAAAAGGGTTTTCTTTTCTTTTTTGTCTGAGTGAAACGAGAAGAGAGGGTTTTACATAGAAAGAGTATTCTATTTTTTTTAATTGTATAAATTTATATTTTCATTCTAAATTTATTTACATATTTCTTAAATTATTTATTTATTCATCTATAAAAAATGATAAAACTCTCACAAATTTTATTCTAAACAAACATGTTTAATTTGTTCTCTATACATTATTTTTATAATCAAATATAATTTATGTAGTAATATAATTAATTAATATAGCATCTCAATATTAAAATGTAATTAGATTTTAAATCTCAAAAATAACTTTATAATAATTTTATTATTTTCATATTTATATATTTTATATTTATTTTTATAATTGGTTGAAATTTTATTCTTCTTATTTTATTATATTATTAACTTCTCTCATTAGTATTTATATTTTATTAATTAAAGTTAGTAAAAAAAATGACGCAACAAGAATTAAATAGTTACACATAAACCTATAAAAAATGAGGCAATGAAAAGAGTGGGGGGAAATGGAAAATTTGGCGCACTACTAAAATAGATCTAGCGTCGGCCTCATCCGAAACTAGTTTTTAATAATAATAAAAATTACTATATAAAAAGAGAGGGAAACAAAAAACCCGAGGGAAATGGAAAAGTACAATATATAGTTAGCGTCGACCTTATTTGACGCTACAATAAATAAATAGATATATAATCTAATAAAGTACTTAATTTAGACATTAGCGCCGCATATGGCCGATGCAACATCTTAATGCAAGTATAAAAATTAATATTAAATGAGTTAATCTGTTAGCGTCCGCTTTTAATGACATAAATCCAATGCTAATAGCGTCGGAGTCGGGGCCGACGCTAAAATTTTGAAGCTAAAATGTGTTTTTCTTGTAGTGGTTTTGGCATCAATAGTGAATGGCAGCTGTAGCAGGCCTTTGGCCAATGTTGATCCAAGGCAATCTTTAGTCTCCTCTAGCCATTGACTTGAGGTTAGGGCACATGCCTATGGTCCTTTGATCCATAGCTTATTCTTGACCCATTCAGTTAGGAATGTGTCAGTCCATGCCACCTTGGTGCATCTATTGAATGCTTGGAAACAAAATTGGAGTCTTGGCACCTTTTTAGCCTTTTTAGGTTTGTTATGGCTATGTGTAGATTCTTGGACTTTGGAGGCCTGGAGATCATATCATTCTCCTTTGATTTCATCCTCTGATGTTTCCAAATAGATGACAAGGCTTAGAGTTGTCTAAATTTGCCAAATCGAGCAAAACACCAAAATCTGTCTTGCTTAGGACAGTTGGAAATGGTGATTTTGAGGGATTCATATCTCCCTGCTCAGGTTGAGTTATGGGAGGCTCTTGTGCTTTTTAAAGAGACCTCATATGATACAATACATGTGTGATCATAGTTTCTTTTGAAACTATTTAGATCCCATTGAAAAATCCTTACGAACATTGATGTCCAGGGCTGATAACTTAAGCAGATTTTCACTAAGTGTTGGAAAAAGTGTCATTTTCATGTTTTTCTCATTTTGATCACTCCATAACTTAAAATCCATAAAGAATTGGAGTTGGAGATAGTTGAAGCTTTTGCAGAGTGTAGCAAGACCTACAAATCTAGCTTTAGATCACCCAAAATGGTTGCTTGGATCAAAAGTTATGGTCCTTGGAAGTTGACACCAAAACCATTAAAATTTAGTAACTTAGAAAAATTTTCAATTTTTCAAGGTTACCCCTTTTACAAGTTATCTTGATTTCTTGATCAATTCTTATTCAAATATCATTATAAGTCACATTTTATGAAAATATGAATCATAAGGATCATTTTTGCCAAAAAAGTCATGTTTTGACTTTTGGCCCTGAAGCGGTTCCGCGCGTAAAACCCTAATTCCCGGCTTTTGGGGAATGCATCCTCTAAGGGAAAATTGATCCTTAGGGTTATTTTGAGCACATTGAGTCACATGTTGGAGTCTTGGCTCATCCTCTTGTGAAAATTTCACTCTGGAGGCCCCGGTTGTCCAAAACCCTAATTTGGCGACATCGGGTGTTTCGAGGCTCAAACACTTGGAATGCCACAACTTTGTGCTTGATTCTTGATGTGGGATTCCTCTTGATCATTTTTGGATGTTTGAGAGGTTAGAAAAGTTGAAGAACATGTCATTTCTTGATTGATCCTTTGTCTAAGTGCTCTAAGAGGGCTTAAAACCCTAATTCTTGATTATGGTGAATGCTTACGCATCTTTGGGGAGATTGATGAGGCATGATGGTACCTCCATATTGTGATGATGATTCTCACAATGATGGGAAATCTTGGTGGTCAAAATTTGGGGTATGACAGATGCCCCTATTTAATCTTCTTGGACCCGAAGGAGTGAATGGCGAAGGTATTCGGACATTCGGGGTGCAAGAGGATTAAATATCAGAATACTCAAAATTTTGATGGTGGTTATGAATGGCAGCTGGCTCATCCATCTTTCTTTGCTGAGCAGTATTACTTAGAAAAGGGTACAACTTCCCCTCGATGCGGGTGTTCAGTCACGGAACTGGTCTTAGTTTCTGAAATAAATTTCCCCTCGATCCTGCTCTTCAGCCAAGGAACTGGTCTCAGCTTTTGAAATAAACTTCCCCTCGATCCTGGTCTTCAGCCAAGGAACTGGTCTTAGTTTCTTTTGTAAACCTCCCCTCGATCCTGGTCTTCAGCCATGGAACTGGTCTCAGTTTCTTAAATAAACTTCCCCTCGATCCTGGTCTTCAGCCACGGAACTGGTCTCAATTTCTTCTTGTCAAGTTTCTTTCCTTGACAAGGGATGCTATTTGTAGCGGTTTTCAGCAAACTTCTCGCCGAGTTTTCCTGGGGAGATGCCATTTGATGGGAAAAGTTTTGTCATCTAACTTGCTGGGGAAACCCATTTGTCTGAGTTGTAGAGGTGTCCAAACTTCTCTGTTGGAGACGCCATTTGCCGACTCTACTGGGGAAAATGAGTCACTTGATAGACTACTTTTCTGCTTGGGGATACTACATCATACTTTTCTTCGAGATCTTTTCGGAGAAATGCCATGTGATGTAATCCAATTTTGAGGTGCTGATGACCTTTTTGACAGCAAACCTTTTAGAGAGAAACTGCTGTATTGCCGAGAGTCTTCGGTTGAGGGGCATTCTCTTGGGATTTTCTTTAATCCCGGAAAGCGAAAATATCATCTTCAATGGTGAAGAATGACATTCGTCGAATGCCTTCTTGCCTTTCAGAGGTTCAAGTTATCAAAGTGGTCGAGGGTCGTCTCCAATCCAGAAATAAACTGGGGAGAAATTGCTTAGACACTGTATTTCCTAACGAGGAAAGGACTGACAACTCGATTGAGAGGACTTTTATCACTCGGGAACAAGACCGACTAGAGTGATAGTGATGCAATGTGAATATGAATGTGAATCAATAATGCATGATGTATGTATATTTATGCTGACAAAATTGACGTGACATATAGACTAATAGATTAACACAACTGGATACTCGGCCACGGCGGGGGATGAAAAGTATCAATGTTCCAAGATAGCAATCCTGCCTTGCTTAGGAGAGACGATCCCCGTGGGGATGAAAAGTTATTCAATCGGTCTTAAGAGATACGTACTCTGTCGGGGATATCAGATGAAACACTCACATCTGACACAGTTGATCCTTCATTCAGGCGTACTGGTTTAGAAGGAGTACCTTGATTCTGCACTCTGAGGTTCAACCACCTTCAGAGAAGCGATCGATGTTTTTTTCGATATTCAAAGTCAAAAAGAATTGCCATCTTTATTTTAAAAGCAGAAAATAAATTTGACAAGTAAATTCATTTTGGTTTTATTTCAAGAATCGTTGATCATGTTAAAAATGTCATTCTGTAAAGCTAAAACAAATGAGAATTGCAAACAAAAGCACTAGGGCTCAAATTTTATTGATAGGATGGAAATCAGCCAAGCGCGTGATTCCATAGAGCATTTACAAAGTTTAGAAAATGGTAATTTAAGGGAAAAGGGCTACATTGAAACATAACAATCGTTATCCTTCTACTAACTTTGAAATCTAGACATCCTGAGCTTCTGTCGAAGATGACCTTGACTAGAGTTTTCTTGATGGATGGCATTACTGTTGGGGATTTAACCTCGTCGGTCGTAGTTACTTGCCACAAATCCCTAACTTTTTCCTGGATTGTACTTTGAGATTTCCAATCCATCGGGATGATTTTTTTTGCTTATGTCTCTAATTTTTTCCTAGACCGCCCTTTTGGGTTTTCAATCCACCGAGACTTTTTTTTTTTATTTAGGCGAAGTATTTCTTGACTACGTCAACATTTGTGGGGTAGGAAAATTCTTCTCCATCCATGGTTGTGAGTCTCAAGGCGCTGCCTGAAAAGGCTTTCTTGACCACATAAGGGCCGTCATAATTTGGAGTCCACTTGCCCGGAGAATCAGTGAGAAATGATTGTATCTTCTTGAGCACGAGGTCTCATTTCCTGAAGACACGGGGTCGGACCTTTTTGTCAAACGATTTCTTCATTCTTTGCTGATACAACTGACCATGGCATAGAGCCGTTATTTGCTTTTCTTCGATCAGATTCAGTTTATCGTGTCGACTCTGACACCATTCTGCTTCTGTTAGCTTAGCTTCCATCAATACCCGGATTGATGGGATCTCTACTTCTATGGGGAGTACTTCTTCCATGCCATCTACTAGAGAGAAAGGGGTTGCCTCTTTTGAAGTGGGGACATATGTGCGATAACCGTGAAGAGCAAAAGGTAGCATCTTGTGCCAGTCTTTGTAGGTTACAACCATCTTTTGAATGATCTTCTTGATGTTCTTGTTAGCTACTTCTACCGCTCCGTTCATCTTAGGTCGGTAGGGAGATGAGTTATGGTGTTCGATCTTGAACTCAGCGCACAACTCTTTCATCATCTTGTTGTTCAAGTTAGATCCATTATCTGTAATGATCTGGCTTGGAACACCATAACGGTAGATGAGATTGTTCTTGATAAATCTGACCAAGACTTGTCGGGTTACATTGGCGTATGATGCTGCTTCGACCCACTTGGTGAAATAGTCAATGGCTACCAGGATGAACCGATGTCCGTTTGAATCTTTGGGTTTAATCATGCCAATCATGTCGATTCCCCATATAGAAAAAGGCCATGGAGAAGAAAGAACTTTGAGATGTATTGGCGGTACATGGATTTTGTCAGCGTATATTTGACACTTGTGACACTTCCTCATGTACTTGTAGCAATTGAATTCCATGGTCAACCAATAGTATCCTGCTCTCAGAATTTTTCTTCCTGTTGTGTGTCCATTGGCATGAGTGCCAAAGGATCCTTCGTGAATCTCTTTCATTAACATATTTGCTTCTTGTCTGTCTACGCATCGGAGCAAGACCATGTCAAAGTTTCTCTTATAGAGTGTATCACCGCTCAGGAAGAAATTACCTGCGAGTCTTCTGAGGGTCTTCCTGTCTTTTCTCGATGCCCCATGCGGGTATTCTTGTCTTTGAATGAAGCACTTAATATCATGATACCAGGGTTTGTCATCGATGACTGCTTCAATCATGAAGATGTAAGTGGGCCTTTCAAGGCGCATTATGTCAATCTTAGGTATGTCGTTCCATTGACCTACACTAATCATAGAGGAGAGAGTGGCTAGTGCATCAACCATGTGATTCTCTTCACGAGGAATATGGTGAAACTCAATTCTGTTGAAGAATGGTAACAACCTTCTCGCGTAATCTTTGTAAGGAATTAGTCCTGATTGGTATGTGTTCCAATCTCCTTTGATCTGACTGATAATCAGGGATGAGTCTCCATACACATCCAAGTTCTTAATCCTTAAGTCAATTGCTTCTTCGAGACCTATGATACAAGCTTCGTATTCGGCCTCGTTGTTTGTACACTTGAATGTCAATCTGGCAGTGAAAGGAATGTGGGTACCCTGAGGTGTTACGATGATTGCCCCAATTTCGTTTCCATAATTGTTGACAGCTCCGTCAAAGATTAGTCCCCATTGGGAACCTGGTTCTGGCCCTTCACTGGGTAGCGGTTCACCGCAATCTTTCATTTTCAAGTACATGACATCTTCGTATGGGAAGTCAAATCCGACTTATTCCTGATCGTCAATTGGTTGATGATCCAAATGATCAGCTAAAATACTTCGTTTGACGACTTTCTAGGCATGGTACTCTATGTCGTATTCGGATAACAACATCTGCCAACGGGCAATCCTTCCCGTGAGAGCAGGTTTTTCAAAGACATACTTGATCGGATCTATTTTAGAGATTAACCAAGTAGTGTGACAAATCATATACTGGCGAAGACGTTTGGCTGCCCAAGCCAGAGCGCAGCAAGTTTTCTCGAGCATGGTGTACCGAGTTTCAAAGTCGGTAAATTTCTTGCTTAAGTAGTAAATGGCAGACTCCTTTCTTTTGGTTTCGTCTTGTTGGCCAAGTACACAACCCATTGAGTCTTCCAAGACTATTAGGTAGATGATCAGCGGTCTTCCCTCCACTGGAGGTGACAGGATATGTGGATTCAATAAATATTCTTTGATACTGTTGAAGGCCTTCTGGCAGTCTTTTGTCCATACGCAGTTCTGATTCTTTTTTAGTAGTTTGAAGATTGGCGCGCATGTCGCGGTCATGAGGAATATAAATCTAGAAATGTAATTCAGACGTCCCAAAAATCCTCTGACTTGTTTCTCAGTCTTTGATGAAGGCATTTCTTGAATGGCCTTGACCTTGTCAGGATCAACCTCAATTCCCTTTTGGCTGACGATGAACCCTAACAGTTTTCCTGAACGAACACCAAATGTGCATTTGTTAGGATTCAAGCGGAGTTTGTACTTTCTCAGACGCTCAAATAGTTTGGACAAGTGGGTCACATACTCCTCTTCTATTTTAGATTTGGTAATCATATCATCGACATACACTTCGATTTCTATGTGTATCATGTCATGAAACAGAGTAGTCATTTCCCTTTGATAGGTTGCCCCAATGTTCTTTAAACCGAACGACGTTACCTTGTAACAAAAGGTGCCTCATGGGGTGATGAATGAAGTTTTCTCCTTATCTTTCGGCGCCATTTTGATTTGATTATAGCCCGAGAATCCATCCATGAAGGAGAAGACTTTGAATTTTATTGTACTGTCTACCAGCATGTCAATGTGTGGTAAGGGAAAGCCATCCTTTGGACTGGCTTTGTTCAGATCCCTGTAGTCTACACACATTTGGACCTTTCCATCCTTTTTCGAAACTGGTACTATGTTGGCTAACCATTGAGGATATTCTGAAGTGACAAGGAAACCAGCGTCAATCTGTTTCCGCACTTCCTCTTTAATTTTGATGGCCATGTCTGGATGAGTCTGTCTCAGTCTTTGTTTTACCGGTGGGCATTCTGATTTTAATGGTAGATGGTGTTCCACGATACTGGTATCCAACCCTGGTATGTCCTGATAGGACCAAGCAAATACATCGAGAAAATCTTTGAGGAGTTCTATCAAGCTTTCTTTGACAGTCGGACTGAGCAGTGCCCCAATCTTGACTTCTTTCCTCTCTTCTTCTGAACCCAAGTTGACCGTTTCCAACGGCTCTTTGTGAGGTTCAATGGACCTTTCCTTTTTCCTGAGTAATCGGGAGATCTCTTCTGGAATTTCTTCGTCCTCTTCTTCTTCAGCTTCAAATACCGAGAATTCAAAGTTGGGAGAAGGCATTGGATCGTATGTTTCAACGGGGTTTAAAACAAGCAATCTGCAAGACGTGATGGTTTATTTTTAGAAGAGATAGAGAGAATGCAAGAGTGTGTGCAGTGTATTTTCTGAAAAATGTTTGTTTTTTTTTTATTTTTGGGCTATTTTTAGGATTACCATTTTCTGAAAAAGCGAAAAGTGAAAATAGCAATAAATGCGGAAATTACAGAATGACGTTTATTTATGATTTAGTCGATTCTTGAAATTACAGCCCTATAAAACAAAACTCTGTCGCTTCGGGCAAAGCGAAGAGGGACATTTACCCAAAGTGGGCCCTATAAAAACATTCGTTTCACCTGGGCGAGGTGAAAGGTCAAAACAAAGACGACAATTACTTAAACTTATGGACAACTTTCGGGACATCGACATCAACCCATTGGCTGCGAACTCCTCGGTGAATCACAAAGTCTGGTACCTTTTTTCTTGGTTTGTCCTAAAAAATGACGCTGATTTCTGGTGGAGCAGGATCGTTGGAGTCTTCCTCCCAGACAGAGTCGTCGTAAACGAACTCTTCTGTTGTATCTTGCACAGTATTTTCATTCTCAGGTGGATCTCCCCATCCAGTTTGCTGGACGTCTTCGAGCCTGATACGAGAGCTTTCAGGAGCGGTGTACTTGACCAAGAAGTCGTACTTGCCACTCAGTTGTCCTAAGGTGTCCCATACTTCTGTGGAACTGGAGGAGTCATCTTTCTCGACGACGTTGATCTCAGGAAAAGCATAGTTGATGAACTCTTGTCCTGCAATCTTTGCAGATTCGTCGTTGTGCTGGATATTTTTAGAATGTCCTGAGTAATGATCCCACGACTTGATGGGGACGCAGGTATTATTTTCAATGATGCTTAGCTGATAAGCGTTGTTGGGCTGACTCTTTTTCCCCAAGTCTTCTAGGTATGGCTACCAGATAGGCAAGTCATTCATCGGGTCATAATAGTTATAGTCGAAGTTTTCTTTCATCAGAGTGTCTTCCTCTGATGAGTTAGGTGGAGCACAACATCCTTCAGGATCACAATCTCCGTATATCATCTTGATGTCTGATCTTGGTATATATCTCGGACTCTGCGTGGGAAAGCAAAATGGCGTATGTGTTTCATTCTGAGACATATAACCGTCCTTGTTGAGATAGGACTTCCACCCTTCATCTGTATCGGAGGAGTCACCCTCATTGATGGTGTGTACTTCTTGAGACACTGGGTGGAGGAAACCTCCACTGTGGAAGAAGTCCTGAATGGGATGAAAACTTTCATTATTAGTAGCAGTCTGGGTACAGGTTGAGGAAAAACCAAGACCTTTCTTTGTCTTGTTATCCGTAGGAATGACAAGTTATCCCCATCCTTTTGCGTTGTTACTCTCGATCACTTTGAGAGCAACTTTGTGTGAGGAAATCAACGTCCCTCGTTCTGGTTGATTCTTATCGCTTAATGAAAGTGCTTGAAACTGAGTTCCAACAACCTCCTCGGGTTCCACACAGGATGATGATGATAAGTTGCTTACGAAAGAGGGCTTGCTCTCCGCAGACTATGAATAGCTTGTCATTCTTGACAAACTTCAGTTTCTGGTGAAGTGTCGAAGTGACTGCCGCAGCCTCGTGTATCCAAGGTCTTCCTAACAAACAGTTGTATGTTGCCCGGATGTCCATGACCTGGAAAATGACTTGGAAAGTGTGAGGACCGATAGTTATGGGAAGATCAACTTTGCTGATAACTGTTTTTCTGGATCCGTCAAAGGCTTTGACGATGACCTCACTGCCTCTCATCGGAGATCCCTAAAATGATAATCGCATTAGAGTAGATTTTGGCATAACATTCAGAGCTGATCCTGTGTCTACCAGTACGCTGGCTAAAGCATCATCCTGGCAGTTGACTATAATGTTAAGCACCATATTATGATTTTTGCCTTCTTCCAGCAGTTCCTCATCACTGAATCCTAAATTGTTGCAGGCAGTGATGTTGGAAATAATGTTGTCAAACTATTTTATCGTTACATCCTGTTCTACGAAAGCTTGCTCCAAGACTTTCTGCAAAGCTTCCCTGTGAGCTTCAGAACTGAGTAAGAGGGATAACACAGAGATTCTCGAAGGAGTTTACAATAGTTGGTCTACAATGTTATACTCGCTCTTCTGGATGAGCTTCAACATCTCATCGTTGTTCTTTGAAAGGTCGGGATTACTGGATTGCCTGACTGGTTGGTTGGGAACTTCTGCTTGAGGTTCCTTTTCCCTGGTGAGTTCTCCAACTCCTCTGTTGAAGATCCGACCGCTCCGTGTTACTCGACTGATGTCGGCAATGTTTACGAAGGAGGGTAATAGAGTTTCCTTTCCATTTTCAATTATCGTTGCACCATACTTGTAAGGGATAGCCTTATCGGATTCCTACGGTATTGGTCCCGGCAGATAGATAACCACACGAGCCTTTTGATTTTTCTGACCATCGTAGGCAGCCTCAATTGGTTCAAGGTTGAGAATCTTTCTACTATCAAAAGGAACTCTTGATTCATGGAGTAGAGGGATGATAGCGCATACGTCCTTGGTCCTCCCATGATCGGAGATTATGACAATGTCTTTGCTTTGATCAGGAAGATAGTCTTACATTATGTTGACCAAACCAGAACTTGAACATGGTCTAATCTCCTTTCGGTCCAATTGATTTTGAAGAGCTGACCGCACAAGGTAGCATCCTTGGTTGTTCTCTGAACAGACTCTACAGCGCTCATAGTTGTGTGGTGGCACCTGGCCACGCCCTCTTTGTATGTAGTGCAACCTTACTAGATCTGTTTCCATTGAGCAGACATCCTGACTTTTATGCCTACCAGGATTACCGTCAGTCATACTGATCTGTTGTGTAGCTTCATCCAAGTAGATTGAAAGCCACCAGTGGTCCAACAAGTGTTGAAGTGTTCTTTGGACAAATGCACATCCTTGGTCGTCTTCACGGCACACTTTACAGTCCTGATAACCATGTGAAGCCAGAAAACCGAGCCTGACTTGCTTAGCATGTAATTCTACCAGACTAGTATTCATCAAGCGAATATCAAAGATTTGAATCATATTAACTTGATGGCTACTTTTATCACGGTAATCCTGGATCCATCCAAGATCCATCTGACGCCGGAGGGCCTCTTGTACAAAAGAGCATCCCTGATTATTTATTGAGCAGATCGGATAGGAATTGTAATCGTGTCATGGCAGATCATGGTATTGACTTTGCCTTGAGTGCATTACCACCAAGTTGACATTCATCGTCAGAATGTTGTGGTTCTGGACAATGTTGGGATTTGTGTGAGCCATATTGACCTCACGGATTTGATGATCTTGGATCCATCCGAGATCCATTTGTTCTTGTAGAGCTGATTGTACTACGGAACATCCTTGGTTATTCTTTGAGCAGATATCACACTGGTGATAATTGTGAGACGGTACATGACCATACCTGCTCTGTCTGTAATGCATCCTGACCATATTGGTTCCTAATAGGAGTACATTGTGAATTTGATAACTGCGATTAAATTCTTCCTCTATCAAATTTACGCCAGTTTTCTCATGTTGAGGCAACGGGTTCGTCTGAACATTTAGATTTGTATCCTTGAAAGATAGGACCCCGTTCCTGACAAGCTTCTGTACATCAGATTTGAAGCTGAGACAGTTCTCAATGTTATGCCCCGGTCCTCTGTGATGATAAGGGCAAGTTTGATCCGCTTTGAACCAAAAAGGAGAATTCTCTGGTACTGTAAGAGGAGACCTGGTTTGGACGTGCCCCTTGACCAGTAGTAGTGGAAACAGTTCTGCGTACAACATCGGTATAGGGTCGAACCTTGGTGATCATGTCATACAATTAGTGTTATTGTACTGTGGACGAGCTTGCTGAAGAGGCTGTTGTGTCCTTTGCTGATACTGTTGTTGATTCGATTGGCTCTGAGCAACCTGAGGTTGATACGTTGGAGCAGGCGCAGGGTTAATAGTGGGAGTTACCACTACTACTAGTTGATACCTTCGCCTTTGCTTTCCGAGAGAGATATTGTCGATATCTTGCTCTTTTTTCTTTGGGAAAGCACTACCGTATCTTTTGGTACTACTTGATGGTTCTGCACCTTTGACCAATCGTCCTTCTCAGACTGCTTCTTCAAGGTGTACCCCTATGTTCACCATTTCAGTGAAGTTGCTGGGCGCACTGGCGACCATTCGGTCGTAATAGAATGAGCTTAAGGTTTTCAAAAAGATCTTGGTCATCTCTTTTTCCTCAAGAGGGGGACAGATCTGGGCGGAGATTTGACGCCATCTCTGAGCATATTCCTTAAAAGTTTCCTTGTCCTTATGCGACATTGCTAGGAGTTGATCTCTGTATGGTGCCATGTCCAGGTTATACTTATACTACTGAACGAAGGCAGTGCCAAGATCCCTAAAAGTGACAATCTTGGTGCGGTTTAAACCCATGTACCATTTAAGTGCGACACCGGTTAAACTGTCTTGGAAATAGTAGATCAGTAGCTGTTGATTTTCAGTTTGAGTTGACATCTTTTGAGTGTACATCACCAAATGAGTTTGAGGGCAAGAGTTGCCGTTGTATTTCTCAAAGTCAGGCACCTTGAATTTGTGCGGTATTTTCACATTAGGGACCAGACAAAGGTCTGCGGCGTCCTTTCATAATAAATCTTGACCGCGAATGGCATGCAGTTCCTTCTGCATCTCCAGGAATTGTTCCTGGAATTCATTCATTCTTTCATACATGTTTTTGTTTCTACCAGAGGTTACTTGTGGAATCTGTCCTTCCGGGACAGTGTGTACCACTGGTTGTGGTATAGTCATTACGGCAGTGACTCTTGCTTCTTCTATGCCCCGAAGTTTGTAACCTTCAGGAGTTACTACCATCACTCTTGCATCTCCGCTTTCCCGAAGTTTGTAACCTTCAAGCCCAGCGGTTCCTGCTGCAGTTTCTGGGTCTTCAGTGACCGATGGGATGTATCCTTCAGGGGAAAAGTTGATAGGCATGCCCCAGGGATGATCTTTAGATTTGTTGTACCGAGGATCATACGTCTCCACTATAGGCGTAGATGTGATCTTTGAGATCACAGTCCTTTGTTGTTGCCTCTGAGCTGTTGCCAGGGATTGCATGTCATTGTGAAGTTTTTTCAGATCTTCTTTCCGAGCGTCGATTTCTTCTCTTAGCTCTCTATTCTCTTCCTCGAGATTGTCCATTTTCTTTTGTCGATTGGCCTGAGTATTGTACGAATGAGATAGTTTGTCTCTAGAATCGTAATACATACGTGAGATTCAAAGGTAAGAAGAATGTGTTATGTGAGAATGATGAATGATATGCAATGATATATATTAATTTTTTTTAATCAAAAAGAAACTTCAACAAATGGATTGTAAATATCATACACTGGGGAGACCCCGTTTTATTGAATTTGAAAGATTGTAGAAAGGGAAATACAGTATTTTACAAAGTGTTGTAAAAGGAAATGTTTAAGTTCATGGATCCTGAGTCCTCTCTGAAGAGAGCTCAGATGTTGGTTCCGGTACTTTTCTTTTCTTTGATCGGGGTTCTTCAGCTATTGTTGGGTTGTCAGGCCTTTGCCAAGCGAAAAGAGTGAGCAAGTTCCTTTGATCTTCTATAGCATGTTGTTCTAGAATCTCGATTAGAGCGTCCTTTTCTTTTAATAGTTCCTAAATTTTGGTACACTCCACATTGAGGATACGGTACTTGTTCTTCCAAGAGTTCTTTTCCCGTTGAACTTTGTTGAGCGTGACCTGTAGTTTTCCATATCAGACATAAAATAAAGGACAGATTCCTTTAACGGAAGAACTTCTTGACGAGGGTAAGGCATCCTCAGCTTGAGGGCTATAGTTTGTACCCAGTGGAGATAAGTTTCCACGGAGATACAGTCCGGTCTTCCTAGAGACTCTCTTCCTTTCCTGTGAATGTGTTGTCAGGCATGCACTATTTCCTTCTTTAGTGCCCTGTCATTTTCTCCTTCCTTGAAGAAAAGACCTTCCAGATGAACATTATGCGGGATATAATTCATCGGGTATCCGAGTTGACGGCAAACTAAAATTGGATGATAGTTGATTCCTCCTTTAGTTCCTATGAGGGTTACATTAAGGAAGTTTCCACATTTGTTGATGATCTTTATCCCTTCGTAAATCCTATTGTACCAGTCTATGTCAGAGTTGGTAAGAGACATGATTCTCTGTGACCAACGCAAAGTACTCTTATGGTCCCAAAAAGCAGCAGACTTGGGTAAATGGGAAGTGAACCATTTATAAAGCAAGGGTACACAGCATGTGATCATTCTTCCGCTGTACAAATTCCTTAAGTGTACAGAATGATAAGCATCTGCGAGCAAGGTTGGTACGGGGTTTCCAATCAAAAATATCTGAATGGCATCGGTATCAACGAAGTTATCGATGTTAGGAAAAAGGAATAACCCATATGTGAGAAGAACAAATATATCTTTGAAAGCAGTTATGTTTCTTATACTGGCAAAGTATAGGGCTTTCTCTACCAAAAACTTGGCTGGTAAACCTTGGATTCTATCCTTAGTGGTCATGTGAGTCCTGACTTCTGACTCGTCCAAATAGATTGCTCTTGCAATGGTTTGATCCTTTGGAATTTCTTCTAGTCCAGAAAACAGAGCTTGGTCAGTGATGGGTAGACTAGTAAGATGAGAGTACTCTTCTAGCGTCGGCGCTAGTTGATAATTCGGGAATGTGAAACAGTGATTGAAATTCTGGTACAGACATGTGATGTTAAGTGCAATGTCACAACATCAATATCTGTTGTATGAACAAGTCAATAATAGAAACAAAAACACATAAACCACACACAAGGATTGTTCACCCAGTTTGGTTCAACAACCTACATCTGGGGGCATACCAAGCCAGAAAGGAAGTCCACTATTAGCAGTATCAAATTACAGACTCAACAAACCAGTTGACAATCTACCTAATCTAATCACTACCCAATGACCCTTCTATCTAAGTCCTCCATAGATAAGAGACTTCATCTCACTCCCAATCATCGCAATGATGTCTAGCAGTCAACTTCTCCGCCACTGCATCAACAGCTTGATTACCAACAACTTATCAAACACAGAAAACTAGAAGTCACACTTCCATGACACCCTTTGGAGTTGCTTCAAAGCTTCCTCCAAGAACAATACAATACTCATTACCTACAGGTTTCTGAGTAATAACACAGTGACCATCTCACAACTCGAGTGGTTCACTTAGACTAAGCCCTAATGATCTACATCTTGGACCCGTGCCAATTCTAGATTACAAGCATTCTATTTATAACCTTTTCCCAACTAGATTTGGGCCTTCAAATCACAGCAAATCTTCTGCTACAAATCTCTAACAGATTCTGCTATAAAATAGATCTTCAATTAAATCTTCAATCAGCTCTTCATAATTAACTCTAATTATTCTTCATATCTTTTTGCATTAAATTAGCAACAAACTAATCTTCTTCATAACTGATTGCAACAGAATATATCTACCCCATAATATTCGCCTGCAATCTCTGATTCTCTTAAGTAGAATATCTCATTAACACGCGCAGCCCCAAAAACATCACAACCTGATGTTTTAATGTTCTGCTATAGTGATGTCAAGACATCGCATGTGACATCACTCTTCA
This sequence comes from Lathyrus tuberosus, assembly GCA_022829125.1. Classification (NCBI taxonomy): domain Eukaryota; kingdom Viridiplantae; phylum Streptophyta; class Magnoliopsida; order Fabales; family Fabaceae; genus Lathyrus; species Lathyrus tuberosus. Next base: position 601,938 of record JALAZF010000484.1, read on the forward strand.
GCACTTTAATTCTTCAACAATTTTCACAAACCAGAATGTTAACCAAATAAACAATAATGTTTAGAGGCTCATGTTGCAACATCAACCATGACATTAACATTGTTTTACCAAAATTTCAGCCAATCACAAGAACTAACAATCTCCCCCTTTGGCTAATTTTGGCTAAAACAAATATATAAACATTACAGCTCAATTTACAGCAACAATCAGCAATTACAACCATATACTACTGTTAGAAGTCATCTGATCCTAATAATAATCATCAGTAGCTACTGTGTACAACAACCATGGAGAATCATCTTCTTGGCTAATTTTGAATGATGTTAGAATATCATGTTGGACATAACATCACCATAGCACAGCAACTTCAGGCAGCACATCAGGACCTAAGAAGTAGAAAGTCCTGAAGTCATTTGGTGCACATGAGGAAGAAGATATCTGACACTCCCCCTCAACACAACACATTTCTTTTTCCTTCCAGGACTGACCCAGAACAACTGTAGAAGACTCCTCCAGAAAAGAAATGTTTGTCTATACATAAAAGACCAATGGTGGCATAAGATAATTCTGCACATCTTCATTGATCAGACACTGGGTTTATTCTGTGGCATAAGATGAAACTTAAGAAGTGACATTTTGCCAACCCAGGTAACTCAGAACACAAGTCACAACTGTGTTCATAACTCAGGACACAAGTCACAAAGACTCAACACTAACTTAAGGCTCGGGCAACCTCTTTGACATCTCTGACTCATATCCGAAGCTGCAGACTCCAGACAAAACATCTGTGCAAACCATTTAGCAAAACCCTTTCCTTTCTCCCCCTTTTTAGCCACAAATTGGCAAAGGAAGCCCTCACAGAACCAGACCCAAGTAGTGCTCACCCAAAAACGAACAAACGCCATAAGACTTATGAAACAAGAACACTCACTGGCTGAAGGAGCAGAGAATAACCACTATAAATAGTTGACCAGTTACTTTGGAATTAACGAGCCTTGAATAGTCAAAGTTCTTGGTCATAGAAATGCTATTTTAGGAACTAAAAACTCCATCCAAATTCAATGTCTACCATCCAAAACAGTCTTGACCGCCTTTATTGCCTCTAACTGATTCTTACCATAAATTGTGCCAAAATAGTTCCATGCATAGTCGAAAACACGTGTTTCACCTTATCCTTACACCACCGTCCAAAATAAATTCTTGTTTGGCTAAAAAAACATGTCCTGTACCATGTTCTGACATCATATCACACACTGTCTGCTTGCTTACCATATTATCAATTCAAGACTTTCACAGAAGATTATACATTCCAAACTAATAAACTTGTCTTCAGACTTCTTCTCAGAGGCATGTGCACACATGATTCACATGACTAGAACAAATAGTCTTAACAACCACTGCCAACCAACAGCCTAATGTCACAACATGTTATCTGACATTAGATCCTCATACGAGGCAACCAATCTCCACAAGCTTGATCATCATACAAGCTTCACACTATATGTACCTTTGCTGCAGAATCCATAGACAAGTACTCCCCCTGTCATGGTTAACTAATGCTCTAGATGGAGATAAACATTTAAGCACACTTGCTGAGCACGTGCATTGTGGTACCATTGTCCCTCTCTCCAAAGGCAGTCATTCCCTATCCTACTCTCCATCCTGATCTACTTCAGTCTTCTCTACATTCTCCATCCAAGGCAGACCTTCTACTTCATCATTCTCCCGTATGACTATGTAGACGCTCCTTAGGCATAATGTATGCACCAAGCTTCAGAACCAGAACAAAATCATCCTTCACCAAGGATATTCAACCAGATAATGTCACAAGTTAGAACATTTGCCACACACCAAGATATTATCACCATGATTCTTGATTTGCTCCACCAACTGGACTTACTATTGCATAGTAATCCAAAGAACTAGAGAATTAAACTCTCATCCACCTTCAAGAAGAATAATCTCCTTGAGTCTTCAACTTATCACCCTTCTGTCCAAGAGTAACTTGTTCCAAGACAATCCTCAATAATAACCAGCTGCCACACTCTGATTATCTTGATTCTTCGAATCCACTTCTGAGATTAACCAAATGCCACAGTTTGATCACCTCATTCATGAATCCTCATATGAAAACAATCAAATGCCACATTTTGACCTTTTTCACATTTGTCAGAACTCTCACAAAGATATCTTGATCCACCAAGGAAACTTGCTCAAAAGCAAACACACTTAGACTCCCTAAGCCATGGTCATGTAACATCTTCTCTTTCCTGCAGCTCCCGCAAACTGCCATGAGAACGATCTTTTTGAAGCATCCTATTGTTCATTCCTGTAGATCACCCTATCATTAGTTGATGTGCCACATCACCAGCTGAGACTCCTGATGTTAAGCTAGATGTCAAAATATTATGATATCCAACTGTTGAATTCAGCTCTTCCTTCTGCCACTTAGAATAACCTCCTCCCTTTGCAGAAACAGATTTCCATGCTCTCATAGACTTGATTCAACAATCAAGTTTGAGTAGACAACCTCCATCCTGCTCAGAAACTCCAAAGACTTCAAACCTACCACACCTGAATCTTCAGAAAATAAGTAGTCCAGGACTACCCCATAACTATACCAAATAATGCACTATAGACCACACGATCTACTGGTTTTATGTTCCAACATCAGGTAGGTCATAAGTTCTCTTTACAAGAAACACACCACAAAGAGAAATATACAGCCACATAGAGAAAAGTAAATTCTCAACACTTCTGCAGTCCTGCACTTTTACATCAGACATATACAAAGTCTCCCGTCAATGTATATTGTCATTTGTTGAATGCAAAACATTATCAAAAATAGACAAATACTCAACTCTTGTCAAGCTATTTATCATAAGATACAACATATAATCTGGTTTGACATCCTTTTCCTGCAGACTTGAGGTACTAGTTGATCCCTCTTTTGCTAATCCACGCCACTGATCACTTCAGATTAGGTAAGTGGCTTGACCTGATACATCAGTTCTGACATCAGTTTACATCACATTAAACAACTGTTATGGCTTTGGAGACTACAACAATATTAATCCACACATATCTCTTGTAGGGAACACATGAGAACAAATCAAGCTCAGCTTCTTTCTTGATAAAGCTTCCTCCAGTTCATGTATCTTCAGATATACAAGAACTATATCATAACCAGAAATATCCTTCTAATTAGGTCACTACTACTAAGCTTAAGAGATAACTTATCAAGTTTTTCACTCCCGCATGAAAGATTTGACAGTGACACTCTTTTGCTTTGGTTCCACCCTCTTCTTTCATCATCCCGAAAATTGATAAGAAGGAATCAATGTTCTGAACAGATTGGTCTTCAATGCCTGATTTGAACCAAAACCTTCCATGTCATATAGTCTTCAATAAGATCCATTCATCTTTTTGTCACTTCTTTCCCCAAAATAAAGATATGAGATAATCCTCAAGTGACTTTGGTATCTCTAACAAAACGGTTGAAGTTGTCTTCCATCAACTACAACATCATAGAATATCCTGCTGAGGAGACCAACCCCTAATGTCTTTCCAAGAGAATACCTTCCTAGAATCTCACCACAAGAACCAACCAGGGTTACATCAGATACCATGCAGCGGAACACACAACAACTCCTCAATAACCTTCAGGCAATAATCCTTGCACTGTGTACACTATCGGCATAAACCACGTGCCAACAATACTATATCATTATTAGTCCATCCTTCACTCCAAGGGATCATCCAAACAACTCTCTTCCTTGCTCATGAACCAGAAAGTATCTTCCCTAGATCTCATCCAGAAACAGACAGGATGCCTGCTCTGATACCAATTGAAATTCTGGTACAGACATGTGATGTCAAGTGCAATGTCACAACATCAATATCTGTTGTATGAACAAGTCAATAATAGAAACAGAAACGTATAAACCACACACAAGGATTGTTCACCCAGTTCGGTTCAACAACCTACATCTGGGGGCATACCAAGCCAGGAAGGAAGTCCACTATTAGCAGTATCAAATTACAGACTCAACAAACCAGTTGACAATCTACCTAATCTAATCACTACCCAATGACCCTTATATCTAAGTCCTCCCTAGATAAGAGACTCCATCTCACTCCCAATCATCGTAATGATGTCTAGCAGTCAACTTCTCCGCCACTACATCAACAGCTTGATTACCAACAACTTATCAAACACAGAAAACTAGAAGTCACACTTCCATGACACCCTTTGGAGTTGCTTCAAAGCTTCCTCCAAGAACAATACAATACTCATTACCTACAAGTTTCTGAGTAATAACACAGTGACCATCTCACAACTCGAGTGGTTCACTTAGACTAAGCCTTAATGATCTACATCTTGGACCCGTGCCAATTCTAGATTACAAGCATTCTATTTATAACCTTTTCCCAACTGGATTTGGACCTTCAAATCACAGCAAATCTTCTGCTACAAATCTCCAACAGATTCTGCTATAAAATAGATCTTCAATTAAATCTTCAATCAGCTCTTCATAATTAACTCTAATTATTCTTCATATCTTTTTGCATTAAATTAGCAATAAACTAATCTTCTTCATAACTGATTGCAACAGAATATATCTACCCCATAAGATTCGCCTGCAATCTCTGATTCTCTTTAGTAGAATATCTCATTAACACGCGCAGCCCTAAAAACATCACAACCTGATGTTTTAATGTTCTGGTATAGTGATGTCAAGACATCGCATGTGACATCACTCTTCAGCACTTTAATTCTTCAACAATTTTCACAAACCAGAATGTTAACCAAATAAACAATAATGTTTAGAGGCTCATGTTGCAACATCAACCATGACATTAACATTGTTTTACCAAAATTTCAGCCAATCACAAGAACTAATAGTGATAAACCGGATCGTAGAACTGAATCAGCGTAGACAGGATTCCTTCGACTACGTGGACCCTTAACAGAGACAGCAGTCCTCCATGCATAGCTCTGAAAGCATCAGGGTTGGTGATCATCCTTGCCAACCCCCTTAAATCCTCTAGTTTTGGAGCCTTGAAGGTGTACTTGTGCGTCTTCCTTCTATCGAAATCCATAACGCAATCTTTCTTTCTGATATTTGCAACTATTGTTTTATTTTAATTTGAAAAAATAGAGAAGAGAAAAGAAGATTTTTTTCTTGTTTAAGAGTTTTTTAAATGAATGCATAAATGCAACACACAAAAACATTGAAAAAACATGGGTTCAAGGGTTCAACGTCACGAGCATGGAGTCATGGCTCTACCCATCCCCAAAGGTTGTGTTCTAGTTAATTTGTACCTGTAGAATGGGTTAAAGTTCCCAAAATCACTGACCCCCCTAGGGATGACAACAACAAGTTGGTTCACCTGAGCAAGCTGTAGCATCCTAGGGTAATCTCAATTGAGTGTAGTATCGCGTGTCAACTATTTCCGATAGCTACCAAACTACCAAATGGCCATATGGTTAATGTCTACTAAATCCTCAGTTTCATGGATACCACATTGGGACAATCTACTTTCACGACGAAGTCGTTTAACATTGAATCCGCAAAGGGTATCGCCACTGATTTGATGGTCTACTAGGATCGCTTATTCGAGAATCACTCCCTATAAGTCCACCCTTCTATGCCATCATCTATCATAGGGTTCTCTCATACTTTCCACATGCGACATCACTCGCATTCCCATTGACAGAAAAATAAACACGGATATCAAGTAGGAAAAATGATATATATATATATATATATATAGTATAATTCCTAAAACTAACATCCTAAACCTCTTAGGAATTCTAGTCTTAATCCTAGACAGACAAAATGAATCCCCAGCAGAGTCGCCATTTTTACTGTAGCGTGCGATTTTTGTCGGTGACGCGACCACCTTATCGCCATGGGTTTCTCCTCGCCGCAATGGTAGGAGTGGGGTGCTACTTTCTGATTTCTTATTTATCCTGTGAAGCTGAAAGGGAAAGGGAAGTTATCTAAAACTAACCTTGCACGCGAATGTTTAACTGAAAAACGCTTAAGAGATTCGGGGAGTTCGGGGTCAGGTTATACAATGGCGAGTTATCAATTACCCATCCTATATGTGGTTATCCACAGGTTGTTAGCAATAGGTTTTTCTTTGTACTTGATGGTGTTTATCCATAAATGGGAAAGTTTCTTTTTTGGGAATGTTTGAGAGAAAGAGAGAGTTTTTGATGATTTTGGTGAGGTACTGAACCTCAGTTTTGATTGGTATGCTAAGTTACTGGACCTAGAGTTTTTGATTGGTATGCTCGCTAAGATTTCACAATCTTATGCCTACGTATTCCCGCTTAAAGAAAACAGGGAAATTAGAGCAATCATAGTTTCTCCTATTCTATGGGAAGAAAAGATACTTTGGTTTCTTATTCAAAGCCCAAGATTGAAGCTAAAGGTGTATTTGTGTCTTGTTCAAAGCCCTAGATTGAAGCTAAAGGTTTGACTGAGAGAGAATTTTTCATCTCTAAAGGAAGACATCTCGTCTGTTTATCACAACTGTTGGGTGACTGATTATAAAGGAGAATTACTTTAATTGGGATATGTGAATCCAGCAATGCCATAATTTCCTTTATATGGGATTTGTCCTGAAGGGGAAAACTTTAACTCAGTATTAAGCAATGCCATTTTTCCTTAGGGATCTTTCATGCTAAGAGAGGGACAGTGGCATGGATGTAAATAATCCAGAGGCTTGTCACTTACAGCCATTAGATGAAAGAGAGGATTTACCAGGATAAGGGATAGACGACAACTTGGATATTTGAATCAACAAGTGTGACACTTACAGCAGTTATCTCGGATTAGGGTTTGTTTTGATTTTCTATTTTGATATTGTGATATACAGAGAAATGTCTTCCTACAGAGAGGTTTTGATTTCCTCTTAGGGGATGTTGATTTTTATGTACCTTGATCAAAGCCCAAGGTTGAAGCTAAGAGATTGATTGACTTTACTGGGGAAGTCCTTATACAAAGCCTAAGAGGAGGCTGGAAAAGACTGACTCAACAAGGGAGTGTTAATCTGTCTTGTACAAAGCCCAAGATTATGGCTAAAAGGGGAAACTGACTCTACTGGTGAGAGATTTTTTATCTGTCTTGTACAAAGCCCAAGATTGTGGCTGAAAAGGGATTGACTCTGCTGGAGAGATTTATATGTGTCTTGTACAAAGCCTAAGACTGAGGCTGAAGGATATTTATGGGTGTCTTGTACAAAGCCCAAGATTGAGGCTGAAATGAGGATCGACTCCTGTTTAGGGATATTAATTCTCAAAGCCTAAAAGAAGGCTGGGAGGAATTGACTCTGCTGGGGAGATATTTATATGTGTCTTGTACAAAGCCCAAGATTGAGGCTGCAAAATATTTGACTGACTCAGCTGAAGATATTTACGGGTGTCTTGTACAAAGCCCAAGATTGAGGCTGAAAAGCTGAGGAAAAGAAGGATCATTATACAAAGCCTAAGAGGAGGCTGGGAGGTGATTAACTCAACAAGAGAGTGTCTTAAGGTGATTAACTCAACAAGAGAGTATCTTTGTGTGTCTTGTACAAAGCCCAAGATTGAGGCTGAATAAGCTAGAGAAATCATTATACAAAGCCTAAGAGGAGGCTAGAAAGGTTCGACTCAACAAGAGAGTGCCTTAAGGTAATTGACTCAACAAGAGAGTGTTTTAAAATCCTTATACAAAGCCTAAGAGGAGGCTAACTTCTGCTAGGGGAAATCATTATACAAAGCCTAAGAGGAGGCTGGAAAAGATTGACTCAATAAAAGAGTACTTTTATATGTCTTGTACAAAGCCCAAGATTGAGGCTAAAAAATGGTTGACTCAACAAGAGAGTGCTTTTTGAAGCTATATCTACTGAGGAAAATCATTATACAAAGCCTAAGAGGAGGCTGGCTTTTGCTAAGGATTATTGAGATCCAGAGGCAGGTCCAAAGTGAGGAATCAACTCTCGCTGAGGGTTCCAGAAGAGTTGAGGTATCAGATGCCTTGAGGTTCTGATGATAAGCTGACCCTAGCTGGGGAATTTTAGGATGAAAGACTGAGTTTTAGAACCTACGGGGATTTTAACTCTACTGGAGATTGATCAATGACCAGTGTTTCTCCTGTATTTGTAGGGAACTTGAGAATGTCTTTCAGATCCAAGAGGAGATTAGACTTTCCAAGTCTACTGGTATTAAAGGGTTCATCTTTGTATCATGGCCAAGAGGAGGCTATTGTTTTAAGGGATGAGAATCAACCCTAAACATGATCTGAGGTTTTGACTCTTTAGAAAGACAACTCTAACAAAGGATGACTAAGTTTTGTCCTATATCTTTAAGAGGTCTTTAGGGTCCTTGTATTAAGCCCAAGAGAAGGCATGAGAACTTCTAAGAAGCCCGAGGGTCCTTTTACAAAGCCCAAGAGGAGGCGGAGATGCTTTTAGGAAGCCTGTGGGTCCAAACCTAAGAAAAGTTCAAGAAAAGTTTCACCGGGAATAATATTTTCTTTAGTGAACAGTTCTAGGGTTTGAAGAAATTCAAGAGAGGTTTCACCGGGGATTAATCCTCTCTGGGGGAAATGAGTTTCTTTGACAATTTTCTAATAGTGACAGTCTGAGAAAAGTTTCACCGGGAATAATGCCTTTCTCTTTGTTCTATATTGTTTTAGCCCAAGAAAAGGCAAGACTGTATCTGAAATTCCTATGGGGAACTAGTTTTGACTGTGTTGAAAGAGTGACCACTGGCTCTATCTAGTTCTAGACCTAATTGTCGGGGAAAACTCTAAGCAGATATATACAGGGATATATATACAGATATATATAGACAAGTATGTAAAAAGAGGGTAGGAGGACTTACAGGTGAGCAAGCTTCCAGCACAAACAAATATATATATATATATATATATGTGTGTGTGTGTGCGAGTATGTAAAAGAAAGTTGTTTAAAACTTACAGGTGAGCAAGCTTCCATTGTAACAGCTGTATGGTTAGTTGTTTAAGAAATTAAAGAAAGTTTTGATAACAACTATGAATTTAAACCTAAATAAAAAAGGAAGTTGTTTTTGAAAAGAAGACTGGGGCTTATACTCAAGGAGAGGCCCAAATGAGAAACTGTAATTGTACCGTTGATCTGAAAATTGTATTGGGGCTTATACAATGACTGAGGCCCAAAAAGGTTTTATTTACAAAGAGGTTTGGGTCTTACAACTCAAGGAGAGGCCCAAAGGTTTGAAAAGAGAAAAGAAATGGGGCTTACAACTCAAGGAGAGACCCAGATGACTTTTGTTTAAAAGGCGACGATCGCGCCGAGATTTTGAAAACACAGTGGAACTTATACAATGACTGAGGCCCAAAAATTGTTTTTTATTTACAAGGAATGGGTCTTACACTCTATTAAGAGGCCCAAAGTGTTTTTAAAAGAAAGAAAAATGGGACTTACAACACACGGGTAGGCCCTAATTAAAATTATTCTGAAAACGGTGATCGAGCCGAGAATTTTTAACGTACTGGGACTTATACAATGACTGAAGCCCAAAAAATGTTTATGTACAAAGAGGTTGAAAATTTTACCCCATACCCCTACAGTTATACTTGTACCCCTACATTTTTTAAAAAATGCCAATTTTATCCCTAGTTAATTTTTATTATTTTATTATTATTTTTTTACCGTTACTGTTCATTATCCGCAAAAATGGTACAACCCACTAACATCAACAAATAAGCTCTAGTCGCATATGCCCAACTAGAAGCGGCTCTGTGCTCGACGAATAGATCGTATAACCACTCCAACTTATAATAACAACCCCTGCAGTCACGGACTTGTTTTTGTGCATCTCTCAGTGAAACTCCTAAGTAATCAACAGCCCAGTCAATAGCAAGCCCTTCGCTGATATCTTGAGGGCTCCAGAAGACTCCCCTAATGGGCAAGTGAAGCAGACAAGAGACGTCATCCAGAGTAATCGTCATCTCACCAAACGGCATGTGAAATGAAGATGTCTCTAGATGCCATCTCTCCACAAATGCAGATACCAGGTTCGTATCTATCTTCGACATATTGGTTCTCTGAAGTGAAGCTAAACCAGAGTGAGCTATCAAATTCTCCATCTCTCTAGAAAGAAGCTGTGGAACCCTCTGAGCCAGCTTCAACCCATGTCCTCCTACCTTCAACTCTTTCTTCGAACCCCTCTCCTGAAAACAATTAAACGTAAATATATTATAAATCACAACATAACAAATTCAACTTTTATTCAATATCAAATAATTGTAGTTTATTTACCTCACCGAACCATATATGTCTAGCAATATGATGTTCGTACTTAACCAAAAGAGAGGTATCGTACGGTCCTCCTGGATATCCAACAGGTTGTGCTGCTGAAGTAGATGCACCAATATGCTCTTCCTCAGCCATTCGCGAGGATTTTCCCCGTCCTAAACTGCGCTTAGGGATCTTACTGTCCTTGCCTCGTGTGCGCGCCATTGTCAAAATAAAAACATAAAATTAAATATTAAAAAAAAAGGTGTTCCGGAACACTTCATGGAAGAGTTCCGGTTTGGTTTGCTTTGGAAAAGAACCGGAACACTTCATGTAAGAGTTCCGGTACACAAACTAAAAAATTCAAAGTACCGGAAGACTTCTTCCAAGACTTCCGGTACGTACCAACTTCCGGAAGACTTACTTGATGCGTTCCGGAAATGATTTAATGATCTGGATGACTTTATAAATGTGTTCCGGTATTGACTTTGTGAACCGGAAGACTTGCCTTAAGTGTTCCGGTATACAGTGTCTAAAATTCTCTCCGGAAGTCTTGAAAATTTGGAAAACGGAAATGAAAAAATTTCTATGTTTTAACTATTTATGCAAGGGTATTTTGGTCATTAAAATTTTACTGTAGCGGTCTGGGTATAATTGTAGGGGTATGGGGTAAAATTTTTAAAGAGGTTTGGGTCTTACACTCTATTAGAGGCCCAAAAGTGTTTTGAAAAATAAATGGGAGGGTGAAACAACCAAAACCCTAATTTTGATTTTAAAATGTATTTTAATTGAATAAAATTCAATTAAAATGACCAAAATTATCAAACATGTGTGAAAAACAAGTTGTTATTTGGATTAATGTTTGAAAAATCAAGTTTTATTTATGGAATGATTTAAAAATCATTTGAAGTTGAAAAATCAAGAGAAAGAAATATTTTTAATTGTTTAAAAACAAATAAAACATAATTCTTTACAAAAATACTAAATATATGAAATAAATAATATTTTTTGTGAAATTTTTATGTAATAAAATATTTTAATATTTTTGGGAATTTTCAAAAAAAGAACCAATTAAAAATAATTAAAATTGAGAGAGAAATTAATTTTGGAATTAATTAACAAAAACCATAAAAATATGAAAAATATGGCAAAGTGAAAAAAAATGGTCTGGGTAGGGTTTGAACCCATGACCTCCAAGACAAACACACATCCGCGCTACCACTGGGGTGGTGATACATCCATGTATCAAAACCACCCCATAAATACATAAGGGGTGCCAAATTCTAGGCCTGGCCAAGGCGCCATGGCTGGCCCTTGCCCAAGGCAAGGCCTAGTTTTGGCAATTTATGTGAAGCCACTAACTTTCTCATTTCTACATGGATTGGGACAAAATTTAGGTGCATCTGACCCAGAATTTCATGAGGAATCCAAGGTGCCCTTGGAATTTTCAGAAAATGTCTCCATCTCAAAATCCGATAGTGATTTCAAAATAGGCCTATATTTGCATGTTCTATGTTATCTCACTACACAGGCAATAATAGCATGATAAATTGGTTCAAACACAACACATATGATATGTATGAGAGGTCCATGATCAATGGACCTCAAAGCAATGCATGATTTGGAGAGTTCAAGTGATGATGCACTTACCTCTTGGAGCTCCTTGTGCTATCTGCCAAGTTCCTTTTGCCATAAGTGATCCAATGCTTTGAACACTATCAATTGATCCCTTAGAAGCTTTTAGGATGATCAGAACCAGCTGGAATCCTCAGGAACAAGTATTAGGCTCTTTCTTGCAAAAGTGGCAAAGTGACCAAAATAACAACTCTCTCAAATGGTGTTCCAGATGAGGGAAGCCAATTGGGAGAGTTTGAGGATGATATTTGGAGTGTGTTTGAGGCTTTGTTTGGTTTTGGAAGTGACTGAATCAAGGCATGGCGTGAAAAATGCATAAAAGCCCAATTTTGAGGTTTTGGAGGTAGATTTTCTGATTTTGGTGTTTCAGGTTACAAGTAAGTGTTTGGACAGCTTAGATATAACATATTGGATGTGTTTGAATCATGAGGTGTGGCGGAATTGCTCTCTAACTCAAAAACTCAGAGATGACTTGCAAAAGAAGGCATTTTGGCCTAAAGAGAGAGATTTTGAGGAAAGCATCAGTTGTAGTGCTTTGGTGTACTAAAATTGATCACAAATGAGCTCTATTTATAGTGTGTTAAGTTTGTTTTAGCATCAATAGTGAATGGCAGCTGCAGCAGGCCTTTGGCCAATGTTGATCCCAGGAAATCTTTAGCCTCCTCTAGCCATTGACTTGAGGTTAGGGCACAGGCCTATGGTCCTTTGATTCAGAGCTTATTCTTGACTCATTCAGTTAGAAATGTGTCAGTCCATGCCACCTTGGTGCATCTATTGAATGCTTGGGAATAAAATTGGAGTCTTGGCACCTTTTTAGCCTTTTTAGGTTTGTTATGGCTATGTGTAGATTCTTGGACTTTGGAGGCTTGGGGATCAGATCATTCTCCTTTGATTTCATCCTCTGATGTGTCCAAATGGATGACAAGGCTTGGAGTTGTCCAAAGAAGGCATTTTTGCCAAGAGAAAGAGATTTTGAGGAAAGCAAGTGTTGTAGTGCTTTAGTGTACTCAAACTGAGCACAAATGAGCTCTATTTATAGTAGAGTAAGTTTGTTTTGGCTGCAATAGTGAATGGCAACTGCAGCAAAGGTTTGGCCAATGGTTGCACTTTGGAATCTCAAGTCTCCTCTAGCCATTGAATAGAGGTTAGGGCACATGTTGTTGGTTCCCTTGGTCTTGGATATGTCTTGACTGAATTCAGTTGGAAATGGCTCAGTCCATGCCACCTTGGTGCATCCATTGAATGCTCCAAAACAAAATTGGAGTCTTGTCCCCTCTTTAGGCATTTCTAGGTTTGGCATGCTACTTTTGGTTCCAAGGAATTGGGAGGCTGATGGATCAGTGTTTGTCCCTCCTTGATCTCCCTTTGAGGTGTTCAGATGGATAGACTTGCTTGCCCTCTGCAAATTTTGAGCAAATCGAGCAAAAATCCCAAATCTGCCTTATTATGACAGTTGCAGCAAGGCATATTGCCACTATCATAACTTCTTGCTCAAATTGAGTTTGGTGAAGTTCTTGGCCATTTTGGAAATCTATCATATGATACAACATATTTATGATCATAGTTTGTTTTGATACCTTTTGGATCCAAGTGAAAAATTCCCCTACATTTGGAAAAAAGTGAAGGCAGATTCTGACTTAGTGAAAATTTCACTAAGTGTTGGAAAAAATGACATTTCATGTTTTCAGCCATTTTGATCATTCCATAACTCAAAATCCATGATGAATTGGAAAGAGGTGTAGTTGAAGCTTTTGTAGAGGGTCATGAGAGCTACAAATCCAGCTTTAAATGGGGAAAAATGGCCATGTGGCTTAGGAGATATGATCCTCCAAAGTTGGTACCTTAGCCACTTTGTTCCATAACTTAGAAAAATTTCTAAGTTTTTTATGGTTACCCCTTTTACAAGTTATCCCACTTTTCTTGATTTTTCTTGATGAATTATGATTCCAATCACACATTAACATCATTTTAGGGTTAAAGAACCATAATTATGAAAAATCTCAAAAAGTCAAAGTTGACTTTTTATCAGATGAATTCCAAATTGTGCGATCCTCTATGAAATCAAGTCCTTGACCTAAATCAAATTTGATGGATTGATTTCATAGGTATTATAGGGTGTATTGAATCATGTCCCAAGGTTTGGGAGCATGCCTGGGTCAAAAGTCAAAGGCACAATTGACTTTTTTCTTAAAAACCCTAATTGTGGTTCTGATGAAATTGAAACTTGTTGCTCAAGCTTCTTGGATCAATCCGTTGTTGCAAATGGATCAATGTGGTGTATTTGAGACCCTCAAATCCTCTCTTGAGGTCTTGGCTCATGTTTTGTCCCAAAAGTTAACTTAGGGGTGAATTAGGTCAAGAAACCCTAATTCCTGATTTTTTTGTGAATGCATCCCCTGAGGTTAAATTGACTTGATGATTGGGTTCATGATGTCCCTTGGAGCATCTTAGGCTATGCTTTGAAGTATTGGCTCATGCTCAGAGAAAGATTTCCATCTGGAGGCCCTGGTCGACCAAAACCCTAATTTGGTGACACTGGCGATCCTGAGGCTTAATCCACTTGGAATGTTGCAGCCTTGTGCATGATCCTTGATGTGGGAGTCCTCTTGATCCATTTTAGATGTCTGAGAGGCTAGACAAGTTAAAGATCATGTCATTCCTTGATTGATCCTTTGTCTGAGAACTCTGAGAGGGCTTGAAACCCTAATTTTGATTGTAGTGGATGCTCACCCATCTTTGGGGAGACTAATGAGGCATAATGATACACCCATATTGTGATGATGATTTGCACAATGATGGGAAATCTTAGTGGTCAAAATTTGGGGTATGACAGATGCCCCTATTTAATCTTCTTGGACCCGAAGGTGTGAATGGCGATGGTATTCGGGCATTCGGGGTGCAAGAGGATTAAATATCGGAATACCCGAAATTTTGATGTGGTTATGAATGGTAGCTTACACATTCATCTTCTTTTGCTAAGCAATGATACTTAGAAAATGCAAACTTCCCCTCGATCCTGGTTTCCTACCAAGGAACTGGTCTCAATTTCTTTTGTAAACTTCCCCTCGATCCTGGTTTCCTACCAAGGAACTGGTCTTAGTTTCTGAAATAAACTTCCCCTCGATCCTGGTTTCCTACCAAGGAACTGGTCTCAGTTTCTTTTGTAAACTTCCCCTCGATCCTGGTTTCCTACCAAGGAACTGGTCTTAGTTTCTGAAATAAACTTCCCCTCGATCCTGGTTTCCTACCAAGGAACTGGTCTCAGTTTCTTTTGTAAACTTCCCCTCGATCCTGGTTTCCTACCAAGGAACGGGTCTTAGTTTCTGAAATAAACTTCCCCTCGATCCTGGTTTCCTACCAAGGAACTGGTCTTAGTTTCTGATGTAAACTTCCCCTCGATCCTGGTTTCCTCCCAAGGAACTGGCCTTAGTTTCTTTTGTCAATAAACTTCTTGACAAGGGACGCTATGTGTAGCGGTTTTCCTCAAACTTCTCGCCGAATTTTCTTGGGGAGATGTCATTTGATGAAAAAAAAATTGATGTCAGAGTTGCTGGGGAACCCAGTCGTCTGAGCTGTAGAGGTGTACAAACTTCTCTGTTGGAGACGCCGTTTGTTGATTCTACTGAGGAAAATGAGTCCCTTGAGAGACTGTTTCTGCTTGGGGTATTTCATCATACTTTTCTTGGGATCTTCTCGGAGAAATGTCATACGATGTGATCCAATTTTGAGGTGCTGATGACCTTTTTGTCAGTGGATTCTTCGGAGAAAAATGGTTGCATTGCTGAATCTCAGATTAAGAGGCTTTCTCTGGGGATTTTTCTTAATCCGGGAAAGCGAAGACATCATCTTCAATGGCGAAGAGTAACGTTGGCTGAAGGTTCTCTGGCCTTTCAGAGGTTCTAGTTATCAAAGTGGTCAAGGACTGTCTCCAATCTAGAAATAAACTGGAGGAGAGATCGTTTAGATAGTTCCCCTCCTGACGAGGAAAGAGCTGACAACTCGATTGAGATGACTGTTATCACTAGGGGATAAGACCGACTAGAGTGCTGGTGATGCAACATGATTATGAATGCAAATCAACCATGCATGATGTATGTATGTATATGCTGACACAACTGACGTGACATACGGACTAGTAGATGAACACGACTGGATACTCGACCACAGTGGGAGATGTAAAGTATCACTTGTTCACAATAGCAATTATGCCTTGCTTAGGAGAGATAGTCCCTGCGGGGAACAACCGTTGGTCGGGCTTAGGAGGTAAGAACTCGGCCGAAGATGTCAGATGGAATACTCGCATCTGACATAGATGATCCTTCATTCAGGCGCACTGGTTTAGAAGGAGTACTTTGATTCTGCACTTCGAGGTTCGATTACTTCTGGAGAAGCGATCGATGCTCTTTCGATGTTCAACAGTCAAAAGAAATTGCCATCTTTATTTAAAAGCAAAAAAAGTTTGACAAGTAAATTCATTTTTGTTTTGTTTCAAGAATCGTTGATCATGTTAAAATGTCATTCTATAAAGCTAAAACAAATGAGAATTGCAAACAAAAGCATGAGGGCTCAAATTTTATTGATAGGATGGAAATCAGCCAAGCGTATGATTCCATAGAGTATGTACAAAGTTTAGAAAATGGTAACTTAAGGGAAAAAGGGCTACATTGAAACACGACGACCACTATCCTTCTACCAACTTTGAATTCTGGACATCCTGAGCTTCTGTCGAAGATGACCTTGACTGAAGTTTTCCTGATGGACGGCATGAGTGCTGTTGGGGGATTTGCCCCTGTTGAACATAGTTACTTGCCATTGTCCCTAACTTTTGCCTGGATTGTACTTTGAGATTTCCAATCCACCGGGATGATTTTTGATTGTGTCTCTAATTTTTTCCTGGACCGCCCTTCCAGGCTTTCAATCCACCGAGACGTTTTTTTTTATTTAGGCGAAGTATTTCATGACTACCTCAACATTTGTGGGGTAGGCAAATTCCTCTCCATCCATAGTTGCAAGTCTCAAGGCGCCGCATGAGAAAGCTTTCTTGACCACATAGGGGCCGTCATAATTCGGAGTCCACTTGCCCCGGGAATCAGTGAGAAATGATTGTATCTTTTTTAGCACGAGGTCTCCTTTCTTAAAGACACGAGGTCGGACCTTTTTGTCGAACGCCTTCTTCATTCTTTGCTGATATAACTGACCGTGGCATAGTGCCGTTATTCGCTTTTCTTCGACCAGATTCAGTTCGTCGTGTCGACTTTGACACCATTCAGCTTCTGTAAGCTTAGCTTCCATCAATACCCGGACTGACGGGATCTCTACTTCTATGGGGAGCACTGCTTCCATGCCATCTACTAGAGAGAAAGGGGTTGCCCCTGTTGAAGTGCGGACAGATGTGCGATAACCGTGAAGAACAAAGGGTAACATCTCGTGCCAGTCTTTATAGGTTACAACCATCTTTTGAACGATCCTCTTGATGTTCTTGTTAGCCACTTATACCGCTCCGTTCATCTTAGGTCGGTAGGGAGATGAGCTATGGTGTTCGATCTTGAACTCAACGCACAACTCTTTCATTATCTTATTGTTCAAGTTGGATCCATTATTAGTAATGATCTGGTTCGGAACACCATAACGGCAGATGATATTGTTTTTGATAAATCAAACCACCACTTGTCGGGTTACATTGGCGTGCGAGGCTTCTTCGACCCACTTGGTAAAGTAATTAATGGCTACCAGGATGAACTGATGTCCGTTCGAAGCCTTAGGTTCAATCATGCCAATCATGTCGATTCCCCATATGGAAAAAGGCCATGGGAAAGAAAGAATTTTGAGATGCATTGGTGGTACATGGATTTTGTCGGAGTATATCTGACACTTGTGACATCTCCTCATGTACTTGTAGCAGTCAGATTCCATGGTCAACCAGTAGTACCCTGCTCTCATAATTTTTCTCGCCATTGTGTGTCCATTGGCATGAGTGCCAAAGGATCCTTCGTGAATTTCTTTTATCAGCATGTCTACTTTTGGTCTGTCTACGCATCGGAGCAAGACCATGTCAAAATTTCTCTTATAGAGTGTATCACCGCTCAAAATTTCTCCTTTGATCTGATTGATGACCATAGATGAGTCGCCATATACATCCAAGTTTTTGATCCTTAAGTCGATCGCTTCTTCGAGACCCATGATACAAGCTTCGTATTCAGCCTCATTGTTTGTGCACTTGAATGTTAGTCGGGCGGTGAAAGGAATGTGGGTACCCTGAGGTGTTACAATGATTGCCCTAATTCTGTTTCCGTAATGATTGACAGCTCCGTCAAAAATTAGTCCCCATTGGGAACCTGGTTCTGGCCCTTCACTGGGTAGTGGTTCATCGCAATCTTTCATTTTTAGATACATGAAATCTTCGTCTGGGAAGTCAAACCCTAATGATTCTTGATCGTCAATCGATTGATGAGCCAAATGATCGGCTAAAACACTTCCTTTAATGGCTTTTTGAGCATGGTATTCGATGTCGTATTCTGATAACATCTGCCAACGGGCAATCCTTCCCGTGAGAGCAGACTTTTCAAAGACATACTTGATTGGATCCATTTCGGAGATTAACCAAGTAGTGTGACGAATCATATACTAGCAAAGACATTTGGCTGCCCAAGCCAAAGCACAGTAAGTTTTCTCGAGCATAGCGTACCGAGTCTCGCAGTCGGTAAATTTCTTGCTCAAATAGTAAATGGCAGACTCCTTTCTTTTTGTTTCATCCTGTTGACTAAGTATGCAGCCCATTGAGTCTTCCAAGACTGTTAAATAGATGATCAGTGGTCTTCCTTCCACTGGAGGTGATAGAATCAGTGGGTTCAACAGGTATTCCTTAATACTGTCGAAGGCGGTTTGACAGTCTTCTGTCCAAACGCAATCCTGATTCTTTTTGAGTAATTTAAAAATTGGCACGCATGTCGCGGTCATGAGGAATATGAATCTGGATATGTAGTTCAAACGTCCCAGGAATCCTCTGACTTATTTTTCAGTTTTCGGAGAAGACATTTCTTGAATGGCCTTGACCTTGTCAAGATCAACCTCAATTCCTTTCTGGCTGACGATGAACCCTAAAATTTTTCCTGAACGGACACCGAACGTGCATTTGTTTGGATTCAAGCGGAGTTTATACTTTCTCAACCGCTCAAATAGTTTTGACAGGTGGGTCACATGCTCCTCCTCTGTTTTAGATTTGGCAATCATGACATCGACATATACCTCGATTTCCTTGTGTATCATGTCATGAAAAGAGTAGTCATGGCCCTTTGATAGGTTTCCCCGGCGTTCTTCAAACCGAACGACATTACCTTGTAACAAAAAGTCCCCCATGGGGTGATGAACGAAGTTTTCTCCATATCTTTCAGTGCCATTTTTATCTGATTATAGCCCGAGAATCCATCCATGAAGGAGAAGACTTTGAACTTTGTTGTACTGTCAACCAACATGTCAATGTGTGGTAAAGGAAAGTCGTCCTTTGGACTAGCCTTGTTTAGATCTCTGTAATCAACACAAATTCTGACCTTTCCGTCCTTTTTTGGAACGGGTACTATGTTGGCTAACCATTGAGGATATTCTGAGGTGGCGAGAAAACCCGCGTCAATCTGTTTCTGTACCTCCTCTTTGATTTTGATGGCCATGTCTGGATGAGTTCGTCTCAACCTCTGTTTTACTGGTGGGCATTCTGATCTTAATGGTATATGATGTTCCACAATGCTGGTATCCAACCCTGGCATGTCCTGATAGGACCAAGCGAATATATCGGGAAACTCTTTGAGAAGCTTTATCAAACTTTCTTTGACAGTTAGACTGAGCAGTGCCCTAATCCTGATTTCTTTTCTCTCTTCTTCTGAACCCAAGTTCACCGTTTCCAATGGCTCTTTGTGAGGTTCAATGGACCTTTCCTCCTGTTTAAGCAGTCGGGAGATCTCATCTGAAATTTCGTCGTCAACTTCTTCTTCAGCCCCAAATACCGGGAATTCAAAGTTGGGAGAAGGCATTGGATCGTATGTTTCAATGGGGTTTAAAACAAGCAATCTGCATGATGGTATGATTTGTGTTTAGAAGAGATAGAGAAAATGCAAGTGTGTGCAATGTATTTTTTTTTAAAAACTGCTTGTTTATTTTGAATTGTTTTTTAGGATTACCATTTTCTAAGAAAAACGAAAAAGAGAAAACAACAATTAATGCGGAGATTACAGAACGAATTTATTTTATTTATGAACAAGTCGATTCTTGAAACTACAACCCTATAAAAAAAACTCTGTCGCTTTGGGTAAAGCGAAGAGGGATAATTACAGAAAGTGAGCCCTATCAAAACATCTGTTTCACCTGGGTAGGGTGAAAGGTCAAGATAAAGACGACAATTACTTAGACTTATGAACGATCTTCGGAAAATCGACAGTAACCCATTGGCGGCGAACTCCTCGGTGAATCACAAAGTTTGGTACCTTCCTTGATTTGTCTTCAGAAATAACGCTAATTTCTGGCGGAGAAGGATCATTGGAATCTATCTCCCAGGCAGAGTTTCCGTAAGAGGATTCCTCAGTGGTATTTTGTATAGCGTTTGTGTTCTCAGGAAAATCTCCCCATCCAGTTGGCTGGATGTCTTCGAGCCTGATACGAGAGCTTTCAAGAGCGGTGTACTTGACCATATAGTCGTATTTTCCAGTCGGTTGTCCTAAGGTGTCCCATACTTCTGTGGAACTGGAGGAGTCATCACATTGACCTCAGGAAAAGCATAGTTGATGAATTCTAGTCCGGCGAACGTTGCAAATTCATCGTCGTGCTGGATATTTTCTGAATGACCTGAGTGTTAATCCCATGATATGGTGGGGACGCAGGTATTTTTTCCAATGACGCTCATCTGATTTTCATTGTTCGGCTGATTTTCTTGCCCCAAGCCTCTTGGGTACGGCTGCCATATAGGCAGGCCATCCATTGGGCCATAATAGTCGTGGTCAAAGTTTTCCTTCAACAGAGTGTCCTCCTCTAATGAGTTTGGTGGAGCACGGCATCCTTCCGGATCACAATCTCCGTACATCATTTTGACATCTGACCTTGGTATAAATCTCAGACTCTATGCGGGATAGCAAAATGGCATAGGCATATCTTCCTGAGAGATATAATCGTCCTTGTTAAGATAGGACTTCCACTATTTCTCTGTATCAGAGGGATCTCCCTAGTTGATGGTGTGGACTGCTTGAGGAACTGGGTGAAGGAAACCTCCACTGTGGAAGAGGTTCTGAATGGGATGAAGACTTTCATCGTTAGCAGTTGTCTGGGTGCAGGTCGCAGAAAAATCAAGACCCTTCTTTGTTTTATTATCAGTAAGAATGACAAACTGTCCCCATCCTTTCGTATTGTTACTTTCAATTGCCTCGAGAGCATCTTTGTACGAAGAGATCGATGTTCCTTTCCCTTATTGATTCTCATTGCTCGCCAAAAGTGCTTGGAACTGAGTTCCAACAACCTCCTCGGGTTCTATACAAGTAGATAATGACAGGTTACTCATGATCAGGGCTTGTTCTCCGCAGACCGTGACGAGTTGCTCATTCTTGACAAACTTCAGCTTCTGGTGAAGTGTTGAAGTTACTGCCCCAGCCTGGTGTATCCAAGGTCTTCCTAATAAACAGTTGTACGCTGCCCAGATGTCCATGACCTGGAAAGTGATTAGGAAAGTGTGAGGACCGATATTTATGGGAAGGTCGACTTCGCCGATAACTGCTTTCCGAGATCCGTCAAAGGCTTTGACGATAACCTCACTGCCCCTCATCGGGGGTCCTTTGAATGATAGTCGCATTAAAGTGGACTTAGGCATAATGTTGATGGCCGATCCTGTGTCTACCAGTACGCTGGCTAAAGCATCGTCCTGGCATTTGACTATGATATTGAGCGCCATGTTGTGACTTTTGCCCTCCTCTGGCAAATCCTCATCACTGAATCCTAAGTTGTTGCAGGAAGTGATGTTAGAGATGATGCTATCGAACTGTCATATTGACACATCCTGTTCCATAAAGGCCTGCTCTAAGACTTTCTGTAGAGCCTCTCTGTGGGCTTCGAAACTGAGTAAAAGTGATAGCACAGAGATCTTTGAAGGAGTTTGTAACAGTTGATCAACAATGTTATATTCACTCCTTTAGATGAGCTTCAGTATCTCATCATTGTTTTTCGAAAGGTCGGGATTACTGGATTGACCGACTGGTGGATCAGGAGCTTCTGTTGGAAGTTCCTTTTCTTTGTTGGGTTCTCCAACTCCTCGGCTGAAGATTCGACCACTCCGTGTTACCTGACTGATGTCTGCAATATTCACGACGGAGGGTAATGGAATTTCCTTTCCATTCTCAATTATTGTTGCACCGTACTTGTAAGGGATCACCTTAGCTGATTCACACGGTAATGGTCCCGACAGATAGATAACTACAGGAGCCTTCTGATTTTTCTGACTGTCGTAGGTAACTTCAATCAGTTCCTGGCTAGGAAACTTTGATTCGTCCAGTAGAGGGATGATGGTACAAACATCCTTGTTCTGTTGATGATCAGAGATTATGACAACGTCTTTGATTTGATCAGCTAAGTAGTCCGGCGTCCAGTTGATTGGCTCAGAACTCGGACTCGGGTGAATCTCTTTACGATCCAACTGACCTTAAAGAGCTGCTTGCACGAGGTAACATCCTTGATTATTTTCCAAGCAGACTCTACAGCGCTCGTAGTTGTGTGGTGGCACCTGGCCACGTCAGCTTTGAATGCAGTGCAACCTTACCAGGTCAGTTTCCATAGATCGGACATCCTGACTTTGACGCTGAGTAGGGTTCCCATTAAGCACGCTGATTTGTTGTGTGTCTTCATCCAGATAGATAGGAAGCTACCAATAGTTTAACAAGTGTTGTAAAGTTCTTTGAACGAGAGCGCACCCTTGGTTACTCTCACAACATCCTTTACAGTTCTGATAATTATACGAAGTGAGAAAACCAAGTTGGACTTGCTTGGCGTGTAATTGCACCAAGCTGGTATTTATCAGACGAATATCAAAGATTTGAATCATGTTGATCTGATAAGGATTTCTATCATGGTAGTCCTGGATCCACCCAAGATCCATCTGACGCTGGAGGGCCTCTTATACAAAAGAGCATCCCTGTTTATTTACCGAGCAAGTCAGACAGGTGTGTCGCGGCAGATTATGATACTGGCTTTGCCTTGAGTACAATGCCACCAAGTTGACATTCATTGCACGGATGTCGTGGTTCTGAATGATGTTGGAATTTGTATAGGTCATGTTGACTCCACGAACTTGATGCTCTTGGATCGACCCGATATCCAATTGTTCCTGTAGAGCTGGTTGCACCACAGAACATCCTTGATTGTTTTTAGAGCAGATATCACACTAGTGATAATTGTGAGGTGGTATATGGACATACCCGCTCTGTCTGCGATGCATCTTGACCAGATTGGCCCTTAATAAGAGTACATCATGAATCTGATAGATGTTGTTAGACTCTTCCTCTATCAAATTTACCGCAGCTTTCTCGTGTTGAGGCAGCGGGTTCGTGAGAACATTCGGATTCGTAACTTTGAAAGATAAGACCCCGCTCCTAACAAGTTTTTGCACATCAGATTTGAAACTGAGACAGTTTTCTATGTTATGCCCTGGTCCTCCTTGATGGTAAGGACAAGTTTGATCCGTTTTGAACCAAAAGGCGGATTTTCTGGTACTATAAGAGGAGACTTGGTTTGGACATGCCCCTTGACCAGTAATAATGGAAACAGTTCTACGTACAACATCGGTATAGGGTTAAACCCTGGTGGTCGCGTTGTACGGTTGTTGTTGTACGAGGGACGGGCCTGCTAAAAAGGCTGTTGTGTCCTTTGGTGATATTGTTGTTGATTCGGTTGGCTCTGCACAACCTGAGGTTGATACGTAGGAATAGGCGCGGGGTTGATAGCGGGAGTTACGGCTGCTACTGGTTGGTATCGTCGCCTTTGCTTTCAGAGAGAGATATTCCCAATATCTTGCTCTTTTTTCTTAGGGAGAGCACTACTGTATCGTTTTGTACTGCTTGATGATCCAGCATCTTTTATTAAACGTCCTTCCCGGACTGCTTCCTCAAGACGAACTCCCATGCCCACCATTTCGGTGAAGTCGCTGGGCGCACTGGCAACCATTCTATCGTAGTAAAATGAGCTCAGGGTTTTTAAAAAGATCTTTGTCATCTCTTTTTCCTCCAGAGGTGGATAAATCTGAGCGGCAATTTCATGCCATCTCTAAGCATACTCCTTAAAGGTTTCCTTGTCCTTTTGTGACATTGATCTGAGCTGATCTCTGTCCGGTGCCATGTCTAAATTGTATTTATATTGTTGAATGAAAGCAGCGCTAAGATCTCTGAACGTGCCGATCGTAGCGCGGTTTAAGCCCATGTACCATTTTAATGCGGCACCGATTAAACTATCCTAAAAGTAGTGAATTAGTAGCTCGTGGTTCTTTGTCTGAGCTAACATTCTCCGAGCGCTCATCACCAAATGGCTTTGAGGGCAAGAGTTACCCTTGTACTTTTCAAAATCGGGTACCTGGAATTTATACGGAACTTTCACATTGGGGACCAAACAAAGGTCCGCGGCGTCCTTTCCAAATAAATCCTGACCGCGAAGGGCTTGCAATTCTTTCTGCATCTCCAGGAATTGTTCCTGAACTCATTCATTCTGTCGAACATACTTTCATTACCACCAGAAGGTATCTGTGGAATCTGTCCTTGCGGGACAGTGTGTACCACGGGTGGTGGTATAGTTATTATGGCCGAGACTCTCGGTGTCTCCCGAAGTTTGTAACCTTCAGGAGTTGATGTCATGCCCCTGGCATCTTTGCTTTCCCGAAGTTTGTAACCTTCAGGCCCAGTGGTTCCTGCCGCGGTTTCCTAACCCTCAGCGATCGGCAGAACATACCCTTTCGGGATATAGTTGAGTGGCATGCCCCAGGGACAATCTTTCGGCATTTTGTACCTAGGCTCGTACTTTTCCACTATGGGCATTGATGTGATCCCTGAGATCACAGTCCGTTGTTGTTGCATTTGAGCTTCTGCTAGAGCTTGCATGTTGTTATGAAGCTTTCTCAGATCCTCTTTCAGAGTGTCGATCTCTTCCTTCAACTCTCTGTTCTCTTCCTTGAGATCATCCATCTTTTTTTGACGATTGGCCCGAGTATTGTATGAATGAGACAGTTTGACTCTAGAATCGAGACGCAAACGTGAGATTCGTAGGTAAGAAGAATGTGTTTCATGAGAATGATGAATGATATGCAATGATTATGTTAATTGTGCATTTTTTGTTTATTCAAAGTAAACTTTGACAATTAGATTGCAAATATCAAACAGTGGGGAAACCGTGTTTTATTGAATTCAAAGATTGCGGAAATGGAAATACAGTAATTTACAAAGTGCCGCGAAAGGAAATCTAAGCTAATGGATCCTGAGTCCTCTCTGAGGAGAGCTCAAGTGCTGGTTCTGGTATTTTCCTTTTCTTTGACAAGGACTCTTAGGCCGCTGTCGGGTTGTCATTCCTTTGCCAAGTGAAAGGAGCGAGCAAACTCCTTTGGTCATCCTGATTCTCCACAACATGCTGCTCTAAAATCTCAATCAGAGCATCCTTTTCTCTTAACAGTTGTTGTATTTTCTTGCACTCCACATTTAGAATATGGTACTTGTTCCTCCAAGACCTCTTCTCCTGCTCAACTTTGTTGAGAGTAACCTGAAGTTTTTCCGTCTCAGACATAAAATAAAGGGCAGAGTCCCTTAATGGAAGAACTTCCTAGCGAGGGTAAGGCATCCTCGACTTGAGAGCTCTAGTTTGTACCCAGTGGAGATAAGGCTCCACCGAGACACGGTCTGGTTTTCCTAAAGACTCTCGTCCTTTCCTGTGAATGTGTTTCCAGACATTGCACTATTTCTGTCTTTAGTGCCCTGTCATTTTCTCCTTCCTTGAAGAAAAGACCTTCCAGATGAGCATTACGTGGGATATGCCTCATTGGGTATCCAAATTGACGACGAACTAACACCGGATGATAGTTGATTCCTCCCTTAGTTCCTATAAGGGGTACATTTGGGAAATTTCCACAAAGGTCAATGATCCTGATTCTGTCGTAGATTCGATTGTACTAATCGATGTCAGAGTTGGTAAGAGACATGATTATCTGCGACCAACGTAAAGTATTATTTTGATCCCAAAATGCAGCAGACTTGGGCAAGTGAGAAGTGAACTATTTGTACAGCAGGGGTACACAACAGGTGACCATTCCTCCGCTATACAAATTCCTTAAGTGTACCGAATGATAAGCATCTGCGAGCAAAGTCGGTACGGGGTTTCCGATCAGGAAAATCTTAATGGCGTTGATATCTACGAAGTTATCGATGTTGGGAAACAAAAATAACCCGTAGGTGAGCAAAACAAAGATGCTCTCGAAAGCGGCCACGTTCCCTATACTAGCAAAGTATAGAGCCTTATTTGTCAAGAACTGGGCTGGTAAACCCTGGATTCCACCCTTAGTGGTCATGTGAGTCCTGACCTCTGACTCATCCAAACAAGTTGCTTTTGCAATAGTTTGATCCTTTGGAATTTCTTCCAGTCCATAAAAGGGAGCTCGATCAGTGATATGCAGATCAGTCAAGTGAGAATACTCCTTCAGCGTTGGTGCTAGCTGATAATCTAGGAATATGAAACAATGATAGACCGGATCGTAGAACTGGATTAACGTGGACAGGATTCCTTCAATTACGTGGACACTTAACAGAGACAGTAGTCCTCCATACTTGGCTCTAAAAGCCTCGTGGTTGGTGATCATTCTAGTCAAACCTCTCAAATCTTCTAACTTTGGAACCTTGAAGGTGTACTTGTGAGTTTTCCTTCTACCGAAATCCATTAGCGCAATCTCCTTTCTTTGACATTTGCAATAATTGTCTTAGTTTAATTTGAAAAAGAGAGACTTGAAGAGAAGATTTTTTTGGACTTAATGTTTTTTAAATGAATGTATGAATGCAACACACAAAAACATAGAAAAAACATGGGGTCAAAGGGTCGGTGTCATGAAGTCAAGGCTCTACCCCCCCCCCCAAAGGTTTATACTGGTGATTTTTTGTACCTGTCCGCAAAATCATTGACCCCTCTTGGGATAACAACAGCACGCGGATCGCCAGTGAGCTGATGTATCTTAGAGTGATCTCAGATGAGGGTAGTATCGCGTGACAACTATTTTCGATAGCTTCTGCACTACAAAATGGTTTCAGTCTACTAAAAACCCCAGCTTCTCAGATAACCCAGTCGACCACACTACTTTCAACAACCGAAGTCGTATAAGCAATGTATCTGCAAAGGGAGTCTCTACTGAGTTTGATGGTCGATCGGGGACTCTTAACTGGGATTCACTCCCTGTAAGATTACCTGCATTGCCATCACCTATCTTAGGTGTATACTCAATCTTTCCACATGCGACATCACACGCATTCCCATTAGCAGAAAAATAAACACAGATATCAATTAGGAAAAGCAGTATATATGTTTGTCTTAATCATCCTAGACCTCTAGTCTTATGATCCTATACAGACAATGACTCCCCAACAGAGTCACCATTTCTGTGACATTTTGTGAACTCAAGGTTTTCACCGAAGATTGTAAGAAAGAGAAAACGGACCCCCACGGTGGGCGCCATTTTTTCTGTAGCGCGATTTTTGTGGTCCTGAGTCACTATCGCTTGGGTACTACATTTCGATTCATTTTTTATCCTATTGAGCTGATTAAGGAAGGGAAATAGATGTCTCCAATTAACCCTGCTTGCATACTGAGTTTGAACAGCGGTCTGTTAGGTTATCGATGTTATGTGGATGTGGGGCCCAATCTTTGGTTATTTTGTTAAGAACACAGTGTTTGGATTTTTTGTGAGGTTTTTGGTGATGTGTTTAGATTTGATGCTTTTGGGTTGATTTGGTGGAGATACTGGATTTTGGGTTTTTGATTAGTATGCTCGCTAAGATTTTTTTAATCTTATGCCTACGTATTCCCGTTTGATGAAATAGGGAAATCGGAGCGATCGTAGTTCCTCTTATTTTATGGGAGGAAAAAGGTTGTTGTGGTGTCTTGTTCAAAGCCCAAGACATGAAGCTAAAGGTGGTTTGTATCTTGTCCAAAGCCCAAGATGTGAAGCTAAAGGGTTTTGGCTGAGAGAGAATTTGTCATCTCTAAAGAGGAATTGTTGATGTTTGTATAATGTGAGCAAGGCATGACTTTGATGCTAAAAGGTTGATTGACTCAACCAGGGTTTTCTTTATACAAAGCCTAAGAGGAGGCTATTGACCCAACAAGAGGGTGTTTTATATGTCTTCTACGAAGCCCGAGATGGAGGCTAAAAGGGAATTGACTCAACGAGAGAGTCTGTTTGACAGGTGATTGACTCCACAAGAGAGTCTTTTATACTCAACAAGAGAGTTTTTTTGTTGTGCCTTGTATGAAGCCCAAGACGGAGGCTAAAAGTGTTTGACTCAACAAGAGAGTCTTTTATACTCAACAAGAGAGTGTTTTTCTATCTCGTATGAAGCCCGAGATGGAGGCTAAAGTGTTTGACTCAACAAGAGAGTCTTTTATACTCAACAAGAGAGTGTTTTTCTATCTCGTATGAAGCCGGAGATGGAGGATAAAGTGTTTGACTCAACAAGATAGTATTTTATACTCAACAAGAGAGTGATTTTATATCTCGTACGAAGCCCGAGATGTAGGCTAAAGTGTTTGACTAAAAAAGAGAGTCTTTAATACTCAACAAGAGAGTGATTTTCTATCTCGTGCGAAGCCCGAGATGGAGGCTAAAGTGTTTGACTCAACAAGAGAGTCTTTTATACTCAACAAGAGAGTGTGAAAAGGTTAGCTCCGCTGGGGAGAATCATTGTACAAAGCCCAAGAGGAGGCTATCTATGCTAGTGACTGTTTCAGTTTATTGACAGGTCCAGTATGTTGGATAAAAGAGAAAATCAGTTCTTATGAAGGATGTCAGATACCATGAGGCTCCGATGGGTTGATGACAGTAAAATGGTCTGAGTTGGAATTTTGACTGTATTGTGATAGTTGAGTTCTTTTCTCTGGTGAGAATTTCTGTGAGTTTACAGTAATTGACCCATGCTGGGAAAGATTAAAGGTAAGGTTGTGCTTTGGTACTGATCAAAGGATCAAGGTTATTTCCTGTTCTTTGAGGAAATGGGAAATCCAAAGGGTATTGAGACTGTCCAAGTCTACTGGTGTTGTGAGAAATCGATTCTCAGATAGTGAATGATCTTTGTATGATGCCCAAGAGAAGGCTGGTATGTTAAGGGATGAAGGTCAACCCATTAACTAGTCTGACACTTGACTCAGAAAGACAGCTCTAGCAAATTGATGACTAGGTTATGTTCCTATACCTGTAGAGGTCTCTGGGTCCTTGTACTAAGCCCAAGAGAAGGCATGAGAGCTTTTAAGAAGCCGAAGGGTCCATGTACAACGCCCAAGAGGAGGAAGGATGCTTTTAAGAAGCCTGTGGGTCCCCAAACCCCGAGAAGTTCAAGACATGCCATTCACCGAGAATAGATCAAGCCAGGAAAGTCCAAGAATTTGGAAGAAACTCAAGAGATGCCATTCATGGAGAAAAGATCATCTCTGGGGAGTTAGAGTTTCTTTGACAATTTTTAAGGGTGACAGTCTGAGAAAGGATTCACCGAGAATGCTGCCTTTCACGTCTCCATATTGTTTAACCCCAAGAGGAGGGAAGACTGCATCTGGTAATCCTATGGGGGGTCTAGTTTTGTTTGTATTTAAGAGTGACCAACAGGGCTTTACCTAGTGCTAGACGTAGTTGTCGGGGAAAACTCTAAATAACTATACTAGTATTACACAGTTGATATTTGACAAGTATATAAAAGGATGTGAAAGAAGACTTACAGTTACTAGCCCCACAATACAGTTATATATATATGTCTTGTACGAAGCCCGAGATGGAGGCTAAAAGGGAATTGACTCAACGAGAGAGTCTGTTTGACAGGTGATTGACTCCACAAGAGAGTCTTTTATACTCAACAAGAGAGTTTTTTTGTTGTGCCTTGTATGAAGCCCAAGACGGAGGCTAAAAGTGTTTGACTCACCAAGAGAGTCTTTTATACTCAACAAGAGAGTGTTTTTCTATCTCGTATGAAGCCCGAGATGGAGGCTAAAGTGTTTGACTCAACAAGAGAGTCTTTTATACTCAACAAGAGAGTGTTTTTCTATCTCGTATGAAACCCGAGATGGAGGATAAAGTGTTTGACTCAACAAGATAGTATTTTATACTCAACAAGAGAGTGATTTTATATCTCGTACGAAGCCCGAGATGGAGGCTAAAGTGTTTGACTCAAAAAGAGAGTCTTTTATACTCAACAAGAGAGTGATTTTCTATCTCGTACGAAGCCCGAGATGGAGGCTAAAGTGTTTGACTCAACAAGAGAGTCTTTTATACTCAACAAGAGAGTGTGAAAAGGTTAACTCCGCTGGGGAGAATCATTGTACAAAGCCCAAGAGGGGGCTATCTATGCTGGTGACTGTTTCAGTTTATTGACAGGTCCAGTATGTTGGATAAAAGAGAAAATCAGTTCTTATGAAGGATGTCAGATACCATGAGGCTCCGATGGGTTGATGACAGTAAAATGGTCTGAGTTGGAATTTTGACTGTATTGTGATAGTTGAGTTCTTTTCTCTGGTGAGAATTTCTGTGAGTTTACAGTAATTGACCCATGCTGGGAAAGATTAAAGGTAAGGTTGTGCTTTGGTACTGATCAAAGGATCAGGGTTATTTCCTGTTCTTTGAGGAAATGGGAAATCCAAAGGGTATTGAGACTGTCCAAGTCTACTGGTGTTGTGAGAAATCGATTCTCAGATAGTGAATGATCTTTGTATGATGCCCAAGAGAAGGCTGGTATGTTAAGGGATGAAGGTCAACCAATTAACTGGTCTGACACTTGACTCAGAAAGACAGCTCTAGCAAATTGATGACTAGGTTATGTTCCTATACCTGTAGAGGTCTCTGGGTCCTTGTACTAAGCCCAAGAGAAGGCATGAGAGCTTTTAAGAAGCCGAAGGGTCCTTGTACAACGCCCAAGAGGAGGCAGGATGCTTTTAAGAAGCCTGTGGGTCCCCAAACCCCGAGAAGTTCAAGACATGCCATTCACCGAGAATAGATCAAGCCAGGAAAGTCCAAGAATTTGGAAGAAACTCAAGAGATGCCATTCACGGAGAAAAGATCATCTCTGGGGAGTTAGAGTTTCTTTGACAATTTTTAAGGGTGGCAGTCTGAGAAAGGATTCACCGAGAATGCTGCCTTTCACGTCTCCATATTGTTTAACCCCAAGAGGAGGGAAGACTGCATCTGGTAATCCTATGGGGGGTCTAGTTTTATTTGTATTTAAGAGTGACCAACAGGGCTTTACCTAGTGCTAGACGTAGTTGTCGGGGAAAACTCTAAATAACTATACTAGTATTACACAGTTGATATTTGACAAGTATATAAAAGGATGTGAAAGAAGACTTACAGTTACCAGCCCCACAATACAGTTATATATATATGTCTTGTACGAAGCCCGAGATGGAGGCTAAAAGGGAATTGACTCAACGAGAGAGTCTGTTTGACAGGTGATTGACTCAACAAGAGAGTTTTTTATACTCAACAAGAGAGTTTTTTTGTTGTGCCTTGTATGAAGCCCAAGACGGAGGCTAAAAGTGTTTGACTCAACAAGAGAGTCTGTTTGACAGGTGATTGACTCCACAAGAGAGTCTTTTATACTCAACAAGAGAGTTTTTTTGTTGTGCCTTGTATAAAGCCCAAGACGGAGGCTAAAAGTGTTTGACTCAACAAGAGAGTCTTTTATACTCAACAAGAGAGTGTTTTTCTATCTCGTATGAAGCCCGAGATGGAGGCTAAAGTGTTTGACTCAACAAGAGGGTCTTTTATACTCAACAAGAGAGTGTTTTTCTATCTCGTATGAAGCCCGAGATGGAGGATAAAGTATTTGACTCAACAAGAGAATCTTTTATACTCAACAAGAGAGTGATTTTATATCTCGTACGAAGCCCGAGATGGAGGCTAAAGTGTTTGACTCAAAAAGAGAGTCTTTTATACTCAACAAGAGAGTGATTTTCTATCTCGTGCGAAGCCCGAGATGGAGGCTAAAGTGTTTGACTCAACAAGAGAGTCTTTTATACTCAACAAGAGAGTGTGAAAAGGTTAGCTCCGCTGGGGAGAATCATTGTACAAAGCCCAAGAGGAGGCTATCTATGCTAGTGACTGTTTCAGTTTATTGACAGGTCCAGTATGTTGGATAAAAGAGAAAATCAGTTCTTATGAAGGATGTCAGATACCATGAGGCTCCGATGGGTTGATGACAGTAAAATGGTCTGAGTTGGAATTTTTACTGTATTGTGACAGTTGAGTTCTTATCTCTGGTGAGAATTTCTGTGAGTTTACAGTAATTGACCCATGCTGGAAAAGATTAAAGGTAAGGTTGTGCGTTGGTACTGATCAAAGGATTAGGGTTATTTCCTGTTCTTTGAGGAAATGGGAAATCCAAAGGGTATTGAGACTGTCCAAGTCTACTGGTCTTGTGAGAAATCGATTCTCAGATAGTGAATGATCTTTGTATGATGCCCAAGAGAAGGCTAGTATGTTAAGGGATGAAGGTCAACCCATTAACTGGTCTGACACTTGACTCAGAAAGACAGCTCTAGCAAATTGATCACTAGGTTCTGTTCCTATACCTGTAGAGGTCTCTGGGTCCTTGTACTAAGCCCAAGAGAAGGCATGAGAGCTTTTAAGAAGCCGAAGGGTCCTTGTACAATGCCCAAGAGGAGGCAGGATGCTTTTAAGAAACCCGTGGATACCCAAACCCCGAGAAGTTCAAGACATGCCATTCACCGAGAATAGATCAAGCCAGGAAAGTCCGAGAATTTGGAAGAAACTTAAGAGATGCCATTCACGAAGAAAAGATCATCTCTGGGGAGTTAGAGTTACTTTGACAATTTCTAAGGGTGACAGTCTGAGAAAGGGTTCACCGAGAATGCTGCCTTTCACGTCTCCATATTATTTAACCCCAAGAGGAGGGAAGACTGCATCTGGTAATCCTATGGGGGGTCTAGTTTTGTTTGTATTTAAGAGTGACCAACAGGGCTTTACCTAGTGCTAGACGTAGTTGTCGGGGAAAACTCTAAATAACTATACTAGTATTACACAGTTGATATTTGACAAGTATATAAAAGGATGTGAAAGAAGACTTACAGTTACCAGCCCCACAATACAGTTATATATATATGTCTTGTACGAAGCCCGAGATGGAGGCTAAAAGGGAATTGACTCAACGAGAGAGTCTGTTTGACAGGTGATTGACTCCACAAGAGAGTCTTTTATACTCAACAAGAGAGTTTTTTTGTTGTGCCTTGTATGAAGCCCAAGACGGAGGCTAAAAGTGTTTGACTCAACAAGAGAGTCTTTTATACTCAACAAGAGAGTGTTTTTCTATCTCGTATGAAGCCCGAGATGGAGGCTAAAGTGTTTGACTCAACAAGAGAGTTTTTTATACTCAACAAGAGAGTGTTTTTCTATCTCGTATGAAGCCCGAGATGGAGGATAAAGTGTTTGACTCAACAAGAGAATCTTTTATACTCAACAAGAGAGTGATTTTATATCTCGTACGAAGCCCGAGATGGAGGCTAAAGTGTTTGACTCAAAAAGAGAGTCTTTTATACTCAACAAGAGAGTGATTTTCTATCTCGTGCGAAGCCCGAGATGGAGGCTAAAGTGTTTGACTCAACAAGAGAGTCTTTTATACTCAACAAGAGAGTGTGAAAAGGTTAGCTCCGCTGGGGAGAATCATTGTACAAAGCCCAAGAGGAGGCTATCTATGCTAGTGATTGTTTCAGTTTATTGACAGGTCCAGTATGTTGGATAAAAGAGAAAATCAGTTCTTATGAAGGATGTCAGATACCATGAGGCTCTGATGGGTTGATGACAGTAAAATGGTTTGAGTTGGAATTTTTACTGTATTGTGACAGTTGAGTTCTTTTCTCTGGTGAGAATTTCTATGAGTTTACAGTAATTGACCCATGCTGGATAAGATTAAAGGTAAGGTTGTGCTTTGGTACTGATCAAAGGATCAGGGTTATTTCCTGTTCTTTGAGGAAATGGGAATTCCAAAGGGTATTGAGACTGTCCAAGTCTACTGGTGTTGTGAGAAATCGATTCTCAGATAGTGAATGATCTTTGTATGATGCCCAAGAGAAAGCTGGTATGTTAAGGGATGAAGGTCAACCCATTAACTAGTCTGACACTTGACTCAGAAAGACAGCTCTAGCAAATTGATGACTAGGTTCTGTTCCTATACCTGTAGAGGTCTCTAGGTCCTTGTACTAAGCCCAAGAGAAGGCATGAGAGCTTTTAAGAAGCCGAAGGGTCCTTGTACAACGCCCAAGAGGAGGCGGGATGCTTTTAAGAAGCCTGCGGGTCCCCAAACCTCGAGAAGTTCAAGACATGCCATTCACCGAGAATAAATTAAGCTAGGAAAGTCCGAGAATTTGGAAGAAACTCAAGAGATGCCATTCACGGAGAAAATATCATCTCTGGGGGGTTAGAGTTTCTTTGACAATTTCTAAGGGTGACAGTCTGAGAAAGGGTTCACCGAGAATGCTGCCTTTCACGTCTCCATATTGTTTAACCCTAAGAGGAGGGAAGACTGCATCTGGTAATCCTATGGGGGGTCTAATTTTGTTTGTATTTAAGAGTGACCAACAGGGCTTTACCTAGTGCTAGACGTAGTTGTCGGGGAAAACTCTAAATAACTATACTAGTATTACACAGTTGATATTTGACAAGTATATAAAAGGATGTGAAAGAAGACTTACAGTTACCAGCCCCACAATACAGTTATATATATATATATATATATATATATATATATATATATATATATATATATATATATATATATATGAAAGCGGGTAAACACTTACTCGGTTGTAGAGCTTCCATGCTGTTTTGTTAGTTTGTTCAACAAAGAAAGATTTGATAACAATATTATATTCTAAATCAAAGGAGAAAATACTTTGAAAAGATTGTTGGGGCTTACAGCTCAAGGAGAGGCCCAAGGTTTTATCAGTGATTGCAGTGTTGTTTTGAAATTATACAGGGACTTATACAAGTGACTAAGGCCCAAAAAGGTTTTCTGTATAAAGGGATGGGTCTTACACTCTCTCAAGAGGCCCAAAGGTGTTTTAAAGAAAAAGAATGGGGCTTATAACACGAGGGTAGGCCCAGATGATTTGATCTTTGAACTGGCGATCGCGGCGAGATTTCTTTAACGGACTGGGTCTTATACAATGCATTGAGGCCCAAAAGTTTTGGTTAAAAAAAAGGGTTTGGGTCTTACACTCTATTAGAGGCCCAAAGGTGATTTTAAAAGAAAAGATGAGGCTTACAACTCAAGGAGAGGCCCAGATGATTTTGTTTGGAAAAATGACGATCGCACCGAGATTTCTTTAACGTACTGGGTCTTATACAATGCATTGAGGCCCAAAAAGGTTTTACAAGGGATGGGTCTTACACTCTATTGGAGGCCCAAAGGTGTTTGAAAAATGTTTGTGAGGGTGGAAATCAAAGAAACCCTAAATTTGTTTTCCTTTAAAAGTAAATATTTAAAGAAAATCAATAAAATGATAAAAAAATACCAAATAAGTTTGAATAAACCACTTGTGATTTTTGTTTAAGGTTTGAAAAATGAGGTTTTAATCACAAGATGAATTAAAACCCATTTGGTTTTGATTTTCAAGGTAAATATTCACTTTTAAATGTTTAAAAACAATTAAAAATTAATTTATTCACAAAAATACTAATTATATTAAATAAATAATACAAACTTGATTTTTTTGTGGAATAAAATATTTCAACATTTTTGTGATTTTTTGCCAAAAGAACCAATAAAAAATAATTAAAATTGAAGGAGTTATTAATTTTTCAAATCATTAAAAATAATATGAAAAATAGTAAAATATGAAAAATATGAAAAAAGTGGTAAAAAGAGGATCTGGGGCGAGGGGGATTCGAACCCTGTAGTGAGCGATTTTGGACGTGGTTCTTAAGCACTAACGCTCTAGGTTACTACAGGTCGATTCATTTTTTGTCCTATTGAAGCTGATGTAGGAATAGAAATAGATGTCTCCAACTAACCCTGCTTTGCAAACTGAGGTCAAACAGTCAAAATTGTTGGTTTACAGATGCGATCAATGTGGGGGGGGGGGGGGCTCTCTTAGGTTATTTTGGTTGAATTTAGACTTTTGGTAGGGAATACGGACTCGGATATTTTGGTGGATATGTGAGGATTTGTGACCTGAAGTTTTTTGATATGGTGTGCTCGCTAAGATTTTTCTTTCAATCTTATGCCTACGTTTTCCCGTTTACCGAAATAGGGAAATCAGAGCGATCGTAGTTCCTCCTATTCTATGGGAGGAAATGGTGTTTTGGTGTCTTGTTTAAAGCCCAAGACGTGAAGCTGAAAAGGTGGTTTATATCTTATTCAAAGCCTAATATGTGAAGCTGAAGGGTCTATTTGTATCTTGTTTGAAGCCCAAGATGTGAAGCTAAAAAGGTGTTGTCTTTAGAGAGAATTTGTCATCTCTAAAGGGGGTCTGTTTGTCACAACTGTTGGGTGACTGACTATAAAGGAGGATTACTTTAACCGGGATATGTGAATCTTAGCAATGCAATAATTTCCTTTATAGGGAGTTTTAACCTGGAGGAGAAGACTTTAACTCAGTGTAGAGCAATGCCATCTTTCCTTAGGAATTTCTCATGCTAAAAGAGGGACAGTGGCGTGGATGTAAATAATCCAGAGGCTTACCGCTTACAACGATTAGATGAAAGGAGTTGTTGATGTTTGTATCCTGTGAACGAGGCACAGTTTTGATGCTAAAAGTTTGATTGACTCAACCGGGCTTTTTCTTATACAAAGCCTAAGAGGAGGCTATTGGCCCAACAAGAGGGTGTTTTTTGTATGTGTCTTGTACGAAGCCCAAGACGGAGGCTAAAGGTTGACTCAACAAGAGAGTCTTTTATACTCAACAAGAGAGTGATTTGTATCTCGTACGAAGCCCGAGAGGGAGGCTAAAAGGATTATTAACTCAACAAGAGAGTGTTTTTAGATGTGTCTTGTACGAAGCCTAAGACGAAGGCTAAGGGTTGTTGACTCAACAAGAGAGTCTTTTTGTATCTCGTACAAAGCCCGAGATAGAGGCTAAAAGGATTACTGTTTCAGTTGAGTGACAGGTCCAGTAGGTTGGTTAAAAGAGAAAATCAGTTCTTATAAAGAGACTGATTAAAGGTAAGGCTATGCTTTGGGATTGATCAGAGGATCAGGGTTATTTCCTCTTCTTTAAGGAAATGGGGAATCCAGAGGGTATTGGAGACTGTCCGAGTCTACTGGTGTTTTTCCCTACTTGAGAATGACTTCGAGACTCAAGGAGATTAGACTGTCTAAGTCTAGAGTTTTATCTTTTGTACTATGCTTAAAGATACAGTAGTAGTACGTTCACGGTAGAAAGATCTAGACTCTTTGAAAGACTGTTCTATTAAGATGACTAATTTCTGTTCCTATACCTATAGGAGGTCGTCGGGACAATTTGTACGAAGCCCAAGAGGAGGCTGGAAACTTTTAAGAAGCCGAGGGACAATTTGTACGAAGCCCAAGAGGAGGCTCTCTTCCCGAAAGAAGAGTCCTTATATGAAGCCTAAGAGGAGGCTGTGAATACTTCTAAGAAGCCGTATGGTCCTTGTACAACGCCCAAGAGGAGGCGGGGATGCTTTTAGGAAGCCTGTGGGTCCCCAAACCCCAAGGAATTCAAGACAGGCTATTCACAGAGAATAGATCAAGCCAGGAAAGTCCGAGAAATTGGAAGAAACTCAAGAGATGCCATTCACGGAGAAAAGATCATCCCTGGGGAGTAGAGTTTCTTTGACAATGTCTAAGGGTGACAGTCTGTGAAAGGGTTCACCAAGAATGCTGCCTTTCACGTCTCCATATTGTTTAACCCCAAGAGAAGGGAAGACTGTATCTGGTAATCCTATGGGGATCTAGTTTTGTCTATTTAAGAGTGACCAACAGGGCTTAGTGCTAGACGTAGTTGTCGGGGAAACTCTAAATATCTATACTAGTATTACACAGTTGATATGAGTTTATGAAAGAAGACTTGCAGTGAAACAGCCCCATAATACAGTTATATGTATATGAAAACGGATAAAGAAAGCATATAACCACTTACTCGGTTATAGAGCTTGCATGCTGTTTGTTTAGTTGTTCAACAAGAAAGATTGAAAATAACAGTATATTCAAAATTAAAGGAGAAAGTATTTTGAAAAGATGTTGGGGCTTACAACTCAAGGAGAGGCCCAAGGTTTATTAGTGATTGCACTGTCGTTTTGTACAGAGGGACTTATACAAGTGACTGAGGCCCAAGAAAGGTTTTATGTTCAAGGGGATGGGTCTTACACTCTCTCAAGAGGCCCAAGTGTTTATAGAAAAAGAATGGGGCTTACAACACGAGGGTAGGCCCAGATGATTGGTTTTTTTTATTGGCGATCGCGCCGTGGTTTTCTTTTAACGCAAGGGGACTTATACAATGTATGAGGCCCAAAAAGTTTTGGTTAAAAAGGGATTGGGTCTTACACTCTAATAGAGGCCTAAAAGATTTATTTTTGTACAAGTGTCGGGGCTTACAGCTCAAGGAGAGGCCCAGGGTCATTTGTTTGAAAATGACGATCGCGCCGAGATTTTTGAAAACGCAGTGGGTCTTATACAATGCATTGAGGGCCAAAATGGTTTGGTTTTCAAAGGGGGTTGGGTCTTACACTCTAATAGAGGCCCAAAAGATTTTGAATGGGTCTTATAGCTCGAGGAGAGGCCCAAGGTTTGTTTTTCAACGGACGATGATCGCGTCAAACTTTTTGAAATACAACGGGACTTATACAATAAGTGAGGCCCAAAAATAGGTTTGTATCTACAAAGGATTGGGTCTTACACTCAATTAGAGGCCCAAGAGTGTTTGAAAAAGTTTGATGAGGGTTGAATTAATCAAAAACCCTAATTTGTTTTCAAAATGTATTTTAATTGAATAATAAATTCAATTAAAATGACCAAAATTGTTTAACATGTGGAAAAAAAATTGTGATCTTAGATTAATGTTTCAAAAATCATGTTTTAACCTACAAAATGATTAGAAATCATTAAAATTTGCAAAATCAAGAAGGAAAAAATATTTTAAATGTCAAAAACAATTAAAATATGAATTCTTTGCAAAAATATCAATTATATGAAATAAATAATATTTTTGGGATTTTTTAGTAAAATAAAATATTTTAACATTTTTTTGAATTATTGAAAAAAGAATCAACTCAAAATCATTAAAACTCGTAGAGAAATTGATTTTTGAATCAATTAAATAAAATCACAAAATTCAAAATTTCAAATTTTCAAAAAATGGCGCCAAGAACAAGGGCAAGAACACGCGCCACCCTCTGTTTCTGCAGATTTATGTTTTCTATCCAATCTCACTGAATATTTGATTATATCATGCAATCTACATATCAATCTACTCGTTTTAACCTCACGATCATGTCTATGGTCTTTAATTTCATTTATTTTTAACATGGAATAAGAAATCAAAGAGAAACCTCAAGAACCCTAATTTCTTCATGAAGGTTCAGAAATTCCACACACGATTCAAATAATGCAATTGATTGAGGGAAAACATTCCATGCATGATTATGAACATATGGCCAAATTATTGTGCAGCAAAAAATGCATGGATGATAGAGTTAGAAGAGCTCATGCTTACCTCTAGCTGGTGATCGTGTTTTGTGTTAGAGGTGTTACAGCTAGGTTCCAATGATCTGGATAGCTTCCCTAGGTGCCATGGAGTGTGTCTGGATGCTTGGAATGGATTGAAATGATCTGGCACTTGAGATGGTACCCCAACTGCAAATCTGTCAAGAACTTGAGCAACTGGCTGGTGATTTTGTGATTTTGGTGTTCCAGATGTTATGTGAGTGTTTGGATCACTTCCATATGATGTTTATGAGGTGTGTGTGACTGGTTTGATTGGAATTGCTCTCAAACTCAAAACCCGATAGTGACTTGCTTTAGAAGGAAAAATTGGAGTGAAAGAAGAGATTTTGAGGAAAACATCTGTTTGATGGCTTTGGTGTACTCAAACTGATCACAATTGATCTCTATTTATAATAGAGCAAGTTTGTTTTGCAAGCAATAGTGAATGGCAACTGCAGCAGAGGTTTGGCCAATGGTTGCACTTTGGAATCCAAGTCTCCTCTAGCCATTGACTAGAGGTTAGGGCACAGGGATGTGGTTCCCTTGGTCTTGGATAAGTCTTGACTGAATTTAGTTGCAAATGGCTCAGTCCAAGCCACCTTGGTGTATGCATTGAATGCTCCAATCCAAAATTGGAGTCTTGTCCCTCTTTTAGGCAATTCTAGGTTTGGCATGCTACTTCTTGTTCCAAGGACTTTGGAGGCTTGGCTCAGTGTTTGTCCCCTTTAGATTTGATCCTCAGATGTATCTAAAGTGATGACAAGGCTTGGAATTATCTGATTTTTCCAAATTGAGGAAAAATGCAAAATTCTGCCTAGCCTTGGCAGTTTTCAGCAAGGCATATTGCCATTGTCATATCTTTTGGCCCAAGTGGAATTTGGTGATGTTTTTGGCCATTTTGGAAAGCCCTCATATGATACAACAACTGTCTGATCATATTTGGTTTTGATACTTTTTGGATCCAAGTGAAAAATCCCCC
Source organism: Lathyrus tuberosus (assembly GCA_022829125.1). Lineage (NCBI taxonomy): Eukaryota > Viridiplantae > Streptophyta > Magnoliopsida > Fabales > Fabaceae > Lathyrus > Lathyrus tuberosus. The sequence continues at coordinate 642,735 of JALAZF010000484.1, forward strand.
TACATTTGGAAAAAAGTGAAGGCAGATTCTGACTTAGTGAAAATTTCACTAAGTGTTGGAAAAAAGTGACATTTTCACTTTTTGTGATTTTGATCATTCCATAACTCAAAATCCATGAGGAATTTGGAGGGAGGTCTGTTTTAAGATTTTGTAGAGGGTAATGAGATCTATCAATCAAGCTTTGGATGAGGGAAAATGGCTTTGAGGTTTAGGAGTTATGATCCTCCAAAGTTGGTACCCTTGCCACTTTGTTCATAACTTAGAAAATTTCTAAGTTTTTATGGTTACCCCTTTTACAAGTTATCCCACTTTTCTTGATTTTTCTTGATGAATGATGATTCAAATCATACATTGACATCATTTTAGGGTTAAAAACCATTTTTGTGAAAAATCTCAAAAAGTCAAAGTTGACTTTTGTGCACAGTTGACTTTTTATCAAATGAATTCCAAACTGTGCGATCCTTTAGGAAATCATGTCCTTGACCTAAATCAAACTTGATGGACATGTTCCATTGGTGTTATAGGGTATATTGAATCATGTCCTAGGGTTTGGGAGCATGTCCTGGTCAAAAGTCAAAACTACAGTTGACTTTTCTCGCGAAACCCTAATTGTGGTACTGATGAAATTGAGACTTGCTGCTCAAGCTTCTTGGATCAATCCATTGTTGCAAATAGATCAATGTGGTATATTGGAGACCCTCAAATCATGTCTTGAGGTCTTGGCTCATGATTTGTCCCAAAATTCAACTTAGGGGTGAATTAGGTCAAGAAACCCTAATTCCTGATTTTTGATGTATGCATCCCCTGAGGCTAAATTGACTTGGTGATTGGGTTTATGATGTCCCTTGGAGCATCATAGGTTATGCCTTGAAGCATTGGCTCATGCCCAGGGGAGAATTTCCATCTGGAGGCCCTGGTCGACCAAAACCCTAATTTGGTGACACTGGCGATCTTGAGGCTTGATCCACCTGAAAGGGAGCAGCCTTGTGTTTAATCCTTAAAGTGGGAGTCCTCTTGATCCACTGTAGATGTTTGAGAGGCTAGACAAGTTGAAGATCATGTCATTTCTTGATTGATCCTTTGTCTAAAAGCTCTGAGAGGGCTGGAAACCCTAAATTTGATTGTAGTGGATGCTCACCCATCTTTGGGGAGACTGATGATGCATGATGGTTCATCTATATTGTGATGATGATTTGCACAATGATAGGAAATCTTAGTGGTCAAAATTTGGGGTATGACAGATGCCCCTATTTAATCTTCTTGGACCCGAAGGTGTGAATGGCGAAGGTATTCGGACATTCATGGTGCAAGAGGATTAAATATCGGAATACCCAAAATTTTGATGGTGATTAAGAAATGCAGCTTATGCATCCTTCTTCTTTTGCTAAGCAATGATGCTTAGAAAAGGTAAAAAACCTCCCCTCGATCCTGGTTTCCTACCAAGGAACTGGTTTTAGTTTCTGAAATAAACTTCCCATAGATCCTGGTTTCCCACCAAGGAGCTGGTCTTAGTTTCTTTTGTCAACTTCCCCTCGATCCTGGTTTCCTACCAAGGAACTGGTCTTAGTTTCTGAAATAAACTTCCCCTCGATCCTGGTTTCCTACCAAGGAACTGGTCTCAGTTTCTGGAATAAACTTCCCCTCGATCCTGGTTTCCTACCAAGGAACTGGTCTAAGTTTCTTTTGTCAATAAACTTTCTTGACAAGGGACGCTATACGTAGCGGTTTTCCTCAAACTTCTCGCTGAATTTTCCTGGGGAGATGCCATTTGATAGAAAAATTTTGAGGTCAGACTCGCTGGGGAACCCATTCGTCTGAGCTGCAGAGGTGTAGAAACTTCTCCGTTGGAGACACCATTTGTCGACTCTACTGGGGAAAATGTGTCTCTTGAGAGACTGCTTTCACGCTTGGGGATATTGCATCATATTTTTCTCGGGATCTTCCCGGAGAAACGCCATATGATGTGATCCAATTTTGAGGTGTTGATGACCTTCTCATCATCGGTTTTTTTTTCAGAGAAAAACTGCTGTATTGTCGAATCTCTGCTTAAGAGGCTTCCTCTAGGGATTTTCCTTAATCCGGGAAAGCGAAAATATCATCTTCAATGGCGAAGAGTGACATCGGTTGAAGGTTCTATGGTCTTTCAGAGGTTCAAGTTATCAAAGTGGTCAAGGACCAATTCTGATCCAGAAATAAACTGGAGGAGAGAGATTATTCCGACAACCTTTCCTGATGAGAAAATAACTGACAACTCAATTGAGAGGACTGTTATCACTAGGGGACAAGACCGACGGGAGTGATAGTGATGCAATATGAATATGAATGCAAATCAATAATGCATGATGTATGTATGTATATGCTGACAAAACTGACGCGACATACAGACTAATAGATGAACATGACTGGATACTCGGCCATCGCGGGGCGAAGAAGTATTGCTGGTTCAAGATAGCAATTCTGCCTTGCTTAGGAGAAACGATCCCTGTTGGGAGCGACGCTGGTCGGGCTTAGGAGATGGGAACTCGAACGAAGAGGTCAGATGGAACATTCACATCTGACATAGCTGATCCTTCATTCAGGCATACTGGTTTAGAAGGAGTACTTTGATTCTGCACTTTGAGGCTCAAACACCTTTGGAGAAGCGATCGATGTTCTTTCGATGTTTAACCGTCAAAAGAAATTGCCATCTTTATTTTTAAAAGCAGAATAATTTTAACAAGTAAATTCATTTTTGTTTTGTTTCAAGAATCGTTGATCATGTTAAAAACATCATTCTGTAAAGCTAAAATAGATATGAATTGCAAATAAAAGCAAAAGGGCTCAAATTTTATTGATAGGATGGAAATCAGCCAAACGCGTGATTCCATAGAGTATATAAAAAGTTTAGAAAATGGTAATTTACAAGGAAAAGGGCTACATTGAAACATAATGACCGTTATCCTTCTACCAACTTTGAATTCGGGGCATCCTGAGTTTCTGTCGAAGTTGACCTTGACTGGAGCTTTCCTGACGGATGATGTAACTGCTGCCGAGGGCCTTGCCCCTTTGTCGAAAGTAGTTACTTTCCATTATCCCTAATTTTTGCTTGGATTGTACTTTGAGATTTCCAATCCACCGGGATGATTTTTGATCATGTCTCTAATTTTTGTCTGGACCGCCCTTTCGGGTTTTCAATCCACCGAGACGTTTTTTTTCTTTTTTTTTAGGTGAAGTATTTCTTGACTACATCAACATTTGTGGGGTAGGCAAATTCCTCTCCATCTATGGTTGCAAGTCTCAAGGCATCTCCTGAGAAAGTTTTCTTGACCACATATGGGCTGTCATAATTCGGAGTCCATTTGCCCCGAGAAACAGTGAGAAATGATTGTATCTTCTTGAGCACGAGGTCTCCTTTCCTGAAGATGCGAGGTCAAACCTTTTTATCAAACGCCTTCTTCATTCTTCATTGATACAACTGACCGTGGCATAGTACCGTGATTCATTTTTCTTCGATCAGATTGAGTTCGTCGTGTCAACTTTGACACCATTCAGCTTCTGTAAGCTTAGCTTCCATCAATACCCGAATTGATGGTATCTCTACTTCTATGGGGAGTACTGCCTCCATGCCATATACTAGAGAGAAAGGGGTTGCCCCTGTTGAAGTGCGGATAGATGTATGATAACCGTGAAGAGCAAAGGGTAGCATCTCGTGCCAATCTCTTCTGAATAATCCTCTTGATGTTCTTGTTAGCCGCTTCTACCGCTCCGTTCATCTTTGGTCGGTATGGAGATGAGTTATGGTGTTCCATCTTGAACTCTACGCACAACTCTTTCATCATCTTATTGTTCAAGTTAGATCCATTATCAGTAATGATCTGGCTCGGAACACCATAACGGCAGATGATGTTGTTTTTGATAAATCGGACCACCACTTGTCGGGTCACATTAGCGTACGACGCTGCTTCGACCCACTTAGTGAAGTAATCAATGGCCACTAGGATGAACCGATGTCCGTTTGTAGCTTTGGGCTCAATCAAGCCAATCATGTCGATTCCCCATATGGAAAAAGGCCATGGGGAATAAAGAACTTTGAGATGCGTTGGCGGTACATGAATTTTGTCGGAGTATATCTGACACTTGTGACACTTCCTCATGTACTTGTAGCAGTCGGATTCCATTGTCAACCAATAGTACCCTGCTCTTAGAATTTTTCTCGCCATTATATGTTCATTGGCATGAGTGCCAAAGGACCCTTCATGGATTTCTTTTATCTGCATGTTTGCTTCTGTTCTGTCTACACATCGGAGCAAGACCATGTCAAAATTTTTCTTATAAAGAGTATTATCACTCAGGAAGAAACTGCCTGCCAGCCTTCTGAGGGTTTTCCTGTCCTTCCTTAGTGCCCCAAGTGGGTACTCTTGTTTCTGAAGGAAGCACTTGATATCGTGATACCAAGGTTTGTCGTCTATGACTGCTTCAATCGTGAAGATGTTAGCGGGCCGTTCAAGGTGCATTATGTCGATCTTAGGTAAGTCGTTCCATTGACCTACACTAATCATGGAAGAGAGAGTGGCTAATGCATCAGCCATGTAATTCTCCTCACGAGGGATGTGATGAAACTTGATTCTGTTGAAGAAGGGTAGCAACCTTCTCGCGTAGTCTTTGTAAGGAATCAATCCTGATTGGTATGTGTTCCAATCTCCTTTAATCTAATTGATAACCAGGGCTGAGTCGCCATATACGTCCAAGTTTTTGATCCTCAAATTAATCGCTTCCTCGAGACCCATAATACAAGCTTCGTATTCGGCCTCGTTGTTTGTGCACTTGAACGTAAGTCTGGCGGTGAAAGGAATGTGGGTAACCTGAGGGGTGACAATGATTGCCCCAATTCTATTTCCGTAATGATTGACGGCTCCGTCAAAGATAAGCCCCCATTGGGAACCTGGTTCTGGCCCTTCACTGGGTAGCGGTTCATCGCAATCTTTCATTTTCAAATACATGACATCTTCTTCTGGGAAGTCAAACCTGATTGATTCTTGACCGTCAATCGGTTGATGAGCCAAATGATCATCTAAAATACTCCCCTTAACGGCTTTTTGAGCATGGTACTCTATGTCATATTCTGATAGCAACATCTGCCAACGGGTAATCCTTCCCGTGAGAGCAGGATTTTCAAAGACATATTTGATTGGATCCATCTCAGAGACCAACCAAGTAGTGTGACGAATCATGTACTGGCGAAGGTGTTTGGCTGCCCAAGCCAAAGCGCAACAAGTTTTTTCAAGCATAGTATACCGAGTCTCACAGTCGGTGAATTTCTTGCTCAAATAGTAGATGGCAGACTCTTTTATTTTCGTTTTGTCTTGTTGACCAAACACACAGCCCATGGAGTCTTCCAAGACTGTTAAGTAGATGATCAGTGGTCTTCCTTCCACTAGAGGTGATATAATCGGCGGGTTCGACAGGTATTCCTTGATACTGTCTAAGGCTGTTTGGCAGTCTTCTGTCCAAACACAGTACTGATTCTTTTTGAGTAATTTGAAAATCGGCGCGCATGTCGCGGTCATGAGGAATATGAATCTGGAGATGTAGTTCAAACGTCCCAGGAATCCTCTTACTTGTTTTTCAGTTTTCGGAGAAGGCATTTCTTGAATGGCCTTGACCTTGTCAGGATCAACCTCAATTCCTTTCTGGCTGACGATGAACCCTAAAAGTTTTCCCGAACGAACACCGAAGGTGCATTTGTTTGGATTCAAGCAGAGTGTGTACTTTCTCAACCGCTCGAATAGCTTTGACAGATGGGTCACATGCTCCTCTTCTGTCTTAGATTTTTCAATCATATCATCGACATATACCTCAATTTCTTTGTTTATCATGTCATGAAAAAGAGTAGTCATGGCCCTTTGATAGGTTGCCCCGGAGTTCTTCAAACCGAACGACATCACCTTGTAACAAAAGGTACCCCATGGGGTAATGAACGAAGTTTTCTCCATGTCTTTCGGCGCCATTTTGATTTGATTATAGCACGAGAATCCATCCATGAAGGAGAACACTTTGAACTTTGTTGTACTGTCAACCAGTATGTCAATGTGCGGTAAAGGAAAGTCGTCCTTTGGACAAGCCTTGTTTAGATCTCTGTAATCCACACACATTTTGACTTTTTCGTCCTTTTTGGGAACGGGTACGATGTTGGCTAACCATTAAGGATATTCTGATGTGGCGAGGAAACCCGCGTCAATCTGTTTCTGTACCTCCTCTTTGATTTTGATGGCCATGTTTGGGTGAGTTCGTCTCAACCTTTGTTTTACTGGCGGACATTCCGATCTCAATGGTAAATGATGTTCCACGATGCTGGTATCCAACCCTCGCATATCATGATAGGACCAAGCGAATACATCGGGGAATTCTTTGAGAAGCTTTACCAAACCCTCTCTGGCAGTTGGACTGAGCAGTGCCCCAATCCTGATTTCTTTTCTCTCTTTTTCCAAACCTAAGTTTACCATTTCCAACCGTTCTTTATGAGGTTCAATGGACCTTTCCTCCTCTCTGAGTAATCGGGAGATCTCGTCTGGAATTTCGTCGTTATTTTCTTCTTCAGCCCCAAATACCGGAAACTCAAAGTTGGGAGAAGGCATCGGATCGTATGTTTCAACGGGGTTTAAAACAAGCAATCTGCATGACGGTATGATTTGTGTTTAGAAGAGATAGAGGAAATGCAAGAGTGTGTGCAGTGTATTTCTTTTACTGCTTGTTTTTAGTATTGATTTATTTTTTAGGATTACCATTTTCTGAAAAAAGCAAAAAGAGAAAACAGCAATTAATGCGGAGATTACAGAACGACGTTATTTTATTAATGAACAAGTCGATTCTTGAAACTACAGCCCTATAAAACAAAACTCTGTCGCTTTGGGCAAAGCGAAGAGGGAAATTTACAGAAAGTGAGCCCTATCAAAACATTCGTTTCACCTGGGCAGGGTGAAAGGTTAAAGGCGACGATTACTTTGACTTATGAACAATCTTCGGAACATCGACAGCAACCCATTGGCGGCGAACTCCTCGGTGAATCACAAAGTCTGGCACCTTCCTTGATTTGTCTTCATAAATAACTCTGATTTCTGGTGGAGCAGGATCATTGGAATCTGTCTCCCAGGCAGAGTTGTCGTAGGACGATTCCTCTGTTACATTTTGCATAGCACTGGTGCTCTCAGGTAGATCTCCCCATCCAGTTGGCTGGATGTCTTCGAACCTGATACGAGAGCTTTTGGGAGCAGTGTACTTGACATATAATCGTATTTCCCACTTGGTTGTCCCAGGGTGTCCCACACTTTTTTGGAACTTGAGGAGTCATCTCTCTCGATGACGTTGACCTCTGGAAAAGCATAGTTAATGAACTCAAGTCCTGCAAATGTTGCAAATTCATCGTCATACTGGACGTTTTCTGAATGACTTGAGTGTTGATCCCATGACATGGTGGGGACGCAGGTATTCTGTTCAATGACGCTCAGCTGATTTTCGTTGTTCGGCTTATTTTCTTGTCCCAAGTCTCCTGGGTATGGCTGCTACATTGGCAGGCCATCCATCGGGCCATAATAGTTGTGGTCAAAGTTGTCCTTCATCAGAGTGTCCTCCTCTAATGATTTTGGTGGAGCACGGCATCCTTACGGATCACAATCTCCGTATATCATTTCGACATCTGACCTGGGTATAAATCTCGGACCCTGTGTAGGAAAGCAAAAGGGAGTCTGCGTTTCGTCCTGAGACATATAACCGTCCTTGTTAAGATAGGACTCCCATTCTTCCTCCATATTAGAGGAATCATCTTTATTGATGGTATGCACTTCTTGAGGCACTGGGTGAAGGAAACCCCCACTATGGAAGAAGTCTTGAATGGGATGAAGCCTTTCATTGCTGGTAGTAGCTGTCTGGGTACAGGTTACAGAAAAACCAAGATCCTTCTTTGTTTTATTGTCAGTAGGAATGACTAGATGTCCCCATCTTGTTGTATTGGTACTCTCAACTGCTTTGATAGCGTCTTTGTATGAGGAAATGGAAGTTCCCTCTTCGGATTGATTGTCCTTGCTCACCAACAGTGCTTGGAACTGAGTTCCAATGACCTCCTCGGGTTCTACACCAGTAGATGATGATAAGTTACTCACGAGCAAAGCTTGTTCTCCACAGACCGTGACAAGCTGGTTGTTCTGGACGAACTTTAACTTTTGGTGGAGGGTCGAGGTGACCGCCCCAGCTTGATGTATCCAAGGTCTTCCTAATAAACAATTTTACGTTGCCCGGATGTCCATGACCTAGAAAGCGACTTGGAAAGTGTGAGGACCAATAGTTATGGGAAGGTCGACTTCGCCGATAACCGTTTTTCTGGACCCGTCAAATTCTTTGACGACGACCTCACTGGTTCTCATCGGGGGTCCTTTGAAGGATAATTGCATCAAAGTGGACTTCGGCATAACATTCAGGGCTGACCTTGTGTCTACTAGTACGCTGGCTAAAGCATCGCCATGGCAGCTGACCGTGATATTGAGCGCCATGTTATGACGGCGACCCTCTTCAGGTTATTCCTCATCACTAAATCCCAAGTTATTGCAGGAAGTGATGTTAGAGACAATGTTATCGAATTGTCTGATTGTTACATCCTGTTCTACAAAGGCTTGCTCCAAGACTTTCGGTAGAGCCTCCATGTTCGCTTCTGAACTGAGTAAAAGTTATAGCACAGAGATCTTCCAAGGAGTTTGTAACAGTTGATTAACAATGTTGTATTCACTCCTTTGGATGAGCTTCAGCATCTCATCATCGTTTTTCGAAAGGTCGGGATTACTGGATTGACCGACCGGTGGATTGAGAACTTCTGTCTGAGGTTCCTTTTCTTTATTAAGTTCTCCAACTCCTCGGTTGAAGATTCGACCACTCCGTGTTACTCGACTGATGTCTGCAATATTCACGACGGAGGGTAATGGAATTTCCTTTCCATTCTCGACCGATGTTGCACCATATTTGTACGGGATAGCCTTAGTTGATTCATATGGTAATGGTCCCGGTAGATAGATGACTATGGGAGCCTTCTGATTTTTATGACTGTCGTAAGCAATTTCGATTCGTTCCTGGTTGGGAACTCTCGATTCGTCAAGTAGAGGGATGATGGTACAAACATCCCTAGCCTTCTGATGATCAGAGATTACGACAACATCCTCAATTTGATCAGCGTGGTAGTCTGGCGCCCAGTTGATTGGTCTAGAACCTGGATATGGGCGAATCTCTCTACGATCCACCTGACCCTGAAGAGCTGCTCGCACAAGGTAACATCCTTGGTTACTTTTCGAACAGACTCTACAACATTCATAGTTGTGTGGTGGCACCTGGCCATTCCCGCTTTGAATACAATGTAACCTCACTAGGTCAGTTTCCACAGATCGAACATCCCGACTTTGATGCCGAGTAGGGTTCCCGTTGGTAATACTAATTTGCTGGGTGTCTTCATCCATATAGATTGGAAGCCACCAGTGGTTTAACAAATGCTGAAGGGTTTCCTGGACAAGGGCATAGCCTTGATCGTTTTTGAAACCCGCCCTACAGGTCTGATAATCATGTGATACCAAGAACCCGAGTTGGACCTGTTTAGCATGTAACTCCACCAGGCTGGTATTCATCAAACGAATATCGAAGATTTGGATCATGTTGATCTGATAGGGATTCCTATCATGGTAGTCCTAGATCCATCCAAGATCCATCTGACGCTGGAGGGCCTCTTGTACAAAAGAGCATCCCTGTTTGTTTACCGAGCAAATTAGACAGGAACTGTAATCGTGCCGTGGCAGATTATGATATTGGCTTTGCCTGGAGTGCATCGCCACCAAGTTGACATTCATTGCACGGACGTCGTGGTTCTGAATGACGTTAGAATTCGTGTAAACCATGTTAACTCCACGAGCTCGGTGCTCTTGGATCCATCCGAGATCCATTTGTTCCTGTAGAGCTGATTGCACCACAGAACATCCTTGATTGCTTTTAGAGCAGATATCACACTGGTGATAGTTATGAGGTGGTACATGGCCATATCCACTCTGTCTGCAATGCATCTTGACCAGATTGGTCCTTAACAAGAGTACATAATGAATTTGATAGACGTTTTTAGTCTCTCCCTCTATCAAATTGACTGTAGCCTTCTCGTGTTGAGGCAGCGGGTTCGTGAGAACATTCGGATTCGTATCTTTGAAAGATAAGACCCCGCTCCTAACAAGCTTTTGTACGTCGCATTTGAAATTGAGACAGTTCCCTATGTTATGCCCTGGTCCTCCTTGATGGTAAGGGCAAGTCTGATCCACCTTAAACCAAAAAGGCGGATTTTCCGGTACTGTAAGAGGGGACTTAGTCTGGACATGCCCCTTAGCCAATAGTAATGGAAATAGTTCTGCATACAATATGGGTATAGGATCAAATCCTGGTGGTCGCGTTGTACGATTGTTATTGTATGGAGGACGAGCCTGCTGAAGAGGCTGTTGAGTCCTTTGTTGATTAGGTTGGCTCTGCGCTACCTGAGGTTGATACGTAGAAATAGGCGCAGGATTGATAGCAGGAGTCACAGCCGCTACTGGCTGATAACGTCGTCTTTACTTTCTGAGAGAGATATTCCCAATATCTTGCTCTTTTTTTTAGGGAGAGCATTACCGTATCGTTTTGTACTACTTGATGATCCAGTGTCTTTGACTAGACGTCCTTCTCGGATGGCTTCCTCGAGACGAACTCCCATACCGACCATCTCGGTGAAGTCACTGGGCGTACTGGCAACCATTCTGTCATAGTAAAATGAGCTCAAGGTCTTTAAGAAGATCTTTGTCATCTCTTTTTCCTCAAGAGGTGGACAAATTTGGGCGGCAATTTCACGCCATCTCTGAGCGTATTCCTTAAAGGTTTCCTTGTCCTTTTGCGACATTGATATGATTTGATCTCTGTCTGGTGCCATGTCCAAATTGTATTTATATTGTTGGACGAAGGCAGTGCCAAGATCTCTGAAAGTGCTAATTGTAGCACGGTTTAAACCCATGTACCATTTTAGGGCGGCGCCGGTTAAACTATCCTAAAAGTAGTGAATCAGTAAATCTTGATTCTCTGTCTGAGCTGACATTCGCCGAGCGTACATCACCAAGTGGCTCAGAGGGCAAGAGTTACCCTTGTACTTTTCAAAGTCGGGCACCTGGAATTTGTGCGGGACTTTCACATTAGGGACCAAACAGAGGTCTGTGGCATCCTTTCCAAATAAATCCTGACCGCGAAGGGCCTGCAGTTTTTTCTGCATTCCCAGGAACTGTTCCTGGAACTCATTCATTCTTTCGAACATGTTGTCGTTTCCACCAGAAGGCATATGTGGAATCTGTCCTTCCGGGACAGTGTGTACCACGGGCGGTGGTATAGTCATTATGGCCGAGACTCTCGGTGCCTCCCGAAGTTTGTAACCTTCAGGAGTTGCTGTCATGCCCCTGGCATCTTCGCTTTCCCGAAGTTTGTAACCTTCAGGCCTAGCGGTTCCCGCTGCGGTTCCCTGATCGTCATTGTTCGGCGAAACATATCCTTCCGGGATATAGTTAAGTGGCATGCCCCAGGGACGATCTTTTGGCATTTTATACCTAGGATCAGACTTCTCCACTATGGGCGTTGAGGTGATCTCCGAGATCACAGTCCTTTGTAGCTGAGTCTCTGCCATGGCTTGCATGTTGTTATGAAGCTTTCTCATATCCTCTCTCAGAGCGTCGATCTCTTCTCTCAACTCTCTGTTCTCTTTCTCGAGATCATCCATCTTTTTCTGACGACTGGCCCGAGTATTGTACGAATGAGACAATTTGACTCTAGAACCGAGACACAAACGTGAGATTCGTAGGTAAGAAGAATATGTGACGTGAGAATGATGAATGCAATGATTATATTAATTGTTTTTTTTTGTTTAATCAAAATAAACTTTGACAATTAGATTACAAATATCAAATAGTGGGGAAACCCCATTTTATTGAATTCAAAGGATCGCGAAAATAGAAATACAGTAGATTACAAGGTGCGGAAACAGAAACCTAAGCTAAGGGGTCCCGAGTCCTCTCTGGGGAGAAACCGGGTGCTGATTCTGGTACTTTCCTTTTCTTGGACCGGGGCTCTTGGGCCGTTGTTGGGTTGTCATTCCTTTGCCAAGTGAAAGGAACGAGCAAACTCCTTTGGTCATCCTGATTATCCATAGCATGTTGCTCCAAAATCTCAATCAGAGGATCCTTATCTTTTAGCAGTAGCTGTATTTTGGTACACTCTACATTGAGGGTGTGGTACTTGTTCTTCCAAGACCTCCTCTCCTGTTGAACTTTGTTGAGAGTAACCTGAAGTTTTTCCGTTTCAGTCATGAAGTACATGACATATTCCCTCGGCGAAAGAACTCTGTGACGAGGATAAGGCATATTTAGCTTAAGAGCTCTAGTTTGAACCCAGTGGAGATAAGGCTCCACCGAGACACAGTCCGGTTTTCCTAGAGACTCTCATCCTTTCTTATGAACATGTTTCCAAGCGTGCACTATTTCCATCTTTAGTGCCCTGTCATTTTCTCCTTCTTTGAAGAAAAGACCTTCCAGATGAGCATTACGCGGGACATGCCTCATCGGGTATCCAAATTGACGACGAACCAATACTAGATGGTAGTTGATTCCTCCCTTAGTTCCTATGAGGGGTACGTTGGGGAAGTTTCCACAACGGTCAATGATCCTGATCCCGTCATAAATCCTATTGCACCAATCTATATCAGAGTTGGTAAGGGACATGATTTTCTGCGACCAACGTAAGACACTCTTATGATCCCAAAAAGCAGCAGACTTAGGCAAATGAGAGATAAACCATTTATATAGTAGGGGTACACAGCATGTGATCATCCCTCTGCTGTACAAATTTCCTAAGTGTACAGAATGATGCGCGTCCGCGAGCAAAGTTGGCACAGGGTTTCCAATGAGAAAAACCTTAATGGAGTTGATATCGACGAAGCTATTAATGTTGGGAAACAGAAATAACCCGTAAGTGAGTAAGACAAAGATGCTTTCAAAAGCAGTCATGTTCCCTATACTAGCAAAGTACAGAGCCTTCTTTGTCAGGAACTGGGCTGGCAAACCTGGGAGCCCACCCTTGGTGGTCAGGTGAGTCTTGACTTCTGATTCGTCCAAATAAATTGCTTTTGCAATGGTCTGGTCCTTTGGAATTTCTTCTAGTCTAGAAAATGGAGCTCGATCAGTAATATGCAGATCGGTTAGGTGAGAATACTCCTCCAGCGTTGGTGCGAGCTGGTAATCCGGGAATGTGAAATAGTGATAGACCGGATCGTAAAACTGAATGAGTGCCTCCATGATTCCTTCAATCACATGGACTCTTAACAGAGGTAGCAGACCTCCGTACTTGGCTCTGAAAGCTTCAGGGTTAGTGATCATCCTCGCTAATCCTCTCAAATCCTCTAGTTTTGGAACCCTGAAGGTATACTTATGAGTTCTCCTTCTACCGAAGTCCATGAGCGCAATCTTTTTCTCTGACATTTGCAATCATTGTCTTAGTTTAATTTGAAACAGAGAGACTAGAAGAGAAAATTTTTCTTTGATGTAATGTTTTTTAGATGAATGCATGAATGCAGCACACAAAAACATAGAAAAAAAATGGGGTCAAAGGGTCGGTGTCATGAAGTCAAGGCTCTACCCCCCCCCCCCCAAAGGTTTATACTAGTGATTTTGGTACCTGTCTCTCAACATCATCATTTCTTGTCGAGAAAACACCAGCGGGCCGGGAACCGTGCTAGGTGATGTTTTTCGAAGAACCATCAGAAGAGGGTAGTATCGCGTGACAACCATTTCTAATAGTTTCCGCACTACTAAAAGATGTTTTTCCTAGGTGTATACTCAATCTTTCCACACGCGGCATCAGACGCATTCCCATTAGCAGAAAAATAAACACAGATATCAATTAGGAAAAGCAGTATATATATTTGTCCTAAAGTCCTAGACTTTAAAGAGCTATGAATCCTATGTTCCTGACAAAAATGGCTCCCTGGCGGAGTCGCCATCCTGTGGTATCTTCCCAACTTTAAAGGTTTTGACCTAAGATCCTAGTGAAGTAAAAAAGGTCATATCCCAGTGAAGTCGTCATTCTTCGGTTTCTACCTGAGAGATAAAAAAGAGGGCCCCACGGTGGGCGCCATTTTTCTGTAGCGAACGATTTTGGACGTGGTTCTTAAGCACTGCAGCTCTGGGTTACTACAGGTCGATTCATTTTTTGTCCTATTGAAGCTGATGAAGGAAGGGAAATAGATGTCTCCAACTAACCCTGCTTTGCAAACTGAGGTCAAACAGTTAAAACTGTTAGTTTACATATGCGATCAATGTGGGGGGGCCTCTCTTAGGTTATTTTGGTTGAATTTAAACTTTTGGTAGGGAATACGGACTCGGATATTTTGGTGGATATGTGAGGATTTGTGACCTGAAGTTTTTTGATGTGGTGCGCTCGCTAAGATTTTTCTTTCAATCTTATGCCTACATATTCCCGTTTACCAAAATAGGGAAATCAGAGCGATCGTAGTTTCTCTTATTCTATGGGAGGAAATGGTGTTTTGGTGTCTTGTTCAAAGCCCAAGACGTGAAGCTGAAAAGGTGGTTTATATCTTGTTCAAAGCCCAAGATGTGAAGCTGAAAGGTCTATTTGTATCTTGTTCGAAGCCCAAGATGTGAAGCTAAAAAGGTGTTGTCTTTAGAGAGAATTTGTCATCTCTAAAGGGGGTCTGTTTGTCACAATTGTTGGGTGACTGACTATAAAGGAGGATTACTTTAACCGGGATATGTGAATCCTAGCAATGCCATAATTTCCATTATAGGGGTTTTAACCTGGAGAAGAAGACTTTAACTCAGTGTAGAGCAATGCCATCTTTCCTTAGGAAATTCTCATGCTAAAAGAGGGACAGTGGCGTGGATGTAAATAATCCATAGGTTTGCCGCTTACAGCGATTAGATGAAAGGAGTTGTTGATGTTTGTATCCTGTGAACGAGGCACAATTTTGATGCTAAAAGGTTGATTGACTCAACCGGGGTGTTTCTTATACAAAGCCTAAGAGGAGTCTATTGGCCCAACAAGAGGGTGTTTTTTGTATGTGTCTTGTACGAAGCCCAAGACGGAGGCTAAAGGTTGACTCAACAAGAGAGACTTTTATACTCAACAAGAGAGTGATTTGTATCTCGTATGAAGCCCGAGAGGGAGGCTTAAAGGATTATTGGCTCAACAAGAGAGTGTTTTTAGATGTGTCTTGTACGAATCCCAAGATGGAGGCTAAGGGTTGTTGACTCAACAAGAGAGTCTTTTTATATCTCGTACGAAGCCCGAGATAGAGGCTAAAAGGATTACTGTTTCAGTTGAGTGACAGGTCCAGTAGGTTGGTTAAAAGAGAAAATCAGTTCTTATAAAGAGATTGATTAAAGGTAAGGCTATGCTTTGGGATTAATCAGAGGATCATGGTTATTTCCTGTTCTTTAAGGAAATGGGGAATCCATAGGGTATTGGAGACTGTCCGAGTCTACTGGTGTTTTTCCCTACTTGAGAATGCCTTCGAGACTCAAGGAGATTAGACTGTCCAAGTCTAGAGTTTTATCTTTTGTACTATGCTTAAAGAAACAGTAGTAGTACGTTCACA
Organism: Lathyrus tuberosus; assembly: GCA_022829125.1. Taxonomy (NCBI): domain Eukaryota; kingdom Viridiplantae; phylum Streptophyta; class Magnoliopsida; order Fabales; family Fabaceae; genus Lathyrus; species Lathyrus tuberosus. Next base: position 658,405 of record JALAZF010000484.1, read on the forward strand.
GTAGAAAGATCTAGACTCTTTGAAAGACTGTTCTATTAAGATAACTAATTTCTGTTCATATACCTCTAGGAGGTCATCGGGACAATTTGTACGAAGCCCAAAAGGAGGCTGGAAACTTTTAAGAAGCCGAGGGACAATTTGTACGAAGCCCAAGAGGAGGCTCTCTTCCTGAAGGAAGAATCTTTATACAAAGCCTAAGAGGAGGCTGTGAATACTTCTAAGAAGCCGTAGGGTCCTTGTACAATGCCCAAGAGGAGGTGGGAATGCTTTTAGGAAGCCTGTGGGTCCCCCAAACCCCAAGAAATTCAAGACAGGCTATTCACAGAGAATAGATCAAGCCAGGAAAGTTCGAGAATTTGGAAGAAACTCAAGAGATGCCATTCACGGAGAAAAGATCATCCCTGGGGAGTAGAGTTTCTTTGACAATGTCTAAGGGTGACAGTCTATGAAAGGGTTCACCGAGAATGTTGCCTTTCACGTCTCCATATTGTTTAACCCCAAGAGGAGGGAAGACTGTATCTGGTAATCCTATGGGGATCTAGTTTTGTCTATTTAAGAGTGACCAACAGGGCTTAGTGCTAGACGTAGTTGCCGGGGAAACTCTAAATATCTATACTAGTATTACACAGTTAATATGAGTTTATGAAAGAAGACTTACAGTGAAACAGGCCCACAATACAGTTATATGTATATGAAAGCGGATAAAGAAAGCATATAACCACTTACTCGGTTGTAGAGCTTCCATGCTGTTTGGTTAGTTGTTCAACAAAGAAATATTGAAAACAACAGTATATTCAAAATTAAAGGAGAAAGTATTTTGAAAAGATGTTGGGGCTTACAGCTCAAGGAGAGGCCCAAGGTTTATCAGTGATTGCACTGTCGTTTTGTACAGAGGGACCTATACAAGTGACTGAGGCCCAAGAAAGGTTTTATGTACAAGGGGATGGGTCTTACACTCTCTCAAGAGGCCCAAGTGTTTAAAGAAAAAGAATGGGGCTTACAACATGAGGGTAGACCCAGATGATTGGTTTTTTTATTGGCGATCGTGCCGAGGTTTTCTTTTAACGCTGGGGTACTTATACAATGTCTGAGGCCCAAAAAGTTTTGGTTAAAAGGAGATTGGGTCTTACACTCTAATAGAGGCCCAAAAGATTTATTTTTGTACAGGTGGTGGGGCTTACAGCTCAAGGAGAGGCCCAGGGTCATTTGTTTGAAAATGGCGATCGCGCCGAGATTTTTGAAAACACGGTGGGTCTTATACAATGCATTGAGGCCCAAAATGGTTTGCTTTTCAAAGGGGGTTGGGTCTTACGCTCTAATAGAGGCCCAAAAGATTTTGAATGGGTCTTATAGCTCGAGGAGAGGCCCAAGGTTTGTTTTTCAACGGCCAATGATCGCGTCGAACTTTTTGAAATACAACGGGACTTATACAATAAGTGAGGCCCAAAAATAGGTTTGTATTTACAAAGTATTGGGTCTTACACTCTATTAGAGGCCCAAGAGTGTTTGAAAAAGTTTGATGAGGGTTGAATTAATCAAAAACCCTAATTTGTTTTCAAAATGTATTTTAATTGAATAATAAATTCAATTAAAATGACCAAAATTGTTTAACATGTGGAAAACAAATTGTGATCTTAGATTAATGTTTCAAAAATCATGTTTTGACCTACAAAATGATTAGAAATCATTAAAATTTGCAAAATCAAGAAGGAAAAAATATTTTAAATGTCAAAAACAATTAAAATATTAATTCTTTGAAAAAATATCAATTATATGAAATAAATAATATTTTTGGGATTTTTTAGTAAAATAAAATATTTTAACATTTTTGTGAATTATTGAAAAAAGAATCAACTCAAAATCATTAAAACTCAGAGAGAAATTAATTTTTGAATCAATTAAATAAAATCACAAAATTCAAATATTCAAATTTTCAAAAAATGGCGCCAAGAACAAGGGCAAGAACACGCGCCATCCTTTGTTTCTGCATATTTACGTTTTCTATCCAATCTCACTGAATACTTGATTATATCATACAATCTACATATCAATCTACTCGTTTTAACCTCACGGTCATGTATATGGTCTTTAATTTCATTTATTTTTAACATGGAATAAGAAATCAAAGAGAAACCTCAAGAACCCTAAGTTCTGCATGATGGTTCAGAAATTCCACACACGATTTAAACAATGCAATTGATTGACGGAAAACATTCCATGCATGATTATGAACATATGGCCAAATTATTGTGCAGCAAAAAATGCATGGATCATAGAGTTAGAAGAGCTCATGCTTACCTCTTGCAGCTGGTGATCGTGTTTTGTGTTAGAGGTGTTACAGCTAGGTTCCAATGATCTAGATAGCTTCCCTAGGTGCCATGGAGTGTGTCTGGATGCTTGGAATGGATTAAAATGATCTGGAACTTGAGATGGTACCCCAACTGCAAATCTGTCAAGAACTTGAGCAACTGGCTGGTGATTTTGTGATTTTGGTGTTCCAGATGTTATGTGAGTGTTTGGATCACTTCTATATGATATTTATGAGGTGTGTGTGTGTGATTGGCTTGATTGGAATTGCTCTCAAACTCAAAACCCAATAGTGACTTGCTTTAGAAGGCAAAATTTGAGTGAAAGAAGAAATTTTGAGGAAAGCATCTGTTTGATGGCTTTGGTGTACTCAAACTAATCACAATTGAGCTCTATTTATAGTACAACAAGTTTGTTTTGCAAGCAATAGTGAATGGCAACTGCAGCAGAGGTTTGGCCAATGGTTGCACTTTGGAATCAAAGTCTCCTCTAGCCATTGACTAGAGGTTAGGGCACAAGGTTGTGGTTCCCTTGGTCTTGGATAAGTCTTAACTGAATTCAGTTGCAAATGGCTCAGTCCATGCCACCTTGGTGTATGCATTGAATGCTCCAGTCCAAAATTGGAGACTTGTCCCTCTTTTAGGTAATTCTAGGTTTGGCATGTTACTTCTTGTTCCGAGGACTTTGGAGGCTTGGTTCAGTGTTTGTCCCCTTTAGATTTAATCCTCAGATGTGTCCAAAGTGATGACAAGGCTTGGAATTATCTGATTTTGCCAAATCGAACAAAAATGCAAAATTCTGCCTAGCCTTGGCAGTTTTCAGCAAGGCATATTTCCATTGTCATATCTCTTGGCCCAAGTGGAATTTGGTGATGTTCTTGGCCATTTTGGAAAGCCCTCATATGATACAACAACTATCTGATCATATTTGGTTTTGATACTTTTTGGATCCAAGTGAAAAATCCCCCTACATTTGGAAAAAAGTGAAGGCAGATTCTGACTTAGTGAAAATTTCACTAAGTGTTGGAAAAAAGTGACATTTTCACTTTTTGTGATTTTGATCATTCCATAACTCAAAATCCATGAGGAATTTGTAGGGAGGTCAGTTTTAAGCTTTTGTAGAGGGTAATGAGATCTATCAATCAAGCTTTGGATGGGGAAAAATGGCTTTGTGGTTTAGGAGTTATGATCCTCCAAAGTTGGTACCCTTGCCACTTTGTTCATAACTTAGAAAATTTTCTAAGTTTTTATGGTTACCCCTTTTACAAGTTATCCCACTTTTCTTGATTTTTCTTGATGAATGATGATTCAAATCATACATTAACATCATTTTAGGGTTAAAAAACCATTTTTTTGAAAAATCTCAAAAAGTCAAAGTTGACTTTTGTGCACAGTTGACTTTTTATCAGATGAATTCTAAACTGTGCGATCCTTTAGGAAATCATGTCCTTGACCTAAATCAAACTTGATGGACATGTTCTATGGGTGTTATAGGGTATATTGAATCATGTCCTAGGGTTTGGGAGTATGTCCTGGTCAAAAGTCAAAACTACAGTTGACTTTTCTCGCGAAACCCTAACTGTGGTACTGATGAAATTGAGACTTGTTGCTCAAGCTTCATGGATCAATCCATTATTACAAATGGATCAATGTGGTATGTTGGAGACCCTCAAATCATGTCTTGAGGTCTTGGCTCATGATTTGTCCCAAAAGTCAACTTAGGGGTGAATTAGGTCAAGAAACCCTAATTCCTGATTTTTGATATATGCATCCCCTGAGGCTAAATTGGCTTGGTGATTGGGTTTATGATGTCCCTTGGAGCATCATAGGTTATGCCTTGAAGCATTGGCTCATGCCCATAGGATAATTTCCATCTGGAGGCCCTGGTCGACCAAAACCCTAATATGGTGACACTGGCGATCTTGAGGCTTGATCCACCTGAAAGGGAGCAGCCTTGTGTTTAATCCTTAAAGTGGGAGTCCTCTTGATCCACTGTAGATATTTGAGAGGCTAGACAAGTTGAATATCATGTCATTTCTTGATTGATCCTTTGTCTAAAAGCTCTGAGAGGGCTGGAAACCCTATATTTGATTGTAGTGGATACTCACCCATCTTTGGAGAAACTGATGATGCATGATGGTTCATCCATATTGTGATGATGATTTGCACAATGATGGGAAATATTAGTGGTCAAAATTTGGGGTATGACAAACCCCAGACCTCTTGTGTATAGGGCGCGCGCCTTACCACTGGGGTGGTGATACATCCGTTGATTGAAACACAACCACAAATATACAAGGCTTGCCTTGTTTTTGGCCTGGCCCAAGGCAAGGCAAGGCAAGATTTAGGTTAGAAACGTGAAGGCCATAAATTTCTCATTTCTCCAAGGATTGGGACAAAATTTAGGTCTATCCTGCCTAGAATTTCACAAGGAATCCAATGGTGGTGGTGTTTTTTTCAGATCATGCTCCTATTGAAAAACCCGATAGTGGTTTTGAAATAGGCCATGATTTACATTTTCTGTGCTATCTCTTGGTACATTTATGAATTATATGATAAATTGGTGCAAACACAACACATATAACATGTATAAGAGATGCATGATCAGTGGACATCAAAGGAAAGCATGATTCAAAGAATTCAAGTTGTGATGCTTACCCCTTTTTGGAGCTTTTGTGCAATCTGCCAAGGGCTTTGTTCTAGAAATGATTTGATGCTTTGGACACCCTCAAATGATCTTTTATAAGCTTTTAGGATGGTTAGAATCAGCTGGAAACCTTAGGAACAAGTTTGAGCTCTTTCTTGCAAAAGGGTCAAAAGTGGCCAAAATAGCAACTCTCTCAAATGGTGTTCCAAATGTGTGGAACCATTTGGGACAGTTCAAGGATGATATTTGGAGTGTGTTTGAGGTTTTATCTGGTTTGGAAAGTGACTGAATCAAGACGTGGCTTGAAAAATGCACAAAATCCCTATTTTGAGGTTTTGAGATCTGACTTTGTGATTTTGGTGTTACAGGTCACTTGTGAAGGTTTGGACAGCTTAGATATGACATATTGGATGTGTTTGGATCATGAGCTATGGTGGAATTGCTCTCTAACTCAAAAAATCATAGTTACCTTGCTAAAGAAGGCATTTTTGCCAAGAGAAAGAGATTTTGAGGAAAGCAAGTGTTCTAGTGCTTTGGTGTGCTCAAACTGAGCACAAATGAGCTCTATTTATAGTAGAGCAAGTTTGTTTTGGCTGCAATAGTGAATGGCAACTGCAAAAGAGGTTTGGCCAATGGTTTCACTTTGGAATCTCAAGTCTCCTCTAGCCATTGACTAGAGGTTAGGGCACAGGCTGCTGGTTCCCTTGGTCTTGGATATGTCTTGACTGAATTCAGTTGGAAATGGCTCAGTCGATGCCACCTTGGTGCATCCATTGAATGCTCTAAAACAAAATTGGAGTCTTGTCCCCTCTTTAGGCATTTCTAGGTTTGGCATGCTAATTTTGGTTCCAAGGACTTAGGAGGCTGATGGATCAGTGTTTGTCCCTCCTTGGCCTCCCCTTGAGGTGTTCAGATGGGCAGACTTGCTTGCCCTTTGCAAATTTTGAGAAAATCGAGCAAAACTCCCAAATATACCTTGTTATGATAGTTGCAGCAAGGCATATTGCCACTGTCATAACTTCTTGCTCAAATTGAGTTTGGTGAAGTTCTTGGCCATTTTGGAAAGCTCTCATATGATACAACATATGTATGATTATAGTTTGTTTTGATACCTTTTGGATCCAAATGAAAAATGCCCCTACATTTGGAAAAAAGTGAAGGCAGATTCTGACTTAGTGAAAATTTCACTAAGTGTTGGAAAAAATGACATTTCATGTTTTCAGCCATTTTGATCATTCCATAACTCAAAATCCATGATGAATTGGAATGAGGTGTAGTTGAAGCTTTTGTAGAGGGCCATGAGAGCTACAAATCCAGCTTTGAATGGGGGAAAATGGCCTTGTGGTTTAGGAGATATGATCCTCCAAAGTTGGTACCTTAGCCACTTTGTTCCATAATTTAGAAAAATTCTAAGTTTTTTTATGGTTACCCCTTTTACAAGTTATCCCACTTTTCTTGATTTTTCTTGATGAATGATGATTCCAATCACACATTAACATCATTTTAGGGTTAAAGAACCATAATTATGAAAAATCTCAAAAAGTCAAAGTTGACTTTTGTGCATAGTTGACTTTTTATCAGATGAATTCCGAACTGTGCGATCCTCTATGAAATCAAGTCCTTGACCTAAATCAAACTTGATGGATTGATTTCATAGGTATTATAGAGTGTATTGAATCATGTCCCAAGGTTTGGGAGCATGCCTGGGTCAAAAGTCAAAGGCACAGTCGACTTTTTTTTCAAAACCCTAATTGTGGTCCTGATGAAATTGAAACTTGTTGCTCAAGCTTCTTGGATCAATCCATTGTTGCAAATGGATCAATGTGGTGTATTTGAGACCCTCAAATCCTCTCTTGAGGTCTTGGCTCATGTTTTGTCCCAAAAGTTAACTTAGGGGTGAATTAGGTCAAGAAGCCCTAATTCCTGATTTTTTTGTGAATGCATCCCCTGAGGTTAAATTGACTTGATGATTAGGTTCATGATGTCCCTTGGAGCATCTTAGGTTATGCTTTGAAGCATTGGCTCATGCTTAGAGGAAGATTTCCATCTGGAGGCCCTGGTCGACCAAAACCCTAATTTGGTGACACTGGCGATCTTGAGGCTTAATCCACTTGGAATGTTGCAGCCTTGTGCATGATCCTTGATGTGGGAGTCCTCTTGATCCATTGTTGATGTCTGAGAGGCTAGACAAGTTGAAGATCATGTCATTCCTTGATTGATCCTTTGTCTAAGAACTCTGAGAGGGCTTGAAACCCTAATTTTGATTGTAGTGGATGCTCACCCATCTTTGGGGAGACTAATGAGGCATAATGATACACCCATATTGTGATGATGATTTTCACAATGATGGGAAATCTTAGTGGTCAAAATTTGGGGTATGACATAGTGTGTTCTTTGTTATTTGTGATCCACTCTTATATCATTCTTGATATTTGAGTTGGACTGTGTTTATTTGTGAGTCATTCATGCATCACTTAGATGCTTGAAGTGGACTAATTTTATTGAGTTGTAATTGTGAATCACTCATGAGTTTTTAAGCAAGAGTTGATTCTGTGTCATTGGAAGTGTGTCTTCTATTGTTCATTATTTTATAACTGTTGTGTGATTGAAAGGAAGTGAGAAGGATCTCCTATCTAGGAGTGTCTTAGATAGAAATAGCACGGGTAGTGATTAGGTGAGAAGACTGTAAACCGGAGGTAGTTTACTTGGGCTTCAAAATACTACTATTATAGTGTATTTCCTTCCTGGCTTGGTATCCCCTAGATGTAGGTGATGTTGCACTGAACTGAGTTAATAATTGACTGTGTTATTTACTTCCAGCCATTCACTTTAAATGCATAAATGTTTGGTTTATGTTATTGTCCTTATCCTAGTGTCGTGACATCTTACTCGATATCTAGTTTTTGATTACCATAATTTTAATTGGCATCAGAGCAGGCACCCTGTTCTATTTAGGGTGAGCTCCATGGAAGATACTTTCTGGTACTATGGAAAAGGAAGGAGAAGGAAATGTTAACAAACCCACTATCTTAGATGGCACCAGCTATGACTATTAGAAGGCACGTATGGTGGATTTCCTAAAATCTATGGATAGCAAAACTTGGAAAGTTATCATAAAGGGTTGGGAACTTCCTATTGTTAAGGATAAAGATAGGAAGGAGACCTTAAAGCCAGAAGAGGATTGGTCAAAGGAATAAGATGAAACTGCTATTGGAAACTCCAAAGCCTTGAATGCCTTATTCAATGGAGTTGACAAAAACATGTTCAGATTAATAAACACTTGTACTGTGGCAAAGATGCTTGAGAGATTCTCAAAACCACTCATGAAGGAACATCTAAGGTGAAGATGTATAGACTTCAGTTGCTCACTACCAAATTTGAAAGTCTGAAGATGATGGATGATGAGAGTATTCATGACTTTCACATGAATGTTCTTGAAATGGCAAATGCTTTTAGTGCCTTGGGAGAAAAGATATTAGAAGAAAAGATTGTTAGGAAGATTCTCAGGTCCTTACCCAAGAGATTTAACATGAAGGTCACAACCATTGAAGAAGCCCAAGACATAAGCAAACTGAGAGTGGATGAACTTATTGGGTCACTTCAAACTTTTGAATTGGCTATTAGTGACATATCTGAAAAGAAGAACAAGAGCGTAGATTTTGTATCCAACACTGAAGATGAAGAGGATCAATGTGACCTGGATACTGATGAAGGAATGTATAATGCTATTATGCTGCTTGGAAGACAATTCAACAAGGTGCTAAAAAGAATGGACAGGAAGTCAAGACCTAATGTCAAGAACACTATATCTGACATTAGCAAGAACTATGATTCTCAAAGGAAAGCAAGGATAGAAGAAAGGTACAATCAAAGCAAAGGCATTCAGTGTCATGAATGTGAAAGATTTGGACACATTAAAGCATAATGTCCTACCTACCTCAAGAAACAATATAAAGGGATGTCTATTTCTTGGTCTGATGATGAAAGTCAACCTGAGGATGAATCTGCTAAACATGTAACTGCTTTAAATGGAAGGTAGGCTTCTGATGAAGACTCATATGATGAAGAAATTTCATATAAGGAACTGGTTGCCTCTTACAAAGAACTATGCATCAAAAGTGAAGAGATCTGTCAACTGGGAGAAACGCAGAAGGAAATTATATCTCAACTGCAGGCTGAAAAGGAAGAATGATTATCTAAGATCTTTGGGCTACATAATGAAGTAACTTTGTTGACCTCAAGACTTGAAAGCATGGCCAAGTTAATGAGGATGTTAAACAATGGATCTAATGTGTTGGTTGAGATACTTCAAGTTGGAGAAAGAAGAAGAATATTTACTGGTATATGGTTTGATTATCAATCCTTAAATAGTCAAAGAAAAACCCATGTGACAAAATTTGTTCCTCCTAGAAGGAAGGCTGAGCCAATGATGTCTAATCAAATATCTCAACATCATTCCAGACATCAGGATACTCAAACTGGAGGCAAGCTCTCGCATTGGAGATGTCATTACTGTGGTGAAATTGGTCATACAAAGCCTTTATGTTTCAAACTATATGGTTATCTAAAAGGGCCAACAAAGCCTAAGGTTAATCAAGTAGTGGTTAAAACTAGAAAGGAATGGATACCCAAGGAAGTCACTACTTGCCTTATTGCTCATACTTCTCTCAGAGCTTCAGCTAGACAAGACTGGTATTTTGACAGTGGCTCTTCAAGACATATGAATGGAGTAAAGAAGTTCCTGGTGGACATTAAGTCTTATTCCACCAGTTATGTCACTTTTGGTGATGGTGCAAAAGGTGAAATTAAAGGAGTTGGAAGACTAGCCTATACAGGATTCCCTAGTCTTGATAATGTTCTTCTTGTAAAAGGTTTGACTACTAATTTGATAAGCATAAGTCAATTATGTGATCAAGGTCTGAAAGTTGATTTCACTGAGGTTGAATGTTTGGTCACTAATGAGAATAATGAAGTACTTATGAGGGGAGTCAGGTCTAAGGATAATTGTTACTTATAGAGACCTCAATCAGCAAATTGTGCCTCCACATGTATGTTATCCGAGGAGGATGAAGTTCAGTTATGGCCCCAAAAACTTGGTCATCTGCATCTAAAAGGGATGAAGAAGATTGTGGCTACAAAAGCTATCAGAGGCATTCCTAAGCTCAAAATTAAGGAAGGAAGAATTTGTGGTGAGTGTCAAATTGGAAAGCAGACCAAGATGTCACACCCGAAGATCCAACATCTGACTACTTCAAAAGTTCTAAAACTTCTTCATATGAATTTAGTGGGGCCTATACAAGTTGAAAGCCTTGGTGGGAAGAGGTATGCTTATGTTGTTGTTGATAATTTTTCAAGATTCACTTGGGTGAACTTCATCAAAGAAAAATCAGATGTTTTTGATGTTTTTCAAGAGTAATGTCAAAGACTACAAAGAGATAAGGAAAGTAGAATTGTCAGGATTAGAAGTGACCATGGAAAGGAGTTTGAAAATAGAAAATTTGCTGATTTTTGCTCGTCTGAAGGTATTAGTCATGAATTTTTTTCTCCCATTACTCCTCAGCAAAATTGAGTGGTTGAGCGCTAAAACAGGACTCTGCAAGAATCAACTAGAGTCATGCTTCATGCTAAGCATCTACCATATCATTTTTGGGCAGAAGCAATGAATACTACATGCTATATTCACAAAAGGGTTACCTTGAGAACTGGAACTTCAGCTACACTCTATGAGTTGTGGAAAGTAAGGAAGCCTACTGCCAAATACTTTCATGTTTTTGGAAGTAAATGCTACATTTTGGCTGATCGTGAACAAAGAAGAAAGATGGATCCCAAAAGTGATGAAGGAATATTTTTGGGTTACTGTACAAATAGCAGAGCCTATAGAGTCTTCAATACCAGAAACAAGGTCATGATGGAATCTATTAATGTTGTAATTGATTATTCAACCATAGAGAAGAATACAGATGTCGAAGACGATGTTGAAACATGATCTCAGTTGAATGATACTTCAGAAAATATGGTTGATCCTGAGACCAACAATGAAGCTGCAACTATTGAGGATGATGACAATCAAGCCAACAAGGGTCCCTCTATCAGAATTCAGAAAGATCATCTTAAGAAACTCATCATTGGAAATCCTAATGAAGGGATTATCACTAGATCAAGGGATATGGTATCTAACTCTTGTTTTGTTTCTAAGATTGAACCCAAGAATGTGAAGGAGGCTTTAACTGAAGAATTTTGGATCAATGCCATGTAAGATGAATTAGATCAGTTAAAGAGGGATGAAGTGTGGGACTTAGTTCCTAGGCCTGAAGGAACAAATGCCATTGGTAATGGAGTTGTCACCAGAAATAAGGTCAGACTTATGGCTCAAGGATACACTCAAATTGAAGGAGTAGATGTTGATGAGACTTTTTCTCCAGTTGCTAGACTTGAATCCATAAGACTATTGCTAGGAGTGGCATGTTTACTAAAGTTAAATCTGTTTTAGGTGGATGTGAAAAGTGCCTTTTTGAATGGGTACCTACAAGAGGGGGTATATGTTGAACAGCCAAAGGGTTCTATTGATCCTACTTTTTCCAGATCATGCGTTCAAACTGAAGCAAGCTCTCTATGGGCTTGGTATGAAAGGCTGACAAAATTTCTTGCCAATAATGGGTACAGGAAAGGAGGAATAGACAAGACCTTATTTGTTAAAGAACTGGATGGGAAACTCTTGATTGCTCAGATATATGTTGATGACATTATTTTTGGAGGGATGTCAAACCAGATGGTCCAACATTTTTTCAAGCAAATATAATCTGAAATTGAGATGAGTCTTGTAGGTGAATTAACCTATTTTCTTGGACTCCAAGTATGACAGATGGATGATTCTATATTCATCTCTCAAAGTAAGTATGCCAAGAACATAGTGAAGGAGTTTGGAATGGAGAATGCTAGTCACAAGAGGACACCTGCTGCAACTTACTTGAAGCTCTCTAAAGATAAAAATGTTGTTGATGTAGATCAAAGTTTGTATAGAAGTATGATTGGTAGTCTACTATATCTTACAGCTAGCAGACCAGACATCACATTTATTGTAGGAGTTTCTGCAAGATATCAGTTTGAGCCTAAAATGAGTCACATTACTCAAGTAAAGAGGATCTTAAAATACATCAATGGTACTAGTGATTATGGAATGTTTTATTCTCATAGTTCAAATTCCATGCTTGTCGGGTATTGTGATGCAGACTGGGCAGGAAGTGCTAATGATAGAAAAATTACTTTTGGAGGATGTTTCTTCTTGGGAAACAATCTTATTTCTTGGTTCGGTAAGAAGCAAAATTGTGTCTTTGTCTACAGTTGAGGCTGAGTATATTGCTCCAGGAAGCGATTGCTCTCAATTGATTTAGATGAAGCATATTTTTAAAGAATATAATATCAAACAAGATGTTATGACATTATACTGTGACAACTTGAGTGCTATCAACATTTCTAAAAATCCCGTTCAACATAGCAGGACAAAGCATATTGACATTCGTCATCATTTTATTAGGGATTTAGTTGAAGATAAAGTTGTTGCTCTTGAACATGTGGCCACTGAGAAGCAACTGGATGATATTTTCACCAAAGCTTTGGATGAAAATTAGTTTGAGAAGTTAAGGGGTGAATTGAGAATTTTCATTTTTGAGGAATTATAGCAATTAGTTTTGATGCTAAAGGAGATAAGGAAAAGGAAGATGTTGCTACTGGAGTTGTCTAATTTATGTCTTTGTTTGTTGTTGTCTAATTTATGGATAAAAAGGGGGAGTAATGGTTGCTGGTATGGTAGTAGTATGTGTTTTTGTGTTGCTGCTTTAATATGCAGTAGTGCTCTTTGTTTAAGGGGAGAACAACTAAGGAGGGGCATAAGCATGATCTGCATGATTTGTGTTGCTGGGATGTCGAACCACATGTTATGACATCAAGCATTGTCTGGGAGAATTTATTTTTCTCTGCATATTTTTTTTTGGTGATTATCTTGAGGGGAAGCTATGTGACAGGGGGGAGTAGGATCTAATTTGCTGATCTTGCCCTTAAGGGTGAGTGTGTATGTTGTGATTGTGATTGTAGCTGTAATGTCAGACAGAATGTCATGACATTGTATTTCAGATTTTTTTGGGGAGTATCTTGGTGTGTGAGAAGTAACTGTCTCTCTGTGTGTCCTTTTTGTGAGATTGAGTATTTTTCTTAGTGTTGATGCGTGTGCCTCTGATGTGTTCTGGTGTTATGCCAAGTTTGTGTTTTTTTTCTTGTAATTGTTGCTGTTGTTTTTTTTCCAAGGTTGTTTTAGCCAAAATTTCCCAAAGGGGGAGATTATTAGTTCTATGTTTTTGGGATTGGCAGCAATTTTGTGAAAACAAGTATCACAACAAAATGTTGAGCAAGATGTCTTGACATGTTGGTCAGACATCGTTGCAGAGATGTCAAGTATGATGTCTTGACATGTTATACCAGGTTTTAGGGTTTTGCTTCTTGGAAGATATTTTTTTTAAATGTGAGATTCTTTATGGTTTTAGTTCACATCCTGTCGCAGTCCAAGGAAGGTTATTTTAGGAACATTGGTTTTATACCAGAAGTGCATTTGTTTCATAAAAATGGACTTGAAGACTTTCTAGGAAACATTATATTTTGTTCCTATTTTTGTGCAGAATATTTGCATCTGGTTTTTTGGATATGCATTTTATTTAGATGAAGAGCCCAAAGTCCGTGCTTATCCAAAGATATATAAAGGATGATTCTAAACCTAATTGGGAATTGAAGTTGTGTTTGTGAATGAAGTTTTTAGGGTTTACTGTGTTCTTTGTTATTTGAGATCCACTATTATATCATCCTTGATATCTGAGTTGGACCGTGTTTATTTGCGAGCCATTCATGCATCACTTAGATGCTTGAAGTGGACTGATTTTATTGAGTTGCAATTGTGAATCACTCATGAGCTTTTAAGCAAGAGTGGATTTTATGTCATTGGAAGCGTGTCTTCTATTGTTCATTGTTTTTATCACTATTGTGTGATTGAAGGGATGTGAGAAGGGTATTATATCTAGGAGTGTCTTGGATAGAAATAGCACGGGTAGTGATTAGGTGAAAATATTGTAAACCGGAGGTATTCTACTTGGGCTTCAAACTAATACTATTATAGTGGATCTCCTTCCTGACTTGGTAGCCCCCAGATGTAGGTGATGTTGCACCGAATTGGGTTAACAATTGACTATGTTATTTACTTCCAACCATTCAGTTTAACTGCATAATTGTTTGGTTTGTGTTATTGTCCTGATCCCACTGTCGTGACATCTTACTCGACATCTGGTGTCTGATTAGCAGAATTTCAATGAGATAAATATTGTTCATGCAAATGAGGATATAATCGCTATGATGAGTGAAGTAATGGCAATCAAAGGCAGAGTGCAAGGATGGTGGTATGACACATGTGCTACAATGCATGTCTCTTATGACACGGCTGCTTTTAAAACATATTTTGAGGCAAATGATGGACAGAAAGTACAAATGGGAAATGAAGTATGATCTAAAGTTGTTGGAACCGGATCCGTCGAACTCAACTTCACTTCCGGAAAGAAAGTCACTCTTGTTAATGTGCTTCATGTCCCCGACATGAATATGAATCTTGTTATTGGGGATTTGTTGGGTAAACGGGGAATTAAATCTGTATATGAATCGGACAAGCGTATATTGACTCGTAATGGTGTATTTGTAGGAAAAGGATATTCTGCTGAGGGAATGATCAAACCATGTACTACCGACAATATTATTAATGAAATTTCTAATTCCGCTTACATGCTTGAGCCCGTTTCTTTATGGCATAATAGGTTAGCACATACTGATATTAGTTCTAGGAGGAGTCTAATTAAATCTGATTTGATCTCATGTAATATAAATGATTTCAAAAAATGTAAATTATGTGTTAAATAAAAAATGATTAATAAATCTTTCAAAAGTGTTGAAAGAAATACAAATCTCCTTGATCTTGTACATTCAGATTTATGTGAATTTAATGGCATGTTAACCCGTGGGGAAAATAGATATTTTATTACATTCATCGATGATTCCTCAAGATTCACATATGTATATCTTTTAAGGCATAAAGATGATGCTTTTAATGCCTTTAAAATTTACAAAGCAGAAGTGAAAAATTAATCAAATAAAAGTATCAAAGTCCTTAGGAGTGATAGGGGCGGTGAATACTTTTCTAAAAAATTTGATACGTTTTGTGAAGAACATGGCATTATACATGAATGCTCTGCACCTCTCACACTAAAACAAAATGGTGTAGCCGAAAGAAAGAATTGAACATATCAAGAGATGATGAATGTCATATTTAATACATTCCAATTTGGCATTGAATTTGTGGGGTGAGGCCTTTCTAACCGCTTGCCACATAATTAACAAAATTCCTTTGAAGAAAACTGATATTTCCACATATGAGTTATGGAAAGCCAGATCACCAAATATCAGTTATTTTAGAGCGTGGGGGTGTGTGGCCTACTATAAAAACATGGATCCTAAGAGAACTAAATTGGGTCATCGAGGGATAAAATGTGTCTTTATAGGATATGGACCAAATAGTAAAACATATAGACTTTTAAACTTAGACTCTAATGTAATTGTTGAATCCTGGGATGTAGAATTCGTTGAAAACCTTATTACTAAGGATGAAGAATCTGAGTCTCTCACAAACAAAGAATCTCGTGAGAAAGATTCTTCTCGGAGTATCGAGATACAACCCAAAATTACTTCTCGGATCATTGAAACACAACTCGAGCCTAGGATAAGCAAGAGAGTTCGAAAAAAAGAATCTAGGACCAAACGAGATATATTATGAACTTATTTCCTTTCATCTAGTTGAAGAAAACCGTGAGAATTATGTTCAGAATATTCCTATTATTATTCAAGTAGAAGATGATCCTAAAACTTACAAGGAAGTAGTGGCTTCAAGGGACTCTTCCTTTTTGAAGGAGGCTATCCAAGATGAAATTGATTCAAACACGTCAAATCACACTTGGGAACTTGTTGACTTACCAAAGGGATCAAGACACATTGGATGCAAGTGGGTGTTTAAAAAGAAGTATCATAGTGACGGTACATTAAACACATATAAGGCAAGATTAGTAGCAAAGAGATTTAGACAAAAATAGGGTGTAGATTACTTTGACACATGCCCCAGTGGCAAGAATAACAATTAGAGTATTGTTCGCCTTAGCCTCTTTGAATGGCCTTATAGTTCATCAAATGGATACTAAAACAACATTCTTAAATGGAGATCTCGATGAGGAAATCTATATGGAACAACCAGAAGGCTACATGCTTCCTGGAAACGAACAAAAGGTGTGTAAGCTTGTCAAATTCCTATATGGACTAAAACAATCACCAAAATAATGGCATCGAAAATTTGAATATGTCATACTTTCAAATGGATTTACTCCCAATTCTTGTGACAAATGTTTATACACAAAAGTACGAAAAAATATTGTAATATTCCTTTGTTTATACGTTAATGACATGTTGATAATTAGCAACAACGTGAATAAAATTTTAGAAACAAAAAGGTTTCTAACTTCAACATTCAAGATGAAAGATCTTGGATTAGTTGACACGATTTTAGGGATCAAAGTAAGGAGAAATAGTGGGGGTTACGAGCTTAGTCAAACACATTATATTAAAAAATGCTTCATAAGTTCAAAAACCTAAACTTTAAGGAAGTAACCACTCCATTTGATCATGTTGTCAAACTTCAAAAGAACAATGGAAGAGCGGTGACTCAATTGGAGTATGCAAGTGCAATAGGGTGTCTTATGTACTTAATGCAATGTACCAGACCTGACATATCATTTGCAGTTAGTAAAATGAGTAGATTTATTAGTAATCCAAATAAAGAACATTGGAAGGCATTCACAAGGATTTTCGGCTATCTACAAAAGACCAAAAATCTTGGCCTTCACTATGGCAGGTTTCCTGCCATACTAGAAGGATATACTGATGTAAGTTGGATATCCAATGTTAGAGATCATAAATTCACAATTGTGTGGATATTTACACTAGCTGGAGGAGCAATTTTTTGGAAGAGCAAGAAACAAACATGCATTACTCTTTCAACCATGGAATCAGAGTTTGTGGCTCTTACTTCCGCTGGTCAAGAAGCAGAATGGTTTAGGGACCTTCTATTAGAATTTCCATTGACAAAAGACAATGTTTCAAAGGTATTGATACACTGTGATAGCCAAGCCACTTTGGCTAGAGCATTCAGCGAAATGTATAACGGAAAGTCTAAACACATAGGACTTAGACATTCCTTTGTGAGAAAATTGATTAAAGATGGAATCATTTCACTCACCTATATATGAACGAGCTATAATTTGGCTGATCCATTTACTAAGCTACTGGCCAGAGACTTAGTAAAAATAACCTCGAGGGGCATGGGGTTGAATCTCCTTGAGTAAGAGTACCGACAACGACGACAACCCAATCTTACGTTAACAAAACATTTACCTCAAGATTCAATGGATAGCAACTAGTTGTTGATTTAGATGTTTGTCGAACATTTCGTGATAATGTTGACCTTTAAAATGAGGGTTGAATTTTTATTTAAACTCTTAATGAAGTTCAATACCGAGGGGTCGCTCCCGAAAGATTCGCATCCAACGGTACAAACGCGAGAGTGGCGCAGAAGACACAAAGTCGCCAGCAATGTGTATTTATCCCGAGAGAGGGAAACACTGCATAAACCTGAAGAGAAAGGGGGAAAGACATGGTCATCACAACCATAGTCCGGGTTCGGGAGTCGGTTATGCGAGGGGAAGGTGTTAGCACCCCGCGCATCCATCGTACTCGATGGGATCCACGCTTGTTGTCTAAACGGAGGGTGAGCTGTCCTACTATCTATGGCTGAACAAAAGAAAACGGGGATGGGGATGACTAAGACAGACTCGGTAGGACATATTCGATGCCCTAGGTCTACGTACTCCCTCAGTGCAATGGGAAAGTCAGAGTCAACGTAGTTCGGACGGGAACTGTGGGGGAAGGTTGCTCGCCAAGACAATCGCTGTCTTGTGCCTACATATCCTCAATCGAACGAGAGAGAGAGGAATCAAAGCTAATGTAGTTCGTGGGTATGACCACGAATGGGTGAGTGTTTTTTATGAGCGACGTTAGATTCGCGTCCAGCAGTTAGGGTCAATGCCTGTTTGCGACTCAGACGGAAGGTAACGTGCTCTTTTCTGAAAATGGTCTGGAACCAAACAATCCCGAAGGATAAAAAGATTTGAATTTGTTTTTGTGTTTTTTAGATAGAAGTGTTTTCTTTTAAGTTAGTTCATAACTTGCATTGCCCCAAAGTCTAGGGCACAGGGACGAATACTTAACGAATCGTCCCAAGACAGGACGCTCGCTAAGCACTCTAGAAAGATGAGAGGAAGCCCCTCATTTCTCATTCCCCACGCTTAAGGCTCGTGCGCAATACACTTTATCTTTATTAAGTGTTTTCAAGAAGTTTTGAGATGAGAAGAGAGAAGACCCAAAGGAAACTCCAAAGGGAAGTTAAGAGTCCTAATGTTATCATGCATGGGTAACCTATGGTTAGTGAGGCTTAGGAGAGACGACTACCTAAAACCTAATGCTAATCCTACTCCAAGCTTAATCAAAAATTAATTTGGACTAGGTAGCTCTACGGGGAGAGAATCCAACACTTAAACAAGTCTTGAGATTCATGGGAGGAAGTGAGTGAAAGAGAAGGTACAGCACCTACAACAGCACACTTGCACCAAACAGCAGTAAAATCAAACACAAACACCAATCAGCATTTCACAGCACACAATCCAGCATGAAAACAGGGGTAAAAAGCCACAAACAGCATGTGTATACATGGACAGCACATATGACAGCACTTTATGCAAAACTCGGATGTGAAATCAGGACAGCATGTACCATATTTGAATATGATTCAATCAAGGTTGAGCAAACGTGCATCAAACAACATACATCGTTCAATTAATCATGATCATAAACAAACCACATACCATGTTGAATAACCTTGCAAGCATTATGGAAGAATGCAACATATAGCATGTGATCAAATGAAACAAGTATGCACATCATGAAATTGGATACAAGTAAGTATACACAATCATCATCAATCCAGCAGCAATGCACAATGAACATGATCAACAAGTGAGTATGCATATATGTTCATAGCATCAAGAAATCAAAGAGACAAGCATGCGCATTTATCGAATGAAAGCCAAAAGTCGCGTGTCGGAAAATCATGTTCATATAGTGGTGTGTGTTGAAATAGCTCAAGAACAATCCACCAATCATCAATGCATTAATCCATGAAGTTTAAGTATGTTATGGAAGTCAAACAAGCAAGAAAATGCACAAAAATACCATTCTGCTTCAGTGGTAACCGGTTACAGCATAACTGATAACCGGTTACACAGTTCAAAAATGCACAAACACGCTGAAAAATACACAGTGTAACCGGTTAGCAGATATGCTGTAACCGGTTACACAGCAGCAGAATTCAAAAATAAGTGGTCAGAATCACTTTTCAGCAGCTTATCACTTATGCAATCATATCCAATGATCATGTAATCAACAATGCACGAGAATTCACATCAAATATCAGTAATCAAATAATCATTTCATCAATCAAACAACAAGATCATAAACCAAATCAAGCAAATGGATCAAATCACATCACAAACCAAAGATCTACAATGTATAAGTTAAACTTAAGCTAAATCAAGCATAGATCTAAGGAAAACCAACCTACAAGGCTGAGAATTGCCTTGGTGATTGTTGAGCACGAAAATTGGTGAATCCAAGCAAGAAAACCAAAGATCTATGTGATGAACTTCAAGATCCAAGCAAGAACAACCAAGATCTAAGCTAAAACAACTCAAATAATGAAAAGCTGCTCCAAAAGTGATTCCACACTCCAAAACAGTAGCAAATCCAAGATTCTTTCAAGAATTGATGAATGGATGGTGGTTTAGTTTCAAGATCAACAAATTCCAAGGTGAAATTTGATGAACTTTGATGATGAAACTTTGAGTGAGGGTTTTGGGAAATGAGAGAAAAAGTTTGAGAAAATTGGAGAGAGATGTGTAGAAAATTCAAAAAATGGATCAAAGTTGTGTGAGGTTTGAAATGAATGAGCTTAAATAGAAGCTAGGTTAGGAATTCAAATGTGGTTTGGAGTGAGGTTTATTGGGTGGAAACTGGGGTGAAAAGTGGATTAGGAAAGGAAATGAGGAATTAGAGTGGAAAATGTTGGAAGGAATTTGAATTTTGAGTGGAAAATGATGAAAATATCAATTCTAGATCCTTCCCCCACGTGCACATGCCAAGCACATGATCACCAATGATGCAATCTGAATTTTTTAAAATTTTGCCCAGAGTAACCGGTTACAGCATAACTGATAATCGGTTACTCAGTTCAAAAAATGAAAAAAATGCACAAAAAACCAAAGGGTAACCGGTTATCAGATACGCTGTAACCGATTACACAGTGCAAATTTTGAATTTTGGCGCCTTTTGGAGAGAAACTTGGAAAAGTGACCTCTGATAGCTGTTCTGAACTCATTAAGCCTCTGAACCCCAAAACTTGGCATTGCTACCGAGTATCACTGAAACAAACTTGAAATATGCTATGAATTCCGTTTTGTGCTCGGAATACTGCTGAAAATAATCGTCTGGTTCCGAATTGCTGATCAAAAAATAACCGCCAGAACCTCTGATTGTAAAAAATGTCTAATGAGCAAAATAAATGCTCAAAAAGACTTTGAAAGCTATCTGCTAGGCTCTGAACATCATTGAAAATAATACCGAAAATGATGACACCACGAGTTGTTGAAGGATACCTCGATCCCATGCTCAAAAGAACTATGCAAATGCAGAAATGCTAATGTAAGAAATGCAAAGAAACAAGAGCCAGTTAACCTCAAAGCAAAAGAGCAAATTTTGGGGTGTTACAGCTGCCCCTATTCAATCGACTTGAACCTGAAGGGATGATAGCAACGGCTTTCAGACATTCAAGGTAGAAGGTGATTGAATACAAAAAGAACCCGGAAATTTGCAACCTGGTGGTAATGAAAATGAAAACGAATACGCCCGAAAGCGGACTCGAAAAGGATAGACGAGTACGACCGAAAGCAGACTCAAAAAAGATGAACGAGTGCGACCGAAAGCGGACTTGAAAAGAAAGACTGACCGAAAACGCTCTTCCAACAACAAACGAGTACGACCGAAAGCGAACTCGAAAAGAAAGACTGGCCGAAAACGCTCTTCCAACAACAAACGAGTACGACCGAAAGCGAACTCGAAAAGAAAGACCGGCCGAAAATGCTCTTCCAATAACAAACGAGTACGACCGAAAGCGGACTCGAAGAGAATAAACGAGTATGACCGAAAGTGGACTCAGTGGGGATACAAAGGCAAACGAGTATGACCGAAAGTGGACTCGAAAAGAAAGACCGGCCGAAAATGCTCTTCCAACAAAAAACGAGTATGACCGAAAGCGAACTCGAAAAGAAAGACCGGCCGAAAACGCTCTTCCAACAACAAACGAGTACGACCGAAAGCGAACTCGAAAAGAAAGACCGGCCAAAAACGCTCTTCCAACAACAAACGAGTACGACCGAAAGCGGAATTGAAGAGAACAAACGAGTACGACCGAAAGTGGACTCAGTGGGGATACAAAGGCAAATGAGCACGACCAAAAGCGGACTCGAAAAGAAAGACCGGCCGAAGAAGGAATTTCAAACAGCAAACGAGTATGACCGAAAGCGAACTCGAAAAGAAAGACTGACCGAAAGCGGAATTTCAAAGAGAGAACAAACCACATGGGATACTTCTACTGGGGATGATGAAATAACAAAGAGTGCGAGGACGGCCGAAGACGAACTCGAAAAGAAAGACCGGCCGAAAACGGACTTTCAACAACAAACGAGTACGACCGAAAGCGAACTCGAAAAGAAAGACCCAGCCGAAGATGGACTTTCCAACCCAAGATAAGTAGAAACAACGGATCTACAGAGATAACTCCGATGGGGAATAGAGAAATCTAAACAGACACTCTGCGGGGGAATGTAGGAAGGACCAACAAGAAAGACGAATCCACTGGTTGCGGTGTGGTGTTAACCAACATCTTCTGAATCATGTCACTTTCTGCTAGGGAAAGGAACTAGTAAGGAAATCAAACCTGGCTTATGCTTTGAATGCATATGTTTGAATTTTGCCGTAATGCTCCATACAAAATGGAAATACTACGCGTTTGGGAGGATGCCATGCAAGAATGCTTATGCAATGCAAAAGAGGTGCCTCAGCAAAATAAATGCTGAAGACGAAGGCAAACTCCACCGGGGACGACAACATAAGTTATCCCCCGAAATAAGAGACCCTGCTGAGAAAGACTTCACTCTGCTGAGGAAGACATTGATCACAAATTATGCTGGATATGGATGAATCCCCGAGAGAATACCCACTCTGTTGGGGAATATCAAGATCAACAACTCTGCTGGAGATGGACGAAACTCCGAGAGAATACCCACTCAGCTGGGGAAGGAGATGAATACTGAAGATGGAAACTCCTCCGCCGGGGATCACCAAATACTTCAGAACTTGGATTTGACGCCTGCCAAAAACGATTGGTCCTAAGACCTGCTGGGGACACCAATCACCACCAAACTCTGCTTGGGAATATGAGCACCTTTAAACTCTTCTTGGGGAGACACGTCAATAATTTTGGACCTGCTTGGGAGGTGCTTTTACCTTTACCCTGTCAGGGAATATTGGCCATGATCAGCAAACCTGCTTGGGGAACAGTAGCTATTGACATCTAACTTGCTAGCGGATAACATCGAGCTTACCCATCCGGAGGGGATTAACTCATACTGTGGCTGGTGAGAAAAGCATCTCCTGACTGGCTGAGAAGAATGGGTGTTCAGAACCTGTGGGGAAAATAACTCCTTTGTCCCAAGAAGATATTCTGTAAGTCTCTTGCTGAGGAGGATGGACTTTCCAATGTCGAGGGGAGTAGCTCTACTGGGGAGAAAAGTCAACGAAACCTGCCAAGGGATATCATTGAGCTTGATCTGCTGTTGGGGATTAGAGCATGCCGTTGTTGACGAAAATACACTTCCTGACCTGCTGAGGAAAGGGAGTACCCGACTCTGTGGGGAAAATAAAGTCTTTTCAAAGACATCCAACACATCTCCTGCTGGAGATACAACAATATCCACCTTGGAGCAATCCACTTCTGACTGCTTGCTGGGGAATAATCAACCAACCATGACTTCGGCTAGGGAACACAATCCTCTGTACTCTTGCTGGAGAGAATAAGTTCTACTGAGGATGACGACCTTCCAGTGTTGGGGGAGTAACGCTACTGGGGAAAACAAACTTGTTACCCAGCCTGCTCTGTCTCTATGGTCATAAATGGCTCTTTGAACTCTCCACTTGCCCCAGACCACCAGGCCCAAAGGAAGAAATCATCTCAAGAGGATTTTATAGGAGACTGGGCATTCACACTGCCCCAGGGTCTTCAAACTCTTGGAGAGATTTATCAGATCTCGACGCAACTGCCCCAGACTTCATAACCCATGAAGTAAATTACCTCGAAAGGATTTGTAATGGCTTGAAAACACTCTGCCCCGGTGTTTTGAACCTTGAAGAGGTGCTTTCGATTAACCGTCTTTAGGAGTGGACAACTTCTCCCGCTCCAAAGGTGACCTGCCCCAAGTCTTGAAGAAACTTTGCCCCTGACTGATCTTACAGAGATTTGTCAAATCGACGTGATTGCCTCTGTTTGGCCGCTTTAGGGAGAATTTTCACTGTGACTGCTTCAGATTGGCTGCATCTTATTACCATTTATCGGGAACTTCTAGGCTGCGCATAGTCTCTTAGCCACATACCCCTTGACATGACTGTCCTTGGGAGTCTTCACCATCTCAACTTGGCGTGATCGAGCTTCTCAACTGATGTTCATCATGTAAGCTTCTTTGATGTCAAACACATGCAAGCAGAAAATGTTTATTATGAGAATGACAATTCTAATGCAACACTCGTGTTATCCTGAAGTTTTATTGAAAATGTGTCGCCAAGCCTCGTGAACGAATCACTAGCTGGGATGCGACATTGATTTTTGAATAGAAAACAATACGCACATGCAATACTAACAAAAATCTTATTAGCACAACTCATAGGAGTCAGGAACACTATCTCGCCGAAGTACACCTTCAGACTAACCCTACTTCAATTAGGACTTTTGAGGGTTGTATCGTGGCCTGGTTCGCAGTTTTGAGAAAAAGGAAAGATTTAAGGCTCAAAGTTTATCGGTGCCCACCCATTCTCCATGACGTTCTCCAGTCCTAAGTTCAGCTAATTCGGCACAAGCGCTCATTCTCAAAAGGTTTTATGATCCTTAAAGAACCCATGTAATTGATGGTTCGAGACCCGACGAGGTTTTGGAGCAACAGTCACCCCTTTTGTCTTTTGGTGTCTGTAGTCACATGACTTTGTTCTTTGCTCGAGGATTTTTCCTTTTTGTAATCCTTTTTGCTTTTCGCTTTTCCATTCTTTTGATTTCCCTGATTTTTGCCTGGACTGATTTTTTTTTTTTTCGACTTTGAAGTCCAGCGGGATGCCCTAACTTTTGCCTAAGTCGCTTGTTTTCAAGTTTTTCGACTTAGCAGGCTTTTTCTTTTTCTTTTTTTTTTTCTTCTTTTTTTTTTTGAACAAGTCATGTGACACCGTTTTGCCTGACTTGTTTGAAAGGGCTGTGACTGTTTCACTCTTCGGTTGGTGAGGAGTAACCATTGTGGTTCTACACCTCTTAACCTCTTGATAGTGGAATGGAATGTAATGGATCCTCAGATGTACACTCCTTCTGAAATTTGAACGCCTGGTCAAACTAACTGACGCCTACCCTGCCCCAGGTTAAGATTGAGGTTTTTTTCGTTTTTAGAAAGAAACTCCTACTTCAAGGCTCAAAGGGGTTAACGAGGGTCTATCTCCCTTATTTCTCCAGTGTTTAGGGATTTGAAACAATGCATATACATCCTCAACAAGGTTTCATCCAAAAGCACACAACCAAAGATTTTGCGTTTTTGCTTCGTCGTCCTTCCTCAAAGAGTTTAAGCAAGAAAGTTGGTATTGCAGTGCACATATAAACATGACATGAGTGCATAAAAGTAAAATACTTCAAGAATAACACATCATTGCCTAAAAATCAACATTCAAACACAAACAAGTTTTTACATGCAGACAAATGTTTAAACAAACAAATGAAAGCTACATATGAAAAAGCGATAAAGGAAGCTGATGATTGCCATTGTTGAGGAGACTTAACTCCATCTGGACTTATTGCTTCTGGTGATGCTCTTGTAATCTGGTGCTTACTCTGACAAAGAAGCTTCAATCCAAAGGGGTACCATCTGGCGTGATGACCTTTGAGTTGATCAAATCTTGCACCTTGTGTTGGAACGCAATACAGTCGTCAATTGTGTGCCCAAATGTTCCCGAATGGAAATCACAGCTAGCATTCATGTCAAAGTCCGGAGGAATAGGGTATGGCACTGGCATGGCATTCCTCTTGAGTAAGCAAGCAAGCAACTGACTATAAGGAATAGGAATAGGATCAAATATCCTCTTAGGCTTTCTTGGTCTCGGTTACCCCTGCTGCTGATAATTCTGTTGTCAATGCTGATTTGGATGCCTCACCTGCGCTTGCACTTTCCTTTCCACATTTGGCTGAGGCACAAACAAAGGTTGCTGACGTAGAGCTTCTGCAGCAAAAGGTTGTGGAGAAAGTCTGTGACATGAGGTGGATCCTGCAAAGAGGGGAGGAGTCTTCACTTCTTATGAGAACTTGATTGCCCCTGAATCAATGAGTTCTTGGACCTTATGCTTGAACCTTGTACAATTCTCAACATTGTGACCAGGTGCCCCATAATGGAAGTCACACCTAGCATTCACATTAGGTCCCAGAGGAAGCTTTGTGGAAAAAGGTCCCAAACTAACACATTCAACCAGTTTGAGCTCGAGCAAATAAGAAAGCAACTGCGCATACGGCATTGGAATGGGATCAAACTTCCTCTTAGGCCCCTCTGACTTAGGATCCTCTTGAGGAGCAGGAAATGATTGCTGACGAGAAAGCTCTGAAACTTCAGTTTGTGAAAGAGATTTATGAGCAATCCACGATCTAGATCCAATCCCAAAGAGATGGGAGGAGTAAGGATTTCTGTTGCGGATGCGAGCACAGGATCGTTTTCCTTCTTCAACACCTTATTCAAGATTTCCATGACCAGGCCTATCTGAGTCTTCATCTGATTGACTTCCTCTCTTAACAATTTCTGTTCTTGGGACATGGCCAGCATATCTTCCCCAAATTGCCTCATCTGAATCTTCATTTCAGTCACCTCTGCACGGAGTTGTTCCATGGCTATCCTCTAGTTATCATAGGCTGAGTAGAATACCGATGAATACGTTGGTCGACAATCCTGTCTGAAGAAAGGAAAACATAAGAAGACCAGAGATAAACCTGTTATGCAAAAATGATTATGATCATGCAAATGCAAATGCGAACATGTATGAACATTATCAAGACGATCTATCCCTTGATTCCAGTTTTAACAACAGAAGAGAACTGAATTCCTGATCATATAAAGAGAATAAGCATCTGTTACAACACAAGTCTGAAGAAGCATAAACAAAGATCCCGACCAACAAGCCTGGCGGTGATCCCGGAAATATAAAGAAAACAATAGCAAGGAAACTAAAGCATATCATCAAGACTCAGCCGTGCTAGAATTCCCCATTCGTCATTCTTTTTGCACCAATTCTGCACTTCCTTAGAAGCTTCTTGGTATTAGGATGCTCTGGTCTCTGAATCAGCTCCTGAATCAAAATATCTCTCCTATGTAAGATTCCTGTTAAATAACGACTATGCAACTCCCAATCTTCTTCTCCGGAGGCTCCACCTGAACTTGGAACTTCGCTCCTGGCTCTTTTCACTTCGGCTTGGATCTTCAGCTGTTCCATATCTTCCATGGTTTCCTTGAGCTTTTCCTCAACTGCTCTCCTCTCAAAGATCCCTGATAAAATCTACTTATCCTTTTTCCGAAGCCCTGTCTTCAAACCTTCAATCTGTTCCAGATACTTGTCCTCTTTCAACTTGTTGGCAATAATTGTTGTATTCCGACGGTCATGGAATTTGTGAATTCTTGACATAACATAAGCCAACTCTTTCTTCTTGGACGAAAGGACCTTGCTAACACTTTTCAACGCTTGAACCACTTTCTCTCTGGCTGTGGCTTCTTTAGACAATTCTTCCTCCTTCACAGCCAAAAGTTCTGATTTCAACCTGGCAACATGGATAGCTTCGCCTTTTTCGTGCTTCAACTAACCAACCTCTCTACCCAGCTCACGATTCTCTTCTTGGAGTTTCTCCTTCTCAGCCCATAACTTATCATACTTCTCTATATCAACAGTTGTGGGAGCCTCGATCATCAAAGGATACAAAGGTGGTTCCACCGGGAAAGGAAGAAGCTCCTCTTCTGCTCTTTTCTTAATCCACTCTTCATAGGAAGGAAAGGCCCGGTTGTTACATTTCCTGAATGAAGTTTTTTCCTTCTTGGTCACCTGCTTCCAAGCATTCACAATCTTCCTTATCAATTCTTGATCCCTAGTACCATTGAAGAATAAGGACTCTCTGATATCTCGCTCTTCAGGTGGACCTCTCAAAGGATAACCAAACTGCCTGATAACAAGGGAAGGATTATAGTTAATTCCACCTCTTCTCCCTATCAAGGGTACATTAGGGAATTCCCCGCACTTGCAAATAATCTCCATCCCTAGCAATTCATGGTTGAACCAAACAATGTTGTCAGCCGTCAAGCCTATTAACCTCTTTGACCACTTCAGAGAATCTCTCGTATCAACGAAAGCGCCAGCTTCGGGGAGATGACTCAGAAACCAAGTAGATAAGAGTGGTGCACAGCAACTCATAGTTTTTCCACGCCTATTTTCATTCTTGTAATGAACTGAGTGATACACATCACCTAACAAGGTAGGTATAGGATTCTTTGAAATAAAGATTCTGACAGCATGCATATCCACCAGATCATGAATATTGGGAAACAGGACAATCCCATAGATGTTCATAGCCAAAATAGCTTGGAAAGCAGTCCAATTCTTCTCCTTAACATGTATGCAAGCTTGATCAAACAAGAACTTCAATAAGAAACCCTTAGCTCCTTGTTTCTCCACAATATTACTGCTCAGAACGGATTCACCAATATGAAGAGCAATGGCCATTTCTTTTATCCCACGGCGTTCTTCAGAAAAGAAAACTATGTCATGCCTGATGGGGATTCCCAAAATAAATGAGAACTCCTCCAGCGTTGGAGCCAAGATGTAGTATGGGAAAGTGAAGCAACGCAAAGACGGATCATAGAACTGCAGAAGTGTATGAATGGCATCCTTCTCATACTTGGAGATACTGTAGGCAAACTTCAGAAGTCTCCCATACTTTCCACCGAACTCTGTACGAACTCTGGAACCAGCCATACTAATCAGCTTGTGAATCAACGTCAAGGTCGGGTCTGGGAACGAATAAGCAACAGTCTTCTTTCTCTGGACATCCATGCTAAGGCAACCTCAGAAAACCGGAATCAAGAGTAAGATGCAAGCCCTGAAAAATGTCAAACATGTTAGAATGCAAGAAAAATGATATGCACATGCAAGTATGGGATCAAGGCAACACTGCTGGATGTGATGTGCTGTTAACTGAACGAGAACCACAACCCAGAAAACCAGAATTCCAGAATACCGAACCACTGAGATAACCAGAAACCCAGATAATCAAACACTGATGAGAAATCCAGAAAACCGGGTAGGTTGAAGGTTTTGGTTTCCTGCAAACCTGCAAACACCCATCCCATCTCTCATGAGGGTTCTAGAAAAGCGAGGATCCTCAATATCACGGGCTTTCAGGTAGAGAAATGATGATACGTTCACCATTTCTGGTTTGGCATCATCACCAATCGAGGAGGCCTCAACTGATTCCCCTCTAAAATAAGGTCATCCTATGCGAGTCCCTCAGCATTGGGTCCTCGGATCGACAAGTGTAATGGGTTTGCCATTTCTGGTCTGCCATTATCACAGGTCGGGAGGAGAGGTGCAACTGAGGTATCGGAGAAACGGTCACCAGAGTCGACAGCTCTCTAGATTAACACCCTGACATGCGCAAGACACACATGTCAGAATGCGTCCCAAGATAGCCTCGTCTGGTTGTGAATTTCGTGAACACACAAACGTACCAAGCAGGCACGTAGGTCTCACTACTCTCCACTCTAGTCCTAGGGTGTACTCAAGCCTGGGTATTGGGCTTATCTCTCAGAACAACCCAACCTGCCAAATAGAAACCAGCCAGCACAACACAGCAATATCCAGTATGACAGTAATAAAATGAAATGCAATGCAATAAAAGTTGTAAAGCATTAATATACAACATAATAAAGCACAACAAATAAACACCCAACGAAAAAACAAACAAGTGCTAGGATCGACTCGCTAAAGGGGATGGACTAGCAAGAGGTCAACCAGAGTCCCCAGTAGAGTCGCCAGCTGTCGCTCCCGAAAGATTCGCATCCAACGGTACAAACACGAGAGTGGCGCAGAAGACACAGAGTCGCCAGCAATGTGTATTTATCCTGAGAGAGGGAAAGAAAACACTGCATAAACCTGAAGAGAAAGGGGGAAAGACATGGTCATCGCAACCATAGTCCGGGTTCGGGAGTCGGTTATGCGAGGGGAAGGTGTTAGCACCCCACGCATCCATCGTACTCGATGGGATCCATGCTTGTTATCTAAACGGAGGGTGAGCTGTCCTACTATCTATGGCTGAACAAAAGAAAACGGGGATGAGGATGACTAAGACGGACTCGGTAGGACATATTCGATGCCCTAGGCCTACGTACTCCCTCAGTCCAATGGGAAAGTTAGAGTCAATGTAGTTCGGACGGGAACTGTGGGGGAAGGTTGTTCGCCAAGACAATCACTGTCTTGTGCCTACATATCCTCAATCGGACAAGAGAGAGGAATCAGAGCTAATGTAGTTCGTGGGTACGACCACGAATGGGTGAGTGTTTTTTATGAGCGACGTTAGATTCGCGTCCGGAAGTTAGGGTTGTAACACCCCCAATCTATACCTCCAAATAAATAAAGCAGTAAAAGAAAATTCAAAATTTCATCAGAGTATATTTAAATTATCATGGCATAGACGGGGGGAATCACATTATATTGAAACAATTCATACAACACCTGCTCAAAAAGATATGCAACAGTGGGGTAGCAATCAACAGAGGAACTCAGTTCCTTACACCCACATTTCAGATTTTAGAATAAAAGCGGAAAATCTAAAACTGAATAACATATATATATATATATATATATATATATATATATATATATATATATATATATATATATATATATATATATATATATATCACATGAAAAGTTTGTCATACATCAAGTTATACATGCAAAAGCTAAAAGATGTATATACATAATACAGATAATCACAAACGGCCTCCCTAACTACCCAGTGTTACATATCAGAGCCGAGCGACAAAAGAATGAAGACGCAAAGCTTCACAAAATACCTCTAGCAACTCTAATCTGCAATGCCTCACAGAGCATTATAAAACAGCAGAAGGGTGAGAAAAACAACCATAATATAATTGCATACAATTATATATAACACCAAAACAAACATATACACGATTCCCACCACAACTCACGCCATAATTCAAACACAAGGCAATACAAGGAATAATTCATATTTCCATCACCAACACATATCCATATATCAATTTATCCACAAATCCACACATAATCAACCATTAATGATTTATGCAATGCAAGAGACCGACACAACGACTCTATGCATATGCACATGCGGTACCGACTTCCAATGTTTCTCATCACTAGTTCACTCAGGAACTCTGCTGGAACCATCACTCGTTACTTAGTGTAACTCCCCGTCGGGCATACGATGTTCCCCGTCGCTCACACCTCTTTGTATAAGGCACACGACGTTTATGGATCGCTCACACCTCTTTGTATAAGGCACACGACCCGATCGCTCACACCCCACATGGGCACACGATCGTC
Source organism: Lathyrus tuberosus (assembly GCA_022829125.1). Taxonomy (NCBI): domain Eukaryota; kingdom Viridiplantae; phylum Streptophyta; class Magnoliopsida; order Fabales; family Fabaceae; genus Lathyrus; species Lathyrus tuberosus. The sequence continues at coordinate 689,566 of JALAZF010000484.1, forward strand.
TATAATCATCGCTCACACCCCACACGGGCACACGACGTTATAGCGAATTCCCTCTGGAATCCAAACCGCCACTCAGGACGTCTCAACAATGCATATCATGATGCTTGGCATACAATGACTCATGACATTTAATAGGCACACATGAATACATTCATCTACATCGACAAAATCACACTTTACACTTATGCCCAAAACAATGCATTTAAGTTCCATATGGCCACAAACCATCACAACACCATCTACACACATACATTTACATCATACAACAGCACCTTGCATAACACACCTCAATTATGCACAGTTATAATGACAAAAGTCGACGACCGACACTATTCCCGATTTTTTGACATAATTAAATCGGCTAACAATTTCCAAACCATCATAATAAGAAAGTACAGCTCAATATCTTTCCAACGATACCAAGAATGTAAAAATCGGATAAACAGAACCCAAGTTACGAAAGAAAACGAAAAACGATATTTTGAAAAGTCCCATTTAACCATTCTCCTGGCCATACACGTATTGCCCAAAATCCTCGCCATGCCATACGCGTATTGCCCAAGGCCATACGCGTATGGGCAGAGACCATTTTTCCCCAAAATTCCCATTTTAATTCCAATATGCGTAGTGCCCAACACCATACGCGTATTGCCCTGAAATGCTACGTGTATCATACGCAAATGGGCAGATGGCCGAGAAAATTGAAGAACCATACGCGTAATGGCCCATGGCTCGCCCATGTTACGCGTAATACCAAGGTCCATACGCGTATGAACATGCCCTATACGTGTATGACCTGGAAAAACCAGAAAAATTCTGCAGAACAAAGTTCTGCGTTTTCTCACCCAAAATCCTCCAATTTTCACCTACACCCAGAAAAATTACCAATACAATGCATAGCAACATGTATCTATCATGTATCAACAATAATGAACACTAAAAGCATGATTTCCAACTCATTTAATCGATTTCTAATCAATTTTACATAAAATGGGTTTTACTAAATTTCTCCAAATCAATCCAATAACAACCACAAATACACATACATAATCATACACAATCATACAATAATTGAGTTTCGCACCCTTACCCGATTAAATCGATTCTAGGAGTTGATTTCTTTGATTTTCCAAGTTTTTCTTACTATTTCTCTTCTTCTTCTCTTTTCTCCTCTTTTTCTTTCTTTCCCTTTTCTTTCTCTCTATTTTTCTCTCTTTCTATTTTCTATTTTTACTACTTAATCAAAAATATCATAAAATGACTAAAATACCCCCACACTCAAATATCTCGTAAACGTTCCCAAAACTCGATAAAATATCACAACATTGAAAAATAACATATTTTCAGATAAAAGTCGAAAATAAAATAAAATAATCAAACGATTCGATTAAATAAAACTCACACAAAAACGGGGTCGTTACAACTCTCCCCCACTTAGAAATTTTCGTCCTCGAAAATATTACCTGAGACGAACAACTCTGGATACGACTCCCGCATCCGACTCTCCAACTCCCAAGTCAAATTGCCCTCAGCAGCGCCTCCCCACGCCACTTTCACAAGTGCAATATCCTTGCCCCTCAACCGCTTAACCTTGCGATCCAAAATCTCAACCGGTAATGCCTCAACTGTAAGGTTATCCCTTACCTCAACCTCATCCATCGGAATCACATGCGACGGATCCGGAACATACTTCCGAAGCTATGAAACATGAAACACATCGTGCAAATTCGACAGATTCGGCGGCAACGCCACCCTATAAGCCACAACACCACTCTCGCGGATATCTGGTAAGGACCAATAAACCGAGAAGTAAGTTTCTTCGATTTCAATGCACGACCCACACCCGTCACCGATGTAACCCTCAAAAATACATGATCGCCCTCTTGAAACTCAAGATCCTTCCGTCTCCGATCATGATAACTCTTTTGTCTACTCTGAGAAGCCTTCATTTTCTCACGAATAAACTTCACTTTCTCCGTCGTCTGTTGCACCAACTCTGGTCCAACCACCGCTCTCTCGCCAGATTCGTGCCAACACAAAGGTGTTCGACACCTTCGTCCATACAGTGCTTCAAACGGTGTCATTCCAATACTAGAATGGAAACTGTTATTATACGTGAACTCAATCAATGCAAGATAACTATCCCACGCGCCACCTTGCTCAAGAACACAAGCCCTCAACAAATCCTCCAAAGACTGAATCGTCCTCACCGTCTGACCATCCATCTGCGGATGATAAGCCGAACTCAATCTCAATTTAGAACCCAAAGCCTTCTGTAAACTTTCCCAAAATCTCGAGGTAAACCTAGGATCTCGATCAGAAACAATACTCAATGGAACCCCATGCAACTTCACAATCACACTGATGTAAATCTCAGCTAACTGCTCTAAAGTAAAACTGATGTCAATCGGAATGAAATGAGCCAATTTAGTCAGTCCATCAACAACCACCCAAATAGCATTATGCCCTCGTTGAGTATTCGGTAACCCTGTCACAAAATCCATCGAAATGTTATCCCATTTCCACTCAGGAATATCCAACGGCTGCAACAAACCACTAGGTCTCAGATGTTCCACTTTCAATTTCTGACAAGTCAAACATGCATAAACAAACTGAGCCACATCTCTTTTCAATCCAGACCACCAGAAAATCTTCTTCAAATCCTGATACATCTTATTCGCTCCTGGATGTATACTTAAATTACTCCGGTGTCCTTCCTCCAAAATCATCTTTTTCAACTCCGTATCATCAGGAATACAAATTCTACCTCAGAATCTCAAAACGCCATTAATATCCACTTGAAAATCACTATTCGCATCTTTTCCTCCAACCAACATCAAATCCACAAGTTTCACATCCAACTTCTGTTTCTCACAAACAGTCATCAGAAAATCATTAGTAATCGTTAACATTCCAAGCCTCACACTATCCGACAACACTTCACATACCAAACTCAAATCCCTAAACGATTCCAAAAGTTCCCACTCTTTAACCATTAAAGCGGACATATGTAACGATTTCCGGCTCAATGCATCGGCTGCCACATTAGCTTTACCAGGATGGTAATTCAAGCCAAAGTCGTAGTCCTTCAAGAATTCCAACCATCTACGTTGCCTCATATTTAGCTCTTTCTGATCAAACAAATATTTCAAACTTTTATGATCACTAAAGACTTCAAACCTTGCACCGTAGAGATAATGCCTCCAAATCTTCAACACAAAAACCACAGCCGCTAACTCAAGATCATGAGTAGGATAATTTTTCTCATGCACTCTCAACTGCCTCGAAGCATAAGCCACAACCTTACCTTCTTGCATCAGAACCCCACCTAGACCAATCAAAGAAGCATCACAATAAACCACAAATGGTTCATTAGGATTCGGCAAAATCAAAATCGGAGTTATCGTCAATCTTCTCTTCAGCTCATTAAAACTTTCCTCGCACCGAATATCCCAAATGAACGCTTGCCTTTTACAAGTCAACTGGGTCAAAGGAAGTGCTAGTTTAGAAAAACCTTCAATGAACCTGCGATAATAACCAGCCAAGCCCAAAAAGCTTCGAATTTTAGTAACGGATCTCGGAGCCTCCCATTGTAGAACTGCTTCTACTTTAGATGGATCCACAGCAATACCATTACCTGAAATTTCGTGCCCAAGAAAACTCACTTCGGACAACCAGAATTCACACTTGGACAATTTGGCAAAAAGCTTCCTTTCCTTCAAAACCTGCAAAACAATACGCAAATGGTCTGCATGCTCCTCCCGAGACTTAGAATAAATCAAAATGTCATCAATAAACACCACGACAAATCGATCCAGATGCTCGTGAAAAATACGATTCATGTATTCCATAAACACACCTGGCGCATTAGAAACCCCGAACGGCATCACAGAATATTCATAATGACCGTATCGTGTCCTAAAAGCCGTCTTCTGAATATCTTCCTCCTTCACCCTTATCTGATGATACCCTGATCTCAAATCAATCTTACTGAACACACAAGCACCAACTAACTAATCCATCAGATCATCAATCCTTGGAAGAGGATACTTATTCTTAATCGTCACCTTATTCAACTGGCGATAATCAATACACAACCGCATACTTCCATCCTTCTTTTTCACCAATAAAACTGGAGCACCCCAAGGAGAAACACTAGGTCTCACAAACCTCTTTTCCAACAACTCATTCAACTGTTTCTTTAACTCAACCAACTCAGATGCCGACATGCGATAAGGTGCCATAGAAACAGGTCTAGTACCAGGAACTAGATCTATAGAGAACTCCACCTCTCTCTCTGGCGGCAAGTCCGAAATATCCTCAGGAAATACTTCTGGAAATTCACACACAACAGGAAACACATCAAGTGAAACTTGACTATCCACAGTTAAAGATGCAAACAACCCAAACAACTGAGCTTCATCCGCCAAAAGTCTCTTCAACTCTTTGGTAGATAAGAAACTCGAGTCTTCGTCTTCCTCAAGAGAAGGAAACCTTACCAGCTTATGATAACAATTAATATGAACTCGATTGAATTGCAACCAATTCATTCCCAGAACCACATCTAAACCCTCCAACGGCAAACACACTAAATCCATCTCAAAGTCTTTACCATAAATGGTCAAAGGACAACTTAGACAAACCAAAGAAGTAGTTACTGACCCCATTGCTGGAGTATCAATAACCATCTCACCACCCATCAAAGACAACACAAGATTCAAACACTTCGCGCACTCAGACGAAATAAACGAATGAGTCGCTCCAGTATCAATAATAGCAACTAAAGGAGTACTATTAATAAAACAAGTACCTCTGATCAGATGATCTGCACTCGAAGTCTGAGTTCCTGCCAAAGAAAATACCTTCCCACTAGCTGGAGCTTGCTTCGGTTTCGGACACTTTGTACTAACATGTCCCAGCTCACCACAATTAAAGCACTTCACCACGTTCCTCTTACAATCAACTGCAATGTGTCTTATACCTCCACAGTTAGAACACTTTCTAAAATCTTTCTTACATTCGAACTGACGATGCCCCACTTCACCACATCTATAACATCTCATAGGACCAGACATTCCTCCTCCACTTGACCTTTTCTCAAAATTCCCCCTTTGTTTACCTTTATCAGCTGGTGTCACATACGGACCACCACGGAACTATTGCTTCCCTTTCCTCTCACTCACACTCTTGTAATGAGTAGAACGAGCCTTACTGTCTTCTTCATAAATCCTACAACAATTTACCAAATCAGAGAACCTCTGAATCCTTTAATAACCAATTGCCTGCTTTATCTTAGGACGCAAGCCATTCTCAAACTTTACACACTTAGAGAATTCAGCAGTCGCTTCAGCATAATGAGGATAAAACTGCACAAGTTCCACAAACTTAGCCGTATAATCAACAACAGACATATTACCTTGTTTCAGTTCCAGGAACTCAATTTCCTTCTTTCCTCTTACATCTTCAGGAAAATACCTCCTCAGAAACTCCATACTAAACACAACCCAAGTAATCTCCTCCTCTGCAGCTTCCAACACACGACGAGTACTAATCCACCAATCATCAGCTTCTTCCAATAACATGTGAGTACCCAGTCTCACCTTCTGATCCTCCGCACAGTCCATCACTCGGAAAATCCTTTCAATCTCTTTCAGCCAAATCTGTGCACCATTAGGGTCATATATTCCTTTGAAGACAGGCAGTTTGTTCTTCCTGAACTCATCATTACCTGCAGCATGAGGTGCACCCTGCACAGCACGAGCCATAGCTTGCATAGCAGCAGCCAAAGCAACATCGTTCCTACCAGCTATATTCTATTCATTTCCAATAACAGAAACTATGGTTAAACAAACAACTCATCCAACCACAACGACCAACAAGGACTGACACAACTGACACGGACTGACACAAACTGGCTCTGATACCACTTAATGTAACACCCCCAATCTATACCCTCAAATAAATAAAGCAGTAAAAGAAAATTCAAAATTTCATCAGAGTATATTTAAATTATCATGGCATAGACGGGGGGAATCACATTATATTGAAACAATTCATACAACACCTGCTCAAAAAGATATGCAACAGTGGGGTAGCAATCAACAGAGGAACTCAGTTCCTTACACCCACATTTCAGATTTTAGAATAAAAGCGGAAAATCTAAAACTGAATAACATATATATATATATATATATATATATATATCACATGAAAAGTTTGTCATACATCAAGTTATACATGCAAAAGCTAAAAGATGTATATACATAATACAGATAATCACAAACGGCCTCCCTAACTACCCAGTGTTACATATCAGAGCCGAGCGACAAAAGAATGAAGACGCAAAGCTTCACAAAATACCTCTAGCAACTCTAATCTGCAATGCCTCATAGAGCATTATAAAACAGCAGAAGGGTGAGAAAAACAACCATAATATAATTGCATACAATTATATATAACACCAAAACAAACATATACACGATTCCCACCACAACTCACGCCATAATTCAAACACAAGGCAATACAAGGAATAATTCATATTTCCATCACCAACACATATCCATATATCAATTTATCCACAAATCCACACATAATCAACCATTAATGATTTATGCAATGCAAGAGACCGACACAACGACTCTATGCATATGCACATGCGGTACCGACTTCCAATGTTTCTCATCACTAGTTCACTCAGGAACTCTGCTGGAACCATCGCTCGTTACTTAGTGTAACTCCCCGTCGGGCATACGATGTTCCCCGTCGCTCACACCTCTTTGTATAAGGCACACGACGTTTATGGATCGCTCACACCTCTTTGTATAAGGCACACGACCCGATCGCTCACACCCCACATGGGCACACGATCGTCTATAATCATCGCTCACACCCCACACGGGCACACGACGTTATAGCGAATTCCCTCTGGAATCCAAACCGCCACTCAGGACGTCTCAACAATGCATATCATGATGCTTGGCATACAATGACTCATGACATTTAATAGGCACACATGAATACATTCATCTACATCGACAAAATCACACTTTACACTTATGCCCAAAACAATGCATTTAAGTTCCATATGGCCACAAACCATCACAACACCATCTACACACATACATTTACATCATACAACAGCACCTTGCATAACACACCTCAATTATGCACAGTTATAATGACAAAAGTCGACGACCGACACTATTCCCGATTTTCTGACATAATTAAATTGGCTAACAATTTCCAAACCATCATAATAAGAAAGTACAGCTCAATAGCTTTCCAACGATACCAAGAATGTAAAAATCGGATAAACAGAACCCAAGTTACGAAAGAAAACGAAAAACGATATTTTGAAAAGTCCCATTTAACCATTCTCCTGGCCATACGCGTATTGCCCTGAGCCATACGCGTATTGCCCAAAATCCTCGCCATGCCATACGCGTATTGCCCAAGGCCATACGCGTATGGGCAGAGACCATTTTTCCCCAAAATTCCCATTTTAATTCCAATATGCGTAGTGCCCAACACCATACGCGTATTGCCCTGAAATGCTACGCGTATCATACGCAAATGGGCAGATGGCCGAGAAAATTGAAGAACCATACGCGTAATGGCCCATGGCTCGCCCATGTTACGCGTAATGCCAAGGTCCATACGCGTATGAACATGCCCCATACGCGTATGACCTGGAAAAACCAGAAAAATTCTGCAGAACAAAGTTCTGCGTTTTCTCACCCAAAATCCTCCAATTTTCACCTACACCCAGAAAAATTACCAATACAATGCATAACAACATGTATCTATCATGTATCAACAATAATGAACACTAAAAGCATGATTTCCAACACATTTAATCGATTTCTAATCAATTTTACATAAAATGGGTTTTACTAAATTTCTCCAAATCAATCCAATAACAACCACAAATACACATACATAATTATACACAATCATACAATAATTGAGTTTCGCACCCTTACCCGATTAAATCGATTCTAGGAGTTAATTTCTTTGATTTTCCAAGTTTTTCTTACTATTTCTCTTCTTCTTCTCTTTTCTCCTCTTTTTCTTTCTTTCCCTTTTCTTTCCCTCTATTTTTCTCTCTTTCTATTTTCTATTTTTACTACTTAATCAAAAATATCATAAAATAACTAAAATACCCCCACACTCAAATATCTCGCAAACGTTCCCAAAACTCGATAAAATATCACAACATTGAAAAATAACATATTTTCAGATAAAAGTCGAAAATAAAATAAAATAATCAAACGACTCGATTAAATAAAACTCACACAAAAACTAGGTCGTTACAAGGGTCGATGCATGTTTGCGACTCAGACGGAAGGTAGCGTGCTCTTTTCTGAAAATGGTCTGGAACCAAACAATCCCGAAGGATAAAAAGATTTGAATTTGTTTTTGTGTTTTTTAGACAGAAGTGTTTTCTTTTAAGTTAGTTCATAACTTGCATTGCACCAAAGTCTAGGGCACAGGGACGAATACTTAACGAATCGTTCCAAGACAGGACGCTCGCTAAGCACTCTAGAAAGATGAGAGGAAGCCCCTCATTTCTCATTCCCCACGCTTAAGGCTCGTGTGCAATACACTTTATCTTTATTAAGTGTTTTCAAGAAGTTTTGAGATGAGAAGAGAGAAGACCCAAAGGAAACTCTAAAGGGAAGCTAAGAGTCTTAATGTTATCATGCATGGGTAACCTATGGTTAGTGAGGCTTAGGAGAGACGACTACCTAAAACCTAATGCTAATCCTACTCCAAGCTTAATCAAAAATTAAGTTGGACTAGGTAGCTCTACGGGGAGAGAATCCAAGACTTAAACAAGTCTTGAGATTCATGGGAGGAAGAGAGTGAAAGAGAAGGTACAGCACCTACAACAGCACACTTGCACCAAACAGCAGTAAAATCAAACACAAACACCAATCAGCATTTCACAGCACACAATCCAGCATGAAAACAGGGGTAAAAAGCCACAAACAGCATGTGTATACATGGACAGCACATATGACAGCACTTTATGCAAAACTCGAATGTGAAATCAGGACAGCATGTACCATATTTGAATATGATTCAATCAAGGTTGAGCAAACATGCATCAAACAACATACATCGTTCAATTAATCATGATCATAAACAAACCACATACCATGTTGAATAACCTTGCAAGCATTATGGAAGAATGCAACATATAGCATGTGATCAAATGAAACAAGTATGCACATCATAAAATTGGATACAAGTAAGTATACACAATCATCATGAATCCAGCAGCAATGCACAATAAACATGATCAACAAGTGAGTATGCATATGTGTTCATAGCATCAAGAAATCAAAGACACAAGCATGCGCATTTATCGAATGAAAGCCAAAAGTCGCGTGTCAGAAAATCATGTTCATACAGTGGTGTGTGTGTGTTGAAATAGCTTAAGAACAATCCACCAATCATCAATGCATTAATCCATGAAGTTTAAATATGTTATGGAAGTAAACAAGCAAGAAAATGCACAAAAATACCATTATGCTTCAGTGGTAACCGATTACAGCATAACTGATAACCGGTTACACAGTTCAAAAATGCACAAACACGCTGAAAAATACACAGTGTAACCGGTTAGCAGATATGCTGTAACCGGTTACACAGCAGCAGAATTCAAAAATAAGTGTTCAGAATCACTTTTCAGCAGCTTATCACTTATGCAATCATATCCAATCATCATGTAATCAACAATACACGAGAATTCACATCAAATATCAGTAATCAAACAATCATTTCATCAATCAAACAACAAGATCACAAACCAAATCAAGCAAATGGATCAAATCACATCACAAACCAAAGATCTACAATGCATAAGTTGAACTTAAGCTAAATCAAGCATAGATCTAAGGAAAACCGACCTACAAGGCTGAGAATTGCCTTGGTGATTGTTGAGCACGAAAATTGGTGAATCCAAGCAAGAAAACCAAAGATCTATGTGATGAACTTCAAGATCCAAGCAAGAATAACCAAGATCCAAGCTAAAACAACTCAAATAATGAAAAGCTGCTCCAAAAGTGATTCCACACTCCAAAACAGTAGCAAATCCAAGATTCTTTCAAGAATTGATGAATGGATGGTGGTTTAGTTTCAAGATCAACAAATTCCAAGGTGAAATTTGATGAACTTTGATGATGAAACTTTGAGTGAGGGTTTTGGGAAATGAGAGAAAAAGTTTGAGAAAATTGGAGAGAGATGTGTAGAAAATTCAGAAAATGGATCAAAGTTGTGTGAGGTTTGGAATGAATGAGCTTAAATAGAAGCTAGGTTAGGAATTCAAATGTGGTTTGGAGTGAGGTTTATTGGGTGGAAATTGGGGTGAAAAGTGGATTAGGAAAGGAAATGAGGAATTAGAGTGGAAAATGTTGGAAGGAATTTGAATTTTGAGTGGAAAATGATGAAAATATCAGTTCTAGATCCTTCCCCCACGTGCACATGCCAAGCACATGATCACCAATGATGCAATCTGAATTTTTTCAAATTTTGCCCAGAGTAACCGGTTACAGCATAACTGATAACCGGTTACTCAGTTCAAAAACTAAAAGAAATGCGCAGAAAACCAAAGGGTAACCGGTTATCAGATATGATGTAACCGGTTACACAGTGCAAATTTTGAATTTTGGCGCCTTTTGGAGGGAAACTTGGAAAAGTGACCTCTGACAGCTGTTCTGAACTCATTAAGCCTCTGAACCCCAAAACTTGGCATTGCTACCGAGTATCCTTGAAACACACTTGAAATATGCTGTGAATTCCGTTTTGTGCTCGGAATACTGCTGAAAATAATCGTCTGGTGTCGAATCGCTGATCAAAAAATAACCGCCAGAACCTCTTATTGTAAAAAATGTCTAATGAGCAAAATAAATGCTCAAAAAGACTTTGAAAGCTATCTGCTAGGCTCTGAACATCATTGAAAATAATATCGGAAATGATGACACCACGAGCTGTTGAAGGATACCTCGATCCCATGCTCAAAAGAACTATGCAAATGCAGAAATGCTAATGCAAAAAATGCAAAGAAACCGAGCCAGTTAACCTCAAAGCAAAAGAGAAAATTTTGGGGTGTTACACGAGGGTATGTGTCTCATGGAAAAAGATACAATATGAACTTCACCTATGTGAATTTCGAGATGGTGTCGTCTCAAAGTGAGAGTTGAAGTTTCTTTCATGAAATATTCATGAAATAGGAAAGCATATGACCATAAATAAGTGCTAGGCAAGAAATGTTGGCGAAAAACCCTTAAAGAATGTGTGTAAGGTAACACCAATCTACTCACATGGATTAATGGTTTAAAAGTATTGCTACCTAACATTTCGATTAGACTTTGCGTTGTCTTTACTAAGGTTAAGTCTTAAATCGAAAGATACCTAATTGTACACACACTTTGTTTTTTTCTTCTGAAATTAATCTTGTCATTATTGGAACAAGTGGGGGATTGTTATAAATTCATGAACATCTAATGTCCATGTGTGCGTGTTCCAAAATGATAAGAAAAGTGGAATGACGTAAATGATAATAAATGCAAGGGAAATTGTCTCACATAGAAGATTTACTCACATTCAAAACCTTTAAAGAGTTAACATTAACTCAACAAAAGGGCAAAAGAGGATAAAACGTCATAGACAAATGTGGTGATCTCAACCAAGTATTATGTCATTTTTCTCCTCCATACACCCCTCGTCGGTGTCGCCACAAAGGACACCGACTCAGACTCTAGCTCCGAGGGCATGGACGTAGAAGCGCTAGTGGTAGCTTGTAGGCGGCACTTGAGCACTTAGACACGACGCATCGTAACAATCAGGCTGAATTATCCTGAATATTTCTACGTTCCAACTCTAAAGCATATTTAAGTGTTTGAAATATTTTTAAAAAAAGTGATTTCGTTCACGATTCAGACCTAAATCCATTCAACTTTACCGATATTTCGATATTTCTAACAAGTGCCACTTTAATACTTAAAGAATCTGCCTCACAATTTTTGGTAGTTAAACACACAAGGTGTTCCAAAGCCGTGGTTATCATGTTTGTTAAACGCTTCACGAGAATGCTTTCATTTTAATGTTTAAATAATTCAAGCATTTGTATAAATGTTGTAACTTGCGTTCTTTTACAACAAAAACAAAGATACCAAAAATTAATCGGGAATAATAAAACTAACAAAATTGTTGATGGAATTGTCAAAACAAGGTGGGCAGAGAATTAGTTTTTGTTGTTGTTGAAGAGTACAAGCAAATAACGTTAGAGGAGGCGCCGAATCTCATTGAAAATTTGATAGCATTCACAGTACAAAAATATGCATGTTACTCGTTCAACCTGCAGAGTCACTCCAAACTAGCAGCAGCAGCTCCTTTGAGATGATTGTATACACTGAACTCGCCGAAATCCCTTTTTCCACTGGCAAAATAGCGTCCAAAATCAAAGCGTCGGAGAAAGGAATAATAATTCAGTTTCTGCTATGCATAATATTATTATTACTGCACTTCACATAATAATCTAATTGCACCTAAATGAGCGTCAAGTGAACATTTTTTTTTTTGAGCAAGTAGAAAAATAAATAGGTACTAGTCTACCTGTGTTTTATGTCCCATCCACCAGGAAGAAAACGCGGTTTTAAAGTATCCACAAATACTTGTCTCCATCTTTGACAAAACTCTCGAATGCCATCTTCACCAAATTCCTTCAATAAATGATCTACAACGTGTTTCCCATGTGGACCGTGTCCCAAGAGCGATAGTTTTGAATGGTGTTTTGTTTGTGTTGAATCTTCATCTCTGAGCGATTCTTCGTGTTTGGAATATGATAAGTCACTTGCAACATTTGGTTGAGTTTTTCTCAGACTCTCATCAACATTTACAGCAGAGTTACTTGTTTCATCATCATTGTCATTATCATCATCGTCGTCATTTGTAGTTTTAACTAGAATGGTATTTCCATTTGAAGTAGCTTTATCAACGGCAAGATCAGAAGTCAAAGAGGGTTTTCCGAAATCATCTTCTCTATTATCTCTACTTACTGTATCTTCATCTGCATATGAACCATCAAGAGTATCAATATTCAATGTGTCCTTAATACTAATAATTCCAGGTGAGTGATCAACATGATTTTCCCCTTGTGGCACTGCAACAGTATTTCCTGTGAAAAGTTTAAATGACACCCCTCTCTTTTTCTCATATCTTCTTCTCTCATAAGGACGCATGCCAACTTGCAAAGCACTTTCTAGATCCTCCTCAGATATCTCCCTTCCTCCATAATATTTCTTTACAATCTAGAAAGAAAGAAAAAACTAACGTCATAATTAGAAGATCCTGCAGTTGAAGTTTTTCAATAACAATAATGAGCAACAATAAGTTACTTGGTTTTAGTCTTGACTACATAGGCTTGGCCTACGTGTCTTTCTTATGTACTACTTTCTTAGCTTAACGGATCACAACACATTGTACTGTATTCCATTAAATTATTCTGTGTCTCCACCACTCTTTCTACACTCTCTACAATATCTATTCAAACTACAATAGCTATGTGTCAGAGCAATCAATAACAGATGAAAATATGACCAAACCTCGGTCAGTTCTTCACGTCGCTCAAGAGGCATTCTTGGCCCATGACGTAGAAGAGCCACAGCAGCTGATCGTAATTGTAACGGAGATACACCTCCCTCATCATTAGGTTTTTCAGTCTCTTGCCCTGGATGAATTACTCTACGAACATACAGAGGAATCCCATATTCTGAAGCTATTTTTCTTTTATACTTCTCTGCAGCAGCATGGGCAACTTCATGGCAATCCACGCAAAGTAGGACAATATCATGAGAGCGATGACTCTTCAAATGCTCAGGGAAATGTATTCTGTAACATGATGGGATTATTCGATATCGTAAGTAGTGACTTCCTTCACCGCATCCAACACATATATTTTTCTTACTCTGGATATAAAAATCATTGCCTTCATCCTCAGGGCGGCCTTTGGGTTCAAAAAGAAGCATTATACCTGGGGGGTCCTCCTCAACAAGTTTTGCTAGATCCCGGTTTAGGTACCTGGAGAATTGAACATTTATCATGTAGAAGCAGACCTTTTGGTCTCTTATATAAATGGAATAAAAGCAAGTAAAAGTGTACAAACCATTCAAGCTTCTTCCGATCACAGTAACAAAGCAGTCTCCCATCATTAGCAAATATCCGGCAATTGTGATAAACAGGAGATTTGCAAGAGAATTTTTTAACGAATGAATTTCGAGAAGCCTTCCGTGAATGTTGTCGAGGATTTTTTAGGCAAGAGTGCTTATAGGATAATAAGGTCGCTCTCGGGTTACTATTAACCAACAAAGCATAATTAAATATGTTAAGTTTACAACTTCCATTTTGACCTAGACACTTCTGAAGAATCACAGAATAAATATCACCATGGTTAACCAACTCATTTGCAAGCAGACGAGAGATATCACTCAGGTGGCTGCAAACAACAGGAGATGGGGAAGGGATGCAAGAGCTCAGACCCGTTTCGGCATTGACATCAGTCTGAACTATGGTGTTGTATATTTCAGAGTTACTTGCTGGAAGCTGACTTGCCAAAGCAATAATTGCCTGGTCTGATAGTACATATTTTATGCTTTCATCATGAATACGTGCCTGAAAGGAAGAACATGCCAACGATTAATTAGCTTATGAAGGTAAAAATATAATTTTCTAAAATCAAATAGAAAATGATCAGCACCACATCAAATTTGTAACCAAGAAACAAAATCTTGATTTATGACTTTAGTTCATTACTTAAAAACAAAGAGTAGATACAGTTTGACTTAGTTTTGCATATTCTTTCGGTCATAAATTATGTTAGAAACAAAAATTCAGCCTAAATATTTTGACCACTATAAACTTGACGGATTATCACCAATTAGTTATTGAACAAATGTCAAGTATTTTCAATTGGAATGAATTTAAACATATTTAAGCAATCTTCAATATACTTGGTTAACTTTCTTCCTTTATTTAAGACCAGTATAACTCCAAAGTCTCATTTCCAAAAGGTTTATCATGTGTAAACCACATGCATGTATGTTACATTAATTTTAAGACACATGTTAAGATTTCTCCATCGACTATCAACACGGAGAATAAATTCCTGTTCCATCTCATAATTTGCAAACTAACA
The DNA here is from genome assembly GCA_022829125.1 of Lathyrus tuberosus. Lineage (NCBI taxonomy): Eukaryota > Viridiplantae > Streptophyta > Magnoliopsida > Fabales > Fabaceae > Lathyrus > Lathyrus tuberosus. Next base: position 704,765 of record JALAZF010000484.1, read on the forward strand.
TGTTACAGTGGTCTTCAACTCAAAGACATGGAAAAAGGTATAGTTTATAGCAATAAAACTGTTATTTAATGGTAGCTGAACTTAAGGAGCCTTTATACATAACTCACCATCAAATCTCTCCATGTGCACAGCTGCCTCACTGTATACAGAAACTGCAATCAAAGAATCGCGTCAGAACAATATATCTAGCTTAATCACTCACACTACTTCGAATCCATACTAAAGCAGCAAACCTGGTTTTCATTGGAAATTGAAGGAAATCCTTGATTGCTCTGATGACGTGAAAATAAGGATAATGCAGCAGATTCTCCCGGCGAAGCTTCAATCTCCTTTGTGAAAAGTTGTAAACAAGTCATGTTTGAACGCCGACTAGCCTCGAGAACAAAATGGAATTTTTCATCGGAACAAGAGTTTTCTGATACAAGAAATTCAGAATTTTGAACAAACATAAACAAAGAATGATCTTAACGAGTTGTTATAAAAGCTCATTGCTTCAGTCAGTTCATTAAAGTTAACCTCTCAAAATGACAAAATGCTTAGGACTACAAAATAATTATGGGTTGCATATCTAGCACATTCTGAAACAGTCTGCTTATTTCTATTGCCGGGTTTTCTGGGCATGGGAAAGATATAACAGAGGAGAAAGAGAGATTGACAAGGTAGATATTCAAAGCTTCAGTTTACTAAAATGCTTGTTGCTTTTATGTGAGAAATTTCTGGTTTCTATTTGCTATCTTTAACCACAATGAGTCAAGAAGGAAATACCATTGTCCAGTTGTTTTAGTTCAGCGATTAGACAGTTTGCAATATACAACAAATAGTGTGCATCTGTTCGTGCATAATGTACCATTTCTTCTGAGAGAGGGCGCTGTCTCCAGTCTTCACGCTACAATCAAGCATATAAAAGACATAGTAATTCTATTCAGTATCTGAAAAGACGTCATTAGTTAACTGAGCAAAGGGAAAATTTTGCATGTTCTATGTTTGATGTACCTCATGCTAAAAATAATTTATTATTTATTATTATTTGAACATCTAGCATTTCCTTTTAGTTCAATAAATAGTATAACTTGATCATTCAATTATAATCTTTTTATTCATACTTCTAAAGTCCTCCTCATCAGTTCAACAAACTCAAGTCAACTGTTTGGGATTGAATTCCTTTATTACAAGTTAAAATTCCAACCCCATGTGCATAAGAGAAATATCATTATAGTTTATCTGACTAAACATGTGAAACAATAATTATAAGAAAATTACAAAATCTTCGTAAAAGAGAGTTAATAAACTTTCACATTCTAGATAAGCCACTAAAGAAGTCTATCATTCTTTTAGAAAACACAGAGAATTCATTTTAGATTCATCTTTGCTATTTATTACATGAATAAATGAAAAACATGGGAATTGCATTCTACTTAATATAGCCACGCTAACAAGAAAATGCTTAAGATCTACAACATCATTGATGACAACCGATGAATTCATTCAATGCAGGAAATCAAGCATAATCAAGGCAAACCTGTAATAATTTATTTGTTGTCACACCACAGTAAGTTTCTAGTAAATAAGCAAGTGATTTTTGTGGTTTTGATAGCACCTCACATGCCTGCATAACATGAACCCAGATAAATAATAAGTTCCAGATCAATGGTAAATGGAAAATGGAAGACTTCTCCGTACACTATCATGCATGAGGAAAAATTTTGCATGGTACTATGTAAATGGCTTCGGATGCATAGTAAGGCAACATGATAGCACGTGAATAGATTACCTTTGAAGTATCAAATAGATTAACAATGTATATGTGAAAGTCCCTCTGTAGCCAGAGAACATCATTGTCGGCCCCATGGAACACCTATCCACAAATTTTCCATTGAAAAAAAAAACTGAAGCAAATAGATTTGGACAACAAAAACAGAGACACATAAATAAATTAAAATATCGATGATAAATGCTATGCTTTAATTTAATCACAAACATGTGGTGCAGCCTAGATATATAAAAAGTAAAAAGAATCTGAATTATTCTAACTTTATCATTTCATAAAAGAAATTAGCCTTAAAAAGACCAACTTATTGAAACATGACACCGATAACTTACATACTTTACAAATTGAAGGGTTAGCAAAAACTGGCCGAAGAATTTCTATAGAATCATGGAGGGCAATAGTATCAATCAAATAATCTTCCTGTTGAGTAGAAATCTGGTTGACAACATATAAAAAACATGTGTATCATGCACAAAATTATAAAAAATTAAGTTATTGGCATAACATACTCAAAGAAATTCTGGAGACAGCATGAAATTACCTGAACTAACCCTGTAAAGCCTAGAAAAGAGTGCAAGCTATGTTGTTCTGTATCCACACCAAAGAACCTTTCCTTGCTCAATACATCGACCAGTTCCTTTAACTGCATCTCTGTATCGACCCAAGCATATGAATCATTCATTTCTAATTTCTCAGCTCCAAGTTCAATTTCAGGCTGGTGATTACTTAACAATGCTGTAATCTCCGCCTCAAACGGATGCAAATTTGAACCATTCTCTGCACACACACACACAAAAAACACTACACTCAGTTTGTCCTTAAGACTTAACAATCTTGCATACAAAACTCAATGTAGCAGATCAAAGAGAATCCAAAAGAAAACATAAATAACGAATTTCTAGATCTAGCTTTCAGTACTAAGCGCCAAATTTCAAATAAATCACATTATTTTAAATTTAAAACTCAATCAATTAAGTTATATCAAACATCAAGAGATTCTACCGTATTTTCTCTGATAACTAGGTTAAACTAGATTAATTGAAACTATTTCAACCATTCATTTCCCTAACCTCAAGCAAAAATTTCAACAATCAAAGTCCTCAAACAATCGGAAGCAAGCGAACATGCGAAAACAACAACTATGAAGTTACTGCGACGGAGAATCAAGATATGAACACATGAATTTTCGTAAGATTTATTTTCCGTCGAAAGCAACCAAACGTACCGTTACTACCGGAGGCTTTCATGCTCAAATGCTTAAACGGCGTGTAGGAGTTATCAGCTAAGACTCTCTTAAACGTCGACTGTGGCTTCGGTTCGGAATGTGAGTAACACGAATTCGAAAGACACTCGCGCTGCTTCCGCCTCGTTCGGCGGCGTACGGTGAAGATGATGGAGATTATGGCAGCTGCTAAAGTGGCGATCGTGAATGCCACGCGCGTTTTTCGTTCGTTGTTCATTTTTTCTTCTCTGCTTTGAGGAGTTGAGTCTGTTTGGGTTGTGCGCAGAGAGAACGGTTGAGGCGGTGGTTTGCTGCCGGGACCTGTGGCGACGATGTAATAATTAAGACGGTGTTTTGTTGGACTTACGTGGCAAATTCAAATGATACTTTGTTGAAGAATTGGGTCTAAGAGTGAAAAGGCCCAAGTTGGAATAGATATGTTGAGAGATTGAGAATTTCTAATGCATCCTTAATGTTTCTTAGTCAACAAGCAAAATTATTTAAGGGTTTGCTTGGTAGAGTAGAAGTAGGAAAGAGAGAAATAGGTGAGAGAAAAGTTGAAGAGAGATTGATACCTTCTCTTGTTTGGAGAGAAGAAAAATTGAAAAGAGAGATTAAAAAAAAGTGGGTCTCACACCTTTTATATTTCTCTTAAATTATGAAGAGAAAGAGAAAAGAAACAAAATAAGGTAAGAAAATAACTATTTTGCTCATTTAATAATAAATATGTATTTTTTAAATGTTATTTATCATAATGACATTATAGTACTTTTAAAAATATGCAACACTTCTCTCTACTCTATTTCTTCTCTCTTTCTCTTAAACTAAGCAATACCTCAAATCTACTTTATTTCTCATCTTTTTCTCTCTTCTTACACTCTCTCTTATCTATTTCTCTCTTCACAACTTCTCTTCCAATCCAAACACACCCTAAGTGTTTTTAGTTTTGGAGATGAATATCCGGCCGCACCAATTTCTAAATAAATATTAAAATATTCTGAAGATGCATCTTCGGAACAATTTAAAATATTATATACATCCCTCTCAGAAGTCATTTACATTTTAATTGTACAAGAGATGCATCTTCGTGAATATTCCGGAGATAAATCTCCGAAACATATCAGAACAGATATTTCATGTTATATGTTGTCTATCTGTGTTCAGATGAAGACTAAAAATACAGCGTACAATCGGAAAAAAAAAAACGTACACAATTTCAAATGGACCAAAAATGACATACAGAAATAAAATACCAATAAATGTCGAAAATATCGTACAACTGAGATCAATAAAGTAGTAAAACCGTCAAAATAAAGTACAGGCCATAGTACTAAAACTATATAATAAGAAACTATTGTGTGTGTCTGACAACCTCTCCTCTACCTCCTCTGCCTTATCTACATCCTCGGCCATCAATCCATATGTCCTTCAACGATGTCTCCAGTACAATATTGCCCCATGTGCCTCCGTCATGATGGCATCTAGGACCCGCCGAACATCAGACCCGTCAGGGAAGATACATGTGTCAATGACTGCCTGCGCAATCTCCATTATGCGACGACACCTAGACAAGACATCATTAGTATGATCTAGTTTTGTCTGCTCCTCCTCTAGTATCTCTTGATGAGCTGGTATCAGCGGATCTCTTGGAGCAGCATGCACCATGTATGGATGTGACACACTGTAGAACCATCTGATGCACCCTTCGACGTAGCTCCAATCGCTCTCAGCTATGGTAGTCCATGCCTCATCCGGTACCAGATGACTCTCATAATCATCAAATGTGTCCTTTATTTGTCTACATGTCAAGGCAGGATGAGCAGAGACATTAGGGTGTCTGAGAATGGTCTGAGTGTAGTCGAACTGCCGCATGACGCGCTTGAGCGGATGAGGAGCAGTGAGACGCGATCTGCAGGTCAACCATCCAAAGTATAACATTATCTCGTCAAATGGACGCGTCTGACGGTGATCAACATAGATGTTGAAATGCATGTACTCAACAACCAAACGGTCACGATATACTCTAAAAGACTCGGCCGCCTGGTCTCTCTAAGCAGGATAAAAGCAGTAGCACGCGACATATCCTCAGTATGCTTAAGTACACTCGCCCAGCCAGAGATGCATGAGAAATGTTGGAGGATCCAAGCTTGAAATGAAAATTTTGGAACACACAAATCATCAGTAATGGCTTTGCAAATATGAAATAAAAATTAAAAAAACATTCAAAGACCAATAATTATTACCGTCAGCAGTGTCACGCTGTCTTTGACCTGCTCCATTTTCCACATACAACTCTCTCTCAACTTTGAATATAGGTAGACTAAGCAAGGCACCCCCTAGTTGTACTCATGGATCCACTCAAAATCCACGAAGTACCGAGGTAGACGACGTTTGTATAAGCGACACTCTTGTCAACAAAAATCGCAGTGCCAACCAAATAAAGTAGGTATGCTCTCAATGCATGCGATTTTTGAAATTCCACCTGCTCATCATCACCACCAGCCTCCTATGCTCCAAGGATCTCATCATCATATAGCATCTTCAGGAATTCAAATCTAGCATGAGCAACCCTGGTTCTATCCAACTCCTTCTTCGCCTCCCCTGGATCAACCCCTATATACTCTACCATAATCTTGAGTGCCTCATCTTTGGTCATCCTCTCATGATCTAGGAATCTCCCCCTGATCGGAAGATGTAGCAAACATGAGATATCGTCGAGTGTGATAGACATCTTACCACGCTGGAGATGTAACGACGAGGTTTCTGAGTGCCATCTCTCCACAAATGCATTCAGCATCCTGTGGTTGACCGTAGTATAACCGGTCATGCACAAGTCCTTCAGGCCAGATAAGGACAAAATTGACTGAAACTAATCCTCATCCGGCTGAGGTAAAGGCAGCAATCTTCCTTCCGTGGTTAAGAAACTTCTATGGATCACACTTCGCAAATTTGTAAAAAATAATCAATGTCAGAAATTAAAATTAACATAAAAATAAATATAAAATCCAACTAATGCCACCTCTCAGTCTCATATATGTTTGGCAGTATGGTCTGGATACAAAAGCAGTAAGGACAAATCAACTAGACCTCCTCCAAAAGCATCTGCTCAGCATCTGCAACAACTTCACCCTCTAAATATGGCACTGGATAAGCAACATCATCATTATGAGGGGGACAAAAGGTGAGACTAGATCAACAACATCATTTGTAAGAGGTGGCACTGGTGAAACCTAACGCCTGTTAGAGGATGGGGGAGTGATGCGTCAGATGGTGAATGACGTCTCCTACGAGAAGAAGAAGATGGAGTGGCATGGTGAGAAGCATGAGCCCCAGAAGTAGATGACTCTTCCTGACTAGAGGGACCAGGAGCCTCTAGAACCTACTGACTCTTCTCCCTCTTAATGGATGCATGATAAGCAACCCTGTCATGCCTCACTCTATCATGTCTATCATCCATTATGCTTGTAAGTTATATCTTTGTTTCCACTAGAGGTTACTTGTGGAATTTGCCCTTCCGGGACAGTGTGTACCACTGGTTGTGGTATGGTCATTACAGCAGTGACTCGTGGTGCTTCCCTGTCCCGAAGTTTGTAACCTTCAGGAGTTGTTGTCACGACTCTTGCATCTTCGCCTTCCCAAAGTTTGTAACCTTCAGGCCCAGCGGTTCCTGCTGCAGTTTCTGGGTCTTCAGTGATCGGTGGGATATATCCTTCAAGGATAAAGTTGATAGGCATGCCCTAGGGACGATCTTTAGGCATGTTGTACTGAAGATCATATGCTCCACTATGGGCGTAGATGTGATCTCTGAGATCACAGTCCGTTGTTGTTGCCTCTAAGCTGCTGCCAGAGATTGCATGTCACTGTGAAGTTTTCTCAAATCTTCCTTCAGAGGGTCGATTTCTTCTCTCATCTCTCTGCTCTCTTCCTCGAGATCGTCCATTTTCTTTTGTCGATTGGCCCGAGTATTGTACGAATGAGACAGTTTGACTCTAGAATCGTGACACATACGTGAGATTCGAAGGTAAGAAGAATGCGTTATGTGAGAATGATGAATGATATGCAATGATATATATTAATTTTTTTTTGCCTTAATCAAAAAGAAACTTCAACAAATAGATTGCAAATATCATACAGTGGGGAGACCCCGTTTTATTGAATTTGAAAGATTGCAGAAATGGAAATATAGTATTTTACAAAGTGCTGTAAAAGGAAATGTCTAAGTTCATAGGTCCTGAGTCCTCTCTGAGGAGAGCTCAGATGCTGGTTATGGTATTTTCCTTTTCTTTGACCGGGGCTCTTCAGCCGTTGTCGGGTTGTCAGTCCTTTGCCAAGTGAAAGGAACGAGCAAGTTTCTTCGGTCTTCTTGATTTTCTACAACATGTTGTTCTAGTATCTTAATCAGAACATCCTTTTCTTTTAACAGTTGCTGAATTTTGGTACACTCCACATTGAGAATACGGTACTTGTTCTTCCAAGATTTCTTTTCCCGTCGAACTTTATTGAGAGTGACCTGGAGTTTTTCTGCATCAGACATAAAATAAAGGACAGATTCCTTTAGCGGAAGAACTTCTTGACGAAGGTCAGACATCCTCAGCTTGAGGGCTCTAGTTTGTACCCAGTGGAGATAAGGTTCCACAGAGACACAGTCTGGTTTTCCTAGAGACTCTCTTCCTTTCTTGTGAACATGTTTCCAGGCATGCATTATTTCTGTCTTTAGTGCCCTGTCATTTTCTCCTTCCTTGAAGAAAAGACCTTCCAGATGAACATTATGCAGGATATGCCTCATCGAGTATCTGAGTTGACGGCGAACTAAAATCGGATGATAATTAATTCCTCATTTAGTTCCTATGAGGGGTACATTAGGGAAATTTCCATATTTGTCAATGATCCTTATCCCGTCATAGATTCAATTATACCAATCTATGTCAAAGTTGGTAAGAGACATGATGCTCTATGACCAACGTAGAGTACTCTTATGATCCCAAAAGGCAGCAAACTTAGGTAAATGGGAAGTGAACCATTTGTATAGCAGGGGTACACAACATGTGATCATTCCTCTGCTGTACAAATTCCTTAAGTGTACAGAATGATAAGCATCTGCGAGCAAAGTCGGTACGAGATTTCCAATTGCTCGTTTACAGTCTGAGGTCCAGCTATAATAAAGAGGCTTAAGTGTTTGCAGTCAAATGCCTTTATCCCTAATTTTTGCCTGGACTTTTTTTTTGTCCACCGGGATACCCATTTTTGCCTAAGTCGCCCTTTCAGGTTTTCAAATTGGTGGGCTATTATTATTTTTTGCTTCATCCCTAACTTTTACATGGACATTTCTTTTTTTGGTCCATCGGGATACCTATTTTTGCCTAGATTGTCCTTGCGAATGTCAATCTAGCGGGCTTTTTCCATTATTTTTCAGGCATAATATTTTTTGACTACGTCGAAGTTCACAAGTAGTGGAAACTCCTCCCCATCCATGGTGGTGAGGATCAGGGCTCCGCCTGAGAAGGCCTTCTTGACAACAAAGGGTCCTTCGTAATTGGGAGTCCATTTTCCTCGTGGATCCGAGTGTATATGAATGAGAGTATCTCCTGAGCACGAGCTTGCCTTCTTGGAATGCTCGAGGGAGAACTTTCTTGTCAAAAGCTTGTTTGAGGGGTCTCTGATGCAATTGGCCATGGCAGATGTTGAAAAGTATTTTAGGTGGGTTGTTTTATCGTATCCACAGGGATTGTTCAGATATCTAGATGCTTGTCATTCAATAATTTAACGTTCTAAGAAAAGGGTTTTCAAAGAGTTCTTGTTTTGTAACATATGTTTCTGTAGCGAATAATAAACTAAAGTAAGATGTTTTGTTTTAAAGAAAGCATGTCAAGATTTGATTTTGTTAACCCCTTTCATACATAGTCGATTAATTAAGCATGTGAACATAGTTTAGATAAATACAACCGCGTATCCTCGCGAATCCGTTTATTTCTAAAGCGGCTTCGTGGGTATTATTGTTTTAATCGCTAGATGATTTCTCGATATAACAATCGAAACAATAAACCTAAAGATCGATACAAAGCAAATATTAACTTCCAAATCTATGTCTAGAGTTTGTTGGTTAATAGATGAATAAATTAGATCTAGACTTGGAAAATCTATGTCTAGAGTGATTCAAACCATACATATATCAATAAAAGCAAATATCTTCATCATATATTGATCATCAACCTTGTTCACATACAAAATATCAAAAGAAATACATAATAGTAAGGTTAACTACCTCTAATCTTGACACAAAAGTGTTTAGCTAGCCATCACTATGGTAGCTTGATCAACAAGTAAAAAGGAAAGCTTTGCTAGCATCAAAGTCGAAGAATCGAAGATTTATGCTCCAAATATTTGATTCTCACTTCTTCTTGAGTTTCTAGGTTTTTTTGACCAAAAACCCCTTTATAATCTAAAAAGTTCTAAAAATGTAAAGTTATCTCAAAATATCTTCTAAGGTGACTACTTATAGAAAGTGCAAAAAGTAACTGTAAGTGGCACCGCGCTAAGCGCCATTAGGAGCACACTTAGTGCGTTCAGCAAAACAGAGGCAAATTCCCAAAAAGCGTGCTAAGCGCGGTTGTAACACACTTAGCGCGGTCAAAGGTCCTTAGCTACTGCCTCTACAGTAAGAGCGCGTTGAACCGACGCTGAAAAGCGCGCTAAGCGCGCTTTACTGACAAAATGCTGCGAAGATGATCTTCTAGGCCTTCTTCCCTTCACCATAGGTTCCAAGCATTATATATCAGCAAGAAGACCTGTCAAAAAGCATCAAAATGATCATAATTCACAATATTTACAATCATAATCGGAAACTTACATAGTTACACTAAAACGTATGCATTTACTACTAAAATACAAAGGAAACAAATGGATAGGGCCACAAAATATCATCAAAATTATGCACAATTTGGCCCTTAATAGGTCTCCCCAACTTATTATTTTGTTTGTCCTCGAAAAAAAGTGTCCCAAACAAAAACGAACCCGAAACCCGCACAAGAAATCGGAATCAACAAAATAGAACAACGACAATTTCATGTTTCAAAAAGTAGAAGTACAAACAAGATAAACTTACCATACTCAAAACAAATCATGAAGATGAAATTATTGCTAAGTGCAAAACACAAATCAAAACTTCTTGAGCAGTACAATTTCAACATGAATCACACCTAAGCATACATTCATCAATAGATGAAAACATTATGAGGTTTTATCACTCACCAAACAATCCTGCAAACATCCGAAACAAATTATGCTTTTAACAAACAAAATTCATTAATGAGTGCAAAAGAAGGAATCACAAGGACTTCAAGGGTTGTAATTTGGCTTGGGCTACAAGGAAGGGTCATTTATCAAAGTTATTGAAACAAAAATGCCTATTCCTACGAGAGCATTCAATTATCACAATCATACACACTTCAAGACCATAACCTTCTTGTTTTCTTTTCTTTGAGGCATCATTACAACTTTGAGCTTTTTGTTGGCAATACATGCCCAATTTCCTTTCTTTTTCATTTGTTTCTTTTTCAAGCTCTTTCATTATTCAAAACCACTTTCTTTTTCTCAATGCCTCAATCTACCTCTTATCTCCCCAACTTTGAATACAACCAAAACATGGTGTTAAGAATGCTCTCACACATCTAAGGCAAAGAACAACCAAAGCAACCATACTTAAAGGTTGAGGTTCAAAGGTTTCACAACAAAAAATCAAGATCCTATCCAAAATTCGCTTATTTTTCATGTACAATATTTACACAACTCAATTATTCACAAGGATCTTGATAAAGGGCTAGAAAATGCTCACTCAATCATAAGGTAGATTGATCATTCTTTTTGTTCAAGTGGGTTTTCTCAAAATACACAAAAATTGCCTTGACCCTTTCCTTCCTTTGACACAAATCAACACACATGCATGATTTCAACATAATAAGAACGAGTTCAACAAGAAAGTAGGTATCCCACACATATTATACAATGAAGGCTTCCTCACAAAGGCTAAGTTCCAACTAATTCATAATCGAAAAAGTATTTCAAAAGAAGTAATGACAACATGTTTTACACCAATCACAAGATTCATATCCATGCTTAGTTTTAGAAAGCAATAAATATGTACCTTGCAACTATACCTTTACTTAATCATATCATTACCACTCAATTGCCTGTTGATTCATCAATCTTGGCACTAATTACAAGGTTCCTTCAAGTTTTCAACTTAGGAACAACACAAAATCAAAATTTTTTCTACAAAAACTAACAATTGCACAACTACACAATATAATAAAACATAATATCATAAAATAAAAACTGTGACACCTAAAACAATGGTTCCACAACATAGGTTCCAAAACCTCATCCTTACAAGGATGGTACAAAATTATCCAAGAGTACAATAACAACAAAAACAAAAAAATCCTGACAATTCAAACATAAACATAATATAACAGAAACAAAAGATTAGAAAAACCCAGGATCAAACTACTCGGTACTGGCCTCCAACCTAGCTCCCATAACGTCTCCCCACTATCATCATCCTCGTCTTCATCCACTGCTGCATCATCATCCTCCGCATTGCCCTGAGCAACATCTGGCTGGGGCACCTGAGTATGCTGAGGAGGAACCTACCCCCTTGGGAAATGAAAAGGCTTGTCCCCAAGTTAATCTACATAAGTGCTAAACTCCTCAGTCGACAGGAAAGGATGCTCCACTTGCGGTTCACGAACCTGTAAATGCAAAACACACATGGGTGAGTGCAAAAACCTAAAGGTTCTCTGATGAGCCATGTGCATGTCCCATGTGTACATACACGCGACACGCTCATCATACATGGGACCAGTCGGAGGGACTCCTTCTTGCTGTTATGGTGGCTGAACTAGGTGCTCTGGTGGTGGTGGTGGTGGAGGATGCTGATCAACTCTCGGCATATAGTGGCTCTGGATCTAGGTATCCGTCACAACACTCTAGATGTTCTTGTGGACCACCTCCGATATCAGGACACCCGCTCGGGTGCAAAGGCCCATGATAAGTCCAGGAAAGACCAATATAGCAGGGACCTTGGAACCTAAGCGGTGTCCACTAGCAGCAGTGGCACGAATCTCATCAGATATAATTCTAGCCACATCCACCCGCCTCTCCTCCATAATATAGTACAATATACAAGCAATGTCAGTTGGGATGGAGGAGGTATGATTCCTTGGCCTTATGCTGTGAAGGACAAGGGTCATCAAAATCTGCGCAGTGGTGTTCATATCTCCTCTTTTCATTATCTTCGGCCTCCCCACTACATTAAGTTCAAACCCCCTACCCGGATGTGCCAAGGCCATGCTCACATTCTCAAAGTTCTAATTTTTCCTAGCCACCCTCTTGTAATAAGAACAATTCTCGCCTTCAGCAAGTACTAATGGGTTCCCCAAATAGTCATTAATTGCATCCCGCGAGAAGGAGACATGTTTCCCCCTCACATATGTCATGAACGAATACCTCTGCCCCTCCAAAGGAATAACATTCGTGTAAAACTCGCGAATGATCTCAAAGTTAAGATGGATGGGCGGAGTGAGAAGTGTCTCCCATTCGTGGTTCTCTATGATGCTCTGACATCCCCGAAAATCACCCCGCAGGTTGATTCGAAAAATCCTTTCCATCCAAATACTTCAGTGGGTTAGCTCCTGATACCTAGCTTCTTGCTCAGCCCCTAGGAATTTGTGCGCGTCAAACTCTGCAGGTCCTTTCCTTTGTTTCGAAGATTGTCCAACACTAAAACGAGCGCGTTTAGGAGCCATCTGCAACAAAAAATTAGACCAAAACAGCACCAAACAAGTTAAGCAACCAACTAGTAAATTCAAGAAAAATCATATGGAACCACTGGTTAACATGAAACCAGAAAAAAGTCGAGGGATCATTAAAAATCAAATATTTTGATCCCAGGGGGGCGCGCTAAGCGCGGTCAGGCATGCAAGCAAAAAATGTTCTGCAGCCAACCTGCCCTAAACACAACTATCCTATGCATAAATCACTAAACAACAAAAATACTCAAAGAGAATTCAACAGAAAACATCATAAACCCAAAAATTCAGAACAAGGCAAGAGGGGCACGCTTAGCCGGCTCATAGCACGCTAAGCGCGCCTGCGATAACTGGCACAAATTCCGCCTCTGCCACTTCTATTAGTCTTCCCAAAAAATAGCATAACATCACCCAAGTCAAACCCTATCAACATTCATTCACAAAACAACATAGAAACAGATATTTCACAGCATGCAAACCCAAATTTTAACACAACCCTAACATTTAATCAAAAAGGGTTCAGAATCACTTCAATTAAACCCTAACAAACAATTTCAACTTAATCTAACTAAAACCCTAACATCATGCTTTCTACACTATCAAAATAAAGAGATTTTAGACAAACCTGTTTTTAGGGAATGAGATGAACAAGTGACAGAGAGAATGAAGTGCAAAAGATGAATCTTGAGAGAAGAAGTTGGAAGCAAAAGAGTGAGACTGCAGTGAGGGAAAAATGAGGGAACTGAGGGTTTAAGTTCTAGTGTTTATTTTAAAAGATAAACTGACCCAATTTCAGACCCATTTTCCTTTTTCACTAAGGCCCACACTTGACTGGGAAAGTTCACGTGACCGTGCTAAGCGGCCTCAGCACTGCGCTAAGCGTGCTCAGTGAAACAAAACTCCTCAAGTGTGGTCTCAGATTGTGTTGTCTCGACTTTTTGTCACCCGATTAAATTCAAACTAGTCAAAAAATAGTAAATACTTACAATGTTGGGGTGCCTCCCAACAAGCGCTTTGTTTAACATCGTTTGAGCTTCAAAAAGAAACTAAAAATGACAGGGCCGAACTTCCCAACTCAAAGGTCTTCATCTATTTTCATGGCCTTTTTTTCTTCCAATTTTCTTCAAGAATGAAAAGTCCCAACATGACTTCATCATTGCCACTTTCGCGTCATCATCTTTCTTTTTCCTTAATGCAACTCTTGCATCTTCTTTTTTCTCATTATAGCCATCTTCTAATAGACTTGAATACATCACTCCTTTGAAAAGTGTGAAATACGCTTCTTCCTCACTAGTTCTCACCTTCATGATCCCCTCATCAACATAGACCAACATTTTTGCGGTTTTCATGAAGGGTCTTCAAAGGATGATCAAATTATCCTCGTCTTCTTCCATATCCATAACTACAAAGTCAACCGGAAATAAAAATTTATCCACTTTCAATAACACGTCCTCAACAACACCATGAGGACGAGTCCTTGACTTGTCCGCAAGTTGCAATGTCATGTTGGTTGATTAAACCTCCATGTTCTCGAGTCTTTTGACCACGGACAAAGGAATCAAATTTATGCTAGCACCCATGTCGATCAAAGCTTTGCATTTAAACTCATTACATATAGTGTTAGGTAGAGCTACTCTTCCGGGATCTCCTTCCTTGCGCAGAATTATACTTTGAACAACAATGCTACAATTTGCATTCAATGCAATGGTTTCTTTGTTCGTATACCTCTTCTTTTTTGTAAATATGTCTTTCATGAATTTTGCATACTTTGTCATTTGTTCTAGAGCCTCGGAAAATGGAATGGTGATTTGCAATCGGCTAAATATATCCAAGAATCAGGCATAATGCTTCTCATTGTCTTTTTTAGTATGAGCATTGGGGTATGGTAATTTTTTTCTATGGAATGTCACTCACATGCTCCTTTCCTTGTTTATTTTTCTTTTTCTTCTCTCCTCTCAAATTCTTTTCAACTAACTCTCCCTCAACATTATTTTCTACTTCACTCTCATCAATTTCTATTTCTTTTTCAACTACTCCCTTTTTCTCCATAACATTTTCATCCATGCCTCTACCAATCTCTCTACCACTTCTAGTAAATATATTTTTGCAATGCTTCTTGGGATTAACTTGAGTGTTAGCCGGAAACGGCCATTTGGGTTGTTCGGCTAATTGCTATAATTGCCCAATTTGAGTCTCAAGATTCCGAATAGAAGCACCGGTGTTCTTTTGGTTAGAAATTGACATTTGGATGAATTGGGTGAATGTGTCTTCCAACTTTGAATTTCTACTTGGAGCTTGTGGAGGTTGAGTGTAGTTTTGATATTGTTGTTGACGATTAGAAGTTACGGCATCTTGAGGCCTCCATTGTTGTTGATAACCTTGGTTACCTCTTTGTTGGTAACCTTGGTTGCCTTATTTGTAAGGTGGTCGAGGTTGATAACCTTGCTTTTGGTTTCCCGCATAATTCGCTTCTTCAACCACCGAAGGACAATACCCGGTAGGGTGATCTCCTTTACAAAGCTCACAACTTGCCACTTGTTTGTTGCTGTTGGGAATTTCTTGCATTTCTTTTATTTGTTGCGGTAGTTTTGACATTTGTTGAGTCAAAAACTCCACTTGTTGTGAAAGCAATTGGTTTTGCGTAATAATTGCGTCGTTTGTTCCCAACTCTATCATGCCCGGTTTCTGTTGAGGTGTACCACAGTTGTGATTTTATTGGCGATCATTGAGTGACATCCTATCAATAATAGCAATTACGTCTTCGGTGCTTTTGGACATTAACAATCCACCCGAAGTAGCATCCAACAAAGTCTTGTGAACTAATTGGAGCCCATTTCGAAAGATGTGCACTTGAGTTAATTCGTCAAAACTGTGACCTTTGCATTTTCGTAACATGGATTTGAACCTCTCCCAAGCTTCATTGAGAGATTAATTTCCACCTTGAGCAAACACCTATATCGCCGTCTTCGCTTCCATGAATCAATTGTGTGGGAAAAATCGTTCAAGGAACTTTTCTTCCAATAAATTCCAATCCGTCATTACTAAAGTTGATTGATAAAGATACCGTTCCTTTGCCTTCCCGATTAAGGAGTGCGGAAATAGTCTCTTGAAAAAGGATTCCTCTTTCGCTTTCGGTGCTCTTGTTACACCCACAATTTCATAGAATTTGGTGAGATGTGTTAATGGATTTTCATGGTCCATACCAGTAAAAGGATTTTGGTACAAAAGAGCAAGAATTCCCATTTTCATCTCCGAATGCCTCTCATTGTGGGAATTGCGTGCAAACTGAGCATTATTTCTTGGATTGTTGGTACATGGAGTTGAAGCAGGACGTGGTGGTGGAGGTGGATTTGCCATGGTTGGCGTTACAATTGGCGTGGATGAAGAAGATTCTCCTCGCTCTTGTCTTTCTCTAGCAAGTTGCCGTCTCCGTCTTGTTCTGCTATTGAGCCTATGAGCAGTTCTTTCAATCTCAGGATCAAAAAGAAGTTCTTCTGCAGGTACACTCCCTCGCATAAATAGATTTTGCACACTAGCCAAACAAATTAAACAGCACAAGAGAGTTACAGAGGTAAGAGATTCACAATACAAATATCTTAAAATCACTAAACTATTGTAATGCTTGTAATATCAATATCGACAACAATCCCCGACAACCATGCCATTTTGTTGAAAAGTATTTTAGGTGGGTTGTTTTATCGTATCCGCAGGGATTGTTCAGATATCTAGATGCTTGCCATTCAAAAGTTTAATGTTCTAAGAAAAGGGTTTCAAAGAGTTCTTGTTTTGTAACATATGTTTTTATAGCAAAGAATAAACTAAAGTAAGATGTTTTGTTTTAAGGAAAGCATGTCAAGATTAGATTTTGTTAACCCATTTCATACATATCCAATTAATCAAGCATGTGAACATAGTTTCGATCAACACAATCGCGTATCCTCGCGATTCTGTTTATTTCTAAAGCAGCTTTGTGGGTATTATTGTTATAATCACTAGATGATTTCTCGAAATAACAATCGAAACAATAAACATAAAGATCGATACAAAGCAAATATTAACTTCCAAATCCATGTCTAGAGTTTGTTGGTTAATAGATGAAGAAATTAGATCAAGACTTGGAAAATCTATGTCTAGAGTGATTCAAACCATACATATATATATCAATAAAAGCAAAGATCTTCATCATATATTGATCATCAAGCTTGTTCACATACAAAAGATCAAAAGAAATACATAATAGTAAGGTTAACTACCTCTAATCTTGACACAAAAGTGTTTAGCTAGCCATCACCATGGTAGCTTGATCAACAAGTAAAAAGGAAAGCTTTGCTAGCATCAAAGTTGAAGAATCGAAGATTTGTGCTCCAAATATTTGATTCTCACTTTTCTTGAGTTTCTAAGCTTTTTTGACCTAAAAACCCTTTATAATCTCAAAATTTATGAAAATGTAAAGTTATCTCAAAATATCTTCTAAGGTGACTACTTATAGAAAGTGCAAAAAATAACTGTAAGTGGCACTGCGCTAAGTGCCATCAGGAGCCCACTTAGCGCGATCAGCAAAACAGAGGCAAACTCCCAGAAAGCGCACTAAACACGGTTTTAGCGCGCTTAGCATGGTCAAGGGCCCTTAGCTACCGCCTCTACTGTAAGAGCGCACTGAACCCACGCTAAAAAGTGCACTAAGCACGCTTTACCAACAAAACGCTGTGAAAATGATCTTCTAGGCCTTCTTCCCTTCACCATAGGTTCCAAGCACTATATATCAGCAAGAAGACCTATCAAAAAGCATCAAAATGATCATAATTCACAATTTTTACAATCATAATCAGAAACTTGCATATTTACACTAAAATGTATGCATTTACCACTAAAATACAAATGAAACAAATAGAAAGGGCCACAAAATATCATCAAAAGTATTCAAAATTTGGCCATTAACAGCATACGGCTATCAGGCACGTCTCTTCAATGAGATTCAGCTGGTTGTATCAGGATTGGACCCATTAAGCTTCATCGAGATCTCCTTCCATGATGACTCTGAGTGAAGGGATTTCGACTTTGATAGGTAGGATAACTTCCATACCATACACAAGCGAATACAGAGTTGCCTCAGTGGAAGTGCGAACTGAAGTTCTGTAGCCATGCAATGCAAAGGGAAACATCTCATGCCAATCTTTGTAAGTTTTGTCCATCTTCTGGACAATCCTCTTAATTTTTTTGTTTGCTGCTTCGACGGAGCCATTCATCTTGGGCCGATATGATGAAGAGTTATGGTGCTCGATCTTAAATTCTTGACACAACTCCTTCATCATCTTGTTGTTCAAGTTGCTGGCATTGTTAGTGATAATGCTGCTAGGAATAC
The DNA here is from genome assembly GCA_022829125.1 of Lathyrus tuberosus. Taxonomy (NCBI): domain Eukaryota; kingdom Viridiplantae; phylum Streptophyta; class Magnoliopsida; order Fabales; family Fabaceae; genus Lathyrus; species Lathyrus tuberosus. Next base: position 722,923 of record JALAZF010000484.1, read on the forward strand.
CATAGCGATAGATTATCTCTTTCTTGATGAATCTTGCAACCACTTGTCGTGTAACGTTTGCGTATGAAGCAACTTCAACCCATTTAGTGAAGTAATCTATGGCAACTAGAATGAAGCAATGAACGTTGGAAGCTTTCGGCTCGATCATTCCAATCATATCAATACCCCACATGGAGAAGGGCCATGGAGAAGTCAAAACATTCAATGGAGTTGGTGGCACATGGATCTTGTCACTATAGATTTGGCACTTGTGATATCTTTTGGCAAAGTTGTAACAATCGACCTCCATTGTTGTCCAGTAATAACCAGCTCGAATGTTCTTCTTGGCCATGGCAGGCCCTTTGGCATGTACACCCTCACAACCCTCTGTTGCACCCCAAAATTTTCCCTCTTGTTTCTAACCCTCACTGGTTTATGCTTCTCATTCATATACACTATTCACTAGGTTATAGCGGGCGTAATCATACATTTCATTGGGTTTCTAAGATATGGGATCAGAGTTTTTTTTTATTAATCTAGATTTCCATTATTCAGAGATTATTTTGTTTGGTTATTATACTCAAGTTTGAAACAAGGTGTTGGATTTTCAATCATCATGAGCAACTTTTATCAGAGGTTTATCAAAGTACAATGTCATCTTCTCTGAGTCTCTTCAAGGGTATCAGATGTTTAGGGTTTCATAAGTGGCCTAATTGGAAAGATTTTGGATTAGGGTTTTGGTTCTCATTAATTTCCTAAGTCATTGCTTCATTAGTACGCGTCCAAGGCAAGAAGATTAGGGTTTCTCACCCCTTTGTGTTTGAGAGGGGAAAATTCCATTCAATTGAGGTTCATTTAAGGTTGGCAGGTCAAGTGTGTGCGCAATATTGTTTCAGTTCAATTGAGTGTAACCTGATATTGGTCAAGAAAGAGGAGATTGTTTTATTCTCAAGTTGGATTTGTCATGGATCAGTGCCTTACATATGAAGATCATCAAACCAGGGTTTTGTGCCAATTAAATGTCAAAGAAGTTGGTACATTTCAAGTTATTTGCAAGACCTGATTATGTGGTTCATGTTCTTGTCATTGATTCAAAGAGTTCAAGCTTGTTATTCAGTTCAGATCATTTCAAGATGGGTTCAGGGTTGTGATGTCATTCATCAGAATTTGATTCAAGGTGATTTCTTTTTTATTTAGTTCAAGATTTGTGGTGTTCAAGTTCAATTGCCAAGACTTTAAGTGTAGTTCAAACATGGAGGCACATTACAAAACTCATTCCTTACCCATATCCATTTTCAATAACTATTATCCAATTTCCATCATCCATTGAAATATCCCCTTCCATACAATGTGTATTCATTAATTCCATATTCAAAATTCAATCTTTTCAACTCAAATATCCATTCCCATAAAAACCCATTTTTAATATTCATATCCATTTTCCAATTTCCAATTATTCATTTAATGTCCATATCCACATTTAAAAGCCCATCATAAAAAATTCTCTACAAAAAAATTCATGAAACCACACAATAAAAGGCAAGCCCATTGTAGCGTGCGATTTTTGTCGGTGACGCGACCACCTTATTGCCATGGGTTTCTCCTCACCGCAATGGTAGGGAGTGGGGTGCTACTTTCTGATTTCTTATTTATCCCGTGAAGTTGGAAGGGAAAGGGAAGCTATCTAAAACTAACCTTGCATACAAATGTTTTATTGAATAAATGCTTAAGAGATTGGGGGGCGGTCAGGTTATATAATGGGGAGTTGTCAATTACCCATCCTATATGTGGTTATCCACAGGTTGTTAGCAATTTTCATTACTGCTTTCTACTTTCTGGTGTTTGTTTGTTGTTGGTTGGGAAAGTTTCTCCTTTGGGAGATGTTTCAGAGAGAGAGAGAGAGAGTTTTTGATGATTTTGGTGAGGTACTGGACCTCAGTTTTGATTGGTATATGAAGGTACTGGACCTAGAGTTTTTGATTGGTATGCTCGCTAAGATTTCACAATCTTATGCCTACGTATTCCCGTTAAAGAAAAAAAAACATGGGAAATCAGAGCAATCGTAGTTCCTCCTATTCTATGGGAGGAAAGACATGTTTCGGTGTCTTGTTTGAAGCCCAAGATTGAAGCTAAATTAGTATTTGTGTCTTGTTCAAAGCCCAAGATTGAAACTAAAAGGTTTGACGGAGAGAGAATTTGTCATCTCTAAAGGGAGACATCTCGTCTGTTTATCACAACTGTTGGTGAACTGATTTATAGAGGAGGATTACTTTAACTGGGATATGAGAATCCAACAATGCCATAATTTCCTTTATAGGGGATTTCTCCTGAAGGAGAAAACTTTAACTCAGTGTTGAGCAATGCCATTTTTCCTTAGGAATCTTTCATGCTAAGAGAGGGACATTGGCTTGGATGTAAATAATCCAGAGGCTTGCCACTTATAGCAATTAGATGAAAGAAGGTTTACCAGGATAAGAGATGGACCACAACTTGGATATTTGAATCAACAAGTGTGCCACTTATAGCAGTTATCTGGGATTAAGGTTTGTTTTGAATGTCTGTTTTGATGTATGATATATAGAGAAATGTCTTCCTACAGAGAGAATTTTGCTTTCCTCTGAGGGGATTTTGATTTTTTGTATGTGCCTTGATTAAAGCTCAAGGTTGAAGCTAAGAGATTGATTGACTTCACTGGGGAAGTCCTTATACAAAGCCTAAGAGGAGGCTAGAAAAGACTGACTCAACAAGAGAGTGTTTATCTGTCTTGTACAAAGCCCACGATTGAGGCTAAAAGAGATTGACTCTTTGGGGGATATCATTATACAAAGCCTAAGAGGAGCCTGAAAGTTGACTTTTCTGGGGACATATTTTATCTGTCTTGTACAAAGCCCAAGATTGAGGCTAAAGAGGGAAACTGACTCTATTGATGAGAGATTTTATCTGTCTTATACAAAACCCAAGATTGGGGCTAAAAAAGAAGATTGAATCTGTTGGAGAGTATGATTTGTCTTGTACAAAGCCCAAGATTGAGGATGAAAAGAGAGATTGACTCTGTTTAGGGAAATTTATATGGTGTCTTGTACAAAGCCCAAGATTGAGGCTGAAGGATATTTGACTGACCCAGCTGAAGATATTTTATGGGTGTCTTGTACAAAGCCCGAGATTTAGGCCGAAAAGAGACTGACCCAACAAGAGAGTGTTTTTATCTGTCTTGTACAAAGCCCAAGATTGAGGCTGACTTTTGTTGAGGAAAAGAAGGATCATTATACAAAGCCTAAGAGGAGGCTGAAAGTGATTGACTCAACAAGAGAGTGCTTTTAAGGTGGTTGACTCAACAAGAGAGTGATTTTATCTGTCTTGTACAAAGCCCAAGATTGAGGCTGAAAAAAACTGGAGAAAAATCATTATACAAAGCCTAAGAGGAGGCTGAAAAATGTCGACTCAACAAGAGAGTGTCTTAAGGTGATTGACTCAACAAGAGAGTGCTTTTAAGAAAGGAGATTTACTCAATAAGAGAGTGTGGAAAGGTCCTTATACAAAGCCTAAGAGGAGGCTAGAAAGGGTTGACTCAACAAGAGAGTGCTTTTGAGGTTAGTTCTGCTGAGGAAAATCATTATACAAAGCCTAAGAGGAGGCTGGCTTCTGCTGAGGATTATTGAGATCCAGAGACAGGTCCAAGTCGGGGGATCAACTCTTGCTGAGGGTTTACAGAAGAGTTGAGGTATCTGATGCATTGAGGTTCTGATAGGCTAGTATGGTATTGATGATGAGATGACCCTAGCTGGGGGAATTTAGGATAAAGATTTAGTTTTAGATCCTGTAAGGGTTTTAACTCTACTGGAGATTGATCGAATGATCAGGGTTTCTCCCGTATTTGTAGGGAACTTGAGAATGTCTTTGAGATTCAAGAGGAGATTAGACTGTCCAAGTCTATTGATATGGAGAGGTTATCTTTGTATGATGCCCAAGAGGAGGCTGGTGCTTTAAGGGATGAGAATCAACCCTTAAATTGGTCTGAGGTTTTGACTCTTTAGAAAGACAACTCTAACAAAGGATGACTAAGTTTTGTCCTACACCTTTAAGAGGTCTTCAGGATCCTTGTATTAAGCCCAAGAGAAGGCATGAGAAACTTCTAAGAAGCCGGAGGGTCCTTGTACAAAGCCCAAGAGGAGGTGGGGATGCTTTTAGGAAGCCTGTCGGTCTAAACCTAAGAAGAGTTCAAGAAAAGTTTCACCAGGAATAATCTTTTCTTTAGTGAAAAGTTCTAGGGCTTGAAGAAATTTAGAAGAGGTTTCACCGGGAATTAATCCTCTCTGGGGGGAAATGAATTTCTTTGACAATTTTCTAATAGTGACAGTCTGAAAAAAGTTTCACCGGGAATAATGCCTTTCTCTTTGTTCCATATTGTATAAGCCCAAGAGAAGGCAAGACTGTATCTGGAATTCCTATGGGGAACTAGTTTTGACTGTGTTGAAAGAGTGACCACTGGCTCTATCTAATCCTAGACCTAATTGTCGGGGAAAACTCTAAGCATATAATATACAGGCATATATGTACAAATGAAATATATACTGTATGTAAAAGGAGGGTAGGAGGACTTACAGGTGAGCAAGCTTCCAGCACAAACAAATATATATATATATATATATATATATATATATATGTGTGTGTGTGTGTGTGTGTGTGTGTGTGTGTGTGTGTCCAAGTATGTAAAAGAAAGCTGTTTAAAACTTAGAGGCGAGCAAGCTTCTATGTAACAGCTATATGGTTAGTTGTTCAAGAAATTAAAGAAATTTTTGATAACAACTATGAGTTTGAACCTAAATCAAAAGGGAAAGTTGTTTTTGAAAACAAGATTGGGGCTTATACTCAAGGAGAGGCCCAGATGAAAATTAGTGATCGTACCGTTGATCTGAAAATTGTATCGGGACTTATACAATGACTGAGGCCCAAAAAGGTTTTATTTACAAAGGGATGGGACTTAAACTCTATCAGAGGCCCAAAGTTTGAAAAAGAAAAGAAATGAGACTTACAACACAAGGGTAGGCCCAGATGAAAAATGTTTTGAAAACAGCGATCGCGCCGAGATTTTTAAAATCGTATCGGGACTTATACAACGACTGAGGCCAAAAAATCAAATTATTTACAAAAGGATGGGACTTACACTCTACAAAGAGGCCCAAAGTTTATTTTTGTACAAGAGATGGGGCTTACAACTCATAGAGAGGCCCAAATTAAAAACAGTGATCACACCGTTATTTTGAAAATCGTATCGGGTCTTATACAATGATTGAAGCCCAAAAAAATGTATGTACAAAGGGGGTTGGGTCTTACACTCTATTAGAGGCCCAAGAGGAGAGATGGCTCTAACGAGGCCAAGATGGTAATGAGCTATCCATGATATTGAAATCAATGGAGAGGCTTTCCTTTGTAAGGAGGGGAATGAGAGGGTTAAGGAGGAGGGCTAACAAGCTAACCTCACTCAAGGGGGGTAATTTAATGAAGTTGGAAAATGATATTCATATAGCAAAAGTACATGGATATAACACACGAATAAGGAGGATGAATGTGATGACATTCAAAGTAAACATCTTAAAGAAACACACAAGTATCATGTAAGCATTCAAGCATGATATAAGTCCAAACATCTTACAAGTAGGTGGTGACCTACCAAGGGGAAAGCTGGAGTCCATTTTTAAGAAAGGGAGGATGTTTAAATATCCTAAGGATGCAGAAAATAGTTGATAAAAAAAACAAAGACTTGACACCTTCGCGTCGCAGCCAGAAGCTTCGCTACGCGAGCAATTGCTATGCGAACTGAAGCGAGGCGAGGCGATTAGAAACAGAACAAAAAATGTTCAAACTTCGCTTGAAGCGAAAGGAAGCGAGAGGAAGCGAAAAGCTCGCTGTGCTTCGCATAGCGAAATATGACAGTTGCAGAAAAAAAAAACAGTTTATGTTAAGCAACTTTAATGGATCAAACATGTCTTAAACGTCACATTTTAGCTATCCATACTCAGTGCACATCAAAAATCATCATATTTCAAAGAGTAGTAGTTTGAAAGGAACCTACCTCTTGTAGCTAGTGATCAAGCTTGATGATGGAGGTGTTACAGATGTGTAATGATGATCTGGACAGCTTCCTTATACCTCAAGGAATGTGTTTGAATGCTTAGAGTGGTTGGAATTGCTCTCTAACTCAAAAACTCAGAGATGACTTGCAAAAGAAGGCATTTTGGCCTAAAGGGAGAAATTTTGAGGAAAGCATCAGTTGTAGTGCTTTGGTGTACTCAAACTGAGCACAAATGAGCTCTATTTATAGGAGAGCAAGTTTGTTTTGCAAACAATAGTGAATGGCATCTGGTACATGCCTTTGGCCAATGTTGATCCAAGGGAATCTTTAGTCTCCTATAGCCATTGACTTGAGGTTAGGGCACAAGCCTATGGTCCTTTGATTTAGAGCTGAATCTTGACTCATTCAGTTAGGAATGTCTCAGTCCATGCCACCTTGATGCATCCATTGAATGCTTGGAAACAAAATTTGAGTTTTTTGCACTTTTTAGCCTTTTTAGGTTTGTTATGGCTATATGTAGATTCTTGGACTTGGGAGGCTTGGGGATCAGATCATTCCCCTTGGATTTTATCCTCTGATGTGTCCAAATGGATGACAAGGCTTGGAGTTGTCCAAATTTGCCAAATCGAGCAAAATGCCAAAATCTGCCTTGTACAAGACAGTTGGAAATGGTGAATTTAAGGGGATCATATCTCCTTGCTCAGGTTGAGTTATGGGAGGCTCTTGTACTTTTTAGAGATCCTTCATATGATACAACACATGTGTGATCATAGTTTGTCTTGAAACTATTTGAATCCAACTGAAAAATCCTCATGAACATTGATGTCCAAGGCTGGTAACTTAGGCAGATTTTTCACTAAGTGTTGGAAAAGTGTCATTTTCTTCATTTTTGTCATTTTGATCAGTCCATAACTCAAAATCCACGAGGATTTGGAATCTCTTGTAGTTGACACTTTTAAAGTATGTTAGATGGACTTTAATTTGAGCTTTGAATGGGAGATAAAGGCCTTGTTGTTTAGGAGTTATAACCTTGCAAAGTTGGTACAAAATCACTTTTGTTCCATGGCTTAGAAAAATTTTGGTTTCTCAAGGTTGCCCCTTTTGCAAGAAACCTCACTTTCCTTGATTTTTCTTAATGAATGATGATCAATACCATACATTAACATTGTTTTTTACTTAGGGGAACCATATTTGTGAAAAATTCCAAAAAGTCAAACTTAATTTTGTGCACAACTGACTTTTTATCGGATGAAATCCAAACTGTGCGATCCTTTGTGAAATCAAGTCCTTGACCTAATTCAAACCTAATGGATGGATTCGATAGGTGTTTTAGGGTGTCTTGAATCATGTCCCAAGGTTTGGGAGCATGTCTTGGTCAAAAGTCAAAGGTACAGTTGACTTTTCCTTCAAAACCCTAATTGTGGTCCAGATGAAATTGAAATTTGTAGATCAAGTTTCTTAGATCAATCTATTGTTGCAAATGGATCAATGTAGTGTATGTCTTGAGGTCTTGGCTCATACTTTGCTCCAAAAGTCAACTTAGGGATGAATTAGGTCAAGAAACCCTAATTCTTGACTTTTGATGAATACTTCCCCTAAGGCTAAATTGACTTGATGATTGGGTCCATGAGGTCCCTTGAAGTATCTTGGGTTATGCTTTGAAGCATTGGCTCATGCCCAGAGGAAAATTTTCATCTGGAGGCCTTGGTCGACCAAAACCCTAATTTGGTGACACTAGCGATTTCGAGGCTTGATCCACTTGGAAGGTTGCAACCTTGTGCTTGATTCTTGATGTGGGAGTCCTCTTGATCCCTTATGGGTGTTTGAGAGGTTAGAAAAGTTAAAGATCATGTAATTTCTTGATTGATCTTTTGTCTAAGTGCTTTGAGAGGGCTCATTAATTCTTGATTGTAATGAATGCTCAACAATCCTTGAGGAGGTTGATGAGGCATGATGGCACATCCATATTATGGTGATGATTTGCACAATGATGGGAAATCTTGGTGGTCAAAATTTGGGGTATGACAGATGCCCTTATTTAATCTTCTTGGACCTGAAGGTGTGAATGGCGAAGGTATTCGGGCATTCGGGGTGCAAGAGGATTAAATATCAGAATACCCGAAATTTTGACGGTGGTTATGAATGGCAATTTGCCCATCCATCTTCTTTTTCTAAGCAATGATACTTAGAAAAGGGTAAAACTTCCCCTCGATCCTGGTCTTCAGCCATGAAACTGGTCTCAGTTTCTAAAATAAACTTCCCCTCGATCCTAGTCTTCAGCCAAGGAACTGGTCTTAGTTTCTGAAATAAACTTCCCATCGATCCTGGTCTTCAGCCATGGAACTGGTCTCAGTTTCTAAAATAAACTTCCCATCGATCCTGGTCTTCAGCCACGGAACTGGTTTCAGTTTCTTCTTGTCGAGTTCCTTCCTTGACAAGGGATGCTATGTGTAGCGGTTTTTATCAAACTTCTCGCCGAGTTTTACTGGGAAGATGCCATTTAATGGAAAAGATTTGATGTCAGACTTGCTGGGGGTACCCATTTGTCTGAGCGGTAGAGGTGTACAAACTTCTCTGTTGGAGATGCCATTTGTTGACTCTGCTGGGGAAAACGAGTCTCTTGAAAGACTGCTTTTCGCTCGGGGATATTGTAACGCCCCCGTTTTGTCAGTTTTTATTTAATTGAGTCGTTTTTGATTATTTTATTATTATATTATTTTATTTCTGACTTTTATGTGAAAATATGTTATTTTTCATCGTGAATATATTTTATCGCGTTTTGGGAACATTTGCGAGATGTTTGAGTGTAGGGGTATTTTGGGCATTTTGATTTATTTTGTTAAGTTAGAATATAATAGAAAATAGAAAGAGAGAAAAATAGTAAGAAAAAGAAGAGAAGGAGAAAAGAAGAGGAGAAGAGAAGAAAAAGAGAGAATTTGAGAAAACTTGGAAATCAATCAACCGACTTTCTAGAACACGATTAAATCGGGTAAGGGTGTGAAACTCGATTATCTTATGCTTGTGTATGATTATGTATGTATGTGTTTGCATATGCTATTGTCTTTCTCTAGTTTTGGATTCTAGGTTGAAATGAGAAATATAATGTGATATCGATGGTTTCACGGTCGAAAATCAGTGTAAACGTAGTAGAATACTTGTTACCATGATTGAGTTATGTTCTAATTGTTATATGTTGGTTTGGAAATGTTTTGGTTGAGAAAACATCATTTTTGGATGAACTGGTGCGCTGCTGGGTTTTGCTGAAATCGCAGGTTCGCACTGCGAATGGACAGCGAAGGAGTGGCGAGCGTTCGCGTGAGGTTCGCACTGCGAACGTTGTATTATTTTTCATTCTGCCACTTTTGCTGGAGGATTCGCATTGCGAATGGGGTAGCGAGCATTCGCTGGATGGTTCGCACTACGAACATTGGGAATTTTCTAGGCTATTTTTCATTCAGCCACTGTTCGCTAGGACATTCGCACTGCGAATGAAGAAGCGAAGGACTCGCTAGGAGCTTCGCATTGCGAACATGACAGTTTATTCCAATTTGTATTCCTTATAACTTTTGATCCGTGAGTCGGTTTGAGGCGTGGTTTGATGCGTTAGAAAGCTTGTGAAATGTTCTTTATTATTGTAATGGTTTTGAGATTGTTAGCCGATTTAATTATGTCGGGAATATGGAAATGTGTTGTGTGTCGACTTTTACCATTTTAACTGTGTGTATTTGAGGCGTTATTACGCAACAGGCTTGAGATAGAGTTGTATGACTTGTGTGTGGATTATATGATATAAATGCATGTGTTTAGATGGCGTGATGATGGTTTGTGCCCGTATGGCAAATAAAGGCATTGTTTTGGGCTTGAATTGCAAAGCATGATTTATGTTAAGTGAGATGGTTGCATATATGTGTGCATTTGAATGTCATGTGTCATTGTATGCTGAGCGTCATGATATGCATTATTGTGACATCCTGAGTGACAGATTGATTCCAGAGGGAATCTGCTATAACATCTTGAGCCTTAAAAATAAGAGGACTGAAAGCGATCTGATTGGATCGTGAGCCTTAAAAATAAGAGGACCGAAAGCGATGGTTATAGACGATTGTGTGCCCATGTGGGGTGTGAGTGATCGGATCGTGATCCTTATACAAAGAGGACCGAAAGCAATCCATAAACGTCGTGAGCCTTATATAAAGAGGACCGAAAGCGACAAGGAACATCGTATGCCCGACGGGGAGTTACACTAAGTAAAGAGCGATGGTTCCAATAGTTCCTAAGTGAACTGGTGTTGAGAATTGATGGAAGTCGGTACCGCATGTGCATATGCATAGAGTCGTTGTGTCGGTCTCTTGCATTTGCATAAATCATTAATGGAATATTTATGTGGAATTGTGGATAAAATTGATAAATTGATATATGTATATGTGTTGGTGATACTTGTATTGTGTATGGTTGGTATACTTTGGTGATGGAAATATGAAATACACATTGTGTATTTTTGTGTTTGAATTCTGGTGTGCGTTGTGGTGAGAACAGTATATATGTGTATTTTTTTGTGTTATATATAATTGTATGCAATTATATTATGATTGTTTTTCTCACCCTTCTGCTGTTTTATAATGCTCTATGAGGCATTGCAGATTAGATGATGGAGGTCTTTTTGTGAAGCTTAGGACTTCATTCTTTTGTCGGTCGGCTCTGATATGTGGCACCGGGTAGTCAGGGGGATCGTTTTGTAGTTTGATGTGTATATGTATATATATCTTTTGGCTTGTGCATGTATGACCTGATGTATGACAAACTTTTTATGATATATATATATATATATGAGATTCAGTACAGATTTTCTGCTTTATTCTGTATTTGAATTGTGAGTAGTAGGAACTAAGTTCCTCTATTTATTTGCTACCTGTGAGTGTTGCATATCTTTATGGGCAGGTGTTGTATGTTTGTTTCAATTTGATGTGACCCCTCGGTCTATGCTGTGAATTTCTAAATATACTCTGATGAAATTTTGAATTTTCTTTTACTGCTTTTGTTAATTGGGGGTATAGATTGGGGGTGTTACATTAAGTGGTATCAGAGCCAGTCCGTGTCAGTTTGTGTCAGTCCTTGTCGGTCTTGGTGTTTGGGTGAGCTGTTTGTTTAACCATAGTTGCTGTTATTGGAAATGAACAGAATATGGCTGGTAGGAATGACGCTGCTTTGGCTGCTGCTATGCAAGCTATGGCTCGGGCTGTGCAGGGTGCACCTAATGCTGCAGGTAATGATGAGTTCAGGATGAACAAACCGCCTGTCTTCAAAGGAAGATATGATCTTGATGGTGCTCAGAGTTGGCTGAAAGAGATTGAAAGGATTTTCTGAGTGATGAATTGAACTGAGGATCAGAAGGTGAGACTGGGTACTCACATGTTACTGGAAGAAGCTGATGATTGGTGGGTTAGTACACGTCATGTGTTGGAAGCTGCAGAGGAGGAGATCACTTGGGCTGTGTTTAGCACTGAGTTTCTGAGGAGGTATTTTCCTGAAGATGTAAGAGGAAAGAAGGAAATTGAGTTCTTGGAGTTAAAACAAGGTAATATGTATGTTGTTGATTATACTGCTAAGTTTGTGGAACTTGTGCAGTTCTATCCTCATTATGCTGAAGCGACCGCGGAATTTTCTAAGTGTGTAAAGTTTGAGAACGGATTGCGTCCTGAGATAAAGCAGGCAATTGGTTATCAAAGGATTCAGAGGTTTTCTGATGTGGTGGATTGTTGTAGGATTTATGAGGAGGATAGTAAGGCTCGTTCTACGCACTATAAGAGTGTGAGCGAGAGAAAAGGGAAGCAACAGTTTCGTGGTGGTTCGTATGTAACACCAGCTGATAAGGGTAAACAAAGGGGTAATTTTGAAAGAAGGTCAAGTGGAGGAGGAATGTCTGGTCCTCTGAGATGTTATAGATGTGGTGATGTGGGACATCGTCAGTCTGAATGTAGGAAAGATTTGAGGAAGTGTTCTAATTGTGGAGGTTTAGGACATGTCGCAGCTGATTGTGCAAGGAAGAATGTGGTGAAGTGTTTCAACTGTGGTGAAACTGGTCATATTAGTACAAAGTGTCCGAAACCGAAGCAAGCTCCAGCTGGTGGGAAAGTTTTTGCATTAGCGGGAACTCAAACTTCAAGTGCAGATCGTCTGATCAGAGGTACTTGTTTTATTAATAGTACTCCTTTAGTTGCTATTATTGATACTGGAGCGACTCATTCATTTATTTCGTATGAGTGCGCGAAGCGTTTGAATCTTGTGTTGTCTTCGATGGGTGGTAAGATGGTTATTGATACTCCAGTAATGGGGTCAGTAACTACTTCTTTGGTTTGTTTGAGTTGTCCTTTAACCATTTATGGTAAAGACTTTGAGATGGATTTGGTGTGTTTACCGTTGGAGGGTTTAGATGTGGTTCTGGGAATGAATTGGTTGTAGTTCAATAGGGTTCATATTGATTGTTATCATAAGCTGGTAAGGTTTCCTTCTCTTGAGGAAGACGAAGACTCGAGTCTCTTATCTACCAAAGAGTTGAAGAGACTTTTGGCGGACGAAGCTCAGTTGTTTGGGTTGTTTACATCGTTGGCGGTGGATAGTCAAGTGTCGCTTGAGGTATTCCCTGTTGTGTGTGATTTTCCGGAAGTGTTTCCTGAGGATATTTCAGACTTGCCGCCAGAGAGAGAGGTGGAGTTTTCTATAGATCTAGTTCCTGGTACTAGACTTGTTTCTATGGCACCATATCGTATGTCGGCATCTGAGTTGGTTGAGTTAAAGAAAAAGTTGAATGAATTATTGGAGAAGAGGTTTGTGAGACCAAGTGTGTCGCCTTGGGGTGCTCCAGTTTTATTGGTGAAAAAGAAAGACGGAAGTATGCGGTTGTGTATTGATTATCGCCAGTTGAATAAGGTGACGATTAAGAATAAGTATCCTCTTCTGAGAATTGATGATTTGATGGATCAGTTGGTTGGTGCTTGTGTGTTCAGTAAGATTGACTTAAGGTCGGGATATCATCAGATTAGGGTGAAAGAGGAAGATATTCAGAAGACGGCTTTTAGGACACGTTACGGTCATTATGAATATTCTGTGATGCCGTTCGGGGTTTCTAATGCGCCAGGTGTGTTTATGGAGTACATGAATCGTATTTTTCACGAGCATTTGGATCTATTTGTTGTTGTGTTTATTGATGACATTTTGATTTATTCTAAGTCTCGGGAGGAGCACGCGGAGCATTTGCGTATTGTTTTGCAGGTTTTGAAAGAAAGAAAGCTTTTTGCCAAATTGTCCAAGTGTGAGTTCTGGTTGTCGGAGGTGAGTTTTCTTGGGCACGTGATTTCAGGTAATGGTATTTCTGTGGACCCATCTAAAGTAGAAACAGTTCTACAATGGGAGGCTCCGAGATCTGTTACTGAAATTCGAAGCTTTTTGGGTTTGGCCGGATATTATCGAAGGTTTATTGAAGGTTTTTCTAAGCTAGCACTTCCTTTGACCCAGTTGACTTGTAAAAGACAAGCGTTCATTTGGGATATTCGGTGTGAGGAAAGTTTTAATGAGCTGAAGAGAAGATTGACGACAGCTCCGATTTTGATTTTACCGAATCCTAATGAACCATTTGTGGTGTATTGTGATGCATCTTTGATTGGTCTAGGTGGTGTTCTGATGCAAGACGGTAAGGTTGTGGCGTATGCTCCGAGGCAGTTAAGAGTGCATGAAAAGAATTATCCTACTCATGATCTTGAATTAGAGGCTGTGGTTTTTGTGTTGAAGATTTGGAGGCATTATCTCTACGGTGCAAGGTTTGAAGTCTTTAGTGATCATAAAAGTTTGAAATATTTGTTTGATCAGAAGGAGTTAAATATGAGGCAGCGTAGATGGTTGGAATTTTTGAAGGACTACGACTTTGGCTTGAATTACCATCCTGGTAAAGCTAATGTGGTAGCCGACGCATTGAGCCAGAAATCGTTGCATATGTCCGCTTTAATGGTTAAGGAGTGGGAACTTTTGGAATCGTTTAGAGATTTGAGTTTGGTTTGTGAAGTGACGTCGGATAGCGTGAGGCTTGGAATGCTAACGATTACTAATGATTTCCTGATGACGGTAAGTGAGAAGCAGAAGCTAGATGTGAAATTTGTGGATTTGATGTTGGTTGGAGAAAAAGAGGCGAATAGTGATTTTAAAGTGGATATTAATGGTGTCTTGAGATTCCGAGGTCGAATTTGAATTCCTGATGATGTGGAGTTGAAAAATATGATTTTGGAGGAGGGACACCGGAGTAATTTGAGTATACATCCGGGAGCTAATAAGATGTACCAAGATTTAAATAAGATTTTCTGGTGGTCTGGATTGAAAAGAGATGTGGCTCAGTTTGTGTATCCGTTCAAAAACACTTTGAGCCTTTCCTTGAGCTATAAGACCCATTCAAAAATAACCTTGGGCCTCTCCTTGAGCTATAAGACCCATTCAAAAACACTTTGGGCCTCTAATAGAGTGTAAGACCCAATCCCCTTTTAACCAAAACATTTTGGGCCTCACTTATTGTATAAGTCCCTCAGCGTTAAAAGAAAACCTCGGCGCGATCGCCATTTCAAACGGAAAAATCATCTGGGCCTACCCTCGTGTTATAAGCCCCACTCTTTTTCTTTAAACCCTTTGGGCCTCTTGAAAGAGTGTAAGACCCATCCCTTTGTACAGAAAACCTTTTTGGGCCTCAGTCACTTGTATAAGTCCCTCTGTACAAAGTCAAACAGTGCGCTCACTGATAAAACCCTGGGCCTCTCCTTGAGCTGTAAGCCCCAAATATTTCTTTTTAAAAGCACTTTCTCCTTTGATTTTGAATATACTGTTGTTTTCAATCTTTCTTTGTTGAACAACTAACCAAACAGCATGGAAGCTCTACAACCGAGTAAGTGGTTATTGCTTTCATTTACCGCTTTCATATACATATAACTGTATTGTGGGGCTGTTTCACTGTAAGTCTTCTTTCATAAACTCATATCGACTGTGTAATAATAGTATAGATATTTCGAGTTTCCCCGGCAACTACGTCTAGAACTAGGTGACGCCGTTTCGTTTATTCGTAGAAATAGACAACTAGATCCCCAATAGGATCACCAGATACAGTCTTCTCTCAGGCTGTCCTCATTAGGAATCGTCAAGAAACTCTACTCCTAGAGATGAATGTATTCTCCGTGAATGGCATCTTTGAGTTTCTTCCCAATTCTCGAACTTTCCTGACTTTGATCTATTCTCGGTGAATAGCATTACCTTGAATTTCTCGGGGTTTGGGGACCCACGGGCTTCTTAAAAGCATCGGCCTCCTCTTGGGCATCGTACAAGGACCTACAGGCTTCCTAAAAGCAACCCCGCCTCCTCTTGGGCTTAGTAAAAGGACCCTACGGCTTCTTAGAAGTATTCACAGTCTCCTCTTAGGCTTCGTATAATGATCTCTTCCTCCGGGAATGATAGCCTTCTCTTGGGCTTAGTACAAGGACCCGTCGGCTTCTTAAAAGTTTCCAGCCTCCTCTCGGGCTTCATACAAATTGTCCCGACGACCTCCTAGAGGTTTAGGAACATAACTTAGTCATCTGCATAGAACAGTCCTTTCAAAGAGTCTACCACTGTTTCTCAAAGCATAGTACAAAAAGATGAAACTCTAGACTTGGACAGTCTAACTTCCTTGAGTCTCAAAGACATTCTCAAATGACCCCTTCGTTAAATAGGAAGGAAACCCGCAGACTCGGACAGTCTCAATACCCTTTGGATTTCCCGCTTCCTTAAAGAACAGGAATAACCCAGATCCTTGAATCAAATCCCTGAGTACAGTGTTGCTCATATAAGAACTAATTTTCTCTTTAAAATCAGTATATTGGACCTGTCACTTAACT
The DNA here is from genome assembly GCA_022829125.1 of Lathyrus tuberosus. Lineage (NCBI taxonomy): Eukaryota > Viridiplantae > Streptophyta > Magnoliopsida > Fabales > Fabaceae > Lathyrus > Lathyrus tuberosus. The sequence goes on from JALAZF010000484.1 coordinate 738,877, forward strand.
AAGGCAACATTTAGCCTCTCTCTCAGGCTTTGTACGAGACACATAAGAGACTCCCTCGTTGAGTCAGTCACCCCTTTTGCCTCCATCTCAGGCTTTATACGAGATACAAAAAGGTTCTTATTGAGCCAAACAAACAACAGCCTCCATCTCGGGCTTCATACGAGATACAAAAAACTCTCTTGTTGAGTCAAATAGCCTCCATCTCGGGCTTTGTACGAGATACCAAAAGACTTCATCGTCGAGTCAAAACCTTTTAGCCTCTCTCTCGGGCTTTGTACGAGACACATATTAGCCTCCTCTTAGGCTTTATATAAGAAAACCACTGGTTAATCCAATTAACCTTTTAGCATCAAAGCTGTGCCTCGTTCACAGTACACAAACATCAACAACTCCTTTCCCCTTCATCAAATAGCTGTAAGCGGCAAGCCTCTGGATTATCTACATCCATGCCACTGTCCCTCTTTTAGCATGAGTAATTCCTAAGGAAAGATAGCATTGCTCTACACTGAATTAAAGTCTTCTCCTTCAGGTTAAAACCCCCTATAAAGGAAATTATGGCATTGCCGGATTCACAAATCCTGGTTAAAGTAATTCTCCTTTATAAAACAGTTGTGACATACAACCCCCTCTTTAGAGGTGACAAATTCTCTCTAAAGTTGGGACCTTCAGCTTCACATCTTGGGCTTTGAACAAGATACAAATAGACCTTTCAGCTTCATATCTTGGGCTTTGAACAAGATACAAACCACCTTTTCGCTTCACGTCTTGGGCTTTGAACAAGACACCAAAACAACCATATCCTCCCATAGAATAGGAGGAACTACAAACGCTCTGATTTCCCTGTTTCAGTAAACGGGAATACGTAGGCATAAGATCGAAAGAAAAGGTCTTAGCGAGCACACTAAACAAAAAACCCAAATCCCATATCTCCATCAATCAAAAGCAGTAATTCAAAAACATCCATCCTAACATACTAATCCTTGTTCCCCACCAGAAACCTTCTGTCTAGATAAAAAGAAGAAAACAGTATTGGCAAAAATACAAATAACCAGTACAAAGGCCCCCCCACATTGATAGCATCCGTAACCTAATTGACTGCTGTTTAAACTCAGTATGCAAAGCAGGGTTAATTGGAGACATCTATTTCCCTTCCTTCATCAGCTCATAATAGGATAAAAAATGAATCGACCTGTAGTTTTAAGCTCAATCGCAGAGAGCGACCAGCGCTTAAGAACCGCGTCCAAAATCCCTCGCTATAGAAAAATGGCGCCCACCGTGGGGCACATCTCTGTTTTTCTACTACCTTTTCACCTCTTGTGTGGAAACCACAGATTGGGGCTTCCGCCGGGGAACCCATCTTCTGTCAGGAACCTAGGATTCATAGCTTTTAAAGGTCTAGGATGTTTAGGACAAATATATATACTGCTTTTCCTAATTGCTATACGTGTTTATTTTTCTGCTAATGGGAATGCGGGTGATGCCGTATGTGGAAAGATTGAGTATACACTTAAGATAAGTGATGGCGACGGGGTCAACCATCAACCTCAGTGGAGGCTGACCAATGCAACCCATTCTCTAACCTAGACAATGGGCCGATTGTTAAGTCTGAGAAGCTGAGGAGCCAAACCCTTTCGTAGTGCGGAAACTATCGAAAATAGTTGTTACGCGATACTACCCTCATTTGAGGCTGGTGATCTATTCTCGGTGAATGGCACTTACTCTAAGATCGCTCTACAACTCACTGGCGATCCGCTTGTTATTTTGCTTTCTTGGGAGGAGCTGATGATAATGAGTACAGGTACAAAAATCACCCTAGTATAAACCTTTGGGGATGGGTAGAGCCTTGACTTCATGACAACGACCCTTTGACCCCATGTTTTTTCTATGTTTTTGTGTGTTGCATTCATGCATTCATTTAATAAAACATTAAAACATTCAAAAAACTTCTCTTCTAGTCTCTCTGTTTTTCAAATTAAACTAAGACTGTGATTGCAAATATTAGAGAAAAGGATTGCACTAATGGATTTCGGTAGAAGGAGAACTCACCAGTATACCTTCAAGGTTCCAAAACTAGAGGATTTGAGAAGGTTAGCGAGGATGATCACTAACCCAGAGGCTTTCAGAGTCAAGCACGGAGGTTTGCTACCACTGTTAAGAGTCCATGTGATTGAGGGAATCATGGATGCGCTCATTCAGTTTTATGATCCAGTTTATCACTGTTTCACGTTCTCGGATTACCAGCTCGCACCAACGCTGGAGGAGTATTCTCATCTGATCGATTTACATATCACTGATCGAGCTCCATTTTCTGGACTGGAAGAAATTCCAAAGAATCAGACCATTGCGAGAGCAATTCATTTGGACGAGTCTGAGGTCAGGACTCACCTAACCACTAAGGGTGGCATCCAAGGTTTGCCAGCCCAGTTCTTGACAAAGAAGGCCCTGTATTTTGCCAGTATAGGAAACGTGACTGCTTTTGAAAGCATCTTTGTCTTGCTCACCTACGGGTTATTTTTGTTTCCCAACATCAATAACTTCGTCGATATTAACTCCATTAAGGTTTTTCTCATTGGAAACCCTGTGCCGACTTTGCTCGCAGATGCGCATCATTCTGTACACTTGGGGAATTTATACAGCGGAGGGGAGATCACATGCTGTGTACCTCTGCTTTATAAATGGTTTATTTCCCACTTGCACAAGTCTGCTGCTTTTTGGGATTGCAAGAGTGCCTTACGTTGGTCGCAGAAGATCATGTCTCTTACCAACTCTGATATAGATTGGTGTAATAGGATTTATGAGGGAATTAGGATCATTGACCATTGTGGAAACTTCCCCAACGTACCCCTTATAGGAACTAAAGGAGGAATCAACTACCATCTGGTATTGGTTCGCCGTCAATTTGGATACCCGATGAGACACATCCCACTGGGTGTTCATCTGGAGGGTCTTCTCTTCAAGGAAGGAGAAAGTGACAGAGCACTAAAGACGGAAATAGTGCACGCTTGGAAACACGTTCATAAGAAAGGACGAGAGTCTATGGGAAAACCAGACCGTGTCTCGGTGGAGCCTTATCTCCATTAGGTACAAACTAGAGCTCTCAAGCTAAAAATGCCTTATCCTCGTTACGGAATTCTTCCACCGAGGGAATCTGTCATGTACTTCATGACGGAAACTGAAAAGCTTCAGGTTACTCTCAACAAAGTTCAACGGGAGAGAAGGTCTTGGAAGAACAAGTACCGCATCCTCGACGTAGAGTGCATCAAAATACAGCAATTACTAAAAGAGAAAGATGCTCTGATTGAAATTTTAGAGAAATATGCTGTAGAGAATCAAGATGACCAAAGGAATTTGCTCGCTCCTTTCACTTGGCAAAGGAATGACAACCCGACAACGGCCCAAGAGCCCCGGTCAACGAAAAGGAAGATACCAGAATCAGCACCCGATTTCTCTTCAGAGAGGACTCGGGACCCACTAGCTTAGGTTTCTGTTTCTGCACCTTGTAATCTACTGTATTTCCATTTCTGTAATCCTTTGAATTTCAATAAAAAGGGGTTTCTCCACTGTTTGATATTTGCAATCTAATTGTCGAAGTTTATTTTGATTAAACCTTAAACAATTAATATAATCATTGCATTCATCATTCTCACATCGCGTATTCTTCTTACCTATGAATCTCACGTTTGTGTCTCGATTCTAGAGTCAAACTGTCTCATTCGTATAATACTCGGGCCAATCGTTAGAAAAAGATGGATGATCTTGAGGAAGAAAACAGAGAGTTGAAAGAAGAGATCGACGCTCTAAGAGAGGATATGAGAAAGCCTCGTAACGACATGCAAGCCATGGCAGAAGCTCAGCTACAAAGAACTGTGATCTCAGAGATCACCTCAACGCCCATAGTGGAGAAGTATGATCCTAGGTATCAGATGCCGAAAGATCGTCCTTGGGGCATGCCTGTTAACTATATCCCGGAAGGATATGTTCCGCCGATCACTGAAGATCAGGGAATCACAACAGAAGCCACTGGGCCTAAAGGTTACAAACTTTGGGAAAGCGAAGATGCCAAGGGCATACTGAAGACTCCTGAAGGTTACAAACTTCGGGAGACGCCAAGACTCGTTGCCGTAGTCACGGTACCACCCCCTGTGGTGCACACTGTCCCGGAAGGACAGATTCCACAGACACCTTCTGGTAAGAAGGAAACTATGTTTGACAGAATGGAGGAATTCCAGGAATAGTTCTTGGAAATGCAGAAGGAACTGCAAGCCATTCGCGGTCAGGATCTATTTGGAAAGGACGCCGCAGATCTCTGCTTGGTCCCAAATGTGAAAGTCCTGCACAAATTTCAAGTGCCCGACTTTGAAAAATACAAGGGTAACTCTTACCCTCAGAGCCATCTGGTGATGTACGCTCGGCGGATGTCAGCTCAGACGGAGAATCAGGACCTACTGATTCACTACTTTCAGGATAGTTTAACCGGTACCGCGTTAAAATGGTACATAGGTTTAAACCGTACTACGATCAGCACATTCAGAGATCTTGGTACTGCCTTCGTCCAACAATACAAATACAATTTAGACATGGCACCCGATAGAGATCAACTCAGATCAATGTCGCAAAAGGACAAGGAAACCTTTAAGGAGTATGCTCAAAGGTGGCATGAAATTGCCGCTCAAATTTGTCCACCTCTTGAGGAAAAAGAGATGACAAAGATCTTCTTAAAGACCTTAAGCTCATTTTACTATGACCGAATGGTTGCCAGTGCGCCCAGTGATTTCACCGAAATGGCCGGCATGGGCGTACGTCTTGAGGAAGCCGTCCGAGAAGGACGTTTGGTAAAAGACACTGGATCGACGAGCGATACTAAAAAATACGGTAGTGCTCTCCCTAAGAAAAAAGAGCAAGATATTAGGAATATCTCCCTCGGAAAGCAAAGACGACGTTATCAACCGGTAGCAGTTGTGACTCCTGCTATCAACCCTGCGTCTATTCCTACGTATCAACCTCAGGTTACGCAGAGCCAGCCTGATCAACAAAGGACACAACAGTCTCTTCAGCAGGCTCGTCCTCCATACAACAACAACCGTACAACACGGCCACCAGGATTTGATCCTATACCCGTGACGTATGCAGAACTGTTTCCATTACTACTGGCTAAGGGGCACATTCAGACTAAATCTCCTCTTACAGTACCGGAAAATCTGCCTTTTTGGTTTAAGGTGGATCAAACATGCCCTTATCATCAAGGAGGTTCAGGGCATAACATAGAGACTTGTCTCAATTTCAAGTCTGACGTGCAAAAACTTGTTAGGAGCGGGGTCTTATCCTTCAAGGATACGAATCTTAATGTTCTCACGAACCCGCTACCTCAACATGAGATGGCTGTAGTCAATTTGATAGAAGGAGAGACTAACGATGTCTATCAAATTCACGATGTACTCTTGTTAAAGACCAATCTGGTAAAGATGCATTGTAGACAGAGTGGATATGACCATGTGCCGCCTCATAACTATCATCAGTGTGATATCTTCTCTAAAGACAACCAAGGATGTTCTGTGGTGCAAGCAGCTCTACAGGAACAAATGGATCTCAGATGGATCCAAGAGCACCGAGTTCGTGGAGTTAACATGGTCTACACGAATTCTAACGTCATTCAGAACCATGACATCCGTGGAATGAATGTCAACTTGGTGGTGATGCACTCAAGGCAAAGCCAGTATCATAATTTGTCATGGTACAATTACAGTTCCTGTCTGACTTGCTCAGTAAACAAACAGGGATGCTCTTTCATACAAGAGGCCCTCCAGCGTCAGATGGATCTTGGATGGATCCAAGACTACCATGATAGGAACTCCTATCAAATCAACATGGTTCAGATCTTCGATATTCGCATGATGAATACCAACCTGGTAGAGTTACATGCTGAGCAGGTCTGACTCGGATTCTTAATATCACATGACTATCAAAGCTGTGAAGCGGGTTGCGAAAACGATCGAGGTTGTACCCTTGTCCAGGAGGCACTTCAGCACTTGTTAAATCATTGGTGGATGCTAATTTATATGGATGAAAATACTCAACAGATTAGTATCAGTAACAGGAATCCTACCCGGCGTCAAAGTCAGGATGTCCGATCAGTGGAAGCTAACCTAGTGAGGTTACATTGTATTCAAAGTGGGAGTGGCCAGGTGCCACCACACAACTATGACAGTTGTAGCGTCTGTTCGGAAAGCAACCAAGGGTGTTACCTTGTGAGAGCAACTCTTCAGGGTCAGGCGGATCATGGAGAAATTCGTCCATATCCGGGTTCTGGACCCATCAACTGGACGCCGAACTACCCTGTCGATCAAGTCGAGGATGTTGTCCCAATCTCTGGTCATCACAGGACCAGGGATGTTTTTGCCATCATCCCTCTACTTGACGAGTCTAAGATTCCCAACCGGGAACGAATTGAGATTGCTTATGATGGTCAGAAAAATCAGAAGGCTCCTGTAGTCATCTATCTACCAGGACCGCTACCGTATGAATCAGCTAAGGCAATCCCTTACAAATACGGTGCAACAATAATTGAAAATGGAAAGGAAATTCCATTACCCTCCGTTGTGAACATTGCATACATCAGTTGAGTAACACGGAGTGGTAGAATCTTCAACCGAGGGGTTGGGGAAGTTAACAAGGAAAAGGAACTTCAGACAGAAGCTCCCGATCTATCAGTCGGTCAATCCAGTAATCCCGACCTTTCAAAAAATGATGATGAGATGCTGAAGCTCATCCAAAGGAGTGAATATAACATTGTCGATCAACTGTTACAGACTCCTTCAAAGATCTCGGTATTATCACTGTTACTCAGTTCAGAAGCGCACAGGGAGGCTCTACAGAAAGTCTTGGAGCAAGCCTTTGTGGAACAGGATGTAACAATCAGACAGTTTAATAGTATTGTCTCTAACATCACTTCCTGCAACAACTTGGGATTTAGTGATGGGGAGTTACCCGAAGAGGGTCGCCGTCATAACATGGCGCTCAACATTACAGTCAACTGCCAGGAAGATGCTTTAGCCAGCGTACTGGTAGACACAGGGTCAGCCCTGAATGTTATGCTGAAGTCTACTTTGATGCAATTATCATTCAAAGGGCCTTCGATGAGAGTTAGCGAGGTTGTCGTCAAAGCATTCGACGGATCCAAAAAACAGTTATTGGCGAAGTTGATCTTCCCATAACTATCGGTCCTCACACGTTCCAAGTCACTTTCCAGGTCATGGATATCTGGGCAACATACAGTTGTTTATTAGGAAGACCTTGGATACATCAGGCTGGAGCGGTCACTTCGACCCTCCACCAAATGCTAAAGTTTGTCAAGAACGATCAACTTGTCACGGTTTGTGGGGAACAAGCCTTGATTGTAAGCAACTTGTCATCATCTACTGGTATAAAACCTGAGGAGGTTATTGGAACTCAGTTCCAAGCATTGTCGGTGAGCAAGGACAATCAGTTCAAAGGAGGAACCTCGATTTCCTCATATAAAGATGCTATCAAAGCGGTCAAGAGTACCGACACAACTGGATGAGGACAGCTTGTCATTCCTATTGACAATAAAACAAAGAAGGGTCTTGGTTTTTCTGTAACCTGTACCCAGACAGCTGCTAAAGATGAAAGTTTTCATCCCCTTCAAAACTTCTTCCACAGTGGAGGTTTCCTTCACCCAGTGTCTCAAGCGGTTCATGCTATCAATGAGGAAGATCCCTCTGACACGGATGAAGAATGGAAGTCCTATTTGAATGAGGACGGTTATATGTCTCAGGAAGAGGTGCCTATACCATTTTGCTATCCCGCACAGAGTCCGAGGTTTATACCAAGGTTAGATGTCGAAATGATATACGGAGCTTGTGATCCGGAAGGATGTCGTGCTCCGCCAAATTCATTAGAGGAGGACACTCTGATGAAAGACAACTTTGACTACAATTACTATGGCCCAATGGATGGTCTACCAATGTGGCAGCCTTACCCAGGAAACTTGGGGCAAGAGGGTCAGCTGAACAATGAAAATCAGCTGACCGTCATTGAACAGAATACCTGTGTCCCCACCATGTCATGGGATCAACACTCAGGTCATTCAGAAACTACTCAACATAAAGATGAATTTGCAACGTTTGCAGGACTTGAATTCATCAACTATGCTTTTCCCGAGGTCAACGTCATCGAGAGAAATGACTCCTCCAGTTCGAAAGAAGTGTGGGACACCTTGGGACAACCGAGTGGAAAATACGACTATATGGTCAAGTACACCGCTCCTGGAAGCTCTCGTATCAGGCTCGAAGATATCCAGTCAACTGGATGGGGAGATACAGCTGAGAGCTCAAATGCTATGCAAAATGCAACAGAGGAATTCTCCTACGACAACTCTGCCTGGGAAACAGATTCCAGTGATCCTACTCCACCAGAAATCAGCGTCATTTCTGAAGACAAATCAAGGAAGGTGCCAGACTTTGTGATTCACCGAGGAGTTCACCGCCAATGGGTTGCCGTCGAGGTTCTGAAGGTCATTCATCAGTCAAAATAATTGCCATCTTTAACCTTTCACCCTGCCCAGGTGAAACGGATGTTTTGATAGGGCTCGCTTTCTGTAAATTTTCCCTCTTCGCTCCGCCCAAAGTGACAGAGTTTTGTTTTATAGGGATGTAGTTTCAAGAATCGACTTGTTCATTAATAATATAACGTCGTTCTGTAAATTCCGCATTAATTGCTATTTTCTCTTTTTGCTTTTTCAGAAAATGGTAATCCAAAAAAAAATAATTCAATAACAAAAACAAGCAGTAATAAAAATAAAAACACTGCACACACTTTTGCATTTTCTCTATCTCTTCTAAACACGAATCTTCACGTTATGCAGATTGCTTGTTTAAAACCCAGTTGAAACATACGATCCGATCGTTTCTCCCAACTTTGAGTTCCCGGTATTTGAGGCTGAAGAAGAAAATGACAACGAAATTCCAGAAGAGATCTCACGATTACTCAGACAAGAGGAAAGGTCCATTGAACCTCACAAAGAGCCGTTGGAAACGGTAAACTTGGGTTCAGAGCAAGAGAGAAAAGAAATCAGGATTGGGGCACTGCTCAGTCCAACTGCTAAAGAGAGTTTGATAAAGCTTCTCAAAGAATTCCCCGATGTATTCGCTTGGTCCTATCAGGATATGCCAGGGTTGGATACCAGCATCGTGGAACATCACTTACCATTGAGATCGGAATGTCTGCCAGTAAAGCAAAGGTTGAGACGTACTCATCCGGACATGGCCATCAAAATCAAAGAAGAGGTACAGAAACAGATTGACGCGGGTTTCCTCGCTACATCTGAATATCCTCAACCGTACCTGTTCCGAAAAAGGACGGAAAGGTCAGAATGTGTGTCGACTACCGAGATCTGAACAAGGCTAGTCCAAAGGACGACTTTCCTTTACCACACATTGACATGCTGGTAGACAGTACAACAAAGTTCAAAGTTTTCTCCTTCATGGATGGGTTCTCGGGCTATAATCAGATCAAAATGGCGCAGAAAGACATGGAGAAAACTTCGTTCATTACCCCATGGGGTACCTTTTGTTACAAGGTGATGTCGTTCGGTTTGAAGAACGCCGGGGCAACCTATCAAAGGGCCATAACTACTCTGTTTCATGACATGATACATAAGGAAATCGAGGTATATGTCGATGATATGATTGCAAAATCAAAAATAGAGAGTGAGCACGTTGAACATCTGTCAAAATTGTTCGAACGTCTAAGAAAATTCAAACTCCGCTTAAATCCCAACAAGTGCACCTTCGGTGTCCGTTCAAGGAAACTATTAGGGTTCATCGTCAGCCAGAAAGGAATTAAGGTTGATCTTGACAAGGTCAAGGCCATTCAAGAAATGCCTTCACCGAAAACTGAAAAACAAGTCAGAGGATTCTTGGGACGTTTGAACTATATCTCCAGATTCATATTCCTTATGACCGCCACATGTGCGCCGATTTTCAAGTTACTCAAAAAGAACCAGGATTGCGTTTGGACAGAAGATTGCCAAACTGCCTTCGACAGTATTAAGGAATATCTATTGAATCCTCCGATTCTATCACCTCCAGTGGAAGGAAGACCACTGATCATTTACCTCACAGTTCTAGAGGACTCAATGGGATGTGTACTTGGCCAACAAGACGAAACTAAAAGAAAAGAGTCTGCCATCTACTATTTGAGCAAGAAATTCACCGACTGCGAGACTCGGTACACTATTCTTGAGAAAACTTGCTGCACTTTGGCTTGGGCAGCCAAACGTCTTCGCCAGTACATGATTCGTCACACTACTTGGTTGATCTCAGAAATGGATCCAATCAAGTATGTCTTCGAAAAACTTGCTCTTACGGGAAGAATTGCCCGTTGGCAGATGTTGTTATCAGAACATGACATAGAGTACCACGCTCAGAAAGCCGTTAAGGGAAGTATTTTAGCCGATCATTTGGCTCATCAACTGATTGACGATCAAGAATCAATCGGGTTTGACTTCCCAGACGAAGATGTCAAGTATCTAAAGATGAAAGACTGCGATGAACCACTACCCAGTGAAGGGACAAAACCAAGTTCCCAATGGGGACTTATCTTTGACGGAGCAGTTAATCATTATGGAAACGGAATTGGGGAAATCATTATTACCCCTCAGGGTACCCACATTCCTTTCACTGCTAGACTTACGTTCAAGTGTACGAACAACGAGGCCGAATACGAAGCTTGTATTATGGGTCTCGAGGAAGCGATTGATTTAAGGATCAAAAACTTGGACGTATATGGCGACTCAGCCTTGGTCATCAATCAGATAAAAGGAGATTAGAACACGTACCAATCAGGATTGATTCCTTACAAAGACTATGCAAGAAGGTTGTTACCCTTCTTCAACAGAATCGAGTTTCATCACATCCCTCGTGATGAGAATCACATGGCTGATACATTGGCCACTCTCTCTTCTATGATTAGTGTAGGTCAATGAAATGACATACCTAAGATCGACATAATGCGCCTTGAACGGCCTGATTACGTCTTCACAATTGAAGCAGTCATAGATGACAGACCTTGGTATCACGATATCAAATGCTTCCTTCAGAAAAAAGAGTACCCATCGGGTGCACTCAGAAAAGATAAGAAGACCCTCAGAAGATTGGCTGGAAACTTCTTCCTGAGCGGTGACACTCTCTATAAGAGAAATTTTGACATGGTCTTGCTCCGATGCGTAGACAGACCAGAAGCAGACGTGCTTATGAAAGAAATTCATGAAGGATCCTTTGGCACTCATGCCAACGGACACACAATGGCGAGAAAAATTCTGAGAGCAGGGTACTAATGGTTGACCATGGAATCCGACTGCTACAAGTACATGAGGAGCTGTCACAAGTGTCAGATATACTCCGACAAAATTCATGTACCGCCATCACATCTCAAAGTTCTCTCTTCCCCGTGGCCTTTTTCCATATGGGGAATCGACATGATTGGCATGATTGAGCCCAAGGCTTCAAACGGACATCGGTTCATCCTAGTAGCCATTGATTACTTCACCAAGTGGGTCGAAGCCGCATCATACGCTAATGTAACCCGACAAGTGGTGGTCCGATTTATCAAAAACAATATCATCTGCCGTTATGGTGTTCCAAGCGAGATCATTACTGATAATGGATCTAACTTGAAAAATAAGATGATGAAGGAGTTGTGTGCAGAGTTCAAGATTGAACATCATAACTCATCTCCCTACCGACCAAAGATGAACAGAGCGGTAGAAGCGGCTAACAAGAACATCAAGAAGATCGTTCAAAAGATGGTTGTAACCTACAAAGGCTGGCACGAGATGCTACCCTTTGCTCTTCACGGTTATCGCACATCTGTTCGCACTTCAACCGGGGCTACCCCTTTCTCTCTAGTGTATGGCATGGAGGCAGTTCTCCCCATAGAAGTAGAGATCCCATCAATCCGAGTACTGATGGAAGCTAAGCTCACCGAAGCTGAATGGTGTCAAAGCCGACACGACGAATTAAACCTGATCGAAGAGAAACGAATCACGGCACTATGCCACGGTCAGTTGTATCAGCAGAGAATGAAGAAGGTGTTCGACAAAAAGGTCCGACCTCGTGTCTTCAAAAAAGGGGACCTCGTGCTCAAGAAGATACAATCTTTTCTCACTGATTCCCAGGGCAAGTGGACTCCAAATTATGATGGCCCCTATGTGGTCACAAAAGCTTTCTCAGGCGGCGCCTTGAGACTTGTAACCATGGACGGAGAGGAATTTGCCTACCCCACGAATGTTGATGTAGTCAAGAAATATTTCGCCTAAACTAAAAAAGAAACGTCTCGGTGGATTGAAAACCCGAAAGGGCGGTCCAGGAAAAAGTTAGAGACATATAAAAAAATCATCCCGATGGATTGGAAGCATCATAGTACAATCCAGGCAAAAATTAGGGATAATGGCAAGTAACTATGTTCAACAGAGGCAAGTCCCTCAGCAACAGCAGTTACATCATCCATCAGAGGAAAATCCAGTCAAGGTCATCTTCGACAGAAGCTCAGGATGCCCCCGAATTCAAAGTTGGTAGAGGGATAGTGGTCGTTATGTTTCAACGTAGTCCTTTTCCCTGTAAATTACCATTTTCAAACTTTGTATATACTCTTTGGAATCACGCGTTTGGCTGATCTTCATCCTATCAATAAAATTTGAGCCCTTGTGCTTTTGTTTGCAGTTCTTATTTGTTTTAGCTTTACAGAACGACGTTGTTAACATGATTAACGATTCTTGAAATAAAACAAAAATGAATTTACTTGTTAAAACTTTTTCTGCTTTTAAAATAAAGTCGGCAATTTCTTTTGATTGTTGAACATCAGAAGAGCATCAACCGCTTCTCCAGAAGTAAGCGAACTTCAAAGTGCAGAATCAAAGTGCTCCTTCTAACCCAGTACGCCTGAATGAAGGGATCGACTGTGTCAGAGACCTTGTTTCGTCTGACACCCCTCGGCCGAGTTCTTATCTCCTAAGCCCGATCAACGGTATTCCCCGTAGGGACTATCTCTCCTAAACAAGGTGGAATTGCTATCTTGAACCAGCGATATCTCTACACGCCCCGCGATGGCCCAGTATCCAGTCATGTTCATCTTTTAGTTTGTGTGTCGCGTCAGTTTTGTCAGCATAGACATACATGCATTATTGATTTGCATTCATATTTCATATTGCATCACTATCACTCTAGTCGGTCTTGTCCCCTAGTGATAAAAGTTCTCTCAATCGAGTTGTCAACCCTTTCCTCGTCAGGAAATGCGGCGTCTGAACAATCTCTCTCCTCCAGTTTATTTCTGGAATGGAGTTGGCTCCTCGACCACTTTGATAACTTGAACCTCTGAAAGACCAGAGGAACCTTCAGTCAGCATCACTCTTCGCCATTGAAGATGATATCCTTGCTTTCCCGGATTAAAGAAAAATCCCCCAGAGAAAGCATCCTAAGCAGAGATTTGGCAGTACAACTGCCATTCTCCGAAAAGATCGCTGATGAAAAGGTCATCGGCACCTTAAAATTGGACCCCATCACATGGCATTTCTCCGGGAAGATCCCGAGAAAAGTATGATGTAAGATCCCAAGTGGAAACAGTCTCTCAAGAGACTCGCTTTCCCCCAGTAGAATTGACAAATGGCGTCTCCAAACAGAGAAGTTTGTGTACCTCTACAATTCAGACGATTGAGTTCCCCAGCAAGTCTGACGTCAAAACTTTTTCCGTCAGATGGCATCTCCGCAGGAAAATTCGGCGAGAAGTTTGAAGGAAAACCTCTACTAACAGCGTTCCTTGTCAAGAAAGTTTATTGACAAAAGAAACTGAGACTAGTTCCTTGGTAGGAAACCAGGATCGAGGGGAAGTTTATTTCAGCAACTAAGACCAGGTCCTTGGTAGGAAACCAGGATCGAGGGGAAGTTTATATCAGAAACCGAGACCAGATCCTTGGTAGGAAACCAGGATCGAGGGGAAGTTTACAAAAGAAACTAAGACCAGTTCTTTGGTAGGAAACCAGGATCGAGGGGAAGTTTACAAAAGAAACTAAGACCAGTTCTTTGGTAGGAAACCAGGATCGAGGGGAAGTTTATTTCAAAAGAAAACTGAGACCAGCTCCTTGGCTGAAGACCAGGATCGAGGGGAAGTTTACCTTTTCTAAGCATCTTCGCTTAGCTAAAGAAGATGAATGCGTAAGCTACCATTCATAACCACCATCAAAATTTTGGGTATTCCGATATTTAATCCTCTTGCACCCCGAATGCCCGAATACCTTCGTCATTCACACCTTCGGGTCCAAGAAGATTAAATAGGGGCATCTGTTATACCCCAAATTTTGACCACTAAGATTTCCCATCATTGTGCAAATCATCATCACAATGTGGATGAACCATCATGCCTCATCAAATGCCTCAAGGGTTGTTGAGCATTCACTACAATCAAAATTAGGGTTTTAAGCCCTCTCAGAGCCTTAGATAAAGGATTAATCAAGGAATGACATGATCTTCAACTTGTCTAACCTCTCAAACTTCCATAATGGATCAAAAGGACTCTCACTTCAAGGATTAAGCACAAGGTTGCTCCCTTCTAGGTGGATCAAGTCTCAAGATCGCCAGTATCACCAAATTAGGATTTTGGTCGACCAGGGTCTCCAGATGAAAACTTTCATCTGGACACAAGCCAAAGATCCAAAACACAACCTAATGTACTCCATGGAACCTCATGGACCCATTCATCAAGTCAATTTTGCCTCAGGGGATGCATACATCAAAAATCAGGAATTAGGGTTTCTTGACCTAATTCACCCCTAAGTTGACTTTTGGGACAAATCATGAACCAAGACCTCAAAAGAGGATTTGAGGGTCTCTAATGAACTATATTGATCCATTTGGGACAATGGATTGATCTAAGAAGCTTGAGCAACAAGTCTCAATTTCATTTGCACCACAATTAGGGTTTCGCGAGGAAGGTCAACTGTAACTTTGACTTTTGACCAGGACATGCTCCCAAACCCTAGGACATGCCTCAATATACCCTATGACACCCATGGAACATGTCCATCAAGTTTGATTTAGGTCAAGGACATGATTTCCTGAAGAATTGCACAATTTGGAATTCATTTGATAAAAAGTCAACTGTGCACAAAAGTCAACTTTGACTTTTTGAGATTTTTCACCAAAATGGATTTTTAACCCTAAAATGATGTTAATGTATGATTTGAATCATCATTAATCAATAAAAATCAAGAAAATTTGGATAACTTGTAAAAGGGGTAACCATAAAAACTTAGAAAATTTTCTAAGTTAAAAATAAAGTGGCTAGGGTACCAACTTTGGAGGATCATAACTCCTAAACCACAAAGCCATTTTTTCCCATCCAAAGATGGATTTGTAACCCTCATTACCCTCTACAAAAACTTCAACTAGACCTAAGTCCAATTCATTAAGGATTTTGAGTTATGGAGTGATCAAAATGGCTGAAAAGTGAAAATGTCACTTTTTCCAACACTTAGTGAAATTTTCACTAAGTCAGAATCTGCCTTCACTTTTTGCCAAATGTAGAGGGATTTTTCACTTGGATTCAAAAGAGATCAAAACCAAATATGTTCAAACAGTTGTTATATCATGTAAGGGCTTTCCAAAATGGCCAAGAACATTGCCAAATTCCATTTGAGTCAGGAGATATGACATTGGAAAGTTGCCTTGCTGAAATCTGTCAAAGGCAAGGCAGAATTTGCAATTTTGCTCGATTTGCCAAAATCAGCCAAATTCAAATGCTCCTATCCACTTGGACATATCTGAGGATTGAATCTAAAGGGGACAATCACTGAGCCAAGCCTCCAAAGTCCATGGAACAAGAAATAGCATGTTGAACCTAGAATGCCCAAAATAGGGACAAGACTCCAAATTTGGATTGAAGCATTCAATGGAAGCATCAAGGTGGCATGGACTGAGCCATTCTCATCTGAAATCAGTCAAGACTTATCCAAGACCAAGGGAACCACAACTCTGTGCCCTAACCTCTAGTCAATGGCTAGAGGAGACTTGGATTTCCATTGGACAACATTGGCCAAACCTACTTACCAGTTGCCATTCACTATTCCTTGCAAAATAAACTTGCTCTACTATAAATAGAGCTCAATTGTGATCAGTTTGAGTACACCAAAGCCATCTAACAGATGCTTTCCTCAAAATCTCTTTCTCTTGGCAAAAATGCCTTTCTTAGCAAGGTAGCTATCGGGTTTTGAGTTTGAGAGCTTTTCCAATCAAACCAATCACTCACACACCTCACATACATCATATAGAAGTGATCCAAACACTCACATAATATCTGGAACACTGATTTCACAAAATCACCAGCCAATTGCTCAAGTTCTTGACAGTTTTGCAGTTGAGGTGCCATCTTCAACTCCAAACCATTTCAATCCATTCCAAGCACTCAGACACATCACTTGGTACCTAGGGAAGCTATCCACATCATTGGAACCTAGCTGTAACACCTCCAACACAAATCACGATCACCAGCTGCAAGTGGTAAGCATGAGCTCTTCTAACTCTATGATCCATGCAATTTTTGCTGCACAATAATTTGGCCATATGTTCATAATCATGCATGGAATGTTTTCCCTCAATTAATTGCATTGTTTGAATCGTGTATCAAAAATCCTAGCCTTCATGCAGAAATTAGGGTTCTTGAGGATTTTTCATGATTTCTTGTTATATGTTTAATTTAAATGAAATTAATGGACATAGACATGATCGTGAGATTGAGACGAGCATAATGATATGTGGATTGCATGTTATAATCAAGTATTCAGGGAGATTGGATAGAAAATGCAAATCTGAGAATCCCAGAACACGCGCGTGTTCTTCAGCTTGTTCTTGGCGCCATTTTTAGAAATTTGAATATTTGAATTTTGTGATTTTATTTAATTGATTCAAAAATTAATTTCTCTCTGAGTTTTAATGATTTTGGGTTGATTCTTTTTTTAATAATTCACAAAAATGTTAAAATATTTTATTTTATCAAAAAATCCCAAAAATATTATTTATTTCATATAATTGATATTTTTACAAAGAATTAATATTTTAATTGTTTTTGACATTTTAAATATTTTTTCTACATTGATTTTGCAACTTTTAATGCTTTCTAATTATTTTGTAGGTCAATACTTAATTTTTGAAGCATTAATCCAAAATCACAATTTGTTTTTCATATGTTAAACAATTTTGATCATTTTTAATTGAATTTTTATTCAATTAAATACATTTTTGAAAACAAATTAGGGTTTTTGGATTAATTCAACCCTCATAAATCATTTTCAAATCACTTTGGGCCTCTTGAGAGGGTGTAAGACCCAACCCACTTGTACAGAAATATTTTGGGCCTCATTCGTTGTATAAGTCCCTCTGTACATTTTCAAATAAACGGCACGATCATCGCCTTTTGAAAAATAACCTTGGGCCTCTCCTTGAGCTATAAGACCCATTCAAAAACACTTTGGGCCTCTAATAGAGTGTAAGACCCAATCCCCTTTTAACCAAAACATTTTGGGCCTCACTTATTGTATAAGTCCCTCCGCGTTAAAAGAAAACCTCGGCGCGATCGCCATTTCAAACGGAAAAATCATCTGGGCCTACCCTCGTGCTATAGGCCCCACTCTTTTTCTTTAAACCCTTTGGGCCTCTTGAAAGAGTGTAAGACCCATCCCTTTGTACAGAAAACCTTTTTGGGCCTCAGTCACTTGTATAAGTCCCTCTGTACAAAGTCAAACAGTGCGCTCACTGATAAAACCCTGGGCCTCTCCTTGAGCTGTAAGCCCCAAATCTTTCTTTTTCAAAGCACTTTCTTCTTTGATTTTGAATATACTGTTGTTTTCAATCTTTCTTTGTTGAACAACTAACCAAACAGCATGGAAGCTCTACAACCGAGTAAGTGGTTATTGCTTTCATTTACAGCTTTCATATACATATAACTGTATTGTGGGGCTGTTTCACTGTAAGTCTTCTTTCATAAACTCATATCGACTGTGTAATAATAGTATATATATTTCGAGTTTCCCCGGCAACTACGTCTAGAACTAGGTGACGCCGTTACGTTTATTCGTAGAAATAGACAACTAGATCCCCAATAGGATCACCAAATACAGTCTTCTCTCAGACTGTCCTCATTAGGAATCGTCAAGAAACTCTACTCCCAGAGATGAATGTATTCTCCGTGAATGGCATCTTAGAGTTTCTTCCAAATTCTCGAACTTTCCTGACTTTGATCTATTCTCGATGAATAGCATTGCCTTGAATTTCTTGGGGTTTGGGGACCCACAGGCTTCTTAAAAGCATCGGCCTCCTCTTGGGCATCGTACAAGGACCCACAGGCTTCCTAAAAGCAACCCCGCCTCCTCTTGGGCTTAGTACAAGGACCCTACGGCTTCTTAGAAGTATTCACAGCCTCCTCTTAGGCTTCATATAATGATCTCTTCCTCCGGGAATGATAGCCTTCTCTTGGGCTTAGTACAAGGACCCGTCGGCTTCTTAAAAGTTTCCAGCCTCCTCTTAGGCTTCATACAAATTGTCCCGACGACCTCCTAGAGGTATAGGAACAGAACTTAGTCATCTGCATAGAACAGTCCTTTCAAAGAGTCTACCACTGTTTCTCAAAGCATAGTACAAAAAGATGAAACTCTAGACTTGGACAGTCTAACTTCCTTGAGTCTCAGACATTCTCAAGTGACCCCTTCGTTAAATAGGAAGGAAACACGCAGACTCGGACAGTCTCAATACCCTTTGGATTTCCCGCTTCCTTAAAGAACAGGAATAACCCAGATCCTTGAATCAAATTCCTGAGTACAGTGTTGCTCATATAAGAACTGATTTTCTCTTTAAAATCAGTATATTGGACCTGTCACTTAACTAAGACAACATTTAGCCTCTCTCTCGGGCTTTGTACGAGACACATAAGAGACTCCCTCGTTGAGTCAGTCACCCCTGTTGCCTCCATCTCGAGCTTTATACGAGATACAAAAAGGTTCTTATTGAGCCAAACAAACAACAGCCTCCATCTCGGGCTTCATACGAGATACAAAAAACTCTCTTGTTGAGTCAAATAGCCTCCATCTCGGGCTTGGTACGAGATACCAAAAGACTTCATCGTCGAGTCAAAACCTTTTAGCCTCTGTCTCGGGCTTTGTACGAGACACATATTAGCCTCCTCTTAGGCTTTATATAAGAAAACCATTGGTTAATCCAATTAACCTTTTAGCATCAAAGCTGTGCCTCGTTCACAGTACACAAACATTAACAACTCCTTTCCCCTTCATCTAATAGCTATAAGCGGCAAGCCTCTGGATCATCTACATCCATGCCACTGTCCCTCTTTTAGCATGAGCAATTCCTAAGGAAAGATAGCATTGTTCTACACTGAGTTAAAGTCTTTTCCTTCAGGTTAAAACCCCCTATAAAGGAAATTATGGCATTGCCGGATTCACAAATCCTGGTTAAAGTAATTCTCCTTTATAAAACAGTTGTGACATACAACCCCCTCTTTAGAGGTGACAAATTCTCTCTAAAGTTGGGACCTTCAGCTTCACATCTTGGGCTTTGAACAAGATACAAATAGACCTTTCAGCTTCATATCTTGGGCTTTGAACAAGATACAAACCACCTTTTCGCTTCACGTCTTGGGCTTTGAACAAGACACCAAAACAACCATTTCCTCCCATAGAATAGGAGGAACTACGAACGCTCTGATTTCCCTATTTCGGTAAACGGGAATACGTAGGCATAAGATCGAAAGAAAAGGTCTTAGCGAGCACACTAAACAAAAAACCCAAATCCCATATCTCCATCAATCAAAAGCAGTAATTCAAAAACATCCGTCCTAACGTACTAATCCTTGTTCCCCGCCAGAAACCTTCTGTCTAGATAAAAAGAAGAAAACAGTATTGGCAAAAATACAAATAACCAGTACAAAGGCCCCCCATATTGATAGCATCCGTAACCTAACAGACCGCTGTTTAAACTCAGTATACAAAGCAGGGTTAATTGGAGACATCTATTTCCCTTCCTTCATCAGCTCACAATAGGGTAAAAAATGAATCGACCTGTAGTTTTAAGCTCAACCGCAGAGAGCGACCAGCGCTTAAGAACCGCGTCCAAAATCGCTCGCTACACTTACCAGATATCCGCGAGAGTGGGTGCTGTGGCTTATAGGGTGGCGTTGCCGTCGAATCTGTCGAATTTGCACAATGTGTTCCATGTTTCACAGCTTCGGAAGTATGTTCCGGATCCGTCACATGTGATTCCGATGGACGAGGTTGAGGTAAGGGAGAACCTTACGGTGGAGGCATTACTAGTTAGGGTTTTGGATCGCGAGGTGAAGCGGTTGAGAGGAAAGGATATTGCATTTGTGAAAGTGGCGTAGGGAGGCGCTGCTGAGGGCAATTTGACTTAGGAGTTGGAGAGTCGGATGTGGGAGTCGTATCCAGAGTTGTTCGTCTCAGGTATATTTTCGAGGACGAAAATTTCTAAGTGGGGGAGAGTTGTAACGCCCCAGTTTTGTCAGTTTTTATTTAATTGAGTCGTTTTTTATTATTTTATTATTATATTATTTTATTTCTGACTTTTATGTGAAAATATGTTATTTTTCATCGTGAATATATTTTATCGCGTTTTGGGAACATTTGCGAGATGTTTGAGTGTAGGGGTATTTTGGGCATTTTGATTTATTTTGTTAAGTTAGAATATAATAGAAAATAGAAAGAGAGAAAAATAGTAAGAAAAAGAAGAGAAGGAGAAAAGAAGAGGAGAAGAGAAGAAAAAGAGAGAATTTGAGAAAACTTGGAAATCAATCAACCGACTTTCTAGAACACGATTAAATCGGGTAAGGGTGTGAAACTCGATTATCTTATGCTTGTGTATGATTATGTATGTATGTGTTTGCATATGCTATTGTCTTTCTCTAGTTTTGGATTCTAGGTTGAAATGAGAAATATAATGTGATATCGATGGTTTCACGGTCGAAAATCGGTGTAAACGTAGTAGAATACTTGTTACCATGATTGAGTTATGTTCTAATTGTTATATATTGGTTTGGAAATGTTTTGGTTGAGAAAACATCATTTTTGGATGAACTGGTGCGCTGCTGGGTTTTGCTGAAATTGCAGGTTCGCACTGCGAATGGACAGCGAAGGAGTGGCGAGCGTTCGCGTGAGGTTCGCACTGCGAACGTTGTATTATTTTTCTTTCTGCCACTGTTCACTGGAGGATTCGCATTGCGAATGGGGTAGTGAGCATTCGCTAGATGGTTCGCACTGCGAACGTTGGGAATTTTCTAGGCTATTTTTCATTCTGCCACTGTTCGCTAGGACATTCGCACTGCGAATGAAGAAGTGAAGGACTCGCTAGGAGCTTCGCACTGCGAACATGACAATTTATTCCAATTTGTATTCCTTATAACTTTTGATCCGTGAGTCGGTTTGAGGCGTGGTTTGATGCGTTAGAAAGCTTGTGAAATGTTATTTATTATTGTAATGGTTTTGAGATTGTTAGCTAATTTAATTATGTCGGGAATCTGGAAATGTGTTGTGTGTCGACTTTTACCGTTTTAACTGTGTGTATTTGAGGCGTTATTACGCAACATGCTTGAGATAGAGTTGTATGACTTGTGTGCGGATTATATGATATAAATGCATATGTTTAGATGGCGTGATGATGGTTTGTGGCCGTATGGAAAATAAAGGCATTGTTTTGGGCTTGAATTGCAAAGCATGATTTATGTTAAGTGAGATGGTTGCATATGTGTGCATTTGAATGTCATGTGTCATTGTATGCTGAGCATCATGATATGCATTCTTGTGACGTCCTGAGTGATGGATTGATTCCCGAGGAAATCTGCTATAACATCGTGAGCCTTAAAAATAAGAGGACTGAAAGCGATCTGATTGGATCGTGAGCCTTAAAAATAAGAGGACCGAAAGCGATGGTTATAGACGATCGTGTGCCCATGTGGGGTGTGAGAGATCGGATCGTGAGCCTTATACAAAGAGGACCGAAAGCGATCCATAAACGTCGTGAGTCTTATACAAAGAGGACCAAAAGCGACGGGGAACATCGTATGCCCGACGGGGAGTTACACTAAGTAAAGAGCGATGGTTCCAATAGTTCCTGAGTGAACTGGTGTTGAGAATTGATGGAAGTCGGTACCGCATGTGCATATATATAGAGTCGTTATGTCGGTCTCTTGCATTTGCATCAATCATTAATGGAGTGTTTATGTGTGGAATTATGGATAAAATTGATAAATTGATATATGTATATGTGTTGGTGATACTTGTATTGTGTATGGTTGGTATACTTTGGTGATGGAAATATGAAATACACATTGTGTTGTTTTGTGTTTGAATTCTGGTGTGCGTTGTGGTGAGAACAGTATATATGTGTATTTTTTTGTGTTATATATAATTGTATGCAATTATATTATGATTGTTTTCCTCACCCTTTTGCTGTTTTATAATGCTCTATGAGGCATTGCAGATTAGATGCTAGAGGTCTTTTTGTGAAGCTTAGGACTTCATTCTTTTGTCGGTCGGCTCTGATATGTGGCATCGGGTAGTCAGGGGGATCGTTTTGTAGTTTGATGTGTATATGTATATATATCTTTTGGCTTGTGCATGTATGACCTGATGTATGATAAACTTTTTATGATATATATATATATATATATATATATATATATATATATATATATATATATATATATATATATATATATATATGAGATTCAGTACAGATTTTCCGCTTTATTCTGTATTTGAATTGTGGGTAGTAGGAACTAAGTTCCTCTGTTTATTTGCTACCTGCGAGTGTTGCATATCTTTATGGGCAGGTGTTGTATGTTTGTTTCAATTTGATGTGACCCCTCGGTCTATGTTGTGAATTTCTAATTATACTCTGATGAAATTTTGAATTTTCTTTTACTGCTTTTGTTAATTGGGGGTATAGATTGGGGGTGTTACAGATATTACATCATACTTTTCTTCGAGACCTTTTCGGAGAAATGCCATGTGATGTAATCCAATTTTGAGGTGCTGATGACTTCATTAACATCGAATCTCTTAGGAGAAAAACTGACGTGTTGCCGAGAGTCTTTAGCTGCG
This sequence comes from Lathyrus tuberosus, assembly GCA_022829125.1. NCBI lineage: Eukaryota > Viridiplantae > Streptophyta > Magnoliopsida > Fabales > Fabaceae > Lathyrus > Lathyrus tuberosus. The sequence continues at coordinate 762,062 of JALAZF010000484.1, forward strand.
AGGCTTTCTTTGGGAATTTTCCTTAATCCGGGAAAGCGAAAATGTCATCTTCAATGGTGAAGACTGACGTTTGTCGAATGTCTTCTTGTCTTTCAGAGGTTCAAGTTATCAAAGTGGTCGAGGACTGTAACACCCCAAAATTCATATTTAATTATTTAATTAATTATTTATGATTATGGTGAATTATTGTGAATTATATGACGCATTGTATGGTTTTATTGATGTGTGTCGTGGGATATGACGATAAGTTGTGGGGTATTAGTGAGAAGTAGATATAATTAGAGTTATTTAGATTTAAATAATTTTAGTCATATTATATGTGGAGTTATAATAATAATAATCATAATATAGATTGCATTATTTAGATTATTATTATTTAAAATAACCTGAAGTAGAGATGGCAAGGGCAAGGTGGTAATATTAATGAGGATAAGTGAGGACTTATTGGGGAAAACATAATAAGGGTCTAAGGGCCAAATAAGGAATAAAGGAGAGAAGTCTTATTTTTCTTATTTTGATCGATCGTATTTTGGTGAGAATGTGCTCTGAAGAAAGAAGAAGAGTGAAGAAGGCTAGGGCTCAGAGAGATTCCCGGTGAGAACTCAAGAAGGGATTTGAATCACAATCTAAGGTATGGGGAGTATGACTTTTCATTGTAGTTGATATAGAGTTTAGATGTATGTGGGTGGATTTGGGGTTTTAAGGGATTTTGGGTTTTATGATGAATATGATGCAATTGGGATGAACATGATGAAATTTGTATGATTAAATAGTGAATTATATAATATTGTTGTGGAAATTATGCATTTGAATGAATGGTTGATTGTGGTTGTTGCATTGTTGTGTACGGTTGCGTGTCAGAGTCGAAACTGAGTCGGGAGTGTTTTCAATGAAAAATATTTGGGGTTTTGAAGGGAAAAAAAGATTTTTTTTGTGTTAAAACTTGTTCTAAACAACTTGTGGGAAAAATGGGGTTTTGAATTAGAAAAAAAAGTGATTTTCGTGTAAAAATATAGCAGAAAAGTGCTTTTGTAGCAGGGTAACCGATTACCCTATATGCAGTAACCGATTACCCTGGGACAGAATTGTTGTAAAACTTCAAAAATTCATAACTTGAGCTTCGGGCGTCTATTTGACGCGCCGTTCAAACCTGTGAAAAGATAATACAGTGTACTTTATAGTAAAAATGGTTTCAAGTCCTGAAATTAAAATTAAATAGTGTGTAATGAGGTTTTATGGTGTCAGTGTAAGATGTCAGTGTCGGTGTTTGTTGAAAAACTTTGAAAATTCATAACTTTAGTTCCGAGAGTCCGATTCGCGCACCGTTTGAAGCTGAGATAATGTAATTTAATTTAATAATAGTTTCATGTTGCTGGAAATAATTTAGATGGCATGCATTAATGTTGGAAGGTGTGTAATTGTATGTTGAGCTAATGATGTTTTGCTATAAATGATGAAACTTGCGTGTTATTGCTACGATACTACTGTGATGTTATTGATGATACTGTTGTAATGTTATTGATGACACTGTGATGATGTTTTAATGATGTGCATGTATATATACATGCTATGTGATGACGATTATCTGTTGATGATTCTATAATGATGATTTTTGGCGTGTGTTAGTGATGATATACTATGATGCTATGATGATTTAAATTGATGATATGCATGTTGATGTATACATGCTACGTGAAGTCTTATGATGAATTTTTATGAATGCTGATGCAACTTTGACGAGCCATGATGGTGATTATTATGACGTTTTGCATCATGCATTCATAGCATATTTTAGGACTTCGGTCCATTGACGATGTTAGGACTTCGGTCCAGTGATGATGTTAGGACTTCGGTCCAGTGGTGGCTTCAATCCCATTGTGTGGATTGAAGTGTTTATGACGTGCTCCGGTTCCTATACAGGAATCGATCCTATTGGTGGGGATCTTTGGAGGGTGATGGCCCAGTGTCCATTAAATATGATGTTTTGGTACCACATGCATGAGTCTATGTGTTTGCATTCATATTAAGTGGCATTGCATAATTATGACTTAAGTGATGTTTTGGTGATGATGTGAACTAAATGACATTTTGTGAATGATGATCGATGATGTTGTGATTTAAAAATGATGTTGTGACGATAATAATGACTGTTGTCCTATTTATATTTTTTCTTTATATCTCGTATAATGAATTGTGATTACTCACCCTGCCTGCTTAGAAATGTTGCCTCTATGGTGGGTAACTTGCAGGTGATCAAGATTAGCTTATAGACGCATGGAGATTTAACTTTGGAGTTATTTTTCTCTATTTCCGTTAATAATAGAGGTGTCTTGCTCTGATATGTAACATCGGGTGGGGAACACTTGAGTTGAAGTTGTGTTGTTTTATAAAACATATTTTATGAGTTTTCTACATGTTGAATTTATTTGACGACGACTTTTGACAATGACTAAAAGGTCTTTATGTTTGATGAAATAAATGAAGTTATTTTGAGACTATGATTCCGCTGCAAAGTTTGAATTTTATTTATTGATGTTATCGAAGAAATAATTATTATTATAAATGTTTAAAAACCCGTGTTACGGAGCAGGAAGTTTATTATGATGTTTTTATGAAGCATGTGGCACCCTTTTTGGTGATTTTACTCTGATTTACTTATGCATCATTGTCGTGAATATTCTTTGGGTAGAAGGGTGTTACAAGGACCGTCTCTAATCCAGAAATAAACTGGGGGAGAGAGATTGTTTTAGACGACACGTTTCCTTATGAGGAAAGAACTGACAACCTTACTGGCGGGAGGACATTATCACTTGGCGATAAGACTGACAGAAGTGATATTGATGCAATATGATTATGAATGTGAATCAATAATGCATGATGTATGTATGTTTATGCTGACAAAACTGACGTGACATACAAACTAGTAGATGAACACGACTGAATACTCGACCATGGTGGGGGATGAGAAGTATCATTGGTTCAAGATAGTAATTCTGCCTTGCTTAGGAGAAGTAGTCCCTGTGGGGAAGAGAAAATCGTTGATCGGTCTTAAGAGGTAAGAACTCTTCCGGGGATATCAGACGAGACATTCGTATCAGACAAAGTTGATCCTTCATTTAGGCATACTGGTTTAGAAGGAGTACTTTGATTCTGCACTCTGAGGTTCAGTCACCTTTGGAGAAGCTATCGATGTTCTTTTTGATGTTCAAAGTCAAAAGGAATTGCCATCTTTGTTTTAAAAGCAGAAAATTTTTTGACAAGTAAAATTCATTTTTGTTTTATTTCAAGGATCGTTGATCATGTTAAAATGTCATTCTGTAAAACTAAAGCAAATGAGAATTGCAAACAAAAGCACTAGGGTTCAAATTTTATTGATAGGATGGAAATCAGCCAAGTGCGTGATCCCATAGAGTATTTACAAAGTTTAGAAAACGATAATTTAAGGGAAAAGTGCTACATTGAAACATAACAACAGTTATCCTTCTACCAACTTTGAATTTTGGACATCCTGAGCTTCTGTCGAAGATGACATTGACTGAGGTTTTCTGATGGATGGCATAACTGCTGAGGCGTTGAACTGATCAGACGTAGTCACTTGCCTTTAATCCCTAACTTTTGCCTGGATTGTACCTTGAGATTCCCAATCCATCGGGATGATTTTTTTGCTTATGTCTCTAATTTTTTCCTAGACCGCCCTTTCGGGTTTTCAATCCACCGAGACGTTGTTTTTTTTATTTAGGCGAAGTATTTCTTGACTACGTCAACATTCATGGGGTAGGCAAATTCCTCTCCATCCATGGCTGCAAGTCTCAAGGCGCCGCCTGAGAAGGCTTTCTTAACCACATAGGGGCCGTCATAGTTCGGAGTCCATTTGCCTTGGGAATCAGTGAGAAATAATTGTATCTTTTTGAGCACGAGGTCTCCTTTTCTGAAGACGTGAGGTCGAACCTTTTTGTCGAAGGCTTTCTTCATTATTTACTGATATAGCTGACCATGACATAGAGCTGTTATTCGCTTTTCTTCTATCAGATTCAGTTCGTCATGTCGACTTTGACACCATTCAGCCTCTGTTAGCTTAGCTTCCATCAATACCCGAATTGATGGGATCTCTACTTCTATGGGAAGCACTGCCTCCATGCCATATACTAGAGAGAAAGGGGTTGCCCCTGTTGCAGTGCGGACAGATGTGTGATAACCGTGAAGAGCGAAGGGCAGCATTTCATGCCAGTCTTTGTAGGTTACAATCATCTTTTGAACAATCTTCTTGATATTTTTATTAGCCGCTTCTACCGCTCCGTTCATCTTAGGTCTGTAGGGAGATGAGTTATGATGTTCGATCTTAAATTCAGCACACAACTCTTTCATCATCTTGTTGTTCAAGTTAGATCCATTATCAGTAATGATCTGGCTCGGAACACCATAACGGCAGATGAGATTGTTTTTGATAAAGCAGACTACTACTTGTCTGGTTACATTGGCGTATGATGCTGCTTCGACCCACTTGGTGAAGTAGTAAATGGATACCAGGATGAACCGATGTCCGTTCGAAGCCTTGGGTTTGATCATGCCAATCATGTCGATTCCCCATATAGAAAAAGGCTATGGGGAAGAAAGAACTTTGAGATGCGTTGGTGGTACATGGATTTTGTCAGCGTATATTTGACATTTGTGACACTTCCCCATGTACTTGCAGCAATCAAATTGCATGGTCAACCAATAGTACCCTGCTCTTAGAATTTTTCTTGCCATTGTGTGTCCGTTGGCATGAGTGCCAAAGGATCCTTCGTGAATTTCTTTCATCAACATGTTTGCTTCTTGTTTGTCTACGCATCGGAGCAAGACCATGTCAAAGTTTCTCTTATAGAGTGTATCACCGCTCAGGAAGAAGCTGCCAGCCAGTCTCCTGAGAGTCTTCTCATGTTTCCTGGATGCCCCTGATGGGTACTCTTGTCTTTGAAGGAAGCACTTGATATCGTGATACCAAGGTTTATCGCTATGACTGCTTCAATCGCGAAGATGTAGGTGGGCCTTTCAAGGCGCATTATGTCAATCTTAGGTACGTCGTTCCATTGACCTACACTAATCATGGAAGAGAGAGTGACTAGTGTATCAGCCATGTGATTCTCTTCACGAGGGATATGATGAAACTCGATCCTGTTGAAGAATGGTAACAACCTTCACGCGTAATCTTTGTAAGGAATCAATCATGATTGGTATATGTTCCAATCTCCTTTGATCTGATTGATAACCAGGGCTGAGTCTCTATACACATCCAAGTTCTTAATCCTTAAGTCGATCACTTCTTCGAGACCCATGATACAAGCTTCGTATTTGGCCTCGTTATTTATACACGTGAATGTCAGTCTGGCAGTGAAAGGAATATGGGTACCCTGAGGTGTTACGATGATTTCCGCAATTCCGTTTCCATAATTATTGACAGCTCCGTCAAAAATTAGTCCCCACTGGGAACCTGGTTCTGGCCCTTCACTGGGTAGCGGTTCATCGCAATCTTTCATTTTCAAATACATGACATCTTCGTCTGGGAAGTCAAATCCGACTGATTCCTGATCGTTAATCAGTTGATAGGCCAAATGATCGGTTAAAATACTCCCTTTGACATCTTTCTGAGCATGGTACTCGATGTCGTATTCTGATAACAACATATGGTAACGGGCGATCCTTCCCGTGAGAGAAGGCTTTTTAAAGACGTACTTGATTGGATCCATTTCGGAGATTAACCAAGTAGTGTGGCAAATCATGTACTGGCGAAGACGTTTGGCTGCCCAAGCCAGAGCACATCAAGTTTTCTCAAGCATAGTATACCGAGTTTCACAGTCGGTAAATTTCTTGCTCAAATAGTAGATGGCAGACTCTTTTCTTTTGGTTTTGTCTTGTTGGCCAAGTACACAACCCATGGAATCTTCCAAGACTGTTAGGTAAATGATCATTGGTATTCCCTCAACTGGAGGAGATAGAATCGATGGATTCAACAGATACCCTTTGATACTATCGAAAGCTTTTTGGCAATCTTCTGTCCATATGCAGCTTTGATTCTTCCTGAGTAGTTTGAAGATTGGCGTGCATGTCGCGGTCATGAGGAATATAATTCTGGAAATGTAATTCAGACGTCCCAGGAATCCTCTGACTTGTTTCTCAGTCTTTGGTGAAGGCAACTCTTGAATGGCCTTGACCTTGTCAAGATCAACCTCAATTCCCTTTTGGCTGACAATGAACCCTAGAAGTTTTCCTGAGCGAACACCAAATGTGCATTTGTTGGGATTCAAGCAGAGTTTGTACTTTCTGAGACGCTCAAATAGTTTTTACAAGTGGGTCACATCCTCCTCTTCTGTTTTAGATTTGACAATCATATCATCGACATACACTTCGATTTCTTTGTGCATCATGTCGTGAAACAGAGTAGTCATGGCCCTTTGATAGGTTGCCCCGACATTCTTTAAGCCGAACGACATTACCTTGTAACAAAAGGTGCCCCATGGGGTGATGAATGAAGTTTTCTCCATATCTTCCGACGCCATTTTGATTTGATTATAGCCTGAGAATCCATCCATAAAGGAGAATACTTTGAACTTTGTTGTACTGTCTACCAGCATGTCTATGCGTGGTAAGGGAAAGTTATCCTTTGGACTGGCTTTGTTCAGATCCCTGTAATCTACACACATTCTGACTTTTCTGTCCTTTTTCGGAACTGGCACTATGTTGGCCAACCATTGAGGATATTTCGAGGTGGCGAGGAAACCCGCGTCAATCTGTTTCTGCACTTCCTCTTTGATTTTGATAGCCATATCCGGGTGAGTCCTTCTTAGCTTTTGTTTCACCGGCAGACATTCTGATTTCAACGGTAAATGATGTTCCACGATGCTGTTATCCAACCCTGGCATGTTCTGATAGGACCAAGCAAATACACCGGGAAACTCTCTAAGAAGTTTTATCAAGCTTTCTTTGACAGTCGGACTGAGCAGGGCCCCAATCTTGACTTCTTTCCTCTCTTCTTCTGAACCCAAGTTGACCGTTTCCAACAGCTCTTTTTGAGGTTCAATGGACCTTTCCTCTTATCTGAGTAATCGGGAGATCTCATCTGGACTTTCTTCATCTTCTTCTTCTTCAGCTTCAAATACCGGGAATTCAAAGTTGGGAGAAGGCATTGGATCGTATGTTTCAACGGGGTTTTAAACAAGCAATCTGCATGACGTGATGATTTGTTTTTAGAAGAGATAGAGAGAATGCAAGAGTGTGTGCAGTGTATTTTCTGAAAAATGCTTGTTTTTATTTATTTTTGGGCTGTTTTAGGATTACCATTTTCTGAAAAAGCGAAAAAGTGAAAACAACAATAACTGCGGAAATTACAAAATGACGCTATTTTATTTATGATTTTGTCGATTCTTAAAACTACAACCCTATAAAACAAAACTCTATCACTTTGGGCCAAGCGAAGAGGGACATTTACGGAAAAGTGAGCCCTATAAAAACATCTATTTCACCTGGGTGGGGTGAAAGGTTAAAACAAAGATGACAATTACTTAGACTTATGGACGACTTTCGGGACATCGACAGCAACCCATTGGCGGTGAACTCCTCGGTGAATCACAGAGTCTGGTCCTTTCTTTCTTGGTTTGTCCTCAGAAATGACGCGGATTTCTGGCGGAGCAGGATCATTGGAGTCTTCCTTCAAAGCAGGGTTGTCGTAAACGAACTCTTCTGTTGTGTTTTGCACAGTGTTTTCACCCTCAGGCGGATCTCCCCATCCAGTTGGCTGGATGTCTTCGAGCCTGATACGAGAGCTTTCAGGAGCGGTGTACTTGACCAAGAAGTCGTACTTGCCACTCGGCTGTCCTAAGGTGTCCCATATTTCTGTGGGACTGGAGGAGTCATCTTTCTCAATGACGTTGACCTCAGGAAAAGCATAGTTGATGAACTCTTATCCTGCAATCTTTGCAGATTCATCGTTGTGCTGGATATCTTTAGAATGTCCTGAGTAATGATCCCATGATTTGGTGGGGACGCAGGTGTTCTTTTCAATATTGCTCAGCTGTTAAGCGTCGTTTGGATGACTCTTTTTCCCCAAGTCTTCTGGGCACACCTGCCAGATAGGCAAGTCATCCAGTGGGTCAAAATAGTCATACTCGAAGTTGTCTTTCATCAGAGTGTCCTAGTCTAATGAGTTTGGTGGAGAACGACATCCCTCAGGATCACAATCTCCGTATATTATCTTGACATCTAATCTTTGTATATATCTTAGACTCTGTGTGGGAAAGCAAAATGGCGTATGTGCCTCTCCCTGAGACATATATCCGTCCTCGTTGAGATAGGACTTCCACTCTTCATCTGTATTGGAGGAGTCACCCTCATTGATGGTGTGTACTTCTTGAGACACTGGGTGGAGAAAGCCTCCACTGTGGAAGAAGTCCTGAATGGGATGAAAACTTTCATCGCTAGTAGCAGTCTGGGTACAGGTTGAGGAGAAACTAAGACCTTTCTTTGTCTTGTTATCCGTGGGAATGACAAGTTGTCCCCATCCTTTTGCGTTGTTACTCTTGATCACTTTGAGAGCATCTTTGTATGAGGAAATCGATGTTCCTTTCTCTGATCGATTCTCATTGCTCACCGAAAGTGCTTGGAACCGAGTTCCAACAACCTCCTCGGGTTCTACACAAGAAAATGATGATAAGTTGCTCACGATTAAGGCCTGCTCTCTGCATACTGTGACTAACTTGTCATTCTTGACGAACTTCAGCTTCTGGTGAAGTGTCCAAGTGACTGCCCCAGCTTCGTGTATCCAAGGTCTTCCTAATAACCAGTTGTATGCTGCCCGGATGTCCATGACCTGGAAAGTGACTTGGGAAGTGTGAGGACCTATAGTTATGGGAGGGTCGACTTCGCCGATAGCTGTTTTTTTGGATCCGTCAAAGGCTTTGATGATGACCTCGCTGCCTTTCATCGGGGATCCTTGAAATTATAGTCACATTAGAGTTGATTTTGGTATAACATTCAAAGCTGATCCTGTGTCTACCAGTACGCTGGCTAGAGCATCGTCCTGGCAGTTGACTGTAATTTTAAGCGCCATGTTGTGATTTTTGCCTTCTTCCGGCAGTTCTTCATCACTGAATCCTAAGTTGTTGCAGGAAGTGATGTTGGAAATGATGCTGTCAAATTGTCTTATCATCACATCTTGTTCCACAAAGGCTTGCTCTAAGACTTTCTGTAGAGCTCCCCTGTGAGCTTCGGAACTGAGCAAGAGAGATAACATAGAGATTCTTGAAGGAGTTTGCAACAGTTGGGCTACAATTTTGTACTCGCTTTTCTGGATGAGCTTCAGCATCTCATCGTGGTTCTTTACCAGTTCCGAATTACTGGATTGTCTGACTGGTTGATTGGGAATTTCTGTTTGAGGTTCCTTTTCCTTGGTGGGTTCTCCAACTCCTCTGTTGAAGATCCGACCGCTCCGTGTTACTCGACTGATATCGGCAATGTTTACGACAGAGGGTAAAGGAGTTTCCTTTCCATATTTGATTTTTGTTGCACCGTACTTGTAAGGGATGGCCTTATCGAATTTGTACGGTATTGGTCCCAGCAGATAGATAACCACAAGAGCTTTTGGATTTTTCTGACCATCGTAGGCAACCTCAATTGGTTAGAGGTTGAGAATCTTACTACTATCAAGAGGAACTCTTGATTCACGGAGTAGAGGGATTATGGTGCATACGTCTTTGGCCATTTCATGATTAGAGATTATGACAACGTCTTTTGTTTGATCAGGAAGATAGTCTTGAATCACGTTGATCGAACCAGAACTTGAACATGGTCGAATCTCTTTTTGGTCCAACTGATTTTGAAAAGCTGACCGTACAAGGTAGAATCCTTGGCTGTTCTCTGAGCAAACTCTACAACGCTCATAGTTGTGTGGTGGCACCTGGCCACGTCCGCTTTGTATGTAATGTAACTTTACTAGATCTGTTTCCATCGAGCGGACATCCTGACTCTGATGCCTGCCAGGACTACCGTTAGTCATACTGATCTGTTGTGTAGCTTCATCCAAATAAATTGGAAGCCACCGGTGGTCCAACAAGTGTTGAAGTGTTCTTTGGACAAGTGCACATCCTTGTTCGTATTTACGACACACTTTACAACCTTGATAATCATGTGAAGCCAGAAAGCCAAGCCTGACTTGCTTAGCATGTAGTTCTACCAGGTTGGTATTCATCAAGCGAATATCAAATATTTGAATCATATTAACTTGATGGTTATTTCTCTTCTGATAGTCCTGGATCCATCCGAGATCCATCTGACGTTGAAGGGCATCTTGTACAAAAGAGCATCCCTGATTGTTTATTGAGCAGATTGGACAGGAATTGTAATCGTGCCTTGGAAGATCATGGTATTGACTTTGCCTTGAGTGCATTGCCACCAAGTTGACGTTCATCAGCAGAATGTTATAGTTCTGAACAATGTTGGGATTTGCGTGAGCCATATTGACCTCACGGGTTCGGTGATCTTGGATCCATCCGAGATCCATCTGTTCTTGTAGAGCTGATTGCACTACGGAACACCCTTGATTATTCTTCGAGCAGATATCACACTGGTGATAATTGTGAGATGGCACATGATCGTACCTGCTCTGTCTGCAATACATCCTGACCAGATTGGTTCCTAATAGGAGTACGTTGTGAATTTGATAACTGCGGTTAAATTCTCCCTTTATCAAATTTACTGCAGTCTTCTCATGTTGAGGTAACGAGTTCGTCTGAACATTTGGATTAATATCTTTGAAAGATAAGACCCCATTCCTGACAAGCTTCTATACATCAGATTTAAAGCTGAGACACTTCTCAATGCTGTGCCCCGATCCTCCTTAATGGTAAGGGTAATTTTGTTCTGCTTTGAACCAAAAAGGAGGATTTTTCGATACTGTAAGAGGAGACCTGGTTTGGACAATCCCCTTGACCAGTAGTAGTGGAAACAGTTCTGCGTATGACATCAGTATAGGGTCAAACCCTGGTGGTCGTGTCGTATGATTATTATTGTACTGTGGACGAGCCTGTTGAAGAGGCTGTTGTGTCCTTTGATGATACTGTTGTTGACTTGGTTGGCTTTGACCAACCTGAGTTTGATACGTTGGAGCCGGCGTTGGGTTGATAGCGGGAGTTACTGCTGCTACTGGTTGATACCTTCGCCTTTGCTTTTTGAGAGAGATATTACAAATATCTTGCTATTTTTTCTTTGGGAAAGCACTATCGTATATCTTGGTACTGCTAGATGGCTCTGCATCTTTGACCAATCATCCTTCTCAGACTGCTTCTTCAAGGCGTACCCCCATGTTCACCATCTCAGTGAAGTCGCTGGGCGCACTAGCAACCATTCGGCCGTAATAGAATGAGCTCAAGGTTTTCAAAAGAATCTTAGTCGTCTCTTTTTCTTCAAGAGGGGGACAGATCTGAGCGGCAATTTCATGCCATCTCTGAGCGTATTCCTTGAAAGTTTCTTTGTCCTTCTGCGACATTGCTCGGAGCTAATCCCTGTCTGATGCCATGTCCAGGTTATACTTATACTGCTGAACGAAGGCAGCACCGAGATCTCTGAAAGTGTTGATCTTGGTTCGGTTTAAACCCATGTACCATTTGAGTGCGGCACCAATTAAACTGTCTTGAAAATAATGGATCAGTAGCTGTTGATTCTCTGTCTGAGTTGGCATTTTTCGAGCGTACATCACCAAATGACTTTGAGGGCAAGAGTTGCCCTTGTATTTTTCAAAGTCAGGCACCTTGAATTTGTGCAGGATTTTCACATTTGGGACCAGACAAAGGTCTGCGGTGTCCTTTCTGAATAAATCCTGACCACGAATGGCATGCAGTTCCTTCTGCATCTCCAGGAATTGCTTCTGGAACTCATTCATTCTTTCGTACATGTCTTCGTTTCCACCAGGATTTACTTGTGGAATCTATTCTTCCGGGATAGTGTGTACCACCGGTTGTGGTATAGTCATTACGGCGGTGACTCTTGGTGCTTTCCTGCCCCGAAGTTTGTAACCTTTAGGAGTTGCCGTCTTAACTATTGCGTCTTCGCTTTCCCGAAGTTTGTAAGCTTCAGGCCCAGCGGTTCCTGCTGCAGTTTCTGGGTCTTCAGTGACCGGCGGGATATATCTTTCAGGGACAAAGTTGAGAGGCATGCCCCAGGGACGATCTTTAGGCATGTTGTACCGAGGATCGTATGTCTCTACGATGGGCGTAGATGTGATCTCCGAGATCACAGTCCTTTGTTTTTGTCTCTGAGCTGTTGCCAGGGATTCCATGTCACTGTGAAGTTTTTTTAGATTTTCCTTCAGAGCGTCGATTTCTTCTCTCAGCTCTCTGTTCTCTTCCTCGAGATCGTCCATTTTCTTTTGTTGATTGGCCCGAGTATTGTACGAATGAGACAGTATGACTCTAGAATCGTAACATATATGTGAGATTCGCAGATAAGAAGACGCGTTATGTGAGAATGATGAATGATATATATATATATATATATATATATATATATATTTGTTTTTATCAAGAAAACTTCAACAAATAGATTGCAAATATCATACAGTGGGGAGACCCCTTTTTATTGAATTTGAAAGATTGCAGAAATGGAAAATACAATATTTTACAAAGTTCTGTAACAGGAAATGTCTAAACTTATGGATCCTGAGTCCTCTCTGAAGAGAGCTCAGATCCTGGTTCTGGTATTTTCCTTTTCGTTGACCGGGGCTCTTCAGCCGTTGTCGGGTTGTCAGTCCTTTGCCAAGTGAAAGGAGTGAGCAAGTTCCTTTGATCTTCTATAGCATGCTGTTCTAGAATCTCGATCAGAGCTTCCTTATCTTTTAACAGTTCTTGAATTTTGGTACACTCTATATTGAGGATTCGGTACTTGTTCTTCCAAAAGTTCTTCTCCCGTTGAACTTTGTTGAGAGCGACCTGGAGTTTTTCTGTGTCAGACATAAAATAAAGGACAGATTCCTTTAACAGAAGAACTTCTTGACGAGGGTAAGGCATCCTCAGCTTGAGGGCTCTAGTTTGTACCCAGTGGAGATAAGGTTCCATTGAGGTACAGTCTGGTCTTCCTAGAGACTCTCTTCCTTTCCTGTGAATGTGTTGCCAGGCATGCACTATTTCCTTCTTTAGTGCCCTGTCATTTTCCCCTTCCTTGAAGAAAATACCTTCCAGATGAACATTATGCGGGATATTCTTCATCGGGTATCTGAGTTGACGGCAAACTAAAACTGGATGATAGTTGATTCCTCCTTTAGTGCCTATGAGGGGTACATTAGGGAAGTTTCCACATTTGTCGATGGTCCTTATCCCCTTATAGCGCGGTTTTTGTGGTTCTGAATCACTATCGCTTTGATACTACAGTTCGATTCACTTTTTATCCTATTGAGCTGATTAAGGAAGGGAAATAGATGTCTTCAATTAACCCTGCTTGCATACTGAGTTTAAACAGCGGGCTGTTAGGTTATAGATGCTATCAAAAAGGGGGTTTTATCTTAGGGTTATGCTTTTAAGAACGAAAGTGTCTTTACGGTATAGGAGGCTTTTTGGTTAGGATACTAGGCTGGATTTTTATTGGTTGATATATGAAGGGACTGGGAGTGTTTATTTATTATGCTCGCTAAGATTTTTGCAATCTTATGCCTATGTATTCCCGTTTAGCTAAACAGGGAAATCAGAGCGATCGTAGTTCCTCCTATTCTATGGGAGGAAAGAGATGTTTTGGTGTCTTGTTCGAAGCCCAAGACGAGAAGCTAAAGGTGATTTGTATCTTGTTCAAAGCCCAAGATGTGAAGCTAAAGGGATCCTGATTGAGAGGGATTTTCTAATCTCTAAAGAGGAGTTATTGGTGTTTGTATGCTGGGATCAAAGCGTGATTTAATGCTAAAAGGTTGATTGATTCAACCGGGGATTTCCTTATACAAAGCCTAAGAGGAGGCTGGAAGTTTGACTTTTCTGGGGAAAATGTTCTTTCTGTCTTGTACGAAGCCCAAGATCGAGGCTGAAAGGGTTCACTCAACAAGAGAGGATTTTCATGTGTCTTGTATAAAGCGCAAGACGGAGGCTAAAGGGGTGACTGACTCAATAAGAGAGTCTTTTATACTCAACAAGGGAGTGATTTGCTGTCTCGTACGAAGCCCGAGATTGAGGCTAAGAGGGGATTGACTCAACAAGAGAGCCTTTTATACTCAACAAAAGAGTGTTTATGTGTCTTGTACGAAGCCCAAGACGGAGGCTAAAAGGAGATTGACTCAACAAGAGAGTCTTTTATACTCAACAAGAGAGTCATGTACGAAGCCCAAGACGGAGGCTAAAAAAAAAGGGTTTGACTCAACGAGAGAGTCTTTTATACTCAACAAGAGAGTTTTTATGTGTGTCTTGTACGAAGCCCAAGACGGAGGCTAAAGGGGTTGGACTCACCAAGAGAGTCTGAAAAGGTTAGCTTCGCTGGGGAAGATCATTTGTACAAAGCCCAAGAGGAGGTTGTCTTACTACCGAAGGTCACTGAGATTCCCAGGCAGGTCCAAGTGTGGGGAACTCTCATGAGAGAGACTGGGTTTCTGCTTATGTTTTAGAGGAACTTGAGAATGTCTTTGAGACTCAAGAGGTGTAGACTGTCCAAGCCTAGAGTTTTATCTTTTGTACAATGCCCAAGAGAAGGCACGGGCATTAAGGGATGAGTATAAACCCTACAAATAGCCGGTGTTTTGACACTGGAAAGACTGCCCTAGCAAAGGATGACTAAGTTCTGTCTTATACCTTTAAGAGGTCGTCAGGGTCCTTGTATTAAGCCCAAGAGAAGGCATGAGAACTTTTAAGAAGCCGAAGGTCCTTGTACAACGCCCAAGAGGAGGCGGGGAGGCTTTTAGGAAGCCTGTGGGTCCCCAAACCAAGAGAAGTTCAAGCCATGCTATTCACCGAGAATAGATCAAGCCAGGGAATTTCAAGGATTTGGAAGAAACTCAAGAGATTCCATTCACGGAGAAAAGATCATCTCTGGGGAGTTAGAGTTTATTTGACAATTTCTAAGGGTGATAGTCTGAGAAAGGGTTCACCGAGAATGCTGCCTTTCACGTTTCCATATTGTTTAACCCCAAGAGGAGGGAAGACTGTATCTGGTAATCCTATGGGGATCTAGTTTTGTTTGTATTTAAGAGTGACCAACAGCGCTTTACCTAGTTCTAGACGTAGTTTCCAGGGAAAATCTAAATAACTATACTAGTATTACATAGTGGATATGTGACAAGTATATAAAAGGATGTGAAAGAAGACTTACAGTGAAACAACCCCACAATACAGTTATATATCTGAAAGCAGTAAATGAAAGCGGATAAACACTTACCCGTTGTAGAGCTTCCATGCTGTTTTTTTAGTCGTTCAACAAAGAAAGTTGGATAACAACATATATTTGGATTCAAAATCAAAGGAGAAAGTGTTTTGAAAAGATTGTTGGGTCTTACAGCTCGAGGAGAGGCCCAAGGTTTTATTAGTGATTGCACTATTATTTTGAATGTGTACAGGGACTTATACAAGTGACTGAGGCCCAAAAAGGTTTTCTGTACAAAGGGATGGGTCTTACACTCTCTCAAAAGGCCCAAAGGTGTTTAAAGAAAAAGAATGGGGCTTATAACACGAGGGTAGGCCCAGATGATTTGATTTTTGAACTGGCGATTGCGCCGAGATTTTTCTTTTAACGCGGAGGGACATATACAATATCTGAGGCCCAAATAGTTTTAGTTAAAAGGGGGTTGGGTCTTACACTCTATTAGAGGCCCAAAGAGGTTATTTTTGTACAAGAGATGGGGCTTACAACTCAAGGAGAGACCCATGGGTTTTTGTTAAAAAGGCGACAATCGCGCCAAACTTTTTGATGGTATCGGGACTAATACAATACACTGAGGCCCAAATCATTTTGGTTTTCAAAAAGGGTTGGGTCTTACACTCTACTAGAGGCCCAAAGGTTATTTAAAAAGTTTTGTTTGGGTGAAAATCAAGGAAACCCTAATTTCATCATTTTAAAAGTAAATTCTCAAGGAAAATCAATAAAAAATGATAAAATACCAAATAAGTTTGAATAAACAACTTGTGATTTTTGGTTGAGGTTTGAAAAATGATGTTTTAATCACAAGATGAATTAAAATTCATTTGGTTTTGATTTTCAACATGAGAATTCAATTTTAAAATGTTTAAAAAACAATTAAAAGTGAATTTATTCCCAAAAATGCCAACTATATTAAATAAATAATATAAACTTGATTTTTTTAGGGAATAAAATATTTCAACATTTTTGTGATTTTTTGCAAAAAGAACCAATAAAAAATAATTAAAATTGAGGGAGTTATTAATTTTTCAAATCATTAAAAATAATATGAAAAATAATAAAAAAGTGGAAAAAGCATTAAAAAGGGGGTCTGAGGCGAGGGGGATTCGAACCCCGGACCTCTTGTGTGCAGCATGCGCGTCTTACCACTGGGGTGGTGATACATCCGTGTATTGAAACAAAACCACAAATATACAAGGCTTGCCTTGTTTTTGGCCTGGTCCAAGGCAAGGCAAGGCAAGATTTTGGCTAGAAACGTGAAGGCCATAACTTTCTCATTTCTCCATGGATGGAGACAAAATTTATATGTATCTGGTCTAGAATTTCCTAAGGAATCCAATGGTGGTGGTGGTTTTTCCAGAAAACAAATCCTCCTCAAAACCCGATAGTGGTTTTGAAATAGGCCATGTTTTGCATTTTCTGTGCTACCTCTTGGTACAGGTGTGAATCACATGATAAATTGGTGCAAACACAACACATATAACATGTATAAGAGATGCATGATCAGTGGACTTCAAAGTAAGGCATATTTCAGAGAGTTCAAGTTGTGATGCTTACCTCTCTTGGAGCTTTTGGGATATCTACCTAGTGCTTTGTTCCAGAAATGTTTTGATGCTTTGGACACCCTCAAATGATCCCTTAGAAGCTTTTAGAGTGGTTGGAACCAACTGGAAACCTCAGGAATGGAAACTGGCCCTTTCTTGCAAAAGGGGCAAAAGTGGCCAAAATAGCAACTCTCTCAAGTGGTGTTCCAGATGTGGGGAACCATTTGGGACAATTCAAGGATGATATTTGGAGTGTGTTTGATGTTTTATCCGGTTTGGAAAGTGACTGATTTAGACATGGCTTGAAAAATGCACAAAAGTCCTATTTTGAGGTTTTGAGAGGGGACTTTTAGATTTTGATGTTACAGGTCACTTGTGAGAGTTTAGACAACTTAGATATGACATATTGGATGTGTTTGGATCATGAGCTATGATGGAAATGCTCTCTAACTCAAAAACTCAGAGTTACCTTGCTAAAGAAGGTATTTTTTCCTAGAGAAAGTGATTTTGAGGAAAACATCTGTTTGATGGTTTTGGTGTACTCAAACTGAGCACAAATGAGCTTTATTTATAGTAGAGCAAGTTTGTTTTGGCTGCAATAGTGAATGGCAACTACTGCAGAAGTTTGGCAAATGTTGATCAATGAGAATCCAAGTCTCCTCTAGCCATTGACTAGAGGTTAGAGCACAGAGCTGTGGTTCCCTAGTTGTTGGATAAGTCTTTACTGAATTCAGTTGGAAGAGGCTCAGTCCATGCCACCTTGGTGCATCCATTGAATGCTCCAAAAAAAATTGGAGTCTTGTCCCTCTTTTAGGCATTTCTAGGTTTGGCATGCTACTTTTGGTTCCAAAGACTTGGGAGGCTTATGGATCAGAGTTGGTTCCTCCTTGCCCCCCCCCTTGAGGTGTTCAGATGGATAGACTTGCTTGCCCTTTGAAAAATTTGAGCAAATCGAGCAAAATCCCCAAATCTGCCATGTTATGACAGTTGCAGCAAGGCATATTGCCACTGTCATAACTTCTTGCTCAGATTGAGTTTGGTGAAGTTCTTGGTCATTTTGGAAAGCCCTCATATGATACAACATATGTGTGATCATAGTTTGTTTTGACACTTTTTGGATCCAAGTGAAAAATGCTCTTACATTTTGGAAAAAGTGAAACAGATTCTGACTTAGTGAAAATTTCACTAAGTGTTGGAAAAAGTGGCATTTCATGTTTTCAGCCATTTTGACCCAACCCTAACTCAAAATCCATGATGAATTGGAATGAGGTGTAGTTGAAGCTTTTGTAGAGGGCCATGAGAGCCACAAATCCAGCTTTGAATGGGGGAAAATGGCCTGGTGGTTTAGGAGATATGATCCTCCAAAGTTGGTACCCTAGCCACTTTGTTCCATAACTTAGAAAATTTCTTAGTTTTTATGGTTACCCCTTTTACAAGTTATCCCACTTTTCTTGATTTTTCTTGATGAATGATGATCCCAATCATACATTAACATCATTTTAGGGTCAAAGAACCATAATTGTGAAAAATCTCAAAAAGTCAAAGTTGACTTTTGTGCATAGTTGACTTTTTGTCAGATGAACTCCAAACTGTGCGATCCTCTATGAAATCAAGTCCTTGACCTAAATCAAACTTGATGGATTGATTTCATAGGTGTTATAGGGTGTATTGAATCATGTTCCAAGGTTTGGGAGCATGTCTGGGTCAAAAGTCAAAGGCACAGTTGACTTTTCCCGCGAAACCCTAATTGTGGTTCTGATGAATTTGAAACTTGTTGATCAAGCTTCTTGGATCAATCCATTGTTGCAAATGGATCCATGTAGTGTATTAGGGACCCTCAAATCATCTCTTGAGGTCTTGGCTCATGTTTTCCCCTAATTCTTGATTTTTTATGAATGCATCCCCTAAAGTCAAATTGACTTGATGATTGGGTTTATGAGGTCCCTTAGAGTATTTTGGGTTGTGATTTGAAGCATTGGCTCATGCCCAGAGGAAAAAATTCCATCTGGAGGCCCTGGTCGACCAAAACCCTAATTTGGTGACACTGGCGATCTTGAGGCTTAATCCACTTGGACTGTTGCAGCCTTGTGCTTAATCCTTGAGGTGGGAGTCCTCTTGATCCATTGTGGATGTTTGAGAGGTTTAGACAAGTTGAAGATCATTTCATTCCTTGATTGATCTTTTGTCTAAGAGCTCTGAGAGGGCTTGAAACCCTAAGTTTGATTGTAGTGAATGCTCACCCATCTTTGGGGAGACTAATGAGGTATAATGGTTCATCCATATTGTGATGATGATTTGCACAATGATGGGAATCTTAGTGGTCAAAATTTGGGGTATGACAGATGCCTCTATTTAATCTTCTTGGACCCGAAGGTGTGAATGGCGAAGGTATTCGGGAATTCGGGGTGCAAGAGGATTAAATATCGGAATACCCAAAATTTTGACGGCGGTTATGAATGGTAGCTTACGCATTCATCTTCTTTTGCTAAGCGATGATGCTTAGAAAAGGTAAAACTTCCCCTCGATCCTGGTCTTCAGCCAAGGAACTGGTCTCAATTTCCTTTTGAAATAAACTTCCCCTCGATCCTGGTTTCCTAACAAGGAACTGGTCTTAGTTTCTGAAATAAACTTCCCCTCGATCCTGGTTTCCTACCAAGGAACTGGTCTTAGTTTCTGAAATAAACTTCCCCTCGATCCTGGTTTCCCACCAAGGAACTGGTCTTAGTTTCTTATTTAAACTTCCCCTCGATCCTGGTCTTCAGCCACGGAACTGGTCTCAGTTTCTGATTTAAACTTCCCCTCGATCCTGGTCTTCAGCCACGGAACTGGTTTCAGTTTCTGAAATATACTTCCCCTCGATCCTGGTCTTCAGCCACGGATTTGGTCTCAGTTTCTGAAATAAACTTCCCCTTGATCCTGGTTTCCTACCAAGGAACTGGTCTTAGTTTCTTTTGTCAATAGGCTTTCTTGACAAGGGACGCTATTCGTAGCGGTTTTCCTTAAACTTCTCGCCGAATTTTCCTGGGGAGATGCCATTTGATGGAAAAAGTTCCGATGTCAGATTTACTGGGGACCCCATTTGTCTGAGCTATAGAGGTACACAAACTTCTCTATTTGGAGACGCCATTTGTCGACTCTACCGGGGAAAATGAGTCTCTTGAGAGACTGCTTCCGCTTGGGGATATTACATCATACATTTCTCGAGGTCTTCCCAGAGAAATGCCATATGATGTACCCCAATTTTGAGGTGCCGATGACTTTGTTAACATTGACTTTCTGGAGAGAATAACCAAGGTGCTTCTGAGAGTCTTCGGTTAAGAGGCTTCCTCTGGGGATTTTCCTTAATCCGGGAAAGCGAAGACATCATCTTCAATGGCGAAGAGTGATGTTTATTGAATGTTTTCTGGCCTTTTCAGAGATTTAAGTTATAAAAGTGGTCGAAAACCCGCTACAATCCAGAAATAAACTGGAAGAGGACTGTTTGGACGTAATGTTTCCTGACAAGGACATAACTGACAACTCGATTGAGAGGACTTTTATCACTGCGGGGTAAGACCGACTAGAGTGATAGCGATGCAATATGAATATGAATGTAAATAAATAATGCATGATGTATGTATTTTTATGCCGACAAAACTGACGCGACATACATACTGATAGATGAACATGACAGGATACTCGACCACAGTGGGAGATGAAAAGTATCACTGGTTCACGATAGCAATTCTGCCTTGCTTAGGAGAGATAGTCCACGCGGGGAAAACTGTTGGTCAGGCTTAGGAGATAAGAACTCTGCCGGGGGTGTCAGATGAAACATGGTCTCTGACACAGTTGATCCTTCGTTCAGACGTACTAGTTTAGAAGGAGTACTTTGATTCTGCACTTTGAGGTTCGATTACTTCGGGAGAAGCGACCGATGTTCTTTCGATGTTCAACAGTCAAAAGAAATTGCCATATTTATTTTAAACGCATAAAAAATTTGACAAGTAAATTCATTTTTGTTTTATTTCAAGAATCGTTAATCATATTAAAACGTCATTATATAAAGTTAAAACAAATAAGAATTGTAAACAAAAGCACAAGGGCTCAAATTTTATTGATAGGATGGAAATCAGACAAGCGCGTGATTCCATAGAGTATTTACAAAGTTAGAAAATGGTAATTTTATGGGAAAAGGGCTACATTGAAACATAACAACCACTATCCTTCTACCAACTTTGAATTCAGGGCATCCTGAGCTTCCGTCGAAGATGACCTTGATCGAGATTTCTGTCGAATGACACGACCGCTGAGGAGTTAAATTGATCAGATGTAGTTACTTGCCATGAATCTCCAATTTTTGCCTGGATCGTACTTTGAGATTTCCAATCCACCGGGATGATTTTTTTGCTTGTGTCTCTAATTTTTTCCTGGACCGCCCTTTCGGGTTTTCGATCCACCGAGACGTTTTTTTTCTTTCTTTTTTTTTTAGTTTAGGCGAAGTATTTCTTGACTACGTCAACATTTGTGGGGTAGGAAAATTCGTCTCCATCCATGGTTGCGAGTCTCAAGGCACCGCCTGAGAAGGCTTTCTTGACCACATAGGGGCCGTCATAATTCGGAGTCCATTTTCCCCGAGAATCAGTGAGAAATGATGGTATCTTCTTGAGCACAAGGTCTCCTTTCTGGAAGACGCGAGGTCAGACCTTTTTTTCAAATGCCCTCTTCATCCTCTATTGATACAACTGACCATGGCATAGTGCCGTTATTCGCTTCTCTTTGATTAGATTTAGTTCGTCGTGTCTGCTTTGACACCATTCAGCTTCCGTTAACTTGGCTTCCACCAATACCCGGATTGATGGGATCTCTACTTCTATGGGGAGTACTGCCTCCATGCCATATACTAGAGAGAAAGGGTTGCCCCTGTTGAAGTGCGGACAGATGTGCAATAGCCGTGCAGAGCAAAGGGTAGCATCTCGTGCTAATCTTTATAGGTTACAACCATCTTTTGAACAATCTTCTTGATGTACTTGTTAGCCGCTTCTACCGCTGCATTCATCTTAGGTCGGTAGGGAGATGAGTTACGATGTTCAATCTTGAACTCATCGCATAACTCTTTCATCATCTTGTTGTTCAAGTTGGATCCATTATCTGTAATGATCTGGCTCGGAACACCATAACGGCAAATGATATTGTTTTTGACGAATCGGACTACCACTTGTCTGGTTACATTAGCGTATGACGCTACTTTGACCCACTTGGTGAAGTAATCAATGGCTATCAGGATGAACCGATGTCCGTTTGAAGCCTTGGGTTTGATCATGCCCATCATGTCGATTCCCCATATGGAAAAAGGACACGGGGAAGAAAGAACTTTGAGATGCGTCGGCGGTACATGGATTTTGTCTGAGTATATCTGACACTTGTGACACTTCCTCATGTACTTGTAACAGTCGAATTCCATGGTCAACCAGTAGTATCCTGCTCTTAGAATTTTTCTCGCCATTGTGTGTCCATTGCCATGAGTGCCAAAGGATCCTTCGTGAATTTCTTTTATCAGCACGTCGGCTACTGGTCTGTCTACACATCAGAGCAAGACCGTGTCAAAGTTTCTCTTATAGAGGGTATCACCGCTCAGAAAGAAGCTTCCTACTAGTCTTCTGAGGGTCTTTCGGCCATTTCTGGATGCCCCAGGAGGATACTCTTGTTTCTGAAGGAAGCATTTGATATCGTGATACCAAGGTTTGTCGTCTATGACTACTTTAATCGTGAAGATGTAAGCGGGTCGTTCAAGGCGCATTATGTCAATCTTAGGTAAGTCGTTCCATTGACCTACACTAATCATGGAAGAGAGGGTGGCTAAGGCATCATCCATGTGATTCTCTTCACGAGGGATATGATGAAACTCGATTCTGTTGAAGAAAGGTAACAACCTTCTTGCGTAATCTTTGTAAGGAATCAGTCCTGATTGGTATGTGTTCCACTCTCCTTTGATTTGATTGATAACCAGGGCTGAATCGCCATTAACATCCAAGTTTTTGATCCTTAAGTCAATTGCTTCTTCGAGACCCATGATACAGGCTTCGTATTCGGCCTCATTGTTTGTACACTTGAATGTCAGTCGGGCTGTGAAAGGAATGTGGGTATCCTGAGGTGTTATGATGATTGCCCCAATTCCGTTTCCATAATGATTAACAGCTCCGTCAAAGATAAGTCCCCATTGGGAACCTGGTTCTGGCCCTTCACTGGGTAGCGGTTCATCGCAATCTTTCATTTTTAAATACACGACATCTTCGTCTGGGAAGTCAAACCCGATTGATTCTTGATCGTCAATCGGTTGATGAGCCAAAGGATCGGCTAAAATACTTCCTTTAACGGCTTTTTGAGCGTGGTACTCTATGTCATATTCTGACAACAACATCTTCCAACGGGCAATCCTTCCCGTGAGAGCAGGTTTTTCAAAGATGTACTTGATTGGATCCATTTCGGCGATTAACCAAGTAGTGTGACAAATCATGTACTGGCGAAGACGTTTGGCTACCCAAGCCAAAGCACAGCAAGTTTTCTCGAGCATACTGTACCGAGTTTCACAGTCCGTAAACTTTTTGCTCAAATAGTAAATGGCAGACTCTTTCCTTTTTGTTTCATCTTGTTGGCCAAGTACACAACCCATTAAGTCTTCCAAGACTGTTAAGTAAATGATCAGTGGTCTTCCTTCCACTGGAGGTGATATAATCGGTGGGTTCAACAGGTACTCCTTGATACTGTCGAAGGCAGTTTGGCAGTCTTCTTTCCAAACGCAGTCCTGATTCTTTTTTAGTAATTTGAAGATCGGCGCACATGTCGCGGTCATGAGGAATATGAATATGGAAATGTAGTTCAAACATCCCAGGAATCCTCTGACTTATTTTTCAGTCTTTGGATAAGGCATCTCTTGAATGGCCTTGACCTTGTCAGGATCAACCTCAATTCCTTTTTGGCTGATGATGAACCATAAGAGTTTCCCTGACCGAACACCGAATGTGCATTTGTTGGGATTCAAGCGGAGTTTATACTTTCTCAGATGCTCGAATAGTTTTGACAGGTGGGTCACATGCTCCTCCTCTGTTCTAGATTTGGCAATCATGTCATCGACATATACCTCGATTTCCTTATGTATCATGTCATGAAACAGAGTAGTCATGGCCCTTTGATAGGTTGCCCCGGCGTTCTTCAAACCGAACGACATTACCTTGTAACAAAAGGTCCCCCATGGGGTGATAAAGGAAGTTTTCTCCATGTCTTTCGGCGCCATTTTTATCTGATTATAGCCCGAGAATCCATCCATGAAGGAGAATACGCTGAATTTTACGGTACTGTCTGCCAGCATATCAATGAGTGGTAAAGGAAAGTCATCCTTTGGACTAGCCTTATTTAGATATCTGTAGTCCACACACATTCTAACCTTTCCGTCTTTTTTCGGAACTGGCACTATGTTGGCTAACCATTGAGGATATTCTGATGTGGCGAGGAAGCCTGCGTCAATTTGTTTATGTACTTCCTCTTTGATTTTGATAACCATATCCGGGTGAGTCCTCCTCAACCTTTGTTTTACTGGCGGACATTCTGATCTTAGCGGTAGATGATGCTCCACGATACTGGTATCCAACCCTGGGATATCCTGATAGGACCAAGCGAATACATCGGGAAACTCTTTGAGAAGCTTTATCAAATCCTCTTTGACATTTGGACTGAGCAGTGCTCCAATCTTGACTTCTTTTCTTTCCTCTTTTGAACCCAAGTTGACAGTTTCCAATGGCTCTTTGTGAGGTTCGATAGACCTTTCCTCTTGTCTGAGTAGTCAGGAGATCTCTTCTGGAATTTCTTCGTCATTTTCTTCTTCAGCCTCGAATACCGGGACTTCAAAGTTGGGAGCAGGCATCAGATCATATGTTTCGATGGGGTTTAAAACAAGCAATCTGTATGACGTGATGATTTGTGTTTAAAAGAGATAGAGAGAATGCAAGAGCGTGTGAAGTGTATTTTTTTTGAAAAACAGCTTGTTTTTATTATTTGAATCTTTTTTTAGGATTATCATTTTCTGAAAAAGCGAAAAGAGAAAACAACAATTAATGCGGAAATTATAGAACGTTATTTTATTTATGATCAGTCGATTCTTGAAACTACAGCCCTATAAAACAAAGCTCTGTCGCTGAGGGCAAAGCGAAGAGGGAAATTTATAGAAAATGAGCCCTATCAAAACATCTGTTTCACCTGGGCAGGGTGAAAGGTTAAAGAAGGCAATTACTTTGACTTATGGACGATCTTTGGAATGTCGACTGTAACCCATTGGCGGCGAACTCCTCGGTGAATCACAAAGTCTGGTACTTTCTTTCTTGGCTTGTCCTCAGAAATGATGCTGATTTCTGGCAGAGCTGGATCATTGGAATCAGTCTCCCAAGAAGAGTTGTCGTAGGATGATTCTTCAACTGTATTTTGCATGGTTTTTATACTCTCAGGCGGATCTTCCCATCCAGTAGGCTGGATGTCTTCGAGCCTGATACGAGAGCTTTCAGGAGCAGTGTATTTGACCATAAAGTCGTATTTACCACTTGGTTGTCCCAGGGTGTCCCACACCTCTTTGGAACTAGAGGAGTCATCCCTTTCAATGACGTTGACCTCGGGAAAAGCACAGTTAATGAACTCTAATCCTGCGAACGTTGCAAACTCATCGTCGTGCGGGGTATTTTCAAAATACCCTGAGTGTTGATCCCATTATATGGTGGGGACGCCGGTATTCTTTTCAATGATGCTCATCTGATTTTCATTGTTCGGCTGGGTTTCATACCCCGAGTCTCCTGGGTACGGCTGCCAAATTGGCAGGCCATCCATCGGGCCATAATAATCATGGTCAAAGTTATCTTTCATTAGAGTGTCTTCCTCTAATGAGTTTGGTGGAGCACGGCATCCTTCTGGGTCACAATCTCCGTATATCATTTTGACATCTGACCTTGGTATAAATCTCGGACTCTGTGCGGGATAGCAAAATGGCGTAGGCACTTCTTCCTGAGACATATAACCTTCTTTGTGATAGGACTTCCATTCTTCCTCCGTATCGGAGGAATCACCTTCATTGATGGTATGTACTCCTTGAGACATTGGGTGAAAGGAATCCTCCACTGCGGAAGAAATCCTGAACGGGACGAAAACTTTCATCGTTAGCAGCAGTTTGGGTACGGGTTGAGGAAAAACCAAGACCTTTCTTTGCTTTGTTATCAGTAGAAGTGACAAGCTGTCCCCACCCTTTCGTATTGTTACTTTCAATTGCCTCGAGAGCATCTTTGTATGAGGAAATAAGGGTTCCTCTTTCTGCCTGATTATCATTGTTTACCAAAAGTGCTTGGAACTGGGTTCTGATTATCTCCTCCGGTTCCACACAGGTGGATGACGATAAGTTACTTACGATCAAGGCCTGTTCTCCGCAGACCGTAACGAGTTGGTTGTTTTTGACAAACTTCAGCTTCTGGTGAAGTGTCGAAGTGACTGCCCCAACCTGGTGTATCCAAGGTCTTCTTAATAAGCAACTGTATGTTGCCCGGATGTCCATGACCTGGAAAGTGACTAGGAAAGTGTGACGATCGATAGTTATGGGAAGGTCGACTTCGTCGATAACTATTTTTCTGGACCCGTCAAATGCTTTGACGACGACCTCACTGCCTCTCATCGGAGATACTTTGAATGATAGTTGCATTAGCGTGGACTTCGGTATGACGTTGAGAGCTGATCCGGTGTCTACCAGCACGCTGGCTAATGCATCGTCCTGGCAGTTGACTGTAATATTGAGCGCCATGTTGTGACAGTGGCCCTCTCCTGGAAGTTCTTCATCACTGAATCCCAAGTTATTGCAGGAAGTGATGTTGGAGACGATGCTATCGAATTGTCTGATCGTTACATCCTGCTCCACAAAGGCTTGCTCTAAGACTTTATGCAGAGCTTCCCTGTGAGCTTCTGAACTAAGTAAAAGTGATAACACTGAGATTTTTGAAGGAGTTTGCAACAGTTGATCGACAATGTTGTACTCACTCTTCTGGATGAGCTTCATCATCTCATCGTTGTTCTTTGAAAGGTCGAGATCATTGGACTGGCCGACTGGTGGATCAGGAACTTCTGCCTGAGGTTCCTTTTCTTTGCTGGGTTCTCCAACACCTCTGTTGAAGATCCGACCGCTCCGTGTTACTCGACTAATGTCTATGATATTTACGACGAAGGGTAATGGAGTTTCCTTCCCCTTATCAATTGTCATTGCACCGTATTTGTAAGGGATAGCCTTAGTTGATTCATACGGTAGTGGTCCTGGCAGATAGATAACTACAGGAGCCTTCTGATTTTTCTGACCATCGTAAGTGATTTCAATTGGTTCCAGGTTAGGAACTTTTGAAACATCAAGTAGAGGTATGATGGCACAAACATCTTTGTTCCGTTGATGATCAGAGACTATGACAACGTCCTTGATGTGATCAGCGAAGTAGTCTAGCGTCCAGTTGATTAGCTCGGAACTCGGACATGGGTGAATCTCTTTATGATCCAACTAACTTTGAAGAGCTGCCCGCACAAGGTAGCATTCTTGGTTATTCTTCGAGAAGACTCTACAGCGTTCATAGTTGTGTGGTGGCACTTGGCCACGTCCGCTTTGGATGCAGTGCAACCTTACCAGGTTAGTTTCCATAGATCAGACATCCTGACTTTGACGTCTAGTAGGGTTCCCGTTAGTCACACTGATTTGTTGCATGTCTTTGTCTAGATAGATCGGAAGCCACCAATGATTTAACAAGTGTTGTAAAGTTCGTTGAATGAGAGCACACCCTTGGCTGCTTTCACTGCATACTTTACAGCTCAGATAATCGTGAGAAGTGAGAAAACCAAGTTGGACTTGCTTGGCGTGTAACTCCACCAAGCTGGTATTCATCAAACAAATATCGAAGATTTGAATCTTGTTGATCTGATAAGGATTTTTATCATGATAGTCCTGGATCCATCCAAGATCCATCTGACGCTAGAGGGCCTCTTGTACGAAAGAGCATCCCTGTTTGTTTACCAAGCAAGTCAGACAGGAATTGTAATTATGCCGTGGCAGATTATGATGTTGGCTTTGCCCTGAGTGATTGCCACCAAATTGACCTTTATTGCCAGAATGTTGTGATTCTGAATAATATTGGAATTTGTGTAGGTCATGTTGACTTCACGAACTCGGTGTTCCTGGATCCATTCGAGATCAAACTGTTCCTGTAGGCCTGATTGTACCACAGCACATCCTTGATTGTCTTTAGAGCAGATGTCACACTGGTGATAATTATGAGGGGGCACATGGCCGTATCCGCTCTGTCTACAATGCATCCTGACCAAATTGGCCCTTAATAAGTGTACATCATGAATTTGATAGATGTTATTAGACTCTCCCTCTATCAAATTGATTGTAGCTTTCTCATGTTGAGGCAGCGGGTTCGTGAGAACGTTAGGATTTGTATCCTTGAAGGATAAGACCCCGCTTCTAACAAGTTTTTGCACATCGGATTTGAAACTGAGACAACTCTCTATGTTATGCCCTGGTCCTCCTTAATGGTAAGGACAAGCCTGGTCCGTTTTGAACCAGAAAGGCGGATTTTCCGGTATTGCGAGAGGAGCCTTGGTCTGGACATGCCTCTTGACCAGCAGTAACGAAAATAACTCTGCGTACAACATGGGTATAGGATCAAACCCTGGTGGTCGCGTTGTATGATTATTGTTGTACGGGGGAAGAGCCTGCTGAAGAGGCTGTTATGTCCTTTGCTGATATTGTTGTTGATTCGGTTGGCTCTGAGCAACCTGAGGTTGATACGTAGGAACAAGCACGGGGTTGATAGCAGGAGTTACAGCTTCTACTGGTTGGTATTGTCGCCTTTGCTTTCCAAGAGATATATTCCCAATATCTTGCTCTTTTTTCTTAGGGAGAGCACTACCGTATCGTTTTGTATTACTTGATGATCCAACGTCTTTAACTAACCGTCCTTCTCGGGCTGCTTCCCCGAGACGTACCCCCATACCGACCATTTCGGTGAAGTCGTTGGGTGCATTGGCAACCATTCTATCGTAGTAAAATGAGCTCAAGGTTTTTAAGAAAATCTTTGTCATCTCTTTTTCCTCCAGAGGTGGACAAATCTGAGCGGCAATTTCACGCCATCTCTGAGCGTACGCCTTAAATGTTTCCTTGTACTTTTGTTACATTGATCTGAGTTGATCTCTGTCCGGTGCCATGTCCAAATTATACTTATATTGTTGAACGAAGGCAGCGCCAAGATCTCTGAAAGTGCCGATCTTAGTGCGGTTTAAACCCATGTACCATTTGAGTGCGGCACCGGTTAAAATATCCTGAAAGTAGTGAATTAGTAGCTCCTGGTTCTTTGTCTGAGCTGACATTCGCCGAGCGTACATCACCAAGTGGCTTTGAGGGCAAGAGTTACCCTTGTACTTTTCAAAATCGGGTACCTGGAACTTGTGTGGAACTTTCACATTAGGGACCAAACAAAGGTCCGCGGCGTCCTTTCAAAATAAATCCTGACTGCGAAGGGCTTGCAGCTCTTTCTGCATTTCCAGGAACTGTTCCTGGAACTCCTTTATTCTATCATCCACGCTTGTGTTTCCAACAGAAGGTATCTGTGGAATCTGTCCTTCTAGGATAGTGTGCACCACGGGTGGTGGTACAATTATTACGGTCGAGACTCTCGATGCCTCCCGAAGTTTGTAACCTTCAGGAGTTGCTGTCATGCCCATGGCATCTTCGCTTTCCCAAAGTTTGTAACCTTCAGGCCCAGCGGCTCCTGCTGCGGTTCCTTGATCCTCAGTGATCGGTGGAACATATCCTTCCGGGATATAGTTAATAGGCATGCCCCATGGACGATCTTTCGGCATTTTGTACCTAGGATCATACTTCTCCACTATAGGCGTTGATGTGATCTCTGAGATCACAGTCCTTTGTTGTTGCATTTGAGCTTCTGCTAGAGCTTGCATGTCGTTATGAAGCTTTCTCAGATCCTCTTTTAGAGTGTCGATCTCTTCCCTCAACTCTCTATTTTCTTCCTCAAGATCATCCATCTTTTTCTGACGATTGGCCCGAGTATTGTACGAATGAGACAATTTTGAGTCTAGAATCGAGACATAAATGTGAGATTTATAGGCAAGAAGAACGCGTTACGTGAGAATGATGAATGCAATAATTATATGTCAATTAATTTTGTTTAATCAAAATAAACTTCAACAATTGGATTGCAAATATCACACAGTGGGGAAGACCCCGTTTTATTGAATTCAATGATTGCGGAACTATAGTATTTTACATAGTGTTGTAAAAGGAAATCTAAACTTATGGGTTCTGAGTCCTCTCTGAAGCGAGCTCAGGTGCAGGTTCTGGTACTTTCCTTTTTTTAACCAGGGCTCTTGGGCCGTTGCCGGGTTGTTATTCCTTTGCCAAGTGAAAGGAGCGAGCAAATTCCTTTGGTCATCTTGATTTTCCACAGCATGTTGCTCTAAAATCTCAATCAGAACATCCTTATCTTTTAATAATTGTTGTATTTTCTTGCACTCTACATTGAGAATACGGTACTTGTTCCTCCAATACCTCTTCTCCTGCTGAACTTTGTTGAGAGTCACCTGAAGTTTTTCTGTATCAGACATAAAATAAAGGACAGGGTCCCTTAATGGAAGCACTTCCTGACGAGGGTAAGGAATCCTCAGCTTGAGAGCTCTAGTTTGTACCCAGTGGAGATAAGGTTCCACCAAGACACAGTCTGGTTTTCCTAGAGACTCTCATCCTTTCCTGTGAACGTGTTTCCAGGCATGCACTATTTCCGTCTTTAGTGCTCTGTCATTTTCTCCTTCCTTGAAGAAAAGACCTTCCAGATAAGCATTTCGCGGGACATGCCTCACCGGGTATCCAAATTGACGACGAACTAACACTGGATGATAGTTGATTCCTCCCTTAGTTCCTATAAGGGGTACATTAGGGAAATTTCCACAACGGTCAATGATTCTTATCCCCTCATAAATCCTATTGTACCAATCTATGTCAGAGTTGGTAAGAGACTTGATTCTCTGTGACCAACGTAGAGTACTCTTGTGATCCCAAAAAGCAGCAAACTTAGGTAAATCGGAGGTGAACCATTTGTAAAGCAGGGGTACACAGCATGTGATTATTCCTCCGCTGTACAAATTCCTTAAGTGTACAGGATGATAAGCATTTGCGAGCAAGGTTGGTACGGGGTTTCCAATCAGAAAGATCTTAATGGAATTGGTATCAACGAAGTTATCAATGTTGGGAAAAAGGAAAAGCCCGTATGTAAGTAGGACAAAGATATCTTCGAAAGCAGTAACATTTCCTACACTGGAAAAGTATAGGGCTTTCTCTACCAAAAACTTGGCTGGTAAACCTTGGATTCCTTCCTTAGTGGTCATGTGAGTCCTGACTTCTGACTCGTCCAAATAGATTGCTCTTGCAATGGTTTGATCCTTTGGAATTTCTTCCAGTCCAGAAAAGGGAGCTTGATCAGTGATGGGTAAATCAGTCAGGTGAGAGTACTCTTCTAGCGTTGGTGCTAGTTGATAATCTGGGAATGTGAAGCAGTGATAAACCGGATCGTAAAACTGGATCAGCATAGCAAGGATTCCTTCAATTACATGGACCCTTAACAGAGATAGCAGACCTCCATGCTTAGCTCTGAAAGCATCAGGGTTGGTGATCATCCTTGCCAACCCTCTTAAATCCTCTAGCTTTGGAGCCTTGAAGGTGTACTTGGCATCCTTCTTCTACCGAAATCCCTAACGCAATCCTTCTCTGATATTTGCAATTATTGTTTTAGTTTATTTTGAAAAAGAGAGATAAAGAGAAAGCAGAAGAGAAAAGAGAAGATTTTTTTCTTTGTTTAAGAGTTTTTTAAATGAATGCATGAATGCAGCACACAAAAACATTGAAAAAACATGGGTTCAAGGGTTCAACATCACGAGGATGGAGTCATGGCTCTACCCATCCTCAAAGGTTGTATTCTGGTCAATTTTTGTACCTGTAGAACGGGTTAAGGTTCCCAAAATCATTGACCCCACTAGGGATATCAATAGTAAGCTGGTTCACCCGACCGAGCTGTAGCATCCTAGGGTAATCTCATTTGAGTGTAGTATCGCGTATCAACTATTTCTGATAGTTACCGCACTACCAAATGGCGATATGGTTAATGTCTACTAAATCCTGAATTTCACGGATACCACATTTGGACAATCTGCTTTCACGACGATCGGTCGTTCAACATTGAATCCACAAAGGGTATCTCCACTGATTTGATAGACTATTAGGATCGCTTATTCGGGAATCACTCCCTGTAAGTCCACCCGTCTATGCCATCACTTATCTTAGGGTTCTCTTAAACTTTCCATATGCGTATCAATCGCATTCCCATTGACAGAAAAATAAACACAGATATCAAGTAGGAAAAGCAGTATATATATATGTATAGTATGTAGAAAATTTCTAACAACCTAGACCTCTTAGGAATCCTAATCCGAGTCCTAGACAGACAAAATGACTCCCCAGCAGAGTCTCCATTTTCCTGTTGGAAAAATGGCGATGAATGCCCTAAGATTAATCCAAATATTCCCCAGCAGAGTCGCCATTTTCCTGTAGCGTGCAATTTTTGTCGGTGACGTGACCACCTTATCGCCATGGGTTTCTCCTCACTGCAATGGTAGGGAGTGGGGTGCTACTTTCTGATTTCTTATTTATCCCGTGAAGCTGGAAGGGAAATGGAAGCTATCTAAAACTAAACTTGCACGCAAATGTTTTATTGAACAAATGCTTAAGAGATTGGGGGCGATCAGGTTATATAATGGGGAGTTGTCAATTACCCATCCTATATGTGGTTATCCACAGGTTGTTAGCAATTTTCATTACTGTTTTCTACTTACTGGTGTTTGTTTATTGTGGGTTGGGAAAGTTTCTCCTTTGGGAGATATTTCAGAGAGAGAGAGAGAGTTTTTGATGATTTTGGTGAGGTACTGGACCTCAGTTTTGATTGGTATGTGAAGGTACTGGACCTAAAGTTTTTTTATTGGTATGCTCGCTAAGATTTCGCAATCTTATGCCTACGTATTCCCGTTAAAGAAAAAAACAAGGAAATCAGAGCAATCGTAGTTCCTCCTATTCTATGGGAGGAAATAGATGTTTTGGTGTCTTGTTAGAAGCCCAAGATTGAAGGTAAATGAGTATTTGTGTCTTGTTCAAAGCCCAAGATTGAAGCTAAAAGGTTTGACGGAGAGAGAATTTGTCATCTCTAAAGGGAGACATCTCGTCTGTTTATCACAACTGTTGGTGAACTGATTTATAAAGAAGGATTACTTTAACTGGGATATGAGAATCCAGCAATTCCATAATTTCCTTTATAGGGGATTTATCCTGAAGGAGAAAACTTTAACTCAGTGTTGAGCAATGCCATTTTTCCTTAGGAATCTTTCATGCTAAGAGAGGGACATTGGTTTGGATGTAAATAATCCAGAGGCCTGCGACTTATAGCAATTAGATGAAAGAAGGTTTACCAGGATAAGAGATGGACCACAGCTTGGATATTTGAATCAACAAGTGTGCCACTTATAGCAGTTATCTGGGATTAAGGTTTGTTTTGAATGTCTGTTTTAATGTATGATATATAGAGAAATGTCTTCCTACAGAGAGAATTTTGATTTCCTCTAAGGGGATTTTGATTTTTTGTATGTGCCTTGATTAAAGCCCAAGGTTGAAGCTAAGAGATTGATTGACTTCACTGGGGAAGTCCTTACACAAAGCCTAAGAGGAGGCTAGAAAAGACTGACTCAACAAAGAGTGTTTATCTGTCTTGTACAAAGCCCAAGATCGAGGCTAAAAGAGATTGACTCTTTGGGGGATATCATTATACAAAGCCTAAGAGGAGGCTGAATGTTGACTTTTTCGGGGAAATATTTTATCTGTCTGTAGTGCGATTTTTGTGGTTTTGAATCACTATCGCTTTGGTAGAATAGTTTGATTCATTTTTTATCCCGTGAAGCTGATTAAGGAAGGGGAATAAATGTCTCCAATTAACCCTGCTTGCAAACTGAGGTTAAACAGTTAAAACTGTTGGTTTACAGATGCTATCAAAATAGGGGGTTCATCTTTTAGGGTTATTTTCTTAAAAATAGGACCTGGACTATTTGTGAGGTTTTAGGTCTATTGCTTTTGATGGATATATGAAGGTACGGGATTTTGGGTTTTTGATTAGTATGCTCGCTAAGACTTTTGCAATCTTATGCCTACGTATTCCCGAAATAGGGAAATTAGAGCGATCGTAGTTCCTCCTATTCTATGGGAGGAAAGAGGTTGTTTTGGTGTCTTGTTCAAAGCCCAAGACATGAAGCTAAAGGTGGTTTGGATCTTTTTCAAAGCCCAAGATGTGAAGCTAATGGTTTGACTGAGAGAGAATTTGTCATCTCTAAAGAGGAGTTATTGATGTTTGTATGCTGTGAGCATGGCATAAATTTGATGCTAAAAGGTTGATTGACTCAACTGGAGTTTTCTTTATACAAAGCCTAAGAGGAGGCTAGAAGTTGACTTTTCTGGGGAAAATGTTCTTTCTGTCTTGTACAACGCCCGAGATTGAGGCTAAAAGGGATTTTGACTCCGTTGAGGAGAATGTATCTTATATAAAGCCCAAGATGGAGACTGAACTGAGTTTGACTCAACAAGAGAGTGCTGGTATGTGTCTTATACAAAGCCCGAGACGGAGGCTAAAAAGGTTGACTCAACAAGAGAGTCTTGAACAAGTGATTGACTCAACAAGAGAGTCCTTTATACTTAACAAGAGAGTGATTTGATGTCTCGTACGAAGCCCGAGATTGAGGCTAAAAGGAGATTGACTCAACAAGAGAGTCCTTTATACTTATCAAAAGAATTTATATGTCTTGTACAAAGCCCAAGACAGAGGCTAAAAGTTGATTGACTTAACAAGAGAGTCCTTTATACTCAACAAGAGAGTGTTTTTATATGTCTTGTACAAAGCCCAGGATGGAGGCTAAAAGTTGTTGACTCAATAAGAGAGTCTTTTATACTCAACAAGAGAGTGTTTTACTGTCTCGTACGAAGCCCGAGATAGAGGCAAAAAGGAGATTGACTCAACAAGAGAGTCTTTTATACTCAACAAGAGAGTGATTTATATGTCTTGTACAAAGCCCAAGACGGAGGCTAAAAGTGATTGGATCAACAAGAGAGTTTGAAAAGGTTAGCTCTGCTAGGGGGAATCATTTGTAGAAATCCCAAGAGGAGGCTAACTTACTGTTGAGGATTATTTAGATCCTGAAGCGGGTCCAAGCGTGGGGAACTCTCATGAGAGAGACCGAGTTTCAGAGTGATCGGTGTTTCTTCCTATGTTTGAAAGGAACTTGAGAATTTATTTGAGACCCAAGAGGCTTAGGCTGTCAAAGTCTAGAGTTTTATCTTTTGTACAATGCCCAAGAGGAGGCATGGGCATTAAGGGATGAGTATCAACCCTACAATGGCCGGAGTTTTGACGCGGGAAAGACTGCTCTAACAAAGGATAACTAAGTTTTGTCTTATACCTTTAAGAGGTCATCAGGGTCCTTGTATTAAGCCCAAGAGAAGGCATGAGAACTTCTAAGAAGCCTAAGGGTCCTTGTACAACGCCCAAGAGGAGGCGGGGATGCTTTTAGGAAGCTTGTGGGTCCCCAAACCAAGAGAAGTTCAAAAAATGCAATTAACAAAGAAGAGATCATTCCAGGAAAGTTTGAGAATTTGGAAGAAACTCAAGAGATGCCATTCACGGAGAAAAGATCATCTCTGGGGAGTTAGAGTTTCTTTGACAATTTCTAAGGGTGACAGTCTGAGAAAAGGTTCACCGAGAATACTGCCTTTCTCTTTGTTCCATATTGTTTAACCCCAAGAGGAGGGAAGACTGTATCTGTAATCCTACGGCGGATCTAGTTTCGTTTGTATTTAAGAGTGACCAACAGGGCTTTACCTAGTTCTAGACGTAGTTGTCGGAGAAAACTCTAAATAACTATACTAGTATTACACAGTGGATATGTGACAAGTATATAAAAGGATGTGAAAGAAGACTTACAGTGAAGCAGCCCCATAATACAGTTATATATATGAAAGCGGATAAACACTTACCCGTTGTAGAGCTTCCATGCTGTTTGGTTAGTTGTTCAACAAAGAAATTAAAGAAAGTTTTGATGACAACATATATTTTAATTCAAAATCAAAGGAGAAAGTGCTTTGAAAATATTGTTGGGGCTTACAGCTCGAGGAGAGGCCCAAGTTTTAACGATGATCGCACCGTTGTTTTAAAAACTGTACAGAGGGACTTATACGATACGTGAGGCCCAAAAAGTTTTTATATATAAGGGGATGGGTCTTACACTCTATTAGAGACCCAAAGAAATTTAAAGAAAAGAAATGGGGCTTATAACACTAGGGTAGGCCTTGATGATTTGATTTTTGAACTGGCGATTGCGCCGAGATTTTTCTTTTAACGCAGAGGGACTTATACATGTCTGAGGCCCAAAATGGTTTTGGTAAAAAGGGTATTGGGTCTTACAATCTATTAGAGATCCAAAGTTTTTGGTTTTTAAAAGGAATGGGACTTATAGCTCGAGGAGAGGCCCAGTTGTTTTTGTTAAAAAGGCGACGATCGCGCCGTTGTCTTTGAAAATACAGTGGGACTTATACAATGACTGAGGCCCAAAAAGTGGTGTATTTACAAAGGGGATGGGTCTTACACTCTAATAGAGGCCCAAAGATTTATTTTTGTACAAGAGATGGGACTTATTGCTCAAGGAGAAGCCCATGGTTATTTTGAAAAAACGACGATCGCGCCGTACGTTTTGACGGTATCGGAACTTATACAATACACTGAGGCCCAAATAATTTTGGTTTTAAAAAAGGGTTGGGTCTTACACTCTATTAGAGGCCCATGAGTGTTTGAAAATGATTTGTTTGGGGTGACTAAAATCAAAACCCTAAATTAATTTCAAAAGGGATTTTAATTAAATAAAAATTTAATTAAAATGATCAAAATTATCAAGCATGTGTGAAAAACAAGTTGTGATCTTGGATTAATGTTTGAAAAATCATGTTTATATCCACAAAATGATTGGAAACCAATTAAATTTGGAAAATCAAGGATGAAAAAATATTTTAAATGTTAAAAAACAAATAAAAGATTAATTCTTTGCAAAAATATCAAGTATATGAAATAAATAATATTTTTGGGAATTTTTGGAAAAATAAAATATTTTGACATTTTTGTGAATTATTAAAAAAAGAATCAACTCAAAATCATTAAAACTCAGAGAGAAATTAATTTTTGAATCAATTAAATAAAATCACAAAATTCAAATATTTGAATTTGTGAAAAAGTCGCCAAGAACATGGCAAGAACACGCGCGGGTTCTGAGTTTGGCCTGATTTGCATTTTCTATCCAATCTCACTAAATACTTGATGAAATCACACAATTTACATATCAATCTGCTCGTTTTCACCTCATGATCATGTCTATGGTCTTTAGTTTCATTTGTTTTAAGCATGGAATAAGAAATCAAGACAAAACCTCAAGAACCCTAAAATTTGCATGAAGGCTGAGAATTTTGATACATGATTCAAACAAAGCAATCAATTGAGGGGAAACATTCTATGCATGATTATGAACATTTGGAAAAAGTATTGTGCAAGGAAATATGCATAGATTAAGAGATGACCAAGTTTAGGCTTACTTGAAGGTCGTGAGAGCAAGAGCAAAGTGATTTTTGAGTTGGAGGTGTTACAGATGAGTTATGATGATCTGAACAGCTTCCTTACACCATAT
The DNA here is from genome assembly GCA_022829125.1 of Lathyrus tuberosus. Lineage (NCBI taxonomy): Eukaryota > Viridiplantae > Streptophyta > Magnoliopsida > Fabales > Fabaceae > Lathyrus > Lathyrus tuberosus. The sequence continues at coordinate 799,822 of JALAZF010000484.1, forward strand.
GGAGTCTGTTTGAATGCTTGGACTTGATTGGAAATGGTTGGATCACTTCATGGCATCTCAGCTGCAATTTGGTTAAAACCTTGAGCAACTGGTTGGTGATTCTGAGAAATCAGTGTTACAGTTGTTTTTAAGTGTTTGGATCACTTCTATATGATGTTTATGAGGTGTGTGTGTGATTGGTTTGGTTGGAATAGCTCTCAAACTCAAAACCCGATAGTGACTTGCTTTGGAAGGCAAATTTGGAAGTGAGAAGGTGATTTTGAGGAAAGCATCTGTTTGATGGCTTTGGTGTACTTAAACTGAGCACAAATGAGCTCTATTTATAGTAGAGCAAGTTTGTTTTGCAAGGAATAGGGAATGGCAACTGCAGCAGTGGTTTGGCAAATGTTGATCAATAGGAATCCAAGTCTCCTCTAGCCATTGACTAGAGGTTAGAGCACAGGTTGCTGGTTCCCTAGTTCAGAGATCATCCTTGACTCATTCAGTTGGAAATGGCTCAGTTCATGCCACCTTGGTGCATCCATTGAATGCTCCAAAACAAAATTGGAGTCTTGTCCCCTCCTTAGAGTTTTTTAGGGTTGGCATGCTATTTTTAGTTCCAAAGACTTGGGAGGCTTATGGATCAGTGTTTGTCCCTCCTTGGTCTCCCCCTGAGGTGTTCAGATGGATAAACTTGTTTGTCATTTGCAAAATTTGCTCAAATCGGGCAAAATGAACAAATCTGCCTTGCCATGATAGTTTGCAGCAAGGCACATAGCCATTATCATATCTCATGGCTTAAGTGGAGTTTCATGGGGTTCTTGGCCATTTTGGAAAGCCCTTATATGATACAACACATGTGTGATCATAGTTTGTCTTGACACTTTTTGGATCCAAGTGAAAAATGCCTCTACATTTTGCAAAAAGTGAAACAGATTCTGACTTAGTGAAAATTTCACTAAGTGTTGGAAAAAGTGACATTTCATGTTTTCAGCCATTTTGATCCAACCATAACTCAAAATCCATGATGAATTGGAATGCGGTGTAGTTGACACTTTTAAAGTATGCCATGAGAGCTACAAATCCATCTTTGGATCAGCCCAAATGGTTGCTTGGATCTTAAGTTATGATCCTTGGAAGTTGGTACCCTAGCCACCTTGTTCCATAACTTAGAAAATTTCTAAGTTTTTTTATGGTTACCCCTTTTACAAGTTATCTCCCTTTTCTTGGTTTTTCTTGATGAATGATGATTCCAATCACACATTAACATCATTTTAGGGTTAGGGGACCATAATTGATCAAAATCTAAAAAAGTCAAACTTTGACTTTTGGGCACAATTGACTTTTTATCAGATGAATTTTAAACTGTGCGATCCTCTATGAAATCAAGTCCTTGACCAAAATCAAACTTGATGGATTGATTTCATAGGTGTTATAGGGTGTATTGAATCATGTCCCAAGGTTTGGGAGCATGTCCTGGTCAAAAGTCAAAGGCACAGTTGACTTTTTCCACGAAACCCTAACTGTGGTTCTGATGAACTTGAAACTTGTGAATCAAGCTTCTTGGATCAATCCATTTTTGCAAATGGATCAATGTAGTGTATTAGGGACCCTCAAATCATGTCTTGAGGTCTTGGCTCATGTTTTGTCCCAAAAGTCAACTTAGGGGTGAATTAGGTCAAGAAACCCTAATTTCTGATTTTTGGGGAATGCATCCCCTGAGGCTAAATTGACTTGATGATTGGGTTTATGACGTCCCTTAGAGTATTTTGGGTTATGCTTTGAAGAATTGGCTCATGCCCAAAGGAAAATTCCATCTGGAGGCCCTGGTCGACCAAAAACCCTAATTTGGTGACACTGGCGATCTTGAGGCTTAATCCACTTGGAATGTTGTAGCCTTGTGCTTGATTCTTGATGTGGGAGTCCTCTTGATCCTTTATGGAGGTTTGAGAGGTTAGAAAAGTTGAATATTATGTCATTCCTTGATTGATCCTTTGTCTAAGAGCTCTGAGAGGGCTTGAAACCCTAAGTTTGATTGTAGTGGATGCTCACCCATCTTTAGGGAGACTAATGAGGTATGATGGTCCATCCATATTGTGATGATGATGTACACAATGATGGGAAATCTTAGTGGTCAAAATTTTGGGTATGGCAGATGCCCCTATTTAATCTTCTTGGACCCGAAGGTGTGAATGGCGAAGGTATTCGGGCATTCGGAGTGCAAGATGATTAAATATCAGAATACCCAAAATTTTGATGGTGGTTATGAATGATAGCTTACGCATTCATCTTCTTTTGCTGAGCGATGATGCTTAGAAAAGGTAAAACTTCCCCTCGATCCTGGTTTCCTACCAAGGAACTGGTCTCGATTTTCTTTTGAAAAGAAACTTCCCATCGATCCTGGTTTCCTACCAAGGAACTGGTCTTAGTTGCTGAAATAAACTTCCCCTCGATCCTGGTTTCCTACCAAGGAACTGGTCTCAGTTACTGAAATAAACTTCCCCTCGATCCTGGTTTCCTATCAAGGAACTGGTCTTAGTTGCTGAAATAAACTTCCCCTCGATCCTGGTTTCCTACCGAGGAACTGGTCTCAGTTGCTGAAATAAACTTCTCCTGATCCTGGTTTCCTACCAAGGAACTGGTCTCAGTTTCTTTTGTCAATAAACTTTCTTGACAAGGAACGTTATTCGTAGCGGTTTTCCTCAAACTTCTCGCCGGGGAGATGCCATTTGATGGAAAAAGATTTGATGTCAGACTTACTGGGGAACCCATCTGTCTGAGTTGTAGAGGTGTACAAACTTCTCTGTTGGAGATGCGATTCATTGAATCTACTGGGGGAAAACGAGTCTCTTGAGAGACTACTTTCGCTTGCGGTTACCACATCATACTTTTCTCGGGATCTTCTCGGAGAAATGCCATATGATGTGATCCAATTTTGAGGTGCTGATGACCTTTTCGCCAGCGAATTCTTTGGAGAAAAACTGCTGTATTGCCGAATCTCTGATTAAGAGGCTTTCTCTGGGATTTTCCTTAATCCGAGAAAGCGAAGATATCATCTTCAATAGAGAAGAGTGATGTTTGTTAGAAGCTCTCTGGATTTACAGAGGTTCAAGTTATCAAAGTGGTCGCGGACCGACTTCAATCCAGAAATAATCTGGAGGAGAGATCGTTTAGATGATTCACTTCAGGTGAGGAAAGAACTGATAACTCGATTGAGAGGACTTTTATCACTTGGGAACAAGACTGGCTAGAGTGATAGTGATGCAATATGAATATGAATGAATCAATAATGCATGATGTATGTATGTTTATGCTGACAAAACTGACACGACATACAGACTAACGGATGAACATGACTGGATACTCGGCCACTGCAGGGGATGAAAAGTATCAGTGGTTCAAGATAGCAATTCTGCCTTGCTTAGGAGAGATGGTCCCTGTGGGGAAAATCGTTGGTCGGGCTTAGGAGATAAGAACTCTGCCGGGGGTGTCAGATGAAACTCTGTCTCTGACATAATTGATCCTTCGTTCAGGCGTACTGATTAAGAAGGAGTACTTTGATTCTGCACTTTGGAGCTCGATTACTTCTGGAGTAGCGATCACTGTTCTTTCGATGTTCAATAGTCAAAAGAAATTGCCCCCTTATTTCGAAAAGCAGAAAAATTTTAACAAGTAAAATTCATTTTTGTTTTATTTCAAGAATCGTTAATCAGGTTAAAACATCGTTCTGTAAAGCTAAAACAAATGAGAATTGCAAACAAAAGCACTAGGGCTCAAATTTTATTTATAGGATGGAAATCAGCCAGACGCGTGATTCCACAGAGTATTTACAAAGTTAGAAAATGGTAATTTAAGGGAAAAGGGCTACATTGAGACATAACGACCACTATCCTTCTACCAACTTTGAATTCTGGACATCCTGAGCTTCTGTCGAAGATGACCTTGACTGGCGTTTTCCTGACCGATGGCATTACCACCTACATCTTCGCGTTTCTTCGATCAGATTCAGTTCATCGTGTCTGCTTTGACACCATTCAACTTTTGTTAACTTAACTTCCATCAGTACCCGGATCGATGGGATCTCTACTTCTATGGAGAGCACTGCCTCCATGCCATATACTAGAGAGAAAGGGGTTTCCCCTGTTGAAGTCCAGACAGATGTGCGATAACCATGAAGGGTAAAGGGTAGCATCTCGTGCCAATCTTTGTAGGTTACAACTATCTTCTGAACAATCTTCTTGATGTTCTTGTTAGCCGCTTCTACCGCTCCATTCATCTTGGGTCGGTAGGGAGATGAGTTATGGTGTTCGATCTTAAACTCAGCGCATAACTCTTTCATCATCTTATTGTTTAAGTTGGATCCATTGTCGGTAATGATCTGGCTTGGAACACCATAATGGTATATGATATTGTTTTCGATAAATCGGACCACCACTTGTCGGGTTACATTGGCGTATGACGCTGCTTCGACCCACTTGGTGAAATAGTCAATGGCTACCAGGATGAACCGATGTCCATTCGAAGCCTTGGGTTCGATCATGCCGATCATGTCGATTCCCCATATGGAAAAAGTCCATGGGGAAGAGAGAACTTTGAGATGTGTTGGCGGTACATGGATTTTTTCCGAGTATATCTGACACTTGTGACACCTCCTCATGTACTTGTAGCAATCAGATTCCATGGTCAACCAATAGTACCTTGCTCTCATAATTTTTCTTGCCATTGTGTGTCCGTTGGCATGAGTACCAAAGGATCCTTCGTGAATTTCTTTTATCAGCATGTTTGCTTCTGGTCTGTCTACACATCGGAGCAAGACCATGTCAAAGTTTCTCTTATAAAGTGTATCACCGCTTAGGAAGAAGCTGCCTACCAACCTTCTGAGGGTCTTTCTATCCTTCCTGAATGCCCCAGGTGGATACTCTTGTTTCTGAAGGAAGCATTTGATATTGTGATACCAAGGTTTATCGTTTGTGACTGCTTCGATCGCGAAGATGTAGGCGGGCCGTTCTAGGCGCATTACGTCGATCTTAGGTAAGTCGTTCCATTGACCTACACTAATCATGGAAGAGAGAGTGGCTAATGCATCAGCCATGTGATTCTCCTCACGAGGGATATGATGAAACTCGATTCTGTTGAAGAAGGGCAACAACCTTCTTGCATAATCTTTGTAAGGAATCAATCCTGATTGGTATGTGTTCCAATCTCCTTTGATCTGATTGATAACCAGGGTTGAGTCTCCATATACATCCAAGTTCTTCATCCTTAAATCAATTGCTTCTTCGAGACCCATGATACAAGCTTCGTATTCGGCCTCATTGTTTGTACACTTGAATGTTAGTCTGGAAGTGAAAGGAATGTGGGTACCCTGAGGTGTTATAATGATTTCCCCAATTCCGTTTCCATAATGATTGATAGCTCCATCAAAGATTAGTCCCCATTGGGAACCTGGTTCTAGCCCTTCACTGGGTAGCGGTTCATCGCAATCTTTCATTTTTAAGTACATGACATCTTCGTCTGGGAAGTCAAATCTGACTGATTCCTGATCGTCAATCGGTTGATGAGCCAAATGATCGGCTAAAACACTTCCCTTAAATGCTTTCTGAGCGTGGTACTCGATGTCATATTCTGATAACAACATCTGTCAACGGGCAATCCTTCCCGTAAGAGCAGGATTTTCAAAGACGTACTTGATTGGATCCATTTCTGAGATTAACCAAGTAGTGTGGCGAATCATATACTGGCGAAGACGTTTGGCTGCCCAAGCCAGAGCACAGCAAGTTTGCTCTAGCATAGTGTACCGAGTCTGGCAGTCGGTGAATTTCTTTCTCAAATAGTAGATGGCAGACTCCTTCCTTTTTGTTTCGTCTTGTTGGCCAAGTACACAACCCATCGAGTCTTCCAAGACTGTTAGGTAGATAATCAGTGGTCTTCCCTCCACTGGTGGTGATAGAATCAGTGGGTTCAACAGGTATTCCTTGATACTGTCGAAGGCGGTTTGGCAGTCTTCTGTCCAAACGCAATCCTGATTCTTTTTGAGTAATTTGAAAATCGGCACACATGTCGCGGTCATGAGGAATATGAATCTGGAAATGTAATTCAAACGTCCCAGGAATCCTCGGACTTGTTTTTCAGTCTTTGGAGAAGGCATTTCTTGAATGGCCTTGACCTTATCAAGATCAACCTCAATTCCTTTCTGGCTGACAATGAACCCTAAAAGTTTCCCTGAACGGACACCGAACGTGCACTTATTGGGATTCAAGTGGAGTTTGTACTTTCTCAGCCGCTCGAACAATTTTGACAGGAGGGTCACATGCTCCTCCTCTGTCTTAGATTTGGAAATCATGTCATCGACATATACTTCGATTTCTTTGTGTTTCATGTCATGAAACAGAGTAGTCATGGCCCTTTGATAGGTTGCCCCAGCGTTCTTCAAACCGAACAACATTACCTTGTAACAAAAGGTACCCCATGGGGTGATGAACGAAGTTTTCTCCATGTCTTTCGGGGCCATTTTTATCTGATTATAGCCCAAGAATCCATCCATGAAGGAGACGACTTTGAACTTTGCTGTACTGTCAACTAACATGTCAATGTGTGGTAAAGGAAAATCATCCTTTGGACTAGCCTTGTTTAGATCTCTGTAATCCACGTGCATTCGGACCTTTCCGTCGTTTTTCAGAACTGGTACTATGTTGGCTAACCATTGAGGATATTCTGATGTAGCGAGGAAACCCGCGTCAATCTGTTTCTGTACTTCCTCTTTGATATTGATGGCCATGTTTGGGTGAGTCCATCTCAACCTCAGTTTTACTGGCGGACATTCCGATCTCAATGGTAAATGATGTTCCACGATGCTGGTATCCAACCCTGGCATGTCCTGATAGGACAAAGCAAATACATCGGGAAACTCTTTAAGAAGCTTTATCAAACCTTCTTTGTCAGTCGGACTGAGCAACCCCCCAATCCTGATTTCTTTTCTCTCTTCTTCTGAACCCAAGTTGACCGTTTCTAACAGCTCCTTGTGAGGTTTAATGGATCTTTCCTCTTGTCTGAGTAATCGGGAGATCTCTTCTGGAATTTCTTCGTTATCTTCTTCTTCAGCCTCAAATACCGAGAATTCAAAGTTGGGAGAAGGCATTGGATCGTACGTTTCAATGGGGTTTAAAACAGGCAATCTGCATGACGTGATGATTTGTGTTTAGAAGAGATAGAGAGAAATGCAAGAGTGTGTGCAGTGTAAAAATTTTTTTTACTGCTTGTTTTTATTATTTGTTGTTTTTTAGGATTACCATTTTCTGAAAAAACGAAAAGAGAAAACAGCAATTAATGTGGAAACTACATAACGACGTTTATTTATTTATGATTTTGTCGATTCTTGAAACTACAGCCCTATAAAACAAAATTCTGTCGCTTTGGGCGAAGCGAAGAGGGATATTTATAGAAAGTGAGCCCTATCAAAACATCCGTTTCACCTGGGCAGGGTGAAATGTTAAGATAAAGACGGCCATTACTTAGACTTATGGACAATCTTCGGAACATCGACTGCAACCCATTGGCAGCGAACTCCTCAGTGAATCACAAAGTCTGGTACCTTCTTTGATTTGTCTTCAGAAATAACGCTGATTTCTGGTGGAGCAGGATCATTGGAATCTGTCTCCCAGGCAGAGTTCTCGTATGAGGATTCCTCAGTTGTATTTTGCATAATATTTGTGCTCTCAGGTGTATCTCCCCATTCAGTTGGATGGATGTCCTCGAGCCTGATACGAGAGCTTTCAGGAGCGGTGTATTTGACCATGAAGTCGTACTTGCCACTCGGTTGTCCCAAGGTGTCCCACACCTCTTTGGAACTGGAAGAGTCATCCCTTTCGATGACGTTGACCTCGGGAAAAGTATAGTTAATGAATTCTAGTCCTGCAAACTTTGCAAATTCATCGTCGTGCTGGACGTTTTCTGAATGACCTGAGTGTTGATCCCATGACATGGTGGGGACGCAGGTATTTTTTCCAATGACGCTCAGCTAATTTTCATTGTTCAGCTGATTTTCTTGCCCCAAGTCTCCTAGGTACGGCTGCCAGATAGCAGACCATCCATCAGGCCATAATAGTCGTGGTCAAAGTTATATTTCATCGGAGTGTCTTCCTCTAATGAATTTGGCGGAGCACGGCATCCTTCCGGATCACAATCTCTGTATATCATTTCGACATCTGACCTCGGTATAAATCTCAGACTCTGTGCGGGATAGCAAAAGGGCGTAGGCACCTCTTCTTGAGACATATAATCGTCCTCGTTAAGATAGGACTTCCATTCCTCATCTGTGTCGGAGAAATCTCCCTCGTTGATGGTATGTACTTCTTGAGACACTGGGTGAAGGAAACCTCCACTATGGAAGAAGTTCTAAATGGGATGAAGACTTTCATCGTTAGCAGCTGTCTGGGTACAGGTTGCAGAAAAACCAAGACCCTTCTTTGTTTTATTATCAGTAGGAATGACAAGCTGTCCCCATTCGTTTGCATTGTTACTCTCGATTACTTTGAGAGCATCTTTGTACGAGGAAATCGATGTTCCTTTTTCTAATTGATTCTCATTGCTCACCGAAAGCGCTTGGAACTGAGCTCCAATAAACTCCTCGGGTTCTACACCAGTGGACAATGAAAGGTTACTCACGAGCAAGGCTTGTTCTCCACATATTGTGACGAGTTGGTCATTCTTGACGAATTTCACTTCTGGTGAAGTGTCGAAGTGACTGCCCCAGTCTAGTGTATCCAAGGTCTTCCTAATAAGCAACTGTATGTTTCCCGGATGTCCATGACCTGGAAAGTGACTAGGAAAGTGTGAGGATCGATAGTTATGGGAAGGTCGACTTCGCCGATAACTGTTTTTCTGGACCCGTCAAATGCTTTGACGACGACCTCACTACCTCTCATCGGAGATCCTTTGAATGATAGTCGCATTAGGGTGGACTTCGGCATGATGTTGAGAGTCGATCTGGTGTCTACCAGTATGCTGGCTAAAGCATCGTCCTGGCAGTTGAATCTGATATTGAGCGCCATGTTGTGGCTTTTTCCTTCTTCTGGCAATTCCTCATCGCTAAAACCCAAGTTGTTACAGGAAGTGATGTTAGAGACGATACTGTCAAATTGTCATATTGACACATCATGTTCCACAAAGGCTTGTTCTAAGACTTTCTGTAGAGCCTCTCTGTGGGCTTCGGAACTGAGCAAAAGAGATAAAAAAAAGAGATCTTTGAAGGAGTTTATAACAGCTGATCAACAATGTTGTATTCACTCCTTTGGATAAGCTTCAGCATCTCATCATCGTTCTTTGAAAGGTCAGGATTACTGGATTGACCGACTGGTGGATTGGGAGCTTCTGTCTGAAGTTCCTTTTCTCTGTTAGGTTCTCCAACTCCTTTGTTGAAGATTCGACCGCTCCGTGTTACTCGACTGATGTCTGTGATATTCACAACGGAGGGTAATGGAATTTCCTTCCCATTCTCAACTGTTGTTACACCGTATTTGTAAGGGATAACTTTATCAGACTTGTACGGCACTGGTCCTGGTAGACAGATAACTACAGGAGCCTTTTGATTTCTCTGACTGTCATAAGTAACTTCAATCAATTCCTGGTTAAGAACCTTCGATTCATCAAGTAGAGGGATGATGGTACAAACATCTTTGGTCCTTTCGTGATCAGAGATCACGACATCCTTAATCTGATCAGCGAAATAGTCTGGCGTCTAGTTGATTGATCCAGAACTTGGACATGGTTGAATCTCCTTGGGAGCCAACTGACTTTGAAGGGTTTCCCGCATGAGGTAACATCCTTGGTTATTTTCCGAGCAGACTCTACAGTGTTCGTAGTTGAGTGGTGGCACATGGCCACGTCCGCTTTAAATGCAGTGTAACCTTACTAGGTCTATTTCCATAGATCGGACATCCTGACTTAGATGCCTAGTAGGGTTCCCGTTTTTTACACTGATTTGTTGCGTGTCTTCGTCTAGATAGATCGGAAGCCACCAATGGTTTAACAAGTGTTGTAAAGTTCTTTGAACGAGACCGCACCCTTGGTTACTCTCACAACATACTTTACAGCTCAGATAATCATGTGAAATGAGAAAACCGAGTTGGACCTGTCGGGCGTGTAATTCCACCAAGCTGGTATTCATCAAATGAATATCGAAGATTTGAATCATGTTGATCTTATAAGGATTTTCATCATGGTAGTCCTGGATCCATCCAAGATCCATCTGACGCTGGAGGGCCTCTTGTACGAAAGAGCATCCATGTTTGTTTACCGAGAAAGTCAGACAAGAATTCTAATCATGTCATGGTAGATTATGATGTTGGCTTTGCCTTGAGTGCATTGCCACCAAGTTGACATTCATTGCACGGATGTCGTGGTTCTGAATGATGTTGGAATTTGTATAAGTCATGTTAACTCCACGAACTCTATGTTCTTGGATCCATCCGAGATCCAATTGTTCTTGTAGAGCTAATTGCACCATAGAACATCCTTGATTATTTTTAGAGCAAATATCACACTGTTGATAATTATGAGGTGGCACATGGCCGTATCCACTCTGTCTACAATGCATCTTGACCAAGTTGGCCCTTAATAAGAGTACATCATGAATTTGATAGTTGTTGTTGGACTCTCCCTCTATCAAATTTACCGCAGCTTTCTCGTGTTGAGGCAACGGGTTCGTGAGAATATTAGGATTCATATCCTTGAAGGATAAGACCCCGCTCCTAACAAGCTTTTGCACATCGGATTTGAAACTGAGACAATTTTCTATGTTATGCCCCGGTCCTCCTTGATGGTAAGGGCAAGTCTGATCCGCTTTAAACCAAAAAGGCGAATTTTCCGGTATTGTAAGAGGAGATCTGGTTTGGACATGCCCCTTAACCAGTAAGAGTGGAAACAGTTCTGCATACAACATTGGTATAGGGTCGAACCCGGGAGGTCGAGTTGTACGGTTGTTGTTATATGGAGGACGAGCCTGCTGAAGAGGCTGTTGTGTCCTTTGCTGATATTTTTGTTGATTCGGTTGGCTCTGAGCAACCTGAGGTTGATACGTAGGAATAGGCGCAGGGTTGATAGCAGGAGTTACAGCTGCTACTGGTTGGGACCGTCGCATTTGCTTTCCGAGAGAGATATTCCCAATATCCTGCTCTTTCTTCTTAGGGAGAGCACTACCGTATCGTTTTGTACTACTTGATGATCTAGCGTCTTTAACTAAATGTCCTTCTCAGACTGCTTCCTCAAGACGAACTCCCATGCCTACCATTTCAGTAAAGTCATTGGGCGCACTGGCAACCATTCTGTCGTAGTAAAATGAGCTCAAGGTCTTTAAGAAGATCTTTATCATCTCTTTTTCCTCAAGAGGTGGACAAATCTGGGCTACAATTTCACGCCATCTTTGAGCATATTCCTTAAAGGTTTCCTTGTCTTTTTGTGACATCGATCTGAGTTGATCTCTTTCTGATGCCATGTCCAGGTTATACTTATATTGTTGAATGAAGGCAAAGCCAAGATCTCTGAAAGTGATGATCTTAGTGCGGTTTAAACCCATGTACCATTTGAGTGCGGCACCGGCTAAACTATCCTGAAAATAGTGAATTAGTAGCTCTTGGTTCTTTGTCTGAGTTGACATTAGCCGAGTGTACATCACCAAATGGCTTTGAGGGCAAGAGTTACCCTTGTACTTTTCAAATTCGGGCACTTTGAATTTGTGCGGAACTTTTACATTGGGGACCAAACAAAGGTCCACGGCGTATTTTCCAAATAGATCCTGACCGCGAAGGGCTTACAGCTCTTTCTGCATCTCCAGGAACTATTCTTCGAACTCATTCATTCTGTCGAACATACTTTCGTTTCCACCAGAAGGTATATATGGAATCTGTCCTTTCGGGACAGTGTGTACTACGGGTGGTGGTATAGTCATCATGGCAGTGACTCTAGGTCCTTCCCTCTCCCGAATTTTGTAACCTTCAGGAGTTGCTGTCATGCCCCTGGCATCTTCACTTTCCCGAAGTTTGTAACCTTCAGGCCCAGCGGTTTTTGCCGTGGTTCCCTGATCCTCAGTGATTGGCGGAACATATCCTTCCGGGATATAGTTAATAGGCATGCCCCAAGGATGATCTTTCGGTATTTTGTACCTAGGATTATACTTCTCCACAATGGGCGTTGATGCGATCTCTGAGATCACAATCCTTTTTTGTTGCATCTGAGCTTCTGCCAGAGCTTGCATATCGTTGTGAAGCTTTCTCTGATCCTCTTTCAGAGTGTCAATCTCTTCCCTCAACTCTTTGTTCTCTTCCTCGAGATCATCCATCTTTTTCTGTCGATTGGCCCGAGTATTGTACGAATGAGACAGTTTGACTTTAGAATCGAGACGCAAACGTGAGATTCGTAGGTAAGAAGAATGCGTTACGCGAGAATGATGAATGATATGCAATGATTATATTAGCTATTTTTTGTTTAATCAAAATAAACTTTGACAATTGGATTGCAAATATCAAACAGTGGGGAAACCCCATTTTATTGAATTCAAAGATTGCAGAAATGGAAATACAGTAATTTATAAAGTGCTGCAAAAGGAAATCTAAACTTATGGGTCCTGAGTCCTCTCTGAAGCGAGCTCAGGTGCTGGTTCTGGTACTTTCCTTTTCTTTGACCGGGGCTCTTGAGCCGTTATCGGGTTGTCATTTCTTTGCCAAGTGAAAGGAGCGAGCAAATTCCTTTGGTCATCCTGATTTTCTACAGCATGTTGCTCTAAAATCTCGATCAGAGCATCTTTATCTTTAAATAGTTGCTGTATTTTCTTACACTCCACATTGAGAAGGGTACTTGTTCCTCCAAGACCTCTTCTCCTGCTGAACTTTGTTGAGAGTAACCTGAAGTTTTTTCGTATCAGACATAAAGTAAAGGACGGAGTCCCTTAACGGAAGAACTTCCTGACGAGGGTAAGGCATCCTCAGCTTGAGAGCTCTAGTTTGTGCCCAGTGGAGATAAGGCTCTACCGAGACACAGTTTGGTTTTCCTAGAGACTCTCTTCCTTTCTTATGAACGTGTTTCCAGGCATGCACTATTTACGTCTTTTGTGCTCTGTCATTTTCTCCTTCCTTGAAGAAAAGACCTTCCAGATGAGCATTACGCGGAATATGTCTCATCGGGTATCCAAATTGACGACGAACTAAAACTGGATGATAGTTGATTCCTCCCTTAATTCCTATAAGGGGTACATTTGGGAAATTTCCACAATGGTTGATGATTTTGATCTCGTCATAGATTCGATTGTACCAATCAATGTCAGAGTTGGTAAGAGACATGATTCTCTGCGACCAACGTAAAGTATTCTTTTGATCCCAAAATGTAGCAGACTTGGGCAAATGGGAAGTGAACCATTTGTATAGCAGGGGTACACAGCATGTGATCATTCCTCCGCTGTATAAATTCCTTAAGTGTACAGAATGATAAGCATCTGCGAGCAAGGCCGGTACAGGGTTTCCAATCAGAAAAATCTGAATGGCGTTGATATCAACGAAGTTATCAATGTTGGGAAACAAAAATAACCCGTAGGTAAGCAAAACAAAGATGCTTTCGAAAGCGGCCACGTTCCCTATACTAGCAAAGTACAGAGCTTTCTTGATTAAGAACTGGGCTGGCAAACCCTAGATTCCACCCTTAGTGGTCATGTGAGTCCTGACTTCTGACTCGTCCAAATAGATTGCTCTTGCAATGGGTTGATCCTTTGGAATCTCTTCCAGTCCAGAAAAGGGAGCTTGGTCAGTGATATGTAAATCAGTCAGGTGAGAATACTCCGCCAGTGTTGGTGCTAGTTGATAATCCGGGAATGTGAAATAGTGATAGACCAGATCGTAGAATTAGATTAGTGTGGATAGGATTCCTTCGATTACATGGACCCTTAACAGAGATAGCAGTCCCCCGTACTTAGCTCTGAAAGCCTCGGGGTTGGTGATCATCCTCGCCAGACCTCTTAAATCCTCTAGTTTTGGATCCTTGAAGGTGTACTTGTGAGTTTTCCTTCTATCGAAATCTATAACGCAATCTCTTTATCTGACATTTGCAATCATTGCCTTAGTTTAATTTGAAAATGAGAGACTAGAAGAGAGGATTTTTCTTTGTTTTAATGTTTTTTAGATGAATGTATGAATGCAGCACACAAAAACATAGAAAAAACATGGGGTCAAAGGGTCGGTGTCATGAAGTCTACCCATCCCTAAAGGTTTATACTGGTGATTTTTGTACCTGTCCGCAAAATCATTTACCCCTCTTGGGATAATAACAGCAAACGGATCGCCAGCGAGCTGATGTATCTTAGAGTGATCTCAGATGAGGGTAGTATCGCGTGACAACTATTCCCGATAGCTTCCGCACTACAAAATGGCTTCAGTCTACTAAAAACCTCAGCTTCTCAGATAACCCAATCGACCACACTACTTTCAACAACCGAAGTTGTATAGGTAATGTATCTGCAAAGGGAGTCTCCACTGAGTTTGATGGTCGATCGGGAACTCTTAGCTGGGATTCACTCCTCGTAAGATTACCCGTATAATGCCATCCCCTATCTTAGGTGTATACTCAATCTTTCCACATACGGCATCACACGCATTCCCATTAGCAGAAAAATAAACACAGATATCAATTAGGAAAAGCAGTATATATATTTGTATTAATCATCCTAGACCTCTAGTTTTATGATCCTATACAGACAATGACTCCCCAGCAGAGTCGCCATTTCTGTGACACTTTGTGAACTTAAAGTTTCACCCCAAGACTGTAAGAAACAATGCCTCCCACTGTGGTCGCCATTTTTCTGTAGCGCGATTTTTGTGATTTCAAATCACTATCGCTTTGGTACTACAGTTCGATTCATTTTTTATCCTGTGAAGCTGATTAAGGAAGGGGAATAGATGTCTCAAATTAACCCTGCTTGCAAATTGAGGTTAAAGAGTCAAAACTATTGGTTTACAGATGCTATCAAAATAGGGGGGTTCCTCTTTTAGGGTTATTTGCTTAAAAACATGATCTGGACTATTTGTGAGGTTTTAGGTCTAATGCTTTTGATGGATATATGAAGGTATGAGATTTTGGGTTTTTGATTAGTATGCTCGCTACGACTTTTGCAATCTTATGCCTACGTATTCCCGAAACAGGAAAATTAGAGCGATCGTAGTTCCTCATATTCTATGGGAGGAAAGAGGTTGTTTTGGTGTCTTGTTCAAAGCCCAAGACATGAAGCTAAAGGTGGTTTGAATCTTGTTCAAAGCCCAAGATGTGAAGCTAAAGGTTTGACTGAGAGAAAAATTTTCATCTCTAAAGACGAGTTGTTGATGTTTGTATGTTGTGAGCAAGGCATAAATTTGATGCTAAAAGGTTGATTGACTCAACCGGGGTTTTCTTTATACAAAGCCTAAGAGGAGGCTAGAAGTTGACTTTTCTGGGGAAAACGTTCTTTCTGTCTTGTACAACGCCCGAGATTGAAGCTAAAAGGGATTTTGACTCCGTTGGGGAGAATGTATCTTGTATAAAGCCCAAGATGGAGGCTGAACTGAGTTTGACTCAACAAGAGAGTCTTGAACAGGTGATTGACTCAACAAGAGAGTCTTTTATACTCAACAAGAGAGTGATTTGCTGTCTCGTACGAAGCCCGAGATTGAGGCTAAAAGGAGATTGACTCAACAAGAAAGTCCTTTATACTCAACAAGAGAGTGATTTATATGTCTTGTACAAAGCCCAAGAGGCTAAAAGTTGATTAACTTAACAAGAGAGTCCTTTATACTCAACAAGAGAGTGTTTTTATATGTCTTGTACAAAGCCCAGGACGGAGGCTAAAAGTTGTTGACTCAACAAGAGAGTATTTTATACTCAACAAGAGAGTGTTTTACTGTCTCGTACGAAGCCCGAGATAGAGGCTAAAAGGAGATTGACTCAACAAGAGAGTCTTTTATACTCAACAAGAGAGTGATTTATGTGTCTTGTACAAAGCCCAAGACGGAGGCTAAAAGTGATTGATTCAACAAGAGAGTCTGAAAAGGTTAGCTCTGCTAGGGGGAATCATTTGTACAAAGCCTAAGAGGAGGCTAACTTACTGCTGAGGATTATTTAGATCCTGTAGCGGGTCCAAGCGTGGGGAACTCTCATGAGAGAGACCGGGTTTCAGAGTGATCTGTGTTTCTTCCTATGTTTGAAAGGAACTTGAGAATGTCTTTGAGACCCAAGAGGCTTAGGCTGTCCAAGTCTAGAGTTTTATATTTTGTACAATGCCCAAGAGGAGGCACGGGCATTAAGGGATGAGTATCAACCCTACAATGGTCGGAGTTTTGACGCGGGAAAGACTACTCTAACAAAGGATGACTAAGTTCTGTCTTATCTTTTAAGAGGTCGCCAGGGTCCTTGTATTAGGCCCAAGAGAAGGCATGAGAACTTTTAAGAAGCCGAAGGGTCCTTGTACAACGCCCAAGAGCAGGTGGGGATGCTTTTAGGAAGCCTGTGGGTCCCCAAACCAAGAGAGGTTCAAGAAATGCAACTCACAGAGAAGAGATAATTCAAAGAAAGTGCGAGAATTTGGGAGAAACTCAAGAGATGCCATTCACGGAGAAAAGATCATCTCTGGGGAGTTAGAGTTTCTTCGGCAAGTTCTAAGGGTGACATTCTGAGAAAAGGTTCACCGAGAATACTGCGTTTCTCTTTGTTCCATATTGTTTAACCCCATGAGGAGGGAAGACTGTATCTGGAATCCTACGGGGGATCTAGTTTCGTTTGTATTTAAGAGTGACCAACAGGGCTTTACCTAGTTCTAGACGTAGTTGCCGGGGAAAACTCTAAATAACTATACCAGTATTACACAGTGGATATGTGACAAGTATATAAAAGGATGTGAAAGAAGACTTACAGTGAAGCAACCCCACAATACAGTTATATATATGAAAGCGGTAAATGAAAGCGGATAAACACTTACCCGTTGTAGAGCTTCCATGCTGTTTGGTTAGTTGTTCAACAAAGAAATTAAAGAAAGTTTTGATGACAACATATATTTTAATTCAAAATCAAAGGAGAAAGTGCTTTGAAAAGATTGTTGGGGCTTACAGCTCGAGGAGAGGCCCAAGTTTTAACGATGATCGCACCGTTGTTTTAAAAACTGTACAGAGGGACTTATACGATATGTGAGGCCCAAAAAGTTTTTATGTACAAGGGGATAGGTCTTACACTCTGTTAGAGGCCCAAATAAATTTAAAGAAAAGAAATGGGGCTTATAACACGAGGGTAGGCCCAGATGATTTGATTTTTGAACTGGCAATTGCACCAAGATTTTTCTTTTAACGCAGAGGGACTTATACATGTCTGAGGCCCAAAATGGTTTTGGTAAAAAGGGGATTGGGTCTTACACTCTATTATAGGCCCAAAGTTTTTGTTTTTGAAAAGGAATAGGACTTATAGCTCGAGGAGAGGCCCAGTTATTTTTGTTAAAAAGGCGACGATCGCGCCGTTGTCTTTGAAAATACAGTGGGACTTATACAATGACTGAGGCCCAAAAAGTGGTGTATTTACAAAGGGGGATGGGTCTTACACTCTAATAGAGGCCCAAAGATTTATTTTTGTACAAGAGATGGGATTTATAGCTCAAGAAGAAGCCCAGGGTTATTTTGAAAAGGCGACAATCGCGTCGTACGTTTTGACGGTATTGGGACTTATACAATACACTGAGGCCCAAATCATTTTGGTTTTAAAAAATGGTTGGGTCTTACACTCTATTAGAGGCCCATGAGTTTTTGAAAATGATTTGTTTGGGGTGACTAAAATCAAAACCCTAAATTAATTTCAAAAGGGATTTTAATTAAATAAAAATTTAATTAAAATGATCAAAATTATCAAGCATGTGTGAAAAACAAGTTGTGATCTTGGATTAATGTTTGAAAAATCATGTTTATATCCACAAAATGATTGGAAACCAATTAAATTTGGAAAATCAAGGATGAAAAAATATTTTAAATGTTAAAAAACAAATAAAAGATTAATTCTTTGCAAAAATATCAAGTATATGAAATAAATAATATTTTTGGGAACTTTTGGCAAAATAAAATATTTTGACATTTTTGTGATTTATTAGAAAAAGAATCAATTCAAAATCATTAAAACTCAGAGAGAAATTAATTTTTGAATCAATTAAATAAAA
The DNA here is from genome assembly GCA_022829125.1 of Lathyrus tuberosus. Classification (NCBI taxonomy): domain Eukaryota; kingdom Viridiplantae; phylum Streptophyta; class Magnoliopsida; order Fabales; family Fabaceae; genus Lathyrus; species Lathyrus tuberosus. The sequence goes on from JALAZF010000484.1 coordinate 818,000, forward strand.
TCACAAAATTCAAATATTTGAATTTGTGAAAAAGGCACCAAGAACATGGCTAGAACACGCGCGGGTTCTGAGTTTGGCCTGATTTGCATTTTCTATCTAATCTCACTGAGTACTTGATGAAATCACACAATTCAGATATCAATCTGCTCATTTTCACCTCACGATCATGTCTATGGTCTTTAATTTCATTTATTTTAAGCATGGAATAAGAAATCAAGACAAAACCTCAAGAACCCTAAAATTTACATGAAGGCTGAGAATTTTGATACACGATTCAAACAAAGCAATCAATTGAGGGGAATCATTCTATGCATGATTATGAACATTTGGCAAAAGTACTGTGCGAGGAAATATGCATAGATTAAGAGATGACCAAGTTTAGGCTTACTTGAAGGTCGTGACAGCAAGAGTAAAGTGATTTTTGAGTTGGAGTTGTTACAGTTGAGTTGTGATGATCTGAACAGCTTCCCTACACCATATGGAGTGTGTTTGAATGCTTGGACTTGATTGGAAATGGCTGGATCACTTCATGGCATCTCAGCTGCAACTTGGTTAAAACCTTGAGCAACTGGCTGGTGATTCTGAGAAATCAGTGTTACAGTTGTTGTTTAAGTGTTTGGATCACTTCTATATGATGTTTATGAGGTGTGTGTGTGTGTGTGATTGGTTTGGTTGGAATAGCTCTCAAACTCAAAACCCGATAGTGACTTACTTTGGAAGGCAAATTTGGAAATGAGAAGGTGATTTTGAGGAAAGCATCTGTTTGATGGCTTTGGTGTACTTAAACTGAGCACAATTGAGCTCTATTTATAGTAGAACAAGTTTGTTTTGCAAGGAATAGGGAATGACAACTGCAGCAGAGGTTTGGCAAATGTTGATCAATAAGAATCCAAGTCTCCTCTAGCCATTGACTAGAGGTTAGAGCACAGGCTGCTGGTTCCCTAGTTCAGAGATCATCCTTGACTCATTCAGTTGGAAATGGCTCAGTTCATGCCACCTTGGTGCATCCATTGAATGCTCCAAAACAAAATTGGAGTCTTGTCCCCTCCTTAGGGTTTTTTAGGTTTGACATGCTATTTTTAGTTCCAAAGACTTGGGAGGCTTATAGATCAGTGTTTGTCCCTCCTTGGTCTCCCCATGAGGTGTTCAGGTGGATAAACTTGTTTTTCATTTGCAAAATTTGCTCAAATCGAGCAAAATGCACAAATCTGCCTTGCCATGACAGTTTGCAGCAAGGCACATTGCCATTTTCATATCTCATGGCTTAAGTGGAGTTTCATGGGGTTCTTGGCCATTTTGGAAAGCCCTTATATGATACAACACATGTGTGATCATAGTTTGTCTTGACACTTTTTGGATCCAAGTGAAAAATGCCCTTACATTTTGCAAAAAGTGAAACAGATTCTGACTTAGTGAAAATTTCACTAAGTGTTGGAAAAAGTGACATTTCATGTTTTCAGCCATTTTGATCCAACCATAACTCAAAATCCATGATGAATTGGAATGAGGTGTAGTTGACACTTTTAAAGTATGCCATGAGAGCTACAAATCCATCTTTGGATAAGCCCAAATGGTTGCTTGGATCTCAAGTTATGATCCTTGGAAGTTGGTACCCTAGCCACCTTGTTCCATAACTTAGAAAATTTCTAAGTTTTTTTATGGTTACCCCTTTTACAAGTTATCTCACTTTTCTTCATTTTTCTTGATGAATGATGATTCCAATCACACATTAACATCATTTTAGGGTTAGGGGACCATAATTGATCAAAAAATCAAAAAGTCAAACTTTGACTTTTGGGCACAATTGACTTTTTATCAGATGAATTCCAAACTGTGCGATCCTCTATGAAATCAAGTCCTTAACCTAAATCAAACTTGATGGATTAATTTCATAGGTGTTATAGGATGTATTGAATCATGTCCCAAGGTTTGGGAGCATGTCCTGGTCAAAAGTCAAAGGCACAGTTGACTTTTTCCGCGAAACCCTAACTGTGGTTCTGATGAACTTGAAACTTGTGAATCAAGCTTCTTGGATCAATCCATTTTTTCAAATGGATCAATGTAGTGTATTAGGGACCCTCAAATCATGTCTTGAGGTCTTGGCTCATGTTTTGTCCCAAAAGTCAACTTAGGGGTGAATTAGGTCAAGAAACCCTAATTTCTGATTTTTGGTGAATGCATCCCCTGAGACTAAATTGACTTGATGATTGGGTTTATGATGTCCCTTAGAGTATTTTGGGTTATGCTTTGAAGAATTGGCTCATGCCCAAAGGAAAAATTCCATCTGGAGGCCCTGGTCGACTAAAAACCCTAATTTGGTGACACTGGCGATCTTGAGGCTTAATCCACTTGGAATGTTGTAGCCTTGTGCTTGATTCTTGATGTGGGAGTCATCTTGATCCTTTATGGAGGTTTGAGAGGTTAGACAAGTTGAATATTATGTCATTCCTTGATTGATCCTTTGTCTAAGAGCTCTGAGAGGGCTTGAAACCCTAAGTTTGATTGTAGTGGATGCTCACCCATCTTTGGGGAGACTAATGAGGTATGATGGTCCATCCATATTGTGATGATGATGTGCACAATGATGGGAAATCTTAGTGGTCAAAATTTGGGGTATGACATTGTCTTGTACAAAGCCCAAGATTGAGTCGAAAGAGGGAAACTGAATCTATTGATGAGAGATTTTATCTGTCTTGTACAAAGCCTAAGATTGAGGCTAAAAAAGAAGATTGACTCTGTTGGAGAGTATGATTTGTCTTGTACAAAGCCCAAGATTGAGGTTGAAAATAGAGATTGACTCTGTTTAGGGAAATTTATATGGTGTCTTGTACAAAGCCCAAGATTGAGGCTGAAGGATATTTGACTGATCCAGCTGAAGATATTTTATGGGTGTCTTGTACAAAGCCCAAGATTGAGGCTGAAAAGAGACTGACCCAACAAGAGAGTGTTTTTATCTGTCTTGTACAAAGCCCAAGATTGAGGTTGGCTTTTGTTGAGGAAAAGAAGTATCATTATACAAAGCCTAAGAGGAGGCTGAAAGTGATTGACTCAACAAGAGAGTGCTTTTAAGGTGGTTGACTCAACAAGAGAGTACTTTTATCTGTCTTGTACAAAGCCCAAGATTGAGGCTGAAAAAACTGGAGAAAAATCATTATACAAAGCCTAAGAGGAGGCTGAAAAAGGTCGACTCAACAAGAGATTTCCTTAAGGTGATTGACTCATCAAGAGAGTGCTTTTAAGAAAGGGGATTTACTCAATAAGAGAGTGTGGAAAGGTCCTTATACAAAGCCTAAGAGGAGGCTAGAAAGGGTTGAATCAACAAGAGAGTGCTTTTGATGTTAGTTCTGCTGAGGAAATCATTATACAAAGCCTAAGAGGAGGCTGGCTTCTGTTAAGGATTATTGAGATCCAGAGACAGGTCCAAGTCGGGGGATCAACTCTTGCTGAGGGTTTACAGAAGAGTTGAGGTATCAGATGCCTTGAGATTATGATAGGCTAGTATGGTATTGATGATGAGATGGCCCTAGCTGGGGGAATCTAGGATAAAGATTGAGTTTTAGATCCTGTGAGGGTTTTAACTCTACTGGAGATTGATCGAATGATCAGGGTTTCTCCCGTATTTGTAGGGAACTTGAGAATGTCTTTGAGATCCAAGAGGAGATTAGACTGTCCAAGTCTATTGATATGGATAGGTTATCTTTATATAATGCCCTAGAGGAGGTTGGTGCTTTAAGGGATGAGAATCAACCCTTAAATTGGTCTGAGGTTTTGATTCTTTAGAAATACAGCTCTAACAAAGGATGACTATGTTCTGTCCTACACCTTTAAGAGGTCTTTAGGGTCCTTGTATTAAGCCCAAGAGAAGGCATGAAAAACTTCTAAGAAGCCGGATGTAACGCCCCGAAAATCTAAATTAATCATTTATTTATTTATTTAATTAATTTAGAAGGAAGTAAGAAGTTTTGGTAATTTTGGAGAATTTTGGATCAAAAGGGTATTTGTTTTAATAATTTAATAGAATAAATAATTAATGTATTATTTATACTATTATTATTATTATTAAAAATATTAAGAAAAAGGGCAAGGTGGTCTTAAAGGAAAAAGAGTAAGGATAAAGTTAGAAGTTCATAAACTGGAATATTTTGTCTAAAGAGGAGATGACCGATCACTTTTCTAACTGATCGTGTTTTTGTGAAGAACGCTGAAGAAGAGAGGAGAAGGAAAAGAACCCTAAGGCTTGAAGGTTGCTGAAGAATCATAGAGAAGGAGGAAAGTTACTAAATTTCTCTAAGGTATGGGGAGTTTTCATGGTTTATTATAGTTCTATAGGATTTGGTTATGAATAGATTAGGTATTTGTGAATTTTGGGAAATTGTGGTCTTTGATGATGTAGAAGGAGTTAGGTATGATTGATTTTATGAAATATAATGAAATAGAATGTTATGTGTTGATGTATGTGTATTGTGTGAGTCTTTGGGACACATTTTCATATTGGAAAAACTAAATTTTTGGGATATTTGAAGTCAAAACGTAGCAGAAAAATCTTTAGAAAAATTCTGGGTTTCGCATCCTGACACGGGCCGTGTCACAGGACACGGGCGGCCGTGTCAGCCTACTGTTCCTACCGTAAATTTTTCTGTTTTGGATTTGTGCTTCAAGGCTTCGGACACGGGCCGTGTCACAGGACACGGGCGGCCGTGTGTGGTTGTTGTATGTTGTCTGTTTTGTGTTTTGGATATTGAGAGCCTGACATGGGCCGTGTCACAGGACACGGGTGGCCGTGTCAGACATGCTGTTTTGCTGTTTTTGTTGTCCTTTTTTAGGCTTCTTGACGTTTCCTCGTGCTGATCTTTTGTTGTCGAGTTGCTGTTGATGTAAGATGATAAAACATGATTGTATGATAAATACTTGTTGAATATGAAATGAATGATGCACACGTTGATTTTTGTTGAATTGAGAAGAATTAGCATCATTGCATTTCATAGCATTTTATGTTGGGACTTCGGTCCATTGGTAGCTTCAATCCCATTGTGCAGATTGAAGTGATACGTTGATTATGTTGTGCTCCTTTTGGAGGGTTGATGGCCAGTGTCCATCCACGTTGAATCGGTACCACATGCATTCTTTGCATTCCATTATAATTGATATTGCATATAAATGATGTTATTATTGATGAAGCTATGATATTTTGTTCATGATGCTATGATGTTGTTGTTGACGATACTATGATGTTGTTGTTGTTTTTCTGTTTATTTTCCATGTCCTTATATTACTATAATGAATTGTGATTTCTCACCCTGCCTGCTTGAAAATGTTGCCTCTTATGTGGGTAACTTGCAGATAACCAAGAGTAGGCATGCGGTGCTGGAGGATTGAGTCTCGAAGCGTCCTTTGGTAGTTTTAGTCGTGTTTTAAGCGGTGTCCTGCTCTGTGTCATGTAACATCGGGTTGGGATTAGTTGTGAACCTTGTGTTTCCCTTTTGGTTGTATGTTGGAATTTCTTTTCATATTGTTGATGCCATTTTGAATTGGAGACTTTTATCCATGGAGTATTCTATTGACTTGAATTAAAAAGTTTTGATTCCGCTGCGTAGTTGTTAATTTATGTTAACGATGAATGAATAACCCGTGTTACGGGATAGGACAACGATTTTGAATGTTTGTTGAATATATGTGGCACCTTTCTTGCTGATTTTACTCTGATAATATTAAGTGTTTTTCCTATAATTGTATGCGGGGTAAAAGGGTGTTACATTAGTGGTATCAGAGCAGGTCGGTCCGTCTGGCCAAGTTGTCGGGTCGTAGTTTGTTTAACAATCGAGTATTGTTAACTAGTCCTAACCTTTGTTTATGTTGTAGTGATAAGTAGAGATGGCTGGAAGGAACGATGCTGCAATTGCTGCTGTGTTGGAAGCAATGGCTCAGGCTTTGCAGAATCAGCCGAACGCTGACGAGAATGCTGGATCTCGCAGTTTGGCAACTTTTCAGAGGGAGAATCCGCCTACCTTCAAGGGCAAGTATGATCCTGATGGGGCGTTGGATTGGTTGAAAGAGATAGAGAGAATATTTCGGGTGATGGACTGCACTCCAGCGCAGAAGGTTCGATATGGGACTCATATGCTAGCATTCGAGGCTGATGACTGGTGGCTAGAGACTCGTCAGAGGTTGGAAACTACAGGTGAAGGTATCACTTGGGATGTGTTCCGAAGAGAGTTCCTGAGGAAGTATTATCCAGAGGATGTTCGAGGTAAGAAGCAAATCGAGTTTCTCGAAATGAAGCAGGGGAGCATGTCGGTTACTGATTATGCTGTAAAGTTTGTTGAATTGGCTAAGTTTTATCCGCACTATAATGATGATGATGCCGAGTTTTCAAAATGCATCAAGTTTGAGAGTGGGTTATGCCCAGAGATCAAGAAGGCAGTTGGATATCAGAAGATTCGTATTTTTGCTGATTTGATTGATAGTTGCAGAATTTTTGAAGAGGATAACAATGCTCATTATAAGATCATTAATGAGAGGAAGAGCAAGCACCAACAGAATCGTGGCAAACCTTATGATGCTCCAGCTGGAAAAGGTAAACAGAAAGTGGTTGATGGCAAGAGGACTAGTGGGGGAGATGCTCCTGCTAGCATAACTTGTTTCAAATGTGGGAAATCGGGTCATAAGAGTAATGTGTGTACTGCTGAGGTGAAGAGGTGTTTCCGTTGTGGTAAGACTGGGCATGCCATATCTGAGTGCAAGCATAAAGAGATGATTTGTTTCAACTGTGGAGAAGAAGGACACATTAGTAATCAGTGTCAGAAACCGAAGAAGGCGCAAACCGGTGGGAAAGTGTTCGTTTTGGCTGGGACTCAAACAACTAATGAGGACAGACTCATTAGAGGTACATGTTTCATTAATAGTACTCCCTTAATTACTATGATTGATACTGGTGCTACCCATTATTTTATTGCTGCCGAATGCGTTGAGAGATTGGGTCTTGTGTTGTCTTCTATGAATGGAGAAATGGTCGTCGAGATTCTGGCTAAAGGATCGGTGACTACTTCTCTTGTGTGTTTAAAGTGTCCTTTGTCGATCTTCGACAGAGACTTTACTGTTGATTTGGTGTGTTTGCCGTTATCTGGGATGGATGTAATCTTGCGAATGAACTGATTAGAATATAACTATGTTCATATCAATTGTTATAACAAGTCAGTGAGATTTTCTACTGCTGAAGAGGAAGAAGCTAGTTTATTGTCTTTTAATCAGTTACAACAGTTGATGCAAGAAGGAGCTCATATGTTCTCAGTGATGGCGTCGTTATCCGTTGTGAGCTGAGCTGTGATTGAGGAGTTACAAGTGGTGTGTGAATTTCCCGAAGTTTTCCCTGAATAAATTCCTGATGTGCCTCCAGAAAGAGAAGTGGAATTTGCAATTGACCTTGTACCTGGTACCAGACCTGTTTCTTTGGCACCCTACAGGATGTCTGCATCTGAATTGTCAGAATTAAAGAAACAATTGGAGGATTTTCTTGAAAAGAAATTTGTGAGGCCAAGTGTATCGCCGTGGGGAGCTCCAGTGTTGTTAGTAAAGATGAAAGATGGAAGTATGAGGCTCTGTGTTGATTATAGACAACTAAATAAAGTGACGATTAAGATCAAGTATCTGCTTTCGAGAATAGATGACTTGATGGATCAATTAGTAGGCACTCGTGTGTTTAGCAAGATTGATTTGAGGTCGGGATATCATCAGATTAAAGTAAAGGATGAAGATATTCAGAAGACGACCTTCAGAACGCGTTATGGACATTATGAGTACTCAGTGATGCCTTTCGGTGTTACTAATGCGCCGGGAGTATTCATGGAGTACATGAACCGTATCTTTCATACTTATTTGGATCGGTTTGTGGTGGTGTTTATTGATGATATATTAATTTACTCTAAATCGGAAGAAGAGCATGCAGAACACTTAAGACTGGTGTTGCAAGTTCTGAAAGAGAAGAAGTTATATGCAAAGCTGTCTAAATGTGAATTTTGGTTAAAAGAGGTTAGTTTTTTAGGTCATGTCATTTTAGGTAGTGGCATTGTTGTGGATCCGTCTAAAGTAGATGTTGTGTTGCAATGGGAAACTCCAAAGTCGGCTACCGAGATTAGAAGCTTTTTGGGACTAGCCGGTTATTACCGAAGGTTTATCGAGGGATTTTCTAAGTTAGCACTTCCGTTGACTAAGTTGACTTGTAAAGGTAAAGCTTTTGTGTGGGACATTCAATGTGAAGGAAGTTTCAATGAATTGAAGAAGAGATTGACATCGGCTCCGGTTTTGACATTACCTAACCCAGGAGAACCTTTTGTGGTATATTGTGATGCTTCTAAAATGGGTTTAGGAGGGGTACTTATGCAGAATGGCAAGGTAGTTGCTTATGCGTCGAGGCAGTTGAGAGTTCACGAAAAGAATGATCCTACACATGATTTAGAACTTGCTGCGGTTGTTTTTGTGCTGAAGATTTGGAGACATTATCTTTATGGTTCTAGATTTGAAGTATTTAGTGACCATAAAAGTTTAAAGTATTTATTTGACCAGAAAGAGTTGAATATGAGACAACGAAGATGGTTGGAGTTATTAAAAGATTATGATTTCTGTCTGAATTATCATCCAGGAAAAGCCAATGTTGTGGCTGATGCTTTAAGTCGAAAGACTTTACATATGTCGGCGATGATGGTTAAAGAGTTGGAATTAATTGAACAGTTCAGAGATATGAGTTTAGTTTGCGAAGTGACACCGCAGAGTGTTATGTTAGGAGTGTTGAAGATTAACAATGATTTTCTGGATAATATCAAGGAAGCTCAGCAATTAAACGTGAAACTGGTAGATTCAATGGTTGGAATCGATCAGTCGGAGAATGATGATTTCAAGTTAAATGCGCAAGGTGTATTGAGATTCTGAAATTGAATTTTTATTCCTGATGATGCAGAAATGAAGAAAGCAATTTTGGAGGAAAGTCATAGAAGTAATTTGAGCATTCATCCGGGAGCTACAAAATGTATCAAGATTTGAAGAATTTGTTTTGGTGGCCTGGGATGAAGCGTGATGTAGCTCGTTTTGTGTATGCATGTTTAACTTGTCAGAAGTCGAAAGTGGAACATCAGAAGCCTGCGGGGTTGATGCAACCGTTAGAAGTTCCAGATTGGAAATGGGATAGCATTTCAATGGACTTTGTGACGGGACTGCCTAATACTTCAAGAGGACATGGTTCTATTTGGGTGATTGTTGATAGGCTTACGAAGTCGGCTCATTTTATTCCTATTAACATCAGTTTTCCAGTATCGAAGTTGGCAGAGATTTATATTCGTGTAATTGTGAAGCAGCACGGTGTTCCTTTGTGTATTGTATCAGATAGAGATCCGCGGTTTACTTCTGATTTTTGGAAGAGTTTGCAAGAAGCGGTGGGTTCTAAGTTGAGGCTGAGTTCGGCTTATCACCCTCAGACGGATGGTCAAACAGAGAGGACTATTCAGTCGTTGGAGGATTTGTTGCGAGCATGTGTTCTCGAGCAGGGAGGTTCGTGGGATACCCATTTACCGTTAATAGAGTTCACTTATAATAACAATTATCATTCTAGTATCGGAATGGCACCTTTTGAAGCATTGTATGGTCGGAGATGCAGAACTCCTTTATGTTGGCATGAATCTGGAGAAAGTGTAGTACTGGGACCCGAAATTGTTCGAGATACTACTGAGAAGGTGAAGTTGATCCGAGAAAAGATGAAATCTTCCCAAAGTAGGCAGAAGAGTTATCATGACAAGCGAAGAAAGGATTTAGAATTCCAAGCGGGTGACCATGTGTTTTTGAGAGTTACACCTCTGACAGGTGTTGGGCGTGCACTGAAGTCTAAGAAGCTTACTCCTCGTTTTATTGGTCCGTATCAGATTTCAGACAGAGTTGGAAATGTTGCTTATAGAGTGGCTTTGCCGCCTAATCTGTCTAATTTACATGATGTGTTTCATGTGTCACAACTCCGGAAGTATGTTCCAGATCCGTCTCATGTGATTCAGATGGATGATGTGCATGTACGGGATAATCTTACTGTGGAAACGATGCCTGTACGAATTACGGAACGTGAGATGAAGATTCTAAGAGGCAAGGAGATTGCGTTGTTGAAAGTTGTCTGGTAAGGAGCTGCCGGAGAAGGCATGACTTGGGAGCTGGAAAGCAAGATGAAGGAATCCTATCCCGAGTTATTCGAATCAGGTAAATTTTCGAGGACGAAAATTCTTAAAGTAGGGGAGAGTTGTAACGCCCCGAAAATCTAAATTAATCATTTATTTATTTATTTATTTAATTTAGAAGGAAGTAAGAAGTTTTGGTAATTTTTGAGAATTTTGGATCAAAAGGGTATTTGTTTTAATAATTTAATAGAATAAATAATTAATGTATTATTTATACTATTATTATTATTATTAAAAATATTAAGAAAAAGGGCAAGGTGGTCTTAAAGGAAAAAGAGTAAGGATAGAGTTGGAAGTTCATAAACTGGAATATTTTGTCTAAAGAGGAGATGACCGATCACTTTTCTAACTGATCGTGTTTTTGTGAAGAACGCTGAAGAAGAGAGGAGAAGGAAAAGAACCCTAAGGCTTGAAGGTTGCTGAAGAATCATAGAGAAGGAGGAAAGTTACTAAATTTCTCTAAGGTATGGGGAGTTTTCATGGTTTATTATAGTTCTATAGGATTTAGTTATGAATAGATTAGGTATTTGTGAATTTTGGGAAATTGTGGTCTTTGATGATGTAGAAGGAGTTAGGGATGATTGATTTTATGAAATATAATGAGATAGAATGTTATGTGTTGATGTATGTGTAATGTGTGAGTCTTTTGGACACATTTTCGTATTGGAAAAACTGAATTTTTGGGATATTTGAAGTCAAAACGTAGTAGAAAAATCTTTTGAAAAATTCAGGGTTTCGCATAAATTTTTCTGTTTTGGATTTGTGCTTCAGGGTTTCGGACACGGGCCGTGTCATAGGACACGGGCGGCCGTGTGTGGTTGCTGTATGTTGTCTGTTTTGTGTTTTGGATATTGAGAGCCTGACACGGGCCGTGTCACAGGACACGAGTGGCCGTGTCAGACATGCTGTTTTGCTGTTTTTGTTGTCTTTTTTAGGCTTCTTTACGTTTCCTCGTGCTGATCTTTTGTTGTCGAGTTGCTGTTGATGTAAGATGATAAAACATGATTATATGATAAGTACTTGTTGAATATGAAATGAATGATGCACACGTTGATTTTTGTTGAATTGAGAAGAATTAGCATCATTGCATTTCATAGCATTTTATGTTGGGACTTCGGTCCATTGGTAGCTTCAATCCCATTGTGCGGATTGAAGTGATACGTTGATTATGTTGTGCTCCTTTTGGAGGGTTGATGGCCAGTGTCCATCCACGTTGAATCGGTACCACATGCATTCTTTGCATTCCATTATAATTGACATTGCATATAAATGATGTTTTTGTTGATGAAGCTATGATATTTTGTTGATGATGCTATGATGTTGTTGTTGACGATACTATGATGTTGCTGTTGATTTTCTGTTTATTTTCCATGTCCTTATATTACTATAATGAATTGTGATTTCTCACCCTGCCTGCTTGAAAATGTTGCCTCTTATGTGGGTAACTTGCAGATAACCAAGAGTAGGCATGTGGTGCTAGAGGATTGAGTCTTGGAGCGTCCTTTGGTCGTTTTAGTCGTGTTTTAAGCGGTGTCCTGCTCTATGTCATGTAACAACGGGTTGGGATTAGTTGTGAACCTTGTGTTTCCCTTTTGGTTGTATGTTGGAATTTCTTTTCATATTGTTGATGCCATTTTGAATTGGAGACTTTTATCCATGGAGTATTCTGTTGACTTGAATTAAAAAGTTTTGATTCCGCCGCGTAGTTGTTAATTTATGTTAACGATGAATGAATAACCCGTGTTACGGGACAGGACAACGATTTTGAATGTTTGTTGAATATATGTGGCACCTTTCTTGCTGATTTTACTCTGATAATATTAAGTGTTTTTCCTATAATTGTATGCGGGGTAAAAGGGTGTTACACCGGAGGTCCTTGTACAAAGCCCAAAAGGAGGCGGGGATGCTTTTCTGTGGGTCCAAACCTAAGAAGAGTTCAAGAAAAGTTTCATCGAGAATAATCTTTTCTTTAGTGAACACTTCTAGGGCTTGAAGAAATTCAGGAGAGGTTTCACCGGGAATTAATCCTCTCTGGGGGGAAATGAATTTCTTTGACAATTTTCTAATAGTGACAGTCTGAGAAAAGTTTCACCGGGAATAATGCCTTTCTCTTTGTTCCATATTGTATAAGCCTAAGAGAAGGCAAGACTGTATCTGGAATTCCTATGGGGAACTAGTTTTGACTGTGTTGAAAGAGTGACCACTGGCTCTATCTAATCCTAGACCTAATTGCTGGGGAAAACTCTCAGCAGATAATATACAGGCATATATGTACAGATGAAATATATACTGTATGTAAAAGGAGGGTAGGAGGACTTACAGGTAAGCAAGCTTCCAGCACAAATATATATATATATATATATATATATATATATATATATATATATATGTGTGTGTGTGTGTGTGTGTGTGTGTGTGTGTGTGTGCAAGTATGTAAAAGAAAGCTGTTTAAAACTTACAGGCGAGCAAGCTTCCATGTAACAGCAGTATGGTTAGTTGTTCAAGAAATTAAAGAAAGTTTTGATAACGACTATGAGTTTGAACCTAAATCAAAAGGGAAAGTTGTTTTTGAAAAGAATATTGGGGCTTACACTCAAGGAGAGGCCCTGATGAAAATTAGTGATCGTACCGTTGATCTGAAAATTGTATCGGGACTTATACAATGACTGAGGCCCAAAAAGGTTTTCTTTACAAAAGGATGGGACTTACACTCTATCAGAGGCCCAAAGTTTGAAAAAGAAAAGAAATGGGACTTACAACACAAGGGTAGGCCCAGATGAAAAATGTTTTGAAAATGGCGATCGCACCGAGATTTTTAAAATCCTCTCGGGACTTATACAACGACTGAGCCCCAAAAATCAAATTATTTACAAAAGGATGGGACTTACACTCTACAAAGAGGCCCAAAGTTTATTTTTGTACAAGATATGGGGCTTACAACTCAAAGAGAAGCCTAAATTAAAAACAGTGACCGCACCGTTATTTTGAAAATCGTATCGGGTCTTATACAATGATTGAAGCCCAAAAAAATGTATGTACAAAGGGGGTTGGGTCTTACACTCTATTAGAGTCCCAAGAGGAGAGATTGCTCTAATGAGGCCAAGATGGTAATGAGCTATCCATGATATTGAAATCAATGGAGAGACTTTCCTTTGGAAGGAGGGGAATGAGAGGGTTAAGGAGGAGGGCTAACAAGCTAACCTCACTCAAGGGGGTAACATAATGAAGTTGGAAAATGATATTCATATAGTAAAAATTACATGGATATAACACATGACTAAGGAGGATGAATGTGATGACATTCAAAGTAAACATCTTAAAGAGACACACAAGTATCATGTAAGCATTCAAGCATGATATAAGTCCAAACATCTTACAAGTAGGTGGTGACCAACCAAGGGGAAAGCTGGAGTCCATTTTTAAGAAATGGAGGATTTTTAAATATCCTAAGCATAAAGAAAATAGTTGATAAAAAAACAAAGACTTGACACCTTCGTGTCACGGCCAGATGCTTCGCAACGCGAGCGATCACTATGTGAACCGAAGCGAGGCGAGGCGATTAGAAACAGAACCAAAAATGGTCAAACTTCGCTTGAAGCGAAAGGAAGCGAGAGGAAGCGAAAGGTTTGCTTGAAGCTTGCTATGCTTCGCATAGAGAAACAGGACAGTTGCAGAAAAAACAGTTTATGTTAAGCAACTTTAATGGATCAAACATGTCCTAAACATCACATTTAAGCTATCCATACTCAGTGCACATCAAAAATCATCATATTTCAAAGAGTAGTAGTTTGAAAGGAAACTACCTCTTGTAGCTAGTGATCGAGCTTGATGATGGAGGTGTTACAGATGTGTAATGATGATCTGGACAACTTCCTTATACCTCAAGGAATGTGTTTGAATGCTTAGAGTGGTTGGAATTGCTCTCTAACTCAAAAGCTCAGAGATGACTTGCAAAAGAAGGCATTTTGGCCTAAAGGGAGAAATATTGAGGAAAGCATTAGTTGTAGTGCTTTGTTGTACTCAAACTGAGCACAAATGAGCTCTATTTGTAGTAGAGCAAGTTTGTTTTGCAAGCAATAGTGAATGACAGCTGGTACAGGCCTTTGGCCAATGTTGATCCAAGGGAATCTTTAGTCTCCTATAGCCATTGACTTGAGGTTAGGGCACAGGCCTATGGTCCTTTGATTCAGAGCTATACCTTGACTCATTCAGTTAGGAATGTCTTAGTCCATGCCACCCTGATGCATCCATTGAATGCTTGGAAACAAAATTGGAGTCTTTTGCACTTTTTAGCCTTTTTAGGTTTGTTATGGCTATATGTAGATTCTTGGACTTGGGAGGTTTGGGGATCAGATCATTCCCCTTGGATTTTATCCTCTGATGTGTCCAAATGGATGACAAGGCTTGGAGTTGTCCAAATTTTCCAAATCGAGCAAAATGCCAAAATCTGCCTTATACAAGACAGTTGGAAATGGTGATTTTGAGGGGATCATATCTCCTTGCTCAGGTTGAGTTATGGGAGGCTCTTGTGCTTTTTAGAAAGCCCTCATATGATACAACACATGTGTGATCATATTTTGTCTTGAAACTATTTGAATCCAACTGAAAAATCCTCATGAACATTGATGTCCAAGGCTGGTAACTTAGGCAGATTTTCACTAAGTGTTGGAAAAGTGTCATTTTCTTCATTTTTGTCATTTTGATCAGTCCATAACTCAAAATCCACGAGGATTTGGAATCTCTTGTAGTTGACACTTTTAAAGTATTTCAGATGGACTTTCATTTGAGCTTTTTAATAGGAGTTATGACCTTGCAAAGTTGGTACAAAATCACATTTGTTCCATGACTTAGAAAAATTTTGGTTTCTCAAGGTTGCCCCTTTTGCAAGAAACCTCACTTTTCTTGATTTTTCTTAATGAATGATGATCAATACCATACATTAACATTGTTTTTGACTTAGCGGAACCATATTTGTGAAAAATTCCAAAAATTCAAACTTAATTTTGTGCACAGTTGACTTTTTATCGGATGAAATCCAAACTGTGCGATCCTTTGTGAAATCAAGTCTTTGACCTAATTCAAACCTAATGGATGGATTCCATAGGTGTTTTAGGGTGTCTTGAATCATGTCCCAAGGTTCGGGAGCATGTCTTGGTCAAAAGTCAAAGGTACAGTTGACTTTTCCTTCAAAACCCTAATTGTGGTCCAGATGAAATTGAAACTTGTGGATCAAGTTTCTTAGATTAATCCATTGTTGCAAATGGATCAATGTAGTGTATTTGAGGTCCTTAAATAATGTCTTGAGGTCTTGGCTCATACTTTGCTCCAAAATTGAACTTAAGAATGAATTAGGTCAAGAAACCCTAATTCCTGATTTTTGATGAATACTTCCCCTGAGGCTAAATTGACTTGATGATTGGGTCCATGAGGTCCCTTGAAGTATCTTGGGTTATGCTTTGAAGCATTGGCTCATGCCCAGAGGAAAATTTTCATCTGGAGGCCTTGGTCGACCAAAACCCTAATTTGGTGACACTAGCGATTTCGAGGCTTGATCTACTTGAAAGGTTGCAACCTTGTGCTTGATTCTTGATGTGGGAGTCCTCTTGATCCCTTATGGGTGTTTGAGAGGTTAGACAAGTTAAAGATCATGTCATTTCTTGATTTATCTTTTGTCTAAGTGCTCTGAGCCCTTAATTCTTGATTGTAGTGAATGCTCAACAATCCTTGAGGAGGTTGATGAGGCATGATGGCACATCCATATTGTGGTGATGATTTGCACAATGATGGGAAATCTTGGTGGTCAAAATTTGGGGTATGATACCCATTTATCATTTTTGTTCTTGTTGATAAATCACTATCCCAACAAAAGTCCATAAGCCATGTGCATTACATTACAAATAGTAACAAATAATAGAAATGGTCAAGTTGCAGAATTTTCTACACACAAGCGAAAACGATCCCCACCAAGCATCCAAAAACCTGCACATAAAACCGTACACCATACATGTATAAGAAAATAACACAACAACGTAGCAACACAACCAATATCTTGAAAAATAATAACATCCTGCAAACCTGCTGTAGCGAGCGATTTTGGACGTGGTTCTTAAGCACTGCCGCTCTGGGGTACTACAGGTCGATTCATTTTTTTTCCTATTAAAGCTGGTGAAGGAAGGGAAATAGATGTATCCAACTAACCCTGCTTGCATACTGAGTTTAAACAGCGGTCTGTTAGGTTACGGATGCTATGTGGAAGTGGGGCCTCTTTCTGCTTATTTTGTTAAGACTGAAATGACGGGACTATGCTATTGGTAGGATGTTAGGACTGATGCTTTTCGATTGATGTATGAAGGTACGGGATTTTGGGTTTTTGATTAGTGTGCTCGCTAAGATTTCTCTTTCAATCTTATGCCTACGTATTCCTGTTTACCGAAACAGGGAAATTAGAGCGATCGTAGTTCCTCCTATTCTATGGGAGGAAATGGTGTTTTGGTGTCTTGTTCAAAGCCTAAGACGTGAAGCTAAAGGTGGTTTGTATCTTGTTCAAAGCCCAAGATGTGAAGCTGAAGGGTCTATTTGTATCTTGTTCGAAGCCCAAGATATGAAGCTCAAGGGTTTTGACTTTAGAGAGAATTTGTCATCTCTAAAGAGGGTCTGTTTGTCACAACTGTTGGGTGACTGATTATAAAGGAGAATTACTTTAACTGGGATATGTTTATCCAGCAATGCCATAATTTCCTTTATAGGGGATTTTCAACTTGAAGGAGAAAAATTTAACTCAGTTTAGAGCAATGTCATCTTTCCTTAGGAATTTCTCATGCTAAAAGAGGGACAGTGGCGTGGATGTAAATAATCCAGAGGCTTGCCGCTTACAGCAATTAGATGAAGGGGAAAGGATTTGTTGATGTTTGTATACTATGAACGGGGCACAACTTTGATGCTAAAAGGTTGATTGACTCAACCGGGGTTTTCTTATACAAAGCCTAAGATGAGGCTATTGGCCCAACAAGAGGGTGTTTTTATGTGTCTCGTACGAAGCCCGAGAGAGAGGCTAAAAGGATTGACTCAACAAGAAAGTATTTTTGTGTGTCTTGTACGAAGCCCAAGACGGAAGCTAAAGGTTGTTTGACTCAACAAGAGAATCTTTTATACTCAACAAGAGAGTGTTTTGGTATCTCGTACGAAGCCCGAGATGGAGGCTGAAGGTGTTTGACTCAACAAGAGAGTCTTTTATACTCAACAAGAGAGTGACTTTGTATCTCGTACGAAGCCCGAGATGGAGGCTGAAAAATGTTTGACTCAACAAGAGAGTCTTTTATACTCAACAAGAGAGTGTTTTTGTATGTGTTGTTGTACCCCAAATTTTACCCCTGAGATGTCATATTCTCTTGCACCCGCATCTAGACCTCAATCATGTATGCATTGTTAACTAACCATTTCTTGTTGCAAGTTATTTCTTTTCATTGTGGAAGATAGGATTTACACAAAGACGACAAGGTCTCCCTAAGACACCTTTTGGCCAAATGCAACCATTTGAATCCACATGCATCCGAGAAGATTTTTTTTTTCAGCAAGAAATCAAATGTTTCACCAAGACAAGTCAACCATTGCCTTTCATGTCAAGCAAAGTGTGATCCCAAATCTTGAGAAATTATGCCATATGATAACAAACATCTTTAGAATCCATTTTTGGGCCTTAAAGATTTTTTTCTCAAGTGCAAGAATTTTCCATGGAGATAAATATTTATCAAGGTGTAACATATCAAAGTGGTGCCATGGGAGGATTTAATTTTGCAATGCCCTAAGTTTGTCCCCGTAACTTTTCTCTTTGGTCATGGACATAGGGTTTGTCTCAAATTTCTTTTGGGCCCAAAATGTGTCATTTGGATCAAAGGCTTTAAGGTAGTGAAAATTCAAAGTATTGCTCCCGTATGGATTAAGTAGCAAGGCCTTGTACATCTAAGTAGTCCATGTGCTATTTGTTAGTTGAAAAATCTGGATATGCTTTGCTTCAAAAACAAGTTTCGTGGAGTCACTACATATTACCCTTCTAAGCTCACCCATTCCTGTTGAAGCCAAAAGGATATTGAAATACCATAGTGGATTAGTGAAATAAGGTGGCTCAGCACAAGAGGCCTGCATGCATGAGCAGAGAATCCGTATGTCAAAATTCAAATTATTACTCCTTTTTGCTTTCTCTCTCATGGCACATTAAAAAGTGGTTTTGGAATAACCATTGAAAAATGAAAGTAGCAGACTGCACCACCACCTCCTCCGCTGCACTTGTCCAGCATGGTGATCTCCAAAGGATTGACCAAGATCAATGGCTGAGGAGATTGATACATAAACCCTAATTCTTTACTCAGCAGGCCATACAAACCCTAATTTTTTATCCCATGGACAAACCAACTATCCACTATATTTCCAATACCCGAATCCACTTGCTTGGCCTATAAAAGGGGCTCATTTCCTCCTTGTTGAGGCACACCAGAAATTGCTAAGAGTTTCTCTCTACCTCTCCCTCCCATAATCTTGCAAGCAACACTCTAAAGCTTGCAAGAAATTCACTATTTTTCTTTTCCTCTGTAACACACAGAAACATCACAACAAACACTCAGAGAAAATACCAAAAAAAACTCATCAAAACCTCTTCACTTTTCCATTCTTGTTAAGTTCTGCAAGTCACCCTCAAGTCTTGCAAGAACTTATCTCTTTTATTCATTCCCGTAAACACTCCAAATTTCTAACACCTTAACCACCAAAAGCTCTTGTTTCTTGCTGAGAGGCTGGTTTTGTAGCGGCTGAAAGAAGGAGGCTTATCCACCATCTCCAGAAACACTCGCCTGTGAAGAAGCAGTGGACGTTCTCCACTAGGTATTACTCTACCTCATTCTATTTTTGTTTCATGTTTGCACCATGCTGTTATTATAGTCATCATCTTGTTATTGTCTGAATCCATGATCATTCTGTTCCATATTGTTATCATGTTGTGATCTTGTTATTATCTGATTATTGTTTGTTTCTGTGAAAATAAGTCAGTGGCATGTTTAGTTTTGTTAATCGTAGCTGGTTTGTATTCGTTTTCGTTTAGAAGGAAACTGAAAATAAATAAAAGAAATTTGTAGTGACACTCGCCACGTTAAAATATGGCGTCCGCCACTTTGTTTTTAAAAGAAAATATAATAGAATAATAGGTCCTATGCAAAAAAATATTAAAAAAAAACACCACGTAATTAAAAAAACAAGAAAAGAAAATAGTATAACACACACAGGTGGCGCAAGCCACCTTCCTACTCATACACAGGTGGCGCAAGCCACCTTGCACACACTCACAGGGGGTGGCGCAAGCCACCTTCACCCACACACACAGGTGGCGCAAGCCACCTTGTTTCACAATAGGTGGCGCAAGCCACCCTTCATGTGGCCCCCGCCACTCTTTCTTTTTTTGTTTTCTTATTTTGTTTTTTTTATTTATTTATTTTTACTATTTGTTTTTTTATCTTATCTAAAAACAATGGAAGTAAATATGACTAAACTTTTAAAATCCTTACTTTTTCCCGTAAATAAAATGAATCATTTTTCTTGAAAACGATTAGAGGATTTTTTTTTTCTTAAGACCATTTTGTAAATTTGTGAAAGTTTGTTTAAGAATTATTCACAGACTTTGAACGAAACTGTATCACCAGAAAGTTTGTTTGTTTTTCTGGCTTCTGTTTGATTAAGTTACATGATTCCAAATGTATTTGTTTTCAAGCCATAAGAGTACCTTTTCTGCTGCACTTGGTGGATGCATGTGCCCACTGATTTTAAAAGAGTTTTGAAAATATCGTTGTGATTCCTGAAAGCATTGTTCCTGACTTTAACTAAACCCTACCACGAGAATATTGCTTGTTTTTGTTCTCTGTTGAAATCACATGACTTAAATCCATTTGTTTCTGGTGCTTTCCATGCCATGCTGGATATAATAATGTGACTTCTGATTCTGATTTGAGTTTTCCATGAAATATGCTTGATTTGTAAAGTTATGTTCCTGACTTTAACAAATCTTACTATGCAATGCTGATTGTTTTGCTTTGTGATGATAAGTTGAATATGCATGTGGTTTAAATTGTAAAATTTCTCTTTGCCATGCTTGTCACATTTATTTGACCACCTATCATTGCTATTTACCATGTTCATATTTGGAATTCCATTTCACATATTAATTGCTGCTTACTGCTTGGAATTATTAAACTCATATGTTCCATCATATTTCAACTATTTGTAACTCTTATTTATAAGATGTTATTTCCCCCTTTCTTCCAAAGGAAAAGTTTTTCTATTGATTTCAAGATCATAGAAAGCTCATTACTACCTTGGACCTCATAGTCTTAGGCAACCTTCCCTCATTGACCTCATAGTCAATAGGACCCCTCTTGACCTCATAGTCATAGAGCAATTTATTCAACATTGACCTCATAGTCATAATCAAAACTTTGGCCTCCTAGCCATCCAACCTTGACCTCATAGTCATAGGATTCCCTCTCGACCTCATAGTCATAGGGCCATCTAACCTTTAACCTCATAGTCATAGGCAAGCTTTGACCTCATAGTCATAGCCACCTCGCAAAATTGACCTCATAGTCATACAAAGTCTCTCTATTGACCTCATAGTCATAGATAGCTCATTATCACCTCGGCCTCATAGCCATCTAGCCTCTGACCTTATAGTCATTAGCAACATCTTTACCTTATCCTTAGCAAGCAAACATAACACAACGCAAGCAAAACAAGAGGTTCCTGTAGAATACTACAGATATTAAGGGCGCTAATACATTCCCTTAGTATAACCAACCCCCGAACTTTAGATCTCCCCCCTTTTAGGTTTTTTTTTCGATCTTGAACCTTTCCTTTGGATAAATCAAAGTCGGTTGTAAAAGAAAATGATGCAAGTTAATTAATGGCTTGTTATCCGATTTTCACCACAACAGAAATGGCGACTTCACTGGGGAAATAATTTTGAGGGTTAAGCCCACCTTGCTTTTGCTTATGTTTATCAAGCTTATTTTCTATATTTGTACATATCCCTTGTATATATGCTCTGTTTGAGATCTTTTGTGGGCATGGTACCATTGAGAGGTGAGATAAGTCCTAACCCGGACTTGAGAGTACATATTATAGGATCGTGGTGTAATCAATAGTCGGTTGTTGGCAGTAGTACTAACAATATATGGCATATGATGACCACACTAAGATGAGGCCCTTTGGGATTGTTGATGTCTGATGTGAGAAGTCGCATTTATATTACTTTTTCAATTGGGAGCCAGGGATTCTGAGAACCGTAGTTACCTTTACCCCACTTGGCCTTTTAAGATGTAGTGCGGTGGCTATGAGGGAGCCAGTCCCGAGTAGTTGTCACGTGATACTACACTCAGACGAGTTTATCTTGAGAATATTATTAACCCGTGTAAGTAGTTACATGGGCCGATAATATCCGAAGGATTTACGTAGACTCTGGGAACTTTTAGAACCTTGTTCTACAATTGATGAACCCATAGTCCACACCTTGTCGAGATGGGTAGACCATGACTCCATTCATTAGACCTCAAAACCTAAGGCTTGTGTGCTATGATTGTGTACATATGTTTATATGTTTGCCCTTGTTTGCGCATTGCATATATCCCTTTGCATCCATCTCATTGGTTTTAAGGAACTCAGTCATATTTTCCTTTGAAAATCATAGGCATCATGGATATTAAGAAGAGAAACACTAAGAAGTTCAATTTCAAAAAGCCCAAATTGGCAAAGCTGAAGAAGTTAGCAACCTTGGTGACTGGACATGAAAGTTTCCGAAAGCGGTACGGGAGATTGGTTGGCCTTCTCAGCACTAAAATGGAGGAAGGAATCCTTGACACCTTGGTCCAATTTTATGATCCCCTCTATCATTGTTTCACCTTCCCGGATTACCAACTGGTTCCAACCTTGGAAGAGTACTTTCATTGGATCGGCTTACCTGTGAAGAAACAAAGACCTTTCAGCGGCCAGGAGAAAATTCCTACCCCAAAAGTGATTGGCGAGTGTATTCACTTGGATGCGTCAGAGGTCAAGCCCCACATCACCACCAAGGACGACATTAAGGGACTCCCATCTAAGTTCTTGTATGAAAAAACTTGTCAATTTTTCAATGCAAACAGTATTGCTGCCTTTGAGGCAACCTTTGCTTTATTGGTCTATGGTCTGTTCTTGTTCGCTAATGTGGAAGATATTGTCGACATCAATGCCATCAGGATCTTCATCAGTGGAAACCCTGTGCCACATTTCTTGGCGATGCTCTTCATTCCATCCACCATAGGACTCTTCGAGGAAAAGGAACTATTTTGTGTTGTGCGTCGTTGCTTTACCAGTGGTATATCACTCATTTGCCTCGAACGCCTGAATTCCAAGACAACCCTGACAAACTTCGCTGGTCTCAGAGGATCATCTCTCTTACTCACCACGACATCTTTTGGTATGACCCGGTTTATGACAAGAATGTATACATTGATAGTTGTGGGCCATTTCCTAACGTGCCACTCCTCGGTATTCATGGTGGGATTAACTATAGTCCTGTTCTGGCCAGACGCTAATTCAGATTTGCGATGAAAGAAAAGCCTAAGAGTATCCATGTGTCCGGTTTCTTTTATCTTAATGAAGAGGCCACTGATGAGACTAAGAGTGGAGTTTGGTGTGCTTGGGATAAATTCCACAAAAGTACCAAGGACGAGTTGGGGAAGAGAAACTGTGTGTCTTTGGAGCCATACCTTCAGTGGGTTCGATCTCGAGCCCATGACCTCAAGATGCCCTACATTCCCAAAATACTTCAGCAGCCAACTATTAAATCTCCATCTGCTATTCCTATTGAGCGCATGGAAGAATACCAAGAAAATCTAGCCAGGATGAAGCTTGAGAGGGACACATGGGAGTGGAAATATCATACTGTCTGCATCGAGCAAGAAGAAATGAAGGAGAAGATGAAAGAGAAAGACGACTTGATCGAGTGGCTAGAAAAATGCGTAATTGACGAACCTTTGGCGCAGGAGAATTCATTTTTCTCTAGCATGAGGCCTACTTCTAGCACTCATGAGTATGCCAGTATTCCCCCAATGTCTGGTGCTTGGAAAGGGATTGTTGATAAGCTGGTCTTCGAGAATCAAGAGTTGAAGAGATAGAAGAGAATGCGTGAAGCAGGACACTCCTAGATAGGGTTGCTTTTTCTTTTAGGCCTAGTTGTTGTTCTTGTACTTTGAGCCTTTTTGAGATGTACTATCAAAGTTGTAAACTCTTCTCAATATTTAATGAAATGAGGCTTGTTTTGAAAATTGTCTTTCTTGAGTTCCTTAAAACCAATCGCATCTGCATTACACTCTGCATCTTTTGGTAAACTATCAAGGTACTAATTTTATTTTGCAGATTTTGTAGACATGGATGCGTCAGGAAAGAATGTTTGGCCTTACTCCTTTGAGCTTCCTGAGTTCGAACAGTTGTTGTGGTTGGGTGACAGAGTTGCAGACCCGTCCAATTTTGCTGATAAGTATGGGTACCTTCTTCCACTAATGAGAATACCAGTAACCAAAAGGCCCCTTAAAGTGTTGGTTCAACTATACCATCCGGCCTTCCGTTGCTTCCTATTCCCCGAGTTCCAGCTGGTTCCAACCTTGGAAGAATTCTCTGCTATGATTGGAGTCCCCATCAGGAAGGCTCCAATTTTCTCTGGGATTGAGGCGATGCCTTCCGTTAAGGAAATCACCATGGCTACGAAGATTAGAGTATCAGACATTCAAGCTAATTTAACCGTCAAAGGAGGGCGACACGGACTCCCTGCTTTGTTCTTGCTAGTAAAAGCCCTTTATTTCAAGAACCGAGGAAATAAAGCCCTGTTTGAATCAACCTTGGCTCTGATGATCTACGACTTGTTTCTATTCCCAAATGCCAAACATTTTGTGGATGTCCAGGCCATCCAAATATTTGAAATCAACAATCCAGTTCCTACTTTGCTTGCGGATGTTTATCACTCGATCCAGACCAGATACTCAAGAGGTTATGGGCCAATCATTTGCTGTGTGGCCCTCTTCTACAAATGGTTCATCTCTTATCTGCCAAAGACTCCGGATTTCTGGGAGGTTGAAGACTGTAAGATATGGTCCAAGAGGTTGATGGAGTTGAAACACACGGATATCGAATGGTATGACCCAACGGATGAGGGAATTACCATGATTGTTAGCTGTGGGGATTGTCTCAATGTACCCCTGATGGGAAGGAACGGCTGTATCAATTACAACCCTGTCCTTGCTCACCGCCAGCTAGGTCACATGAAGGAAGGACTTCCCGCCAATGAGGACATGCACATGATGTACTATGAAGAAAGGGAAGGGTTCGAAATGAAAATGCGACTTGAGCGCTCTTGGCGCCAGATTAATAGGCAATTATGGAGGGCTGAATGTTCCGTCACCGAGACTCACTTGCAATGGTTCCATGACATAGCTCGAGTGATGAGGAAACCATATCCTCGTCACGAAGCACCACCAGAGATCAAAAAGAGGATGGTGGATGCTCTGACCGATTTGTTTCTTGAAAGAGAATGGATCAAGGGCCGCATTGAGGAGCTTATGAAGAAGATCAATAAAGAGGAGGAATCAGCCACCAATGGATCCAATTTCTAGTTGATGTTGACGTTTCTTTCTTTGTTATTTCCTTTCAATGTTGTCTTCATTTCCTTTCTGTTTTGGGCATGTCCCTACTTTTTTGTATTCAGAGCATGAAGATACTCTGCTCTTGATGTAACAACTGCTAGATTTTCTTAATAAAGAAGATGTTTTGACGAAAAGTTCCATTGCCAATATTATTTGCAAAATTTCTTTGGTTTCTTGATAGTTTAGCTTGCATTTTCATGTGCACTCTCATATGCATCATATCATATCATGTGCATTTTCCTCTTGGGTTTTGTCTGATGTCGTCTTGTTATCTCAAAACCGTCACACTGAATCCTAAGGACGGATACAACACTCGGGCCCAAGCTCGATTGAAAATGTCAGAAGCTTATGGGGAAATGGATCGAGTCAACAATGAATTGACAGAAATACGAGGTGGAATGGGGCAGCTTTTGGAAGCTGTCAACATTTTGAGAGCAAAGATGGATACCCAGGCCATTGTGGTCTCTGAGATCATCACTCCTGCAGTAGAACCTCCCATCATTCCTGTTGTGAATCCTACTTTAGGTATGCCATTCGACTTCATCCGAGCCACAACTCCTCAATCTACTCAGCAGACAGTACCTCTGATTAATGAGGCTCAACATGTTATTCCTACCTTCGCTCTGCCAGTGGCGCAGACACAAGCTCGTCCTGTTTTCCATAATCACCATCCTTATGACTACGTCGATGTATCTGAAGATGGGGATGACCAAAATGAAAGGTTAAGAGAGAGTGTCGAGACCATGCAGAGGAAGATAAAGGCTATGGAAGGAAGTAACGCCTTTAGCACTGATGTCAAGGACATGTGCCTAGTCTCAGATTTGGTGATCCCCTCTAAATTCAAGCTGCCGAATTTCGAGCTGTACTCGGGCGCTACTTGTCCCAGATCACACTTGATCATGTATTTCCGAAGAATGGCCGCCCATGTGCGTAATGACAAGTTGATGATACACTGTTTTCAAGATAGTCTGAAGGGCGTTGCTGCTAAGTGGTACCTAAGTCTGGATCAATCTCAGGTCCACTGTTTCCAAGATGTAATGGATGCTTTCGTGAAACATTACAAGTACAATCTGGATCTGGCCCCTGACCGAAGACAATTACTAAGCATGACCCAAAGGAGCACTGAATCCTTTAAAGAGTATGTACAACGGTGGAGGGAAACTGCTTCTCAAGTTGAACCACCTTTGACTGAGAAAGAGCTGGCAGACTGGTTTGTAGATACAGTGAAACCAGAATTTTACGAAAGGATGATCAGCAGTGTCAATACCAATTTCGCTGACATCGTTGCAGTTGGTGTAAAAGTAGAGGCTGGATTGAAAAGTGGGAAAGTGATAAGTTCTGCAAGCAGTTCAACCAACAACAGTGTTAAGAAGGCTCCCAGTAACTTCCACAAGAAGAAAGAAGGAGAAACCAACGCCATCATGGCAGGAAGGAAGAAAAATACCAGATGGAAACAACCAACCTACCAACAGCAGGCAGGTACTAACTTCTCTCAGCAACCGATCTACCTGATTCATTATCCTCAGCAACCTTACATAGCGGCTGTAACACCGACCTTTAATCACCAAGTAGCGCAATAGGCGCCAGTCTACCAACAGCCATCCTATCAGCATGTGCCAAATACCCAACAATATCAACAACTGAGACCGCAAGTTCCTCAGCAAAACACTTCTTATAGAGGACAAGGAGGAAAGCCTTCATTCCCACCCATACCCATGACTTACACTGAGTTGTATCCTTCTCTGGTTCAATAAGGTTTGATTGTCACAAGACCTATGGGTCCACCCTCAGAGAAATCTATGAGGTTCCATAATCTGAATGTTACGTGTGCCTTTCATCAAGGGGCAGCGGGTCATGATCTGGAGGGTTGCCTTGCTTTAAAGTATGTGGTAAAAGGTTTGGTGGAGAAGAAGATCTTGTCTTTTGCAGATAATTCGCCAAATATGAAGAGCAATCCATTGCCCACACATGGAGCCACCAATGCTGTTGAGAATGAGAGTAATGAGGTGTTATTAAGTGATGCTTCAAAGATACGAACTCCTATGAAGATCTTCCATGCTAAGTTGTTCAGAGCTGGGTTGGTCAGAGCTTGTCATAGTAATTGTGAGGGTTGTAATGTTAGCATCAAAGGTTGTCAGCTGGTCCAAAATGACATTCAGGGTCTGATTGATGAAGGATTTCTATAAGTGTTCACTAAAGAAAAGAGGGATGAAATTGCAGTAATCGAGCCTGTATTTAACCTGCCAAAGCCAAGAGAGCAGGTGCCTGTGTTCAATATGCCTGGGTCAGATTCTGTGGTTCCTGTGTTCAACAAACCTGTACCCATTTTCAACAATCTGGAGACTGTTATTGCTATTGTCGCCAATCACACCAAGCAATACGATACTCGACAACCTACTCCATTCAGGTTCAGAGGAACTAAAGTCGTGCCATGGATCTATGAGAACATTATGGGTAACAAAACCCGCGAAGAAGTGGTTCCAAGGAATGAGGCGGGAACCGCTATTGAAGAAATAGTTCCAAGGAATGAGGTGGGAACTACCGAAGAGGTGACGAACAAAGTTGGAATGGGAAAAATAACCCGAAGTGGCAGAGTGTACACTCCCTTATCCAAAGAAACAGTGCCCAAAGAGACTGTTGTTTCTGTACCCCCTGTGGACAGAGGAAAGGAGGTAATTAATAAGGAAGAAGATGAGGAGTTCCTAAGAATCATCAAGAGGAGTGACTACAAGGTGGTGGATCAACTTCATCAGACCCCATCCAAGATTTCAATCTTGTCTCTACTAATGAATTCACCTGTCCATCGAGCAGCTCTATAAAAGGTACTAGCCCAGGCACACGTAGCCCAAGATATAACCGCAGGATAATTTGACCATGTCATCGCCAACATCACAGCCTGTAACACTCTCAGTTTCAGTGATGATGAGTTACCTCGGGCAGGAAAGAACCATAACCTGGCTTTACACGTGTCAGTAAAGTGCCAAGAAGATACATTGGCCAAAGTTCTTGTGGATACCGGTTCATCCCTGAATGTGCTACCAAAAAGAGCCCTTGAGAAGCTGACCTACCAAGGAGCTGTAATGAGGCCCACTTCGCTTGTTGTTAAAGCTTTTGATGGCTCGAGAAGGTCGGTGATGGGAGAGATCGAGTTGCCCATTTTGATTGGCCCTCAAGTGTTCAACATTCTTTTCCAGGTCTTGGACATCAACCCTTCCTATAGTTGTCTGTTGGGTAGACCTTGGATCCATGAGGCCGGCGCCGTAACATCAACTCTGCATCAAAAGATGAAATTTGTAGCTAAAGAGAAATTGGTTATCATACATGGCGAGGAAGACTTAATGGTCAATAATTTGTCCTCTTTCCGTTACATTGAGGCTGATGAAGACGCTTTGGAAACTTCTTTCCAAGCTCTTGAGAAAGCGAACGCTGTTATGATTGATGATAACAAGCCAGTGGCCTCCAATGATCCATCTTTTACTTCCTTCAAGAGCATCCAATCCGCCCTACAGAATGGTATACCAGAAGGCTGGGGCAAAGTCGTAGAGATCCAAGAGAGAGAAAAGTACCAAGGGTTGGGTTACAAACCAACTCTTGAGGAAAAAACTGCTCCAACCACGGGAAGACTGAAGACCATTTAAGAGATGTTCGTCAGTGGGGGACAACAGGTCCATGCCGTCATTGAAGATGCTGAAGACGAAGATATCGATAATTTGGTTTTTCAGTGTGACGCTGCTTTGAGTAATTGGGAAGCTATTGAGATCCCTACTTTGTACCCTATGCCAGAGTAATTTGCTTATTTTTATTGATGTTTTCAAATTCCGTAGCTTTGCCCGAGGCTATCAGATTATTTTGTATGGGCCACCGCTTTTAACTCTTATTAATCAATGAAAGTGATTGTTTTGTTAAAATTCCCTGTCTTTATTTTACTGTTCTTTTGCTTTAAGAAAAATGGCAATCTTTTCAAAACTACAAAAACATTTTCTTTTTGCATTTGAGTTTTGTGCATTTTAATAAAATAAATCCCTCCATCATGCAGAATAAATCCCAAACCCGTTGTATTCAGTGACCCTAATCTCACTATTGACTTTGGCTCACCTATTTATCAAGCTGAGGATGAGGAGGACTATGAGTTCCCTGATGACTTGGCAGAGATGTGTGAATATCAATACACGGATCTTCAACCGCATGAGGAACAAGTTGACGTCATCAATCTTGGTACTGAAGAAGAGAAAAAAGAGGTCAAGGTTGGGGCGACCCTTGGGGCAGAAATCAGACAACGGCTAATACTGCTTTTGAAAGAATATGTGGATGTGTTCGCCTGGTCTTATCAGGATATGCCTGGTTTGGATACGGATATAGTAGTGCATAAACTACCGCTCAAACCTAATTGTCCTCCAGTAAAGCAGAAACTTCACAGAAGTAGACCCGACATGGCTCTCAAGATCAGAGATGAGGTTAAAAGGCAACTGGATGCAGGTTTCTTGGCAGTTTCGAAGTATCCCGAATGGGTAGCCAACATTGTGCCAGTGATGAAGAAAAACGGTAAAGTGCGAATGTGCGTAGACTACAGGGATCTCAACAAAGCCAGTCCTAAGGATGATTTCCCTCTTCCGCATAGAGACACTCTTGTGGATAATACAGCTCGATTTGAAGTCTTCTCATTTATGGATGGTTTCTCAGGCTACAATCAGATTAGAATGGATCCAGCTGACATGGACAAGACTACTTTCATCACCCCGTGGGGTACTTATTGTTACAAGGTTATACCTTTTGGATTGAAGAATGCCGGGACAACTTACCAGAGAGCTATGGTGACCTTGTTCCATGATATGATCCACAAGGAGATTGAAGTGTACGTGGACGACATGATGCCAAATCACAGAGTGAGGAGGAGTACGTAGACCATTTGTTAAAATTGTTTAAGAGACTTCGAAAGTATCAGTTGAGGTTAAACCCTGCAAAGTGTACCTTTGGAGTCAGATCAGGGAAGTTATTGGGTTTCATTGTTAGCCAGAAGGGCATTGAAGTGGATCCAGATAAAGTGAGAACAATTCAAGAAATGCCAGCTCCGCAAACCGAGTCTCAAGTCAGAAGATTTTTGCGCCGTTTGAATTACATCTCCAGGTTCATCTCCAACATGACTCCAATATGTGCACCAATTTTCAAATTGCTCCGTAAAAATCAGCCAGTAGAATGGAATGCTGACTGTCAACAAGCTTTCGAGAAACTCGAAAGTTATCTCCAAGAACCTCCTATTCTAATTCCTCCGATTCCCGGAAGACCTCTCTTTATGTATTTGACTATTTTGGAAGAATCTATGGGCTGTGTTTTGGGATAGCATGACGAGACTGGCCAGAAAGAACATGCAATTTATTATCTGAGTAAGAAGTTTGCAGACAGTGAAAGTCGCTACTCACTACTGGAAAAGACTTGTTGCGCTCTGGCTTGGGCCGCCAAACGTCTAAGACAGTACCTGATTTGTCATACTACCTTGTTGAATTCCAAGATGGATCCGATAAAGTACATTTTTGAGAAACCTGCTCAAACGGGTAGACTTGCCCGCTGGCACATGTTATTATCTGAATACGACATTCAGTATGTCACTCAAAAGGCCATTAAAGGAAGTGTTCTTTCAGAATATCTTGCCGATTAACCAGTTGAAGACTATGAACCACTCAAGTTTGATTTCCCTGACGAGGATATTATGATAGTGAAAGATTGTGAAGAGTCAAGCTCTGAAGAAGATCCAAGGGCTGAGTATAGGTGGAAGATGATGTTCGACGGTTCATCCAATTACAAGGGGCATGGAGTAGGTGTTGTTATAATTAATCCTGAAGGTGGCTACACCCCTATTACAGCTAGATTGGATTTTGGGTGTACGAATAATATTGCTGAGTATGAAGTGTGCATTCTGGGTTTGGAAGCTGCAATCGATCTTGGAATCTATTTTCTTGAAGTTATGGGTGACTCTGCTCTAGTCATTTATCAAATCAGAGGCGAGTGGGAGACCAAAGATGAGAAGCTTATCCCTTATCAGGCATATGCTTTGGAGTTGATTAAGTGTTTTGATGAGATAACTTTTCGCCATGTGCCACGTACTGAGAATCATGTGGCTGATGCTTTAGCAACACTAGCTTCGATGTGGCAAGTTAGATTTATCAATGAAGATCCAATAATCAGTATTGAAAGGAGGACTGAGCCTGCCTACTGCCAGTCCATTGAAGAAGAATCAGACGGCAAACCTTGGTTCCATGACATTTTGAACTTCCTGAAGAATCAAGAATATCCGGCCAACGCCTCTGTTCTGGATAG
This sequence comes from Lathyrus tuberosus, assembly GCA_022829125.1. Taxonomy (NCBI): domain Eukaryota; kingdom Viridiplantae; phylum Streptophyta; class Magnoliopsida; order Fabales; family Fabaceae; genus Lathyrus; species Lathyrus tuberosus. Next base: position 849,225 of record JALAZF010000484.1, read on the forward strand.
GAAGACTCTGCGCAGATTATCAGCCAAGTTCTTCATCAGCAACGATGTACTGTACAAAAGGAATCATGATATGGTTTTGTTAAGATGTGTCGATAAGAGAGAAGTAGACTTGCTGATCCATGATATCCATGAAGGAGCTTTTGGCACCCATGCCAATGGACATGCCATGGTTAAGAAGATTTTGAGGGCTGGATACTATTGGTTGACTATGGAGACTGATTGCATCCAGTACGCTAGAAAATGTCATAAGTGCCAGATCTACGCTGATAAGATGCATGTTCCTCCGACATTGCTGAATGTTCTGTCATCCCCATGGCCTTTTTCTATGTGGGGCATCGACATGATTGAAGCTATTGAGCCGAGAGCTTCTAATGGTCATCGCTTCATTCTAGTGGCCATCGATTATTTCACCAAGTGGGTGGAAGCTGCTTCCTACGCCAATGTGACCAAGCAAATGGTTGCCCGTTTCATCAAAAACAATATCATTTGTCGTTATGGAATCCCCAACAAGATCATAACCGACAATGGGACAAATCTGAATAACAAGACAATGAAAGAGTTATGTGACAATTTCAAGATTGAGCATCGCAATTCATCACCCTATCGTCCCAAGATGAATGGAGCTGTCGAAGCTGCTAATAAGAATATTAAAAAGATCCTGCAGAAAATGGTCAAGACGTATAAGGATTGGCATGAAATGTTACCATTTGCGTTGCACGGATACCGAACTTCGGTTTGAACTTCGACAGGGGCAACGCCTTTTTCTCTGGTATATGGAATGGATGTTGTCCTCCCCATTGAAGTAGAGATACCATCTCTGAGAATCCTGATGGAAACCAAGCTTGACGAAGCGGAATGGGTCAGAGAGAGATATGACCAACTGAACCTCATTGATGAGAAGCGACTGACCGCCATGTGTCATGGGTATTTATATCAGAAAAGAATGAAGAGGGCATTCGACAAGAAGGTCCGTATTCGAGAATTTCGAGAAGGAGAGCTTGTACTCAAGAAGATTCTGCCATCTCAAAGGGATGCTCGCGGAAAATGGGCACCTAACTATGAGGATCCGTTTGTGGTAAAGACTGTGTTCTCAGGAGGCTCTTTATTCCTCACAACGATGGATGGTGAACAACTCACACACCCTGTGAATGCTGACTCAGTACGAAAATATTACGCCTAAAAGCCCGCTAAGTCGAAAACCAGAAATGGCGACTTAGGCAAGAAAAGGGTATCCCGGTGGGTCATAACCTATGAAGGAGACTCAGGCAAAAGTTAGGGATCAAATAAGAAAAAGCTCGCTAGGTCGAAAACCCGAAAGGGAGGCCTAGGCAAAAAAGAGCATCCCGGTGGACTGAAAACCTGAGAGGGCGGTCTAGGCAAAAGTTAGGGACAAAGGTGTTTCACTGTGTCAGACCAGGTTGTCACCTACTTCCAAGAATTCTCGAAGAAGTTCAGTTTTCATTAATCCTCATCAGCAGCAAAGATTTTGGGACTCTTAGTCATTAGGAAGGATAGTGGTCACTGAATATGATGTAACCCTTTCCCAAATTGCCGTTTTTTAATTGTAATGTTTCATGGAACTTTGCTATTGGCAAGTTACCATTCTAATAAAATCAGATTTTTGAGCCTTTCTTTGTTTACTGTTTATCATTGCTCTGTTATTTTCCTTGTTATGCAAAACTTCACTTATTCATTAATAATGGTTTTGAAAGTGGAAAATGTTTTGAAAAAACTTTTGAAAAAACACAATGAAATACAAATTTTTGCTTTGGCATTAGGGACTATTTAGTGAAATCAATGGCGTCCCTCAAAACTCTGGTTAGGACGAAAACACTGATAAATCATCCAAGCTTGTCATTGAAAAAAGACCGACAAATATTTCTCGAAATTGAAACATCTCAGTAATGACCAAAATGTCACAATGTAAAGGGATTCTCCCTTGTATCTTCACAAATTCAGCTGAAAATGTGAAATTTCATTTCCCCAATGAAGTAAGGACATTCCTGGATTGGCTCCAAGACTGATTATTTCCAGATTTCAGTGTGACTCCTTGTAGTGGATGTGTCTTTCCTTCCACTCACTTTTCCCAGTCCGTCGTCTCGTTAGGGCTACCTCCTGCGTATCTTTCGACATTCGTATCATACCATAGCATTGTACATCTGTGCATTTGTGTGTGTTTTGCTTGTTGGGTCCTTATCTTCCGATACCTCTTTTTCTGGTTTGCAGACTTTTGTTGTCTTGTTTGCGTTCGGCCTTTATTCGCATGCGCCAGGATTATGACTCTTTGATCGTTATTCCCCAGGAAGTCTAACCTACAAACCCTGGTATAACCTATCAGATATTTAAAAATCCAGCTCATACTGGTAACCAAAAATCCAGCTCATACTGGTATCCAAAAAATCCAGCTCATACTGGTAACCAAAAATCTCCCCATATGGTATCCAAAAATCCAGCTCATACTGGTATCCAAAAATCCAGCTCATACTGGTAACCTAAATCCAGCTCATACTGGTACTTTTCCTAAACCAAATTGTTATCCCAACCAACTCATATTGGTACCTTAGACCCAATCATCTCATTCACCTTTGGCCTCATAGTCATAGGTAAGCTTTGACCTCATAGTCATAGCCTTCTTTAACCTTTGACCTCATAGTCATAGGATTCCTTCTTATCCAAAATCCAGCTCATACTGATACCCAAAGTTTGTCTCTGCCTTTTTCTGGTTTTTCTTGAAGATCCCGTTTGAACTCTTCAGCATAAGAATCCCCGAAAATTCTTGGTAGTTTGTCTATCCTTCTATTCCAAATTGATCCCCGGTGGAGATCATGTCTTCTTTCTGGTTTCAGGCCCAGTAAGATTGTTTTTTATTTCCCCAGTGTCGTCCGGTCAGATTTGCACCTGTCGTCCACCTCACTGGATCTTTCCCCAGTGGAGAACCCCTCTTTGGCTCCTATTTCCAATGAGGATCTGCAGGGTTTTCCCCCTTTATTTCTCTATCCCCAGTGTTTCCTTTGAGCCCCCCAGTAAGTCTTTCTGCTGGATACTTCCTTCATCCTTCCCCAGTAAAGCTCACCTGTGTTTGGTAGCTCTTTGGTGTCGTCTGCATTTTTGCACTATCATATCATCATATTAGAGTTCATGGCATGTCAGCATATGCATGTTCGTTGCATGTCTTTAGCATCTGCATTCCATCTAAGGGTAAAATTTTTGGTTTGCTATATTTAAATATCTTCCACCTTGACGTCCCGAGGATTTCCATTCCTCGTGCCATCCGGTGAAGCTATTTAAATAAGGGAAACTGTTGTACCCCAAATTTTACCCCTTAGACGTCATATTCTCTTGCACCCCTATCTAGACCTCAATCATGTATGCATTGTTAACTAACCATTTCTTGTTGCAAGTTATTTCTTTTCATTGCGGAAGATAGGATTTATACAAAGACGACAAGGTCTCCCTAAGACACCTTTTGGCCAAATGCAACCATTTGAATCCACATGCATCCGAGAAGATTTCTTTTCCAGCAAGAAATCAAATGTTTCACCAAGACAAGTCAACCATTGCCTTTCATGTCAAGCAAAGTGTGATCCCAAATCTTGAGAAATTATGCCATATGATAACAAACATCCTTAGAATCCATTTTTGGGCCTTAAAGATTTTTTTCTCAAGTGCAAGAATTTTCCATGGAGATAAATATTTATCAAGGTGTAACATATCAAAGTGGTGCCATGGGAGGATTTAATTTTGCAATGCCCTAAGTTTATCCCCAAAACTTTTCTCTTTGGTCATGGACATATGGTTTGTTTCAAATTTCTTTTGGGCCCAAAATGTGTCATTTGGATCAAAGGCTTTAAGGTAGTGAAAATTCAAAGTATTGCTCCCGTATGGATTAAGTAGCAAGGCCTTGTACATCTAAGTAGTCCATGTGCTATTTGTTAGTTGAAAAATCCGGAGATGCTTTGCTTCAAAAACAAGTTTCGTGGAGTCACTACATATTACCCTTCTAAGCTCACCCATTCCTATTGAAGCCAAAAGGATACTGAGATACCATAGTGGATTAGTGAAATAAGGTGGCTCAGCACAAGAGGCCTGCATGCATGAGCAGAGAATCCGTATGTCAAAATTCAAATTATTACTCTTTTTGCTTTCTCTCTCATGGCACATTAAAAAGTGGTTTTGGAATAACCATTGAAAAATGAAAGTAGCAGACTGCACCACCACCTCCTCCGCTGCACTTGTCCAGCATGGTGATCTCCAAAGGATTGACCAAGATCAACGGCTGAGGAGATTGATACACAAACCCTAATTCTTTACTCAGCAGGCCATACAAACCCTAATTTTTTATCCCATGGACAAACCAACTATCCACTGTATTTCCAATACCCGGATCCACTTGCTTGGCCTATAAAAGGAGCTCATTTCCTCCTTGTTGAGGCACAGCAAAAATCGCCAAGAATTTCTCTCTACCTCTCCCTCCCATAATCTTGCAAGTAACACTCCAAAGCTTGCAAGAAATTCACTATTTTTCTTTTCCTCTGTAACACACAGAAACATCACAACAAACACTCCGAGATAATACCAAAAAAAACTCATCAAAACCTCTTCACTTTTCCATTCTTGTTAAGTTCTGCAAGTCACCCTCAAGTCTTGCAAGAACTTATCTCTTTTATTCATTCCCATAAACACTCCAAATTTCCAACACCTTAACCACCAAAAGCTCTTGTTTCTTGCTGAGAGGCTGGTTCTGTAGCAGCTGAAAGAAGGAGGCTTACCCACCATCTCCAGAAACACTCGCCTGTGAAGAAGCAGTGGACGTTCTCCACTAGGTATTACTCTACCTCATTCTGTTTTCGTTTCATGTTTGCACCATGCTGTTATTATAGTCATCGTCTTGTTATTGTCTGAATCCATGATCATTCTGTTCCATATTGTTATCATGTTGTGATCTTGTTATTATCTGATTATTGTTTGTTTTTGTGAAAATAAGTCAGTGGCATGTTTAGTTTTGTTAATCGTAGCTGGTTTGTATTCGTTTTCGTTTAGAAGGAAACTGAAAATAAATAAAAGAAATTTGTAGTGGCACTCGCCACGTTAAAATATGGCATCCGCCACTTTGTTTTTAAAAGAAAATATAATAGAATAATAGGTCTTATGCAAAGAAATATTAAAAAATAAACACCACGTAATAAAAAAAAAAGAAAAGAAAATAGTATAACACACACAGGTGGCGCAAGCCACCTTGCACACACTCACAGGGGGTGGCGCAAGCCACCTTCACCCACACACACAAGTGGCGCAAGCCACCTTGTTTCACAATAGGTGGCGCAAGCCACCCTTCATGTGGCCCCCACCACTCTTTCTTTTTTTGTTTTCTTATTTTGTTTTATTTATTTATTTGTTTTTACTATTTGTTTTTTTATCTTATCTAAAAACAACGGAAGTAAATATGACTAAACTTTTTAAATCCTTACTTTTTCCTGTAAATAAAATAAATCATTTTTCTTGAAAACGATTAGAGGATTTTTTTTTTCTTAAGACCATTTTGTAAATTTGTGAAAGTTTGTTTGTTTTTCTGGCTTCTGTTTGATTAAGTTACATGATTCCAAATGTATTTGTTTTCAAGCCATAAGAGTACCTTTTTTGTTGCACTTGGTGGATGCATGTGCCCACTGATTTTAAAAGAGTTTTGAAAATATTGATGTGATTCCTGAAAGCATTGTTCCTGACTTTAACTAAACCCTACCACGAGAATATTGCTTGTTTTTGTTCTCTGTTGAAATCACATGACTTAAATCCATTTGTTTCTGGTGCTTTCCATGCCATGCTGGATATAATAATGTGACTTCTGATTCTGATTTGAGTTTTCCATGAAATATGCTTGATTTTTAAAGTTCTGTTCCTGACTTTAACAAATCTTACTATGCAATGCTGATTGTTTTGCTTTGTGATGATAAGTTGCATATGCATGTGGTTTAAATTGTAAACGTTCTCTTTTCCATGCTTGTCACATTTATTTGACCACCTATCATTGCTATTTACCATGTTCATATTTGGAATTCCATTTCACATATTAATTGCTGCTTACTGCTTGGAATTATTGAACTCATATGTTCCATCATATTTCAACTATTTGTAACTCTTATTTATATGATGTTATTTCCCCCTTTCTTCCAAAGGAAAAGTTTTTCTATTGATTTCAAGATCATAGAAAGCTCATTACTACCTTGGACCTCATAGTCTTAGGCAACCTTCCCTCATTGACCTCATAGTCAATAGGACCCCTCTTGACCTCATAGTCATAGAGTAATTTATTCAACATTGACCTCATAGTCATAATCAAAACTTTGGCCTCCTAGCCATCCAACCTTGACCTCATAGTCATAGGATTCCCTCTCGACCTCATAGTCATAAGGCCATCTAACCTTTAACCTCATAGTCATAGGCAAGCTTTGACCTCATAGTCATAGCCACCTCCCAACATTGACCTCATAGTCATACAAAGTCTCTCTATTGACCTCATAGTTATAGATAGCTCATTATCACCTCAGCCTCATAGGCATCTAGCCTTTGACCTCATAGTCATTAGCAACATCTTTACCTTATCCTTAGCAAGCAAACATAACACAACGCAAGCAAAACAAGAGTTTCCTGTAGAATACTACAAATATTAAGGGTGCTAATACCTTCCCTTAGTATAACCAACCCCCGAACTTTAGATCTCCCCCCTTTTAGGTTTTTTTTTTTATCTTGAACCTTTCCTTTGGATAAATCAAAGTCGGTTGTAAAAGAAAATGATGCAAGTTAATTAATGGCTTGTTATCCGATTTTCACCGCAACATGTGTCTTGTACGAAGCCCAAGACGGAGGCTAAAGGTTGTTTGACTCAACAAGAGAGTCTTTTATACTCAACAAGAGAGTGATTTTGTATCTCGTTTGAAGCCCGAGATGGAGGCTAAGAGGGAAGTGACTCAACAAGAGAGTCATTTATACTCAACAAGAGAGTGATTTTATATCTCGTACGAAGCCCGAGATGGAGGCTGAAAAATGTTTTACTCAACAAGAGAGTCTTTTATACTCAACAAGAGAGTGTTTTTGTATCTCTTACAAAGCCCGAGATGAAGGATAAAGGTTTGTTCCGCTGGGGAGAATCATTTGTACAAAACCCAAGAGAAGGCTAGGGTAACTGTTTCAGTTGAGTGACGGGTCCAGCATGTTGGTTAAAAGAGAAAATCAGTTCTTATATGGGTAATATTGTACTCATGGATTTGATCTGAGGATCAGGATTATTTCCTGTTCTCTAACGAAACGGGGAATCCAAAGGAGCTTTAGACTGTCCGAGTCTACGGGTTTTATCTTTTGTACTATGCTTAATAAATAGTAGTAGTAAGATCTAGACTCTTTGAAAGACTGTTCTATTAAGATGACTAATTTCTGTTCCTATACCTCTAGGAGGTCATCGGGACAATTTGTACGAAGCCCAAGAGGAGGCGAGAAAACTTTTAAGAAGCCGAGGGACAATTTGTACGAAGCCCAAGAGAAGGCTATCTTCCCGGAGGAAGAATCATTATACGAAGTCTAAGAGGAGGCTATGGAAACTTCTAAGAAGCCGACGGGTCCTTGTACAACGCCCAAGAGGAGGCGGGGATGCTTTTAGGAAGCCTGTGGGTCCCCAAACCCTGAGAAGTTCAAGACATGCCATTCACCGAGAATAGATCAAGCCAGGAAAGTTCGAGAATTTGGAAGAAACTCAAGAGATTCCATTCACTGAGAAAAGATCATCTCTAGGGAGTTAGAGTTTCTTTGAAAATGTCTAAGGGTGACAGTCTGAGAAAGGGTTCATCGAGAATGCTGCCTTTCACATCTCCATATTGTTTAACCCCAAGAGGAGGGAAGACTGTGTCTGGTAATCCTATTGGGATCTAGTTTTGTTTGTATTTAAGAGTGACCAACAAGGCTTTACCTAGTTCTAGACGTAGTTGCCGGGGAAACTCTAAATATCTATACTATTATTACACAGTCGATATGAGTTTATGAAAGAAGACTTACAGTGAAACAGCCCTACAATACAGTTATATACATATGAAAGCGGTAAATGAAAGCGGGTAAACACTTACTCGATTGTAGAGCTTCCATGTTGTTTGGTTAGTTTGTTCAACAAAGAAAGCTTTGATAACAATATTATATTCACAATTAAAGGAGAAAGTGCTTTTGAAAGGAAAATTATGGCTTACAGCTCAAGGAGAGGCCCAGGGTTTTATCAGTGATTGCACTGTCGTTTTGTACAGGGACTTATACAAGTGACTGAGGCCCAAAAAAGGTTTTTTGTACATGGGGATGGGTCTTACACCCTCTCAAGAGGCCCAAAAATGATTGAAAGTGAACAAAGATGGGTCTCATAGCTCAAGGAGAAGCCCGATGGTTAATTTTGAAAAGGGCGACGATCGCGCCGAGATTTTGAAAACGCTGTGGGTCTTTATACAACAACTGAGGCCCAAAAGTTTTTGGTTTCAAAAGGGGATTGGGTCTTACACTCTATTAGATGCCCAAAATGGTTTTGAATGGGTCTTATAGCTCGAGGAGAGGCCCAGATGGTTTGTTTTAAACGGGCGATGATCGCGCCGAACTTTTGAAATACAACGGGACTTATACAATAAGTGATCCCCAAAATACATTTGTATTTACAAAGGATTGGGTCTTACACTCTATTAGAGGCCCAAAGAGTTTAAAGAAAAGAAATGGGGCTTATAACACGAGGGTAGGCCCAGATGATTTTTAAAAGAGGCGACGATCGCGCCGTTGTTTATGAAAATACAGTGGGACTTATACAATGACTGAGGCCCAAAAAATGATGTACTTACAAAGGGATTGGGTCTTACACTCTATTAGAGGCCCAAAAAGTTTAAAAATGATTTGTTTGAGTAAAAATCAAGGAAACCCTAAATTTGTTTTCTTTTAAAAGGAAATATTTAAAGAAAATCAAATAAAATGATAAAAATACCAAATAAGTTTGAATAAACCACTTGTATTTTTGTTGAAGGTTTGAAAAATGAGGTTTTAATCACAATATGAATTAAAACTCATTAGGTTTTGATTTTTCAAGGTGAATATTCACTTTTAAAATGTTTAAAACAATTAAAAATGAATTTATTCATAAAAATACCAACTATATTAAATAAATAATATAAATTTGATTTTTTTTGTGGAATAAAATATTTCAACATTTTTGTTACTTTTTGCAAAAAGAACCAATAAAAAATAATTAAAATTGAAGGAGTTATTAATTTTTCAATAAATTAATAAAACATGAAAATATTGGAAAAAAATAGCAAAATGTGAGAAAACACAAAATGGCATGGGTGGGGTTTGAAACCACGACCTCAAGGTTATAGGGCGTGCGCCTTACCACTAGGGTGGTGATACATCCGTTGATTAAAATAAACCAACAAATATACAAGGCTTGCCTTGTTTTCTAGGTCTGGCCAAGGCAAGGCAAGGCAAGTTTTGGCAAGAAACAGGAAGGTCCGTAACTTTCTCATTTCTCCATGGTTGGGGACAAAATTTATATGCATCTGGCCTAGAATTTCACAAGGAATCCAATGGTGGTGGTATTTTTTTCAGATCATGCTCCCTCCTCAAAATCCGATGGTGGTTTTGAAATAGGCCTATAATTGCATTTTCTAAGTTCTCTTTTGAGCTTTTGGAGTTTTTGTGCAATCTGCCAAGTTTCTTGTTCCAGAAATGGTTTGATGCTTTTTACACTCTCAAATGATCCCTTAGAAGCTTTTAGGATGATCGGAATCAGCTGGAACTTGCAAAAACAAAAACTGGCCCTGTCTTGCAAAAGGGGTTAAAATGGCCAAAATAACAACTCTCTCAAATGGTGTTCCAGATGTTGGGAGCCATTTGGGACAGTTCAAAGATGATATTTGGAGTGTGTTTGGGGTTTTATCTGGTTTGGAAAGTCACTGAATCAAGGCATGGCTTGAAAAATGCACAAAAGTACTATTTTGAGGTTTTGAGAGGTGACTTTGTGATTTAAGGATTACAGGTCACTTGTGTGAGTTTGGACAACTTAGATATGATATATTGGGGGTGTTAGGATCATGAGCTATGATGGAAATGATCTCTAACTCTAAAACTCAGAGTTACCTTGCTAAAGAAGGCATTTTGGCCTAAAGAGAGGGGTTTTGAGGAAAGCATCTGTTTGATGGATTTGATGTACTCAAACTAAGCACAAATGAGCTCTATTTATAGTAGAGCAGGTTTTTTTTGGGATCAATAGTGAATGGCAACCACAGCAGAGGTTTGGCCAATGTTGATCAATGGGAAGCCAAGTCTCCTCTAGCCATTGACTAGAGGTTAGAGCACAGGCCTTTGGTTCCCTAGTTGTTGGATCATTCTTGACTGAATTCAGTTGCAAATATGTCAGTCCATGCCACCTCTAAGCATCCATTAAATGCTCCAATCCAAAATTGGAGTCTTGTCCCTCTTTTAGGGATTTCTAGGTTTGTCATGCTACTTCTTGTTCCAAAGACTTTGGAGGCTTGGATCAGTGTTTGTTCCCTTTAGATTTGATCCTCAGATGTGTCCAAAGTGATGACAAGGCTTGGAATTATCTGATTTTACCAAATCGAGCAAAAGTGCAAAATTCTTCCTAGCCTTGGCAGTTTTCAGCAAGGCATATTGCCATTGTCATATCTCATCACTCAAGTTGAGTTTGGTGATGTTCTTGGCCATTTTGGAAAGCCCTCATATGATACAACAACTGTTTGATCATAATTGGTTTTGATACTTTTTGGATCAAAGTGAAAAATGCCCCTACATTTTGTAAAAAATAAGACAGATTCTGACTTAGTGAAAATTTAACTAAGTGTTGGAAAAAGTGGTATTTCATGTTTTCAGCCACTTTGATCATTCCATAACTCAAAATCCATGATGAATTAGAATGAGGTGTAGTTGAAGCTTTTGTAGAGGGCCATGAGGGCTACAAATCCAGCTTTGGATGGGAAAAAATGGCCTTGTGGTTTAGGAGTTATGATCCTCCAAAGTTGGTACCCTAGCCACTTTGTTCCATAACTTAGAAAATTTTCTAAGTTTTTTATGGTTACCCCTTTTACAAGTTATCCCACTTTTCTTGATTTTTCTTGATGAATGATGATTCCAATCACACATTAATATCATTTTAGGGTTAAAAAACCATAATTTTAAAAAATCTCAAAAAGTCAAAGTTTGACTTTTGTGCACAAATGACTTTTTATCAGATGAATTCCAAACTGTGCAATCCTCTATGAAATCAAGTCCTTGACCTAAATCAAACTTGATGGATTGATTCCATAGGTGTCATAGGGTGTATTGAATCATGTCTTAGGGTTTGGGAGCATGTCCTGGTCAAAAGTCAAAGCTACAGTTGACTTTTCCCGCGAAACCCTAACTGTGGTTCAGATGAAATTGAAACTTGTTGCTCAAGCTTCTTGGATCAATCCATTGTTGTAAATGGATCAATGTGGTGTATTAGAGACCCTCAAATCTTCTCTCGAGGTCTTGACTCATGTTTTGTCCCAAAAGTCAACTTAGGGGTGAATTAGGTCAAGAAACCCTAATTCCTGATTTTTGATGAATGCATCCCCTGAGGTCAAAATTGACTTGATGATTGGGTCCATGAGGTTCCATGGAGCATATTAGAATATGCTTTGAAGCATTGGCTCATTCCTAGAGGAAAAATTCCATCTGGAGGCCCTGGTCGACCAAACCCTAATTTGGTGACACTGGCGATCTTGAGGCTTGATCCACTTAGAAGGTTGCAGCCTTGTGCTTGATCCTTGATGTGGGAGTCCTCTTGATTCATTGTGGAGGTTTAAGAGGTTAGACAAGTTGAAGATCATGTCATTTCTAGATTGATCCATTGTCTAAGGCTCAAAGAGGGCTTGAAACCCTAAATTTTGTTTGTAGTGAGTGCTCACCCATCTTTGGGGAGACTAATGAGGCATGATGGTACATCCATATTGTGATGATGATTTTCACAATGATGGGGAATCTTAGTGGTCAAAATTTGGGGTATGACAGATGCCCTTATTTAATCTTCTTGGACCTGAAGGTGTGAATGGCGAAGGTATTCGGGCATTCGGGGTGCAAGAGGATTAAATATCGGGAAACCCGAAATTTTGATGGCGATTAAGAATGGTAGTTCACGCATCTTTCTTCTTTTGCTAAGCAATGATGCTCAGAAAAGGTAAAAACTTTCCCTCGATCCTGGTCTTCAGCCAAGTAACTGATCTTAGTTTCTGATGCAAACTTCCCCTCGATCCTGGTTTCCTACCAAGGAACTGGTCTTAGTTTCTAATACAAACTTCCCCTCGATCCTGGTTTCCTACCAAGGAACTGGTCTTAGTTTCTGATACAAACTTCCCCTCGATCCTGGTTTCCTACCAAGGAACTGGTCTTAGTTTCTGATACAAACTTCCCCTCGATCATGGTTTCCTACCAAGGAACTGGTCTCAATTTTTGATGCAAACTTCCCCTCGATCCTGGTTTCCTACCAAGGAACTGGTCTTAGTTTCTGATACAAACTTCCCCTCGATCCTGGTTTCCTACCAAGGAACTGGTCTTAGTTTCTAATACAAACTTCCCCTCGATCCTGGTTTCCTACCAAGGAACTGGTCTCAGTTTCTGAATTAAACTTCCCCTCGATCCTGGTTTCCTACCAAGGATCTGGTCTTAGTTTCTTTTGTCAATAAACTTTATTGACAAGGGACGCTACTTGTAGCGGTTTTCCTTCAAACTTCTCGCCGAATTTTCCTGGGGAGATGCCATTTGAGTGGAAAAAGTTTTGATGTCAGACTTGCTGGGGAACCCATTCGTCTGAGTTGTAGAGGTACACAAACTTCTCTGTTTGGAGACGCCATTTTTCGACTCTACTGGGGAAAGCGGGTCTCTTGAGAGACTGCTTCCGTTTATGGGTGTTACATCATATTTTTCCTAAGGTCTTTTCAGAGAAATGCCATACGATGTACCCCAATTTTGAGGGGCTTTCTCTGGGGATTTTCCTTAATCTGAGAAAGTGAATATATCATCTTCAATGGCGAAGAGTGATATTTGTTGAAAGTTTTCTTGTTTCTCAGAGGTTCAAGTTATCAAAGTGGTCGAGGACCGTCCCTAGTCTAGAGATCAACCGGAGAGATATTGCTTAGATGATTCACTTCCCGACGAGGAAATAACTGACAACTCGATTGAGAAGACTTTTATCACTAGGGGATGAGACTGACTAGAGTGATAGTGATGCAATATGAATGTGAATGTAAATCAATAATGCATGATGTATGTATGTTTATGCTGACATAACTGACACGACATACAGACTAGTAGATGAACATGACTAGATACTCGGCCACAGTGGGAAATAAAAAGTATCGTTGGTTCAAGATAGCAATTCTGCCTTGCTTAGGAGAGATAGTCCATGCGGGGAGCTACGTTGGTCGGGCTTAGGAGATGAGAACTCGGCCGGGGGTGTCGGAAGGAACATTCGCGTCTGACACAGTTGATCATTCGTTCAGGCGTACTGGTTTAGAAGGAGTACTTTGATTATGCTCTTTGAAGTTCGATTACTTCTGGTGAAGCGATCGATGTTCTTTCGATGTTCAACAGTCAAAAGAAATTGCCATCCTTATTTTAAAAGCAGAAAAATTTTTACAAGTAAATTTATTTTTGTTTTGTTTCAAGAATCGTTAATCATGTTTAAATGTCGTTCTGTAAAGCTAAAACAAATAAGAACTGCAAACAAAAGCACAAGGGCTCAAATTTTATTGATAGGATGGAGATCAGCCAAACGCGTGATTCCATAAAGTATTTACAAAGTTTAGAAAATGGTAATTTACAGGGAAAAGGGCTACTTTGAAACATAACGACCACTATCCTTCTACCAACTTTGAATTCCAGGCATCCTGAGCTTTTGTCGAAGATGACCTTGACTGGAGTTTTCCTGAAGGATGATATAACTGCTGCCGAAGGACTTGTCCCTTTGTCAAACGTAGTTACTTGCCATTATCCCTAATTTTTTCCTGGATTGTACTTTGAGATTTCCAATCCATCGGGATGACTTTTGATCATGTCTCTCATTTTTTCCTGGACCGCCCTTTCGGGTTTTCAATCCACCGAGACGTTTTTTTTTATTTAGGCGAAGTATTTCTTGACTACGTCAACATTTGTGGGGTAGGCAAATTCTTCTCCATCCATCGTTGCAAGTCTCAAGGTGCCGCCTGAGAAAGCTTTCTTGACCACATAGGGGCCGTCATAATTCGGAGTCCACTTGCCCCAAGAATCAGTGAGAAATGATTGTATCTTCTTGAGCACGAGGTCTCCTTTCCTGAAGATGCGAGGTCAGACCTTTTTGTCGAACGCCTTCTTCATTCTTTGCTGATACAACTGACCATGGCATAGTGCCGTTATTCGCTTTTCTTCAATCACATTTAGTTTGTCGTGTCGACTTTGACACCATTCAGCTTCTGTAAGCTTAGCTTCCATCAATACCCAGATTGATGGGATCTCTACTTCGATGGGGAGCACTGCTTCCATGCCATATACTAGAGAGAAAGGGGTTACCCCAGTTGAAGTACGGACAGATGTGCGATAACCGTGAAGAGCAAAGGGTAGCATCTCGTGCCATTCTTTATAGGTTACAACCATCTTTTGAATAATCTTCTTGATGTTCTTGTTAGCCGCTTCTACTGCGCCGTTCATCTTGGGTCGGTAGTGAGATGAGTTATGGTGTTCGATCTTGAACTCAGCACACAACTCCTTCATCATCTTATTGTTCAGGTTAGATCCATTATCTGTAATGATCTGGCTCAGAACACCATAACAGCAGATGATATTGTTTTTGATAAATCGGATCACCACTTGTCGGGTCACATTGGCGTATGACGCTGCTTCGACCCACTTGGTGAAGTAGTCAATGGCGACCAGAATGAACCGATGTCCGTTCGAAGCCTTGGGTTCAATCACACCGATCATGTCGATTCCCCATATGGAAAAAGGCCATGGGGAAGAGAGAACTTTGAGATGTGTTGGCGGTACATGGATTTTGTCGGAGTATATCTGACACTTGTGACACTTCCTCATGTACTTGTAGCAATCAGATTCCATTGTCAACCAATAGTACCTTTCTCTTAAAATTTTCATCACCATTGTATGTCCGTTGACATGAGTGCCAAAGGACCCTTCGTGAATTTCGTTTATTAGCATGTCTGCCTCTGGTCTGTCTACGCATCGGAGCAAGACCATGTCAAAGTTCCTCCTATAGAGTGTATCACCGCTCAGGAAGAAACTGCCTGCCAGCCTTCTGAGGGTTTTTCTGTCTTTCCTGGATGCCCCAGGTAGGTACTCTTGTTTCTGAAGGAAGCATTTGATATCGTGATACAAAGGTTTGCCGTCTATGACTGCTTCAACCGTGAAGATGTAAGCGGGTCGTTCAAGGTGCATTATGTCAATCTTAGGTAAGTCATTCCATTGACCTACACTAATCATGGAAGGGAGAGTGGCTAATGCATCAGCCATGTGATTCTCATCACGATGGATGTGATGAAACTCGACTCTGTTGAAGAAAGGTAACAACCTTCTTGCATAATCTTTGTAAGGAATCAATCCTGATTGGTATATGTTCCAATCTCCTTTGATCTGATTGACAACCAAAGCTGAGTTGCCATATACATCCAAGTTCTTGATCCTTAAATCAATCGCTTCCTTGAGACCCATGATACAAGCTTCATATTCGGCCTCGTTGTTTGTACATTTGAGCGTAAGCCTAGCGGTGAAAGGAATGTGGGTACCCTGAGGTGTTATGATGATTGCCCCAATTCCGTTTCCGTAATGATTGACTGCTCCGTCAAAGATAAGTCCCCATTGGGAACCTGGTTCTGGCCCTTCACTGGGTAGCGGTTCATCACAGTCTTTCATTTTTAGATACATGACATCTTCGTCTGGGAAGTCAAATCAAACTGATTCCTGATCGTCAATCGGTTGATGAGCCAAATGATCGGCTAAAACACTTCCCTTAACGGCTTTCTGAGCATGGTACTCGATGTCGTATTCTGATAACAACATCTGCCAACGGGTAATCCTTCCCGTGAGAGCAGGTTTTTCAAAGACATACTTGATTGGATCCATTTCAGAGATTAACTAAGTAGTGTGACGAATTATGTATTGGCGAAGACGTTTGGCTGCCCAAGCCAAAGCGCAGCAAGTTTTCTGAAGCATAGTGTACCGAGTCTCGCAATCGGTGAACTTCTTGCTCAAATAGTAGATGGCAGACTCTTTCCTTTTGGTTTCGTCTTGTTGGCCAAGTACACAACCCATGGAGTCCTCAGGACTGTGAGGTAGATGATCGGTGGTCTTTCTTCCACTAGAGGTGATAGAATCGGCGGGTTCGACAGGTATTCCTTGATACTGTCGAAGGCGGTTTTGCAGTCTTCTGTCCAAACGCAATCCTGATTCTTCTTTAGTAATTTGAAAATTGGCGCACATGTCGCGGTCATGAGGAATATGAATCTGGAGATGTAGTTCAAACGCCCCAGGAATCCCCTGACTTGTTTTTCAGTTTTCGGAGAAGGCATTTCTTGAATGGCCTTGACCTTGTCAGGATTAACCTCAATTTCTTTCTGGCTGACGATGAACCCTAAGAGTTTCCCTGAACGGACATCGAAGGTGCACTTGTTGGGATTCAAGCGGAGTTTGTACTTTCTCAACCGCTCGAATAGTTTTGACAGGTGGGTCACATGCTCCTCCTCTGTTTTAGATTTTGCAATCATATCATTGACATATACCTCGATTTCCTTGTGTATCATGTCATGAAATAGAGTAGTCATGGCCCTTTGATAGGTTTCCCCGGAGTTCTTCAAACCGAACGGCATTGCCTTGTAACAAAAGGCCCCCATGGGGTAATGAGCAAAGTTTTCCCCATGTCTTTCGGCGCAATTTTGATTTGATTATAGCCCGAGAATCCATCCATGAAGGAGAAAACTTTGAACTTTGCTGTACTGTCTACCAGCATGTCAATGTGTGGTAAAGGAAAGTCGTCCTTTGGACTAGCCTTGTTTAGATCTCTGTAGTCGACACACATTCTGACTTTTCCGTCCTTTTTTGGAACGGGTACGATGTTGGCTAACCATTAAGGATATTCTGATGTAGCGAGGAAACCCGCGTCAATCTGTTTCTACACCTCCTCTTTGATTTTGACAGCCATGTCTAGATGAGTCCGTCTCAAGCTCTGTTTTACTGGCGGACATTCTGACCGTAACGGTAAATGATGTTCCACGATGCTGGTATCCAACCCTGGCATATCCTGATAGGACCAAGCAAATACATCGGGAAATTCTCTGAGAAGCTTTGTCAAACTCTCTTTGGCAGTTGGACTGAGCAGTGCCCCAACCTTGATTTCTTTTCTCTCTTCTTCTGAACCCAATTTGACCGTTTCCAACGGCTCTTTGTGAGGTTCAATGGTCCTTTCCTCTTGTCGGAGTAATTGGGAGATCTCTTCTGGAATTTCGTCGTCATTTTCTTCTTCAGCCTCAAATACCGGGAACTCAAAGTTGGGAGAAGGCATTGGATCGTATGTTTCAACTGGGTTTAAAACAAGCAATCTGCATGACGTGATGATTCGTGTTTAGAAGAGATAGAGCGAAAATGCAAAAGTGTGTGCAGTGTATTTCTTTTACTGCTTGTTTTTATTATTGAGTTGTTTTTTAGGATTACCATTTTCTGAAAAACAAAAAGAGAAAATAGCAATTAATGCGAAAATTACAGAACGACGTTATTTTATTAATGAACAAGTCGATTCTTGAAACTACAGTCCAATAAAACAAAACTCTGTCGCTTTGGGCAAAGCGAAGAGGGAGAATTTACAGAAAGCGAGCCCTATCAAAACATCCGCTTCACCTGGGCAGGGTGAAAGGTTAAGATAAAAACGGTAATTACTTTGACTTATGAACAATCTTCGAAACATCGACAGCAACCCATTGGCGGTGAACTCCTCGGTGAATCACAAAGTCTGGTACCTTCCTTGATTTTTCTTCAGAAATGACGCTGATTTCTGGTGGAGCTGGATCATTGGAATCTGTCTCCCAGGTAGCATTGTCGTAGGAGAATTCCTCTGTTGTATTTTGCATAGTATTTGTGCTCTCGGCTGTATCTCCCTATCCAGTTGGTTGTATGTCTTCGAGCCTGATGCGAGAGCTTTTGGGAGCGGTGTACTTGACCATGCAGTCAAATTTTCCACTCGGTTGTCCCAAGGTATCCCACACTTCTTTGGAACTGGAGGAGTCATCTCTCTCGATGACGTTGACCTCGGGAAAAGCATAGTTGATGAATTCTAGTCTTGCAAGCTTTGCAAATTCATCGTCGTGCTGGATATTTTCTAAATGACCTGGGTGTTGGTCCCATGACATGGTGGGGACGCAGGTATTCTGCTCAATGATGCTCAGCTGATTTTCATTGTTCAGCTGATTTTCTTGCCCCAAGTCTCCTGGGTATGGCTGCTAGATAGGCAGGCCATCCATTGGGCCATAATAGTCGTGGTCAAAGTTGTCTTTCATCAGAGTGTCCTCCTCTAATAAGTTTGGCGGAGCACGACATCCTTCCGGATCACAATCTCCATATACCATTTCGACGTCTGACCTCGGTATAAATCTCAGACTCTGTGCGGGATAGCAAAAGGGAGTCTGCGTTTCGCCCTGAGACGTGTAACCGTCCTCGTTGAGATAGGACTTCCATTCTTCCTCCGTATTGGCGGAATCATCTTCATTGATGGTATGCACTTCTTGAGTCACTGGTTGAAGGAAGCCACCACTGTGGAAGAAGTTTTGAATGGGATGAAAACTTTTATTGTTCGCAGCCGTCTGAGTACAGGTTGAGGAAAAGCCAAGACCTTTCCTTTTCTTATTGTCAATAGGAATGAGAAGCTGCCCCCATCCTGTTGTGTTGGTACCCTCGACCGCTTTGATAGCATCTTTGTATGAGGAAATCGAGGTTCCTTTCTCTGATTGATTCTCATTGCTCACCGTAAGCGCTTCCAACAACCTCCTCAGGTTCTACACAAGTAGATAATGACAAGTTGCTTACGAGTAAAGTCTGTTCTCCACAGACTGTGACGAGTTGGTCGTTCTGGACGAACTTTAGCTTTTGGTGGAGGGTCGAAGTGACCGCCCCAGCCTGATGTATCCAAGGTCTTCTTAGTAAACAACTGTATGTTGCCCGAATGTCCATGACCTGGAAAGTGACTTGGAAAGTGTGAGGACCGATAGTTATGGGAAGGTCGACTTCGCCGATAACCGTTTTTCTGGATCCGTCAAATGCTTTGACGACGACCTTGCTGGTTTTCATCGGAGGTCCTTTGAATGATAATTGCATCAAAGTGGACTTCGACATAACATTTAGGGTTGACCCTGTGTCTACCAGTACGTTGGCTAAAGCATCTCCTGGCAGTTGACTGTAATGTTGAGCGCCATGTTATGACGGCGACCTTCTTCAGGTAATTCCTCATCACTAAATCCCAAGTTATTGCAGGAAGTGATGTTAGAGACAATGCTATTGAACTGTCTAATTGTTACATCCTGTTCCACAAAGGCTTGCTCCAAGACATTCTGTAGAGCCTCCCTGTGCGCTTCTGAACTAAGTAATAGTGATAATACCGAGATCTTTGAAGGAGTTTGTAACAGCTGATCAACAATGTTGTATTCACTCCTTTGGATGAGCTTTAGCATCTCATCATCATTTTTTGAAAGGTCGGGATTACTGGATTGACCGACTGGTGGATTGGGAACTTCTGTCTGAGGTTCCTTTTCTTTGTTAGGTTCCCCAACCCCTCGGTTGAAGATTCTACCACTCCGTGTTACTCGACTGATGTCTGCAATATTCACGATGGAGGGTAATGGAATTTCCTTTCCATTCTCAACTGTGGTTGCACCGTATTTGTAAGGGATAGCCTTAGTTTATTCATATGGTAGTGGTCCCGGTAGATAGATAACTACAGGAGCCTTCTGATTCTTCTGACCATCGTAAGTAATTTCGATCCGTTCCCGGTTGGGAACTCTCGATTCGTCAAGTAGAGGGATAATGGTACAAACATCCTTAGCCCTCTGATGATCAGAGATTACGACAACGTCCTCGATTTGATCAGCGAAGTAATTAACTGATCCAGAACTTGACCATGATTGAATCTCTTTGCGGTCCAACTGACTTTGAAGGGATGCTCGCACGAGATAGTATCCTTGATTATCCACTGAGAAAACTCCACACCGCTCATAGTTGTGTAGTGGCACCTGGCCATGTCCGCTTTGAATACAGTGTAACCTTACTAGACCCGTTTCCATCGACCAAACATCCTGACTTTGATATCTAGTAGGATTCCCGTTAGTGATACTAATTTGCTGAGTGTCTTCATCCATATAGATTGGAAGCCACCAGTGGTTCAACAAGTGCTGAAGTGTTTCTTGGACAAGGGCACAACCTTGATCATTTTCGCAACCCGCTTTACAGTTCTAATAATCATGTGATACCAGGAACCCGAGTCGGACCTGTTTAGCATGTAACTCCACCAGACTGGTATTCATCAAGCGAATATCGAAGATTTGAACCATGTTGATTTGATAATGATTCCTATTATGGTAGTCTTGAATCCATCCAAGATCCATTTGACGCTGGAGGGCCTCCTATACAAAAGAGCATCCCTGTTTGTTTACCGAGCAAGTCAGGTAGGAATTATAATCGTGACGCGCAGATTATGATACTGGCTTTGCCTTGAGTGCATTGCCACCAAGTTGACATTCATCGCACGGATATCGTGGTTTTGAATGATGTTGGAATTCGTATAAACCATGTTAACTCCATGAACTCGGTGCTCTTGGATCCATCAGAGATTCATCTGTTCCTGTAGAGCTGATTGCACCACAGAACATCCTTGATTGCTTTTAGAGCAGATATCACACTGGTGATAATTATGAGGTGGTACATGGCCATATCCACTCTGTCTACAATGCATCTTGACTAAGTTGGCCCTCAATAAGAGTACTTCGTGAATTTGATAGATGTTGTTAGATTCTCCCTCTATCAAATTGACTGCAGCTTTCTCTTGTTGAGGCAGCGGGTTTGTGAGAACATTCGGATTGGTATCTTTGAAAGATAAGACCCTGCTCCTAACAAGCTTTTGCACATCGGATTTGAAACTGAGACAGTTTTCTATGTTACACCCTGGTCCTCCTTGATGGTAAGGGCAAGTCTGATCTACCTTAAACCAAAAAGGCGGATTTTCCGGTACTGTAAGAGGAGACTTAGTCTGGACATGCCCCTTGGCCAGTAGTAACGAAAATAGTTCTGCGTACGATACAGGTATAGGATCAAATCCTGGTGGCCGCATTGTACGGTTGTTGTTGTATTGAGGACGAGCCTGCTGAAGAGGCTATTTTTTCCTTTGTTGATATTGCTGCGAATGCGGTTGGCTTTGAGCAACCTGAGGTTGATACGTAGAAACAGGCGCAGGGTTGATAGCAGGAGTTACAGCTGCTACTGGTTGGTACCGTCGCCTTTGCTTTTCGAGAGAGATATTCCCAATATCTTGCTCCTTTTTCTTAGGGAGAGCACTACCGTATTTTTTAGTACCGCTTGTCGACCCAGTGTCTTTGACTAGACGTCCTTCTCGAACGGCTTCCTCGAGACGCACTCCCATACCGACCATTTCAGTGGTCGCTGGGCGCACTTGCAACCATTCTGTCGTAGTAAAATGAGCTCAAGGTCTTTAATAAAATCTTTGTCATCTCTTTTACCTCAAGAGGTGGAGAAATCTGGGCGGAAATTTCACGCCATCTCTGAGCGTACTCCTTAAAGGTTTCCTTGTCCTTTTGTGACATTGATCTTAGTTGATCTCTGTCCGGTGCCATGTCCAAATTGTATTTATATTGTTGGACGAAGGCAGTGCCAAGATCTCTGAAAGTGCTAATCGTAGTGCAGTTTAAACCCATGTACCATTTTAATGCGGCACCGGTTAAATTATCCTAAAAGTAGTGAATCAGTAGATCCTGGTTCTCTGTCTGAGCTGACATTCGCCGAGCGTACATCACCAAATGGCTTTGAGGGCAAGAGTTTCCCTTGTACTTTTCAAAATTGGGTACTTGGAACTTGTGCGGGATCTTCACATTGGGGACCAAACAAAGGTCTGCGGCGTCCTTTCCAAATAAATCATGACCGCGAATAGCTTGCAATTCCTTCTGCATTTCCAGGAACTGCTCCTGGAATTCATCCATTCTATCGAACATACTTTCCTTTCTACCAGAAGGTATCTGTGGAATCTGTCCTTCCGGGACAGTGTGCACCACAAGGGGTGGTACCGTTACTACGGCAGTGAATCTTGGCGTTTCCCAAATTTTGTAACCTTCAGGAGTCCTCATTAGGCCCCTGGCATCCTCACTTTCCCAAAGTTTGTAACCTTCAGGCCCAGCGGCTTCTGCTATGATTCCCTGATCTTCAGTGATCGGCGGAACATATCCTTCCGGGATATAGTTAACAGGCATGCCCCAAGGACGACCTTTCGGCATTTGATACCTAGGATCATACTTCTCCACTATGGGCGTTGATGTGATCTCTGAGATCACAATCCTTTGTAGCTGAGCTTCTGCCATGGCTTGCATGTCATTACGAAGCTTTCTCATATCCTCTCTCAGAGCGTCGATCTCTTCTTTCAACTCTCTGTTCTCTTCCTCGAGACCATCCATCTTTTTCTGACGATTGGCCCGAGTATTGTACGAATGAGACAGTTTGACTCTAGAACCGAGACACAAACGTGAGATTCGTAGGTAAGAAGAATACGTGACGTGAGAATGATAAATGCAATGATTATATTAATTGTTTTTTGGGTTTAATCAAAATAAACTTCGACAATTAGATTGCAAATATCAAACAGTGGGGAAACCCCCGTTTTATTGAATTCAAAGGATTGCGGAAATGGAAATACAGTAAATTACATGGTGCGGAAATAGAAACCTAAGCTAATGGGTCCCGAGTCCTCTCTGAGGAGAACTCGGGTGCTGATTCTGGTACTTTCCTTTTCTTGGACCGGGGCTCTTGGGCCGTTGTCGGGTTGTCATTCCTTTGCCAAGTGAAAGGAGCGAGCAAATTCCTTTGGTCATCCTGATTCTTTATAGCATGTTGCTCTAAAATCTCAATCAGAGCATCCTTTTCTCTTAATAGCTGCTGTATTTTGGTACACTTTACATTGAGAATGTGGTACTTGTTCTTCCAAGACCTCCTCTGATGTTGAACTTTGTTGAGAGTAACCTGAAGTTTTTCCGTTTCAGTCATGAAGTACATGACAGATTCCCTTGGTGGAAGAACTTCGTGACGAGGATAAGGCATCCTTAGCTTGAGAGCTCTAGTTTGTACCCAGTGGAGATAAGGCTCCACCGAGACACAGTCCGATTTTCCTAGAGACTCCCGTCCTTTCTTATGAACATGTTTCCAAGCGTGCACTATTTCCGCCTTTAGTGCCCTGTCATTTTCTCTTTCCTTGAAGAAAAGACCTTCCAGATGAGCATTACGCGGGACATGGCTCATCGGGTATCCAAATTGACGACGAACTAAAACTGGATGGTAATTGATTCCTCCCTTAGTTCCTATGAGGGGTACGTTGGGGAAGTTTCCACAACGGTCAATGATTCTGATCCCGTCATAAATCCTATTGTACCAATCTAGGTCAGAGTTGGTAAGAGACATGATTTTCTGCGACCAACGTAAGCACTCTTATGATCCCAGAATGCAGCAGACTTGGGCAAATGGGAGATAAACCATTTATATAGCAGGGGTACACAACATGTGATCATTCCTCTGCTGTATAAATTCCTTAAGTGTACAGAATGATACGCATCTGCGAGCAAGGTTGGTACGACGTTTCCAATGAGAAAAACCTTAATGATGTTGATATCAACGAAGTTATCAATGTTGGGAAACAAAAATAACCCGTAGGTGAGCTAAACAAAGATGCTTTCAAAAGAAGTCACGTTCCCTATACTAGCAAAGTATTGGGCTTTCTTTGTCAAGAACTGGGCTGGCAAACCCCGGATGCCACCCTTAGTGGTCATATGAGTCCTGACTTCTGACTCGTCCAAATAAATTGCTCTTGCAATGATTTAATCCTTTGGAATTTCTTCCAGTCCAAAAAAGGGAGCTTGATCAGTAATGGGTAGATCAATCAGATGAGAATACTCCTCTAGCGTTGGTGCGAGCTGGTAATCTGGGAATGTGAAACAATTATAAACTGGATCGTAAAACTGAATGAGTGCCTCCAGGATTCCCTCAATTACATGGACCCTTAACAAAGGTAGCAGACCTCTGTACTTAGCTCTGAAAGCGTCAGGGTTAGTGATCATCCTTGCTAATCCTCTCAAATCCTCTAGTTTTGGAACCTTGAAGGTATACTTGTGAGTTTTTCGTCTACCGAAATCCATGAGCGCAATCCTTTTTTTCTCTCTGACATTTGCAATCATTGTCTTAGTTTAATTTGAAAAAGAGAGACTAGAAGAGAAAATTTTTCTTGTTTTAATGTTTTTTTAAATGAATGCATGAATGCAACACACAAAAACATAGAAAAAACATGGGGTCAAAGGGTCGGTGTCATGAAGTCAAGGCTCTACCCCCCAAAGGTTTATACTAGTGACTTTTGTACCTGTCTCTCAAAATCATTGATTCTTGTCGAGATAACATCAGCGGGCCGGGAACCGTGCTAGGTGATGCATTTTGAAGAATCTCAGAAGAGGGTAGTATCACGTGATAACTATTTCCGATAGCTTCCGCACTACTGAAAGAGGTTTTTCCTAGGTGTATACTCAATCTTTCCACATGCGGTATCACACGCATTCCCATTAGCAGAAAAATAAACACAGATATCAATTAGGAAAAGTAATATATATTTTTTTCCTAATGTCCTAGACTTTTTTAGAGCTATGAATCCTATGATCCTAACAGAAAATGGCTCCCCGGCGGAGTCGCCATTCTGTGGTACCTTCCCCACTTAAAAGTTTTGACCTAAGATCCTAGTGAGGGTCGATCCTAGCCATAATGACATCCCCCGATGGAACCTTCATGAGAATAACTTGTCCAAGGTTTTCACCTTAAATTGTAAGAAAGAAAGACGGGCCCCACGGTGGGCGCCACTTTTCTGTAGCAAGCGATTTTGGACGTGGTTCTTAAGCACTGCCGCTCTGGGGTACTACAGGTCGATTCATTTTTTTCCTATTGAAGCTGGTGAAGGAAGGGAAATAGATGTCTCCAACTAACCCTGCTTGCATACTGAGTTTAAACAGCGTTCTGTTAGGTTACGGATGCTATGTGGAAGTGGGGCCTCTTTCTGCTTATTTTGTTAAGACTAAAATGACGGGACTATGCTATTGGTAGGATTTTAGGACTGATGCTTTTCGATTGATGTATGAAGGTACGGGATTTTGGGTTTTTGCTTAGTGTACTTGCTAAGATTTCTCTTTCAATCTTATGCCTATGTATTCCCGTTTACCGAAACAGGGAAATCAGAGCAATCATAGTTCCTCCTATTCTATGGGAGGAAATGGTGTTTTGGTGTCTTGTTCAAAGCCCAAGACGTGAAGCTAAAGGTGGTTTGTATCTTATTCAAAGCCCAAGATGTGAAGCTGAAGGGTCTATTTGTATCTTGTTCGAAGCCCAAGATATGAAGCTAAAGGGTGTTTTGACTTTAGAGAGAATTTGTCATCTCTAAAGAGGGTCTGTTTGTCACAACTGTTGGGTGACTGATTATAAAGGAGAATTACTTTAACTGGGATATGTGAATCCAGCAATGCCATAATTTCCTTTATAGGGGATTTTCAACCTGAAGGAGAAAACTTTAACTCAGTTTAGAGCAATGCCATCTTTCCTTAGGAATTTATCATGCTAAAAGAGGGACAATGGCGTGGATGTAAATAATCCAGAGGCTTGCCGCTTACAGCAATTAGATGAAGGGGAAAGGAGTTGTTGATGTTTGTATACTGTGAACGAGGCACAACTTTGATGCTAAAAGGTTGATTGACTCAACCGGGGTTTTCGTATACAAAGCCTAAGAGGAGGCTATTGGCCCAACAAGAGGGTGTTTTTATGTGTCTCGTACGAAGCCCGAGAGAGAGGCTAAAAGGGTTGACTCAACAAGAGAGTCTTTTTGTGTGTCTTGTACGAAGCCTAAGACGGAAGCTAAAGGTTGTTTGACTCAACAAGAGAGTCTTTTATACTCAACAAGAGAGTGTTTTGGTATTTGTACGAAGCCCGAGATGGAGGCTGAAGGTGTTTGACTCAACAAGAGAGTCTTTTATACTCAACAAGAGAGTGATTTTGTATCTCGTACGAAGCCCGAGATGGAGGCTGAAAAATGTTTGACTTAACAAGAGAGTCTTTTATACTCAACAAGAGAGTGTTTTTGTATGTGTCTTGTACAAAGCCCAAGACGGAGGCTAAAGGTTGTTTGACTCAACAAGAGAGTCTTTTATACTCAACAAGAGAGTGTTTTTGTATCTCGTATGAAGCCCGAGATGGAGGCTAAGAGGGAAGTGACTCAACAAGAGAGTCTTTTATACTCAATAAGAGAGTGATTTTGTATCTCGTACGAAGCCCGAGATGGAGGCTGAAAAATGTTTGACTCAACAAGAGAGTCTTTTATAATCAACAAGAGAGTGTTTTTGTTTCTCGTACAAAGCCCGAGATGAAGGCTAAAGGTTTGCTCCGCTGTGGAGAATCATTTGCAAAAAACCTAAGAGAAGGCTAGGTTAACTGTTTCAGTTGAGTGACAGGTCCAGCATGTTGGTTAAAAGAGAAAATCATTTCTTATATGGGTAATGTTGTACTCATGGATTTGATCTGAGGATCGGGATTATTTTCTGTTCTCTAAGGAAACGGGGAATCCAAAGGAGCTTTTGACTGCCCGAGTCTACAGGTTTTATCTTTTGTACTATGCTTAAGAAACAGTAGTAGTAAGATATAGACTCTTTGAAAGACTGTTCTATAAAGATGACTAAGTTCTGTCCTATACCTCTAGGAGGTCATCGGGACAATTTGGTTGAAGCCCAAGAGGAGGCGAGAAAACTTTTAAGAAGCCGAGGGACAATTTGTATGAAGCCCAAGAGGAGGCTATCTTCCCGGGGGAAGAATCATTATACGAAGCCTAAGAGGAGGCTGTGAAAACTTCTAAGAAGCCGACGGGTCCTTGTACAACAGCCAAGAGGAGGCGGGGATGCTTTTAGGAAGCTTGTGGGTCCCCAAACCCCGAGAAGTTCAAGACATGCCATTCACCGAGAATAGATCAAGCCAGGAAAGTCCGAGAATTTGGAAGAAACTCAAGAGATGCCATTCACGGAGAAAAGATCATCTCTGGGGAGTTAGAGTTTCTTTGACAATGTATAAGGGTGACAGTCTGAGAAAGGGTTCACCAAGAATGCTACCTTTCACGTCTCCATATTATTTAACCCCAAGAGGAGGGAAGACTGTGTCTGGTAATCCTATGGGGATCTAGTTTTGTTTGTATTTAAGAGTGAACAACAGGGCTTTACCTAGTGCTAGACGTAGTTGCCGGGGAAACTCTAAATATCTATACTATTATTACACAGTCGATATGAGTTTATGAAAGAAGACTTACAGTGAAACAGCCCCACAGTACAGTTATATACATATGAAAGCGGTAAATGAAAGCGGGTAAACACTTACTCGGTTGTAGAGCTTCCATGTTGTTTGGTTAGTTTGTTCAACAAAGAAAGCTTTGATAACAGTATTATATTCACAATCAAAGGAGAAAGTGCTTTTGAAAGAAAAATTGGGGCTTACAGCTCAAGGAGAGGCCCAGGGTTTTATCAGTGATCGCACTGTCGTTTTATACAGGGACTTATACAAGTGACTGAGGCCCAAGAAAGGTTTTCTGTACCAGGGGATGGGTCTTATACTCTCTCAAGAGGCCCAAAATGATTGAAATTGAACAAAGATGGGTCTCATAGCTCAAGGAGAAGCCCAATGGTTAATTTTGAAAAGGGCGACGATCGCGCCGAGGTTTTGAAAATGCTGTGGGTCTTATACAACAACTGAGGCCCAAAAGTTTTTGGTTTCAAAAGGGGATTGGGTCTTACACTCTATTAGAGGCCCAAAATGGTTTTGAATGGGTCTTATAGCTCGAGGAGAGGCCCAGATGGTTTGTTTTAAACGGGCGATGATCGCGCCGAACTTTTGAAATACAACGAGACTTATACAATAAGTGAGGCCCAAAATAGATTTGTATTTACAAAGGATTGGGTCTTACACTCTATTAGAGGCCCAAAGAGTTTAAAGAAAAGAAATGGGGCTTATAACACGAGGGTAGGCCCAGATGATTTTTAAAAGAGGCGACGATCGCGCCGTTGTTTTTTAAAATATAGTGGGACTTATACAATGACTAGGGCCCAAAAAGTGGTGTACTTACAAAGGGATTGAGTCTTACACTCTATTAGAGGCCCAAAAAGTTTAAAAATTATTTGTTTGAGTAAAAATCAAGGAAACCCTAAATTTGTTTTCTTTTAAAAGGAAATATTTAAAGAAAATCAAATAAAATGATAAAAATACCAAATAAGTTTGAATAAACCACTTGTGATTTTTGTTGAAGGTTTGAAAAATGAGGTTTTAATCACAAGATGAATTAAAACTCATTTGGTTTTGATTTTTCAAGGTGAATATTCACTTTTAAAATGTTTAAAACAATTAAAAATGAATTTATTCATAAAAATACCAACTATATTAAATAAATAATATAAATTTTATTTTTCGTGGAATAAAATATTTCAACATTTTTGTAATTTTTTGCAAAAAGAACCAATAAAAAATAATTAAAATTGAAGGAGTTATTAATTTTTCAATTAATTAATAAAACATGAAAATATTGGGAAAAAAAAGCAAAATGTGAGAAAACACAAAATGGAATGGGTGGGGTTTGAACCCGCGGCCTCAAGGTTATAGGGCGCGCGCCTTACCACTGAGGTGGGGATACATCCGTTGATTAAAACAAACCAACAAATATACAAGGCTTGCCTTGTTTTCTAGTCCTGGCCAAGGCAAGGCAAGGCAAGTTTTGGCAAGAAACGGGAAGGTCCATAACTTTCTCATTTCTCCATGGTTGGGGACAAAATTTATATGCATCTGGCCTAGAATTTTGCAAGGAATCCAATGGTGGTGGTATTTTTTCAGATCATGCTCCCTCCTTAAAATCCGATGGTGGTTTTGAAATAGGCCTATAATTGCATTTTCTATGCTCTCTTTTGAGCTTTTGGAGTTTTTGTGCAATCTGCCAAGTTTCTTGTTCCAGAAATGATTTGATGCTTTGGACACTCTCAAATGATCCCTTAGAAGCTTTTAGGATGATTGGAATCAGCTGGAACCTGCAAAAACAAAAACTGGCCCTTTCTTACAAAAGGGGTTAAAATGGCCAAAATAACAACTCTCTCAAATGGTGTTCCAGATGTTGGGAGCCATTTGGGACAGTTCAAGGATGATATTTGGAGTGTGTTTGAGGTTTTATCTGGTTTGGAAAGTGACTGAATCAAGGCATGGGTTGAAAAATGTACAAAAGTACTATTTTGAGGTTTTGAGATGTGACTTTGTGATTTAAGGATTACAGGTCACTTGTGTGAGTTTGGACAGCTTAGATATGATATATTGGAGGTGTTAGGATCATGAGCTACGATGGAAATGATCTCTAACTCAAAAACTCAGAGTTACCTTGCTAAAGAAGGCATTTTGGCCTAAAGAGAGGGGTTTTGAGGAAAGCATCTGTTTGATGGATTTAGTGTACTCAAACTGAGCACAAATGAGCTCTATTTATAGTAGAGCAAGTTTGTTTTGGGATCAATAGTGAATGGCAACCACAGCAGAGGTTTGGCCAATGTTGATCAATGGGAAGCCAAGTCTCCTCTAGCCATTGACTAGAGGTTAGAGCACAGGCCTTTGGTTCCCTAGTTATTGGATCATTCTTGACTGAATTCAGTTGCAAATGTGTCAGTCCATGCCACCTCTAAGCATCCATTAAATGCTCCAATCCAAAATTGGAGTCTTGTCCCTCTTTTAGGGATTTCTAGGTTTGTTATGCTACTTCTTGTTCCAAAGACTTTAGAGGCTTGGATCAGTGTTTGTTCCCTTTAGATTTGATCCTCAGATGTGTCCAAAGTGATGACAAGGCTTGGAATTATCTGATTTTTCCAAATCGAGCAAAAGTGCAAAATTCTGACTAGCCCTGGCAGTTTTCAGCAAGGCATATTGCCATTGTCATATCTCATGACTCAAGTTGAGTTTGGTGATGTTCTTGGCCATTTTGGAAAGCCCTCATATGATACAACAACTGTTTGATCGTAATTGGTTTTGATACTTTTTGGATCCAAGTGAAAAATGCCCCTACATTTTGTAAAAAGTAAGACAGATTCTGACTTAGTGAAAATTTCACTAAGTGTTGGAAAAAGTGGCATTTCATGTTTTCAGCCACTTTGATCATTCCATAACTCAAAATCCATGATGAATTGGCATGAGGTGTAGTTGAAGCTTTTGTAGAGGGCCATGAGGGCTACAAATCCAGCTTTGGATGGGAAAAAATGGCCTTGTGGTTTAGGAGTTATGATCCTCCTAGCCACTTTGTTCCATAACATAGAAAATTTTCTACATTTTTTATGGTTACCCCTTTTACAAGTTATCCCACTTTTCTTATTTTTCTTGATGAATGATGATTCCAATCACACATTAACATCATTTTAGGGTTAAAAAACCACAATTGTGAAAAATCTCAAAAAGTCAAAGTTTGACTTTTGTGCACAGTTGACTTTTTATCAGATGAATTCCAAACTGTGCGATCCTCTATGAAATCAAGTCCTTGACCTAAATCAAACTTGATGGATTGATTCCATAGGTGTCATAGGGTGTATTGAATCATGTCTTAGGGTTTGGGAGCATGTCCTGGTCAAAAGTCAAAGCTACAGTTGACTTTTCCCGCGAAACCCTAACTGTGGTTCAGATGAAATTGAAACTTGTTGCTCAAGCTTCTTGGATCAATCCATTATTGCAAATGGATCAATGTGGTGTATTAGAGACCCTCAAATCCTCTCTTGAGGTCTTAACTCATGTTTTGTCCCAAAAGTTAACTTAGGGGTGAATTAGGTCAAGAAACCCTAATTCCTGATTTTTGATGAATGCATCCCCTGAGGTCAAAATTGACTTGATGATTGGATCCATGAGGTTCCATGGAGCATATTAGAATATTATTTAAAGCATTGGCTCATGCCCAGAGGAAAAATTCCATCTGGAGGCCCTGGTCGACCAAACCCTAATTTGGTGACACTAGCGATCTTGAGGCTTGATCCACTTAGAAGGTTGCAGCCTTGTGCTTGATCCTTGATGTGGGAGTCCTCTTGATCCATTGTGGAGGTTTGAGAGGTTAGATAAGTTGAAGATCATGTCATTTCTGGATTGATCTATTGTCTAAGGCTCAAAGAGGGCTTGAAACCCTAATTTTTGTTTGTAGTGAGTGCTCACCCATCTTTGGGGAGACTAATGAGGCACGATGGTACATCCATATTGTGATGATGATTTACACAATGATGGGGAATCTTAGTGGTCAAAATTTTGGGTTTGACACCTGCCAAGATGAAAAGGACGCATCACAACACAACAAGACAAGAATTTTTGTACTTGAAAACTTAATAGACAAGTTTGGATTATTTTAAAAGAGGAGAAATGGTAGAAGAGGGGGACGACCATTATTTTTAAAACAACACACAGAGAGAAACCAAATTGATTCTTCAAAAACCTCTTTTGTTCCACAGCTCAAATCTTGAATTCATTCTCCACATCCTTGCCTCAACACAACCTTAACCTTCTTTTTTGTTGAACAATACTATCCTTCAGTTAACGACCCACACAACAATTCCAAGTTCACCCTTCTTCAAATTCATCAATCCATCACTAATCCACAAAACAAACAGCACTCCACCAACAACAAGTTACCACACAAAATCACACAAAATACGAAAATAGAGGAAGAGAGAATCGAACTACAACCCTGCCCGTACCTGAGGTTGTTCTTTTCGCAACGGTAATGACTTGTGTGCGTAGATGAGTGGTTCGATTATCACCTTGCTGATTCCTGATATGCTTGAGTTTTTTTTATTTTGATGTTTAAAGCATGGCCGAATGAGTAGATACAATTGGAAAATGGTGTTGAAGAATAATAAGCACGGTTGATGATTGAAGAGTTGGTCCTTTTTCCTTTTCTAATAAAACCTATTGATCTTTAAAAGAGTAGCTGGGCTTTTTAAGCCCATTGTATTGCTCTTGACACACTCCCAGCTAATCATGCGCCACCCCCCAATTTTCTCTTTGTTTTTTTCCTTTTTTTTTTGCTTTTTATTGTGATTTATCTTGGGCTTTCTTAAGCCCATTTCCACTTTCTCTACACACATACCAAACTGTGTTCACACCCCCTCGTTCATAATTTTTTTTTCTCTTTTTTTATATTTATTTATTTGTTTTT
Organism: Lathyrus tuberosus; assembly: GCA_022829125.1. Lineage (NCBI taxonomy): Eukaryota > Viridiplantae > Streptophyta > Magnoliopsida > Fabales > Fabaceae > Lathyrus > Lathyrus tuberosus. Next base: position 881,776 of record JALAZF010000484.1, read on the forward strand.
ATATTATTCTTGTTTATTTTTAAGATTTTTTTTCTTGGGATTTACTCTTATTATTATTATTTGATCTATGACTTTTTATTATGTCCATTTCCATTTGATTCCGTCTTTGATTTTCTTATCCATTTTGATTCTCTTTTTGATTTTTGGTCAATGAGATCTTGAATATCAAAGAGGAATGGTTGTAAGGTTGATTAAACCTTCAGTGTTTCAAATTTGTTGATGAATGATCATTTGGATCATTCTCGACGCTTTGAGGCATTGATAGGTTGCCCTTGATTAATCATTTAAGATTCTGATTAAAGATGGGACCATTATGTTAGATTGAACTTGCTTACCATTGACTTATTTTCTTTACTTTCTGGCATCTATAGTTTTTATCCTTTATTTTCTCTGGCTCATATCTCATACTCATATTTAACTTGGTTAACGAATCTTTTTCATACTTTATACTTGATGCTTCCATGCCTTAGTCTTGACTTCTCTTGTTAATTCAGCTTGATACTTGAGTTGTTCTTGCTTGTATGTTCACATGTTCCCTTAAGACCTCCTAGCATGACGACATTAGGGTTTGAAGTAGGATAGATTTTTGATTAAGTTTGAAGTTGTACTTGAGTTGTACTTCTCTTGTTAATTCAACTTGATTTTTGATTAAGTTTGAAGTAGGATAGATTTTAGGATTGTAATCCTAGCATGACAACATTATGGTAGATTTTCCCTTCATCTTCAATCTTAGGTCCATCTTTGCATGATCACATTAGATTAGGGTTTCCCTTCAACCTTAACTTTAGGTTCACTTTGCATGATAACATTAAGTTTCTAGCTCCCTTTAGATTTTCTTTCTTTGCATCATTTTCTCTTAAAATAAAATCTTTTCTTGCATCAAAATCCAAAAACACTTAATAAACACGTTGCATGTAGTACGTCGCGAGCCTTAAGAATATGGGAAAAGATGATCAGGAATCTTCCTTACCTCTTTTTAGAGTGTTTGGTACGCGAGACGCTTGGATCATTTGTACGAAACATTCGCTCCACTTTAGTGCAATACGCATCTCAAAATCTTTTCAAAACCCTAACAAAAAATACTTTAACAAATCCAAATCATTTCTCCGTCGGGATTCCCTCAAAACTATTTAGAGAAAAGGGCATGTAATTTCCGTTCTACCACAATACAGGTAACACATAAGACTCTGCGAGCGAGCGATAATACACCTAACTGCTAGAACGCGAACATTATCACCGTCCATAAAAAACACCACCAAAACGTAGTCCCACGAATTGCGAGCGCTCTGATTTCTCATTCATGTTGAGAATATATAGGCACAAGGGCCCCAATCCTTGGCGAGCAAACTTACCATTTTTCACCGTAGTCCTCCGAACTACGATGGCTCTGACTTTCCCGTTGCACAAGGGAATACGTAGGCACAGGATTGCGAGATCTTATCGAGCCCCCTTTTGTTTTTCTCCCTTTTTGTTTTCCTTTTTCATTTCCACATTCCTGTAGCAGTTAAGCTTTAGACATACACAACCTTTGATTAAAATAATAAGAGTGGATCCTGTTGAGTACAACGGGCGCGAGGGGCGCTAACACCTTCCTCTCGCGTAATCGACTCTTGAACCCCGATTTTGGTTGCGAGACCATGTTCTTTTCCTTCTAAGGTTTTCTCGATGTTTTCCTTTCCCATTTGGGATAAATAAAGTTCAATGACGACTCTGTGTCTTCGCGTAGCAACACCCTCATGTATGGACCTTATGATTGTGTTCGCTTCATGTTTATCCATGCAACTGAGCCACATGGAGTCATAATTCCTTTTGTATAACACACCACCACTCAAGAAGAGTTTGGCACAGAGCCGTCAGAGAGCTTTCTTGTCAGTGATAGTTATACCCTCGGGATACTCCTATTTTTCTAGATATCACTTGATGTCGTATAACCAAGGCTTGTCATCTGACTCATCCTCAATTACTAGACAATGTGCTGGTTCATTCAAATGATCAATGCGGATAACAGGAGCTTCGATCTTCCACTTTACTTTGAACATGGATGCCAGGGTGGCAAGAGCGCCAGCTAGTTGATTTTCTTCCATGGGAATATGATGAAAAGTGATTTCATCAAAATAGGGAATCAACTTTGCAATATGTCTTTGATATGGAACCAACTTAAAATCCCGAGTCTCAAAATTCAGTCTGACTTGGCCAATTACCATGGCAGAATCCCCCTAGACCTCAAGAATCTTAATTCTCATGTCAGTGGTCGCTTCAATTCTATAGATACATGCTTTGTATTCAGCCATATTGTTGGTGCATTCAAAGCATAATCTAGAAGTGAAGGGAAGATGAAAACCTGTCGGAGAGATGAGGATAGCACCAATTCCACGACCTCGAGCATTGGAGGCACCATCAAACATGAGCGTTCATCCAGCCTTTGGTTCGGGTCCCATGTCAGGGTCTAGAGTTTCATAATCTCTGATAAACAGAACCTGCTCATCTGGAAAGTCAAACTTCATTTGTTGATAACCCTCCACAGGTTGATGAGCAAGGTAGTCAGACAAAACACTCCCTTTTATGGCTTTCTGGGTAACATGCTGGATGTCGTACTCAGTTAACAACATTTGCCACCGAGCAATTCTTCCAGTGAAAGCAGGATTTTCAAATATGTACTTTATCGGATCCATTTTAGATATCAATAAAGTAGCATGGCAAATCATATATTGTCTTAGGTGTCGAGCGGCCCAAACTAGAGCACAACAAGTTTTCTCCAAGAGTGAGTATCTAGTCTCACAATCAGTGAACTTCTTGCTCAAGTAGTAAATTGCGTGTTCTTTTCTGTCAATGTCATCGTGTTGACCCAATACACAGACCATATATTCATCTAGGACAGTGAGATACATGATTAAAGGCGTACCAGGAACCGGTGGTACTAAGATCAATGGTTCTTGCAAGTATTTTTTTTATTTTGTCAAATGCTTCTTGACAATCATTGTTCCATTCAACCAATTAATTTTTTTTGGTAATTTGAATATCGGTTCAAAGGTAGTCATCAAATGAGAAATGAATCTGGAGATGTAATTAAGTCGGCCCAGAAAGCCTCAAACTTTTTTGCCAGTTTTGAGAGGTGGCATGTCTTGAGTTTCTCGAACTTTGTCGGGATGAACCTCAATGTCGTTCTGACTCACAATAAAGCCCAATAGTTTACCAGATCGGACTCCAAAGGTGCATTTTGCAGGATTCAACCGCAACCAGAACTTTCGGAGTCTAGCAAACAATTTCCTCAGATGGTCCAAGTGATTGTCTTCACTCTTGGACTTGGAAATCATATCGTCCACGTAAAACTAAATCTCTTTATGTATCATATCGTGAAAGAGGGTTACCATGGTGCGTTGGTAAGTTGCCACTGCATTTTTTAAACCGAATGGCATGACTTTGTAGCAGTATGTACCCCAAGGCGTGATAAAGGTGGTCTTCTCCATATAAGTTGGAGACATCTTTATCTGATTGTACCTTGAGAAAGCGTCCATGAATGAAAATACTGAGAACTGCGCAGTATTGTCCACCAAGACATCAATATGAGGCAATGGGAAGTCATCCTTCAGGCTTTCCTTATTGAGATTTCTATAATCCACACACATTCTGACCTTCCCATCTTTCTTAAGAACCGGGACGATGTTAGGAACCCATTCAGGATCTTCAGAAGTGGCTAGGAACCCAACATCAAACTGTTTCTTTACCTCTTCTCTGATCTTGAGTGCCATGTAGGGTCTGGTCCTTCTGAGCTTCTGCTTGACAGGAGGACATTTGAGCTTGAGTGGTAAGTGATGTTCAACGATGTTGGTATCCAACCCAGGTATATATTGATAAGACCAGACAAAGATATCAATATACTTTTACAATAACTTGACCAACTCAGAGTGTACATGCTTGGCGAGAGATGCCCCAACCTTGATTTCTCTTCTAACTTCATCAGTACCCAGGTTGATGACTTCTATTGGCTCTTTGTGTGGCTGAATCTCTTTCTGCTCTTGCTTTAGGAGCCTTGCCAGTTCACCAGGTAATTCACAACCTTCCTCACTGTCTTCTTTGGCTTAGTTAAATGGAATCCCATAGTTACAATGGATGTTTTCCATGTTGTTATTAATGCATTTATTTTCTCTGCATGTTTATGAATTTTGCTTAGAATGAGCTATTTGAAAGGTAAAAATAAAAGAATCTTTTGCCATTTGTTATTTGTGAAAAAGTAAACTTAAGAAAGGAAAAGAGCATGATTTAAATGCAAAAAACTTTAATTTATTGATCACATAATATGTCTAAAACGCGAGGCCCTTTACAATCTATCATTTCGTCTCGGGCAAGGACGAGGGAGCAGTAAAGCAAAATGCATTACATATTTGTAGGAAAGACCATGGGAACCACGATATCCGTATAATTGCTAAGCTTGAAATCGGGAGGACTCTTGCGCTCAAATCTTGCACTTTGATTGCTAGGACCAACATCATCAATGACAGCCACAGTGTTATTTTTTTGGAAACCAGCACTACTGAACTTAATTGGATTGAACTTCTTCTGACCACACGAGTTTCCTTGTTGAGTAGGACGATAACCCAGTCCGAAATGATCATGCTTCTCTACCACATCTAATACATGCCCCCAGCCAGGAAGGGTGCCTTTCTCAAAACTTTCTCTTGCACTCTTAGCGGATGATAAGGTCAATTCTGGTGATTTACTGTGATTGATAGACGCAGAACTGACATCTTCGAATTCGAGACATTGCAACGGCACCTCAGCTATGCCTTCCTCAGTCTCAACATATCGAAAGGATGATAACTCGCTTACCAATAAATCCTCTTCACCACAGACAATAACCAATTGATCTTCATACATGAATTTGAGCTTTTGATGCAACGTGGAGGTAATTTCCCCAGCGGCATGGATCCATAGCCTACCCAATAAGTAATTATAAGCAGGGTTGATGTCCATCACTTGGAAGGTGATCGTGAACAAGTGTGGTCCGATTTTGATTGGCAAATCCACCTTGCCTATAACTTGCCTTCTTGAACCGTCGAAGGCTCTAACAATCAAAGCGCTAGCCCTCATCTCACTCCCTTCCACCATTAATTGACTCAACGTGCCCTTAGGCATCACGTTGAGGGAAGAATTGGTATCCACGAGGACACGAGATAGCAAGGCATCCATGCAAGTCACTGATATATGTAAGGCTTTATTTTGTGTGGTTCCTTCAGGAGGCAACTCTGACTCGTTGAATACCAGATACCGACTTGTGGTTATGTTGGAAACCACGTCATCAAACTGGTCAATAGTGATGTCATGCATTACATGGGCAACGTTAAAAACTTTCAATAAAGCCAATCGGTGAGCGGGCAAACTCATGATCAAGGACAATATTGAGACATTCGAGGGTGTTTTCCGCAATTGATCCACGATCTTGAAATCGCTCTTCTTAGTCACCTTGAGGAATTCTTGGTTTTCATCAGCAGTTACCTCTTGGCCTTTTGCAACATCTACAGGCGGAGTGATTGGCACTGATGTAGAGGTAGATGCCCCTTGCTGCACAACAGGGGTTGTGGAAACATCTTTCTCCTTGGGAGAGACGACAATTGGCACTTGCACTAGCTTAGAAGTGGCTTTTGGAGCAAACACTCGTCCACTACGAGTCATGAATCCAACAACAGTTACATTCACAATCTCGGATTCTGAAAACTGTATTTCTCGGCCCCCAGAATACACAGTGGAATCATACTTCCAAGGCACCTCTTTTGAACTTTATAAGGAAACGGATTAGGCACATAAACAGTGATAGGCTGAATTTTCTTCTTAGGAGCTTCCATGGGAACTTCTCTGTATATGATCGTGAATGGCTCAATGGTCGCTACTTTCTCAACAGACTTGGATCTAGAAAACTAAACCACACCCCTGTTAATGAGAATCTGAACATAACCTTTCAATCTGCGGCACTGATTAGGATTATCTTTAAAGATAAGGCACTCTTCATGAAGACCCTTCAGAATCCCATGTTCATTCAAATTCTTAAACACAACAGTCATTGGAGTTTTCATTTCGTCGACGTGTTTGATCAGTTTATCTCCTTGATTGTCTTCAACCATATTAACCCCTGGTCCACCATGAGTAGGCAAAGGATTAGACTGTACATTGGGAAACTCTTAAGAAAAAGGTCAGAATCTTCTGATCAATTAGCTCTTGTAGTTTCGTCTTGAAAATAATACAGTCCTCGGTAGCATGCCTTGTGTACCCAGAATGGTAAGCACAAGATACATTAGGATTATGCATCGAGCCATAAGGAGGAATTGCATGTGTGATATCTTTGGGCACAATTGCCCCTTGATGGACAAGATAAGGAAACATTTCTATGTACGGTACTGGAATCTTATCAAAGTTTGGACGCTTGCGATTTCCCTGATTATGGTTACGTTGTCTGTTCTGGTTCTGATTTCTGTTATTTTGCTGAGATTGTTGACGTTGTGGCTGTTGATTCTGAGAAGTCTGAGCCTGTTGTTGTGGTTGATACTGATATGGCGGTCGTTGATATTGAGCAGTGGCAACATAAGGGTATGGATAGTATGGTACGGGAGCCATAGGAACCTGATACTGAAGATGGGCTTTTGCCACTACAACATTCGCCTCGCCTTATTTCTTCTTCACATAGCTGCTCTGAGGTTTCTTGTTGGTTGGTTGCTGAGTAGCGGTACCGGAAATCTTACCAATCTTCAACCATTTTCAATTCTTTCACCAATAGTCACAATTTTAGTAAAGTTCGAAGATGAACTTCCCACCATTTTCTCGTAGTACGACCCTTGTAATGTCCTCATGAAGATGTCAACCAACTCTGTATCAGATAGAGCGGGTAGCACTCAAGAGGCCATTTCGCGCCACCTTTGCGCGTATTCTTTGAAAGTTTCACTTGTTCGCTGAGACTGATTCTATAATTGAAGCTTCGTAGGAGCCAGATCGAGATTATACTTGTACTGTTTCAAGAAAGGTTCGGATAAGTTTCTCCAAGAACGGATCTTGCTACGCTTTAAACCCATATACCAATCCTATGAAGCTCCATACAAACTATCTTGGAAAAAATGAAACAACAGTTCATCATTGTCAATATAAGATGCCATCATTCTGCAGTACATGGTCACATGGCTTCGAGGACAGCTCAACCCTTTGTACTTTGGAAACTCAGGAATCTTGAACTTTTGAGGAAACACAACATTTGGAACCAAACACAAGTCTTTGGCGTCCATGCCAAAAGCAGAAAATCCTTCAATAGCTTTGATTCTCTCATCTAACAGCTTGTAGTTTGCAGGCCTGTTATGATCAGCAGGTCTGACAAGAATCTACATATTCGGGAGCTGAGACGTGGCCGGAGTAAGTGTCTGAGGATAAGCAAACTGAGACGGATATACCAACCCAGAATTAACCATCTGACTAGAAGTCTGGCCTATATGAACACCATACAGATAACCAGGAGGAGGTACCATAGCAGCAGAGGATGCCCTAGGGTAAGGAATTCCAGAATGTACATTTTGAACAATAATTTGTGCAGATTGAAATGGAACCAGAACACGAATAAGAGAACCTCTGTACACATGCTCATCCTCGTCAAGATTTTCAATGTTAGTTGGCACAGGAGTCTGATGAGTCTGCACTTGAGGAATCTCGTGATCATCATTGTTAACCACACGAGGTGGAAGCTGAGTAGGCATGCCCCATGGGTAAGCTGCAGAACTCCCATTAGGCACAAGTATGGAAAAAGGTTGATAAGGCACTGTCATACCCCAAATTTTAACCCTAGATTTCATCACCATTCTAGGAAGCATTACACATTGCATTGCTAACCCTAACCTTGTACAAGTTGCTTGTTGTTTTGTTTCATATGAATTAGGGTTTTGCTTAAGAGAATCAAGAGAATCTTCACATGATCAGTCAATGTTTTGGAATGATCATCAACTAACCAAGTGTGCACACACTCAAGAGGCCTCTCTTCGTAAAGAATCAAGTGCAATATGGTCTCACTACAAGTTCTATGAAGCCCATATTCATCTAGCCACAAATTAGGGGTTTACTTGGAAAAGTCAACTGTGCCTTTAAATTTTGATCAAAGCATGATCCCAAACCTTGGGACATGATCCAAAACACTCAAATACATCCTTGGATTCCATCCATAATGTTTGAAAGATTCAAGAATGCAAGATCATTGAAGATAACACAATTGAATTCTTCTAGTATACAAGCTTTATCTGACAAAGTCAACCCTTTGACTTTTAGGGTTTTTAGTCTAAATTGAAGTATTCAAGCCAAATTTCATCAAGACATGTTTGTTCATTAAATTTGAGCATGAAAAACCAATATTTAGAAGGTTTCTTGCAAAAGAGACAAAGTTGAGGAAGTAAAATTTTTCTAAGTATGGAAAGAAAACCTAATTTTGGCACCAACTTTGGAAGGTCATAACTCTCAATCTACACAGCCATTTGTTGTGCTCCAAAGCTCAAATTAAAGCCCTCACAGCATACTACAACTTTGTATGAAAGGAGGAAACCTCAAAAAATGCTTAGATTTTGAGTTATGAAGCTTCAAAATTTTGAAAAAACTTTGAACACTTAGAATTTTTTCAAGGCAGATTTTAGTCCTTAGAAGTAACAATCTTTGGAGCCAATTTTCACTATGATCCTTTGAGATTCAAGACTTTAGTCAAACATGAAAGTTTTAGAGCACACTTGGGGCTTTCCAAAAAGTATAAGAACTCCTCCATAGCATTTGTGATCAAGGAGTTTCGAAGGGAAGAAGTTGAGGTCCTAAACTTGATTTTTAGGTCATGATCATGTTGATTCATGTTGCAAAACCACTCCAAATCTTCATGATTTCGTTTTGCAGACCTTGTTGCTTGTTAAACTTGTTTAAATCAGATAAGTACACACACTTTTGGTGAATTATCCAAGTGGTTAAGGCTTTATCTCAAAGATCATTCCATTTTTGGCACAAAGTTGACAATGCCATTCTTGTAAAGCTACTTTATTCACAAGTTAACTTGTCTTGAGCCCATACATGGTTTCTTCTACAGACCATTTGTCTTTGGCAAAGAAGCAAGCTCTCAACCACCCTACACTACACTGTACTTGGTCATTTGAACCATAAAACCTCTAACCAAACCAAGTTGCATTTCAACCAAACCAAGTTGCATGAACTTGGATTCTGCAGAGCTCTCAAACTCTCCACTTTGCCTATAAATAGAGAGAGTCTCTAAGCCTTTTGGACACACAAAAAACATCATTAACTCACCCTTAAAACCTCTGCATTCTCCTAGCCAACAAAATTTGCAAAAACACTTCAGTTTTACACAATCTCCAACCAAACACATTCCTCTCGTGCATTTTGCAAACCAACTCCACAAACCATCCCTAAACACACCATAAGACATGTTCCAACCATCAAACAAGTTCTGTATCAAGCCCTACCATATTCACCATTTTCATACCTTCATCTTGCAAAGCTAAGGAGGTTGTCATTTCTTTTCTGTAACTCCATTTGAAGGGCCCTTGGACCTTCTCCAAGAGGTAAGCTTCTTGCTCTTTGAACCTCATGATTCATGCATCTTTATTGGTTTGTTTGTGAGGCATAAATGTAGTCTATAGTCTTTACAATCTATTTGAAGCATTGGTTGTATTATATGAAGTGTACATGTGATGTTTTAACATGTGATATTATTGTTGTGTTGTACTGTTGTGGAGTATTTTGTGGGTTGTACAATTAGTTTTAAGTTGAGTTAATAGCATATTCAGAATTCTTGAGAAAAATGCCTCAACTTTCATTTTTACAAAACTGAAAAATGATGGATAAATGAGAGAGATATGGGAGGTTGAAATTCTGATGATGGTGAGGAACTAGGTGATGTGGAGGTGAGGTGGCGCTGACTTCGCCATTTTAATGTGTGTATAAAATATATATTTATGGAGGTAGATTAATTAATGGATGAGGGCGTAGCACCGCTGGTCAAGGAGGTTTGTGTGTTTGTTTGCCATGCGCTGGGTCTGGGGTTCGAATCCCCCTCGCCCCAGACCCTTTTGTTGTTTTATTTTTTTAGCATTTCTGAAACGAACTTAAAATATATATTCATACGCGCACCCTTATTACAAGCCAATCACTTGTCTCAGTTGGTTAGGTGTTTTAACCTGGCCCCCAGATGCGTGTTCAAGTCCCATGAGGGCCATGTCCCTATTTTTTTATGACTTATTTTCTCAAGTTTCTTCACAACTTTAAAACCTTATAACTTCTTCATTTTAATGCCTTTTTGAGCCATTCTTTTTGAAAAATTCTCATGATGTTACCTATTTTCTGTCTGTGAAAAGAAAATACCAAAAATATTTATTTTTATGGCACTTATGCATGTTCAAAGTGTGTGGCTTTTTAGGGTTTTCTTAAGGACCATTTTGATTCTTTTGAATGATTCATTGAATTCCTTTGATAACCATGAGTTGTGTGATCGTTATGTGGCATGTACAAACCTTGTGTGATGTTGTCTACTTGTATCTTTGGTTTTTGACTTGCTTTTATGTATGTTTACATGTTTAAATGCCTTGAATTTTGTTTGCCTACACCATGAACCTTTGTATAACTATCTTGTCTTAACATGAGATGTCCTCTCCATGTTTACATGACCATGATGTGCATGTTTTCCTTTGTGAATGATTTCACCTTGTTTGTGTTTTCTTAAACACTTGATTGTTGTCATGAATATGCCATTAAGTACATGTTTGCTTACGTTGACCTTTGTGAAGTTTCCACTTTGTTCATGACCATGTTTGAATTCTTAACATGTATAATTGGTTGTTACCTACCTGTATTAACATGTTCAACTTGTATCCATGCTTAATTGTCCGGGTAATGCCTTAACTTGTTCATATGATGTTTAAGTTTTAAACATGCAATCTTTAAGCACTCTCACATGCCATCCTTTGTATGCTTGCATATTCACCCATGATGTTATTATCATAAACATGTCTTGATGTTCAAGTATGATTTGGTTGTTACCATTACTTGTTTTAAATTGTATTCATGATTAAGTAATGTCTTAACTTATACATGTTTGCTTTGAACTTTGATTGTTATCATAACTTGTATATGCCTTGTTTTCATCCATGTTTAACATATTGTTATAACTTTTACATGTTAACTTGAACCTTGTTTCCATCCATGCTTAAGTGTTGTAATGACTTATCCATTTTGAAATGTTTAAATTGTATTCATGATTAAGTGTTGTTACAACTTATCCTCACTTGTCTTGTATTCATGATTAAGTGGTGTTAGTAAACCCTAATGCATGCTTGCTTTAATTTTGAACTTAATTTGTTATCCATGATGCCTTAGTCTTGTTAGAACTATACCTCATGAATGTTTAGATGTTGTAACAGTGGGTGATTACCACTGTAACAGTGGCAAAAAACAGCTTTTCAAAAAGCACTTTCAGCACCTAAACACTTATCCAAACTACCACATGCTATGGTATGAGTTTGTGCACGAAAATCAAGTTTAACAACAGAAAATAACCAGCAATGTAATTGATTAACTCACCAAGATCATGGATCAAGTAATGGCATAATCAATTCACACACAAAAAGTATCAAAACTACATTGCGAATGATACGAAAACGTCTGAAATAGTAAAATGAGCGAAGAAGGGACCAACCTATAAGGCTGAGATGTGTCTTGGATGTTGTTGCAAATGAATCATGATGAAGATAATCAAAGAAAACTAGAGGAATCTTCAATTGTAGCCGAATCGTATCGAAATCGAGCAAAATCGCGGAAATGCACCGAATACAAATTAGCATTGAATTGCTTGAGTAGATTGCTTGAAGTGAAGTAGAAGCTACTGTAGATCCAAGAATCCAAGCAAAATTGAAGAGGACTGGAGGTTAAACTCAAGAAAAAAAAGCACTTTCAATGTGAAAGTTGCTTTACTTCAATGGTGATAATGGAGCTTTTGTGTGGTTTGGGGAGAAAATGGAGATGAACATGAAGAAGTTGCTGAAAATTTCAGAGAGAATGTGAGAAAATTGAGAGTGAAGAGAGTGAAGAATTGTGAAAATGATTGTGGATCCTTGTGAAAATAGTTAAGCTTTGTTTATATAGAGTTTTGGTTAGGAGTTGATAGGTTTGGAATGTGCTTTGGGATTAGCTTTGGAGCTAGATTGAGAGTTAGTTACACTTGGCTCACCGAGTCAGCGGTTAACTCAGTTAGTTAGGTAGTTAACTCGGTGGAGAAATCCCAATGTAAATCCAAATCAAAGGCTCACATACTTGGAGATTAAGTAACATGGTGCACTTAATCCAAAGTGATGCATGTGTCTTGAATGGTCTTGAACTGTCTAGAATGTTCCACACAATGCTAGAACCAAGTAGAATCCAAGAACAAAGAGAGTGCAGGGTTGCTGTCCCAAAAATGTAGCAGAATTTGCAAATCTGTACAGGGTAATCGATTACCCTGTTTTTACGTAGAAATAGAGTAATCGATTACTCTAGGTAAAAGATGCCCAATTTGCTTAGGAACAAGTGTTGACGTCCCGATTTCGATTTTCCACCTCTTGCTTTGATGAATAGGCCTGGAAACCCTTGTTTTGTGCTTGTTTTGATGATGTGATGACCTTGTTAGGATGCAATTAATCGAGCTCGAAAAACCTGAATATTCATGAAACAAAAAACACAGAGAAAAATGTGCTAGTGCGCATGCCAGCGATGCGAATGCACATTGTTAGTTCTGTATTGGCATTAATTTTGTTAAAACAAAGTGGTTCATCAAGATGTCTTACTTGATGTCTTGACATGTTGTTTCTAACATTCTGCAGGTGGTGTTTCTTAGTATTGCAGGACTTTGTGCATAATGTCAAACACGATGTCCTAACATCTGTTAACAGAACATTCTGTTGAGAATGTTATGATTATTTGCTGCGCTCTTTTTGCAATCTGTTGCGCTTTTATTGTGTGTGAAAATCTTGGAGTATCTTTAAATTGAAGCAAGAAATTTCTGTGATATTTTGAAGAATAGGTTGTTGCTATTTTCGTGTAAAAAGATATGAAGAATAATTAGCTTTAATTATTATTTGATTCAAAGATCTGCTAATGCCCAAGCCCAAGGAGATTATTACTATTTAAAGATGTTCAACCCTAATTGATGTGTAGAGAGCATAAGTCATTGAAAGTTGCGTTCAAGTTTTAGGGTTTAAGCATTGTATTGTTTTTGTGAGCCATTCATTCATCTGTTAGATGCTTGAATTGGACTAATTAGTTGAGTTATAATTTGTCCACTCTAAGCTTTTAAGTACGAGTGTTTTGTTTTTGATTGAAGCTTTTAAGCAAGATCAAGCTTTGTATTTGAAGTGTGTTCTTCTCTTTAGTATTGTTCTGTAGTTATCACTGCATGTGATTGAGGGGGAGTGAGAGACGTCTCTTGTCCAAGTGTCTTAGATAGAAATCTCACAGGTAGAGATTAGGTGAGAAGATTGTAAACTTGAGTGTGTTTATTGATAGTCTTCAAACTAATTCTGTTTAGTGGATTTCCTTTATGGCTTGGTAGCCCCCAGACGTAGGTGTGATTGCACCGAACTGGGTTAACAATTGCTTGTGTCTTTTTGCTATTGTTTACTATTTTTATATTATTCTTATATTGATCATTGTTCAGATATTAGTGTCGTGACATCTATTTTGACATCTCATATCTGATACCAGAATTTCAATTGGCATCAGAGCAGGCACCCTGTTCTGTTTCTGGGTGAGATCTAGGGACGACATTTTCTGGTACTATGGATAAGGAAGGAGGATTTGTGAACAGACCACCAATCTTGGATGGATCTAACTATGATTATTGGAAACCACGCATGGTGGCCTTCTTGAAATCATTGGATAGTAAGGCCTGGAAAGCTGTCTTAAAAGGATGGAAACATCCTGTCATTATTGGGAAAGATGGAAAAGAAACATCTGATCTAAAACCTGAGGAAGAATGGAGTAAGGAGGAGGATGGACTGGATCTTGGAAACTCTAAAGCATTGAATGCTTTGTTCAATGGAATTGATAGAAACATATTCAGATTGGTGAACACTTGTGAGATAGCTAAAGATGCTTGGGACATACTCAAAACTACTCATGAAGGTACTTCTAAAGTAAAGATGTCAAGACTTCAACTGCTGACTACCAAGTTTGAAAACTTAAAGATGAAGGAAGATGAGAGCATACATGACTTCCACATGAATATTCTTGAAATAGCCAATGCTTCAAGTGCCCTGGGTGAAAGGATGTCTGATGAAAAGATGGTAAGAAAAATTCTCAGATCTCTTCCAAGGAGATTTGACATGAAACTGACTACCATAGAAGAAGCTCAAGATATCAGCAAGATGAGGGTTGATGAACTTGTTGGATCTCTTCAAACTTTTGAACTAGGAATAAGTGACAGATCTGAAAAGAAAGCCAATAGCATAGCATTTGTTTCCAATACTGAAGATGAAGAGGAGGAGAGTACCCTGGATGGTGATGAAAGCCTATCTAATGCTATAGTTCTGCTAGGAAGACAATTTAACAAGGTGATGAAGAGAATAGACACAAAGTCAAGATCAAATGTCAAGAACAACTCATCTGACATCAGCAGGCCCAATGATGGTGGAAGAAGAACAAGGACTGAAGAAAAATCCACTCAAGGAAAAGGAATTCAGTGCCATGGTTGTGAGGGATTTGGTCACATTAGAGCTGAATGTCCTACTTACCTCAAGAAACAAAAGAAAAGCCTAGCTGTCTCCTGGTCTGATGAGGACTCTGAAAGTGAAATTGAAGAAGAATCTGCTAAACATGTAACTGCCTTGACTGGAAGATGTGTCTCTGATGAAGATTCTAGTGATGATGAATTGACATTTGAAGAACTTGCAGCTTCCTACAAAAAGATGTGTCTCAGAAGTGAAGAAGTATGTCTTGAAGGGGAGAAACAGAAGAAACTTATCATTCAACTGAAGGCTGAAAAAGTTGAGCTAGAGAATGAAATCATGTTGTTGAACTCCAAACTTGATCAAATGACCAAGTCTGTCAGAATGCTGAACAGTGGAACTGACACATTGGATGAAATCCTTCATATTGGAAAAATGGCAAGTGATCTTACTGGGTTGGGATTTAAGGGAGAGAAGAAAACATCTTCAGATGATAGTCCTTCTGAACCTAAACATAACATGTCACATCAGATGTCTCAACATCATGGGAGAAAACATGTATCTGATCCTAAACATAATATGCCTCAACATCATAGGAGTGGTCATTCCAACCACTTAAGAGGAAGATTCCAAAGATGGAGATGCCATTACTGTGGGCGTTTTGGTCACATAAAACCTTTTTGCTTCAGACTCTATGGATATCCTAAACCTTCTCCTCAACCTAGATCAAATACAAACACTTCTACTAATGAAAGACAATAGGTTCCCAAGGCTGCTGCTACCGGCCTGATAGCTCACATGTCTCTCAGAGTCTCAGCTAAGGAGGATTGGTACTTTGATAGTGGTTGTTCTAGACACATGACAGGGATTAAGAATTTGTTGGTTGGCATCAAATCTCACTCCACAAGCTATGTGACTTTTGGTGATGGAGCCAAGGGTGAAATCAAGGGAGTTGGAAAGTTGAACTGCTCAGGAGTTCCAGACCTTGATAATGTGTTGTTGGTAAAAGGGTTAACTGCTAATTTGATCAGCATCAGTCAACTGTGTGATCAAGGATTCGATGTCAACTTCACCAAATCTGAATGTTTGGTTACAAATGAAAAGAATGAAGTGATCATGAAGGGAGTCAGATCTAAGGATAACTGCTACCTATGGGTTCCTCTAGATTTTAGTTACTCATCCATTTGTGCTCTTGCTAAAGATGATGAAGTGAAGTTGTGGCACCAAAAACTTGGTCATCTACGTCTAAAAGGTATGAAAAGAATCATCTCCATGGAAGTTGTCAGAGGAATACCTAAGCTAAAGATTGAAGAAGGAAGGGTATGTGGTGAATGTCAAATTGGAAAGCAAACCAAGATGTCACATCAGAAGATTAAACATCTCACTACTTCAAAAGTGTTGGAACTACTTCACATGGATTTGATGGGGCCGATGCAAGTGGAAAGCCTTGGTGGGAAGAAGTATGCCTATGTGGTTGTTGATGATTTCTCCAGATATACTTGGGTGAGTTTCATTAGAGAAAAATATGAAGTGTTTGATGTGTTCAGAGATCTTTTCCAAAGACTCCAAAGAGAAAAGTAGAGTAATATTGTTAGAATCAGAAGTGATCATGGGAAGGAATTTGAAAATCACAAATTTGCTGAATTCTGTTCCTCTGAAGGGATTGGCCATGAATTATCTTCTCCCATTACTCCACAACAAAATGGAGTTGTGGAACGAAAGAACAGAACTATTCAGGAATCAGCTAGAGCTATGATTCATGCCAAGAAACTACCTTACCATTTCTGGGCTGAAGCTATGAACACTGCTTGTTATGTTCATAATAGAGTGACCCTAAGAACAGGAACCACTACTACCCTGTATGAGATATGGAAGGGAAGAAAACCTACTGTTAAATACTTCCATGTGTTTGGTAGCAAATGTTATATCTTGGCAGATCATGAACAAAGAAGAAAGATGGATCCAAAATGTGATGAAGGAATATTCTTGGGCTACTATACTAACAGCAGAGCCTACAGAGTGTTCAACTCCAGAACTAAGGTTATGATGGAGTCCATAAATGTTGTTGTTGATTTTTGCATAAGGAGGCTGATGTTCTAGATGATGTTGGAACATTCCTTGATACATCTGCAGAAATTTCAAACAAAAATGTTGATCCCAAACCTACTATTGCAGAATCTGATTATGAGCCAGTAAACAAAGGACCTTCCATCAGAATTTAGAAGGATCATCCTAGAGATCTCATCATAGGTGATCCAAATGAGGGAGTCACTACCAGATCAAGAGAAGTCATCACAAGCTCTTGTTTTGTGTCAAAAATTGAACCCAAAAATATCAAGGATGCTTTAACTGATGAATTCTGGATTAATGCCATGCAAGAAGAGTTAGGGCAATTCAAAAGAAATGAAGTATGGGAGCTGGTTCCAAGACCTGAAGGAACAAATGTGATTGGAACAAAATGGGTTTACAAGAACAAGTCAGATGAAAAAGGTGTGGTCACAAGAAATAAAGCTATATTGGTTGCTCAGGGATATGCTCAAATTGAAGGGGTTGACTTTGATGAAACTTTTGCTCCTGTTGCTCGTCTTGAATCTATCATATTGCTATTAGGAGTTGCTTGCATCTTGAGGTTCAAGCTGTTTCAGATGGATGTCAAGAGTGCCTTTTTGAATGGTTACCTGAGTGAGGAAGTATATGTGGAACAACCTAAGGGATTCATTGATCCAACCTATCCTGCACATGTTTATAAGTTAAAGAAAGCTCTATATGGTTTGAAACAAGCTCCAAGAGCATGGTATGAGAGACTTACTAAATTTCTTGTTGAGCATGGATACAGAAAAGGTGGCATAGATAAGACTCTTTTTGTCAAAGATGAAGGAGGGAAACTCATGGTTGCTCAAATTTATGTTGATGATATTGTGTTTGGTGGGATGTCAGATAAGATGGTTAAACATTTTGTTCAACAAATACAGTCTGAATCTGAGATGAGTCTTGTTGGTGAGTTAACTTATTTTCTTGGGTTGTAAGTCAGGCAGATGGAAGACTCTATATTTCTATCTCAGAGTAAATATGCCAAGAACATAGTTAAGAAGTTTGGGATGGAGAATGCCAGTCACAAAAGAACACCTGCTCCTACTCATCTGAAGTTGTCTAAAGATGAAAATGGTGTTAATGTGGACCAAAGTTTATATAGGAGTATGATAGGAAGCCTACTTTATCTTACAGCTAGCAGGCCTGACATTGCTTTTGCTGTAGGTGTTTATGCTAGATATCAAGTTGAACCCAAAGTGAGTCATATCAATCAAGTCAAGAAAATTCTGAAATATGTAAATGGAACATGTGATTATGGTATGCTATACACACATGGATCTGGCTACACTTTATCTGGATATTGTGATGCTGATTGGGCTGGAAGTGCTAATGATAGGAAAAGCACTTCAGGAGGTTGCTTCTTCCTGGGGAACAATCTTATATCATGGTTTAGCAAGAAGCAAAATTGTGTGTCTCTATCTACTGCTGAAGCAGAGTATATAGCAACTGGAAGTAGTTGTTCTCAACTAGTGTGGATGAAACAAATGCTCACTTAATATAATGTCACACAGGATGTCATGACATTGTATTGTGACAATTTGAGCGCTATAAACATATCCAAGAACCCTATTCAACATAGCAGGACCAAACACATTGATATCCGTCATCATTTCATAAGGGAACTTGTAGAAGACAAGGTTATTGCTTTGGAACATGTGACCACAGAGGAGCAGTTAGCTGACATTTTCACTAAGGCTTTGGATGCAAGTCAATTAGGCATTTGTATTTATGAAGATCTGTATCAATTAATGGCGTGTGGGCAACTTTCATTGAACTTTAAAAAATTAAAAGGCCACTATGCTGACAGTGTTCAAAGGTGGAAGTATGTTTATCAAAGAAGGATAACACTGGAGAGAGAGTTAGGGAAAGATGCTTTGGAGTGTAAGGAGGTAATGGCTTTAATTAAGCATGCTAGATTGATGAAGATAGTGACCAAGTTTTCAAAATGCTATGATGTGCTAGTGAAGGAGTTTATAGTCAACATTCCAGTTGATTGTAATGATAAGAATAGTAAGGATTTCAGAAAGGTGTATGTTAGGGAAAGTGTGTGGAATTCTCTCCTACCATAATCAACAAGTACCTTGGCAGAAATGAAGATGATCAATGTGAGCTGGAAGATACTGATAATCAGGTGTGCAAAACTATCACAGCTAATCAGGTTGATGGTTGGCCTATGAAACACAAGTTATCTGCTGGCCTGCTCAATGTTAAATATGCTATTTTGCATAGGATAGGTGCTGCTAACTGGGTCCCTACAAATCACACTTCCACTATTTCTGTTGGTTTGGGAAGGTTTATATATGCTGTTGGGACTAAGAAGAGTTTTGATTATGGTTCCTTTATATTTGATCAGACTATGAAGCAAGCTGGCACTTTTGCTATGAAGATGCCCATTGCCTTCCCTTCCCTTATCTGTGGCATTATTTTAAATCAACACCCTGGTATCCTATCTCATTCTGATGTTGTTTGCAAAAGGGGATCTGCCTTGTCCCTTCACTATAAATTGTTTAAAGGTCAACATGTCCCTGATATTGTCATGACATCTGCCTCTACTTCACCCCAGCCCATAAACATGTCTGGGGTAATTTCTGAGTTGGTAGAAGCCTGCAAGGAACTAGCTGAGGTTATTAGAGTCAGTACTGAAAGAAAACTGAAGTTTGAAAGAATGATCATGACTCTTTGAATGGCTGAAGGTGATATTGTTGAGGATGCAAATGAGAAGGAAGGTTCTGAGGAGGGTGGTTCTGGTGAGTCTGATGGCAATGCAGAGGGTGATGAAGACAATTCTGAGAGTGAGGACTCTGCTGGTTCTGGAGATGCTTGAGTGAACTGTTCATGAAGTTTTTTTGTTGTTATTTTGGTTCTTTTTCTGGATTTCTTTTGGCACCCTTGTGTGCTTGAATTCTGGTCTGGTTTTCTGGTGGCACTCTTGTGTGCATAATCTTAATTTTGAAGATGTTTGTACTGCTCTTTTGATGACAACTTCTATATGTTAATTTTAGCAATGTTTATTATGGAATTTTCTGTCTGATGTTTGTCTAATTCTGGCTAAAAAAGGGGAGAGTAGCTTAGTAGTTTTGTTATGTGTGTGCAGCTGGCTTTCTTGGTTTTCTTTGCTGGTTTTCTCTGCTCCTTGGCTTGAGGGGGAGTTTCTGGTTATCTTGGAATGTTAGATGTGTTTGTGTGTTGCTTCTGCTGTAGGAATCTCTGTTCATTGTTGGTGCTATAGTGTTTTAGCCAAAATTTTCCAAAGGGGGAGTTTTTTAGTTCTGTATTGGCAGCAATTTTGCTAAAACAAAGTGGTTCATCAAGATGTCTTACTTGATGTATTGACATGTTGTTTCTAACATTCTGCAGGTGGTGTTTCTTAGTATTGCAGGACTTTGTGCATGATGTCAAACACGATGTCCTAACATCTGTTAACAGAACATTCTTTTGAGAATGTTATAATTTATTTGCTGCGCTCTTTTTGCAATCTGTTATGCTTTTATTGCGTGCGAAAATCTTGGAGTATCTTTAAATTGAAGCAAGCAATTTCTGTGATATTTTGAAGAATAGGTTGTTGCTATTTTCGTGCAAAAAGATATGGAGAATAATTAGCTTTAATTACTATTTGATTCAAAGATCTCCTAATGCCCAAGCCCAAGAAGATTATTACTATTTAAAGATGTTCAACCCTAATTGATGTGTAGAGAGCATAAGTCATTGAAAGTTGCGTTCAAGTTTTAGGGTTTAAGCATTGTATTGTTTTTTTGAGCCATTCATTCATCGGTTAGATGCTTGAATTGGACTGATTAGTTGAGTTGTAATTTGTCCACTCTAAGCTTTTAAGTACGAGTGTTTTGTTCTTGATTGAAGCTTTTAAGCAAGATCAAACTTTGTATTTGAAGTGTGTTCTTCTCTTTAGTATTGTTCTGTAGTTATCACTGCATGTGATTGAGGGGGAGTGAGAGGTGTCTCTTGTCTAAGTATCTTAGATAGAAATCTCACAGGTAGAGATTAGGTGAGAAGATTGTAAACTGGAGTGTCTTTACTGAGAGTCTTCAAACTAATTCTATTTAGTGGATTTCCTTCCTGGCTTGGTAGCCCCCAGACGTAGGTGTGATTGCACCCAACTGGATTAACAATTGCTTGTGTCTCTTTGCATGTGTTTACTGTTTTTATATAATTCTTATATTGATCATTGTTCAGATATTAGTGTCGTGACATCTATTTCGACATCTCATATCTGATACCAGAAAGGCAAAAAGGAGGTCAAATTTTGAGTTACGGCAGCTGCCCCTATTTAATCGTCTTGAACCTGAATGTACTAATTGCACCAGCTTTTCGATGATTCGAGGTGGAAGGGGATTAAATAAAAGAGTAGCTCGAAAATTTGGCTGACGGCGACAAAAGAGGAGTTTTGAAAAAGTGAATATTTGGCTGAATATCTGCTGGGGAGATGAATCGGACAAAGGGAGTATGCTAGATGCATATGCTATATATGTACTATTCTACATGATGCTTGATATCATGTCATGCAATGACAAAGGTTAATGTACTGTATTGCAGGTAAGTGAGGATTGTAGCAAAACGAACCCGACATCCTCGGCTGTGGAGAGAACCCACAGATGATGATGACTCTGTTGGAGCAAAATCCCATAAATGCTGACGACTCCGCTAAGGAAGAAACTGAGAAATCTCAAATTTCTAGACTATCACCATCGTCTTTGCTGGGAATAAAGGAATCATGAAGATCTTCAAACCACGACTGACTCTGCCTGGGGAACAATCTTCCAACCTTGACCGATTCTACCTAGGGAAATCCTAGGTCCGAATGATCCACTCTGCTTGGGGAGAATCATGAAAACGAAACACACTACTGCCGCTGGAGAATGATGTTTCGACCTTTTGGGAATGTTGCATGACCCATGTTGGGGATAAGAGAACAACTATGTCTCAACTTGAGGACTCGTCACAGTGAAACATGCAATGCATAATGCTTTCTCCATTGGTTTAGCTTTTTATTATTCTCAATTCTTTATAGTATTACGTGATTACAAATAATCATTTATTTTGCAAACATAATATTGAAAAGAAAACAATTCAGAAATCAAATGATGAATTTTTATTGAATATGAAAAATATATGTACATAAGATGTGTACACGGATGCAAAAATCCTAGATGAGGAAATTTGCAATAAAATTAAAAAACAAATGTAAATGGAAAAGGGAAAGCATGCTTTGCATTGATTACAACATTGGCTACCATCCACCATAAGTCTAGGTTCCAACGCCTTGCGCCAGCTGATGATGATTTGACTGCTCTGTTACCGTCTGAGATCCAGCTATGATGAGGAGAGGCTCAAGTGTTCACAGTCAAATGCCTTTATCCCTAATTTTTTCCTGGACATTTCCTTTTTTTTTGTCCACCAGGATACCCATTTTTGCCTAAGTCGCCTTTTCGGGTTTTCAACTTAGCGGGCTATGATTGTTTTTGGGCATTGTCCTTAACTTTTGCATGGACATTTCCCTTTTTTTGGGGTCCATCGGGACGCCCATTTTTGCCTAGATTGTCCTTGTGGATTTCAATCTAGCGAGCTCTTTATCCATTTTATTCAGGCATAATATTTTTTGACTGCATCGGAATTCACGGGCGATGGCAACTCCTCCCTATCCATGGTGGTGAGGATCAAGGCTCCGCCTGAGAAGGCCTTCTTGACAACAAAGGGTACTTTGTAGTTGGGAGTCCACTTGCCTCGTGGATCCGAGTGAGCAAGTGAATACCTCTTGAGCACGAGTTCACCTTCTTGGAACGCTCGAGGGAGGACTTTCTTGTTAAAACCTTGCTTGAGGGGTCTCTGATACAATTGACCATGACAAATTTCAGTAAGGCGCTTCTCTTCGATGAGATTCAGCTGGTCGTATGTGGATTGGACCCATTCAGCTTCATCAAGATTTGCTTCCATGATGACTCTGAGTGAAGGGATCTCAACTTCAATGGGCAGAACAGCCTCCATACCATACACAAGTGAATACGGAGTTGCCCCAGTAGAAGTACAAACTGAATTTCTGTAGCCATGTAGTGCAAAGGGAAGCATTTCATGCCAATCCTTGCAAGTCTTTACCATTTTCTGGACAACTCTCTTGATATTTTTGTTTGCTGCTTCGACGGCACCATTCATCTTGGGCCGATATGGTGAAGAGTTGTGGTGCTCGATCTTGAATTCTTCAGACAAATCTTTCATCATATTGTTGTTTTGGTTGCTCGCATTGTCAGTGATAATGCTGAATGCCATAGCGACAAATTATCTCTTTCTTGATGAATCTAGCAACCACTTATCGTGTAACATTCGCGTAAGAAGAAGCTTCAACCCACTTGGTGAAGTAGTTGATAGCAACTAAAATGAATCGGTGACCGTTGGAAGCCTTCGGATCGATCATTCCAATCATATCGATACCCCACATAGAGAAAGGCCAAGGCGAAGTCAAAACATTCAATGGAGTTGGAGGCACATAGATCTTGTTACCATAGATTTGGCACTTGTGACATCTTTTAGCAAAGTTGTAACAATCTACCTCCATTGTTGTCCAATAATACCCAGCTCGAAGGATCTTCTTGGCCATAGCAGGACCTTTAGCATGTACACCCTCACAGCCCTCATGTACGCACCTTATGATCGTGTTTGCTTCGTCTCTATCCATGCATCTGAGCAACAAGGAATCATAATTCCTCTTGTACAGTACACCACCACTTAAGAAGAACTTGGCGCAAAGTCGTCTAAGAGCTTTCTTGTCAGTGATAGTGATACCCTCAAGATATTCCTATTTTTCCAAATATCTCTTGATGTCGTAGAACCAAGGCTTGTCATCAGACTCGTCCTCGATTGCTAAACAGTGTGCTAATTCGTTCAAATGATCAATACAGATAGAAGGAGCTTCATACTTTCACTTGACTTTGAACACGGATGCTAGGGTGGCAAGAGCATCAACTAGTTGATTTTCCTCTCTAGGGATATGATGAAAAGAGATTTCATCAAAGTAGGGAATCAACTTCGTGATGTGCTTTTGGTACGGAACCAACTTGGAATCCCGAGTTACAAAGTTCCCTCTGACTTGGCCGATAACCAAAGCAGAATCTCCAGGGACCTCAAGAATCTTATTTCTCATGTCAATTGCCGCTTCAATACCGTAGATACATGCTTCGTATTCAGCCATATTGTTGGTGCATACAAAGCATAATCTGGCAATGAAGGGAAGGTGAAAACCTGTTGGAGAGATGAGGATAGCACCAATTCCACAACCTTTAGCATTTGAGGCCCTGTCGAACACGAGCGTCCATTGCGCCCCTAGTTCGGGTCCTATATCAAGGTATGGAGTCTAATAATCTCTGATAAACAGAACATCCTCATCGGGAAAGTCAAACTTCATTTGTTGATAACCCTCCACAGGTTGATGAGCAAGGTAGTCAGACAAGACACTCCCTTTTATTGCTTTCTGGGTAACATGTTGGATATCATACTCAGTCAACAGCATCTGCCACCGAGCAATCCTTCTGGAGACAGCAGGTGATCGGAAAAATAGCAAGTGTACTATTTTTACCAATTGTAGTTAAAAGGGGTTTTATCCCCAGTATCGATATCGAGGACTGCGCTATAAATATAAGTTTAAATAGTGATCCAATTGAACAAAAAGACAATATGGGTTTTGGATTTGTTTTGGAAATTATAGTAAACAATGAGAAAATAAGCAGAATGATAAAATTGACTTTTAACAGATATAACAGAGCATGCCAGGGTAAGGTGTATGAATTGCTCTGCGATAACCTCAATCCTTATTCTAAGAAAATTTTCTTTCAACCAACTCGTACCGATTCTTAAGATTATTTTTCCCTAATTCCTTAGCAGAAAAACCTTTGAGATTCAGTCTCTACCCTAATTCCTTAGCAGTCTAGAAAGAATCACAAGCATTATATTTTATCAAGAATGTTACGGTTACTACGGGGTATCCCCATTCCTAGGCAATATCTACTGTAATATAATTATGCAAAAGCGTTAGGTTGGTTGGTCCGACCTAAACCCAAATCGTAAATCAGTTTCAATTTGTCCGATCGAAAAAGCATTAAACACACTGCATAGCAAAAGATTAAGGAAAAAGCAATATCTCATAAAACAATGAAAATCAGAGTCATTACAAATGCAATTCAGGGACACCCCCTAGCATTGGGGGGTTGACCCGCTCATAGTACTAAAAGAAATTACAAAATAAGAGATAGACATTATAAGAATAACGGATGAACTCGGTCTTCAATTGCGATGGCTCATGAAAAATCTTCCTTCCCGAAATCACTTGATATCATCCAAACTTTATCGTTAAATCTTTCGTAATATCAAAAGTCCCTTTCTCCTTCTCAGAAAGTGTCTAAAATACTCTCAGGTCTAATACATTAATGGGGAAATGCCCAAAATACCCTCATGGAACATAAAGGCCTACCAGGAACTGGCGGTAGTAAGATCGGTGGTTCTTGCAAATATTGTTTTATTTTGTCAAATGCTTCATGACAATCATTGTTCCATTCAACCGATTTATTTTTTCTTAGTAATTTGAATATGGGTTCACAGGTAGCCGTCAAGTGTGAAATGAATCTTAAAATGTAATTAAGTCTATCCAGAAAGCCACAAACTTCTTTTTCTATTTTGGGAGGTGGCATATTCTGAATTGCTCGAACCTTGTCGGGATCAACTTCAATGCCCTTCTGACTCATAATAAAGCCCAACAATTTACCAGATCAAACTCTGAAGGTACACTTCGCAGGATTCAACTGCAGTCTAAACTTCCGGAGTCTGTCAAATAGTTTCTTCAGATGGACCAAGTGATCATCTTCTGTTTTGGACTTGGCAATCATATCGTCCACGTAAACCTCAATCTCTTTATGGATCATATCGTGAAAGAGGGTTGTCATGGCACGTTGGTATGTTGCCCCTGCATTCTTTAAATCGAATGGAATGACTTTGTAGCAGTATGTACCCCATGGTGTGATGAAAGTGGTCTTCTGCATATCAGCTGGGGACATCTTGATCTGATTATATCTTGAGAAACCGTCCATGCAGGAAAAGACAGAAAACTGCATCGTATTGTTTCCAAGACATCAATGTGAGGCAAAGGGAAATCATCTTTCGGGCTTACCTTATTCAGATCTCGATAATCCACACACATTCTGACCTTACCGTCTTTCTTAGGAACTGGGACGATGTTGGCAATCCATTCAGGATATTCGGAAGTGGCTAGGAACCCAGCGTCAAGCTGCTTCTTTACCTCTTCTCTAGTTTTATGTGCCATGTCGAGTCTAGTCCTTCTGAGTTTCTGCTTGACAGAAGGACATCCAGGCTTGAGTGGCAAGTGATGTTCAACGATGTTGGTATCCAACCCAGGCATATCTTGATACGACCAAGCGAAGATATCAACATACTCTTTCAATAACTTGACCAACTCGGAGTGTATATGCTTTGCGAGGGATGCGCCAACCTTGACTTATCTTCTGACCTCATCAGTACCAAGATTGACAACTTCTCCTGGTTCTTTGTGTGGCTGAATCTCTTTCCGCTCGTGCTCAAGGAGCCTTGCTAGTTCATCCGGTAATTCGCAATCTTCCTCACCATCTTCTTCGGCTTGGTTAATTGGAATCGTAGAATTATAGTGGATGTTTGCCATGTTGTTATCAATGCATTTATTTGTTCTGCATGTTTATGAATATGTTTTGAATGAGCTATTTTGAAAAGTGAAAATAAAAGAAACTTTTGCCATTTGTTTGTGAAAAAGTAAAATAAAGAAAGAAAATAGAGCATGATTTTGAATGCAAAAAATTTTATTTATTGATCACATAATATTACAAAAGCTGGAGGCCTTTTACAAGCTATCCACTTGTCTCGGGCGAGGACTAGGAAATGAGAAAACAAAATGCATTACATGGTTGTTGGAAAAACCACAAGAATCACAGTAGATGTCCAGTTGTTGAGCTCGAAACCCGGTGGACACTTGCGTACAAAGCTTGAAATCTGGTTATTAGGACCAACATCATCAATGGCTGTCACGATGTCACCCTTTTGAAAACCCGCGCTATTGAACTTGATCAAGTTGCAGTGCTTCGGACCAAGTGAGCTAGACTGTCGACTAGGATGGTAACCTAATCCAAAACGATTATGCTTTTCAACCACATTAATCACATGCCCCCATCCAGGCAAGGTAGCTTTCTTGATGGTCTCTTTAGCACTCTTGACGGATGACAAGGCTATTTTTGGTGATCTACTTTGACTAGTTGAAGCGGAAGTGACATCTTCGAACTCAAGACACTGCAACAGCACCTCAGCTATGCCCTCATTAGTCTCGACGTATCAGAACGATGACAATTCGCTTACAATCAAATCCTCTTCACCACAGACGATGACCAGCTGATCGTCAAACATGAATTTCAACCTCTGATGTAAAGTATAAGTAACTGCCCCTGCGACATGAATCCACGGGCGACCCAATAAGCAACTATAGGCGGGATTGATATCCATCACTTGAAAAGTAATGGTGGACAAATGCAGCCAAACCTTAATGGGTAAATCCACTTCTCCAATAACTTGCCTTCGAGAACTATCAAAGGCTCTGACAACTAAGGCGCTCGGCCTCATCTCGCTCCCTTCCACCAGTAATTGACTCAATGTTCCCTTAGGAATCACATTGAGGGAAGAACCGGTGTCCAAAAGTACACGAGATAGTAAGGCGTCCATGCAGGTTACAGATATGTGCAATGCTCGGTTGTGGGCAGTTCCTTCAGGAGGTAATTCTGATTCATTAAAGCCCAAGTATCTGCTTGCGATTATGTTAGCCACTACATCATCGAACTTGACAATGGATATATCATGCATCACATGGGGAGTGTTCAAGACTTTCAACAAAGCTAATATGTGCGCGGCCGAGCTCATGAATAAAGACATGATTGAGATCCTTGAGGGAGTTTGCCCTAGCTGATCCACAATTTTAAAGTTACTTTGCTTAATCAGCTTTAGGAACTCATGATCATCGATCGTATCTTTTCTCCTTAAAGCATCCTCAGATGGAATGGCTGGCACTGGTGCAGTGGTAGATGCCCCTTGTTGAACAATAGGGGTTGTAGATGCAGGCTTCTCCTTGGGAGGAACAACAGTTGGAACTAGAACAGGATTTGTAGTGGGCTTCGGAGAGAACACACATCCACTACGAGTCATACCTCCAGTGGTTGTAACATTCGCAATCTTGGACTCAACAAACCTTATCTCTTGACCTCCAGAAACACAGTAGACCCATACCTCCAGGGTATCTCCTTAGAATTCTGGTACAGAAACAGCTTTGGCGTGCAAACAACGATAGATTGTATTTTCTTTTTAGGAGATTCAACAGGAACCTTCCTATAAATAATGGTGAATGGCTCGATAGCAGCAACTTCTTCAATAGACTTAGATCTGGCAAATTGAACTTCACCTCTGTTCATCAAAATTTGGACACAACCCTTCAGCCTTCGACACTGGTTGCAATTATCGTCACAAATTTGACACTTTCCGTGCAACCCTTTCAACAACCCGTGTTCATTCAATCTCTTGATAACCACAGTCATCGGGGTCTTTACCTCGTCAACATCCATGATCAATTCAGCCCTTGAATTATCCTCAATCATGTTCACCGCAGGTCCACCGTGATTGGGCAATGGATTGTGTTGAATGTTAGGACCTTCCTCAGCAAAAGTCAAATCTTTCGATCAATGAGCTCCTGAACCTTTGTTTTGAAAACAATACAGTCTTCCGTCGCATGTCCTATGTATTCAGAGTGATAAACACAAAACGCATTTGGATTATGCTTTGGGTTGAATGGCGGAATTGCAGGTGGAATCTCTTTAGGAACAATTGCCCCTTGATGAACCAAGTAAGGGAAGAATTCAGTGTATGGCACCGGAATTCTATCAAAATTTGGACGCTTACGATTTCCCTGATTGTTGTTGTTTTGCCGATTTTGATTCTGCTGATTTTTGTTGCTCTGTTAAGACTGTTGTTGACGTTGCGGTTGTTGCTGATTCTGAGCATTCTGAACTCGTTGTTGCGAATGATACTGGTATGGCGGTTGTTGATATTGTGCAGCAGTAATGTACGAATACGGATAGTAAGGCATGTGAACCATGGGTTCTTGATACTGAGGAGAGCCTTTAGCTATCACAGCGTTGGCTTCACCTTCCTTCTTCTTTGAGTGACTGTTCTGAGACTTTCTCTTAGCCAGCAGCTGGGAAGTAGCTCCAAAAATCTTTCCAGTCTTTAGCCCATTGTCAATCCTTTCACCAATTGTTACAATGTCAGTAAAGTTCGATGAAGAACTACCCATCATTCTCTCATAGTAGGATTCTTTCAATGTACCCATAAAGATGTCAACCAACTCGTTGTCAGAGAGAGAAGGTCGCACACGAGATGCCATCTCACGCCATCTTTGTGCATACTCTTAAATGATTCAGCTGAGCGTTGGGACTGGTTTTGCAATTGTAATCTGGTAGACGCCAAGTCAAGATTGTATTTGTATTGTTTTAAGAATGCCTTAGACAAATCTCTCCAAGTACGGATTTTGCTGCGCTCCAAGCCCATGTACCAATCCAGCGAAGCACCAGACAAACTATCTTGAAAACAATGAACTAGCAATTCATCATTATCAATATAGGATGCCATCTTCCTGCAGTACATAGTGATGTGACTACGTGGGCAACTCAAACCTTTATACTTTGGAAGCTTATGTATCTTGAATTTCTGCGGCAACACAACATTTGGAACCAAACATAAGTCCTTGGCCTCTATGCCAAAAGTAGAAAATCTTTCAATAGCTCTGATGCGGTCCTCTAACAACTTATAATCAGCATGCCTACTTTGATCAGCAGGTCTGACAAGAATTTGAGGATTTGGCAGCTGAGATACGGCCAGAGCGTGCACTTGCGGAGTGGTAAACTGAGAAGGGTATACCAATCCTTGATTAACCATCTGACCAAAATTCTGACTCATTTGAACACCAAACGGATAATTCGGTGGAGGTACCACGGCAGCTGAAGATGCCCCAGGGTAGAGCATTCCAGAATGAACATTATGAAGAGTAGTTTGAGCATCTTGGGATGAAATCGGAATATGAATAAGAGGACCCCTATACACATGCTCATCGTCATCAGGAGTTTCTATATCGGCCAACACAGGAGTCTGAAGAATCTGAAGATTCTCATGATCATCACTCACCACTGGAGGTGGAACCGGAGTAAGCATACCCTACAGATATGCAACATCATTTCCATTAGGCATGAGCACAACAAAAGGTTGATATGGTACGAAGGCACCACTAATGGCAATCTGAGGGGTGAAATTCAGAGGCATTCCCCAAGGAAAAGCAGCAGACATCTTGTTCAAACCAGATTAAGGGTTTGATGGATGAATAGCAGGCTGAATCACAAGCTTAATCGGCACTACAATAATAGCAGGAGAAGAAACAACAGTAGGAATAGCCGTAACAACGGGAGGAACAGTCACAACAGGGGTGACAACGGTTGCATCAGTGGCAGCAACATCAGCGTCCTTCTGAGCACGAAGGAACTCCATAATAACATCCTTGTTGGTTTAAAACTGATCTATCCGACCTTGAAATTGAGCCAGTGTTTCCTTATAGGTAGCGTTCTCAGCTTCGAAGTCAGCCATGATCTTGGATTTGCTTGAGCGAGTGAAATACCAAAGTCGAGTCTTCCTCTTGCTACAAGGCGGAGACGGACAAGGTAAGCAATGGATTTCTGAATGAAGGGACGTGCATATGTATGCATGAATGTATGCAATGCATGCAAAAATAAAGTTTTAAATTCTAGGTATTCAAAAGCTTATATTTGTTAACAATAATCATAAAGCATACAAGTAAAGGTGCAAAGATAAAGCTGACAAGAAACTTCCTTCATTCAACAAAGGGAAAAAGTACAAGTCAAGTACAAATCAAATATCTGCCTTTTGGGCTACAACAAGATCAGCCTGGATCCTATCAAAAACCACCCTACAAATAGACAAGAAGTGAAAAACACCCAGGGAGTCTTGTGCGGCAACACATCAGCATACGCATCTCTCAACAACCCAGGTAAGTCCTCAAGCGCGTGCTTAGAAAATCTGGCTAGATGGTCGTGTCTCTTACTCCAATACTTTGCATCCTTCATGAGGTTGTGGAGAAAAGAATGGTCAGGTCCCTGAAGCATATCCTGAAGAAAGGCCTCTTTATGATCAGAGAGAACTTGCAAATGACGACTCTGATGCTCCCAATGAGTACTCTCCATGTTGAGCTGACTAATCTGCTCTCAGCTCTGATGTACTTGATCTTGCAGCTTCTGGATTTCAATGAAGGCTTTGTAAAGCTTAGCTTGACACTGAGAAAATTCCTTTGCCATCTGATTAGCATAGTCTTGTTCACTTTGCAGCTTTGTCTTGTACTTTGACAACTTCCCTCAAAGTTCTTCAAGTTGCTTCTTGTAGCTCAACTCATCCTTGTAGGCTTGATACTGAGTGTCCACAAGTTGTCTCTTCTTTGAAGTAAGTTCATCATAGATACACTTCAAAGCATCACCCATTTTCCTTCGTTTATTCTATTCAACCTCCACCTCTTTGAGCATACGCTCACACTTTTGATGGAGCTCAATCTGTAGGCTTTCCTTCTCGGATGTGACTCTTTTAAGGTTGAGATAAAGATCAGCATTCTCCTTCTTCAATATCTCAACAGTCCACTTGAGTTGGCTGACTTCAGATGGAGGAACAATGGCAAGTTCAGGAAGCTTGGCATTCATGGAAGGTTCGGGGGAAAATGGCAAAAAGATCTCTTTGACTCGCTCTTTGACCCAAAGTGTGTAAGCTTCATTGACTATGCAATTCTTCTTACCCACATCGGCTCTTCCTTCAAGGTGAATTTGAGTCCAAGCGACACTAAACATCTTCAGTAATCTCATGTCATCAACCCCTTCATGAAAGATGAACTCTTCCACTACCTCGAGATCTGGCTTGGTAACCATAGGATATCCCAACTGTCGGAAGGCAAGTCTCAGATTGTAGTTAATTCCGCCCATTGTTCCCAAGAGAGGACATTGGAGAATTTACCACAATGGTGAATAATCTTAGTATCGTTGAAAACTCAAAAATGCCGAGAGATGTCATCAGCAGTAAGAGACATGATTCGTTGAGACCACTTGAGATTACCCTTATTCTCAACGAATGGACCCTTTTGTGGAAGGTGAGACGTGAACCATCGGTACAACATAGGAGTACAACAGACAATGGTTCCCTTCTTTTTTTCATTCCTTGAATGAATAGAATGGTAGGTATAAGTAAGGAGCATGGGAACAGGGTTCTTGGACAAGAAGATACTGATGGAAGCCTGATCTACAAAATCCTCCATGTTCGGAAACAAGACAATCCCATATATCAGCAAAGCAAGAACGGCGTTGAAAGCCTTCCAATTTCTATCTGCAGCAAAGGAAGTGGCCTTGTCAACCAGAAACTTTGAAGCAAACCCTCGAATACCATTCCCTTTAGTCTTGAGATTAGCTTCCACATCCTTTTTACTAATGCAAAGAGCATCAGCAATAAGGGGAAACTTCGGACAACCGCTAGTGTAGACAAAAGGAACCTGCTTCCTAATCTCGACCGCCAAGATATGAGAGTATTCCTCAAGTGTAGGTGCTAACTGATAATCCTAAAACGTGAAGCACCTAAGTGGCGGGTCATAGAATTGAACCAGTGTATGAATTGCAGTGATGTTGACTTCAGTGTTAAGGATGGACAATAGATTACCAAAACTATCTTTGAAAACCCCTCTGTTATTTTCAACCACACGGGATACCAAGCCTCTCAGAGTCTTTAGCTTAGGCTCCACAAACTTGTAGCTAAAGATACCTCGACAACTAGTACTCGTCTCTATGATAATGTCAACAAAGAATAAGCCTTAGAATAACCTGTAAATGCACATGCAAAAATTAATTTACATGATGAAATGATATGCAACACAAGAACAAGAAGCCAGCACTGTCTGAACAATCAAATCTGAACAATCTGGATATCTGCATATATAATTTTGTGTCGGTGCAAAATAATCTGATGTGTGTGAGAGAACAAAGGTATGAAAAGGCTTGTTTTCCTGCAAAACTCATATCCCACTCACAGGTGTGATCTAAACACAACAAGGTGGTCCCTAGAAAGGTCGCCCAAACCATAGGACTCAGAATTAAAACCCCCCGCCATAGCGAATTCTCGCATGACGGAAGTATTCTCAAGCGAAACACAATCTGGGATGTGGCACTCGTGATAACCCAACGCGCAAAATGCTGGCCTCACGACTATCCACGTTCTAGACTATGTGAATGCTCAAGCCCGGTGTTAGGAATTTTCTCTCCAATAATATCTACCCATCCCAACAAAAGCAGAAAATATAGCAGATATCCTGAATATACAGCATATGAATATTTAAAGCAGTAAAGAAATGCAGTAAATAAACATAAAGCAAGTAAAGCAAAAATAAAGCGAGTAAAGTGCAAAAGATAAACACCCAAACAAGCAAGAAAGCAAACAAAACTAGGCGAGACCCCAACTTGCAAGAGCAAGGACTCCCCAGCAGAGTTGCCAGCTGACGCTAGCGGGATTATACCTGAGTGAATCACACACTCAAAGATACAACAGAGTCACCACCGAACTTTATTTAGTCCCAAAAGACAGGGAAAATATCTCTAAAGGGGGAAGAGAAATGGGTAAGGGGGTCGGTTATGCGAAAGAAAGGTACAAGCACCTTACGCATCCGTCGTACTGTAGCGTGCGATTTTTGTCAGTGACGCGACCACCTTATCGCACAGAATGGTTTCCTCCTCGTTGAGGAGGAGTGGGATGCTACTTTCTAATTTCTTATTTATCCTGTGAAGCTGGAAGGGAAAGGGAAGCTATCTAAAACTAACCTTGCACGCGATTGTTTAATTGAACAAACGCTAAGAGAGATTCGGGGAGTTCGGGGTCTGGTTATACAATGGGGAGTTGTCAATTACCCATCCTATATGTGGTTATCCACAGGTTGTTAGCATTAGGTTACACTTTGTACTTGATGGTGTTTATCTGGGAATGGGTTGGGAAAAGTTTGAGATAGAGAGTGGGTTTTTGATGATTTTGGGCTTGCCGATGTTTTTGGTAAGGTACTGGACCTAAGGTTTTTGTTTGGTATGAAGGTACTGGACCTAGAGTTTTTGTATGGTATGCTCACTAAGATTTCGCAATCTTATGCCTACGTATTCCCGTTTAAAGAAATAGGGAAATAAGAGCAATCGTAGTTCCTCCTATTCTATGGGAGGAAAAAGATGTTTTGGTGTCTTGTTCAAAGCCCAAGATTGAAGCTAAAAGTTATTTGTGTCTTGTTCAAAGCCCAAGATTAAAGCTAAAGGTTTGACTTTAGAGAGAATTTATTATCTCTAAAGGGAGACATCTCGTCTGTTTATCACAACTGTTGGGTGACTGTTTATAAAGGAGGATTACTTTAACTGGGATATGTGAATCCAGCAATGCCATAATTTCCTTTATGAGGGATTTTTCCTGAAGGAGAAAAGTTTAACTCAGTGTTGAGCAATGCCATTTTTCCTTAGGAATCTTTCACGCTAAGAGAGCGACAGTGGCGTGGATGTAAACAATCCAGAGGCTTGCCGCTTACAGCAATTAGATGAAAGAGGAAGTTTTCCAGGATAAGAGATGGACGACGGCTTGGATATTTGAATCGACAAGTGTGCCACTTACATCAATTATCTGGGATTAGGGTTTGTTTTGATTTATCTATTTTGATGTGTGATAAATAGAAAAATGTCTTCCTACAGAGAGATTTTGATTCCCTCTGAGGGGATGTTGATTTTTGTGTGCCTTGATCAAAGCCCAAGGTTGAAGCTAGGAGGTTGATTGACTCCACTGGGGAAGTCCTTATACAAAGCCTAAGAGGAGGCTAGAAAAGACTGACTCAACAAGAGAGTGTTTATATATGTCTTGTACAAAGCCCAAGATTGAGGCTAAAAGAGACTGACTATTTTGGGGATATCATTATATAAAGCCTAAGAGGAGGCTAAAAGTTTGACTTTTCCGGGGAAATATTTTGTCTGTCTTGTACAAAGCCCAAGATTGAGGCTAAAAGAGATTTTGACTCTTCTGGGGAGGGTTTGTATGTGTCTTGTACAAAGCCCAAGATTGAGGCTGAAAAGAAGACTGGCTTGGTGGGAAAGAAATCTTTATCTGTCTTGTACAAAGCCCAAGATTGAGGCTGAAATGAGACTGACTCAGCTGAGGATATTTTAGGTGTCTTATACAAATCCCAAGATTGAGGCTGAAATGAGTTTGACTCTACTGGAGAGTGTTATCTGTCTTGTACAAAGCCCAAGATTGAGGCTGAAAAGAGGATCGACTCTACTTAGGGAAATTTATATGGTGTCTTGTACAAAGCACAAGATTGAGGCTGACCAAGCTGGAGAAATCACTATACATAGCCTAAGAGGAGGCTAACTTCTATTAGGGGAAATCCTTATACCAAGCCTAAGAGGAGGCTGAAAAAGATCGACTCAACAAGAGAGTGTTTTTATCTGTCTTGTACAAAGCCCAAGATTGAGGCTAAAAGGATTGACTCAACAAGAGAGTATTGAAGGGGGATTGACTCAACAAGAGAGTCAGAAAGGTGATTGACTCAACAAGAGAGTCTGAAAAGGTTAGCTCAGTTGGGGAAAATCTTTGTACAAAGCCCAAGAGGAGGCTATCTTTGCTGGGGAAGAACAAAGAAAGACATCTTTATACAAAGCCTAAGAGGAGGCTGACTTCTGCTGAGGATTATGGAGATCCAGAGGCAGGTCCAAATGGCGAATCAACTTTTGCTGAAGGTTTACAGAAGAGTTGAGGTATCAGAGGCCTTGAGGTTCTGATTTGGGATAGTGTTATACTGATAGTAAGCTGACCCTGGCTGGGGAATCTTAGGAGAAAGATTGGGTTTTAGAACCCATGGGTTTTAACTCTACTGGAGATTGGTTAAATGACCAGGGTTTTTTCTGTATTCGTAGGGAACTTGAGAATGTCTTTGAAATCAAAGAGGAGATTAGATTGTCCAAGTCTACTGGTATGGAAGAGTTTATCTTTGTATAACGCCCAAGAGGAGGCTGACTCTTTTAAGGGATGAGTAGCAACCCTAAAATTGGTCTGAGATTTTGACTCTTTTAGAAAGACAGTTCTAGCAAAGGATGACTAAGTTCTGTCTTATACCTTTAAGAGGTCTTCAGGGTCCTTGTACTAAGCCCAAGAGAAGGCATGAGAACTACTAAGAAGCCAGAGGGTCCTTGTACAAAGCCCAAGAGGAGGCGGGGATGCTTTTAGGAAGCCTGTGGGTCCAAACTTAAGAAGAGTTCAAGAAAAGTTTCACCGAGAATAATCTTTTCTTTAGTGAACAGTTCTAGGGTTTGAAGAAATTCAAGAGAAGTTTCACCGAGAATTAATCCTCTCTGGGGAAATGAATTTCTTTGACAATTTCTAATAGTGACAGTCTGAGAAAAGTTTCACCTGGAATAATGCCTTTCTCTTTGTTCCATATTGTTCAATCCTAAGAGAAGGCAAGACTGTATCTGGAAATCCTATGGGGATCTAGTTTTGACTGTATTAAAGAGTGACCGATTGGATTTACCTAGTTCTAGACCTAGTTGTCGGGGAAAACTCTAAGCAGATATACTAGTATATATACATTTGATATATGACAAGTATTTAAAAGGATATGAAAGAAGGACTTACAGGTGAGCAAGCTTCCAGCAATACAGTTATATATATGAAAGCATGTAAAGAAAGCTGATAAAATCTTACAGGTGAGCAAGCTTCCATAGTAACAGCTGTATGGTTAGTTGTTCAAGAAATTAAAGAAAGTTTTGATAACAACTATTAGCTTTAACCTAAATCAAAGGGGAAGTTGTTTTGAAAAGATTGTTGGGGCTTATACTCAAGGAGAGGCCCAGAGGAAAAACAGTAATCGTACCGTTGTTCTGTAAACTGTATTGGGGCTTATACAATGACTGAGACCCAAAGAGGTTTTCTGTACAAAGGGATGGGTCTTACAACTCAAGGAGAGGCCAAAAGTTTATTTTATATACAAGTGATGGGGCTTACAACTCAAGGAGAGGCCCAAAGGTTTTTTTGTTTAAAAAGGCGACGACCGCGCCGAGATTTTAAAATCGTATCGGGACTTATACAATGACTGAGGCCCAAAAAGGTTTATGTACAAAGGGGTTTGGGTCTTACACTCCATTAGAGGCCCAAAGTGTGTTGAAAAGATTTGTGAGTGTGAAGATAATCAAAAACCCTAATTTGATTTAAAATGTATTTCAATTGAATAAAAATTCAATTAAAATGATCAAAATTATCAAACATGTGTGAAAAACAAGTTGTGATCTTGGATTAATGTTTGGAAAGTCATGTTTCATTCATGGGATAATTTAAAAATCATTTGAATTTTTGCAAAACCAAGAGAAAGAAATATTTTTAATGTTTAAAACAAATAAAATTATAATTCTTTACAAAAATACCAAATATATGAAATAAATAATATTTTTGTGAAATTTTCATGGAATAAAATATTTTAACATTTTTGGGAATTTTCAAAAAAAGAACCAATAAAAAATAATTAAAATTTAGAGAGAAATTAATTTTTTAATTAATTAACAAAAACATGAAAATTATGAAAAATAACAAAAATGAGGTAACAAAAAAGGTCTGGGTGGGGTTTGAACCCACGACCTCATACACAAACACACATGCGCGCTACCACTAGGGTGGTGATACATCCGTGTATCAAAACCACCCCATTAAATCATAAGGCATGCCTTGTTTCTATGCCTGGGCAAGGCAAGGCAAGGCAAACTTTTGTGCAATTTACGTGAAGCCTCTAAGTTTCTCATTTCTCCATGGATTGGGACAAAATTTAGATGCATCTGACCTAGAATTTCATGAGGAATCCAATGGTGCCCTTGGAATTTTCAGAAAATGTTTCCTCCTCAAAATCCAATAGTGATTTCAACATAGGCCTATTTTTGCATGTTCTATGCTATCTCATGGTACAGGCAAGAATTACATGATAAATTGGTTCAAACACAACATATACAACATGTATGAGATGTTTATGATCAATGGACATCAAAGGAATGCATAATTCAAGGAGTTCAAGTTGTCATGCACTTACCTCTTGGAGCTTTTTGTGCTATCTGCCAAGTTCCTTGTGCCAGAAGTAATTTGATGCTTTGGACACTCTCAATTGATCCCTTAGAAGCTTTTAGAATGATTAGAACCAGCTGGAATCCTCAGGAACAAGTTTTAGCTCTTTCTTGCAAAAGTGGCAAAAGTGACCAATATGGCAACTCTCTCAAATGGTGTTCCAGATGAGGGGAACCATTTGGGACAGTTTGAGGATGATATTTGAAGTGTGTTTGAGGCCTGGTTTAGTTTTGGAAGTGACTGAATCAAGACATGGCTTGAAAAATGCAAAAAAGTCCATTTTTGAGGTTTTGGAGGTTAACTTTGTGATTTTGGTGTTTCTGGTCACACGTGAGTGTTTGAACAGCTTAGATACAGTATATTAGTGGTGTTTGGATCATGAGCTGTGGTGGAATTGCTCTCTAACTCAAAAACTCAGAGATACCTTGCAAAAGAAGGCATTTTGGCCTAAAGAAAGAGATTTTGAGGAAAACAAGTGTTGTAGTGCTTTGATGTACTCAAACTGAGCACAAATGAGCTCTATTTATAGTAGAGCAAGTTTGTTCTGCAAGCAATAGTGAATGGCAGCTGCAGCAGGCCTTTGGCCAATGTTGAGCAAAAGGAATCTTAAGTCTCCTCTAGCCATTGACTTGAGGTTAGGGCACATGCCTATGGTCCTTTGATTCAGTGCTGATCCTTGACTCGTTCAGTTAGGAATGTGTCAGTACATGCCACCTTGGTGTATCCAGTAAATGCATTGCAACAAAATTGGAGTCTTGGCACCTTTTTAGCCTTTTTTGGTTTGTTATGGCTAATGTAGATTCTTGGACTTTGGAGGCTTAGGGATCAGATCATTCCCTTCTTGTTTTATCCTCAGATGTGTCCAAATTGATGACAAGGCTTGGATTTATCAGATTTGGATAAATCGAGCAAAATGTACAAATTCTGCCTTGTAAAAATCAGTTCATGATGCCATGTTCCAAGGGTTGTATCTACCTGCTCAAATGGAATTTGGAGATGATTTGGTACTTGTTGGAAAGCCCTCATGGCATACTTCAACTTTGATGTTCACCCCTAGACCTGGTTTAACTTGGATCAAGGTGAAAAATGCTTGGATGTTCACCCCTAGACCTGGTTTAACTTGGATCTGGTACTTGCTTGGATCTCAAGTTATGATCCTTGGAAGTTGGTACCAAAATCACTTTTATTCCATAACTTAGAAAAATTTTGGTTTCTCAAGGTTGCCCCTTTTGCAAGAAACCTCACTTTTCTTGATTTTTCTTGATGAATGATGATTAATATCACACATTAACATTACTTTTGACTTAGGGGAACCATATTTGTGAAAAAATCCAAAAAGTCAAACTTTATTTTGTGCACAGTTGACTTTTTATCGGATGAAATCCAAATTGTGCGATCCTTTGTGAAATCAAGTCCTTGACCTAATTCAAACCTAATGGATAGACACCATAGGTGATATAGGGTGTATTGAATCATGTCCCAAGGTTTGGGAGCATGTCTTGGTCAAAAGTCAAAGGTAAAATTGACTTTTCCCTTCAAAACCCTAATTGTGGTCCAGATGAAATTGAAACTGGTGAACCAAGTTTCTTGGGTCAATCCATTGTTGCAAATGGATCATTGTAGTGTATTTGAAGTCCTCAAATCATGTCTTGAGGTCTTGGCTCATGCTTTGCCTCAAAAGTCAACTTAGAGGTGAATTAGGTCAAGAAACCCTAATTCCTGATTTTTGGTAAATGCATCCCCTGAGGTTAAATTGACTTGATGATTGGGTCCATGAGGTCCCTTAGAGTATCTTGGGTTATGTTTTGAATCATTGGCTCATGCTCAGAGTAAAAATTCCATCTGGAGGCCTCAGTCGACCAAAACCCTAATTTGGTGACACTGGCGATCTTGAGGCTTAATCCACTTGGAATGTTACAACCTTGTTCTTGATTCTTGATGTGGGAGTCCTCTTGATCATTTATAGGTGTTTGAGATGTTAGACAAGTTGAAGCTCATGTCATTTCTTGATTGATCCTTTGCCTAAGTACTCTGAGAGGGCTCAAAACCCTAATTCTTGATTTTAGTGGATGCTCAACCATCTTTGAGGAGATTGATGAGGCATGATGGCACATCCATATTGTGGCAATGATTTGCAAAATGATGGGAAATCTTGGTGGTCAAAATTTGGGGTATGACACATACTTGACGGTAACCATTTCACTTGCTTCTAGGCATGGATGGGTTATCTATCTAAAGGCTTCTAGCTAAAAGAAGGAGGAGAGAGAGGAGGAAAAGAAAGAGAAAGAAAGAGATAAAGTGCTTGTAGAGGATTTGGGCCCTCGTGCCTACGTACCCTCATAGTGCAATGAGGAAATCAGAGTGCCGTAGTTCATGGAACCAGGGAAAAGAGAAGAAGGACGAAAGAAGGTGGAAGTGTGCTCGCCAAGATCATCGCAATCTTGTGTCTACGTATCTTACATTCGAATGAATGAAGAATCAGAGCGTCCGTAGTTCGTGGAACCAAGTTGGAAAAGGAAAAAGAAAGTGGTGTCGAAACCAAGAGCAAAAGAAGTAGAGAAAGATCCGCTGGGGATGCAAAAGAATTGGTGTCAAAACCAAGAAAGACGTGCAAAGGAACAGTAGTAATTGTGCTACGGATAAAGTGCAAGAATGGTGTAGAAACCAAGAAGATAAAGGAGCAAGAGAATAAAAGGAGACTCCACTGAGGAGTAAGAGAATAAAGCGACAGTGCAGGGGATCAGAGGGTTAGCGACCCTACTGGGGACCAAACAAAAGGGATGGTCTTTAAGCCAAAAGAAAAAGGATTCGGTATATTAACTGACTGACAGTGGTTAACTGAAGAAAAAGAGATTAAAACTCTGTGGGGAAAAGGATTTGGTGTCAACAGGCAGGCTGTGATGAACCAAAAGGGGAGAGTACTGAACCAAGAGAAGGTGTTTGACTCTAAAGGTATTTCGGTATATTAACTGATAAACAGTGGTTAACCGAGGAAAGAAAAGGGTGCAACCGTGAGAGGAGAAAGGTTTTAACAGATATACCATGATCAACCAAAAGAACGGGCGTAAAACCAAGCAAAGGTTGTGACCCAAAGGATGGGTGTGGAACCAAGCAAAGGTTGTGACCCACTGGGGATGTTGGTACTGACTGAATAAACAGTACTTGACCAACGAAGAAGGGTATTTGAAGCAAGAAGAGGTTGCTAACCGCTGGGAACTCGGTGTGAACAGA
Source organism: Lathyrus tuberosus (assembly GCA_022829125.1). Taxonomy (NCBI): domain Eukaryota; kingdom Viridiplantae; phylum Streptophyta; class Magnoliopsida; order Fabales; family Fabaceae; genus Lathyrus; species Lathyrus tuberosus. The sequence continues at coordinate 923,091 of JALAZF010000484.1, forward strand.
AAGATTGTGATTAACCAAAAAGAAATGAGTTATTAACCAAGAGAAGGTGATTAACTCAAGACGAGCTCAGTATGTTAATAGATAGACTGTGGTTAACTGAGAAAAAGTGTGATTAACCAAGAGAAACTCAGTATGTTAACAGATAGACTGTGGTTAATTGAGAAAAAGTGCAAATTGGTGTTTTAACTGACAGGCAGTGGTTAACCAATCAAAGGGAGAAGAACCAAGAGAAGGTTGCAAACTCCGCTAGGGTTTCGGTGTTTAACAGGAAGACTCTGTTTACCTAAAGAAAAAGGTTTGCGACTGTAGGGGAAAAGGAGAATTGGTTTTAACTGTTTGACTGTGATTAACCAAAAGAACAAGTGATCACTATAACACCCCACTTTCCCATTTTTCAAATTATAAAAATATTACGAAAATAATCAAAGTTACAATAAAAAAGTAGGATGTCATATCATTTATACCAACGACTAAACTTCTTTTATTAATTATAAAAATATAGTTTTTACAGCGGAATCATACTTCAATTCAAACTATGGCACTAAGGTCTTCATTACAATATTCTCCAACTAATTAGTGGTCTCATAAAAGGTTATTAAATAAGATACGTAACGAAATACAATGGTGTAAAACATAACAAATCCCCAATATCCCGTGTTACGTATCAGAGCGAGTCCTAAGACTCGATCAAGCAACACTCACTCTATGCACACTCTGGTACCTGGATTATCTGTACTTCCAAAGGAGCACAGACACAACAAACAACAAAAGGAGTGAGAACTACATTCAATATTTAACGGCGTATAATACACGTTAAGAGTAGTAATCAAACATAATCAACACATCATCACGACACATCTGTCATTTCCAAATTATGATTCAACAAACATATAATAATGCAATGTGACTCAACAACTGACACAATGCATGTGGTACCAAACACCATGGTTCATTCAATCGAACCCGATAAATCACATACACCTCTACTTGGCAATGATTTATCTCACCTACGAATCATATACACTCCTCCTGAGCAATGATTCCTATTCACCAAATACACCATGAAATGCATGACAATAATATGCATACAACACATGTACGTTGACATGCATACACCAACACGATCCTCCTGATCACACGTGAGTCTCATACTCACCGTAACACACAAAGGTATTACTACACCTGCAAAGAAATACGAAGAAAAGTTTATGCAAGGACACATGTATAGTACTAACATACATGCACACGATCCTCCTGATGACACGTGAGCGACATCCTCACCATAATTCTCACAAGAATTACCAGTGTTGTCTCAAGTAGACCACCTCACACAAAATCATTTCAGCACGCCTCACAGGGCATTAGCTCATCGATTAACTAGTTACTAATTAATTCCCAAAAAATCCCTTAATTAATCATTTTCATTACCAATTCTACGTTAAGTCATTGCTGGCATCTATACCAACCTCTCAAACCAAGAAATGGAGAAGAACGAGTTGGAAATCACAAAACAGAAGAAATTAGCAGAAAACCCATGACAGAGCACTGTGACGGTCGCCACAACCTCTCTTACGGTCGCCACAGCCTCTCTTACGGTCGTCACACCTAGAACATTCGAACCTCTGTTGTCTTACGTTTACACTCCTTATCAATCCTAAAATCATTCTACATTGATTTTAAGGTCTATAATTTCACATTACATTCTAGTCTGTTCTTACTACCCAATTAAATATTCCTAAATCTAAATTTGTAGCCTTCCGCTTGCACCCAAAACCAATCGGTACACCAATGTTCATATAAACACAACAACAATAGTATTTTCCACAAGTTCATGACAGAACACAACAATTCCACTCAAATTCATCACAATACATTCATACAAGAACAAATTTACACAAACAACAAACATGTATACAAATTCCTATGAGGGAAAGGACCCCTCACTACCCTCTCATGATATTACCACCCATTAAGAAATAGATTCTCCCCCCTTACCTCGAAATTGTTCAGAAAATCCTACGAATCTTGATTCTCCAAATTTCCCTAGCAGCCGTTTTCTCTCTTGTTCTTGATCTCCCCTAGCTTGCTCTTACGTGAAAAAAATTCTATTTTTCCTAATCCTTCACTCATTCCACATTAAGGACTCACTCTTCCTTATTTTTCTCACTTAACTCCTTGTTTTCCTCCCACTAACAATATTATTAATAAATTCTTATTTTTACTTAATAATAATATTAATAATAATAATAATAATAATTCTTCCACCCAATATTTATTTAAATTAATATTCTCCTAATATTATAATTAAATATATATTAACTAACATAATCTAATTAATTTTGCTCACCACACCACCAATCTCTACACTTTTGGTCACACACCCCTACTATCTTAAAGTCTCACTCTTAAGGCTACTATCCCTTACCACTGGTACATAAATTACCATGAATACACACCAAAACACACAATCAATTACATTAATTCACAGTCATTTCACAAATAATAATCAAAATAAAAGCGGGGCGTTACAACTCTCCTCCACTTAGAATATTTTCGTCCTCGAAAATTTACCTGCTACTAACTACCCCGGATACGCTCTCGCATCCAAATAGCCACTCCCATGCCATGAAAGGCAACACCACGAATAACATAAAACAACAAAATACCTTATCAACGTCAACAACCACAACAAGATGCAATGCTCCCGCAATGCACTCGATGATCAACTCAAGACACAAAGAATAACCAAGTTACGACACACAAGTTCATTCTAGAAATGAAACACAACACGATCGTTACCATCATCATAGGTAACACTCCCCTAATTCGCCATCATAAGAATTAACTACTCGCACTTGAACCATCACCATAGGTAACGAGGCAACCACAAAGATAAGAACACAAAAGCCCATAGCACAACATCAACGTAACCAAACTATCAACATCGCTGTTACCTGCGAATGAATAAACTGCGCTACACCACGCTTCCGCTGCGCACTCTGAGTACTCGCAACTATCAAATCTACCAAGTTCACATCAAACTTCGGACCATCAAAGCAGACATAAGAATATACTTTCGACTTAACTCATCGGAAATTTCGACCAAACAGGTATTCTACACTCTTGTGATTACTAAACGCTTCGAACCCAGATCCATACAAATAATACCTCTGAATATTCAACACAATTACAACCGCAGCCAATTCCAAATCTTGAATAGAATAAATACTTTCATGAATCCCCAATTATCGTAAAATATAAGCTACAATTTTACCATCTTGTATTAACACGATGTCCAAACTCATCATAAACACCTACCAATGCCATAACAGCAACAATACAGCATTCCAACAGCATAAGCTACATGTGTCTAATTAAACTCAATAAGATAAATCATCTCTTTCACTCCCAGACTGCGCTAGGCAGGATCTGTGAATTCTGCAGGAAAACCCTGCGAAAGACACATGTCCTGCTGCGACTTAACACTTTCCAAACAGTTCTTTAACACCAATTAACCACAGATTTTTTCATCCATACTCCACACCCAACCTATGCACATTAACCAAATCAGTCCAACAAACCAATTCATCAATTCCTACTCATACTAACACAACCAAGTAAACTCATCTTTACTAACCAAAAATCACACTTTGATAACTTAACATATAACTTCACTTCTTTCAATACTTGTAACTCAATTCTCAAATACTATACGCGTTCTTCTTCTGATTTTATAACAGATCAGAACATCCACAACGAACACCAGTTCTAACTTATCCAAACAAATATGGAAGATACAATTCATACTCCCTATATACACTTTAAGGTATACTAGCCACTACTATTCTCTATCCGGCATCCTTGGTCAAATCATGGTCTTACATTTCCATTTACTTCCTCCTTGGATCCTCCCTACAATGCTTCAAGTCTCATGTCAATCGGATCCTCGATTCATCACAAATCAAAACTCAAGTTATCCATAACACAACTGTGAGTTTCCATACCACTCGCCGATCAACTCGCAACCTCATGCTATCATCCTCGAGTCCGCCTTATATTCCTATATAAGAATTTGCATTGATTAATCAAAACAATCCTTAAGCACTTGGCTCAACTCCGAACAATTCACTGTACATACAATCTCAGTTGGTAAGACACGTCTATTCCATCCAACATGATTCCGTCTACTATCAACAAGAGATTAAGGGTGATCAGTTCCTCAATTTGTCAATAGACAGCCGTCAACCATAACGGTGGCATAAATCGTCATTACCCAACTACAATAGCATCTTTTACCTTGCGCTCAAAGTTACCTAAGCATACTGCTCCACTATCTCTCTAAGGCTTACAACCATTTTCTTAATTTCCTGTTTTTCAACCTCGTCAATGATACAAAAACGCCTAAACTCCAGTACATATTCTCCTATACACACTTGTAGCACAACATAATTATTAAATATCCTCCCAACACCGGAATTGCTACTACATCAAGTATAATCCAAATCGGTTTACTCCAATTGAAACCTTTATTCAAGTTAAGAACTTTAACAACACTAACCAATCCTTCGTCTTTCCTTTAATCTCAGAACCTCTATAATCCATATAGTTTCACACTTGGGCCTCATTCAAATCACAATCTCGACAGTACCATCTCACCATCTGGTTGGTGGTAGAAACTCTCCAAAAATTCCCCCAACACATGTCGACACCATATCATCAATAACACACAATCCGCCTTACTATCTAACTTTCCTTAAAGACATCTATATTCTAATAATCCTCCACTGCCATACGCTGCACCTCTATGTGCTCCTCCGATACCCTTACCTCCTTCCTATTTCCAAACATTTTACACTTGATCTTATCTTACTCGTCTCTATCAAGAATCGTTCAACTTCATAAACACTTATCTCCTTCAATACAGACCTCCCAAACACAAAATTATATTCCAAAATGAAGGGAATTTCATGTAGATTTCAGAACTTCAAGAATCACCTAAATCCGAGTTACGAGTAAAAAGTTATTTCCCTTGCAATGGAGGCTGATCCAGAAATCTCGTATACATACTTCCCCCAAAATCAGCATCAGACCCAAATATTCAAACGCGTTTCTCTCTCTTCAAAAACATGCCGAAGACAAAATTTATATGCAAACTGTATGGAATTTCGTAAGCTTTCCAGAAAATCCAGATTCACTTCCATCGGAGTTACGAGTGAAAAGTTATACCCCTTTTTCTGAAGGTTATTCCATAATTGCGAAAATGAAAATTAAAATTGGTGAACATGAGTTCTACCTCTCTCTCTCTTGCTTCTGAGATCCTTCAACTACCCTTGCTTTTCACCCAACTCTGAAAATCGTCCGACTTCAATCCAATTATACTCAAGACATACTAGTCTACCAGTTGATCCATCAAATTATCAATTTCTTTGGAGTGGATCCTTATTCTCAATCATCTCTTTAATCCGCCATCAGTAGTCTATGCACCTCTCAAATAACCGTTATCACATACATGCACTCATATAAGCTTCATTCTCTAAGAGTTATTTTACTTGATTATCAGATAAAAACACTATTTCTCATCTGTCTCCAAACTTAAATTTACACTCCAGAGGCAAATTGCAATTATCCTCAAGAGACACCAAGAATTATACATCACTGGCATATCATTATTCGTCACATTGTCCTCTATTCTCCGAGAAGTAAACATCAATCATATCGGCTCGTTCTCCCTCAAGGCATCTCAAACTTGACCGATAAGAATCATGAGTCCATACTCTCGTCAGTTCGCAACACAGTTCCAACAACATTTGCACTCTTGCAATCAATATCACCTTGATCCAACTTCACATACCATTAACATTTTCGGGAAGTAAGCTTCTCCCCCACTTATTTCAAACCAACTCCTGGAGACAAACAGTTAGAAAACTAATAAGCAAGTACCGACAGTGTTTCACACACATGCCGCACACTAAGGAATAAACAACATTAGACAACTTGGCCGGACGGACCGACCTGCTCTGATACCAATTATAACACCCCACTTTCCCATTTTTCAAATTATAAAAATATTACGAAAATAATCAGAGTTACAATCAAAAAGTAGGATGTCACATCATTTAAGCCAACGACTAAACTTCTTTTATTAATTATAAAAATATAGTTTTTACTGCGGAATCATACTTCAATTCAAACTATGGCACTAAGGCCTTCCTTACAATATTCTCCAACTAACTAGTGGTCTCATAAAAGGTTATTAGATAAGATACGTAACGAAATACAATGGTGTAAAACATAACAAATCCCCAATATCCCGTGTTACGTATCAGAGCGACTCCTAAGACCCGATCAAGCAACACTCACCCTATGCACACTCAAGTACCTGGATTATCTGTACTTCCAAAGAAGCACATACACAACAAACAACAAAAGGGGTGAGAACTACATTCAATAATTAACGGCGTATAATACATGTTAAGAGTAGTAATCAAACATAATCAACACATCATCACGACACATCTGTCATTTCCAAATTATGATTCAACAAACATATAATAATGCAATGTGACTCAACAACTGACACAATGCATGTGGTACCAAACACCATGGTTCATTCAATCGAACCCGATAAATCACATACACCTCTACTTGGCAATGATTTATCTCACCTACGAATCACATACACTCCTCCTGAGCAATGATTCTTATTCACCAAATACACCATGAAATGCATGACAATAATATGCATACAAGACATGTACGTTGACATGCATACACCAACACGATCCTTCTGATCACATGTGAGTCTCATACTCACCGTAACACACAAAGGTATCACTACACCTTCGAAGAAATATGAAGAAAAGTTTATGCAAGGACACATGTATAGTAATAACATACATGCACACAATCCTCCTGATCACACGTGAGCGACATCCTCATCGTAATTCTCACAAGAATTACCAGTGTTGTCTCAAGCAGCCCACCTCACACAAAATCATTTCAGCATGCCTCACAGGGCATTAGCTCATCGATTAACTAGTTACTAATTAATTCCCAAAAAAATCCCTTAATTAATTATTTTCATTACCAATTCTACGTTAAGTCATTGCTGGCATCTATACCAACCTCTCAAACCAAGAAATGGAGAAGAACGAGTTGGAAATCACAAAACAGAAGAAATTAGCATAAAACCCATGACAGAGCACTCTTACGGTCGCCACAGCCTCTCTTACGGTCGCCACAGCCTCCCTGACGGTCGTCACACCTGGATCATTCGAACCTCTGTTGTCTTACGTTTACACTCCTTATCAGTCCTAAAATCGTTCTACATTGATTTTAAGGTCTATAATTTCACATTACATTCTAGTCTGTTCTTACTACCCAATTAAATATTCCTAAATCTAAATTTGTAGCCTTCCGTTTGCACCCAAAACCAATCGGTACACCAATGCTCATATAAACACAACAACAACAGTATTTTCCACAAGTTCATGACAGAACACAACAATTCCACTCAAATTCATCACAATACATTCATACAAGAACAAATCTACACAAACAACAAACATGTATACAAATTCCTATGAGGGTAAGGACCCCTCACTACCCTCTCATGATATTACCACCCATTAAGAAATAGATTCTCCCCCCTTACCTCGAAATTGTTCAGAAAATCCTATGAATCTTGATTCTCCAAATTTCCCTAGCAGCCGTTTTCTCTCTTGTTCTGGATCTCCCCTAGCTTGCCCTTACGTGAAAAAAAATTTGTTTTTCCTAATCCTTCACTCATTCCAGATTAAGGACTCACTCTTCCTTATTTTTCTCACTTAACTCCTTGTTTTCCTCCCACTAACAATATTATTAATAAATTCTTATTTTTACTTAATAATAATATTATTAATAATAATAATGATAATTCTTCCACCCAATATTTATTTAAATTAATATTCTCCTAATATTATAATTAAATATATATTGACTAACATAATCTAATTAATTTTGCTCACCACACCACCAATCTCTACACTTTTGGTCACACACCCCTACTATCTTAAAGTCTCACTCTTAAGGCTACTATCCCTTACCACGGGTACTTAAATTACCATGAATACACACCAAAACACATAATCAATTACATCAATTCACAGTCATTTCACAAATAATAATCAAAATAAAAGCGGGACGTTACAATCACAACTCTGATGGGGAATCAATGAACAACTGTTAATTAGAAGAAAAATGTGTTGAACCGAAAGGAGGTTGTTAACCCAAAGTGCCAAGGATCGTTAACCAAGAATGTGGTGATTGATCAAAAGAGATTTTGAAAGGGGAAAAAGTGATCAAGGATCGACTCGACTGAGGATTTGAAATACACTACAGTCTGGAGATAGAGATGATTATTTCAGGCACAGAGTCTTTCGTCCCCTACCCAAAAATAATCAAGATGAGTGTAGGAATTCTCCACTCTCATCCCTTCTCTAGCACCAAAGTATAGTGCGGAAATTGAAATAGACAACGTATCAGCGCCAAGTTGTACAGTGCTCCAGTGTGTCGTACGAACCTCCGACTCGACAGGGGAAAAAGAGAATAAAGCTCTAAAGAGACCTAGAGAGGGAAGCAAAGGGGATATAAACTAATTGAAACATGGTTTTGATTAATCGATCAAAGGGAATTGATGTGCTAACAATTTTCCAAAAGGATGAAAAATCGTTAAAGCAAAAGTGTGGATTATTGATTATACAAGAGTAAACTTGCTCAATGAAGAACAAATTTAATGTGATCTAGAATGAAATTGCAAAGGCAGTACCAAATGTCATTTAGCATGCATCAAAAATTATGTGAACAAAGATGTGCAAGAGGCATCATGTTCATGTAATGTCAAGAATGCAAACAAATACAAGAATCGATAAATCGTGCATCGAATTATTGCAAGCATGCATCAAACAAAGGCTTAACAACACCTAAAACTTCCATAAATATCAAGCATATCAAGCCATGAAAGTTATAGGAGGAAAGAATGGCAAACATGCTTAAAAACAACAAAAATAGCACTCTGTTACAGTGGTAATCGATTACCTGCTTGAAAATGGCAGAATCTGTGAAAATCTGTGCAGAGTAATCGGTTACCCTGATATGAGTAATTGATTACCACTGTAACAGTGGCAAAAAACAGCTTTTCAAAAAGCACTTTCAGCACCTAAACACTTATCCAAACTACCACATGCGATGGTATGAGTTTGTGCACGAAAATCAAGTTTAACAACGTCAAATAACCAGCAATGGAATCGATTAACTCGCCAAGATCATGGATCAAGTAATGTCATAATCAATTCACACACAAAAAGTATTGAAACTACATCGCGAATGATACGAAAACGTTCAAAACAGTAACATGAGCGAAGAAGGACCAACCTACAAGGATGAGATGTGCCTTGGATGTTGTTGCAAATGAATCTTGATGAAGATAATTAAAGAAAAGTAAAGGAATCTTTAATTGTAGCCGAATCGTATCGAAATCAAGCAAAATCGCGAAAATGCACCGAATACAAATGAGCACCGAATTGCTTGAGTAGATTACTTGAAGTGAAGTAGAAGCTACTGTAGATCCAATAATCCAAGAAAAATGGAAGAGGAATGGAGGTTAAGCTCAAGAAAGAAAAGCACTTTCAATGTGAAAGAGACTTTTCTTCAATGGTGATAATGGAGCTTTTGTGTGGTTTGGGGAGAAAATGGAGATGAAGATGAAGAAGTTGCAGAAATTTTAGAGAGAATGTGAGAAAATTGAGAGTGAAGAGAGTGAAGAATTGTGAAAATGATTGTGGATCCTTGTGAAAATAGTGAAGCTTTGTTTATATAGATTTTTGGTTAGGAGTTGATAGGTTTAGAATGTGCTTTGAGGTTAGCTTTGGAGCTAGGTTAGGAGTTAGTTACACTTGACTCATTGAGTCAGCGGTTAACTCAGTTAGTTAGGTAGTTAACTAGGTTAAATCCAAATCAAAGGCTCACATACTTGGAGATTAAGTAACATGGTTCACTTAATTCAAAGTGATGCATTGGAATAAATATAAGTGGAGTGTCTTGAATTGTCTTGAACTGTCTAGAATTTTCCACACAATGCTATAAGCAAGTAGAATCCAAGAACAAAGAGAGTGCAGGGTTGCTGTCCCAAAAATACAGCAGAATTTGCAAATTCGTAAGGTTAATCGATTACCCTGTTTTTGCCTAGAAATAGAGTAATCGATTACTCTAGGTAAAAGATGCCCAATTTGCTTAGGAACAAGTGTTGACGTCCCGATTTCGATTTTCCACCTCTTGCTTTGATGAATAGGCCTGGAAACCCTTGTTTTGTACTTATTTTGACGATGTGATGACCTTGTTAGGATGCGGTTAATCGGGCTCAAAAAACCTAAATATTCCTGTAACAAAAAATACAGAGAAAAATGTGCTAGTGCGTATGCTAGCTATGCAAATGCACATGCTTATGCAAAAGGCAAAAGGGAGGTCAAATTTCGGGTTACGACAGCTGCCCCTATTTAATCATCTTGAACCTAAATGTACGAATTGCCCCAGCTTTTCGATGATTCGAGGTGGAAAGGGATTAAGTAAAAGAGTAGCTCAAAAATTTGGCCGACGGCGACAAAAGAGGAGTTTTGAAAAAGTGAATATTTGCCCGAATATCTGCTGGGGAGATGAAACAGACAAAGGGAGTATGCTAAATGCATATGCTATGTATGTGATATTCTACATGATGTTTGATATCATGTCATGCAACGACAAAGGTTAATGTACTGTGCTGCAGGTAAGCGAGGATTGTAGCAAAACGAACCCGACATCCTGGGTTGGGGAGAGAACCCACAGATGATGATGACTCTGTTAGAGCAAAATTCCATAAATGGTGATGACTCCGCTAGGGAAGAAACCGAGAAACCTCAGATTTCTAGACTATCACCATCGTCTTTGCTGGGGATAAAGGAATCATGACGATCTTCAAACCATGACTGACTCTGCCTAGGGAACGATCTTCCAACTTTGACCGATTCTGCCTAGGGAAATCCCAGGTCCGAATGATCCTCTCTGCTTGGGGAGAATCATGAAAACGAAACACACTATTGTCGCTAGAGAATAATGTTTTGACCTTTTGGGAGTGTTGCACAACCCATACTGGGGATAAGAGAACAACCATGTCTCAGCTTGAGGACTCGTCACAGCGACTTTACTGGTGATATTATGGATCTGCCGGGGAAATAAAAGGTAAACAAACCTTCCAAATAACAAATAATGCCGCTTACTGGGGGAATCATGGCTCTGCTAAGGAACTGGCAGCCTCTACAAAGGACCGTGATAGTGTTCACCGTGGATCAAGCTTGCAAATGTATATTACTGATTATCCCTTAGGAGTTACCAGTGAAACATGCAATGCATAATGCTTTCTCCATTGGTTTAGATTTTTATTATTCTCAACGCTTTATAGTATTACGTGATTACAAATAACCGTTTATTTTGCAAACACAATACTAAAAAGAAAACAATTGAGAAATCAAATGATGAATATTTATTGAATATGAAAATTATATGTACATAAGATGTGTACACGGATGCAAAAATCCTTGATGAGAAAATTTGCAATAAAATAGAAAAACAAATGTAAATGGCAAAGGGAAAGCATGCTTTGCATTGATTACAACATTAGCTACCATCCACCGTAAGTCTAGGTTCCAACGCCTTGCGCTAGTTGATGATGATTTGACTGCTCTGTTACCGTCTGAGATCCAGTTATGATGAAGAGAGGCTCAAGTGTTCACAGTCAAATACCTTTATCCCTAATTTTTCACAGGGATACCCATTTTTGCCTAAGTCGCCTTTTCGGATTTTCAACTTAGCGGGTTATGATTGTTTTTGTGCATTGTCCCTAACTTTTGCATGGACATTTCCCTAATTTTTTAATCCATCGAGACGCCCATTTTTGCCTATATTTTTCTTGCGGATTTCAATATAGCGGGCTCTTTATCCATTTTTTCAGGCATAATATTTTTTGACTGCATCGGAATTCACGGGCGATGGCCACTCCTCCCCATCCTTGGTGGCGAGGATCAGGGCTCCGCCTGAGAAGGCCTTCTTGACAACAAAGGGTCCTTCGTAGTTAGGAGTCCACTTGCCGCGTGGATCCGAGTGAGTAGGTGAATACCTCTTGAGCACGAGTTCGCCTTCTTGGAACACTCGAGGGAGGACTTTCTTGTCAAAAGCTCGCTTGAGGCGTCTCTGATACAATTGACCATGACAAACGGCAGTAAGGAGCTTCTCTTTGATGAGATTCAACAGGTTGTATCTGGATTGGTCCCATTCAGCTTCATCAAGATCTGCTTCCATGATGACTCTGAGTGAAGCGATCTCGACTTCAATGGGCAGAACAACCTCCATACCATACACAAGTGAATACGGAGTTGCCCCACGAGAAGTACGAACTGAAGTTCTATAGCCATGTAGTGCAAAGGGAAGCATTTCACGCCAATCCTTGTAAGTATTGACCATTTTATGGACAATTCTCTTGATATTTTTGTTTGCCGCTTCGACGACACCATTCATCTTGGGCCGATATGGTGAAGAGTTGTGGTGCTCGATCTTGAATTCTTGACACAACTCTTTCATCATCTTGTTGTTTAGGTTGCTTGCATTGTCAGTGATAATGCTGCTGGGAATGCCATAGCAACAAATTATCTCTTTCTTGATGAATCTAGCAACCACTTGTCGTGTAACATTCGCGTAAGAAGCAGCTTCAACCCACTTGGTGAAGTAGTCGATAGCAACTAAAATGAATCGGTGACCGTTGGAAGCCTTCGGCTCGATCATTCCAATCATATTGATACCCCACATAGAGAAAGGCCAAGGCGAAGTCAAAACATTCAATGGATTTAGAGGCACATGGATCTTGTTACCATAGATTTGGCACTTGTGACATCTTTTTGCAAAGTTGTAACAATCTACCTCCATTGTTGTCCAATAATACCCAGCTCGAAGGATCTCCTTGGCCATAGCAGGACCTTTAGCATGTACACCCTCGCAACCCTCATGTACGGACCTTATGATCGTGTTTGCTTCGTGTCTATCCACACATCTGAGCAACACGGAATCATAATTCCTCTTGTACAGTACACCACCACTTAAGAAGAACTTGGCGCAAAGTCGTCTAAGAGCTTTCTTGTCAGTGATAGTGATACCCTCAGGATATTCCTATTTTTCTAGATATCTCTTGATGTCGTAGAACCAAGGCTTGTCATCAGACTCGTCCTCGATTGCTAAACAGTGTGCTGGTTTGTTCAAATGATCATTGCGGATAGAAGGAGCTTCATTCTTCCACTTGACTTTGAACATGGATGCCAGGGTGGCAAGAGCATCAGCTAGTTAATTTTCCTCTCTGGGGATATGATGAAAAGAGATTTCATCAAAGTAGGGAATCAACTTCGCGATGTGCTTTTGGTACGGAACCAACTTAGAATCCCGAGTTACAAAGTTCCCTCTGGCTTGGCCGATAACCAAAGCAGAATCTCCATAGACCTCAAGAATCTTAATTCTCATGTCAATTGCCGCTTCAATACTGTAGATACATGCTTCGTATTCATCCATATTGTTGGTGCATGCAAAGCATAATCTGGTAGTGAAGGGAAGGTCAAAACCTGTTGGAGAGATGAGGATAGCGCCAATTCCATGATCTTTAGCATTTGAGGCCCCGCCGAACACGAGCGTCCATCGCGCCCCTGGATCGGGTCCTATATCAGGGTCTGGAGTCTCATAGTCTTTGATAAACAAAACATCCTCACCGGGAAAGTCAAACTTCATTTGTTGATAACCCTCCACAGGTTGATGTGCAAGGTAGTCAGACAAGACGCTCCCTTTTATTGCTTTCTGGGTAACATGTTGGATATCATACTTATTCAACAGCATCTGCCACCGAGCAATCCTTCCGGAGACAGCAGGCTTTTCAAATATGTACTTTATCAAATCCATTTTGGATATCAATAAAGTAGTATGGAAAATCATGTATTGTCTTAGGCGTCGAGCAGCCCAGACTAGAGCACAACAAGTTTTCTCCAAGAGTGAGTATCTGGTCTCACAATTAGTGAACTTTTTACTCAGATAGTAAATTGCATGTTATTTTCTACCAGTGTCGTCATGTTGACCCAATACACATCCCATTGATTCATCGAGAACAGTGCGATACATGATTAAAGGCCTACCAGGAATCGGCGGTACTAAGATCAGTGGTTCTTGCAAATATTGTTTTATTTTGTCAAATGCTTCTTGACAATCATTGTTCCATTCAACCAATTTATTTTTTCTTAGTAATTTGAATATGGGTTCACAGGTAGCCGTCAAGTGCAAAATGAATCTTGAAATGTAATTAAGTCTGCCCAGAAAGCCACGAACTTCTTTTTCTGTTTTTGGAGGCGGCATGTTCTGAATTGCTCCAACCTTGTTGGGATCAACATCAATGCCCTTCTGACTCACAATAAAGCCCAATAATTTACCAGATCGAACTCCGAAGGTGCACTTCGCAGGATTCAACCGTAGTATAAACTTCCACAGTCTGTCAAACAGTTTCTTCAGATGGACCAAGTGATCATCTTCTGTTTTGGACTTGGCAATCATATCGTCCACATAAACCTCAATCTCTTTATGGATCATATTGTGAAAGAGGGTTGTCATGGAAAGTTGGTATGTTGCCCCTGCATTCTTTAAACTGAATGGCATGACTTTGTAGTAGTATGTACCCCATGGCATGATGAAAGTGGTCTTCTCCATATCAGTTGGGGACATCTTGATCTAATTATATCCTGAGAAACCGTCCATGCAGGAAAAGACAGAAAACTGTGTCGTATTGTATACCAAGACATCAATGTGAGGCTAAGGGAAATCATCTTTCGAGCTTGCCTTATTGAGATCTCGATAATCCACACACATTCTGACCTTACCGTCTTTCTTAGGAACTGGGACGATGTTGGAAATCCATTCAGGGTATTCGGAAGTGGCTAGGAACCCAGCGTCAAGCTGCTCTGATTTTAAGTGCCATGTCGGGTCTAGTCCTTCTGAGTTTCTGCTTGACAGGAGGACATCCGGGCTTGAGTGGCAAGTGATGTTCAACGATGTTCGTATCCAACCCAGGCATATCTTGATAAGACCAGGCGAAGATATCAACATACTCTTTCAATAACTTGCCCATCTCAGAGTGTACATGCTTTGCGAGGGATGCGCCAACCTTGACTTCTCTTCTGACCTCATCAGTAGTAAGATTGACAACTTCCACCGGTTCTTTGTGTGGCTGAATCTCTTTCTGCTCGTGCTCAAGGAGCCTTGCTAGTTCAGCTGGTAATTCGCAATCTTCCTCACTATCTTCTTCGGCTTGGTTAATTGGAATTCCAGAATTACAGTGGATGTTTGCCATGTTGTTATCAATGCATTTATTTGTTCTGCATGTTTATGAATATGTTTAGAAAGAGCTATTTTTAAAAGTGAAAATAAATGAAACTTTTGCCATTTGTTTGTGAAAAAGTAAAATAAAGAAAGAAAATAGAGCATGATTTTGAAGGCAAAAACTTTTATTTATTGATCACATAATATTGCAAAAGCGGGAGGCCCTTTACAAGCTATCCACTCGTCTCGGGCAAGGACGAGGGAATGAGAAAACAAAATGCATTACATGTTTGTTGGAAAAACCACAGGAATCACAGTAGATGTCCAGTTATTGAGCTCGAAACCCGGCGGACACTTGCATACAAAGCTTGAAATCTAGTTATTAGGGCCAACATCATCAATGGCTGCCACGATGTCACCCTTTTGAAAACCCGCGCTATTGAACTTGATCAAGTTGCACTGCTTCTGACCAAGTGAGCTAGACTGTCGACCAGGACGGTAACCCAATCGAAAACGATTATGCTTTTCAACCACATCAATCACATGCCCCCAGCCAGGCAAGGCACCTTTCTTGATGGTTTCTTTAGCACTCTTGACAGATGACAAGGTCATTTTTGGTGATCTACTTTAACTAATTGAAGTGGAACTGACATCTTCGAACTCAAGACACTGTAACGGCACCTCAGCTACGCCCTCATCGGTCTCGACGTATCGTAACAATGACAATTCGCTTACAATCAAATCCTCTTCACCACAAACGATGACAAGCTGTTCGTCAAACATGAATTTCAACCTCTGATGTAAAGTGGAAGTAGCTGCCCCTGCGGCATGAATCCACGGGCGACCCAATAAGCAACTGTAGGCGGGATTGATATCCATCACTTGAAAAGTAATGGTGAACAAATGTGGTCCAACCTTAATGGGTGAATCCACTTCTCCAATAACTTGCCTTCGAGAACCGTCAAAGGCTCTAACAACTAAGGCGCTCAGCCTTATCTCGCTCCCTTCCATCAGTAATTGACTCAATGTGCCCTTAGGCATCACATTGAGGGAAGAACCGGTGTCCACCAGCACACGAGATAGTAAGGCGTCCATGCAGGGATATGTGCAATGCTCGATTGTGGGCAGTTCCTTCAGGAGGTAATTCTGATTCATTAAAGTCCAAGTATCTGCTTACAGTTATGTTAGCCACTACATCATCGAACTCGACAACGGATATATCATGCATCACGTAGGCAGTGTTCAAGACTTTTAACAAAGCTGATCTGTGCGCGGGCGAGCTCATGAATAAGGACAAGATTGAGATCCTTGAGGGAGTTTGTCCCAGCTGATCCACAATTTTAAAGTCACTTTTCTTAATCAGCTTTAGGAACTCTTGATCATCGATCATCTCTTTGCTCCTTGAAGCATCCTCAGACGGAATGGCTGGCACTGGTGCAGTGGTAGATGCCCCTTGTTGAACAACAGGGGTTGTAGATGCAGGCTTCTCCTTGGGAGGAACAAAAGTTGGGACTTGAACAGGCTTTGTAGTGACCTTCGGAGGAAACACACGTCAACTACGAGTCATACCTCCAGTGGCTGTAACATTCACAATCTCAGACTCATCAAACCTTATCTCTTGACCTCCAGAAAACACAGTAGACTCATACCTCCAGGGTACCTCCTTATAATTCTGGTATGGAAATGGATTTGGCATGCAAACAATGATAGATTGTATTTTCTTTTTAGGTGATTCAACAGGAACCTTCCTATAAATGATGGTGAATGGCTCGATAGCAGCGACTTCTTCAATAGACTTAAATATGGCAAATTGAACTTCACCTCGGTTCATCAAAATTTGGACACAACCCTTCAGCCTTCGACACTGGTTGGGATTATCGTCACAAATTTGACACTTTCCGTGCAGCCCTTTCAACAACCCATGTTCATTCAATCTCTTGATAACCACAGTTATCGGTGTCTTTACCTCATCAACATCCATGATCAATTCATCCCTTGAATTATCCTCAATCATGTTCACCGCAGGTCCACCGTGATTGGGCAATGGATTGTGCTGAATGTTAGGACCTTCCTCAGCAAAAGTCAATCTTTCGATCAATGAGCTCCTGAACCTTTATTTTGAAAACAATACAGTCTTCCGTCGCATGTCCTATGTATCCAGAGTGATAAGAACAAAACACATTTGGATTATGCTTTGGGTTAAATGGCGGAATTGCAGGTGCAATCTCTTTGGGAACAATTGCCCCTTGATGAACCAAGTAAGGGAACAATTCAGTGTATGGTACCGGAATCCTGTCGAAATTTGGACGCTTACGATTTCCCTGATTGTTATTGTTTTGCTGGTTTTTATTCTGCTGATTTTTGTTGCTCTGTTGAGACTGTTGTTGACGTTGCGGTTGTTGCTGATTCTGAGCATTCTGAACTGGTTGTTGTGGATGATACTGGTATGGCGGTTGTTGATATTGTGCAGTAGCAATGTATGGATACAGATCGTAAGGCATGGGAGCCATGTGTGCTTGATACTGAGGATAGCCTTTAGCTATCGCAGCGTTGGCTTCACCTTCCTTCTTCTTTGAGTGACTATTCTGAGACTTTCTGTTAGCTGGCTGCTGGGAAGCAGCTCCAGAAATCTTTCCAGTCTTCAAGCCATTCTCAATCCTTTCACCAATTGTTATAATGTCAGCAAAGTTTGATGAAGAACTACCCACCATTTTCTCATAGTAGGATCCTTGCATTGTACCCATAAAGATGTCAACCAACCCGTTGTCAGAGAGAGCAGGTCGCACACGAGATGCCATCTCACGCCATCTTTGTGCATACTCTTTAAATGTTTCAGCTGAGCGCTGGGACTGGTTTTGCGACTGCAATCTTGTAGGCGCCAAGTCAATATTGTATTTGTATTATTTTAAGAATGCCTCAGAAAGATCTCTCCAAGTACGGATTTTGCTGCGCTCCAAGCCCATATACCAATCCAACGAAGCACCAGACAAACTATCTTGAAAACAATGAACTAGCAATTCATCGTTATCAAAATAGGATGCCATCTTCCTGCAATACATAGTGATGTGACTACGTGGGCAACTCAAACCTTTATACTTTGGAAGCTCAGGTATCTTTAATTTATGCGGCAACACAACATTTGGAACCAAACATAAGTCCTTGGCCTCCATGCCAAAAGCAAAAAATCCTTCAATAGCTCTGATGTGGTCCTATAACAACTTGTAATCAGCAGGCCTACTTTGATCAGCAGGTCAGACAAGAATTTGAGGATTTGGCAGCTGAGATGCGGCCGCATCGTACATTTGCAGAGTGGTAAACTGAGAAGGGTATACCAATCCCTGATTAACCATCTGACCAGCATTCTGACTCATTTGAACACCAAACTGATAATTCGGTGAAGGTACCACGGCAGCTGAAGATGCCCCAGGGTAGAGTATTCCAGAATGAACATTATGAACAGCAGTTTGAGCAGCTTGGGATAAAACCGGAACATGAATAGGAGGACCCCTATACACATGCTCATCGTCATCAGGAGTTTCAATATCAGCCAACACAGGAGTCTGACGAGTCTAAAGATTCTCATGATCATCACTCACCACTGGAGGTGGAACCGGAGTAGGCATACCCCACGGATATGCAACAACATTTCCATTAGGCATGTGCACAACAAAAGGTTGATATGGTACAAAGGCACCAGTATTGGCAATCTGAGGGGTGAGCATGGGATGACATGGGATTACTGAAGAAGTTTTAAATTCTAGTTATTCGACAACCCCTTCATCTGTACAGCATAGGAGCACAACAGACAATGGTTCCCTTCTTTTTTTCATTCCTCGAATGAAAAGAATGATAGGTATCAGCAAGGAGCGTTGGAACAGGATTCTTGGACAAGAATATACTGATGGAAGCCTGATCTACAAAATCCTCTATGTTCAGAAACAAGACAATCCCATATATCAGCAAAGCAAGAACGGCGTTGAAAGCCTTCCAATTTCTATCTGCAGCAAAGGAAATGGCCTTGTCAACCTTAAACTTTGAAGCAAACCCTTGAATACCATTCCCTTTAGTCTTGAGATTAGCTTCCACATCCTTTTTACTGATGCAAAGAGCATCAGCAATAAGGGGAAACTTCGGACAACCGCTAGTGTAGACAAAAGGAACCTGCTTCCTGATCTCGACCCCCAAGATATGAGAGTATTCCTCAAGTGTAGGTGCTAACTGATAATCCTGAAATGTGAAGCACCTAAGTGGCGGGTCATAGAACTGAACCAGTGTATAAATGGCAGTGATGTTGACTTCAGTGTTAAGGATGGACAATAGATTGCCATAACTATCTTTGAAAACCCCCTCTGTTATCTTCAACCACACGGGATGCCAAACCTCTCAAAGTCTTCAGCTTAGGCTCCACAAACTTGTAGCTAAAGATACCTCGTCAACCAGTACTCATCTCTATGATAATGTAAACAAAGAATAAGTTTTCGAATAACCTAGAAATGCACATGCAAAAATTAATTTACATGATGAAATGATATACAACACAAGAACAAGAAGCCAGCACTTTCTGAACAATCTGGATATCTGCCTATATAATTCTGTGTCGGTGCAAAATAACCTGATGTGTGTGAGAGAACAAAGGTATGAAGAGGCTTGTTTTCTTGAAGAACTCATATCCCACCCACAGGTGTGATCTAGACACAACAAGGTGGTCCCTAGAAAGGTCGCCCAAACCATAGGACTCAGAATGAAATGCCCCCCGCCGTAGCGAATTCTCGCAGGACAGAAGTATTCTCAAGCGAATCACAATCTGGGATATGGCTCTCGTGACAACCCAACGCGCAAAACGCAAGCCTCACGACTATCCACGTTCTAGCCTATGTGCGTGCTCAAGCCCGGTGTTAGGACTTTTCTCTCCAATAATATCTACCCATCCCAACAACAACAACAAATATAGCAGATATCCAGAATATATAGCATATGAATATTTAAAGCAGTAAAGAAATGCAGTAAATAAACATAACGCAAGTAAAGCAAAAATAAAGCGAGTAAAGAGCAAAAGATAAACACCCAAACAAGCAAGAAAGCAAACAAAACTAGGCAAGACCCTAAATTGCTAGAGCAAGGACTCCCCAGCATAGTCACCAGCTGAGGCTATCGGGATTATACTTGAGTGAATCGCACACTCAAAGATATAATAGAGTTGCCACCGAAATTTATTTAGTCCCAAAGGACAGGGAAAATATCGATAAAACCCAAGGGGAAGAGAAACAGATAAGGGGGTCTGTTATGCGAAAGGAAGGTACTAACACCTTAGCATCCATCATACTCAACGGGAACCATTTCGCTTGCTTCTAGGCTTGGATGGGTTATCTATCTAAAGGCTTCTAGATAAAAGAAGGAGGAGAGAGAGGAGGAAAAGAAAGAGAAAGAAAAAGAGAAAGTGCTCGTGGAGGATTAGGGCCCTCGTTCCTACATACCCTCATAGTGCAATGAGTAAATCAGAGTGCCGTAGTTCATGGAACCAGGGAAAAGAGAAGAATGACGGAAGAAGGTGGAAGTGTGCTCGCCAAGATCATCACAATCTTGTGCCTACGTATCTTACATTCGAATGAATGAAGAATCAGAACGTCCGTAGTTCGTGGAACCAAGACGAAACAGGAAAAAGAAAGTGGTGTCGAAACCAACAACAAAAGAAGTAGAGAAAGATCCGTTGGGGATGCAAAAGTATTGGTGTCAAAACGAAGAAAGATGTGCAAAGGAATAGTAGTAACTGTGTTGAGGGTAAAGTGCAAGAATTGTGTAGAAACCAAGAAGATAAAGGAGCAAGAGAATAAAATGAGACTCTATTGGGGAGTAAGAGAATAAAGCGACAGTGCAGGGGACCAGAAGGTTAGCGACCCTACTGGGGACCAAACAAAAGGGATGGTGTTGAAGCCAAAAGAAAAAGGATTCGATATATTAATTGACTGGAAGTGGTTAACTGAATAAAAAGAGATTAAAACTCTGTGGGGAAAAGGATTTGGTGTCAACAGGCAGGCTGTGATGAACCAAAAGGGGAGAGTACTGAACCAAGAGAAGGTGTTTGACTCTGAAGGGATTTCGGTATATTAACTGATAAACAGTGGTTAACCGAGGAAAGAAAATGGTGCAACTGTGCGGGGAGAAAGGTTTTAACAGATAGACCATGATCAACCAAAAGAACGGGTGTAAAACCAAGCAAAGGTTGTGACCGAAAAGACGGGTGTGGAACCAAGCAAAGGTTGTGATCCACTAGGGGTGTTGATACTGACTGAACAAGCAGTACTTGACCAACGAAGAAGGGTATTTGAACCAAGAAGAGGTTGCTAACCGCTGGGGACTCGGTGTGAATAGAAAGATTGTGATTAACCGAAAAGAAATGAGTTATTAACCAAGAGAAGGTGATTAACTCAAGACGAGCTCAGTATGTTAATAGATAGAATGTGGTTAACTGAGAAAAAGTGTGATTAACCAAGAGAAACTCAGTATGTTAACAGATAGACTGTGGTTAATTGAGAAAAAGTGCAAAGTGGTGTTTTAACTGACAGGAAGTGGTTAACCAATCAAAGGGAGAAGAACCAAGAGAAGGTTGCGAACTCCGCTAGGGTTTCAATGTTTAACAGGAAGATTGTGTTTACCCAAAGAAAAAGGTCTGTGACTGCAAGGGAAAAGGAGAATTGGTTTTAATAGTTTGAATGTGATTAACCAAAAGAACAAGTGATTAACCAGAAGAAAAGGTGTTGGACCGAAAGGAGGTTGTTAACCCAAATTGCCAAGGATCGTTAACCAAGAAAGTGGTGATTGATCAAAAGAGAGATTGAAAGGGGAAAGAGTGATCAAGGATAGACTCGACTGAGGATTTGAAATACACTACAGTCTGGAGATAGAGACGATTATTCCAGGCACAAGGTCATTCGTCCCCTACCCAAAAATAATCAAGATGAGTGTATGAATTCTCCACTCTCATCCCTTCTCTAGCACCAAAGTATAGTGCGGAAATTGAAATGGACAGCATAACAGCGCCAAGTTGTACATTGCTCTAGTGCGTTGTGCGAACCTCCGACTCTGCAGGGGATAAAGAGAATAAAGCTCTAAAGAGACCCAGAGAGGGAAGCAAAGGGGATATCAACTAATCGAAACATGGTTTCGATTAATCGATCAAAGGGAATTGGTGTGCTAACAATCTTCCAAAAGGATGAAAAATCGTTAAAGAGAAAGTATAGATTATTGATTATACAAGATTAAACTTGCTCAATAAAGAACAAATTTAATGTGATCAAGAATGAAATTACAAAGGCAGTACCAAATGTCATTTAGCATGCATCACAAATTATGTGAACAAAATTGTGCAAGAGGCATCATGTTCATGTAATGTCAAGAATGCAAACAAATACAAGAATCGATAAATCGTGCATCGAATTATTGCAAGCATGCATCAAACAAAAGCTTAACAGCACCTAAAAGATCCACAAATATCAAGCATATCAAGCTATGGAAGGTATAGGAGGAAAGAATGTCAAACATGCTTAAAAAACAACAAAAATGGCACTCTGTTACAGTGGTAATCGATTACCACAGTGCAGGTAATCAATTACCTGCTTGAAAATGGCTGAATCTGTGAAATTTTTTGCAGAGTAATCGGTTACCCTGATATGATTAATCGATTACCACTGTAACAGTGGCAAAAAATAGCTTTTCAAAAAGCACTTTTAGCACCTAAACACTTATCCAAACTATCACATGCTATGGTATGAGTTTGCGCACGAAATCAAGTTTAACAACAGCAAATAACCATCAATGGAATCGATTAACTCACCAAGATCATGGATCAAGTAATGGCATAATCAATTCACACACAA
The DNA here is from genome assembly GCA_022829125.1 of Lathyrus tuberosus. Taxonomy (NCBI): domain Eukaryota; kingdom Viridiplantae; phylum Streptophyta; class Magnoliopsida; order Fabales; family Fabaceae; genus Lathyrus; species Lathyrus tuberosus. The sequence goes on from JALAZF010000484.1 coordinate 946,370, forward strand.
AAGTATCGAAACTCCATCGCGAATGATACGAAAATGTTCGAAATAGTAAAATGAGCGAAGAAGGATCAACCTACAAGGCTGAGATGTGCCTTAGATGTTGTAGCAAATGAATATTGATGAAGATAATCAAATAAAACCAGAGGAATCTTCAATTGTAGCTGAATCGTATCGAAATCGAGCAAAATTGTGAAAATGCACCAAATACAAATGAGCACCGAATTGCTTGAGTACATTACTTGAAGTGAAGTAGAAGCTACTGTCGATCCAAGAAAACCAAGCAAAATTGAAGAGGAATAAAGGTTAAGCTCAAGAAAAAAAAAACACTTTCAATGTGAAAGTTACTTTTCTTCAATGGTGATAATGGAGCTTTTGTGTGGTTTGGGGAGAAAAGGGAGATGAAGATGAAGAAGTTGCAGAAAATTTCAGAGAGAATGTGAGAAAATTGAGAGTGAAGAGAGTGAAGAATTGTGAAAATGATTGTGGATCCTTGTGAAAATAGTGAAGCTTTGTTTATATAGAGTTTTGGTTAGGAGTTATAGGTTTGGAATGTGCTTTGGGGTTAGCTTTGGAGCTAGGTTAGGAGTTAGTTACACTTGACTCACCGAGTCAGCGGTTAACTCAGTTAGTTAGGTAGTGAACTCGGTGGAGTAATCCAAATGTAAATCCAAATCAAAGGCTCACATACTTGGAGATTAAGTAACATGGTGCACTTAATTCAAAGTGATGCATTGGAATATATATAAGTGGAGTGTCTTGAATGGTCTTGAATTGTCTAGAATGTTCCACACAATGCTAGAAGCAAGTAGAATCCAAGAACAAAGAGAGTGCCGGGTTGCTGTCCCAAAAATGCAGCAGAATTTGCAAATCTGTACAGGGTAATTGATTACCCTATTTTTGCCTAGAAATAGAGTAATCGATTACTCTAGGTAAAAGATGCCCAATTTGCTTAGGAACAAGTGTTGATGTCCCGATTTTGATTTTCCACCTCTTGCTTTGATGAATAGGCCTGGAAACCCTTGTTTTGTGCTTGTTTTGATGATGTGATGACCTTGTTAGGATGTGATTAATCGGGCTCAAAAAACCTAAATATTCCTACAACAAAAAATACAGAGAAAAATGTGCTAGTGAGTATGCCAGTGACGCAAATGCACATGCTTATGCAAAAAGCAAAAGGGAGGTCAAATTTCGGGTTATGACAGCTATCTTCCATCCTTAAAGTTGCCTTTTATTCCTTATCCAAGGGAAAGTCTCTCTATTGACTCCATGTCATAGATAGCTTAGCATTACCTATTCCCTTTGACCTTGTTGGAGTCATTAGGTTTTTGAGGATTAGACTTAGGATAGAATGTACAACTCTTTGACTTTGTCAAGTCAAGTAAGTGTTAAGACCTTAACACTTAATCCCCTTTGAACCATGATCATAATCAAGTGTTCATCCATCCTTAGTAAGGTGAACTACAAATGCTCTGATTCCATCCTTGTAAGGATATGTAGGCACATGACCGCAAATTTTTGACGAGCATACTTAGTAACTAAACCTTTAGGTTCCTATCTCTCATCATAAAACCAAACGCAAAACAAAAGCAAACAAAAATCACAAGTACTAGTAATAGGTTCCTATAGAATATTATAGATACTTAGGATGTTAACACCTTTCCTAGGTATAACCAACCCCGACCCCCAAAATCTATTAGCATTGTTGTTACATTGCAAACTTAGGGTTTTTTACGATCTTTACCCTTTCCCTTGGATAAATCAAAGCTTGGTGGTGAATCTTTAAAAGATTTATGATTCAAGTTTAATCAATAGCTTGATATCCAATTCTCATCGCAACAGGCACAAAAGCATCCCCCATGCATAAGCAGTATGAAGCCTACTTGGACCAGGCTGAGAGCTTGGTTGGTTGACAGCAGGTTGAATCACAGTCTCAACTGGTGCTTCAACAACAACATGATTAGAATTAATAGTAGGAGTGACAACATTTGCATCAGTAGTGGTTGCAACAATAGTAGCAGCATCATCGACGTCCTTCTGAGCACGAAGGAACTCCATGATAACATCCATGTTGGTTTGGAACTGATCCATCCTACCTTGAAACTGAGCCAAGGTTTCCTTGTAAGCAGCATTCTCGAGTTCATAATTAACCATGATCTTAGACTTGCTTGATCGAGTGAAATAGTGGTGTCGAGTCGTCGTCTTTCTACAAGGCGGAGATGGATGGTGTAAGCATTTTGTTTTTCTAGATTAGGGACGTGTATATGTATGTGTGCATGAATGAATGCAATGCATGCAAAAATAAAGTTTTGATTCCAGGAATTCTAGATCATTTTCTTTGTTAACATTAATCATTAAGCATACAAGTAAAGACACAAAGATAAAATTGGAAAGAAAACTTCCTATTCATTCAATAAAGGAAAAGGTATAAGTCAATACAACCCAAAGATCTGCCTTTTGGGCTACAACAAGATCAGTCGGGATCCTATCAAAAACCACCCTACAAACAGATAATAAATGAAAAATGGCCCAAGGAGTCCTGTGCGGCAGCACATCAACATATGCATCCTTCAATAATCCGGGCAGGTCTTTTAGCATGTGCTCGGTAAATCTGGCTAAGCGAGTGTGTCTCTCACTCCAATACTTTGCATCCTTCAAGAGGTTACGCAGGAAAGAATGATTAAGTCCTTGAAGGAGATCTCGTAGAAGGGCCTCTTTCTGATCCAAGAGGACTTGTAGATGGCAGCTTTGTCTTTCTCACTGAGTACTCTCCAAGTTGAGTTGACTGATTTCCTCTCAGTTCTGATGTGCTTGATCTTGTAGCTTATGAATCTCACTGAAAGCTTTGTCAAGCTCGGCTTGACATTGAGAAATGTATTTCACCATCTGGGTAGCACGGTCTTATTCACTCTACAGCTTGATCTTGTATTCAGATAGCTTTCCTTGGAGTTCCCCAAGTAGTTTCTTGTAGCTCAATTCATCTTTGTAGGCTTGATACGGAGTGTTGGCGAGTTTCCTTTTCTTCGAGGCAAGTCCATCATAGGTACCCTTGATAGCATCACCTACTTTCCTTTGTTTATTTGTTCAATTTCCACCTCTTTGAGCATGCGCTCCCTCTTCTGACAAAGATCAATCTGTAAGCTTTCCTTCCCTGATGTGACCTTATCAAGATTGAACCGAAGATCAGCATTATTCTTCTTCAACATCTCAATAGTCCGCTTGAGTTGCTCAACTTTAAATGGAGGAACAATGGCAAGTTTGGGAAGCTTAACATTCATGGAAGGCTCATAAGGAAACGACAGCAAGATCTCTTTGACTATTTTCTTGACCCTTTGTGTGTAGGCTTCTTTTGCTATACAATTCTTCTTACCCAACTCAGCTCTTTCTTCATGGTGAATCTGTGGCCAGGAAGCACTAAACCTCTTTAGTAATCCCATGTCATCAACCCCTTTAAGAAAGATGAACTCCTCCACTTGATCAGGATCTGGCCTGTCAAGCAAAGGATACCCCAATTGGCGGAATGCTAGTCTCAGATTATAGTTAATCCATCCCTTTGTACCTATGAGTGACACATTGGACAATTTACCACAATGAAGAATGATTCTGGTGTTGTCGTAGACTCGAGAATACCAAGAGATGTCATCGGCAGTCCGAGACATGATCCTTTGAGACCATTTGAGATTTCCTTTGTTCTCAACAAATGGACCCTTCTGCAGTAGGTGAGACATGAACCAACGGTATAACATAGGAGCACAATAGACAATAGTTCCTTTCTTCTTTTCATTCCTCGAACAAATGGAATAATAGGTATCAGCCAGAAGCATAGGAACAAGATTCTTAGTCCAGAAAATACAGATAGATGCTTGATCCACAAAGTCTTCCATGTTCGGAAACAACACGATCCCATACACCAGCAAAGCAAGTACAACGTTAAAGGCATTCCAACTTCCAGCCTCGGGAAAAGAAATGACCTTGTCTACCATGAACTTTAAAGCAAACCCTTAAGTACCACCCTTAGTCTTGAGATTAGCTTCCACATCCTTCTTATCAATGCAAAGAGCTTCAGCAATGCGGTGAGGTTTCAGACATCCATTGGTGTAGATGATGGGAACTTGATTCTTGATCTCAACCCCCAAGATATGAGAATACTCCACAAGTGTTGTCGCTAACTGATAATCTTGAAATGTTAAACACCTTAGCGGCGGGTCATAGAACTGAATAAGCGTATGGATGGTCGTGATGTTGACTCCAGTGTTTAGGATGGTCAGAAGATTACCATAGTCATCCTTGAAAACAACCATGTGATCCTCAGTCAGAAGGGATGTTAAACCTCTCAAAGTCTTTAACTTACTTAGGCTCCACAAACTTGTAGCTATAGATACCTCTGTAACCAGTACTCATCTTCTTTGATTATGTCAACAAAGATCAAGCTCTCGAATCCTGGAAATGCACATGCAAAAATTAATTGATATGATGAAATGATATGAAACACAAGAATCAAGAAGCCAACACAATTTGAATAATCTGGATAATCTGCATATATAACTCTGTGTAGGTGCAAAGGTCTGACACGTACAAGAGAACAAATGGTATAAAGAGTCTTGGTTTCCTGCAAAAACCCAATATCCCCTCACATGTGTGTTCTATTCTTCCAAAGGTGGTCCCTAGAAGGTCTCCTAGAGTCATGGAATCAAGTGAAAATACCATGCCGTAGCGAATTCTCGCAGGAAAAAATTACTCTCAAGTGAAACTAGTCTGGGTGTGGCTCTCATGACAACCCAACGCGCGAAACGGATGCGACACGACTATCCACGATTCTACCATGTGTATATGCTCAAGCCCGGGTATAAATCTTATCTCTCAAGTAACATCAGCCCATCCCAACAACAGTAGAAAATATAGCAGATTTCCAGAGTATGCAGCATATGAATATTTAAAGCAGTAAAAGAATTCAATAAATAACATAAAGATAAAGCAAGTAAAGCACAAAGATAAACACATAAACAAACAAGAAAGCAAACAAAACTAGACGAGACCTAACTTGCAAGCGCAAGAACTCCCCAGCAGAGTCGCCAGCTGAAGCTAGCGGGATTATACCTGAGTGCATCGCACACTCAAAGATACAACAGAGTCGCCAACAAACTTTATTTAGTCACAAAAGACAGGGAAAATATCGATAAAACCTAAGGGAAAGAGAAACGGGTAAGGGAGTCAGTTATGCGAGAGGAAGGTATTAGCACCTCACGCATCTGTCATACTCGATAAGAACCATTCTTCTTGCTTCTAGGCTCAGATGGGTTATCTATCTAAAGGCTACTAGCTAAAAGAGGGAAGGAAAAGGGACAAAGAACGTGCTCGCGGAGGATTAAGGCCCTCGTGCCTACGTATCCTCATAGTTTAATAAGGAATTCAGAGCTCCGTAGTTCATGGAACCAAGGAAGAAAAAGGGAGAGGTGGCTCGCCAAGATTTTGCGATCTTGTGCCTACGTATCCTCACAGTGCTATGAGGAATTCAGAATCTAGGTAGTTCGAAGAACGAAGACAGAAAAAGAGAGAAATGAGGAAGTGGTGCCAAGAGCAGAAAGCAAAGAAATGGTGTCGAAACCAAGAGTGAGAATAAAAGAAACAAGGGTGTTTTAACTGAGGCTCGCTGATTAACCCAGAGAAGAGAAAAATGGCTACCATGCTGGGGACACAGCAACTTGGTGTCTACTGGGGAAAAGAAAAGGACTCTGGTTGGGGAAAAAGGAAGGAATTGGTATTTTCGGAGGTAAAAAGAAATGGTCTTTTAACTGGCTGGCAGTGATTAACCAAGAAAAGATTGACTCCGCCAGGGAGTGGGAAAGAAAGCAAATTGGTTTTCTACTGAGGAAATGAAAGATTGGTCATTTAACTGACAAACAGTGATTAACTAACAAAAGTTTGAATCTATTGGGGATGAGGAGAGTAAAAAATTAGTATTTAAGAAACGGACGACGATTAAGCAAAAAAAAAAGGTGTTGAACCTAGGAAAGGTGTTAACCCAAAAAAGGAGACTCGGTGTGTTAACAGACGGACCGTGGTTAACCGAGGAAAAAAGAGGTTGGCCTTTTAACTGACAGACACTGATTAACCAAGGAAGAAATAGGTGACTCCACTAGGGACAGAAATTGGTCTTTAAACCAAATAACCAAGAGAGAAAAGGGTGTTTTAACCAAAGAGGCGATTAACCCAACAAATGTTCGATATTTAATAGACGGACTGTGATTAACCAAAGAAAAGGGAAAGGTTGGTCTTTTAACTGATTGGAAGTGGTTAACCAATGAAAGGGAGATTGGAACCAAGATGTCATACCCCAAAATTTACCCCTAGACTCCATCATCATTTACATAACATTTTAGGTCAATCATTCATGCATAGCTAACCAAATTATAAAGATATGGATTTGCTTTGTTTCATCTGTGAATTAGGGTTTTTCCTCAAGGAGATTGGAGGTTGATCAGTCAAAGTTTTGGATTAATCATCATCAATCAAGTTCTCATACACTTAAGAGATCTTCCTTCATCAATAATCAAGTGCAATATGGCTTCATTACAAGTTCTTCAAGATTCAAATTCATCTGGTCAGAAATTAGGGTTTTTCAACCAAAGTCAACTGCATCTTTGACTTCTGATAAAAGCATGATCTCAAGCTTTGAGACATGATTCAAGACATTCATATACAACCTTGGAGTCAATCCATGGTGTTCAAATAGCTGAAGAGATGGAAATCGTTGACGACCAAGAAGTGGAAATTCATCTGACACCTAAGCTAATCACTACAAAGTCAAACCTTTGACTTTTGAGTTCTTTGATCAAAATTGAACTTCTCAAGATAAAATCCATTGGAAATATGTTGATGATTGAATTTGATCAAGAAAAATCAAGAGAATTAAGGTTACTTGCAAAAAGGGCAACATTGAAGACTTTGAAATTTTTCTAAGTTATGGAAGTACAATGATTTTTGTCCAACTTACCAAAGCCATAACTTCCAATCCAAGCATCCATTTTCCTTTCTCCAAAGACCAATTTAAAGAGTTTGTTCTATACTATAACTTTGTCCTTGAGGATGAATTGCCAAAAAGTGCATAGATTTCAAGTTATGAAGCCATGAAGTTAGTGATTCATTCAAGTGTGAAGTTAAAACACTTAGAAATTTTTTGATGCAAATTTGCCTTGTAAGAGTAGCTAACTTTATGGCTATTTTTCACCATGATCCATCATGATTCAAGGAAAAATCAAAACATGAAAGTTATGGAGCATGTTTCAAGCTTTCCAAAGAGTCCAAGAACTCATTTTTCCATGCTTGAGCTAGGAGATTCGAAGAGAAGAAGTTTGCATTCTAAACTTGAATTTTAGGTCATTTTCATGTCAAGAACTTGAGCAAATCCAATTCCAATATGCAAATCCCTTGATTACAGGTCATGTAACTTGCAATCTCTCATTAATCATAAGATTACAAAATTTTTTAAGGCATTACACCAAGATTTGAGCTATTATCCAAGTGTTCATTCAATTTTGGAGAGATTTTGCCAAAAAGATCACTCTTCCATTCTTGAATAGAAGCTTTAATCACAAAGTCAACTAGTATGGAGCTTTGTGATTGTTTCTTCTACAGAAGCAAGATCAAAAGGCTTCCAACCACTGTAGATAGCCTTAGTACTTCACCTTGGAACTTCACAATTCATGAAACTACCATTTCAGTTTCAACCAAACTAAGTGAACCACATAACTTTGCATTCTGATCAGTCCTTAATCTCTCAACTTCTCTTATAAATAGAGGCCTCCTGTAAGCTTCAAAACACACAAGAAGCAACCCTCAAAACCTCAGCAACTCCTCTATATACCAGAATTTGCATAAACCACCATTTATGCAACTTCAAAAATCTAAAAGCTCTAACTTGCATTTCTGTTGAGTTTCCTCTCAACTAACCAATAAAACACCTCATATACATCACATATAATCCATCCAAACACTAGACCACTTCTGAACCACCCATATCATCATATTCCAAGTTCATTGCTCCATTGTGCAAGAATGATCGTGTGAGAAGTTTCCAGTTTGTTTTAGAAAAAACCAAGGACATCGCTAACTTTTGGGAGGATCAAGGATGCTCATAGGATCTTCATATTACTTATGTAACTATTATGAAGAGGCATTGGACCTTGCTCCAATAGGTAAGTGATCTTGCACCTTGAAACTCATGTTCATGCATCATTCTTGATTAATTTTTGAAGCAAAAATATAGATATGATGGTGTTTATTGTGTTCCTATTGTTGTTTTCATTATATAATGTTCATATGTGAAGTTATTGATGTTAGAAACCTAGGGTTTCATGACTAGTTTTGGCCCTCGTGTGTGCTATACAGTGAGTGTTAGGTTATGAAAATAGTACCATTGTAATCCTTGTGAAAAGTAGAGCAATTTTGGTTTTTACATTTTTTATTTTCATCAAGAAATGAGAGAGATATAAGAGTAGAAAGATTGGAAGAAAATTGAAGAAGGAAAAACACAAGGAAGAGGAAAGAGAGAAAGCGTGAGGTAAGTGATGATGCTGACGTGGCCATTGTGCATTTTTTATTGTGTGTTTATTATTTATTTTATTGGGTACATTTAAAACACCGGATGTATCACCACCCCAGTGGTAATAGCCTGCGTGTTTAGAATGTGTTTGAGTGAGGGGTCTGGGGTTTGAATCCCCCTCGCCCTAGATCCCTTTTGTTCATTTTATTTTTTTGTCATTTTCTGAAGCGAGTATTAAATATATATTTATGGGTGCACTTCCTGACTGGGCCAAGCAACTGGCCCAGTGGTTAAACCTTTTACCTTGAACCTTCAGGGCACGTGTTCAAGCCCTCCATGGGCCATTTCCAATATTTTTTAGCACTTTGTGTTTTCATGTTTTTTCATTAATTCATTTAATTATAACCCTCAAACCACTCATCCTTTTGACCTAATTATTTGCATATCTCTTCCTTGCTAGGCCTATTTTATGAATCCATGAAAAATTTCACAAAAATATTTATTTTTCACACATTTTTGCTTAGTTAAAGTGAGGCACTTTTTAAGGTGTTTTTAGATCCTTAAATGAATCATTTTCCTTGTTCCTTTAACTTTGCTTGTGCATATTGACTTGTGTGAATATGATATACATTGTGTGAACCTTGTGTGATGTTAATGACATGATCCTTTGAGTTTTTCCTAAGTTTAAAGTACTTTAATGTATACCTTTTCATGTGTAAATGACTTGTTCTTCCATGTTTGGTTGTGAAACTTTTCTTTTAACCTTTTCCATGATACTTGTAATCTTTTCATACCTTGTTAAACCCTTGTATGCATGTATGCCCTTATGTTTGTTTACCTTTGGTTATGTGTTCATAAATACATTGAATTTTGACAACATGTCTTGATATGATTCCAAACTTGTATGCTTACCATGTTCAAACCCTTGTGATGTTTTAACCCTTGAATGTGATCACCATGAACCTTAACATGTACCCTTGGTTGTTACCTTGATGTTTTGAACCATCACTTAAATTGTATTCATGATTAAGTGTTGTTATAACTTATCCATGTTTGAATGTTTTAAATTGCATTCATGATTAAGTGTTGTTACAACTTATCCATGATTGTTTTTTATTCATGATTAAGTGGTGTTTTTAAACCATAATCCATGTCCTAACCTTGAATTTAGTTCATGCTTACCCTAGTTGTATATTTGAAATTTTCATTATTGATTCACATATTGATAGTGTTATATCCATGACCATGATATTGTTATGTTCTTCATGATATTGTTGTTAAATGTTGTCACATTCTTTTACATGCTCACATGTTACCAATTATGTGTTTGTGTTATATGCTTATATGTTGTTGTTATAAACATGCCTTGAATAAACATTTCAATATACCATGACACCTCACTCTTGTTTGAAACACATCACATGTATGTGTTGATCTTTATCATCCATGCTTGTATGTTATCCTTGGTTGTTACCATGTCTTGTTTATAACTTTGTTAAGTCATTCATGTTTTGCTTACCTTGGTTGATATCATGTTTGAATATCATCTTCGTCGCTCTTTATCCATCTTGTTTGATATCATGTTTGAATGTCATCCTTATCATATTTACTTTGATATCATGTTTGGATATCATTCTTGTTCATCCCATCCATTCACCCATGAACTCATTGTTTATTTTAACTTTATCAAGTCATTCTTTTCCTTTTCTTTTCTTATATTTCCTAAATCCAAAGGAAAGATCTTCTTTTGTTGACTTTATGTCATAGGTATCTTAGCCTTACCTCAATTTCCCTTGGTTAAGCCATTAACTTTTCAACTTAGCCTTAAGTTAGAGTTTGTAAACTCTATGTGAATGTTGTTGTTATAAACACTCACCTTCCCCTTTGGAACCTTGACCACTGTCAAGTGTCCTTCACCCTTATTAAGGTGAACTATGATTGCTCTAATTCGATCCTTGTAAGGATACGTAGGCATAAGACCGCTAAATCTTAGCGAGCATACTTAGTAAAACCTATAGGTCTTTCCCCATAGAACATTTCCAATCAATAGTGAACGACAATTGCATAACACAAATACTTCAAGAGGTTCCTATAGATTAATATAAATACTTAGGTTGCTAATACTTTTCCTTAGTATAACCAACCCCCGAACCTTAGATCTCTTTACATTATTGTTACATTTCACAACTAGGGTTTTATTCGATCTTTTCCCTTTTCCTTTGGATAAATTAAAGTTTGGTGGTGAACATTCAATGTTTTGTGATTCAAGTTAATATAATAACTTGATATCTGCTTCTCACCACAACAGAAATGGCAACGTCACTGGGGATATCCCTCTAAGAGGGTTAAGCCTATCTTGTTTATTTGTGTTATTTGTATATTTGTATATATTTTTTTGCTTGTGTTGCTTGGGTTTTCTTATTTTCATGGTCGAGACCTTTGTGTGGTGAGATAAGTCTTAACCTAGACTTGAGAGAACAAATAAGATAGGATAGGTGGTATAGTCTTGGAGACTTTGAGGGAGTAATCCCGAAGAAGTTGACTTGAGATCCCCCGCTCAGTGGATGCCATCTCGAGGGTAATATTTGTTGAACGAGTAATCGTGAATACATTACTACTTTTGACATAAGAGCCTGTGAAACTGAGGACCTTAGTTACCTCTTACCCCACTTGGCCTAATTAGGATGTAGTGCGGTGACTATGAGGGTGTAAACCCGAAGTAGTTGATACGCAATACTACACTCAAATGAGGCTCTCTTGAGAATATTATTGATTTCCAAGTAATTGGTGTGTTAATAATATCCAAAAGATGGGTCAATGACTTTGGGAACCTCTTAGAACCTTGTTCTACAGGTACAAAAACCCATAGTACATAGCCTTGGGATGGTTAGACCATAGCTCCATGCTCGTGATCTCAAACCCAAATGTTTTTGTATATGTGTATATGTGTGTTTATGCATACATCCATCCATGCACCCTTTTCTCTAACTCTTCAAAGAACTTAGAGTTGTTTTGAAAACATTATATGATGGATTTTGGAAGGAGAAGAACCCATAAATACACTTTCAAAAGTCCAAAGTTGGAATACTTAAGGAAATTGATAGATTTGGTTGAAGACCCCTTGGCTTTCAAGGATAGGCATGGAAGGATATTGTCTCTATTGAAGCTTAAGATGGTGGATGGAATTATCTCTACCTTAGTTCAGCTTTACGATCCATTATACCATTACTTTACGTTCCCCGACTATCAGTTGATGCCCACATTGGAGGAGTATTCTTCTTTGGTTGGACTCCCTATTTCTTCTCAAGCTCCTTTCTCAGGTTTGGAGGAGATTCCAAGAGGACAAGATATTGCAGAAGCTACTCACCTAAAGTTGTCAGAGATTAAGGCTCATATGAGCACTAAAGGGAGACTCCTTGGGTTACCTGCCAAGTTTCTGATGGAGAAAGCTCAGTACTATACTGACAAGAAGAGTGTAGATGCTTTTGAAGCCATCCTTGCTTTGCTCATCTATGGACTTTTCCTCTTTCCCAATATTGAAGACTTTGTTGATATGGATGCTATCAAAATTTTCTTACTTGGAAATCCAGTCCCAACATTACTTGCTGACGCCTATCACTCTGTGCATCTGAGGAATTCTCATGGAGGAGGAACGATTACTTGTTGCACCTCTTTGCTCTACAAGTGGTTTATTTCACACTTGCCTTGGCCAGTTACCTTTTGGGATCTCAAAGATGGGTTGCTTTGGTCACAAAAGGTTATGTCCCTCACTCATTCCGACATTGAGTGGTATAATCCTACTTTTGGAGGGGTAGCAATGATTGATAATTGCGGTGAGTTTCCCAATGTACCTCTTCTTGGTAAGAAAGGATGCATAAGCTACAATCCAGTTCTAGTTCGTCAACGGCTTGGTTATCCTATGAAGGATAAACCTAATACTATTTATTTGGAGGGAATTTTCTTCAAAGAAGGTGCGAATCCAGTGCTTAAAGAGAAAATCGTGCACGCTTGGAGTCACGTTCATAGGTAAGGAATGACTGTATTAGGGAAGCCTGATTGCGTCTCTTTGGAGCCTTATCTCCAATGGGTGCAAGATAGGGCTATTAAGCTGAAGATGCCCTATCCCCGTCATGAGCCCCTACCCATGGCTATTAGAGATCCCACCTTAATCTTTATGAGTGAGGAGGAGAAGCTGAAGATCGCCTTAACCAAAGCAAAGCGAGAAAGGGATGCTTGGAAGAACAAGTACCAAGTCGTCAACCATGAGAATGGAGAACTTCAGAAGCTTCTAAAGCAAAGGGAGGAAGAAGACTCCGCTAAGAAGAGGAAGGCGCGAGAGGATTTATTTTCCTCTAGCGTACCATTGACTCTTGTTGCTAGTTCAGACATTCCTCCAATGTCAGTTGCATGGAAGTCGTAGTGGACAAGCTCGTCCTTGAGAAGACCAAGATGAAAGAGCAAATCGAGAGGCTTACAAAGAGATTGCAATGAGGAAAGAGATATTCTCATCAGATTGCTTAGGACTCCTAGTTTCCTATATTGTCCACTTTGTAGGACTTTTGAAAGTGCGTAATTTGTTTTGTAAACTTTAAATCTAAATCAATGAAATGAGATTTTTATAATGTTTGCAAATATAGATTTTGTGTTCCTTGAAATCTTTTTATTGCATTTGCATTGCATTTCATGCATTCATGTCATCACATGTGCATTCGTCTTGCCTGAGCTCATTTCGTTGTCTCCTCTCCAGTTTCCACACTGAGTCCTTTACACCCATACAATACCAGAGCTCAAGCCTGACGAAGTATGACTGAGCAGGAGCAAGAGATTAACTGAGTTAACAATGAACTTGAAGACCTACGTGGGAACGTAGGGCAGTTCATGGAAATGTTACAAGTGATTCGTGCGAAGATGGATACCCAAACCATAGTGGTTTCTAAGATTGTTAATCTGGCAATAGATGCTCATCCTACAGTGACTACTCCAGCAAATTTACCGCCATTTGGTTTTCCTCCGGGTTTTGTGCCTAGACCTGCTACAATTCCTACTACTCAACAAGCTGTTTCGTTGACTTCCGAGGCCCCTCATGTGATTCCTACCTTTGCACCAATCGTTGTACATACTCATGTGCAACTTTACTTTGATGAACACCAATAAGTGTACGATGTGCCAGACATGTCTGAATATGAAGATAAGAAACATGAGAAGCTTAGGGAGAATGTTGAAACCATTGAGAAGAGATTAAGAGCAATGGAAGGTGACCAAATCTTTGGTGCTGCTGCAAGGGAAATATGCCTTGTGTCTGGATTGGTTATCCCAGCCAAATTCAAGACTCCAAACTTTGACCAGTATGAAGGTGCTACTTGTCCAAAGAATCATCTTATCATGTACTATAGGAAGATGGCAGCCCATGTGGATAATGATAAGCTCATGATTCACTATTTCCGAGATGGTTTGAAAGGTGCTTCTTCTAAATGGTATTGGAGCTTAGATCAGACCCGTATCCGTTGTTTTCAAGACTTGTCAGATGCTTTCATCAAACACTACAAGTACAACATGGATTTGGCCTCTGATAGAAGACAATTGTTAAGCATGTCACAAAAGGATTCCGAGTCATTCAAGGAATACGCTCAAAGATGGAGAGAAATCGCATCTCAAGTGGAACCTCCCTTGACCAGGAAAGAATTACCTGACTGGCTTGTTGACACTGTACGACCAGAATTCTATGAAAGAATGGTAGGAAGTGTGACTACTAGCTTCTCCGACATAGTTGGCGTGGGTATCAAAGTTGAACTTGGTTTGAAGAATGGCAAAATGACCAATGCAGGTGGAAGTTCAAATAACAACAACAACAATGCTAAGAAGTCTTCTAGAAGTTTCAACAAGAGAAAGGAAGGGGAAACAAATGCAGTGATGACTAGTAGAAGAAAGAATCAGTCTTGGAAACAACAACAGCAACAACATTATGTTCAACAACCAGCATATCTAGTTCAGTTCACTCAACAACCATATGTTGTTGCAGTCACTCCTTAATTTGATCAACAAGTTCCCGTGTATCAGCCTATGCAACCAACTCCTGTTTATCAACCAGTTCAAGCTCCACCAACTTATCAACGAGCAACCAATGCTTCAGCCTATCAACAACAAAGAACTCAAGCTCCACACCAAAATGCTCCCGTTCAAAATAGAAGACAGGATGGTAGGCCTCCCATTCCTCCCATTCTGATGACTTATACAGAACTGTACCCTTCATTATTGTAGAGAGAGTTGGTGACTCCAAAACCTTTGGGCCCACCTCCAGATCCTCTTCCACTTTACTACAATCCCAATGCTCGTTGTCCATTCCATGAAGGTGCGCCAGTCCATGATTTAGAAGGATGTTTTTCTATAAAACATATTGTGAGAGAGCTGATGGAGAAGAAAATCCTATCATTTGGTGATTCTGGATCCAATGTCAAAAATAATCCTTTTCCCACTCATGGGGGCATTAATTCTATTGATGAAGTGTGTGATGAAAGTATAATCCTTGATGTTGCTGAAAATCAAGACTCCTCTTCGAGCTTTCCATGCAAAGTTAATAGAGGTAGGTTTGGTCAAGGTTTGCCATGCAAAGTGTGAAGAATGTGTTGTCAGTCTTAAGGGATGTGTGTTAGTTCAAAAGGACATTCAAAATCTAATTGATGATGGTTTCTTACAAGTGAGTAACAAGTTGAAGAAAGATGAAGTATCTGTAATTGAGCCTATCTTTAATTTGCCAGAATCAAATGATAAAGTGCTTGTTTTCAACTTGCCCGAGTCAAGTTCCAAAACACCTATTTTCAATCTACCAAAGCCAGTATTCAACATTCCAGAAACTATTGTTGTTCGTCAGCTAGTCAGTTAAGGCCTGTGATTATTCAAAAGCCTAGTTCGTTCTCTTTCAAAGATACAAAAACAATACCTTGGAAGTATGATGTGACTGTGATTGACCAAGAGTCTGGGAAGGCTGTTCAAAAAGAAAATTTGAAAAGTAATAATGAAGATATAACCAATATTGTTGGGGCTAGTAAAATGACTTGTATTGGTCGCATATATACTCCCTAATTCAACGAGGCTCCACCAAAACAGACTGCTGCCACCATGCCCATAAAAGACAAAGAAGTGATTCCAAACGATGAAGACGCTGAGTTTTTGAGGATTATTAGGAAGAATGACTACAAGGTCATTGATCATCTATCAAACTCCTTCAAACATATCCATTATGTCTCTTCTAATGAGTTCTCCAGCTCACAGAAGTGCCTTGCAGAAATTGCTAGCCCAAGCCCATGTCACCCATGACATTACTGTTGTCCAATTTAATAGTGTAATTGCTAATATCACAACCTTTAACACTCTCAGTTTCAACAGAGAAGAGTTACCAAGGGAAGGCCAGAACCATAATCGTGTGTTGCACGTATTTGTGAAATGTCAGGATGATGCTTTAGAAAGAGTCCTTGTGGACACTGGCTCCTCTCTTAATGTTTTACCCAAGATGACGCTTGCTAAGCTAGCTTACAAAGGGGCAGAGATGAGGTCTACGTCTTTGATTGTTAAGGATTTTGATGGTTCTTGCAGAACACTGTTTGGGGAGGTGGAGCTGCTAATTTTGATTGGACCACATGTGTTTGATATCACATTCCAAGTCATGGACATCAATCCCGCCTATACTTGCTTTCTTGGAAGGCCATGGATTCACGCTGCTGGCGCAGTGACTTCTACATTGTACCAAAAGATGAAATTTGTTGTTGATGATAAATTGGTGATTGTTCATGGTGAGGAAGACTTTATGGTGAGCCATCTATCTTCGTTACGATATATTGAGGATGGCGAGGATTCCTTGGAAACTTCTTTCCAAGCCCTCGAGATAGCCAATGTTGTCCTATTGGAAGTTGAGGAACCTGTGGGGAAGGGTAATCCATCATTTGCATCTGTCAAGAGCACAAGATCAACCATTGAAGAAGGTATTCCCGAAGGCTGGGGGGAGGTCATTGATGCCAAGAAAAAGTTGGACCGCTATGGGTTGGGTTACAACCAACTAATCAAGGGGCATCTACTTCTACCAAAGGTCGTCTGAAGAGCATTCAAGAGGTGTTTGTCAGTGGAGGCTTTCAAGTCAACGTCATTGATGATTTGAGCAACTTGGTGTTTCAGTATGATGCTGCCTTAGACAATTGGGAGGCAATTAAGATCCCAGAGATCATTCCTGTGTCATAGTAATTTGTTGTCTTTCTGTTGTTTTCAAAATTCCATAGCTCTGCCCAAGGCTATTGGACTATTTTGTAGGCCCCCTATGCACTTTAAAAATTATTATCAATGAAGACATTTTGTTAAATTCTCATTGTTCATTTACTGTTTTTTTTTTGCTTTTACTATTAAAAATGGCAATCTTTCAAAACTACAAAAAACATTTTCCTTTTGCATTTCCTTGTTCTTTTAATAAAATTAAATCATTCAAATATGCAGAATAATCAAAAAGCATGTTAAATCCAATGACCCTGATTTCACTCCTAACTTTGATTCACCCATCTACCAAGCTGAAGAGGAGGGTGAGGAAGATTATGAGGTTCGTGATGAACTGGAAAAATGTGTGAGTATGAGTATATAGATCTCCAACCACATCAAGAGCAGGTAGAGACAATTAATCTTTGCACTGATGAAGAGAAGAAAGAAGTCAAGATTGGCACAACGCTTGGGGCAGACATCAGAGAAAGATTGGTCAAGCTTCTAAAAGAGTATGTGGATGTGTTTACGTGGTCTTATCAAGATATGCTAAGATTACGTGGTCAACGCTTGTTGTTCATAAATTGCCGCTTCGACCAGATTGCCCGCCGGTAAAGCAGAGACTTTGAAGGACTAGACCAGACATGGCTCTGAATATTCAAGATGAAGTCAAGAGGTAACTTGATGTAGGTTTCTTAACAGTTTCAAAGTATCCCCAGTGGGTAGCTAATATTGTACCAGTACCTAAAAAGGATGGCAAGGTCAGAATGTACGTAGACTACAGGGTTTTGAACAAGGCTAGTCCAAAGGACGACTTCCCTCTACCACATATAAATACACTTGTGGACAACACTGCTCGTTTTACGGTTTTCTCCTACATGGATGGCTTCTCTGGTTACAACCATATCAAGATGGACCCTGATGACATGGAAAAGACCACGTTCATTACCCCTTGGGGAACCTATTGTTATAAGGTCATGCCCTTAGGTTTGAAGAACATGGGGGCAACCTATCAAAGGGAGATGGTCACCCTCTTTCACGACATGATGCATAAGAAAATTAAGCTGTACGTTGACGATATGATTGCAAAATCTCAAAGTGAAGCGAACCACATGGATCATTTGTTGAAGTTGTTTGAACGACTCAGAAAATACCATTTGAGGTTGAATCGTGCTAAGTGCACTTTTGGTGTTAGATCTGGAAAGATACTCGGGTTTATCGTTAGTCAACGAGGAATCGAAGTAGGTCCTGACAAGGTTAGAGCAATCCAAGAAATGCCAGCTCCACAAAGTGAAACGCAAATTAGAGGTTTTCTTGGGCGATTGAACTACATTTCTAGATTTATCTCCAATATGACCGCTACATGTGACCCAATCTTCAAGCTACTTCGCAAGGATCAGATCATTTATTGGAATTTTGATTGTCAACAAGCTTTTGAGAAGATTAAAGGTTATATGCAAGAACCTCCCATCTTGATTCCGCCTATTCCAGGGAAGCCTATATTCATGTATTTGATTGTGCTCGAAGGATCTATGGGTTGCGTATTGGGCTAACATGACGAGACTAGACGAAAAGAATATGCCATTTACTATTTGAGCAAGAAGTTTACTGATTATGAAATCTGATATTCACTTTTGAAGAAGACTTGTTGCGCTTTAGCGTGGGCTGCTAAACGTCTTAGGTAGTACATGATTTGTCACACTATTTTATTGATCTCCAAAATGGATCCAATAAAGTATATCTTTGAGAAGCCTGCTCAGACTAGAAGACTTGCCCGTTGGCATATGTTGTTATTTGAATACAACATCTAGTATGTAACTCAGAAGTCTGTCAAAGGAAGTGTTTTGTCCGACTACCTTGCAGATTAACCTGTTGAAGACTACGAGTATCTAACGTTTGATTTCCTTGATGAAGACATCATATTGGTAAAAGATTGTGAAGAGCCAGGTCCTGATGAAGGTCCTGAGCTAGGATCCCATTGGAAATTGATGTTTGATGGTTCCTCTAATTACAGTGGGCATGGTATAGGAGCCATTCTGATGAATCCTAATGGTGGTTATACTCCGTTCACAGCGAGGCTATGTTTTGAATGTATAAACAACATTGCAGAGTATGAAGCATGTATCTTAGGCATTAAGGCAACCATTGATCTCCGAATCAAAATTATTGAAGTGTGTGGAGATTCAGCTTTGGTGATCTACCAAGTTAAAGATGAATGGGAGACTCGTGACGAAAAATGACCCCATATCATGCTTACATTATGGGGTTGATCAAATACTTTGATGAGGACACTTTCCGACACGTCCTTGTAGATCAGTTTTTGTGACGCGACCACTACCGCTTTTTGGTGCTACTTTCTGATTTCTAATATTTATCCTATGAAGCTTAAAAGGAAGGGGAAAATATCACAAACTAACCATGTGCACAAGTTTTTCCCTTACAAATGCGAAGAGATCTGGAATCGGGGGTTGGTTATACAAAGGGAAGCTGTTAACACCTAGTGTATCTATAGTAATCTATAGGAACCTTAATTTACATATGTTTTACTGTTGAATTGCTTGGTTGTTTGAATTCATTTACTATTGAGTAGTGAAAGTTTCTATCTTGGGAAGGCTGAGGAGTTATTTTCTTATTATTTTAGGTTTTCTATTATTTTTTGGAAGGTACTGGAGCTAAAGTTTTTAATTAATATGCTCACTAAGATTTCGCAATCTTATGCCTACGTATTCCCGTAAAGAGATTCAGGGAAATCAGAGCAATCATAGTTCCTCCTATTCTATGGAAGGAGGAAAAAAAAGTTTGGTGTCTTGTTCAAAGCCCAAGATTGAAGCTAAAGTTTGTGTGTGTCTTGTTCAAAGTCCAAGATTGAAGCTAAAGTTTAACTGAGAGAGAATTTGTCATCTCAAAAGGGAGATATCTCACCTATTCATCACAAACATTGAGTAATTGGTTATAAGGGAAGTTGCTTTAACTGAGATACGTAGAATCTAGCAATGCCACATCGTCCTTTATAAGTCTCTGCATGCTAAGAGAGGGACATTGGTGTAGCACCCCAAAATTTGCTCTCCTACCTTTAGTACTAACTGGTTTATGTTTCATTTCATTTTTGCATTATCATGTGTGCATATCATTGGTTCTTAGCATGGGGTCAGGGTGCCTGAGGCAGTTCAAGAGGAGAAGGTGTTCTTCAAAGGGTCAAGCAAGAGTCCTGGTATTGTCCAAGAGATTAAGAGGTTCAATTGGTCAATTGATTGCAAATCAGGAGAATTGGGAAAAAGTCAACAGTGAGAGGGGAAGTCAACTGTGGAATTTTGAGGTTCTCTTCAAGGTTTTCAAGGTCTCACATCCTCATATGGTCTTCAAGGGTCAAGTTTCATACTATTTATCAAGAATCAAGGGTTGGTACAAAAGTTACTAAATATGGAAATGACCTATAATTTGAAAGTTTCCATTTTGGGCAAGTTTTGACACTACTTTCAACTTGACTTTTCATCATCAAGGAAGCTTCAAATGAATTTTTCTCAAACATGAAAGTTGAAGATCGTTTTCTCCCATTTCCAACAAGTACTAGATGGTCTCCATATCATTTGTGAAACTCAAGTTATGATCAAAAGAAGGCAAGGTGGTTTTTAGGGTTTTCTCATGGTTCCATTCTTACACCTTTTGCATTTTTGGGACATATGGACCTATAGTTGATTCTATTGCTTCAAGTCATATTCTAACATCCAAGTACACCTCATGGGAATCATCTTTGGCCTTGGAAACAAGTGGATCCATGACTTATTCATCACTTATTTCACATTGTGCAATTTTGTAAAATCATTGAAAATTCATAAACCAAGACATCTCAAGGCCCAAATTCAATTCAGGTGTGATTAGCAATGGATAAATGAATGATCCATCATAAAAGGCTTGGGTGTACATGCATGGAGGAGGGTGTATAACCCATTATGCAAATTTCCAAAATCACCCAAAACTCATTAATCAAGGAAAATGATTATCAGTGGAATGACCTAATGTATTTAAGCTTACTCATGCACTGATTAGAGGAGAGGCACGTGATATTGGTCAGATTTCAAGTTTCAACCCTAATCATTCCCTCCTTCGCATCTCTCAATCCACTACGGTTTTTCAAAAACTTCTTTCACAGTCTTCATCCTTGGGATCCATAGAGCACGAATCAACCACCATCTGAAGCTAATAACAGGGACACGAATTGCATAATCTCAGGTTAGTGATAATTTGCATTCTCTTAAAACTCATTTTTTTGATGCGTATAATAATCTATGACACTCACTGATGATTCTGTTGCATTTTATTTTGAGATTGGATGTGTAATATGGTTGTATCGTGAGTTTTAAAGTTTTGAATCCAAACTTGTTTCATTCGATTCTCCTTGTGCGTTGGTTGTTTGTGATTTCTAATATGATATTTGTGATCCTCATTAAATTATTGTCAAGATGGTATACTCTTTTGCGTTTTCTGGCATTTTTTTGGGTTGCAGGTGGCCGGAAGGGACGACCGGAGCTAGGGCTCCGGCGTCTGGTTTTTTCTCCGGTGAGGTAGGGTTCCAAGGTTGGGGACAAAATCGTGACCATCCGTTGCCTTGATCGTGTGCTCCACGTTGTTCCACATCATTTAAAAAATCTGTTTTATTTATTAGTTGTGTGTGTGACGTTCTATGATAATTACCATGCACCTTAAATTTAAACCACGCATCCCATTTACTTTTGATTTTGTTGACTTGATCCTGTACGTTGATATGATCTGACGGCATACATTGGGCCAGCGCATTAAAATAGGGTGTGCTCATCACGTGCTTCTTTTTTTAATTTCTGGGTAATTGTGTGTGGGTGCGTGTATCATTATTAGGGTGTAATTTTAATCATGGCCATTGATCTTGTTTATTTTGTGATTGTGTTGACTGATGGTGTGCGTTGGATGGGTTGTATGGTCATGATTGAGTCTGTTGATTGACTGAAGTCCACGTGTTCTTCTTTTTTTATTTTCTTTTTCGCTGATGGATTTTGGTGATTTGGGCTTACTAATTGCGCCCCTTTAAGCCCACTTTTCATTTTCAACGTATTTGGGCTGCTGAACACACCCCCCATGTTTATTTCAATTTATTTATTTTATTTAATTGCATCATTTGCATTTTTATTTTTTAAAGATAGATACTTGCATTAAAAAATTACAAGAAAATTCATGAATCACATTTATAGTCTTATAAAATTTTCTCAAATTTTATTTTATCATTTTATTTTATTTTTAGCATCTGATTTAATTATTTGAGTATTTTGTTTTTGAATTGTTCTTATCATGCATACCCTAACTTGTAGAATTTATTTCTCATCATCCATGAAACATTTTGAGTCCATTCTTTTTGCATTACTTCATCAACATATTGAAGTTCATTAAAACATTTTTCTATCATTTTTAAAATCATTTCATATTGCATTTTAGTCCCTTTATTTTGCATGTTAGTTCATAATTCTCATTTGAATTTGCATAATTGTTTGAGTGACCTATCTTGGGAATTTTGGCATGAGCTTTTGACATGTTGTTTACCACTGGTTGAGGTGTGTTAAGTTTTAATTTGGTAATTTTAGAAGATGTTTTACTAATTGTTTGATTGCTCTTTGTTTGAGGTCTTCTTGTATGCACATCTTTGATCATAGCTGATTACTTGTGCCATCATTTGGGATTGCTTCTTTGATCTCATAAACCATGTTTGAATTGTTATAGGTCACTTGATTGCCATTATAGGTCATTGGTGTAAGGTTGTTACATACTTTGTGCATATGTTCAATGCTTGGTTTACATGCCTTTTCTTTGACTTATCTTCTCACCTCATCTCATCTATGCTTACTCATGACTTATGTTTGGTTTATGTATGCCATACCTTATCATTCATTTGCACTTCATTTGATGTATGTTTTTGACCTTGGAGCTTTGCATTCATTCATGTCATATGCTATTCATGCTTCATCTTACATACTTGAATATGTTTCACTTATATGCTTCCTTCTTCTTCTATTGATGTTTGATGCTTGGATATCTGTTTGCATGTCTCATGTGACATTTGCATAGCATGTTTAGGCACATGTTTAGGTCATCCACATTCTGACTTGGATGAGTTTCATTTGGTTTGCAACCTTTTCTCTTTGGTTTGTGACTTGCTTGGGTTTCATTTGTCTTATTGTCACTTATGTCTGTTTTGTACTAACCTTTTATGCAGGGGCTGAGGTAAGTTATTTGAGAGTGTAGATAGTTATCCATGTCCACCCTAACTCTTTCTTTCTCTCATATTTTCTTTTCTTTAGACTTTGGTTGTTCTCAAACCTCCCCTTAGGGCCACCTTTGCATGATAACATTAGGACTAAGTTCCATAGGATAGTCTCCCTCCAAACCTCCCCTTAAGGCCATCTTTGCATGATAACATTAGGATAGGTTTCCCCCTTAGTGTTTTTCTTTTCTTTTGAGTCCCTCTTCTCATCTCTTAACACTTCTAAGATACTTAATAAGGTCAACTTGCCTTGCACACAAGCCTTAAACATAGGAAATGAAGATTGAGGGGTCCCCCTTCTCTCTTCTAGAGTGTTGAGCATACGTCCCATTGGGGACGATCATGCGACGCATTCGTTCCCGTGTCATAGAGTTTGGTTCAAGGTGAGTTATGAACTAACTCAAGTCACTTCTGTCTTAAAAAATACAAACAAACTTCAAACCTTTTTATCCTGCGGGATTGTCAAACTAAAGGCTATTTTCAAAAAGGGCATGTTACTTTCCGTCTGAGTCGCAAACAGGCATCGACCCTAGCTGTCAGAAGCGAACTTAACGTCGCTTATAAAAAACACAAAAAGAACTTGGTCCGAACTACGTTGACTCTGAATTTCCCATTGCCCAAAGGGAGTACGTAGGCCTAGGACGTCGACGTCCTACCGAGTCTGTCTTTGTTTTCCCCTTCCCCGTTTTAGTACAGCCATAGATTTTAGGATAACTCACCCTTAGATAGACAACAAGCGTGGATCCCATCGAGTACGATGGACGCTTGGGGTGCTAACACCTTCCCCTCGCGTAACCGACTCCCGAACCCATGTTATGGTTGCGATGACCATTCCTTTCTCTCTTCCTCAGGTTTATGCGGTGTTCCCTTTCCCTCTCTTGGGATAAATATACATTGCTGGCGACTCTGTGTTCCGCGCCACTTTCGCGTTTGTACCTGGATGAAAATCCTGGGAGCGACAGCTGGCGACTCTGCTAGGGACTCTGGTTGACCTATGCTGGTCCATCCCCTTTAGTGAGTCTGTCCTAGCGCTTGTTTGTTTTTGTTCTCTTTGGGTGTTCTTGTTTTTTGTTTGCTTTATTTGTTGTATTTTATTTTTACCGCATTTTCTGCATTGCATATTATTATCATCTGCTGCACTGTTCTTCTGTTTGGTAGGTTGGGGGTTCCGAGAGATAAGCCCAATACCCAGGCTTGAGCGTACACGTAGGATTAGCGTGGAAAGTAGTGTGACTTGTGTGGCATTTGGCCAGACGTAGTATACATGAAAGCTCCACATCCAGACGAGGTTTTCTTTGGTAACGTTCTATCCTGCGCATTGGTGCAGATGATTGAATATAACTTGGAAAATTGTCGACTCTGGCGGCCATTCCCGAGAACTCAGTAATGGCACTCCTCTCGAGACGTGATAATGGCAGACCAGAAATGGCAAACCCATTACACATGTCGATCCGAGGACCCAATACTGGGAACTTGCTATAGGGTTTCCTTTTGGAAAATAATCAGCGGAAGCACTCCTCGATTGGCAATAGTACTGTACCCCGAGGGATGAATCTACTATTGCTTCTCGACCTCAGTGCCGAAACTGAGGACTTACCATAGGATGTTTTCTTTTGAGGGGAATCAGTTGAGGCCTCCTCGATTGGTGATGATGCCAAACCAGAAATTGTGAACGTATCATCATTTCTCGACCTGAGAGCCCGTGATATTGAGGATCCTCGGCTTTCTAGTACCCACATGTGAGAGGGCAGGGTGTTTACAGGTTTGCAGGTAACCTTGACCTTCAACATACCCAGTTTTCTAATCAGCAGATTTATCAGTGTGGTACTATGGTTATTTTGGTATTCTGGGTATTTGGGCAGACCTTTGAGATTATACAGTTGTTCAGTGCAGCAGTTGTCTAGTTTGTGTGGCATCCTTGATCCCATGTGTGCATTTGCATCATCATTTTGCATCCTAACATGTTTATTCATTTGCAGGGCTGCATCCTAACTTTGATTCTGGTTTTTGAAGACTATTAAGGATGAGTACTGAGAAGAGAAAGAACATCATAGTGTACAAGTTCCCATCACTTATTCTGGATCCTGTTCACAAGATTGTGTCTATGGCGGAACCTGGGGTATTGGCAGACTTTAGAGGAGAGTATGGAAGAATTCTGAATTTTGCTTGCAACATCACTGAATACGAGTATAGGGCTTTGCACACTCTGGTACAATTCTATGACCCTCACCTGCGCTGTTTTCTATTCACTGATTATCTTCTGGCTCCGACATTGGAGGAATTTGCTCTCATCCTAGATGTTTCTATTAAAGAAGAGGCTCCTTTCTATCCTTCTACAGAACTTCCTGATTTGGGAAAGGTCTCCGAGGCTTTGCACTTGGATTTATCTGTGTTGAAAAATAACGTTGCCAGTAAGGGAGGGTGTAAAGGCTTTCATGTGAAATTTTTGGTAGAACATGCTGCTGTGTATGCTAAGGCTAGATGTTGGTCAGTTTTCAACGCCATCTTGGCTATGTGTGTCTATGGAACGGTGTTGTTCCCAAATGTGAAGGATTTTGTGGACATGCACGCCGTCCGGATATTTACTATGAAGAATCCGGTACCTACTTTGCTTGGAGATCTGTATTATTCAGTGCATTATAAGAACGAGAAGAGGAGGGGAGGACCCCTTTACTTTTGTGCGCCAGTCTTCTACAAATGGTTTGCTGATCGTCTTCCCAAATCTAGGGCATTTGTAGATACTCAAGGAACATTGGAATGGTCCAAAAGGTTGATGGGCTTGAGGGCAGATAATCTAATTTGGGTTAACTGTGACTTATTGGGCCAAGATATCATGATTAGTTGTGGAGGTCTCCCAAATGTGCCTCTAATAAGAAGGAAAGGGGGAATTAACTACAACCCTATTCTTGCTATTAGGCAATTCGGGTATGCCTTGAAGGAGCCACCAAAAGACGAGGATGTCCAAGAATCTATATATCTGAGTGGGGAAGTCAATCTAGAACTGTTAAAAGAAGCTGCGAATACTTGGGAAGATCGTCATAAGAAGGGGAAGATTTCTTTTGGGAAGAGCAATAACAGAACATTTCCTGCGTACGAAGATTGGATTCAGAAAAGGGTAGAGAATGAGCTTTTGCCATTCTCCAAAGAACCACCATCTTACCCCTTGCTGATTGAGCCTCCTACCACAGTTGAAATAGAGAAGTTTAACAAGTTGTGGGCTGAAAAGGAAAAGCTGCGAGAAGAAAACAGTGAGCTACAAAGAGAGATTTACCAGTTGAAACATGAGCGGGGTGAAGCTGTTCATATCGCCGAGTTGAAGACAGAGCTTCTCGCTAAGGCAGAAAGGGAGCTAGCTGACAAGGTCACATCCAGACAAAGGATGAAGCAAGCTCTAGAGAGTATCAGTAAGGTTCTCGAGTCTAAGAAGGAGGAATTGGCCAAGGCTTTGTTGAAAATTCACAGGTTCAATGCTCACCGAGACACTGCAATGGCTGATAATAAGCGAAAGAAAGACGATTATCTAGCTCAGATTGATCAGTTGAAGTTGAAGCTCAATAAAAAAGATACTGAGATCCTATCAGGGGTATTTCAGAGACAAGCAGTCGAGGGTCGACTCAATGAAGCCATAGCCTCCATAGAGGCACTGAAGATCCAAGCTGAAGTGAAGAGACCTAGAAATGAGGGTCCTAGCAGGGATGGTGTTTTCGAAGAAGACGCTTGGAAGTTGCATTGCCGATACTTGAAAGGGATCATGCATAGGAGAGATGTTCTCATTCAAGATCTAATTCAGAGACCGAAGCATCCCGACACCAAAAAGTTGTTCAAGGAAATTCAAGACTGGAGCAAAGAGCATGATGGATGGGGGGGATTGGCACTTGTGGACTTTGATGACATGCCGTAGTTTTCTATTTTCTTTTATTGTATTTGGATCACCACCAGGCTTGTTGGTTGGGATCTACGATTATTGTGTTCAGACTTATTATCGTGAGTTGTGATTGTTGACATTCGGTTTCCTCTGGTTTTCTTAATATATGAGCAGAAGTCCTGTTATATCTTATTGTTAAACTGGAATCAAGGGTGGATCGCCCTGCAAATTTTTCAACATGTTCATTTGCATTTACATATTCATAATCATTTTGCATAACAGGTGTCTATCTCTGGTGTTCTTACTTTGTTCTCCTCCGCAGTACAGGATTGATCAGCCAGTTCATCGATATTCTACGCAGTCTGTGATAACCAGAGGATAGCCATGGAACAACTCCGTGCAGAGATGCTTGAAATGAAGGTTCAAATGAGGCAATTTGGGGAAGACATGCTGGTCATGTCCCAGGAGCAGAAGATGCTGAAGGAGGAGGTCAATCAGATGAAGACTCAGATGGGTTTGGTCTTGGAAATTCTGAATATAGTGTTAAAGAAGGAAAACAGTCCTACGCTCACTTCCGCAACAGAAGTCCTTAATCCTCCCATTTCTGTGGGATTTGCTCTAGATCATGGATTTCCTCGTGAATCCCCTTCACAACCTTTTGTTGCAGAAGCTCCACGTCAGCAACCTTTGTTTGTGCCTCAGCCAAATGTGGAAAGGAAAGTGCAAGTGCAGGTGAGGTGCCCAAATCAGCATCGACAGCAGAATTACCAGCAGCAGGGGCAACCGAGACCAAGAAGGCCCAAGAGGATATTTGATCCACTCCCTGTTCCTCACCGCCATGTTCTTGCCCGTCTACTTGAAAGTTCTCTGGTTCAACTAAGGGATGCCAAGCCTGTTCCTGACCCTATTCCTCCTGATTATGATCTGGATGCCAGATGTGAATATCACTCAGACACACTGGGTCATTCAATTGAAAATTGCAACGTGTTCAAGCACAAGGTGCAAGACCTGGTAGACTCAGAGATCATTGCATTCACTGAAGATGATATGTACATCAATTGAAGCCTCCTTTCTCAAGTGAGCACTCAGTCTGCAAGTACGTCCAGACAGAATCAAGCTTCCTCAGCAATGGCAATCTTCAGCTTCTTTACTGCATTTTCATTTGTAGTTTTTTTTTTCATTTCTTGTTAAAGCATTGTATGCATGTAAGACTTGTTTGTTTTTAATGATAATCATAATACAATAAGCATGTTTTTCTTGAAGTAATCCGTTCGTGTTCACTCTTAAATGTTTATATGCACTGCAATACCAATTTTCTTGTCTAGAACTCTCGAGGGAGGATGACGAAATAAGAGCGCAAATTTCTAATGGTACGCTTTTGGATAAAACCCTGTTAAGGATGTACAGGCATTGTTTCTAATTCACAAACACTGTAGAGATAAGGAGATAGACCTTTGTCAACCTCTTTGAGCCTAGTAGTAGGAGTTCTTTCTGGAAACGAAAAAACCCTCAATCTTAACCTAGGGCAGGGTAGGTGTCGGTTAGTTTGACCAAGTGTTCAACTCTCAGAAGGAGTGTACATCTGAGGATCCATTACCTTTCATTCCACTAGCAAGAGGTCAAGAGGGGTAGAACCACAATGGTTACTCCTCACCAATCGAAGAGTGAAACAGTCACAGCCCTTTCAAACAAGTCAGACAAAACAGTGTCACACGACTTGTTCAAATAAAAAAAAACAAAAAAAAAACAAAAAAAAGGAAAGCCCGCTAAGTCGAAACTTGAAAACAAGCGACTTAGGCAAAAGTTAGGGCATCCCGCTGGACTTCAAAATCGAAAAACTCAAAAGAGTCAGTCTAGGCAAAAATTAGGGATCAAAAAAGGCAAAAGAAAGAAAAAGCGAAAAGCGAAAGGGATTACAAAAGAAAATCCTCGATAAGAACGAATTCGTGTGATTACAGACACAAAAGATAAAAAGGGGTGACTGTCATTCCAAAACTCCCTTAGGTGCCAAACCATTATTGGCATAGGTTCCTTAAAGATCATAAACCTTTTGAGAGATGAGCGTTTGGGTCAGATTAACTGAACATAGGACTGGAGAACATCACGAAGAGTGGGTGGGAACCGATAAATTTTGAGCCATAAATCCTTTTTCTGTAATCGTGAACCAGACCACGTTACAACCCTTAAAAGTCCTAATTGAAACAGGGTTTATTCCGAAAGTGTACTTCAACAGGATAGCGTTCCTGACTCCTATGAGTTGTGCTAATAAGATTTGTTGGTATTGCATGTGCGCATTGTTTTGCCATTCAAAAATCAAGGTAGCATCCCAGCTAGTGATTCGTTCACAAGGCTTGGCGATGCATTTTCAATAAAACTTCAAGGTTAACATGAGTGTTGCATTATAATTGTCATTCTCATAATAAATATTTTTTGCTTGCATGTGTTTGATATCAAAAGAGGCTTACACGATGAACGACAGTCGAGAAGCTCGATCACGCCAAGTTAAGGTGGTGAAAACTCCGAAGGACGATCATGTCAAGGGGTATGTGGCCAAGAGACTGTGCGCAGCCTGGGGGTTCCCGATAAATGGTGATAAGATGCAGCCAATCCGGAGCAGTCACGCTGAAAACTCTCCCTAAAGCAGCCAAACAGGGGCAATCAGGTCGATTTGACAAATCTCTGTAAGATCAGTCAGGGACAAAGTTCCTTCAAGACTTGGGGAAGGCCATCTCTAGAGCATGAGAAGTTATCCACTCCTGAAAACGGTTAATTTAAAACACCTCCTCAAAGTTTAGAATACTGGGACAGAGTATTTTCAAGTCATTACAAATCCTTTTGAGGTAATGTACTTCATGGATTATGAAGTCTGCGGCAGTTATGTCGAGATCTGATAAATCTCTCCGAGAGTTTGAAGACCCTGGGGTAGTGCGAACGCCCGGTCTTCTATAAAATCCTCTTGAGATGATTTTTTCCATTAGACCTGGTGGTCTGGGGCAAGTGGAAAGTTCAAAGGGCCGTCTATGACCGTAGAGACAGGTCAGGTGGGATGGCAACAGGATTGTACTTCCCCAGTAGGTTTGCTCTCCCCAGCGGTGAGATTGCACCTTTCTCAACAGAGCAGACTATCCCCAGCAGGAGACTTAGGGAATATGTTCTTTGGATCGAGACGTTGTTTCCACACGGAGTCAGGATGTCCACTTTCCCCATCCAGTCAGGGAATGTGCTCTCATCGACAACGTTATGTTCTAACCCCCGGCAAGGTGAGGTTAAAGTTATTCTCCCCATCAGCAGGCTAAGATCAGTAGTATCCCCAAGCAGGATGGTATTATAGACTGTTTTCCCCAGTAGGTTCTGAGCCCAATTGTTATTGGCAATTTTCAGTAACAGACTTCTGGCTCCGTTATTGGCACTCAATCTCAACTCCCCCAGCAGAGGAGAAATCTCAGGTTTTGGATGTTACCTTCAGTAAAGGACAGGTGTAATCCCCGGTAGTGTGGATGTTCTTTTGGGATTTCATCCCCAGTAGAAGTTGTTGATCCAAAGGGTCGGTCAGCGTGGTCCTTCTCAGCAGAGTTCTTGGATTCAGAGGACAATTTATTTTTGTCATCCCCACCTGAATTGGTCTTTTCTCTCCAGCATTTATTTTACTGGAGGGACCACTTTTGCATATCATAAGCATTTGCATTGCATCCTCAAACGCGTAGCATTTCCACTTCGTGTGGAGCATTACGGCAAAATTCAAACATTTGCATTCGAAGCATAAGCCAGGTTTGATACTTTCCTTGCCAGTTCTCTTCCTCAGCAGAGATGGCATAACTCAGGAGATTTTGGAGGGATGCGTTCCTCACACTTGTGCTCCCTGGCAGAGTCTTTTATTTAGACTTCTCCTTTCCCCAGCGGAGTCATCTTATCTGTGGATCGTGAGTTCGTTAGAAGGTTGCCTTTGTTTGGCCTTTTCTCTTTTGTGAAATCCAGTTCTCGCCTGGAAGTCAGTTCTCGCGTGACATATTTTGTTTGCCAGTTTCCCCTTCTCAGTAGGGGTGGTATAAACCAGAAGTTTTGTTTCACGTTATCCCCAGCGAAGTCCACTTTCTGTTGGTTATCCTTTGCAGATACAATTGAGGTTGTATTCGTTTTGTGGGTGCGATTGAGGTCGTATTCATATTTTCTTTGTGGGTAGAGTGATCGAGGTCAGTCTTCCTTTGCGGGTACAATTAAGGTCGTATTCGTTTTGTGGGAGCGATTGAGGTCGTATTCATTTTTTATCTTGGTGGGTAGAGTGATTGAGGTTAGTCTTCCTTTGTGGGTACGATTGAGGTCGTATTCGTCCTTTTCTTTGTGGGTGGAGTGATTGAGGTCAGTCTTCCTTTGCGGGTACGATTGAGGTCGTATTCGTTTTGTGGGTGCGATTGAGGTCGTATTCATATTTTCCTTGTGGGTAGAGTGATTGAGGTCAGTCTTCCTTTGCGAGTACAATTGAGGTTGTATTCGTTTTGTGGGTGTGATTAAGGTCGTATTCATGTTTTCTTTGTGGGTAGAGTGATTGAGGTCAGTCTTCCTTTGCGGGTATAATTGAGGTTGTATTCGTCTTGTGGGTGCGATTGAGGTTGTATTCATATTTTCTTTGTGGGTAGAGTGATTGAGGTCAATCTTCCTTTGTGGGTACGATCGAGGTCGTATTCGTCCTTTCCTTTGTGGGTAGAGTGATTGAGGTCAGTCTTCCTTTACGGGTACGATTGAGGTCGTATTCGTCTTATCTTTGTGGGTATGGTTGAGGTCATACTCCTTATTTTTCAGCACGCTCCATTTTGTTATTCTCACCGTTAGCAAATTTCCGGGGCTCTTTCGGTATTCAATCCCCGTGTGTCCTGGAATGTCTGAGAGTCGTCGCTATCATACCTTCAAGACCAAGCTGATTGAATAGGGTATTGGTGTAGCACCCCAAAATTTGCTCTCCTACCTTTAGTACTAACTGGCTTATGTTTCATTTCATTTTTGCATTATCATGTGTGCATATCATTGGTTCTTAACATGGGGTCAGGGTGCCTGAGGCAGTTCAAGAGGAGAAGGTGTTCTTCAAAGGGTCAAGCAAGAGTCCTGGTATTGTCCAAGAGATTAAGAGGTTCAATTGGTCAATTGATTGCAAATCAGGAGAATTGGGAAAAAGTCAACAGTGAGAGGGGAAGTCAACTGTGGAATTTTGAGGTTCTCTTCAAGGTTTTCAAGGTCTCACATCCTCATATGGTCTTTAAGGGTCAAGTTTCATACTATTTATCAAGAATCAAGGGTTGGTACAAAAGTTACTAAATATGGAAATGACCTATAATTTGAAAGTTTCCATTTTGGGCAAGTTTTGACACTACTTTCAACTTGACTTTTCATCATCAAGGAAGCTTCAAATGAATTTTTCTTAAACATGAAAGTTGAAGATCTTTTTCGCCCCTTTCCAACAAGTACTAGATGGTCTTCATATTATTTGTGAAACTCAAGTTATGATCAAAAGAAGGCAAGGTGGTTTTTAGGGTTTTCTCATGGTTCCATTCTTACACCTTTTGCATTTTTGGGACATATGGACCTATAGTTGATTCTATTGTTTCAAGTAATATTCTAACATCCAAGTACACCTCATGGGAATCATCTTTGGCCTTGGAATCAAGTGGATCCATGACTTATTCATCACTTATTTCACATTGTGCAATTTTGCAAAATCATTGAAAATTCATAAACCAAGACATCTCAAGGCCCAAATTCAATTCAGGTGTGATTAGCAATGGATAAATGAATGATCCATCATAAAAGGCTTGGGTGTACATGCATGGAGGAGGGTGTATAACCCATTATGCAAATTTCCAAAATCACCCAAAACTCATTAATCAAGGAATTAATAAGGCCCAAATGATTATCAGTGGAATGACCTAATGTATTTAAGCTTACTCATGCACTGATTAGAGGAGAGGCACGTGATATTGGTCATATTTCAAGTTTCAACCCTAATCCTTCTCTCCTTCGCATCTCTCAATCACTAGGGTTTTTCAAAAACTTCTTTCACAGTCTTCATCCTTGGGATCCATAGAGCACGAATCAACCACCATCTGAAGCTAATAACAAGGACACGAATTGCATAATCTCAGGTTAGTGATAATTTGCATGCTCTTAAAACTCATTTTTTTGATGAGTATAATAATCTATGACACTTACTGATGATTCTGATGCATTTTATTTTGAGATTGGACGTGTAATATGGTTGTATCGTGAGTTTTAAAGTTTTGAATCCATACTTGTTTCATTCGATTCTCCTTGTGCGTTGGTTATTTGTGATTTCTAATATGATATTTTTGATCCTCATTAAATTCTGGTCAAGATGGTATACTCTTTTGCGTTTTCTGGCATTTTTTTGGGTTGCAGGTGGCCGGAAGGGACGACCGGAGCTAGGGCTCCGGCGTCTGGTTTTTTCTCCGGTGAGGTAGGGTTCCAAGGTTGGGGACGAAATTGTGACCGTCCGTTGCCTTGATCGTGTGCTCCACGTTGTGCCACATCATTTAAAAAATTTGTTTTATTTATTACTTGTGTGTGTGACTTTCTATGATAATTACCATGCACCTTAAATCTAAATCACGCATCCCATTTACTTTTGATTTTGTTGACTTGATCTTGTACGTTGATATGATCTGACGGCATACATTGGGCCAGCGCATTAAAATAGGGTGTGCTCATCACGTGCTTCTTTTTTTAATTTCTGGGTAATTGTGTGTGGGTGCGTGTATCATTATTAGGGTGTAGTTTTAATCATGGCCATTGATCTTGTTTATTTTGTGATTGTGTTGACTGATGGTGTGCGTTGGATGGGTTGTATGGTCATGATTGAGTCTGTTGGTTGACTGAAGTCCATGTGTTCTTCTTTTTTTATTTTATTTTTCGCTGATGGGTTTTGGTGATTTGGGCTTACTAATTGCGCCCCCCTTTAAGCCCACTTTTCATTTTCAACGTATTTGGACTGCTGAACACACTCCCCATGTTTATTTCAATTTATTTATTTTATTTAATTGCATCATTTGCATTTTCATTTTTTAAAGATAGATACTTGCATTAAAAAATTACAAGAAAATTCATGAATCACATTTATAGTCTTATAAAATTTTCTCAAATTTCATTTTATCATTTTATTTTATCATTTTATTTTATTTTTAGCATCTGATTTAATTATTTGAGTATTTTCTTTTTGAATTGTTCTTATCATGCATACCCTAACTTGTAGAATTTATTTCTCATCATCCATGAAACATTTTGAGTCCATTCTTTTTGCATTGCTTCATCAACATATTGAAGTTCATTAAAACATTTTTCTCTCATTTTTAAAATCATTTCATATTGCATTTTAGTCCCTTTCTTTTGCAGGTTAGTTCATAATTCTCATTTGAATTTGCATAATTGTTTGAGTGACCTATCTTGGGAATTTTGGCATGAGCTTTTGACATGTTGTTTGTCACTGGTTGAGGTGTGTTAAATTTTAATTTTGTAATTTTAGAAGATGTTTTGCTAATTGTTTGATTGCTCTTTGTTTGAGGTCTTCTTGTATGCACATCTTTGATCATGGTTGATTACTTGTTTGAGAAGGCACTTGTGCCATCATTTGAGATTGCTTCTTTGATCTCATAAACCATGTTTGAATTGTTATAAGTCACTTGATTGCCATTATAGGTCATTGTTGTAAGGTTGTTGCATACTTTGTGCATATGTTCAATGCTTGGTTTACATGCCTTTCCTTTGAATTATCTTCTCACCTCATCTCATCTATGCTTACTCATGACTTATGTTTGGTTTATGTATGCCATACCTTATCATTCATTTGCACTTCATTTGATGTATGTTTCTGACCTTGGAGATTTGCATTCATTCATGTCATATGCTATTCATGCTTCATGTTACATACTTGAATATGTTTCACTTATATGCTTCCTTCTTCTTCTATTGATGTTTGATGCTTAGATATCTGTTTGCATGTCTCATGTGACATTTGCATAGCATGTTTAGGTCATCCACATTCTGACTTGGATGAGTTTCATTTGGTTTGCAACCTTTTCTCTTTGGTTTGTGACTTGCTTGGGTTTCATTTGTCTTATTATCACTTATGTCTGTTTTGTACTAACCTTTTATGCAGGGGCTGAGGTAAGCTATTTGAGAGTGTGGATAGTTATCCATGTCCACCCTCACTCTTTCTTTCTCTCATCTTTTCTTTTCTTTAGACTTAGGTTGTTCTCAAACCTCCCCTTAGGGCCACCTTTGCATGATAACATTAGGACTAAGTTCCATAGGATAGTCTCCCTCCAAACCTCCCCTTAGGGCCATCTTTGCATGATAACATTAGGATAGGTATCCCCCTTAGTGTTTTTCTTTTCTTTTGAGTCCCTCTTCTCATCTCTTAACACTTCTAAGATACTTAATAAGGTCAACTTGCCTTGCACACAAGCCTTAAACATAGGAAATGAAGATTGAGGGGTCCCCCTTCTCTCTTCTAGAGTGTTGAGCATACGTCCCATTGGGGACGACCATGCGACACATTCGTTCCCGTGTCATAGACTTTGGTTCAAGGTGAGTTATGAACTAACTCAAGTCACTTCTGTCTTAAAAAATACAAACAAACTTCAAACCTTTTTATCCTGCGTGATTGTCAAACTAAAGGCTATTTTCAAAAAGGGCACGTTACTTTCCGTCTGAGTCGCAAACAGACATCGACCCTAACTGCCGGACGCGAACTTAATGTCGCTCATAAAAAACACAAAAAGAACTTGGTCGGAACTACGTTGACTCTGAATTTCCCATTGCACAAAGGGAGTACGTAGGCCTAGGACGTCGACGTCCTACCGAGTCTGTCTTTGTTTTCCCCTTCCCCGTTTTAGTACAGCCATAGATTTTAGGATAACTCACCCTTAGATAGACAACAAGCGTGGATCCCATCGAGTACGATGGACGCTTGGGGTGCTAACACCTTCCCCTCGCGTAACCGACTCCCGAACCCAGGTTATGGTTGCGATGACCATTCCTTTCTCTCTTCCTCAGGTTTATGCGGTGTTCCCTTTCCCTCTCTTGGGATAAATATACATTGCTGGCGACTCTGTGTTCCGCGCCACTTTCGCGTTTGTACCTGGATGAAAATCCTAGGAGTGACAATTGGCATGGATGTATATAATTCAGAGGCTTGCCACTTACATCACTTAGATGAAAGAGAAAATTTAACCAAGATAAAGGAGGGACTCCAGCTTGAATTTTGAATCAACAAGTGTGCCACTTACAGCAGTTTATCTGGTAAAAGGTTTTTTGATTGTTTGTCTATTTTGTAATGTATAGAGGAAATATCCTCCTACAGAGAGGACTCCTGGTCTCACCTGTGGGGATGAAAATTTTGTGCCTTAATCAAAGCCCAAGGTTGAAGATAAAAAGGGTTGAAAACTGACTCAACTGAAGAACATTATATTTGTCTTGTATAGAGCCCAAGATTGAGGCTGACTAGTGAAAATCATTATATGAAGCCTAAGAGGAGGCTGACTCTTGCTAAGGATTATTTAAATCCAGTGGAAGGTCTATTATGATTTGAAGAAAAAGGGGAACCAACCCTTGCTGGGGATTGAAGAAGAGTTGATTTATCAAATGCCATGAGGCTCTGATACTTTTGGGGATTTATTGGTGATGATCTGACCCTGGCTAGGGATTTTAAAGATGAAAGTTACACCTTGTTTGAGGATTAGGAGAGACTTAGAAGGGTAAGTCTATATGTCCTATAGGCTTTAACTTCTCCTGGGGATTTAAGTATTGAGAAGATGACTAGAATTTATCTTATGCTTTTAGGAAGCCTGGGGGTCCTTGTATGAAGCCCAAGAGGAGGCCATGTGGATGCTTCTAGGAAGCCTGTGGGTCATTGTATGAAGCCCAAGAGGAGGTTGTGGGGATGCTTCTAAGAAGCCTATGAGTCCAAGCCCGAGAAAAGTTCAAGAAAGTTTTCACCGAGAAATAATACTTTCTTTGTTAAACAGTTCTAAGGTTTGAAGAAATTCAAAAGAGGTTTCACCGGGAATTAATCCTCTCTGGAGAAATGAATTTCTTTTATATGTTTATAAGTTTTGACAGTCTTAAGAAAAGTTTCACCGGGAATAATGCCTTTCTTTGTTCCATATTGAATAAAGCCCAATAGGAGGCAGATTGTATTGGGGAAGTTTCCTATGAGGGAACTAGTTATTGAACTAAGTTGTATTGAAAAAGGATCCTTACTATTTGACCTAAAGGGTGAACTGAGGATTTTGAAAATAGAGGTATGGGGCTTACAACTCAAGGAGAGACCCATGTGTCATACCCCAAATTTTGACCACCAAGATTTCCCATCATTCTGCAAATTGTTACCACAATATGGATGTACCTTCATGCCTCATCAATCTCAATGATGGTGGAGCATTCACTGCAATCAAGAATTGGGGTTTTAAGCCCTCTTTGAACACTTAGACAAAGGATCAATCAAGGAATGACATGATCTTCAACTTGTCTAACCTCTTAAAACATCCATAAAGTATCAAGAGGAATCCCACATCAAGAATCAAGCACAAAGTTGTGACATTACAAGTGTTTTGAGCCTCAAAACACCTGATGGCGCCGAATTAGGGTTTTGGACGACCGGGACCTCCAGAGTGAAATTTTCACAAGAGGATGAGCCAAGACTTCCACATGTGACTCGATATGCTCAAAATAATCCTAGGTATCCATTTGCAAATATGAATGACCCTCAGAGGATGCATTCCTAAAAAGTCAGAAATTAGTGTTTTACGCGCTGAATCGATCTGGAGCCAAAAGTCAAAACATGATTTTTTTGGTAAAAGTGATCCTTATGACTCATATTTTCATAAAATGTGGCTTATAATTGCATTCGAACAAGAATTGATCAAGAAATCAACATAACTTGTAAAAGGGGTAACCTTGAAAATTTGAAATTTTTTCTAAGTTATTAAGTTTAAATGATTTTGGTACCAACTTCCAAGGACCATAACTTCTGATCCAAGCAGCCATTTTGGGTGATCCAAAGCCTGATTTCTAGATCTTCCCACACTCTACAAAAGCTTCAACTACCCCAGACTCCAATTCTTCATGGATTTTGAGTGATGGATTGATCAAAATCACAAAAACATGAAAATTACACTTTTTCCAACACTTAGTGAAAATCTTCCTAAGTTATCAGCTTTGAACATCAATGTTCATGAGGATTTTTCAATGGGATCCAAATAGTTTCAAGACAAACTATGATCACACATGGATTGTATCACATGAGGGTGTAGCGCGAGTTTTATGTATGGTTGCGAAGCACTATCGCTTTTGGGTACTACAGCTCGATTAATTTTTTATCCTATTGAAGCTGATGAAGGAAGGGAAATAAATGTCTCCAATTAACCCTGCTTGCAAACTGAGTTTAAACAGATAACTGTTGGTTTACAGATGCTACAAAGATTGTGGGTCTCTCTTAGGTTATGTTGTTAAGAACACAGGATCTAGACTATTGGTAGGATGTTAGGACTGATGCTTTTCGATTGACGTATGAAGGTATGGGATTTTGGGTTTTTGATTAGTGCGCTCGCTAAGATTTTTCAATCTTATGCCTACGTATTCCCGTTTAATGAAACAGGGAAATCAGAGCGGTCGTAGTTCCTCCTATTCTATGGGAGGAAATGGTGTTTTGGTGTCTTGTTCAAAGCTCAAGACATGAAGCTAAAGGTGGTTTGTATCTTGTTCAAAGCCCAAGATGTGAAGCTGAAGGGTTTATTTGTATCTTGTTCGAAGCCCAAGATGTGAAGCTAAAAGGGTGTTGACTTTAGAGAGAATTTGTCATCTCTAAAGAGGAATATTTGGTCAGTTTGGCACAACTGTTGGGTGACTGATTATAAAGGAGAATTACTTTAACTGGGATATGTGAATCCAGCAATGCCATAATTTCCTTTATAGGGGATTTTTAACCTGAAGGAGAAGACTTTAACTTAGTTTAAAGTAATGCCATCTTTCCTTAGGAGTTTTTCATGCTAAAAGAGGGACAGTGGCGTGGATGTAAATAATCCAGAGGCTTGCCGCTTACAGCAATTAGACGAGGGAAAAGGAGTTGTTGATGTTTGTATGCTGTGACCAAGGCACAAATTTTGATGCTAAAAGGTTGATTGCCTCAACCGGGTTTTTCCTTATACGAAGCCTAAGAGGAGGCTATTGACCCAACAAGAGGGAGTTTTTATGTGTCTCGTACGATGCCCGAGAGAGAGGCTAAAAGGGGTTGACTCAACAAGAGAGTGCTTTTATATGTGTCTTGTACGAAGCTCAAGACGATGGCTCAAAGGTGATTGACTCAACAAGAGAGTCTTTTATACTCAACAAGAGAGTGTTTTTGTATCTCGTACGAAGCCCGAGATGGAGGCTAAGAGGGAAGTGACTCAACAAGAGAGTCTTTTATACTCAACAAGAGAGTGTTTTTATATGTGTCTTGTACGTAGCCCAAGACGGAGGCTAAAAGGATTTGACTCAATAAGAGAGTCTTTTATACTCAACAAGAGAGTGTTTTGTATCTCATACGAAGCCCGAGATGGAGGCTAAAAGGAGGTTGACTCAACAAGAGAGTCTTTCATACTCAACAAGAGAGTGTGAAAAGGTTAGCTCCGCTGGGATTGATCAGAGACTGATTCCAGGTGAGGTTGTACTTTGGGATTGATCAGAGGATCAGGGTTATTTCCTGTTCTTTAAGGAAATGGGAAATCCAAAGGGTATTGAGACTGTCCAAGTCTAGATTTTCATCTTTTGTATAATGCCCAAGAGGAGGCGCGGGTGTTAAGGCATGAGTACTAACCCTCAAATTGCCGGAGTTTTGACGCTGGAAAGACTGCTCTAGCAAAGGATGACTAAGTTCTGTCTCACACCTTTAAGAGGTCATCAGGGTCCTTGTATTAAGCCCAATAGGAGGCATGAGAGCTTTTAAGAAGCCGAAGGGTCCTTGTACAACGCCCAAGAGGAGGCGGGGATACTTTTAAGAAGCCTGTGGGTCCCCAAACCCCGAGAAGTTCAAGACATGCCATTCACAGAGAATAGATCAAGCCAGGAAAGTCCGAGAATTTGGAAGAAACTCAAGAGATGCCATTCACGGAGAAAAGATCATCTCTGGGGAGTTAGATTTTCTTTGGCAATTTCTAAGGGTGCTTTTAAGAAGCCTGTGGGTCCCCAAACCCCGAGAAGTTCAAGACATGCCATTCACAGAGAATAGATCAAGCCAGGAAAGTCCGAGAATTTGGAAGAAACTCAAGAGATGCCATTCACGGAGAAAAGATCATCTTTGGGGAGTAGAGTCTCTTTGACAACTTCTAAGGGTGACAGTCTGAGAAAGAGTTCACCGAGAATGCTGCCTTTCACATCTCCATATTTTTTAACCCCAAGAGGAGGGAAGACTGTGTTTGGTAATCCTATGGGGATCTAATTTTGACTGTATCTAAGAGCGATCAACAGGGCTTTACCTAGTGCTAGACGTAGTTGCCGGGGAAAACTCTAAATAACTATACTAGTATTAAATAGTTTATATTGGACAAGTATATAAAAGTTTGTGAAAGAAGACTTACAGTGAGCAGCCCCACAATACAGTTATATATATATATATATATATATATATATATATATATATATATATATATATATATATATATATATATATATATATATATATATATATGAAAGCGGATAAAGAAAGCGGGTAAACACTTACTCGGTTGTAGAGCTTCCGTGTTGTTTTGTTAGTTGTTCAACAAAGAAAGCTTTAATAATAATATTATATTCAAAATCAAAGGAGAAAGTGCTTTGAAAATATTGTTGGGCTTATAGCTCAAGGAGAAGCCCAAAGTTTTATCAGTGATTGCACTGTGGAATTTGTTCAGGGACTTATACAAGTGACTGAGGCCCAAAAAGGTTTTCTGTACAAAGGGATGGGTCTTACACTCTCTAAAGAGGCCCAATGATTTATTTGTGTACAAGTGGTGGGACTTACAGCTCAAGGAGAGGCCCAAAAAATGGTTTTTTGAACTGGCGATCGCGCCGAGATTTTCTTTTAAGCAGAGGGACTTATACAATATCTGAGGCCCAAAATAGTTTTGTTTAAAAGGGGGTTGGGTCTTACACTCTACTAGAGGCCCAAAGGTGTTTAAAGAAAAAGAATGGGGCTTATAACATGAGGGTAGGCCCAAGGATTTGATTTGTTAGAAAGGCGACGACCGTGCCAAATTTTTTGACGGTATCGGGACTTATACAATACACTGAGGCCCAAATTATTTTGGTTTTCAAAAAGGGTTGAGTCTTACACTCTACTAGAGGCCCAAAATGTTTTAAAGAACGGAAATGGGGCTTATAACACGAGGGTAGGCCCAATTGTTTTTCGTTTTGAAATGGCGATCGCGCCGAGATTTTTGAAAACGCAGTGGGTCTTATACAATGACTGAGGCCCAAAAAGGTTTTGGTTTTCAAAAGGGATTGGGTCTTACACTCTATTAGAGGCCCAAAGTGTTTGAAAAAGTTTGATGAGGGTTGAATTAATCAAAAACCCTAATTTGTTTCCAAAATGTATTTTAATTGAATAAAAATTCAATTAAAATGATCAAAATTGTTAAACATGTGGAAAACAAATTGTGATCTTGGATTAATGTTTCAAAAATCAAGTTTTGACCTACAAAATGATTAGAAGTCATTAAAATTTGCAAAATCAAGAAGGAAAAAATATTTTAAATGTCAAAAACAATTAAAATATTAATTCTTTGCGAAAATATCAATTATATGAAATAAATAATATTTTTGGGATTCTTTTGGTAAAATAAAATATTTTAACATTTTTGTGAATTATTAAAAAAAGAATAAACTCAAAATCATTAAAACTCAGAGAGAAATTAATTTTTGAATCAATTAAATAAAATCAAAAAATTCAAATATTCAATATTTGAAAAAGGGCGCCAAGAACATGGAAAGAACATGCGGCCTTCCTCTGTTTCTGCAGATTTGCGTTTTCTATCCAATCTCACTGAATACTTGATTATATCATGCAATCTACATATCAATCTACTCGTTTCAACCTCACGATCATGTCTATGGTCTTTAATTTCATTTATTTTAAACATGGAATAAGAAATCAAAGAGAAACCTCAAGAACCCTAAAATTTGCATGAAGGTTCAGAAATTCCATACATGATTCAAACAATGCAATTGATTGAGGGAAAACACTCCATGCATGATTATGAACATATGGCCAAATTATTGTGCAGCAAAAATTGCAGGATCATAGAGTTAGAAGAGCTCATGCTTACCACTTGCAGCTGGTGATCGTGTTTTGTGTTAGAGGTGTTACAGCTTGGTTCCAAGGTTATGGATAGCTTCCCTAGGTGCTATGGAGTGTGTCTGGATGCTTGGAGTGGATTGATTTGAGCTGGAACTTGATTTGGCACCTCAACTGCAAATCTGTCAAAGGCTTGAGCAGTTGGCTGGTGATTTTGTGATTTTGGGGTTCCAGATGTTATGTGAGTGTTTGGATCACTTATATATGATGTTTATGAGGTATGTGTGGTTGGTTTGATTGGAATTTCTCTCAAACTCAAAACCCGATAGTGCCTTGCTTTGAAAGGCAAAATTGGAGTGAAGAAGGAGATTTTGAGGAAAGCATCTGTTTGATGGCTTTGGCGTACTCAAACTGATCACAAATGAGCTCTATTTATAGTAGAGTAAGTTTGTTTTGCAAGGAATAGTGAATGGCAACTGCTGCATAGGTTTGGCCAATGTTGAGCAATGAGAATCCAAGTCTCCTCTAGCCATTGACTAGAGGTTAGGGCACAGGCTGCTGATTCCCTTGGTCTTGGATAAGTCTTGACTGAATTCAGTTGGCAATGGCTCAGTCCATGCCACCTTGGTGTATGCATTGAATGCTTCAATCCAAAATTGGAGTCTTGTCCCTCTTTTAGACAATTCTAGGTTTGGCATGCTATTTTTGGTTCCAAAGACTTGGGAGGCTTGGGATCAGAGTTGGTTCCTCCTTGGTCCCCCCTTGAGGTGTTCAGATGGATAGAGTTGCTTTCCCTTTGCAAAATTTGGGCAAATCGAGCAAAACTCCAAAATCTTCCTTGCTTTGGCAGTTTTCAGCAAGGCATATTGCCATTGTCATATCTCATGGCTCAAGTGGAATTTGATGGAGTTCTTGGCCATTTTGGAAAGCCCTCATATGATACAACAACTATTTAATCATAATTGGTTTTGATACTTTCTGGATCCAAGTGAAAAATGCCCCTACATTTGGAAAAAAGTGAAGGCAGATTCTGACTTAGTGAAAATTTCACTAAGTGTTGGAAAAAAGTGACATTTTCACTTTTTGTGATTTTGATAATTCCATAACTCAAAATCCATGATGAATTGGAATAAGGTGTAGTTGAAGCTTTTGTAGAGGGTAATGAGAGCTACAAATCCAGCTTTGGATGGGGAAAAATGGCCTTGTGGTTTAGGAGTTATGATCCTCCAAAGTTGGTACCCTAGCCACTTTGTTCCATAACTTAGAAAAATTTCTAAGTTTTTTTATGGTTACCCCTTTTACAAGTTATCCAACTTTTCTTGATTTTTCTTGATGAATGATGATTCCAATCACACATTAACATCATTTTAGGGTTAAGGAACCATAATTGTGAAAAATCTCAAAAAGTCAAAGTTTGACTTTTGTGCACAGTTGACTTTTTATCAGATGAATTCCAAACTGTGCGATCCTCTATGAAATCAAGTTCTTGACCTAAATCAAACTTGATGGATTGATTTCATAGGTTTTATAGGGTGCATTGAATCATGTCTTAGGGTTTGGGAGCATGTCCTGGTCAAAAGTCAAAGATACAGTTGACTTTTCTCGCGAAACCCTAATTATGGTTCAGATGAAATTAAAACTTGTTGATCAAGCTTCTTGGATCAATCCATTGTTGCAAATGGATCAATATGGTTTATTAGAGACCCTCAAATCCTCCTTTGAGGTCTTGGCTCATGATTTGTCCCAAAAGTCAACTTAGGGGTGAATTGGGTCAAGAAACCCTAATTCCTGATTTTTTTTTATGAATGCATCCCCTGAGGCCAAATTGACTTGATGATTGGGTCCATGAGGTTCCATGGAGTATTTTAGGTTATGCTTTGAAGCATTGGCTCATGCCCAGGGGAAAATTTCCATCTGGAGGCCCTGGTCGACCAAACCCTAATTTGGCTACACTTGCGATCTGGAGGCTCAATCCACTTAGAAGGGAGCAGCCTTGTGCTTAATCCTTGAAGTGGGAGTCCTCTTAATCCTTTTAGACAAGTTGAAGATCATGTCATTCCTTGATTGATCCTCTGTCTAAGAACTCTGAGAGGGCTTGAAACCCTAAGTTTGATTGTAGTGGATGCTCACCCATCTTTGGGGAGACTAATGAGGTATGATGGTTCGTCCATATTGTGATGATGATTTGCACAATGATGGGCAATATTAGTGGTCAAATTTTGGGGTATGACAGATGCCCCTATTTAATCTTCTTGGACCCAAAGGTGTGAATGACGAAGGTATTCGGGCATTCGGGGTGCAAGAGGATTAAATATCGGAATGCCCGAAATTTTGATGGTGGTTATGAATGGCGGGTTACACATCCTTCTTCTTTTGCTAAGCAATGATGCTTAGAAAAGGTAAACTTCCCCTCGATCCTGGTTTCCTACCAAGGAACTGGTCTTAGTTTCTAAAATAAACTTCCCCTCGATCCTGGTTTCCTACCAAGGAACTGGTCTCAATTTCTGG
This sequence comes from Lathyrus tuberosus, assembly GCA_022829125.1. Classification (NCBI taxonomy): domain Eukaryota; kingdom Viridiplantae; phylum Streptophyta; class Magnoliopsida; order Fabales; family Fabaceae; genus Lathyrus; species Lathyrus tuberosus. Next base: position 991,113 of record JALAZF010000484.1, read on the forward strand.
TTTAAACTTCCCCTCGATCCTGGTTTCCTACCAAGGAACTGGTCTTAGTTTCTAAAATAAACTTCCCCTCGTTCCTGGTTTCCTACCAAGGAACTGGTCTTAGTTTCTTTTGTCAATAAACTTTATCGACAAGGGACGCTATGCGTAGCGGTTTTCCTCAAACTTCTCGCCGAATTTTCCTGGGGAGATACTATTTGATGGAAAAAATTTTGATGTCAGACTTGCTGGGGAACCCATCCGTCTGAATTGTAGAGGTGTACAAACTTCTCTGTTGGAGACGCCATTTGTCGACTCTACTGGGGAAAGCAGGTCTCTTGAGAGACTACTGTCGCTTAGGGATGTTACATCATACTTTTCTTCGGGATCTTCTCGGAGAAATGCCATATGATGCGATCTAATTTTGAGGTGCTGATGACTTCATTAACATCAACTCTCCAGAGAGCAAAATCAATGTGTTGTTGAAAGTCTTTAGTTGAGAGTCTTTCTCTGGGGATTTTCCTTAATCTGGGAAAGAAAAGATATCATCTTCAATGGCGAAGAATGATGCTGGCTGAGGGTTCTCTGGTTTTTCAGAGGTTTAAGTTATCAAAGTGGTCAAGGGCCGACTTCATCCCAGAAATAAACTAGAGGAGAGAGGTAATGCAGACGCAACATTTCCTGACGAGGAAAGAACCGACAACTCGATTGTGAAGACTTTTATCCCTAGGGGACAAGACCGACTAAAGTGATAGTGATGCAATATGAATGAGAATGTAAATTAATAATGCATGATGTATGTATGTGTATGCTAACAAAACTGACACGACATACAGACTAGTGGATGAACATGACTGGATACTCGGCCACTGCAGGGGACAAAAAGTATCGCTGGTTCAAGATAGCAATTCTGCCTTGCTTAGGAGAAGTAGTCCTTGTGGGGAACAACCGTTGGTCGGACTTAGGATATGAGAACTCGGCCGAGGATGTCAGATGGAGTATTCACATCTGACATAGTCGATCCTTCCTTCAGGCGCACTGGTTTAGAAGGAGTACTTTGATTCTGCACTTTGAAGCTCACTTACTTCGGGAGAAGCGATCGATGTTCTTTCTATGTTCAACAGTCAAAAGAAATTGCCATCTTTATTTCAAGAATCGTTGATCATGGGGTAGGCAAATTCTTCTCCATCCATGGTTGCAAGTCTCAAGGCACCACCTGAGAAAGCTTTCTTGGCCACATAGGGGCCGTCATAGTTCAGGGTCCATTTTCCCCGAGAATCAGTGAGAAATGATTGTATCTTCTTGAGCACAAGGTCTCCTTTCCTGAACACGCGAGGTCGGACCTTTTTGTCGAACGCCTTCTTCATTCTTTGCTGATACAACTGACCATGGCATATTGCTGTGATTCGCTTTTCTTCAATCAGGTTCAGTTTGTCGTGTCAACTTTGACACCATTCAGCTTCTGTAAGCTTAGCTTCCATCAATACCCGGATTGATGGGATCTCTACCTCTATAGGGAGAACTGCCTCCATGTCATAAACTAGAGAGAAAGGGGTTGCCCCTATTGAAATGCGGACAGATGTGTGATAACCATGGAGAGCAAAGGGCAGCATCTCGTGCCAATCTTTGTAGGTTACAACCATCTTTTGAATGATCCTTTTCATGTTCTTGTTAGCCGCTTCTATCGCTCCGTTCATCTTGGGTCGGTAGGGAGATGATTTATGGTGTTCGATTTTAAACTCAGCACACAACTCTTTCATCATCTTATTGTTCAAGTTAGATCCATTATCCGTAATGATCTGGCTCGGAACACCATAACGGTAAATGATATTGTTTTTGATAAATCGGACCACCACTTATCGGGTTACATTGGCGTATGACGCTGCTTCGACCCACTTGGTGAAGTAATCAATGGATACCAGGATGAACCGATGTCCGTTTGAAGCTTTGGGCTCAATCACGCCAATCATGTCGATTCCCCATATGGAAAAAGGCCATGGGGAAGAAAGAACTTTGAGATGCGTTGGCGGTACATGGATTTTGTCGGAGTATATCTGACACTTGTGACACCTCCTCATGTACTTGTAGCAGTCGGATTTCATGGTCAACCAATAGTACTCGGCCCTAAGAATTTTTCTGGCCATTGTGTGTCCGTTGGCATGAGTGCCAAAGGATCCTTCATGAATTTCTTTCATAAGCATGTCTTCCTCTGGTCTGTCTACACATCGGAGCAAGACCATGTCGAAATTCCGCTTATAGAGTGTATCACCGCTCAGAAAGAAACTGCCAGCCAGCCTTCTGAGGGTTTTTATGTATTTCCTTAGTGCCCCAGGTGGGTACTCTTGTTTCTGAAGGAAGCATTTGATATCGTGATACCAAGGTTTGTCGTCTATGACTGCTTCAATCGTGAAGATGTAAGCGGGCCGTTCAAGGCGCATTATGTGGATCTTAGGTAGGTCATTCCATTGACCTACACTAATCATGGAAGAGAGGGTGGCTAATGCATCAGCCATGTGATTCTCATCACGAGGGATGTGATGAAACTTGATTCTGTTGAAGAAGGGTAACAACCTTCTTGCATAGTCTTTGTAAGGAATCAATCCTAATTGGTATGTGTTCCAATCTCCTTTGATCTGATTGATGACCAAAGCTGAGTCGTCATATACATCCAAGTTCTTGATCCTCAAATCAATCACTTCCTCGAGACCCATGACACAAGCTTCGTATTCGGCCTCATTGTTTGTACACTTGAACCTAAGTCTGGAAGTGAAAGGAATGTGGGTACCCTGAGGTGTTATGATGATTGCCCCAATTCTATTTTCATAATGATTAACAGCTCCGTCGAAAATTAGTCCCCATTGGGAACCTGGTTCTGGCCCTTCACTGGGTAGCAGTTCATCGCAATATTTCATTTTCAAATACATGACATCTTCGTAAGGGAAGTCAAACCCGATTGATTGCTGGTCGTCAATCGGTTGATGAGCCAAATGATCGGCTAAAATACTCCCTTTAACGGCTTTTTGGGCATGTTATTCGATGTCGTATTCTGACAGCAACATTTGCCAATGGGCAATCCTTCCCGTGAGAGCAGGTTTTTCAAATACATACTTGATTGGATCCATTTTAGAGACCAACCAAGTAGTGTGACGAATCATGTACTGGCGAAGACGTTTGGCTGCCCAAGCCAAAGCGCAACAAGTTTTCTCAAGCATAGTGTACCGAGCCTCGTAGTCGGTGAATTTCTTGCTCAAATAGTAGATGGCATACTCTTTCCTTTTGGTTTCGTCTTGTTGGCCAAGTACACAACCCATAGAGTCCTCTAGGACTGTGAGGTAGATGATCAGTGGTCTTCCTTCCACTGGAGGTGATAGAATCGGTAATACTATTGAAAGCGGTTTGACAATCTTCTGTCCAAACGCAGTCCTAGTTCTTTTTGAGTAATTTGAAAATCGGCGCACATGTCGCGGTCATGAGGAATATGAATCTGGAGATGTAGTTCAGACGTCCCAGGAATCCTCTGACTTGTTTTTCAATTTTTGGAGAAGGCATTTCTTGAATGGCCTTGAACTTGTCGGGATCAACCTCAATTCCTTTCTGGCTGACGATGAACCATAAGAGTTTCCCTGAATGGACACCGAAGGTGCACTTGTTGGGATTCAAGCGGAGTTTGTACTTTCTCAACCGCTCGAATAGTTTTGATAGGTGTGTCACATGCTCCTCCTCTATTTTAGATTTTGCAATCATATCATCGACATACACTTCAATTTCTTTATGTATCATGTCATGAAACAGAGTAGTCATGGCCCTCTGATAGTTTTCCCTGACGTTCTTCAAACCGAAAGGCATTACCTTGTAACAGAAGGTACCCCAAGGGGTAATGAACGAAGTTTTCTCCATGTCTTTCGGCGCTATTTTGATCTGGTTATAGCCCGAGAATCCATCCATGAAGGAGAAAACTTTGAACTTTGCTATATTGTCTACCAGCATGTCAATGTGTGGTAAGGGAAATTCGTCCTTTGGACTAGCCTTGTTTAGATCTCTGTAATCCACACACATTATGACCTTTCCGTCCTTTTTTGGAACTGGTACGATGTTGGCTAACCATTGAGGATATTCTGACGTAGCAAGGAAACCCGCGTCAATCTGTTTTTGTACCTCCTCTTTGATTTTGATGGCCATGTCCGGGTGAGTCTGTCTCAATCTCTGTTTTACTGGTGGACATTTCGATCTTAATGGTAGATGATGTTCCACGATGCTGGTATCTAACCCTGGCATGTCATGATAGGACCAAGCAAACACATCGGGAAATTCTCTGAGAAGCTTTGTCAAACTTTCTTTGATAGTCGGACTGAGTAGTGCCCCAATCCTGATTTCTTTTCTCTCTTCTTCTGAACCCAAGTTGACCGTTTCCAACGGCTCTTTGTGAGGTTCAATGAACCTTTCCTCTTGTCGGAGTAATCGGGAGATCTCTTCTGGAATTTCGTCGTCAACTTCTTCTTCAGTCCCAAATACCAGGAACTCAAAGTCGAGAGAAGGCATCGGATCGTATGTTTCAACGGGGTTTAAAACAAGCAATCTGCATGACGTGATGATTTGTGTTTAGAAGAGATAGAGAAAATGCAAGTGTGTGCAGTGTATTTTTTTAAAAAACTGCTTGTTTTTATTATTGAGTTGTTTTTTAGGATTACCATTTTCTGAAAAAGCGAAAAGAGAAAACAGCAATAAATGCGGAAATTACAGAACAACGTTATTTTATTAATGAACAAGTCGATTCTTGAAACTACAGCCCTATAAAACAAAACTCTGTCGCTTTGGGCGAAGCGAAGAGGGAAATTTACAGAAAGTGAGCCCTATCAAAACATCTGTTTCACCTGGGCAGGGTGAAAGGTTAAAGACGACAATTACTTTGACTTATGAACAATCTTCAGAACATCGACAGCAACCCATTGGCGGAGAACTCCTCGGTGAATCACAAAGTCTGGTACTTTCCTTGATTTGTCTTCAGAAATAACGCTGATTTCTGGCGGAGCAGGGTCATTGGAATCTGTCTCCTAGACAGAGTTGTCGTAGGAGGATTCCTCTGTTGTATTTTGCATAGTATTTGTGCTTTCAGGTAAATCTCCTCATCCAGTGGCTGGATGTCTTCGAGCCTGATACGAGAGCTTTCGGGAGCGGTGTACTTCACCATGAAGTTAAATTTTCCACTTGGTTGTCCCAAGGTGTCCCACACTTCTTTGGAACTGGAGGAGTCATCCCTCTCGATGAAGTTGTATAACGCCCCAGTTCTGTTAGATTTATTTAATCGAGTCGATTTAATTATTTTTATTATTATTTTATTTTATTTTTTACTTTTATTTGATAATATATTATTTTTCATCGTGATTATGTTTTATCGCGTTTTGAGAGCGTTTGCGAGATATTTGAGTGTAGGGGTAGTTTGGTCATTTCACTTTATTTTTCTTAAGTTAGTAAAATAGAAAGAGAGAAAAATAGAGAGAAAGAAAAAGAGAAGAAGAAAAAGGGAAAGAAAAGAGAAATAAAGAAGAAAAGAGAGAAAAACTTGGAGAGGAAGAATTGATCCAACCGACTTTTCAAACACGATTAAATCGGGTAAGGGTGCGAAACTCGGTTATACTATGTTTGTGTATGATTATGTATGTGTGTGTTGGAATGTTTGTTGTGTTTTATAGCTTTTCAATTCTAGATCGGAACGATGGAAATCGAGGTTTTCACGGTTGAAATGTGATATAAATGTGGCAGAATACTTGTTACCATGATTGGGTTATATTCTGATTGTTATGTTTTGGTTTGGAAGTGTTTTGGGGGTTGAAATGTTGGTTAGGAGTGATCTATAACGTTGCTGGGATTTTCTGGTTTCGCAGGTTCGCACTGCGAATGGCCAGCGAATGGGAAAGCGAACGTTCGCGTGAGGTTCGCACTGCGAACTTTAGGAACTTTAGTGTTGTTTTCTTTCTGCCACGGTTATCTGGGAGATTCGCACTGCGAAGGGGAAAGCGAAGGTTCGCTGGGAGTTTACACTGCGAACTTTAGGCTGTTTTCTTTCTGCCATGGTTCGCCGGGGTATTCGCACTGCGAATGAGGAAGGCGAAGGACTCGCTAGGAGCTTCGCATTGCGAACATGACAGCTTTTCCAATTTGTTTTCTTCATAACTGTTGGGTCGTAAGTCGGTTTGAGGCGCGGTTTGATGCGTTAGGAAGCTATTGAGATGTTATTTCTTATTATAATGGTTTTGAGATTGTTGGCTGATTTAATTATGTCGAGAATTTGGAAATGTGTCGTTTTTTCAACTTTCACCGTTTTAATGGTGGGTATTTGATGTGTTATCATACACTATGCTTTTAATATATATTGTATGACTTGTGTGATGTTATATGATGTGAATGCATGCGATTAAATATTGTGATGATGGTTTGTGGCCTAAGGGCAAGTAAATGCATTGTGATTGTGGTTGATCGTATATGCATGACTATTGATGTTGAGATGGTTCACATGGATGTGTATATGTATGCATTGGATTGTCATGAGTCATTGTATGCCAAGCATCATGATATGCATTCTTGTGATGTCGTGTGCCCTTGTGGGGTGTGAGCCACGAAATGATTCTAGAGGGAATCCGCTATAACATCGTGTGCCTTATACAAAGAGGACCTAAAGCGATGATTATAGACGATCGTGTGCTTATACAAAGAGGACCTAAAGCGATCGGATCATGTGCCTTATACAAAGAGGACCTAAAGTGATCCATAAACGTCGTGTGCCTTATACAAAGAGGACCTAAAGCGACGGGGAACATCGTTTGCCCGACGGGGAGTTACACTAAGTAACAAGCGATGATTCCAATAGTTCCTGAGTGAACTAATAATGAGATTGACGGATGGATGGTACCGCATTTGCATAGAGTCGTTGTGTCGATTTCTTTGCATTTGTATAAATCATGAATGGATTGATTTTGTGTGGAATTGTGAATGGAATTGATGATTTGAGATATATATATATATATATATATATATATATATATATATATTGGTGATAAATGTATTGTGCATGATTGATATGCCTTTGTGATGGATATATGAGATATGCATTGTGTTGTTTTGTGTTTGAATTCTGGAGCAAGTTGTGGTGAGAATATTTTACATGTGTATTTTGGTGTTATTATATAATTGTGTGCAATTATATTATGATTGTGTTTCTCACCCTTCTGCTGTTTTGAATGCTCTATGAGGCATTGCAGATTAGATGCTGGAGGTCTTTTTGTGAAGCTTAGGTCTTCATTCTTTTGTCGGTCGGCTCTGATATGTAGCACCGGGTAGTCGGGGTGATCGTTTGTGATTTATGTGTATATGTATATATATCTTTTGGATTGTACATGTATGACTCTGTATATGACAGACAAACTTTTTATGTGATATATATATATATATATATATATATATGAGATTCAGTTGCAGATTTTCCGCTTTTATTCTGTATCTGAATTGTGGGTAGTAGGAACTAAGTTCCTCTATTATTTGCTACCTGATTGTTGCATATCTTTATGAGCAGGTTATTGTATTTTGTTTCAATTGATGTGACGCCTCCGTCTATGCCATGAATGTTTAATTATACTCTGATTATTGGTTATCGCTTTAATTGATTGGGGGTATAGATTGGGGGTGTTACATTAAGTGGTATCAGAGCCAGTCTGTGTCCGTTTGTGTCAGTCCTTGTTGGTCGTTGTGTTTGGGTAAGCTGTTTGTTTAACCATAGTTGTTGTTATTAGAAATGAACAGAATATGGCTGGTAGGAATGATGCTGCTTTGGTTGCTGCTATACAAGCTATGGCTCGGGCTGTACAGGGTTCACCTAATGCTGGTGGGAATGATGAGTTCAAGAAGAACAAACTTCCTGTCTTCAAAGGGAGATATGATCCTGATGATGCACAGATTTGGCTTAAGGAGATTGAAAGAATCTTTCGAGTGATGGACTGTGCTGAGGAGCATAAGGTGAGACTGGGTACTCACATGTTGTAGGAGGAAGCTGATGATTGGTGGGTTAGTGCGCGTCATGGTTGGGAAGCTACAGGTGAAGAGGTCACTTGGGCTTTGTTTAGCAGGGATTTTTTGAGGAAGTATTTTTCTGAAGATGTAAGAGGAAAGAAAGAGATAGAGTTCTTGGAGTTGAAACAAGGTAACATGTCTGTGGTTGATTACACTGCTAGGTTTGTGGAGCTTGTTCAGTTTTATCCACATTATGCTGAAGCAACTGCAGAGTTTTCCAAGTGTGTGAAGTTTGAGAACGGATTGCGTCCTGAGATTAAGCAGGCAATTGGTTATCAAAGGATTAGAAGGTTTTCGGACTTGGTGGATTGTTGTAGAATTTATGAGGAGGATGGCAAAGCTCGTTCTACTCACTATAAAAGTGTGAACGAAAGGAAAGGGAAGCAACCGTTTCGTGGTGGTTCTTATGTGATACCAGCTGATAAGGGTAAGCAAAGGGGTAGCTTTGAGAAAAGGCCAAGTGGGGGAGGTATGTCTAATCCTCCGAGATGTTTTAGGTGTGGTGACTTAGGACATCGTCAGTTTGAATGCAGAAAGGATATGAGAAAGTGTTCCAATTGTGGGGGTTTAGGACATGTCGCAGATGATTGTAAGAGGAATGTGGTGAAGTGTTTCAACTGTGGTGAACCTGGTCATGTTAGTACGAAGTCTCCGAAACCAAAGCAAGCTCAGACTGGTGGGAAGTTTTTTGCATTGGCAGGAACTCAGACTACAAGTGCAGACCGTTTGATCAGAGGTACTTGTTTTATTAATAGTACACCTTTGGTTGCTATTATTGATACCGGAGCGACACATTCGTTTATTTCATCTGAGTGCATGAAGCGTTTGAATCTTTTGTTGTCTTCGATGGGTGGAGAGATGGTTATTGATACTCCAGCAATGGGGTCAGTAACTACTTCTTTGGTTTGTTTAAGTTGTCCTTTGACCATTTATGGTAAAGATTTTGAGATGGATTTGGTGTGTTTGCCGTTGGAGGGTTTAGATGTGGTTCTGGGAATGAATTGGTTGCAGTTCAATCGGGTTCATATTGATTGTTATCATAAGCTGGTAAGATTTCCTTCTCTTGAGGAAGACGAGGAATCGAGTTTCTTATCTACCAAAGAGTTGAAGAAACTTTTGGCGGATGAAGCTCAGTTGTTCGGGTTGTTTGCATCGTTGACAGTGGATAGTCAAGTTGTACTTGATGTGTTTCCAGTTGTGCGTTAATTTCCTGAGGTGTTTCCAGAGGATATTTCGGACTTGCCGCCAGAGAGAGAGGTGGAGTTTTCTATAGATCTAGTTCCTGGCACTAGACCTGTGTCTATGGCACCTTATCGTATATCGGTATCTGAGTTGGTTGAGTTAAAGAAGCAGTTGAATGAATTTTTAGAAAAGAGGTCTGTGAGGCCAAGTGTATCGCCTTGGGGTGCTCCAGTTTTGTTGGTGAAGAAGAAAGATGGAAGTATGCGATTGTGTATTGATTATCGCCAGTTGAATAAGGTGATAATTAAGAATAAGTATCCTCTTCCGAGAATTGATGATCTGATGGACCAGTTGGTAGGTGCGAGTGTGTTTAGTAAAATTTATTTAAGGTCGGGGTATCATCAGATTAGAGTGAAAGAGGAAGATATTCAGAAGACAGCTTTTAGGACACGATATGGTCATTACGAATATTCTATGATGCCGTTCGGAGTTTCTAATGCGCCGGGTGCGTTTATGGAGTATATGAATCATATTTTCCATGAGCATCTGGATCAATTTGTTGTTGTGTTTATTGATGATATCTTGATTTATTCTAAGTCCCGGGAGGAACATGCGGAACATTTGCGTGTTGTGTTGCAAATTTTGAAGGAAAGGAGACTTTTTGCCAAGTTGTCCAAGTGTGAATTCTGGTTGTCAGAAGTGAGTTTTCTTGGGCACGTGATTTCAGGTAATGGTATTGTTATGGATCCATCTAAAGTAGATGCAGTTCTGCAATGGGAGGCTCCTAGATCTGTTACTGAAATTAGAAGCTTTTTGGGTTTAGCTGGATATTATCGAAGGTTCATTGAAGGTTTTTCCAAGTTAGCACTTCCTTTGACCCAGTTGACTTGTAAAGGAAAAGCGTTCATTTGGGATATTCAGTGTGAGGAAAGTTTTAATGAGCTGAAGAGAAGATTGACTACAGCTTCGATTTTGATCTTATCGAATCCTACTGAACCGTTTGTGGTGTATTGTGATGCGTCTTTGACTGGTTTAGGTGGAGTGTTGATGCAAGAAGGTAAGGTTGTGGCTTATGCTTCGAGGAAACTGAGGATTCATGAGAAGAATTACCCTACTCATGATTTGGAATTAGCGGCAGTGGTTTTTGTGTTGAAAATTTGGAGGCATTATCTCTATGGTGCAAGATTCGAAGTCTTTAGTGATCATAAAAGTTTGAAATACTTGTTTGATCAGAAAGAGTTGAACATGAGGCAACGGAGATGGTTGGAATTTTTGAAGGACTACGATTTTAGCTTGAATTACCATCCTGGTAAAGCTAATGTGGTAGCCGATGCGTTGAGCCAAAAATCTTTAAATATGTCTATTTTGATGGTTAAAGAGTGGGAACTTTTGGAAGCATTTAGAGATTTGAGTTTGGTGTGTGAATTAACATCTGGTAGCCTGAGGCTTGGTATGTTAAAGGTCACTAATGATTTTCTGTTAACCGTTAGCGAGAAACAGAAGTTGGATGTGAAATTTGTTGATTTGATGACAGTTGGAGATCAAAGTGTGAATGGTGACTTTAAAGTGGATGATAAGGGTGTTTTGAGATTCCGTGGTAGAATTTGTATTCCTGATGATTCGGACTTGAAAAAGATGATTTTAGAGGAAGGACACCGGAGTAATTTGAGTATACATCCGGGAGCTAATAAGATGTATCAAGATTTGAAGAAGATCTTTTGGTGGTCTGGATTGAAGAGGGATGTGGCTTAGTTTGTTTATGCGTGTTTGACGTGTCAGAAGTCAAAGGTAGAACATCAGAAGCCTAGTGGATTATTGCAACCGTTGGATATTCCCGAGTGGAAATGGGACAGCATTTCTATGGATTTTGTGACAGGGTTGCCGAATACACAGAGGGGACATAATGCCATTTGGGTGATTGTGGATAGGCTGACTAAATCGGCACATTTCATTCCGATTGAGATCAATTTTTCTTTGGAGAGGTTGGCTGAGATTTATATCAATGTGATTGTGAAGTTACATGGTGTTCCGTTGAGTATTGTTTCAGATCGAGATCTGAGGTTTACTTCCAGATTTTGGGAAAGTTTGCAAAAGGCATTAGGTTCCAAGTTGAGATTGAGTTCGGCCTATCATCCGCAGACGGATGGTCAGACTGAGAGAACTATTCAGTCGTTGGAAGATTTATTGTGGGCTTGTGTTCTTGAGCAAGGTGGTGCTTGGGATAGTGATCTTGCGTTGGTTGAATTCACGTATAATAACAGTTTCCATTCGAGTATTGGAATGGCACCTTTTGAAGCGTTGTATGGAAGAAGATGTCGAACACCTTTGTGTTGGCATGAATCTGGTGAGAGTTCGGTGGTTGGACTGGAGTTAGTGCAACAGACTACGGACAAGGTGAAACTTATTTGTGAGAAAATGAAGGCTTCTCAGAGTAGGCAAAAGAGTTATCATGATCGAAGGCGGAAAGATCTTGAGTTTTAAGAGGGAGATAATGTATTTTTGAGAGTTACACCAGTGACGGGTGTTGGTCATGCATTGAAGTCGAAGAAGCTTACTTCTCGGTTTATTGGTCCTTACCAGATATCCGCGAGAGTGGGTGTTGTGGTTTATCGGGTGGCGTTGCCGCCGAGTCTTTCGAATTTACATGATATGTTCCATGTTTCACAGCTTAGGAAGTACGTTCCGGATCCGTCGCATGTGATTCCGAAGGATGAAGTTGAGGTAAGGGAGAACCTTACGGTTGAGGCATTACCAGTGAGAATTTTGGATCGCGAGTTGAAGCGGTTAAGAGGCAAGGATATTGCGCTTGTGAAAGTAGCGTGGGGAGGCGCTGCCGAGGGAAATTTGACTTGGGAGTTGGAGAGTCGGATGTGGGAGTCGTATCCGGAGTTGTTCGTCTCAAGTAATATTTTCGAGGACGAAAATTTCTAAGTGGGGGAGAGTTGTAATGCCCCAGTTCTGTTAGATTTATTTAATCGAGTCGATTTAATTATTTTTATTATTATATTATTTCATTTTTGACTTTTATTTGATAATATATTATTTTTCATCATGATTATGTTTTATCGCGTTTTGAGAGCGTTTGCGAGATATTTGAGTGTAGGGGTATTTTGGTCATTTCACTTTATTTTTCTTAAGTTAGTAAAATAGAAAGAGAGAGAAATAGAGAGAAAGAAAAAGAAAAGAAGGAAAAGGGAAAGAAAAGAGAAAGAAAGAAGAAAAGAGAGAAAAACTTGGAGAGGAAGAATTGATCCAACCGACTTTTCAAACACGATTAAATCGGGTAAGGGTGCGAAATTCGGTTATACTATGTTTATGTATGATTATGTATGTGTGTGTTGGAATGTTTGTTGTGTTTTATAGCTTTTCAATTCTAGGTCGGAACGATGGAAATCGAGGTTTTCACGGTTGAAATGTGACATAAATGTGGTAGAATACTTGTTACCATGATTGGGTTATATTCTGATCGTTATGTTTTGGTTTGGAAGTGTTTTGGGGGTTGAAATGATGGTTAGGAGTGATCTATAGTGCTGCTGGGATTTTTTGGTTTTGCAGGTTCACACTGCGAATGGCCAGCGAATGGGAAAGCGAACGTTCGCGTGAGGTTCGCACTGCGAACTTTAGGAACTTTAGTGTTGTTTTCTTTCTTCCACGGTTCGCTGGGAGATTCGCACTGCGAAGGGGAAAGCGAAGGTTCGCTGGGAGTTCGCACTGCGAACTTTAGGAACTTTAGGCTGTTTTCTTTCTGCCATGGTTCACTGGGGTATTCGCACTTGCGAATGAGGAAAGCGAAGGACTCGCTAGGAGCTTCGCATTGCGAACATGACAATTTTTCCAATTTGTTTTCTTCATAACTGTTGGGTCGTAAGTTTGAGGCGCGGTTTGATGCGTTAGGAAGTTATTGAGATGTTCTTTCTAATTATAATGGTTTTGAGATTGTTGGCCGATTTAATTATGTCGGGAATTTGGAAATGCGTCGTTTTGTCGATTTCACCGTTTTAATGGTGGGTATTTGATGTGTTATCATACACTATGCTTTTAATATATATCGTATGACTTGTGTGATGTTATATGATGTGAATGCATGTGATTAAATGTTGTGATGATAGTTTGTGGCCTAAGGGCAAGTAAATGCATTGTGATTGTGGTTGATCGTATATGGATGACTATTGATGTTGAGATGGTTCACATGGATGTGTGTATGTATGCATTGGATTGTCATGAGTCATTGTATGCCAAGCATCATGATATGCATTCTTGTGATGTCGTGTGCCCTTGTGGGGTGTGAGCGACGAAACGATTCCAGAAGGAATCCGCTATAACATCGTGTGCCTTATACAAAGAGGACCTAAAGGATGATTATAGACGATCGTGTGCCTTATACAAAGAGGACCTAAACCGATCCATAAACGTCGTGTGCCTTATACAAAGAGGACCTAAAGCGACGGGGAACATCGTTTTCCCGACGGGGAGTTATACTAAGTAACAAGCGATGATTCCAATAGTTCCTGAGTGAACTAATGATGAGATTGACGGGTGGATGGTACCGCATTTGCATAGAGTCGTTGTGTCGATCTCTTTACATTTACATAAATCATGAATGGATTGATTTTGTGTGGAATTGTGAATGGAATTGATGATTTGAGATATATATATATATATATATTGGTGATAAATGTATTGTGCATGATTGATATGCCTTTGTGATGGATATATGAGATATGCATTGTGTTGTTTTGTGTTTGAATTCTAGAGCAAGTTGTGGTGAGAATATTTTACATGTGTATTTTGGTGTTATTATATAATTGTATGCAATTATATTATGATTGTGTTTCTCACCCTTCTGCTGTTTTGAATGCTCTATGAGGCATTGCAGATTAGATGCTAGAGGTTTTTTTGTGAAGCTTAGGTCTTCATTCTTTTGTCGGTCGGCTCTGATATGTAGCACCGGGTAGTCGGGGTGATCGTTTGTGATTTATGTGTATATGTATATATATCTTTTGGATTGTACATGTATGACTCTGTATATGACAGACAAACTTTTTATGTGATATATATATATGAGATTCAGTTGCAGATTTTCCGCTTTTATTCTGTATCTGAATTGTGGGTAGTAGGAACTAAGTTCCTCTGTTATTTGCTACCTGATTGTTGCATATCTTTATGAGCAGGTTATTGTATTTTGTTTCAATTGATGTGACGCCTCCGTCTATGCCATGAATGTTTAATTATACTCTGATTATTGGTTATCGATTTAATTGATTAGGGGTATAGATTGGGGGTGTTACACGTTGACCTCAGGAAAAGCGTAGTTGATGAATCCTAGTCCTGCAAACTTTGCGAATTCATCGTCATGCTGGATATTTTTTGAATGCCCTGAGTGTTGATCCCATGACATGGTGGGGACACATGTATTCTGTTCAATGATGCTCAGCTGATTTTCATTGTTCGGTTGATTTTCTTGCCCCAAGTTTCCTGGGTACGGCTGCCAGATTGGCAGGCCATCCATCGGGCCATAATAGTCGTGGTCAAAGTAGTCTTTCATCAGAGTGTCTTCCTCTAATGAGTTTGGTGGAGCACGGTGTCCTTCCGGATCACAATCTCCATATATCATTTTGACGTCCGACCTGGGTATAAATCTCGGACTATGTGTAGGATAGCAGAATGGCACAGGCACCTCTTCCTGAGACATATAATCATCCTCGTTAAGATAGGACTTCCATTCCTCACCCATATCGGAGGGATCCTCCTCGTTGATAGTATGGACTGTTTGAGGCACTGGGTGAAGGAAACCTCCACTGTGGAAGAAATCCTGAATGGGATGAAGACTTTCATCGTTAGCAGCTATCTGGGTACAGGTTGCAGAAAAACCATGACCCTTCTTTGTTTTATTATCAGTAGGAATGACAAGCTTTCCCCATCCTTTTGCATTGTTATTCTCGATCACTTCGAGAGCATCTCTGTATGAGGAAATAGAGGTTCCTTTCTCTGATTGATTCTCATTGCTCACCGAAAGTGCTTGGAACTGAGTCCCAACAACCTCCTCGGGTTCTACACAAGTAGATAATGACAAGTTACTCACGAGCAAGGCTTGTTCTCCATAAACTGTGACGAGTTGATCGTTCTGGATGAACTTTAGCTTTTGGTGGAGGGTTGAAGTGACCGCCCCAGCCTGATGTATCCAAGGTCTTCCTAATAAGCAACTGTATGTTGCCCGGATGTCCATGACCTGGAAAGTGACTTGGAAAGTGTGAGAACCAATAGTTATGGGAAGGTTGACTTCGTCGATAACTCTTTCCGAGACCCGTCAAATGCTTTGACGATGACCTCACTGCCCCTCATCGGGGGTCCTTTGAATGATAGTCGCATTAAAGTGGACTTCAGCATAACATTGATGGCCGATCCGGTATCTACCAGCACGCTGGCTAAAGCATCGTCCTGGCAGTTGACTGTGATATTGAGTGCCATGTTGTGACTTTTTCCTCCCTCTGGCAAATCCTCATCACTGAATCCTAAGTTATTGCAGGAAGTGATGTTAGAGATGATGCTATCGAACTGTCGTATTGACACATCCTGTTCCATAAAGGCCTGCTCTAAGACTTTCTGTAGAGCCTCTCTGTGGGCTTCGGAACTGAGTAAAAGTGATAGCACCGAGATCTTTGAAGGAGTTTGTAATAGTTGGTCAACAATGTTGTATTCACTCCTTTGGATGAGCTTCAGTATCTCATCATTGTTTTTCGAAAGGTTGGTATCACTGGATTGACCGACTGGTGGATCGGGAGCGTCTGTCTGAAGTTCCTTTTCTTTGCTAGGTTCTCTAACTCCTCGGTTGAAGATTCGACCGCTCTATGTTACTCGACTAATGTCTGCAATATTCACGACGGAGGGTAATGGAATTTCCTTTCCATTTTTAATTATCGTTGCAGCATATTTGTAAGGGATCGCCTTAGCTGATTCATACGGTAACGGTCCAGATAAATAGATAACTACAGGAGCCTTCTAATTTTTTTGACTGTCGTAATTAACTTTAATCAGTTCCTTGCTAAGAACTTTTGATTCTTCTAGTAGAGGGACGATGGTACAAATATCTTTGTTCCTCTCAGGGTCAGAGATTACAACCACGTCTCTGATCTGATCAGCGAAGTAGTTCGGCGTCCAGTCAACGGACCCTGAAGCTAGGTTTAGGTGAATCTCTTTGCGATCCAACTGACCTTGGAGAGTTGCTCGCACGAGGTAGCATCCTTGGTTATTCTCCGAGCAGACTCTACAACGTTCATAGTTGTGTGGTGGCACCTGGCCACGCCTGCTTTGAATGCAGTGTAACCTCACCAGGTTTATTTCAACAGATCAGACATCCTGACTTTGATGCCGAGTAGGGTTCCCGTCAACCACACTGATTTGTTGCGTGTCTTCATCCATATAGATTGGAAGCCACCAGTGGTTTAACAAGTGTTGTAAAGTTCTTTGAACGAGAGCGCCCCCTTGGTTACTCTCACAACATCCTTTACAGTTCTGATAATTATGCGAAATGAGAAAACCGAGTTGGACCTGCCTGGCATGTAATTCCACCAAGTTGGTATTCATCAGACGAATATCAAATATTTGAATCATGTTGATCTGATAGGGATTCCTATCATGGTAGCCCTGGATCCATCCAAGATCCATCTGACGCTGGAGGGCCTCTTATACAAAAGAGCATCCTTGTTTGTTTACCGAGCAAGTCAGACAAGAATTGTAATCGTGCCATGGCAGATTATGATATTGGCTTTGCCTTGAGTGCATTGCCACCAAGTTGACATTCACTGCACGGACGTCGTGGTTCTGAATGATCTTGGAATTCGTATAGGTCATGTTGACTCCACGAACTCGATACTCTTGGATCCACCCAAGATCCAATTGTTCCTGTAGAGCTGATTGCACCACAGAACATCCCTGATTGTTTTTAGAGCAGATATCACACTGGTGATAATTATGAGGTGGCACATGGCCATATCCACTCTGTCTACAATGCATCTTGACCAAATTGGCCCTTAACAAGAGTACATCATGAATTTGATAGGTGTTGTTAGACTCTCTTCTATCAAATTGACTGCAGCTTTCTCATGTTGAGGCAGCGGGTTTGTGAGAATATTCGGATTCGTATCTTTGAAAGATAAAACCCCGCTCCTAACAAGCTTTTGTACGTCGGATTTGAAACTGAGACAGTTTTCTATGTTATGCCCTGGTCCTCCTTGATGGTAAGGACAAGTCTGATCCGCTTTGAACCAAAAAGGCGGGTTTTTCGGCACCGTAAGAGGAGACTTAGTCTGGACATGCCCCTTGACCAGTAGTAACAGAAATAGTTATGCATACAACACAGGTATAGGGTCGAACTCTGGTGGTCGTGTTGCACGATTATTGTTGTACAGAGGACGAGCCTGCTGAAGAGGCTATTGTGTCCTTTGCTGATATTGATATTGAATTGGTTGGCTCTGCGCAACCTGAGGTTGATACGTAGGAATAGGCGCAGGGTTGATAGCAGGAGTTACAACTGCTACTGGTTGATATCGTCGCCTTTGCTTTCCGAGAGAGATATTCCCAATATCCTGCTCTTTTTTCTTAGGGAGAGCACTACCGTATCATTTTTTACTACCCGATGATCCAGCGTCTTTTACTAAACGTCTTTCCTGGACGGCTTCCTCAAGACGAACTCCCATGCCCACCATCTCGGTGAAGTCACTCGGCGCACTGGCGACCATTCTGTCGTAGTAAAATGAGCTTAAGGTCTTTAAGAAGATCTTTGTCATCTCTTTTTCCTCAAGATATGGACAAATCTGGGCGGCAATTTCACGCCATCTCTGAGCGTACTCCTTAAAGGTTTCCTTGTCGTTTTGTGACGAAAGCAGCGCCAAGATCTCTGAATGTGCCGATCGTAGCGCGGTTTAAACCCATGTACCATTTTAATGCGGCACCGGTTAAACTATCCTGAAAGTAGTGAATCAGTAGCTCCTGGTTCTCTGTTTGAGCGGACATTCGCCGAGCGTACATCACCAGATGACTCTGAGGGCAAGAATTACCCTTGTATTTTTCAAAGTCGGGCACTTGGAACTTATGTGGGACTTTCACATTGGGGACCAAGCAAAGGTCTGTGGCGTCCTTTCCAAATAAATCCTGACTACGAAGTGCTTGCAGTTCTTTATGCATCTCCAGGAATTGTTCCTGGAATTCATTCATTCTGTCGATCATGCTGTCGTTTCCACCAAAAGGTATTTGTGGAATCTGTCCTTCCGGGACAGTGTGTACCACATGTGGTGGTATAGTCATTATGGCCGAGACTCTCGGTGCCTCCCAAAGTTTGTAACCTTTAGGAGTTGCTGTCATGCCCCTGGCATCTTCACTTTCCCGAAGTTTGTAACCTTCAGGCCCAGTGGTTCCTACTGCGGATCCTTGATCCTCAACAATCGGCAGAATATATCCTTCCGGGATATAGTTAAGTGGCATGCCCCAGGGACGATCTTTCGGCATTCTGTACCTAGGATCATACTTCTCCACTATGGGCGTTGATGTGATCTCTGAGATCAGAGTCCTTTGTTGTTGCATCTGAGCTTCTACTAGAGCTTGCATGTCGTTATGAAGATTTCTTAGATCCTCTTTCAAAGTGTCGATCTCTTCTCTCAACTCTCTGTTCTCTTCCTCGAGATCATCCATCTTTTTCTGACGATTGGCCCGAGTATTGTACGAATGAGACATTTGACTCTAGAATCGAGACGCAAACGTGAGATTCGTAGGTAAGAAGAATGCGTTTATGATGAATGCAATGATTATTAATTATTTTTGTTTATTCAAAGTAAACTTCGACAATTGGATTGCAAATATCAAACAGTGGGGAAACCCCCGTTTTATTAAATTCAAAGGATTGCGGAAATGGAAATACAGTAGATTACAAAGAGCTGGAAAAGGAAATCTAAACTAATGGATCCTGAGTCCTCTCTGAAGAGGGCTCAAGTGCTGGTTCGAGTGCTTTCCTCTTCTTTGACCAGGGCTCTTGGGCCGTTGTTGGGTTTTCATTCCTTTGCCAAGTGAAAGGAGCAAGCAAATTCCTTTGGTCATCCTGATTTTCTACAGCATGTTGCTCTAAAGACCTCTTCTCCTGCTAAACTTTGTTGGGAGTAACTTGAAGTTTTTCTGTCTCAGGCATAAAATAAAGGGCAGAGTCCCTTATTGGAAGAACTTCCTGACAAGGGTAAGGCATCCTCAGCTTGAGAGCTCTAGTTTATACCCAATGGAGATAAGGCTCCATCGAGACACAGTCTGGTTTTCCTAGAGACTCTCGTCCTTTCCTATGAACATGTTTCCATGGGTGCACTATTTCCGTCTTTAGTGCCCTGTCATTTTCTCCTTCCTTGAAGAAAAGACCTTCCAGATGAGCACTGCGCGGGACATGCCTCATCGGGTATCCAAATTGACGTTGAACTAACACCGGATGATAGTTGATTCCCCCCTTAGTTCCTATAAGGGGTACATTTGGGAAATTTCCACAACGGCTAATGATTCTGATCCCGTCGTAGATTCGATTGTACCAATCGATGTCTGAGTTGGTAAGAGACATGACTCTCTGCGGCCAACGTAAAGTATTCTTTTGATCCCAAAATGCAGCAGATTTGAGCAAATGGGAAGTGAACCATTTGTATAGCAGGGGTACACAGCACGTGATCATCCCTCCGCTGTATAAATTCCTTAAGTGTACCGAATGATACGCATCTGCGAGTAAGGTCGGTACAGGGTTTCCAATCAGGAAAATCTTAATGGCGTTGATATCTACAAAGTTATCGATGTTGGGAAACAAAAATAACCCGTAGGTGAGCAAAACAAAGATGCTCTCGAAAGCCGCCACGTTCGCTATACTGGCAAAGTACAGGGCTTTCTTTGTCAAGAACAGGGCTGGCAAACCTTGGATGCCACCCTTAGTGGTCATGTGAGTCCTGACTTCCGACTCGTCCAAATAAATTGCTCGTGCAATAGTCTGATCCTTTAGAATTTCTTCCAGTTCAGAAAATGGAGCTTGATCATTGATATGTAAATTCGTCAAGTGAGAGTACTCCTCCAGTGTTGGTGCTAGTTGATAATCCGATAATGTGAAACAATGATAGACCAGATCGTAGAACTAGATTAACATGGACATGATTCCTTCAATTACGTGGACCCTTAACAAGGACAGCAGTCCCCCATACTTGGCTGTAAAAGCCTTATGGTTGGTGATCATTCTCGTCAAACCTCTCAAATCCTCTAACTTTGGAACCTTAATGGTGTACTTATGAGTTTTCCTTCTACCGAAATCCATTAGCGCAATCTCCTTTTTCTGATATTTGCAAACATTGTCTCAGTTTAATTTGAAAAAGAGAGACTAGAAGAGAGGATTTTCTTTGTTTTAATGTTTTTTAGATGAATGTATGAATGCAACACACAAAAACATAGAAAAAACATGGGGTCAAAGGGTTGGTGATTTTTTGTACTGGTGATTTTTTGTACCTGTCCGCAAAATCATTGACCCCTCTGGGATAACAACAACAAGCGAATCACCAACGAGCTGATGTATCCTAGAGCGATCTCAGATGAGGGTAGTATCGCGTGACAACTATTTCCGATAGCTTCCGTACTACAAAATGGCTACAGTCTGCTAAAAACCTCAGCTTCTCAGATAACCCAGTCGACCACACTACTTTCAACAACCGCAGTCGTATAGGCAATGTATCTGTAAAGGGAGTCTCCACTGAGTTTGATGGTCGATCGGGGGCTCTTAACTGGAATTCACTCCCAGTAAGATTACCCGCATTGCCATCACTTATCTTAGGTGTTTACTCAATTAGCATTCCCATTAGCAGAAAAATAAACACAGATATCAATTAGGAAAAGCAGTATATATATTTGTCTTAATCATCCTAGACCTCTAGTCTTATGATCCTATACAGACAATGACACCCCAACAGAGCTGTCATTTCTATGACATGAACATGAACTCAAGGTCTCTGCCTAAGAGATGGGAAAAGATAATACAATGGATAAGTACATGTCCCCAGCAGAGTCACCATTTTTCTGTAGCGCGAGTTTTATGTGTGGTTACGAAGCACTATCGCTTTTGGGTACTACAACTTGATTCATTTTTTATCCTATTGAAGCTGATGAAGGAAGGGAAATAGATGTCTCCAATTAACCCTGCTTGCAAGCTAAGTTTAAACAGATAACTGTTGGTTTACAGATGCTACAAAGATTGTGGGTCCCTCTTAGGTTATGTTGTTAAGAACACAGGATCTAGACTATTGGTAGAATGTTAGGACTGATGCTTTTCGATTGATGTATGAAGGTATGGGATTTTGGG
Organism: Lathyrus tuberosus; assembly: GCA_022829125.1. NCBI lineage: Eukaryota > Viridiplantae > Streptophyta > Magnoliopsida > Fabales > Fabaceae > Lathyrus > Lathyrus tuberosus. The sequence continues at coordinate 1,012,687 of JALAZF010000484.1, forward strand.
TTTTTGATTAGTGCGCTCGCTAAGATTTTTTAATCTTATGCCTACGTATTCCCGTTTAATGAAACAGGGAAATCAGAGCGATCGTAGTTCCTCCTATTCTATGGGAGGAAATGGTGTTATGGTGTCTTGTTCAAAGCCCAAGACATGAAGCTAAAGGTGGTTTGTATCTTGTTCAAAGCCCAAGATGTGAAGCTGAAGGGTTTATTTGTATCTTGTTTGAAGCCCAAGATGTGAAGCTAAAAGGGTGTTGACTTTAGAGAGAATTTGTCATCTTTAAAGGGGAATATTTGGTCTGTTTGGCACAACTGTTGGGTGACTGATTATAAAGGAGAATTACTTTAACTGGGATATGTGAATCCAGCAATGCCATAATTTCCTTTATAGGGGATTTTTAACCTGAAGGAGAAGACTTTAACTTAGTTTAGAGCAATGTCATCTTTCCTTAGGAATTTCTCATGCTAAAAGAGTGAGAGTGGCGTGGATGTAAATAATCCAGAGGCTAGCCGCTTACAGCAATTAGATGAGGGAAAAGGAGTTGTTGATGTTTGTATGCTGTGACCAAGGCACATATTTTGATGCTAAAAGGTTGATTGCCTCAACCGGGGTTTTCCTTATACGAAGCCTAAGAGGAGGCTATTGACCCAACAAGAGGGAGTTTTTATGTGTCTCGTACGAATCCCGAGAGAGATGCTAAAAGGGGTTGACTCAACAAGAGAGTGCTTTTATATGTGTCTTGTACGAAGCCCAAGACGGAGGCTCAAAGGTGATTGACTCAACAAGAGAGTCTTTTATACTTAACAAGAGAGTGTTTTTGTATCTCGTACGAAGCCTGAGATGGAAGCTAAGAGGGAAGTGACTCAACAAGAGAGTCTTTTATACTCAACAAGAGAGTGTTTTTATATGTGTCTTGTACGTAGCCCAAGACGGAGGCTAAAAGGGTTTGACTCAACAAGAGAGTCTTTTATACTCAACAAGAGAGTGTTTTTATATCTCGTACAAAGCCCGAGATGGAGGCTAAAAGGAGGATGACTCAACAAGAGAGTCTTTCATACTCAACAAGAGAGTGTGAAAAGGTTAGCTCCGCTGGGGAGAATCATTGTGTAGCGAGCGATTTTGGACACGGTTCTTAAGCGCTGGTCGCTCTCTGCAGTTGAGCTTAAAACTACAGGTCGATTCATTTTTTATCCTATTGTGTACTGATGAAGGAAGGGAAATAGATGTCTCCAATTAACCCTGTTTTGCATACTGAGTTTAAACAGCGGTCTATTAGGTTACAGATGCTATCAATGTGAGGGGGGGGGGGCTTTGTACTGGTTATTTGTATTTTCGCCAATACTGGTTTTTATCTAGGCATAAGGTTTCTGGCGGGGAACAAGGATTAGGACGTTAGGACTGATGCTTTTGATAGATACATGGGAGTATGGGATTTGGTTTTTTGTTTAGTGTGCTCGCTAAGATTTTTCTTTCAATCTTATGCCTACGTATTCCCGTTTACTGAAACAGGGAAATCAGAGCATTCGTAGTTCCTCCTATTCTATGGGAGGAAGTGGTATTTTGGTGTCTTGTTCAAAGCCCAAGACGTGAACCGAAAGGTGATTTGTATCTTGTTCAAAGCCCAAGATATGAAGCTGAAAAGTCTATTTGTATCTTGTTCAAAGCCCAAGATGTGAAGCTAAAAGGGTGTTGTCTTCAGAGAGAATTTGTCATCTCTAAAGGGGTTTATTTGTCACAACTGTTTATAAAGGAGAATTACTTTAACCGGGATACGCGGATCCTAGCAATGCCATAATTTCCTTTATAGGGGGTTTTAACCTGAAGGGGAAGACTTTAACTCAGTGTAGAGCAATGCTATCTTTCCTTAGGAATTTCTCATGCTAAAAGAGGGACAGTGGCATGGATGTAGATGATCCGGAGGCTTGCCGCTTACAGCGATTAGATGAAGGGAGTTGTTTGATGTTTGTTTACTGTGAACGAGGCACAGGTTTGATGCTAAAAGGTTAATTGGATTAACCAGTGATTTTCTTATACAAAGCCTAAGACGAGACTGATATGTGTCTCGTACAAAGCCCGAGAGAGAGGCTAAAAGGTTTTGACTCAACGAGGGAATCTTTTGGTATCTCGTATAAAGCCCGAAATGGAGGCTATTGTTTATTTGGCTCAATAAGAACCTTTTTGTATCTCGTATAAAGCCCGAGATGGAGGCGAAAAGGGGTGATTGACTCAACGAGGGAGTCTCTTATGTGTCTCGTACAAAGCCCGAGAGAGAGGCTAACTTCACTGGAGAAGGATCATTATACAAAGCCTAAGAGGAGGCTATGGTGACTGTTTCAGTTAAGTGACAGGTCCAGTGTACTGATTTTGAAAGAGAAAATTAGTTCTTATATGAGCAACACTGTACTCAGGGATTTGACTCAGGGATCCGGGTTATTCCTGTTCTTTAAGGAAGCAGGAAATCCGAAGGGTATTGAGACTGTCCGAGTCTGCGGGTTTCCTTCCTATTTAACGAAGGGGTCACTTGAGAATGTCTTTGAGACTCAAGGATATTAGACTGTCAGTGTCTAGAGTTTCATCTTTTGTACTATGCTTTGAGAAACAGTAGTAGACTCTACGAAAGGACTGTTCTATGCGGATGATTAAGTTCTGTTCCTATACCTCTAGGAGGTCGTCGGGACAATTTGTACGAAGCCCAAGAGGAGGCTGGAGACTTTTAAGAAGCCGATCGGTCCTTGTACAAAGCCCAAGAGGAGGCTATCATTCCCGGAGGAAGAGATCATTATACGAAGCCTAAGAGGAGGCTGTGAATACTTCTAAGAAGCCGTAGGGTCCTTGTACTAAGCCCAAGAGGAGGCGGGGTTTCTTTTAGGAAGCCTGTGGGTCCTTGTACGATGCCCAAGAGGAGGCCGATGCTTTTAAGAAGCCCGTGGGTCCCCAAACCCTGAGAAATTCAAGGCAATGCTATTCACCGAGAATAGATCAAAGTCAGGAAAATTCGAGAATTTGGAAGAAACTCAAAGATGCCATTCACGGAGAATACATTCATCTCTGGGAGTAGAGTTTCTTGACAATTCCTAATGAGGACAACCGAAGAGAAGACTGTATCTGGTGATCCTATTGGGTATCTAGTTGTCTATTTCTATGAATAAACGAAACGGCGTCACCTAGTTTTAGACGTAGTTGCCGGGGAAACTCTAAATATCTATACTATTATTACACAGTCGATATGAGTTTATGAAAGAAGACTTACAGTGAAACAACCCCACAATACAGTTATATGTATATGAAAGCGGTAAATGAAAGCGGATAAACACTTACTCGGTTGTAGAGCTTCCATGCTGTTTGGTTAGTTGTTCAACAAAGAAAGATTGAAAACAACAGTATATTCAAAATCAAAGGAGAAAGTGCTTTGAAAAAGAAAGTTTTGGGGCTTACAGGTCAAGAAGAGGCCCAAGGTTTTATCAGTGAGCGCACTGTTGAATTTGTACAGAGGGACTTATACAAGTGACTGAGGCCCAAAATGTTTTCTGTACAAAGGGATGGGTCTTACACTCTCTCAAGAGGCCCAAAAAGTTTAAAGAAAAAGAGTGGGGCTTATAACACGAGGGTAGGCCCAATTGATTTTTCCGTTTAAAATGGCGATCGCGCCGAGATTTTCTTTTAACGCAGAGGGACTTATACAATAAGTGAGGCCCAAATGATTTTTGTTAAAAGGGGATTGGGTCTTACACTCTATTAGAGGCCCAAAGTGTTTTTGAATGGGTCTTATAGCTCAAGGAGAGGCCCAATTGATTCTTTGAATAGGCGACGATCGCGCCGTTTGTTTTTTACGGTATCGGGACTTATACAATACACTGAGGCCCAAAATGTTTTGGTCAAGAAAGGATTAGGTCTTACACTCTATTAGAGGCCCAAAAGTGTTAAATGGGTCTTATAGCTCGAGGAGAGGCCCAAGGTGATTTTTCAAAAGGCGATGATCGTGCCGTTTATTTGAAAATGTACAGAGGGACTTATACAATGAATGAGGCCCAAAATATTTCTGTACAAGTGGGTTGGGTCTTACACTCTCTCAAGAGGCCCAAAGTGATTTGAAAATGATTTATGAGGGTTGAATTAATCCAAAAACCCTAATTTGTTTTCAAAAATGTATTTAATTGAATAAAAATTCAATTAAAAATGATCAAAATTGTTTAACATATGAAAAACAAATTGTGATTTTGGATTAATGCTTCAAAAATTAAGTATTGACCTACAAAATAATTAGAAAGCATTAAAAGTTGCAAAATCAATGTAGAAAAATATTTAAAATGTCAAAAACAATTAAAATATTAATTCTTTGCAAAAATATCAATTATATGAAATAAATAATATTTTTGGGATTTTTTTATAAAATAAAATATTTTAACATTTTTGTGAATTATTAAAAAAAGAATCAACTCAAAATCATTAAAACTCAGAGAGAAATTAATTTTTGAATCAATTAAATAAAATCACAAAATTCAAATATTTGAATTTGAAAGAAATGGCGCCAAGAACAGCTGAAGAACACGCGCGTGTTCTGGGTTTGGCTAATTTGCATTTTCTATCCAATCTCCCTGAATACTTGATTATAACATGCAATCCACATATCATTATGCTCGTCTCAACCTCACGGTCATGTCTATGTCCATTAATTTCATTTAAATTAAACATATAACAAGAAATCATGAAAAATCCTCAAGAACCCTAATTTCTGCATGAAGGCTAGGATTTTTGATACACGATTCAAACAATGCAATTAATTGAGGGAAAACATTCCATGCATGATTATGAACATATGGCCAAATTATTGTGCAGCAAAAATTGCATGGATCATAGAGTTAGAAGAGCTCATGCTTACCACTTGCAGCTGGTGATCGTGATTTGTGTTGGAGGTGTTACAACTAGGTTCCAATGATGTGGATAGGTTCCCTAGGTACCAAGTGATGTGTCTGAGTGCTTGGAATGGATTGAAATGGTTTGGAGTTGAAGATGGCACCTCAACTGCAAAACTGTCAAGAACTTGAGCAATTGGCTGGTGATTTTGTGAAATCAGTGTTCCAGATGTTATGTGAGTGTTTGGATCACTTCTATATGATGTATGTGAGGTGTGTGAGTGATTGGGTTGATTGGAAAAGCTCTCAAACTCAAAACCCGATAGCTACCTTGCTAAGAAAGGCATTTTTTCCAAGAGAAAGAGATTTTGAGGAAAGCATCTGTTAGATGGATTTGGTGTACTCAAACTGATCACAATTGAGCTCTATTTATAGTAGAGCAAGTTTGTTTTGCAAGGAATAGTGAATGGCAACTGGTAAGTAGGTTTGGCCAATGTTGTCCAATGGAAATCCAAGTCTCCTCTAGCCATTGACTAGAGGTTAGGGCACAGAGCTGTGGTTCCCTTGGTCTTGGATAAGTCTTGACTGATTTCAGATGAGAATGGCTCAGTCCATGCCACCTTGATGCTTCCATTGAATGCTTCAATCCAAATTTGGAGTCTTGTCCATATTTTGGCCATTCTAGGTTCAACATGCTATTTCTTGTTCCATGGACTTTGGAGGCTTAGCTCAGTGATTGTCCCCTTTAGATTCAATCCTCAGATGTGTCCAAGTGGATAGGAGCATTTGAATTTGGCTGATTTTGGAAAATCGAGCAAAGTTGCAAATTCTGCCTTGCCTTTGACAGATTTCAGCAAGGCAACTTTCCAATGTCATATCTCATGACTCAAATGGAATTTGGCAATGTTCTTGGCCATTTTGGAAAGCCCTTACATGATATAACAACTGTTTGAACATATTTGGTTTTGATCTCTTTTGAATCCAAGTGAAAAATCCCTCTACATTTGGCAAAAAGTGAAGGCAGATTCTGACTTAGTGAAAATTTCACTAAGTGTTGGAAAAAGTGACATTTTCACTTTTCAGCCATTTTGATCACTCCATAACTCAAACTCCTTAATGAATTGGACTTAGGTCTAATTGACGTTTTTGTAGAGGGTAATGAGGGCTAAAAATCCATCTTTGGATGAGAAAAAATGGCTTTGTGGTTTAGGAGTTATGATCCTTCAAAGTTGGTACCCTTGTCACTTTATTTTTAACTTAGAAAATTTTCTAAGTTTTTATGGTTACCCCTTTTACAAGTTATCTCACTTTTCTTGATTTTTCTTGATGAATGATGATTCAAATCATACATTAACATCATTTTAGGGTTAAAAATCCATTTTGGTGAAAAATCTCAAAAAGTCAAAGTTGACTTTTGTGCACAGTTGACTTTTTATCAGATGAATTCCAAACTGTGCAATTCTTCAGGAAATCATGTCCTTGACCTAAATCAAACTTGATGGACATGTTCCATGGGTGTAATAGGGTATATTGGGGCATGTCCTAGGGTTTCGGAGCATGTCCTGGTCAAAAGTCAAAGTTACAGTTGACTTTTTCCTTAAAACCCTAATTGTGGTGCAGATGAAATTGAGACTTGTTGCTCAAGCTTCTTGGATTAATCCATTGTTACAAATGGATCAATATAGCTCATTAGAGACCCTCAAACCCTCTCTTGAGGTCTTGGCTCTTGATTTGCCCTAAAAGTCAACTTAGGGGTGAATTAGGTCAAGAAACCCTAATTCCTGATTTTTGATGAATGCATCCCCTGAGGCCAAATTGACTTGATGATTGGGTCCATGAGGTTCCATGGAGTATATTAGGTTGTGTTTTGGATCAATGGCTCATGCCCAGAGGAAAATTTCCCTTTGGAGGCCCTGATCGACCAAAACCCTAATTTGGTGACACTGGCGATCTTGAAGCTTGATCCACCTAGAAGGGAGCAACCTTGTGCTTAATCCTTGAAGTGGGAGTCCTTTTTGATCCATTGTGGATGTTTGAGAGGTTAGACAAGTTGAAGATCATGTCATTCCTTGATTGATCCTTTGTCTAAGACTCTGAGATGGCTTAAAACCCTAATTTTGACTGTAGTGAATGCTCAACAACCCTTGAGGCATTTGGTGAGGCATGATGGTTCATCCATATTGTGATGATGATTTACACAATGATGGGAAATCTTAGTGGTCAAAATTTGGGGTATGACAGATGCCCCTATTTAATCTTCTTGGACCCGAAGGTGTGAATGACGAAGGTATTCGAGCATTCGGGGTGCAAGAGGATTAAATATCGGAATACCCGAAATTTTGATGGTGGTTATGAATGGTAGCTTGCGCATTCATCTTCTTTTGATAAGCAATGATGCTTAGAAAAGGTAAACTTCCCCTCGATCCTGATCTTCAGCCAAGGAACTGGTCTTAGTTTTCTTTTGTCAACCTCCCCCGTTCCTGGTTTCCTACCAAGGAACTGGTCTCAGTTTTTGATTTAAACTTCCCCTCGATCCTGGTTTCCTACCAAGGAACTGGTCTTAGTTTCTTTTTTCAATAAACTTTACTGACAAGGGACGCTATTCGTAGCGGCTTTCCTTCAAACTTCTCGCCCTAATTTTCCTGGGGAGATGCCATTTGAGTGGAAAAAGTTTTGATGTCAGACTTACTGGGGAACCCAGTCGTCTGAGTTGTAGAGGTGCACAAACTTCTCTGTTGGAGATGCCATTTGTCGATTCTACTGGGGGAAAGCGAGTATCTTGAGAGACTGTTTCCACTTGGGGATCTTACATCATACTTTTCTCGGGATCTTCCCAGAGAAATGCCATATGATGGGGTCCAATTTTGAGGTGCCGATGACCTTTTCATCAACAGATTTTCGGAGAAATACTGATGCACTGCCGAACCCTTGCTTAAGAGGCTTTCTCTGGGGATTTTCTTTAATCCAGGGAAGCAAGGATATCATCTTCAATGGCGAAGAGTGACATCTGTTGAAGGTTCTCTGGCCTTTCAGAGGTTCAAGTTATCAAAGTGGTCAATGGCCAACTTCCTTCCAGAAATAGACTAGAAGCGAGGTTGTTTAAACGCAGCGTTTCCTGACGAGGCAAGAACTGACAACTCGATTGAGAGGACTCCTATCACTAAGGGACAAGACCGGCTAGAGTGATAGCGATGCAATATGAAATGTAAATGCAAATCAATAATGCATGATGTATATATGTATATGCTGACAAAACTGACGTGACACACAAACTAAAAGATGAACATGACTGGATACTCGGTCATCGCGGGGCGTATAGAGATATCGCTGGTTCAAGATAGCAATTCCACCTTGCTTAGGAGAGATATTCCCTGCAGGGAATACCGTTGATCGGGCTTAGGAGGTAAGAACTCTACCGTGGATGTCAGACGAAACAAGGTCTCTGACACAGTTGATCCCTTTATTCAGGCGTACTGGTCTAGAAGGAGTACTTTGATTCTGCACTTTGAGGTTCGAACACCTTTGGAGACGCGATTGATGTTCTTTCGATGTTTAACAGTTAAAAGAAATTGCCATCTTTATTTTAAAAGCAGAAAAAGTTTTAACAAGTAAATTCATTTTTGTTTTATTTCAAGAATCGTTAATCATGTTAACAACGTCATTCTGTAAAGCTAAAACAAGCAAGAATTACAAACAAAAGCACAAGGCTCAAATTTTATTGATAAGATGGAGATCAGCCAAACGCGTGATTCCATTGAGTATTTACAAAGTTTAAAAATGGTAATTTACAGGGAAAAGGGCTACGTTGAAACATAACAACCACTATCCTTCTACCAACTTTGAATTCAGGGCATCCTGAGCTTCTGTCGAAGATGACCTTAACTGGAGTTTTCTTCCGATGATGTAACTGCTGCTGCTGAGGGACTTGCCTCTGTTGAACATAGTTACTTGCCATTATCCCTAATTTTTGGCTGGATTGTACTATGATGTTTCCAATCCACCGAGATGATTTTTTTTATTTTGTCTCTAACTTTTTCCTGGACCGCCCTTTCGGGTTTTCAATCCACCGAGACGTTTTTTTTAGTTTAGGCGAAGTATTTCTTGACTACATCAACATTTGTGGGGTAGGCAAATTCCTCTCCGTCCATAGTTGCAAGTCTCAAGGCGCCGCCTGAGAAAGCTTTCGTGACCACATAGGAGCCATCATAATTCAGAGTCTACTTGCCCCGGGAGTCAGTGAGAAATGATTGTATCTTCTTGAGCACGAGGTCTCCTTTTCTGAAGACACGAGGTAGAACCTTTTTGTCAAACGCCCTCTTCATTCTATGTTGATACAACTGACTGTGACATAGTGTCGTTATTCTCTTTTCTTCGATCAGATTCAGTTCGTCTTGTCGACTTTGACACCATTCAGCTTCGGTGAGCTTAGCTTCCATCAATACTCGAATTGACGGGATCTCTACTTCTATGGGGAGAACTGCCTCCATGCCATACACTAGAGAGAAAGGGGTACCCCCTATTGAAGTGCGAACAGATGTGTGATAACCGTGAAGAGCAAAGGGTAGCATCTCGTGCCAATCTTTGTAGGTCACAACCATCTTCTGAACAATCTTCTTGATGTTCTTGTTAGCCGCCTCTACCGCCCCGTTCATCTTGGGTCGGTAGGGAGATAAGTTATGATGTTCGATCTTGAACTCTGCGCACAACTCCTTCATCATCTTATTGTTCAAGTTAGATCCATTGTCAGTAATGATCTCGCTTGGAACACCATAACGGCAGAGATATTGTTTTTGATAAATTGGACCACCACTTGTCGGGTTACATTAGCGAATGACGCTGCTTCGACCCACTTGGTGAAGTAGTCAATGGCTACCAGGATGAACCGATGTCCGTTCGAAGCCTTGGGTTCAATCAAGCCAATCATGTCGATTCCCCATATGGAGAAAGGCCACGGGGAAGAAAGAACTTTGAGATGTGATGGTGGTACATGATTTTTGTCGGAGTATATCTGACACTTGTGACACCTCCTCATGTACTTGTAGCAGTCGGATTCCATTGTCAACCAATAGTACCATGCTCTTAGGATTTTTCTCACCATTGTGTGTCCATTGGCATGAGTGCCAAAGGATCCTTCATGAATTTCTTTCATAAGCATGTCTGCTTCTGGTCTATCCATGCATCGGAGCAAAACCATGTCAAAATTTCTCTTATAGAGAGTGTCACCGCTCAGGAAGAAGTTTCCAGCCAATCTTCTGAGGGTCTTTCTGTCTTTTCTGAGTGCCCCAGATGGGTACTCTTGTTTCTAAAGAAAGCATTTGATATCGTGATACCAAGGTCTGTCATCTATGACTGCTTCAATCGTGAAGACGTAAGCGGGTCGTTCAAGGCGCATTATGTCGATCTTAGGTATGTCATTCCATTGACCTACACTAATCATGGAAGAGATAGTGGCTAAAGCGTCAGCCATGTGATTCTCATCACGAGGGATATGATGAAACTCGACTCTGTTGAAGAAAGGTAACAACCTTCTTGCATAGCCTTTGTAAGGAATCAATCCTGATTGGTATGTGTTCCAATCTCCTTTTATCTAATTGATAACCAGGGCTAAATCGCCATATACGTCCAAGTTTTTGATCCTTAAATCAATCGCTTCCTCGAGACCCATAATACAAGCTTCATATTCGGCCTCGTTGTTCGTACATTTGAACGTAAGTCTGGCAGTGAAAGGAATGTGGGTACCCTGAGGGGTAACAATGATTGCCCCAATTCTGTTTCCATAATGATTAACTGCTCCGTCAAAGATAAGTCCCCATTGGGAACCTGGTTCTGGCCCTTCACTGGGTAGTGGTTCATCGCAGTCTTTCATTTTTAAATACATGACATCTTCGTCTGGGAAGTCAAACTCGATTGATTCTTGATCGTCAATCGGTTGATGAGCCAAATGATCGGCTAAAATACTTCCCTTAACGGCTTTCTGAGCGTGGTACTCTATGTCATATTCTGATAATAGCATCTTCCAACGGGCAATTCTTCCCGTAAGAGCAGGTTTTTCAAATACGTACTTGATTGGATCCATTTTGGAGACCAACCAAGTAGTATGACGAATCATGTATTGGCGAAGACGTTTGGCTGCCCAAGCCAAAGCGCAACAAGTTTTCTCGAGCATCGTGTACCGAGTTTCACAGTCGGTGAACTTCTTACTCAAATAGTAGATGGCAGACTTTTTTCTTTTAGTTTCGTCTTGTTGGCCAAGTACACATCCCATTGAGTCCTCTAGGACTGTGAGGTAAATGATCAGTGGTCTTCCTTCCACTGGAGGTGATAGAATCGGAGGATTCAACAGATATTTCTTAATACTGTCGAAGGCAGTTTGGCAATCTTCTGACCAAACGCAATCCTGGTTCTTTTTGAGTAATTTGAAAATCGGAGCACACGTGGCGGTCATAAGGAATATGAATCTGGAGATGTAGTTCAAATGTCCCAGGAATCCCCTGACTTGTTTTTCAGTTTTCAGAGAAGGCATTTCTTGAATGGCCTTGACCTTGTCGGGATCAACCTCAATTCCTTTCTGGCTGACGATGAACCCTAGTAGTTTCCCTGAACGGACACCGAAGGTGCACTTGTTAGGATTCAAGCGGAGCTTGAATTTTCTTAAACGTTCGAACAATTTTGACAGATGCTCAACGTGCTCATTCTCTGTTTTTGATTTTGCAATCATATCATTGACATATACCTCGATTTATTTATGTATCATGTCATGAATCAGAGTAGTCATGGCCCTTTGATAGGTTGCCCCGGCGTTCTTCAAACCGAACGGCATTACCTTGTAACAAAAGGTACCCCATGGGGTAATGAACGAAGTTTTCTCCATGTCTTTCAGCGCCATTTTGATCTGGTTATAGCCCGAGAATCCATCCATGAAGGAGAATACTTTGAACTTTGTTGTGCCGTCAACCAACATGTCAATGTGTGGTAAAGGAAAATCATCCTTTGGACTTGCCTTGTTCAGATCTCAGTAGTCGACACACATTCTGACCTTTCCGTCCTTTTTTGGAACAGGTACGATGTTGGCTAACCATTGAGGATATTCATACGTAGCGAGGAAACCCGCGTCAATCTGTTTCTGTACCTCCTCTTTGATTTTGATGGCCATGTCCGGGTGAGTGCGTCTCAACCTTTGCTTTACTGACGGACATTTCGATCTCAACGGTAAGTGATGTTCCACGATGCTGGTATCCAACCCTGGCATATCCTGATAAGACCAAGCAAATACATCGAGAAATTCTCTGAGAAGCTTTATCAAACTCTCTCTGGCAGTTGGACTGAGCAGTGCCCCAATCCTGATTTCTTTTCTCTCTTGCTCTGAACCCAAGTTTGTCGTTTCCAACGGTTCTTTATGAGGTTCAATGGACCTTTCCTTTTGTCTGAGTAGTCGAGAGATCTCTTCCGGAATTTTGTCGTCATTTTCTTCTTCAGCCTCGAATTCCGGGAACTCAAAGTTGGGAGAAGGTATCGAATCGTATGTTTCAACGGGGTTTAAAACAAGTAATCTGCATGACGTGATGATTCGTGTTTAGAAGAGGTAGAGAAAAATGCAATTGTGTGCAGTGTTTTATTTTACTGCTTGTTTTTTATAGTTTTGTTTTTTTAGGATTACCATTTTTTTTGAAAAAGCAAAAAGAGAAAACAGCAATTAATGCGAAAATTACAGAACGACGTTATTTTATTAATGAACAAGTCGAATCTTGAAACTACAGCCCTATAAAACAAAACTCTGTCGCTTTGGGCGAAGCGAAGAGGGATATTTATAGAAAGCGAGCCCTATCAAAACATCTGTTTCACCTGGGCAGGGTGAAAGGTTAAAAGATGGCAATTACTTTGACTGGTGAACGACCTTCGGAACCTCGACAGCAACCCATTGGCGGCGAACTCCTCGGTGAATCACAAAGTCTGGCACCTTCCTTGATTTGTCTTCAGAAATGACGCTGATTTCTGATGGAGAGGGATCATTGGAATCTGTCTCCCAGGCAGAGTTGTCGTAGGAGAATTCCTCAGTTGCATTTTGCATAGCATTTGTGCTCTCAGGTACATCTCCCCATCCAGTTGGCTGGATGTCTTCGAGCCTGATACGAGAGCTTTCGGGAGCGGTGTACTTGACCATATAGTCAAATTTTCCACTTGGTTCTCCCAGAGTGTCCCAAACTTCTTTGGAATTGGAGGAGTCATCTCACTCAATGACATTGACCTCGAGAAAAGCATAGTTGATGAACTCAAGTCCTGCAAACGTTGCGAATTCATCTTTATGTTGAGTAGTTTCTGAATGACCTGAGTGTTGATCCCATGGCATGGTGGGGACACAGGTATTCCGTTCAATGACGGTCAGCTGATTTTCATTGTTCGGCTGACTTTCTTGCCCCAAGTTTCCTGGGTAAGGTTGCCACATTGGCAGACTATCCATTGGGCCATAGTAGGTGTAGTCAAAATTATCTTTCATCGGAGTGTCTTCCTCTAATGAATTTGGCGGAGCGCGGCATCCTTCCGGATCACAATCCCCGTATATCATTTCGACATCTGATCTTGGTATAAATCTCGGACTTTCTGTAGGAAAGCAAAAAGGCATAGGCACCTCTTCCTGAGACATATAACCGTCCTTGTTAAGGTAGGACTTCCATTCTTCATCTGTGTCAGAGGGATCTTTCTCATTGATAGCATGAACTGTCTGAGACACTGGGTGAAGGAAACCTCCACTGTGGAATAAGTTTTGAAAGGGATGAAGACTTTCATCGTTGGCAGCTGTCGGGGTACAGGTTGCAGAAAAACCAATACCCTTCTTTGTTTTATTGTCAATGGGAATGACAAGCTGTCCCCATCCTGTCGTATCGGTACTCTTGATCGCTTTAATAGCATCTTTGTATGAGGAAATCGAGGTTCCTCCTTTGAAATGATTGTTCTTGCTTACCGACAGTGCTTGGAACTGAGTTCCAATAACCTCCTCGGGTTCTATTCCAGTAGATGATGACAAGTTACTCACAAGCAAGGCTTGTTCCCCACAAACCGTGACAAGTTGATCGTTCTTGACGAATTTTAGCTTTTGGTGGAGGGTCGAAGTGACCGCTCCAGCCTGGTGTATCCAAGGTCTTCCTAATAAATAACTGTATGCTGCCCGGATGTCCATGACCTGGAAAGTGACTTGGAAAGTGTGAGGACCAATAGTTATGGGAAGATCAACTTCGCCGATAACTATTTTTCTGGATCCGTCGAATGCTTTGACGACAACCTCGCTAACCCTCATCGGAGGTCCTTTGAATGATAATTGCATCAAAGTGGACTTCGGCATAACATTCAGGGCTGACCCTGTGTCTACCAGTACGCTGGCTAAAGCATCGTCCTGGCAGTTAACTGTGATATTGAGCGCCATGTTATGACGACGACCCTCTTCAGGTAATTCTTCATCACTAAATCCCAAATTGTTGCAGGAAGTGATGTTAGAGACAATGCTATCGAACTGTCTGATTGTTACATCCTGTTCCACAAAGGCATGCTCCAAGACTTTCTGTAGAGCCTCCCTGTGGGCTTCTGAACTGAGTAACAGTGATAATACCGAGATCTTTGAAGGAGTTTGTAACAGTTGATCAACAATGTTATATTCACTCCTTTGGATGAGCTTCAGCATCTCATCATCATTTTTCGAAAGGTCGGGATTACTGGATTGACCGACCGGGGGATCGGGAGCTTCTGTCTGAAGTTCCTTTTCCTTGTTAAGTTCCCCAACCCCTCGGTTGAAGATTCTACCACTCCGTGTTACTTGACTGATGTCTGCAATGTTCACAACGGAGGGTAATGGAATTTCCTTTCCATTTTCAATTATTGTTGCACCGTATTTGTAAGGGATCGCCTTAGCTGATTCATATGGTAGCGGTCCTGGTAGATAGATGACTACAGGAGCCTTATGATTTTTCTGATCATCATAATTAATCTCGATCCGTTCCCGGTTGGGAACTTTAGATTCGTCAAGTAGAGGGATAATGGCAAAAACATCCCCGGTCCTGTGATGACCAGAGATCGTGACAACATCCTCAACTTGCTCGGCAAGGTAGTTCGGCGTCCAATTGATGGGTCCAGAACCCGGATAGGGACGAATTTCTCCACGATCGACCTGACCCTGAAGAGCTGCTCTCACAAGGTAACACCCTTGGTTACTTTCCGAATAGACGCTACAACTGTCATAGTTGTGTGGTGGCACCTGGCCACGCCCACTTTGAATACAATGTAATCTCACTAGGTTAGCTTCCACCGATCTGATATCCTGACTCTGACGCCGAGTGGGGTTTCTATTACTGATACTAATCTGCTGAGTATCTTCATCCATGTAGATTGGCATCCACCAATGATTTAACAAGTGCTGAAGTGCCTCCTGGACAAGGGTACAACCTCGATCGTTTTCGCAACCCGCTTTACAACTTTGATAGTCATGTGATATTAAGAATCCGAGTCGGACCTGCTCAGTATATAACTCTACCAGGTTGGTATTCATCACGCGGATATCAAAGATCTGAACCATGTTGATTTGATAGGAATTCCTATCATGGTAGTCTTGGATCCATCCAAGATCCATCTGACGCTGGAGGGCTTCTTGTACAAAAAAGCAACCCTGTTTGTTTGCCGAGCAAGTCAAACAGGAACTGTAATCGTGCCGCGGTAGATTATGATATTGGCTTTGCCTTGAGAGCATCGCCACCAGATTGACATTCATCGCACGAATATCGTGGTTCTGAATGATGTTAGAGTTCGTGTAGACCATGTTAACTCCACGAACTTGGTGCTCCTGGATCCATCCGAGATCCATTTGTTCCTGTAGAGCTGTTTGCACTACCGAACATCCTTGATTATCTTTAGAGCAGATATTACACTGGTGATAATTATGAGGTGGCACATGGCCATATCCACTCTGTCTACAATGCATCTTAACCAAATTGGTTTTCAACAAGAGTACATCGTGAATTTGATAGACATCGTCAGTCTCTCCTTCAATCAAATTGATTGCAGCCTTCTCGTGTTGAGGTAGCGGATTCGTGAGAACATTAGGATTTGTATCCTTGAAGGATAAGATCCCGCTCCTAACAAGTTTTTGCACGTCGGACTTGAAATTGAGATAAGTCTCTATGTTATGCCCTGAACCTCCTTGATGATAAAGGCAAGTTTGATCCACCTTAAACCAAAAAAGCGGATTTTTCGATACTGTAAGAGGAGATTTAGTCTGAATGTGCCCCTTAGCCAGTAGTAATGGGAACAGTTCTGCGTATGATACGGGTATAGGATCAAATCCTGGCGGCCGTGTTGTACGGTTGTTGTTATATAGAGGACGAGCCTGCTAAAGAGGCTGTTGTGTCCTTTGCTGGTCAGGTTGGCTCTGCGCAACCTGAGGTTGATACGTAGGAATATACGCAGGGCTGATAGCAGGAGTCACAACTGCTACCGGTTGATAACGTCGTCTTTGCTTTTCGAGAGAGATATTCCCAATATCTTGCTCTTTTTTTCTTAGGGAGAGCACTACCGTATTTTTTGGTACCGCTCGTCGATCCAGTGTCTTTTACCAAACGTCCTTCTCGGACGACTTCCTCAAGACGTACACCCATGCCGACCATTTCGGTGAAATCACTGGGCGCACTGGCAACCATTCGGTCATAGTAAAATGAGCTTAAGGTCTTTAAGAAGATCTTTGTCATCTCTTTTTCCTCAAGAGGTGGACAAATTTGAGCGGAAATTTCACGCCACCTTTGAGCATACTCCTTAAAGGTTTCCTTGTCCTTTTGCGACATCGATCTGAGTTTATCTCTGTCGGGTGCCATGTCCAAATTGTATTTGTATTGTTGGACGAAGGAAGTACCAAGATCTCTGAATGTGCTGATCGTAGTACGGTTTAAACCCATGTACCATTTGAGTGCGGCATCGGTTAAACTATCCTGGAAGTAGTGAATCAGTAGGTCCTGATTCTCCGTCTGAGCTGACATCCGACGAGCGTACATCACCAGATGGCTTTGAGGGCAAGAGTTACCCTTATATTTTTCAAAGTCGGGCACTTGGAACTTGTGCGGGACTTTCACATTTGGGACCAAGCAGAGATCTGCGGCGTCCTTTCCAAATAAATCCTGACCGCGAATGGCCTGCAGTTCCTTCTGCATTTCCAAGAACTGTTCCTGGAATTCATCCATTCTGTCAAACATAGTTTCCTTCTTACCAGAAGGTGTTGGTGGAATCTGTCCTTTCGGGACAGTGTGCACCACAGGGGGTGGTACCGTAACTACGGCAGTGAGTCTTGGCGTTTCCCAAAGTTTGTAGCCTTCAGGAGTCTTCAACATGCCCCTGGCATCTTCGCTTTCCCGAAGTTTGTAACCTTCAGGCCCAGCGGCTTCTGTTGTGATTCCCTGATCCTCAGTGATCGGCGGAACATATCCTTCCGGGATATAGTTAAGTGGCATGCCCCAGGGACGATCTTTCGGCATCTGATACCTAGGATCATTCTTCTCCACTATGGGCATTGAGGTGATCTCTGAGATCACAGTTCTTTGTAGCAGAGCTTCTGCCATGGCTTGCATGTCGTTACGAAGCTTTCTCATATCCTCTCTTAGAGCGTCGATCTCTTCTTTCAACTCTCTGTTCTCTTCCTCAAGATCATCCATCTTTTTCTGACGATTGGCCCGAGTATTGTACGAATGAGACAGTTTGACTCTAGAATCGAGACACAAATGTGAGATTCGTAGGTAAGAAGAATACGTGATGCGAGAATGATGAATGCAATGATTATATTAATTGTTTAAGGTTTAATTAAAATAAACTTCGACAATTAGATTGCAAATATCAAACGGTGGGGAAACCCCTTTTTATTGAAATTCAAAGGATTACAGAAATGGAAATACAGTAGATTACAAGGTGCAGAAACAGAAACCTAAGCTAATGGGTCCCGAGTCCTCTCTGAGGAGAAATCGGGTGCTGATTCTGGTATCTTCCTTTTCTTTGACCGGGGCTCTTGGGTCGTTGTCGGGTTGTCATTCCTTTGCCAGGTGAAAGGAGCGAGCAAATTCCTTTGGTCATCCTGATTATCTACAGCATGTTGCTCCAAAATTTCAACCAGAGTATCTTTTTCTTTCAGTAATTGCTGTATTTTGGTGCACTCTGCGTCGAGGGTGTGGTACTTGTTCTTCTAAGACCTTCTCTCCCGTTGAACTTTGTTGAGAGTAACCTGAAGCTTTTCAGTTTCCGTCATGAAGTACATGACAGATTCCCTCGGCGGAAGAATTCCGTAACGAGGATAAGGCATTTTTAGCTTGAGAGCTCTAGTTTGTACCCAATGGAGATAAGGCTCCACCAAGACACAGTCTGGTTTTCCCAGAGACTCTCGTCCTTTCTTATGAACATGCTTCCAAGCATGCACTATTTACATCTTTAGTGCTCTGTCGTTTTCTCCTTCTTTGAAGAAAAGATCTTCCAGATGAACACCCCGTGGGACATGTCTCATCGGGTATCCAAATTGACGAAGAACCAATACCGGATAGTAGTTGATTCCTCCCTTAGTTCTTATAAGGGGTACGTTGGGGAAGTTTCCACAATGATCAATGATCCTGATTCCATAATAAATCCTATTACACCAATCTATATCAGAGTTGGTAAGAGACATGATCTTCTGCGACTAGCGTAGGGCACTCTTACAATCCCAAAAAGCAGCAGACTTGGGCAAGTGAGAGATAAACCATTTGTAAAGCAGAGGTACACATCATGTGATCTCCCCTCCGCTGTACAAATTTCCCAAGTGTACAGAATGATATGCATCTGGGAGCAAAGTCGACACAGGATTTCCAATGAGAAAAACCTTAATAGAGTTAATATCGACGAAGTTATTAATGTTGGGAAACAAAAATAACCCGTAGGTGAGCAAGACAAAGATGCTTTCAAAATCAGTCACGTTTCCTATACTGGCAAAATACAGGGCCTTCTTTGTCAAGAACTGGGCTGGTAAACCTTGGATGCCACCCTTGGTAGTCATGTGAGTCCTGACCTCAGACTCGTCCAAATGAATTGCTCTCGCAATGGTCTGATTCTTTGGAATTTCTTCCAGTCCAGAAAATGGAGCTCGATCTGTAATGTGTAAATCAATCAGATGAGAATACTCCTCTAGTGTTGGTGCGAGCTGGTAATCCGGGAATGTGAAACAGTGATAAACCGGATCATAAAACTGAACGAGCGCATCCATGATTCCCTCAATCACATGGACTCTTAACAGTGGTAGTAAACCTCCGTGCTTGGCTCTGAAAGCCTCTTGGTTTGTGATCATCCTCGCTAACCTTCTCAAATCCTCTAGTTTTGGAACCTTGAAGGTATACTGGTGAGTTCTCCTTCTACCGAAATCCATTAGTGCAATCCTTTTCTCTGATATTTGCAATCACAGTCTTAGTTTATTTTGAAAAAATAGAGAGACTAGAAGAGAAATTTTTTTTTAATGTTTTTTTAAATGAATGCATGAATGCAGCAAACAAAAACATAGAAAAAACATGGGGTCAAAGGGTCGTTGTCATGAAGTCAAGGCTCTACCCATCCCCAAAGGTTTATACTAAGGTGATTTTTGTACCTGTACTCATTATCATCAGCTCTTCCCAGGAAAGCAAAACAACAAGCGGATCGCCAGCGAGTTGTAGTACAATCTTAGAGTAAGTGCCATTCACCGAGAATAGATCACCAGCCTCAAATGAGGGTAGTATCGCGTAACAACTATTCCCGATAGTTTCCGCACTACGAAAGGGTTTGGCTCCTCAACTTCTCAGACTTAACAACCGGCCCATTGTCTAGGTGAGAGAATGGGTTGCGTTGGTCAGCCTCCACTGAGGTTGATGGTCGACCCCGTCGCCATCACTTATCTTAAGTGTATACTCAATCTTTTCACATACGGCATCACCCGCATTCCCATTAGCAGAAAAATAAACATGTATAGAAATTAGGAAAAGCAATATATATATTTGTCCTAAACATCCTAGACCTTTAAAGCTATGAATCCAAAGTTCCTGACAGAAAATGGGTTCCCCGGCGGAAGCCCCAATCTGTGGTTTCCACACAAGAGGTGAAAAGGTAGTCCGTGCCTAGATCTAACTTTGATAGGCCCCACGGTGGGCGCCATTTTTCTGTAGCGAGCGATTTTGGACGCGGTTCTTAAGTGCTGGTCGCTCTCTACGGTTGAGCTTAAAACTACAGATCGATTCATTTTTTATCCTATTGTGAGCTGACAAAGGAAGGGAAATAGATGTCTCAAATTAACCCTGCTTTGCATACTGAGTTTAAACAGCGGTCTGTTAGGTTACGGATGCTATCAATGTGGGGGGGCCTTTGTACTGGTTATTTGTATTTTCGCCAATACTGGTTTTTATCTAGACATAAGGTTTCTGGCGGGGAACAAGGATTAGGATGTTAGGACTGATGCTTTTGATAGATACATGGGAGTATGTGATTTGGTTTTTTGTTTAGTGCGCTCGCTAAGATTTTTCTTTCAATCTTATATCTACGTATTCCCGTTTACCGAAACAGGGAAATCAGAGCGTTCGTAGTTCCTCCTATTCTATGGGAGGAAGTGGTATTTTGGTGTCTTGTTCAAAGCCCAAGACGTGAAGCGAAAGGTGATTTGTATCTTGTTCAAAGCCCAAGATATGAAGCTGAAAAGTCTATTTGTATCTTGTTCAAAGCCCAAGATGTGAAGCTAAAAGGGTGTTGTCTTCAGAGAGAATTTGTCATCTCTAAAGGGGTTTATTTGTCACAACTGTTTATAAAGGAGAATTACTTTAACTGGGATACGCGGATCCTAGCAATGCCATAATTTCCTTTATAGGGGGTTTTAACCTGAAGGGGAAGACTTTAACTCAGTGTAGAGCAATGCTATCTTTCCTTAGGAATTTCTCATGCTAAAAGAGGGACAGTGGCATGGATGTAGATGATCCGGAGGCTTGCCGCTTAGAGTGATTAGATGAAGGGAGTTGTTTAATGTTTGTTTACTGTGAATGAGGCACAGTTTTGATGCTAAAAGGTTAATTGGATTAACTAGTGATTTTCTTGTACAAAGCCTAAGAGGAGCTGATATGTGTCTCGTACAAAGCCCGAGAGAGAGGCTAAAAGGTTTTGACTCAACAAGGGAATCTTTTGGTATCTCGTATAAAGCCCGAGATGGAGGCTATTGTTTATTTGGCTCAATAAGAACCTTTTTGTATCTCGTATAAAGCCCGAGATGGAGGCGAAAAGGGGTGATTGACTCAACGAGGGAGTCTCTTATGTGTCTCGTACAAAGCCCAAGAGAGAGGCTAACTTCACTGGAGAAGGATCATTATACAAAGCCTAAAAGGAGGCTATGGTGACTGTTTCAGTTAAGTGACAGGTCTAGTGTACTGATTTTGAAAGAGAAAATCAGTTCTTATATGAGCAACACTGTACTCAGGGATTTGACTCAGGGATCTGGGTTATTCCTGTTCTTTAAGGAAGCGGGAAATCCGAAGGGTATTGAGACTGTCCGAGTCTGCGGGTTTCCTTCCTACTTAATGAAGGGGTCACTTGAGAATGTCTTTGAGACTCAAGGATATTAGACTGTCTGTGTCCAGAGTTTCATCTTTTGTACTATGCTTTAATAAACAGTAGTAGACTCTACGAAAGGACTGTTCTATGCGGATGATTAAGTTCTGTTCCTATACCTCTAGGAGGTCGTCGGGACAATTTGTACGAAGCCCAAGAGGAGGCTGGAAACTTTTAAGAAGTCGATCGGTCCTTGTACGAAGCCCAAGAGGAGGCTATCATTCTCGGAGGAAGAGATCATTATACGAAGCCTAAGAGGAGGTTGTGAATACTTCTAAGAAGCCGTAGGGTCCTTGTACTAAGCCCAAGAGGAGGCGGGGTTGCTTTTAGGAAGCCTGTGGGTCCTTGTACGATGCCCAAGAGGAGGCCGATGCTTTTAAGAAGCCCGTGGGTCCCCAAACCCTGAGAAATTCAAGGCAATGCTATTCACCGAGAATAGATCAAAGTCAGGAAAATTTGAGAATTTGGAAGAAACTCAAAGATGCCATTCACGGAGAATACATTCATCTCTGGGAGTAGAGTTTCTTGACAATTCCTAATGAGGACAGTCGGAGAGAAGACTGTATCTGGTGATCCTATTGGGGATCTAGTTGTCTATTTCTATGAATAAACGAAACGGCGTCACCTAGTTCTAGACATAGTTGCCGGGGAAACTCTAAATATCTATACTATTATTACACAGTCGATATGAGTTTATGAAAGAAGACTTACAGTGAAACAGCCCCACAATACAGTTATATGTATATGAAAGCGGTAAATGAAAGCGGATAAACACTTACTCGGTTGTAGAGCTTCCATGCTGTTTGGTTAGTTGTTCAACAAAGAAAGATTGAAAACAACAGTATATTCAAAATCAAAGGAGAAAGTGCTTTGAAAAAGAAAGTTTCGGGGCTTACAGCTCAAGGAGAGGCCCAAGGTTTTATCAGTGAGCGCACTGTTGAATTTGTACAGAGGGACTTATACAAGTGACTGAGGCCCAAAATGTTTTCTGTACAAAGGGATGGGTCTTACACTCTCTCAAGAGTCCCAAGAAGTTTAAAGAAAAAGAGTGGGGCTTATAACACGAGGGTAGGCCCAATTGATTTTTCCGTTTAAAATGGCGATCGCGCCGAGATTTTCTTTTAACGCAGAGGGACTTATACAATAAGTGAGGCCCAAATGATTTTGGTTAAAAGGGGATTGGGTCTTACACTCTATTAGAGGCCCAAAGTGTTTTTGAATGGGTCTTATAGCTCAAGGAGAGGCCCAATTGATTCTTTGAATAGGCGACGATCGCGCCGTTTGTTTTTGACGGTATCGGGACTTATTTAATACACTGAGGCCCAAAATGTTTTGGTCAAGAAAGGATTGGGTCTTACACTCTATTAGAGGCCCAAAAGTGTTAAATGGGTCTTATAGCTCGAGGAGAGGCCCAAGGTGATTTTTCAAAAGGCGATGATCGTGCCGTTTATTTGAAAATGTACAGAGGGACTTATACAACGAATGAGGCCCAAAATAATTCTGTACAAGTGGGTTGGGTCTTACACTCTATCAAGAGGCCCAAAGTGATTTGAAAATGATTTATGAGGGTTGAATTAATCCAAAAACCCTAATTTGTTTTCAAAAATGTATTTAATTGAATAAAAATTCAATTAAAAATTATCAAAATTGTTTAACATATGAAAAACAAATTGTGATTTTGGATTAATGCTTCAAAAATTAAGTATTGACCTACAAAATAATTAGAAAGCATTAAAAGTTGCAAAATCAATGTAGAAAAATATTTAAAATGTCAAAAACAATTAAAATATTAATTCTTTGCAGAAATATCAGTTATATGAAATAAATAATATTTTTGGGATTTTTTGATAAAATAAAATATTTTAACATTTTTGTGAATTATTAAAAAAAGAATCAACTCAAAATCATTAAAACTCAGAGAGAAATTAATTTTTGAATCAATTAAATAAAATCACAAAATTCAAATATTTGAATTTGAAAGAAATGGCGCCAAGAACAGCTGAAGAACACGCGCGTGTTCTGGGTTTGGCTGATTTGCATTTTCTATCCAATCTCCCTGAATACTTGATTATAACATGCAATCCACATATCATTATGCTCGTCTCAACCTCACGATCATGTCTATGTCCATTAATTTCATTTAAATTAAACATATAACAAGAAATCATGAAAAATACTCAAGAACCCTAATTTCTGCATGAAGGCTAGGATTTTTGATACACGATTCAAACAATGCAATTAATTGAGGGAAAACATTCCATGCATGATTATGAACATATGGCCAAATTATTATGCAGCAAAAATTGCATGGATCATAGAGTTAGAAGAGCTCATGCTTACCACTTGCAGCTGGTGATCGTGATTTGTGTTGGAGGTGTTACAACTAGGTTCCAATGATGTGGATAGCTTCCCTAGGTACCAAGTGATGTGTCTGAGTGCTTGGAATGGATTGAAATGGTTTGGAGTTGAAGATGGCACCTCAACTGCAAAACTGTCAAGAACTTGAGCAATTGGCTGGTGATTTTGTGAAATCAGTGTTCCAGATGTTATGTGAGTGTTTGGATCACTTCTATATGATGTATGTGAGGTGTGTGAGTGATTGGTTTGATTGGAAAAGCTCTCAAACTCAAAACCCGATAGCTACCTTGCTAAGAAAGGCATTTTTGCCAAGAGAAAGAGATTTTGAGGAAAGCATCTGTTAGATGGATTTGGTGTACTCAAACTGATCACAATTGAGCTCTATTTATAGTAGAGCAAGTTTGTTTTGCAAGGAATAGTGAATGGCAACTGGTAAGTAGGTTTGGCCAATGTTGTCCAATGGAAATCCAAGTCTCCTCTAGCCATTGACTAGAGGTTAGGGCACAGAGCTGTGGTTCCCTTGGTCTTGGATAAGTCTTGACTGATTTCAAATGAGAATGGCTCAGTCCATGCCACCTTGATGCTTCCATTGAATGCTTCAATCCAAATTTGGAGTCTTGTCCCTATTTTGGCCATTCTAGGTTCAACATGCTATTTCTTGTTCCATGGACTTTGGAGGCTTGGCTCAGTGATTGTCCCCTTTAGATTCAATCCTCAGATGTGTCCAAGTGGATAGGAGCATTTGAATTTGGCTGATTTTGGCAAATAGAGCAAAGTTGCAAATTCTGCCTTGCCTTTGACAGATTTCAGCAAGGCAACTTTCCAATGTCATATCTCATGACTCAAATGGAATTTGGCAATGTTCTTGGCCATTTTGGAAAGCCCTTACATGATATAACAACTGTTTGAACATATTTGGTTTTGATCTCTTTTGAATCCAAGTGAAAAACCCCTCTACATTTGGCAAAAAGTGAAGGCAGATTCTATCTTAGTGAAAATTTCACTAAGTGTTGGAAAAAGTGACATTTTCACTTTTCAGCCATTTTGATTACTCCATAACTCAAAATCCTTAATGAATTGGACTTAGGTCTAGTTGAAGTTTTTGTAGAGGGTAATGAGGGCTACAAATCCATCATTGGATGAGAAAAATGGCTTTGTGGTTTAGGAGTTATGATCCTTCAAACTTGGTACCCTTGTCACTTTATTTTTAACTTAGAAAATTTTCTAAGTTTTTATGGTTACCCCTTTTACAAGTTATCCCACTTTTCTTGATTTTTCTTGATGAATGATGATTCAAATCATACATTAACATCATTTTAGGGTTAAAAATCCATTTTGGTGAAAAATCTCAAAAAGTCAAAGTTGACTTTTGTGCACAGTTGACTTTTTATCAGATGAATTCCAAACTGTGCAATTCTTCAGGAAATCATGTCCTTGACCTAAATCAAACTTGATGGACATGTTCCATGGGTGTCATAGGGTATATTGGGGCATGTCCTAGGGTTTGGGAGCATGTCCTGGTCAAAAGTCAAAGTTACAGTTGACTTTTTCCTTAAAACCCTAATTGTGGTGCAGATGAAATTGAGACTTGTTGCTCAAGCTTCTTGGATTAATCCATTGCTACAAATGGATCAATATAGCTCATTAGAGACCCTCAAACCCTCTCTTGAGGTCTTGGCTCTTGATTTGCCCTAAAAGTCAACTTAGGGGTGAATTAGGTCAAGAAACCCTAATTCCTGATTTTTGATGAATGCATCCCCTGAGGCCAAATTGACTTGATGATTGGGTCCATGAGGTTCCATGGAGTATATTAGGTTGTGTTTTGGATCAATGGCTCATGCCCAGAGGAAAATTTCCCTTTGGAGGCCCTGATCGACCAAAACCCTAATTTGGTGACACTGGCGATCTTGAAGCTTGATCCACCTAGAAGGGAGCAACCTTGTGCTTAATCCTTGAAGTGGGAGTCCTTTTTGATCCATTGTGGATGTTTGAGAGGTTAGACAAGTTTAAGATCATGTCATTCCTTGATTGATCCTTTGTCTAAGACTCTGAGAGGGCTTAAAACCCTAATTTTGACTGTAGTGAATGCTCAACAACCTTTGAGGCATTTGGTGAGGCATGATGGTTCATCCATATTGTGATGATGATTTACACAATGATGGGAAATCTTAGTGGTCAAAATTTGGGGTATGACACATTGTACAAAGCCAAAGAGGAGGCTATTGGTGCCGGTAACTGTTTCAGTTGAGTGGCAGGTCCAGTATGTTGGTTAAAAGAGAAAATTAGTTCTTATAAAGAGACTGATTCCAGGTGAGGTTGTACTTTGGGATTGATCAGAGGATCAGGGTTATTTCATGTTCTTTAAGGAAATGGGAAATCCAAAGGGTATTGAGACTGTCCAAGTCTAGAGTTTCATCTTTTGTACAATGCCCAAGAGGAGGCACGGGTGTTAAGGGATGAGTACTAACCCTCAAATGGCTGGAGTTTTGACGCTGGAAAGACTGCTCTAGCAAAGGATGACTAAGTTCTGTCTTACACCTTTAAGAGGTCGTCAGGGTCCTTATATTAAGCCCAAGAGAAGGCATGAGAGCTTTTAAGAAGCCGAAGGGTCCTTGTACAACGCCCAAGAGGAGGCGCGGATACTTTTAAGAAGCTTGTGGGTCCCCAAATCCCGAGAAGTTCAAGACATGCCATTCACAGAGAATAATCAAGCCAGGAAAGTCCGAGAATTTGTAAAAAAAAACTCAAGAGATGCCATTCACGGAGAAAAGATCATCTCTGGGGAGTTAGAGTTTCTTTGACAATTTCTAAGGGTGTTTTTATGAAGCCTGTGGGTCCCCAAACCCCAAGAAGTTCAAGACATGCCATTCACAGAGAATAGATCAAGCCAGGAAAGTCCGAGAATTTGGAAGAAACTCAAGAGATGCCATTCACGGAGGAAAGATCATCTTTGGGGAGTAGAGTCTCTTTGACAATTTCTAAGGGTGACAGTCTGAGAAAGGGTTCACCGAGAATGCTGCCTTTCACATCTCCATATTGTTTAACCCCATGAGGAGGGAAGACTGTGTCTGGTAATCCTATGGGGATCTAGTTTTTCCTGTATCTAAGAGCGATCAACAGGGCTTTACCTAGTGCTAGACGTAGTTGCTGGGGAAAACTCTAAATAACTATACTAGTATTACACAGTTGATATTTGACAAGTATATAAAAGTTTGTGAAAGAAGACTTACAGTGAGCAGCCCCACAATACAACTATATATGAAAGCGGATAAAGAAAGCGGGTAAACACTTACTCAGTTGTAGAGCTTCCGTGCTGTTTTGTTAGTTGTTCAACAAAGAAAGCTTTGATAACAATATTATATTCAAAATCAAAGGAGAAAGTGCTTTGAAAAGATTGTTGGGGCTTACAGCTCAAGGAGAGGTGTCATACCCCAAATTTTTACCACTAAGATTTCCCATCATTGTGCAAATCATCATCACAATATGGATGAACCATTAGTCTCCCCAAAGATGGGTGAGCACCCACTACAATCAGGCTTAGGGTTTCAAGCCCTCTCAGAGCTCTTAGACAAAGAATCAATCAAGAAATGACATGATCCTAAACTTGTATAACCTCTCAAACATCCACAAAGGATCAAGAGGACTCCCACTTCAAGGATTAAGCACAAGGCTTCTCCCTTCTAGGTGGATTAAGTCTTAAGATCGCCAGTGTCACCAAATTAGGGTTTGGTCGACCAGGGCCTCCAGATGGAAATTTTCCTCTGGGCATGAGCCAATGTTTCAAAGTATAACCTATGATACTCCAAGGGATCTCATAAACCCAATCACCAAGTCAATTTAGCCCCAGGGGATGCATACATCAAAAATCAGGAATTAGGGTTTCTTGACCTAATTCACCCCTAAGTTGACTTTTGGGACAAATCATGAGCCAAGACCTCCAGAGATGATTTGAGGGTCCCTAATACATCACATTGATCCATTTGCAACAATGGATTGATCCATGAAGCTTGAGCAACAAGTTTCAAGTTCATCTGAACCACAGTTAGGGTTTCGCAGAAAAAGTCAACTATAGCTTTGACTTTTGACCAAGATATGCTCCCAAACCTTGGGACATGATTCAATACACCCTATAACACCTATGGAACATGTACATCAAGTTTGATTTAGGTCAAGGACTTGATTTCATAGAGGATCGCACAGTTTGGAATTCATCTGACAAAATCAAGAAAAGTGAAAATGTCACTTTTTTCCAACACTTAGTGAAATTTTCACTAAGTCAGAATCTGCCTTCACTTTTCTCCAAACGTAGGGGCATTTTTCACTTGGATCCAAAAAATATCAAAAACAATTATGATCAAACAGTTGTTGTATCATATGAGGGCTTTCCAAAATGGCCAAGAACTCCATCAAATTCCACTTGGGCCATGAGATATGACAATGGCAATATGCCTTGCTGAAAACTGTCAAAGCAAGACAGAGTTTGGAGTTTTGCTCGATTTGCCCAAATTTTGCAAAGGGCAAGCAACTCTATCCATCTGAACACCTCAAGGGGGGACCAAGGAGGAATCAACTCTGATCCCAAGCCTCCCAAGTCTTTGGAACCAAAAATAGCATGCCAAACCTAGAATTGCCTAAAAGAGGGACAAGACTCCAATTTTGGATTGGATCATTCAATGCATACACCAAGGTGGTATGGACTGAGCCATTGCCAACTGAATTCAGTCAAGACTTATCCAAGACCAAGGGAACCAGCAGCCTGTGCCCTAACCTCTAGTCAATGTCTAGAGGAGACTTGGATTCTCATTGCTCAACATTGGCCAAACCTATGCAGCAGTTGCCATTCATTATTCCTTGCAAAACAAACTTGCTCTACTATAAATAGAGCTCATTTGTGATCAGTTTGAGTACACCAAAGCCATCAAACAGATGCTTTCCTCAAAATCACCTTCTCACTTCCAATTTTGCCTTCTAAGGCAAGTCACCATCGGGTTTTGAGTTTGAGAGCTATTCCAATCAAACCAATCACACACACACCTCATAAACATCATATAGAAGTGATCCAAACACTCACATAACATCTGGAACACCAAAATCACAAAATCACTAGCCAATTGCTAAAGCCTTTGACAGATTTGCAGTTGGGGTGCCATCTCAAGTTCCAGATCATTTCAATCCATTCCAAGCATCCAGACACACTCCATGGCACCTAGCGAAGTTATCCAGATCATTGGAGCCTAGTTGTAACACCCCTAACCCAAAACACGATCACCAGCTGCAGGAGGTGAGCATGAGCTCTTCTAACTCTATGATCCATGCAATTTTTGCTGCACAATAATTTGGCCATATGTTCATAATCATGCATAGAGTGTTTACCCTCAATCAATTGCTTTGTATGAATCGTGTATGGAATTTCTGAACCTTCATGCAGAATTTAGGGTTCTTGAGGTTTCTCTTTGATTTCTTATTCCATACTTAAAATAAATGAAATTAAAGACCATAGACATGATCGTGAGGTTGAAACGAGTAGATTGATATGTAGATTACATGATATAATCAAGTATTCAGTGAGATTGGATAGAAAACGCAAATCTGCAGAAACAGAGGGTGGCGCGTGTTCTTGCCCTTGTTCTTTGCGCCTTTTTTGAAAATTCAAATATTTGAATTTTTGTGATTTTATTTAATTGATTCAAAAATTAATTTCTCTCTAAGTTTTAATGATTTTGAGTTGGTTCTTTTTTTAATAATTCACAAAAATGTTAAAATATTTTTATTTTATCAAAAAACCCCAAAAATATTATTTATTTCTTATAATTGATATTTTTGCCAAGAATTAATATTTTAATTGTTTTTTACATTTAAAATATTTTTTCCTTCTTGATTTTATAAATTTTAAAGATTTCTAATCATTTTATAGGTAAAAATATGATATTTGAAACATTAATCCAAGATCACAATTTGTTTTCCACATGTTAAACAATTTTGATCATTTTAATTGAATTTTTTATTTAATTAAAATACATTTTGGAAACAAATTAGGGTTTTGATTAATTCAACCCTCATCAAACTTTTTCAAACATTCATGGGCCTCTAATAGAGTGTAAGACCCAATCC
Source organism: Lathyrus tuberosus (assembly GCA_022829125.1). Classification (NCBI taxonomy): domain Eukaryota; kingdom Viridiplantae; phylum Streptophyta; class Magnoliopsida; order Fabales; family Fabaceae; genus Lathyrus; species Lathyrus tuberosus. The sequence continues at coordinate 1,042,602 of JALAZF010000484.1, forward strand.
CCTTTAAAAACCAAAAAACTTTTGGGCCTCAGTCATTGTATAAGACCCACTGCGTTTTCAAAAATCCCGGCGCGATTGTCAGTTCAAAAATCAAACCCTTGGGCCTCTCCTTGAGCTATAAGACCCATTCAAAATCATTTTGGGCCTCTAATAAAGTTTAAGACCCAATCCCTCTTTGAAACCAAAAACTTTTGGGCCTCAGTCGTTGTATAAGACCCACGGTGTTTTCAAAATCTTTGCGCGATCGTCGCCCTTTTCAAAATAAACTCTGGGCCTACCCTGGTGTTATAAGCCCCCATTATTTTTCTTTCAATCATTTCGGGCCTCTTGAGAGAGTGTAAGACCCATCCCCTTGTACATAAAACCTTTCTTGGACCTCAGTCACTTGTATAAGTCCTTGTACAAAATGACACAGATAAAACCCTGGGCCTCTCCTTGAGCTGTAAGCCCCAATTTTCCTTTCAAAGAACTTTCTCCTTTGATTTTGAATATAATATTGTTATCAAAGTTTTCTTTGTTGAACAACTAACAAAACAGCAGAGAAGCCCTACAACCGAGTAAGTGTTTACCCACTTTCTTTATCTGTTTTCATATATATATAACTGTATTGTGGGGCTGCTCACTGTAAGTCTTCTTTCACAAACTTTTATATACTCGTCATATATCCACTGTGTAATACTAGTATAGTTATTTAGAGTTTTCCCCGGCAACTACGTCTAGCACTAGGTAAAGCTCTGTTGGTCACTCTTAAATACAAACAAAACTAGACCCCCATAGGATTTCCAGATACAGTTTTCCCTCCTCTTGGGGTTAAACAATATGGAGACGTGAAAGGCAGCATTCTCAGTGAACCCTTTCTCAGACTGTCACCTTTAGACATTGTCAAAGAAACTCTACTCCCCAGAGATGATCTTTTCTCCGTGAATGGCATCTCTTGAGTTTCTTCCAAATACTCGGACTTTCCTGGCTTGATCTATTCTCGGTGAATGGCATGTCTTAAACTTCTCGGGGTTTGGGGACCCATAGGCTTCTTAAAAGCATCCCCGCCTCCTGTTGGGCGTCGTACAAGGACCCGTCGGCTTCTTAGAAGTTTTCACAACCTCCTCTTAGGCTTCGTATAATGATTCTTCCTCCGGGAAGATAGCCTCCTCTTGGGCTTCGTACAAATTGTCCCTTCGGCTTCTTAAAAGTTTTTCTCGCCTCCTCTAGGGCTTTGTACAAATTGTCCCGACGACCTCTTAAAGGTATAGGAACAGAAATTAGTCATCTTAATAGAACAGTCTTTCAAAGAGTCTAGATCTTTCTACCACGAACGTACTGTCTCTTAATTTCTCTTAAGCATATTACAAAAGATAAAACTCTAGACTTGGACAGTCTAATCTCCTTGAGTCTCGAAGACATTCTCAAGTTCCTTTCAAAAATAGGAAAAAAACACCTGTAGACTTGGGCAGTCTCAATACCCTTCGGATTCCCCGTTTCCTTAAAGAACATGAAATAATCCCGGTCCTCAGATCAAATGTATGAGTACAACATTACCCATATAAGAACTGATTTTCTCTTTTAACCAACATACTGGACCTGTCACTCAACTGAAACAGTAACCCTAGCCTCCTCTTGGGCTTTGTACAATGATTCTCCCCAGCAGAGTTAACCTTGTTAGCCTCCATCTCGGGCTTCGTACGAGATACAAAATCACTCTCTTATTGAGTATAAAAGACTCTCTTGTTGAGTCAAACATTTTTAGCCTTCATCTTGGGCTTTGTACGAGATACAAAACACTCTCTTGTTGAGTATAAAAAGACTCTCTTGTTGAGTCGATCACATTTAGCCTCTATCTTGGACTTCATACGAGATACAAAACACTCTCTTGTTAAGTATAAAAGACTCTCTTGTTGAGTCAAACACCTTTAGCCTCCGTCTTGGGCTTCGTACAAGACACATACAAAAGCACTCTCTTGTTGAGTAAACCCTTTTAGCCTCTCTCTCGGGCTTCGTACGAGACACATAACAACACCCTCTTGTTGGGTCAATAGCCTCCTCTTAGGCTTTGTATAAGAAAACCCCGGTTGAGTCAATCAACCTTTTAGCATCAAAATCTGTGCCTTGCTCATAGTATACAAACATCAACAACTCCTTTTCCTTCATCTAAATTGCTGTAAGCGGCAAGCCTCTGGATTATTTACATCCACGCCACTGTCCCTCTTTTAGCATGGGAAATTCCTAAGGAAAGATGACATTTCTCTACACTGAGTTAAAGTCTTCTCCTTCAGGTTAAAAATCCCCTATAAAAGAAATTATGGCATTGTTGGATTCACATATCCCAGTTTAAGTAACTCTCCTTTATAATCTGTCACCCAACAGTTGTGATAAACAAACCAAACAACTCCTCTTTAGAGATGACAAATTCTCTCTAAAGTCAAAACCCTTTAGCTTCACATCTTTTGCTTCGAACAAGATAAAAATAGACCCTTCAGCTTCACATCTTGGGCTTTGAACAAGATACAAACCACCTTTAGCTTCATGTCCTGGGCTTTAAACAAGACACCAAAACACCATTTCCTCCCATAGAATAGGAGGAACTACGATTGCTCTGATTTCCCTATCCCGGAAATACGTAGGCATAAGATTGAAAAAGAATCTTAGCGAGTACACTAATCAAAGTCCCCTACCTCCAGCCAATCTAGCACAGTATCCCAACAAATTCCCCATGAATAATCCCGGTATTTCGTTCTGAACAAAATAAGCAGATAGAGGCCCACGAACACGAACCGCATTTGTAAACCAACAGTTTTGACTATTTAACCTCAGTTTACAGGCAGGGTTAGTTGGAGACATCTATTTCCCTTCCTTCATCAGCTTCAATAGGATAAAAAATAAATCGACCTGTAGTACCCCAGAGCGACAGTGCTTAAGAACCACGTCCAAAATCGCTCACTACAGAAAAATGGCGCCCACCGTGGGGCCAAACAAAGGAATCTTGTCTCTCTTATCTCTCTGGTTGAAACCTTCTCTTAGGATGATTCCTTGGGTTCACAAGGTATCACCGAATGACAGTTCCATCAGGGAATGTCATTATTGCTAGAATCGGCCCTCACTAGGATCTTAGGTCAAAAGACCTTTAAGTTGGGAAGGTATCACAGAATGGCGCCTCCACCGGGGAGCCATTTTCTGTTAGGATCATAGGATTTATAGCTCTTAAAAAGTCTAGGACATTAGGAAAAATATATATACTGCTTTTCCTAATTGATATCTGTGTTTATTTTTCTGCTAATGGGAATGCGTGTGATGCCGCATGTGGAAAGATTGAGTATACACCTAGGAAAAACCTCTTTCAGTAGTGCGAAAGCTATCGAAAATAGTTGTAACGCGATACTACCCTCTTCTGAGATTCTTCGAAATACATCACCTAGCACGGTTCCCGACCCGCTGATGTTATCTCGACAAGAATCAATGATTTTGAGAGACAGGTACAAAAATTACTAGTATAAACCTTTAGGATGGGTAGAGCCTTGACTTCATGACACCGACCCTTTGACCCCATGTTTTTTCTATGTTTTTGTGTACTGCATTCATGCATTCATCTAAAAAAACATTAAGCAAAGAAAAATTTTCTCTTATAGTCTCTCTTTTTCAAATTAAACTAAGACAATGATTGCAAATGTCAGAGAGAAAAGGATTGCGCTCATGGATTTTGGTAGAAGAAAAACTCACAAGTATACCTTCAAGGTTTCAAAACTAGGGGATTTGAGAGGATTAGCAAGGATGATCACTAACCCTGATGCTTTCAGAGCCAAGTACGGAGGTCTGCTACCTCTGTTAAGGGTCCATGTAATTGAAGGAATCCTGGAGGCACTCATTCAGTTTTACGATCCGGTCTATCACTGTTTCACATTCCTGGATTACCAGCTCGCACCAACGCTGGAGAAGTATTCTCATCTGATTGATCTACCCATTACTGATCAAGCTCCCTTTTCTGGACTGGAATAAATTCCAAAGGATCAAATCATTGCAAGAGCAATCTATTTGGATGAGTCATAAATCAAGACTCACATGACCACCAAGGGAGGAATCCCAGGTTTACCAGCCAAGTTTCTGGTAAAGAAGGCTCTGTACTTTTCTAGTATAGGGAACGTGTCTGCTTTTGAAAGCATCTTTGTTTTACTCACCTACGGGTTATTTCTGTTTCCCAACATTGATAACTTCGTCGATATCAACGCCATTAAGGTTTTTCTCATTGGAAATGTCGTACTAACCTTGCTCGCAGATGCGTATCATTCTGTACACTTAAGGAATTTATACAGCGGAGGAATGATCACGTGCTATATACCCCTGTTGTATAAATGGTTTATCTCCCATTTACCTAAGTCTGCCACTTTTTGGGATCATAAGAGTGCCTTACGTTGGTCGCAGAAAATCATGTCTCTTACCAACTCTGATATCGATTAGTAGAATCGAATTTATGACGGGATCAGGATCATTGACCGTTGTGGAAACTTCCCCAACGTACCCCTTATAGGAACTAAGGGAGGAATCAATTACCATCCAGTTTTAGTTCGTCGTCAATTTAGATACCCGATGAGGCATGTCCTGCGTAATGCTCATCTGTAAGGTATTTTCTTCAAGGAAGGAGAAAATGACAGGGAACCGAAGATGGAAATAGTGCACACTTGGAAACATGTTCATAAGAAAGGACGAGAGTCTCTAGGAAAACCGGGTTATGTCTCGGTGGAGCCTTATCTCCACTGGGTACAAACTAGAGCTCTCAAGCTAAAGAAGCCTTATCCTCGTCACGGAGTTCTTTCGCCAAGGGAATTTGTCACGTACTTCATGACTGAAACGGAAAAACTTCAGGTTTCTCTCAACAAAGTTCAACAGGAGAGGAGGTCTTGGAAGAACAAGTACCGCATTCTCAATGTGGAGTGTACCAAAATACAGCAACTGCTGAAAGATAAGGATGCTCTAATTGAGATTTTGGAGCAACATGCTGTAGAAACTCAGGATGACTAAATTTGCTCACTCCTTTCACTTGGAAAAGGAATGACAACCCGACAACGGCCCAAGAGCCCCGGTCCAAGAAAAGGAAAGTACAAGAATCAGCACCCGAGTTCTCCTCAGAGAGGACTCAGGACCCATTAGCTTAGGTTTCTGTTTCTGCACCTTGTAATTTACTGTATTTCCATTTCCGCAATCCTTTGAATTCAATAAAACGGGGGTGTCCCCACTGTTTGATATTTGCAATCTAATTGTCGAAGTTTATTTTGATTAAACCAAAAAACAATTAATATAATCATTGCATTCATCATTCTCACGTCACGTATTCTTCTTACCTATGAATCTCACGTTTGTATCTCGGTTCTAGAGTCAAACTGTCTCATTCGTACAATACTCGGGTCAATCGTCAGAAAAAGATGGATGATCTCGAGGAAGAGAACAGAGAGTTGAAAGAAGAGATCGACGCTCTAAGAGAGGATATGAGAAAGCTTCGTAACGACATGCAGGCCATGGCAGAAGCTCAGCTACAAAGAACTGTGATCTCAGAGATCACCTCAACGCCCATAGTAGAGAAGTATGATCCTAGGTATCAAATGCCGAAAGATCGTCCCTGGGGCATACCTGTTAACTATATCCCGAAAGGATATGTTCCGCCGATCACTGAAGATCAGGGAATCATAGCAGAAGCCGATGGGCCTGAAGGTTACAAACTTCAGGAAAGCGAGGATGCCAGAGGCATAATGAGGACTCCTAAAGGTTACAAACTTCGAGAAACGCCAAGATTCACTGCCGTAGTAATGGTACCACCCCTTGTGGTGCACACTATCCCGGAAGGACAGATTCCACAGATACCTTCTGGTAGAAAGGAAAGTATGTTCGATAGAATGGATGAATTTTGGGAGAAGTTCCTGGAAATGCAGAATAAACTACAAGCTATTCGCGGTCAGGATTTATTTGGAAAGGACGCCGCAGACCTTTGTTTGGTCCCCAATGTGAAAGTCCCGCATAAGTTACAAGTGCTCGACTTTGAAAAATACAAGGGTAATTCTTGCCCTCAGAGTCATCTGGTGATGTACGCTCGGCGAATATCAGCCCAGACAGAGAACCAGGATCTACTGATTCACTACTTTCAGGATAGTTTAACCGGTGCCGCATTAAAATGGTACATGGCTTTACACCGCACTACGATTAGCACTTTCAAAGATCTTGGCACTTCCTTCGTCCAACAATATAAATACAATTTGGACATGGCACCAGACAGAGATCAACTCAGATCAATGTCGCAAAAGGACAAGGAAACCTTTAAGGAATACACTCAGAGATGGCGTGAAATTGCCGCTCAAATTTGTCCACCTCTTGAGGAAAAAGAGATGACAAAGATTTTTTAAAGACCTTGAGCTCATTTTACTACGACAGAATGGTTGCCAGTGCGCCCAGCGACTTCACCGAAATGGTCGGTATGGGAGTGCGTCTCGAGGAAGCCGTTCGAGAAGGACGTCTAGTCAAAGACACTGGGTCGACAAGCGGTACTAAAAAATACGGTAGTGCTCTCCCTAAGAAAAAAGAGCCGGATATTAGGAATATCTCTCTCGGAAAGCAAAGGCGACGGTACCAACTAGTAGCAGCTGTAACTCCTGCTATCAACCCTGCGCCTATTTCTACGTATCAACCTCAGGTTGCTCAAAGCTAACCGCATTCACAGCAATTTCAGCAAAGGACACAACAGCCTCTTCAGCAGGCTCGTCCTCAATACCATAACAACAATACAACGCGGCCACCAGGATTTGATCCTATACCCGTATCGTACGCAGAACTATTTCTGTTACTACTGGCCAAGGGGCATGTCCAGACTAAGTCTCCTCTTACAGTACCGGAAAATCTGCCTTTTTGGTTTAAGGTGGATCAGACTTGCCCTTTCCATCAAGGAGGACCAGGGCATAACATAGAGAGCTGTCTCAGTTTCAAGTTCGATGTACAAAAGCTTGTTAGGAGCGGGGTCTTATCTTTCAAAGATACAAATCCGAATGTTCTCACAAACCCGCTGCCTCAACACGAGAAGGGTACAATCAATTTGATAGAGGGAGAGTCTAACAACACCTATCAAATTCACGATGTACTCTTATTAAGGGCCAACTTGGTCAAGATGCATTGTAGACAGAGTGGATATAGCCATGTGCCACCTCATAATTATCACCAGTGTGATATCTGCTCTAAAAGCAATCAAGGATGTTCTATGGTGCAATCATCTCTACAAGAACAGATGGATCTCGGATAGATCCAAGAGCACCGAGTTCGTGGAGTTAACATGGTTTATACGAATTCCAACATCATACAAAACCACGACATCCGTGTGATGAATGTCAACTTGGTGGCAATGCACTCAAGGAAAAGCCAGTATCATAATCTGCCGCGGCATGAGTACCATTCCTGTCTGACTTGCTCAGTAAACAAACAGGGATGCTCTTTTGTACAAGAGGCCCTCTAGCGTCAGATGGATCTTGGATGGATTCAAGACTACCATGATAGGAATCATTATCAAATCAACATGATTCAAATCTTCGATATTCGCTTAATGAATACCAGCCTGGTGGAGTTACATGCTAAACAGGTCCGACTTGGGTTCCTGGTATCACATGATTATCAGAGCTGTAAAGCAGGTTATGAAAACGATCAGGGTTGTGCCCTTGTCCGGGAAACACTTCAGAACTTGTTGAACCACTGGTGGACTCCAGTCTATATGGATGAAGACACGCAACAAATCAGTGTGGTTGACGGGAATCCTACTACATATCAAAGTCAGGATGTTCGGTCGATGGAAACAGATCTAGTAAGGTTACACTGTATTCAAAGCGGACGTGGCCAGGTGCCACTACACAAATATGAGTGGTGTGGAGTTTACTCAGTGGGTAATCAAGGATGCTACCTCGTGCGAGCAGCCCTTCAAAGTCAGTTGGACCGCAAAGAAATTCAACCATGGTCAAGTTCTGGATCAGTCAACTATCTCGTTGATCAAATCGAGGACGTCGTCGTAATCTCTGATCATCAGAGGACTAGGGATGTTTGTACCATTATCCCTCTACTTGACAAATCGAGAGTTCCCAACCAGGAACAGATCGAAATTACTTACGATGGTCAGAAAAATCAGAAGGCTCCCATAGTCATCTATCTACCGGGACCGCTACCGTATGAATCAACTAAGGCTATCCCTTACAAATACGGTGCAACAACAATTGAGAATGGAAAGGAAATTTCATTACCCTCCGTCGTGAATATTACAGACATTAGTCGAGTAACACGGAGTGGTCGAATCTTCAACCGAGGAGTTGGAGAACCCAACAAAGAAAAGGAACCTCGGACAGAAGTTCCCAATCCACCAGTCGGTCAATCCAGTAATCCCGACCTTTCAAAAAACGATGATGAGATGCTGAAGCTCATCCAAAGGAGTGAATACAACATTGTTGATGAGCTGTTACAAACTCCTTCAAAGATCTCGATATTATCACTATTACTTAGTTCAGAAGCGCACATGGAGGCTCTACAGAAAGTCTTGGAGCAAGCCTTTGTGGAACAGGATGTAACAATTAAACAGTTCGATAGCATTGTCTCTAACATCACTTCCTGCAATAACTTGGGATTTAGTGATGAGGAATTATCTGAAGAAGGTCGCCGTCATAACATGGCGCTCAATATTACAGTCAACTGCCAGGACGATGCTTTAGCCAGCGTACTGGTAGACACAGGATCAGCCCTGAACGTTATGCCTAAGTGGACTTTAATGCGACTATCATTCAAAGGACCTCCGATGAAAACCAGCAAGGTCATCGTCAAAGCATTTGACGGATCCAGAAAAACGGTTATCGGCGAAGTCGACCTTCCCATAACTATCGGTCCTCACACTTTCCAAGTCATGGACATCCGGGCAACATACATTTATTTATTAGGAAGACCTTGGATACATCAGGCTGGGGCGGTCACTTCGACCCTCCACCAAAAGCTAAAGTTCGTCCAGAACGGCCAACTCGTCACAGTCTGTGGAGAACAGGCCTTGCTCGTAAGCAACTTATCATCATCTACTTGTGTAGAACCCGAGGAGGTTGTTGGGACTCAGTTCCAAGCACTTACGGTGAGCAATGAGAATCAATCTGAGAAAGGAACCTTGATTTCCTCATACAAAGATGCTATCAAAGCGGTCGAGAATACCAATACAACCGGATGGGGACAACTTGTCATTCCCACTGATAACAAAACAAAGAAGGGTCTTGGTTTTTCTGCAACCTGCACCCAGACAGCTGCTAACGATGAAAGTCTTCATCCCATCCAGAACTTCTTCCACTATGAAGGCTTCCTTCAACCAGTGACTTAAGAAGCGCATACTATCAACGAGGGAGATTCCTCCGATACAGATGAGGAATGGAAGTCCTATCTTAACGAGGATGGTTATATGTCTCAGGAAGAGGTGCCTATGCCATTTTGCTATCCCGCACAGAGTCCGAGATTTATACCAAGGTCAGATGTCGAAATGATATACGGAGATTGTGATCCTGAAGGATGTCGCGCTCCACCAAATTCATTAGAGGCAGACACTCCGATGAAATACAACTTTGACCACGACTATTATGGCCCAATGGATAGCTTGCCTATCTGGCAGCCGTATCCCAGAGACTTGGGGCAAGAAAATCAGCCAAACAATGAAAATCAGCTGAGCATCATTGAAAAGAATACCTGTGTCCCCGCCATGTCATGGGATCAACACTCAGGTCATTCTGAACTTATCCAGTACAATGATGAATTGGCAATGGTTGTAGGACTAGAATTCATCAATTACGCTTTTCCCGAGGTCAACGTCATCGAAAGGGATAACTCCTCCAGTTCCAAAGAAGTGTGGGACACCTTAGGACAACCAAGTGGAAAATTTGACTTCATGGTCAAGTACACCGCTCCTGAAAGCTCTCGTATCAGGCTCGAAGACATCCAGCTAACTGGATGGGGAGATACAGCTGAGAGTACAAATACTATGAAAAATACAACAAAGGGATCCTCCTACGACAACTCTGCTTGGGAGACAAATTCCAATGATCCTGCTCCGCCAGAAATCAGCGTCATATCTGAAGATAAATCAAGGAAGGTACCAGACTTTGTGATTCATCGAGGAGTTCGCCGCCAATGGGTTGCTGTCGATGTTCCGAAGATTGTTCATAAGTCAAAGTAATTGCCGTCTTTAACATTTCACCCTGCCCAGGTGAAACGGATGTTTTGATAGGCTCACTTTCTGTAAATTTCCCTCTTCGCTTCGCCCAAAGCGATAGAGTTTTGTTTTATAGGGCTGAAGTTTCAAGAATCGACTTGTTCATTAATAAAATAACGTCGTTCTATAATTTCCGCATTAATTGTTGTTTTCTCTTTTCGCTTTTCTCAGAAAATGGTAATCTAAAAAACAACTCAATAATAAAAACAAGCAGTAAAATAAAAATACACTGCACACACTTTTTCATTTTCCCTCTATCTCTTCTAAACACAAATCATCACGTCATGCAGATTGATTGTTTTAAACCCCGTTGAAACATACGATCTGATGCCTTCTCCCGACTTTGAATTCCCGGTATTTGGGGCTGAAGAAGAAAATGACGACGAAATTCCAGAGGAGATCTCCCGACTACTCAGACAGGAGGAAAGGTCCATTGAGCCTCACAAAGAGTTGCTGGAAACAGTCAACTTAGGGTCGGAAGAAGAGAGAAAAGAAGTCAATATTGGGGCACTGCTCAGTCCAACTGTCAAAGAAAGTTTCACGAAACTTCTCAGAGAATTTCCCGATGTGTTTGCTTGGTCCTATCAGGACATGCCAGGGTTGGATACCAGCATCGTGGAACATCATCTACCGTTATGATCAGAATGTCCGCCAGTAAAACAGAGGTTGAGGTGGACTCACCCAAACATGGCCATCAAAATCAAAGAGGAGGTACAGAAACAGATTGTCACGGGTTTCCTCGCTACGTCAGAATATCCTCAATGGTTAGCCAACATCGTACCAGTTCCGAAAAAGGACGGAAAAGTCAGAATGTGTGTCGACTACAGAGATCTGAACAAGGCAAGTCTAAAGGACAACTTTCCCTTACCACACATTGATATGCTGGTAGACAGTATAACAAAGTTCAAAGTTTTCTCCTTCATGGATGGATTCTCGGGCTATAATGGGTCAAAATGGCGCCGAAAGACATGGAGACAACTTCGTTCATTACCCCATGGGGTACTTTTTGTTACAAGGTAATGCCATTCAGTTTGAATAACGTCGGGGCAACCTATCAAAGGGCTATGACTACTCTGTTTCACGACATGATGCACAAGGAAATCGAGGTATATGTCGATGATATGATTGCCAAATCTAAAACAGAGGAGGAGCATGTGACCCACCTGTCAAAATTATTCGAGCGTTTGCGAAAGTACAAACTCCCCTTGAATCCCAATAAGTGCATGTTCGGTGTCCGTTCGGGGAAACTCTTAGGGTTCATCGTCAGCCAGAAAAGAATTGAGGTTGATCCTGACAAGGTCAAGGCCATTCAAGAAATGCCTTCTCCGAAAACTGAAAAACAAGTCAGGGGATTCCTGGGACGTTTAAACTACATCTCCAGATTCATATTCCTCATGACCGCGACATGTACGCCGATTTTCAAATTACTCAAAAAGAATCAAGATTGCGTTTGGACAGAGGACTGCCAAACCGCCTTTGACAGTATTAAGGAATATCTGTTGAACCCACCGATTCTATCACCTCCAGTGGAAGGAAGACCATTGATCATATACTTAACAGTCTTGGAAGACTCCATGGGCTGTGTACTTGGCCAACAAGATGAAACCAAAAGGAAAGAGTCTGCCATCTACTATTTGAGCAAGAAATTCACCGACAGCGAGACTGGGTACACTATGCTCAAGAAAACTTGTTGCGCTTTGGTGTGGGCAGACAAACGTCTTCGCCAGTACATGATTCGTCACACTACCTAGTTAATCTCAGAAATGGATCCAATCAAGTATGTCTTTGAAAAACCTGCTCTCACGGGAAGGATTTCCCGTTGGCAGATGTTGTTATCAGAATATGACATCGAGTACCACGCTCAGAAAGCCGTTAAAAGGAGTATTTTAGCTGATCATTACGGAAATGGAATTGGGGCAATTATCATAACACCTCAGGGTACCCATATTCCTTTCACTGCCAGACTTACGTTCAAGTGCACAAACAATGAGGCCGAATACGAAGCTTGTATCATGGGTCTCGAAGAAGCGATCGACTTAAGGATCAAAAACTTGGATGTATATGGCGACTCAGCTTTGGTCGTCAATCAGATCAAAGGAGATTGGAACACATACCAATCAGGATTGATTCCTTACAAAGATTACGCAAGAAGGTTGTTACCCTTCTTCAACAGAATCGAGTTTCATCATATCCCTCGTGAGGAGAATCACATGGATGATGCATTAGCCACTCTCTCTTCCATGATTAGTGTAGGTCAATGGAATGACTTACCTAAGATCGACATAATACGCCTTGAATGACCCGCTTACATCTTCACGATTGAAGCAGTCATAGACGACAAACCTTGGTATCACGATATCAAATGCTTCCTTCAGAAACAAGAGTACCCGCCTGGGGCACTAAGGAAAGACAGAAAAACCCTCATAAGGCTAGCGGGGAGTTTCTTCTTGAGCTGTGATACACTCTATAAGAGGAACTTTGACATGGTCTTGCTCCGATGCATAGACAGACCAGAAGCAGACATGCTGATAAAATAAATGCATGAAGGATCCTTTGGCACTCATGCTAATGGACACACAATGGCGAGAAAAATTCTAAGAGCAGGGTACTACTGGTTGACCATGGAATTCGATTACTACAAGTACATGAGGAAGTGTCACAAGTGTCAGATATACTCCGACAAAATCCATGTACCACCAACACATCTCAAAGTCCTTTCTTCCCCATGGCCTTTTTCCATATGGGGAATAGACATGATTGGCATGATTGAGCTCAAAGCTTCAAATGAACATCAGTTTATCCTGGTATCCATTGATTACTTCACCAAATGGGTCGAAGCAGCGTCATACGCTAATGTAACCCGACAAGTGGTGGTCCGATTTATCAAAAACAATATCATCTGTCGTTATGGTGTTCCGAGCTAGATCATTACAGATAATGGATCTAACTTAAACAATAAGATGATGAAAGAGTTGTGCACAGAGTTCAAGATCGAACACCATAACTCATCTCCCTACCGACCCAAGATGAACGGCGCGGTAGAAGCGGCTAACAAGAATATCAAAAATATTATTCAAAAGATGGTTGTAACCTACAAAGATTGGCACGATATGCTACCCTTTGCTCTTCATGGTTATCGCACATCTGTTCGCACTTCAACAGGGGCAACCCCTTGCTCTCTAGTATACGGCATGGAAGCAGTGCTCCCCGTCGAAGTAGAGATCCCACCAATCCGAGTATTGATGGAAGCTAAGCTAACAGAAGCTGAATGGTGCCAAAGTCAGCATGATGAACTAAATATGATAGAAGAAAAGCGAATTACGGCACTATGCCACGGTCAGTTGTATCAGCAAAGAATGAAGAAGGCGTTCGACAAAAAGGTTCGACCTCGTGTCTTCAGGAAAGGAGACCTTGTGCTCAAAAAGATACAATCATTTCTCACTGATTCTCGGGGAAAGTGGACTCCAAATTATAACGCCCCATATGTGGTCAAGAAAGCTTTCTTAGGCGGTGCCTTGAGACTTGCAACCATGGACGGAGAGGGATTTGCCTACCCCACAAATGTTGACGTAGTCAAGAAATACTTCGCCTAAGCTAAAAAAAACGTCTCGGTGGATTGAAAACCCGAAAGGGCGGTCCGGGCAAAAATTAGAGACATAAGCAAAATCATCCCGGTGGATTGGAAACATCACAGTACAATCCAGGCAAAAATTAGGGATAATGGCAAGTAACTATGTTCAACAAAGGGGAAAATCCCTCAGTAGCAGTAATGCCATCGGTCAGAAAAACGCCAGTCAAGGTCATCTTCGACAGAAGCTCAGGATGTCCAGAATTCAAAGTTGGTAGAAGGATAGTGGTCGTTATGTTTTATTGTAGCCCTTTTCCCTTAAATTACCATTTTCAAACTTTGTAAATACTCTATGGAATCACGTGTTTGGCTGATTTCCATCCTATCAATAAAATTTGAGCCCTTGTGCTTTTGTTTGCAATTCTTATTTGTTTTAGCTTTACAGAACGACGTTTTAATATGATTAACGATTCTTGAAATAAAACAAAAATGAATTTACTTGTTAAACTTTTTTCTGCTTTTAAAATAAAGATGGCAAATTCATTTGACTGTTGAACATCAAAAGAATATCGATGGCTTCTCCCAAAGGCGGTTAAGCTTCAAAGTGCAGAATCAAAGTACTCCTTCTAAATCAGTGCACCTGAATGAAGGAACAACTGTGTCAGAGACCATTGATTCATCTGACACCCTCGGCAGAGTTCTTACCTCCTAAGCCCAACCAACATAGCTCCCAACAGGGACTATCTCTCCTAAGCAAGGCAGAATTTCTATCGTGAACCAGTGATACTTTTCATCCCCCGCAGTGGCCGAGTATCCAGTCATGTTCATCTACTAGTCTGTATGTCGCGTCAGTTTTGTCAGCATATACATACATACATCATGCATTAATGATTAACATTCATATTCATATTGCATCACTATCACTCTAGTCGGTCTTATCCCCTAGTGATAACAGTCCTCTCAATCGAGTTGTCAGTTCTTTCCTCGTCAGGAAATGTTGCGTCAGCACTACCTCTCTCCTCCAGTTTATTTCTGGGATGAAGTCGGCCTTGATCACTTTGATAACTTGAACCTCTGAAAAACCAGAGAACCCTCAGCCAACATCATTCTTTGCCATTGAAGATGATGTCTTCGCTTTCCAAGATTAAGGAAAATCCCCAGAGAAAGCCTCTTAGTCAGAGATTCGGCAATACAATAGTTTTTCTCCAAAACATTCACTGACGAAAAGGTCATCGGCACCTCAAAATTGGATCACATCATATGGAATTTCTCTGAGAAGATCCCGAGAAAAGTATGATGTGGTAACCCCAAGCAAGAAACAGTCTCTCAAAGAGAGTCGTTTTCCCCAGTAGAGTCAACAAACGGCGTCTCAAACAGAGAAGTTTGTGCCTCTCTACAATCAAAATTTTTTCCATCAAATGACATCTCCCCAGGAAAATTCAGCGAGAAGTTTGAGGAAAACTGCTACACATAGCGTCCCTTGTCAGTAAAGTTTATTGACAAAAGAAACTTAGACCAGTTCCTTGGTTGGAAACCAGGATCGAGGGGAAGTTTACATCAGCAACTTAGACCAGTTCCTTGGTAGGAAACCAGGACCGAGGGGATGTTTACAAAAGAAACTTAGACCAGTTCCTTGGTAGGAAACTAGGATCGAGGGGAAGTTTACAAAAGAAACTTAGACCAGTTCCTTGGTAGGAAACCAGGATCGAGGGGAAGTTTACCTTTTCTAAGCATCATTGCTTAGCGAAAGAGGAAGGATGTGCGAACTTCCATTCATAATCACCATCAAAATTTCGGGTATTCCGATATTTAATCCTCTTGCACCCCGAATGCCCGAATACCTTCGCCATTCACACCTTCGGGTCCGAGAAGATTAAATAGGGGCATCTGTCATACCCCAAATTTTGACCACTAAGATTTCCCATCATTGTGCAAATCATCATCACAATATGGATGAACCATTAGTCTCCCCAAAGATGGGTGAGCACCCATTACTATCAGGCTTAGGGTTTCAAGCCCTCTCAGAGCTCTTAGACAAAGGATCAATCAAGAAATGACATGATCCTCAACTTGTATAACCTCTCAAACATTCACAAAGGATAAAGAGGACTCCCACTTCAAGGATTAAGCACAAGGCTTCTCCCTTCTAGATGGATCAAGCCTTAAGATCGCCAGTGTCACCAAATTAGGGATTGGTCGACCAGGGCCTCCAGATGAAAATTTTCCTATGGGCATGAGCCAATGCTTCAAAGCATAACCTATGATGCTCCAAGGGATCTCATAAACCCAATCACCAAGTCAATTTAGCCCTATCATACCCCAAATTTTGACCACTAAGATTTCCCATCATGGTGCAAATCATCAGCACAATACAGATGTACCTTTATGCCTCATCAATCTCCTCAAGGAATTATTGAGCATTCACTACAATCAAGCTTAGGGTTTTCAAGCCCTCTCAGAGCCTTTAGACAAAGGATCAATCAAGGAATGACATGATCTTCAACTTGTCTAACCTCTTAAACATCCACAAAGGATCAAGAGGACTCCCACATCAAGAATTAGGCACAAGAGTGACAAATTTCAGGTGGATCAAGCCTCAAGTTCATCTAATACAAAGTCAACTGACACAGAAAGTCAACTGATGCAAAAAGTCAAAGTTTGACTTTTTGGTCAACTATGAGCTTCACAAGCCATTACTCAGGAAAATATGATGGATGGTTTAATTTGATCAAATTTAAATCAAGAAATCATGCAAAATTGCAAAATTGATCAAATTGAAAGAAACTTAGAAATTTTTTCTAAGTTAAAATCATGTTCAAGTGCACAACTTTTCAAGGTTGTAACTATTGATCCAAGCATCCATTGATTTTGAGTAAGAGCTACTTTTAAAGAGGGTATTTGATACTTCAACATTGTAGAAGGAATCAACTCAAAATATCATAAGGATTGAAAGATATAAGCGATCAAAGTTGGGAATTCTTAATGTCCAATGTTCTGACATTGCATAGGGACATCATTAATATTTTTTCAGCAAGAATGCCCCAACTTCAAGGACGTTTTTCTCCATGATCCAAGTTGAACCAGGTCTGGAGTCAAACATGAAAGTTGAAGTACGTTGTCTCAGCTTTCCAGAAAGGTGTAGAACGTCCTTGTAGCATACTCGAGCAGGGAGATATGATTTTCGCAAAAAGCAGTGATAAAGCAGAATTTTCATGACAGCTTTTAGGACAGATTTGACTACACAAGTTCAACACCATTTTTGATGACTTTGCAAGCTGAACCAAGACCAAAGTCAAACATCAAAGTTAAAGTATGTCATTAGGGCTTTCCAAAATGTATTAGAACTCCCATTAATTCAACTTGAGCAAGGAGTTATGAACCTCACAACAGGCCTTGCTCGAGCTGATTTTTTAGGACAGATTTTGTGCACTTTTCTTGTGCCACCCCAATTTTCAAGCTTTATCACCATGCAAGACAAGCATCAAAGATGCAATTCACTTCAACTCAAAATATCATAGTGGATTAAAATATACAAGTGATTAAAGTTTGGAATTATTAATGTTCAATGTCTAATGTTTCAACATTGCATAGGGACATCATTAATATTTTTTCAGCAAGAATGTCCCAACTTCAAGGATGTTTTTATCCATGATCCAAGTTGATTCAAGCCAAACCTTGAACATCAAAGTTGAAGTACGTTGTCTCAGCTTTCCAGAAAGGTGTAGAACGTCCTTGTAGCATACTCGAGCAGGGAGATATGATTTTCGCAAGAAGCATTGATAAAGCAGAATTTTCATGACAGCTTTTAGGACAGATTCGACTACACAAGTTCAAGGCCATTTTTGATGACTTTGCAAGCTGAACCAAGACCAAAGTCCAACATAAAAGTTGAAGTACGTTGTCTCAGCTTTCCAGAAAGGTGTAGAACATCCTTGTAGCATACTCGAGCAGGGAGTTATGAATTTTACAAAACGGCTTGCTGCAGCTGAATTTTTCATGGGACAGATTTGCACATTTCTTGTGCCACACGAATTTCCAAGCCTTGTCATCACTTTAGACACCTCTGAGGATCAAATCTAAAGGGGACAATCACTGAGCCAAGCCTCCAAAGTCCTTGGAATAAGAAGTAGCATGCTATTCCTAAAAATCCCTAAAAGAGGGACAAGACTCAAATTTTGGATTGGAGCATTTAATAGATGCTTAGAGGTGGCATGGACTGACACATTTGCAACTGAATTTAGTCAAGATTCCTCCAACAAGCAGGGAACCAAAGCTCTGTGCCCTAACCTCTAGTCAATGGCTAGAGGAGACTTGGATTCTCATTGGACAACATTGGCCAAACCTCTGCTGCAGCCACCATTCACTATTGCTGCGAAAAAAAACTTGCTCTACTATAAATAGAGCTCATTTGTGCTCAGTTTGAGTACACCAAAGCCATCAAACAGATGCTTTCCTCAAAATCTCTTCTTTCACCTGAAATTTGCCTTCCAAAGCAAGTAATTATGAGTTTTTGAGTTAGAGAGCAATTCCACTCAAACTAATCACACACACACCTCATATATATCATATGTAAGCTGTGCAAACTATCACAAGTGACCTGTAATCACAAAATCACAAAGTCACTTCTCAAAACCTCAAAATGGCACTTTTTTGCATTTTTCAAGCCATGTCTTGATTCAGTCACTTTCCAAACCAGATAAAACCTCAAACACACTCCAAATAGCATCCTTGAACTGTCCCAAATGGTTCCCAACATCTGGAACACCATTTGAGAGAGTTGCTATTTTGGTCACTTTTAACCCCTTTTGCAAGAAAGGGACAGTTTGTGTTTTTGCAGGTACCAGTTGATTCCAATCATCCTCAAAGCTTCTAAGGGATCATTTGAGTGTGTCTAAAGCATCAAATCATTTCTGGAACAAGAGGCTTGACAGATTGCACAAAAACTCCAAAAAGCTCAAAAAGAGGTAAGCATCACAACTTGGAATCCTTGAAATCATGTATTGCTTTGAAGTCCACTGATCATACACATCTCATACATGTTGTATATGTTGTATTTGGGCTAATTCACCATGTAATCCATGCCTGTATCAAAGTGTAGCACAGAAAATGCAATTATAGGTCCTTTTCAAAACCACTATCGGGTTTTGAGGAGGGAGTGTGTTTTGAAAAAACTACCACCACCATTGGATTCCTTGTGAAATTCTGGGCCATATGCATATAAATTTTGTCTCAAACCATTGAGATTTGAGAAAGTTATGGGTGTTGGAAGTTTGATAAAAAAGATGTTGAAAACTCATGAGTGATGTCTCATGAGTGATGTTGTAACATCACATTCCTCTTTTTCTTAGTTTATCTTCAAAACTCAACCAATTCTTTTACATAGCAAAAATCATCACTTTCAAAATCTGTTTTACACACTTCTTATTCATACTCCAAAATATTTTATTCCACAAAAAAATTAGTTTTATATTATTTATTTAATATAATTAGTATTTTTGTGAATAAATTCCTTTTTAATGTTGTTAAAACATTTTAAAAGTGAATTCTCATATTGAAAATCAAGACCAAATGAATTTTATTTCATCTTGTGATTAAAACATCATTTTTCAAACCCCAACCAAAAATCACAAGTTGCTTATTTGGTATTTTTATCATTTTGTATTGATTTTCTTTTAAGAATTTACTTTTAAAATGATAAAATTAGGATTTCTTTGATTTTCACCATCATAAAACTTTTTAAAACTCTTTGGGCCTCTATTAGAGTGTAAGACCCAACCCACTTGTACAGAAAACATTTTGGGTCTCACTTATTGTATAAGTCCCTCTGTACATTTTTAAACGACGCGATCGTCGCCTTTTTTAAAATAAACCTAGGCCTACCCTCGAGTAGTAAGACCCATTTCTTTTTCTTAAAACTTTTTGGGCCTCTAATAGAGTGTAAGACCCAATCCTTTCTTGACCAAAACATTTTGGGCCTCAGTGTATTGTATAAGTCCCGATACCGTCAAAAACAAACGGCGCGATCGTCGCCTTTTCAAAATAACCCTTGGGCCTCTCCTCGAGCTATAAGACCCATTTAACACTTTTGGGCCTCTATTAGAGTGTAAGACCCAATCTCCTTTTAACCAAAATCTTTTTGGGCCTCACTTATTGTATAAGTCCCTCTGCGTTAAAAGAAAACCTCGGCGCGGTCGCCATTTTAAACGAAAAATCAATTGGGCCTACCCTCTTGTTATAAGCCCCACTCTTGTTTCTTTAAAACTTTTTGGGCCTCTTGAGAGAGTGTAAGACCCATCCCTTTGTACAGAAAACAATTTTTGGGCCTCAGTCACTTGTATAAGTCCCTCTGTACAAATTCAAACAGTGCGTTCACTGATAAAACCATGGGCCTCTCCTTGAGCTGTAAGCCCTAAATCTTTCTTTTTCAAAGCACTTTCTCCTTTGATTTTGAATATACTGTCGTTTTCAATCTTTCTTTGTTGAACAACTAACCAAACAGCATGGAAGCTCTACAACCGAGTAAGTGTTTATCCGTTTTCATTTACCGCTTTCATATACATATAACTGTATTGTGGGGCTGTTTCACTGTAAGTCTTCTTTCATAAACTCATATCGACTGTGTAATAATAGTATAGATATTTCGAGTTTCCCCGGCAACTACGTCTAGAACTAGGTGACGCCGTTTCGTTTATTCATAGAAATAGACAACTAGATCCCCAATAGGATCACCAGATACAGTCTTCTCTTCGGCTGTCCTCATTAGGAATTATCAAGAAACTCTACTCCCCAAGATGAATGTATTCTCCGTGAATGGCATCTTTGAGTTTCTTCCAAATTCTCGAACTTTCCTGACTTTGATCTATTCTCGGTGAATAGCATTGCCTTGAATTTCTTGGGGTTTGGGGACCCACGGGCTTCATAAAAGCATCGGCCTCCTCTTGGGCATCGTACAAGGACCCACAGGCTTCCTAAAAGCAACCCCGCCTCCTCTTGGGCTTAGTACAAGGACCCGCCGGCTTCTTAGAAGTATTCACAGCCTCCTCTTAGGCTTCGTATAATGATCTCTTCCTCCGGGAATGATAGCCTCCTCTTGGGCTTAGTACAAGGACCCGTCGGCTTCTTAAAAGTTTCCAGCCTCCTTTTGGGCTTCGTACAAATTGTCCCGACGACCTCCTAGAGGTATAGGAACAGAACCTAGTCATCTTCATAGAACAGTCCTTTCAAAGAGTCTACTACTGTTTCTCAAAGCATAGTACAAAAGATAAAACTCTAGACTTGGACGGTCTAATCTCCTTGAGTCTCAAAGACATTCTCAAGTGCCCCCTTCGTTAAATAGGAAGGAAACCCGCCGACTCGGACAGTCTCAAATACCCTTTGAATTTCCCGCTTCCTTAAAGAACAGGAATAACCCAGATCCTAGAATCAAATCCCTGAGTACAATGTTGCTCATATAAGAACTGATTTTCTCTTTAAAAATCAGTATATTGGATTTGTCACTCAACTGAAACAATCACCCTAGCCTCCTCTTGGGCTTTGTACAATGATTCTCCCCAGCGGAGTCAAACAACGTTCAGCCTCTCTCTCGGGCTTTGTACGAGACACATAAAAGACTCCCTCGTTGAGTCAATAACCCCTTTCGCCTCCATCTCGGGCTTCGTACGAGATACAAAAAAACTCTCTTGTTGAGTCAAATAGCCTCCATCTCGGGCTTTATATGAGATACCAAAAGACTCCATCGTCGGGTCAAAACCCTTTTGCCTCCATCTCAGGCCTTATACGAGATACCAAAAGACTCCCTCGTTGAGTCAAAAACCTTTTAGCCTCTCTCTCGGGCTTTGTACGAGACACATATTAACCTCCTCTTAGGCTTTGTATAAGAAAACCACTGGTTGATCCAATCAACCTTTTAGCATCAAAGTTGTGCCTCGTTCACAGTACACAAACATCAACAACTCCTTCCCCTTCATCTAATTGCTGTAAGCGGCAAGCCTCTGGATCATCTCTATCCATGCCACTGTCCCTCTTTTAGCATGAGAAATTCTAAGGAAAGATAGCATTGCTCTACACCGAGTTAAAGTCTTCTCCTTCAGGTTAAAATCCCCTATAAAGGAAAATTATGGCATTGCTAGGATCCGCGTATCCCGGTTAAAGTAATCCTCCCTTTATAACCAGTCACCCAACAGTTGTGACAGACAAACCCTTCTTTAGAGATGACAAATTCTCTCTCAAGACAACACCCTTTCAGCTTCACATCTTGGGCTTTGAACAAGATACAAACCATCTTTCGCTTCACGTCTTGGGCTTTGAACAAGACACCAAAAACACCCATTTCCTCCCATAGACTAGGAGGAACTATGAACGCTCTGATTTCCCTGTTTCAGTAAACGGGAATACGTAGGCATAAGATCGAAAGAAAAGATCTTAGCGAGCACACTAAATAAAAAACCCAAATCCCATATCTCCATCAATCAAAAGCAGTAATTCAAAAACATCAGTCCTAACATCCTAACCCTTGTTCCCCGCTAGAAAGTCCTAGAAAGAAAGAAAACAGTATTGGCGAAAATACAAATAACCAGTACAAAGGCCCCCCCACATTGATAGCATCCGTAACCTAACAGACCGCTGTTTAAACTCAGTATGCAAAGCAGGGTTAATTGGAGACATCTATTTCCCTTCCTTCATCAGCTCACAATAGGATAAAAAATGAATTGACCTGTAGTTTTAAGCTCAAACCGCAGAGAGCGACCATCGCTTAAGAACCGCGTCCAAAATCACTCGCTACAAAAAAATAGCGCCCACCGTGGGGCCTAAAATTCTTTCTTAAACGTTTTAGGTGAAAACCTTGGACAAACCATTTTTCTCTTCACTTGTGTGAATACCACAGATTGGGGCTTCCGCCGGGGAACCCATTTTCTGTCAGGAACTTAGGATTCTTAGCTTCATAGGTCTAGGATGATTAGGACAAATATATATACAGCTTTTCCTAATTGCTATACATGTTTATTTTTCTGCTAATGGGAATGCGGGTGATGCCGTATGTGGAAAGAATGAGTATACACCTAAGATAAGTGATGGCGACGGGGTCGACCATCAACCTCAGTGGAGGCTGACCAACGCAACCCATTCTCTCACCTAGACAATGGGCTGGTTGTTAAGTCTGAGAAGCTGAGAAGCCAAACCCTTTCGTAGTGCTGAAACTATCAGAAATAGTTGTTACGCGATACTACCCTCATTTGAGGCTGGTGATCTATTCTCGGTGAATGGCACTTACTCTAAGATTGCTCTACAACTCGCTGGCGATCCGCTTGTTGTTTTGCTTTCCTGGGAGGAGCTGATGATAATGAGTACAGGTACAAAAATCACCCTAGTATAAACCTTTGGGGATGGGTAGAGCCTTGACTTCATGACAACGACCCTTTGACCCCATGTTTTTTCTATGTTTTTGTGTGCTGCATTCATGCATTCATCTAAAAAACATTAAAACATTCAAAAAAACTTCTCTTCTAGTCTCTCTGTTTTTTCAAAATAAACTAAGACTGTGATTACAAATATCAGAGAAAAGGATTGCACTAATGGATTTCGGTAGAAGGAGAACTCACCAGTATACCTTCAAGGTTCCAAAGTTAGAGGATTTGAGAAGGTTAGCGAGGATGATCACTAACCCTGAGGCTTTCAGAGCCAAGCACGGAGGTTTGCTACCACTATTAAGAGTCCATGTGATTGAGGGAATCATGGATGCACTAATCCAGTTTTATGATCCAGTTTATCACTGTTTCACATTCCCGGATTACCAGCTTGCACCAACGCTGGAGGAGTATTCTCACATGATCGATCTACACATTACGGATCGAGCTCCATTTTCTGGACTGGAAGAAATTCCAAAGAATCAGACTATTGCAAGAGCAATTCATTTGGACGAGTCTGAAGTTAGGACTCACCTAACCACTAAGGGTGGCATCCAAGGTTTGCCAGCCCAGTTCTTGACGAAGAAGGCCCTATATTTTGCCAGTATAGGAAACGTGACTGCTTTTGAAAGCATCTTTGTCTTGCTCACCTACGGGTTATTTTTGTTTCCTATCATCAATAACTTCGTTGATATTAACTCCATTAACATTTTTCTCATTGGAAACCCTGTGCCGACTTTGCTCGTAGATGTGTATCATTCTGTACACTTAGGAAATTTGTACAGTGGAGGGGAGATCACATGCTGTATACCTCTGCTTTATAAATGGTTTATCTCCCACTTGACCAAGTCTGCTGCTTTTTGGGATTGCAAGAGTGCCTTACGTTGGTCGCAGAAGATCATGTCTCTTACCAACTCTGATATAGATTGGTGTAATAGGATTTATGAGGGAATCAGGATCATTGACCATTATGGAAACTTCCCCAACGTACCCCTTATAGGAACTAAAGGAGGAATCAACTACCATTCGGTATTGGTTCGCCGTCAATTTGGATACCCGATGAGACACATCCCACTGGGTGTTCATCTGGAAGGTCTTTTCTTCAAAGAAGGAGAAAACGACAGAGCACTGAAGATGGAAATAGTGCACGCTTGGAAGCATGTTCATAAGAAAGGACGAGAGTCCCTGGGAAAACCGGACTGTGTCTCGGTGGAGCCTTATCTCCACTGGGTACAAACTAGAGCTCTCAAGCTAAAGATGCCTTATCCTCGTTACGGAATTCTTTCGCCGAGGGAATCTGTCATGTACTTCATGATGGAAACTGAAAAGCTTCAGGTTACTCTCAACAAAATTCAAAAAGAGAGAAG
Source organism: Lathyrus tuberosus (assembly GCA_022829125.1). Classification (NCBI taxonomy): domain Eukaryota; kingdom Viridiplantae; phylum Streptophyta; class Magnoliopsida; order Fabales; family Fabaceae; genus Lathyrus; species Lathyrus tuberosus. Next base: position 1,067,178 of record JALAZF010000484.1, read on the forward strand.
GTCTTGGAAAAACAAGTATCGCACCCTCGACGTAGAGTGCATCAAAATACAGCAATTACTGAAAGAGAAAGATGCTCTGATTGAAATTTTGGAGCAGCATGCTGTAGAGAATCAAGATGACCAAAGGAATTTGCTCGCTCCTTTCACCTGGCAAAGGAATGACAACCCGACAACGGCCCAAGAGCCCTGGTCAAAGAAAAGGAAGATATCAGAATCAACACCCGATTTCTCTTCAGAGAGGACTCGGGACCCATTAGTTTAGGTTTCTGTTTCCGCACCTTGTAATCAACTGTATTTCCGTTTCTGTAATCCTTCGAATTCAATAAAAAGGGGTTTCCCCACTGTTTGATATTTGCAATCTAATTGTCAAAGTTTATTTTGATTAAACCTTAAACAATTAATATAATCATTGCATTCATCATTCTCACGTAACGCATTCTTCTTACCTACGAATCTCACGTTTGTGTCTCGGTTCTAGTGTCAAATTGTCTCATTCGTATAATACTCGGGCCAATCGTCAGAAAAGGATGGATGATCTTGAGGAAGAAAACAGAGAGTTGAAAGAAGAGATCGGCGCTCTGAGATAGGATATGAGAAAGCTTCGTAACACCATGCAAGCCATGGCAGAAGCTCAGCTACAACGAACTGTGATCTCAGAGATCACCTCAACGCCCATAGTGGAGAGGTATGATCCTAGGTATCAGATACCGAAAGATCGTCCTTGGGGCATGCCTGTTAACTATATCCCGGAAGGATATGTTCCGCCGATCGCTGAGGATCATGGAATCACAACAGAAGCCGCTGGGCCTGAAGGTTACAAACTTCAGGAAAGCGAAGATGCCAGGGGCATGTTGAAGACTCCTGAAGGTTACAAACTTCGGGAGACGCCAAGACTCACTGTCGTAGTCACGGTACCACCCCCTGTGGTGCACACTGTCCCGGAAGGACAGATTCCACCAACACCTTCTGGTAAGAAGGAAACTATGTTTGACAGAATGGATGAATTCCAGGAACAGTTCCTGGAAATGCAGAAGGAGTTGCAAGCCATTCGCGGTCAGGATTTATTTGGAAAGGACGCCGCAGACCTCTGCTTGGTCCCCAATGTGAAAGTTCCGCACAAGTTCCAAGTGCCCGACTTTGAAAAATACAAGGGTAACTTTTGCCCTCAGAGCCATCTGGTGATGTACACGCGGCGGATGTCAGCTCAGACGGAGAATCAGGACCTACTGATTCACTACTTTCAGGATAGTTTAACCGGTGCCGCACTTAAATGGTACATGGGTTTAAACCGTTCTACGATCAGCACATTCAGAGATCTTGGTACTACCTTCGTCCAACAATACAAATACAATTTGGACATGGCACCCGACAGAGATCAACTTAGATCGATGTCGCAAAAAGATAAGGAAACCTTTAAGGAGTATGCTCAAAGGTGGCGTGAAATTACCGCTCAAATTTGTCCACCTCTTGAGGAAAAAGAGATGACAAAGATCTTCTTAAAGACCTTAAGCTCATTTTACTATGACCGAATGGTTGCCAGTGCGCCCAGTGATTTCACCGAAATGGTCGTCATGGGCGTACGTCTTGAGGAAGCCGTCCGAGAAGGACGTTTGGTAAAAGACACTAGATCGACGAGCGGTACTAAAAAATATGATAGTGCTCTCCCTAAGAAAAAAGAGCAAGATATTAGGAATGTCTCTCTCGGAAAGCAAAGGCGACGTTATCAACCGGTAGCAGCTGTGACTCCTGCTATCAACCCTGCGTCTATTCCTACGTATCAACCTCAGGTTGCGCAGAGCCAACCTGACCAGTAAAGGACACAACAGCCTCTTCAGCAGGCTCGTCCTCCATATAACAACAACCATGCAACACGGCCGCCAGGATTTGATCCTATACCCGTATCGTATGCAGAACTATTTCCATTACTACTAGCTAAGGGGCACATTCAGACTAAGTCTCGTCTTACAGTACCGGAAAATCTGCCTTTTTGGTTTAAGGTGGATCAGACATGCCCTTATCATCAAGGAGGATCAGGGCATAACATTGAGACTTGTCTCAATTTCAAGTCCGACGTGCAAAAGCTTGTTAGGAGCGGGGTCTTATCCTTCAAGGATACGAATCCTAATGTTCTCACGAATCTGCTACCTCAGCATGAGAAGGCTGCAGTCAATCTGATTGAGAAAGAGACTAACAATGTCTATCAAATTCACGATGTACTCTTGTTGAAAACCAATCTGGTCAAGATGCATTGTAGACAGAATGGATATGGCCATGTGCCACCTCATAATTATCACCAGTGTGATATCTGCTCTAAAAGCAATCAAGGATGTTCTGTAGTGCAAGCGGCTCTACAGAAACAAATGGATCTCGGATGGATCCAAGAGCACCGAGTTTGTGGAGTTAACATGGTCTACACGAATTCTAACGTCATTCAGAACCACGACATCCGTGCAATGAATGTCAACTTGGTGGCGATGCACTCAAGGCAAAGCCAGTATCATAATCTGCCGCGGCACGATTACAGTTCTTGTCTGATTTGCTCGGTAAACAAACAGGGATGCTCTTTCATACAAGAGGCCCTCCAGCGTCAGATGGATCTTGGATGGATCCAAGACTACCATGATAGGAACTCCTATCAAATCAACATGGTTCAGATCTTCGATATTCGCGTAATGAATACCAACCTGGTAGAGTTACATGCTGAGCAGGTCCGACTCGGATTCTTAATATCACACGACTATCAAAGCTGTAAAGCGGGTTACGAAAACGATCAGGGTTGTACCCTTGTCCAGGAGGCACTTCAACACTTGTTAAATCATTGGTGGATGCCAATCTACATGGATGAAGATACTCAACAAATTAGTATCAATAACAGGAATCCTACTCGGCGTCAGAGTCAGGATGTCCGATCTGTGGAAGCTAATCCCGCATAGAGTCTGAGATTTATACCAAGATCAGATGTCGAAATGATCTACGGGGATTGTGATCCAGAAGGATGTCGTGCTCCGCCGAATTCATTAGAGGAAGACACTCCGATGAAAGACAATTTTGACTACAACTACTATGGCCCAATGGATGGTCTGCCGATGTGGCAGCCTTACCCAGGAAACTTGGGGCAAGAAAGTCAGCCGAACAATGAAAATCAGCTGACCGTCATTGAACAGAATACCTGTGTCCCCACCATGTCATGGGATCAACACTCAGGTCATTCGGAAACTGCTCAACATGAAGATGAATTTGCAACGTTCACAGGACTTGAATTCATCAACTATGCTTTTCCTGAGGTCAACGTCATCGAGAGAGATGACTCCTCCAGTTCCAAAGAAGTATGGGACACTCTGGGAGAACCGAGTGGAAAATTCGACTATATGGTCAAGTACACCGCTCCCGAAAGCTCTCGTATCCGGTTCGAAGATATCCAGCCTACTGGATGGGGAGATGTACCTGAGAGCACAAATACTATGCAAAATACAACTGAGGAATTCTCCTACGACAACTCTGCCTGGGAGACAGATTCCAACGATCCTGCTCCACCAGAAATCAGCGTCATTTCTGAAGACAAATCAAGGAAGGTGCCAGACTTTGTGATTCACCGAGGAGTTCACCGCCAATGGGTTGCTGTCGAGGTTCCGAAGGTCGTTCATCAGTCAAAGTAATTGCCATCTTTAACCTTTCACCCTGCCCAGGTGAAACGGATGTTTTGATAGGGCTCATTTTCTGTAAATTTCCCTCTTCGCTTTGCCCAAAGCGACAGAGTTTTGTTTTATAGGGTTGTAGTTTCAAGGATCGACTTGTTCATTAATAAAATAACGTCGTTATGTAATTTCCACATTAATTGTTGTTTTCTCTTTTGCTTTTTCTCAGAAAATGGTAATCCTAAAAAACATTTAAAAATAAAAACAAGCAGTAAAATAAATACACTGGACACACTTGCATTCTTCTCTATCTCTTCTAAACACGAATCATCACGTCATGCAGATTGCTTGTGTTAAACCCCGTTGAAATATACGATTCGATGCCTTCTCCCAACTTTGAGTTCCCGATATTTGGAGCTGAAGAAGAAGTTGACAACGAAATTCCAGAAGAGATTTCCCGATTACTCAGACAAGAGGAAAGGTCCATTGAACCTCACAAAGAGCCATTGGAAACGGTAAATTTGGGTTCGGAAAAAGAGAGAAAAGAAATCAGGATTGGGGCACTGCTCAGTCCAACTGCCAGAGAGGGTTTGATAAAGCTTCTCAAAGAATTCCCCGATGTGTTCGCTTGGTCCTATCAGGATATGCCAGGGTTGGATACCAGCATCGTGGAACATCACTTACCATTAAGATTGGAATGTCCGCCCGTAAAGCAAAGGTTGAGACGGACTTATCCGGACATGGCCATCAAAATCAAAGAGGAAGTACAAAAACAGATTAACGCGGGTTTCATCGCCACATCTGAATATCCTCAATGGTTAGCCAACATCGTACCCGTTCCCAAAAAGGACAGAAAGGTCAGAATGTGTGTTGATTACATGGATCTGAATAAGGCTAGTCCAAAGGATGACTTTCCTTTACCACACATTGACATGCTGGTAGACAGTACAACAAAGTTCAAAATTTTCTCCTTCATGGATGGATTCTCGGGCTATAACCAGATCAAAATGGCGCCGAAAGACATGGAGAAAACTTCATTCATTACCCCATGGGGTACCTTTTGTTACAAGGTAATGCCGTTCGGTTTAAAGAACGTCGGGGCAACCTATCAAAGGGCCATGACTACTCTGTTTCATGACATGATACACAAAGAGATAGAGGTATATGTCGATGACATGATTGCAAAATCTAAGACAGAAGAGGAGCATGTGACCCACCTGTCAAAACTATTCGAGTGGTTGAGAAAGTACAAACTCCGCTTGAATCCCAACAAGTGCACCTTCGGTGTCCGTTCAGGGAAACTCTTAGGGTTCATCGTCAGCCAGAAAGGAATTGAGGTTGATCCTGACAAGGTCAAGGCCATTCGAGAAATGCCTTCTCCGAAAACTGAAAAACAAGTCAGGGGATTCCTGGGACGTTTGAACTACATCTCCAGATTCATATTCCTTATGACCGCGACATGTGCGCCAATCTTCAAACTACTCAAGAAGATACAATTATTTCTCACTGATTCGCGAGGCAAGTGGACTCCGAATTATGACGGCCCCTATGTGGTCAAGAAAGCTTTCTCAGGCGGCGCCTTGAGATTTGCAACCATGGACGAAGAGGAATTTGCCTACCCCACGAATGTTGATGTAGTCAAGAAATACTTCGCCTAAACTAAAAAAAAAACGTCTCGGTGGATTGAAAACCCGAAAGGGCGGTCCAGGAAAAAGTTAGAGACAAAATAAAAAAAAAATCATCCCGGTGGATTGGAAATCTCATAGTACAATCCAGGCAAAAATTAGGGATAATGGCAAGTAACTATGTTCAACAGAGGCAAGTCCCTCAGCAGCAGTTACATCATCCATCGGAGGAAAACTCCAGTCAAGGTCATCTTCGACAGAAGCTCAGGATGTCCCGAATTCAAAGTTGGTAGAAGGGTAGTGGTCGTTATGTTTCAACGTAGCCCTTTTCCCTGTAAATTACCATTTTCAAACTTTGTATATACTCTTTGGAATCACGCGTTTGGCTGATCTCCATCTTATCAATAAAATTTGAGCCTTTGTGCTTTTGTTTGTAATTCTTATTTGTTTTAGCTTTACAGAACGACGTTTTTAATATGATTAACGATTCTTGAAATAAAACAAAATGAATTTACTTGTTAAAACTTTTTCTGCTTTTAAAATAAAGTCGGCAATTTCTTTTGACTGTTGAACATCAGAAGAATCTTGATCGCTTCTCCAGAAGTAAGCGAACTTCAAAGTGCAGAATCAAAGTACTCCTTCTACGCCAGTGCGCCTGATTGAAGGATCAATAGTGTCAGATGCGACTAATCCATCTGACATCTTCAGCCGAGTTCTCATCTCCTAAGCCCGACCAACGGTAGCTCCCCAACAGGGACTATCTCTCCTAAGCAAGGTGGAATTGCTATTTTGAACCAGCGATATTTCTACACGCCCCGCGATGGCCGAGTATCCAGTCGTGTTCACCCGTCAGTTTGTATGTCGCGTCAGTTTTGTCCGCATATGCATACATACATCATGCATTATTGATTTGCATTCACATTCATATTGCATCGCTATCACTCTAGTTGGTCGTGTCCCCTAGTGATAAAAGTCCTCTCAATCGAGTTGTCAGACCTTTCCTCGTTAGGAAGTGAATCATCTAAGCAATCTTTCTCCCGTTTATCTCTGGATTAGAGACGGTCCTTGACCACTTTGATAACTTGAACCTCTGAGAAACAAGAAAACTTTCAACAAATATCACTCTTCGCCATTGAAGATGATATCCTTGCTTTCCCGGATTAAGGAAAATCCCCAGAGAAAGCCTCTTAATCGGAGATTCGGCAGTACGGTAGTTTTTCTCCGAAAAACCCACTGATGAAAAGGTCATCGACACCTCAAAATTGGATCCCATCATATGGCATTTCTCCGGAAAGATCCCGAGAAAATTATGATGTAAGCCCCCAAACGAAAACAGTCTCTCATGAGACTTGCTTTCCCCAGTAGAATCGACAAATGGCGTCTCCAAAACAGAGAAGTTTGTGTACCTCTACAATTCAGACGAATGGGTTCCCCAGCAAGTCTGACATCAAAACTTTTTCCACTCAAATGGCATCTCCCCAGGAAAATTCGGGGAGAAGTTTGAGGAAAACCGCTACAAATAGCATCCCTTGTCAAGAAAGTTTATTGACAAAAGAAACTGAGACCAGTTCCTTGGTAGGAAACCAGGATCGAGGGGAAGTTTATTTCAGAAACTAAGACTAGTTCCTTGGTAGGAAACCAGGATCGAGGGGAAGTTTAAATCAGAAACTAAGACCAGTTCCTTGGTAGGAAACCAGGATCGAGGGGAAGTTTATTTCAAAAGAAAACTGAGACCAGTTCCTTGGCTGAAGACCAGGATCGAGGGGAAGTTTACCTTTTCTAAGCATCATTGCTTAGCAAAAGAAGATGAATGCGCAAGCTGCCATTCATAGCCATCAAAATTTCGGGTATTCTGATATTTAATCCTCTTGCACCCCGAATGCCCGAATACCTTCGTCATTCACACCTTCGGGTCCAAGAAGATTAAATAGGGGCATCTGCCATACCCCAAATTTTGACCACTAAGATTTCCCATCATGGTGCAAATCATCAGCACAATACGGATGTACCTTTATGCGTCATCAATCTCCTCAAGGAATTGTTGAGCATTCACTACAATCAAGCTTAGGGTTTTCAAGCCCTCTCAGAGCCTTTAGACAAAGGATCAATCAAGGAATGACATGATCTTCAACTTATCTAACCTCTTAAACACCCACAAAGGATCAAGAGGACTCCCACATCAAGAATTAGGCACAAGAGTGCAAAATTCCAAGTGGATCAAGCCTCAAGTTCATCTAATACAAAGTCAACTGACGCAGAAAGTCAACTGATGCAAAAAGTCAAAGTTTGACTTTTTGGTCAACTATGAGCTTCACAAGCCATTACTCAGGAAAATATGATGGATGATTTAATTTGATCAAATTTAAATCAAGAAATCATGCAAAATTGCAAAATGGATCAAATTGAAAGAAACTTAGAAATTTTTTCTAAGTTAAAATCATGTTCAAGTGCACAACTTTTCAAGGTTGTAACTATTGATCCAAGCATCCATTGATTTTGAGTAAGAGCTACTTTTAAAGAGGGTATTTGATACATCAACATTGTAGAAGGAATCAACTCAAAATATCATAAGGATTGAAAGATATAAGCGATCAAAGTTGGGAATTCTTAATGTCCAATGTTCTGACATTGCATAGGGACATCATTAATATTTTTTCAGCAAGAATGCCCCAACTTCAAGGACGTTTTTCTCCATGATCCAAGTTGAACCAGGTCTGGAGTCAAACATGAAAGTTGAAGTACGTTGTCTCAGCTTTCCAGAAAGGTGTAGAACGTCCTTGTAGCATACTCGAGCAGGGAGATATGATTTTTGCAAAAAGCAGTGATAAAGCAGAATTTTCATGACAGCTTTTAGGACAGATTTGACTACACAAGTTCAACACCATTTTTGATGACTTTGCAAGCTGAACCAAGACCAAAGTCAAACATCAAATTTAAAGTATGTCATTAGGGCTTTCCAAAATGCATTAGAACTCCCATTAATTCAACTTGAGCAAGGAGTTATGAACCTCATAACAGGTCTTGCTCGAGCTGATTTTTTAGGACAGATTTTGTGCACTTTTCTTGTGCCACCCCAATTTTCAAGCTTTGTCACCATGCAAGACAAGCATCAAAGATGCAATTCACTTCAACTCAAAATATCATAGTGGATTAAAATATACAAGTGATTAAATTTTGGAATTATTAATGTTCAATGTCTAATGTTTCAACATTGCATAGGGACATCATTAATATTTTTCCAGCAAGAATGTCCGAACTTCAAGGATGTTTTTCTCCATGATCCAAGTTGATTCAAGCCAAACCTTGAACATCAAAGTTGAAGTACGTTGTCTCAGCTTTCCAGAAAGGTGTAGAACGTCCTTGTAGCATACTCGAGCAGGGAGATATGATTTTCGTAAGAAGCATTGATAAAGCAGAATTTTCATGACAACTTTTAGGACAGATTCGAGTACACAAGTTCAAGGACATTTTTTATGACTTTGCAAGCTGAATCAAGACCAAAGTCCAACATCAAAGTTGAAGTACGTTGTCTCAGCTTTCCAGAAAGGTGTAGAACGTCCTTGTAGCATACTCGAGCAGGGAGTTATGAATGTTACAAAAAGGCTTGCTGCAGCTGAATTTTTCATGGGACAGATTTACACATTTCTTGTGCCACACGAATTTCCAAGCCTTGTCATCACTTTGGACACCTCTGAGGATCAAATCTAAAGGGGACAATCACTGAGCCAAGCCTCCAAAGTCCTTGGAACAAGAAGGAGCATGCTATTCCTAAAACTCCCTAAAAGAGGGACAAGACTCCAATTTTGGATTGGAGCATTTAATAGATGCTTAGAGGTGGCATGGACTGACACATTTGCAACTGAATTCAGTCAAGATTCCTCCAACAAGTAGGGAACCAAAGCTCTGTGCCCTAACCTCTAGTCAATGGCTAGAGGAGACTTGGATTCTCATTGGACAACATTGGCCAAACCTCTGCTGCAGCCACCATTCACTATTGCTGCGAAAACAAACTTGCTCTACTATAAATAGAGCTCATTTGTGCTCAGTTTGAGTACACCAAAGCCATCAAACATATGCTTTCCTCAAAATCTCTTCTTTCACCTCAAATTTGCCTTCCAAAGCAAGTAATTATGAGTTTTTGAGTTAGAGAGCAATTCCACTCAAACTAATCACACACACACCTTATATATATCATATGTAAGCTGTACAAACTATCACAAGTGACCTGTAATCACAAAATCACAAAATCACTTCTCAAAACCTCAAAATGGCACTTTTTTGCATTTTTCAAGCCATGTCTTGATTCAGTCACTTTCTAAACCAGATAAAACCTCAAACACACTCCAAATGTCATCCTTGAACTGTCCCAAATGGTTCCTGACATCTGGAACACCATTTGAGAGAGTTGCTATTTTGGTCACTTTTAACCCCTTTTGCAAGAAAGGGACAGTTTGGGTTTTTGCAGGTACCAGTTGATTCCAATCATCCTAAAAGCTTCTAAGGGATCATTTGAGTGTGTCTAAAGCATCAAATCATTTCTGGAACAAGAGGCTTGACAGATTGCACAAAAACTCCAAAAAGCTCAAAAAGAGGTAAGCATCACAACTTGGAATCCTTGAAATCATGTATTGCTTTGAAGTCCACTGATCATACACATCTCATACATGTTGTATATGTTGTATTTGGGCTAATTCACCATGTAATCCATGCCTGTATCAAAGTGTAGCACAGAAAATGCAATTATAGGTCCTTTTCAAAACCACTATCGGGTTTTGAGGAGGGAGTGTGTTTTGAAAAAACTACCACCACCATTGGATTCCTTGTGAAATTCTGGGCCATATGCATATAAATTTTGTCTCAAACCATTGAGATTTGAGAAAGTTATGGGTGTTGGAAGTTTGATAAAAAAGATGTTGAAAACTCATGAGTGATGTTGTAACATCACATTCCTCTTTTTCTTAGTTTATCTTCAAAACTCAACCAATTCTTTTACATAGCAAAAATCATCACTTTCAAAATCTGTTTTACACACTTCTTATTCATACTCCAAAATATTTTATTCCACAAAAAAATTAGTTTTATATTATTTATTTAATATAATTAGTATTTTTGTGAATAAATTCCTTTTTAATGTTTTTAAAACATTTTAAAAGTGAATTCTCATATTGAAAATCAAGACCAAATGAATTTTATTTCATCTTGTGATTAAAACATCATTTTTCAAACCCCAACCAAAAATCACAAGTTGCTTATTTGGTATTTTTATCATTTTGTATTGATTTTCTTTTAAGAATTTACTTTTAAAATGATAAAATTAGGATTTCTTTGATTTTCACCATCATAAAACTTTTTAAAACTCTTTGGGCCTCTATTAGAGTGTAAGACCCAACCCACTTGCACAGAAAACATTTTGGGCCTCACTTATTGTATAAGTCCCTCTGTACATTTTTAAACGGCGCGATCGTCGCCTTTTTTAAAATAAACCTAGGCCTACCCTCGAGTAGTAAGACCCATTTCTTTTTCTTAAAACTTTTTGGGCCTCTAATAGAGTGTAAGACCCAATCCTTTCTTGACCAAAACATTTTGGGCCTCAGTGTATTGTATAAGTCCCGATAGCGTCAAAAATAAACGGCGCGATTGTCGCCTTTTCAAAATAACCCTTGGGCATATCCTCGAGCTATAAGACCCATTTAACACTTTTGGGCCTCTATTAGAGTGTAAGACCCAATCCCCTTTTAACCAAAATCTTTTTGGGCCTCACTTATTGTATAAGTCCCTCTGCGTTAGAAGAAAACCTCGGCGCGGTCGCCATTTTAAACGAAAAAATCAATTGGGCCTACCCTCGTGTTATAAGCCCCACTCTTGTTTCTTTAAAACTTTTTGGGCCTCTTGAGAGAGTGTAAGACCCATCCCTTTGTACAGAAAACAATTTTTGGGCCTCAGTCACTTGTATAAGTCTCTCTGTACAAATTCAAACAGTGCGTTCACTGATAAAACCCTGGGCCTCTCCTTGAGCTGTAAGCCCTAAATATTTCTTTTTCAAAGCACTTTCTCCTTTGATTTTGAATATACTGTCGTTTTCAATCTTTCTTTGTTGAACAATTAACCAAACAGCATGGAAGCTCTACAACCGAGTAAGTGTTTATCCGATTTCATTTACCGCTTTCATATACATATAACTGTATTGTGGGGCAGTTTCACTGTAAGTCTTCTTTCATAAACTCATATCGACTGTGTAATAATAGTATAGATATTTTGAGTTTCCCCGGCAACTACGTCTAGAACTAGGTGACGCCGTTTCGTTTATTCATAGAAATAGACAACTAGATCCCCAATAGGATCACCAGATACAGTCTTCTCTTCGGCTGTCCTCATTAGGAATTATCAAGAAACTCTACTCACCAAGATGAATGTATTCTCCGTGAATGGCATCTTTGAGTTTCTTCCAAATTCTCGAACTTTCCTGACTTTGATCTATTCTCGGTGAATAGCATTGCCTTGAATTTCTCAGGGTTTGGGGACCCACGGGCTTCATAAAAGCATCGGCTTCCTCTTGGGCATCGTACAAGGACCCACAGGCTTCCTAAAAGCAACCCCGCCTCCTCTTGGGCTTAGTACAAGGACCCGCCGGCTTCTTAGAAGTATTCACAACCTCCTCTTAGGCTTCGTATAATGATCTCTTCCTCCGGGAATGATAGCCTCCTCTTGGGCTTAGTACAAGGACCCGTCGGCTTCTTAAAAGTTTCCAGCCTCCTTTTGGGCTTCGTACAAATTGTCCCGACGACCTCCTAGAGGTATAGGAATATAACCTAGTCATCTTGATAGAACAGTCCTTTCAAAGAGTCTACTACTGTTTTTCAAAGCATAGCACAAAAGATAAAACTCTAGACTTGGACAGTCTAATCTCCTTGAGTCTCAAAGACATTCTCAAGTGCCCCCTTCGTTAAATAGGAAGGAAACCCGCCGACTCGGACAGTCTCAAATACCCTTTGAATTTCCCGCTTCCTTAAAGAACAGGAATAACCCAGATCCTTGAATCAAATCCCTGAGTACAGTGTTGCTCATATAAGAACTGATTTTCTCTTTAAAAATCAGTATATTGGATCTGTCACTCAACTGAAACAATCACCCTAGCCTCCTCTTGGACTTTGTACAATGATTCTCCCCAGCGGAGTCAAACAACGTTCAGCCTCTCTCTCGGACTTTGTACAAGACACATAAAAGACTCCCTCGTTGAGTTAATAACCCCTTTCGCCTCCATCTCGGGCTTCGTACGAGATGCAAAAAAACTCTCTTGTTGAGTCAAATAGCCTCCATCTCGGGCTTTATACGAGATACCAAAAAACTCCATCGTCGGGTCAAAACCCTTTTGCCTCCATCTCAGGCCTTATACGAGATACCAAAAGACTCCCTCGTTGAGTCAAAAACCTTTTAGCCTCTCTCTCGGGCTTTGTACGAGACACATATTAGCCTCCTCTTAGGCTTCGTATAAGAAAACCACTGGTTGATCCAATCAACCTTTTAGCATCAAAGTTGTGCCTCGTTCACAGTACACAAACATCAACAACTCCTTCCCCTTCATCTAATTGCTGTAAGCGGCAAGCCTCTGGATCATCTCTATCCATGCCACTGTCCCTCTTTTAGCATGAGAAATTCCTAAGGAAAGATAGCATTGCTCTACACTGAGTTAAAGTCTTCTCCTTCAGGTTAAAATCCCCTATAAAGGAAAATTATGGCATTGCTAGGATCCGCGTATCCCGGTTAAAGTAATCCTCCCTTTATAACCAGTCACCCAACAGTTGTGACAGACAAACCCTTCTTTAGAGATGACAAATTCTCTCTAAAGACAACACCCTTTCAGCTTCACATCTTGGGCTTTGAACAAGATACAAACCATCTTTCGCTTCACGTCTTGGGCTTTGAACAAGACACCAAAAACACCCATTTCCTCCCATAGACTAGGAGGAACTACGAACGCTCTGATTTCCCTGTTTCAGTAAACGGGAATACGTAGGCATAAGATCGAAAGAAAAGATCTTAGCGAGCACACTAAATAAAAAACCCAAATCCCATATCTCCATCAATTAAAAGCAGTAATTCAAAAACATCAGTCCTAACATCCTAACCCTTGTTCCCCGCTAGAAATTCCTAGAAAGAAAGAAAACAGTATTGGCGAAAATACAAATAACCAGTACAAAGGCCCCCCCACATTGATAGCATCCGTAACCTAACAGACCGCTGTTTAAACTCAGTATGCAAAGCAGGGTTAATTGGAGACATCTATTTCCCTTCCTTCATCAACTCACAATAGGATAAAAAATGAATCGATCTGTAGTTTTAAGCTCAAACCGCAGAGAGCGACCAGCGCTTAAGAACCGCGTCCAAAATCGCTCGCTACAAGCCCTAGGGGATGCATACATCAAAAATCAGGAATTAGGGTTTCTTGACCTAATTCAACCCTAAGTTGACTTTTGGGACAAATCATGAGCCAAGACCTTCAGAGATGATTTGAGGGTCCCTAATACATCACATTGATCCATTTGCAACAATGGATTGATCCATGAAGCTTGAGCAACAAGTTTCAAGTTCATCTAAACCACAGTTAGGGTTTCGCGGGAAAAGTCAACTGTAGCTTTGACTTTTGACCAAGACATGCTCCCAAACCTTGGGACATGATTCAATACACCCTATAACACCTATGGAACATGCCCATCATGTTTGATTTAGGTCAAGGACTTGATTTCATAGAGGATCGCACAGTTTGGAATTCATCTAACAAAAAGTCAACTGTGCATAAAAGTCAAACTTTGACTTTTTGAGATTTTTCACAATTTTGGTTCTTTTACCCTAAAATGATGTTAATGTGTGATTGGAATCATCATTCATCAAGAAAAATCAAGAAAAGTGGGATAACTTGTAAAAGGGGTAACCATAAAAAACTTAGAAATTTTTCTAAGTTATGGAACAAAGTGGCTAGGGTACCAACTTTGGAGGATCATAAATCCTAAACCACAAGGCCATTTTTCCCCATCCAAGGCTGGATTTGTAGCTCTCATTACCCTCTAGAAAAGCTTCAACTACGCCTCATTCCAATTCATCATGGATTTTGAGTTATGGAATGATCAAAATCAAGAAAAGTGAAAATGTCACTTTTTTCCAACACTAAGTGAAATTTTCACTTAGTCAGAATCTTCCTTCACTTTTCTCCAAATGTAGGGACATTTTTCACTTGGATCCAAAGCAAGGCAGATTTTGGAGTTTTGCTCGATTTGCCCAAATTTTGCAAAGGGCAAGCAACTCTATCCATCTGAACACCTCAAGGGGGGACCAAGGAGGAACCAACTCTGATCCCAAGCCTCTTATGTCTTTGGAACCAAAAATAGCATGCCAAACCTAGAATTTCCTAAAAGAGGGACAAGACTCCAATTTTGGATTGGAGCATTCAATGCATACACCAAGGTGGCATGGAGTGAGCCATTGCCAACTGAATTCAGTCAAGACTTATCCAAGACAAAGGGAACCAGTAGCCTGTGCTCTAACCTCTAGTCAATGGTTAGAGGAGACTTAGATTCTCATTGCTCAACATTGGCCAAACCTATGCAGCAGTTGCCATTCACTATTCCTTGCAAAACAAACTTGCTCTACTATAAATAGAGTTCATTTGTGATCAGTTTGAGTACACCAAAGCTATCAAACAGATGTTTTCCTCAAAATCACCTTCTCACTTCCAATTTTGCCTTCTAAGGCAAGTCACCATCGGGTTTTGAGTTTGAGAGCTATTCCAATCAAACCAATCACACACACACACACACCTCATAAACATCATATAGAAGTGATCCAAATACTCACATAACATCTGGAACACCAAAATCACTAGCCAATTGCTAAAGCCTTTGACAGATTTGCAGTTGGGGTGCTATCTCAAGTTCCAGATCATTTAAATCCATTCCAAGCATCCAGACACACTCGGTGGCACCTAGGGAAGCTATCCAGATCATTGGAACCTAGCTGTAACACCCCTAACCCAAAACACGATCACCAGCTGTAGGAGGTGAGCATGAGCTCTTCTAACTCTATGATCCATGCAATTTTTGCTGCACAATAATTTGGCCATATGTTCATAATCATGCATAGAATGTTTACCCTCAATCAATTCCTTTGTATGAATCGTGTATGGAATTTCTGAACCTTCATGCAGAATTTAGGGTTCTTGAGGTTTCTCTTTGATTTCTTATTCCATGCTTAAAATAAATGAAATTAAAGACCATAAACATGATCGTGAGGTGGAAACGAGTAGATTGATATGTAAATTACATGATATAATCAAGTATTCAGTGAGATTGGATAGAAAACTCAAATCTGCAGAAATAGAGGGTGGCGCGTGTTTTTGCCCTTGTTCTTGGCGCCTTTTTTGAAAATTCAAATATTTGAATTTTTGTGATATTATTTAATTGATTCAAAAATTAATTTCTCTCTTAGTTTTAATGATTTTGAGTTGGTTCTTTTTTTAATAATTCACAAAAATGTTAAAATATTTTATTTTATCAAAAAATCCCAAAAATATTATTTATTTCATATAATTGATATTTTTACCAAGAATTAATATTTTAATTGTTTTTGACATTTAAAATATTTTTTCCTTCTTGATTTTGCAAATTTTAAAGATTTCTAATCATTTTGTAGGTCAAAATATGATTTTTGAAACATTAATCCAAGATCACAATTTGTTTTCCACATGTTAAACATTTTGATCATTTTAATTGAATTTTTTATTCAATTAAAATACATTTTGGAAACAAATTAGGGTTTTGATTAATTCAACTCTCATCAAACTTTTTCAAACATTCATGGGCCTCTAATAGAGTGTAAGACCCAATCCCCTTTGAAAACCAAAAACTTTTGGGCCTCAGTCATTGTATAAGACCCACTGCGTTTTCAAAAATCCTGGCACGATCACCAGTTCAAAAATCAAACCCTTGGGCCTCTCCTCGAGCTATAAGACCCATTCAAAATCATTTTGGGCCTCTAATAGAGTGTAAGACCCAATCCCTCTTTGAAACCAAAATATTTTGGGCCTCAGTCGTTGTATAAGACCCACGGTGTTTTCAAAACCTCGGCGCGATCGTCGCCCTTTTCAAAATAAACTTTGGGCCTACCCTCATGTTATAAGCCCCATTCTTTTTCTTTTAATCATTTTGGGCCTCTTGAGAGAGTGTAAGACCCATCCCTTTGTACATAAAACCTTTCTTGGGCCTCAGTCACTTGTATAAGTCCCTGTATAAAACGACAGTGCGATCACTGATAAAACCCTGGGCCTCTCCTTGAGCTGTAAGCCCCAATTTTCCTTTCAAAGGACTTTCTCCTTTGATTTTGAATATAATATTGTTATCAAAGTTTTCTTTGTTGGACAACTAACAAAACAGCATGGAAGCCATACAACCGAGTAAGTGTTTACCCACTTTCTTTATCTGCTTTCATATATATATAACTGTATTGTGGGGCTACTCACTGTAAGTCTTCTTTCACAAACTTTTATATACTCGTCATATATCCACTGTGTAATACTAGTATAGTTATTTCGAGTTTTCCCCAACAACTATGTCTAGCACTAGGTAAAGCCTTGTTGGTCACTCTTAAATACAAACAAAACTAGACTCCCATAGGATTTCCAGATACAGTCTTCCCTCCTCTTGGGGTTAAAAAATATGGAGATGTGAAAGGCAGCATTCTCGGTGAACCCTTTCTCAGACTGCCACCCTTAGACATTGTCAAAGAAACTCTACTCCCCAGAGATGATCTTTTCTCCGTGAATGGCATCTCTTGAGTTTCTTCCAAATACTCGGACTTTCCTGGCTTGATCTATTCTCGGTGAATGGTATGTCTTGAACTTCTTGGGGTTTAGGGACCCACAGGCTTCTTAAAAGCATCCCCGCCTCCTCTTGGACATCGTACAAGGACCCGTCGGCTTCTTAGAAGTTTTCACAGCCTCCTCTTAGGCTTCGTATAATGATTCTTCCTCCGAGAAGATAGCCTCCTCTTAGGCTTCGTAGAAATTGTCTCTTCGGCTTCTTAAAAGTTTTTCTCACCTCCTCTTGGGCTTCGTACAAATTTTCCCGACGACCTCTTAAAGGTATAGGAACAGAAATTAGTCATCTTAATAGAACAGTCTTTCAAAGAGTCTAGATCTTTCTACCGCGAACGTACTGTCTCTTAATTTCTCTTAAGCATAGTACAAAAGATAAAACTCTAGACTTAGACAATCTAATCTCCTTGAGTCTCGAAGAAATTCTCAAGTTCCTTTCAAAAATAGGAAAAAAACACTCGTAGACTTGGGCAATCTCAATACCCTTCGGATTCCCCGTTTGCTTAAAGAACATGAAATAATCCCGGTCCTCAGATCAAATGTATGAGTACAACATTACCCATATAAGAACTGATTTTCTCTTTTAACCTGTCACTCAACTGAAACAGTAACCCTAGCCTCCTCTTGGGCTTTGTACAATGATTCTCCCCAGCAGAGTTAACCTTGTTAGCCTCCATCTCGGGCTTCGTACGAGATACAAAATCACTCTCTTGTTGAGTATAATAGACTCTCTTGTTGAGTCAAACATTTTTAGCCTTCATCTCGGGCTTTGTACGAGATACAAAACACTCTCTTGTTGAGTATAAAAAGACTCTCTTGTTGAGTCGATCACCTTTAGCCTCTATCTCGGGCTTCGTACGAGATACAAAACACTCTCTTGTTGAGTATAAAAGACTCTCTTGTTGAGTCAAACACCTTTAGCCTCCGTCTTGAGCTTCGTACAAGACACATACAAAAGAACTCTCATGTTGAGTCAACCCTTTTAGCCTCTCTCTCGGGCTTCGTACGAGACACATAACAACACCCTCTTGTTGGGTCAATAGCCTCCTCTTAGGCTTTGTATATGAAAACCCCGGTTGAGTCAATCAACCTTTTAGCATCAAAATCTGTGCCTTGCTCACGGTATACAAACATCAACAACTCCTTTTCCTTCATCTAAATTGCTGTAAGCGGCAAGCCTCTGGATTATTTACATCCACGCCAGTGTCCCTCTTTTAGCATGAGAAATTCCTAAGGAAAGATGGCATTGCTCTACACTGAGTTAAAGTCTTCTCCTTTAGGTTAAAAATCCCCTATAAAGGAAATTATGGCATTGCTGGATTCACATATTCCAGTTAAAGTAATTCTCCTTTATAATTCGTCACCCAACAGTTGTGATAAACAAACCAAACAACTCCTCTTTAGAGATGACAAATTCTCTCTAAAGTCAAAACCCTTCAGCTTCACATCTTGGGCTTCGAACAAGATACAAATAAACCCTTCAGCTTCACATCTTGGGCTTTGAACAAGATACAAACCACCTTTAGCTTCATGTCTTGGGATTTAAACAAGACACCAAAACACCATTTCCTCCCATAGAATAGGAGGAACTACTATCGCTCTGATATCCCTATGCCGGGAATACGTAGGCATAAGATTGAAAAAGAATCTTAGCGAGCACACTAATCAAAGTCCCCTACCTCCAGCCAATCTAGCATAGTATCCCAACAAATTCCCCATGAATAATCCCAGTATTTCGTTCTGAACAAAATAAGCAGAGAGAGGCCCACGAACACAAACCGCATCTGTAAACCAACAGTTTTGACTGTTTAACCTCAGTTTGCAAGCAGGGTTAGTTGGAGACATCTATTTCCCTTCCTTCATCAGCTTCAATAGGATAAAAAATGAATCGACCTGTAGTACCCCAGAGCGACAGTGCTTAAGAACCACGTCCAAAATCACTCGCTACAAGAGGCCCAAAGTTTTATCAGTGATTGCACTGTGGAATTTGTGCAGGGACTTATACAAGTGACTGAGGCCCAAAAAGGTTTTATGTACAAAGGGATGGGTCTTACACTCTCTCAAGAGGCCCAATGATTTATTTTTATACAAGTGGTGGGATTTACAGCTCAAGGAGAGGCCCAAAAAATGGTTTTTTGAACTGGCAATCGTGCCGAGATTTTCTTTTAACGCAGAGGGACTTATACAATATCTGAGGTCCAAAATAGTTTTGGATAAAAGGGGGTTGGGTCTTACACTCTACTAGAGGCCCAAAGGTGTTTAAAGAAAAAGAATGGGGCTTATAACACGAGGGTAGGCCCAAGGGTTTGATTTGTTAGAAAGGCGACGACCGCGGTGAATTTTTTTACGGTATCGGGACTTATACAATACACTGAGGCCCGAATTATTTTGGTTTTAAAAAAGGGTTGGGTCTTACACTCTACTAGAGGCCCAAAATGTTTTAAATAAAGGAAATGGGGCTTATAACACGAGGGTAGGCCCAATTGTTTTTCGTTTTGAAATGGCGATCGCGCCGAGATTTTTGAAAACGCAGTGGGTCTTATACAATGACTGAGACCCAAAAAGGTTTGGTTTTCAAAAGGGATTGGGTCTTACACTCTATTAGAGGCCCAAAGTGTTTGAAAAAGTTTGATGAGGGTTGAATTAATCAAAAACCCTAATTTGTTTCCAAAATGTATTTTAATTGAATAAAAATTCAATTAAAATGATCAAAATTGTTAAACATGTGGAAAACAAATTGTGATCTTGGATTAATGTTTCAAAAATCCAGTTTTGACATACAAAAAGATTAGAAGTCATTAAAATTTGAAAAATCAAGAAGGAAAAAATATTTTCAATGTCAAAAACAATTAAAATATTAATTCTTTGCAAAAATATCAATTATATAAAATAAATAATATTTTTGGGATTCTTTTGGTAAAATAAAATATTTTAACATTTTTGTGAATTATTCAAAAAAGAATCAACTCAAAATCATTAAAACTCAGAGAGAAATTAATTTTTGAATCAATTAAATAAAATCACAAAATTCAAATATTCAATATTTGAAAAAGGGTGCCAAGAACATGGCAAGAACATGCGCCCTTCCTCTATTTCTGCAGATTTGCGTTTTCTATCCAATCTCACTGAATACTTATTATATCATGCAATCTACATATCAATCTACTCGTTTCAACCTCACGAACATGTCTATGGTCTTTAATTTCATTTATTTTAAACATGGAATAAGAAATCAAAGAGAAACCTCAAGAACCCTAAAATTTGCATGAAGGTTCAGAAATTCCATACATGATTCAAACAATGCAATTGATTAAGGGAAAACACTCCATGCATGATTATGAACATATGGCCAAATTATTGTGCAGCAAAAATTGCATGGATCATAGAGTTAGAAGAGCTCATGCTTACCACTTGCAGCTGGTGATCGTGTTTTGTGTTAGAGGTGTTACAGCTTGGCTCCAAGGTTATGGACAGCTTCCCTAGGTGCTATGGAGTGTGTCTGGATGCTTGGAGTGGATTGATTTGAGCTGGAACTTGATTTGGCACCTCAACTGCAAATCTGTCAAAGGCTTGAGCAGTTGGCTGGTGATTTTGTGATTTTGGTGTTCCAGATGTTATGTGAGTGTTTGGATCACTTCTATATGATGTTTATAAGGTGTGTGTGTGTGATTGGTTTGATTGGAATTGCTCTCAAACTCAAAACTCGATAGTGACTTGCTTTGGAAGGCAAAATTGGAGTGAAGAAGGAGATTTTGAGGAAAGAATATGTTTGATGGCTTTGGCTTACTCAAACTGATCACAAATGAGCTCTATTTATAGTAGAGCAAGTTTGTTTTGCAAGGAATAGTGAATGGCAACTGCTGCATAGGTTTGGCCAATGTTGAGCAATGAGAATCCAAGTCTCCTCTACCCATTGACTATAGGTTAGGGCACAGGCTGCTGGTTCCCTTGGTCTTGGATAAGTCTTGACTGAATTCAGTTGGAAATGGCTCAGTCCATGCCACCTTGGTGTATGCATTGAATGCTCCAATCCAAAATTGGAGTCTTGTCCCTCTTTTAGGCAATTCTAGGTTTGGCATGCTATTTTTGGTTCCAAAGAGTTGGGAGGCTTGGGATCAGAGTTGGTTCCTCCTTGGTCCCCCCTTGAGGTGTTCAGATGGATAGAGTTGCTTGCCCTTTGCAAAATTTGGGCAAATCGAGCAAAACTCCAAAATCTTCCTTGCTTTGGCAGTTTTCAGCAAGGCATATTGCCATTGTAATATCTCATGGCTCAAGTGGAATTTGATGGAGTTCTTGGCCATTTTGGAAAGCCCTCATATGATACAACAACTGTTTGATCATAATTGGTTTTGATACTTTTTGGATCCAAGTGAAAAATGCCCCTACATTTGGAAAAAGTGAAGGCACATTCTGACTTAGTGAAAATTTCACTAAGTGTTGGAAAAAAGTGACATTTTCACTTTTTGTGATTTTGATCATTCCATAACTCAAAATCCATGATGAATTGGAATGAGGTGCAGTTGAAGCTTTTGTAGAGGGTAATGAGAGCTACAAATCCAGATTTGGATGGGGAAAATGGCCTTGTGGTTTAGGAGTTATGATCCTCCAAAGTTGGTACCCTAGCCACTTTGTTCCATAACTTAGAAAAATTTCTAAGTTTTTTATGGTTACGCCTTTTACAAGTTATCCAAATTTTCTTGATTTTTCTTGATGAATGATGATTCCAATCACACATTAACATCATTTTAGGGTTAAGGAACCATAATTGTGAAAAATCTCAAAAAGTCAAAGTTTGACTTTTGTGCATAGTTGACTTTTTATCAGATGAATTCCAAACTGTGCGATCCTCTATGAAATCAAGTCCTTGACCTAAATCAAACTTGATGGATTGATTTCATAGGTGTTATAGAGTGCATTGAATCATGTCTTAGGGTTTGGGAGCATGTCCTGGTCAAAAGTCAAAGATACAGTTGACTTTTCTCGCGAAACCCTAATTGTGGTTCAGATGAAATTGAAACTTGTTGATCAAGCTTCTTGGATCAATCCATTGTTGCAAATGGATCAATATGGTTTATTAGAGACCCTCAAATCCTCCTTTGAGGTCTTGGCTCGTGATTTGTCCCAAAAGTCAACTTAGGGGTGAATTAGGTCAAGAAACCCTAATTCCTGATTTTTTTTTTATGAATGCATCCCCTGAGGCCAAATTGACTTGATGATTGGGTCCATGAGGTTCCATGGAGTATTTTAGGTTATGCTTTGAAGAATTGGCTCATGCCCAGAAGAAAATTTCCATCTGGAGGCCCTGGTCGACCAAACCCTAATTTGGCTACACTTGCGATCTTGAGGCTCAATCCACTTAGAAGGGAGCAGCTTTGTGCTTAATCCTTGAAATGGGAGTCCTCTTATTCCTTTTAGACAAGTTGAAGATCATGTCATTCCTTGATTGATTCTATGTCTAAGAACTCTGAGAGGGCTTGAAACCCTAAGTTTGATTGTAGTGGATGCTCACCCATCTTTGGGGAGACTAATGAGGCATGATGGTTCGTCCATATTGTGATGATGATTTGCACAATGATGGGCAATCTTAGTGGTCAAAATTTAGGGTATGACAGAGGGCTCTTTAAAAAGTATAAGAGCCTCCCATAACTCAACCTGAGCAGGGAGATATGATCCCCTCAAAATCACCATTTCCAACTGCCTTGTACAAGGCAGATTTTGGCATTTTGCTCGATTTGGAAAAATTGGACATCTCCAAGCCTTGTCATCCATTTGGACACATCATAGGATAAAACAAAAGGGGAATGATCTGATCCCTAAGCCTTCCAAGTCCAAGAATCTACATATATCCATAACAAACCTAAAAAGGCTAAAAAGTGCAAAAGACTCCAATTTTGTTTCCAAGCATTCAATGGATGCACCAAGGAGGCATGGACTGAGACATTCCCAACTGAATGAGTCAAGATTCAGCTCTAAATCAAAGGACCATAGGCCTGTGCCCTAACCTCAAGTCAATGGCTAGAGGAGACATGAGATTCCTTTTTATCAACATTGGCCAAAGGTCTGCTGCAGCTGCCATTCACTATTGATGCCAAAACAAACTTGACGCACTATAAATAGAGCTTAATTGTGATCAATTTGAGTACACCAAAGCACTACAACTGATGCTTTCCTCAAAATCTCTCTCTTTAGGTCAAAATGCCTTCTTTTGCAAGTCATCTCTGAGTTTTTAAGTTAGAGAGCAATTCCACCACATCTCATGATCCAAACACATCCATTATGTCATATCTAAGTTGTTCAAACACTCACCTTTGATCTGAAATACCAAAATCAGAAAATCAACCTCCAAAACCTCAAAATTGGACTTTTCTGCATTTTTCAAGCCATGCCTTGATTCAGTCACTTCCAAAACAAAAGCAGGCCTCAAGCACACTCCAAATATCATCCTCAAACTGTTCCAATTGGTTTCCCTCATCTGGAACACCATTTGAGAGAGTTGCTATTTTGGTCACTTTGCCAGTTTTGCAAGAAAAAACCTAATACTTGTTCCTGAGGATTCCAGCTTGTTTGATCATCCTAAAAGCCTCTAAGGGATCCATCAAGAGTGTCTAAAGCATTAGATCACTTCTGGCACAAGGAACTTGGCAGATAGCACAAGGAGCTTTAAGAGGTAAGTGCATCACAACTTGAACTCTCTAAATCATGCATTGCTTTGAGGTCCATTGATCATGGACCTCTAATACATATCAAACATGTTGTGTTTGAACCAAATTGTCATGCTATTATTGCCTGTGTAGTGAGATAGCATAGAACATGCAAAATTAGGCCTATTTTAAAATCACTATCGGATTTTAAAATGGAAACATCTTCTGAAAATTTCAAGGGTACCATTGGATTCCTCATGAAATTCTAGGTCAGATGCACCTAAATTTTGTCCCAATCCATGGAGAAATGAGAAAGTTAGAGCCTTCATGCAAATTACCAAAACTAGGCCTTGCCTTGGGCAAGGGCCAGGCATGGCGCCTTGGCCAGGCCTAGAAACTTGGCACCCCATATATGTTTATGGGGAGGTTTTGATACACAGATGTATCACCACCCCAGTGGTAGCGCGCATGTGTGTTTGGCAAAGAGGTCGTGGGTTCAACACCCACCCATACCATTTTTTTCCACTTTGCCATATTTTGCTATTTTCATATTTTTATGGTTTTTGTTAATTAATTCTAAAATTAATTTCTCTCTCAATTTTAATTATTTTTTATTGGTTCTTTTTTTGAAAATTCCCAAAAATGTTAAAATATTTTATTCCATAAAAATTTCACAAAATTATTATTTATTTCATATATTTAGTGTTTTTGTAAAGAATTATGTTTTATTTTTTTTTACATTTAAAAATATTTCTTTCTCTTGGTTTTGCAAATTCAAATGGTTTTCAAATTATTCTATGAATGAAACATGATTTTTCAAACATTAATCCAAGGTCACAACTTGTTTTTCACACATGTTTGATAATTTTGATCATTTTAATTGAATTTTCATTCAATTAAAATACAATTTAAAATCAAATAAGGGTTTTGATTATTTTCACCCTCACAAATCTTTTTGAAAACACTTTGGGCCTCTAATAGAGTGTAAGATCCACACCCTTGTAAATAAAAACAATAATTTGAGCCTCAGTCATTATATAAATCCCGATACAGTTTTCAAAATAACGGTGCGATCGTTATTTTTCATTTGGGCCTCTCCTTGAGTTGTAAGCTCCATCCCTTATACAAAAATAAACTTTGGGCCTCTAATAGAGTGTAAGACCCAACCCCCCTTTGTACATAAAATAATTTAGGCCTCAGTCATTGTATAAGTCCCGGTACAATTTTCAAAATAACAGTGTGATCGTTGTTTTCAATTTGGGCCTCTCCTTGAGCTATAAGTCCCATCTCTTGTATAAAAATAAACTTTGGGCCTCTCCTTGAGTTGTAAGACCCATCCCTTTGTATATAAAACCTTTTTGGGCCTTAGTCATTGTATAAGTCCCGATACAATTTTCAAATCAACGGTACGATTACTGTTTTTCATCTGGGCCTCTCCCTGAGTATAAGCCCCAACAATCTTTTCAAAACAACTTCCCTTTTGATTTAGGTTCAAATTCATAGTTGTTATCAAAACTTTCTTTAATTTCTTGAACAACTAACAATACAGCTATTACAATGGAAGATTGCTCGCCTGTAAGTTTTAAACAGCTTTCTTTTACATACTTGCACACACACACACACACACATATATATATATATAATATATATATATATATATATATATATATATATATATATTTGTTTGTGCTGGAAGCTTGCTCACCTGTAAGTCCTCCTACTCTCTTTTTACATACTTGTCTATATATATATATATATATATATATATATATATATATATATATATATATATATGCCTGTATATATCTGCTTAGAGTTTTCCCCGGCAATTAGGTCTAGAACTAGATAAAGCCAGTGGTCACTCTTTCAACAGTCAAAACTAGTTCCCCATAGGAATTCCAGATACTGTCTTGTCTTCTCTTGGGCTTAAACAATATGGAACAAAGAGAAAGGCATTATTCCCGGTGAAACTTTTCTCAGAGTGTCACTATTAGAAAATTGTCAAAGAAATTCATTTCCCCATAGAGGATTAATTCCCGGTGAAACCTCTCTTGAATTTCTTCAAACCCTAGAATTGTTCATTAAAGAAAAGATTATTCCCGGTGAAACTTTTCTTGAACTTTTCTTAAGTTTGGACCCACAGGCTTCCTAAAAGCATCCCCGCCTCCTCTTGGGCTTTGTACAAGGACCCTCCGGCTTCTTAGAAGTTCGCATGCCTTCTCTTGGGCTTAATACAAGGACCCTGAAAACCTCTTAAAGGTATAAGACAGAACTTAGTCATCCTTTGTTAGAGCAGTCTTTCTACAAAGTCAAAACCTCAGACCAAGTTAAGGGTTGATTCTCATCCCTTAAAGCATTAGCCTCCTCTTGGGCTTTGTACAAACAGACTTGGACAGACTTGCCTCCTCTTCAACATTATACAAAGATAAACCTTCCATGCCAGTAGACTTGGTCAGTCTAATTTCCTCTTGGATCTCAAAGACATTCTCAACTTCCCTACAAATATAGGAAAAACCCTGGTCATTCGATCAATCTCCAGTAGAGTTTAAAATCCTCACAGGATCTAAAACTCAATCTTTATTATAAATTCCCCCCAGATAAGGTCAAATTAATACCATACTAGCCTATCAGAACCTCAAGGTATCTGATACCTCAACTCTTCTGAAAATCCTCAGCAAGAGTTGATTCCCGATTTTGGACCTGCCTCTGGATCTCAATAATCCTCAGCAGAAGCCAGCCTCCTCTTAGGCTTTGTATAATGATTTTCCTCAGCAGATCTAGCTTCAAAAACACTCTCTAGTTGAGTAAATATTCTTTCTCAAAATCACTCTCTTGTTGAGTCAATCACCTTAAGGCACTCTCTTGTTGAATCGACCTTTTTTTCAGCCTCCTCTTAGGCTTTGTATAATGATTTTTCTCCAGCTTTTTCAGCCTCAACCTTGGGCTTTGTACAAGACACCATAAACACTCTCTTGTTGAGTCATTCTCTTTTTAGCCTCAATCTTGGGCTTTGTACAAGACATATATAAACTTTCTCCAACAAGGTCAAAATCTTCATAACCTTCTCTTAAGCTTTGGATAAATATCTTCCCAGCGAAGTCATTTCCTCCCAGCCTCCTCATAGGGTTTGTATAATTATTTTCCTTAGCAGAGTTAGCCTCAATTTTGGACTTTGTTCAAAACATATCATACTCTCTAACTGAGCCAGTTTCCCTTTTCAGCCTTAATCTTGGGCTTTGTACAAGACACCTAAAATATCCTCAGCTGAGTCAGTCTCATTTTAGCCTCAATCTCGGGCTTTGTACAAGACAGATAAAATATTTCCCCGAAAAAGTCAACTTTTAGCCTCCTCTTAGGCTTTGTATAATGATATCCCCAAAAGATTCAATCCTCTCTTAAGCCTCAATCTTGGGCTTTGTACAAGACAGATAAACACTCTCTTGTTGAGTCAGCCTTTTCTAGCCTCCTCTTAGGCTTTGTATAAGGACTTCCCCAGTGGATTCAATCAATCTCTTAGCTTCAACCTTGGGCTTTGATCAAGGCACACACAAAAACCACCATCCCCTCAGAGGAAATCAAAACCTCTCTGTAGGAAGACATTTCTCTGTACATCACATCAAAACAAAAATCAAACAAACCTTAATTCCAGATATCTGTTGTAAGTGGCACACTTGTTGATTCAAATATCCAAGTTGTAGTCCATCTCTTATCCTGGTAAAATCCTCTCTTCCATCTAATTACTATAAGTGGCAAGCCTTTGGATTATTTACATCCAAACCAATGTCCCTCTCTTAGTATGAAAGATTCCTAAGGAAAAATGGCATTGCTCAACACTGAGTTAAAGTTTTCTCCTTTAGGACAAATCCCCTATAAAGGAAATTATGGCACTGCTGGATTCTCATATCCCAGTTAAAGTAATTCTCCTTTATAATCAGTCACCCAACAGTTGTGATAAACGGATGAGATATCTCCCTTTAGAGATGACAAATTCTCTCTCAGTCAAACCTTTAGCTTCAATCTTAGGCTTTGAACAAGACACAAATACTCAACCTTTTAGCTTCAATCTTGGGCTTTAAACAAGACACTAAAACATCTTTTCCTCCCATAGAATAGGAGGAACTACGATTGCTCTGATTTCCCTATTTCTTTAAATGGGAATACGTAGGCATAAGATTGCAAAATCTTAGCGAGCATACCAATAAAAAAACTCTAGGTCCAGTACCTTCACTTCATACCAATAAAAAAACTCTAGGTCCAGTACCTTCACTTCATACCAATAAAAAACTTTAGGTCTAGTACCTTCACTCACCAAAAACATCGGCAAGCCCGACATCAACAAAACTCACTCTCTCTCTCTCAAACATCTCCCAAAGAAGAAACTTTCTCATTTATAGATAAACACCATCAAGTACAAAGCAGAACCTAATTGCTAACGACCTGTGGATAACCACATATAGGATGGGTAATTGACAACTCCCCATTATATAACCTGACTTCGAACTCCCCAATCTCTCTTTGCGTTTGTTCAGTTAAACATTCGCGTGCAAGGTTAGTTTTAGATAACTTCCCTTTCCCTTCCAGCTTCACGGGATAAATGAGAAATCAGAAAGTAGCACCCGACTCCTACCATTGCAGTGAGAAGAAACCTAATAGCGATAAGGTGGTCGCGTCAGCGACAAAAATTGCACGCTACAGTAAAAATGGCGACTCTGCTGGGGACGTTTTATTTGTCTGTATAGGACTAAGAGTAGAATTCCTAAGAGGTCTAGGATGTTAGTTATAGGAATTATACTATATATATATCACTTTTCCTACTTGATATCCGTGTTTATTTTTCTGTCAATGGGAATGCGAGTGATGTCGCGTCTGGAAAGTTTGAGAGAAACCTAAGATAAGGGATAACATAGACGGGGAAACTTGTAGGGAGTGAATCCCAAACAAGAGAACCTGGTAGACCATCAAATCAGG
The DNA here is from genome assembly GCA_022829125.1 of Lathyrus tuberosus. NCBI lineage: Eukaryota > Viridiplantae > Streptophyta > Magnoliopsida > Fabales > Fabaceae > Lathyrus > Lathyrus tuberosus. The sequence continues at coordinate 1,095,910 of JALAZF010000484.1, forward strand.
CGAGGGCCCGTAGGAATGTTGTTTCCTGCACAACTAATTGTGGTAAAAGCAAAGTTTTTCCTATTGTGGCACCTGTGAACCTGAGGATTTACTAGGCATTAAACTTATGACCACTTGGTAGTGCGGTGACTATCGGGAATAGTTGATACGCGATACAACACTCAAATGAGATTACCCTATGATGCTACAGCTCGCTCGGGTGAACCAGATCGCTATTGTTATCTCTAGGGGGGTCAATGATTTTGGGAACCTTAGGATCCGTTCTACAGGTACAAAAATTGACCAGAATACAACCTTTGGGGACGGGTAGAGCCATGACTCCATGCTCGTGACGTTGAACCTTTGAACCCATGTTTTTTCAATGTTTTTGTGTGCTGCATTCATACATTCATTTAAAAAACTCTTAAACAAAGAAAAAATCTTCTTTTCTCTTCTCTCTTTTTTCAAGTTAAACTAAAACAATGATTGCAAATATTAGAGAGAAAGATTGCGTTATGGATTTCGGTAGAAGAAAGACGCACAAGTACACCTTCAAGGCTCCAAAACTAGAGGATTTAAGGGGGTTGGCACGGATGATCACCAACCCTGATGCTTTCAGAGCTAAGCATGGAGGACTGTTGTCTCTGTTAAGGGTCCATGTAGCTGAAGGAATCCTGTCTACACTGATTCAGTTCTACGATCTGGTTTATCATTGCTTCACATTCCCGGATTATCAACTGGCACCAACACTGGAGGAGTACTCTCATCTGACTGATCTACCTATCACTGATCAAGCTCCGTTTTCTGGACTGGAAGAAATTCTAAAGGATCAGGTCATCGCAAGAGCCATTTGTTTGGACGAGTCAGAAGTCAGGACTCACATGACCACCAAGGGAGGGATCCAAGGTTTACCAGCTAATTTTTTGATGGAGAAAGCCCTGTACTTTGCCAGTATAGGGAACGTTACTGCTTTCGAGGATATCTTTGTCCTACTCACATACGGGTTATTCATTTTTTCAAACATAGACAACTTCGTTGATACCAACGCTGTTAAGATATTTCTGATTGGAAACCCCGTACCAACTCTGCTCATAGATGCTTATCATTCCGTACACTTAAGGAATCTGTACAGCGGAGGAATGATCACATGTTGTGTACCCTTACTTTATAAATGGTTCATTTCCCATTTACCCAAGTCTGCTGCTTTTGGGGATCACAAAAGTACTCTACGTTGGTCACAGAGAATCATGTCTCTCGCCAACTCTGACATGGATTGGTACGATAGGATTTATGAGGGGATAGAGATCATCGACAGTTGTGGAAATTTCCATAATGTACCACTCATAGGAACTAAAGGAGGAATTAACTACCATCCAATTTTAATTCGCCGTCAACTCGGATACCCGATGAGGTATATCCCGCATAATGCTCATCTGGAAGGTCTTTTCTTTAAGGAAGGGGAAAATGATAGGGCACTAAAGAAAGAAATAGTGCATGCCTGGCAACATGTTCATAAGAAAGGAAGAGAGTCTCTAGAAAGGCCAAAATGTACCTCCATGGAACCTTATCTCCATTGGGTGCAAACTAGAGCTCTCAAGCTGAAGATGCCTTATCCTCTTCAAGAAGTTCTTCCGTGAAAGGAATCTGTCCTTTATTTTATCTCTAATACGGAAAAACTCTAGGTCGCCCTTAACAAAGTTCAACGGGAGAAAAATCTTGGAAAAACAAGTACCGGACCCTCAACGTGGAGTGTACCAAAATTCAGGAGCTGTTAAAAGAAAAGGATGCTCTGATTGAGATTCTAGAACAGCATGCTATAGAAGATCAAAGGAACTTGCTCACTCCTTTTGCTTGGCAAAAGACTGACAACCCGACAACGGCTGAAGAGCCCCGGTCAAAGAAAAGGAAAGCACCAGAACCAGCATCTGAGCTCTCTTCAGAGAGGACTCAGGATCCATGAACTTAGACATTTCCTTTTACAGCACTTTTCAAAATACTATATTTTCCCTTTCTGCAATCTTTCAAATTCAATAAAACAGGGTCTCCACCCTTTACTGTATGATATTTGCAATCCATTTGTTGAAGTTTCTTTTTGAAAACAATGAATATATATAACTTTGCATATCATTCATCATTCTCACATAACGCATTCTTCTAACCTTTGAATCTCATGTATGTGTCACGATTCTAGAGTCAAACTGTCTCACTCATACAATACTCAGGCTAATCGACAAAATAAAATGGACGATCTCGAGGAAGAGAACAGAGTGCTGAGAGAAGAAATCGACGCTCTGAAGGAAGATTTGAAAAAACTTCATAGTGACATGCAATCCCTGGCAACAACTCAGAGGCAACAACAAAGAACCGTGATTTCAGAAATCACATTTACACCCATAGTGGAGACATATGATCCTCGGTACAACATGCCTAAAGATCGTCCCTGGGGCATGCCGCTCAACTTTGTCTCTGAAGGATACATCCCGCCAGTCACTGAAGACCCAGGAACTGCAGCAGGAACCGCTGGGCCAGAAGATTACAAACTTCGGGAAAACGAAGACGCAAGAGTGATGGTAGCAACTCCTGAAGGTTACAAACTTCGGGGCGTAGAAGAACCAAGAGTCACCTCCGTAATGACTGTACCACAACCAGGGGTACACACTGTCCTGGAAGGACAGATTCCACAAGTAATCTCTGGTGGAAACGAGGACATGTACGAAAGGATGAATGAGTTCCAGGAATAATTCCTGGAGATGCAGAAGGAACTGCACGCCATTTGCGGTCAGGATTTATTTGGAAAGGATGCGCAGACCTTTGTCTGGTCCCCAATGTGAAAATCCCACACAAATTCAAGGTGCCTGACTTTGAAAAATACAAAGGCAACTCTTGCCCTCAAAGCCATTTGGTGATGTACGCTCGAAAAATGTCAACTCAGACAGAAAATCAACAGCTACTGATCCATTATTTCCAAGACAGTTTAACCGGTGCCGCACTCAAATGGTACATGGGTTTAAATCGCACCAAGATCAGTACTTTCAGAGATCTCGCCGCTGCCTTTGTTCGGTAGTACAAGTACAATTTGGACATGGCACCAGACAGAGATCAACTTAGAGCAATGTCGCAGAAGGACAAGGAAACTTTCAAGGAATACACTCAGAGATGGCGTGAAATTGCCGCCCAGATCTGTCCCCCTCTTGAGGAGAAAGAGATGACCAAAATCTTTTTGAAAACCTTAAGTTCATTTTACTACGACCGAATGGTCGCCAGTGCGCCCAACGACTTTACTGAGATGGTGAACATGGGGGTACGCCTTGAAGAAGTAGTCCGAGAAGGACGATTGGTCAAAAATGTGAAACCATCAAGTAGTACCAAGAGATACGGTAGTGCTTTCACTACTACGAAAAACCCATTTAACAACGGTTGGAAATGACATATAATGACGGGGGCGAAGGCGTTGTTATGTAGAGTGTTGTTGTATATGAGGTACGTACAATGACGGTCCTGGGACCTTTGTTGTATTCTAGTATGCGTGCACCATTTCACAACGGTTAGTTTACTCAGTCGTTATGATATAACTAAAGGTGATCTGGTTCGATTCTCAGCTACAACATTTTTTATTTATATTATTCTGTTCAGCGTTTGACATACAACTACGGATAGGTTTATAACCGCTGCCAAAAACAGCCTATTTTAAATATAAAAATTATTTGCTTATCAAATTCTTCCTATATTTTATCTTGTCAAAACAGCTTCTGTTTACATGCAAACACAATATGTGCATCAAACACAATTCTTCCTATATTTTATCCTTATAAATGAATCAGAGAATTTACATAAAAAAAATTTTACATCAAAAGAAATTTACATCAAAAGCTAAATGAATCAGACATTTAAACTGCTAACATTGTTTAAATCAATAGCCAATATTATTGATTTCATTACGTGAATCAAAAGCCAAAACTATTGTTCACATTATGTGCATCAAAAGCCAAAAATATGTGCATCAAAAAATGTTGTTGATATATCAAACAGCAGGAGCACCCTTAAGCGCATTGTGGATATACGCCCAATGTTTACGAAGATCCACAAAGTCCTCAATGGGGATGGGGTTTCGTCGTTAAACATCTACATAAGAGCAAAAAATTTAAGATCATGCATGATAATAATTCAATAGTCAACTTATAGATTAATATATGTAAACATTTTATGGCATATATTTCGTATACCATGAATCAACAGTGCTGACAAGGGCAATGTTTAACATGTGCTTCATGATAAAATACCCACACTCGTAACTCTCGCGTTGTTTCCTCGTCTATAAATTACATGAATATAAAAACATGAATACAACCACACATGCATGAATGTAAATGAAATAAACAGGTAATCGGGCCACTTACTTTAGGAGCAAGGTATGTGGGCTTTTTCCTAACATTATTCATTATATTAACTTGCTCCACAATACTGCACATTGAAAATAGAATTAAACATATTACATGATAAACTAATTACAATTAATGCCAAAGAAAATGATATTATTAAACAAATACACTTACGTTAATACAATATCTTTCATTGGTTTGTGGAGTGGATCATGCAAGGAACACAGTAATGTCACCGTATTTGTCCTAAACGATATTATGATCAATTGCCAATGACCACTGAATGAACACGAGAATATATATATATATATATATATATATATATATATATATATATATATATATATATATATATATATATATATATATTATTAGTTGTTACTAAAACAAAACTAAATATAGAATATAGAAATAAATTACAACAATACTAACCCACAGAGGAATGATGCAAGGTAACATTCTTTTCCTCCGTCATTTAGTCGGCTTTTCAAATACTTTTCTCTGATATTTTTATCATTATACGCCCAAGAAATAAAACTTAGATCCAAGATTCCATAGGTACTTGATTTATTCAATTCTATACAAACACGGTGAATGTACCTAAATGGTCAAAGAAAATGAATAAATTAAGGGAGAAAATACAAAAAATTATAATGTTCTATAATGACATGTATATTCGACTATATACTTACGTGCACCAAACTTAAATCCTGCGAGAAAATCCCTCACATCTTCAGGAGTGTAATACACTAAATCCAATTTTAGGCAATGTTCTAGCGGGAGAGCTTGCGCAAGGTCTGTTGTTGAAATGGACAAGTATAAACTTGGTATTTCATTTGGACTAGGGTCCAATATCCCATTGCGGTTATCTACAGGGGGAGGGGCTGTACAATTACTTCCTTTTGTAGAAGCGTGATTTACGACACTTCTACTTGGAGTTTGATCACCACCAATGCAACGATGATCTTCATTATTAGTTCGTTGTTCGAGGATTTCACTTAATCTCTACATCATAACATTCAATTAGAACATAAAACAAAAATAAGCACAATATATTCAATTAGAACATACAATATATATCATACAAAAATAAGCGCAATTTACGACACATACTGAATACAACTCTTGTAACTTTTCCACTTCTTTCTCCCTTTTTTCCCTCTCCTCTTCAAACAGCCTCCTTTGCTCTACCAATTGCTTCTCAACATTCTCAATCTTTTGTCGTTGAGCAAGAAATTTAGCAGTTTCGGTGCTTCTTCTTTGAGGTCCAAAGTATGACCTCAAGCCGACACCATCTCCAACACCACGGACACGACCTCCATGCTCAGCTGTTCCGATAGCTTCGACTAATATGTCATGTCGTGCTTCCGGAACAAATTTTCCTTCAAGGGCTGCCACAACCAAATTATCCTACACAACATGAGCAACTTACATAAGCAAACACATTTAAATAACAACTCATGAGCAACTTACATAAGCAAACGCATTTAAATAACAACTCATGAGCAACTTACATAAGCAAACGCATTTAAACAAAACATATACTTACAATTTTCTCAGCAACTACTCTTGAAGCCTCAGAGGTGTACTCTCCATTAGGTCTTAATCGAGCCCTCTTCCATTTCTCATGTCTTGAAGGTGGAGATGGAATGTCACCATCTCCTCCTTCTTGTTGTTTTTCCTGCATTATCCTCTTCTCAAGTTTCCTGTAACCCCCACGAGACAATCTATGGGGGTACATGTTTTTCGCCTTGTTCTGAATTCCTACTTCGCTTTTAGCCTGTTATTAACATAGTGAAAATGTGTATGATTAATATCTATAACTCATTAGCACAACATTATAGGTTACATAAGACTAGTACTAACCTTGAATTCCTCAGAACGACGTTTCTTCGCAAACTTGTGCCACACCTTCTTCAATAGAAAACTATACCGAATCCATGGAGGTTGAAGACCGCTCTTAGGCTTCGTAATGTAGTCAGTCGTGAGCCGTGACTTAAATCCCCTCCAACGAACACCGAAATAAGTTATCCACTTTCTTTTCAATTTTGAGTCATCGGTAAACTCAAAATTCAACTACATTAAATCAATATATAAGTATGAATTAGAAACTATAGGTAGTGATATCAAATATATGAAAATTCTAGTATGAAATATCTTAATGTCTGTCCATATGCTGCCTTTGACATTAACATCCACTTCTCTCCAATCATCAATCAGTATACTGACTTTGCTACGTGCAAGGAACGCAACATAACTCCTAAAAGTAGCGTAATGTGGACAATCCACTAATCTGTAGTGCAAATCAAACTCGATCGGAATTTTTACACTAGATGAGTTGCGGACTGATGTAAATTGGGGCATCATTGTGACACCTCTTTGTGCTCTTTTCGATTGAGTATCAATCGTTTGAGTTGTATTCGCAGAACACTCAATCGTTTGAGCATCTTCGCTGCTTCCTGATGTAGAACTCGACAAGGTCGACATCTATGTTCAAAAACAACAACAACAAAATGAACAACAATGGCAAATGAGTTTACTATAGATGCATGGGGAAAATATTTTACGTACCCTAAACGTGACGACTAAGTAAACGATGTTGGTGTTGGTGTTGTTGTTGTCTTCCTTCCTTACGTCAACGACGGTGTTGTTGTTATCTTCCTTCTCGACGGTGACGATGATGAAGACGGTGTTGGTAGGTGTGTAATCTTCTATTTTCTTCACGATGATGACGAAAATGACAACAACACGGTGAAGAATGGATACTGATGATGTAAGCTTTGGTTGAAATCGTGTATTGTTTCACAGTATTGAACGTTAGGGTTTAGGGTTGAAATCGTGTACCGTTTCGTCTGGTTTCTATTTTTAATGGAAAAAAGGATACTGAAGAGACAATGAAACTAGCTAGCTTGGAGAATATTGAAAAGCTACTGCGACGGTCAACATTGTAAACCGTTATGATATATTATTTTCATAATGAAATTTCATATTAAAGCGCCAGAGAGTTATATTTAGAATTAAAAATTAAAAAAACATACAAAATATATCACAACGGTGTAAATAAATAACTGTAGTCATAACTTTTAATTTTTTTAATTAAAAGTAAATAAAAAAGAAAAGGCGCGCTTTAACATAAAAGGAATAATATATATGATGGCGCTGAGGTTCGAACACATGAAAGCTTGATGTTATCACCACGGTTGATTTATCAACCGTTCTTATATACAGATAATCACCACGGTTGGTTTATCAACCGTCGTTATATACAGATAATTTTTATTCAATAAACAAATAAAATACAATCTCGCCTTAGTTTAGATATGTCACAACGGTGTAGGGATGAAGCGTTATCAGCATGGCGTCGTTGTTTACGCATTTTGTAGTAGTGTTTCCCAAAGAAAAAAGAGCAAGATATTGGTAATATCTCTCTCGGAAAGCAAAGGCGAAGGTATCAACCAGTAGCAGCAGTAACTCCTGCTATCAACCCTGCGCCGGCTCCAACGTATCAACCTCAGGTTGCTCAGAGCCAACCAAATTAACAACAGTATCAGCAAAGGACACAATAGCCTCTTCAGCAGGCTCGTCCCCAGTACAACAGCAACAATCGTATCACACGACCATCAGGGTTCAACCCTATACCAATGTTGTACGCAGAACTGTTTCCACTCTTACTGGCCAAGGGGCACGTCCAAACCAGGTCTCCTCTTACAGTACCAGAAAATCCGCCTTTTTGGTTCAAAGTGGATCAAACTTGCCCTTATCATCAAGAAGGACCGGGGCACAATGTTGAGAATTGTCTCAGCTTCAAGTCTGATGTACAGAAGCTTGTCAGGGACGGGGTCTTATCTTTCAAAGATACTAATCCAAATGTTCAGACGAACCCATTGCCTCAACATAAGAAAACTGCAGTAAATTTGATAGAGGGAGAATATAACCGCAGTTATCAAATTCACGATGTACTCCTATTAGGAACCAATCTGGTCAGGATGCATTGTAAACAGAGCGGGTACGGTCATGTACCACCTCACAATTATCACCGGTGTGATATCTGCTCAAAGAATAATCAAGGATGTTCCATAGTGCAATCTGTAACGCCCCGATTAGTTTAATTGTATTTATTTATTTCATTTATGTGAATTTTGTGAAATGTGTGAATTTATTGTATTTTACCTGCTAATTGAGTTAATTGGTTAATATCTCTGATAGGTAAAATATTTGCATTAAATTATATTTTTCTTTTTAACTTTTATTGCACGATATATTTTTCATCGGTATGTTTATGTTTTATCGCGTTTTGAGAGCGTGTGGGAGATATTTGGGTATAAGGGTAAAATGGTCATTTGATTAGTTAGATATTTTAGAAAAATTAGATATTTTTATAAATAGAGATTTGAGAGAAAAAGAGAGTATTTTAAGGTAACTCTAATAATTGATCAATTGGTATTAGAAGACAAAATATCAATTGGAGATATTTTACCCTATTGGATTTATATTATATAATAAGTATTTTATATATATATATATATATATATATATATATATATATATATATATATATATATATATATATATATATTGGTTAGAAAGAGAGAAAAAGAGAAAGTTAGAAAAGAAGAAGAAAAACAGAGAAAAAGAAGAGAAGGAAAAGAGAGAAGAGGAGAAAGAGGAAAATCGAGGAAATCTCCGTTTCAATCGCGAATAATCGGGTAAGGGTGAGAAGTTTCAATTATATTTCAATTGTATATGTATATGTATGTGTTTGTTTGGTTGAAATATGTATGTTTTCTATTTGATTAGAATTATGAACAATTAATAGAAATCGATGTTTTCGCGGTTAGATTTCGGAACTGTTCGTGTAGAATAGTCGAGCGAGGAGTGGGTTTAATCGGAAAGGCACGTTGGTGAGATTTGAGGGGTTTGGTGTCGAGTTATCGAGAATTGGAGTTTAGGGCATTAATGGTAAATCGAATAGAAATCGATGTTTTCACGGTTAGAATTTGGAATAAGTTGTGTAGTATCGTCGGGTGAGGATAGGAATTAATCGGGAATGGTTGTTTGTGTGTTTTCGAGTGGTTTCGAGCGAGTTTGGAGTTGGGGTAAATTGATAAAATTATGTTTCAAAATATGTCAAAAATGAAAAATGTGTTGGATGGCTTTTTAATAGTGAAAATATTGTAGTACGTTGAATTCTGAGATCGCAGCTTTTTACGGAATCGAAATCGGAGGTCCGAAAGTCATTTAACGATCGAAAATTGAGTTTTTAACAAATTCTGCGCAGTATGAGTCGACCTAAAGGACTTATGAGTCGACCTAAAGAACCTTGAGTCGACCTAAAGGTCAGATTTTGTTTTCTTCATAACTTTTGAACTGTAAGTCCGTTTTGACCCCCGTTTGAAGCGTTGGAAAGCTAATGAAATATTCTTTCTATTAAAAATGGTTTGGAGCGTAAAAGATGATTTAATTAATTCGTGTTTTTTTGAAAAATAGTCGGGTTGTCGGGTTTTTATCGCGTTAATTGTGTGCGATTGTTGTGTTATCATGCTATATGCTTTTGATATGTAACGTGTAGCTTGTGTGCTGTTATATGATGTGAATATACATGATGGAATGTTGTGATGATGGGTTGTGGCCTTATGGCAAATATGTGCATTGTTTGGATTGGACCTCGATGCGTGATTAATGATGTTGTTGTGTGGTAAAATACATTGTTTGATTGAATATCAATGTATATTGTTATGATGTATTGTGGGTAGCCTTTGTGGTGTGAATCCCTTGTGGAAGTAATTGTGATTGTATGATTGTTGTGGTTTGTGGTTTGTGATGAAATGCATTGTTTATGTGAAATTCAATGTATGTTGTGTGGTGGCCATTATGGTTTGAAATGCATTGTTTGAAGTGTTTGCAATGCATGAATAATGATGATGAGATAATTCATATGGTTGAATTGTGAAGATGCATTTGATTGTCATGAGTTCTTTTGTGTCAAGCATCATGATATGCATCTTGTGATGTTGTGTGCCCTAGTGGGTGTGAGCAACGAATCGATTCCAGAGGGAATCTGCTATAACATCGTGTGCCTTAAAAATAAGAGGACCTAAAGTGATCAGATGGATCGTGTGCCTTAAAAATAAGAGGTGTGAGCGATGGTTATAGACGATCGTGTGCCTTATACAAAGAGGTGTGAGCGATCGGGTCGTGTGCCTTATACAAAGAGGTGTGAGTGATCCATAAAAGTCGTGTGCCTTAAAAATAAGAGGACCTAAAGCGATCAGATCGGATCGTGTGCCTTAAAAATAAGAGGTGTGAGCGACGGGGAACATCGTGTGCCCGACGGGGAGTTACATTAAGTAACAAGCGATGATTCCAGCAGAGTTCCTGAGTGAACTGGTGACGAGAAATGAGGGATGGATGGTACCGCATATGCATTGCATAGAGTCGTTGTGTCGGTCTCTGTGCATTTGCATAAATCATGAATGGATTGATTATGTGTGAAAATGTGAATGGTTTGATTATGTGATTATGTGTGGAAATGTGAATTGATTGAGTATGTGTTGAGAATTATGATTGGGTTGGTGAATTGATGTGCTTATGAGATAAATGCATTGGTGGTGGATAATATGTTTTATGTATAGACATATGTTATGTGATGTGGTGATGTGATTCTTTATGTCATAATTGTGGTTGGATTATGTGTGGTATGTTTGGTATTTGTGGCATGGTATATGTGTTAGTATGTGATGGTATGGGTGAGATGATTTATAAACGTGTTTGAATGTGATTTTGCATATTATTATGCAATCTTGATTTAGTTGTTATTTCTCACCCTTCTGCTGTGGTTTATTGCTCTATGAGGCAATTGCAGATTTGAGTCTCAGAGGCTTTTGTGAAGATTAGTTCTCCATTCTTTTGTCGGTCTTGGTGTCTGCTCTGATATGTAGCATGGGAGTTGGGGAACACTTTAGTTATATATGTATACATTTGTTGAATATATTTTGTATTACGTTTGTATGAATATTTTGGTGTTATAAAACAATTTAGTTTGTAAAACAAGTCGGTTATGGATCTTTCCGCTTTATTCCATAACTGAACTTTCCTTTTATATGGAAAAAGTTTCCCTTTGAGGTGATTCCATTTTGTGTTATGTATCAAATTTATGAGCAGGGAATGTATTTTCTTTCTTCAAATGTGGCATCCTTATTTCTGTCAGAAAAATAAATTTTTAGTTACTCTGATTTTATTTATGTATTATTTATTCGCGATGGGAAGTGGGGTGTTACATCAGTGGTATCAGAGCAAGTCGGTCCGTCCGACCAAGTTGTTGAGTCAGTTGGTGTGACAGTTGAATACTGTCGATGTTGTTTGTCCCTTAGTACGTGATATGTGTGGGAAACACTGTCAGTACTTTCTGTTTTCTAATCCTTTGTCTTCAGGATTGAGAATGAGATAAGTGGGGGAGAAGCTGGTACTTCTCCAAGTGCTTCAGGTGTGGAGCGTTGGCTCCGTGTGTTGTGAATTGCAAGATTGTAAGTGCTCTTTGGACAGTGTGGTTCCCGGTTCTGGAGGGAATGCGGAGGTAAGGTTTATGTTAACTAAGGATTTGTGCCTTAGGTAGTTTTGTGCATGAGATGTAAGTAATGCTATTATAGTTTGGTAAAGATGGTTCATGCCCCATCATGATTGTCGACTGTCTATTGGCAAATTGAGGAACTGATCACCCTTAATCTCTTGTTGATAGCAGACGGAAATTATGTTGGATGGAATAGGCGTGTCTTTTCGGCTTTGATAGTGGGTGAAATGAATTGTTAAGAATCGAGAAAATGGTTATGGATTGTTTTGTTAAGTCGATGAATATTCTTCTATCAGAAGATGAAATGGATTAGACGTTTTGATATGTTGGTCCAGTTGGGAAGTCATTGAGAGAGGATGATTGGGTATCATTAATGGTTGTTCTCAAAGAGTAAAGTGTGAACTCAAATTGGACGAAGATGAAGATTTGAGGTCTGGATCTGCTAAGTAAGTAGAGGAATTTTTAGGAAGTGAGACGCAGATGTTGGTCATGTTTGTGATGATAGTGTTCTGGGAAATTAGCAGGAAGTCACAGTATTAGGCCGTCAGTTGTGCATGGTTTTCAGATGTGTTTTTGGATGGAAAACTAAGGTGTTGTCTTATAGAGCTCCAGTTTTGTTAGTAACACAAAGGGAATGATGATTGAATGGAATAACAAGTATGATGTGTATGACGGCATTGAGACTATGGAAAGCAAAACTTAGAGTTCTGGTGAGGTTTGGAGTCTTTGGAATTGTAGAGCATTAATGGAAATTTTGAGAGAACCCTTAGGTGTGGATGTAATATTTAAGAGTTCTTTTTGGTTGGTTGTTGCGACAGGTTGGGATTTATGGAATTTGGATTGTTAAGAGAAGAACTTGTGTATGGATTACTAATAGTTGAATAAGGTAACGATTGAGAATAAGTGTCCACTTTCAGGAATAGATGATTGGAATGGTTTGGTTGAGTTGGATCGAAATTACAATTGTTTGGAACGTTTAATAAGTATAGTGAATTTTGTGAGTTGAGGCTTTAATCTATTTAATGAGGATGGTTAGGTTTGTTATCATCGGATTAGGCTATTATTTACTCGGTTAAGCTTGTATGTGAGTAACCAGTTCCCCAGTGGAAAGTTTTGTAAAAGCTTTAAGAATTTGTATCTTTTGGAAATTGGTTGGGCAGTGATGTTATTTGGTGTTAGTAATGCGTCAGGAATGTTTGTGAGGTATTGGGATGTGTCTTTGATGAGTTTGGTAAGTGTGTTAATGCAAGATGGTAAAGTCGTGGCTTATGCTTTACGCCAATTGAGGATTCATAAAAAGATCTGTATTATTATGGATTTGGAATTGGTTGTGGTGGTATTGTGTTGGAAAATTTGGAGGTATTATCTTTATGGTTCTAGGATTGAAGTTTTTGGTAATCGCAAGGGTTTAGAGTACTTGTTTGGTCTGAAGGAATAGAGTATGAGACAACGAGGATGGTTAGAATCTATGATGAGTTGTGACTTTAGTTGGAATTAGCCCGTTGGTAAAGCTAAGGTTGTGCCTGAAGAGTTAAGTCGAAAGTCTTTACATATGTCTATTTTGATGGTCAGAAAATTAGAATTGGTTGAGCAGTTCAGAGACTTGTGTCTGGTGTGTAAGCTAACACAGGAGAGTGTGAGGTTGGGTATATTAAAAGTGAACAGTGAGTTTTGGCGAATATGAGAAAGAGTTAGACTTTGGACGTGAAATTGGTAGTTTTGATGGTTACGAGTAATCAGAGTACGCATCAAAAGTGTGATGTGGCACAATTCGTATATGCGTGTGTGACTTGCAAGAGTTCAAAGGTTGAATAGTGGAAAACGGTAGGAATGATGAGACTATTGGACGTTTCAGAATGGAAGTGTTAGGTGAAAGGTTTGAATATTATTCATGGGCTACTATGTAGATGGGTGTTTTGGTTGTATGTTCGATTGAGGAATCGTAGCATTGTTGTACTGATGTTGGGTGACAAGGATGTTGGTATTGTGGTTATGTAGAGGTTGTTGAAATGATGTTGTGTCGTGGAACTTTAGGTTCTTGTTTTTGTTGTTGCCTCGTTTCTATCGTGTTGGTTTGAGTGCGAGTAGCTAATTCCTGTGTGGGGAATTAGGGGAGTGTTACCTAGGGTGAGGGTAACGATCTTGTTGTGTTTCGGTTCAAGAGTGAACCTGTGTGTTCGTAACTTGGGTATTCTTTGAGTCGTGAGTTGGTCGTCAAGTGCATTGTATGAGCTTTACATCTTGTCGTTGTAGTCGTCGTTGTTGTAGCTGCTGTTAGCAAGGTAGTTTGTCAGTTTGTGTTATCCGTGGAGTGCCTTTTGTTGGCATGAGAGTTGGTTAGTCGGATACGAGAGTCGTATCCGGAGTTGTTCGTATCAGTTATATTTTCGAGGAAGAAAATGTCTAAGTGGGGGAGAGTTGTAACGCCCCGATTTGTTTAATTGTATTTATTTATTTCATTTATGTGAATTTTGTGAAATGTGTGAATTTATTGTATTTTACCTGCTAATTGAGTTAATTGGTTAATTTCTCTGATAGGTAAAATATTTGCATTAAATTATATTTTTCTTTTTAACTTTTATTGCACGATATTTTTTCATCGTTATGTTTATGTTTTATCGCTTTTTGAGAGCGTGTGGGAGATATTTGGGCGTAAGGGTAAAATGGTCATTTGATTAGTTAGATATTTTAGAAAAATTAGATATTTTTATAAATAGAGATTTGAGAGAAAAAGAGAGTATTTTAAGGTAACTCTAATAATTGATCAATTGGTATTAGAATACAAAATATCAATTGGAGATATTTTACCCTATTGGATTTATATTATATAATAAGTATTATATATATATATATATATATATATATTGGTTAGAAAGAGAGAAAAAGAGAAAGTTAGAAAAGAAGAAGAAAAATAGAGAGAAAGAAGAGAAGGAAAAGAGAGAAGAGGAGAAAGAGGAAAATCGAGGAAATCTCCATTTCAATCGCGAATAATCGGGTAAGGGTGAGAAGTTTCAATTATATTTCGATTGTATATGTATATCTATGTGTTTGTTTGGTTGAAATATGTATGTTTTCTATTTGATTAGAATTATGAACAATTAATAGAAATCGATGTTTTCGCGGTTAGATTTCGGAACTGTTCGTGTAGAATAGTCGAGCGAGGAGTGGGTTTAATCGGAAAGGCACGTTGGTGAGATTTGAGGGGTTTGGTGTCGAGTTATCGAGAATTGGAGTTTAGGGCATTAATGGTAAATCTAATAGAAATCAATGTTTTCACGGTTAGAATTTGGAATAAGTTGTGTAGTATCGTCGGGTGAGGATAGGAATTAATCGGGAATGGTTGTTTGTGTGTTTTCGAGTGGTTTCGAGCGAGTTTGGAGTTGGGGTAAATTGATAAAATTATGTTTCAAAATATGTCAAAAATGAAAAATGTGTTGGATGGCTTTTTAATAGTGAAAATATTGTAGTACGTTGAATTCTGAGATCGCAGCTTTTTACGGAATCGAAATCGGCGGTCCGAAAGTCATTTAACGATCGAAAATTGAGTTTTTAACAAATTCTGCGCAGTATGAGTCGACCTAAAGGACTTATGAGTCGACCTAAAGAACCTTGAGTCGACCTAAAGACTCGACCTGAGCATACCTGCGCGTGACACCAATTTTCCAAAATGTCAGATTTTGTTTTCTTCATAACTTTTGAACCGTAAGTCCGTTTTGACCCCCGTTTGAAGCGTTGGAAAGCTAATGAAATATTCTTTCTATTAAAAATGGTTTGGAGCGTAAAAGATGATTTAATTAATTCGTGTTTTTTTGAAAAATAGTCAGGTTGTCGGGTTTTTATCGCGTTAATTGTGTGCGATTGATGTGTTATCATGCTATATGCTTTTGATATGTAACGTGTGGCTTGTGTGCTGTTATATGATGTGAATATACATGATGGAATGTTGTGATGATGGGTTGTGGCCTTATGGCAAATATGTGCATTGTTTGGATTGGACCTCGATGCGTGATTAATGATGTTGTTGTGTGGTAAAATACATTGTTTGATTGAATATCAATGTATGTTGTTATGATGTATTGTGGGTAGCCTTTGTGGTGTGAATCCCTTGTGGAAGTAATTGTGATTGTATGATTGTTGTGGTTTGTGGTTTGTGATGAAATGCATTGTTTATGTGAAAATCAATGTATGTTGTGTGGGGGCCATTATGGTTTGAAATGCATTGTTTGAAGTGTTTGCAATGCATGAATAATGATGATGAGATAATTCATATGGTTGAATTGTGAAGATGCATTTGATTGTCATGAGTTCTTGTGTGTCAAGCATCATGATATGCATCTTGTGATGTTGTGTGCCCTAGTGGGTGTGAGCAACGAATCGATTCCAGAGGGAATCTGCTATAACATCGTGTGCCTTAAAAATAAGAGGACCTAAAGCGATCGGATGGATCATGTGCCTTAAAAATAAGAGGTGTGAGCGATGGTTATAGACGATCGTGTGCCTTATACAAAGAGGTGTGAGCGATCGGGTCGTGTTCCTTATACAAAGAGGTGTGAGCGATCCATAAACGTCGTGTGCCTTAAAAATAAGAGGACCTAAAGCGATCAGATCGGATCGTGTGCCTTAAAAATAAGAGGTGTGAGCGACGGGGAACATAGTGTGCCCGACGGGGAGTTACATTAAATAACAAGCGATGATTCCAGCAGAGTTCCTGAGTGAACTGGTGACGAGAAATGATGGATGGATGGTACCGCATATGCATTGTATAGAGTCATTGTGTCGGTCTCTGTGCATTTGCATAAATCATGAATGGATTGATTATGTGTGAAAATGTGAATGGTTTGATTATGTGATTATGTGTGGAAATGTGAATTGATTGAGTACGTGTTGAGAATTATGATTGGGTTGGTGAATTGATGTGCTAATGAGATAAATGCATTGGTGGTGGATAATATGTTTTATGTATAGACATATGTTATGTGATGTGGTGATGTGATTCTTTATGTCATAATTGTGGTTGGATTATGTGTGATATGTTTGGTATTTGTGGCATGCTATATGTGTTAGTATGTGATGGTATGGGTGAGATGATTTATACATGTGTTTGAATGTGTGTTTGCATATTATTATGCAATCTTGATTTAGTTGTTATTTCTCACCCTTCTACTGTGGTTTATTGCTCTATGAGGCAATTGCAGATTTGAGTCTCGGAGGCTTTTGTGAAGATTAGTTCTCCATTCTTTTGTCGGTCTTGGTGTCTGCTCTGATACGTAGCACGGGAGTCGGGGAATGCTTTAGTTATATATGTATACATTTGTTGAATATATTTTGTATTACGTTTGTATGAATATTTTGGTGTTATAAAACAATTTAGTTTGTAAAACAAGTCGGTTATGGATCTTTCCGCTTTATTCCATAACTGAACTTTCCTTTTATATGGAAAAAGTTTCCCTTTGAGGTGATTCCATTTTGTGTTATTTATCAAATTTATGAGCAGGGAATGTATTTTCTTTCTTCAAATGTGGCATCCTTATTTCTGTCGGAAAAATAAATTTTTAGTTACTCTGATTTTATTTATGTATTATTTATTCGCGATGGGAAGTGGGGTGTTACACAATCAGCTCTACAAGAATAAATGAATCTGGGATGGATCCAAGATCACCGAATCCGTGAAGTCAACATGGCCCGTGCGCATCCCAACATTGTTCAGAACCACAACATTCTGGCAATGAATGTCAACTTGGTGGCAATGCACTCAAGGCAAAGTCAACATCATGATCTGCCACAGCACGATTATAATTCTTGTCTGATCTGCTTAATAAACAATCAGGGATGCTCTTTTGTACAAGAGGCCCTCCAGCGTCAGATGGATCTCGGATGGATCCAGGATTACCATGATAGAAGTAGCCACCAAGTTAATATGATTCAAGTATTTGATATTCGCTCGATGAATACTAGTATGGTAGAATTACACGCTAAACAAGTCAGGCTCGGTTTTCTGGCTTCACAAAATTATCAAGGGTGTAAAGTGTGTCGTGAAGACGACCAAGGATGTGCACTCGTCCAAAGAACACTTCAACACTTGTTGGACCACTGGTGGTTTCCAATATACTTGGATGAAGCTACACAGCAAATCAGTATGACTTACGGGAATTCTACTAGGCATCAAAGTCAGGATGTCCGCTCGATGGAGACAGGTCTAGTAAAGTTACATGCATACAAAGTGGGCGTGGCCGGGTGCCACTTCATAACTATGAGCACTGTAGAGTTTGTTCAGAGAACAACCAAGGATGATACCTCATACGAGCAGTCCTTCAAAATCAGTTGGACCAGAAAGAAATTCGACCATGTTCAAGTTCTGGTTCGATCAACGTAATGCAAGACTATCTTCCTGATCAAAGCAAAGACGTTGTCTTAATCTCTAATCATGAAAGGACCAAAGACGTATGCGCCATAATCCCTCTACTCCATGAATCAAGAGTTCCTCTTGACAGTAGAAAGATTCTCAACCTCGAACCTATTGAGGCTGCCTATGATGGTCAGAAAAATCAAAGGGCTCCTGTGGTTATCTATCTACCAGGTCCAATACCATACAAATCCGATAAAGTTATCCCTTACAAGTACGGTGCAACAATAATTTAAAATGGAAAGGAAACTCCATTACCCTCCGTCGTAAACATTACCGACATCAGTCGAGTCACACGGAGCGGCCGGATCTTCAACAGAGGAGTTGGAGAACCCGCCAAGGAAAAGGAACCTCAAACAGAAGTTCCAAATCAAACAGTTGGGCAATCCAGTAATCTCGGCCTTTCAAAGAACAACGATGAGATGTTGAAGCTCATCCAAAAGAGCGAGTACAACATTGTAGACCAATTGTTGCAAACTCCATCGAGAATCTCTGTACTATCTCTCTTGCTCGGTTCGGAAGCTAGCAAGGAAGCTTTGTAGAAAGTCTTGGAGAAAGCTTTCGTAGAACAAGATGTGACGATAAGACAATTTGACAACATCATCTCCAACATCACTTCCTGCAACAATTTAGGATTCAGTGATGAAAAACTGCCAGAAGAAGGCAAAAATCACAACATGGCGCTGAACATTACAGTCAATTGCCAAGACGATGCTCTAGCCAACTGGTAGACACAGGATCAGCTCTGAATGTTATTCCAAAATCTACTCTGATGCGGCTATCATTTCAAGGATTTCTGATGAGAGGTAGTGAGGTCATCGTCAAAGCCTTTGACGGATCCAGAAAAATAGTTATCGGTGATGTCGACCTTCCCATAACTATCGGTCCTCACACTTTCCAGGTCATGGACATCCGGGAAGCATACAGCTGTTTATTCGGAAGACCTTGGATACACGAAGCTGGGACAGTCTTCGACACTTCACTAGAAGCTGAAGTTCATCAAGAATGACAAGCTAGTTACAGTCTGTGGAGAGCAGGCCTTAATTGTGAGCAATTTATCATCATTTTCTTGTGTAGAACCAGAGGAGGTTGTTAGAACTCCGTTCCAAGCACTTTCGGTGAACAATGAGAATCAATCACAGAGAGGGACATCGATTTCCTCATACAAAGATGCTCTCGAAGTGATCAAGAGTAACAACGCAAAAGGATGGGGACAACTTGTCATTCCTACGGATAACAAGACCAAGAAAGGTCTAGTTTTTCTCCAACCTGTACCCAGACTGCTACCAACGATGAAAGTTTTCATCCCATACAGGACTTCTTCCACAGTGGAGGCTTCCTCCACCCAGTGTCTCAAGAATTACACACCATCAACGAGGGTGACTCCTCCGATACAGATGAAGAGTGGAAGTCATATCTCAACGAGGACGGTTATATGTCTCAGGGAGAGGCGTATACGCCATTTTGCTTTCCCACACAAAGTCCGAGATATATATACCAACATCAGACGTCGAGATGATATACGGAGATTGTGATCCTGAGGGATGTTGTGCTCCACCAAACTCATTAGAAGACACTCTGATGAAAGACAACTTCGACTATGACTATTTTAATCCCCTGGATAACTTGCCTATCTGGCAGCAGTACCCAGAAGACTTGGGGCAAAAGAGTCAGCCAAACGACGCTTATCAGCTAAGCATCATTGAAAAGAATACCTGCACCCCCACCAAATCATGGGATTATTACTCAGGACATTCCGAAAATATCCAGCACAACGACGAATCTGCAAAGATTGCAGGACAAGAGTTCATTAACTATGCTTTTCCTAAGGTCAACGTCATCGAGAAGGATGACTCCTCCAGTCCCACAGAAATATGGGACACCTTAGGACAGCCGAGTGGCAAGTACGACTTCTTGGTCAAGTACACCGCTCCTGAAAGCTCTCGTATCAGGCCCGAAGACATCCAGCCAACTGGATGGGGAGATCCGCCTGAGAATGAAAACATTGTGCAAAACACAAGAGAAGAGTTCGTTTATGACAACTCTGCATGAGAGGAAGACTTCAACGATCCCGCTCCACCAGAAATCAGCGTCATTTCTGAGGACAAATCAAGAAAGAAGGTACCAGACTTTGTGATTCACTGAGGAATTCGCCGCCAATGGGTTGCTTTCGATGTCCCAAAAGTTGTCCATAAGTCTAAGTAATTGCCATCTTTGTTTTAACCTTTCACCCTGCCCAGAGGAAACAGATGTTTTTATAGGGCTCACTTTCTGTAAATGTCCCTCTTCGCTTCGCCCAAAGCGACAGAGTTTTGTTTTATAGGGCTGTAGTTTTAAGAATCGACTAAATCATAAATAAATAACATCGTTCTGTAATTTCCGCAGTCATTGCTGTTTTCACTTTTCGCTTTTTCATAAAATGGTAATCCTAAAAACAACTCAAAAATAAAAACGAGCATTTCTCAGAAAATACATTGCACCCACTCTTGCATTTCTCTCCATCTCTTCTAAAAAACAATCATCACGTCATGCAGATTGCTTGTTTTAAACCCCGTTGAAACATATGATCCAATGCCTTCTCCCAACTTTGAATTCCCGATATTTGAGGCTGAAGAAGAAGAGGACGAAGAAATTCTAGAAGAGATCTCCCGATTACTCAGACAAGAGGAAAGGTCCATTGAACCTCACAAAGAGCCGTTGGAAATGGTCAACTTGGGTTCAGAAGAAGAGAGGAAAGAAGTCAAGATTGGGGCACTGCTCAGTCCAACAGCCAAAGAAAGCTTGATAAAACTTCTCAAAGAGTTTCCCGATTTATTTGCTTGGTCCTATCAGGACATGCCAGGGTTGGATACTAGCATCGTGGAACATCATTTACCGTTGAAATTAGAATGTCCGCCGGTAAAATAGGGACTGAGACGGACTCATCCATACATGGCCATCAAAATCAAAGAGGAAGTGTAGAAACAGATTGACGCAGGTTTCCTCGTCATCTTAGAATATCCTCAATGGCTAGCCAACATAGTGCCAGTTCCGAAAAAGGACGAAAAATTCAGAATGTGTGTAGACTACAGGGATCTGAACAAGGCCAGACCAAAGAATGACTTTCCCTTACCACACATAGACATGCTGGTTGACAGCACAACAAAGTTCAAAGTCTTTTCCTTCATGGATGGATTCTCGGGCTATAATCAAATCAAAATGGCGCCGGAAGACATGGAGAAAACTTCATTCATCACCCCATGGGGCACCTTTTGTTACAAGGTAATGCCGTTTGGTTTGAAAAACACTAGGGCAATCTGTCAAAGGGCCATGACTACTCTGTTTCACGACATGATGCACAAAGAAATCGAAGTTTATGTCGATGATATGATTGCCAAATCTAAAACAGAAGAGCAACATATGACCCACCTGTCAAAACTATTCGAGCGTCTGAAAAATACAAACTCCGTTTGAATCCCAGTAAATGCACGTTTGGTGTTCGTTCAGGAAAGCTTTTAAGGTTCATCGTCAGCTAGAAAGGAATCGAGGTTGATCCCGACAAGGTCAAGGCCATTCAAGAGATGCCTTCACCAAAGACTGGGAAATAAGTCAGAGGATTTCTGGGATGCCTGAATTACATTTCCAGATTTATATTCCTCATGACCGCGACATGCGCGCCAATCTTCAAATTACTCAAAAAGAATCAGGACTGCGTATGGACGGAAGATTTCCAAAAGGCCTTCGACAGTATCAAAGAATTTATGTTGAATCCACCGATCCTGTCACCTCCAGTGGAAGGAAGACCACTGATCATCTACCTAACAGTCTTGGAAGACTCAATGGGTTATGTACTTGGCCAACAAGACGAAACAAAAAAAAAGAGTCCGCCATCTACTATTTAAGCAAGAAGTTCACGGACTGTGAAACTCGATACACTATGCTCGAGAAAACTTGCTGCGTTCTGGCTTGGGCAGCCAAACGTCTTCGCCAGTACATGATTTGCCACACTACTTGGTTAATCTCTGAAATGGATCCGATCAAGTACGTCTTTAAAAAGCCTGCTCTCACGGCAAGAATTGCCCTTTTGTAGATCTTGTTATCAGAATACGACATCGAGTACCATGCTCAGAAAGCCGTCAAAGGAAGTATTTTAGCTAATCATTTGGCTCATCAACCGATTGATGATCAGGAATCAGTCGGGTTTGACTTCCCAGACGAAGATGTCATGTACTTGAAAAGGAAAGATTGCGATGAACCGCTACCTAGTGAAGGGCCAGAACTAGGTTCCCAATGGGGACTAATCTTTGACGGAGCTGTCAATAATTATGGAAACGAAATTGGGGCAATCATTGTAACACCTCAGGGCCACATTCCTTTCACTGCAAGATTGACATTCAAGTGTACAAATAACGAGGCCAAATACAAAGCTTGCATCATGGGTCTCGAAGAAGCTATTGACTTAAGGATTAAGAACTTGGATGTGTATTGAGACTCAGCCCTGGTTATCAATCAGATCAAAGGAGATTGGAACACATACCAATCAGGACTGATTCCTTACAAAGATTATGCGAGGAGGTTGTCACCATTCTTCAACAGAATCGAGTTTCATCATATCCCTCGTGAAGAGAATCACATGGCTAACAAGATCGAACACCATAACTCATCTCCCTACCGACCCAAGATGAACGGGGCGGTAAAAGCGGCTAACAAGAACATCAAGAAGATCGTTCAAAAGATGGTTGTAACCTACAAAGACTGGCATGAAATGTTACCCTTTGCTCTTCATGGTTATCGCACATCTGTCTACACTTCAACAGGGGCAACCCCTTTCTCTCTAGTATATGGCATGGAAGCACTACTTCCCATAGAAGTAGAGATCCCATCAATCAGGGTATTGATGGAAGCTAAGCTAACGGAGGCTAAATGGTGTCAAAGTCTACACGACAAACTGAATCTGATCTAAGAAAAATGAATAACGGCTCTATTCCATGGTCAGTTGTATCAACAAAGAATGAAGAAGGCGTTGTACAGAAAGGTTTGGCCCCGTGTCTTCAGGAAAGGAGACCTTGTGCACAAAAAGATACAATCATTACTCACTGATTCCCGGGGCAAATGGACTCCGAATTACGATGGCCCATATGTGGTCAAGAAAGCCTTCTCAGGCGGCGCCTTGAGACTCGCAACCATGGATGGAGAAGAATTTGCCTACCCCACGAATGTTGATGTAGTCAAGAAATACTTCGCCTAAATAAAAAAAAAGTCTCGGTGGATTGAAAACTCGAAAGGGCGGTCCAGGAAAAAATTAGAGACATAATAAAAAATCATCCCGATGGATTGGAAATCTCAAAGTACAATCCAGGCAAAAGTTAGGGATTAATGGCAAGTAACTACGTCTGATCAGTTCAACTCCTCAGCAGTCATGCCATCCATCAGAAAACTCTAGCCAAGGTCATCTTCGACAGAAGCTCAGGATGTCCAGAATTCAAAGTTGGTAGAAGGATAACGGTCGTTATGTTTCAATGTAGCCCATTTTCCCTTAAATTACCATTTTCTAAACTTTGTAAATACTCTATGGGATCACGCGCTTGGCTGATTTCCATTCTATCAATAAAATTTGAGCCCTAGTGCTTTTGTTTACAATTCTCATTTGTTTTAACTTTACTAACGACATTTTTAATATGATCAACAATTCTTGAAATAAAACAAAAATGAATTTACTTGTCAAAGTTTTTCTGCTTTTAAAATAAAGATGGCAATTCTTTTTTATTGATGAACATCGAAAAGAACATCGATCGCTTCTCTGAAGGTGATTGAACCTCAAAGTGCAGAATCAAAGTACTCCTTCTAAACCAGTGCACCTGAATGAAGGATCAACTGTGTCAGATGTAATGTCCCATCTGATATCCCCGGCAGAGCTCTTACTTCTTAAGACCGATTGAATGATTATTTCTCCCCCACAGGGACTACCTCTCCTAAGCAAGGTAGAATTGCTATTTTGAACCAATGATACTTTCCATCCCCTGCAGTGGCCGAGTATCCGGTCATGTTCATCCATTAGTCTGTATGTCGCGTTAGTTTTGTCAGCATAAACATATATACATCATGCATTATTGATTCACATTTATATTCATATTGCATCACTATCACTCTAGTCGGTCTTGTTCCCAAGTGATAAAAGTCCTCTCAACCGAGTTGTCAGTTCTTTCCCTGTCAGGAAATGTTTTGTCTAAATAATTTCTCCCACAGTTTATTTCTGGATTAGAGACGGTCCTCGACCAC
Source organism: Lathyrus tuberosus (assembly GCA_022829125.1). Classification (NCBI taxonomy): domain Eukaryota; kingdom Viridiplantae; phylum Streptophyta; class Magnoliopsida; order Fabales; family Fabaceae; genus Lathyrus; species Lathyrus tuberosus. Next base: position 1,120,496 of record JALAZF010000484.1, read on the forward strand.
TTTGATAACTTGAACCTCTGAAAGGAAAGAAAACATTCAACAAACATCACTCTTCACCCTTGAAGATGATATTCTCGCTTTCCCGGATTAAGGAAAATCCCTAGAGGAAGCCTTTTAACCGAAGACTCTCGGCAATATAGTAGTTTCTCTCTGAAAATTTGCTATCAAATGAGGTCATCAGCACCTCTAAATTGGATTACATCACATGGCATTTCTCCGAAAAGATCTCGAAGAAAAGTATGATACGATATCCCCAAGTAGAAAACAGCCTCTCAAGAGACTCGTTTTCCCCAGTAGATTCAATAAATGGCGTCTCCAACAGAGAAGTTTGCACACCTCTACCGCTCAGACAAATGGGTACCCCCGGCAAGTCTGACCTCAAAATTTTTCCATCAAATGGCGTCTCCCCAGAAGAAAACTCGGCGAGAAGTTTGAAGAAAACCGTTACACATAGCGTCCCTTGTCAAGGAAGGAACTCGACAAGAAGAAACTGAGACCAATTCCGTCGCCAAAGACCAGGATCGAGGGGAAGTTTATTTCAGAAACTGAGACCAGTTCCGTGGCCAAAGACCAGGATCGAGGGGAAGTTTATTTTAGAAACTGAGACCAGTTCCGTGGCCAAAGACCAGGATCAAGGGGAAGTTTATTTCAGAAAACTGAGACTAGTTCTATGGCCAAAGACTAGGATCGAGGGGAAGTTTATTTCAGAAGAAACTAAGACCAGTTTCGTGGCCAAAGACCAGGATCGAGTGGAAGTTTCACCCTTTTATGAGTATCATTGCTTAGCAAAAGAAGATGGATGAGCGAATTACCATTCATAACCACCGTAAAAATTTCGGGTATTCTGATATTTAATCCTCTTGCACCTCGAATGTCCAAATACCTTCGCCATTCACACCTTCGGGTCCAAGAAGATTAAATAGGGGCATCTGTCATACCCCAAATTTTGACCACCAAGATTTCCCATCATTGTGCAAATTGTTACCACAATATGGATGTACCTTCATGCCTCATCAATCTCCTCAAAGATGGTGGAGCATTCACTGCAATCAAGAATTAGGGTTTTAAGCCCTCTTTGAACACTTAGATAAAGGATCAATCAAGGAATGACAAGATCTTCAACTTGTCTAACTTCTTAAAACATCCACAAAGGATCAAGAGGAATCCCACATCAAGGATCAAGCACAAAGTTGTGACATTCCAAGTGTTTTGAGCCTCGAAACACCCAATGGCGCCGAATTAGGGTTTTGGATGACCGAGACCTCCAGAGTGAAATTTTCACAAGAGGATGAGCCAAGACTTCCACATGTGACTCAATATGCTCAAAATAACCCTAGGGATCCATTTGGAAAGATGAATGACCCTCAGAGGATGCATTCCTCAAAAGTCGGGAATTAGGGTTTTACGCGCCGAATCGATCCGGAGCCAAAAGTCAAAACATGACTTTTTTGGCAAAAGTGATCCTTATGACTCATATTTTCATAAAATGTGGCTTATAATGTCATTTGAACAAGAATTGATCAAGAAATCAAGATAACTTGTAAAAGGGGTAACCTTGAAAAATTGAAAAATTTTCTAAGTTATTAAGTTTAAATGATTTTGGTACCAACTTCCAAGGACCATAACTTCTGATCCAAGCAACCATTTTGGGTGATCCAAAGTCTGATTTGTAGATCTTCCTACACTCTACAAAAGCTTCAACTACCTCAGACTCCAATTCTTCATAGATTTTGAGTTATGGATTGATCAAAATCACAAAAACGTGAAAATGACACTTTTTCCAACATTTAGTGAAAATCTGCCTAAGTTATCAGCTTTGAACATCAATGTTCATGAGGATTTTTCAATGGGATCCAAATAGTTTCAAGACAAACTATGATCACACATGGATTGTATCATATGAGGGCTCTTTAAAAAGTACAAGAGCCTCCCATAACTCAATCTGAGCAGGGAGATATGATCCCCTCAAAATCACCATTTCCAACTGCCTTGTACAAGGCAGATTTTGGCATTTTGCTCGATTTGGCAAAATTGGACAACTCCAAGCCTTGTCATCCATTTGGACATATCAGAGGATAAAACAAAAGGGAAATGATCCGATCCTCAAGCCTTCCAAGTCCAAGAATCTACATATAACCATAACAAACCTAAAAAGGCTAAAAAGTGCAAAAGACTCCAATTTTGTTTCCAAGCATTCAATGGATGCACCAAGGTGGCATGGACTGAGACATTCCCAACTGAATGAGTCAAGATTCAGCTCTGAATCAAAGGACTATAGGCATGTGCCCTAACCTCAAGTCAATGGCTAGAGGAGACTTGAGATTCCTTTTGATCAACATTGGCCAAAGGCCTGCTGTAGCTGCCATTCATTATTGATGCCAAAACAAACTTGACACGCTATAAATAGAGCTCAATTGTGATCAGTTTGAGTACACCAAAGATCTACAATTGATGCTTTCCTCAAAATCTCTCTCTTTAGGCCAAAATGACTTCTTTTGCAAGTCATCTCTGAGTTTTTGAGTTAGAGAGCAATTCCACCATAACTCATGATCCAAACACATCCAATATGTCATATCTAAGTTGTTCAAACACTCGCCTTTGATCTGAAATACCAAAATCATAAAATCAACCACCAAAACCTCAAAATTGGACTTTTCTGCATTTTTCAAGCCATGCCTTGATTCAGTCACTTCCAAAACCAAACCAGGTCTCAAACACACTCCAAATATCATCCTCAAACTGTCCCAATTGGTTTCTCTCATCTGGAACACCATTTGAGAGAGTTGCTATTTTGGTTACTTTGCCACTTTTGCAAGAAAAAGCCTAATACTTGTTCCTGAGGATTCCAGCTGGTTTTGATCATCCTAAAAGCTTCTAAGGGATCCATCGAGTGCCTAAAGCATTGGATAACTTCTAGCACAAGGAACTTGGCAGATAGCACAATGAGCTTCAAGAGGTAAGTGCAACACAACTTGAACTCTCTAAATCATGCATTGCTTTGAGGTCCATTGATCATGGACCTCTCATACATATCATACATGTTGTGTTTGAACCAAATTGTCATGTTATTATTGCATGTGTAGTGAGATAGCATAGAACATGCAAAACTAGGCCTATTTTGAAATCACTATCAGATTTTAAAATGGAAACATTTTCTAAAAATTCCAAGGGCACCATTGGATTCCTCTTGAAATTCTAGGTCAGATGCACCTAAATTTTGTCCCAATCCATGGAGAATTGAGAAAGTTAGAGCCTTCATGCAAATTGCCAAAACTATACATTGCCTTGGGCAAGGGCCAGGAATGGCGCCTTGGCCTGGCCTAGAAACTTGGCACCCCATATATGTTTATGGGGTGGTTTTGATACACAGATGTATCACCACCCCAGTGGTAGCGCGCATGTGTGTTTGGCCAAGAGGTCGTGGGTTCAACACCCACCCAGACCATTTTTTTCCACTTTGCCATATTTTGCTATTTTTCATATTTTTATGGTTTTTGTTAATTAATTCCAAAATTAATTTCTCTCTCAATTTTAATTATTTTTTATTGGTTCTTTTTTTGAAAATTCCCAAAAATGTTAAAATATTTTATTCCATAAAATTTTCAAAAAAATATTATTTATTTCATATATTTAGTATTCTTGTAAATAATTGTGTTTTATTTGTTTTTTTTTTACATTTAAAAATATTTCTTTCTCTTGGTTTTGCAAATTCAAATGGTTTTCAAATCATTCTATGAATGAAACATGATTTTTCCAACATTAATCCAAGGTCACAACTTGTTTTTCACACATGTTTGATAATTTTGATCATTTTAATTGAATTTTCATTCAATTAAAATACATTTTAAAATCAAATTAGGGTTTTGATTATTTTCACCCTCACAAATCTTTTTCAAAACACTTTGGGCCTCTAATAAAGTGTAAGACTCATACCCTTGTAAATAAAAATAATAATTTGGGCCTCAGTCATTGTATAAGTCCCGATACAGTTTTCAAAATAACAGTGTGAACGTTATTTTTCATTTGGGCCTCTCCTTGAGTTGTAAACCACATCCCTTGTACAAAAATAAACTTTGGGCCTCTAATAGAGTGTATGACCCCATCCCTCTTTGTACATAAAATAATTTGGGCCTTGTAGCGAGCGGTTTTTGTCGGTGACGCGACCACCTTATCGCTGAGTTTGGGTTTTCTCCTCTCAATGAGGAGGGGGTGCTACTTTCTGATTTCTTATTTATCCCATGAAGCTGGAAGGGAATGGGAAGCTATCTAAAACTAACCTTGCACACGGATGTTTAACTGAACAAACGCTTAAATTAAAAGAGATTGGGGGGTCCGGGGTCAGGTTATACAATGGGGAGTTGTCAATTACCCATCCTATATGTGGTTTTCCACAGGATATTAGCTTTAGGTCTCGCTTTGTACTTGATGGTGTTTATCCGTTAATGGGTGGGGAAAGTTTCTTGGGACATATGAGAGAGAGAGAGAGAGAGAGAGAGAGAGTTTTTGTTTTCTGTGGAAAATGGGGATGAATGATGACTAAGGTATGAAACCTAAAGTTTTGACTGATGTATGAAGGTACTGGACCTAGAGTTTTTTATTAGTATGCTCGCTAAGATTTCGCAATCTTATGCCTACGTATTCCTGTTTAAACAAAACAGGGAAATCAGAGCAATCATAGTTCCTCCTATGCTAAGGGAGGAAAAAGATGTTTGGTGTCTTGTTCAAAGCCCAAGATTGAAGCTAAAAGGTTTATTTGTGTCTTATTCAAAGCCCAAGATTGAAGCTAAAAGGTTTGACTGAGAGAGAATTTATCATCTCTAAGGAGGTATTGGACTTCCTCTGAGGGGATTGTTGATTTTTGTGTGCCTTGATCAAAGCCTAAGGTTGAAACTAAGAGGTTGATTGACTCCACTGGGGAAGTCCTTATACAAAGCCTAAGAGGAGGCTGGAAAAGACTGACTCAGCAAGAGAGTGTTTATATTTGTGTCTTGTACAAATCCCAAGATTGAGGCTAAAAAGAGACTGACTCTTTTGGGGATATCTTCATACAAAGCCTAAGAGGAGGGCAAAAGTTTGACTTTTTCGGGGAAAAGGTTCTATCTGTCTTGTATGAAGCCCAAGATTGAGGCTAAAAAGGGATTTTGACTCCGCCGGGGAGTTTTGTATGTGTCTTGTACAAAGCCTAAGATTGAGGCTGAAATGGGAAATTTAACTGACTCTGGTGAGGATATTTTTATGTTTCTTGTACAAAGCCCAAGATTGAAGCTGAAATGAGTTTGACTCTGCTTGGGAAATCATTCCTCAAAGCCTAAAAGAAGGCTGGGAGGAAGTGACTCTGCTGGGGAAGATATATGTCCCCAAGTTTAAGAGATAAAGATTTATGTCTTGTACAAAGCCCAAGATTGAGGCTAAAAGGGTTTGACTCAACAAGAGAGTGCTTTTATCTGTCCTGTACAAAGCCCAGGATTGAGGCTGAACAAGCTGGAGAAATTATACAGAGCTTGAGAGGAGACCAACTCCTGCTAGGGGAAATTATTATACAAAGCCTAAGAGGAGGCATGGAAAAGTTTGACTCAACAAGAGAGTGTTATTATCTGTCTCGTACAAAGCCTGAGATTGAGGTTAAAAGGGTTGACTCAACAAGAGAGTGATTGACTCAACAAGAGAGTCTGAGAAGTGATTGACTCAACAAGAGAGTCTGAAAGTTGATTGACTCAACAAGAGAGTTTGAAAAGGTGATTGACTCAACAAGAGAGTCTGAAAAGGTTAGCTCCGCTGGGGAGAATCATTTGTATAAAGCCCAAGAGGAGGTTGATTATGCTGAGGAAAGATCATTATACAAAGCCTAAGAAGAGGCTAGCTTCTGCCGGGGATTATTGAGATCCCGAGGCAGGTCCAAGTGGGGAATCAACTCTTGCTGAGGGTTACAGAAGAGTTGAAATATCATATGCCTTGAGGTTATGATTTGGGATAGTGTTATACTGATAATAAACTGACCCTGGCTAGGGGATTTTTAGGAGAGAGACGGGGTTTTAGCTCTACCAGAGATTGATCGGGTGATCAGGGTTTCTTCCTATGTTTTGTAGGGAACTTGAGAATGTCTTTGAGACTCAAGGGGATTTAGACTGTCCAAGTCTACTGGTGTGGAAGAGTTTTATCCTTTGTATGATGCCCAAGAGAAGCCTGACTCTTAAGGGATGAGTATCAACCCTAAAATTGGTCTGAGGTTTTGACACTTGGAAAGACTGCTCTAGCAAAGGATGACTAAGTTTTGTCTTATACCTTTAAGAGGTCTTCAGGGTCCTTGTATTAAGCCCAAGAGAAGGCATGAGAACTTCTAAGAAGCCGGAGGGTCCTTGTACAAAGCCCAAGAGGAGGCGGGGATGCTTTTAGGAAGCCTGTGGGTCCCAAACCAAGAAAAGTTCAAGAAATGCTATTCACCGAGAATAGATCATTTAGTGAAAGTCCTGAGTTGAAGAAACTCAAGAGATGCTATTCACCGAGAATAGATCAACTCTGGGGAGTAGAATTTCTTTGACAATTTCTAACAGTGACAGCCTGAGAAAAGGTTCACGAAGAATACTGCCTTTCTCTTTGTTCCATATTGTTTAAGCCCAAGAGAAGGCGAGGCTGTATCTAGAAATCCTATGGGGATCTAGTTTTGACTGTATTAAAGAGTGACCAAACTGGCTTTACCAAGTTCTAGACCTAGTTGCCAGGGAAAACTCTAATTAACTATACTAGTATATATACAGTTTATATATGACAAGTATTTAAAAGGATATGAAAGAAGGACTTACAGCGCGCAGCTTCCCACAATACAGTTATATATATTAAAGCATGTAAATGAAAGCAGAGAGACCCGGGTTTAACAGTGATTGCATTGTTGTTTTGAAGATCGCATCGGGACTTATATAATGACTGAGGCCCAAAGAGGTTTACAAAAAGGTTTGGGTCTTACAGCTCAAGGAGAGGTCCAAAAGATGTTTTAAAATAAAAAAGATGGGACTTACAACACGAGTGGAGGCCCAAAGGATTTCTATTTAAAAATGGCGATCGCGCCGAGATTTTTCATCGTGTCGGGACTTATACAATATATGAGGCCCAAAAATGGTTTATGTACAACAAGGGTTGGGTCTTACACTCTATTAGAGGCCCATGAGTTTTTTAAGTAAAGAGGTGGGACTTATAGCTCGAGGAGAGGCCCGGGTGATTTGATTTTGAATCGGCGATCGCGCGGAGATTTTTGAAAATACAGTGGGACTTATACAATGTCTGAGGCCCAAAGTTATTTTTATTTACAAAGGATTGGGTCTTACACTCTATTAGAGGCCCAAAAGTGTTTTAAAAGGTTTGATAAAGATCAAGAACCAAAGAAACCCTAATTTCATTTTCTTTTAAAAGTAATCCTTTTAATAAAATGAATAAAAATGACAAAAATACCAAATAAGTCTAAATAAACTACTTGTGATTTTTTATTAAGGTTTGAAAAATGTGGTTTTAATCACAAGATGATTTAGGACTCATTTGATTTTGATTTTCAAGACGAATATTCATTTTTGAAATGTTTAAAAATAATAAAAATGAATTTATTTACAAAAATATCAACTATATTAAATAACTAATATAAATTTGATTTTTTTTTTTTGTGGAATACAATATTTTAACATTTTGTGATTTTTTTCAAAAAGAACCAATAAAAAATAATTAAAACTGAGAGAGAAATTAATTTTCCAAAACATTTAAAATAATATGACAAATATTAAAAAAAATGGAAAAAGTGGTAAAAAAAGGGGTCTGGGGTGAGGGGGATTCGAACCCCAGACCTTCAAGTTACAGCGCGCGCCTTCTACCACTGAGGTGGTGATACATCCGTGTATTAAAACCACCCCATAAATACATAAGGGATGCCTTGTTTTAGGCCTGGGCAAGGCAAGTTCTTGGGCCAAAAACGTAAAGGCTGTAACTTTCTCATTTCTCCATGGATTGGGACAAAATTTAGGTCTATCCTGCCTAGAATTTCACAAGGAATCCAATGGTGCCCTTGGTTTTTTCAGATGAGGTCCCCATTTTAAAACCCGATGGTGGTTTTGAAATAGGCCTATAATTGCATTTTCTATGCTACCTCATGTTACAGGCAAGAATTACATGATGAATTGGTTCAAACACAACATATACAACATGCATGAGAGGTTTATGATCAGTGGACTTCAAAGCAATGCATATTTCAAAGAGTTCAAGTTGTGATGCTTACCTCTTTGGGAGCTTTTTGTGCTATTTGCCAAGTTTCTTGTGCCATAAGTAATTTGAAGCTTTAGACACTCTCAATTGATCTCTTAGAAGCTTTTAGAATGATCACCACCAGCTGGAATCTTCAGGAACAAGTTTGAGCTCTTTCTTGCAAAAGGGGCAAAAGTGACCAATATGGCAACTCTCTCAAATGGTGTTCCAGATGTGGGGAACCATTTGGGATAATTCAATGATGATATTTGGAGTGTGTTTAAGGTTTTATCTAGTTTTGAAAGTGACTGAATCAAGACATGGCTTGAAAAATGTAAAAAAAAGTCCAATTTTGAGGTTTTGAGAGGGGACTTTGTGATTTTGGTGTTACAGGTCACATATGAGAGTTTGGACAGCTTAGATATGACATATTGGATGTTTTTGGATCATGAGTTGTGATGGAATTGCTCTCTAACTCAAAAACTCAGGGATACCTTGTAAAAGAAGGCATTTTGGCCTAAAGAGAGGAATTTTGAGGAAAGCATCAGTTTGGGTGCTTTGGTGTACTCAAACTGAGAAAAAATGAGCTCTATTTATAGTAGAGCAAGCTTGTTTTGGTATCAATAATGAATGGAGGCTGCAGCAGGCCTTTGGCCAATGTTATGCAAAAGGAATCTCAAGTCTCCTCTAGCCATTGACTTGAGATTAGAGCACAGACTTTGTAGCTTTGGTTCAGAGACAAACTTGGACTGAATTCAGTTAGAATAGGCTCAATTCATGCCACCTTGGTGCATCCATTGAATGCTTGGAAACAAAATTGGAATCTTGGCACTTTTTAGCTCTTTTTAAGTTTGGCATGGCTATTGTAGATTCTTGGACTTTGGAGGCTTGGAGATCAGATCATCCCCCTTAGATTTGATCCTTTAATGTGTCCAAATTGATGACAAGGTTTGGATTTATCAGATTTGGAAAAATTGAGCAAAATGCATAAATTCTGCATTGTAAAAACCAGTTCAGGATGCCATGTTCCAAGGGTTGTATCTCCTTGCTCAAATGGAATTTGGAGATGATCTGGTACTTGTTGGAAAGCCCTCATGGCATACTTTAACTTTGATGTTCACCCCTAGACCTGGTTTGACTTGGATCAAGGTGAAAAATGTCCCTACATTTTGGAAAAAGTAAGGCAGATTCTGACTTAGTGAAAATTTCACTAAGTGTTGGAAAAATGTCATTTTCATGTTTTCAGCCATTTTGATCACTCCATAACTAAAAATCCATGAGGAATTGGAAGGAGATGTAGTTGACATTTTTGAAGTATGTAATGAGAGCTACAAATCCACCTTTGGACCATCCAAAATGGTTGCTTGGATCTCAAGTTATGGTCCTTGGAAGTTGGTACCCTAGCCACTTTGTTCCATAACTTAGAAAAATTCTAAGTTTTTTTATGGTTACCCCTTTTACAAGTTAATTCACTTTCTTTGATTTTTCTTGATGAATTATGATTCAAATCACATATTAACATTGTTTTAGGGTCAAGGAACCATAATTTTGAAAATTTCCAAAAAGTCAAACTTGATTTTGTGCACAGTTGACTTTTTATCGGATGAAATCCAAATTGTGCGATCCTTTGTGAAATCAAGTCTTTGACCTAAATCAAACCTAATGGATGAATTCCATAGGTGTTATAGGGTGTATTGAATCATGTCCCAAGTTTTGGGAGCATGTCTTGGTCAAAAGTCAAAGGTAAAGTTGACTTTTTCTTCAAAACCCTAATTGTGGTCCCGATGAAATTAAAACTTGTGGATCAAGCTTCTTGGACCAATCCATTGTTGCAAATGGATCAATGTAGTGTATTGGAGACCCTTAAACCATGTCTTGAGGTCTTGGCTCATGTTTTGTCCCAAAAGTCAACTTAGGGGTGAATTAGGTCAAGAAACCCTAATTCCTGATTTTTGGGTAAATGCATCCCCTGAGGTTAAATTGACTTGATGATTGGGTCCATGAGGTCCCTTGGAGTATCTTGGGTTGTGCCTTGAAGCCTTGGCTCATGCCCAGAGGAAAAGTTTCATCTGGAGGCCTTGGCCAACCAATACCCTAATTTGGTAACACTGGCGATCTTGAGGCTTGATCCGCTTGGAATGTTGCAACCTTATGCTTGATTCTTGATGTGGGAGTCCTCTTTGTCCTTTATGGATGTTTGAAAGGCTAGACAAGTTGAAGATCATGTCATTCCTTGATTGATCCTTTGTCTAATTGCTCTAAGAGGGCTCAAAACCCTAACTCTTGATTGTGGTGAATGCTTAACCCTCTTTGAGGAGATTGATGAGGCATGATGGTTCATCCATATTGTGATGATGATTTTCACAATGATGGGAAATATTAGTGGTCAAAATTTGGGGTATGACATATGCCCCTATTTAATTTTCTTGGACCTGAAGGTGTGAATGGCAAAGGTATTCGGGCATTCGGGGTGCAAGAGGATTAAATATCGGAATACCCGAAATTTTGATAGTGTTTATGAATGGCAGTTTGCTCATCCATCTTCTTTAGCTAAGCGTTGATACTTAGAAAAGGTAAAACTTCCCCTCGATCCTGGTCTTCAGCCAAGGAACTGGTCTAAGTTTCTTTTGTCAATAAACTTCCCCTCGATCTTGGTTTCCTACCAAGGAACTGGTCTTAGTTTCTGAAATAAACTTCCCCTCGATCCTGGTTTCCTACCAAGGAATTGGTCTTAGTTTCTGAAATAAACTTTCCCTCGATCCTGGTTTCCTACCAAGGAACTAGTCTCAGTTTCTTTTATCAATAAACTTTCTTGACAAGGGACGCTATTTGTAGCGGTTTTCATCAAACATCTCGCCGGATTTTCCTGGGGAGATGCCATTTGATGGGAAAAAGTTTTGGTGTCAGACTTGCTGGGGAAACCCATTGGTCTGAGCTGTAGAGGTGTGCAAACTTCTCTGTTGGAGACGCCATTTGTCGACTCTACTGGGGTTAACGAGTCTCTTGAGAGATTGTTTCCTGCTTGGGGGATGTTACATCATACTTTTCCTCGAGATCTTCTCGAAGAAATGCCATGTGATGTAATTTAATTTTGAGGTGCTGATGACTTCATTAACATTGACTCTCTTGGAGAGAAAAATCAATGTGTTGCTGAGAGCCTTTGGTTGTGAGGCTTTCTCTGGGGATTTTCCTTAATCCGGGAAAGTGAAGATATCACCTTCAATGGAGAAGAGTGACGTTTGTCGAATGTCTTTTTGCTTTTCAGAGGTTTAAGTCATCAAAGTTGTCGAGGACCGACTCCAATCTAGAAATAAGCTGGAGGAGAGATTGTTCGGACAAAACATTTCCTGACAAGGAAAGAACTGACAACTCGATTGATAAGAGGACTTTTATCACTTGGGGATAAGACTGACCAGAGTGATAGTGATGCAATGTGAATATGAATGTAAATCAATAATGCATGATGTATGTATGTTTATGTTGACAAAACTGATACGACATACAGACTAGTGGATGAACACGACTGGATACTCGGCCACTGCAGGGGACGAAGAAGTACCATTTTTTTCCAAAATAGTAATTCTACCTTGCTTAGGAGAAAAAGTTCCTGTGGGGAACAACGTTGGTCGGACTTAGGAGATAAGAACTCTTCCGGGGAAATCAGATGGAATATTCACATCTGACACATCTGATCCTTCATTCAGGCGTACTGGCTTAGAAGGAGTACTTTGATTCTGCACTTTGAAGCTTAATTGCCTTTGGAGTAGCGATCGATGTTCTTTTGATGTTCAACAGTCAAAAGAAATTGTCATCGTTATTTTAAAAGCAGAAAAATGTTGACAAGTAAATTCATTTTTGTTTTATTTCAAGAATCGTTAATCATGTTAAAATGTCGTTCTGTAAAGCTAAAACAAATGAGAATTGCAAACAAAAGCACTAGGGCTCAAACTTTATTGATAGGATGGAAATCAGCCAAACGTGTGATTCCATAGAGTATTTACAAAGTTTAGAAAATGGTAATTTAAGGGAAAAGGGCTACATTGAAACATAACGACCGTTATCCTTCTACCAACTTTGAATTCGGGGCATCCTGAGCTTCTGTCGAAGATGACCTTGACTGGAGTTTTCCTGATGGATGGCATTACTGCTGTTGGGGGATTTTCCCCTTTGTTGAACATAGTTACTTGCCATGAATCCCTAACGTTTGCCTAGATTGTACTTTGAGGTTTCCAATCCACCGGGATGATTTTTGATTATGTATCTAATTTTTGCCTGGACCGCCCTTTCAGATTTTCAATCCACCGAGACTTTTTTTTTTTATTTAGGCGAAGTATTTCTTGACTACGTCAACATTTGTGGGGTAGGCAAATTCTTTTTCATCCATGGTTATGAATCTCAAGGTGCCGCCTGAGAAATCTTTCTTGACCACATAGGGGCCGTCATAATTCGGAGTCCATTTGCCCCAGGAATCTGTGAGAAATGATTGTATCTTCTTGAGCACAAGGTCTCCTTTTCTGAAGACGCGAGGTCGGACCTTTCTGTCAAACGCTTTCTTCATTCTTTTTTGATAAAACTGACCATGACATAGAGCCGTTATTTGCTTTTCTTCGATCAGATTCAGTTCATCGCGTAGACTTTGACTCTATTCTGCTTCTGTTAGCTTAGCTTCCATCAATACCCGGATTGATGGTATCTTGACTTCTATGGGGAGCACAACTTCCATGCCATATACTAGAGAGAAAGGGGTTGCCCCTGTTGAAGTGCGGACATATGTGCGATAACCGTGAAGAGCAAATGGTAGCATCTTGTGCCAGTCTTTATAGGTTACAACCATCTTTTGAACAATCTTCTTGATGTTCTTGTTAGCCGCTTCTACCGCTCCGTTCATCTTAGGTCGGTAGGGAGATGAGTTATGGTGTTCGATCTTGAACTCAGCGCATAACTCTTTCATCATCTTATTGTTCAAGTTGGATCCATTATCGGTAATGATCTGGCTTGGAACACCATAACGGCAGATTAGATTGTTTTTGATAAAGCGGACCACGACTTGTCAGGTTACGTTGGCGTACAACGCTGCTTCGACCCACTTGGTGAAGTAATCAATGGCTACCAGAATGAACTGATGTCCGTTCTAAGCTTTGGGTTCAATCATGTCGATTCCCCATATGGAAAAAGGCCACGGGGAAGAGATACCTTTGAGACGTGTTGGCGGTATATGGATTTTGTCTGAGTATATCTGACACTTGTGACATCTCCTCATGTACTTGTAGCAATCGGATTCCATTGTCAACCAATAGTACCCTGCTCTCAAAATTTTTCTCGCCATTGTGTGTCCGTTGGCATGAATGCCAAAGGATCCTTCGTGAATTTCTTTTATCAGCAGGTTTGCTTCTGGTCTGTCTACGCATCAGAGCAGGACCACGTCAAAGTTTCGCTTATAGAGTCTATCACCGCTCAGAAAGAAGCTGCCTGTTAACCTTCTGAGGGTTTTTCTGTCTTTTCTGGATGCCCCAGGTGGGTACTCTTGCTTTTGAAGGAAGCATTTGATATCATGATACCAAGGTTCGTCATCTATGACTACTTCAATCGCGAAGATGTAAACGGGTCGTTCAAGGCGCATTATGTCAATCTTAGGTACGTCATTCCATTGACCTACGCTAATCATGGAAGAGAGAGTGGCCAATGCATCAGCCATGTGATTTTCTTCACGAGGGATATGATGAAACTCGATTCTGTTGAAGAATGGTAACAACCTTCTCGCATAATCTTTGTAAGGAATTAGTCCTGATTTGTATGTGTTCCAATCTCCTTTGATCTGATTGACAACTAGGGCTGAGTCTCCATACACATCCAAGTTCTTGATCCTTAAGTCGATCGCTTCTTCGAGACCCATGATACAACCTTCGTATTCGGCCTCGTTGTTTGTACACTTAAATGTCAGTCGGGCGGTGAAAGGAATATGGGTACCCTGAGGTGTTATAATGATTTCCCCAATTCCGTTTCCATAATGATTGACAGCTCCGTCAAAGATTAGTCCCCATTGGGAACCTAGTTCTGGCCCTTCACTGGGTAGTGGTTCATCGCAATCTTTCATTTTCAGATACATGACATCTTCGTCTGGGAAGTCAAATCTGACGGATTCTTGATCGTCAATCGGTTGATGAGCCAAATGATTGACTAAAACACTTCCTTTGACGGTTTTCTGAGCATGGTACTCGATGTCGTATTCTGATAACAACATCTTCCAACGGGCAATCCTTCCCGTGAGAGCGGGCTTTTCAAAGACGTACTTGATTGGATCCATTTCTGAGATTAACCAAGTAGTGTGAGGAATCATATACTGGTGAAGACGTTTGGCTACCCAAGCCAAAGCACAACAAGTTTTCTCAAGCATAGTGTACCGAGTCTTACAGCCGGTAAATTTCTTGCTCAAATAGTAGATGGCAAACTCTTTCCTTTTTGTTTCGTCTTGTTGGCCAAGTACACAACCCATCGAGTCTTCCAAGACTGTTAGGTATATGATCAGTGGTCTTCCTTCCACTGGAGGTGATAGAATCGGTGGGTTCAACAGGTATTCCTTGATACTGTCGAAGGCGGTTTGGCAGTCTTCTGTCCAAACGCAGTCCTGATTCTTTTTGAGTAATTTGAAGATTGGCGCACATGTCGCGGTCATGAGGAATATAAATCGGGAAATGTATTTCAAACGCCCCAGGAATCCCCTGACTTGTTTTTCAGTCTTTGGAAAAGGCATTTCTTGAATGGCTTTGACTTTGTCAGGATCAACCTCAATTCCTTTTTGGCTGACGATGAACCCTAGCAGTTTCCCTGAACGGACACCGAATATGCACTTATTGGGATTCAAGCGGAGTTTGTACTTAGATTTGGAAATCATATCATTGACATATACCTCTATCTCTTTGTGTATCATGTCAAGAAACAGAGTTGTCATGGCCCTTTGATAGGTTGCCCCGCGTTCTTCAAACTGAACGGCATTACCTTGTAACAAAAAGTGCCCCATGGGGTGATGAATGAAGTTTTCTCCATGTCTTTCGGCACCATTATTATTTGATTATAGCCCGAGAATCCATCCATGAAGGAGAATACTTTAAACTTTGTTGTACTGTCTACCAGCATGTCTATGTGTGGTAAGGGAAAGTCATCCTTTGGACTGGGTTTGTTCAGATCCATGTAATCTACACACATTCTAACCCTTCCGTCCTTTTTCGGAACTGGTACTATGTTGGCTAGCCATTGAGGATATTCTGATGTGGCGAGGAAACCCGCGTCAATCTATTTCTGTACTTCCTCTTTGATTTTGATGGCCATGTCTGGATGAGTCCTTCTCAACCTTTGTTTTACTGGCGGACATTCTGATCTCAACGGTAGATAATGTACCACGATGCTAGTATCCAACCCTGGCATATCCGGATAGGACCAAGCAAATACATCGGGAAACTCTTTGAGAAGCTTTATCAAACTTTCTTTGACAGTTGGACTGAGCAGTGCCCTAATCTTGACTTCTTTTCTCTCTTCTTCTGAACCCAAGTTGACCGTTTCCAACGGCTCTTTGTGAGGTTCAATGGACCTTTCCTCTTGTCTGAGTAAAAGGGAGATCTCTTCTGGAATTTCATCGTCATTTTCTTCTTCAGCCTCAAATACCGAGAATTCAAAGTTGGGAGAAGGCATTGGATCGTATGTTTCAATGGGGTTTAAATCAAGCAATCTGCATGACGTGATGATTGTTTTAGAAGAGATAGAGAGAATGCAAGAGTGTGTGCGGTGTTTTTTCTGAAAAATGCTTGTTTTTATTATTCGAGTTGTTTTTTAGGATTACCATTTTCTGAAAAAGCGAAAAGAGAAAATAGCAATAAATGCAGAAATTACAGAACGACGTTATTTTATTTATGATTTTGTCTATTCTTGGAACTACAGCCCTATAAAACAAAACTCTGTCGCTTTGGGCAAAGCGAAGAGGTACATTTACACAAAGTGAGCCCTATCAAAACATCTGTTTCACCTGGGCAGGGTGAAAGGTTAAAATAAAGACGACAATTACTTAGACTTATGAACGACTTTTGGAACATCGACAGCAACCCATTGACGGTGAACTCCTTGGAGAATCACAAAGTCTGGTACCTTCTTTCTTGATTTGTCTTAAAAAATAACGCTGATTTCTGATGGAGCCGGATCGTTGGAATCTGTCTCCCAGGTAGAGTTGTCGTAGGAGGATTCTTCTGTTGTATTTTGCACAATGTTTTTGCACTCTCAGGCAGATCTCCCCATCCAGTTGGCTGGATGTCTTCGAGCATGCTACGAGAGCTTTTAGGAGCGGTGTACTTAACCAAGAAGTCGAATTTGCCACTCGGTTGTCCTAAGGTGTCCCACACTTCTTTAGAACTAGAGGAGTCATCCCTTTCGATGACGTTGACCTCAGGGAAAGCATAGTTAATGAACTCTAGCACTGCAATCTTTGCAAATTCATCATCGTACTGGGTATTTTCTGAATGCCCTGAGTAATGATCCCATGATTCGGTGGGGACGCAGGTATTCTTTTCAATGATGCTCAGCTGATAAGCGTCATTGGGCTGACTCTTTTGCCCCAAGTCTCCTAGGTACGGCTGCCAGATAGGCAGGCCATCCATTGGGTCATAATAGTCATGGTCAAAGTTGTCTTTCATCGGAGTGTCTTCCTCTAATGAGTTTGGTGGAGCACGGCATCCTTTCGGATCACAATCTCCGGATATCATTTTGACATCTGATCTTGGTATACATCTCGAACTCTGTGCGGGATAGCAAAATGGCGTAGGCACCTCTTCCTGAGACATATAACCGTCCTTGTTAAGATAGGACTTCCACTCTTCATCTGTATCGGAGGAATCTCCCTCGTTGATGGTATGTACTTCTTGAGACACTGGGTGAAGGAAACCTCCACTGTGGAAGAAGTTATGAATGGGATAAAAACTTTCATTATTAGTAGAGCAGCCTGAGTACAGGTTGAGGAAAAACCAAGACCCTTCTTCGTCTTGTTATCCTTAGGAATAACAAGCTGTCCCCATCCTTTTGCATTGTTATTCTCGATTACTTTGAGAGCATCTTTGTACGAGGAAATCGATGTTCCTTTTTCTGATTGATTCTCATTGCTCACCGATAGTGCCTGGAACTGAGTTCCAACAACCTCCTTGGGTTCTACACAAGTGGACGATGATAGGTTACTCACGATCACGCTTGTTCTCCACAGACTGTGACTAGTTGGTCGTTCTTGACAAACTTCAGCTTTTGGTGAAGTGTTGAAGTAATTGCCCCAGCCTCGTGTATCCAAGGTATTCCTAACAAACAGCTGTATGCTGCTCGGATGTCCATGACCTGGAAAGTGACTTGGAAAGTGTGAGGACTGATAGTTTTGGGAAGGTCGACTTCGTCGATAACCGTTTTTTGGGATCCGTCAAATGCTTTGACGATGACCTCACTGCCTCTCATCGGAGATCCTTTAAATGATAGTCGCATTAAAGTGGACTTCGGCATAACATTCAAAGCTGATTCGGTGTCTACCAGTACGCTGGCTAAAGCATCGTTCTGGCAGTTGACTGTAATATTCAGCGCCATTTGTGACTTTTGCCTTCTTCTGGCAATTCCTCATCACTAAACCCCAAGTTGTTGCAGGAAGTGATGTTGGAGATGATGCTGTCGAATTGTCTTATTGTTACATCTTGTTCCATAAAGGATTGCTCTAAGACTTTCTGTAGAGCCTCTCTGTGGGCTTCGGAACTGAGTAAAAGAGATAAAAAATAAATTTTTGGAGTTTGCAACAGCTGATCAATAATGTTGTACTCACTCTTTTGGATGAGCTTCAGCATCTCATCATTGTTCTTTGAAAGGTCGGGATCACTGGATTGCCCGATTGGTTGAATGGGAACTTCAGTTTGAGGTTCCTTTTCTTTGTTAGGTTCTCCGACTCCTCGGTTGAAGATTCGACCGCTCAGTGTTACTCGACTGATGTCTACAATATTCATGACGGAGGGTAATGGAACTTCTTTTCCATTCTCAATTGTTGTCGCACCATATTTATAAGGGATAGCCTTATCGGATTTGTACGGTACTGGTCCCGGCAGATAGATAACTGCAAGAGCCTTCTGATTTTTCTGACCATCATAGCTGACCTCAATTGGTTTGAGGTTGAGAATCTTCCCGCTATCAAGAGGAATTCTTGATTCATGAAGCAGAGGGATTATGGCATAAACGCCCTTGGTCATTTCTCGTTTAGGGATTAAGACGACTTCCTTGTCTCGATTGGGAAGATAGTCTGACATTATGTTAATTGAACTAGAGCTGGAACATGGTTGAACCTCTTTGTGGTTCAACTGACTTTGAAGGGTTGCTCGCACGAGGTAGCATCCTTGATTATTCTCTGAGCAGACTCTACAGCGTTCATAGTTGTGTGGTGGCACCCGGCCACATCCGCTTTGTATGCAGTGTAACCTCACTGGATCCATTCCATTGATCGAACATCCTGATTTTGATTCCTAGTGGGGTTCCCATCAGTCATACTGATTTGTTGTGTGTCTTCATCTAGATAGATCAGAAGCCACTAGTGGTTCAACAAGTGTTGAAGCGTTCTTTGAACGAGAGCACATCCTTGGTCACTCACATGACATGCTCTACAGTTTTGATATTCATGTGAAGTCAGAAAACTGAGTTGGACTTGCTTAGCATGTAACTCCAAGCTGGTATTCATCAAGCGAATATCAAAGATTTAAATCATATTCACTTGATAATGACTTCTATCATGGTAATCCTGAATCCATCCAAGATCCATCTGATGCTGGAGGGCCTTTTATACAAAAGAGCATCCCTGATACAAGAATCGTAATCGTGTCGTGGCAGATCATGATGTTGGCTTTGCCTTGAGTGCATTGCCACCAAGTTGACATTCATCGCACAGATATCATGGTTTTGAATGATGTTGGAATTTGTATAAGTCATGTTGACCTCACGGATTCGGTGATCTTGGATCCACCTGAGATTCATCTGTTCCTGTATAGCTGATTGCACCACAGAGTATCCTTGATTGTTTTTAGAGCAGATATCACACTGGTGATAATTATGAGACGATATATGACCGTATCCACTCTGTCTGCAATGCATCTTGACCAGGTTGGTTCCCAATAAGAGTACATCGTGAATTTGATAGCTATGGTTAGACTCTTCCTCTATCAAATTGACTGCAGCTTTCTCGTGTTGAGGGAACGGGTTTGTCTGAACATTTGGATTTGTATCCTTGAAGGATAAGACCCTGCTCCTGATAAGCTTTTGCACATCGGATTTGAAACTAAGACAATTTTCTATGTTATGCCCTGGTCCTCCTTGATGGTAAAGGGAAGTCTGGTCCGCTTTGAACCAAAAAGGCGGATTTTCTGGTATTGTAAGAGGAGCTTTGGTTTGGACGTGCCCCTTGACCAGTAGTAGTGGAAACAGTTCTGCGTATAACATTGGTATAGGGTCGAATCCTGGTGGTCGCGTTGTACGGTTGTTATTGTACGGAGGACGAGCCTGCTGAAGAGGCTGTTGTGTCCTTTGCTGATATTGTTGTTGATTCGGTTGGCTCTGAGCAACCTGAGGTTGATACGTAGGAACAGGCGTAGGGTTGATAGCAGGAGTTACAGCTGCTACTGGTTGGTACCGTCGCCTTTGCTTTCCGAGAGAGATATTGCCAATATCTTACTCTTTTTTATTAGGGAAAGCATTACCGTATCTTTTGGTACTGCTTGATGTCTTGTATCTTTGACCAGACGTCCTTCTCGGACTGCTTCTTCAAGACGGACTCCCATGCCCACCATTTCAGTGAAGTTACTGGGCGCACTGGCGACCATTCGGTCGTAGTAGAATGAGCTCAAGGTTTTTAAGAAGATTTTTGTCATCTCTTTTTCCTCAAGAGGTGTACAAATCTGGGCGGCAATTTCACGCCATCTTTGAGCATATTCCTTAAAGGTTTCCTTGTCTTTCTGTGACATGGCTCTGAGTTGATCTCTGTCTGGTGCCATGTCCAGATTATACTTATACTGCTGAACGAAGGCAGCACCAAGATCTCTGAAAGTGACGATCTTAGTGTGGTTTAAACCCATGTACCATTTGAGTGCGACACCGGTTAAACTATCCTGGAAGTAGTGGATCAGTAGCTGTTGGTTCTCTGTCTGAGTTGACATCTTTCTAGCGTACATCACCAAATGACTTTGAGGGCAAGAGTTGCCCTTGTATTTCTCAAATTCGGGCACCTTGAATTATTGCGGATTTTTCTCATTGGGGACCAAACAGAGGTTTGTGGCGTCCTTTCCAAATAGATCCTGACCGCGAATGGCATGCAGTTCCTTCTGCATCTCCAGGAATTGCTCCTGGAACTCCTTCATTTTGTCGTCCATACTTTCGTTTCCACCAGAAGGTATCTGTGGAATATGTCCTTCCGGGATAGTGTGTACCACGGGTGGTGGTATAGTCATTACGGCAGTGACTCTTGGTGCTTCCCTATCCCGAATTTTGTAACCTTCAGGAGTTGCTGTCATGCCCCTTGCATCTTCGCTTTCCTGAAGTTTGTAACCTTCAAACCCAGCGGTTCCTGCTGCAGTTTCCAGATCTTCCGTGATCGGAGGAACATATCCTTCCAGGATATAGTTGAGTGGCATGGCCCAGGGATGATCTTTAGGCATGTTATACGGAGGATCATACTTCTCCACTATGGGCGTAGATGTGATCTCTGAGATCACAGTCCTTTGTATCTGAGTTGCTACCAGAGATTCATGTCATTGTGAAGTTTCCTCAAATCTTCTTTTAGAGTGTCAATTTCTTCTCTCAATTCTCTATTCTCTTCCTCGAGATTATCCATTTTCTTTTGTCGATTGGCCCGAGTATTATACGGATGAGACAGCTTGACTCTAGAATCGAGACACAAACGTGAGATTCGTAGGGAAGAAGAATACGTTATGTGAGAATGATGAATGATATGCAATGATTATCTTAATTAATTTTTTTGTTTAACAAAAGAAACTTCAACAATTGGATTGCAAATATCATACAATGGGGAAACCCCGTTTTATTGAATTCAAAGATTGCGGAAATGGAAATACAGTAATTTACAAAGTGTTGTAAAAGGAAATAACTAAACTTATGGATCCCGAGTCCTCTCTAAGGAGGGCTCTGGTGCTGGTCCTGGTATTTTCCTTTTCTTTGATCGGGGCTCTTGAGCCGTTGTCGGGTTGTCATCCTTTTGCCAAGTGAAAGGAGCGAGCAAATCCCTTCGGTCTTCTTGATTCTCTATAGCATGTTGCTCTAAAATCTCGATCAGAGCATCTTTTTCTTTTAACAGTTGCTGTATTTTGTTACATTCCACATTGAGAATGCGGTACTTGTTCTTCCAATATTTCTTCTCCTGTTGAACTTTGTTGAGAGTGACCTGAAGTTTTTCCGCATCAGACATAAAATAAAGGACAGATTCCTTTAACGGAAGAACCTCTTGACGAGGGTAAAGGATCCTCAGTTTGAGAGCTCTAGTTTGTACCCAGTGGAGATAAGGTTCCACAGAGACACAGTCTGGTTTTCCTAGAGACTCTATTCCTTTCCTGTGAACATGTTTCCAGGCATGCACTATTTATGTCTTTAGTGCCCTGTCATTTTCTCCTTCCTTGAAGAAAAGACCTTCCAGATGAACATTACGCGGGACATGTCTCATCGGGTATCCAAATTGACGACGAACTAAAATTGGATGATAGTTGATTCCTCTTTTAGTTCCTATGAGGGGTATATTAGGGAAGTTTCCACAACGGTCAATGATTCTTATCCCGTCATAGATTCGATTGTACCAATCTATGTCAGAGTTGGTAAGAGACATGATTCTCTGTGACCAACGTAAAGTACTCTTATTATCCCAAAAAGCAGCAGACTTGAGTAAATGGGAAGCGAACCATTTGTATAGCAGGGGTAAACAGCATGTGATCATTCCTCCGTTATACAAATTCCTTAAGTGTACAGAATGATAAGCATCTGCGAGCAAGGTCGGTACAGGGTTTCCAATTAGAAAAATCTTAATGGCATTAATATAACGAAGTCATCAATGTTGGGAAACATAAATAACCCATAGGTGAGCAAAACAAAGACGCTCTCGAAAGCAGTCACGTTCCCTATACTAGCAAAGTACAAAGCTTTCTTTATCAAAAACTGGGCTGGTAAACCTTGGATTCCACCCTTAATGGTCATGTGAGTCCTGACTTATGACTCGTCCAAATAGATTGCTCTCGCAATGGTTTGATCTTTTGGAATTTCTTCAAGTCCAGAAAAGGGAGCTTGGTCAGTGATAGGTAAATCAGTCAGGTGAGAGTACTCCTCCAGTGCTGGTGCTAGCTGATAATCCGGGAATTTGAAACAGTGATAGACCGGATCGTAGAACTGAATGAGTGTAGACAGGATTCCTTCAATTACATGGACCCTTAACAGAGACAGCAGTCCTCCGTACTTAGCTCTGAAAGCATCAGGGTTGGTGATCATCCTTGCCAACCCTCTTAAATCCTCTAGTTTTGGAACCTTGAAGGTGTACTTGTGAGTCTTCCTTCTACCGAAATCCATAACGCAATCTTTCTCTCTAACATTTGCAATCATTGTCTTAGTTTAATTTGAAAAAGAGAGACTAGAAAAGAAGATTTTTTCTTTGTTTAAAGTTTTTTTAATGAAATGAATGCATGGATGTAGCACACAAAAACATAGAAAAAACATGGGGTCAAAGGTTTAGTGTCATGAAGTCATGGCTCTACCCATCCCCAAAGGTTGTACAAGTGATTTTTTGTACCTGTGCTCAAAATCATTGACCCCTCTTAGGATAACAACAGCGGGCTGGTTCACTCGAGCGAGCTGTAGTATCTTAGAGTAATCTCAAATAAGGGTAGTATCGCGTGACAACTATTTCCGATAGCTTCTGCACTACAAAATAGTAACATGGTCATAGTATATTAAATCCTCAGTTTCATGGATACCACAATCGAACTATCTGTTTTCAACAACCGAAGTCGTATAGGCATTGAATCTGCAAAGGGTATCTCCACTGATTCGATGGTCTGCCGGGGTCTGTTATTTGGGAGTCACTCCCTGTAAGATTACCCGTCTAATGCCATCACTTATCTTAGGTGTCACTCAAACTTTCCAGATGCGACATCACCCGCAGTCCCATTAGCAGAAAAATAAACACGGATATCAAGTAGGAAAAGCGATATATATATATTTATTCCTAAAACTAACATCCTAGACCTCTTAAGAGCTATAATCCTAGTCCTATACAGACAATGACTCCCCAGCAGAGTCGCCGTTTTACTGTAGCAAGCGATTTTTGTCGGTGACGCGACCACCTTATCGCTGAGTTTGGGTTTTCTCCTCTCAATGAGGAGGGGTGCTACTTTATGATTTCTTATTTACCCCATGAAGCTGGAAGGGAAAGGGAAGCTATCTAAAACTAACCTTGCATGCGGATGTTTAACTGAACAAACACTTAAAAGAGATTGGGGGTTCGGGGTCAGGTTATATAATGGGGAGTTATCAATTACCCATCCTATATATGGTTATCCACAGGATATTAGCTTTAGGTCTTGCTTTGTACTTTATGGTGTTTATCTGTTAATGGGTGGGGAAAGTTTCTTGGGACATATGAGAGAGAGAGTTTTTGTTTTCTGTGGAAAATGGGGATGAATGATGACTAAGGTATGAAACCTAAAGCTTTGACTGATGTATGAAGGTACTGGACCTAGAGTTTTTGATTAGTATGCTCGCTAAGATTTTGCAATCTTATGCCTACGTATTCCCGTTTAAACGAAACAGGGAAATTAGAGCAATTGTAGTTCCTCCTATTCTAAGGGAGGAAAAAGATGTTTGGTGTCTTGTTCAAAGCCCAAGATTGAAGCTAAAAGGTTTATTTATGTCTTGTTCAAAGCCCGAGATTGAAGCTAAAAGGTTTGACTGAGAGAGAATTTGTCATCTCTAAGGAGGGATTGGACTTCCTCTGAGGGGATTGTTGATTTTTGTGTGCCTTGATCAAAGCCCAAGGTTGAAGCTAAGAGGTTGATTGACTCCACTGGGGAAGTCCTTATACAAAGCCTAAGAGGAGGCTGGAAAAGACTGGCTCAACAAGAGAGTGTTTATATTTGTGTCTTGTACAAAGCCCAAAATAGAGGCTAAAAAGAGACTGACTCTTTTGGGGATATCTTTATACAGAACCTAAGAGGAGGCTAAAAGTTTGACTTTTCTGGGGAAAAGGTTCTATCTGTATTGTATGAAGCCCAAGATTGAGGCTAAAAAAGGATTTTGACTCCGTTAGGGATTTTTGTATGTGTCTTGTACAAAGCCCAAGATTGAGGCTGAAATGAGAAATTTAACTGACTCTGGTGAGGATATTTTTATGTGTCTTGTACAAAGCCCAAGATTGAAGCTGAAATGAGTTTGAATCTGCTTGGGAAATCATTCCTCAAAGCGTAAAAGAAGGCTGGGAGGAAGTGACTCTGCTGGGGAAGATATTTGTCCCTAAGTTTAAGAGATGAAGATTTATGTCTTGTGCAAAGCCCAAGATTGAGGCTAAAAGGGTTTGACTCAACAAGATAGTGCTTTTATCTGTCTTGTACAAAGCCCAGGTGTCATACCCCAAATTTTGACCACAAAGATTCCCCATCATTGTACAAACCATCATCACAATATGGATGAACCATCATACCTCATTAGTCTCCCCAAAGATGGGTGAGCATCCACTACAATCAAACTTAGGGTTTCAAGCCCTCTCTGAGTTCTTAGACAAAGGATCAATCAAGGAATGACATGATCTTCTACTTGTATAAACCTCTCAAACATCCCCAATGGATCAAGAGGACTCCCACATCAAGGATTAAGCACAAGGCTGCAACAGTCCCAGTGGATCAAGCCTCAAAATCAACGGTGTCACCAAATTAGGGTTTTGGTCGACCAGGGCCTCCAGATGGAAATTTTCCTCTGGGCATGAGCCAATGCTTCAAAGCATAACCTATGATGCTCCAAGGGACACCATGAACCCAATCATCAAGTCAATTTTGCCTCAGGGGATGCATTCATAAAAAATCAGGAATTAGGGTTTCTTGACCTAATTCACCCCTAAGTTGACTTTTGGGACAAAACATGAGCCAAGACCTCAAGGGAGGATTTGAGGGTCTCTAATACACCACATTGATCCATTTGCAACAATGGGTTGGTCTAAGAAGCTTGAGCAACAAGTTTCAATTTCATCAGAACCACAATTAGGGTTTCGCGGGAAAAGTCAACTGTGTCTTTGACTTTTGACCCAGGCATGCTCCCAAACCCTAGGACATGATTCAATACACCCTATAACACCTATAAAATCAATCCATCAAGTTTGATTTAGGTCAAGGACTTGATTTCATAGAGGATCGCACAGTTTGGAGTTCATCTGACAAAAAGTCAACTGTGCACAAAAGTCAACTTTGACTTTTTGAGATTTTTCACAATTATGGTTCTTTGACCCTAAAATGATGTTAATGTGTGATTGGAATCATCATTCATCAAGAAAAATCAAGAAAAGTGGGATAACTTGTAAAAGGGGTAACCATAAAAACTTAGAAATTTTTCTAAGTTATGGAACAAAGTGGCTAGGGTACCAACTTTGGAGGATCATATCTCCTAAACCACAAGGCCATTTTTCCCCATTCAAAGCTGGATTTGTAGCTCTCATGGCCCTCTACAAAAGCTCCAAACACAACTCATTCCAATTCCTCATGGATTTTAAGTTATGGAATGATCAAAATCACAAAAAGTGAAAATGTCACTTTTTTCCAACACTTAGTGAAATTTTCACTAAGTCAGAATCTTCCTTCACTTTTTTCCAAATGTAGGGGCATTTTTCACTTGGATCCAAAAGGTATCAAAACCAACTATGATAAATAGTTGTTGTATTATATGAGGGCTTTCCAAAATGGCCAAGAACTCCATGAAACTCCACTTAAGCCATGAGATATGACAATGGCAACATGCCTTGCTGAAAACTGTCAAAGCAAGGCAGGTTTGTGCATTTTGCTCGATTTTCCAAATTTGTGCAAATGACAAACACACTTATCCATCTGAACACCTCAGGGGGAGACCAAGGAGGGACAAACACTAATCCATAAGCCTCCCAAGTCTTTGGAACCAAAAGTAGCATGTCAAACCTAGAAATGCCTAAAAGAGGGACAAGACTCCAATTTTGGTTTAGAGCATTTAATGGATGCACCAAGGTGGCATGGACTGAGCCATTTCCAACTGAATTCAGCCAAGACATATCCAAGTCCAAGGGAACCAGCAGCCTATGCCCTAACCTCTAGTCAATGGCTAGAGGAGACTTGGATTCTCATTGATCAACATTGGCCAAACCCCTGCTGCAGTTGCCAATCACTATTTCTCCCAAAACAAACTTGCTCTACTATAAATAGAGCTCATTTGTGATCAGTTTGAGTACACCAAAGCCATCAAACAGATGATTTCCTCAAAATCACCTTCTCACTTCCAAATTTGCCTTCCAAAGCAAGTCACCATCGGGTTTTGAGTTTGAGAGCAATTCCAACTAAACCAATCATACACATACCTCATAAACATCATATAGAAGTGATCCAAACTCTCACAAGTGACCTGTAACACCAAAATCACAAAGTCCCCTCTCAAAACCTCAAAATAGGGCCTTTTTGCATTTTTCAAGCCATGTCTTGATTCAGTCACTTTCCAAACCAGATAAAACCTCAAACACACTCCAAATATCATCCTTGAACTATCCCAAATGGTTTCACACATCTAGAACACCATTTGAGAGAGTTGTTATTTTGGCCACTTTTGCCCCTTTTGCAAGAAAGGGCCAGTTTCCATTCCTGAGGTTTCCAGCTGGTTCTAATCATCCTAAAAGCTTCTAAGAAATCATTTGAGGGTGTCCAAAGCATCAAATCATTTCTGGAACAAAGCACTTTGCAGATTGCACAAAAGCTCCAAAAAGAGGTAAGCGTCTCAACTTGAACTCTTTGAAATATGCATTGCTTTGAGGTCCACTGATCATGCACATCTTGTACATGTTATATGTGTTGTGTTTGAACCAAATCATCATGTAATTCATGTCTGTACCAAGAGATAACACAGAAAATGCAAATCATAGCCTATTTCAAAACCACTATCGGGTTTTTTAATAGGAGCATAATCTGAAAAAAAACACCACCACCATTGGATTCCTTGTGAAATTCTAGGCAGGATAGACCTAAATTTTGTCTCAATCCATGGAGAAATGAGAAAGTTATGGCCTTCACGTTTCTAACCAAAATCTTGCCTTGCCATGTCTTGGGCCAGGCCAAAAACAAGGCAAGCCTTGTATATTTGTGGTTGTGTTTCAATCAACGGATGTATCACCACCCCAATGGTAAGGCGCGTGCCCTATACACAAGAGGTCTGGGGTTCGAATCCCCCTCGCCCCAGACCCCCTTTTTGCTATTTTTTCCACTTTTCTTCTATTTTTCATATTATTTTGGGTAAAATACAGTTTTGGTCCCCCTGTTTTTCAAAATTCACAGTTTTGGTCCCCCTGTTTTTTTTTTTAACAGTTTTGGTCCCCCACCCCTCACTGTTCATGTACGGACGTGTACTGTTCATGTACGGACGTGTACGGACAAGTTATTGTTCATCACTTTTTTTGGGCCAAAATTGGGGTGGGGGACCAAAACTGTTAAAAAAAAAAACAGGGGGACCAAAACTGTGAATTTTGAAAAACAAGGGGACCAAAACTGTATTTTAGCCTATTATTTTTAATAGTTTGGAAAATTAATAACTCTCTCAATTTTAATTATTTTTTATTGGTTCTTTTTGCAAAAAATCACAAAAATGTTGAAATATTTTATTCCACAAAAAAAATCAAGTTTATATTATTTATTTAATATAATTAGTATTTTTGTGAATAAATTCCTTTTTAATTGTTTTTAAACATTTTAAAAGTGAATATTTACCTTGAAAATCAAAACCAAATGAGTTTTAATTCATCTTGTGATTAAAACCTCATTTTTCAAACCTTAAACAAAAATCACAAGTGGTTTATTCAAACTCATTTGGTATTTTTATCATTTTTATTGATTTTCTTTAAATATTTACTTTTAAAGGAAAATAAAATTAGGGTTTCTTTGATTTCAAACCTCGTCAATCATTTTCAAACTCTTTGGGCCTCTTGGTAGAGTGTAAGACCCAATCCTTTTTAAATACAAACCTTTTTGGGCCTCAGTGTATTGTATAAGTCCCGACATCATCAAAAAGTTCGGTGCGATCGTCGCCTTTTTAACAAAAACCTTTGGGCCTCTCCTTGAGTTGTAAGCCCCACCACTTGTACAAAAGTAAACCTTTGGACCTCTAATAGAGTGTAAGACCCATCCCTTGTAGATAAAACCTTTTTGGGCCTCAGTGTGTTGTATAAGACCCAGTACGTTAAAGAAATCTCGACGCGGTCGTTATTTTTCAAACAAAACCCTTTGGGCCTACCCTCGTGTTATAAGCCCCATTCCTTTTCCTTAAACTCTTTGGGCCTCTTGAGAGAGTGTAAGACCCATCCCTTTGTACAGAAAACCTTTTTGGGCCTCAGTCATTTGTAGAAGTCCATGTACAATTTCAAAACAACAGTGCAATCACTGATAAAACCTTGGGCCTCTCCTTGAGCTGTAAGCCCCAACAATCTTGTCAAAGTACTTTTTCCTTTGATTTAGAATATAATATTGTTATCAAAGCTTTCTTTGTTGAACAACTAACAAAACAGCATGAAAGCTCTACAACCGAGTAAGTGTTTACCCGCTTTCTTTATCCGCTTTCATATATATATATATAACTGTATTATGGGGATGCTCACTGTAAGTCTTCTTTCACATCCTTTTATATACTTGTCAAATATCAACTGTGTAATACTAGTATAGATATTTAGAGTTTTCCCCGACAACTACGTCTAGTACTAGGTAAAGCCCTGTTGGTCACTCTTAAATACAAACAAAACTAGATCCCCATAGGATTACCAGACACAGTCTTCCCTCCTCTTGGGGTTAAACAATATGGAGACGTGAAAGGCAGCATTCTCAGTGAACCCTTTCTCAGACTGTCACCCTTAGAAATTATCAAAGAAACTCTAACTCCCCAGAGATGATATTTTCTCCGTGAATGGCATCTCTTGAGTTTCTTCCAAATTCTGAACTTTCCTGGCTTAATCTATTCTCGGTGAATAGCATGTCTTGAACTTCTCGGGGTTTGGGGACCCACGGGCTTCTTAAAAGCATCCCCACCTCCTCTTGGGCGTTGTACAAGGACCCTTCGGCTTCTTAAAAGCTCTCATGCCTTCTCTTGGGCTTAGTACAAGGACCCAGAGACCTCTACACGTATAGGAACAGAACCTAGTCATCAATTTGCTAGAGTTGTCTTTCTGAGTCAAGTGTCAGACCTGTTAATGGGTTGACCTTCATCCCTTAACATACCAGCCTTCTCTTGGGCATCATACAAAGATCATTAACTACCTGAGAATTGATTTCTCAAACCACCAGTAGACTTGAACAATCTCAATACCCTTTGGATTTCCCATTTCCTTAAAGAACAGGAAATAACCTCAATCCTCTGATCAGTTCCAAGGCACAACCATACCTTTAATCTTTCCCTTTATAAGAACTGATTTTCTCTTTTATCCAATATACTGGACCTGTCACTAAACTGAAACAGTCACCAGCATAAATTGCCTCCTCTTGTGCTTTGTACAATGATTCTCCCCAGCGGAGCTAACCTTTTCACACTCTCTTGTTGAGTATAAAAGACTCTCTTGTTGATTCAAATCCCTTTTAGCCTCTATCTCGGGCTTCGTACGAGACAGCAAAACACTCTCTTGTTGAGTATAAAAGACTCTCTTGTTGAGTCAATCACCTGTCAAATACACTCTCTTGTTGAGTCACTTCCCTTTTAGCCTCCATCTCGGGCTTTGTACGAGATAACACATAAAAGCACTCTCTTGTTGAGTCAGTCACTTGTTAGCACCCTCTTGTTGGGTCAATCGCCTCGTCTTAGGCTTTGTATAAGGAAAACCTCGGTTGATTCAATCAACCTTTTGGCATCAAATCTGTGCCTTGCTCACAGCATACAAACATCAACAACTCCTTCATCTAATTGCTGTAAGCGGCAAGCCTCTGGATTATTTACATCCACGCCACTGTCCCTCTTATAGCATGAGAAATTCCTAAGGAAAGATGGCATTGCTCTAAACTAAGTTAAAGTCTTCTCCTTCAGGTTAAAAATCCCCTATAAAGGAAATTATGGCATTACTGGATTCACATATCCCAGTTAAAGTAATTCTCCTTTATAATTCGTAACCCAACAGTTGTGATGAACAGGCCAAATATCCCTCTTTAGAGATGACAAATTCTCTCTCATCCATAAACCCTTTAGCTTCACATCTTGGGCTTTGAACAAGATACAAATCACCTTTAGCTTCATGTCTTGGGCTTTGAACAAGACACCAAAACAACCTTTTTCCTCCCATAGAATAGGAGGAACTACGATCGCTCTGATTTCCCTATTTCGTTAAACGGGAATACGTAGGCATAAGATTGTAAAATCTTAGCAAGCATACTAATCAAAAACCCAAAACCCCGTATCTCCACCGAATCAACCCAAAAGCAGCAAATCTAAACACATTACCAAAAACCTCACAAATAATCCAGATATTATGTTCTCAGCAAAATAACCAAAGATTGGGCCCCACATCCACATAGCATCTGTAATCTAACAGACCGTTGTTCAAACTGAGTATGCAACCAGGGTTAATTGGAGACATCTATTTCCCTTCCTTAATCAGCTCAATAGGATAAAAAATGAATCGAACTGTAGTGCCCAAGCGATAGTGACTCAGGACCACAAAAACCGCGCTACAGAAAAATGGTGCCCACCGTGGGGCCCGATTCTTTTTCTTACAATCTTAGGTAGAAAACCCCTGATTTCCCGAAATATCACAGAAATGGCGACTCTGCTGGGGAGTCATTGTCTGTATAGGATCATAAGACTAGAGGTCTAGGATGATTAAGACAAATATATATACTGCTTTTCCTAATTGATATCTGTGTTTATTTTTCTGCTATTGGGAATGCGTGTGATGCCACATGTGAAAAGATTGAGCATACACCTAAGATAGGTGATGGCAATGCGGGTAATCTTGCGGGGAGTGAATCCCAGTTAAGAGTCCCCGATCGACCATCAAACTCAATGGAGACTCCCTTTGCAGATACATTACCTATACGACTTCGGTTGTTGAAAGTAGTGTGGTCGACTGGGTTATCTGAGAAGCTGAGGTTTTTAGTAGACTTAAGCCATTTTGTAGTGCGGAAGCTATCGAAAATAGTTGTCACGCGATACTACCCTCATCTAAGATCGTTCTATGATACATCAGCTCGCTGGCGATCCGCTTGCTGTTGTTATCCCAAGAGGGGTCAATGATTTTGCGAACAGGTACAAAAAATCACCAGTATAAACCTTTGGGGGGTAGAGCCTTGACTTCATGACACCGACCCTTTGACCCCATGTTTTTTCTATGTTTTTGTGTGCGGCATTCATACATTCATCTAAAAAACATTCAAAAAAAAAGAAAATCTTCTCTTCTAGTCTCTCTTTTTCAAATTAAACTAAGACAATGATTGCAAATATCAGAGAAAGGAGATTGCGCTATGGATTTCTGTAGAAGGAAGACTCATAAGTACACCTTCAAGGTTCCAAAGTTAGAGGATTTGAGAGGTCTGGCGAGAATGATCACCAACCACGAGGCTTTTAGAGCCAAGTATGGGGGACTACTGTCCTTGTTAAGGGTTCATGTAATTGAAGGAATCCTGTCCACGTTAATCCAGTTCTACGATCCGGTTTATCACTGCTTCACATTCCCGGATTATCAACTAGCACCATCACTGGAGGAGTATTCTCACTTGACTGATCTGCATATCACAGATCAAGCTCCATTTTCTGGACTGGAAGAAATTCCAAAGGATCAAACCATTGCAAGAGCAATTTATTTAGACGAGTCAGAAGTCAGGATTCACATGATCACTATGGGTGGCATCCAAGGTTTGCCAGCCCAATTTTTGATAAAGAAAGCTCTATACTTTCCTAGTATAGGGAACGTGGCCGCTTTCGAGAGCCTCTTTGTTTTGCTCACCTACGGGTTATTTTTGTTTCCCAACATCGATAACTTTGTAGATATCAATGCCATTAAGATTTTTATGATTGGAAACCCTGTACCGACCTTACTCACTGATGCGTATCATTCGGTACACTTAAGGAATTTGTATAGTGGAGGAATGATCACATGCTGTGTACCCTTGCTTTACAAATGGCTCACTTCCCATTTGCCCAAGTCTGCTGTATTTTGGGATCAAAAGAATACTTTACGTTGGTCGCAGAGAATCATGTCTCTTACCAACTCGGACATCGATTGGTACAATCGAATCTATGACGGGATCAGAATCATTGACCGTTGTGGAAATTTCCCAAATGTACCCCTTATAGGAACTAAGGGAGGAATAAATTATTATCCAATTTTAGTTCGTCGTCAATTTGGATACCCAGTGAGGCATGTCCCGCGTAATGCTCATCTGGAAGATCTTTTCTTCAAGGAAGGAGAAAATGACAGGGCACTAAAGACGGAAATAGTGCACGCCTGGAAACACGTTCATAGGAAAGGAAGAGAGTCTCTAGGAAAACCAGATTGTGTCTCGGTGGAGCCTTATCTCCACTGGGTACAAACTAGAGCTCTCAAGCTGAGGATGCCTTACCCTCGTCAAGAAGTTCTTCCATTAAGGGACTCTGCCCTTTATTTTATGTCTGAGACGGAAAAACTTCAGGTTACTCTCAGCAAAGTTCGGTAGGATAAGGGGTCTTGGAGGAACAAGTACCGCATTCTCAATGTGGAGTGTAAGAAAATACAGCAGCTATTAAAAGAAAAAAAATGCTCTGATTGAAATTTTAGAGCAACATGCTGTAGAAAATCAGGATGACCAAAGGAATTTGGTCGCGCCTTTCACTTGGCAAAGGAATGACAACCCGACAACGGCCCAAGAGCCCCGGTCAAAGAAAAGGAAAATACTAGAACCAGCACCTGAGCTCTCCTCAGAGAGGACTCAGGATCCATTAGCTTAGATTTCCTTTTACAACACTTTGTAATCTATTGTATTTCCATTTCCGCAATCTTTGAATTCAATAAAACGGGGTTTCCCCACTGTTTGATATTTGCAATCTAATTGTCAAAGTTTACTTTGAATAAACAAAAACATATAATTAATATAATCATTGCATATCATTCATCATAAACGCATTCTTCTTACCTACGAATCTCACGTTTGTGTCTCGATTCTAGAGTCAAACTATCTCATTCGTACAATACTCGGGCCAATCGTCAGAAAAAGATGGATGATCTCGAGGAAGATAACAGAGAGTTGAGGGAAGAGATCGACACTCTAAAAGAGGATCTGAGAAAGCTTCATAACGACATGCAAGCTCTAGCAGAAACTCAGATGCAACAACAAATGACTGTGATCTCAGAGATCACATCTACGCCCATAGTGGAGAAGTTTGATCCTAGGTATAAAATGCCGAAAGATCGTCCGTGGGGTATGCCTATCAACTATATCTCGGAAGGATATGTTTCGCCGAT
Source organism: Lathyrus tuberosus (assembly GCA_022829125.1). Classification (NCBI taxonomy): domain Eukaryota; kingdom Viridiplantae; phylum Streptophyta; class Magnoliopsida; order Fabales; family Fabaceae; genus Lathyrus; species Lathyrus tuberosus. The sequence goes on from JALAZF010000484.1 coordinate 1,154,430, forward strand.
CAATGAGGATCAAGGAACCGCAGCAGGAGCCGCTGGGCCTGAAGGTTACAAACTTCGGGAAAGCGAAGATGTCAGGGGCATGACAGCAACTCCTGAAAGTTACAAACTTCGGGAGGCACCGAGAGTCTCAGCCATGATGACTATACCACCACCCGTGGTACACACTATCCCGGAAGGACAGATTCCACATATACCTTCTGGTGGAAATGACAGCATGTTCGACAGAATGAATGAATTCCAGGAACAATTCCTGGAGATGCCGAAAGAACTACAAGCCCTTCGCGGTCAGGATTTATTTGGAAAGGACGCCGCAGACCTTTGCTTGGTCCTCAATGTGAAAGTTCCGCACAAATTCCAGGTGCCCGATTTTGAAAAGTACAAGGGTAACTCTTGCTCTCAAAGCCATTTGGTAATGTACGCTCGGCGAATGTCAGCTCAGACAAAGAACCAGGAGCTACTAATTCACTATTTTCAGGATAGTTTAACCGGTGCCGCACTCAAATGGTACATGGGTTTAAACCACGCCACGATCGGTATATTCAAAGATCTTGGTGCTGCTTTCATTCAACAATATAAATACAATTTGGACATGGCACCAGACAGAGATCAACTCAGATCAATGTCACAAAAGGACAAGGAAACCTTTAAAGAATACGCTCAGAGATGGCGTGAAATTGCCGCTCAGATTTGTCCACCTCTGGAGGAAAAAGAGATGACAAAGATCTTTTTAAAAACCTTGAGCTCATTTTACTACGATAGAATGGTTGCCGGTGCGCCCAGTGACTTCATCGAGATGGTGGGTGTAGTACCCCAAATTTTGACCACCCTTCTATTTTTTTATATATATAGACGATTATAATGGTAAATATTAAGGGGATTATTTGGGTATGATAAATTTATATGGGGATAGATTATTGTTATTTAATATATAAGGATTAATTAGGATTAGATTAATTTTTAATCAAAATTACATTAGGGTCATAGTGGGGTTACTAGAGTATTACTATTAGTATTAATAATATTATTAATATTAATATTATCATGGAATTATTATTAAGTTATTATATACTCGCTAATTCTATTTTATTTCGAATAAATGGAATGACTTAGTTGGGTACAAGGGATTATAAAGGGAGAGGTTGTGAGTTCGAATCTCATATTCATCATTTTATAGTGTTTTTCCATCTTATTTATTTTTCTTTTAAAATTCATAAAAATTGCATTTTTTATTCATTTTTTATTAATTTTCGTATTTTTTATTTAGGCGTTTTAAAAATATATTATTTTTCACTTTTTGCATGTTTTTTCAGTGAAAAAACAAATATCCAAAAAAATAAAAAAAATATATCTTGTCTTAAATGCATTCTTATTTATATTAATTAGATTAATTATATTTTTAAATTTACTAAATCTAGGTTTTAAGTAAAATGATTTTATTATTACTTAAAATATAAAACCATAAAATTTGTATTTTTCATTTTTTAATTATTAATTTTCGTATTTATTTTTTATGCATTTTTAAAAAAATGTTAATTTTCACTTTTTTTCACTTTTTAGCAAAAAATATCCAAAAGTTATAAAATAAAAAAATATTTGAAAATATTTTGTTCATATTGCATTTTAGGATAATAATCCTTTTTTTTTTAAAAGGAAAATTAATGTGATTGATCACTAAATCAAAATCACCTAAAATTGACTTATGAATTTTTATTTTTATTGATTAATTTCCTTTTTTTTTTGTTGAACCTAATTTGTCCTATAAATAGGTGTATTTTTCTCACATTTTGGGGGGACAAATTACGAACCATACGATAAAAGGTTGTTGTTCTTCACACATCGAAGAACAACAACACTAAAACCCCACAATTTACAAACCTAATATCCTTAAAGTTGTGGTTCTTTACATCAGAGGACAACAGCACTAAAACCCTCAACAATATTAAACCCTATACCTTCAACATCCCTCAAAGGCAAAAAAGGAGAACCTTAAACCCTCAACAATATTAAACCCTATACCTTCAACATCCCTCAAAGGCACAAAGGAAAGCAAAAGAAGGGAAAAAGGCACAAGAAGGGGAAAAGACACAGGGGAAAGGAAAGAAGGGAAAAAGGAAAAAGAAGGGGAAAAAACACAAAGGCAAAGGAAAGAAAAGAAGGGATGAAGCAGCTTAAATGGGTCACGACAAGGGGAGGTAAATCGAATACTTAGCTTTTTTTTTTTATTGTTGTGTGTTGCTGTTGATTGATTGGGTTTTTAGGAATATTTCTGGAAAAGTTAGGGCTAGGGTTCTTGGTTCATACCAAAGGGTTAGGGTTCATATTGAACCCTTGGGGTTTTAATTAATTTAATTTAAATAAATCCTTAATTTAATTATTAATTGGGGATTAAGGGATTAATTAGGGGATTAGGGTTTACTATTATGGAAAAATATAATTAGGGATTTTAGGATTGTTATTTTCTAGGGATTTATTTAGGGTTTTAAAATTTTAATTAATTATTAGTTAGGTTTAATTTATTATAAAAATAAGAAAATTATTTTTAATTAATAGGATTTTAGGGTTTTTTGTATAATTAAATTAATAACTTAATTTAATTGTTTAATTGGGTTAAAATTTTAGTTAGGATTTAGAAATAGGCTTTTAGGGTTTTTTGTATAATTAAGTTAATAACTTAATTTAATTGTTTAATTTGGTTAAAATTTTAATTAGGATTTAGAAATAGGATTTTAGGTTTTTTTGTATAATTAAATTAATAACTTAATTTAATTGTTTAATTAGCTTAAATTTTAATTAGGATTTAGAAATAGGACTTTATGGTTTTTTGGTATAATTAAATTAATAACTTAATTTAATTGTTTAATTAGTTTAAATTTTAATTAGGATATAAAAAAGAGGGTTTTATGTTTTTAATAATTAAATTAATTACTTAATTTAATTATTGAATTAGGTTAATTTTAGTTAGGGTTTTAGAAATAGGGTTTTAGGGTTTTAATAATTAAATTAATAACTTAATTTAATTATTTAATTAGGTTAGATAATAATTAGAGATTTTTATAGGGTTTTGGGGATATTAGTATTAGGATAAATATTTAGGTGATATTTTATTTTATCTCTTTAATGTTTTATTGTCTTTATAATAAATAGTTTTATATATTTAAATAATTTATTTAAGAAAATAGGGATTTAATTTTACTTAGGATTTTTGGATTTAGGAATTTTTTGGGTTAATTATGGGGCTGGGTTTTAAATTTATGTCTTATCTAAAATATTTTGGGTTTATTCTTGATGAATAAATAATAGTATGAATCTAATTATATAGGAATTTTGGGGTGGGTTTTCTTTTAATTTATATTTTATATGTTTAAAATATTTGGTTTTTTCTTTTAAGAAAATAGGAATCTAATTTTTAGTTAGGAATTATATTTAGGATATTTGTAATTATGATATAATTAGGAATTAGTATATTTAGGATATTTGTAATTATGATATAATTAGGAATTATAATTAGGATTTAGGGATTATATTTGGGATATTTATAATTATGGTATTTAGGATATTTTAATTAGAAATTATAATTAGGATTTAAGAATAATTTTTAGGATATTTAGGGATTAGGAATTATAATTAGGATATTTTAGGGATAATTATGGGTTTGTATTATTTTAAACAAAAATTTTATATATTTAAAACAATTTATTTTTAATAGGGTTTTTTATAAAATGGGACTTTGTTCCTGGTTTTTTGGGATGAGGTATTTTGGTCATTTTGGATTTTATTAAAATTAGGTTTAAGATTTATTTTAAGGAAATTAGATTTTTATTTAATTTGGATTTAAATGTGGGATTGGGAATGACAATAAGTTAATTGTTGGGATTTAAATTCTTTTAGGCTTGGGGAACTTATCTCGATTTAATTTTTGAGATTAAAATTATTTTTGGGACTATCTGAAATTTGGAGATTATTTTTTTAATTTTGAATAATTTGGGGGACTAATTTTGCTATTTTTAGCATAAGGGCATTTTGGGTTTTATAATTAAATTCTTTGGGGATTTTAGGAATTCATTTTTAACATAAGGGATATAAAGGATTTATGGGACTTAAAAGGATTTAAAGGATTGGGATTTAAGGGATAATTACTAAGAACTTAAGGGTTATAATAGAACTCTTTTAAGGGATTAGGATTTTGGGATAAAACTCTTTGTCCAAGAGTCTAAATAAAGGATGGGGTTTAGGGATAAAACTCTTAGGTTCCAAGAGTATAAATATAGGCCAATGGGTAAGGATTAAGGGATAAAACTCTTCTTCCGAGAGTATAAACAAAGGGATAAGGGATTAAGGGATAAAACTCTCCGTCCGGGAGTATAAACAATGGATAAGGTTTTTTGGGATAAAACTCTTCATCCGTTAGTATAAACAATGTATAAGGGATAGAACTCTCCATCCGAGAGTATAAACAATGGATAAGGGATTGAACTCTCCATCCGAGAGTATAAACAATGGGTAAGGGATTTTAAGGGATAGAACTTTCCATCCGAGAGTATAAACAATGGATAAGGGATAGAACTCTCCATCCGAGAGTATAAACAATGGATAAGGGATTTTGGGATAAAACTCTTCCTCCGAGAGTATAAATAAACGGATCGGGATTTAAGGGATAAAACTCCTTATCTAGGAGTATAAATAAGAGATTAAGAGATAGAACTCCTTATCTATGAGTATAAATAATAGATTAAGGGATAAAACTCCTTATCTAGGAGTATAAATAATAGATATGGGGATAGAACTCTTTATCCAAGAGTATAAATAGTGGATTAAGTTTGGGATTAGGGTTAGGAATAGGATTAGGGGGTAGGAATAGGGGAGGTGAACTACGGTTACTCTGATCCTTCAAAATTGAAGGTACGTAGGCATGGGGTTGAAAACCTTAGCGAGTACAATTAAAAAAAAACTTAGGTTTCTTTTTTTAAATAAATAAGTAGAAAGACAACAAACAAGCATACCCCTAAAGTCTAAGGAGGATCCCATTGAGTACAATGGAAGTGAGGGGTGCCTAACATCTTCACCTCACTTAACCGACTCCCGAACCTTAGGAATATCTGCCCTTGGAATTAGGATTTTAGGTTTATCATTTATTTTCCTTAAAAAAACTATGATGGCGACTCGATATTTTTGCCGGTCGCGAAAGTGGGCATGGGAGTTCATCTTGAGGAAGCGGTCCGAGAAGGACGTTTAGTTAAAGACGCTGGATTATCAAGTAGTACAAAATGACACGATAGTGCTCTCCCTAGGAAAAAAGAGCAGGATATTGGGAATATCTCTCTCGAAAAGCAAAGGCGACGATATCAACCAGTAGCAGCTGTAACTCCTGCTATTACCCATGTGCCTGTTCATACATATCAACCTCAGGTTGCGTAGAGCCAACCTAATCAACAACAATATCAACAAAGGACACAACAACCTCTTCAGCAGGCTCGTCCTCAGTACAACAACAATCGTATAACGCGACCGCCAGGGTTCGGCCCTATACCCATGTTGTACGCAGAACTGCTTCCATTACTACTGGTCAAGGGGCACGTCCAAACTAAGTCTCCTCTTACAGTACCGGAAAATCCTCCATTTTGGTTCAAAACGGACCAGACTTATCCTTACCATCAAGGAGGACCAGGGCATAACATAGAAAACTGTCTCAGTTTCAAATCTGACGTACAAAAGCTTGTTAGGAGCGGGGTCTTATCTTTCAAAGATACGAATCCTAATGTTCTCACAAACCCGCTACCTCAACACGAGAAATCCGTAGTAAATTTGATAGAGGGAGAGTCTAACAACACCTATCAAATTCATGATGTACTCTTGCTAAGGGCCAACTTGGTCAAGATGCATTGTAGACAGAGCGGGTATGGCCATGTGCCACCTCATAATTATCACCAGTGTGATATCTGCTCTAAAAACAATCAGCGATGTTCTGTGGTGCAAGCAGCTCTACAGGAACAATTGGATCTCGGATGGATCCAAGAGCATCGAGTTCGTGGAGTCAACATGACCTATACGAATTCCAACATCATTCAGAACCACGACATCCGTGCAATGAATGTCAACTTGGTGGCAATGCACTCAAGGCAAAGCCAGTATCATAATCTGCCACGGCATGATTACAATTCCTGTCTGACTTGCTCAGTAAACAAACAGGGATGATCTTTCATACAGGATGCCCTCCAGCGTCAGATAGATCTTGGGTGGATCTAGGACTACCATGATAGAAATCATTATCAAATCAACATGATTCAAATCTTCGATATTCGTTTGATGAATACTAGCTTGGTGGAGTTACACGCCAGGCAAGTCCAACTCAGTTTTCTCACTTCTCACGATTATCTGAGCTGTAAAGGATGTTGTGAGAGTAACCAAGGGTGTGCTCTCGTTCAAAGAACTTTACAACACTTGTTAAACCACTAGTGGCTTCCGATCTATATGGATGAAGACACGCAACAAATCAGTGTGCTTAATGGGAACCCGACTCGACATCAAAGTCAGGATGTCCGATCTAGGAAACAGATCTAGTGAGGTTACACTGCATTTAAAGCAGGCATGGCCAGGTGCCACCACACAATTATGAGCGCTGTAGAGTCTGCTCGGAAAATAATCAAGGGTGTTACCTCGTGCGAGCAGCCCTTCAGAGTCAGCTGGACCGCAAAGAAATCCAACAATATTCAGTTTCGGGGTCTATCAACTGGACGCCAGACTATTTCACTGATCAGATTAAGGATGTTATTGTGATCTCTGATCCTGAGAGGACCAAGGATGTTTGTGCCATCATCCCTCTACTGGACGAATCAAAGGTTCTTAGCCCGAAAATGATTGAAGTTACTTACGACAGTCAGAAAAATCAGAAAGCTCTTGTAGTTATCTATCTACCGGGACCGTTACCGTATGAATCAGCTAAGGCTATCCCTTACAAATACGGTGCAACAATAATTGAGAATGGAAAGGAAATTCCATTACCCTCCGTCGTGAATATTGCAGACATCAGTCGAGTAACACGGAGCAGTTGAATCTTCAATAGAGGAGTTGGAGAACCTAAAAAAGAAAAGGAACTTCAGACAGAAGCTCCTAATCCACCAGTCGGTCCATCCAGTGATCCCGACCTTTTAAAGGACAATGATGAGATGCTGAAGCTAATCCAAAGGAGTGAATACAACATTGTTGATCAACTGTTACAAACTCCTGCAAAGATCTCTGTGCTATCACTTTTACTCAGTTTCAAAGCCCACAGAGAGGCTCTACAGAAAGTCTTAGAGCAGGCCTTTGTGGAATAGGATGTGCCAATACGACAGTTCGATAGCATCATCTCTAACATCACTTCCTGCAACAACTTAGGGTTCAGTGATGAAGATTTTCCAGAGGAGGGCAAAAGCCACAACATGGCGCTCAATATCACAGTCAACTGCCAAGACGATGCTTTAGCCAGCGTACTGGTAGACACAGGATCGGCCATCAACGTTATGCCAAAGTCCACTTTAATGCGGCTATCATTCAAAGGATCCCCGATGAGGGGCAGTGAGGTCGACCTTCCCATAACTATTGGTTCTCACACTTTCCTAATCACTTTCCAGGTCATGGACGTCCAGGCAGCATACAACTGCTTATTAGGAAGACCTTGGATACACCAGGCTGGGGCAGTCACTTCGACACTTCACCAAAAACTGAAGTTCGTCAATCAACTCGTCACGGTCTGTGGAGAGCAAGCCTTGCTCGTGAGTAACTTATCATCATCTACTTGTGTAGAACCCGAGGAGGTTGTTGGAACGTAGTTCCAGGCACTTTCGGTGAGCAATGAAAATTAGTCAGAGAAAGGAACCTCGATTTCCTCGTACAAAGATGCTCTCGAAGTGATCAAAAGTAACAATACAAAGGGATGGGGACAGCTTGTCATTCCTACTGATAATAAAACAAAGAAGGGTCTTGGTTTTTCTTCAACCTATACCCAGACTGCTGCTAGCGATGAAAGTTTTCATCCCATTCAGGACTTCTTCCACAGTGGAGGTTTCCTTCACCCAGAGCCTCAAACAGTCCATACCATCAACGAGGAAGATTGCTCTGATACAGAGGAAGAATGGAGGTCCTATCTTAACAAGGACGGTTATACGTCTCAGGAAGAAGTGCCTACGCCATTTTTCTATCCCGCACAGAGTCCGAGATTTATACCCAGGTCAGATGTCAGAACAATATACAGAGATTGTGATCCGGAAGGACACTCTGATGAAATACAACTTTGACCACGACTATTATGGCCCAATGGATGGTCTGCCTATCTGGCAGCCGTACCTCGGAGACTTGGGGCAAGAAAATCAGCCGAACAATGAAAATCAGCTGAGCATCATTGAACAGAATACCTGCGTCCCCACCATGTCGTGGGATCATTACTCAGGGCATTCAGAAAATATCCAGAACGATGATGAATTCACAAAGCTCGCGGGACTAGAATTCATCAGCTATGCTTTTCCAGAGGTCAACGTCATCGAAAGAGATGACTCCTCCAGTTCCAAAGAAGTGTGGGACACCTTGGGACAACCAAGTGGAAAATACGACTATATGGTCAAGTACACTGCTCCTGAGAGCTCTCGCATCAGGCTCGAAGACATTCAACCAACTGGGTGAGGAGATCCACCTGAGAGCATAAATACTCTGCAAAATACAACTGAGGAATCCTCCTACGACAATTTTTCCTGGGAGACAGATTCCAATGATCCTGCTCCACCAGAAATCAGCGTTATTTCTGAAGACAAATCAAGGAAGATACCAGACTTTGTGATTCACCGAGGAGTTCGCCGCTAATGGGTTGCTGTCGATGTTTTGAAGATCGTTCATAAGTCAAAGTAATTGTCGTCTTTAGCCTTTCACCCTGCCCAGGTGAAACGGATGCTTTGATAGGGCTCACTTTCTGTAAATATACCTCTTCGATTTGCCCAAAGCGACAGAGTTTTGTTTTATAGGGCTGTAGTTTCAAGAATCGACTTGTTCATAAATAAAATAATGTCGTTCTGTAATTTCTGCATTTTATTGTTGTTTTCTCTTTTCGCTTTTTCAGAAAATGGTAATCCTAAAAACAACTCAAATAATAAAAACAAGCAGTTATCAGAAAATACACTGCACACACCTCTTGCATTCTCTTTATCTCTTCTAAACACAAATCATCACGTCATGCAGATTGCTTATTTTCAACCCCATTAAAACATACGATCCAATGCCTTCTCCCAACTTTGAATTCCCAGTATTTGGGGCTGAAGAAGAAGGTGACGACAAAATTCCAGAAGAGATCTCCTGATTACTCCGACAAGAGGAAAGGTCTATTGAACCTCACAACGAGCCGTTGGAAACAATCAACGTGGGTTTAGAAAAAGAGAGAAAAGAAATCAGGATTGGGGCACTGCTAAGTCCAACTGCCAAAGAGAGTTTGACAAAGCTTCTCAAAGAATTCCCCGATGTATTTGCTTGGTCCTATCAGGACATGCCAGGGTTGGATACCAGCATCGTGGAACATCATTTACCGTTGAAATAGGAATGTCCGCCAGTAAAACAGAGGTTGAGATGAACTCATCTGGACATGGCCATCAAAATCAAGAAGGAAGTACAGAAACAGATTGACGCGGGTTTCCTCGCCACATCAGAATATCCTCAATGGTTAGCCAATATCGTACCCGTTCCAAAAAAGGACGGAAATGTCAGAATGTGTGTCGATTATAGAGATCTAAACAAGGCTAGTCCAAAGGACGACTTCCCCTTATCGCACATAGACATGCTGGTAGATAGTACAACAAAGTCCAAAGTTTTCTCCTTCATGGATGGATTCTCGGGCTATAATCAGATCAAAATGGCACCGAAAGACATGGAGAAAACATCGTTCATTACCCCATGGGGTACCTTTTAATACAAGGTAATGCCGTTCGGTTTGAAGAATGTCGGGGCAACCTATCAAAGGGCCATGACTACTCTGTTTCATAACATGATACACAAGGAAATCGAGGTATATGTCGATGATATGATTGCCAAATCTAAAACAGAAGAGGAGCATGTGACCCACCTGTCAAAAATATTTGAGCGGTTGAGAAAGTACAAACTCCGCTTGAATCCCAACAAGTGCACCTTCGGTGTCCGTTCAGGGAAACTTTTAGGGTTCATCGTTAGCCAGAAAGGAATTGAGGTTGATCCTGACAAGGTCAAGGCCATTCAAGAAATGCCTTCTCCGAAAACTGAAAAACAAGTCAGAGGATTCCTGGGACGTTTGAACTACATCTCCAGATTCATATTCCTCATGACCTTGACATGCGCGCCAATTTTCAAATTACTCAAAAAGAATCAGGACTGCGTTTGGACAGAAGACTGCCAAACCGCTTTCGACAGTATCAAGGAATATCTGTTGAACCCACCGATTCTATCACCTCCAGTGGAAGGAAGACCACTGATCATTTATTTAACAGTCCTAGAGGACTCAATGGGATGTGTACTTGGCCAACAAGACGAAACAAAAAGGAAAGAGTCTGCCATTTACTATCTGGGCAAGAACACTATGCTTGAGAAAACTTGGTGTGCTTTGGCTTGGGCAGCCAAACGTCTTCGCCAGTACATGATTCGTCACACTACTTGGTTAATCTCTGAAATGGATCCAATCAAGTACGTCTTTGAAAAACCTGCTCTCACGGGAAGAATCGTCCGTTGGCAGATGTTGTTATCAGAATACGACATTGAATACCATGTTTAGAAAGCCGTTAAGGGGAGTATTTTAGCCGATCATTTGGCTCATCAGCCGATTGACGATCAAGAATCGATCGGGGTTGACTTCCCAGACGAAGATGTCATGTACTTGAAAATGAAAGATTGCGATGAACCGCTACCTAGTGAAGGGCCAGAACCAGGTTCCCAATGAGGACTAATTTTTGACGGAGCTGTAAATCATTATGGAAACGGAATTGGGGAAATCATCATAACACCTCAGGGTACCCACATTCCTTTCACCGCCAGACTTACATTCAAGGGTACAAACAACGAGGCCGAATACGAAGCTTGTATTATAGGTCTCGAGGAAGCAATTGATTTGAGGATCAAAAACTTGGATGTATATGGCGAATCAGCCCTGGTTATCAATTATATCAAAGGAGATTGGAACACATACCAATCAGGACTAATTCCTTACAAAGATTATGCAAGAAGGTTGTTACCCTTCTTCAACAGAATTGAGTTTCATCACATCCCTCATGATGAGAATCACATGGCTGATGCATTAGCCACCCTCTCTTCCATGATTAGTGTAGGTCAATGGAACGACCTACCTAAGATCGACATAATGCGCCTTGAAAGGCCCGCTTACATCTTCACGATTGAAGCAGTCATAGACGACAAACCTTGGTATCATGATATCAAGTGATTCCTTCAGAAACAATAGTACCCACCTGGGGCACTAAGGAAGGACATGAAAACCCTCAGAAGACTAGCAGGCAGCTTCTTTCTGAACGATGATACCCTCTATAAGAGAAATTTTGACATGGTCTTGCTCCGATGCGTAGACAGACCAGAAGCAGACTTGCTGATAAAAGAAATTCATGAAGGATCCTTTGGCACTCATGCCAACGGACACACAATGGCGAGAAAAATTCTGAGAGCAGAGTACTATTGGTTGACAATGGAATCCGACTGCTACAAGTACATGAGGAAGTGTCACAAGTGTCAGATATACTCAGACAGAATCCATGTACCGCCAACGCTTCTCAAAGTTCTTTCTTCCCCATGGCCTTTTTCTATTGGGGGATCGACATGATTGGCATGATCGAACCTAAAGCTTCAAACGAACATCGGTTCATCCTTGTAGCCATTGATTACTTCACCAAGTAGGTCGAAGCAGCGTCATACGCCAATGTAACCCAACAAGTGGTGGTCCGATTTATCAAAAATAATATCAGCTGCTGTTATGGTGTTCCGAGCCAGATCATTACAGATAATGGATCTAACTTAAACAATAAGATGATGAAAGAGTTGTGCACTGAGTTCAAGATCGAACACCATAACTCATCTCCCTACCGACCCAAGATGAACGGAGCGGTAGAAGCGGCTAACAAGAACATCAAGAAGATTGTTCAAACAATGGTTGTAACCTATAGATATTGGCACGAGATGCTACCCTTTGCTCTTCACGGTTATCGTACATCTGTCCGCACTTCAACAGGGGCAACCCCTTTCTCTCTAGTATATGGCATGGAAGCAGTGTTCCCCATCGAAGTAGAGATCCCATCAATTCGGGTATTGATGGAAGCTAAGCTTACGGAAGCTGAATAATGTCAAAATCGGCACGACGAACTGAATCTGATCGAAGAAAAGTAAATCACAGCACTATGCCATGGTCAATTGTATCAGTAAAGAATGAAGAAGGCGTTTGACAAAAAGGTCCGACCTCGCGTCTTCAGAAAAGGAGACCTTGTGCTCAAAAAGATACAATTATTTCTCACTGATTCCTGGGGCAAATGGACTCCGAATTATGACGGCCCCTATGTGGTTAAGAAAGCTTCTCAGGCGGCGCCTTGAGACTCGCAACCATGGACGGAGAGGAATTTGTCTACCCCACAAATGTTGATGTAGTCAAGAAATACTTCGCCTAAACTAAAAAAAACGTCTCGGTGGATTGAAAACCCGAAAGGGCGGTCCAGGCAAAAATTAGAGACATAATTCAAAATTATCCTGGTGTATTGGAAATCTTAAAGTACAATCCAGGAAAAAGTTAGGGATTCATGGCAAATAACTACGTCTAACACAGGTAATTTCTCAGCAGCAGTCATGCCATCCGAAAGAAAACTCCAGTCAAGGTCATCTTCGACAGAAGCTCAGGATGCCCAGAATTCAAAGTTGGTAGAAGGATAGCGGTCGCCATGTTTTAATGTAGCCATTTTCCCTTAAATTACCATTTCCTAAACTTTGTAAATACTTTATGGAATCACACGTTTGGCTGATTTCCATCCTATCAATAAAATTTGAGCTCTTATGCTTTTGTTTGCAATTCTTATTTATTTTAGCTTTACAGAACTACATTTTAACATGATCAACGATTCTTGAAATAAAACAAAAATGAATTTACTTGATAAAATTTTTCTGCTTTTAAAATAAAGATGGCAATTTATTTCGACTGTTGAAAATCGAAAGAACATCGATCGCTTCTCTAGAAGTAAGCGAACTTCAAAGTGCAGAATCAAAGTACTCCTTCTAAACCAGTGCGCCTGAATGAAGGATCAGTTATGTCAGAGACCATGTTTCATCTGACACCCCCCAGCAGAGTTCTTACCTCCTAAGCCCGACCAACGGTTGTTCCCCGCAAGGACTATCTCTCCTAAGCAAGGCAGAATTGCTATCGTGAACCAGTGATACTTTTTATCTCCCACTATGGCCGAGTATCCAGTCGTGTTCATCTACTGGTCTGTATGTCGCGTCAGTTTTGTCAGCATAAACATACATATATCATGCATGGTTGATTTACATTCGATTCATATTGCATCACTATCACTTTAGTCGGTCTTATCCCCTAGTGATAAAAGTCCTCTCAATCGAGTTGTCAGTTCTTTTCTCGTCAGGAAATGTTGCGTCTGCACTATCTCTCTCCTCCAGTTTATTTCTGGATTGGAGTTGGCCCTTGACCACTTTGATAACTTGAACCTCTGAAAGCCCAGAGAACTTTCGACAAACATCACTCTTTGCCATTGAAGATGATATCCTTGCTTTCCCGGATTAAGGAAAATCCCCAGAGAAAGCCTCTTAATCAAAGATTTGGCAATACAGCAATTTTTCTCCGAAAAATCCACTGACGAAAAGGTCATCAGCACCTCAAAATTGGATCATATCATAGGGCATTTCTCCGAGAAGATCTCCGAGAAAAGTATGATGTAATATCCCCAAGCTAGAAGCAGTCTCTCAAGAGACTCGTTTTCCCTAGTAGATTCGACAAATGGCGTCTCCAAACAGAGAAGTTTGTACACCTCTACAACTCAGACGACTGGGTTCCCCAGCAACTCTGACATCAAAAATTTTCTATCAAATGGCATCTTCCCAGAAAAATTTGGCAAGAAGTTTGAGGAAAACCGCTACACATAGCGTCCCTTGTCAAGGAAGTTTATTGACAAAATAAACTAAGACCAGTTCCTTGGTAGGAAACTAGGATCGAGGGGAAGTGTATTTCAGAAACTTAGACCAGTTCCTTGGTAGGAAACCAGGATCGAGGGGATGTTTATTTCAGAAACTTAGACCAGTTCCTTGGTAGGAAATCAGGATCGAGGGGAAGTTTATTTCAGAAACTTATACCAGTTCCTTGGTAGGAAATCAGGATCGAGGGGAAGTTTATAAAAGAAACTTAGACCAGTTCCTTGGTAGGAAACCAGGATCGAGGGGAAGTTTGTTTCAGAAACTGAGACCAGTTCCTTGGTACAAAGACCAGGATCTAGAGGAAGTTTACCTTTTCTAAGCATCATTGCTTAGCAAAAGAAGAAGGATGCGCATACTGCCATTCATAACCACCATTAAAATTTCGGGTATTCCGATATTTAATCCTTTTGCACCCCGAATGCCCGAATACCTTCGCCATTCACACGTTCGGGTCCAAGAAGATTAAATAGGGGCATCTGTCATACCCCAAATTTTGACCACTAGGATTCCCCATCATTGTACAAACCATCATCACAATATGGATGAACCATCATACCTCATTAGTCTCCCCAAATATGGGTGAGCATCCACTACAATCAAACTTAGGGTTTCAAGCCCTCTCTGAGTTCTTAGACAAAGGATCAATCAAGGAATGACATTATATTCAACTTGTCTAAACCTCTCAAACATCCCCAATGGATCAAGAGGACTCCCACATCAAGGATTAAGCACAAGGCTGCAACAGTCCCAGTGGATCAAGCCTTAAAATCAACGGTGTCACCAAATTAGGGTTTTGGTCGACCAGGGCCTCCAGATGGAAATTTTCCTCTAGGCATGAGCCAATGCTTCAAAGAATAATCTATGATGCTCCAAGGGACATCATGAACCCAATCATCAAGTCAATTTTGCCTCAGGGGATGCATTCATAAAAAATCAGGAATTAGGGTTTCTTGACCTAATTCACCCCTAAGTTGACTTTTGGGGCAAAAAATGAGCCAAGACCTCAAGGGAGGATTTGAGGGTCTCTAATACACCACATTTATTCATTTACAACAATGGATTAGTCTAAGAAGCTTGAGCAACAAGTTTCAATTTCATCAGAACCACAATTAGGGTTTCGCGGGAAAAGCCAATTGTGCCTTTGACTTTTGACCCAGGCATGCTCCCAAACCCTAGGACATGATTCAATACACCCTATAACACCAATGAAATCAATCCATCAAGTTTGATTTAGGTCAATGACTTGATTTCATGGAGGATCGCACAGTTTGGAGTTCATCTGACAAAAAGTCAACTGTGCACAAAAGTCAACTTTGACTTTTTGAGATTTTTCACAATTATGGTTCTTTGACCCTAAAATGATGTTAATGTGTGATTGGAATCATCATTCATCAAGAAAAATCAAGAAAAGTGGGATAACTTGTAAAAGGGGTAACCATAAAAACTTAGAAATTTTTCTAAGTTATGGAACAAAGTGGCTAGGGTACCAACTTTGGAGGATCATATCTCCTAAACCACAAGGCCATTTTTCCCCATTCAAAGTTGGATTTGTAGCTCTCATGGCCCTCTACAAAAGCTTCAAACACAACTCATTCCAATTCCTCATGGATTTTAAGTTATGGAATGATCAAAATCACAAAAAGTGAAAATGTCACTTTTTTCCAACACTTAGTGAAATTTTCACTAAGTCAGAATCTGCCTTCACTTTTTCCAAATGTAGGGACATTTTTCACTTGGATCCAAAAGGTATCAAAACCAACTATGATCAAACAGTTGTTGTATCATATGAGGCCTTTCCAAAATGGCCAAGAACTCCATGAAACTCCACTTAAGCCATGAGATATGACAATGGCAACATGCCTTGCTGAAAACTGTCAAAGCAAGGCAGATTTGTGCATTTTGCTCGATTTTCCAAATTTGTGCAAATGACAAACACACTTATCCATATGAACACCTCAGGGGGAGACCAAGGAGGGACAAACACTGATCCATAAGCCTCCCAAGTCTTTGGAACCAAAAGTAGCATGCCAAACCTAGAAATGCCTAAAAGAGGGACAAGACTCCAATTTTGGTTTGGAGCATTTAATGGATGCACCAAGGTGGCATGGACTGAGCCATTTCCAACTGAATTCAGTCAAGACATATACAAGACCAAGGGAACCAGCAGCCTGTGCCCTAACCTCTAGTCAATGGCTAGAGAAGACTTGGATTCTCATTGATCAACATTGGCCAAACCTCTGCTGCAGTTGCCAATCACTATTGCTCCAAAAACAAACTTGCTCTACTATAAATAGAGCTCTTTTGTGATCAGTTTGAGTACACCAAAGCCATCAAACAGATGTTTTCCTCAAAATCACCTTCTCACTTCCAAATTTGCCTTCCAAAGCAAGTCACCATCGGGTTTTGAGTTTGAGAGAAATTCCAACCAAACCAATCACACACACACCTCATAAAAATCATATAGAAGTGATCCAAACTCTCACAAGTGACCTGTAAAACCAAAATCACAAAGTCCCCTCTCAAAACCTCAAAATAGGGCCTTTTTGCATTTTTCAAGCCATGTCTTGATTCAGACACTTTCCAAACCAGATAAAACCTCAAACACACTCGAAATATCATCCTTGAACAGTCCCAAATGGTTTCACACATCTGGAACACCATTTGAGAGAGTTGCTATTTTGGCCACTTTTGCCCCTTTTGCAAGAAAGGGCCAGTTTCCATTCCTGAGGTTTCCAGCTGGTTCCAATCATCCTAAAAGCTTCTAAGAGATCATTTGAGGGTGTCATAAGCATCAAATCATTTCTGGAACAAAGCACTTGACAGATTGCACAAAAGCTCCAAAAAGAGGTAAGCATCTCAACTTGAACTCTTTGAAATATGCATTGCTTTGAGGTCCACTGATCATGCACATTTTGTACATGTTATATGTGTTGTGTTTAAACCAATTCATCATGTAATTCATGTCTGTACCAAGAGATAGCACAGAAAATGTAAATTATGGCCTATTTCAAAACCACTATCGGGTTTTTCAATAGGAGCATGATCTGGAAAAAAACACCACCACCATTGGATTCCTTGTGAAATTCTAGGCAGGATAGACCTAAATTTTGTCCTAATCCATGGAGAAATGAGAAAGTTATGGCCTTCACGTTTCTAACCAAAATCTTGTCGTGCCTTGCCTTGGGCCAGGCCAAAAACAAGGCAAGCCTTGTATATTTGTGGTTGTGCTTCAATCAACAGATGTATCACCACCCCAGTGGTAAGGTGCGCGCCCTATACACAAGAGGTCTGGGATTCGAATCCCCCTCGCCCCAGACGCTCTTTTGCTATTTTTTCCACTTTTCTACTATTTTTCATATTATTTTTAATAGTTTGGAAAATTAATAACTCTCTCAATTTTAATTATTTTTAATTGGTTCTTTTTGCAAAAAAACCATAAAAATGTTGAAATATTTTATTCCACAAAAAACTCAAGTTTATATTATTTATTTAATATAATTAGTATTTTTGTGAATAAATTCCTTTTTAATTGTTTTTAAACATTTTAAAAGTGAATATTTACCTTGAAAATCAAAACCAAATGAGTTTTAATTCATCTTGTGATTAAAATCTCATTTTTCAAACCTTAAAAAAAATCACAAGTGGTTTATTCAAACTCATTTGGTATTTTTATCATTTTTATTGATTTTCTTTAAATATTTACTTTTAAAGGAAAATAAAATTAGGGTTTCTTTGATTTCAAACCTCATCAATCATTTTCAAACTCTTTGGGCCTCTTGGTAGAGTGTAAGACCCAATCCTTTGTAAATACAAACCTTTTTGGGCCTCAGTGTATTGTATAAGTCCCGACACCATCAAAAAGTTCGGCGCGATCGTCGCCTTTTTAACAAAAACCTTTGGGCCTCTCCTTGAACTGTAAGTCCCACCACTTGTACAAAAATAAACCTTTGGGCCTCTAATAGAGTGTAAGACCCATCCCTTGTAGATAAAACCTTTTTGGGCCTCAGTGTATTGTATAAGATCCATTACGTCAAAGAAATCTCGGCGTGATCGTCATTTTTCAAACAAAACCTTTTGGGCCTACCCTCGTGTTATAAGCCCCATTCCTTTTCCTTAAACTCTTTGGGCCTCTTGAGAGAGTGTAAGACCCATCCGGTTGTACAGAAAACCTTTTTGGGCCTCAGTCACTTGTATAAGTCCCTGTACAGTTTCAAAACAACAGTGCAATCACTGATAAAACCTTGGGTCTCTCCTTGAGCTGTAAGCCCCAACAATCTTGTCAAAGTACTTTTCCTTTGATTTAGAATATAATATTGTTATCAAATCTTTCTTTGTTGAATAACTAACAAAACGGCATGGAAGCTCTACAACCGAGTAAGTGTTTACCCACTTTCTTTATCCACTTTCATATATAAATATAACTGTATTGTGGGGCTGCTCACTGTAAGTCTTCTTTCACATCCTTTTATATACTTGTCAAATATCAACTGTGTAATACTAGTATAGATATTTAGAGTTTTCCCCGACAACTACGTCTAGCACTAGGTAAAGCCCTGTTGGTCACTCTTAAATACAAACAAAACTAGATCCCCATAGGATTACCAGTCACAGTCTTCCCTCCTCTTAGGGTTAAACAATATGGAGACGTGAAAGGAAGCATTCTCAGTGAACCCTTTCTCAGACTGTCACCCTTAGAAATTGTCAAAGAAACTCTAACTCCCCAGAGATGATATTTTCTCCGTGAATGGCATCTCTTGAGTTTCTTCCAAATTCTCGGACTTTCCTGGCTTGATCTATTCTCGGTGAATAGCATGTCTTGAACTTCTCGGGGTTTGGGGACCCACGGGCTTCTTAAAAGCATCCCTGCCTCCTCTTGGGCGTTGTACAAGGACCCTTTGGCTTCTTAAAAGCTCTCATGCCTTCTCTTGGGCTTAGTACAAGGACCCAGAGACCTCTACAGGTATAGGAACATAACCTAGTCATCAATTTGCTAGATCTGTCTTTCTGAGTCAAGTGTCAGACTTGTTAATGGGTTGACATTCATCCCTTAACATACCAGCCTTCTCTTGGGCATCATACAAAGATCATTTACTACCTGAGAATCGATTTCTCAAACCACCAGTAGACTTGAACAATCTCAATACCCTTTGGATTTCCCATTTCCTTAAAGAACAGGAAGTAACCCTGATTCTCTGATCAGTGCCAAGGCACAACCATACCTTTAATCTTTCCCTTTATAAGAACTGATTTTCTCTTTTATCCAACATACTGGACCTGTCACTAAACTGAAACAGTCACCAGCATAAATAGCCTCCTCTTGGGCTTTGTACAATGATTCTCCCCAGCGGAGCTAACCTTTTCACACTCTCTTGTTGAGTATAAAAGACTCTCTTGTTAAGTCAAATCCCTTTTAGCCTCTATCTCGGGCTTCGTACGAGACAACAAAACACTCTCTTGTTGAGTATAAAAGACTCTCTTGTTGAGTCAATCACCTGTCAAACAAACTCTCTTGTTGAGTCACTTCCCTTTTAGCCTCCATCTCAGGCTTCGTACGAGACAGCACATAAAAGCACTCTCTTGTTGAGTCAGTCACTTGTTAGCACCCTCTTGTTGGGTCAATCGCATCCTCTTAGGCTTTGTATAAGGAAAACCTCGATTGAGTCAATCAACCTTTTGGCATCAAATCTGTGCCTTGCTCACAGCATACAAACATCAACAACTCCTTCATCTAATTGCTGTAAGCGGCAAGCCTCTGGATTATTTACATCCACGCCACAGTCCCTCTTTTAGCATGAGAAATTCCTAAGGAAAGATAACATTGCTCTAAACTAAGTTAAAGTCTTCTCCTTCAGGTTAAAAATCCCCTATAAAGGAAATTATGGCATTGCTGGATTCACATATCCCAGTTAAAGTAATTCTCCTTTATAATCTGTCACCCAACAGTTGTGATGAACATACCAAATATCCCTCTTTAGAGATGACAAATTATCTCTCATCCATAAACCCTTTAGCTTCACATCTTGGGCTTTGAACAAGATACAAATCACCTTTAGCTTCATGTCTTGGGCTTTGAACAAGACACCAAAACAAACTTTTTCCTCACATAGAATAGGAGGAACTACGATCACTCTGATTTCTCTATTTCGTTAAACGGGAATACGTAAGCATAAGATTGTAAAATCTTAGCGAGCATACTAATCAAAAACCCAAAACCCCGTATCTCCACCGAATCAGCCCAAAAGTAGCAAATCTAAACACATTACCAAAAACCTCACAAATAATCCAGATATTGTGTTCTCAGCAAAATAACCAAAGATTGGGCCCCACATCCACATAACATCTGTAACCTAACAGACTGTTGTTCAAACTCAGTAAGCAAGCAGGGTTAATTTGAGACATCTATTTCCCTTCCTTAATCAGCTCAATAGAATAAAAAATGAATCGAACTGTAGTGCCCAAGCGATAGTGACTCAGGACCACCAAAATCGCGCTACACCAGGATTGAGGCTGAACAAGCTGGAGAAATTATACACAGCTTGAGAGGAGACTAACTCTTGCTAGGGGAAATCATTATACAAAGCCTAAGAGGAGGCATGGAAACGGTTAAACAAGAGAGTGTTAAAGTCATCGCATAAGAATAATTTCAATGCACATATACACTAATTAAAGTTTGCATATAAAGTACCACACAAAAATGAACTTATCTAACCAAAACTAAAATAAGGAATTGACAAGTAACAAGAACACAGTGAACTTTCATTATGAAAAATAAAATATTAGCAATTAAAATTGAGATTTTACCTATGAGATTTTACGGATCTGGTATTCATAGAGGAGATCAAAATATCTTTGACATTTTTAAGAATACCATTGACTGCAACCAGAGTTTGTTATCAGAATTAAGTAGAATTGTTTTAACATATGAAACAAAATCACACACCCAGTCACGAATAACTTCAAATCCCAAGTAATTTTGTCTTTGAAATCAAACAGTAGAACAACTCAAAAGTTATGAAACAAAAAGTGTGAAAACAATGAAAGAATCTAATAACATACCTTCTGGTCTAAGCGCCAAACAATGATGGAAACTACCTGAGAGAAATGAAAAAAGACAGTTGACGGCGGCTAGAAATGGCATGGCTTAAGATAAGAGAACTAGGGCATGTCAGATTTAAGCGAAATGACTTTTTACTAGTTTTATTTGTTACAATTGGTATATAAAAGTGGGCTTATACACCAATGGGCTCATACAACGGATCTTTTTGATATATTTACACCTAGAGACAAATATATTAATTAAATTTGTACATAGAAATTTCATTTTTTTAAATATATATATAAGTTGCCTTATTTTATATAGCAAATTTAATTTAATTATATATTTAACATAAATGTATATTAAATATCAGAGTGGGATTAACCAATTTCAAAAAAAACTTTGACCAACAAAAAATTAATGAAAAAACTATTTTATTTTTTATTTTTAAAAATAATTTATATAAAAAATTATTCACTAACCAAGTAATGAGATTTTATTGAACAAAATCTCTAATTTCATCAATCATTATATCGTAAGAAATCTATAATTTCTCTTTCTGTTTTTTCTATGTAGTTTTTTAAATATTTATTAACATATAAAAAGATATTAGAGATATTAATAATAAATTTTGTATTAAATATTTATTAAGTACTTTAATAATAGCTATCAAGGATCAATTTTTATTTTGGAGTTGTTACTATTTGTCTATAATAAACTTTGATTTATTTTAAATTTAATTTCTATTATAATTTTACTTACTTAGATTAAAGTAATAAATTATGAATTTTAAACTTTTTCTTCATGATCATGCATTTTAAATTGTGTGGAATATATTAAAATGTTTATTTTCAAAAATTATTTAAATTGCATTTGTAAATTTTAAATAATTTTATATATTATAATAATAAACTATTAAGGCAGTTAGACACAGGGTTTTAAAATAAGAATAATTGTGCATAAATATTAAAGAGGAGAAAATTTTAACATGAAAGTGCAGTTTTCCTAATGCTAATTTAATGCGTATGTGGAATAGACAACAAACTTAAGGTTCATGGGTGTAGTCCTGTACTTACTAAATTTTTAAGATCTAACTCAGTAATAGCCACAGTTCTAGAACCGTAGCTGGAAGGGAATAAAGTACGGTTTAGCTACACCCATATTTATGAACCGTAGCTGGAAGGGAATAGAGTACGGTTTAGCTACACCCACATTTATGAACCGTAGCATATAATGAACAAACGAGAGTTGTTTTACGCCCATATAATAAAACCGTAGCAAATAGAGAATTGACGACGGTTGTTTGATGGCTACATTTAAAAACCGTAGTTAATGTTGAATTTTTAACAATGCATAATAGTCGTAGCCTTTACCTCTTTAGGCAACGGTTTTTAAGTCGTTGTCTATTGTTCCGTTGCCTAAAGTCAAAAATGTTGTAGTGGTTGACTCAACAAGAGAGTGTTATTATCTGTCTCGTACAAAGCCCGAGATTGAGGCTAAAGGGGTTGACTCAACAAGAGAGTTATTGACTCAACAAGAGAGTCTGAGAAGTGATTGACTCAACAAGAGAGTCTGAAAGTTGATTGACTCAACAAGAGAGTCTGAAAAGGTGATTGACTCAACAAGAGAGTCTGAAAAGGTTAGCTCCGTTGGGGAGAATAATTTGTACAAAGGCCAAGAGGAGGCTGATTATGCTGAGGAAAGATCATTATACAAAGCCTAAGTGGAGGCTAGCTTCTACCGGGGATTATTGAGATCCCGAGGCAGGTCCAAGTGGGGAATCAACTCTTGCTGAGGGTTACAGAAGAGTTGAAATATTAGATGCCTTGAGGTTCTGATTTGGGATAGTGTTATACTGATGATAAACTGACCCTGGCTAGGGGATTTTTAGGAGAGAGACAGGGTTTTAGCTCTATTGGAGATTGATCGGGTGATCAGGGTTTCTTCCTATGTTTTGTAGAGAACTTGAGAATGTCTTTGAGACTCAAGGGGATTTAGACTGTCCAAGTCTACTGGTGTGGAAGAGTTTTATCCTTTCTATGATGCCCAAGAGAAGGATGACTCTTTTAAGGGATGAGTATCAACCCTAAAATTGGTCTGAGGTTTTGACACTTGGAAAGACTGCTCTAGCAAAGGATGACTAAGTTTTGTTTTATACCTTTAAGAGGTCTTCAGGGTCCTTGTATTAAGCCCAAGAGAAGGCATGAGAACTTCTAAGAAGCCAGAGGGTCCTTGTACAAAGCCCAAGAGGAGGCGGGGATGCTTTTAGGAAGCCTATGGGTCCCAAACCAAGAAAAGTTCAAGAAATGCTATTCACCGAGAATAGATCATTTAGTGAAAGTTCTGAGGTTTGAAGAAACTCAAGAGATGCTATTCACCGAGAATAGATCAACTATGGGGAGTAGAATTTCTTTGACAATTTCTAACAGTGACAGCCTGAGAAAAGGTTCACGAAGAATACTGCCTTTCTCTTTGTTCCATATTGTTTAAGCCCAAGAGAAGGCAAGACTGCATCTGGAAATCCAATGGGGATCTAGGTTTGACTGTATTAAAGAGTGACCAAACTGGCTTTACCTAGTTCTAGACCTAGTTGCCGGGGAAAACTCTAAATAACTATACTAGTATATATATAGTTTATATATGACAAGTATTTAAAAGGATATGAAAGAAGGACTTACAGCGCGCAACTTCCCACAATACAGTTATATATATTAAAGCATGTAAATGAAAGCAGATAAAAACTTACAGGTGAGCAAGCTTTCATGCTGTATTATTAGTTGTTCAAAGAAATTAAAGAAAGTTTTGATAACAACTGTATATTTGAATTTAAATCAAAAGGAAAGTTGTTTTGAAAAGATCGTTGGGGCGTATATTCAAGGAGAGACCCGGGTTTAATAGTGATTACACTGTTGTTTTGAAGATCGCATTGGGACTTATACAATGACTGAGGCCCAAAGAGGTTTACAAAAAGGTTTGGGTCTTATAACTCAAGGAGAGGCCCAAAAGATGTTTTAAAAGAAAATATATGGGACTTACAACACGAGGGGAGGCCCAAAGGATTTCTGTTTAAAAATGGCGATCGCGCCGAGATTTTTCATCGTGTCGGGACTTATACAATATCTGAGGCCCAAAAATGGTTTATGTACAACAAGGATTGGGTCTTACACTCTATTAGAGGCCCATGAGTTTTTTAAGTAAAGAGGTGGGACTTATAGCTCGAGGAGAGGCCCGAGTGATTTGATTTTGAATCGGCGATCGCGCCGAGATTTTTAAAAATGCAGTGGGACTTATACAATGTCTGAGGCCCAAAGTTATTTTTATTTACAAAGGATTGGGTCTTACACTCTATTAGAGGCCCAAAAGTGTTTTAAAAGGTTTGATAAAGATCAAGAACCAAAGAAACCCTAATTTCATTTTCTTTTAAAAGTAATCCTTTTAATAAAATGAATAAAAATGACAAAAATACCAAATAAGTCTAAATAAACTACTTGTGATATTTTATTAAGGTTTGAAAAATGAGGTTTTAATCACAAGATGACTTAGGACTCATTTAATTTTGATTTTCAAGATGAATATTCATTTTTAAAATGTTTAAAAACAATAAAAATGAATATATTTACAAAAATATCAACTATATTAAATAACTAATATAAATTTTATTTTTTTGTGGAATAAAATATTTTAACATTTTTGTGACTTTTTGCAAAAAGAACTTATAAAAAATAATTAAAATTGAGAGAGAAATTAATATTCCAAATCATTTAAAATAATATGACAAATATTAAAAAAATGGAAAAAGTGGTAAAAAAAAAGGGGTCTGGGGCGAGGGGGATTCGAACCCCAGACCTCCAAGTTACAGCGCGCGCCTTCTACCACTGGGGTGGTGATACATCCGTGTATTAAAACCACCCCATAAATACATAAGGGATGCCTTGTTTTAGGCCTGGGCAAGGCAAGGCAAGTTCTTGGGCCAAAAACGTAAAGGCTGTAACTTTCTCATTTCTCCAAGGATTGGGACAAAATTTAGGTCTATCCTGCCTAGAATTTCACAAGGAACCCAATGGTGCCCTTGGTTTTTTCAGATGAGGTCCCCATTTTAAAACCCGATGGTGGTTTTGAAATAGGCCTATAATTGCATTTTCTATGCTACCTCATGTTACAGGAAAGAATTACATGATGAATTGGTTCAAACACAACATATACAACATGCATGAGAGGTTTATGATCAGTGGACTTCAAAGCAATGCATATTTCAAAGAGTTCAAGTTTTGATGCTTACCTCTTTGGGAGCTTTTTGTGCTATCTGCCAAGTTTCTTGTGCCAGAAGTAATTTGATGCTTTAGACACTCTCAATTGATCTCTTAGAAGCTTTTAGAATGATCACCACCAGCTGGAATCTTCAGGAACAAGTTTGAGCTCTTTCTTACAAAAGGGGCAAAAGTGACCAATATGGCAACTCTCTCAAATGGTGTTCCAGATATGGGGAACCATTTAGGACAGTTCAAGGATGATATTTGGAGTGTGTTTGAGGTTTTATCTGGTTTTAAAAGTGACTGAATCAAGACATGGCTTGGAAAATACAAAAAAGTCCAATTTTGAGGTTTTGAGAGGGGACTTTGTGATTTTGGTGTTACAGGTCACATATGAGAGTTTGGACAGCTTAGATATGACATATTGGATGTGTTTGGATCATGAGTTGTGATGGAATTGCTCTCTAACTCAAAAACTCAGAGATACCTTGTAAAAGAAGGCATTTTGGCTTAAAGAGAGGGATTTTGAGGAAAACATTAGTTTGGGTGCTTTGGTGTACTCAAACTGAGCATAAATAAGCTCTATTTATAGTAGAGCAAGTTTGTTTTGGCATCAATAGTGAATGGAGGCTGCAGCAGGCCTTTGGCCAATGTTATGCAAAAGGAATCTCAAGTCTCCTCTAGCCATTGACTTGAGATTAGAGCACAGGCTTTGTAGCTTTGGTTCAGAGATAAATTTGGACTGAATTCAGTTGGAATAGGCTCAGTTCATGCCACGTTGGTGCATCCATTGAATGCTTGGAAACGAAATTGGAGTATTGGCACTTTTTATCTCTTTTTAGGTTTGGCATGGCTATTGTAGATTCTTGGACTTTGGAGGCTTGGAGATCAGATCATCCCCCTTGGATTTGATCCTCTAATGTGTCCAAATTGATGACAAGGCTTGGATTTATCAGATTTGGACAAATCGAGTAAAATGCACAAATTCTGTCTGTAAAAACCAGTTCAGGATGCCATGTTCCAAGGGTTGTATCTCCTTGCTCAAATGGAATTTGGAGATGATCTGGTACTTGTTGGAAAGCCCTCATGGCATACTTTAACTTTGATGTTCACCCCTAGACCTGGTTTGACTTGGATCAAGGTGAAAAATGTCCCTACATTTTGGAAAAATTAAGGCAGATTCTGACTTTAGTGAAAATTTCACTAAGTGTTGGAAAAATGTCATTTTCATGTTTTCAGCCATTTTGATCACTCCATAACTAAAAATCCATGAGGAATTGGAAGGAGATGTAGTTGACACTTTTGAAGTATGTAATGAGAGCTACAAATCCAGCTTTGGACCATCCAAAATGGTTGCTTGGATCTCAAGTTATGGTCCTTGGAAGTTGGTACCTTAGCCACTTTGTTCCATAACTTAGAAAAATTCTAAGTTTTTTATGGTTACCCCTTTTACAAGTTAGCTCACTTTCTTTGATTTTTCTTGATGAATGATGATTCAAATCACATATTAACATTGTTTTAGGGTCAAGGAACCATAATTGTGAAAAATTCCAAAAAGTCAAACTTGATTTTGTGCACGGTTGACTTTTTATCGGATGAAATCCAAACTGTGCGATCCTTTGTGAAATTAAGTCTTTGATCTAAATCAAACCTAATGGATGGATTCCATAGGTGTTATAGGGTGTATTGAATTATGTCCTAAGGTTTGGGAGCATATCTTGGTCAAAAGTCAAAGGTACAATTGACTTTTTCTTCAAAACCCTAATTGTGGCCCTGATGAAATTGAAACTTGTGGATCAAGCTTCTTGGACCAATCCATTATTGCAAATGGATCAATGTAGTGTATTGGAGACCCTCAAACCATGTCTTGAGGTCTTGGCTCATGTTTTGTCCCAAAAGTCAACTTAGGGGTGAATTAGGTCAAGAAACCCTAATTCATGATTTTTGGGTAAATGCATCCCCTGAGGTTAAATTGACTTGATGATTGGGTCCATAAGGTCCCTTGGAGTATCTTGGGTTGTGCCTTGAAGCCTTGGCTCATGCCCAGAGGAAAATTTTCATCTGGAGGCCTTGGTCGACCAATACCCTAATTTGATGACACTGGCGATCTTGAGGCTTGATCCACTTGGAATATTGCAACCTTGCGCTTGATTCTTGATGTGGGAGTCCTCTTTGTCCTTTATGGATGTTTGAGAGGCTAGACAAGTTGAAGATCATGTCATTCCTTGATTGATCCTTTGTCTAAGTTCTCTAAGAGGGCTCAAAACCCTAATTCTTGATTGTGGTGAATGCTCAACCCTCTTTGAGGAGATTGATGAGGCATGATGGCTCATCCATATTGTGATGATGATATGCGCAATGATGGGAAATCTTAGTGGTCAAAATTTGGGGTATGACAGGCCTCAGTCATTGTATAAGTCTCGGTACAATTTTTAAAATAACAAGTGATCGTTGTTTTCAATTTGGGCCTCTCCTTGAGCTATAAGTCCCATCTCTTGTATAAAAATAAACTTTGGGCCTCTCCTTGAGTTATAAGACCCATCCCTTTGTACATAAAACCTTTTTGAGCCTCAGTCATTGTATAAGTCCCGATATAATTTTAAAATCAACGATACGATTAATGTTTTTCATCTGGGCCTCTCCCTGAGTATAAGCCCCAACAATCTTTTCAAAACAACTTCCCTTTTGATTTAGGTTCAAATTCATAGTTTTTATCAAAACTTTCTTTAATTTCTTGAACAACTAACAATACAGTTGTTACAATGGAAGCTTGCTCGCCTGTAAGTTTTAAACAACTTTATTTTACATACTTGCACATATATATATATATATATATATATATATATATATATATATATATATATATATATATATATTTGTTTGTGCTGGAAGCTTGCTCACCTGTAAGTCCTCCTACCCTCTTTTTACATACTTGTCTATATATATTTGTATATATATATATATATATATATATATATATATATATATATATGCC
This sequence comes from Lathyrus tuberosus, assembly GCA_022829125.1. Taxonomy (NCBI): domain Eukaryota; kingdom Viridiplantae; phylum Streptophyta; class Magnoliopsida; order Fabales; family Fabaceae; genus Lathyrus; species Lathyrus tuberosus. The sequence continues at coordinate 1,182,883 of JALAZF010000484.1, forward strand.
TGTATATATCTGCTTAGAGTTTTCCCCGGCAATTAGGTCTAGAACTAGATAAAGCCAGTGGTCACTCTTTCAACAGTCAAAACTAGTTCCCCATAAGAATTCCAGATACAGTCTTGCCTTCTCTTGGGCTTAAACAATATGGAACAAAGAGAAAGGCATTATTCCAAGCGAAACTTTTCTCAGACTGTCACTATTAGAAAATTGTCAAAGAAATTCATTTCCCCGGAGAGGATTAATTCCCGGTGAAACCTCTCTTGAATTTCTTCAAACCCTAGAACTGTTCATTAAAGAAAAGATTATTCCCGATGAAACTTTTCTTGAACTTTTCTTAAGTTTGGACCCATAGGCTTCCTAAAAGCATCCTCGCCTCCTCTTGGGCTTTGTACAAGGACCCTCCGGCTTCTTAGAAGTTCTCATGCCTTCTCTTGGGCTTAATATAAGGACCCTGAAGACATCTTAAAGGTATAAGATAGAACTTAGTCATCCTTTGTTAGAGCAGTCTTTCTACAGAGTCAAAACCTCAGACCAATTTAAGGGTTGATTCTCATCCCTTAAAGCATTAGCCTCCTCTTGGGCTTTGTACAAACAGACTTGGACAGTTTTGCCTCCTCTTGGGCATCATACAAAGATAAACCTTCCATACCAGTAGACTTGGACAGACTAATTTCCTCTTGGATCTCAAAGACATTCTCAAGTTCCCTACAAATATAGGAAAAACCCTGGTCATTCGATCAATCTCCAGTAGAGTTTAAAATCCTCACAGGATCTAAAACTAAATCTTTATCCTAAATTCCCCCAGCTAAGGTCAAATCAATACAATACTAGCCTATCAGAACCTCAAGATATCTGATACCTCAACTCTTCTAAAAATCCTCAGCAAGAGTTGATTCCCCATTTTGGACCTGCCTCTGGATCTCAATAATCCTCAGCAGAAGCCAGCCTCCTCTTAGGCTTTGTATAATGATTTTCCTTAGCAGATCTAGCTCCAAAAACACTCTCTTGTTGAGTAAATATTCTTTCTCAAAAGCACTCTCTTGTTGAGTCAATCACCTTAAGGCACTCTCTTGTTGAATCGACCTTTTTTTAGCCTCCTCTTAGGCTTTGTATAATGATTTTCCCCCAGTTTTTTCAGCCTCAATCTTGGGCTTTCTACAAGACACCGTAACACTCTCTTGTTGAGTCATTCTATTTTTAGCCTCAATTTTGGGCTTTGTACAAGACATATATAAACTTTCTTCAGCAAGGTCAAAATCTTCATAACCTTCTCTTAAGCTCTGGATAAATATCTTCCCAGCCTCCTCTTAAGCTCTGGATAAATTCCTTGAGAGGAAAGCCAGTTTGCAAACAAAAGTGTTCATACAAACATAGTAAATGCAAAGTTCATGCAACTTTTGAAATCAAAATCATTTTTTGAAAGATGTAAAGTATATGAGCCACTAGTCAGAACACCGCGGTTCAAGACATCAAAGTGAGAAGGTAAAGCAAAGGTGTAATGTCAAAACAAATGATCTGCAAAGATCTTTTGGGAGTCAGTTTACGCAACCTTGCTGTAGTATGCTTTCAAAATAACCTTGCTTCAGTTAGGTCTTTTGAGGGTTGTAACGTGGCCTGGTTCACGGTTTAAGAAACAAAGGTTAAAGGCTCAAAGTGTATTTGTACCCACCCAATCTTCGTGATGTTCTTCAGTCCTACACTCAGTTAACTCAGACTATGCACTCAGGTTCCCATATGTTAGGAATTGCACCGATGATAATGATGATGGTTCAGAAGTTAAAGGACTCTTGAGATAGCGGTCACTGCTTCCTTACAACTTTTGGTTGTCATACAAGCTTGTTCTTATTTCTCTTTGTATAAGGTAAGTTCATGAGCTTCCCATCTTTCTTAGCTCTTGCCTCGAAAGGGACTCGGCTCATTCTTTGAGTAAGGTTTTCTTGACGATCCTTCTTTATTTATCACTTTGGGAACAACTTGTACAACATTTATTCATTTAATTTGGAAGAGTTGCAAGGTTGTGAATGCCTGGCTTAATGATTACAGTGAACCATCATCAGCTTTTTGGCTTGAAGGACATCTTCGACACTTGCTTGCTGTGTGCGAAGGAAAACTGTGAATGTAAACTTTTGTTGAAAGGCGTCTTGCATGAAACTCTTGTATTTGAATGCACAATCAAGTTAACTGAGAACTACCCTGTCCCAGGTTAAGATTGCGGGTTTTTTATTTGTAAAGAAAAGAAACTCCTACTTCAAGGCCCAAAGGGGTTGACAAGGGAATAACTTCCTCATTTCTCCAGTGTTTGGGAATTGAAACAATGCCTTACATTGTCAGCAAAGTTTTGATTTGAAAACATACCAACAACAATTATGGGTATTTACTTTTTCATCATCCTCCCTCCAATCATTGCACAATCAAAAGAAAAGTGGAAAAGAGATAAAATGTTTTTTTTTGTTTTTTTGTTGAAAGATAAAGCATAAAGATGTAAATAGCAAACACAAATGAATTGAATCAAAAGTTGCAATGCTCATTTTATTAATTATGAAAGTACAAACATAATTTGAATACAAACAACTAATACAAATAAGGAAAATGCAAACAATAAGAAACATGGCCTAGAGACTAATCAGAAATGAAGATGAGTTGTCCTGTCTGAAACAATGGCTTTTAGGAAGATAATTTGCGGAAGTCGATTGAAGCTTCACTTAGTATGCTCTGGCAGCATTGTGCTCATAGAGAGGGTTCTCAAAGTAGCTCGAGTAGTATGGGCAACAGTGTGAACCATAGGTCTAGGCTTGGCGGAAACTGGAGCTTGAAATATCGGTCTGATGATTTGACCAATCATAACAGTAGATGCAAGAGGTGAAGAAAAGTTGTGAGGTAAACCAAACTTTGGCCAAGTTGAAGGTGGCACCTGAATAGGCTGAGGATCAGCATTTGAAACCTCCTGAATGACAGTCCTTTGGGGTGGTTCTCCTCTGGCAATCAAGACTTGGAGAATCTCAATGAGCTTGGTCATGCTTGACTTAAGGTCATCGATCTCCATTTGGATCTCTGTGTTGTGTGCTTCTTGCTCTGACATTCTGCGTCTGTAGTTAGCCCTAGTCTGGTATCTATGTCGAGGAATCAGCTTTACGACTCACAGGTGACACTGAAAGATAGAGACAACTGGAAATGAGTTGCTGGACAGACGGACGCATGCAATGAATCATGCAAAGATGCAAATGATATGTAATGCGATGCAAGGGTTTCAGGGATCTCAAAAGCAGGTTGCAAACATTTCGGAAAGAATGAAAAAGTTTCATTTTATAATCCATGATTTTTATTGATTTTGCTAAGGAAAGAACGATCGAGTTCCTTGAAACCGGATGGTTATTCATGAATGCATGAACGTACGGATGAATGTTTGCATAAACACAGGTATACACATATACACAGGCAAAAAAACAAGGGCCTAGGCTTGAAGATCACGAGTATGGAGCTATGGTCTACCCGTCCCAAAAGGTATGTACTATGGGTTCTTGTATCTGCAGAACAGGGTTATAAAAAGTTCCCAGAGTCAGCAATCTATCTTTCAGATATTATCGATTTCCCAAATAACTTGGTAGTCAATAATATTATCAAGAGAGTCTCTTTCGAGTGTAGTATCGCGTATCAACCATTTTGGGAATCGACTCCCTCATAGTCATCGCACTACATCCTAAAAAGGCCAAGTGGGGTTAAAGGTAACTAAAGGTTCTCAGTCTCACGGGCTCCTAGGTCAAAAATAATTCCGTCTTCATGAATAAACTCGTTAAACAATATTAAGTTCAAGAGGGCCTCAACTGAGTGGTGATTTCTCGATTCAACTTCTTCGGGAATCAACTCCCTCAAAGTCTCCTCGAATGTACCACCTTCCTATCATAATTGCACTCAAGTCCAGGTGTAGGACTTATCTCACCACACAAAGCAGTAACCCAAACAGATAAAGGAAAAACCTAGCACAGCAGATAAAATATATAAGCAAGTAAGCAAGTAGATAACAAAAATAAAACAAGTTAGGGGAAACTCTCGAATTTCCCCAGTGAAGTCGCCATTTCTGTCGCGGTGAGAATCGAATATCAAGCTATTGGATTAAATTGAATCATAATTCCTAATTCACCACTGAGCTTTGATTTATCCAAAGGAAAGGTTAAAGATCGAAAACCCTAATTTAAGAAAATCTAGGTTCGAGGGTTGGTTATACCTAGGGAAGGTGTTAGCATCTTAAGTATCTGTAGTACTCTACAGGAACCTCTTATTTTATTTGTGTTATGTTATTGTTTGCATGCTATGGGAATTGTGCTAAGGAATAACTAGGGGTTAGTTTCTAATTATGCTCGCCAAGACACCGCATCTCGTGCCTACGTATCCTGACGGGAATGGAATCAGAGCATTCATAGTTCCCCTCAACGAGGGTGAGAAACTCTTGACTGTGGTCAAGGTTCCAGGGGGAAGTAAGCATCCATGACAAGACGCTTACATGGAGTGCGGCGACTCCAAAGTTAAAATTAAGTTGAAAGTGAGGTAAGTGAGTAAATTTCCGTGGCAGAACACTTATATGGAGTGCGGCGACTCCGATCCTAAGGCTAAGATAAAGGGAAAGAAAAGTCTCAACGAGACATATAGCACAGTGGCTCTAATCCTAAGGCTAGGATTAAGGGTAAGGAAGTTAACTTAAGTATGACATGGAGTCAACGGGTTGACCCTTTCCTTTGGAATTGAAATGAACAGGCAAATCAAAAGGCGCAAGAGAATAGGTATCAAAAATCAGGACTTCATCACAACCAAAAGTATCAAGAATTAGATTTAAAATGATCATTAAGGATTAACTAAAAATAGAAAATACGAATTAACTTAAGAAATAAAAATTGTTTAAACCAAAATTTAAATTGAAAACTAATTAATTAAACTAAAATCTAATAAAAAAAACCAACTAAACTAAGTTCTAATTAAATGTTTATTAAACTAAATTACAATTAAAAATTAATCAAACTAAATTTTAATTAAAATTAAAATCTGATTAAAACTAATTAGCTAAACTCTAAATTAGGACTAATTAAAATCTTATTAAAACCTAATTAAACTAAACTAAATTAAAAACTAATATAAAAAAGGGGGAGTGTAAAAAAACATGTGGGCTGGAATGTGAAGAAAAAAAGAGGCCCAAACCACTAGAGGGAAGGGTGGACCAGGAAGAGAGGTCTGGGCGGGTCATCCGACCCAGTTCGCTTAAAAATGACAAAACACAGTTCATACATGGTGAACCCTAAATCCCCATCTCTTTCAGCAACAACTCCATCTTTCTCTTTCTCTCTCACCACCTTTGTCTGTCTCTTTCATCCCAATCTCTCTATGTACTTTCCTTTTTATTCTTCAGTGTTTTTTTCTTAAAAATAAAGAACAAGCAATAATCACATAGCTTCAATGTTCACAACAATTATCAATTCATGGCTCAACACAAACGATTTTGAAACGAACAGTACAGAGTAAAGCTACTTACAACGGTTCGCGGCGGCAACATTGGGTCGACACGAATTGGTTTTCTGGTGAGTGATCTCGCGGCGGAGATTGCGGATGCGCGTGGGGCTCACAGCTGACGTGACAACAATGTTCGACAGAGCTTCGTGCGCGGTATCAAAGCAAAGAAAGGGAGGCGGATCTGCTTCGAAGCTTTCTTATTTCTAATTTATGCCTCCGATGATGCAGTTATAGAAAATGATCTATGGTACGATTCAAACTTTTTCGATGTCGCGAATTCCCCGCGTGTGTTCTCGCCACTGTTGATGCTCTTGTTGTGGTTACGATCTCTATGCTATGATTGTACGTTGTTGTTCTGAGTGAACATGTTGCTATTGTTAACTTTTTGGTGTGAAATTTCTTTGAGATGAACTCGCGTAGGTGTGTATGAGTGAGTTTGTATGCTATGCGGGAAAACTCTTCTTGCTGCTATGAATTTTTTCTGCAATATGTGTGTATGATTTTGAGTGAGATAACTATGTTTTTTTCTGTGGATTTCCCTGTTATTATCTCCCTCTTTGTGTTGCTGCTGCTTCTTATAGTATCATGAAATTTGATATTATGATTCAGAACTTAATTCTAAAATTTGAAATTATGATTCAGAACTTAATTCTAAATCGTTCTGTCAAATCCATTTTGGAAAGATTATGATTCTTGGCTTGAATACCTTGCCGTTTTCAATTCGACATGCTTGTTTGTGTTTTGGAAAGAAACTAAAACCATGTCTTTATGTTTTGAATTTGTCTGATCATACTTAAAGAATTTCCATTTTCAGCTTAGACATGTTTGGCAATTGTTTTGGAAAGAAATGCTTGCGACATGTTCGGGAAGATCTTTGTTGTTTATTCTTGTTATGACCGTACGATAAATGAACAGGGCATACCCAATTTTTGAATATAGCTGATCGATTTGTCTGTGTGTCGGTGACAAAATGACCCGACTCCTTATCACTTTCATTCTTCATAGGAATAATTCTTGGTGAGAGAGGTTACATAACCGGTCCTTTGAAAGCATTTACCGTGCTTCAACATCTTTTCTTTTAAGGGTCCTTTGATTCAGCCACAAAGTATATGTCTCCATTGATTGGTAAATAACTCAGAGAGAAAGGCACTTATGGCCAGTGGGGACCTTCTCCATTGATTGGTAAATAACTCAGTGAGAAATGCACTTATGGCCAGTGGGGACCTTCTCCTTACCACTACACTTGGATCAGATGAGGAAATGCTAAGAGTTTGAAGCGTGTGATTCGGTGTCAGTACGAGTGAAAAAACCACCTCCACGACTTCAGTTCTTTAGGCATTTTATTTAGTCTTGAATTTTCTTGCTATTTTGATGTGGGAACACACTTGAATGTTGTAATGATTTGTGGAAAAATACTTGCATAGGAACAAACATAACACGTGTATTTACAAACAATCAATAATATTTTTTTTATTAATTAAAAATAAAAAAATAATATTTTCTCTCTCCTACGTAATAACCACTATCCTATGATTTCAATTAAAAATGAAATTAAATTTATAATAAATTAAAAATTTTCTCTATTTTCATTGCCTTTGTTAAATGAACTTGAATCGGTGAATGACTTTTACGCTTGATATTGTAACCATGAAGCGCTCTTAACAACGACCAAAACATCTTTAAAGAATAATGCGCGCACAACCTCTTGAAACATCATATTACAACCAAATTTGAGATCACATGAATCATGGCCCAAATTAATTTAGAACCACAATGCGTTCAAAGCCCAACAAAAATTCAAGTTTAAGATTGGTGCACCACGTCCTCAAGAATACTTTGAACCATAAGCGAATCACAGCCCATCCTTGACTTCATTGTGAGATATGGCCATAAAATCCATCCAAGCCATCTTCAAGGCCTTGTTCCAAGAATAGCCCATGAACGGGGAGAAAATTCTAGAAGTGGAGCCCAGATCAAGTAGAAACCTCAGGATCTTTTTAAGTCAGGATCAATTGGTCACGTCTTGAAACACTGAATTGTGAGAAAGAGAACTATCTCCACTTGAAATTAAAGTTCATGCACAAACCTGTTAGTGATAAAACATGCAGACATACCTAAGACCTGAAGATGCTATACAAGATGATTCACAAAGAGGTGGGATCTTATGGTAAAAAATTAGGGTATGACACCTAGGAGGGGTCAATGACTTTGGGAACCTTCTAGAACCCGTTCTACAGGTACAAAAACTGACCAAAATAGTACAACCTTTGGGGATGGGTAGAGCCATGACTCCATATGCTCGTGACGTTGAACCTTTGAACCCATGTTTTTCAAATGTTTTTGTGTGCTGCATTCATGCATTTATTTAAAAAAAACTCTTTTCAAACAAGAAAAAAACCTTTTTTTTCAAAAGAACAAAAACAATAATTGCAAATATCAGAGGTTGCGTTATGGATTTTGGTAGAAGAAAAACGCACAAGTACACCTTCAAGGCTCCGAAACTAGAGGACTTAAGGAAATTGGGAAGGATGATTACCAATCCCGAGGCTTTCAAAGCTAAGCACGGAGGACTGTTGTCTCTGTTAAGGTTCAACGTGGTTGAAGGAATTCTGTCTACACTGATTCAGTTCTACGATCCAGTTTACCACTGCTTCACTTTCCCAGATTACCAACTGGCACCAACACTGGAGGAGTACTCCCATCTGATTGACTTACCTATCACTGATCAAGCTCCATTTTCTAGACTGGAAGGAATTCCAAAGAATCAGGCCATTGCAAGAGCAATCTCTTTGGATGAGTAAGAAGTTAGGACTCACATAACCACTAAAGGAGGAATCCATGGTTTACCGGCTAAATTCCTGATGGAGAAAGCTCTATACTTTGCTAGTATAGGAAACATAACTGCTTTCGAAGACGTCTTTGTGCTACTCATATATGGGTTATTCCTTTTTCCCAACATTGACAATTTCGTCGATACCAATGTTGTTAAGATATTCTTGATAGAAAGCCCCGTACCAACCTTGCTCGCAGATGCTTATCATTCTGTACACTTAAGGAATTTGTACAGCTGAGGAATGATCACATGTTGTGTACCCTTACTCTACAAATGGTTCATTTCCCATTTGCCCAAGTCTGCTGCTTTTTGAGATCACAAGAGTACTTTACGTTGGTCACAGAGAATTATGTCTCTTACCAATTCTGACATAGATTGGTACAATAGGATTTATGAAGGGATAGAGATCATAGACAGATGTGGAAATTTCCCTAACGTACCCCTCATTGGAACTAAAGGAGGAATCAACTATTATCCAATTTTAGCTTGCCGTCAACTCGGATACTTGATGAAGGATATCCCACATAACGTTCATCTGGAAGGTCTTTTCTTCAAGGAAGGAGAAAACGACAGGGCACTAAAGAAAGAAATAGTGCATGCCTGGCAACATATTCACAGGAAAGGCAGAGAGTCTTTGGGAAGACCAAACTGTACCTCCATGGAACTTTATCTCCACTGGGTGCAAACTAGAGCCCTCAAGCTGAGGATGCCTTACCCTCGCCAAGAAGTTTTTCCTTTAAAGGAATATGTCCTTTATTTCATGTCTGATGCGGAAAAACTCCAGGTCGCTCTCAACAAAGTTCAACGTGAAAAGAGCTCTTGGAAGAACAAATACCAAATCCTTAATTTGGAATGTACCAAGATTCAGGAACTGTTAAAGGAGAAGGATGCTCTGATTGAGATATTAGAGCGACATGCTATAGAGAGTCAGGAAGACCGAAGAAATTTATTCGCTCCTTTCATTTGGCAAAGGACCGACGACCCGACAACGGCTGAAAAGCCTCGGTCAAAGAAATGGAAAATACAGGAACCGGCCTCTGAGCTCTCTTTAGAGAGGACTCAGGATCCATGAGCTTAGACATTCTCCTTACAACACTTTGTAAAATATTGTACTTTTCCTTGTAAAATACTGCAATATTTCGAATTCAATAAAAAAGGGGTCTCCCCCACTGTGTGATATTTGCAATCTATTTGTTTGAAGTTTCTTTTTGAATAAAACAAAAACTAAAAAAATATGTCTTTGCATATCATTCATCATTCTCACATAACAAATTTTTCTTCTCCTTGAGTCTCATGTATGTGTCACAATTCTAGAGTCAAACTGTCTCACTCATATAATACTCGGGCCAATTGACAAAAGAAAATGGACGATCTCGAGGAAGAGAACAGAGAGCTGAGAGAAGAATTCGACGCTCTAAAGGAAAGTTTGGAAAAACTTCACAGCAACATGCAATCCCTGGCAGTAGCTTAGGAGCAACAACGTCATAGGACTGTGATCTCAGAGATTACATCTACGCCCATAATGGAAACACATGAGAATGATCCTCGGTACAACATGCCTAAGGAGTGCCCCTGGGGAATGCCTCACAACTTTATACCTGAGGGATATATCCCACCGGTCACTAAAGACCCAGAAGCCGCAGCAGGAATTGTTGGACCTGAAGGTTACAAACTTCGGGAAAGTGAGGATGCAAGGGTTACGACAGCCACTCCTGAAGGTTACAAACTTCAGGGCATTTAAGCGCCAAGAGTCACTATAATGTCTATACCACAACCAGTGGTACACACTGTCCCGAAAGGATAGATTCTGCAAATAATTTCTGGTGGAAACGAAGACATGTACGAAATAATGAATGAGTTCCAGGAACAATTCTTGGAAATGCAGAAGGAACTGCATGCCATACGCGGTCAAGACTTATTCGAAAAGGACGCCGCAGACCTCTGTTTAGTCCCTAATATAAAGATGCCGCACAAATTCAAGGTTCCTGACATTGAAAAATACAAAGGCAACTCTTGCCCTCAAAGTCATCTGGTGATGTACGCTCGAAAAATGTCAACTCAGACAGAAAATCAACAGCTACTGATCCATTACTTCCAAGACAGTTTAACCGGTGCCGCACTCAAATGATACATGGGTTTAAACTGCACCAAGATCAATACTTTCAGAGATCTCAGGGAAGTCTTTGTTCAGCAGTATAAATACAACCTGGACATGGCCTCGAATAGGGATCAGCTCAGAGCAATGTCACAAAAGGACAAAGAAACTTTTAAAGAATATGCTCAGAGATGGCGTAAAATTGCTGCTCAGATCTGCCCCCCTCTTGAGGAAAAGGAGATGACCAAGATCTTTTTGAAAACCTTAAGCTCCTTCTATTATGACCGAATGGTCGCCAGTGCGCCCATAGACTTCACTGAGATGGTGAACATGAGAGTACGCCTTGAAGAAGCAGTCCGAGAAGGACGATTGATCAAAGATGCAGAACCATCTAGCAGTACCAAAAGATACGGTAGTGCTTTCCAAAAGAAGAAAGAGCAGGATATCAGTAATATCTCTTTGGGAAAGGAAAGGTGAAGGTATCAACCAGTATTAGCAAAGGCCACAACAGCCTCTTCAGAAGGCTCGTCCATAGTACAATAACAACAATCGTACGACACAACCATCAGGGTTCGACCCTATACCAATGTTGTACGCAAAACTATTTCCACTTCTACTGGCCAAGGGGCATGTCCAAACCAGGACTCCTCTCGTAGTACCAGAAAATCCACCTTTTTGGTTCAAAGCCAATCAAACTTGTCCTTATCATCAAGGAGGATTGGGGCACAACATTGAGAATTGTCTCAGCTTCAAGTCTGATGTACAGAAGCTTGTCAGGAACGGGGTTTTATCTTTCAAAGATACAAATCCAAATGTTTAGACAAACCCATTACCGCAACATGAGAAGACTATGAATTTAATAGAGGAGGAATCTAGCCGCAATTATCAAATTCACAATGTACTCCTATTAGGAACCAATCTGGCGAAGATGCATTGCAGATAGAGCGAGTACGGACATATGCCATCTCACGACTATCATCAGTGTGATATCTTCTCTAAGGACAATCAAGGGTGTACTGTAGTAGAAAAAGCTCTGCAAGAACAAATGGATCTGGGCTAGATTCAGGATCGCATGATTCGTGAAGTAAACATGGCCCATGCACATCCCAACATTGTTCAGAACCATGACATTCGTGCAATGAACGTCAACTTAGTGGCGATGCATTCAAGACAAAGTCAGTATTATAATCTACCATGGCACGATAACCGCTCTTGTCCAATCTGCTCAACAAATAATCAGGGATGCTCTTTTGTACAATAGACCCTCCAACGTCAGATGGATCTCGGATGGATCCAAGACTACCGTGAAAGAAATGACCATCAAGTCAATATGGTTCAGATCTTTGACATGCGCTTAATGAATACCAGTTTAGTGGAATTACATGCTAAGCAGGCCAGGCTCGGTTTTCTAGCTTCACATGATTTTCAAGACTGTGAAGAATGCCGTGAAGACGACCAAGGGTGTGCGCCTGTACAAAGAACGCTCCAACATCTGTTAGACCACTGATGGCTTCCAATCTACCTGGATGAAGCTACACAACAGATTAGCATGACTGATGGGAATCCTGATAGACATTGAAGTTGTGATACCCGCTCAATGGAAACAGATCTAGTAAAGATGCACTGCATACAAATCGGGTGTGGTCGGGTACCACCGCACAATTATGAGCGCTGTAGAGTATGCTCGAAAAATAACCAAGGATGTTATCTCGTACGAGAAGCCCTCAAAAATCAATTGGACCAAAAGGAGATTCGACCATGTTCGAGTTATGGGTCGATTAACATGATACAAGACTACCTCCCTGGTCAAAGCAAAAGCGCCGTCGTAATCTCCAATCATGGAATAACCAAGGACGTTTGCGCTATAATCCCTCTGCTCGACGAGTCAAAAGTATCTCATGACAGCAGAAGAATTCTCAACCTTGAACCAATTGAGGCTGCTTACGATGGTCAGAAGAACCAAAACGCTCCTGTGGTTATCTACCTGCCAGGTCCCATACCGTACAAATCAGAAAAGGTTATTATTGTACCCCAAATTTTACCCCTTAGATGTCATAACATCTTGCATTTTCATTTAGATTCGATCATCTATGCATTGTTAACTAACCAATTTATCAACCTTTGTTGTGTTTTGTTTCACTTGTAAATCAGGGTTTGTTTCAAGAGACCTCCTCTCCTCAATAATCCAATGTGAATTGTTTTCATCACAAATTCTTCCCAAGGACCTGGCAAGGTCGTCAGGTTAAGGGTTTGTGTGGTATGGTTTGAGATTCAGTGGAAGTTTGACCTAATCTTGGTCAAACAGGTGGGTTGTATCAGTATCAGGTTATTAGGCCGTGGCAGAGATTCTGAATCAGGGTTTTGGTCCTCATCAAGTCATTTGTTTCATAAGTGTGCACTCAAGGCACGGGGTTTAGGGTTTCTCACCCTTGGAGTTTATGATTGACAAATATCGTTTGGTTGAGTCTCCTAAGGTTAGCAGGTTCATGGTATGTGCAGTACTGTTTCAGTTCAATTGAGGTTGCAGAGCCGTCAAAGAGGTCGGAGCAGTTGGTACATTTCAAGTTATGTGCAAGTGTTCGGTCATGTAGTTTAGGATTTGTGGCAGTCAAATGCAGTTGCCGGGGTTTAGGTGTTGTTCAAGTGTGGAAGTGCATATCCATTCCCATAACCGTCTTTTATCCACTTTGTTATTTATCCTTTTTTTTTCAATTCAATTTTCGTTGATCATTTTCATTCAATTACCCATTTCTCATAATCCATTCCTAAACCATTTTTCTTATCCAATTATCCAAATTTTCTTTTTATCCATATTCATAAATTAAATTTCATTTCCAACTATACATCTATCTTCTATAAAATCCATTTCATTCTCTTAAATCCATTTTCTTTTCGTTTCATATCCATCACAATCCATAAAGCCCATTTTCTATTTTATCCATTTATTCATTTCACTATTATTACTATCCACCTTTTTTATTTTATTTTATTTATCAAAATAATTTGATATCCATTTTCCATTTTTATCTTCTTTAAGATCCATTTATAATTAATTCACATTTTCATTCTTTTCATCAAAGTCCACTTACAAAAAATCCATCCGCAAAATATAAAAAAAACTTCCATAGTCCAAGTCCATTTTAACTCACAAAATACCAACGGCCCACTGTTTCTCTTTGGAGTTACAAGGTACAAAAAAGAGTCAAAGAAGAAGGACCACAGACCCTGCACCACGAAAATGATGTAACACACCACATGCCAAGGCTCTACTATCATGAAAGTAACATCACACTGCCATCACAATACAACTCCCCAAAAAACCTATACAATGAAAGTGATCAAACAACAACACAACAATAGAAAACAAAAATAAGATTCCCACAAATTTGAAGGTATTTAAAAAAGAAGGAGAACAACAACATAAAAAACCAGAGAGAGATTGATAGGAAAAACAAGATAGGAAACCTTTGAAATTTTTAGAGCAAAAACCTTTCAGAAACTTCAAACGCACATCACCCCTCTTTACAACAACTCCAACCTCTCACCCTTCTCGACCCTTCATCATCGCCGAAAAACCATAAAGCTTCTTCTCCGATCAAAGTTTCAACCCAACACCTCCACCTCTTCGAACCTCTTCCGCAAAATCTCTTATGACCCCATTCACTCTTCACCTGACTTCGAACCAACAACAACAAATGGCTCAACTTTGTTCGCACCCAAAATCAACCGAATCAACCTTCATCAACATTCAACCACAACCATATTCTTCAACCTTGAAACTAAGCCTTCAATACTCTTCTTGACCCTTATTCAACAACAGCAACGCATTCATCCACAACTAAAACAGCAATAACCCGATTCACCTATCAAAACTTCCATAACTCGTCATCTTCCTCCTTCAACCTATTTCAATCAAAACGCATCCCAAAATACACCAAATCAATAACTCATTCAAATCGAAACAGAGAGTAATAGAGATGGAGAAGAGATTTTGAACAGAAAACAAAATGAAATCAAACGCACCTGAATGAATTGCGAATGGGATCGAGAATGCAAAACCGTGATTACACGCGAGAAAATTGGATCTGTTCTTGATCTAGATCGATTGGTGGTCCTCTTTTAGTTATGATTTGAGTTGATTTGCAAAACCGAGCATCGTCGTGAATCATTTGTTCTTTCGATTTTGTTAAAAAAAAACTGTCTTGTGTCTTTTTGTTTTGTTTTCCTTCATGTTGGCCGTGTTTGTAGGTGATGAGTCCTTTTTTTGTGTTTACTTTAAAAGAATCCTAATATTTCTTTCTGTTGGAAAAGCAAAGGATGTGGCGTTAGGTTGCTGGGCTTTGACCCACAATGTTTTTGTTTCTCTACACCCTCTTCTCTTATTTCAACCGAGCCTCTTTTGTGTGGTATGCGTGATGGGCTTAAGGCCCATATGATCCCATTCATATCCACACACATGTCTTGTTTCTTAAACCCCCTTCCCTTTTATTTTCTTTCAAAAATATTTTTACTATCTTCTTTGGTATTTTCTTTTCTTTATATGTTTAGAATTTCTTGCTTATTTCATATTTTCTTTCAAGTTTATTCTCACTTCCATTTTGCCTTGTGTTTTCGATTTTATTTCGATTTAGGGCCAATGACATTACACAAATCTTGACTTTGATTATTTCAAATCAATAAAGTCAAGATAAATATGAGGCCACTTGTTTATTTTTATTGGTCAATGAAAGTCAAATATCAAGATTATCGATTTACCGATTTAAATCTTGATTAAGACGAGACCAATTTTATTTTCATTTCCATTCCATCTTCTTTATTTTGGCCAATGATATTAAAAAATCATAACTTTGTTGATTATTTCAAATCAATAAATTTTGATTATATGAGGCCATATTTTTCTTTTTTTGGTTGGTCAATGAAAGTCTAATCAAAAGGATTATCGATATCTCGATTAAATCTTGATTTAGATGAGACCCACTTTATTTTCATTTCTATTCCATTTCCTTTATTTTTGGGCCAATGATATCACAAAATCATGACTTGGTGGTTTATTTCAAATCACTAAATATCTTGATTCACATGAGGCCATTTTTATTTTTCTTTTGTTGGTGAATGAAAGTCAAGAATCATTGATTATCAATTTCTCGATTAAATCATGATTAAGATGAGACTATTTCTATTTCATGTCAATTTTTAATTTCTTTGAATACTTCATTTCCCCCTTTGGTGGGACTTGTACATATTTTCTGATAAAGTCTTGTGGACAACTTTTCTGTTATGCTTGTGGTAGCCTGTTTCATTTGACACATCCTCAATGCTATTCCAAAGGAAAGTTCTCCTCAGTTTACTCATAAGTCAATAGACCAAATCATCCCAACTTGGCCTCATAAGAGCCTTCCTCTTTCCTTGGCCTCATAAGAGCCTTTCCCTTTTCCTGGCCTCATAAGAGCCATGGAATCATAACTTAGCAATAGGATAGAGTTTATAAACTCTATGTGAGACTCATCACTTTGAGTGTTCACTTCACCCCATCATAACTTAGACTTAGAGAGTTTCTTAAAACTCTAAATGAGCTCATACTCATTTCCCCTTGTAACTTTGGACATAGTCAATGGTTCCTCTTTCACCCTTAGTTAGGTGAACTACGGTTGCTCTGATTCTTTAGTCAGATACGTAGGCACAAGATGGACGTCTTGGCGAGCAAACTTAGTTTACATACCCCTAGGTCCTTACCTTAGTATAGATATCTTAGCAAGCAAACATAACATAACACAAACTAAACAAGAGGTTCCTGTAGAGTACTAAAGATATTAAGGGTGCTAATACCTTCCCTTAATATAACCAACCCCCGAACCTTAGATCTCCCCCCTTTAGGTTTTCTCGATCTTGAACCTTTCCTTTGGATAAATCAAAGTCGGTGGTGAACTTCAAAGTTTTGCGATCCAAATTAATTAATAGCTTGTTATTCAATTCTCACCGCATCAGAATTGGCGACTTCACTAGGGAAACTGAAAGTGAGGAAACAACTGGTTCAAGCGTGACCGGCTAACACTTTAGAAAGAAGAGATAACACAAGATCATCAATGGAAGCAGCTCTGAAAAGAGGGTCTCCATTGGGGAATCAAATAACAAAGACTCAATCTGGAAGAACATCAGAAAGAGAGAGACACATCCGGAAGACCATCAGATGACAAAAGAGACCAGACATCCAATAAGGGCTTTGAATGAAAGGCATAATCACAATATCTAATAATGGCTTTAGATAAATATGAACAAAGCAGGGATCCAAGACAGCATTGGACGCAACGAAACCAATCACCCAATAATGGCTTTGAATGAAAGGTACGACTCACAATATCTAATAATAGCTTTAGATAAAGGTGGACAAAGATTACATTCAAGAATGGCATTGAATGCAAAGGAACCAATCACCCAATAATGGCTTTGGATGAAAGGTATAAATCACAACATCTAATAATGGCTTTAGATAGAAGTGAATAGGGACTCGATCTGAAAAAACATCAGAAAGAGAGACACATCCCGGATAGGCATCAGATGGTAAAGAAACCGAACATCCAATAATGGCTTTGAATGAAAGGTATGACTCAATAATATCTGAGAAGGCATCAGATGCAAATGAGATAAAACAATGTAATCCGAGAAGGCATCGGACACAAAGACACCAAACATCCAATAATGGCTTTAGATGAAGGGAAAACTCACAATATCTGAGAAGGCATCAGATGAAAGTGAACAAGATAGAAATCCAAGTAAGCATTGGACAAAAGGAACCATAGTATTCAAGACAACATTGAATGAATGTGAACAAAGATATACCCAAGAAAGCATTGGATACAAAGAAAGAACAACGTCCAAGAAAGCATTGAACAAAGAAATACCCAAGAAAGCATTGGATAAGAGGAAAGAACTTTCAGGAATGGCACTGAAAGTGAAGGCAAATCACTATATTCAAGAATGGCATCAAATGATAGTGAGAAATACATCCAGGAATGAAACTGAATGCAAAGGAGAAAGCTCATCCAGGAATGGCACTGAATGAAAGGATAGGTAACGTTTTGGTAGGCGCCAAGTAAGTTGGACTTTGACCACAAGGTAAGACGCGGATAACGACACGACCATAGATTAATGAGATATTTAATTAAAAATGCGAGACGACTGACTCAAGATGATATGCAAACGATTAGAATATCTGAGGGTAAAATTTGGGGTATAACAGTTGCCCCTATTTAAATATCTTCACCGGATGACATGAGTGATGATAGTTCTCGTGAAATCATGGTGAAAGATATTTAAATACAGATAACCAAAAATTTTGCCCTTAGATGCACTGACATGCAATGAACTATAATATGATGAAAATGATGGAATGATAAATGCAAAATGCAGACAGGGACAAAGTTCACCCAATGAGCAAACACTCACTGGGGAGGACAACAACACAACAATAGAAAACAAAAATAAGATTCCCGCAAATTTGAAGGTGTTTAAAAAAGAAGGAGAACAACAACATAAAAAACCAGAGAGAGATTGAGAGGAAAAACCAAGACAGGAAACCTTTGAAATTTTTAGACCAAAAACCTTTCAGAAACTTCAATCGCACATCACCCCTCTTTGCAACAACTCCAACCTCTCACCCTTCTCGACCCTTCATCATCGCCGGAAAACCATAAAGCTTCTTCTCCGATCAAAGTTTCAACCCAACACCTCCACCTCTTCGAACCTCTTCCGCAAAATCTCTTCTGACCCCATTCACTCTTCACCTGACTTTGAACCAACAACAACAAATGACTCAACTTTGTTCGCACCCAAAATCAACCGAATCAACCTTCATCAACATTCAACCACAACCATATTCTTCAACCTTGAAACTAAGCCTTCAATACTCTTCTTGACCCTTATTCAACAACAGCAACGCATTCATCCATAACTTAAACAACAATAACCCGATTCACCTATCAAAACATCCACAACTAGTCATCTTCCTCCTTCAACCTATTTCAATCAAAACGCATCCCAAAATACACCAAATCAATAACTCATTCAAATCGAAGCAGAGAGTAATAGAGATGGAGAAGAGATTTCGAACAGAAAACAAAACGAAATCAAACGCACCTGAATGAATTGTGAACGGAATCGAGAATGCAAAACCGTGATTACACGCGAGAAAATTGAGATCTATTCTTGATCTAGATCGATCGGAGGTCCTCTTTTAGTTATGATTTGAGTTGATTTGCAAAACCGAGCATCATCGTGAATCATTTGTTCTTTCGATTTTGTTAAAAAAAAAATCTGTCTAGTTTCTTTTTGCTTTGTTTTCCTTCATGTTGGCCATGTTTGTAGGTGATGAGTCCTTTTTTTGTGTTTACTTTAAAAGAATCCTAATATTTCTTTCTGTTGGAAAAGCAAAGGATGTGGCGTTAGGTTGCTGGGCTTTAACCCACAATGTTTTTGTTTCTCTACACCCCCTTCTCTTATTTCAACCGAGCCTCTTTTGTGTGGTATGCGTGATGGGCTTAAGGCCCATATGATCCCATTCATATCCACACACATGTCTTGTTTCTTAAACCCCCTTCCCTTTTATTTTCTTTCAAAAATATTTTTACTATCTTCTTTAGTATTTTCTTTTCTTTATATGTTTAGAATATCTTGCTTATTTCATATTTTCTTTCAAGTTTATTCTCACTTCCATTTTGCCTTGTGTTTTTTATTTTATTTCGATTTAGGGCCAATGACATTACACAAATCTTGACTTTGATTATTTCAAATCAATAAAGTCTTGATAAATATGAGGCCACTTGTTTATTTTTATTGGTCAATGAAAGTCAAATATCAAGATTATCGATTTACCGATTTAAATCTTGATTAAGACGAGACCAATTTTATTTTCATTTCCATTCCATCTTCTTTATTTTGGCCAATGATATTAAAAAATCATAACTTTGTTGATTATTTCAAATCAATAAATTTTGATTATATGAGGCCATATTTTTCTTTTTTTGGTTGGTTAATGAAAGTCTAATCAAAAGGATTATCGATATCTCGATTAAATCTTGATTTAGATGAGACCCACTTTATTTTCATTTCCATTCCATTTCCTTTATTTTTGGGCCAATGATATCACAAAATCATGACTTGGTGGTTTATTTCAAATCACTAAATATCTTGATTCAAATGAGGCCATTTTTATTTTTCTTTTGTTGGTGAATGAAAGTCAAGAATCGTTGATTATCGATTTCTCGATTAAATCATGATTAAGACGAGACTATTTCTATTTCATGTCAATTTTTAATTTCTTTGAATACTTCATTTCCCCCTTTGGTGGGACTTGTACATATTTTCTGATAAAGTCTTGTGGACAACTTTTCTGTTATGCTTGTGGTTGCCTGTTTCATTTGACACATCCTCAATGCTATTCCAAAGGAAAGTTCTCCTCAGTTGACTCATAAGTCAATAGACCAAATCATCCCAACTTGGCCTCATAAGAGCCTTCCTCTTTCCTTGGCCTCATAAGAGCCTTTCCCTTTCCCTGGCCTCATAAGAGCCATGGAATCATAACTTAGCAATAGGATAGAGTTTATAAACTCTATTGAGACTCATCACTTTGAGTGTTCACTTCACCCCATCATAACTTATACTTAGAGAATTTCTTAAAACTCTAAATGAGCTCATACTCATTTCCCTTTGGAACTTTGGCCATAGTCAATGGTTCCTCTTTCACCCTTAGTTAGGTGAACTACGATTGCTCTGATTCTTTAGTCAGATACGTAGGCACAAGATGCGACGTCTTGGCCAACAAACTTAGTGTACATACCCCTAGGTCCTTACCTTAGTATAGATATCTTAGCAAGCAAACATAACATAACACAAACTAAACAAGAGGTTCCTGTAGAGTACTAAAGATATTAAGGGTGTTAATACCTTCCCTTAATATAACCAACCCCCGAACCTTAGATCTCCCCCCTTTAGGTTTTCTCGATCTTGAACCTTTCCTTTGGATAAATCAAAGTCGGTGGTGAACTTCAAAGTTTTGCGATGCAAGTTAATTAATAGCTTGTTATTCGATTCTCACCGCAACAGAATTGGCGACTTGACTGGGGAAACTGAAAGTGATGAAACAACTGGTTCAAGCGTGACCGGCTGACACTTTAGAAAGAAGAGATAACACAAGATCCTCAATGGAAGCAGCTCCGAAAAGAGGGTCTCCATTGGGGAATCAAATAACAAAGACTTAATCTGGAAAAACATCAGAAAGAGAGAGGCACATCCGGAAGAGCATCAGATGACAAAAGAGACCAGACATCCAATAAGGGCTTTGAATGAAAGGCATAATCACAATATCTAATAATGGCTTTAGATAAATATGAACAAAGCAGGGATCCAAGACAACATTGGACGCAAAGAAACCAATCACCCAATAATGGCTTTGAATGAAAGGTACGACTCACAATATCTAATAATAGCTTTAGATAAAAGTGGACAAAGATTACATTCAAGAATGGCATTGAATGCAAAGGAACCAATCACCCAATAATGGCTTTTTATGAAAGGTATAAATCACAATATCTAATAATGGCTTTAGATAGAAGTGAACAGGGACTCGATCTGAAAAAACATCAGAAAGAGAGACACATACGGATAGGCATCAGATGGTAGAGAAACCGAACATCCAATAATGGCTTTGAATGAAAGGTATGACTCAATAATATCTGAGAAGGCATCAGATGCAAATGAGATAAAACAATGTAATCCGAGAAGGCATCGGACACAAAGACGCCAAACATCCAATAATGGCTTTAGATGAAGGGAAAACTCACAATATCTGAGAAGGCATCAGATGAAAGTGAACAAGATAGAAATCCAAGAAAGCATTGGACAAAAGGAACCACAGTATTCAAGACAGCATTGAATGAATGTGAACAAAGATATACCCAAGAAAGCATTGGATACAAAGAAAGAACAACGTCCAAGAATGCATTGAACAAAGAAATACCCAAGAAAGCATTGGATAAGAGGAAATAACTTTCAGGAATGGCACTGAAAGTGAAGGCAAATCACTATATTCAAGAATGGCATCAAATGATAGTGAGAAATACATCCAGGAATGAAACTGAATGCAAAGGAGAAAGCTCATCCAGGAATGGCACCGAATGAATGGATAGGTAACGTTTTGGTAGGCGCCAAGTAAGTTGGACTTTGACCACAAGGTAAGACGCGGATAACGACACGACCATAGATTAATGAGATATTTAATTAAAAATGCGAGACGACTGACTCAAGATGATATTGTAGCGAGCGATTTTGGATGTGGTTGCGAAGCACTACCGCTCTTTGGTATCTACAGCTCGATTCATTTTTTATCCTATTAAAGCTGATGAAGGAAGGGAAATAGATATCTCCAATTAACCCTGCTTACAAACTGAGTTTGAACAGATGACTGTTGGTTTACAGATGCTACAAAGATTGTGGGTCTCTTTTAGGTGTATTTTGTTAAAAAATAGTGTCCGGTCGATTGGTGGGAGGTTAAGACTGATGCTTTTCGATTGATATGTGGAGGTATGAGATTTTGGGTTTTGGATTAGTGTGCTCGCTAAGATTTTTCTTTCAATCTTATGCCTACGTATTCCCGTTTTTCTGAAACAGGGAAATCAGAGCGATCGTAGTTCCTCCTATTCTATGGGAGGAAATGGTATTTTGGTGTCTTATTCAAAGCCCAAGACGTGAAGCGAAAGGTAGTTTGTATCTTGTTCAAAGCCCAAGATGTGAAGCTAAAGAGGTTTGACTTTAGAGAGAATTTGTCATCTCTAAAGAGGGGTTTGTCCGTCACAACTGTTTATAAAGGAGAATTACTTTAACCGGGATTTGTGAATCCGGCAATGCCATAATTTCCTTTATAGGGGATTTCCAACCTGAAGGAGAAGACTTTAATTCAGTGTAGAGTAATGCTATCTTTCCTTAGGAATCTCTCATGCTAAAAGAGGGACAGTGGCATGGATGTAGATGATCCAGAGGCTTGTCGCTTACAACAATTAGATGAAGGGGAAGGAGTTGTTAATGTTTGTGTACTGTGAATGAGGCACAACTTTGATGCTAAAAGGTTGATTGGATCAACCAGTGGTTTTCTTATACAAAGCCTAAGAGGAGGCTAGTGGCCCAACAAGAGGGTATTTTTGATCTGTCTCGTACAAAGCCCGAGATAGAGGCTAAAAGGGAAGTGACTTGACAAGAGAGTCCTCTATGGTATCTCGTACGAAGCCCGAGATGGAGTACAAGGGTTTTATACTCAACAAGAGAGTGATTTGTGTCTTGTACAAAGCCCAAGACGAAGGCTAAAAGGTGTTTGACTCCGCTGGGGAGAATCATTGTATAAAGCCTAAGAGAGAGGCTATGGTGCTGTTTCAGTTGAGTGACAGGTCCAGTATATTGGTTCAAAGAGAAAATGAGTTCTTATATGAGTAATGTTATACTCGTGGATTTGTTCCAAGGATCAGGGTTATTTCCTGTTCTTTAAGGAAATGGGAAATCCAATGGGTATTGAGACTGTCTGAGTCTACGGGGTTCCTTCCTATTTTTGAAAGGTGCTTGAGAATATCTTTGAGACTCAAGGAATTTAGACTGTCCAAGTCTAGAGTTTCATCTTTTGTACTATGCTTTGAGAAACAGTAGTAGACTCTTGGAAAGACTGTTCTATTAAGATGACTGATTTATGTTCCTATACCTTTAGGAGGTCGTCGGGACAATTTGTACGAAGCCCAAGAGGAGGCTGGAAACTTTTAAGAAGCCGAGGGACAATTTGTACTAAGCCCAAGAGGAGGCTATCATTCCCGGAGGAAGAAATAATTTATACGAAGCCTAAGAGGAGGCTGTGAATACTTCTAAGAAGCCGACGGGTCCTTGTACAATGCCCAAGAGGAGGTGGGGATGCTTTTAGGAAGCCAGTGGGTCCCTAAACCCCGAGAAATTCAAGACATGCTATTCACAAAGAATAGATCAAGCCAGGAAAGTTCGAGAATTTGGAAGAAACTCAAGAGATGCAATTCACGGAGAAGAGATCATCTCTGGGGAGTAGAGTTTCTTGACAATTCCTAAGGGTGCTTTTAAGAAGCCTGTGGGTCCCCAAACCCCGAGAAATTCAAGACAGGCTATTCACAAAGAATAGATCAAGCCAGGAAAGTTCGAGAATTTGGAAGAAACTCAAGAGATGCAATTCACGGAGAAGAGATCATCTCTGGGGAATAGAGTTTCTTGACAACTTCTACGAGTGACAGTCTGAGAAAGGGTTCAAAAAGAATATGCCTTTCACATCTCCATATTGTTTAACCCCAAGAGGAGGGAAGACTATGTCTGGTAATCCTATGGGGATCTAGTTTTAACTATTTAAGAGTGATCAACGGGCTTAATGCTAGACGTAGTTACCGGGGAAACTCTAAATATCTATACTATTATTACACAGTTGATATGAGTTTATGAAAGAAGACTTACAGCGAAACAGCCCCACAATACAGTTATATGTATATGAAAGCGGTAAATGAAAGCATATAAACACTTACTCGGTTGTAGAGCTTCCATGTTGTTTGGTTAGTTGTTTAACAAAGAAAGATTGAAAACAACAGTATACTTCAAAATCAAAGGAGAAAGTGCTTTGAAAAAGAAAGATTTGGGGCTTACAGCTCAAGGAGAGGCCCAGGGTTTTATCAGTGATCGCACTGTTGAATTTGTACAAAGGGACTTATACAAGTGACTGAGGCCCAAAAATGTTTTGTTGTACAAAGGGATTTGGGTCTTACACTCTCTCAAGAGGCCCAAAAGGTTTAAAGAAAAAGGGTGGGGCTTATAACACGAGGGTAGGCCCAGATGATTTTCGTTTAAAATGGCGATCGCGCCGAGATTTTCTTTTAACGCGAAGGGGCTTATAGAATATCTGAGGCCCAAAGATTGTTTTTGGTTAAAAGGGGATTGGGTCTTACACTCTATTAGAGGCCCAAAAGTTTTGAATGGGTCTTATAGCTCGAGGAGAGGCCCAATTGATTTTTTAAAAGGCGACGATCGTGCCGTTCACTTGTACAGAGGGACTTATACAATAAGTGGGGCCCAAAATGGTTTGTACAAATGGGGGGTTTGGGTCTTACACTCTATTAAGAGGCCCAAAGAGTTTTAAAGAAAAGAAATGGGTCTTACTACTCGAGGGTAAGCCCAAGGTTTGTTTTTTCAACGGATGACGATCGCGTCGAACTTTTTGAAATACAACGGGACTTATACAATAAGTGAGGCCCAAAATAGGTTGTATTTACAAAGGGTTGGGTCTTACACTCTATTAGAGGCCCAAAGTGTTTTGAAAATTATTTATGAGGATTGCATTAACCAAAAACCCTAATTTGTTTTCAAAATGTGTTTTAATTGAATAAAATATTCAATTAAAATGATCAAAATTGTTTATCATGTGGAAAACAAATTGTGATCTTGGATTAATGCTTCATAAATCAAGTTTTGCCCTACAAAATGATTAGAAGTCATAAAAATCTGAAAAATCAAGAAGGTAAAAATATTTTAAATGTCAAAAACAATTAAAACATTAATTCTTTGTAAAACTATCAATTATATGAAATAAATAATATTTTTGGGATTTTTTCATAAAATAAAATATTTTAACATTTTTGTGAATTATTAAAAAAAGAATCAACTCAAAATCATTAAAACTCAGAGAGAAATTAATTTTTGAATCAATTAAATAAAATCACAAAATTCAAATATTTGAATTTGAGAGAAATGGCGCCAAGAACAGCTGAAGAACACCAACAAACTTCAGGTAATCTTTAGCACTCTCACTTTCAGGTATGCTTTGTATTATAGATTTTTCTATAGTGTAAGATATCACCTTAAGGCACACTCTATTGGAGTGTTCCTATTTTTCATAAAGAGTCCTCTGAGCTTTAGTAGAAGCCACTACAAGAAAACACAGAGTTAGCGTCGGCCAAAAGCCCTAGCTAACAACCCTAAAACCGACGCTACAAAGGGTTAACGTCGGCTTAGTGTGGGGGTCGGGGTGGACTCGCTAAGATTTCGCAATCTTATGCCTACGTATTCCTGTTTAAACGAAACAGGGAAATCAGAGCAATCGTAGTTCCTTCTATTCTAAGGGAGGAAAAGATGTTTTGTGTCTTGTTCAAAGCCCAAGATTGAAGCTAACAGGTTTTGTCTGAGAGAGAATTTGTCATCTCTAAAGAAGGATTGTTGATTTTTGTGTGCCTTAATCGAAGCCCAAGGTTGAAGCTAAAAGGTTAATTGACTCCGCTAGGGGATTTCTTTATACAAAGCCTAAGAGGAGGCTGGAAGTGACCGACTCTACAAGAGAGTGTATATATTGGTGTCTTGTACAAGGCCCAAAAATGAGGTAAAAAAAAGACTGACTCTTTGGGGATATCATTATACCAAGCCTAAGAGGAGGCTAGGAGTTTGACTTTTCCGGGGAAAAATGTTCTATTTGTCTTGTACAAAGCCCAAGATTGAGGCTAAAAGGATTTTGACTCCGCCAGGGAGGTTTGTATATGTCTTGTACAAGGCCAAGATTGAGGCTGAAATGGGAAATTTAATTGACTCTGGTGAGGAAGTTTTATGTGTCTTGTACAAAGCCCAAGATTGAGGCTGAAATGAGTTTGACTCTGTTTGGGAAATCATTCCTCGAAGCCTACAAGAAGGCTGGGAGGAAATGACTCGGCTGGGGAAGATATTTTTCCCTAGTTTAAGAGAGGGAGATTTGTGTATTGTACAAAGCCCAAGATTGAGGCTAAAGGGTTTTGACTCAACAAGAGAGTGTTTTTATCTGTCCTGTACCAAGCCTAGGATGGAGGCTTAAAAGTTGACTCAACAAGAGAGTCTAAAAAGGTGATTGACTCAACAAAAGAGTCTGAAAAGTGAGTGACTCAACAAGAGAGTCTGGAAAAGTGATGGACCCAACAAGAGAGTCTGAAAAGTGATTGACTTAACAAGAGATTCTAAAAAGGGATTAACTCAACAAGAGAGTCTGATAAGGTTAGCTTCGCTGGGGAGAATCTTTGTACAAAGCCCAAGAGGAGGCTAGCTTTCTGCTGAGGAAAGGTCATTATACAAAGCCTAAGAGGAGGCTGTCTTTTGCCGGGGATAATTGAGATCCCGAGGCAGGTCCAAGTGGGGAATAATCTCTTGCTGAGGATTTCTGATTTGAGATAAGCTGACCCTGGTTGGGGAACTCTCATGAGAGAGACTGGGTTTCTGCTGGAAATCGATCCAGAGAGCCCGGGATTTTTTCCTATAGTTGTAAGGAACTTGAGAATGTCTTTGAGACTCAAGGGGATTAGACTGTCCAAATCTACGAGTGTGGAAGAGTTTTATCTTTTGTATGATGCCCAAGAGGAGGCACGGGCATTTAAGGGATGAGAATCAACCCTAAAGTGGCCTGAGGTTTGACACTGGAAAGACTGCTCTAGCAAAGGATGACTAAGTTATGTCTTATACCTTTAAGAGGTCGTCAGGGTCCTTGTATTAAGCCCAAGAGAAAGCATGAGAACTTCTAAGAAGCCAAATGGTCCTTGTACAAAGCCCAAGAGGAGGCGGGGATGCTTTTAGGAAGCCTGTGGGTCCCAAACCAAGAAAAGTTCAAGAAATGCTAATCACTGAGAATAGATCATTTAGTGAAAGTTCTGTGATTTGAAGAAATTTAAGAGATGCCATTCATAGAGAATAGATAAACTCTGTAGAATTTCTTTGACAATTTCTAGGGGTGACACCCTGAGAAAAGGTTCACTGAGAATACTGCCTTTCTCTTTGTTCCATATTGTTTAAGCCCAAGAGAAGGCAAGACTGTATCTGGAGATCCTATGGGGATCTAGTTTTGTTTGTATTTTAAGAGTGACCAACAGGGCTTTACCTAGTTCTAGACCTAGTTGCCGGGGCAAACTCTAATTAACTATACTAGTATATATACAGTTGATATATGATGAGTATTTTAAAAGGGTATGAAAGAAGACTAACCATGTGCAGCTTACCACAATACAGTTATATATATATATATATATATATATGAAAGCGAGTAAATGAAAGCAGATAAAAACTTACAGGCGAACCAGCTTCCATGCTGTTTTGTTAGTTGTTCAAAGAAATTAAAGAAAATTTTGATAACAACATGTATATTTGAATCTAAATTAAAGGAGAAATTGCTTTGAAAAGATTGTTGGGTCTTATACTCAAGGAGAGTCCCAAGGTTTAACAGTGATTGCACCGTTGTTTTGATTATCGTACCGGGACTTATACAACGACTGAGGCCCAAAAAGGTTTCTTTACAATAGGGTGGGGTATTACAACTAAAGGAGAAGCCCAAAAGGTGTTTTAAAAGAAAAGAAATGGGACTTACAACACGAGGGTAGGCCCGGATGACTTTCTTGTTTGAAAATGGCGATCGCGCCGAGATTTTTTAACGCAGAGGGACTTATACAATGTCTGAGGCCCAAAAAGGTTTTGGTTAAAAAAGGGATTGGGTCCTACACTCTACTAGAGGCCCAAAGAGTTTGGAAATGAATAAAGATGGGTCTTATAGCTCAAGGAGAAGCCTAGTTGATTTTGTTTAAAAGGCGACGATCGCGCCGAACTTTTGAAAATATACAGAAGGACTTATACAATGTGTGAGGCCCAAAATTGTTTATTTACAAAGGTATGGGACTTACACTCTATCAAGAGGCCCATGAGTGTTTGAAAAATATTGATGAGGGTGGAATTAATCAAAACCCTAATTTTGTCTAAAAACAGAATTAATTTTGTTTAAAAATTAATAAAAATTATTGAAAACATGTGAAAAATGAGTGGTGATCTTGGATCAATGTTTCAAAAATCATGTTTTTATCCACAAAATGATTGAAAACCATTTAAGTTTGGAAAATCAAGAAGGAAAAAATATTTTAAATGTTAAAAAACAAATAAAAATTAATTCTTTGCAAAAATATCAAGTATATGAAATAAAAAATATTTTTGGGAAATTTTTGTAAAATATGATCATTTAACATTTTTTATGAATTATTAAAAAAAGAATCAACTCAAAATCATTAAAATTCAGAGAGAAATTAATTTTTGAATCAATTAAATAAAATCACAAAATTAAAATATTTGAATTTTTGAAAAAGGGCGCCAAGAACACCCAAGAACACGCGCGTGTTCTGAGTTTTGCCCAGATTTGCATTTTCTCACCAATCTCACTGAATACTTGATGAAATCACACAATCCACATATCAATCTACTCGTTTTCACCTCACGATCATGTCTATGGTCTTTAATTTCATTTATTTTAAGCATGGAATAAGAAATCAAAGAGAAACCCCAAAACCCCTAAATTCTGCATGAAGGCTCAGAAATTCCACACACGATTCATACAAAGCAATTAATTGAGGGGAAACATTCCATACATGATTATGAACATATGGCAAAATTATTGTGCAAGGAAATATGCATGAATCATTAGATAACCAAGTTGAGGTTTACCTCTTGCACCTGGTGATCGTGTTTTGAGTTAGAGGTGTTACGGCTTGGTTCCAATGATGTGGACCGCTTCCCTAGGTGTTGTGGAGTGTGTCTGAATGCTTGGAGTGGATTGAATTGAGCTGGAACTTGATTTGGCACCTCAACTGCAAATCTGTCAAAGGCTTGTGCAGATGGCTGGTGATTTTGAGAATCTGGTGTTCCAGATGTTGTTTAAGTGTTTAGATCACTTCTATATGATGTTTATGAGGTGTGTGTGTGTGTGTGTGTGTGTGTGTGTGTGTGATTGGTTTGGTTGGAATTGTTCTCAAACTCAAAACCCGATAGTGACTTGCTTTAGAAGGCTAATTTGGAGTGAAAGTGTGATTTTGAGAAAGGCAAGTGTTATAAGCCTTTGGTGTACTCAAACTGATCAGAAACGAGGTCTATTTATAGTGTGTCAAGTTTGTTTTGCAAGGAATAGGGAATGGCAACTGCAACAGGCCTTTGGACAATGTGGATCAAATGGAATCTCAAGTCTCCTCTAGCCATTGACTTGAGATTAGAGCACAGGCCTATGGTTCTTTGATTCAAGGATAAGGCTTGACTAAAGTGTTCATCTTTGCTCTGATACATGCCACCTCTAAGCATCCATTAAATGTTCCAAAACAAAATTGGAGTCTTGGCCTCCTTTAGGCTTTTTAGGTTTGGCATGGCTATTGTAGACTTGGGGTCTTTGGAGGCTGGTAGATCAGTGCTTGTCCCTTGTTTGTGAAGAAACGAAAAAACACAAGAAGGGGGTTGAATTGGGGTTTTTAAAAATTAAAGCAAAAAGAGACACGTTGGTTATCCTGGTTCGTTTGAACTCAAACTACTTCAGTCCACCCGCCAAGGTGATTTCGCCTCTCTCTCTTGAGGACTTAATCCACTAATCAATTAAGATTACACAGACACAGGGACAACCGTCACTGTCTTCTTGAGTTTTAACCACAACTCGGTTTTCTCAAGGAATTTCAACTTAAAATAATATGCTTCTAATAAGCTTTATCACAACCGTGAGTTTTTACAATATTTTTATCAAATAATGAAAACAGATGAGGAACTTGATGAATTGTGAAAAGTATGCGCGCAAGTGTGTGTTTGGTCATCTGCAGGTGCTCCCTTAAATAGATGAAAATAATTGATCCGTTGGAGACGTGAGAGTTATTTTTGGAGATTGACAATAATGCCTTTGAATGCTCTTTCCAAAAATACAGATTTTGTCTGTTTCAATCCGTTGCTTTGTGATACTCATAAATGTGGAGGATATCGTATCAGAGTCCACGTTGATTTGATGCATTATCAGAGTTTCTGGCTTGATGCAGCTTTGGTGCTGAAGCGTGAGACATCCTTCATCAGAACTTAGCTAGTCTAGATCTGTGATTCTTCCATATCAGAGCTTCGCTTGATTAGAACTTCGCTTTGAACTCGCTTTGCTTAGATCTTGTGAGCTTCGCTTGATTAGAAGCACTCGCTTTTCTTAGATCTTGTGAGCTTCGCTTGATTAGAACTTCGCTCAGATTGAATCTTGTGATACTTCTATATCAGAACTTCTTTACATTAGAACTTCCCTACATATCACAAAAAATGAATTAAGGAGCATCAAGTTCTAAATAATATAGTGTTTGTTATCATCAAAACTATTAGGAATGTAGAATCAATTCTTGTTCTAACAATCTCCCCCTTTTTGATGATGACAAAAACTTATATTTTGATGATTAATTAATAGAGTATGGAGTAGAGAATACTCCCCCTGAGTTGAAGATTTCCTTGAAAATGTTGTGATTTAAGACTTCCAAGAAGTTCTGATTGCCATTTTCCTGCTTTCTTAACAAAAATATGGAAGCAGAGGTTAAAATGTTCGAGATATAGTCATGGTGCACTGTTATATTTCAAAATATTCTACGTTCTCCCCCTTTGTCATTAATCAAAAAGTGAAAAGATGCATGAGAACAGAATCAAAAAGAGCAAGATAAAATACAAATTAAGCAAGGAAAAAGAAACACAATAGAAACATAAAAGAATCTAAGGTTGAGGAGCAGGAGGAAGTCTTGTGAACAATGCTTCCAGAAGGCCTTTGATCTGATTAGCGGATTCTTCTTGCTTGCCAAGCATCCCTTTAATTTCTGCGTTTGTTTCATCCTGTTTGTCCAATCTCTTTCTAACTGCCTCATTCTCTTTCTTCAACTCATCCAGAGTTTTCAGCACTAGAACAGATGAAGTAGGTTCTTCAGAAGTTACCAAATCCTCAGAGCTTTTTGTAGACACTTCCTTTGGAGAGGCTTCAGGTGATTTATCTTCCACTTCAGCGATAACCAGAGTTTGATGCTCAGAGTTTTGTGCATGAGGTTCTGAAACCATAGGAGCTTTCCAGCCTAGAGGAAGAATGGGTTTCTTTTCCTAGAATCTTAGAACTTGCTCATTGAAGATCTTCATATGGTCACAGAAGTTCTGTTGGGCTATGTCATAGCTTAGTTCCTTCATTTTCTGAGATTCAGAATTAAACCACTTTCTGAATTTGGTCCAAAGATAGTCAGAGGCAGCTGGATTCAGATTCTCCAAACAACCCTGCTTCAGAAAGTTAATCCATTCCTGCATTTTTACCTCGAAAGCCAATAAAGAGTTACCAACATCTGATTTGGATACAAATGGTTTTGGTTTGGGAATGGCTATTTTGTGAGAGGTTGAGGTAAGCTTGTCTAGAGCTTCTAGGTCAATTATAGTTCTGAGGGGATCATCTGAGAGATGTGTTGGAGGGGAGTTAGAAATGAGAATAGGAGAGGTAGGTGATGTAATTTCTGAAGAGATTTGAGGGTGACTGGTGAAATTAGGTGATGGTTGAAAGAAGTTGAGAGGATAGTTGATACCAGGTATAGAAGTGTCAGGGTTTTGAGTTTGATGTTCTGGTTGGGAAGATGTGAAGAGAGGTTCATGAACAATGTCCGACAGAACTTGTGCAAGTTCTGGTTGTGGTTCAATAAAATTAGAAGGAGTGGGGTCAATGTCAATGTCAAAATCATCAAGAGTTTGTGGTGAAGGTGGTTGATTTTCAGAAGGTTTAGGAGAAGATGGGGTTTCAGATGTTGATACCATTATGGATTCGATGATAGAAATGAAAGAAGAGTTGCCTTTCTGCTTGGCAGCTTTAGCAACTTTTGGAGTTTTCTGAGGAGTTCCTTCAGAGGCTTTTCTTTTTCTTGAAGTTCTGGGGGCAACTTCTAGAGGTGCTTGCCTAAGCTGTTGCATAGAAACTTCTGGAAGGGTTCCATCAGCTTTACATGCATCCAAATATCTGAGGATAATTTCTGGATGAGTATCTGATGAGAAGAGAGGAAAATCTTTCAGAGGAATTTTCCTGGTGGTGATGACTTCCTTAGAGATAAGGGTTGGATCCTTCTTGATGGTCTCAATAATTTTCATCTTCTTGAGGTTCTTTGCATTGAGAGGTTTTCCAGCAATAGTTTCCAGATCAGAGATTTCCTGAGCTTCAGTTAGGTGTTCTATCAGCTTATTCTCTGTAAGAATATCTGATATTAGTCTACCTAGAGGAATCCAATCTCTCTTGGTTCTTTCATCTTCTCTTGTTTCTTTCACACTGTTCTTCAGATGATTAAATAGACAGTGAGGAAGATTCGCTTTGGTAAAGGTGGAGATGAGGTACAGAAGATATTGTTGATCGTTGTTGATGTAGTCAGACGAGCTTGAAGGTTTCCTGTGATAGATACACCCAGGAATGATTCTGGCCCAAATTCTGTGTCGATCCTTTAGGTCTTTGATTTTGTTGGAGTGTTGTCCGGTGGTGAAGATTTCCTTTGAGATAGTATTTAGATCAGTGCCCTTTTCCATCTCACTGCATCTAATTCCTGATCCATCATGATCAATCAGCTTACCAATAAGATCTTCAGTGATGATAACCTTCTTCCCCATAACATACGAAGTTACTTGATGTTTTGAGACCGATGCAAAAATCCAGAATTCCTTAACGAGTTGGGGAAAAACTGGACCCATTAAGCGATTAAAGTATTTGCTCCATCCTTGAAACTCAACCTCAGGAGTAAGGTCATACCCATTGTCTTTCATGCTTTCAAAATCAACAATGAGTTCACAGAGAACTTCAAGAGAGGCAAAGGGGGTGAGGAGAGTTCTTGGGGGCTCAACGTACCTTTCTTCAATGACTTGGTCAGCTGATTCTTGAGACATTGCTTGTTGAGAGCTTTGTTGAGAGAAGGAGGCCATTGTTCATAGACATAGGGTTTTGAGAACTTAGGGTTTTGGGAACACACAGAGAAACAAGAAATGTAGGCAGCAAAACAAGAAATGCAAATAATACGGAGAAGGCGATAGAGAGCTAAGTGAGTGATAGTGAACGTGTGAGGGTGTTAGAAGTGACATTTATATAAGAGTGACCAAGAATTAAATAGCAATTAAAAATAATAAACATAATGATTAATAGCCGTAATGATTTCTGACAAGGGAGATAGCGTGAGAAATTTTGGGAACAGTTACCGATGTGACTTGGCGCCTCGATATGTCAACACAGACGTTTCAGTCTTCCAGAGTTTGACACGCGTTCATCATCAGAGAAAATCTGGAGCGTAGGTTGACAAGTGTTTGCTAGAGTGAACTTAATGATCTATCCTTGAAATGAAAAGTTCAGATCTTCTGAATAGATTCTGATGCAATCTTTCTTCTCACTTCTGAAGAAATATTGGTCAGATGTTCACAAAAAAAAAATTCTGAGAGTTAAAAATATAGAAATTACATTTTTCATTCTGGACAAACTTTCATACTGAGATTTTTCAGAATGAAATTAAATCTATCTTCAGCAAGGGGTTTGGTGAAAACATCAGCCCATTGATGGTCTGTGTCTATAAATTTTAAACAAAGAATTCCCTTCTGAGAATAGTCCCTAATGAAATGATGTTTAATTTCTATATGTTTAGCCCTAGAATGCAGAATAGGATTTTTAGAAAGAAAGATGGCAGAAGTATTGTCACAGAGGATAGGGATGTTACTCTCGTAAATGTGAAAGTCTTCAAGCTGATTCTTCATCCAGAGCATCTGAGTACTACATCCAGCTGCAGCTATGTATTCAGCTTCAGCAGTTGATAGTGCAATGGTGGATTGTCTTTTGCTGGACCAAGAGACTAAGTTGTCTCCCAGAAACTGGCAGCTTCCAGAGGTACTTTTTCTTTCTATTCTATCTCCAGCAAAGTCAGCGTCACAGTATCCTACCAATTTGTATTCTCTGGACTTTCTATAGTAAAGACCAAGATTAGTAGTACCTTTCAGATATCTGAAAATCCGCTTAACAGCTGTTAAGTGGGATTCTCTAGGATCTGATTGGAATCTAGCACAAAGACAAACGCTATAGAGAATATCAGGTCTTGAAGCAGTTAAATAAAGGAGGGAACCAATCATACCTCTGTAGAGCTTCTGTTCTACTTTCTTACTTACCTCATCTTTTTCCAGAATGCATGTGGGATGCATAGGAGTTTTGGAAGGCTTACTTTCTGACATTTCAAATTTTTTCAGAAGATCTCTGACATACTTGCTTTGATGTATGTAAGTTCCTTCTGGAGTTTGATTGATTTGAATTCCCAAGAAAAACTTGAGTTCTCCCATTAAGCTCATTTCAAACTCTGCCTGCATAGTCTTAGCAAATTCTTTGCCCAAAGAGCTTTTAGTGGATCCAAAAATTATATCATCTACGTAAATTTGACAGATCAGAATGTGATTTTTAAATGACTTACAGAATAAAGTTGTGTCCACCTTCCCTCTGGTAAAATCATTTTTTAAGAGAAAGTTACTTAGTCTCTCATACCAAGCTTTGGGAGCTTGTTTTAGACCATATAACGATTTCTTAAGTTTATAAACATATTCTGGATGTTTTGTATTTTCAAAACCAGGTGGTTGATGCACATAAACTTCTTCATCAATGTAACCATTTAAAAACGCACTCTTGACATCCATCTGATAAAGAGTGATGTCATTATTTACAGCATATGAAATTAAAAGTCTGATAGACTCTAACCTTGCGACTAGAGCAAAGGTTTCTGTATAGTCTATCCCTTCTTGCTGACTATAACCTTGTGCAACCAGTCGTGCTTTGTTTCTGACAACTTCTCCCTGTTCATTTAGTTTGTTTCTGAAGACCCATTTGGTTCCAATGATGTTGAAGCCTTTGGGTTTAGGAACTAGATCCCATACATCGTTTCTGGTGAACTGATTCAATTCTTCCTGCATTGCGAGGATTCAATCATTGTCTGAGAGTGCTTCGTCAATAGTAGTGGGTTCGACCAGAGAGACTAATCCCACTAGAGATTCTTCAGTCTTTTTGAATGAGGATCTTGTTCTGATTGGGTCATCCTTCTTTCCCAGAATTTTGTCTTCGGGATGTATTAGAGAACTTCTGTATTGTCTTTTCTGGATGGGTTCTTCAGAATTAGAGTTTCCTTCTGTTGTGTTCGCCTGTTTTTCTGATGATCTGGTTTCAGTGCCTGTTATTTGAACTTCTATTTCTGCAAGAGATTCATCATGCTTTGGCTTTTGAAGGCCAAGCTTATCATCAAATCTGACACAAATGGATTCTACCACACTTCGTGTTTCTGTGTTATATACTCTGTATCCTTTTGAACGTTCAGAGTATCCTAACATGAAACATTTTTGTGCCTTAGAATCAAACTTGTTCAGAGGATCATTAGTGTTTAAGATAAAGCATGTACATCCAAAAGGATGAAAGTAAGAAATGTTGGGCTTTCTGTTCTTCCACAATTCATATGGAGTCTTTTCCAGAATAGGTCTTATAGAGATTCTATTCTGAATGTAACACGCTGTATTAACTGCTTCTGCCCAAAAGTGTTTAGCCATGTTAGTCTCATTGATCATGGTTCTGGCCATTTCTTGTAGAGTTCTATTCTTGCGCTCTACAACTCCATTTTGTTGTGGAGTTCTAGGACAAGAGAAATCATGAGAAATGCCATTTTCATTAAAAAATGTTTCTAGATTTTTGTTTTCAAATTCCCCACCATGATCACTTCTGACTTTTACAATTCTAAACTCTTTTTCATTTTGAATTTGGTTACAGAAAGTAGAGAATACAGAGAGTGACTCGTCCTTGTGTTTTAAGAACTTTACCCATGTCCATCTGCTATAGTCATCTACGATCACTAATCCATACTTCTTGCCACTGATGGATGCAGTTTTCACTGGTCCAAACAGATCTATATGAAGAAGTTCTAATGGTCTGGAGGTAGAAACAACATTTTTTGGTTTAAAAGAGGGTTTGGAAAACTTGCCTTTTTGACATGCTTCACACAGAACATCTGAGCTGAACTTCAGATTAGGAAGTCCTCTGACCAGATTGAGTTTGTTAATCTGAGATATTCTTCTCATACTAACATGCCCCAATCTTCTGTGCCAGACCCATTGCTCGTCGTCAGCAGACAAAAGACATTTTACATTCTAACTTTTTAGTTCAGAAAGTTTTATTTTGTAAATGTTGTTCTTTCTCTTTCCATTAAAGAGGATTGTTCCATCTTTCTGACTAACTGCCTTGCAGGACTTTTGATTGAAGATTATATCATAACCGTTATCACTTAATGGACTTATGGATAACAAGTTATGCATTAATCCTTCTACTAATAAGACATTAGATATAGAGGGTAGAGTACCGTTACCTATGGTTCCAGAGCCAATGATTTTACCTTTCTGATTGCCTCCGAAACCTACATACCCTCCAGCTTTAAGTTCCAGACTTTGGAACATATGCTTTCTTCCCGTCATGTGACGCGAGCATCCAGAGTCCAGGTACCATGATTGGTGTTTCAATCTTGCTGTTAAAGACATCTGCAACATATAGGATTTTATCCTTAGGTACCCACAATTCTTTGGGTCCTTGTTTGTTAGTGTTCCCAGAATTCTGATTGAGTTTAGGTTTCTCAATAGAATTTGAAGAGTATGATTCACTGGTATATTTTATGTCATGTTTGTGTCCATATGTGAAGTGAGAGTTTAAAGGAGCATATTTTATGATCATATCATCAACTGGTTTAGGTTTATATGGAGCTTCTCCTTTAGGATTGACATATCCTATGCCTTTTCTCCCATTTCTACTAACTCCATAGATCATTGAAGCCATTTTGCTTCTGTCTATGTTTTTAGCTAGAAATTTTTGAAAACTATAGTCGTAATTTTTTAAGACGTTATCAGAACTAGTGGAAACTACTGAGTCAGATTGTTTCTGAGATTTTTGAGATTCAAAAGAGTTGAGTTTTGAAATGGTTTCTTTTAACTCAGAATTTTCTGCTTTCAGCTTTCTGTTCTCTTCAGACTCAGATACCAGATAGTGTTTCTGATTCTTATATTTGAGCTGAAGTTTCTAATAGTTTTCAAGAATTTCTGACAGACTTTCTTCTAATTGAGATCTAGAAAATTTAGAGAATACCTCTTTAGTTTCTGAGTCAGAGTCTGATTCTGATGAGTTTGAATCATCTGATATGTTGGCCATTAGGGCAATGTTGGCGTGTTCATTTTCTGATACGGATTCTGCTTCAGAAGATTCTGAGTCATCCCAGGTAGCCATAAGGCTTTTCTTTCTTTCCTTGTTAAACTTCTTATTTGGCTTTTCTTTCTGCAGTTTAGGACAATCACTTTTGTAGTGTCCAGGTTCCTTGCATTCGTAACACACCACTTCTTTGTTCTTTGACTTTTTGTGTCCAGAAGATGGTTCAGAATGACTGCTTGATCTTCGAGAGTTTCTGAACTTTCTTTGCCTATTTTTCCATAGTTGTTGGATTCTTCTGGAAAGGAGCGATAGTTCATCTGAGAAGCCGCCAGAGCTTTCTTCTTCTGCCTGAAAAGCTTTAGTTTCATATTTATATTTAGATTTAAGAGCAACAGACTTACCTTTCTTCTGAGGCTCATCTTCTTCTAGTTCTATTTCGTGACTTCTCAGAGAGCTGATCAGTTCTTCAAGAGATATTTCGTTGAGGTTCTTGGAGAGCTTTAGTGCTGTGACCATGGGTCTCCATACTTTAGGTAAGCTTCTGATGATCTTCTTGACATGATTTGATGTGGAGTACCCTTTATTCAGAACCTTCAGTCCAGCAACCAGAATTTGAAACCTTGAGAACATTTTCTCAATTGTTTCATCATCTTCCATTTTGAAGGCTTCATACTTCTGGATGAGTGCCAGAGCTTTAGTCTCTTTTACTTGAGTGTTGCCTTCATGCGTCATTCTCAACGAATCAAATATGTGTTTGGCTGATTCTCTGTTAGTGATCTTCTCATATTCTGTGTGGGAGATTGCACTAAGGAGGATAGTTCTGGCCTTGTGATGATTTCTAAAATCTTTCTTCTGTTGATCTGTCATATTTTTCCTTTCAATCTTCTGACCGTCTTTTCCAACAGGGTGAGTGTAACCATCAGTCACCATATCCCAGAGATCGTCGTCGTGAGCCAGAAAGAAACTTTCGATTAGGTCTTTCCAGTAATCAAAGTTTTCTCCGTCAAACACTGGTGGTTTGCCACTGATTTTGTCATTGTAGTTCTGAACGGGTTCCGCCATAGTGTTTTTCGTGAAGGATCTTTTATCTGACACGGTTAAGTGTTAGCACCCAGAACCAGGTGCTCTGATGCCAATTAAAGAAACGAAAAAACACAAGACACTGAATACTTGATTATATCATGCAATCCACATATCAATCTGCTCGTTTTCACCTCATGATCATGTTTATGACAATTAATTTCATTTAAATTAAGCATAAAACAAGAAATCATGATAAATCCTCAAGAACCCTAAATTTTGCATGAAGGTTGGGATTTTTGATACACGATTCAAACAAAGCAATTACTTGAGGGGAAACATTCCATGCATGATTATGAATATTTGGCAAAAGTATTCTGCGAGGAAATATGCATAGATTGAGAGATGACCAAGTTTAGGCTTACCTCTAGGTCGTGACAGCAAGAGCAAATTGATTTCTGAGTTGGAGGTGTTACAGATGAATTGTGATGATCTGAACAGCTTCCCTACACCTTATGGAGTGTGTTTGAATGCTTGGACTTGATGGAAATTGGCTGGATCACTTCATGGCATCTCAACTGCAACTTGGTTAAAACCTTGAGCAATTGACTGGTGATTCTGAGAAATCAGTGTTCCAGATGTTGTTTAAGTGTTTGATCAGCTTACATATGATGTATATGAGGTGTGTGTGTGATTGGTTTTAGTGGAATTGCTCTCTAATGAAAAACTCGATAGTGACTTGCTAAGAAAGGCATTTTTAAGAGTGAGAAGTGGATTTTGAGAAAGTCAAGTGTTGTAGGCCTTGGGTGTACTTAAACTGATCACAATTGAGCTCTATTTATAGTAGAGCAAGTTTGTTTTGTAAGGAATAGTGAATGGCAACTGCTGAGTAGGGTTGGCCAATGTTGGCAAATGAAAATCCAAGTCTCCTCTAGCCATTGACTAGAGGTTAGGGCACAGGCTGCTGGTCCCCTTGGCCTTGGATAAGTCTTGACTAAATTCAGTTGCTAATGGCTCAGTCCATGCCACCTTGGTGCTTCCATTGAATGCTCCAATCCAAAATTTGAGTCTTGTCCCTATTTTGGGCAATTCTAAGTTTCGCATGCTATTTCTTGTTCCAAGGACTTTGGAGGCTTGGCTCAGTGATTGTCCCATTTATATTCAATCCTCAGATGTGTCCAAAGTGATGACAAGGCTTGGAATTGGATGATTTTGGCAAATCGAGCAAAAGTGCAAAATTCTGCCTTGCCTTGGCAGATTTCAGCAAGGCAACTTGCCAATGTCATATCTCATGGCCCAAATCGAATTTGGTGATGTTCTTCGCCATTTTGGAAAGCCTTTATATGATACAACAACTGTTTGATCATATTTAGTTTTGATACCTTTTGGATCCAAGTGAAAAATCCCCCTACATTTGGAAAAAAGTAAGGCAAATTCTGACTTAGTGAAAAGTGTTGGAACAAAGTGACTTTTCTTGATTTTGATCACTCTATAACTCAAAATCCATGAGGAATTTGGACATAGGTCAGTATGAAACTTTTGTAGAGGGCAATGAGATCTACAAATCAAGCTTTGGATGGAAAAAATGGCTTTGTGGTTTAGGAGTTATGATCCTCCAAAGTTGGTACCTTTGTCACTTTATTTCATAACTTAAAAAATTTTCTAAGTTTTTATGGTTACCCCTTTTACAAGTTATCCCACTTTCTTTGATTTTTCTTGATGAATGATGATTCAAATCATACATTAACATCATTTAGGGTTAAAAATCCATTTTTTTATGAAAAATCTCAAAAAGTCAAAGTTGACTTTTGTGCACAGTTGACTTTTTATCCAATGAATTCCAAACTGTGCAATCCTTTAGGAAATCATGTCCTTGACCTAAATCAAACTTGATGGACATGTTCCATGGGTGTTATAGGTTATATTGAATCATGTCTTAGGGTTTTGGAGCATGTCCTGGTCAAAAGTCAAAGCTACAGTTGACTTTTCTCGCAAAACCCTAACCGTGGTTCAGATGAAATTGAAAGTTGTTGCTCAATCTTCTTGGATCAATCCATTGTTCCAAATGGATCAATATGGTATATTAGAGACCCTCAAATCATGTCTTGAGGTCTTGGTTCATGATTTGTCCCAAAAGTCAACTTAGGGGTGAATTAGGTCAAGAAACCCTAATTCCTGATTTTGATGTATGCATCCCTTGAGGCCAAATTGACTTGATGTTTGGGTCCATGAGGTTCCATGGAGTATATTAGGATATGCTTTGAAGCATTGGCTTATGCCCAGATGAAAATTTCCATCTGGGGGCTCTGGTCGACCAAAACCCTAATTTGGTGACACTGGCGATCTTGAAGCTTGATCCACCTAAAAGGGAGAAACCTTGTGCTTAATCCTTGATGTGGGAGTCCTCTTGATCCATTGTGGATGTTCGAGAGGTTAGACAAGTTGAAGATCATGTCATTCCTTGATTGATCCTTTGTCTAAGAACTTGGGAGGGCTTGAAACCCTAATTTTGATAGTAGTGAATGCTCACCCATCTTTGGGGAGACTGATGAAGCATAATGATACACCCATATTGTGATGATGATTGTACAATGATGGGAAATCTTAGTGGTCAAAATTTGGGGTATGACATATGCCCCTATTTAATCTTCTTGGACACGAAGGTGTGAATGGCGAAGGTATTCGGGCATTCGGGGTGCAAGAGGATTAAATATCGGAATACCCGAAATTTTGATGGTAGTTATGAATGGCAGATCATATTCATCTTCTTTTGCTAAGCAATGATGCTTAGAAAATTTAAACTTCCCCTCGATCCTGGTCTTCAGCCAAGGACCTGGTCTCAGTTTTCTTTTAAGATGAACTTCCCCTCGATCCTGGTTTCCTACCAAGGAACTGGTCTTAGTTTCTGATTTAAACTTCCCCTCGATCCTGGTTTCCTACCAAGTGTAGCGAGCGATTTTGGACGCGGTTCTTAAGCGCTGGTCGCTCTCTGCGGTTTGAGCTTTAAACTACAAGTCGATTTATTTTTTATCCTATTGTGAGCTGAATAAGGAAGGGAAATAGATGTCTCCAATTAACCCTGCTTGCATACTGAGTTTAAACAGCGGTCTGTTAGGTTACGAATGCTATCAATGTGGGGGGGCCTTGTACTGGTTATTTGTATTTTCGCCAATACGATTTTCTTTCTTTCTAGGACTTTCTAGCGGGGAACAAGGATTAGGATGTTAGGACTGATGCTTTTGAATTACTGCTTTTGATTGATGGAGATACGGGATTTGGATTTTTTGTTGATTGCGCTCGCTAAGATCTTTTCTTTCGATCTTATGCCTACGTATTCCCGTTTACCGAAACAGGGAAATCAGAGCGTTCGTAGTTCCTCCTATTCTATGGGAGGAAATGGATGTTTTGGTGTCTTGTTCAAAGCCCAAGACGTGAAGCGAAAGGTGGTTTGTATCTTGTTCAAAGCCCAAGATGTGAAGCTGAAAAGTCTATTTGTGTCTTGTTCAAAGCCCAAGACGTGAAGCTGAAAGACCTCGGCTTTAGAGAGAATTTGTCATCTCTAAAGAGGGGAGAAGGAGAATTACTTTAACTGGGATACGCGGATCCGAGCAATGCCATAATTTCCGAAGAAAGGGTTTTAACCTGAAGGAGAAGACTTTAACTCAGTGTAGAGCAATGCCATCTTTCCTTAGGAATTTCTCATGCTAAAAGAGGGACAGTGGCGTGGATATAGATGATCCAGAGGCTTGCCGCTTACAGCGATTAGATGAAGGGAAAGGAGTTGTTGATGTTTGTGTACTGTGAACGAGGCACAACTTTGATGCTAAAAGGTTGATTTGGATCAACCAGTGGTTTTCTTATACAAAGCCTAAGAGGAGGCTAATTTTTGCTAGGAAAATCATTATACAAAGCCTAAGAGGAGGCTAATTTCCGCTAGGAAAATCATTATACAAAGCCTAAGAGGAGGCTATTTTGTATCCCGTACAAAGCCCGAGATGGAGGCTAAAAATGTTTGACTCAACAAGAGAGTCTTTGTATCTCGTACGAAGCCCGAGATGGAGGTGAAAGGGGTAATTGACTCAACGAGGGAGTCTCTTATGTGTCTCGTATAAAGCCCAAGAGAGAGGCTAAACATTGTTTGACTCCCCTGGGGAGAATTTTGGTATCTCGTACAAAGCCCGAGATGGAGGCTATTGTAACTGTTTCAGTTGAGTGACAGATCCAATATACTGATTTTAAAAGAGAAAATCAGTTCGTATATGAGCAACACTGTACTCAGGGATTTGATTTGAGGATCAGGGATATCTCCTTCTCTTTGAGGAAACGGGAAATTCAAAGGGTATTGAGACTGTCCGAGTCTGTGGGTTTCCTTCCTATTTTTGAAGAGTACTTGAGAATGTCTTTGAGACTCAAGGAAGTTAGACTGTCCGTGTCTAGAGTTTTATCTTTTGCACTATGCTTTGAGAAACAGTAGTAGACTCTATGAAAGGACTGTTCTATGCAGATGACTAAGTTCTGTTCCTATACCTCTAGGAGGTCGTCGGGACAATTTGTACGAAGCCCAAGAGGAGGCTGGAAACTTTTAAGAAGCCAACGGGTCCTTGTACGAAGCCCAAGAGGAGGCTATCATTCCCGGAGGAAGAGATCATTATACGAAGCCTAAGAGGAGGCTGTGAATACTTC
Organism: Lathyrus tuberosus; assembly: GCA_022829125.1. Classification (NCBI taxonomy): domain Eukaryota; kingdom Viridiplantae; phylum Streptophyta; class Magnoliopsida; order Fabales; family Fabaceae; genus Lathyrus; species Lathyrus tuberosus. The sequence continues at coordinate 1,226,047 of JALAZF010000484.1, forward strand.
TAAGAAGCCGTAGGGTCCTTGAATAATGCCCAAGAGGAGGCGGGGTTGCTTTTAGGAAGCCTGTGGGTCCTTGAACAATGCCCTAGAGGAGGCCGATGCTTTTAAGAAGCCCGTGGGTCTATCATCTCCTTTCCATTAGGAGAGATAACTCTTTTAAAGATAAAAACCACTGGTAAATGTGCGAGGTTTACTATCCAGCGACTTTTAACTTTTAAAGAGGGTTCCTTAGTTAAGGTCCAAGATTATGACCGTAGTGGGTACCCAAACCCCGAGACATTCAAGGCAAGCTATCCACAAGGAATAGATCAAGTCAGGAAAGTTCGAGAATTTGGAAGAAACTCAAAGATGCCATTCACGGAGAATACATTCATCTTAGGGAGTAGATCTTCTTGACGATTCCTAAGGAGGACAACCGAAGAGAAGACTGTATCTGGTGCTCCTATTGGGGATCTAGGCGTCTATTTCTACGAATAAACGAAACGGCTTCACCTAGTTCTAGACGTAGTTGCCGGGGAAACTCGAAATATCTATACTATTATTACACAGTAGATATGAGTTTATGAAAGGAGAATTACAGTGAGCAGCCCCACAATATAGTTTATAATACGAAAGCAGTAAACGAAAGCGATAACCACTTACTCGGTTGGAGTGCTTCCATGCTGTTTGGTTAGTTGTTCAACAAAGAAAGATTGAAAACAACAGTATATTCAAAATCAAAGGAGAAAGTGCTTTGAAAAAGAAAGATTTGGGGCTTACAGCTCAAGGAGAGGCCCAGGGTTTTATCAGTGAGCGCACTGTTTGACTTTGTACAGAGGGACTTATACAAGTGACTGGGGCCCAAAATGGTTTTCTGTACAAAGGGATGGGTCTTACACTCTCTCAAGAGGCCCAAAAAGGTTTAAAGGAAAAAGAGTGGGGCTTATAACACGAGGGTAGGCCCAAATGATTTTTCGTTTAAAAATGGCGATCGCGCCGAGGTTTTCTTTTAACGCGGAGGGACTTATACAATAAGTGAGGCCCAAATGATTTTGGTTAAAAGGGGATTGGGTCTTACACTCTAATAGAGGCCCAAAGTGTTTTGAACGGGTCTTATAGCTCAAGGAGAGGCCCATAATGTTTTTGAAAATGATTTATGAGGGTTGAATTAATCCAAAACCCTAATTTGTTTTCAAAATGTATTTAATTGAATAAAAATTCAATTAAAATGATCAAAAATTTTTTAACACATGGAAAACAAATTGTGATCTTGGATTAATGCTTCAAAAATTAAGTATTGACCTACAAAATAATTAGAAAGCATTAAAAGTTGCAAAATCAATGTAGAAAAAATATTTAAAATGCCAAAAACAATCAAAATATTAATTCTTTACAAAAATATCAATTATATGAAATAAATAATATTTTTGGGATTTTTTGATAAAATAAAATATTTTAACATTTTTGTGAATTATTAAAAAAAGAATCAACTCAAAATCATTAAAACTCAGAGAGAAATTAATTTTTGAATCAATTAAACAAAATCACAAAATTCAAATATTTGAATTTCTAAAAATGGCGCCAAGAACAAGCTGAAGAACACGCGCGTGTTCTTGGTTTCTCAGATTTGCATTTTCTATCCAATCTCCATGAATACGTAATCATATCATGCAATCCACATATCATTATGCTCGTCTCAACCTCACGATCATGTCTATGTACTTTAATTTCATTTAAATTAAACATACAACAAGAAATCACGAAGAGACCTCAAGAACCCTAATTTCTGAATGAAGGCTAGGATTTTTGATACACGATTCAAACAATGCAATTAATTGAGGGAAAACATTCCATGCATGATTATGAACATATGGCCAAATTATTGTGCGAGGAAATATGCATAGATTGAGAGATGACCAAGCATGTGCTTACCTCTAGGCCGTGACAGCAAGTTCAAAGTGATTTTTGATCTGGAGGTGTTACAGATGAGTTGTGATGATCTGAACAGCTTCCCTACACCCTATGGATTGTGTTTGGATGGTTGGACTTGATTGAAATTGGCTGGATCATTTTGTGGTACCTCAGCTGCACTTTGGTTAAAACCTTGAGCAACCAGCTGGTGATTTTGTGAAATTGATGTTTCAGAAGTAATCTAAGTGTTTGATCAGCTCATATGTTATGTATGTGAGGTGTGTGAGTGATTGGTTTGATTGGAATTGCTCTCAAACTCAAAACCCGATAGTGACTTGCCTTAGAAGGCAAAATTGGAGTGAAAGAAGAGATTTTGAGGAAAGCATCTGTTAGATGGCTTTGGTGTACTCAAACTGACCACAATTGAGCTCTATTTATAGTAGAGCAAGTTTGTTTTGCAAGGAATAGTGCATGGCAGCTGGTAAGTAGGTTTGGCCAATGTTGGCAAATGAAAATCCAAGTCTCCTCTAGCCATTGACTAGAGGTTAGGGCACAGAGCTTTGGTTCCCTTGGTCTTGGATAAGTCTTGACTCATTTCAGATGAGAATGGCTCAGTCCATGCCACCTTAATGGTTCCATTGAATGCCTCATTCCAAATTTGAAGTCTTGTCCCTATTTTGGCCATTCTAGGTTCAACATGCTATTTCTTGTTCCATGGACTTTGGAGGCTTGGCTCAGTGATTGTCCCCTTTAGATTCAATCGTCTGAGGTATCCAAGTGGATAGGAGCAATTGAATTTGGCTGATTTTGGCAAATCGACCAAAATTGCAAATTCTGCTTTGCCTTGACAGATTTTAGCAAGGCAACTTGCCAATGTCATATCTCATGGTGTAAGTTGAATTTGACAATGTTCTTGGCCATTTTGGAAAGCTCTTACATGATACAACAACTGTTTGAACAAGTTTGTTTTTGATCTCTTTTGATTCCAAGTGAAAAATCCCCCTACATTTGGCAAAAAGTGAGGCAGAATCTGACTTAGTGAAAATTTCACCAAGTGTTGGAAAAAGTGTCATTTTCACTTTTCAGCCACTTTGATCACTCCATAACTCAAAATCCTTAATGAATTGGAATGACTTGTAGTTGAAGTTTTTGTAGGTGATAATGAGGGCTACAAATCCATCTTTGGATGAGAAAAAATGGCCTTGTGGTTTAGGAGTTATGGTCCTTCAAAGTTGGTACCCTTGCCACTTTATTTTTAACTTAGAAAAATTTCTAAGTTTTATGGTTACCCCTTTTACAAGTTATCTCACTTTTCTTGATTTTTCTTGATGAATGATGATTCAAATCATACATTAACATCATTTTAGGGTTAAAAATCCATTTTGGTGAAAAATCTCAAAAAGTCAAAGTTGACTTTTGTGCACAGTTGACTTTTTATCAGATGAATTCCAAACTGTGCAATTCTTCCGGAAATCATGTCCTTGACCTAAATCAAACTTGATGGACATGTTCCATGGGTGTCATAGGGTATATTCAATCATGTATTAGGGTTTGGGAGCATGTCTTGGTCAAAAGTCAAAGTTACAGTTGACTTTTCCCTTAAAACCCTAATTGTGGTGCAGATGGAATTGAGACTTGTTGCACAAGCTTCTTGGATCAATACATTGTCCCAAATGGATCAATATGGTATATTATAGACCCTCAAATCATCTCTTGAGGTCTTGGCTCATGATTTGTCCCAAAAGTCAACTTAGGGGTGAATTAGGTCAAGAACCCTAATTCCTGATTTTTGATGAATGCATCCCTTGAGGCAAAATTGACTTGATGCATGGGTTCATGAGGTTCCATGAAGTATATTAGGTTATGTTTTGGATCAATGGCTTGTGCCCAGATGAAACTTTTCATCTGGAGGCCCTGGGTGATCAAAACCCTAATTTGGTGACACTGGCGATCTTGAGGCTTGATCCACCTAGAAGGGAGCAACCTTGTGCTTAATCCTTGAAGTGGGAGTCCTTTTGATCCTTTGAGGATGTCTGAGAGATTAGACAAGTTGAAAATCAAGTCATTTCTTGATTGAGCCTTTGTCTAAAGCTCAGAGAGGGCTTGAAACCCTAATTTTGATTGTAGTCAATGCTCACCCATCTTTGGGGAGACTGATGAAGCATAAAGGCACATTCATATTGTGGTGATGATTTGCACAATGATGGGAAACTTTAGTGGTCAAAATTTGGGGTATTACAGATGCCCCTATTTAATCTTCTTGGACCCGAAGGTGTGAATGACGACGGGATTCGGGCATTCGGGGTGCAAGAGGATTAAATATCGGAATATCTGAAATTTTGATGGTGGTTATGAATAGTAGCTTACGCATTCATCTTCTTTAGCTAAGCGATGATGCTTAGAAAAGGTAAACTTCCCCTCGATCCTGGTCTTCAGCCAAGGAGCTGGTCTCAGTTTTCTTTTGTCAACTTCCCCTCGTTCTTGGTTTCCTACCAAGGAACTGGTCTTAGTTTCTGATTTAAACTTCCCCTCGATCCTGGTTTCCTACCAAGGAACTGGTCTTAGTTTCTGATTTAAACTTCCCCTCGATCCTGGTTTCCTACCAAGGAACTGGTCTTAGTTTCTTTTGTCAATGAACTTTACTGACAAGGGACGCTATTCGTAGCGATTTTCCTCAAACTTCTCACCGAATTTTCCTGGAGAGATGCCATTTGAGTGGAAAAAGTTTTGATGTCAGACTTGCTGGGGAACCCATTCGTCTGAATTGTAGAGGTACACAAACTTCTCTGTTTTGGAGATGCCATTTGTCGATTCTACTGGGGAAAGCGAGTCTCTTGAGAGACTGTTTTCGTTTGGGGTTACATCATACTTTTCTCGGGATCTTCCCGGAGAAATGCCATATGATGGGATCCAATTTTGAGGTGCCAATGACCTTCTCATCAGTGGTTATTTGGAGCAAAACTGGCGTGCTGCCGAATCTCTGATCACGAGGCTTTCTCTGTGGATTTTCCTTAATCCGGGAAAGCAAGGATATCATCTTCAATGGCGAAGAGTGATGTTTATTGAAAGTTTTCTCTGGATTTTCAGAGGTTCAAGTTATCAAAGTGGTCAAGGACCAACTTCTTTCCAGAATTAAACTGGAAGCAAGGTTGTTCAGACACAGTATTTCCTGACGAGGCAAGAACTGACAACTCGATTGAGAGGACTTCTACCACTAGGGGACAAGACCGACTAGAGTGATAGTGATGCAATATGAAATGTGAATGCAAAATAAAAAATGCATGATGTATGTATGTATATGCTGACAAAACAGACGCGACATACAGACTAATGGATGAACACAATTGGATACTCGGCCATCGCGGGGCGAAGAAGTACCATTGATTCAAAATAGCAATTCCACCTTGCCTAGGAGAGATAGTCCCGTTGGGAGCTATGTTGATCGGGCTTAGGAGATGAGAACTCGACCGAGGATGTCAGACGAAACATGGTCTCTGACATTATTGATCCTTCATCCAGGAGTACCGGTCTAGAAGGAGTACCTTGATTCTGCACTTTGAAGTTCGCTTACTTCGGGAGAAGCGATCGATGTTCTTCTGATGTTCAATAGTCAAAATAAATGCCATCTTTAATTTAAAAGCAGAAAAAGTTTTACAAGTAAATTTATTTTTTGTTTTATTTCAAGAATCGCTGATTAAGTTTAAACAACGTCGTTCTGTAAAGCTAAAACAAGTAAAGAATTACAAACACAAGCACAAGGGCTCAAATTTTATTGATAAGATGGAGATCAGCCAAACGCGTGATTCCAAAGAGTATATACAAAGTTAGAAAATGGTAATTTACAGGGAAAAGGGCTACGTTGAAACATAACGACCACTATCCTTCTACCAACTTTGAGTTCGGGACATCCTGAGCTTCTGTCGAAGATGACCTTTGACTGGAGATTTCCTCCGATGGATGACGCAACTGTTGTTGCTGCTGAGGGACTTGCCTCTGTTGAACATAGTTACTTGCCATTATCCCTAACTTTTGCCTGGATTGTACTATGAGATTTCCAATCCATCGGGATGATTTTTTTCATGTCTCTAACTTTTTCCTGGACCGCCCTTTCGGGTTTTCAATCCACCGAGATGTTTTTTTTTTTTTAGTTTTAGGCGAAGTATTTCTTGACTACATCAACATTCGTGGGGTAGGCAAATTCCTCTCCGTCCATGGTTGCAAGTCTCAAGGCGCCGCCTGAGAAAGCTTTCGTGACCACATAGGGGCCATCATAATTTGGGGTCCATTTGTCCCGAGAATCAGTGAGAAATGATTGTATCTTCTTGAGCACGAGGTCTCCTTTTCTGAAGGCACGAGGTCGGACCTTTTTGTCAAACGCCCTTTTCATTCTCTGTTGGTACAACTGACCGTGGCATAGTGCCGTGATTCGCTTCTCTTCGATCAGGTTTAGTTCGTCGTGTCGATTTTGACACCATTCAGCTTCGGTAAGCTTAGCTTCCATCAATACCCGGATTGATGGGATCTCTACTTCTATGGGGAGCACTGCTTCCATGCCATATACTAGAGAGAAAGGGGTTGCCCCTGTTGAAGTGCGGACAGATGTTCGATAATCGTGAAGAGCAAAGGGTAGCATTTCGTGCCAATCTTTATAGGTTACCACCATCTTTTGAACAATCTTCTTGATGTTCTTGTTAGCCGCTTCTACCGCTCCGTTCATCTTGGGTTGGTAGGGAGATGAGTTATGGTGTTCGATCTTGAACTCTACACACAACTCTTTCATCATCTTATTGTTCAAGTTAGATCCATTATCAGTGATGATCTTGCTTGGAACACCATAACGGCAGATGATATTGTTTTTGATAAATCGGACCACCACTTGTCGGGTTACATTGGCGAATAACGCTGCTTCGACCCACTTGGTGAAATAGTCAATGGCTACAAGGATGAACCGATGTCCGTTTGAAGCCTTGGGCTCAATCATACCAATCATATCGATTCCCCATATGGAAAATGGCCACGGGGAAGAAAGAACTTTTAGATGTGATGGCGGTACATGAATTTTATCAGAGTATATCTGACACTTGTGACACCTCCTCATGTACTTGTAGCAGTCGGATTCCATGGTCAACCAATAGTACCCTGCTCTTAGGATTTTTCTCGCCATTGTGTGTCCATTGGCATGAGTGCCAAAGGATCCTTCATGAATTTCTTTCATGAGCATGTCTGCTTCGGGTCTGTCGACACATCAGAGCAGAACCATGTCAAAATTTTTCTTATAAAGAGTGTCACCGCTCAGGAAGACGTTTCCAGCCAATCTTCTGAGGGTTTTCCTGTCTTTTCTGAGTGCCCCAGATGGGTACTCTTGTTTCTGAAGGAAGCATTTGATATCGTGATACCAAGGTCTGTCGTCTATGACTGCTTCAATTGTGAAGATGTAAGCGGGCCGTTCAAGGCGCATGATGTCGATCTTAGGTATGTCATTCCATCGACCTACACTAATCATGGAAGAAAGAGTGGCTAATGCATCAGCCATGTGATTCTCATCACGAGGGATGTGATGAAAGTCGATTCTGTTGAAGAAGGGTAACAACCTTCTTGCATAGTCTTTGTAAGGAATCAATCCTGATTGGTATGTGTTCCAATCTCCTTTTATCTGGTTAATAACCAAGGCTGAATCGCCGTATACGTCCAAGTTTTTGATCCTTAAATCAATCGCTTCTTTGAGACCCATGATACATGCTTCATATTCGGCCTCGTTGTTCGTACATTTGAACGTAAGTCTGGCAGTGAAAGGAATGTGGGAACCCTGAGGGGTAACAATGATTGCCCCAATTCTGTTTCCATAATGATTGACTGCTCCGTCAAAGATAAGTCCCCACTGGGAACCTGGTTCTGGCCCTTCACTGGGTAGCGGTTCATCGCAATCTTTCATCTTTAGATACATGACATCTTCGTCTGGGAAGTCAAACCCGATTGATTCTTGATCGCCAATCGGTTGATAAGCCAAATGATCGGCTAAAATACTTCCTTTAACGGCTTTCTGAGCATGGTACTCTATGTCATATTCTGATAGTAACATCTGCCAACGGGCAATCCTTCACGTGAGAGCAGGTTTTTCGAAAACATACTTGATTGGATCCATTTCGGAGACCAACCAAGTAGTATGACGAATCATGTACTGGCGAAGACGTTTGGCTGCCCAAGCCAAAGCGCAACAAGTTTTCTCAAGCATTGTGTACCGAGTCTCGCAGTCGGTGAATTTCTTGCTTAGATAGTAAATGGCAGACTCTTTCCGTTTAGTTTCGTCTTGTTGGCCAAGTACACATCCCATTGAGTCCTCTAGGACTGTGAGGTAAATGATCAGTGGTCTTCCTTCCACTGGAGGTGATAGAATCGGAGGTTTCAACAGATATTCCTTGATACTGTCGAAGGCGGTTTGGCAATCATCTGACCAAACGGAATCCTGATTCTTTTTGAGTAATTGGAAAATCGGCGCACACATCGCGGTCATAAGGAATATGAATCTGGAGATGTAGTTCAAACGTCCCAGGAATCCTCTGACTTGTTTTTCAGTTTTCGGAGAAGGCATTTCTTGAATGGCCTTGACCTTGTCAGGATCAACTTCAATCCCTTTCTGGCTGACGATGAACCCTAGTAGTTTCCCTGAACGGACACCGAAGGTGCACTTGTTAGGATTCAAGCAGAGCTTGAATTTTCTTAGACGTTCGAACAATTTTGACAGATGTTCAATGTGCTCATCCTCTGTTCTTGATTTTGCAATCATATCATCGACATACACTTCGATTTCCTTGTGTATCATGTCATGAAACAGAGTAGTCATGGCCCTTTGATAGGTTGCCCCGGCGTTCTTCAAACCGAACGGCATTACCTTGTAACAAAAGGTACCCCATGGGGTAATGAACGAAGTTTTCTCCATGTCTTTCGGCGCCATTTTGATCTGGTTATAGCCCGAGAATCCATCCACGAAGGAGAATACTTTGAACTTTGCTGTGCTGTCAATCAACATGTCAATGTGTGGTAAAGGAAAGTCGTCCTTTGGACTTGCCCTGTTCAGATCTCTTTAATCGACACACATTCTAACCTTTCCATCCTTTTTGGGAACGGGTACGATGTTGGCTAACCATTGAGGATATTCAGATGTAGCAAGGAAACCCGCGTCAATCTGTTTCTGTACCTCCTCTTTGATTTTGATGGCCATGTCCGGGTGAGTCTGTCTCAACCTTTGTTTTACTGGCGGACATTCCGATCTTAACGGTAAGTGATGTTCCACGATGCTGGTATCCAACCCTGGCATATCTTGATAGGACCAAGCGAACACATCGGGGAATTCTTTGAGAAGCTTTATCAGATCTTCTCTGGCAGTTGGACTGAGCAATGCTCTGATCCTGATTTCTTTTCTCTCTTTTTCTGAACCCAAGTTTACCGTTTCCAACGGCTCTTTGTGAGGTTCAATGGACCTTTCCTCTTGTCTGAGTAGTCGGGAGATCTCTTCTAGAATTTGGTCGTCAACTTCTTCTTCAGCCTCGAATACCGGGAACTCAAAGTTGGGAGAAGGCATCGGATCGTATGTTTCAATGGGGTTTAAAACAAGCAATCTACATGACGTGATGATTTGTGTTTAGAAGAGATAGAGAGAAATGCAAGTGTGTGCAGTGTTTTGATTTTACTGCTTGTTTTTATTTTTGAATGTTTTTTTTTTAGGATTACCATTTTCTGAAAAAGCAAAAAGAGAAAACAGCAATTAATGCGGAAATTACAGAACGACGTTATTTTATTAATAAACAAGTCGAATCTTGAAACTACAACCCTATAAAACAAAGCTCTGTCGCTTTGGGCAAAGCGAAGAGGGAAATTTACAGAAAACGAGCCCTATCAAAATATTCGTTTCACTTGGGCAGGGTGAAAGGTTAAAGATGGCAATTACTTTGACTGATGAACGACCTTCGGAACCTCGACAGCAACCCATTGGCGGCGAACTCCTCGGTGAATCACAAAGTCTGGCACCTTCCTTGATTTATCTTCAGAAATGACGCTAATTTCTGATGGAGCAGGATCATTGGAATCTGTTTCCCAGGAAAAATTGTCGTAGGAGGATTCCTCTGTTGCATTTTGCATAGCATTGGTGCTCTCAGCTGTATCTCCCCATCCAGTTGGCTGGATATCTTCGAGCTTGATACGAGAGCTTTCGGGAGCAGTGTACTTGACCATAAAGTCGTATTTTCCACTTGGTTGTCTCAGAGTGTCCCAAACTTCTTTGGAACTGGAGAAGTCATCCCTCTCGATGACGTTGACCTCGGGAAAAACATAATTGATGAATTCTAGTCCTGCAAATGTTGCGAATTCATCGTCATGTTGAGTAATTTCAGGATGACCTGAGTGTTGATCCCATGACATAGTGGGGACATAGGTATTCTGTTCAATGACGCTCAGCTGAGTTTCACTGTTCGGCTGACTTTCTTGCTCCAAGTTTCTTGGGTAAGGCTGCCACATTGGCAGGCCATCCATCGGGCCATAGTAATTGTGATCAAAGTTGTCTTTCATCAGAGTGTCTTCCTCTAATGAATTTGGCGGAGCACGGCATCCTTCCGGATCACAATCTCCGTAGATCATTTCGACATCTGATCTTGGTATAAATCTCGGACTTCCTGTAGGAAAGAAAAAAGGCATAGGCACCTCTTCCTGACACATATAACCATCCTTGTTAAGATAGGACTTCCATTCTTCATCCGTGTCAGAGGGATCTTCCTCATTGATAGCATGAACTGTCTGAGACACTGGGTGAAGAAAACCTCCACTGTGGAAGAAGTTTTGAAGGGGATGAAGACTTTCATCATTGGCAGCTGTACTGGTACAGGTTGTAGAAAAACCAAGACCCTTCTTTGTTTTATTGTCAATAGGAATGACAAGCCGTCCCCATCCGGCCGTATCGGTACTCTCGACCGCTTTGATAGCATCGTTGTATGAAGAAATTGAAGTTCCTTCTTTGAACTGATTGTCCTTGCTCACCGATAGTGCTTGGAACTGAGTTCCAATAACCTCCTCGGGTTCCACACAAGTAGATGATGATAGGTTACTCACAAGCAAGGCTTGTTCCCCACAAACCGTGACAAGTTGATCGTTCTTGACAAACTTTAGCTTTTGGTGGAGGGTCGAAGTAACCGCTCCAGCCTGATGTATCCAAGGTCTTCCTAATAAACAACTGTATGTTGCCCGGATGTCCATGACCTGGAAAGTGATTTGGAAAGTGTGAGGACCAATAGTTATGGGAAGATCAACTTCGCCGATAACTGTTTTTCTGGATCCGTCGAATGCTTTGACGACGACCTCGCTGACTCTCATCGGAGGGCCCTTGAATGATAATTGCATCAAAGTGGACTTTGGCATAACATTCAGGGCTGACCCTGTGTCTACCAGTACGTTGGCTAAAGCATCGCCCTGGCATTTAACTGTAATGTTGAGCGCCATGTTATGACGGCGACCCTCTTCAGGTAATTCTTCATCACTAAATCCCAAATTATTGCAGGAAGTGATGTTAGAGACAATGCTATCGAATTGTCTGATTGTTACATCCTGTTCCTTAAAGGCTTGCTCCAAGACTTTCTGTAGAGCCTCTCTGTGTGCTTCTGAACTGAGTAACAGTGATAATACCGAGATCTTTGAAGGAGTCTGTAACAGTTGATCAACAATGTTATATTCACTCCTTTGGATGAGCTTCAGCATCTCATCGTTGTCTTTTGAAAAGTCGGGATTACTAGATTGACCGACTGGCGGATCAGGAATTTCTGCCTGAAGTTCCTTTTCTTTGTTGGATTCTCCAACCCCTCGGTTGAAGATTCGACCGCTCCGTGTTACATGACTGATGTCTGCAATATTCACGACGGAAGGTAATGGAATTTCCTTTCCATTCTCGATTATTGTTGCACCATATTTGTAAGGGATTGCCTTAGCTGATTCATACGGTAGTGGCCCCGGTAGATAGATGACTATGGGAACCTTCTGATTTTTCTGACCATCATAAGTAATCTCGATTCGTTCCTGGTTGGGAACTTTAGATTCGTCAAGTAGAGGAATGATGGCAAAAACATCCCTGGTCCTATGATGATGACCAGAGATTGTGACAACATTCTCAACTTGATCGGCAAGGTAGTTCGGCGTCCAGTTGATGGGTCCAGAACCTGGATATGGACGAATTTCTCCATGATCGACCTGACCCTGAAGAGCTGCTCTCACAAGGTAACACCCTTGGTTACTTTCCGAACAGACGCTACAACTGTCATAGTTGTGTGGAGGCACCTGGCCATGCCCACTTTGAATACAATGTAACCTCACTAGGTTACCTTCTATTGATCGGACATCCTGACTTTGACGACGAGTAGGATTCCTGTTATTGACACTAATCTGCTGAGTATCTTCATCCATGTGATTGGCATCCACCAGTGATTTAACAAGTGCTGAAGTGCCTCCTGGATAAGGGTACAACCTCGATCATTTTCGCAACCCGCTTTACAATTTTAATAGTCATGTGATATTAAGAATCCAAGTCAGACCTGCTCAGCATGTAACTCTACCAGGTTGGTATTCATTACGCGGATATCGAAGATCTGAACCATGTTGATTTGATAGGAGTTCCTATCATGGTAGTCTTGGATCCATCCAAGATCCATCTGACGCTGGAGGGCCTCTTGTATGAAAGAGCATCCCTGTTTGTTTACCGAGCAAATCAGACAGGAACTGTAATCGTGCCGCGGCAGATTATGATACTGGCTTTGCCTTGAGTGCATCGCCACCAAGCTGACATTCATTGCACGGATGTCGTGATTTTGAATGACGTTGGAGTTCGTATAGACCATGTTAACTCCACGAACTCGGTGCTCTTGGATCCATCCGAGATCCATCTGTTCCTGTAGAGCTGATTGCACTACCGAACATCCTTGGTTATCTTTAGAGTAGATATCACACTGGTGATAGTTATGAGGTGGCACATGGCCATATCCACTCTGTCTACAATGCATCTTGACCAGATTGGTTTTCAACAAGAGTACATCGTGAATTTGATAGACATTGTTAGTCTCTTTCTCAATCAGATTGACTGCAGCTTTCTCATGTTGAGGCAGCGGGTTCGTAAGAACATTAGGATTCGTATCTTTGAAAGATAAGAGCCTGCTCCTAACAAGCTTTTGCACGTCGGATTTGAAATTGAGACAAGTCTCAATTTTATGCCCTGAACCTCCTTGATGATAAGGGCATGTTTGATCCGCCTTAAACCAAAAAGGCGGATTTTCTGGAACTGTAAGAGGAGACTTAGTCTGAATGTGCCCCTTGGCTAGCAGTAACGGAAACAATTCAGCGTACGATACGGGTATAGGATCAAATCCTGGTGGCCGTGTTGTACGGTTGTTGTTATATGGAGGACGAGCCTGCTGAAGAGGCTGTTGTGTCCTTTGTTGGTCAGGTTGGCTCTGCGCAACCTGAGGTTGATACATAGGAACAGACGCAGGGCCGATAGCAGGAGTTACAACTGCTACTGGCTGATAACGTCGCCTTTGCTTTCCGAGAGAGATATTCCCAATATCTTGCTCTTTTTTCTTAGGGAGAGCACTACCATATTTTTTAGTACCGCTCGTTGATCCAGTGTCTTTTATTAAACGTCCTTCTCGGACGGCTTCCTCAAGACGTACACCCATGCCGACCATTTCGGTGAAATCACTGGGCGCACTGGCAACCATTCGGTCATAGTAAAATGAGCTTAAGGTCTTTAAGAAGATTTTTGTCATCTCTTTTTCCTCAAGAGGTGGACAAATTTGAGCGGCAATTTCATGCCACCTTTGAGCATACTCCTTAAAGGTTTCTTTGTCCTTTTGTGACATTGATCCGATTTGATCTCTGTCGGGTGCCATGTCCAAATTGTACTTGTATTGTTGGACGAAGGCAGTACCAAGATCTCTGAATGTACTGATCGTAGTACGGTTTAAACCCATGTACCATTTGAGTGCGGCACCGGTTAAACTATCCTGGAAGTAGTGAATCAGCAGGTCCTGATTCTCCGTCTGAGCTGACATCCGCCGAGCGTACATCACCAGATGGCTCTGAGGGCAAGAGTTGCCCTTGTATTTTTCAAAGTCGGGCACTTGGAACTTGTGCGGGACTTTCACATTTGGGACCAAGCAGAGGTCTGCGGCGTCCTTTCCAAATAGATCCTGACCGCGAATGGCTTGTAGCTCTTTCTGCATTTCCAAGAACTGCTCCTGGAATTCATCCATTCTGTCAAACATAGTTTCCTTCTTACCAGAAGGTGTCTGTGGAATCTATCATTCCGGGACAGTGTGCACCACAGGGGGTGGTACCGTGACTACGACAGTAAGTCTTGGCGCCTCCCGAAGTTTGTAACCTTCAGGAGTCTTGAGTATGCCCCTGGCATCTTCGCTTTCCCGAAGTTTGTAACCTTCAGGCCCAGCGGCTTCTGTTGCGATTCCCTGATCTTCAGTGATCGGCGGAACATATCCTTCCGGGATATAGTTAACAGGCATGCCCCACGGACGATCTTTCGGCATCTGATACCTAGGATCATACTTTTCTATGATGGGCGTTGAGGTGATCTCTGAGATCACAGTTCTTTGTAGCTGAGCTTCTGCCATGGCTTGCATGTCGTTACAAAGCTTTCTCATATCCTCTCTCAGAGCGTCGATCTCTTCTTTCAACTCTCTGTTTTCTTCCTCAAGATCATCCATCTTTTTCTGACGATTGGCCCGAGTATTATACGAATGAGATAGTTTGACTCTAGAACCGAGACACAAACGTGAGATTCGTAAGGAAGAAGAATACGCGATGTGAGAATGATGAATGCAATGATTATATTAATTGTTGTTTCTTGGTTTAATCAAAATAAACTTCGACAATTAGATTGCAAATATCAAACGGTGGGGAAACCCCTTTTTATTGAATTCAAAGGATTACAGAAATGGAAATACAGTAGATTACAAAGTGCAGAAACAGAAACCTAAACTAATGGGTCCCGAGTCCTCTTCTTTGACCGGGGCGCTTGGGCCGTTGTCGGGTTGTCATTCCTTTGCCAAGTGAAAGGAGCGAGCAAATTCCTTTGGTCATCTTGATTCTCTTCAGCATGCTGCTCCAAAATTTCAATCAGAGCATCTTTCTCTTTTAGTAGTTGCTGTATTTGGATACACTCTACGTCGAGGGTGCGGTACTTGTTCTTCCAAGATCTTCTTTCCTTTTGAACTTTGTTGAGAGTAACCTGAAGCTTTTCAGTTTCCGTCACGAAGTACATGACAGTTTCCCTCGGTGGAAGAATTCCGTAACGAGGATAAGGCATCTTTAGCTTGAGAGCTCTAGTTTGTACCCAATGGAGATAAGGCTCCACCGAGACACAGTCCGGTTTTCCCAGAGACTCTCATCCTTTCTTATGAACATGTTTCCAAGCTTGCACTATTTCCATCTTTAGTGCTCTGTCATTTTCTCCTTCTTTGAAGAAAAGACCTTCCAGATGAACACCCAGTGGGATGTGTCTCATCGGGTATCCAAATTGACGAAGAACCAATGTCGGATGATAGTTGATTCCTCCTTTAGTTCCTATAAGGGGTACGCTGGGGAAGTTTCCACAACGGTCAATGATTCTGATTCCCTCATAAATCCTATTACACCAATCTATATCGGAACTGGTGAGTGACATGATCTTCTGCGACCAACGTAAGACACTCTTGCAATCCCAAAAAGCAGCAGACTTGGGCAAGTGAGAGATAAACCATTTGTAGAGCAAAGGTACACAGCATGTGATCTCCCCTCCGCTGTACAAATTTCCCAAGTGTACAGAATGATACGCATCTGCGAGCAAAGTTGGCACAGGGTTTCAATGAGAAAAACCTTAATAGCGTTGATATCGACGAAGTTATTGATGTTAGGAAACAAAAATAACCCGTAGGTGAGCAAGACAAAGATGCTTTCAAAAGCAGTCATGTTCCCTATACTAGCGAAGTACAGGGCTTTCTTTGTCAAGAACTGGGCTGGCAAACCTTGGATGCCACCCTTAGTGGTCATGTGAGTCCTGACCTCAGACTCGTCCAAATGAATTGCTATTGCAATAGTCTGATTCTTTGGAATTTCTTCCAGTCCAGAAAATGGAGCTCGATCAGTGATATGTAAATCAGTCAGATGAGAATACTCCTCTAGCGTTGGTGATAGCTGGTAATCCGGGAATGTGAAACAATGATAAATCGGATCGTAGAACTGAATGAGCACGTTCATGATCCCCTTAATCACATGGACTCTTAACAGTGGTAGCAAACCACCGTGCTTGGCTCTGAAAGCCTCTGGGTTAACGATCATCCTCGCTAACTTTCTCAAATCCTCTAGCTTTGGAACCTTGAAGGTATACTGGTGAGTTCTCCTTCTACCAAAATCCATTAATGCAATCTTTTTCTCTGATATTTGCAATCACAGTCTTAGTTTAATTTGAAAAACAGAGAGACTAGAAGAGAAGTTTTTTGAATGTTTTAATGTTTTATTAAATGGATGCATGAATGCAGCACACAAAAACATAGAAAAAGCATGGGGTCAAAGGGTCGTTGTCATCAGCTCCTCCCAGGAAAGCAAGATAACAAGCGGAACGCCAGCGAGTTGTAAAGCAATCTTAGAGTAAGTGCCATTCACTGAGAATAGATCACCAGCCTCAAATGAGGGTAGTATCGCGTAACAACTATTTCCGATAGTTTCCGCACTACGAAAGGGTTTGGCTCCTCAGCTTCTCAGACTTAACAACCGGCCCATTGGCTATAAGAGTGAATGGGTTGCGTTGGTCAGCCTCCACTGAGGTTGATGGTCGACCCCGTCGCCATCACTTATCTTAAGTGTATACTCATTCTCACCACATGCGGCATCACACGCATTCCCAGTAGCAGAAAAAATAAACACGTATAGCAATTAGGAAAAGCAGTATATATATTTGTCCTAATCATCCTAGACTTATAAAGCTATGATTCCTAAGTTCCTGACAGAAATGGGTTCCCCGACGGAAGCCCCAATCTGTGGTATTCACATATGTGAAGAGAAAAAAGGTTTGTCCAAGGTTTTCACCTTACATGTTTAAGAAAGAATTTTTGAGCCCTCACGGTGGGCGCCATTTTTTCTGTAGCGAGCGATTTTGGATGCGGTTCTTAAGCGCTGGTCGCTCTCTGCGGTTTGAGCTTTAAACTACAGGTCGATTCATTTTTTATCCTATTGTGAGCTGAATAAGGAAGGGAAATAGATGTCTCCAATTAACCCTGCTTGCATACTGAGTTTAAACAGCGGTCTGTTAGGTGAGGGGGCCTTGTACTGGTTATTTGTATTTTTGCCAATACGGTTTTCTTTCTTTCTAGGACTTTCTAGCGGGGAACAAGGATTAGGATGCTAGGACTGATGCTTTTGAATTACTGCTTTTGATTGATGGAGATACGGGATTTGGATTTTTTGTTGATTGCGCTCGCTAAGATCTTTTCTTTCGATCTTATGCATACGTATTCCCGTTTACCGAAACAGGGAAATCAGAGCGTTCGTAGTTCCTCCTATTCTATGGGAGGAAATGGGTGTTTTGGTGTCTTGTTCAAAGCCCAAGACGTGAAGCGAAAGGTGGTTTGTATCTTCTTCAAAGCCCAAGATGTGAAGCTGAAAAGTCTATTTGTGTCTTGTTCAAAGCCCAAGACGTGAAGCTGAAAGACCTCGGCTTTAGAGAGAATTTGTCATCTCTAAAGAGGGGAAAAGGAGAATTACTTTAACTGGGATACGCGGATCCGAGCAATGCCATAATTTCCGAAGAAAGGGTTTTAACCTGAAGGAGAAGACTTTAACTCAGTGTAGAGCAATGCCATCTTTCCTTAGGAATTTCTCATGCTAAAAGAGGGACAGTGGCATGGATATAGATGATCCAGAGGCTTGCCGCTTACAGCGATTAGATGAAGGGAAAGAAGTTGTTGATGTTTGTGTACTGTGAACGAGGCACAACTTTGATGCTAAAAGGTTGATTTTGATCAACCAGTGGTTTTATTATACAAAGCCTAAGAGGAGGCTAATTTCCGCTAGGAAAATCATTATACAAAGCCTAAGAGGAGGCTAATTTCCGCTAGGAAAATCATTATACAAAGCCTAAGAGGAGGCTATTTTGTGTCCCGTACAAAGCCCGAGATGGAGGCTAAAAATGTTTGACTCAACAAGAGAGTCTTTGTATCTCGTACGAAGCCCGAGATGGAGGCGAAAGGGGTAATTGACTCAACGAGGGAGTCTCTTATGTGTCTCGTATAAAGCCCGAGAGAGAGGCTAAACGTTGTTTGACTCCCCTGGGGAGAATTTTGGTATCTCGTACAAAGCCCGAGATGGAGGCTATTGTAACTGTTTCAGTTGAGTGACAGATCCAATATACTGATTTTAAAAGAGAAAATCAGTTCTTATATGAGCAACACTGTACTCAGGGATTTGATTTGAGGATCAGGGATATCTCCTTCTCTTTGAGGAAACGGGAAATCCAAAGGGTATTGAGACTGTCCGAGTCTGCGGTTTTCCTTCCTATTTTTGAAGAGTACTTGAGAATGTCTTTGAGACTCAAGGAAGTTAGACTGTCCGTGTCTAGAGTTTTATCTTTTGTACTATGCTTTGAGAAACAGTAGTAGACTCTATGAAAGGACTGTTCTATGCAGATGACTAAGTTCTGTTCCTATACCTCTAGGAGGTCGTCGGGACAATTTGTACGAAGCCCAAGAGGAGGCTGGAAACTTTTAAGAAGCCGACGGGTCCTTGTACGAAGCCCAAGAGGAGGCTATCATTCCCGGAGGAAGAGATCATTATACGAAGCCTAAGAGGAGGCTGTGAATACTTCTAAGAAGCCGTAGGGTCCTTGAATAATGCCCAAGAGGAGGCGGGGTTGCTTTTAGGAAGCCTGTGGGTCCTTGAACAATGCCCAAGAGGAGGCCGATGCTTTTAAGAAGCCCGTGGGTCTATCATCTCCTTTCCATTAGGAGAGATAACTCTTTTAAAGATAAAAACCACTAGTAAACGTGTGAGGTTTACTATCCAGCGACTTTTAATTTTTAAAGAGGGTTCCTTAGTTAAGGTCCAAGATTATGACCGTAGTGGGTACCCAAACCCCGAGACATTCAAGGCAAGCTATCCACAAGGAATAGATCAAGTCAGGAAAGTTCGAGAATTTGGAAGAAACTCAAAGATGCCATTCACGGAGAATACATTCATCTTGGGGAGTAGAGCTTCTTGACGATTCCTAAGGAGGACAACCGAAGAGAAGACTGTATCTGGTGCTCCTATTGGGGATCTAGGCGTCTATTTCTACGAATAAACGAAACGGCTTCACCTAGTTCTAGACGTAGTTGCCGGGGAAACTCGAAATATCTATACT
Source organism: Lathyrus tuberosus (assembly GCA_022829125.1). NCBI lineage: Eukaryota > Viridiplantae > Streptophyta > Magnoliopsida > Fabales > Fabaceae > Lathyrus > Lathyrus tuberosus. Next base: position 1,245,350 of record JALAZF010000484.1, read on the forward strand.
ATTATTACACAGTAGATATGAGTTTATGAAAGGAGACTTACAGTGAGCAGCCCCACAATATAGTTTATAATACGAAAGCAGTAAACGAAAGCGATAACCACTTACTCGGTTGGAGTGCTTCCATGCTGTTTGGTTAGTTGTTCAACAAAGAAAGATTGAAAACAACAGTATATTCAAAATCAAAGGAGAAAGTGCTTTGAAAAAGAAAGATTTGGGGCTTACAGCTCAAGGAGAGGCCCAGGGTTTTATCAGTGAGCGCACTGTTTGACTTTGTACAGAGCGACTTATACAAGTGACTGGGGCCCAAAATGGTTTTCTGTACAAAGGGATGGGCCTTACACTCTCTCAAGAGGCCCAAATAGGTTTAAAGGAAAAAGAGTGGGGCTTATAACACGAGGGTAGGCCCAAATGATTTTTCGTTTAAAAATGGCGATTGCGCCGAGGTTTTCTTTTAACGCGGAGGGACTTATACAATAAGTGAGGCCCAAATGATTTTGGTTAAAAGGGGATTGGGTCTTACACTCTAATAGAGGCCCAAAGTGTTTTGAACGGGTCTTATAGCTCAAGGAGAGGCCCATAATGTTTTTGAAAATGATTTATGAGGGTTGAATTAATCCAAAACCCTAATTTGTTTTCAAAATGTATTTAATTGAATAAAACTTCAATTAAAATGATCAAAAATTGTTTAACACATGGAAAACAAATTGTGATCTTGGATTAATGCTTCAAAAATTAAGTATTGACCTACAAAATAATTAGAAAGCATTAAAAGTTGCAAAATCAATGTAGAAAAAATATTTAAAATGCCAAAAACAATCAAAATATTAATTCTTTACAAAAATATCAATTATATGAAATAAATAATATTTTTGGGATTTTTTGATAAAATAAAATATTTTAACATTTTTGTGAATTATTAAAAAAAGAATCAACTCAAAATCATTAAAACTCAGAGAGAAATTAATTTTTGAATCAATTAAACAAAATCACAAAATTCAAATATTTGAATTTCTAAAAATGGCGCCAAGAACAAGCTGAAGAACACGCGCGTGTTCTTGGTTTCTCAGATTTGCATTTTCTATCCAATCTCCATGAATACGTAATCATATCATGCAATCCACATATCATTATGCTCGTCTCAACCTCACGATCATGTCTATGTACTTTAATTTCATTTAAATTAAACATACAACAAGAAATCACGAAGAGACCTCAAGAACCCTAATTTCTGCATGAAGGCTAGGAGTTTTGATACACGATTCAAACAATGCAATTAATTGAGGGAAAACATTCCATGCATGATTATGAACATATGGCCAAATTATTGTGCGAGGAAATATGCATAGATTGAGAGATGACCAAGCATGTGCTTACCTCTAGGCCGTGACAGCAAGTTCAAAGTGATTTTTGATCTGGAGGTGTTACAGATGAGTTGTGATGATCTGAACAGCTTCCCTACACCCTATGGATTGTCTTTGGATGGTTGGACTTGATTGAAATTGGCTGGATCATTTTGTGGTACCTCAGCTGCACTTTGGTTAAAACCTTGAGCAACCAGCTGGTGATTTTGTGAAATTGATGTTTCAGAAGTAATCTAAGTGTTTGATCAGCTCATATGTGATGTATGTGAGGTGTGTGAGTGATTGGTTTGATTGGAATTGCTCTCAAACTCAAAACCCGATAGTGACTTGCCTTAGAAGGCAAAATTGGAGTGAAAGAAGAGATTTTGAGGAAAGCATCTGTTAGATGGCTTTGGTGTACTCAAACTGACCACAATTGAGCTCTATTTATAGTAGAGCAAGTTTGTTTTGCAAGGAATAGTGCATGGCAGCTGGTAAGTAGGTTTGGCCAATGTTGGCAAATGAAAATCCAAGTCTCCTCTAGCCATTGACTAGAGGTTAGGGCACAGAGCTTTGGTTCCCTTGGTCTTGGATAAGTCTTGACTGATTTCAGATGAGAATGGCTCAGTCCATGCCACCTTGATGGTTCCATTGAATGCCTCATTCCAAATTTGAAGTCTTGTCCCTATTTTGGCCATTCTAGGTTCAACATGTTATTTCTTGTTCCATGGACTTTGGAGGCTTGGCTCAGTGATTGTCCCCTTTAGATTCAATCCTCTGAGGTGTCCAAGTGGATAGGAGCAATTGAATTTGGCTGATTTTGGCAAATCGACCAAAATTGCAAATTCTTCCTTGCCTTGACAGATTTTAGCAAGGCAACTTGCCAATGTCATATCTCATGGTGTAAGTTGAATTTGGCAATGTTCTTGGCCATTTTGGAAAGCTCTTACATGATACAACAACTGTTTGAACAAGTTTGGTTTTGATCTCTTTTGATTCCAAGTGAAAAATCCCCCTACATTTGGCAAAAAGTGAGGCAGAATCTGACTTAGGGAAAATTTCACTAAGTGTTGGAAAAAGTGACATTTTCACTTTTCAGCCACTTTGATCACTCCATAACTCAAAATCCTTAATGAATTGGAATGACTTGTAGTTGAAGTTTTTGTAGGTGATAATGAGGGCTACAAATCCATCTTTGGATGAGAAAAAATGGCCTTGTGGTTTAGGAGTTATGGTCCTTCAAAGTTGGTACCCTTGCCACTTTATTTTTAACTTAGAAAAATTTCTAAGTTTTATGGTTACCCCTTTTACAAGTTATCTCACTTTTCTTGATTTTTCTTGATGAATGATGATTCAAATCATACATTAACATCATTTTAGGGTTAAAAATCCATTTTGGTGAAAAATCTCAAAAAGTCAAAGTTGACTTTTGTGCACAGTTGACTTTTTATCAGATGAATTCCAAACTGTGCAATTCTTCAGGAAATCATGTCCTTGACCTAAATCAAACTTGATGGACATGTTCCATGGGTGTCATAGGGTATATTCAATCATGTATTAGGGTTTGGGAGCATGTCTTGGTCAAAAGACAAAGTTACAGTTGACTTTTCCCTTAAAACCCTAATTGTGGTGCAGATGGAATTGAGACTTGTTGCACAAGCTTCTTGGATCAATCCACTGTCCCAAATGGATCAATATGGTATATTAGAGACCCTCAAATCATCTCTTGAGGTCTTGGCTCATGATTTGTCCCAAAAGTCAACTTAGGGGTGAATTAGGTCAAGAAACCCTAATTCCTGATTTTTGATGAATGCATCCCTTGAGGCAAAATTGACTTGATGCATGGGTTCATGAGGTTCCATGAAGTATATTAGGTTATGTTTTGGATCAATGGCTTGTGCCCAGATGAAACTTTTCATCTGGAGGCCCTGGGTGATCAAAACCCTAATTTGGTGACACTGGCGATCTTGAGGCTTGATCCACCTAGAAGGGAGCAACCTTGTGCTTAATCCTTGAAGTGGGAGTCCTTTTGATCCTTTAAGGATGTCTGAGAGATTAGACAAGTTGAAAATCAAGTCATTTCTTGATTGAGCCTTTGTCTAAAGCTCAGAGAGGGCTTGAAACCCTAATTTTGATTGTAGTCAATGCTCACCCATCTTTGGGGAGACTGATGAAGCATAAAGGCACATTCATATTGTGGTGATGATTTGCACAATGATGGGAAACTTTAGTGGTCAAAATTTGGGGTATTACACCAAGGAACTGGTCTTAGTTTCTGATTTAAACTTCCCCTCGATCCTGGTTTCCTACCAAGGAACTGGTCTTAGTTTCTTTTGTCAATAAACTTTATTGACAAGGGACGCTATTCGTAGCGATTTTCCTCAAACTTCTCGCCGAATTTTCCTGGGGAGATGCCATTTGACGAAAAAAGTTGACGTTAGACTTGCTGGGGAATCCAGTCGTCTGAGTTGTAGAGGTGCACAAACTTCTCTGTTGGAGACGCCATTTGTCTCTACTGGGGAAGACGAGTCTCCTGAAAGACTGCCTTCGTTTTGGATCTTACATCATACTTTTCTCTGGATCTTCCCGGAGAAATGCCATATGATGGGATCCAATTTGAGGTGCCGATGACCTTTTCATCAGTGGTTTTTTCGGAGAAACTGCTGTACCACCGAATCTCTGATTAGGAGGCTTTCTCTCGGGATTTTCCTTAATCCGGGAAAGCAAGGATATCATCTTCAATGGCGAAGAGTGATGTTGACTGAAGGTTCTCTGGTTTTTCAGAGGTTCAAGTTATCAAAGTGGTCGAGGGCCAATTCTGATCCAGAACTAAAATGGAAGAGAGATATTATTCAGACGCAGCATTTCCTGACGAGGAAAAAACGGACAACTCGATTGAGAAAATTGTTATCACTAGGGGACAAGACCGACCAGAGTGATGCAATATGAAATGTGAATGTAAATCAATAATGCTTGATGTATGTATGTATATGCTGACAAAACTGACGCGACATACAAACTAATGGATGAACGCAACTGGATACTCGGCCATCGCGGGGCGAAGAAGTACCTTTGGTCCAAAAAGTAGCAACTCTACCTTGCTTAGGAGAAGTAGTCCTCGCGGGGAACTATGTTGGTCGGGCTTAGGAGATAAGAACTCGGTCGAGGCGTGTCAGACGAAACAAGGTCTCTGACATAGTTGATCCCTTCATTCAGGCGTATTGGGTTAGAAGGAGTACTTTGATTCTGCACTTTGAGGCTCTAACACCTTTGGAGAAGCAACAGATGTTCTTTCGATGTTCAACAGTCAAAAGAAATTGCCGTCTTTATTTTAAAGCAGAAAAAGTTTTACAAGTAAATTCATTTTTGTTTTATTTCAAGAATCGTTAATCATATTAAAATGTCGTTCTGTAAAGCTAAAACAAATGAGAATTACAAACAAAAGCACAAGGGCTCAAATTTTATTGATAAGATGGAGATCAGCCAAACGCGTGATTCCAAAGAGTCTTTACAAAGTTAGAAAATGGTAATTTACAGGGAAAAGGGCTACGTTGAAACATAACGACCACTATCCTTCTACCAACTTTGAATTCGGGACATCCTGAGCTTCTGTCGAAGATGACCTTGACTGGAGTTTTCCTCCGATGGATGGTGTAACTGCTGCTGAGGGACTTGCCCCTTTGTTGAACATAGTTACTTGCCATTATCCCTAACTTTTGCCTGGATTGTACTGTGATGTTTCCAATCCACCGGGACGATTTTTTTTTTTGTCTCTAATTTTTGCCTGGACCGCCCTTTCGGGTTTTCAATCCACCGAGACATTTTTTTTAGGTGAAGTATTTCTTGACTACATCAACATTTATGGGGTAGGAAAATTCCTCTCCGTCCATGGTTGCAAGTCTCAAGGCGCTGCCTGAGAAAGCTTTCTTGACCACATAGGGGCCGTCATAATTCGGAGTCCACTTGCCCTGAGAATCAACGAGAAATGATTGTATTTTCTTTAGCACGAGGTCTCCTTTCCTGAAGATGCGAGGTCGAACCTTTTTGTCGAATGCCTTCTTCATTCTCTGTTGATACAACTGACTGTGGCATAGTGTCGTGATTCACTTTTCTTCGATTAGATTCAATTCGTCGTGTCGACTCTGACACCATTCAGCTTCTGTAAGCTTAGCTTCCATCAATACCCAGATTGATGGGATCTCTACTTCTATGGGGAACACTGCTTCCATGCCATATACTAGAGAGAAAGGGGTTACCCCTGTTGAAGTGCGGACAGATGGGCGATAACCGTGAAGAGCAAAGGGTAGCATCTCGTGCCAATCTTTGTAGGTTACAACCATCTTTTAAACAATTTTCTTGATGTTCTTGTTAGCCGTTTCTACCGCTCCGTTCATCTTTGGTCGCTAGGGAGATGGGTTATGGTGTTCGATCTTGAACTCTGCGCACAACTCTTTCATCATCTTATTGTTCAATTTAGATCCATTATCAGTAATGATCTGGCTCGGAACACCATAACGGCAGATGATATTATTTTTTATAAATCGGACCACCACTTGTCGGGTTACATTAGAGTATGACGCTGCTTCGACCCACTTGGTGAAATAGTCAATGGCTACCAGGATGAACCGATGTCCGTTTGAAGCTTTGGGCTCAATCAAGCCAATCATGTCGATTCCCCATATGGAAAAATCCACGGGGAAGAGAGAACTTTGAGATGCGTTGGCGGTACATGAATTTTGTCAGAGTATATCTGACACTTGTGACACCTTCTCATGTACTTATAGCAGTCGGATTCCATTGTCAACCAATAGTACCCTGGTCTTAGAATTTTTCTCGCCATTGTGTGTCCATTGGCATGAGTGCCAAAGGACCCTTCGTGAATTTCTTTTATCAGCATATCTGCCTCTGGTCTGTCTACGCATCAGAGCAAGACCATGTCAAAATTTCTCTTATAGAGAGTATCACCGCTCAGGAAGAAGCTGCTTGCTAGTCTTCTGACGGTTTTTCTGTCCTTCCTTAGTGCCCCAGGTGGGTACTCTTGTTTTTGAAGGAAGCATTTGATATCGTGATACCAAGGTTTGTCGTCTATGACTGCTTCAATAGTGAAGATGTAAGCGGGCCGCTCAAGGCGCATTATGTCGACCTTAGGTAGGTCAGTCCATTGACCTACACTAATCATGGAAGAGAGAGTGGCAAATGCATCAGCCATTTGATTCTCCTCAAGAGGGATATGATGAAACTCGACTCTGTTGAAGAAAGGTAACAACCTTCTTGCATAGTCTTTGTAAGGAATCAATCCTGATTGGTATGTGTTCCAATCTCCTTTTATCTTATTGATAACCAGGGCTGAGTCACCGTATATGTCCAATTTTTTGATCCTTAAATCAATTGCTTCTTCGAGACCCATAATACAAGCTTCGTATTCGGCCTCGTTGTTTGTACATTTGAACGTAAGTCGAGCGGTGAAAGGAATGTGGGTACCTTGAGGGGTAACAATTATTGCCCCAATTCCGTTTCCATAATGATTTACTGCTCCATCAAAGATAAGTCCCCACTGGGAACCTAGTTCTGGCCCTTCACTGGGTAGCGGTTCGTCACAGTCTTTCATTTTTAGATACATGACATCTTCGTCTGGGAAGTCAAATCCGACTGATTCCTGATCGTCAATCGGTTGATGAGCCAAATGATCGGCTAAAATACTTCCCTTAACGGTTTTTTGAGTGTGGTACTCTATGTCATATTCTAATAGCAACATCTGCCAACGGGCGATTCTTCCCGTGAGAGCAGGTTTCTCAAATACATACTTGATTGGATCCATTTCGGAGATCAACCAAGTAGTGTGACGAATCATGTACTGACGAAGACGTTTGGCTGCCCAAGCCAAAGCACAACAAGTTTTCTCAAGCATAGTGTACCGAGTTTCACAGTCGGTGAACTTCTTGCTTAGATAGTAAATGGCAGACTCTTTTCGTTTGGTTTCATCTTGTTGGCCAAGTACACACCCCATTGAGTCTTCCAAGACTGTGAGGTAGATGATCAGTGGTCTTCCTTCCACTGGAGGTGATAGAATCGAAGGATTCAATAGGTATTTCTTAATACTGTCGAAGGCGGTTTGGCAATCTTCTGTCCAAACACAGTCCTGGTTCTTTTTGAGTAATTTGAAAATCGGCGCACATGTCGCGGTCATGAGGAATATGAATCTGGAGATGTAGTTCAAACGTCCCAGGAATCCTCTGACTTGTTTTTCAGTTTTCAGAGAAGGCATTTCTTGAATGGCCTTGACCTTGTCAGGATCAACCTCAATTCCTTTCTGGCTGACGATGAACCCTAAGAGTTTCCCTGAACGGACACCGAAGGTGCATTTGATGGGATTCAAGCGGAGTTTGTATTTTCTCAGACGTTCGAAAAGTTTTAACAGGTGTGTTACATTCTCCTCCTCTGTCTTAGATTTTGCAATCATATCATCGACATATACCTCGATTTCCTTATGTATCATGTCATGAAACAGAGTAGTCATGGCCCTTTGATAGGTTGCCCCGACGTTCTTCAAACCGAACAGAATTACCTTGTAACAAAAGGTACCCCATGGGGTAATGAACGGAGTTTTCTCCATGTCTTTCGGCGCCATTTTGATCTGGTTATAGCCCGAGAATCCATCCATGAAGGAGAAAACTTTGAACTTTGCTGTACTGTCAACCAGCATGTCAATATGTGGTAAAGGAAAGTCGTCCTTTGGACTAGCCTTATTCAAATCTCTGTAATCAACACACATTCTGACTTTTCCGTCCTTTTTCAGAACAGGTACGATATTGGCTAACCATTGAGGATATTCTGACGTAGCGAGGAAACCTGCGTCAATCTGTTTCTGTACCTCCTCTTTGATTTTGATGGCCATGTCTGGGTGAGTGCGTCTCAATCTCTGCTTTACTGGCGGACATTCCGATCTTAACGGTAAGTGATGTTCCACGATGCTGGTATCCAACCCTGGCATAACCTGATAGGACCAAGCGAATACATCGGGGAATTCTTTGAGAAGCTTTGTCAAACTCTTTTTGGCAGTTGGACTGAGCACTGCCCCAATCTTGATTTCTTTTCTCTCTTTTTCTGAACCCAAGTTTACCATTTCCAACGGCTCTTTGTGAGGTTCAATGAACCTTTCCTCTTGTCTGAGTAATCGGGAGATCTCTTCTGGAATTTCGTTGTCAACTTCTTCTTCAGCCCCAAATATCGGAAACTCAAAGTTGGGAGAAGGCATCGGATCGTATGTTTCAACGGGGTTTAAAACAAGCAATCTGCATGACGTGATGATTCGTGTTTAGAAGAGATAGAGGGAATGCAAAAGTGTGTGCAGTGTATTATTTGAAAACTGCTTGTTTTTATTATTGAGTTGTTTTTTAGGATTACCATTTTCTGAGAAAAGCAAAAAGAGAAAACAACAATTAATGCGAAAATTACAGAACGACGTTATTTTATTAATGAATAAGTCGATTCTTGAAACTACAGCCCTATAAAACAAAACTCTATCGCTTTGGACGAAGCGAAGAGGGAAATTTACAAAAAGCGAGCCCTATCAAAACATCCGTTTCACCTGGGCAGGGTGAAAGGTTAAAGATGGCAATTACTTTGACTTATGAACAATCCTTGGAACATCGACAGCAACCCACTGGCGGCGAACTCCTCGGTGAATCACAAAGTCTGAAACCTTCCTTGATTTGTCTTCAGAAATAACGCCGATTTCTGGTGGAGCAGGATCATTGGAATCTATCTCCCAGGAAGAATTGTCGTAGGAGGATTCCTCTGTTGCATTTTGCTTAGCATTTGTGCTCTTAGCTGTATCTCCCCATCCAGTTGGCTGGATGTCTTCGAGCCTGATACGAGAGCTTTTGGGAGCGGTGTACTTAACCATATAGTTGTATTTTCCACTCGGTTGTCCCAAGGTGTCCCACACTTCTTTGGAACTGGAGGGGTCATCCCTCTCGATGACGTTGACCTCGGGAAAAGCATAGTTGATGAATTCAAGTCCTGCAAACGTTGCAAATTCATTGTCATATTGAGTAGTTTCTGAATGACCTGAGTGTTGATCCCATGACATGGTGGGGACACAGGTATTCTGTTCAATGATGCTCAACTGAGTTTCATTACTCGGCTGACTTTTTGGCCCCAAGTCTCCTGGGTAAGGCTGCCACATTGGCAGGCCATCCATCGGGCCATAGTAATTGTGGTCAAAGCTGTCCTTCATCGGAGTGTCTTCCTCTAATGAATTTGGCGGAGCACGGCATCCTTCTGGATCACAACCTCCGTATATCATTTCGACATCTGACCGTGGTATAAATCTCGGACTCTGTGCGGGATAGCAAAATGGCGTAGGCATCTCTTCCTGAGACATATAACCGTCCTCGTTAAGATAGGACTTCCATCCTTCATCCATGTCGGAGGAATCCTCCTAATTGATAGCATGGGTTGCCTGAGGCACTGGGTGAAGGAACCCATCACTGTGGAAGAAGTTCTAAATGGGATGAAGACTTTCATCGCTGGCAGCTGTCTGAGTACAGGTTGCAGAAAAACCAAGACCCTTCTTTGCTTTATTGTCAGTAGGAATAACAAGTTGTCCCCATCCTGTTGTATCGGTACTCTCGACTGCTTTAATAGCATCTTTATATGAGGAAATCGAAGTTCCTTTTTCCAATTGGTCGTCCTTGTGTAGCGAAAGCGCTTGGAACTGAGTTCCGATTATCCCTTCTAGTTCCACACAAGTGAATGACGATAAATTGCTGACGAGCAAGGCCTGTTCCCCACAGACTGTGATGAGTTGGCCGCTCTGGACAAACTTTAACTTTTGGTGGAGGGTTGAAGTGACCGCTCCAGCCTGATGTATCCAAGGTCTTCCTAATAAACAACTGTACGTTGCCTGGATGTCCATGACCTGGAAAGTGACTTGGAAAGTGTGAGGACCAATAGTTATGGGAAGGTCGACTTCGCCAATAACTGTTTTTCTGGATCCATCGAATGCTTTGACGACGACCTCGCTGGTCCTCATCGGGGGTCCTTTGAAGGATAACTGTGTCAAGGTGGACTTTGGCATAACATTCAGGGCTGACCCTGTGTCTACCAGTACGCTGGCTAAAGAATCGTCTTGGCAGTTGACTGTAATATTGAGGGCCATGTTATGACGGCGACCCTCTTTAGGTAATTCCTTATCACTAAATCCCAAGTTGTTGCAAGAAGTGATGTTAGAGATAATGCTATCGAACTGTCTGATGGTTACATCCTGTTCCACAAAGGCTTGCTCCAAGACTTTCTGTAGAGCCTCCCTGTGCGCTTCTAAACTGAGTAAAAGTTATAGCACCGAGATCTTTGAAGGAGTTTGCAACAGTTGATCAACAATGTTGTATTCACTCCTTTGGATGAGCTTCAGCATCTCATCATTGTTTTTTGAAAGGTCGGGATTACTGGATTGACCGACTGATGGATCGGGAGCTTCTGTCTTAAGTTCCTTTTCTTTGCTGGACTCTCCAACTCCTCTATTGAAGATTCTACGACTCCGTGTTACTCGACTGATGTCTGCAATATTCACGATGGAGGGTAATGGAATTTCCTTTCCATTTTCAATTGTTGTTGCACCGTATTTGTAAGGGATTGCCTTAACTGATTCATACGGTAGTGGTCCCGGCAGATAGATGACTATGGGAGCCTTCTGGTTTTTCTGACCATCATAAGTAATCTCGATTCGTTCCTGGTTGGGAACTCTTGATTCGTCAAGTAGAGAGATAATGGCAAAAATATTCCTGGTCCTCTGATGACCAGAGATGAAGACAACGTCCTTAATTTAATTGGCAAGGTAGTTCGGCGACCAATTGATGGGTTCGGAACCTGGATATGGGCGAATCTCTCCACGATCCACCTGCCCCTAGAGAGCTGCTCGCACAAGGTAGCACCCTTGGTTACTTTACGAACAGACTCCACAACGCTCATAATTGTGTGGTGGCACCTGGCCATGCCCACTTTGAATACAATGCAACCTCACTAGGTTAGCTTCCACGAGTCGGACATCCTGACTTTGACGCCGAGTGGGGTTTCTGTTATTGATACTAATTTACTGAGTATCTTCATCCATGTAGATTGGCATCCACCAATGATTTAACAAGTACTGAAGTGCTTCCTGGACAAGGGCACATCCCTGATCGTTTTCGCAACCCGCTTTACAGCTGTGATAATGATGTGATATCAAGAATCCAAGTCGGACCTGCTCAGCATGCAACTCTACCAAGTTGGTATTCATCAAGCGAATGTCGAAGATTTGAACCATATTGATCTGATAGGGATTCCTATCAGGGTAGTCCTGGATCCATCCGAGATCCATCTGACGCTGGAGGGTCTCCTGTATGAGGGAGCATCCCTGTTTGTTTACCGAGCAAGTCAGACAAGAACTGTAATCGTGCCACGGCAGATTATGATATTGGCTTTGCCTTGAGTGCATTGCCACCAGGTTGACATTCATCGCACGGATGTCGTGGTTCTGAATGACGTTGGAATTCGTATAGACCATGTTAACTCCACGAACTCGGTGCTCTTGGATCCATCCGAGATCCATCTGTTCCTGTAGAGCTGATTGCACCACAGAACATCCTTGATTACCTTTAGAGCAGATATCACACTAATGATAATTATGAGGTGGCACATGGCCATATCCACTCTGTCTATAATGCATCTTGACCAGATTGGCCCTTAACAAGAGTACATCATGAATTTGATAGACATTGTTAAATTCTTTCTCAATCAGGTTGACTGCAGCTTTCTCATGTTGAGGCAGCAGGTTTGTGAGAACATTGGGATTCGTATCTTTGAAAGATAAGAGCCCGCTCCTAACAAGCTTTTGTACGTCAGATTTGAAATTGAGACAGTTCTCTATGTTATGCCCTGGACCTCCTTGATGATAAGGGCATGTCTGATCCGCTTTAAACCAAAAAGGAAGATTTTTCGGCACTGTAAGAGGAGACTTAGTCTGGATGTGCCCCTTAGCCAGTAGTAACGGAAATAGTTATGCGTACAACATGGGTATAGGATTAAACCCTGGTGGCCGCGTTGTACGGTTGTTACTATATGGAGGACGAGCCTGCTGAAGAGGTTGTTGTGTCCTTTGCTGATTAGGTTGGCTTTGCGCAACCTGAGGTTGATATGTAGGAATAGGCGCAGGGCTGATAGTAGGAGTTACAGCTACTACCGGTTGATAACGTCGCCTTTGCTTTCTGAGAGAAATATTCCCAATATCTTGCTCTTTTTTCTTAGGTAGAGCACTACCGTATCGTTTTGTACTACTTGATGATCCAACGTCTTTTATTAGACGTCCTTCTCGGACGGCTTCCTCAAGACGAACTCCCATGTCCACCATCTCGGTGAAGTCACTGGGCGCACTGGCAACCATTCTATCATAGTAAAATGAGCTTAAGGTCTTTAAGAAGATCTTTGTCATCTCTTTTTCCTCAAGAGGTGGACAAATCTGAGCGGTAATTTCGCGCCATCTCTGAGCGTACTCCTTAAAGGTTTCCTTGTCCTTTTGTGACATTGATCTGAGTTGATCTCTGTCCGGTGCCATGTCCAAATTGTATTTGTATTGTTGGACGAAGGCAGTACCAAGATCTCTGAATGTACTAATCGTAGTACGGTTTAAACCCATGTACCATTTGAGTGTGACACCGGTTGAACTATCCTGAAAGTAGTGAATCAGTAGGTCCTGATTCTCCGTCTGAGCTGACATTCACCGAGCGTACATCACCAAGTGACTTTGATGGCAAGAGTTACCCTTGTATTTTTCAAAGTCGGGCACTTGAAATTTGTGCGGAACTTTCACATTGGGGACTAGACAGAGGTCTGCGACGTCCTTTCCAAATAGATCCTGACCGCAGATGGCTTGCAGTTCTTTCTGCATTTCCAAGAACTGTTCCTGGAATTCATCCATTCTATCGAACATAGTTTCCTTCTTACCAGAAAGTATCGGCGGAACCTGTCCTTCCGAGACAGCATGCACCACAGGGGGTGGTACTGTGACTACGGCAGTGAATCTTGGCGTTTCCCGAAGTTTGTAACCTTCAGGAGTCTTCAATATGCCCCTGGCATCTTCGCTTTCTCGAAGTTTATAACCTTCAGGCCCAACGGCTTCTGTTATAATTCCCTGATCTTCAGTGATCGGCGGAACATATCCTTCCGGGATATAGTTAACAGGCATGCCCCAAGGACGATCTTTCGGCATTTGATACCTAGGATCATACTTCTCCACTATAGGCGTTGAGGTGATCTCTGAGATCACAGTCCTTTGTAGCTGAGCTTCTGCCATGGCTTGCATGTCGTTACGAAGCTTTCTCATATCCTCTCTCAGAGCGTCGATCTCTTCTTTCAACTCTCTGTTTTCTTCCTCAAGATCATTCATCCTTTTCTGATGATTGGCCCGAGTATTGTACGAATGAGACAGTTTGACTCTAGAACCGAGACACAAACGTGAGATTCGTAGGTAAGAAGAATACGCGATGTGAGAATGATGAATACAATGATTATATTAATTGTTTTTTTCGGTTTAATCAAAATAAACTTCGATAATTAGATTGCAAATATCAAACAGTGGGGAAACCCCTTTTTATTGAATTCAAAGGATTACAAAAATGGAAATACAGTAGATTACAAGGTGCAGAAACAGAAACCTAAGCTAATGGGTCCCGAGTCCTCTCTGAAGAGAAGTCGGGTGCTGACTCTGGTACTTTCCTTTTCTTTGACCGGGGCTCTTGAGCCGTTGTCGGGTTGTCATTCCTTTGCCAGGTGAAAGAAGTGAGCAAATTCCTTTGGTCATCTTGATTCTCTACAGCATGTTGCTCCAAAATTTCAATCAGAGCGTCATTTTCTTTCAACAGTTGCTATATTTTGATGCACTCCACGTTGAGGGTATGGTACTTGTTCTTCCAAGACCTCCTCTCCCGTTGAACTTTGTTGAGAGTAACCTGAAGCTTTTCAGTCTCAGTCATGAAGTACATGACAGACTCCCTCGGTGGAAGAACTCCGTGACGAGGATAAGGCATCTTTAGCTTGAGAGCTCTAGTTTGTACCCAGTGGATATAAGGCTCCACCGAGACACAGTCGGGTTTTCCTAGAGACTCTCGTCCTTTCTTATGGACATGTTTCCAAGCGTGCACTATTTCCGTCTTTAGTGCTCTGTCACTTTCTCCTTCCTTGAAGAAAAGACCTTCCAGATGAGCACTCCGTGGGACGTGCCTCATCGGGTATCCAAATTGACGACGAACAAGAATTGGATGGTAATTGATTCCTCCCTTAGTTCCTATAAGGGGTACGTTGGGGAAGTTTCCACAACGGTCAATGATCCTGATCCCATCATAAATCCTATTACACCAATCTATGTCAGAGTTGGTGAGGGACATGATTTTCTGCGACCAACGTAAGGCACTCTTGTGATCCCAAAAAGCAGCAGACTTAGGCAAGTGGGAGATAAACCATTTATAAAGCAGAGGTACACAGCATGTGATCTCCCCTCCGCTGTACAATTTTCCTAAGTGTACAGAATGATACGCATCCGCGAGCAAAGTTGGCACACGGTTTCTAATGAGAAAAACCTTAATGGAGTTGATATCGACGAAGTTATTAATGTTGGCCAACAGAAATAACCCGTAGGTGAGTAAAACAAAGATGCTTTCAAAAGCAGTCACGTTCCCGATACTGGTGAAGTACAGGGCTTTCTTTGTCAAGAACTGGGCTGGCAAACCTTGTATTCCACCCTTAGTGGTCATGTGAGTCCTAACCTCAGACTCGTCCAAATGAATTGCTCTTGCAATGATTTGATTCTTTGGAATTTCTTCCAGTCCAGAAAATGGATCTTGATCTGTAATGTGTAGATCAATCAAATGAGAATATTCCTCCAGCGTTGGTGCTAGCTAGTAATCCGGGAATGTAAAACAGTGATAGACCGGATCGTAGAACTGAATGAGCGTATCCATGATTCCCTCAATCATATGGACTCTTAGCAGAGCTAGCAAACCTCCGTACTTGGCTCTGAAAGCCTCTTGGTTTGTGATCATCCTCTCCAAACCTCTTAAATCCTCTAGTTTTGAAATCCTGAAGGTGTACTTATGAGTTCTCCTTCTACCGAAATCCATTAGCGTAAACCTTTTCTCTGATATTTGCAATCACAGTCTTAGTTTATTTTGAAAAAACAGAGAGACTAGAAGAGAAATTTTTTGAACGTTTTAATGTTTTTTTTTAAATGAATGCATGAATGCAGTACACAAAAACATAGAAAAAACATGGGGTCAAAGGGTTGTCATCATGGAGTCAAGGCTCTACCCATCCCAAAGGTTTATACTAGGGTGATTTTTGTATCTGTACTCAAAATCATCAGCTCCTCCCAGGATAACAAACAGCAAGCGGATTGCCAGCGAGCTGTATGAAATCTTAGAGTAAATTCTATTCACGAGAATAGATCATCAGCCTCAAATGAGGGTAGTATCGCGTGACAACTATTTTCGATAGTTTCTGCACTATAAAAGGGTTGGCTCCTCAGCTTCTCAGACGCCACAATCGGCCCATTGCCTATGAGAGGGAATGGGTTGCATTGGGAAGCCTCCACTGAGGTTGATGGTCGTCCTCGTCGCCATCACTTATCTTAAGTGTATACTCAATCTTTCCACATGCGACATCACACGCATTCCCATTAGCAGAAAAATAAACACAGATATCAATTAGGAAAAGTAGTATATATATTTGTCCTAATGTCCTAGACTTTTTTAAGAGCTATGAATCTTATGTTCCTGACAGAAAATGGCTCCCCGGCGGAGTCGCCATTCTGTGGTTCCTTCCCCACTTAAAGGGTTTTGACCTAAGATCCTAGTGAAGTCAACAAAGAGTCCTATCCCAAAAAGAAAGAAAGACCGGCCCCACGGTGGGCACCCCTTTTTTTTTAGGTTTCCACCTAATAGATGGGAAAAGAACAAGATCTCGTCGTCCCCAGTGAAGTCGCCATTCTTCTGTAGCGAGCGATTTTGGACGTGGTTGCGAAGCACTACCGCTCTTTGGTATCTACAGCTCGATTCATTTTTTATCCTATTAAAGCTGATGAAGAAAGGGAAATAGATGTCTCCAATTAACCCTGCTTGCAAACTGAGTTTGAACAGATGACTGTTGGTTTACATATGCTACAAAGATTGTGGGTCTCTTTTAGGTGTATTTTGTTAAAAAATAGTGTCTGGTCGATTGGTGGGAGGTTAAGACTGATGCTTTTCGATTGATATGTGGAGATATGGGATTTTGGGTTTTGGATTAGTGTGCTCGCTAAGATTTTTCTTTCAATCTTATGCCTACGTATTCCCATTTTTTCCGAAATAGGAAAATCAGAGTGATCGTAGTTCCTCCTATTCTATGGGAGGAAATGGTGTTTTGGTGTCTTGTTCAAAGCCCAAGACGTGAAGCGAAAGGTAGTTTGTATCTTGTTCAAAGCCCAAGATATGAAGCTGAAGAGGTTTGACTTTAGAGAGAATTTGTCATCTCTAAAGAGGGGTTTGTCCGTCACAACTGTTTATAAAGGAGAATTACTTTAACCGGGATTTGTGAATCCGACAATGCCATAATTTCCTTTATAGGGGATTTCCAACCTGAAGGAGAAGACTTTAACTCAGTGTAGAGCAATGTTATCTTTCCTTAGGAATCTCTCATGCTAAAAGAGGGACAATGGCATGGATGTAGATGATCCAGAGGCTTGCCGCTTACAGCGATTAGATGAAGGGGAAGGAGTTGTTGATGTTTGTGTACTGTGAACGAGGCACAACTTTGATGCTAAAAGGTTGATTGGATCAACCAGTGGTTTTCTTATACAAAGCCTAAGAGGAGGCTAGTGGCCCAACAAGAGGGTATTTTTGATCTGTCTCGTACAAAGCCCGAGATAGAGGCTAAAAGGGAAGTGACTCGACAAGAGAGTCCTCTATGGTATCTCGTACGAAGCCCGAGATGGAGGCCAAGGGTTTTATACTTAACAAGAGAGTGATTTGTGTCTTGTACAAAGCCCAAGACGGAGGCTAAAAGGTGTTTGACTCCGCTGGGGAGAATCATTGTATAAAGCCTAAGAGAGAGGCTATGGTGCTGTTTCAGTTGAGTGACAGGTCTAGTATATTGGTTCAAAGAGAAAATTAGTTCTTATATGAGTAATGTTATACTCGTGGAAATGGGAAATCCAATGGGTATTGAGACTGTCCGAGTCTACGGGGTTCCTTCCTATTTTTGAAGTGTGCTTGAGAATATCTTTGAAACTCAAGGAATTTAGACTGTCCAAGTCTAGAGTTTCATCTTTTGTACTGTGCTTTGAGAAACAGTAGTAGACTCTTGGAAAGACTGTTCTATTAAGACGACTGATTTCTGTTCCTATACCTTTAGGAGGTCGTCGGGACAATTTGTACGAAGCCCAAGAGGAGGCTGGAAACTTTTAAGAAGCCGAGGGACAATTTGTACTAAGCCCAAGAGGAGGCTATCATTCCCGGAGGAAGAAATCATTTATACGAAGCCTAAGAGGAGGCTGTGAATACTTCTAAGAAGCCGACGGGTCCTTGTACAACGCCCAAGAGAAGGCGGGGATGCTTTTAGGAAGCCTGTGGGTCCCCAAACCCCGAGAAATTCAAGACAGGCTATTCACAAAGAATAGATCAAGCCAGGAAAGTTCGAGAATTTGGAAGAAACTCAAGAGATGCAATTCACGGAGAAGAGATCATCTCTGGGGAGTAGAGTTTCTTGACAATTCCTAAGGGTGCTTTTAAGAAGCCCGTGGGTCCCCAAACCCCGAGAAATTCAAGACAGGCTATTCACAAAGAATAGATCAAGCCAGGAAAGTTCGAGAATTTGGAAGAAACTCAAGAGATGCAATTCACGGAGAAGAGATCATCTCTGGGGAATAGAGTTTCTTGACAACTTCTACGAGTGACAGTCTGAGAAAGGATTCAAAAAGAATCTGCCTTTCATATCTCCATATTGTTTAACCCCAAGAGGAGGGAAGACTGTGTCTGGTAATCCTATGGGGATCTAGTTTTGACTATTTAAGAGTGATCAACGGGCTTAATGCTAGACGTAGTTGCCGGGGAAACTCTAAATATCTATACTATTATTATACAGTTGATATGAGTTTATGAAAGAAGACTTACAGCGAAACAACCCCACAATACAGTTATATGTATATGAAAGCGGTAAATGAAAGCATATAAACACTTACTCGGTTGTAGAGCTTCCATGTTGTTTGGTTAGTTGTTCAACAAAGAAAGATTGAAAACAACAGTATATTTCAAAATCAAAGGAGAAAGTGCTTTGAAAAAGAAAGATTTGGGGCTTACAGCTCAAGGAGAGGCCCAGGGTTTTATCAGTGATCGCACTGTTGAATTTGTACAGAGGAACTTATACAAGTGACTGAGGCCCAAAAATGTTTTGTTGTACAAAGGGATTTGGGTCTTACACTCTCTCAAGAGGCCCAAAAGGTTTAAAGAAAAAAAGTGGGGCTTATAACACGAGGGTAGGCCCAGATGATTTTCGTTTAAAATGGCAATCGCACCGAGATTTTCTTTTAACGCGAAGGGGCTTATACAATATCTGAGGCCCAAAGATTGTTTTTGGTTAAAAGGGGATTGGGTCTTACACTCTATTAGAGGCCCAAAAGTTTTGAATGGGTCTTATAGCTCGAGGAGAGGCCCAATTGATTTTTTAAAAGGTGACGATCGCGCCGTTCACTTGTACAGAGGGACTTATACAATAAGTGAGGCCCAAAATGGTTTGTACAAAGGGGAGTTTGGGTCTTACACTCTATTAAGAGGCCCAAAGAGTTTTAAAGAAAAGAAATGGGTCTTACTACTCGAGGGTAGGCCCAAAGGTTTGTTTTTTCAACGGATGACGATCGCGTCGAACATTTTGAAATACAATGGGACTTATACAATAAGTGAGGCCCAAAATAGGTTGTATTTACAAAGGGTTGGGTCTTACACTCTATTAGAGGCCCAAAGTGTTTTGAAAATTATTTATGGGGATTGCATTTACCAAAAACCCTAATTTGTTTTCAAAATGTGTTTTAATTGAATAAAATATTCAATTAAAATGATCAAAATTGTTTAACATGTGGAAAACAAATTGTGATCTTGGATTAATGCTTCATAAATCAAGTTTTGCCCTACAAAATGATTAGAAGTAAAAAAAACTGAAAAATCAAGAAGGAAAAAATATTTTAAATGTCAAAAACAATTAAAACATTAATTCTTTGCAAAAATATCAATTATATGAAATAAATAATATTTTTGGTATTTTTTCATAAAATAAAATATTTTAACATTTTTGTGAATTATTAAAAAAAGAATCAACTCAAAATCATTAAAACTCAGAGAGAAATTAATTTTTGAATCAATTAAATAAAATTACAAAATTCAAATATTTGAATTTGAGAGAAATGGCGCCAAGAACAGCTGAAGAACACGCGCGTTTTTCAGCTTTGCCCAGATTTGCATTTTCTATCCAATTTCACTGAATACTTGATTATATCATGCAATCCACATATCAATCTGCTCATTTTCACCTCACGATCATGTTTATGACAATTAATTTCATTTAAATTAAGCATAAAACAAGAAATCACGATAAATCCTCAAGAACCCTAAATTTTGCATGAAGGCTGGGATTTTTGATACACGATTCAAAAAAAGCAATTACTTGAGGGGAAACATTCCATGCATGATTATGAACATTTGGCAAAAGTATTGTGCGAGGAAATATGCATAGATTGAGAGATGACCAAGTTTAGGCTTACCTCTAGGTCATGACAGCAAGAGCAAATTGATTTCTAAGTTGGAGGTGTTACAGATGAATTATGATGATCTGAACAGCTTCCCTGCACCTTATGGAGTGTGTTTGAATGCTTGGACTTGATGGAAATTGGCTGGATCACTTCATGGCATCTCAACTGCAATTTGGTTAAAACCTTGAGCAATTGACTGGTGATTCTGAGAAATCAGTGTTCCAGATGTTGTTTAAGTGTTTGATCAGCTCACATATGATGTATATGAGGTGTGTGTGTGATTGGTTTGAGTGGAATTGCTCTCTAATGAAAAACCCGATAGTGACTTGCTAAGAAAGGAATTTTTGAGAGTGAGAAGTGGATTTTGAGAAAGGCAAGTGTTGTAGGCCTTTGGTGTACTTAAACTGATCACAATTGAGCTCTATTTATAGTAGAGCAAGTTTGTTTTGCAAGGAATAGTGAATGGCAACTTCTGAGTAGGGTTGGCCAATGTTGACAAATGAAAATCCAAGTCTCCTCTAGCCATTGACTAGAGGTTAGGGCACAGGCTGCTGGTCCCCTTGGCCTTGGATAAGTCTTGACTGAATTCAATTGCTAATGGCTCAGTCCATGCCACCTTGGTGCTTCCAGTGAATGCTTCAATCCAAAATTGGAGTCTTGTCCCTATTTTGGGCAATTTTAGGTTTAGCATGCTATTTCTTGTTCCAAAGACTTTGGAGGCTTGGCTCAGTGATTGTCCCCTTTAAATTCAATCCTCAGATGTGTCCAAAGTGATGACAAGGCTTGGAATTGGCTGATTTTGGCAAATCGAGCAAAAGTGCAAAATTCTGCCTTGCCTTGGAAGATTTCAGCAAGGCAACTTGCCAATGTCATATCTCATGGCCCAAATCGAATTTGGTGATGTTCTTGGCCATTTAGGAAAGCCCTTATATGATACAACAACTGTTTGATCATATTTGGTTTTGATACCTTTTGGATCCAAGTGAAAAATCCCCCTACATTTGGAAAAAAGTAAGGCAAATTCTGACAGTGAAATTTTCACTAAGTGTTGGAACAAAGTGACTTTTCTTGATTTTGATCACTCCATAACTCAAAATCCATGAGGAATTTGGACATAGGTCAATATGAAGCTTTTGTAGAGGGCAATGATATCTACAAATCAAGCTTTGAATGGGGAACAATGGCCTTGTGGTTTAGGAGTTATGATCCTCCAAAGTTGGCACATTAGGGTCACTTTTTCCATAACTTAGAAATTTTTCTAAGTTTTTATGGTTACCCTTTTTACAAGTTATCCCACTTTCTTTGATTTTTCTTGATGAATGATGATTCAAATAATACATTAACATCATTTTAGGGTTAAAAATCCATTTTGGTGAAAAATCTAAAAAAGTCAAAGTTGACTTTTGGGCACAGTTGCCTTTTTATCAGATGAATTCCAAACTGTGCAATTCTTCATGAAATCATGTCCTTGACCTAAATCAAACTTGATGGACATGTTCCATGGGTGTTATAGGGTATATTGAATCATGTCTTAGGGTTTGGGAGCATGTCCTGGTCAAAAGTCAAAGCTACAGTTGACTTTTCTCGCAAAACCCTAACTGTGGTTCAGATGAAATTGAAACTTGTTGCTCAAGCTTCTTGGATCAATCCATTATTCCAAATGGATCAATATGGTATATTAGAGACCCTCAAATCATGTCTTGAGGTCTTGGTTCATGATTTGTCCCAAAAGTCAACTTAGGGGTGAATTAGGTCAAGAAACCCTAATTCCTGATTTTTGATGTATGCATCCCTTGAGGCCAAATTGACTTGATGATTGGGTCCATGAGGTTCCATGGAGTATATTAGGATATGATTTAAAGCATTGGCTCATGCCCAGATGAAAATTTCCATCTGGAGGCCCTGGTCGACCAAAACCCTAATTTGGTGACACTGGCGATCTTGAAGCTTGATCCACCTAAAAGGGAGTAACCTTGTGCTTAATCCTTGATGTGGGAGTCCTCTTGATCCATTGTTGATGTTTGAGAGGTTAGAAAAGTTGAAGATCATGTCATTCCTTGATTGATCCTTTGTCTAAGAACTCTGGGAGGGCTTGAAACCCTAATTTTGATAG
Organism: Lathyrus tuberosus; assembly: GCA_022829125.1. Taxonomy (NCBI): domain Eukaryota; kingdom Viridiplantae; phylum Streptophyta; class Magnoliopsida; order Fabales; family Fabaceae; genus Lathyrus; species Lathyrus tuberosus. The sequence goes on from JALAZF010000484.1 coordinate 1,267,608, forward strand.
TAGTGAATGCTCACCCATCTTTGGGGAGACTGATGAAGCATAATGATACACCCATATTGTGATGATGATTTGCACAATGATGGGAAATCTTAGTGGTCAAAATTTGGGGTATGAAAGATATGCAAACGATCAGAATATCTGAGGGTAAAATTTGGGGTATAACAGTTGCCCCTATTTAAATATCTTCACCGGATGACATGAGTGATGATAGTTCTCGTGAAATCATGGTGAAAGATATTTAAATACAGATAACCAAAATTTTTGCCCTTAGATGCACTGACATGCAATGAACTCTAATATGATGAAAATGATGGAATGATAAATGCAAAATGCAGACAGGAACAAAGTTCACCCAATGAGCAAACACTCACTGGGGAGGACAACAACACAACAATAGAAAACAAAAATAAGATTCCCACAAATTTGAAGGTGTTTAAAAAAGAAGGAGAACAGCAACATAAAAAACCAGAGAGAGATTGAGAGGAAAACCAAGATAGGAAACCTTTGAAATTTTTAGAGCAAAAAACTTTCAGAAACTTCAATCGCACATCACCCCTCTTTACAACAACTCCAAGCTCTCACCCTTCTCGACCCTTCATCATCGTCGGAAAACCATAAAGCTTCTTCTCCGATCAAAGTTTCAACCCAACACCTCCACCTCTTCGAACCTCTTCCGCAAAATCTCTTCTGACCCCATTCACTCTTCACCTGACTTCGAACCAACAGCAACAAATGAATCAACTTTGTTCGCACCCAAAATAAACCGAATCAACCTTCATCAACATTCAACCACAACCATATTCTTCAACCTTGAAACTAAGCCTTCAATACTCTTCTTGACCCTTATTCAACAACAGCAACGCATTTATCCACAACTCAAACAGCAATAACCCGATTCACCTATCAAAACTTCCACAACTCATCATCTTCCTCCTTACACCTATTTCAATCAAAACCCATCCCAAAATACTCCAAATCAATAACTCATTCAAATCGAAGCAGAGTGTAATAAAGATGGAGAAGAGATTTCGAACAGAAAATAAAACGAAATCAAACGCACCCTAATGAATTGCGAACGGGATCGAGAATGCAAAACCGTGATTACACGCGAGAAAATTGGGATCTGTTCTTGATCTAAATCGACCGGCGATCCTCTTTTAGTTATGATTTGAGTTGATTTGCAAAACCGAGCATCGCCGTGAATCATTTGTTCTTTCAATTTTGTTAAAAAAAAACTGTCTTGTTTCTTTTTCCTTTGTTTTCCTTCATGTTGACCGTGTTTGTAGGTGATGAGTCCTTTTTTTGTGTTTACTTTAAAAGAATCCTAATATTTCTTTCTGTTGGAAAAGCAAAGGATGTGGCGTTAGGTTGCTGGGCTTTGACCCACAATGTTTTTGTTTCTCTACACCCCTCTTCTCTTATTTCAACCGAGCCTCTTTTGTGTGGTATGCGTGATGGGCTTAAGGCCCATATGATCCCATTCATATCCACGCACACGTCTTGTTTCTTAAACCCCCGTCCCTTTTATTTTCTTTCAAAAATATTTTTACTATCTTCTTTAGTATTTTCTTTTCTTTATATGTTTAGAATTTCTTGCTTATTTCATATTTTCTTTCAAGTTTATTCTCACTTCCATTTTGCCTTGTGTTTTCGATTTTATTTCGATTTAGGGCCAATGACATTACACAAATCTTGACTTTGATTATTTCAAATCAATAAAGTCTTGAAAAATATGAGGCCACTTGTTTATTTTTATTGGTCAATGAAAGTCAAATATCAAGATTATCGATTTACCGATTTAAATCTTGATTAAGACGAGACCAATTTTATTTTCATTTCCATTCCATCTTCTTTATTTTGGCCAATGATATTAAAAAATCATAACTTTTTTTGATTATTTCAAATCAATAAATTTTGATTATATGAAGCCATATTTTTCTTTTTTTGGTTGGTCAATGAAAGTCTAATCAAAAGGATTATCGATATCTCGATTAAATCTTGATTTAGATGAGACCCACTTTATTTTAATTTCCATTACATTTCCTTTATTTTTGGGCCAATGATATCACAAAATCATGACTTGGTGGTTTATTTCAAATCACTAAATATCTTGATTCACATGAGGCCATTTTTATTTTTCTTTTGTTGGTCAATGAAAGTCAAGAATCGTTGATTATCGATTTCTTGATTAAATCATGATTAAGACGAGACTATTTCTATTTCATGTCAATTTTTAATTTCTTTGAATACTTCATTTCCCCTTTTGGTGGGACTTGTACATATTTTCTGATAAAGTCTTGTGTACAACTTTTCTGTTATGCTTGTGGTTGCCTGTTTCATTTGACACATACTCAATGCTATTCCAAAGGAAAGTTCTCCTCGGTTGACTCATAAGTCAATAGACCAAATCATCCCAACTTGGCCTCATAAGAGCCTTCCTCTTTCCTTGGCCTCATAAGAGCCTTTCCCTTTTCCTGGCCTCATAAGAGCTATGGAATCATAACTTAGCAATAGGATAGAGTTTATAAACTCTATGTGAGACTCATCACTTTGAGTGTTCACTTCACCCCATCATAACTTAGACTTAGAGAGTTTCTTAAAACTCTAAATGAGCTCATACTCATTTCCCCTTGGAACTTTGGCCATAGTCAATGGTTCCTCTTTCACCCTTAGTTAGGTGAACTACGGTTGCTCTGATTCTTTAGTCAGATACATAGGCACAAGATACGACGTCTTGGCGAGCAAACTTAGTGTACATACCTCTAGGTCCTTACCTTAGTATAGATATCTTAGCAAGCAAACATAACATAACACAAACTAAACAAGAGGTTCCTGTAGAGTACTACAGATATTAAGGGTGCTAATACCTTCCCTTAATATAACCAACCCCCGAACCTTAGATCTCCCCCCTTTAGGTTTTCTCGATATTGAACCTTTCCTTTGGATAAATCAAAGTCGGTGGTGAACTTCAAAGTTTTGCGATGCAAGTTAATTAATAGCTTGTTATTCGATTCTCACCGCAACAGAATTGGCGACTTCACTGGGGAAACTGAAAGTGATGAAACAACTGGTTCAAGCGTTACCGGCTGACACTTTAGAAAGAAGAGATAACACAAGATCCTCAATGGAAGCAGCTCTGGAAAAAGGGTCTCCATTGGGGAATCAAATAACAAAGACTCAATCTAGAAGAACATCAGAAAGAGAGAGGCACATCTGGAAGAGCATCAGATGACAAAAGAGACCAGACATCCAATAAGGGCTTTGAATGAAAGGCATAATCACAATATCTGATAATGGCTTTAGATAAAAGTGAATAAAGCAGGGATCCAAGACAGCATTGGACGCAAAGAAACCAATCACCCAATAATGGCTTTGAATGAAAGGTACGACTCACAATATCTAATAATAGCTTTAGATAAAAGTGGACAAAGATTACATTCAAGAATGGCATTGAATGCAAAGGAACCAATCACCCAATAGTGGCTTTGGATGAAAGGTATAAATCACAACATCTAATAATGGCTTTAGATAGAAGTGAACAGGGACTCGATCTGAAAAAACATCAGAAAGAGAGAGACATCCGGATAGGCATCAGATGGTAGAGAAACCGAACATCCAATAATGGCTTTGAATGAAAGGTATGACTCAATAATATATGAGAAGGCATCAGATGCAAATGAGATAAAACAATGTAATCCGAGAAGGCATCGGACACAAAGACACCAAACATCCAATAATGGCTTTAGATGAAGGGAAAACTCATAATATCTGAGAAGGCATCAGATGAAAGTGAACAAGATAGAAATCCAAGAAAGCATTGGACAAAAGGAACCATAGTATTCAAGACAACATTGAATGAATGTGAACAAAGATATACCCAAGAAAGCATTGGATACAAAGAAAGAACAACGTCCAAGAAAGCATTGAACAAAGAAATACCCGAGAAAGCATTGGATAAGAGAAAGAACTTTCAAGAATGGCACTAAAAGTGAAGGCAAATCACTATATTCAAGAATGGCATCAAATGATAGTGAGAAATACATCCAGGAATAAAACTGAATGCAAAGGAGAAAGCTCATCCAGGAATGGTACTGAATGAAAGGATAGGTAACGTTTTGGTAGGCGCCAAGTAAGTTGGACTTTGACCACAAGGTAAGATGCGGATAACGACACGACCATAGATTAATGAGATGTTTAATTAAAAATGCGAGATGACTGACTCAAGATGATATGCAAACGATCAGAATATCTGAGGGTAAAATTTGGGGTATAACAGTTGCCCCTATTTAAATATCTTCACCGGATGACATGAGTGATGATAGTTCTAGTGAAATCATGGTGAAAGATATTTAAATACAGATAACCAAAATTTTTGCCCTTAGATGCACTGACATGCAATGAACTCTAATATGATGAAAATGATGGAATGATAAATGCAAAATGCAGACAGGGACAAAGTTCACCCAATGAGCAAACACTCACTGGGGAGGACAACAACACAACAATAGAAAACAAAAATAAGATTCCCACAAATTTGAAGGAGTTTAAAAAAGAAGGAGAACAGCAACATAAAAAACCAGAGAGAGATTGAGAGGAAAACCAAGATAAGAAACCTTTGAAATTTTTAGAGCAAAAAACTTTCAGAAACTTTAATCGCACATCACCCCTCTTTACAACAACTCCAACCTCTCACCCTTCTCGACCCTTCATCATCGTCGGAAAACCATAAAGATTCTTCTCCGATCAAAGTTTCAACCCAACACCTCCACCTCTTCGAACCTCTTCCGCAAAATCTCTTCTGACCCCATTCACTCTTCACCTGACTTCAAACCAACAGCAACAAATGACTCAAATTCGTTCGCACCCAAAATCAACCGAATCAACCTTCATCAATATTCAACCATAACCATATTCTTCAACCTTGAAACTAAGCCTTCAATACTCTTCTTGACCTTTATTCAACAACAGCAACGCATTCATCCACAACTCAAACAGCAATAACCCGATTCACCTATCAAAACTTCCACAACTCATCATCTTCCTCCTTCAACCTATTTCAATCAAAACCCATCCCAAAATACTCCAAATCAATAACTCATTCAAATAGAACCAGAGAGTAATAGAGATGGAGAAGAGATTTCGAACAGAAAACAAAACGAAATCAAACGCACCCTAATGAATTGCGAACGAGATCGAGAATGCAAAACCGTGATTAAACGCGAGAAAATTGAGATCTGTTCTTGATCTAAATCGATCGGCGGTCCTCTTTTAGTTATGATTTGAGTTGATTTGCAAAACCGAGCATCACCGTGAATCATTTGTTCTTTCAATTTTGTTAAAAAAAAACTGTCTTGTTTCTTTTTGCTTTGTTTTCCTTCATGTTGACCGTGTTTATAGGTGATGAGTCCTTTTTTTGTGTTTACTTTAAAAGAATCCTAATATTTCTTTCTGTTGGAAAAGCAAAGGATGTGGCGTTAGGTTGCTGGGCTTTGACCCACAATGTTTTTGTTTCTCTACACCGCTCTTCTCTTATTTCAACCGAGCCTCTTTTGTGTGGTATGTGTGATGGGCTTAAGGCCCATATGATCCCATTCATATCCACACACATGTCTTATTTCTTAAACCCCCGTCCCTTTTATTTTCTTTCACAAATATTTTTACTATCTTCTTTAGTATTTTCTTTTCTTTATATATTTAGAATTTCTTGCTTATTTCATATTTTCTTTCAAGTTTATTCTCACTTCCATTTTGCCTTGTGTTTTTTATTTTATTTCGATTTAGAGCCAATGACATTACACAAATCTTGGCTTTGATTATTTCAAATCAATAAAGTCTTAATAAATATGAGGCCACTTGTTTATTTTTATTGGTCAATGAAAGTCAAATATCAAAATTATCGATTTACCGTTTTAAATCTTGATTAAGACGAGACCAATTTTATTTTCATTTCCATTCCATCTTTTTTATTTTGGCCAATGATATTAAAAAATCATAACTTTGTTGATTATTTCAAATCAATAAATTTTGATTATATGAGGCCATATTTTTCTTTTTTTGGTTGGTCAATGAAAGTCTAATCAAAAGGATTATCGATATCTCGATTAAATCTTGATTTAGATGAGACCCACTTTATTTTAATTTCCATTACATTTCCATTATTTTTGGGCCAATGATATCACAAAATCATGACTTGGTGGTTTATTTCAAATCACTAAATATCTTGATTCACATGAGGCCATTTTTATTTTTATTTTGTTGGTCAATGAAAGTCAAGAATCGTTGATTATCGATTTCTCGATTAAATCATGATTAAGACGAGACTATTTCTATTTCATGTCAATTTTTAATTTCTTTGAATATTTCATTTCCCCCTTTGGTGGGACTTGTACATATTTTCTGATAAAGTCTTGTGGACAACTTTTCTGTTATGCTTGTGGTTACCTGTTTCATTTGACACATCCTCAATGCTATTCCAAAGGAAAGTTCTCCTCGGTTGACTCATAAGTCAATAGACCAAATCATCCCAACTTGGCCTCATAAGAGCCTTCCTCTTTCGTTGGCCTCATAAGAGCCTGTCCCTTTTCCTGGCCTCATAAGAGCCATGGAATCATAACTTAGCAATAGGATAGAGTTTATAAACTCTATGTGAGACTCATCACTTTGAGTGTTCACTTCACCCCATCATAACTTAGACTTAGAGAGTTTCTTAAAACTCTAAATGAGCTCATACTCATTTCCCCTTGGAACTTTGGCCATAGTCAATGGTTCCTGTTTCACCCTTAGTTAGGTGAACTACGGTTTCTCTGATTCTTTAGTCAGATACGTAGGCACAAGATACGACGTCTTGGCGAGCAAACTTAGTGTACATACCCCTAGGTCCTTACCTTAGTATAGATATCTTAGCAAGCAAACATAACATAACACAAACTAAACAAGAGGTTCCTGTAGAGTACTACAGATATTAAGGGTGCTAATACCTTCCCTTAATATAACCAACCCCCGAACCTTAGATCTCCCCCCTTTAGGTTTTCTCGATCTTGAACCTTTCCTTTGGATAAATCAAAGTCGGTGGTGAACTTTAAAGTTTTACGATGCAAGTTAATTAATAGCTTGTTATTCGATTCTCACCGCAACAGAATTGGCGACTTCACTGGGGAAACTGAAAGTGATGAAACAACTGGTTCAAGCGTGACCGGCTGACAATTTAGAAAGAAGAGATAACACAAGATCCTCAATGGAAGCAGCTCCGGAAAGAGGGTCTCCATTGGGGAATCAAATAACAAAGACTCAATCTAGATGAACATCAGAAAGAGAGAGGCACATCTGGAAGAGCATCAGATGACAAAAGAGACCAGACATCCAATAAGGGCTTTGAATAAAAGGCATAATCAGAATGTCTAATAATGGCTTTAGATAAAAGTGAATAAAGCAGGGATCCAAGACAGCATTGGACGCAAAGAAACCAATCACCCAATAATGGCTTTGAATGAAAGGTACGACTCACAATATCTAATAATAGCTTTAGATAAAAGTGGACAAAGATTACATTCAAGAATGGCATTGAATGCAAAGGAACCAATCACCCAATAATGGCTTTGGATGAAAGGTATAAATCACAACATCTAATAATGGCTTTAGATAGAAGTGAACAGGGACTCGATCTGAAAAAACATCAGAAAGAGAGACACATCCGGATAGGCATCAGATGGTAGAGAAACCGAACATCCAATAATGGCTTTGAATGAAAGGTATGACTCAATAATATCTGAGAAGGCATCAGATGCAAATGAGATAAAACAATGTAATCCGAGAAGGCATCGGACACAAAGACACAAAACATCCAATAATGGCTTTAGATGAAGGGAAAACTCACAATATCTGAGAAGGCATCAGATGAAAGTGAACAAGATAGAAATCCAAGAAAGCATTGGACAAAAGGAACCATAGTATTCAAGACAACATTGAATGAATGTGAACAAAGATATACCCAAGAAAGCATTGGATACAAAGAAAGAACAACGTCCAAGAAAGCATTGAACAAAGAAATACCCGAGAAAGCATTGGATAAGAGAAAGAACTTTCAAGAATGGCACTAAAAGTGAAGGCAAATCACTATATTCAAGAATGGCATCAAATGATAGTGAGAAATACATCCAGGAATGAAACTGAATGCAAAGGAGAAAGCTCATCCAGGAATGGTACTGAATGAAAGGATAGGTAACGTTTTGGTAGGCACCAAGTAAGTTGGACTTTGACAACAAGGTAAGACGCGGATAACGACACGACCATAGATTAATGAGATGTTTAATTAAAAATGTGAGACGACTGACTCAAGATGATATGCAAACGATCAGAATATCTGAGGGTAAAATTTGGGGTATAACAGTTGCCCCTATTTAAATATCTTCACCGGATGACATGAGTGATGATAGTTCTCGTGAAATCATGGTGAAAGATATTTAAATACAGATAACCAAAATTTTTTCCCTTAGATGCACTGACATGCAATGAACTCTAATATGATGAAAATGATGGAATGATAAATGCAAAATGCAGACAGGGACAAAGTTCACCCAATGAGCAAACACTCACTGGGGAGGACAACAACACAACAATAGAAAACAAAAATAAGATTCCCACAAATTTGAAGGTGTTTAAAAAAGAAGGAGAACAACAACATAAAAAACCAGAGAGAGATTGAGAGGAAAACCAAGATAGGAAACCTTTGAAATTTTTATAGCAAAAACCTTTCAGAAACTTCAATCGCACATCACCCCTCTTTACAACAACTCCAACCTCTCACCCTTCTCGACCCTTCATCATCTTCGGAAAACCATAAAGCTTCTTCTCCGATCAAAGTTTCAACCCAACACCTCCACCTCTTCGAACCTCTTCCGCAAAATCTCTTCTGACCCCATTCATTCTTCACCTGACTTCGAACCAACAGCAACAAATGACTCAAATTCGTTCACACCCAAAATCAACCGAATCAACCTTCATCAACATTCAACCACAACCATATTCTTCAACCTTGAAACTAAGCCTTCAATACTCTTCTTGACCCTTATTCAACAACACCAACGCATTCATCCACAACTCAAACAGCAATAACCCGATTCACCTATCAAAACTTCCACAACTCATCATCTTCCTCCTTCAACCTATTTCAATCAAAACCCATCCCAAAATACTCCAAATCAATAACTCATTCAAATCGAACCAGAGAGTAATAGAGATGGAGAAGAGATTTCGAACAGAAAACAAAACGAAATTAAACGCACCCTAATGAATTGTGAACGGGATCGAGAATGCAAAACCGTGATTAAACGCGAGAAAATTGAGATCTGTTCTTGATCTAAATCGATCGGCGGTCCTCTTTTAGTTATGATTTGAGTTGATTTGCAAAACCGAGCATCACCGTGAATCATTTGTTCTTTCAATTTTGTTAAAAAAAAACTGTCTTGTTTCTTTTTGCTTTGTTTTCCTTCATGTTGACCGTGTTTATAGGTGATGAGTCCTTTTTTTGTGTTTACTTTAAAAGAATCCTAATATTTCTTTCTGTTGGAAAAGCAAAGGATGTGGCGTTAGGTTGCTGGGCTTTGACCCACAATGTTTTTGTTTCTCTACACCGCTCTTCTCTTATTTCAACCGAGCCTCTTTTGTGTGGTATGCGTGATGGGCTTAAGGCCCATATGATCCCATTCATATCCACACACATGTCTTGTTTCTTAAACCCCCGTCCCTTTTATTTTCTTTCAAAAATATTTTTACTATCTTCTTTAGTATTTTCTTTTCTTTATATGTTTAGAATTTCTTGGTTATTTCATATTCTCTTTCAAGTTTATTCTCACTTCCATTTTGCCTTGTGTTTTCGATTTTATTTCGATTTAGGGCCAATGACATTACACAAATCTTGGCTTTGATTATTTCAAATCAATAAAGTCTTGATAAATATGAGGCCACTTGTTTATTTTTATTAGTCAATGAAAGTCAAATATCAAGATTATCGATTTACCGATTTAAATCTTGATTAAGACGAGACCAATTTTATTTTCATTTCCATTCCATCTTTTTTATTTTGGCCAATGATATTAAAAAATCATAACTTTGTTGATTATTTCAAATCAATAAATTTTGATTATATGAGGCCATATTTTTCTTTTTTTGGTTGGTCAATGAAAGTCTAATCAAAAGGATTATCGATATCTCGATTAAATCTTGATTTAGATGAGACCCACTTTATTTTAATTTCCATTACATTTCCTTTATTTTTGGGCCAATGATATCACAAAATCATGACTTGGTGGTTTATTTCAAATCACTAAATATCTTGATTCACATGAGGCCATTTTTATTTTTCTTTTGTTGGTCAATGAAAGTCAAGAATCGTTGATTATCGATTTCTCGATTAAATCATGATTAAGACGAGACTATTTCTATTTCATGTCAATTTTTAATTTCTTTGAATACTTCATTTCCCCCTTTGGTGGGACTTGTACATATTTTCTGATAAAGTCTTGTGGACAACTTTTCTGTTATGCTTGTGGTTGCCTGTTTCATTTGACACATACTCAATGCTATTCCAAAGGAAAGTTCTCCTCGGTTGACTCATAAGTCAATAGACCAAATCATCCCAACTTGGCATCATAAGAGCCTTCCTCTTTCCTTGGCCTCATAAGAGCCTATCCCTTTTCCTGGCCTCATAAGAGCCATGGAATCATAACTTAGCAATAGGATAGAGTTTATAAACTCTATGTGAGACTCATCACTTTGAGTGTTCACTTCACCCCATCATAACTTAGACTTAGAGAGTTTCTTAAAACTCTAAATGAGCTCATACTCATTTCCCCTTGGAACTTTGGCCATAGTCAATGGTTCCTCTTTCACCCTTAGTTAGGTGAACTACGGTTGCTCTGATTCTTTAGTCAGATACGTAGGCACAAGATACAACGTCTTGGCGAGCAAACTTAGTGTACATACCCCTAGGTCCTTACCTTAGTATAGATATCTTAGCAAGCAAACATAACATAACACAAACTAAACAAGAGGTTCCTGTAGAGTACTACAGATATTAAGGGTACTAATACCTTCCCTTAATATAACCAACCCCCGAACCTTAGATCTCCCCCCTTTAGGTTTTCTCGATATTGAACCTTTCCTTTGGATAAATCAAAGTCGGTGGTGAACTTCAAAGTTTTGCGATGCAAGTTAATTAATAGCTTGTTATTCGATTCTCACCGCAATAGAATTGGCGACTTCACTGGGGAAACTGAAAGTGATGAAACAACTGGTTCAAGCGTGACCGGCTGACACTTTAGAAAGAAGAGATAACACAAGATCCTCAATGGAAGCAGCTCCGGAAAGAGGGTCTCCATTGGGGAATCAAATAACAAAGACTCAATCTAGAAGAACATCAGAAAGAGAGAGGCACATCTGGAAGAGCATCAGATGACAAAAGAGACCAGACATCCAATAAGGGCTTTGAATGAAAGGCATAATCACAATATCTAATAATGGCTTTAGATAAAAGTGAATAAAGCAGGGATCCAAGACATCATTGGACACAAAGAAACCAATCACCCAATAATGGTTTTGAATGAAAGGTACGACTCACAATATCTAATAATAGCTTTAGATAAAAGTGGACAAAGATTACATTCAAGAATGGCATTGAATGCAAAGGAACCAATCACCCAATAATGGCTTTAGATGAAAGGTATAAATCACAACATCTAATAATGGCTTTAGATAGAAGTGAACAGGGACTCGATCTGAAAAAACATCAGAAAGAGAGACACATCCGGATAGGCATCAGATGGTAGAGAAACCGAACATCCAATAATGGCTTTGAATGAAAGGTATGACTCAATAATATCTGAGAAGGCATCAGATGCAAATGAGATAAAACAATGTAATCCGAGAAGGCATCGGACACAAAGACACAAAACATCCAATAATGGCTTTAGATGAAGGGAAAACTCACAATATCTGAGAAGGCATCAGATGAAAGTGAACAAGATAGAAATCCAAGAAAGCATTGGACAAAAGGAACCATAGTATTCAAGACAACATTGAATGAATGTGAACAAAGATATACCCAAGAAAGCATTGGATACAAAGAAAGAACAACGTCCAAGAAAGCATTGAACAAAGAAATACCCGAGAAAGCATTGGATAAGAGAAAGAACTTTCAAGAATGGCACTAAAAGTGAAGGCAAATCACTATATTCAAGAATGGCATCAAATGATAGTGAGAAATACATCCAGGAATGAAACTGAATGCAAAGGAGAAAGCTCATCCAGGAATGGTACTGAATGAAAGGATAGGTAACGTTTTGGTAGGCGCCAAGTAAGTTGGACTTTGACAACAAGGTAAGACGCGGATAACGACACGACCATAGATTAATGAGATGTTTAATTAAAAATGCGAGACGACTGACTCAAGATGATATGCAAACGATCAGAATATCTGAGGGTAAAATTTGGGGTATAACAGTTGCCCCTATTTAAATATCTTCACCGGATGACATGAGTGATGATAGTTCTCGTGAAATCATGGTGAAAGATATTTAAATACAGATAACCAAAATTTTTTCCCTTAGATGCACTGACATGCAATGAACTCTAATATGATGAAAATGATGGAATGATAAATGCAAAATGCAGACAGGGACAAAGTTCACCCAATGAGCAAACACTCACTGGGGAGGACAACAACACAACAATAGAAAACAAAAATAAGATTCCCACAAATTTGAAGGTGTTTAAAAAAGAAGGAGAACAACAACATAAAAAACCAGAGAGAGATTGAGAGGAAAACCAAGATAGGAAACCTTTGAAATTTTTATAGCAAAAACCTTTCAGAAACTTCAATCGCACATCACCCCTCTTTACAACAACTCCAACCTCTCACCTTTCTCGACCCTTCATCATCGTCGGAAAACCATAAAGCTTCTTCTCCGATCAAAGTTTCAACCCAACACCTCCACCTCTTCGAACCTCTTCCGCAAAATCTCTTCTGACCCCATTCACTCTTCGCCTGACTTCGAACCAACAGCAACAAATGACTCAAATTCGTTCACACCCAAAATCAACCGAATCAACCTTCATCAACATTCAACCACAACCATATTCTTCAACCTTGAAACTAAGCCTTCAATACTCTTCTTGACCCTTATTCAACAACAGCAACGCATTCATCCACAACTCAAACAGCAATAACCCAATTCACCTATCAAAACTTCCACAACTCATCATCTTCCTCCTTCAACCTATTTCAATCAAAACCCATCCCAAAATACTCCAAATCAATAACTCATTCAAATCGAACCAGAGAGTAATAGAGATGGAGAAGAGATTTCGAACAGAAAACAAAACGAAATTAAACGCACCCTAATGAATTGTGAACGGGATCGAGAATGCAAAACCGTGATTACACGCGAGAAAATTGAGGTGTGTTCTTCATCTAAATCGATCGGCGGTCCTCTTTTAACTATGATTTGAGTTGATTTGCAAAACCGAGCATCGCCGTGAATCATTTGTTCTTTCAATTTTGTTAAAAAAAACTCTCTTGTTTCTTTTTGCTTTGTTTTCCTTCATGTTGACCGTGTTTGTAGGTGATGAGTCCTTTTTTTGTGTTTACTTTAAAAGAATCATAATATTTCTTTCTGTTGGAAAAGCAAAGGATGTGGTGTTAGGTTGCTGGGCTTTGACCCACAATGTTTTTGTTTCTCTACACCCCTATTCTCTTATTTCAACTGAGCCTCTTTTGTGTGGTATGCGTGATGGGCTTAAGGCCCATATGATCCCATTCATATCCACACACATGTCTTGTTTCTTAAACCCCCGTCCCTTTTATTTTCTTTCAAAAATATTTTTACTATCTTCTTTAGTATTTTCTTTTCTTATAATGTTTAGAATTTCTTGCTTATTTCATATTCTCTTTCAAGTTTATTCTCACTTCCATTTTGCCTTGTGTTTTCGATTTTATTTCGATTTAGGGCCAATGACATTACACAAATCTTGACTTTGATTATTTCAAATCAATAAAGTCTTGATAAATATGAGGCCACTTGTTTATTTTTATTGGTCAATGAAAGTCAAATATCAAGATTATCGATTTACCGATTTAAATCTTGATTAAGACGAGACCAATTTTATTTTCATTTCCATTCCATCTTTTTTATTTTGGCCAATGATATTAAAAAATCATAACTTTGTTGATTATTTCAAATCAATAAATTTTGATTATATGAGGCCATATTTATCTTTTTTTGGTTGGTCAATGAAAGTCTAATCAAAAGGATTATCGATATCTCGATTAAATCTTGATTTAGATGAGACCCACTTTATTTTAATTTCCATTACATTTCCTTTATTTTTGGGCCAATGATATCACAAAATCATGACTTGGTGGTTTATTTCAAATCACTAAATATCTTGATTCACATGAGGCCATTTTTATTTTTCTTTTGTTGGTCAATGAAAGTCAAGAATCGTTGATTATCGATTTCTCGATTAAATCATGATTAAGACGAGACTATTTCTATTTCATGTCAATTTTTAATTTCTTTGAATACTTCATTCCCCTTTGGTGGGACTTGTACATATTTTCTGATAAAGTCTTGTGGACAACTTTTCTGTTATGCTTGTGGTTGCCTGTTTCATTTGACACATCCTCAATGCTATTCCAAAGGAAAGTTCTCCTCGGTTGACTCATAAGTCAATAGACCAAATCATCCCAACTTGGCCTCATAAGAGCCTTCCTCTATCCTTGGCCTCATAAGAGCCTTTCCCTTTTCCTGGCCTCATAAGAGCCATGGAATCATAACTTAGCAATAGGATAGAGTTTATAAACTCTATGTGAGACTCATCACTTTGAGTGTTCACTTCACCCCATCATAACTTAGACTTAGAGAGTTTCTTAAAACTCTAAATGAGCTCATACTCATTTCCCCTTGGAACTTTGGCCATAGTCAATGGTTCCTCTTTCACCCTTAGTTAGGTGAACTACGGCTGCTCTGATTCTTTAGTCAGATACGTAGGCACAAGATACGACGTCTTGGCGAGCAAACTTAGTGTACATACCCCTAGGTCCTTACCTTAGTATAGATATCTTAGCAAGCAAACATAACATAACACAAACTAAACAAGAGGTTCCTGTAGAGTACTACAGATATTAAGGGTGCTAATACCTTCCCTTAATATAACCAACCCCCGAACCTTAGATCTCCCCTCTTTAGGTTTTCTCGATCTTGAACCTTTCCTTTATATAAATCAAAGTCGGTGGTGAACCTCAAAGTTTTGCGATGCAAGTTAATTAATAGCTTGTTATTCGATTCTCACCGCAACAGAATTGGCGACTTCACTGGGGAAACTGAAAGTGATGAAACAACTGGTTCAAACGTGACCGGTTGACACTTTAGAAAGAAGAGATAACACAAGATCCTCAATGGAAGCAACTCCGAAAAGAGGGTCTCCATTGGGGAATCAAATAACAAAGACTCAATCTAGAAGAACATCATAAAGAGAGAGGCACATCTGGAAGAGCATCAGATGACAAAAGAGACCAGACATCCAATAAGGGCTTTGAATGAAAGGCATAATCACAATATCTAATAATGGCTTTAGATAAAAGTGAATAAAGCAGGGATCCAAGACAGCATTGGACGCAAAGAAACCAATCACCCAATAATGGCTTTGAATGAAAGGTACGACTCACAATATCTAATAATAGCTTTAGATAAAAGTGGACAAAGATTACATTCAAGAATGGCATTGAATGCAAAGGAACCAATCACCCAATAATGGCTTTGGATGAAAGGTATAAATCACAACATCTAATAATGGCTTTAGATAGAAGTGAACAGGGACTCGATCTGAAAAAACATCAGAAAGAGAGACACATCCGGATAGGCATCAAATGGTAGAGAAACCGAACATCCAATAATGGCTTTGAATGAAAGGTATGACTCAATAATATCTGAGAAGGCATCAGATGCAAATGAGATAAAACAATGTAATCCGAGAAGGCATCGGACACAAAGACACCAAACATCCAATAATGGCTTTAGATGAAGGGAAAACTCACAATATCTGAGAAGGCATCAGATGAAAGTGAACAAGATAGAAATCCAAGAAAGCATTGGACAAAAGGAACCATAGTATTCAAGACAACATTGAATGAATGTGAACAAAGATATACCCAAGAAAGCATTGGAAACAAAGAAAGAACAACGTCCAAGAAAGCATTGAACAAAGAAATACCCGAGAAAGCATTAGATAAGAGAAAGAACTTTCAAGAATGGCACTAAAAGTGAAGGCAAATCACTATATTCAAGAATGGCATCAAATGATAGTGAGAAATACATCCAGGAATGAAACTGAATGCAAAGGAGAAAGCTCATCCAGGAATGGTACTGAATGAAAGGATAGGTAACGTTTTGGTAGGCGCCAAGTAAGTTGTACTTTGACCACAAGGTAAGACGCGGATAACGACACGACCATAGATTAATGAGATGTTTAATTAAAAATGCGAGACGACTGACTCAAGATGATATGCAAACGATCAGAATATCTGAGGGTAAAATTTGGGGTATAACAGTTGCCCCTATTTAAATATCTTCACCGGATGACATGAGTGATGATAGTTCTCGTGAAATCATGGTGAAAGATATTTAAATACAGATAACCAAAATTTTTGCTCTTAGATGCACTGACATGCAATGAACTCTAATATGATGAAAATGATGGAATGATAAATGCAAAATGCAGACAGGGACAAAGTTCACCCAATGAGCAAACACTCACTGGGGAGGACAACAACACAACAATAGAAAACAAAAATAAGATTCCCACAAATTTGAAGGTGTTTAGAAAAGAAGGAGAACAGCAACATAAAAAACTAGAGAGAGATTGAGAGGAAAACCAAGATAGGAAACCTTTGAAATTTTTTGAGCAAAAACCTTTCAGAAACTTCAATCGCACATCACCCCTCTTTACAACAACTCCAACCTCTCACCCTTCTCGACCCTTCATCATCGCGGAAACCCATAAAGCTTCTTCTCCGATCAAAGTTTCAACCCAACACCTCCACCTCTTCGAACCTCTTCCGCAAAATCTCTTCTGACCCCATTCACTCTTCACCTGACTTCGAACCAACAACAACAAATGACTCAAATTCGTTCGCACCCAAAATCAACCGAATCAACCTTCATCAACATTCAACCACAACCATATTCTTCAACCTTGAAACTAAGCCTTCAATACTCTTCTTGACCCTTATTCAACAACAGCAACGCATTCATCCACAACTCAAACAGCAATAACCCGATTCACCTATCAAAACTTCCACAACTCATCATCTTCCTCCTTCAACCTATTTCAATCAAAACCCATCCCAAAATACTCCAAATCAATAACTCATTCAAATCGAACCAGAGAGTAATAGAGATGGAGAAGAGATTTCGAACAGAAAACAAAACGAAATCAAACGCACCCTAATGAATTGCGAACGGGATCGAGAATGCAAAACCGTGATTACACACGAGAAAATTGAGATCTGTTCTTAATCTAAATCGATCGGCGGTCCTCTTTTAGTTATGATTTGAGTTGATTTGCAAAACCGAGCATCGCCGTGAATCATTTGTTCTTTCAATTTTGTTAAAAAAAAACTGTCTTGTTTCTTTTTGCTTTGTTTTCCTTCATGTTGACCGTGTTTGTAGGTGATGAGTCCTTTTTTTGTGTTTACTTTAAAAGAATCCTAATATTTCTTTCTGTTGGAAAAGCAAAGGATGTGGCGTTAGGTTGCTGGGCTTTGACCCACAATGTTTTTGTTTCTCTACACCCCTCTTCTCTTATTTCAACCGAGCCTCTTTTGTGTGGTATGCGTGATGGGCTTAAGGCCCATATGATCCCATTCATATCCACACACATGTCTTGTTTCTTAAACCCCCGTCCCTTTTATTTTCTTTCAAAAATATTTTTACTATCTTCTTTAGTATTTTCTTTTCTTTATATGTTTAGAATTTCTTGCTTATTTCATATTTTCTTTCAAGTTTATTCTCACTTCCATTTTGCCTTGTGTTTTCGATTTTATTTCGATTTAGGGCCAATGACATTACACAAATCTTGACTTTGATTATTTCAAATCAATAAAGTCTTGAAAAATATGAGGCCACTTGTTTATTTTTATTGGTCAATGAAAGTCAAATATCAAGATTATCGATTTACCGATTTAAATCTTGATTAAGACGAGACCAATTTTATTTTCATTTCCATTCCATCTTCTTTATTTTGGCCAATGATATTAAAAAATCATAACTTTGTTGATTATTTCAAATCAATAAATTTTGATTATATGAGGCCATATTTTTCTTTTTTTGGTTGGTCAATGAAAGTCTAATCAAAAGGATTATCGATATCTCGATTAAATCTTGATTTAGATGAGACCCACTTTATTTTAATTTCCATTACATTTCCTTTATTTTTGGGCTAATGATATCACAAAATCATGACTTGGTGGTTTATTTCAAATCACTAAATATCTTGATTCACATGAGGCCATTTTTATTTTTCTTTTGTTGGTCAATGAAAGTCAAGAATCGTTGATTATCGATTTCTCGATTAAATCATGATTAAGACGAGACTATTTCTATTTCGTGTCAATTTTTAATTTCTTTGAATACTTCACTTCCCCCTTTGGTGGGACTTGTACATATTTTCTGATAAAGTCTTGTGGACAACTTTTCTGTTATGCTTGTGGTTGCATGTTTCATTTGACACATCCTCAATGCTATTCCAAAGGAAAGTTCTCCTCGGTTGACTCATAAGTCAATAGACCAAATCATCCCAACTTGGCCTCATAAGAGCCTTCCTCTTTCCTTAGCCTCATAAGAGCCTTTCCCTTTTCCTGGCCTCATAAGAGCCATTGAATCATAACTTAGCAATTGGATAGAGTTTATAAACTCTATGTGAGACTCATCACTTTGAGTGTTCACTTCACCCCATCATAACTTAGACTTAGAGAGTTTCTTAAAACTCTAAATGAGCTCATACTCATTTCCCCTTGGAACTTTGGCCATAGTCAATGGTTCCTCATTCACCCTTAGTTAGGTGAACTACGGTTGCTCTGATTCTTTAGTCAGATACGTAGGCACAAGATACGACGTCTTGGCGAGCAAACTTAGTGTACATACCCCTAGGTCCTTACCTTAGTATAGATATCTTAGCAAGCAAACATAACATAACACAAACTAAACAAGTGGTTCCTGTAGGGTACTACAGATATTAAGGGTGCTAATACCTTCCCTTAATATAACCAACCCCCGAACCTTAGATCTCCCCTCTTTAGGTTTTATCGATCTTCAACCTTTCCTTTATATAAATCAAAGTCGGTGGTGAACCTCAAAGTTTTGCGATGCAAGTTAATTAATAGCTTGTTATTCGATTCTCACCGCAACAGAATTGGCGACTTCACTGGGGAAACTGAAAGTGATGAAACAATTGGTTCAAGCGTGACCGGCTGACACTTTAGAAAGAAGAGATAACACAAGATCCTCAATGGAAGCAACTCCGAAAAGATGGTCTCCATTGGGGAATCAAATAACAAAGACTCAATCTAGAAGAACATTAAAAAGAGAGAGGCACATCTGGAAGAGCATCAGATGACAAAAGAGACCAGACATCCAATAAGGGCTTTGAAAGAAAGGCATAATCACAATATCTAATAATGGCTTTAGATAAAAGTGAATAAAGCAGGGATCCAAGACAGCATTGGACGCAAAGAAACCAATCACCCAATAATGGCTTTGAATGAAAGGTACGACTCGCAATATCTAATAATAGCTTTAGATAAAAGTGGACAAAGATTACATTCAAGAATGGCATTGAATGCAAATGAACCAATCACCCAATAATGGCTTTGGATGAAAGGTATAAATCACAACATCTAATAATGGCTTTAGATAGAAGTGAACAGGGACTCGATCTGAAAAAACATCAGAAAGAGAGACACATCCGGATAGGCATCAAATGGTAGAGAAACCGAACATCCAATAATGGCTTTGAATGAAAGGTATGACTCAATAATATCTGAGAAGGTATCAGATGCAAATGAGATAAAACAATGTAATCCGAGAAGGCATCGGACACAAAGACACCAAACATCCAATAATGGCTTTAGATGAAGGGAAAACTCACAATATCTGAGAAGGCATCAGATGAAAGTGAACAAGATAGAAATCCAAGAAAGCATTGGACAAAAGGAACCATAGTATTCAAGACAACATTGAATGAATGTGAACAAAGATATACCCAAGAAAGCATTGGATACAAAGAAAGAACAACGTCCAAGAAAGCATTGAACAAAGAAATACCCGAGAAAGCATTGGATAAGAGAAAGAACTTTCAAGAATGGCACTAAAAGTGAAGGCAAATCACTATATTCAAGAATGGCATCAAATGATAGTGAGAAATACATCCAGGAATGAAACTGAATGCAAAGGAGAAAGCTCATCCAGGAATGGTACTGAATGAAAGGATAGGTAACGTTTTGGTAGGCGCCAAGTAAGTTGTACTTTGACCACAAGGTAAGACGCGGATAACGACACGACCATAGATTAATGAGATGTTTAATTAAAAATGCGAGACGACTGACTCAAGATGATATGCAAACGATCAGAATATCTGAGGGTAAAATTTGGGGTATAACAGTTGCCCCTATTTAAATATCTTCACCGGATGACATGAGTGATGATAGTTCTCGTGAAATCATGGTGAAAGATATTTAAATACAGATAACCAAAATTTTTGCTCTTAGATGCACTGACATGCAATGAACTCTAATATGATGAAAATGATGGAATGATAAATGCAAAATGCAGACAGGGACAAAGTTCACCCAATGAGCAAACACTCACTGGGGAGGACAACAACACAACAATAGAAAACAAAAATAAGATTCCCACAAATTTGAAGGTGTTTAGAAAAGAAGGAGAACAGCAACATAAAAAACTAGAGAGAGATTGAGAGGAAAACCAAGATAGGAAACCTTTGAAATTTTTAGAGCAAAAACCTTTCAGAAACTTCAATCGCACATCACCCCTCTTTACAACAACTCCAACCTCTCACCCTTCTCGACCCTTCATCATCGTCGGAAAACCATAAAGCTTCTTCTCCGATCAAAGTTTCAACCCAACACCTCCACCTCTTCGAACCTCTTCCGCAAAATCTCTTCTGACCCCATTCACTCTTCACCTGACTTCGAACCAACAACAACAACTGACTCAAATTCGTTCGCACCCAAAATCAACCGAATCAACCTTCATCAACATTCAACCACAACCATATTCTTCAACCTTAAAACTAAGCCTTCAATACTCTTCTTGACCCTTATTCAACAACAGCAACGCATTCATCCACAACTCAAACAGCAATAACCCGATTCACCTATCAAAACTTCCACAACTCATCATCTTCCTCCTTCAACCTATTTCAATCAAAACCCATCCCAAAATACTCCAAATCAATAACTCATTCAAATCGAACTAGAGAGTAATAGAGATGGAGAAGAGATTTCGAACAGAAAACAAAACGAAATCAAACGCACCCTAATGAATTGCGAACGGGATCGAGAATGCAAAACCGTGATTACACACGAGAAAATTGAGATCTGTTCTTGATCTAAATCGATCGGCGGTCCTCTTTTAGTTATGATTTGAGTTGATTTGCAAAACCGAGCATCGCCGTGAATCATTTTTTCTTTCAATTATGTTAAAAAAAAGCTGTCTTGTTTCTTTTTGCTTTGTTTTCCTTCATGTTGACCGTGTTTGTAGGTGATGAGTCCTTTTTTTGTGTTTACTTTAAAAGAATCCTAATATTTCTTTCTGTTGGAAAAGCAAAGGATGTGGTGTTAGGTTGCTGGGCTTTGACCCACAATGTTTTTGTTTCTCTACACCCCTCTTCTCTTATTTCAACCGAGCCTCTTTTGTGTGGTATGCGTGATGGGCTTAAGGCCCATATGATCCCATTCATATCCACACACATGTCTTGTTTCTTAAACCCCCGTCCCTTTTATTTTCTTTCAAAAATATTTTTACTATCTTCTTTAGTATTTTCTTTTCTTTATATGTTTAGAATTTCTTGCTTATTTCATATTTTCTTTCAAGTTTATTCTCACTTCCATTTTGCCTTGTGTTTTCGATTTTATTTCGATTTAGGCCCAATGACATTACACAAATCTTGACTTTGATTATTTCAAATCAATAAAGTCTTGAAAAATATGAGGCCACTTGTTTATTTTTATTGGTCAATGAAAGTCAAATATCAAGATTATCGATTTACCGATTTAAATCTTGATTAAGACGAGACCAATTTTATTTTCATTTCCATTCCATCTTCTTTATTTTGGCCAATGATATTAAAAAATCATAACTTTGTTGATTATTTCAAATCAATAAATTTTGATTATATGAGGCCATATTTTTCTTTTTTTGGTTGGTCAATGAAAGTCTAATCAAAAGGATTATCAATATCTCGATTAAATCTTGATTTAGATGAGACCCACTTTATTTTCATTTCCATTCCATTTCCTTTATTTTTGGGCCAATGATATCACAAAATCATGACTTGGTGGTTTATTTCAAATCACTAAATATCTTGATTCACATGAGGCCATTTTTATTTTTCTTTTGTTGGTCAATGAAAGTCAAGAATCGTTGATTATCGATTTCTCGATTAAATCATGATTAAGACGAGACTATTTCTATTTCGTGTCAATTTTTAATTTCTTTGAATACTTCACTTCCCCCTTTGGTGGGACTTGTACATATTTTCTGATAAAGTCTTGTGGACAACTTTTCTGTTATGCTTGTGGTTGCCTGTTTCATTTGACACATCCTGAATGCTATTCCAAAGGAAAGTTCTCCTTAGTTGACTCATAAGTCAATAGACCAAATCATCCCAACTTGGCCTCATAAGAGCCTTCCTCTTTCCTTGGCCTCATAAGAGCCTTTCCCTTTTCCTGGCCTCATAAGAGCCATTGAATCATAACTTAGCAATTGGATAGAGTTTATAAACTCTATGTGAGACTCATCACTTTGAGTGTTCACTTCACCCCATCATAACTTAGACTTAGAGCGTTTCTTAAAACTCTAAATGAGCTCATACTCATTTCCCCTTGGAACTTTGGCCATAGTCAATGGTTCCTCTTTCACCCTTAGTTAGGTGAACTACGGTTGCTCTGGTTCTTTATTCAGATATATAGGCACAAGATGCGACGTCTTGGCGAGCAAACTTAGTGTACATACCCCTAGGTCATTACCTTAGTATAGATATCTTAGCAAGCAAACATAACATAACATAAACTAAACAAGAGGTTCCTGTAGAGTACTACAGATATTAAGGGTGCTAATACCTTCCCTTAATATAACCAACCCCCGAACCTTAGATCTCTAGCTATGTTCCTACATAGCGCACTTAGGTTTTTTCGATCTTTACCCTTTCTTTTGGATAAATCAAAGCTCGGTGGTGAATTTCAAAGCTTTGCGATGCAAGTTAATTAATAGCTTTTTATCCAATTCTCACCGCAACAGTTATCCCTTACAAGTACGGAGCAACGACCATCGAAAATGGAAAGGAAACTCCATTACCCTCCGTTGTGAACATTGTCGACATCAGTCGAGTTACCCGGAGCGGTCGGATCTTCAATAGAGGAGTTGGAGAACCTGCCAAAGAAAAGGAACCTCAAATGGAAGTTCCTAATCAACAAGTCGGTCAATCCAGTAATATGGAACCTGGAAAGAACAACGATGAGATGCTAAAGCTCATCCAGAAAAGCGAGTACAACATTGTGGACCAATTGTTGCAAACTCCGTCTCGAATCTCTGTACTTTCTCTCCTGCTTAGTTCAGAAGCTCACAGGGAAGCTCTATAGAAAGTCTTAGAGCAAGCCTTCATGAAACAAGATGTGACAGTAGGACAATTCGACAACATCATTTCCATCATCACTTCCTGCAACAACTTAGGATTCAGTGATGAAGAAATGCCGGAAGAAGGAAAGAATCATAATATAGCGCTTAACGTTACAGTCAACTGCCAAAATGATGCTTTATCCAGCGTACTGGTGGACACAGGATCATCTTTGAATGTTATGCCAAAATCAACTCTGATACGACTATCATTTCAAGGAGCCCCGATGAGAGGCAGTGAGATCATTGTCAAAACCTTTGACGGATCTAGAAAAACAGTTATCGGCGAAGTTGATCTTCCCATAACCATCGGTCCTCACACTTCCCAAGTCACTTTCCAGGTCATGGACATCCGGCAGCATACAGCTGTTTATTAGGAAGACCTTGGATACATGAAGCTGGCGCAGGCACTTCGACACATCACCAGAAGTTAAAGTTCGTCAAGAATGACAAATTAGTCACGGTATGCGGAGAGCGGTCCTTAATCGTGAGCAACTTATCATCATTCTCCTGTGTAGAACTGGAAGAGGTTTTTGGAACCCAGTTCCAAGCACTCTCGGTGAGCAATGAGAATCGACCAGAAAGAGGGACATTGATTTCCTCATACAAGGACGCTCTCGAAGTAATCAAGAATAATGACACAAAAGGATGGGGATAGATTGTAATTCCTAATGATAACAAGACAAAGAAAGGTCTTGGTTTCTCTTCAACCTATACCCAGACTACTAAGAAAGACGAAAGTTTTTGTCCCATTCAAGATTTCTTCCGCAGTGGAGGTTTCCTCCACCCAGTGTCTCAAGAAGTACACACCATCAATGAGAGCGACTCCTCCGATACGGATGAGGAGTGGAAATCATCTCAACGATGACAGTTATATATCTCAGAAAGAAGCACACATGTCATTCTATTTTCCAAAGCAGAGCCCGAGATATATACCGAGGTCAGACATCAGGATGATCTATGGAGATTGTGATCCTGAAGGATGTCGTGCTCCACCCAATTCATTAGAGGAAGATGATCTAATGAAAGACAACTTTGACTACGACTATTATGATCCCTTGGATGACTTGCCTATATGGAAGCCATACACGGAAGACTTGGGGTAAAAGAGTCAGTCGGACAATGCCTATCAACTAAATAATATTGAAAAGAATACCCATATCCCCACCGTGTCATGGAATCATTACTCAGGACATTTCAAAAATGTCCGACACCATGGTGATGAATCTGCAAAGATTGCAGGACAAGAATTCATTAACTATGCTTCTCCTGAGGTCAACGTCATTGAGGAGGATGACTCCTCTATTCCCACATAAACATGGGACACCTTGGGACAACCAAGCGGCAAGTATGACTTCCTAGTCAAATACACCGCTCCTGAAAGCTCTCGCGTCAGATACGAGGACATCTAACCATCTGGATGGGGAGTTCCTCTTGAGAGTGAAAACACTATGGAAGATACAACAGAAGAGTTTGTTTATGACAACTCTGCATGGGAGGACGACTCCAATGATCCTACTCTGCCAGAAATCAGCGTTGTTTCTGAAGACAAACCAAGAAGGAAAGTACCAGACTTTGTGATTCACAGAGGAGTTCACTGCCATTGGGTTGCTGTCGATGTCCTAAAAGTCGTCCATAAGTCTAAGTAATTACCATTTTTGTTTTAACCTTTCACCTTGCCCAGGTGAAATGGGTGTTTTTATAGGGCTCACTTTTCTGTAAATATCTCTCTTCGCTTCGCCTAAAGCGACAAATTTTTGTTTTATAGGGCTGTATTTCAAGAATCGACAAATCATGAATAAATAATGTCACTCTGAATTCCCGCATTTATTGCTGTTTTCACTTTTCGTTTTTCAGAAAATGGTAATCCTAAAACAACCCAAAATAAAAAAAAAAAGCATTTTCAGAAAATACACTGCACACACTCTTGCATTCTCTCTGTCTTTGCTAAAAAATAAATCATCACGTCATGCAGATTGCTTGTTTTAAGCCCCATTGAAACATACGATCCAATGTCTTCTCCCAACTTTGAATTCCCAATATTTGAAGCTAAAGAAGAAGAGGACAAAGAAATTCCAGAAGAGATCTCCCGACTACTCAGACAACAGAAAAGGTCTATTGAGCCTCACAAAGAGCCGTTGGAAACAGTCAATTTGGGTTCAGAAGAAGAAAAGAAAGAAGTTAAGATTGGAGCACTGCTCAGTCCAACTGTCAGAGAAGACTTGATGAAACCTCTCAAAGAGTTTCCAAATGTATTTACTTGGTCCTAACAGGACATGCCAGGGTTGGATACCCGCATCGTAGAGCATCACTTACCACTGAAATCAGAATGTCTGCTTGTAAAACAAAGACTGAGAAGGAATCATCCAGATATGGCCATCAAGATTAAAGAGGAAGTACCGAAAGAGATCGACGCAGGTTTCCTTGCCAACTTAGAATATCCTCAATGGTTAGCCAACACAGTGCCAGTTCCGAAAAAGGACGGAAAAGTCAGAATGTGTGTAGACTACAGGGATCTGAACAAAGCAAATCCAAAGGATGACTTCCCCCTGCCACACATTGACATGCTGGTTAACAGAACAACAAAATTCAAAGTCTTCTCCTTCATGGATGGATTCTCGGGCTATAATCAAATCAAAATAGCGCCGTAAGATATGGAGAAAACTTCATTTATCACCCCATGGGCACCTTTTGTTAAAAGGTAATGTCGTTCGGTCTAAAGAACACGGCGGTAACTTATCAAAGGGCCATGACAACTCTGTTTCAGGACATGATGCACAAAGAGATTGAAGTGTATGTCGATGATGTAACACCCCTAATCTATACCCCCAAATAGGTAAAGCGATAAAAAAATTCATCAGAGTATAATTAAACATTCATGTCATAGACGGAGGTGTCACATCAATTGAGACAAAATACAATAAACCTGCTCATAAAGATATGCAACAATCAGGTAGCAAATAACAGAGGAACTTATTTCCTACTACCCACAATTTAGATACAGAATAAAAGAGGAAAATCTGAAATTGAATCTCATATATATATATATATCACATAAAAAGTTTGTCTGACATACACAGATTCATACATGTACAATCCAAAAGATATATATACATATACATATAAATCACAACGATCTCCCCGACTACCCGGTGCTACATATCAGAGCCGACCGACAAAAGAATGAAGACTTAAGCTTCACAAAAGACCTCCAACATCTAATCTGCAATGCCTCATAGAGCATTCAAAACAGCAGAAGGGTGAGAAACACAATCATAATATAATTGCATACAATTATATAATAACACCAAAATACACATGTAAAATATTCTCACCACTAGAATTCAAACACAAAACAACGCAATGCATATCTCATATATCCATCACAAAGGCATATCAATCATGCTCAATGCAGTTATCACAACATATATATATATGTATCTCAACTCATCAATTCCATTCACAATTCCACACAAAATTAATCCATTCATGATTTATGTAAATACAAAGAGACCGACACAATGACTCTATGCAAATGCGGTACCATCCATCCGTCAATCTCATCACTAGTTCAATCAGGAACTATAGGAATCATCGCTTGTTACTTAGTGTAACTCCCCGTTGGGCAAACGATGTTCCCCATCGCTTTAGGTCCTCTTTGTATAAGGCACACGACGTTTATGGATCGCTTTAGGTCCTCTTTGTATAAGGCACAGGATCCGATCGCTTTAGGTCCTCTTTGTATAAGGCACACGATCGTCTATAATCATCGCTTTAGGTCCTCTGTGTATAAGGCACACAATGTTATAGAGGATTCCCTCCTGAATCGATTCATCGCTCACACCCACTAGGGCACACGACATCACAAGAATGCATATCATGATGCTTGGCATACAATGACTCATGACATTCAAATGCAAACATATACACATCCATAATCATGCATATATCATCAAATACAACACATTGCATTTTCTTACCCTTAGACCACAAATCATCATCACAACATTTTATCACATGCATTTTCATCACACAACAGCACACAAGTCATACAATACCCATATCAACAGCACATTGCATGATACACGTCAATTACACACAACCACAACGGCAAAAGTCGACAAAACGACACTATTCCAAATTCCTGACATAATTAAATCGGTCAACAATCTCAAAACCATTTTAATAAGGAAGTACAACTCAATAGCTTTCCAACGATATCAAGAATGTTCAAAACGGATAATCGGAACACAAGTTACGGAAGTAAAACGAAAAGGAATCGCGAAAACACAACATTTAGCACACTCTCTAGTCCTACGCGTATTGCCCTGAGCCGTACGCGTATTGCCCAGCTCACTCGCCCGTTCCATACGCGTATTGCCCAACTTGATACGCGTATGGGCAGAGACCAAATTCTCCCCAAAAATCCCACTAAAAGCTCCATACGCGTAATCCCTCTCATGTTATGCGTATTGCCTTGCCAGATGCGCGTACCATTACGCAAACTAGCAGATGGCCGAGAAAAATGAACTTCCATACGCGTAATGCCCCAAAATTCCCCTTGCCATACGCGTATTGCCCAAACCAATACGCGTATTGCCCTGCGTGTTACGCTATGGGCAGAGAAAAATCCAGAATTTCCTGCAGAATTTTTCTGCTACGGGATCACCCAAAATCAACCCCAAATCTCATCTAATCACCTGAAAATTACTAATAGATTGCACAACAACACCTATCTAACATGTATCAACAATTATGATCATTAAAACATGATTTCAGACACATTTTGAATCAATTTCCAACAATTTCAACATATTATGGGTTTTGTTCTATATCTCATTTCAATCCAAAAACAACCAAATACATACATACATAATCATACACAAGTATAAGATAATCGAGTTTCGCACCCTTACCCGATTTAATCGTGTTTGAAAAGTCGGTTGATCGATTTTCTTCTTTTCCAAGTTTTTCTCTCTTTTCTTCTTTCTCTTCTCTTTTCTTTCCCTTTTCCTTCTTCTCTTTTTCTTTCTCACTATTTTTCTCTCTTTCTATTTCTATTTACTAACTTAAGAAAAATTAAAGTGAAATGACCAAAATACCCCTACACTCCAATATCTCGCAAACGTTCTCAAAACGCGATAAAACATCACAACAATAAAAAATAATATATTATCAAATAAAATTAAAAAATAAAATAATATAATAATAAAAATAATTAAATCGACTCGATTAAATAAATCTAACAAAAACTGGGGAGTTACAACTCTCCCCCACTTAGAAATTTTCGTCCTCGAAAATATTACCTGAGACGAACAACCCTGGATACGACTCCCGCATCCGACTCTCCAACTCCCAAGTCAAATTGCCTTCAGCAGCGCCTCCCCACACTACTTTCACAAGCGTAATATCCTTGCCTCTTAACCGCTTCAACTCGCAATCCAAAATCCTTACTGGTAATGCCTCAACCGTAAGGTTCTCCCTTACCTCAACCTCAACCTCATCCATCGGAATCACATGCGGCGGATCCGAAACATACTTCCGAAGCTGTGAAACATGGAACACATCGTGCAAATTCGAAAGACTCGGCGGCAACGCCACCCGATAAGCCACATCACCCACTCTCGCGGATATCTGGTAAGGACCAATAAACCGAGAAGTAAGCTTCTTCGACTTCAATGCACGACCAACACCCGTCACTGGTGTAACTCTCAAAAATACATGATCGCCCTCTTGAAACTCAAGATCTTTCCTCCTTTGATCATGATAACTCTTTTGCCTACTCAAAGAAGCCTTCATTTTCTCACGAATAAGTTTCACCTTTTCCGTAGTCTGTTTCACCAACTCCGGTCCAACCACCAAACTCTCACCAGATTCATGCCAACACAAAGGTGTTCGACATCTTCTCCCATACAACGCTTCAAAAGGTTCCATTCCAAAACTCGAATGGAAACTGTTGTTATACGTGAATTCCACCAACGCAAGATAACTATCCCAAACACTACCTTGCTCAAGAACACAAGCTCGCAACAAATCTTCCAACGACTGAATAGTTCTCTCGGTCTGACCATCCATCTGCGGATGATAAGCAGAACTCAACCTCAACTTGGAACCTAACGCCTTTTGCAAACTTTCCCAAAATCTGGAAGTAAACCTCGGATCTCGATCTGAAACAATACTCAGTGGAACACCATGCAATTTCACAATCACACTGATATAAATCTCAGCCAACCTCTCCAAAGAAAAACTGATGTCAATCGGAATGAAATGCGCTAATTTAGTCAGCCTATCCACAACTACCTAAATGGCATTATGTCCCCTCTGTGTATTCGGCAACCATGTCACAAAATCCATAGAAATGCTGTCCCATTTCCACTCGGGAATATTCAACAGTTGCAACAAACCACTAGGCTTCTGTTGTGCTACCTTAGACTTCTGACACGTCAAACACGCATACACAAACTGAGCCACATCCCTCTTCAATCCAGACCACCAAAAGATCTTCTTCAAATCCTGATACATCTTATTAGCTCCCGGATGTATACTCAAATTACTCCGGTGTCCTTCCTCTAAAATCATCTTTTTCAAGTCCGAATCATCATGATTACAAATTCTACCACGGAATCTCAAAACACCCTTATCATCCACTTTAAAGTCCCCATTCACACTTTGATCTCCAACCATCATCAAATCAACAAATTTCACATCCAACTTCTGTTTCTCGCTAACGGTTAACAGAAAATCATTAGTGACCTTTAACATACCAAGCCTCACCCTGTCAGATGTCAATTCACACTCCAAACTCAAATCTCTAAATGCTTCCAAAAGTTCCCACTCTTTAACCATCAAAATAGCATATGCAAAGACTTCCGGCTCAACGCATCGGCTACCACATTAGCTTTACTAGGATGGTAATTCAAGCTAAAGTCGTAGTCCTTCAAAAATTCCAACCATCTCCGTTGCCTCATATTCAACTCTTTCAGATCAAACAAGTATTTCAAACTTTTATGATCACTAAAGACTTCGAATCTTGCACCATAGAGATAATGCCTCCAAATTTTCAACACAAACACAACAACCGCTAATTCCAAATAATGAGTAGGGTAATTCTTCTCATGAATCCTCAATTGCCTCGAAGCATAAGCCACAACCTTACCTTCTTGCATCAACACTCCTTCTAAACCAATCAAAGACGCATCACAATACACCACGAATGGTTCAGTAGGATTCGGTAAGACCAAAATCGGAGCGGTAGTCAATCTTCTCTTCAGCTCACTAAAACTTTCCTCACACTGAATATCCCAAATGAACGCTTTACCTTTACAAGTCAACTGGGTCAAAGGAAGTGCTAACTTGGAAAAACCTTCAATGAACCTCCGATAATATCCAGCTAAACCCAAAAAGCTTCTAATTTCAGTAACAGATCTAGGAGCCTCCCATTGTAGAACTGCATCTAATTCAGATGGATCCACAACAATACCATTACCTGAAATCACATGCCCAAGAAAACTCACTTCTGACAACCAGAACTCACACTTGGACAACTTGGCAAAAAGTTTCCTTTCCTTCAAAATTTGCAACACAACGCGCAAATGCTCCGCATGTTCCTTTCGGGACTTAGAATAAATCAAAATGTCATCAATAAACACAACCACAAATCGATCCAAATGCTCATGGAAAATACGATTCATATACTCCATAAACACACCCGGCGCATTAGAAACCCTGAACGGCATCACAGAATATTCGTAATGACCGTAACATGTCCTAAAAGCCTTCTTCTGAATATCTTCCTCTTTCACTCTAATCTGATGATAACCTGACCTCAAATCAATCTTACTAAACACACAAGCACCTACCAACTGGTCCATCAAATCATCAATTCTCGGAAGAGGATACTTATTCTTAATTGTCACCTTATTCAGCTGGCGATAATCAATACACAATCGCATACTTCCATCTTTCTTTTTCACCAACAAAACTGGAGCACCCCAAGGCGATACACTTGGCCTCACAAACCTCTTCTCTAACAATTCATTCAACTGCTTCTTTAACTCAACCAACTCATATACCGACATACGATAAGGTGCCATAGACACAGGTCTAGTACCAGGAACTAGATCTATAGAAAACTCCACCTCTCTCTCTAGCGGCACATCCGAAATATCCTCTGGAAACACCTCTGGAAAATCACACACAACTGGAAACACATCAAGTGCAACTTGACTATCCACTGTCAACGATGCAAACAACCTGAACAACTGAGATTCATCCGCCAAAAGTTTCTTCAACTTTTTGGTAGATAAGAAACTCGATTCCTCGTCTTCTTCAAGAGAAGGAAATCTTACCAGCTTATGATAACAATCAATATGCACCCGATTGAACTGCAACCAGTTCATTCCCAGAACCACATCTAAACCCTCCAATGGCAAACACACCAAATCCATCTCAAAATCTTTACCATAAATGGTCAAAGGACAACTTAAACAAACCAAAGAAGTAGTTACTGACCCAATTGTTGGAGTATCAATAACCATCTCTCCACCCATCGAAGACAACAAAAGATTCAAAGGCTTCGCGCACTCATACGAAATAAATGAATGAGTCGCTCCAGTATCAATAATAGCAACTAAAGGCGTACTATTAATAAAACAAGTACCTCTGATCAGACGGTCTACACTAGTAGTCTAAGTCCCTGCTAATGCAAATACTTTCCCACCAGCTGGAGCTTGCTTTGGTTTCGTACACTTCGTACTAACATGACTAGGTTCACCACAGTTGAAACACTTCACCACATTCCTTTTACAATCAGCTGCGACCTGTCCTAAACCTCCACAATTGGAACACTTTCTCATATCTTTCCTACATTCAAACTGACGATGTCCTAAGTCACCACACCTAAAACATCTTGGAGGATTAGACATACCTCCCCCACTTGGCCTTTTCTCATAATTGTCCCTTTGCTTACCCTTATCAGATGGTGTCACATAAGGACCACCACGAAACGATTGCTTCCCTTTCCTTTTGTTCACACTCTTATAATGAATAGAATGAGCTTTGCTATCTTCCTCATAAATTCTACAACAGTCTACCAAATCTGAAAACCTCCCAATTTTTTGATAACCGATTGCCTGCTTGATCTCAGGACGCAATCCGTTCTCAAACTTCACACACTTAGAAAACTCTGCAGTAGCTTCAGCATAATGTGGATAAAACTGAACCAGCTCCACAGACCTAGCAGTGTAATCAACAACAAACATATTACCTTGTTTCAACTCCAAGAACTCTATCTCTTTCTTTCCTCTAACATCTTCAGGAAAATACTTCCTCAAAAACTCCCTGCTAAACAAAGCCCAAGTGACCTCTTCACCTGTAACTTCCCAAACATGACGCGCACTTACCCACCAATCATCAGCCTCTTCCTGCAACATGTGAGTACCCAGTCTCACCTTATGTTCCTCAGCACAGTCCATTACTCGAAAGATTCTTTCAATCTCTTTAAGCCAAATCTGTGCACCATCAGGATCATGTCTCCCTTTGAAGATAGGTGGTTTGTTCTTCCTGAACTCATCATTCCCACCAGCATTAAGTGCACCCTGCACAGCCCGAGCCATAGCTTGCATAGCAGCAGCCAAAGCAGCATCATTCCTACCAGCCATATTCTGTTCATTTCCAATAACAGCAACTATGGTTAAAAAAACAGCTCACCCAAACACAACGACCAACAAGGACTGACACAAACTGACACGGACTGGCTCTGATACCACTTAATGTAACACCCCCAATCTATACCCCCAAATAGATAAAGCGATAAAAAAAAATTCATCAGAGTATAATTAAATATTCATGGCATAGACGGAGGCGTCACATCAATTGAGACAAAATACAATAAACCTGCTCATAAAGATATGCAACAATCAGGTAGCAAATAACAGAGGAACTTAGTTCCTACTACCCACAATTCAGATACAGAATAAAAGCGAAAAATCTGAAACTGAATCTCATATATATATATATATATATATATCACATAAAAAGTTTGTCTGACATACATAGATTCATACATGTACAATCCAAAAGATATATATACATATACACATAAATCACAATGATCTCCCCGACTACCCGGTGCTACATATCAGAGCCGACCGACAAAAGAATGAAGACCTAAGCTTCACAAAAAGACCTCCAACATCTAATCTACAATGCCTCATAGAGCATTCAAAACAGCAGAAGGGTGAGAAACACAATCATAATATAATTGCATACAATTATATAATAACACCAAAATACACATGTAAAATATTCTCACCACTAGAATTCAAACACAAAACAACGCAATGCATATCTCATATATCCATCACAAAGGCATATCAATCATGCTCAATGCAGTTATCACAACATATATATATGTATCTCAACTCATCAATTCCATTCACAATTCCACACAAAATCAATCCATTCATGATTTATGCAAATGCAAAGAGACCGACACAACGACTCTATGCAAATGCGGTACCATCCATCCGTCAATCTCATCACTAGTTCACTCAGGAACTATTGGAATCATCGCTTGTTACTTAGTGTAACTCCCCGTCGGGCAAACGATGTTCCCCGTCACTTTAGGTCCTCGTTGTATAAGGCACACGACGTTTATGGATCGCTTTAGGTCCTCTTTGTATAAGGCACACGATTCGATTGCTTTAGGTCCTCTTTGTATAAGGCACACGATCGTCTATAATCATCGCTTTAGATCCTCTGTGTATAAGGCACACGATGTTATAGCGGATTCCCTCCGGAATCGATTCGTCGCTCACACCCACTAGGGCAC
Organism: Lathyrus tuberosus; assembly: GCA_022829125.1. Taxonomy (NCBI): domain Eukaryota; kingdom Viridiplantae; phylum Streptophyta; class Magnoliopsida; order Fabales; family Fabaceae; genus Lathyrus; species Lathyrus tuberosus. The sequence goes on from JALAZF010000484.1 coordinate 1,302,405, forward strand.
ACGACATCACAAGAATGCATATCATGATGCTTGGCATACAATGACTCATGACATTCAAATGCACACATATACACATCCATAATCATGTATATATCATCAAATACAACACATTGTATTTTCTTGCCCTTAGGCCACAAATCATCATCACAACATTTTATCACATGCATTTTCATCACACAACAGCACACAAGTCATACAATACCCATATCAACAGCACATTGCATGATACACGTCAATTACACACAACCACAACGGCAAAAGTCGACAAAACGACACTATTCCAAATTCCCGACATAATTAAATTGGTCAACAATCTCAAAACCATTTTAATAAGGAAGTACAACTCAATAGCTTTCCAACGATACCAAGAATGTTCAAAACGGATAATCGGAACACAAGTTACGGAAGTAAAATGAAAAGGAATCGCGAAAACACAACATTTAGCACACTCTCTGGTCCTACGCATATTGCCCTGAGCCGTACCTATATTGCCCAGCTCACTCACCCATTCCATACGCGTATTGCCCAACTTGATACGCGTATGGGCAGAGACCAAATTCTCCCCAAAAATCCCACTAAAAGCTCCATACGCGTAATGCCTCACACGTTACGCGTATTGCCTTGCCAGATACGCGTACTATTATGTAAATTAGCAGATGGCGGAGAAAAATGAACTTCCATACACGTAATGCCCCAAAATTCCCCTTACCATACGCGTATTGCCCAAACCAATACACGTATTGCCCTGCGTGTTACGCGTATGGGCAGAGAAAAATCCAGAATTTCCTGCAGAATTTTTCTGCTACGGGATCACTCAAAATCAACCCCAAATCTCATCTAATCACCTGAAAATTACCAATAGATTGCACAGCAACACCTATCTAACATGTATCAACAATTATGATCATTAAAACATGATTTCAGACACATTTTGAATCAATTTCCAACAATTTCAACATATTATGGTTTTTGTTCTATATCTCATTTCAATCCAAAAACAACCAAATACATACATACATAATCATACACAAGTATAAGATAATCGAGTTTCGCATCCTTACCCGATTTAATCGTGTTTGAAAAGTCGGTTGATCGATTTTCTTCTTTTCCAAGTTTTTCTCTCTTTTCTTCTTTCTCTTCTCTTTTCTTTCCCTTTTCCTTCTTCTCTTTTTCTTTCTCTCTATTTTTCTCTCTTTCTATTTCTATTTACTAACTTAAGAAAAATTAAAGTGAAATGACCAAAATACCCCTACACTCCAATATCTCGCATACGCTCTCAAAACGCGATAAAACATCACAACAATAAAAAAATAATATATTATCAAATAAAAGTAAAAAATAAAATAATATAATAATAAAAATAATTAAATCGACTCGATTAAATAAATCTAACAAAAACTGGGGCGTTACATATGACATGATTGCCAAATCAAGAACAGAAGAAGAGCATGTGACACACCTATCAAAGTTATTTGAGCGTCTGAGAAAATACAAACTCCACTTGAATCCCAATAAGTGCACATTCGGTGTTCGCTCGGGAAAACTCTTAGGATTCATCGTCAGCCAGAAAGGAATTGAGGTTGATCCTGACAAGGTCAAGGCCATTCAAGAAATGCCTTCTCCGAAGACTGAAAAACAAGTCAGAGGATTTTTGGGACGTCTGAATTACATCTCAAGATTCATATCCCTCATGACCGCGACATGCGCGCCAATCTTCAAACTACTCAGAAAGAACCAAAGTTATGTATGGACAGACAGCTGCCAAAAAGCTTTCGACAGTATCAAGGAATATCTATTGAATCCACCTATTCTGTCTCCTCCAGTGGAAGGAAGACCACTGATCATCTACCTAACAGTCTTGGAAGACTCTATGGGTTGTGTACTTGGCCAACAAGATGAAACAAAAAGAAAATAGTATGCCATTTACTACCTAAGCAAGAAGTTCACTAACTGTGAAACTCGGTATACTATGCTCGAGAAAAGTTGTTGCGCTCTGGCTTGGGCAGCCAAACGTCTTCGCCAGTACATGATTTGTCACACTACTTGGTTAATCTCATAAATGGATCCAATCAAGTATGGCTTTGAAAAGCTTGCTCTCACGGGAAGGATTGCCCATTGGCAGATGTTGTTATCAGAATACGTCATTGAGTACCATGCTCAGAAAGCCGTCAAAGGGAGTATTTTAGCTGATCATTTGGCTCATCAACCAATTGACGATCAGGAATCAGTCGAACTTGACTTCCAAGATGAAGATGTCATGTACTTGAATATGAAAGATTGCGATGAACCGCTACCAAGCGAAGGTCCAGGACCAGGTTCCCAATGGGGACTAATATTTGACGGAGCCGTCAACACTTATGGAAACGGAATTGGGGCAATCATCGTAACACCTCAGGGTACCCATATTCCTTTCACCGCCCGACTGATTTTCAAATGCACAAACAATGAGGCCGAATACAAAGCTGGTATCATGGGTCTCGAAGAAGTAATTGACTTAAGGATAAAGAACTTGGATGTGTATGAAGACTCAGCCCTGGTTATCAATCAGATCAAAGGAGACTGGAATACATACCAAACGGGATTGGTTCCTTACAAAGACTACGCGAGAAGGTTATTACCATTCTTCAACAGAATTGAGTTTCATCATATCCCTCGTGAAGAAAATCACATGGCTGATGCACTAGCCACTTTCTCTTCCATGATTAGTGTAGGTCAATGGAACGGCGTACCTAAGATTGACATAATGCGCCTTGAAAGGCCCACTTACATTTTCACAATTGAAGTAGTCATAGATGACAAACCTTGGTATCACGATATCAAGTGCTTCCTTCAAAGACAAGAGTACCCACCTGGGGCATCAAGAAAAGACAGGAAGACCATCAGAAGACTGGCTGGCAACTTCTTCCTAAATGGTGATACACTCTATAAGAGAAACCTCGACATGGTTTTGCTCAGATGCGTAGACAAACAAGAAGCAAACATGTTGATGAAAGAGTTGTGTGCTGAGTTCAAGATCGAACAACATAACTCATCTCCCTACCGGCCTAAGATGAACGGAGCGGTAGAAGCGGCTAACAAGAATATCTAGAAGATCATTCAAAAGATGTTTGTAACCTACAAAGACTGGCACGAGATGCTACCCTTTGCCCTTCACGGTTATCGTACATCTATTCGCACTTCAACAGGGGCAACCCCTTTCTCTCTAGTATATGACATGGAGGCAGTGCTTCCCATAGAAGTAGAGATACCATCAATCAGGGTATTGCTAAGCTCACATAAGCTAAATGGTGTCAAAGTCGGCATGATAAACTGAACCTTATCGAAGAAAAGAGAATGACGGCTCTATGTCACGGTCAGTTATATCAGCAAAGAATGAAGAAGGCGTTCGACAAAAAGGTCCGACCCCGTGTCTTCAGAAAAGGAGACCTCGTGCTCAAGAAGATACAATCATTCCTCACTGATTCCCGGGGTAAATGGACTCCGAATTATGACGGCCCCAATGTGGTCAAGAAAGCCTTTTCAGGCGGCGCCTTGAGACTTACAACCATGGATGAAGAGGAGTTTACCTACCCCCACGAACGTTGATGTAGTCAAGAAATACTTCGCCTAAATAAAAAAAACGTCTCAGTGGATTGAAAACCCGAAAGGGCGGTCCAGGCAAAAATTAGAGACATAAGCAAAAAAACCATCCCGATGGATTGGAAACCTCAAGAGACAATCCAGGAAAAAGTTAGGGATTCATGGCAAGTAACTACGTCCGACAAGGTTAAATCCCCAGTGGTAACACCATCCATCAAAAGAACTTTAGTCAAGGTCACCTTCGACAGAAGCTCAGAATGTCCAGAATTCAAATTTGGTAGAAGGATAGCGGTCGTTATGTTTCAATGTAGCCCCTTTTTCTGTTAAATTACCATTTTCTAAACTTTGTAATGCTCTATGGCTGATTACCATTCTATCAATAAAATTGAGCCTTAGTGCTTTTGTTTGCAATTCTCATTTATTTTTCTTTATAGAATGACATTTTTAACATGATCAAAGATTCTTGAAAAAGAATGAATTTACTTGTCAAATTTTCTTCTGCTTTTAAAATAAAGATGGAAATTCTTTTTTATTACTGAGCACAAAAAAGAACATCGATGGCTTCTCCGGAAATGATTAAAACTCAAAATGCATAATCAAAGTACTCCTTCTAAACCAATACACTTGAATGAAGGATCAACCAGTTCAAATATAATATCCCGTCTGATATCCCCGGACGAGTTCTTACCTCTGAAGACCAATTGATGGTTCCTTCTCCTCCAGCAGGGTCTACCCCTCCTAAGCAAGACAGGATTGCTATCTTGATCTGATGGTACTTTTCATCCCCCGCAGTGGCTGAGTATCCAGTCGTGTTCTTTCACTAGTCTGTATGCCGCGTCTGTTTTGTCAGCATAAAAATACACACATCATGCATAATTGATTCATATACATATTCATATTGCATTACTATCGCTTTGGTCATACTCATCCCCAAGTGATAAAAGTCCTCTCGCTGAAAGTTGTCATTTCTTTCCTCATCCGAAAATGAATCGTCTGAGCAATCTCTCCCCAGTTTATTTCTAGATTGGAGTTTGTCATCGACCACTTTGATAACTTGAACCTATGAAAGGCAAGAAGACATTCGACATACACCTTTGGAACATCACTCTTCACCATTGGAGATGATATTTTTAGCTTTCCCGGATTAAAGAAAATCCCCGGAGAAGGCCTCTTAACCGAATACTCTCGACAATACATCGACTTTTCTCCCAAGAAATTCGATGTTAATGAAGTCATCAGCACCTCAAAATTGGATTATATCACATGGCATTTCTCCGAAAATATCTCGAAGAAAAGTATGATGTAAAATCCCCAAACACAAAACGGTCTTTCAAGAGACTCGTTTTCCCCAGTAGAGTTAACAAATGGCATCTCCAACAGAGAAGTTTGCACATCTCTACAGATCAGGCAAATGGGTTTCCCCAGCAAGTCTGACATCAAGTTTTTCCATCAAATGGCGTCTCCCCAGCATAGCTCGGCGAGAAGTTTGATAAAAACCGCTACGATGGATAGCATTCCTTGTCAAGAAAAGAAACTCGACAAGAAGAAACTGAGACCAGTTTCGTGGCTAAAAACCAGGATTGAGGGGAAGCTTATTTCAAAAGAAACCGAGACCAGTTCCATGGCTGAAAACCAGGATCGAGGGGAAGTTTATTTCAAAAAGAAATTGAGACCAGTTACATGGCTGAAGACCAGGATCGAGGGGAAGTTTTACCATTTTCTAAGTAACATTGCTTGGCAAAAGAAGATGGATAAGCAAACTGCTTTTCATAATCACAGTCAAAATTTCGATTATTCCGATATTTAATCCTCTTGCACTCTGAATGTCAGAATACCTTCGCCATTCACACCGTCGGGTCCAAGAAGATTAAATTGGGGCATCTGTCATACCCCAAATTTTGACCACAAGATTTCCCATCAGTGTGAAGATCATTACCACACTATGGATGTACCATCATACCTCCTCAATCTTCTCAAGGATTGCTGAGCATTCACTACAATCAAGAATTAGGGTTTTGAGCCCACTCAGAGCACTTAGACAAAGGATCAATCAAGAATTGACTTAATCCTCAACTTGTCTAGCTTCTTAAACACCCATAAAGAATTAAGAGGACTTCCACATCAAGAACCAAGCACAAGGTTGCAACATTCCACCAAGTGGATCAAGCCTCAAGATCGCCAGTGTCACCAAATTAGGGTTTTGGTCTACCAAGGCCTCTAGATGGAAATTTTTCTCTGGGCATGAGCCAATACTTCAAAACATGATCCAAAATTCTCCAAGGGACCTCATGGATCCAGTCATCAAGTCAAAATTGTCTCAGGGGATGCATTCATCAAAAATCAGGAATTAGGGTTTCTTGACCTAATTCACCCCTAAGTTGACTTTTGAGACAAGGCATGAACCAAGACCTCAAAACATGATTTGAGGGCCTCAAATACACCACATTGATCCATTTACAACAATGGATTGATCCCAGAAGCTTGATTTACAAGTTTCAATTTCATCTGGACCACAATTAGGGTTTTGAAGAAAAAGTCAACTGTACATTTGACTTTGGACCAAGACATGCTCCCAAACCTTGGGACATGATTCAAGATACCCTAAAACACCTATGGAATCCATCCATTAGGTTTGAATTAGGTCAATAACTTGATTGCATAGAGGATCACACAGTTTGAAATTCATTTGACAAAAAGTCAACTGTGCCCAAAATCAAGTTTGACTTTTTGGATTTTTTCACAAATGTGGCTCCCCTAAGTCAAAAACAATGTTAATTTATGGTTTTGATCATCATTCATCAAGAAAAATCAAGAAAAGTAAGGTTTCTTGCAAAAGGGGCAACCATAAGAAACTTACAATTTTCTAAGTTATGGAACAAAGTGGATTTGGTACCCACTTTGCAAGGTCATAACTCCCAAACTCTAAGGCCTTTTTCTTCCATTCAAAGCTCAAATGAAATGTCATATGACATACTTCAAAAGTGTCAACTACATCAGATTCCAAATCCTCATGGATTTTGAGTTATCGATTGATCAAAATTACAAAAAGTGAAATGACCACTTTTTCCAACACTTAGTGAAATTTTCAAGTCAGGATCTGTTTCATTTTTTACCAACTTTGAGGCCATTTTTCACCTTGATCCAAGCTGAACCAGGTCCATTTATGGACATCAAAGTTAAAGTATGTCATGAGAGCTTTCCAACAAGTACCAGATCATCTCCAAATTCAATTTGAGTAGGGAGTTACATCCCTTGGAACATGGCATTAAAGACTGGTTTCTTCCCAAGGCAGATTATAGGGCATTTGCTCGAATTGGCTAATTTGTGCAATTTCAAGTCTTGTAATCCTTATAGAAACATTGAAGATCATATCAAAGCAAAAGATCTCTGAGCCACAAGCCTCCCAAGACAAAAGATCATGATGTAGGCATGTGAAATTCAATGTTGCAAATCCAAAACTTTCAAATTTGTCATGAAGCATTCAAGGAATTCATAGAGCTGGCATGTATCAATCCACAATAATGGAAATGAGTCAAGATGAACTCAAGAATCAGAAGACCATAGGCCTACTGCACTGACCCAAGTCAATGGCTAGAGAAGACTTAGATTCCTTTATGCCACCATTGGACAATGAGCTGTACCAGTTGCCATTCACTATTCCTTACAAAATAAACTTGCTCTACTATAAATATAGCTTATTTGTGATCAGTTTGAGTACACCAAAGCACCACAACTGATGTTTTCCTCAAAATCACATTCCAAAAACCAGATTTTTGCTTCTTCTTGAAGTCACTATCGAGTTTTCAAATTGAGAGCAATTTTACCACAACCAATTGTCCTAACACTTCATATACATTATATGTGAGCTGATCAAACACTCTCCACTCACCTGTAACACCAAAATCTCAAAGCTCCAAATCCACTTGAAGCTCATATGCAGCTGAGATGCCATGAAGTGATCCAAACATCTCCAATCAAGTCCAAGCTTCCCAACACACTCCATAAGGTATAGTGAAGCTGTTCAAGTCATCACAACACATCTGGAACACCTCCAACTCCGAATTTGAAAGTCTCTTGCACAAGCAAGTTCAAGTAAGCCTGAACCTATCAAACTCTCTATTACATGCATCATAAATTCATTTGCAAGTTACCAACATATTTCTGGTAGTCTATAGAGATATAACCCTCAAACAATTGCTATGTATGAATCGTGTATGGGATTTCATGATGTTCTTGCAAAAATTAGGGTTCTTGAGTTCATCTTCTAATTTCTCACTCCACACTTAATATAAATGCAATTATTTTATATGGTTGTGATCCTTGATAAAAAACGAACAAGTTTCATGTTCACAAAAGTTGTTTTCATTGAGTAATCAGAGAGATATGATGGATTTTGCAAATCTGGGGAGGAAGAACACGCGCGACCAAGAACATGTGTTCTTGGCGCCATCTTTTGAAAATTTGAATATTTAAATTTTTGATATTTTTAATAATTGATTCAAAAATTAATTTCTCTCTAAATTTTAATGTTTTTGAATTGATTCTTTTTTTCAAAATTCACAAAAATGTTAAAATATTTTATTCTACAAAAATATTATTTATTTTGTATAATTGATATTTTTGTATAGAATTTATTTTTATTTGTTTTTTAACATTTAAAAATATTTATTTGTTTTGATTTTTCAAATTCAAATGATTTTCAAATCATTCTATGGATAAAACATGGTTTTTCAAATATTTATCCAAGTTCACAACTTGTTTTTCACACATGTTTGTTAATTTTGATCATTTTAAATGATTATTATTCAATTTAAAATACATTTTTAAATCAAATTAGGGTTTTGATTATTTTCGCCCTCACAAACATTTTTCAAAACACTTTTGGGCCTCTAATAGAGTGTAAGACCCATCCCTTGTTGTACACAAAACATTTGGGCCTCTATCATCGTTTAAGACCTGATACGATATTCAAAACGACGGTGCGATCACTGTTTTTCATTTTGGGCCTCTCCCTGAGTTATAAGTCCCATTCTCTCTCCTTTTAAAAAATTTTGGGCCTCTTGGTAGAGTGTAAGTCCCATCCCTTTGTAAATAAACCATTTTGGGCCTCAGTCATTGTATAAGTCCCGATACGATTTTAAAAATCTCGGAGCGATCGCCGTTTTCAAAACAATTTTCATTTGGGCCTCCCTTGTGTTGTAAGTCCCATTTTCTTCTTTTTCAAACACTTTTGGGCCTCTAATAGAGTGGAAGACCCATCCTTTTTGTAAATACAATAATGTGGTCCTCAGTCATTGTATAAGTCCCTCTGTGATTTTCAAAACTACAACGCGGTCGTCGCCTTTTCGAAAGAATTCATCTGGGCCTCTCTTTGAGTATAAGCCCCAAACTTCCTTTTAAAACAATTTTCTCTTTGATTTAGATTCAAATTCTAAGTTTTATCAAAACTTTCATCAATTTCTTGAATAACTAACCATACAGTTGTGGTTACAATGCTTGGGCTTGCACAACTGTAATTTCTACTATTTCTTCTACACATACTTGTTTATATATTTCATCTGTATATATATATATGCTTGTATATACCTGCTTAGAGTTTCCCCCAGCAATTAGGTCTAGGTCTAGATCAAACCAGTGGTTACTCTTTTAACACAGTCAAAACTAGTTCCCCATAGGAAATTCCAGATACAGTCTTGCCTCCTCTTCGGCGTATACAATATGGAACAGAGAAAGACATTATTCCCGGTGAAACTTTTTTCAAGACTATCACAATTTAGAAATATTCTGTACAAGAAATTCATTTCCCCAAAGAGGACTAATTCCCAGTGAAACCTCTTTTGAATTTCTTCAAACCCTAGAACTGTTCACTAAGGAAAGAATTATTCCCGGTGAAACCTTTCTTGAACTATTCTCAGGTTTGGACCCACAGGCTTCCTAAAAGCATCCACAGCCTCCTCTTAGGCTTTGTACAAGGACCCTCAGGCTTCTTAGAAGTTCTCAGCCTCCTCTTGGGCTTAGTACAAGGACTCGAAGACCTCATACAGGTATAGGACAGAACTTAGTCATCTCTACTAGTTCAATCCTCCAGAGAGTCAGAATTCCAAAACATCAGACCAGTTTAGGGTTGATTCTCATCCCTTAAAACATCAGCCTCCTCTTGGGCTTCATACAAGTAGACTTGGACAATCTTAGCCTCCTCTTCGGCATCATACAAAGATCATTCCCCAACTAAGAGTCAACTTCTTCATACCAGTAGACTTGGAAAGTCTCATCTCCTCTTAGATCTCAAAGAAACCCTCAAGTTTCCTAAAAGCACAGGAAAACCCCTGACCACTTCATTAATCTCCAGCAGAGTTTGAAACATCCATAGGTTTTCATACTCAAAGTTGAAACCTTCACCAACAATATAACCGTAATAGAATCAGAACCTCAGAGCATCTGATACTTTTCTTCAATCCTCAGCAAGAGTTGATTCCCCAATTTAGACCTGTCTCTGGATCTCAATAATCCTCAGCAAAAGCTAGCCTACTCTTAGGCTTCATATAAGAAATTCCCCAACCTGCCTCCTCTTAGGCTTTGTATAATGATTTTTCCTCAGCAAAGTTGCCTCAATCTTGGGCTTTGTATAAGACAGATCATATTCTTCAGCTGAGTCAATCAATTCTTTTTAGCCTCAATCTTGGGCTTTGTACAAGACAGATAAAACCTCTCCCCAGTGGAGTCAATTCTTTTAGCCTCAATCTTGGGCTTTGTACAAGACAGACAAAACTTTCCCCAGAAGAGTCAATTCTTTTTAGCCTCAATCTTGGGCTTTGTACAAGACAGATATAAAACTCCCTAAACAGAATCAACCTTTTAGCTTCAATCTTGGGCTTTAATCAAGGCACACAAAAAATAAACATCCCCTCAGAGAAAATCAAGAGTTCTCTCTGTAGGAAGACATTTCATTGTATATCACATATCTAAAACAGACAATCAAACAAACCTAACCCCAGTTAACTGCTGTAAGTGGCACACTTGATGATTCAAAAAATCCAAGTTGTGGTCCCTCTTTTATCCTGGTTAAAACTTCCTCTAACAGCTGTAAGTGGAAAGCCTCTGGATTATTTACATCCAAGCCAATGTCCCTCTCTTAGAATGGAAGATTCCTAAGGAAAAATGGCATTGCTCTACACCGAGTTAAAGTTTCTTCCTTCAGGACATCTCCCTTATAAAGAAAATTATGGCATTGCTGGAATCCATACATTCCAGTTAAAGTAATTCTCCTTTGTAATCAGTTACCCTACAACTGTGAAAAACAGGTGAGATACCTCCCTTTAGAGATGACAAATTCTCTCTCAAACCCTTTAGCTTCAATCTTGGGCTTTAATCAAGACACCAAACATCTTTTTCCTCCCAACTACGACTGCTCTGATTTCCCTGTTATCTTTACGGGAATACGTAGGCATAAGATTGCGAAATCTTAGCGAGCACACATAACAAAAACTTCAGTTCCAATACCTTACCAAAAACAACAGAAAACCCAAAAACAACAAAAACACCCTCTCAACATTCCCAACCCATAATAGTAAACACCAGAAAGTATTTAAACATGTCATACAAGATCTATGGATAACCATATATACACTGGGTAATTGACAACTTCCCTTTGTATAACCTGACCCCGGACCCCCCAATCTCTTACCATTTGTTAAAGAAAACATTTGCGTGCAAGGTTAGTTTTAGATATCTTCCCTTTCCTTTCCAGCTTCATAGGATAAATAAGAAATCAGAAAGTAGCACCCAATTCCAACCATTGCGGTAAGGTGGTCGCGTCACCGACAAAAATCGCACGCTACAGCTGCTGGTTCACTTTCCTCTTCTTTGACCGGGTTTCCTCAACCGTCGTCGGGTCAATGATCCTTTGCCATGTGAAAGGAGAGAGTAAACTCTTCTGTTCCTCTTGACTTTCCATAGCATGTTGCTCTAGTATTTCAATCAGAGCATCTTTCTCCTTTAGTAACTCTTGCATCTTGGTGCATTTCAAGCTGATAGTCTGGTATTTGTTCTTCCAAGAGTTCTTTTCGCGTTGAGTTTTGTTAAAAGCGACTTACAGTTTCTCAGTGTCACTCATGAAATAGAGGACAAATTCTTTTAAGGGAAACACCTCTTGGCGAGGGTAAGGAATTTTTAATTTGAGGGCCCTAGTTTGTACCCATCGGAGATAAGGCTCTGCAAAGATACAGTTTAGTTTTCCCAAAGATTCTTTTCCTTTCTTATGAACATGATGCTAGGCATGCACAATTTCTTCCTTGAGTGCTCTGTCATTTTCTCCTTCCTTGAAGAAAAGACCTTCCAAAAGAACATTGTAAGGTACATTCTTCATCGGGTATCCAAGTTGTTGACGGGCTAAAACTGGGTGATAGTTGATCCCTCCCTTGGTACCAATGAGGGGTACATTGGGGAAATTATCACATCCATCAATGATCTTTATTCCGTCATAGACTCGATTGTACCAATCTATGTCGGAGTGGGTGAGAGACATAATCTTCTGCGGCCATCGCATACTACTTTTGAGATCCCAAAAAGCAGGAGATTTGGTAAATCAGATATTTCCAAAGAGGTGACTCTTGCAATGACCTGATCCTTAGGGATTTCTTCCAGTCCAGAAAATTGATCTTGGTTAGTGATAGGTAAATCAATCAGATGATAGTATTCTTCCAATGTTGGTGTGTGCTGATAGCTGGGGAATGTGAAGCAGTGGTACACCGGATCATAAAACTGAACCAATGTAACTAGGGATTCTTCCACCATGTTGACTTTTAAAAGAGACAAAAGTCCTCTGTACTTAGCTCTGAAAGCTTCCAAATTGGTAATCAATCTTCCCAATTTCCTCAGGTCCTCAAGTCTTGTACTTTTGAAGGTGTACTTCTGGATTTTTCTTCTACCGAAATCCATAACACAGTTTCTGATATTTGCAGCACCCTCTTAGTTTAGTTCCTTTGAAAAATATTGAGAGAAGATTTTTTTTATGAATGCATGAATGCAGCAAACACAAGTATATGAAACATACGTTTAAGGATTCATTGAGCGTGGATAGAGCCATGGATCTACCCAATCCTCAAAAGAGTATGTGCTAAGGGTTTTGTTTTTTTGTACCTGTAGAACGGGTTCAAACAAAGTTCTCAATATCATTGACCCTCTTAAAAATATTACCAACAAACCGATTGACTCATGAGAGCTGTAATATCCTTTAGATGAATCTCATTCGAGCGTATTATCGCATGTCAACTATTCCCGATATTCACCGCACTACATCCTAAAAAATGTTTAAGGTTGAAAATTTACTAATCCTCAGCTTCGCGGGTGCCCTTTGGAAAAGTAATGTTTTCATGACTTGCTCGTTCAACATCAGTAATTCCAAAAGGGCACCTCCACTGATTTGGTGGACTTTCAAGTTAGCTTGGTCGGGATTCACTCCCTATAAGCCTCCTTGAATCTGCCACCTCCTATCTTAAAATATGCTCTCAAGCCCACTGAGGACTTTTTGACTCACCACATGTGTATTAATCACATTCCTAGATAACGGTAATTTAAACAAGTATGGCAAATAAACAGATAGTATGATGGAAAATAGTAAATGACATCAAATGAGAAAGCAAATAAAACAGTAAAAAATGTAAAGCAAGGATTAACCCTCTTAAGGGATGGGAAAGTCCCCAGCAGAGTCGCCATTTTCTGTAGCTTGGATTTTATGACGCGACCACTACCGCTTTTTGGTTCTACTTTCTGATTTCTAATATTTATCCTATGAAGCTTAAAAGGAAGGGGAAGATATCTCAAAGTAACCCTGCTCGCAAGTGTTTTCTCTTACAAATGCGAAGAGATCTGGAATCGGGGGTTGGTTATACAAAGGGAAGTTGTTAACACCCAGTGTATCTATTGTAATCTATAGGAACCTTAATATACATATGTTTTACTGTTGAATTGCTTGGTTGTTTGAATTCATTTACTGTTGAGAAGTGAAAGTTTCTATCTTGGGAAGACTGAGGAGTTATTTTCTTATTATTTTGGGTTTTCTATTGTTTTTGGGAAGGTACAAGACCTAAAGTGTTTAATTAATGTGCTCGCTAAGATTTCACAATCTTATGCCTACGTATTCCTGTAAAGAGATTCGGGGAAATTAGAGCAATCATAGTTCCTCCTATTCTATGGAAGGAGGAAAAAAAGTTTGGTGTCTTGTTCAAAGCCCAAGATTGAAGCTAAAGTTTGTGTGTGTCTTGTTCAAAGCCCGAGATTGAAGCTAAAGTTTGTGTGTGTCTTGTTCAAAGCCCAAGATTGAAGCTAAAGTTTGACTGAGAGAGAATTTGTCATCTCTAAAGGGAGATATCTCACATATTCATCACAAACATTGAGTAATTGGTTATAAGGGAAGTTGCTTTAACTGAGATACGTAGAATCTAGCAATGCCACATCTTCCTTTATAAGTCTCTCCATGCTAAGAGAGGGACATTGGCATAGATGTATATAATCCAGAGGCTTGCCACTTACATCACTTAGATGAAAGAGAAAATTTAACCAGGATAAAGGAGGGACTCCAGCTTGGATTTTGAATCAACAAGTGTGGCACTTACAGGAGTTTATCTGGGAAAAGGTTTTTTGATTATTTGTCTGTTTTGTAATGTATAGAGGAAATATCCTCCTACAGAGAGGACTCCTGGTCTCACCTGTGGGGATGATAATTTTATGCCTTGATCAAAGCCCAAGGTTGAAGCTAAAAAGGGTTGAAAACTGACTCAACTAAAGAATATTATATCTGCCTTGTATAGAGCCCAAGATTGAGGTTGACTGGTGAAAATCATTATATGAAGCCTAAGAGGAGGCTGACTCTTGCTGAGGATTGTTTAAATCCAGGGGAAGGTTTATACTACTTTGAGGGAAACAGAGAACCAACCCTTGTTGGGGATTAAAGAAGAGTTGATTTATCAAATGCCATGAGGCTCTGATACTTTTGGGGATTTATTGGTGATGATCTGACCCTGGTTGGGGATTTTAAAGATGAAAGTTACACCTTGTTTGAGGATTAGGAGAAACTTAGAAGGGTAAGTCTGTATGTCCTATAGACTCTGACTTCTCTTGGGGATTTAAGTATTGAGAAGATGACTAGAATATATCTTATGCTTTTAGGAAGCCTGGGGGTCCTTGTATGAAGCCCAAGAGGAGGCCATGGGGATGCTTCTAGGAAGCATGTGGTTCCTTGTATGAAGCCCAAGAGGAGGGTATGGGGATGCTTCTAGGAAGCCTGTGGGTCCAAGCCTGAGAAAAGTTCAAGAAAGGTTTCACCGAGAAACAATCATTTCTTTGTTGAACAGTTCTAAGGTTTGAAGACATTCAAAAAAGGTTTCACCGGGAATTAATCCTCTCTGGGGAAATGAATTTCTTTTATACGTTTCTAAGTTTTGACAGTCTTAAGAAAAGTTTCACCGGGAATAATGCCTTTCTTTGTTCCATATTGAATAAAGCCCAAGAGGAGGCAGACTGTATTGGGGAAGTTTCCTATGAGGGAACTAGTTATTGAACTAAGTTGTATTGAAAAGGATCCTTACTATTTGACCTAAAGGGTGAACTGAGGATGACCTAACTGCTGAGGGAAACTAAAAACAGATATGTACAAGTATATACAGATGTATGAATAACAGGTATATAAACAAGGGTGCATTAAATTTTAACAGATATTGGGTTTTACACTCTGAATAGGGGTCCAAGTATATTTGTGATTGGTTGTATTGATTACCACTGCATGATTAGGGTTTTCAGAAAATGAAGAAAGTTTTGAGAAAACTTTGAATTTGAATTTGAATTAAGAGAAATTTGTTGAAAAGAAAAGAATGTTTGGGGCTTATAACTCAAAGAGAGGCCCAAGTGACTAAGAGCAGTTTCACCAGGAATAATGCTCCTCTTAGTACCAGTTTAAAACAGACAGGTGATTTTGAAAATAGAGGTATGGGGCTTACAACTTAAGGAGAGGCCCATGGAGGTTGTTTTTGTTTAAAACAAAGTTTATGTACAATAGATTGGGGCTTATACTCAAGGAGAGGCCCAGATGATTTATTTGAAAACTAAGATCGCATTGCGATACCGAAAGACATTGTGGGAATTATACCATAGTAGAGGCCCCAAATTATTTATGTACATATGGGGGTTGGGTCTTACACTCTAATAGAGGCCCAAGTGATTATTGAAATAAAAAAGGTGGGGCTTATACTCAAGGAGAGGCCCATTTGAAAAATAGTACACACACTGTTATTTTGAAAATCGCACTGGGACTTATACAATAATAGAGGCCCAAAATTATTTATTTACAAAGGGGTTGGGTCTTACACTCTATTAGAGGTCCAAGTGTTTGTTGAAAGTTTGAATATTTAAAATCAAGGAAGAAACCCTAATTTTATTTTGAAATGCATTTTTTCCAAGAAAAATTAAATAAAAAATGATATAAAATATCAAATATATTTAATAAACATGTTATGAACTTTGGATAATGTTTAAAAATAGATGTTTTATTCACATGAGGGTTTGAAATTCAATTGGTTTTGAAAAATCAAGAGAAAGAATTTATTTAAAATGTTTAAAAACAATTAAAAGGAAATTCTTCATAAAATTCAAAAATATATCAAAATAAAATATTTTTTTGATTTTTTGTGGAATAAAATATTTAAATATGTGAAGGCTTTATTTTTAAAAAATAATTTGAAAAAGATTAAAAAAATGAGAAAGATATGAATTTTTGAAATTAATTAAGAAATAATAAAAAAATAACAAAATATGAAAAAAAAAAGTGGAAATTGGGCAAAATGGAATGGGTGGGTGTTGAACCCACGCCCTCCAGTCAAACACACTTGAAAACACACGCTGCTACCACTGGGGTGGTGATACATTTGTGTATCAAAACCACCCCATGAATACATATGGGTAGCATGATTTTTGAGGCCAAGCCAAGCCAAAAGCCAGATTTTGGGGGCATTTGCGAGAAGGTCATAACTTCTTCATTTCTCCATGAAAATGGATGAAACAAAGATGGATCCTACCTAGAATTTCATGAGGAATCCAATGGTGGTCTTGGAATGTTCTAAACCTGCCTACATTTTAAAACCCAATAGTGGTTTCAAAATAGGTCAAAATTTGCAAGTTCTATGCTACAACTTCATACAAGCAATAATAGCATGGTAAATTGGTTCAAAAACAACACATATCATATTTATGACATGTTCATGATCAATGGACATCAAAGCAATGCATATTTCACAAGGTTCAAGTTGTTATGCACTTACCTCTTGAAGCTCCACTTGCTAACTTTTAAAATGCTTGTGCCAGAAGTAATCGAATGCTTTGGACACTCTTAATAGGCCCCTTAGAAGCTTTTAGGATGATCAAAATCAACTGGAAAGCTCTGGAACAGAAATTGGCTCTTTCTTGCAAAAGTGGCAAAAGTGACCAAAATGGTAACTCCCTCAATTGGGGTTACAGTTGAGGGACACTTGTTGGAACAACTTAGGGGTGATATTTGGAGAGTGTTTGAGGTTTTATTTGGCTTTGAAAGTGATTGGATCAAGACATGGCTTGAAAAATGCATAAAAGTCAAATTTTAAGGTTTTGATGGTTGACTTTCTGATTTTGGTGTTGTGAGTTGAAGACGAAGGTTTGAACACCTCCAAGGGATAATTTGTGAAGTGTTTGGATGGTTTCTTGAGTAATTCAAGCTCTGGTTTTGAGAATTCCAAGTTTGATCCTTGAAACTTGAATTTTGGAGCAAAAGAAAGGAAGTGAGAAAACAAGGCTTTGGTATTGTTTTGGTGTGTTGAAATCAGTCACAAATGACCTCTATTTATAGTAGAGGAAGTTTCTTTTTGAAGGAATAGTGAATGGATGAGGGATCACTCTATTATCCAATGGATATGCCCATGTATCATGCATTGAATGCTAAGGTACCAACTCTCCTCTAGCCATTGACTTGAGCTGATCTTTGTAGCTTTAGGTCTTCTGATTTTTGAACCAATCTTGACTCAATTGGACTGTCATGGACTGATACATGCCACCTCTATGCATCCTTTCAATGCTTCATGACAAAATTGAAGTTTTTGGTTTTGAAACTTGAATGCCACATGCCAAAGGGATAGTGTCTTGACTTGCAAGGCTCTATGATGTTGTAGCTCTGCATATAACAGGTGCATTGCATCTTAGAAACTTGTCTTGCATGGTTACAAGACTTGCCAAGTCATAAAAATGACAAAATCAAGTGTTGTTGCTAAATCTGCCTTGGAAAACCAGGATGAAAATTGCCATTTTGTAAGGCTTATAATTTCTTGCTCAAATTGAATCATGGGAGGCTCTTGTACTTTTTAAAAAGCCCACATATCATTCTTCAACTTTGATGTTTGCATCTGGTCTTGATTCATCTTGGATCATAATGAAAAATCCCTCCAAAGTTGGGCAAACGATGAGACAGATTCTGCATAAAATTTTTCTAAGTGTCAAGAAAAAGTTCATTTCTTAATTTTTGTGATTTTGATCAATCCATAACTTAAAATCCATGAAGATTTGGAATGTGGTGTAGTTGACAATCTTGTAGTATGTAGTGAGTGCTTTCATTTAAGCTTTGGATGGGAGAAAATGGTTACTTGGATCACAAGTTATTGTCTTGCAAAGTTGGGTAAAAATCACTTTTTTCCATAACTTAGTGAAATTTAAAGTTTCTTAAGGTTGCCCCTTTTGCAAGTAACCTCACTTTTCTAGATTTTTCTTGATGGATGATGATCCAAATCATAAGTTTACATTGTTCTTGGCTTAAAGAAGCCATGTTTGTCAAAAAAATTCCAAAATTCAAACTTGGTTTTGATCATAGTTGACTTTTTGTATCAGATGAATTTTGAACTTTGTGATCCTTTATGAAATCAAGTCCTTGGGCTAAATTAAACCTAATGGATGGATTCCATAGGTGTTTTAGAGTGTCATGAATCATTTCCCAAGGTTTGAGATCATGTCTTGGTCAAAAGTCAAAGGTATGGTTGAGTTTTTCTCAGAAACCCTAGTTTGTGGTCCAGATGAATTTGAATCCTTGCATTGCTTGTGAACCAAGTTCTTTGAATCAATTCAATCTTGTTAATGGATCAATATGATGTATTTGAGGTCCTTAAAGCATGTCTTGCGGTCTTGGCTCATGCTTTGATCCAAAATTCAACTTGGGGATTGAATTAGGTCAAAACCCTAGTTCCTGATTTTTGATGAATGCATCCCCTAGGGCTATTTTGAACTTATGAATGGACTCATAAGGTTATTTTGTGCTTCTTGAATCATATATGGAAGTATTGGCTCATGCCCAGATGAAAATTTCTCTCTAGAGGCCTTGGTCGACCAAAACCCTAATTTGGTGACACTAGTGATCTTGAGGCTTGATCAACTTGGAATGTTGTATTCTTGTGCTTGATTCTAGATGTAGGAGGCCTCTTGACCCTTCATAGTTGTTTGTGATGCTTGGCAAGCTAAAGATCATGTCAATTCTTGATTGATCCTTTTCCTGAATGTTTTGAGAGGGCTCAAAAACCCTAATCCTTGGTTGAGGTGAGTACTCAACAATATTTGAGAGGATTGATGGGGTATGAAAGTATATACATATTGTGATGATGATTTGCACAATGATGTAAATTCTTGTGGTCAAAATTTAGGGTATGATAGTCCTGAGGACTGAAAACCATATAGCTGATGCCTTGGCCATGCTAGCCTTGATGTGGAAAGTTAGATTTCTTACTGAGCCTGCCTACTGTCAATTGGTCGAAGAAGAAACTGATGGAAAGCAATGGTTCCATGACCTCAATAACTATTTGCAAAACCAGGGATATCCAGCTAATGCTAGAGCCCTTGATAAGAAGACTCTGAGAAGATTGGCATCCAAATTCTTCCTTAGTAATGACGTGCTATACAAAAGGAACCATGACATGGTTCTGCTTAGATGTGTGGATAGACGTGAAGCAGATCTGTTGATCAAAGAAATTCATGAAGGATCATTTGGAACTCATGCCAATCGTCATGCTATGTCTAAAAAGATCTTGAGAGCTGGATACTACTGGTTAACCATGAACTCAGATTGTATCCAATATGCCAGAAAATGCCACAAATGCCAAATTTATGCTGACAAGGTGCACGTGCCTCCAACATTGCTAAATGTTCTATCATCACTGTGGCCTTTCTCTATGTGGGGCATTGACATGATTGGGGCTATTGAGCCTAAAGCTTCCAACAGTCATCGTTTCATTTTGGTTCCAATTAACTTCTTCACAAAATGGGTAGAAGCTACATCCTATACCAATGTGACAAAGCAAGTGGTTACCTGCTTCATCAAAAAGGAGATTATTTGCCATTATGGGATTCCAAGCCGAATCATTACAAATAATAGGACCAATCTGAACAATAAAACCATGAAAGAACTGTGTGAAAGTTTCAAGATTGAGCATCACAACTCTTCTTCTTACCGTCCAAAAATGAATGGAGCTGTTGAAGCCGCAAACAAAAATAATCAATAAAATCCTGCAAAAGATGGTGAAAACTTACAAATATTGGCATGAAATGTTACCATTTGCTTTGCATGGATACAGAACTTCAACAGGGGAAGCCCCTTTCTCTTTGGTGTATGGGATGGATGCAGTCATTCCAATTGAAGTAGAGATACCATCCATGAGAGTCTTAATGGAGACAAACTTGATGAAGCAGAGCGGGTCCAAGAGATATTTGATCAGCTAAACCTCATTGACGAGAAACGCGTGACTACCATGTGCCATGGTCAATTGTACCAAAAGCGGAATAAGAGGGCGTTTAACAAAAAGATCTGTAACTGAGAATTTAGAGAAGGAGAACTCATACTTAAGAAGCTATTGCTAGTTCCCAAAGACATGCGTGGAAACCTGAAAAGGCGACTTAGGCAACAATAGGTATCCCGGTGGATCAAAACCTATGAAGGAGATCCAGGAAAAAGTTAGGGATAAAAATGAAAAAAATAAGAGCTCACTAAGTTGAAAACCTGAAAGGGCGGCTTAGGCAAAAATGAGCGTCCCGGTGGATTGAAAACCCGAAAGAGTGATCCAGGCAAAAGTTAGAGACAAAAGACATTTCGCTGCATCAGATGGTGTTTATCTGTCATACCCTAAATTTTGACGACAATATTTCCCATCATTGTGCAAAACATCACCACAATATGGATGTACCTTCATGCCTCATCAATCCTCTCAAAGATTGTTGAGCATTCACCTCAACCAAGAAATAGGGTTTTGGACCCTCTCAGAGTACTCAAACAAAGGATCAATCAAGAATGGACATGATATTCAACTTGTCAAACCTCTCAAACATCCATGAAGGATCAAGAGGTTTCCCATATCAAGAATCAAGCATGAGAATGCAACACTTCGAGCTAATCAAGCCTCAAGAACACCAATGTCACCAAATTAGGGTTTTGGTCGACCAAGGCCTCTAGAGGGAAATTTTCATTTGGGCATGAGCCAATACTTTAAAACATGATCCAAGAAGATCAAAGGGACCTCATGGATCCAATCATAAGTTCAAAATAGCCTCAGGGGATGCATTCATAAAAAATCAGGAATTAGGGTTTCTTGACCTAATTCACCCCTAAGTTGACTTTTGGAACAAGACATAAGCCAAGACCTCAAGGAATGTTTTTAAGACCTCAAATATTTCATATTGATCCTCTCACAAGTTCAAATGGACACAGAACTTGGTTCATGAACAATATAAAGATGCAAATTCATCTGGACCACAAACTAGGGTTTCTAAGAAAAAGTCAACCCTATCTTTGACTTTTGACCCAGACATGATCTCAAGCCTTGGGACATGATTCACGACACTCTAAAACACCTATGGAATCCATCCATTAGGTTTGAATTAGGTCAAGAGCTTGATTTCATAGAAAATCATAAAGTTTGAAATTCATCTTACAAAAAGTCAACTGTGCCAAAAACCAAGTTTGACTTTTGAGATTTCTTGACAAACATGGCTTCTCTAAGTATAAAACAATGTTAATTTATGGTTTTGATTATAATCCATCAAGAAAAATCAAGAAAAGTGGGGTTACTTGCAAAAGGGGCAACCATAAGAAACTGGAATTTTCACTAAGCCATGAAAAAAAAGTGATTTTTACCCAACTTGGCAAGGCCATAACTTGTGATCAGAGTAACCTTTTTCTTCCATCCAAAGCTTAAATGAAAGCTCTCATTACATACTACATGATTGTCAACTACAACATATTCCAAATCCTCATGGATTTTAAGTTATGGATTGATCAAAATCACAAAAAAAATGGAAAATGGACATTTTTCAAACAATTAGTGAAATTTTGGACAGAATTTGTTTGCATTTTTTCCAACTTTGAGGCCATTTTTCATTATGATCCAAGATGATTCAAGACCAAAGTTAAACATCAAAGTTAAAGTATGATATAGGGGCTTTCTAAAATGTACAAGAGCCTCCCATGATTCAACTTGAGCAAGGAGTTATAAGCTCACCAAAATGGCATTTTCATCCTGCCTACACAATAGCATGGATACATAACTTGTGCCACACGATTTTTTTAACTCAAGTCTTGCGATTTTACCAACTTTGTCATTTTCTAAAACACACAAAACTTCTGATGACTCACTTGTTTCTTGATCAAGGAGTCAAGAATTCAACTTGGCATGTGCAATACCATCATGACATGAACTTTGAAATTCAATTTTGGAAAGGTTACATTAATGCAATGCATTGAGGTGTCTTGAACTAAGCCATAACAATCTAAACCAGTCAAGATTCAGTCCAAACTCTGAGTGTTCAAGCCTGCAGAAATTGAATGGAGTCAAGCTAAAGTTGACTTGGCACTTTGGAACATCCAAGTCAATGGCTACAAGCTACGTACCATGATCAATTTCCATTCACTATTCCTTACAAAAAAAACTTCCTCTACTATAAATAGAGGTCATGTATGACTGATCAAACCACCCAAAAACATCAGAATTCATGTTTTCTCTCATTTCTTTCTCATGAACCGGAATTTGTTTCTTTAGCAAGTAAGGTTCGAATTTTCAAATAGAGAACAATTCCACCAAAACCAAGAGTATAGGCACATCATATACATCATATAGAAGTTATCCAAACACTTCTCCATCATCTGTAACCTCAGAATCACAAAGCTCAAAATCCAACTTAGGCCTATTTGCAGTTGAGGTACCACAACAAGTTCTAGGTGTTTCCAATCAATTCCAAGCATCTCAACACACTACTTGAGGTCCAAGGAAGCTGTCCAGATCATCAAAATACTTCTGTAACACCTACAACTGAGGATTCAATTTCCTTTTGCAGAGTTAAGCCTGACACTCTCAAACTCTATGATCCATGCATCATAAATGTGTTTTCAAGTTACAAACATGTTTTTGTACTTGTATAGAGTGTTTCCCCTCAATCAATTGCTTTGTAGCTATCGTGTATAGGATTTCATAGTGTTCTTGCAGAAATTAGAGTTCATGAGTTCATCACTTAACTTTTCACTCCACACTTAATATAAATGCAATTAATTGGTACCATTGGAATGCTTGTTCAAAAACGAGAAACTTTCATGTTTACAAAAGTCTAAACCAATGAGTAATCAGAGAGATATGAGAGATTTTGCAAATCTGGCCAAGGAGGTTCGCGCGAGGAAGAAGAAGGTTGCCTTGGCGCCTTTTTCAACTTTTTGAATTTTTGAATTTTTGTTATTTTTTTCATTTGATTTCAAAAATTAATTTCTCTTTGATTTTTAGTCATTTTTTATTGATTCTTTTTTTCAAAATTCACAAAAATGTTAAAATATTTTATTCTACAAAAAAATCAAAATTATATTATTTATTTAATATATTTTGAATTTTTGTAAAGAATTTCATTTTAATTGTTTTTAAACATTTTTAATGAAATTTTCCTCTTGATTTTTCAAATTCAAATGAATTTCAAGCTTTCATATAAATTAAACATGATTTTTCAAAATATTTTTCAAAGTTCACAACTTGTTTTTAAATATATTTGATATTTTATATCATTTTTTATTTAATTCTCTTTGAAAAAAATTATTTTTAATTAAAATTAGGGTTTTCCCTTAATTTTAAAATTTTAAATTTCATTTGAAACACTTTTGGCATCTTTATAGAGTGTAAGACCCATCCCTTTATAAAATAAATAATTTTTGGGCCTCAGTCATTGTATAAGTCCCGATGCAATTTTCAAAATAATGGTGCAATCACTGTTTTTCAACTAGGCATTTCTTTGAGTTGTAAGCCTCATCTCTTGTATAAAAATAATCTTTGGGCCTCTATTAGAGCGTAAGACCCAACCCTCTATGTACATAAATAAATTTTGGGCCTCTGCTATAGTATAAGTCCCACAACGTCTTTCGGTATCGCAGTGCGATCCCTGTTTTCAAAACAACCTCCTTGGGCCTCTCCTTGAGTATAAGCCCCAATCTTTTGTATAAAAACTTTGTTTTGAACAATAAACAACTTCCATGGGCCACTCCTTGAGTTGTAAGCCCCATACCTCTGTTTTCAAAATCATCTGTTTGTTTTTAACTGGTCCTAAGAGGAGCATTATTCCCGGTGAAACTGCTCGTAGACCACTTGGGCCTCATTTTGAGTTATAAGCCCCAAACATTCTTTTCTTTTCAAACAACTTGTTTTTTTATTCAAATTCAAATTCAAAAGTTTCCTTAAAACATTCTTCAATTTCTTAAAACCCTAATCATACAGTTGTAAGTCAATACAATCAATCACAATACACTTGGGCCTCTTCTCAGAGTGTAAGACCCAACATCTTTTCAATTCAATGCATACTTGTTTATATACATGTCAATATATTTATATGTATATATACTTGTGAATATTTATTTAGAGCTTCCCCAGCAGTTAGGTCTACACATAGGTCAAACCAGAGGTTACTTCTAACTTAGTCAAAACTAGTTCCCCTATAGGAAACTCCCCTCGATACAGTCTGCCTCCTCTTGGGCTTATTCAATATGGAACAGAGAAAGGCATTATTCTTGGTGAAACTTTTCTCAAGACTGTCAAAACTTAGAAATGTATATGTGTACGAGAAATTCATTTCCCCAGAGAGGATTAATTCCCGATGAAACCTCTCCTGAATTTCTTCAAACCTTAGAACTGTTCAATAAAGAAAGGATTAATTCCCGCTGAAACCTTTCTTGAACTCTTCTTAGGCTTGGACCCACAAGCTTCTTAAAAGTATCCCCAGCCTCCTATTGGGCTCAGTACAAGGACCAACAGGCTTCTTAGAAGTTCCCCAGCCTCCTCTTGGGCTTAGTACAAGGACCCAAAGGCTTCTTAAAAGCATAAAGTAGAATTTAGTCATCTCTACTAGTTCAATCCCCACGAGAGTCAAAGGTCCAGAACATCCTACCATTCCAAGGTTGATCTTCATCCCTTAAACCAACAGCCTCCTCTTGGGCATCATACAAAGACCTCCCTCTACACCAGAGTCTACCACTTCTTGAGAGACTTGGATGGTCTCAGCCTCCTCTTGGGCTTCATTCAAATAGACTTGGAAAGTCTCACTTATCATAGCCTCCCTTTGGACTTAACACACAGAGACCCTCAAGTTTCCTAAAAGCATAGGAAAAACCCTTATCACTCTACCAATACACCAGTCTCCAGCAGAGTTAAAACCTCTAAGGTTTTCAAACTCAACTTTTAAACTCCCCTGACCTCCAACAAGGTTTAAACTTTCACCTTAAACATCCCAGTCAAAGTCAATTGACCATCAACAAATCCCCAATGAAATCAGAGCCTCAGGGCATCTGATAAATCAACTCTTCCTTGATTCCCAACAAGAGTAAATCCCTTTGGATTCCCCAATACAATTTAGACATGCTCCTGGATTTCCATAAATCCTCAGCAAGAGATAGCCTCCTCTTAGGCTTCATATAAGAATTTTCCCCAGTCAGCCTCAATCTTGGGCTTTGTACAAGACAGATAAAACCCTCCCCAGTGGAGTCATTTTCCTTTAGCTTCAACCTCGGGATTTGATCAAGGCATACAAAAATCAACATCCCCTCAGATGTGACCATTGGGTCCACTCTGCAGGAAGATACATCTTCTATACACCACATATCAAAATAAACAATCAAAACCTTTCTCCAGATAATTGATGTAAGTGGCACACTTGTTGATTCAAAATCCAAGATGGAGTCCCTCCCTTATCCTGGCTAAAATCTCTCTTTCATCTAATTGTTGTAAGTGGCAAGCCTCTGGATTCTATACATCCAAGCCAATGTCCCTCTCTTAGCATGAAAGATTCATAAAGGAAAAAGTGACATTGCTCTACACTGAGTTAAAGCTTCTTCCTTTATGACATCTCGCTTATAAAGGAAATTATGGCATTGTTGGATTCAACATATCCTAGTTAAAGCAATTTCCTTTATAACCAATTCTCAACATTTGTGATGAATAGGTGAGATATCTCCCTTTAGAGATGACAAATTCTCTCTCTCAGTTAACCTCTAGCTTCAATCTTGGGCTTTAAACAAGACACAAACTTTTAGCTTCAATCTTGGGCTTTAAACAAGACACAAATACTCAAATAGCTTCAATCTTGGGCTTTGAACAAGACACACATATCTTTCCTCCCATAGAAATAGGAGGAACTACGATTGCTCTGATTTCCCAAATCTCTTTACGGGAATACGTAGGCATAAGATTACGAAATCTTAGCGAGCACACAAATCAAAAACTTTAGGTCCAATACCTTCCCAAAAACAATAGAAAACCCAGAAACAACAAAAACGTTCTCTCAACACTCCCATAGGAGAAACTTTCCCAATCCACAGCAGATAAACATAAGAAAGCATTTCAAGTTAACAGAAATACATGCAAAAGAAGGTTCCTATAGATTACCATAGATACACTGGGTGTTAACAGCTTCCCTTTGTATAACCAGACCCCGATCCCCGATCTCTTAGCATTTGTTAAAGAAAACATTTGCGTCCAGGGTTAGTTTAAGATATCTTCCCCTTCCTTTCTAGCTTCATAGGATAAATACAGAAATCAGAAAGTAGCACCAATCATGTGGTAAGGTGGTCGTGTCACCAGGAAAAAACCGACCACTACATATAAATGGCGACTCTACTGGGGATTTTAGAATTAGATTTCCTACGAGGTCTAGGCCTCGCTTTGCATTTATTTTCCTATTATCTTACTTACTTTCTTATTTTTCATATATATATATATATATATATATATATATATATATATATATTACTGTTATCTGGGAATGCGATTAATACGCATGTGGTGAGTCTGAGAGAACATTAAGTTAAGTGGTGGCATATTATGGGAGGCTTATAGGGAGTGAATCCCGACCAAGCTAACTTGAGAGTCCACCGGATAAATGGAGGTGCTCGCGTGGAATTACCAATATTGAACGAGCATGTCGTGAAAGCATTGTTTTTTCCCATTGGGTTACCCTTGAAGCTGAGGATCAGTAGACACTTAACCATTTGACCATTAGGTAGTGCGGTGACTATCGGGAATAGTTGATACACACTACTATACTCAAAGGAGATTTATCTTGGGATATTACAGCTCTCATGAGAAGAGGGGTCAATGATTTTGGGAACCTTTGTTAGAACCCGTTCAGCAGGTACAAAATTTAACCTTTAGTACACACCTTGGGAATGGGTAGATCCATGGCTCCATGCTCGTGACGATGAACCCCTAAATCCATGTTTTCAAATGTTTTTGTTTGCTGCATTCATTAAAAAAAACATTTTTTAAACAAGAAAAAAATCTTTTTCTAAAGGAACTGAAACAATAATTGCAAATATCTGAGGTTGCGTTATGGATTTCGGAAGAAGAAAAACGCATAAGTACACCTTCAAGGTTCCAAAACTAGAAGACCTAAGGAAATTGGGAAGGATGATTACTAATCCCAAAGCTTTCAGAGCTAAGCACGGAGGATTGTTGTCTCTGTTGAAAGTCAACATGGTTGAAGGGATCCTATCTACACTGGTTCAGTTTTATGATCC
This sequence comes from Lathyrus tuberosus, assembly GCA_022829125.1. Classification (NCBI taxonomy): domain Eukaryota; kingdom Viridiplantae; phylum Streptophyta; class Magnoliopsida; order Fabales; family Fabaceae; genus Lathyrus; species Lathyrus tuberosus. Next base: position 1,330,063 of record JALAZF010000484.1, read on the forward strand.
GGTATACCATTGCTTCACTTTCCCAAATTACCAGCCAACACCAACACTAGAAGAGTACTCTCACCTGATTGATTTACCTATCACCGATCAAGATCCATTTTCCGGGCTGGAATAAATTCCAAAAGATCAAGCCATTGCAAGAGCCATCTCTTTGGAAGAGTAAAAAATTAGGACTCACGTGACTACCAAGGGAGGAGTCCAGGGTTTATCGGCTAAATTCCTGATGGAGAAAGCTTTATAATTTTCCAGTATATGAAATATAACTACTTTCGAGGATGTCTTTGTTCTGCTCATATATGGGTTATTCCTCTTTCCCAACATTGACAACTTCGTCGACACCAATGCTGTTAAGATAATCTTAATTAGGAACTCGGTCCTAACCTTGCTCGCGGATGCTTATCATTCTATACACTTAAGGAATTTGTACAGTGGAGGGATGATCACATGTTGTGTACCATTACTCTACAAATGGTTTATTTACCACTTGCCCAGGTCTGCTGCTTTTTGGGATCACAAGAGTAGTCTGCGATGGTTGCAGAAGATTATGTCCCTTACCAATTATGACATAGATTGGTACAATCGGATCTATGACGGAGTAAAAATCATCGAAAAATATGGAAATTTCCCCAATGTACCCCTCATTGGTACTAAAGGAGGGATCAACTATCATCCAATTTTAGCTCGCCATCAACTTGGATACCCGATGAAGAATATCCCACATAACGCTCATTTGGAAGGTCTTTTTTTCAAGGAAGGAGAAAATGACAGGGCACTAAAGAAAGAAATAGTGCATGCCTAACAACTTATTCATAGGAAGGGGAGAGAGTCTCTGGGGAGGCCAAACTGCATCTCTGTAGAACCTTATCTCCACTAGGTGCACACTAGGGCCATCAAACTGAGGATGCCTTACCCTCGTCAAGAAGTTTTTCCCTTAAAGGAATATGTCCTTTATTTCATGTCTGATGCGGAAAAACTCCAGGTCGCTCTCAACAAAGTCCAACGTGAGAAGAACTCTTGGAAAAACATGTATCAGATTCTTAATTTAGAATGCACCAAGATTCAGGAGCTGCTAAAGGAAAAGAATACTCTGATTGAGATATTAGAGCAGCATGCGATAGAAAGTCGGGAGGAACGAAGAAATTTGCTCACTCCTTTCACTTGGCAAAGGATCGTCGACCCGACAACGGCTGAAGTGGCCAGATCAAGGAAAAGAAAAATTCAAGAACCAGCATCTGAGCTCTCCTCAGAGAGGACTCAGGATCCATAGGCCTAATTTTCCTTCTCGCACTTTGTAAAATACTGTACCTTTCCCAGTAAAATACCGTAATCTTTCGAGTTCAATAAAAGGGTCTCCCCCCGCTGTGTGATGTTTGAAATATAATTGGTAAAAGTTATTTTGAAAACAAAAACTAAAAAAATATATATCATTCTCACATAACACTTCTTTGTCTTTGAGTCTCACATATGTGTCGCACTCTAGAGTTAAATTGTCTCTTTAATACAATACTCGGTCCAATCGACAAAAGAAAATGGACGATCTCGAGGAAGAGAACAGAGAGCTGAGATAAGAAATCAATGCTCTGAAGGAGAGTTTGGAGAAACTCCATAACACCATGCAATCCCTGGCAACAGCCCAGGAACAACAACATCAAAGGACTGTGATCTCAGAAATTACATCTACACCAGCATTTGAAACACCTGGCAGTCATCCTCAGTACAATATCCCTAAAGGTTTCCCCTGGGGTATGTCTCTCAACTTTATACCTGAAGGATACATCCCACCGGTCACTGAAGACCCGGAAGCCGTAGCAGGAACCTCCAGACCTGAAGGTTACAAACTTCAGGTAAATGAAGATGCAAGGGTTACAATAGAAACTCCTGATGGTTACAAACTTCAGGTCACTGAAGCGTTAAGAGTTACTGCCGTAATGACTATACCACAACCGGCGGTACACACTATCCCGGAGGAACAAATTCTGCAGGCTGCTTCTGGCAGAAACGAAGAAGTACACGAAAGGATGAATGAATTCCATGAACAATTCTTGGAAATGCAGAAGGAACTGCATGCCATTCGCGATCAAGACTTGTTTGGTAAAGACGTCGTCGACCCCTAGTTGGTCCCTAATGTAAAGATACCGCACAAATTCAAGGTGTCTGACTTTGAAAAATACAAAGGCAACTCTGTCCCTCAGAGTCATTTGGTAATGTACGCTCGAAAAATGTCTACCGAGACAGAAAATCAACAGCTAATAATCCATTACTTCCAAGACAGTTTAACCGGTGCCGCATGCAAATGGTACATGGGTTTAAACCGTACCAAGATCAGTACTTTCAGAGATCTCGGAGCAGCCTTCGTTCAGCAGTATAAATACAATTTGGACATGGCACCAGATAGGGACCAACTCAGAGCAATGTCACAAAAGGATAAAGAAACATTCAAGGAATATGCTCAGAGATGGCCTAAAATCGCCGCCCAGATATGTCCTCCTCTCGAGGAAAAGGAAATGACAAAGATCTTCTTGAAAACATTAAGCTCGTTTTATTATGACCGAATGGTTGCCAGTTCACCTAGTGACTTCACTGAAATGGTGAACATGGGAGTACGCCTTGAGGAAGCAGTCCGAGAAGGATGATTGGTTAAAGATACAGAGCCATCTCACAGTACTAAAGGATACGGTAGTGCTTTCCAAAAGAAGAAAGAGCAAGATATCAGTAATATCTTTCTAGGAAAGCAAAGGCGAAGGTTTCAACCGGTAGCAGCAGTAACTCCCGCTATCAACCCCACGCCAGCTCCGACATATCAACCTCAGGTTGCTCAGAACCAACCAAATCATCAACAGTATCAGTAAAGGTAGCAACAACCTATTTAGCAGGCTCGCCCGCAGTACAATAACAATAATCGTACTACACAACCATTAGGGTTTGACCCTATACCACTGTTATATGCAGAGTTATTTCCACTCCTGCTGGCCAAGGGGCACATACAAACCAGGACTCCTCTTATAGTACCAAAAAATCCACTGTTTTGGTTCAAAGCGGATCAAACTTGCCCTTACCATCAAGGAGGAACGGGACATAACATTGAGAATTGCCTCAGCTTCAAGTATGATGTACAGAAGCTCGTCAGAAACGGGGTTTTATCTTTCAAAGATACTAATCCGAAAGTTCAGTCGAACCCGTTACCGCAACATGAGAAGACTAAGGTGAATTTGATAGAAGAAGAACCTAGAAGCAGTTATCAAATTCACAACGTACGCCTACTGGGAACAAACTTGGTGAAAATGCATTACAGACAGAGCGGGTACGACCATGTACCATCTCATAACTATCACCAGTGTGATATTTGCCCTAAAAACAATCAAGAATGTGTCATTGTACAAACAGCTCTGCAAGAGAAAATGGATCTAGGCTGGATTCAGGATCACAGGATTCATGAAGTAAACATGGCCCATGCACATCCAAACCTTGTTCAAAACCATGACATTCGTGCAATGAACGTCAATATAGTGGCAATGCATTCAAGACAAAGTCAGTATTACAATTTGCTGCAGCACGATTACGGCGCTTGCCCGATTTGCTCAAAAGACAATTAGGGATGCTCTTTTGTACAAGAGGCTCTCCAACATCAAATGGATCTTGGATGGATCCAAGACTACCATGAAAGGAATGATCATCAGGTCAACATGGTTCAAATCTTTGACATCCGCTTAATAAATACTAGTCTAGTGGGATTGCATGCCAAGCAGGTCGGACTTGGTTTTCTGGCCTCGCACGATTATCAAGACTGCAAAGAATGCTACGAAAACGACCAAGGGTGTGCGCTTGTACAAAGAAATCTTCAACAACTGTTAGACCATTGGTGGCTCCCAATATACCAAGATGAAGACACGCAACAAGTTAGTATAACTAATGGAAATCCTGATATACACCAAAGCTGTGATATCCGATTACTAGAAACGGATCTGGTAAGGATGCATTGCATAAAAAGTGGGTACGGTCGGGTACCACCTCGCAATTATGAGTGATGTAGAGTATGCTCAGAAAATAACCAAGAATGCTATCTCGTAAGAGCAGCTCTCCAGCATCAGTTAGACCGAAAGGAAATTCAACCACGCTTGAATTCTGAATCAATCAACGTGATACAAGATTGCCTCCCTGTTCAAAACAAGGACCAAGGACTACTAAACAAAAGCATTGTCATTGTCTCCAATCATTGAATAACCAAGGATGTTTGCGCCATAATTCCTCTGCTCAATGAGTCAAAAGTCTCTCTTGACAATAGAAAAATTTCAAACTTAGAGCTGATCGAGGTTGCCTACGACGGTCAAAAGGCCCAAAAAGCCCCTGTGGTCGTCTACTTGCTAGGTCCAATACCATACAAGTCAGAAAAGGATATCCCATACAAGTACGGTGCAACGACCATAGAAAATGGAAAAGAAATTCCATTACCATCTGTTGTGAACATTGCTGACATCAGTCGAGTTACCCGGAACGGTCGAATCTTCAACAGAGGAGTTGGAGAACCTGTCAAAGAAAAGGAACCTCAAGTCGAAGTTCCTAATCAACAAGTCGGTCAGTTCAGTAATACGAAACCTGTAAAGAACAATGATGAAATGCTAAAGCTCATCTAGAAAAGCGAGTACAACATTGTTGATCAATTGTTGCAAACTCCGTCTCGAATCTCTGTACCATCTCTCCTGCTTAGTTCAGAAGGTCACAAAGAAGCTCTACAGAAAGTCTTGGAATAGGCCTTTGTAGAACAAGATGTGACAGTGGGTCAATTTGATAGCATTATCTCCAACATCACTTCCTGCAACAACTTGGGATTCAGTGATGAAGAACTTCCAGAGGAAGGCAAGAACCATAATATGGCACTCAATATCACAATAAATTGCCAGGACGATGCTTTAGCCAGTGTACTAGTAGACACAGGTTCATCCTTGAACGTCATGCCAAGGTCAACTTTGGTATGACTATCTTTTCAAGGTACTCCCATGAGAGGTAGTGAGATCATCGTCAAAGCTTTTGACGGATCCAAAAAAACAGTTATCGGCGAAGTCGATATTCCCATAACCATCGGTCCTCACACTTTCAAAGTCACTTTCCAGGTCATGGACATCCGAGCAGCATACAACTGTTTATTAGAAAGACCTTGGATACGTGAAGTCGGGGAAGTCACTTCGACACTTCACTAGAAGCTGAAGTTCATCAAGAACGAAAAATTAGTCACCGTCTGCGGAGAGCAAGCTTTAATTGTGAGTAACTTATCATCATTCTCCTGCGTAGAACCAGAAGAGGTCGCTGGATCTCAATTTCAAGCACTCTCGGTGAGCAATGAGAATCACCAAGAAAAAGGAACATTGATTTCCTCATACAAGGACGCTCTCAAAGTAATGGGGAGTGATGACATAAAAGGATGGGGAAAGATTGTAATTCCTACTGATAACAAGACAAGAAAAGGTCTTGGTTTCTTTCCAACTTGTACCCAGACTACAAATAAAGATGAAAGTTTTTGTCCCATTCAGGATTTCTTCCACAATAGAGGTTTCCTCCACCCAGTATCTCAAGAAGTTCACACCATCGATGGGAACAACTCTTCTGATGCCGATGAAGAGTGGAAGTCTTATCTCAATGATGAAGGTTATATATCTCAGGGAGAAACGTACATACCATTATGCTCTCCAAAGCAAAGCCCAAGATATATACCAAGATCAGACGTCAGAATGATCTACGGAGATTGTGATCCCGAAGGATGTCGTGCTCCACCCAATTCATTAGAGGAAGACACTCTGATAAAAGACAACTTTGACTACGATTCTTATGATCCCCTGGATAATTTGCCTATCTAAAGGCCACACATGGAAGACTCGGGGCAAAAGAGTTAGCCGGATAATGTCTATTAGCTGAGTAATCTTGAAAAGAACACGCCTGTTCTCCCAGAGTCATGGAATCCTTACCCAGAACATTTCGAAAATGTCCAACAACACGTTGATGAATTTGCAAAGATCGCAGGACAAGAATTCATTAACTATGCATTTCCTGAGGTCAACGTCATTAAAGAAGATGACTTATTTATTCCCACAGAAACCGGGGATACCTTTGGGGAGCCAAGCGGCAAATACAACTTTCTAGTCAAATACACTGCTCCTGAAAGCTCTCGCATCAGATACGAGGACATCCAGCCAACTGGATGGGGAGATCCTCTTGAGAGTGAAAACACTATGGAAGATGCAATAGAAGAGTCCTCTTATGATAACTCTGCTTGGGAAGAAGACTCTAATGATCCTACTATGCTAGAAATCAGTGTCATTACTGAAGACGAACCAAGAAGGAAAGTATCGGACTTTATGATTCACAGAGGAGTTCGTCGTCATTGGGTTGCGGTCGATGTCACGAAAGTCGTTCATAAATTGAAGTAATTGCCACATCTTTGTTTTGACCTTTCACCTTGCCCGGGTGAAATAGATGTTTTATAGGGCTTACTTTTCTGTAGATGTCCCTCTTCGCTTCGCCTAAAGCGACAAAGTTTTGTTTTATAGGGTTGTGTTTCAAGAATCGACAAATCATAAATAAATAATGTCATTCTAAATTACTGTATTTATTGTTATTTTCACTTTTCGCTTTTTCAGAAAATGGTAATCCTAAAAAACAACCCAAAATAAAAACAAACGTTTTCAAAAAGATACTACACACACTTTGTATACTCTCTGTCTTTTCTAAAAAGGAATCATCACGTCGTGCAGATTACTTTTGTAAACCCCCCATTGAAACATACAATCCAATGCCTTCTCCCAACTATGAATTCCCAGTATTTGAAGCTGAAGAAGAAGAGGACAAAGACATTCCAGAAGAGATCTCCCGACTACTCAGACAAGAGGAAAGGTCCTTTGAACCTTATAAAGAACCGTTGGAAACGGTCAATTTGGGTTCAGAAGAAGAAAAGAAAGAAGTTAAGATTGGAGCACTGATCGTTAAAATAGAAAGTGTACTATTTTTACAATGTAGTAATAATAGAGGTTACACCCAGAATCGATCTCGAGGACTGCGCGTTATTATAAGTGCAGATGCTAATTCAATTAAACAAAATTTTCCTTGGGGTTTGATTATTGAAAAATTATAACTAATAATAATAAAATGAAAAAAATTATAAACTTTACTTAAGACAGATATGAGAAGGCATGCTAGAGGAAAGTGTATGAATTGCACTACAAAAACTCTCAACCCTTATTCTAGGAGACATTACTCTAAACAAACCTTACCGATTCTTAAGATTATTTTTCCCTAATTCCTTAGCAGAAAAACCATTGAGATTCTATCTCTACCCAAATTCCTTAGCAGTCAAGAAAGAATCACAAGCATTATATTTGATCAAGAATAATTCGGTCATTACAGGGTATCCCCATTCCTAGGCAATATCTACTGTAATATTATTATGCCAAAGCGTTAGGTTGGTTGGTCCGACCTAAACCCTAACCGTAAATCAATTTCAATTTGTCCGATCGAAAAAACATTAAAAACATTGCATAACAAAAGATTAAGGAAAAAACAATATCTCATAGAACAATGGAAATTCGATTCATTACACATGCAATTCAGGGACACCCCTAGCATTGGGGGGTTTAGCCGCTCATAGTACTAAAAGAAATTACAACATAAGAGATAGACATTACAAGAATAATGGATGAATTTGATCTTCAATCGCGATGGCTCATGAAAAATCTTCCTTCTCCCGATCACATGATAGCATCCAAACTTTATCGTCAAATCTTTCGTAATATCAAAGGTTCCCTTTCTCTTTCCAAACAGTAGCCTAAATAATCACAGATCACACCACAGCACTAGGAAATGCCCAAAATATCCTCTGGAGTCACTTAGCACAAAAATCCACAAAAATCAGAAGATGTAGCGTCTTGGCCAACACGGGCCGTGTCGGCTGACACGGACGGCCGTGTTGGCCCCCTGGCATCTTGACAGAAAATATTTTCGTTCCAGACCTGCTGACACGGGCCGTGTCAGGCGACACGGGCACCCGTGTCAGCCCACTGCCAAACCACCAAATAATTTATCCTTCGATCTCCTGCTGACACGGCCCGTGTCAGGCGACACGGGTGGCCGTGTCAGGACACTGGCTCCCTTCTAAAACCTTTCCAAATTCTTGCGATTTTTCTCATTTTTTTCGCTCCGATTCCTCCCGAATGCTTATATGAACCTGAAAACACTAAAGAACACAACCAAGGCATAACATGTGGTAAAAGAGATATAAAGCAAATAAACAATAACAAAATATTGACTAAAACAAACAGTGAAATAACGTATGAAAACCACTGATCAAGCACTGCTTAGTCCAACTGTCAGAGAAGGCTTGATAAAGCTTCTCAAAGAGTTTCCAGATGTGTTTGCTTGGTCCTACCAGGACATACCAGGGTTAGATACCAGCATCGTGGAACATCACTTACCACTGGAAACAGAATGTCCTCTAGTAAAACAAAGACTGAGAAGGACTCATCCAGATATGGCCATCAAAATTAAGGAGGAAGTACAGAAGCAAATCGATGCATGTTTCCTTGCCACCTCAGAATATCCTCAATGGCTAGCCAACATAGTGCCAGTTCCAAAAAAGGATGGGAAAGTCAGAATGTGTGTAGACTACAGGGATTTGAACAAAGCAAGTCCAAAGGATGATTTTCCCCTACCACACATTGACATGCTGGTAGACAGAACAACAAAATTCAAATTCTTCTCCTTTATGGATGGATTCTCGGGCTATAATCAAATTAGAATGGATCCATAACACATGGAGAAAACGTGATTCATCACCCCATGGGGCACCTTTTGTTACAAGGCAATGTCGTTCGGTCTGAAGAACGCAGGGGCAACCTATCAAAGGGCCATGACAACTCTGTTTCATGACATGATGCACAAAGAGATTGAAGTGTACGTCGATGACATGATTGCCAAATCTAAAACAGAAGAAGAGCATATGGAACACCTATCAAAGTTATTCGAGCATCTGAGAAAATACCAAAAGTGCACATTTGGTGTTCGCTCAGGAAAACTCTTGGGATTCATCGTCAGCCAAAAAGGAATTGAGGTTGATCCCGACAAAGTTAAGGCCATTCAAGAAATGCCTTCTCCAAAGTCTGAAAAAACAGGTCAGAGGATTTTTGGGACGTCTGAATTACATCTCAAGATTCATATCCCTCATGACCGTGACATGCGCGCCGATCTTCAAACTGCTCAGAAAGAACCAAAGCTGTGTATGGACAGAAGATTGCCAAAAAGCTTTCAACAACATCAAAGAATATCTGCTGAATTCTCTGATTCTGTCTCCTAAGTGGAAGGAAGACCACTCACTGATCATCTACTTAACAATCTTGGAAGACTCCATGGGTTGTGTGCTTGGCCAACAAGATGAAACAAAAAGAAAAGAATCTGCCATTTATTACTTAAGCAAGAAGTTCACGGACTGCGAAATTCGATACACTATGCTCGAGAAAACTTGTTGTGCTTTGGCTTAGGCAACCAAACGTCTTCGCTAGTACATGATTTGTCACACTACTTGGTTAATCTCTGAGATAGACCCAATCAAGTACGTCTTTCAAAAGCCTGCTCTCACGGGAAGGATTGGTCATTGGCAAATGTTGTTATCGGAATACGACATCGAGTACTATGCTCAAAAAGCCATCAAAGGAAGTATTTTAGCCGATTATTTGGCTCATCAACCGATTAACGATCAGGAATCAGTCAAATTTGACTTCCTAGACGAGGATGTCATGTACCTGAAAATGAAAGATTGTGATGAACCGCTACCGAGCGAAGTGCCAGAACCAGGTTCCCAATGGGGACTAATATTCAACGGAGATGTCAACGCTTATGGAAATGGAATTGGGGCAATCATTGTAACACCTCAGGGTACCCATATTCCTTTCACTGCCATATTGACGTTCAAATGCACAAACAATGAGGCCAAATACGAAGCCTGTATCATGGGTCTCGAAGAAGCTATTGACCTAAGGATAAAGAACTTGGCTGTGTACGGAGACTCAACCCTGGTTGTAAATCATATCAAAGGAGAGTGGAACACATATCAATCAGGATTGATTCCTTACAAAGACTATGCGAGAAGGTTGTTGCCCTTCTTTAACAGAATCGAGTTTCATCACATCCCTCATGGAGAAAACCATATGGCTGATGCATTGGCTACTCTATCCTCCATGATTAGTGTGAGTCGTTGGAACGACGTACCCAGGATTGACATAATGCACCTTGAAAAGCCTGCTTACATCTTCGCGATTGAAGCAGTCATAGATGATAAACCATGGTATCACGATATCAAATGCTTCATTCAAAAACAAGAATACCCGCCTGGGGCATCAAGAAAAGATAGGAAGACTCTCAGAAGACTGACTGACAACTTCTTCCTAAACAGTGACATACTCTACAAGAGAAACTTCAACATGGTTTTGCTCAGATGCGTAGACAGACAAGAAGTAAACATGTTAATGAAAGAAATTCATGAAGGATCCTTTGGCACTCATTCCAATGGACACACAATGGCAAGGAAAATTCTAAGAGCAAGATATTATTGGCTGACAATGGAATCCGATTGCTACAAGTACATGAGGAGGTGTCACAAGTGTCAGATATACGCCAACAAAATTCATGTACCACCAACGTATCTCAAAGTTCTTTCTTCTCCATGGCCTTTTTCTATATGGGGAATCGACATGATTGTCATGATTGAACCCAAAGCTTCAAACGGAGACCGGTTCATCCTGGTAGCCATTGACTACTTCACCAAATAGGTCGAAGCAGTATCATACACCAATGTAACCAGACAAGTAGTGGTCTGATTTATCAAGAACAATCTTATCTACCATTATGGTGTTCCAAGCCAGATCATTACTGATAATGGATCTAACTTAAACAACAAGATGATGAAAGATTTATGTGCTGAGTTCAAAAGTGAACACCATAACTCATCTCCCTACCGACCTAAAATGAATGGAGCGGTAGAAGCGGCTAACAAGAATATCAAGAAGATCATTTAGAAGATGGTTGTAACCTACAAAGATTGGCATGATATTCTACCCTTTGCTCTTCACGGTTATCGCACATCCGTCCACACCTCAACAGGGGAAACCCCTTTCTCTCTAGTATATGGCATGAAGGCAGTGCTCCCCATAGCAGTAGAGATCCCATCAATGAGAGTATTGATGGAAGCCAAGCTAACAGAAGCTGAATCGTGTCAAAGCCGACACGATGAACTGAATCTAATCAAAGAAAAGAGAATGACAGCTTTATGCCATGGTCAGTTATATCAGCAAAGAATGAAGAAAGCGTTCAACAAAAAGGTCTGACCCCATGTCTTTAGAGAAGGAGACCTCGTGCTCAAGAATATACAATCATTTCTCACTGATTCCAGGGGCAAATGGACACCGAATTACGATGACCCTTATGTTGTTAAGAAAGCCTTCTCTGACGGTGCCTTGAGACTCGTAACTATGGATGGAGAAGAGTTTATCTACCCCACAGATGTTGATGTAGTTAAGAAATACTTCGCCTAAATGAAATAAAAAAAACATCTCGGTGGATTGAAAACCCGAAAGGGCGGTCCAGGCAAAAATTAGAGACATAAACAATAATCATCCCGATAGATTGAAAACCCGAGAGGGCAATCTAGGCAAAAGTTACAGATCCATGGCAAGTAACTATATCCGACAAGATTGACTCTTCGGAGGTAACGTCATCTGTCAGGAAATCTTCAGTCAAGGTCACCTTCGACAGAAGCTCAGAATGTCCAGAATTTAAAGTTGGTGAAAGGATAACAGTCTTTATGTTTCAATGTAGCCCCTTTCCCTTTAAATTACCATTTTCTAAATTTTGTAATGCTCCATGGGATCATGCGTTTGGCTGATTACCATTCTATCAATAAAATTTGAGCCTGTGTGCTTTTTTGCAATTCTTATTCATTCTGCTGCGCAAAATGACATGTTTATTTGATTAACATTCTTGAAACAAAAAAAATGAATTTTTACTTTTGTTTTTAAAACGGAAAGTTCAAGTTTTTACTTATGCTTTTAAAATAAGGATGGCAATTTCCTTTCGATTAATAAACACAAAGAGGAACATCGACGGTTTCTTCGGAAGTGATCAAATTCAAGATGCAGAATCAAGGTACTCTTTCTAAATAGTACACCTTGAATAAAGGATCCATTTCTTCATATGGAATGCCCATCTATCATCCCCGATAGAGTTTTTTTAACTCTGAGAACAATTGATTGGTTTTTCTCCCCCAGTAGGGTCCACCCCTGAAAAACAAGAATGGATTTCTATCCCTAGCAGGTTTGTACCTCCAGAAACCAAAACAAACGCAGGGATCCCCGTGCCCAAACGAACGTACAACTTTCAGAATCTCCAGTGACACCCCCATCTCCCAGAGCGGCCGAATATCCATTTGAACTCATCGTCAATCCGTACGACGTGTCTGTTTTGTCAGCATCAGCATCTCATACATCATGCATAATTGATTCATATTCATACTCATGTTACATTAATATCACTTCGGTCATATTCATCCCCAAGTGACCAAAGTCCTCTCTCGGATAGAGTCGTCAGTCTTCCTTTCTATGTCAGATAGGATAAAATTTAGGTCTAAGTTCTTTCCTCGTCCGGAAAATGTATCGTCTAAACAATCTCTCTCCAGTATATCCCTGGATTGAAATCGGTTCTCGACCACTTTGATAACTTGAACCTCTGAAAGACAAGAAGTTGTTTGGTTATACACCTTTGGAACTTCACTCTTCACCAATAAGGATGATATTTTGCTTTCCCGGATTAAGGAAAAATCCCCAGAGAAAACCTCTCTATAAAAGACTCTTGGCAATACGGTAGTTTCTCTCCAAATTTTTTTGCTTTCAATGGAGCCAGCAGCACCTCAAAATTGGATTACACCACATGGCGTCTCTCCGAAAAAAGTCTCGAGGGAAGTATGATGTAATTTCTCCAACAAATGGCATCTCCAATAGGGAAGTTTGCACACCTCTACAGTTCAGGCCAATGGTTTTCCCCAGCAAGTCTGACATCAAACCGTATTCCGTCAAATAGAATCTCCCCAACGAGAAGTTTGGTGAAAACCATCACAGATAACATTCCTTGTCAAGAGAAGGACTCGACAAGAAGAAACTAAGATCAGTTCCATGGTAGAAGACCAGGATCGAGGGGAAGTTTATTTCAAAAGAAACTGAGACCAGTTCCGTGGCAGAAGATCAGGATCGAAGGGAAGTTTATTTCAAAAGAAACTGAGACCAATTCCGTGGCAGAAGACCAGGGTCGAGGGGAAGTTTATTTCAAAAGAAATTGAGACCAGTTCCATGGATGAAGACTATGATCGAGGGAAGGTTTATTTAAAAAGAAAACTTAGACCAGTTCCATGGCTGAAGACCAGGATAGAGGGGAAGTTTTACCCTTTTATAAGTAGCCTTGCTTAGCAAAAGAAGATGGATGAGCAAACAACTACCATTCATAACCACAATCAAAATTTCGGGTATTCCGATATTTAATCCTCTTTTACCTTGAATGTCCGAACGTCTTCGCAATTCACACCTTTAGGTCCAAGAAGATTAAATAGGGGCATCTGTCATACCCTAAATTTTGATCTCAAGATTTCCCATCATTATGGAAAACATCACCACAATATGGATGTACCTTCATGCCTCATCAATCCTCTCAAAGATTGTTGAGCATTCACCTCAACCAAGAATTAGGGTTTTGGGCCCTCTCAGAGTACTCAGACAAAGGATCAATCAAGAATAGACATGATCTTCAACTTGTCAAACCTCTCAAACATGCATGAAGGATCAAGAGGTTTCCCACATCAAGAATCAAGCAGGAGAATGCAACACTTCAAGCTAATCAAGCCTCAAGAGCACCAGTGTCACCAAATTAGGGTTTTGGTCCACCAAGGCCTCCAGAGGGAAATTTTCATCTGGGCATTTTCAAAACATGATCCAAGAAGCTCAAAGGGACCTCATGGATCTAATCATAATTTCAAAATAACTTCAGGGGATGCATTCATAAAAAATCAGGAATTAGGGTTTCTTGACCTAATTCACCCCTAAGTTAACTTTTGGAACAAGACATGAGCCAAGAACTCAAGGAATGTTTTAAAGACCTCAAATATCTCATATTGATCCTCTCACGAGTTCAAATGGACACAAAGAACTTGGTTCATGAACAATATAAAGATGCAAATTCATCTGGACCACAAACTAGGGTTTCTGAGAAAAAGTCAACCCTATCTTTGACTTTTGACCAAGACATGATCTCAAGCCTTGGGACATGATTCAAGACACTCTAAAACACCTATGGAATCCATCCATTAGGTTTGAATTAGGTCAAGAACTTAATTTCATAGAAAATCACAAAGTTTGAAATTCATCTGACAAAAAGTCAACTGTGCCAAAAACCAAGTTTGACTTTTGAGATTTCTTGACAAACATGGCTTCTCTAAGTCAAAAACAATGTTAACTTATGGTTTTTATTATAATCCATCAAGAAAAATCAAGAAAAGTGGGGTTACTTGCAAAAGGGGCAACCATAAGAAACTTGCATTTTCACTAAGTCTTGAAAAAAAAGTGATTTTTACCCAATTTGCAAGGCCATAACTTGTGATCAGAGTAACCTTTTTCTTCCATCCAAAGCTCAAATGAAATCTCTCATTACATACTACAAGATTGTCACCTAAAACATATTCTAAATCCTCATGGATTTTCAGTTATGGATTGATCAAAATCACAAAAAAAAAATGGAAAATGGACATTTTTCAAACACAGTGAAATTTTGGACAGAATCTGTTTGCAGTTTTCCAACTTTGAGGCCATTTTTCATTATGATCTAAGATGATTCAAGACCAAAGTTAAACATCAAAGTTGAAGTATGATATAGGGCTTTCTAAAAAGTATAAGAGCCTCCCATGATTCAACTTGAGCAAGGAGTTATAAGCTCCCCAAAATGGCATTTTCACCCTGCCTACACAACAACATGGATACATAACTTGTGCCACACAATTTTTTCACTCAAGTCTTGCCATTTTGACAACTTTGTCATCTTCCAAAAACACAAAACTTCTGATGACTCACTTGTTTCTTGATCAAGGAGTCAAGAATTCAACTTGACATGTGCAAAACCATCATGACATGAACTTTGAAATTCAATTTTGGCAAGGTTACATTAATGCAATGCATTGAGGTGTCATGAACCAAGCCATAACAATCCAAACCAGTCAAGATTCAGTCCAAACTCTGAGTGTTCAAACCTGCAGAAATTGAATGGAGTCAAGTTAGAGTTGACTTGGCACTTTAGAACATCCAAGTCAATGGCTACAAGCTACACACCATGATCAGTTGCCATTCATAATTCCTTGCAAAAAAAAAACTTCCTCTACTATAAATAGAGGTCATGTATGACTGATTAAACCACCCCAAAACATCAGAATTCATGTTTTCTCTCATTTCCTTCTCATGAACCAGAATTTCCTTCTTTAGCAAGTAAGGTTCGAATTTTCAAATAGAGAACAATTCCACCAAAACCAAGAGTGTAGACACATCATATACATCATATAGAAGCTATCCAAACACTTCTCCATCATCTATAACCTCAGAATCATAAAGCTCAAAATCCAACTTAGGCCTATTTGCAGTTGAGGCACCACAATATGTTCCAGGTGTTTCCAATCAATTCCAAGCATCTCAACACACTACGTGAGGTCCAAGGAAGTTGTCCATATCATCAAAACACTTATGTAACACCGACAACTAAGGATTTGATTTCCTCTTGCAGAGGTAAGCCTGACACTCTCAAACTCTATGATCCATACATCATAAATGTGTTTTCAAGTTACAAACATGTTTCTGTACTTGTATAGAGTGTTTCCCCTCAATCAATTGCTTTGTAGCTATCGTGTATAGAATTTCATAGTGTTCTTGCAGAAATTAGGGTTCATGTGTTCATCACTTGAATTCTCACTCCACACTTAATATAAATGCAATTAATTGGTACCATTGGAATCCTTGTTCAAAAACGAGCAACTTTCATGTTTACAAAAGTCAAAACCATTAAGTAATCAGAGAGATATGAGAGATTTTGCAAATCTGGCCATGGAGGTTCGCGCGAGGAAGAAGAAGGTTGCCTTTGGCGCCTTTTTCAAAATTTCAAATTTTCAAATTTTTGTTATTTTTTTTAATTGATTTCAAAAATTAATTTCTCTTTGATTTTTAATCATTTTTATTGATTCTTTTTTTTTTAATTCACAAAAATGTTAAAATGTTTTATTCTACAAAAAAATCAAAATTATATTATTTATTTAATATATTTTGAATTTTTGTAAAGAATTTCATTTTAATTGTTTTTAAACATTTTTAATGAAATTTTACTCTTGATTTTTCAAATTCAAATGAATTTCAAGCTTTCATATAAATAAAACATGATTTTTCAAAATATTTTTCAAAGTTCACAACTTGTTTTTAAATATATTTGATATTTTATATCATTTTTTATTTAATTTTCTTTGAAAAATTGTATTTTTAATTAATATTAGGGTTTTCCCTTAATTTTAAATTTTTAAATTTCATTTGAAACACTTTGGGCCTCTTTGTAGAGTGTAAGACCCATCCCTTTATAAAATAAATAATTTGTGGGCCTCAATCATTGTATAAGTCCCGATGCGATTTTCAAAATAACGGTGTGATCGCTGTTTTTCAACTGGGCATCTCTTTAAGCTGTAAGCCCCATCTCTTGTATAAAAATAATCTTTGGGCCTCTATTAGAGTGTAAGACCCAACCCCCCTATGTACATAAATAAATTTTGGGCCTCTGCTATAGCATAAGTCCCACAACGTCTTTCGGTATCGCAGTGCGATCCCTGTTTTCAAAACAACCTCCTTGGGCCTCTCCTTGAGTATAAGCCCCAATATTTTGTATAAAAACTTTGTTTTAAACAATAAACAACTTCCATGGGCCTCTCCTTGAGTTGTAAGCCCCATACCTCTATTTTCAAAATCATCTGTTTGTTTTTAACTACTACTAAGAGGAGCATTATTCCCGGTGAAACTGCTTTTAGATCACTTGGGCCTCTATTTAAGTTATAAGCCCCAAACATTCTTTTTCTTTTCAAACAACTTATTTTTTATTCAAATTCAAATTCAAAAGTTTTCTCAAAACTTTCTTCAATCTCTTAAAACCCTAATCATACAGTTGTAAGTCAATACAATCAATCACAATACACTTGGGCCTCTTCTCAGAGTGTAAGACCCAACATCTTTTCAATTCAATGCATACTTGTTTATATACATGTCAATATACTTATCTGTATATATACTTGTGAATATTTATTTAGTGTTTCCCCAGCAGCTAGGTCTACATATAGGTCAAACCAGAGGTTACTTCTAACTTAGTCAAAACTAGCTCCCCTATAGGAAACTCCCCTCGATACAGTCAGCCTCCTCTTAGGCTTATTCAATATGGAACAGAGAAAGGCATTATTCCTGATGAAACTTTTCTCATGACTGTCAAAACTTAGAAATGTATATGTGTACGAGAAATTCATTTCCCTGGAGAGCATTAATTCCCGGTGAAACCTCTCCTGAATTTCTTCAAACCTTAGAACTGTTCAACAAAGAAATGATTAATTCCCGATGAAACCTTTCTTGAACTCTTCTTAGGCTTGGACCCACATGCTTCTTAAAAGTATCCCATACCTCCTCTTGGGCTCAGTACAAGGACCAACAGGCTTCTTAGAAGTTCCCTAGCCTCGTCTTGGGCTTAGTACAAGGACCCAAAGGCTTCTTAAAAGCATAAGGTAGAATTTAGTCATCTCTACTAGTTCAATCCCCACGAGAGTCAAAGGTCCAGAACATCCTACCATTCCAGGCTTGATCTTCATCCCATAAACCAACAGCCTCCTCTTGGGCATCATACAAAGACCTCCCTCTACACCAGAGTCTACCACTTCTTGAGAGACTTGGACGGTCTCAGCCTCCTCTTGGGCTTCATTCAAATAGACTTGGAAAGTCTCACTTATCATAGCCTCCCTTTGGACTTAACACACAGAGACCCTCAAGTTTCCTAAAAGCATAGGAAAAACCCTGATCACTTTACCAATACACCAGTCTCCAGTAGAGTTAAAACCTCTAAGGTTTTCAAACTCAACTTTTAAACTCCCATGACCTCCAACAAGGTTTAAACATTCACCTTAAACATCCCAGTCAAGGTCAATTGACCATCAACAAATCCCCAATGAAATCAGAGCCTCAGGGCATCTGATAATTCAACTCTTCCTTGATTCCCAGCAATAGTAAATCCCTTTGGATTCCCCAATACAATTTGGACATGCTCCTGGATTTCCATAAATCCTCAGCAAGAGATAGCCTCCACTTAGGCTTCATATAAGAATTTTTCCCAGTCAGCCTCAATCTTGGGCTTTGTACAAGACAGATAAAACCCTCCCCAGTGGAGTCATTTTCCTTTAGCTTCAATCTTGGGCTTTGATAAAGGCACACAAAAATCAACATCCCCTCAGATGAGACCATTGGGTCCACTCTGCAGGAAGATACATCTTCTATACATCACATATCAAAACAAACAATCAAAACCTTTGTCCAGATAAATGTTGTAAGTGGCACACTTGTTGATTTAAAATCCAAGCTGGAGTCCTCCCCTTATCCTGGCTAAAATCTCTCTTTCATCTAACTGCTGTAAGTGGCAAGCCTCTGGATTCTATACATCCAAGCAAATGTCCCTCTCTTAGCATGAAAGATTCATAAAGGAAAAAGTGGCATTGCTCTACACTGAGTTAAAGCTTCTTCCTTCATGACATCTCTCTTATAAAGGAAATTATGGCATTGCTGGATTTGACATATCCCAGTTAAAATAATTTCCTCTATAACCAATTCTCAACATTTGTGATGAATAGGTGAGATATCTCCCTTTAGAGATGACAAATTCTCTCTCTCATTCAACCTCTAGCTTCAATCTTGGGCTTTAAACAAGATACAAAGTTTTAGCTTCAATCTTGGGCTTTAAACAAGACACAAATACTCAAATAAATTCAATCTTGGGCCTTGAACAAGACACACATATCTTTCCTCCCATAGAAATAGGAGGAACTACGATTGCTCTGATTTCCCAAATCTCTTTACGGGAATACACAGGCATAAGATTGCGAAATCTTAGCGAGCACACAAATAAAAATTTTTAGGTCCAGTACCTTCCCAAAAACAATAGAAAACCTGAAAACAACAAAAACATTCTCTCAACACTCCCAAAGGAGAAACTTTCCCAATCACTACAGATAAACACAAGAAAGCATTTCAAGTTAACAGAAATACATGCAAAAGAAGGTTCTTATGGATTACCATAGATACACTGGGTGTTAACAGCTTCTCTTTGTATAACCAGATCCCGATCCCCGATCTCTTAGCATTTGTTAAAGAAAACATTTGCGTGCAGAGTTAGTTTAAGATATCTTCCCCTTCCTTTCTAGCTTCATAGGATAAATACAGAAATAAAAAAGTAGCACCAATCATGCGGTAAGGTGGTCGCGTCACCAGGAAAAAAACGACCGCTACATTATCATTGAAGAAGAATCAAGCACAAGTTTAATCTAGCCGCTCTCGTCAGAAGCAAGGTTTTGGGAAGTCTTAGTTATTTGGGCTATTAGTGTCATTAGATTCAGTGTAACCTTTCTCTATTGCCATTTTCAAACTGTAATACTCCATAGAGCTCTGCCATTTGCAAGCTACCATTCTTGAATAAAATCAGATTTTGCCCAATCAATTCTTGTCATTTATGCTTTCTCTACTTTTTCTTATGCAAAATGTCATTTATTTGTTAATAAATATTTTGAAAGTGAAAAGTTTTGAATCGAAAATGTTTTTGAAAACATAATGAAAGAACTTAAATCTGCTTTGACACGTGGAAGGGTTAAAAGAAAATCTTTTGTTTCCCCAAGAAGTCTTAAGGTTGCAGAAGCACTTTTAGACCATTTCAACAAAAATCCCCATTGAAGCAGAAGCTGACAACACTCTTGGACTGATCCTTTGATCGTGTACAACTATCAAGAATGAAGAGAATCTCCCCAGTACCCATCATGTGATACACGTGTATTGATGTTGGGGATTTATCCAATGGATTTTCTTTGGTTTCATACTTCCCTAGTGAAGTGGATGTATGTTCCCCCAGTGAGTCTCTGGACTCCTCTATTCCCCGGTGATTTCTTTTGACTCCTTTCTTCCCTAGTGAAATGATTGAAATCTCCTTCCCTGTGAGAGTCTCAGAACCCTTTATCTCTCTGCCAAGTCAGCTTGTGCATATCATGAGCATCTGCATCATGCCTAATCATATGCATTTAGCATTAGCCCAGGTCTTGTTAGTTGTAGCCCCTTTGACCCCAAGTCTAGTTTGTAACACCTCAAAATTTTCCCTCCTATTTATACCCTCATTAGTGGCTTATGCTTTCCATTTCATTCACTTTTAGGTCATAAACATTTCATATGCATCATTGGCTTTCATAAGGCATGGTATCAAGGGTATCACCATCACTGATTGTGCAAAGCAATGAGAATGAGATATACTCAAATACTCAAGCCACAAAGGCTCATTATTCCTCAAGACACCTCATATGGTTCACCATGTCATTAAGAGATTGAGGTTGGCAAGTGAATTGAAGAGAATCACCTCCTCCTATCTCTTAAACTTCTAACTAGGGTTTTGGTCATCTGAACATCTGACAATCCCACTGAGCAAGCATCTTGGAGCTTTAACATCATATCATCACTTACAACATCTTGGTTTAAGAAGATCTTCATCATCTCCAGGGAAATTAGGGTTTTGATCACCAGTCAACATCTCCTATCATACAGTGCCAAAATCAGGGTTTTACATAAAATCTGTTTATTTCTAATTCTCTGGGCAAGACTTGGCCTTATGCTATTCTACATGTTTCTGAAGGTACGAGAAAGACACAAGAAAGGGGGGTTTGAATTGTGTATTTACTCTTTTTAACAACTTTTGGGTTCTTGTCGTTAAAGCACTTAGAATAACATCAGAGTTCATTGGGAGACTCTGACTAACGAAGTTACACTCAGACTTGCAATGCATGAAGCATGAGAACCAACAAGAGTCTGAATATTATGTGTAACATTCAGAGCTTGCAGAGCGGAAGCTTATCAGAGTTGCAAGGTTCTGAGTTGCTTATGTAAGGTTCTGATGCTCAATATAGAAACATAAATAAGAACATTAAGCATAAGAGTAAATGACACACGATATATCCTGGTTCACCACAAAGGCTAATCTAGTCCATCCTCCTCAGGTGATTTCGCCTTGAACACAAGGTCTTAATCCACTATAATCAAATCATGATTACATTTGCACGGGCCACGCCGGTGACTAACAACTTCCACAGCCGCACTATGACTAACACCACAATGAACCATTCAGGGATTCAATTTAATGAATATAACGAACATTGACCTGCAGGTTCCAATCTTTTCAAGATCTACTGCTAGGCTTTCACAGCTAGACGTTCATGGATTCAACTTAATGAATATAACGCTACTGACCCTATTTCAGGATTTTCCACAATGACACCCAGCCATTGTCATCTCAAGTATATGATCACCACGTGATCTACTCAAGGGCCTCAACTCACAGCTGAACCGTTCAGGGATCCCATCAGGATATAACGTTCACTTAAGGTGTCTTAATTCATTTAGTTGAATATGCAAATTGGAGATTACAAAGAACACACACATGTGTTCAAGCAAGTTTTGAGCAATCAGCTCCTTGCTTTCCTAAGAAACTACAAATATGTATTTAGATATTATGATTGTTGACATCTTGTAGATCTTCTTCTTCTTCGTCTTCTGGTTGAGCAAGCTTTGAGCAGCAACTCCTTGCTTCAGATCTTCAATGTAGCTTTGACGAGAAGGTAGGTTGATGACTTGACAGATCTTCAATTGTTGTCTTCTTCATCAACAACTTCTGTTTGATTGTTGTTGTTTTGTTAATTTGTTCTTTTGAGATTCAACAACAATTGTCATGAGTGAATTAATGACAGCTTTGAATATTCTAAGTGTTTCAACGAGAACTCGTCGTTGTTACTATCTTCACACAATCACTTGGTCAATTTTGTAGATGAACATTCAGTTCATAATTCTACAAGTGATCGACAAATCATAAGCAAAAACTCTTTCCAATAAATAGCCAGTAGAAATATAGCCGTTAGAGAATACTGTTGGCTGTTTGGAAAAGAGACGTTGTGATATAATGAGTTGTACTGACACATCTTCTTTTTGCAGAGGAGGAAGTGACCAGACATCTTTTCTTGGGCAATGTGTACATTTAACTCACAACGGTAATATTTAGACTTCGAAACTTCAGTGGCTTCTGATGTTAATTTGATGAAGCATGAGTTGAGTCTTTATAGCAGAATATCTGATGCTTCAAGTCTCCCATTAATTGAAGAAGTCCATTAGGAATCAGTCTTCAGAACTTCAGTACTTGGTCGTTAAGAGCGTTATCCTTTTCTGCTTTAAGTGTTTCGAATCTTCAGAGCCTGTCTTTAGAGTCTTCAGAACTTCTTGTTTGAAACCTTGATCTTCAGAACTCGTCAGTCTTCAGATTCTTTCTGCACTTGGTCTTCAGCGCCTTCAGCCATCAGAACTTCAAGTCATAGGAGTCTTCAGAACTTTGGTTCTTTCTGAGTGTACTTCTTCAGAAGATTCGCTATTTTCAGAATCTTAATCACTTTTAGAGAGCATCCACAAGAGCATTGCAACGGCAATCTTGGCATCCTTGGATCTGGCTGATCATGACTAGATAAATAAGCGTTCTTGCTTCTCGCGACTTTAGTCACACATAGTAACTTCGCATATATATATATATATATATTCAATCATAGTACATCTAGCTGGTGTATGTTGGTTCTGATGTCTTTAGTTCTTATGATCTACACACAACACACGTTAGACCATAAAATGGTTCTTTCACAAATACTTATTGTTATCATCAAAACATAGATTGACTTGTAGAGACAATTCTTGCTCTCACAATCTCCCTCTTTTTGATGATGACAAAACCAAGTATTTTGATTGAACATTTTATACAAGGTAATCACCAAAGCAAACAAATTCAGAGTATGGAACAACAGCTCCCCCTGAATGAGTTATCCTCAAAGCTTTATCTGAGATCATCTAGGATTTTATATAATCCAAATATATACAGAGTAACAACTTGAGTTTCCAGAACAGAAATAGAAAAGAGTTACTTTTCTATCTTGTCCTTAGGAAAACGAAGAGTCTTTAGCATCTGGACTAGTTCAATAGAACTTCCATCTTAAGATCTTCAGAACTCAGTTTCCTTTGTTGTCATATCAGAGCTTGTTATCTTCAGAGTCGTCTGAAGCATTTCTACTTTTCAGTAGATTCAATTGAGCACAGAATTAGAGCAGTTCTTCGACTGATAAACGTAGCTTCGCTGTATATCAAAATTTGTCTTTTGAGACACTCCCCATGAGTTTCAGGCTATATGAAGATTTTAGATTTTGCATTTTAGTCTTCTGGGTAATCTCCCCCTAATTTCCATAAGTCAGATATTGGGATCTTTCAGAATCGAAATTCAGAGTTTCTAAATTTAATCACCAGTGTTGATCATGACTTTTGAGAGTTTGACTTTGAACACAGGTTTATTTCAGACCTTGTTATTGTCACAACTCCGTTAAATTATCAAAGCTTTATTTTTTATCAGATACCAATTGAAGGTTAAAACTTGTGATCAATCAATGCTTGATTCTGAATCTGGTACATCTTGTTTTAGTCGGACGTAAAAATAATATGCTGACTCTTATACCAGAGTTTGTTGATTCTGATGCTGAAGGAGTTCTTTTGATATTACTTTGAAGAGTATTTCCTTTGTGTGCTGATAGGATACCAATGAAGGTACTTTGACAGTAATCCACAGCTTTGCTTTGATTGAGAGTCTGATACTAATCTTTATGTATTGAATCTGATTTCCAATTGATGATTTAGTCTGATACCAAATCGTCTTTAATTCAAATGGTTCCTGATAGACATCAGAATGGTTTCTTACTTAGATCTTTAATCCAGATCTTCAGACAGTTCATGACTTCTGATTTGCACAGAACTTCTGAGTGAACATCTTGAAATGTAGACTTTGCCTTGATTGCTTTCAGAGTTTTCTTACTTAACCTGATTCTTTATTCTATGATCGTAGTTCTTCTTCTTATCCTGTCTTTAGAATGCCTAGTGAACTTGTTTAGAGTTCCTCGGATAACATCAAACAACAAACGTTAGTAGTAACACATTTTATAAGAATACTTTGTTTGAGTTCTGCATTCTTTCTTTCTTCTTCTTTTAGAATTCCTTTTCTCAATCAAAATCATTATATTTCTCCCCCTTTTTGACATCATCAAAAAGTGATAGAGCATATGAGCATTTAAGCATGTAATTCCTTCATCAGTTAAGCATTTCAACATCATTATATATTCTGGATATGCTAAACAACATAGAACCATAGAGCCAACATTTGAGCAGTTAAGAACAATCCAAGTCATTTAGTGATAACCATCTTTAATCATAGCATATTCATTTTAAGGACAATTAGATAGAGTTATCTGATTACCAATTAAAGGTTTAAGATCATCTGTAGAGATTAATTATAGCATTTCATTTATGAACAATCAGATAGAAGCAACAACATAAAATAGTTTTAAGATGCAGAGCATAGGTTGAGCTTAATCTTGAACAGTTCAGGATAATCAAATCATAGTCCTAATGAGGATGGGTTCCTAGGGTTTAGACTAAAAGGAGCCTAATGGTGATGAGGAAGATGAGAGCGAGCTTTCAGAATCATTTGTTCTTGAGTTATGCAGCTTTTCTTCTGCTTGAGTGACAACCAATTTCTTGCTCTTCACAATTTCTTCTGAGATCCTTTCATGAAACTCAGTCCAGATGTTTCTCACTTCTAAGGGATCTATGCTTGAACTGGAAGCATCTATTAAGTTCTGAATTCTTGTGATAGCATCATCCTTGAAGGATGTTAATTTATCGATCATCGTTGGGTTATGATAATGTTTTAAGTGTTTTATTTAAGCAATGTAAGCATCTCAGAGAATGATAAAAATTTTAAGTTATGGATTTAATACTTATAGATGATAAAACAGAAAGCAGCATTGATTCATTGATTAAAATGATATAGAACCATCAACACAAAACTACACAAAACAATTTGAGATACACTAAGGTTTAAAGCTTAATCATCAAAATCCTCAACATTGTCCACACTCTGACACCTGGTTTCAACAGGCGAAGATCCTGGTTCAAGCCTGCTGATCAGTCCCCAGGCCTTTTCTTTAAGAAGTATTTCAGATATTATTCTTGCATATGAAATGAAGGCATGCATCTTGTTTCGTGAGACTCTGATAGAATATCTCATGTGGTTAAAGATGGTCTTAGGAAGGTCTATTGTAACGTGATATGTTAAGAGGAAGACGAAGATTCTGTCGTCATGAGTCATAGTGTTTTTTGCAGAAGCACGCGGATGAAGGTTAGTTAAGGAAAACTTAAACCAGGTTTTTTGGAGAAGAGAGAAGCTTCTCTGGGTTGTTCGGTTCATAAGGAACTGAATCGTCAAACAGAATTCTGCACCTTTCAACCATGCTTAAGTCTGATTGATAGTCATCAATTGTGGCTCCGGAGGAGACACATCCCGTGATTCTCTCTATCGAGGAGACAGAGATAACAATGGGTTGATAATGGACTTCAGACCAGATAGTTTTTCCATCGTTGCTGACTCTTGCGTAGTTCCAAAATTCTTTAACAAGGTTTTTAAAGATGGGACCATACATGAGAGAGTAATAGCACTGCCAAGACTGAGCTTGCATGCTTCTGATTATTTCCAGACCATCGTTTCTGAGACGAGCAAGATTTGGCATTTTCTCAGCAATGATATCTAAGTTTTCTTTTCTTCCTAGAAAGGTTGGACCAGTTCTTTGAGAGGTCATCATCTTGTTGAAATGAGAGTTTTATTAAAAAAAAGTTTAGATTTGAGGATGAGTTATGCAAGGGAAACGTCCAACTATTTATAGCGAGTTAAAGTAAGAGAGTGACTGGTTTGGTGCAAAGGATTTGCGTTTACTATTTCCTAGGTAGGTTATGATTACTTAGGGTATACTAAGGGTTGTATCTGTGTGGGAAAAGAAAAACGAAGCAGTTACTAATTTATTTGGGAAGAGTTAATGTGTTAACAACTATTTTACAGCGAGTGGCCAAAGGGCTGGTAAGTTAATAATGACGATTTTTTGAGCCACTAAAAGATCTTTCAAATATCTTTTGATAGATAATATCAATTAATGCTTTGTCAGATACTTGATTTTCTTAATTCCAATTAATGGTTAGTCATGAGAGAATCTCATATTCTTAGAATAACAAAGAAGAGATACTTCATTGATTTAGATGATAGGCTTGACACTCCATTTACCCTAAATCGTTTAGAAACAACCTAAATACAACTACCTAGACAAAATACGATTAAACCAATACATAATAAAATCCAGACCTAGATTAAACAGAGATAGTTTTTCTAGTTGATAAAAATTCCACATTTAGTCTTCAACAAGCAGTTATCTGGAAGGCTTTCAGGACCATCTTCTTCAATTTTCTCTTTGATCATGTCCACAATTCCATCTCTAAAGAAAATCTCAGACAAAAGTCTTCCATAAAGAATGTAGGACTTTGTGAGGTTTCTGGACTCAGAGATGGTTTTCCAGAGACAGTTGAAGATAGTGAGTGGTAGATTTATTTGAAATTCATTCATTAGTAAATAAATGAATTCATGGTCATGAAATCTAAGTAAGTCATGACTTTCTCCTCTGGGAAGAAAGTTGGATAACATGAGCCTGTACCAAGCTTTGGGAATGGGTAGGAGATTTTTCGGATTGAAGGGTATGTATTCTAAAGTTAGGTCATGAAGGGATGCAAAATTTTTAGCAGTAAAAAAATTGTTTTTGTCAAAGTCAACCGGGATTCCAACATTCTCACACCCAGTCGCAAGTGTGACTGAGAATGAATTGATGGTGATTGGGATTTAAAAAACAAAGGAGGTGATACACTTACTTTCAAGATCAAGATCAGCATGTTTCCAGAAATCCTTAACAAGATTTTCGTAGATATGTTTTTCTAGCATCATGGAGTACCTAGTCCATTGTTGAGTGTACAACACATCTGCTAGACTACAAGCAATGAGACTCGAAAGAGGAGGGGTGTTGATTACAAACTATTTTTCAGGAATGAGTTCAAGGAGGTCTTGGTTTCCTAGAAAGGTTAGTGGAGGCATGATGATGGACAGACAACAAAGTTTTGACCCTTATGTTTTATGAAATAAGGGTTTAGGTATGAAATTATTTGACGGGGAAAGGCTTATTTTTATACACATAAATAGATAGGATGAGTTGTGCCTAGTCTAGAGAAAAACATAGATCAAGAACAAGAAAGATTTTATTAAGATTTCTAAAGAGCTAGTGTTGTCAGAGATATGTTATGATTACCCAAGATGTGCAATTAAAGTTACTTTTGAGTGCACATATAGTCAAAAGATTTTTCTTATAAGACAAAAATATTTCAGATTATATATATTTTTAGTTTTAAGTGAAAGGAGTCGTACCTTGGACATTCTGAAATTTCTATCGTCATACTTTGTGTTTAGTTCTGACTCAGAACTGCTGATCATTGAATTTATTTGCATCTGAGTGACTTGCGGCTGGTTTCCACGTTCTTCAGGGGTTTACCTTTGTATTCTGACTTCAATGCTGAGCTTCTAATTATCATTTCCTGCTTCCTTCTGAGTGTCCTGTTGAACACTTGCTGATTCTCTAAAAGATCAAAGTTTGAAGTCGACAGACATTTGACATTTCTTCCATTCTGAGCTTCTAGAATCATATTCCAGACGATTATGTAATTTTCTGTTTATTCATCTGACATTTGAGAACAACCAATCAGAGATTCTGAATCTTCATTGTCAGAACAGCAAGCTTCGATCAAGCTTTCTGGTTTTTAGAAGATCAATAGGTTTTTAGCTTAGTCATGAACTATTATGAGCTAAGGAAATCGATTTCCATTTCATAGCTTCATTTTGACTTTGTTTACATAGAGTTAGTTCAGAACCAAGTATCATGAAACATGTGGTTAACATGTAGCATAGTTTGCATGATATTTTCTTTATCTCACAATGCTGATATTTCTTGTCACTGAAATAGTCTATCATAAATTAACAACATATCTACTTCTGAATAGAATGTTAACTGATTTCTTCTTTCTGAAGGACATCAGTAACTTAAATCCTTTTGACTTTAGGTAGAAGACTTTAAGTGTTTGGACATGCATCTTCTGATTTCAATGTATGAGAAATTCTGAGACACTTATCAGAAGATGATTTGATCAACAAGGTTTGATTCATCTGTGAGAAAGTCTCAAGTCATCAGGACTTGGTTATACTGATTCAATCCACACTTAAGAGATCATTTTTTATCAAGTATTTGATGAATCCTTGATATTCTTCTTCTTCCTGAATTTTCTTTCCGATTTCTGCATAGCTCTCCATGAAAACAATATTCAATTCTTCATTGAATCTTTTAACTTCTAGATCATTCAAAATTCAAATGTTGAATCATTTCTAAGAGTTTGAATTCTTCAGATTTTCTGACTTCAACAGACTTCACTCTGAAGTTCAAGATCATAGAACAACAATCTTTCTTCTTTACATGAAGAAGTTCTGAATGAGTTTCTATACGAGAAAGTCAAGGGTGGACCTAATCCGTTTCTTGAAAACATCTCAAAAACTCATAAAGAATTGATCTTCAGCAAACAAGACTTCTTGTTTTCTGATGATTCAACTTTGAGCAAATACGTGGTTCATCCACACGTATCTTCCAAGATAAGCTTTCAACAGATACTACTGCTTATCTGATGAAGTTATCTTATCAACTGATTCTCCAATCTTTATTAAAACTTAAGTGAGGAAGATTTAGTTGTTTGACAACCGTAAAAACTTCCAGAATCAGTGATTTGCTCAAGTACTCAGATTGATTACAATTTTATACACCGTCATCTTTTGAACTGTTATAGAAATTGTAAGTGGATTTCTATCTCACCCAGGGTATTTATACGCACCTCATCTGGATCTTTTTCTGACACTGTTAAGTGTTTGATATCCATCAATAACAGAACCGGCGCTCTGATACCAATTGAAGGTACGAGAAAGACACAAGAAAGGGGGGTTTGAATTGTGTATTTACTCTTTTTAACAACTTTTGGGTTCTTATCGTTAAAGCACTTAGAATAACATCAGAGTTCGTTGGGAGACTCTGACTAACGAAGTTACACTCAGACTTGCAATGCATGAAGCATGAGAACCAACAAGAGTCTGAATATTATGCGTAACATTCAGAGCTTGCAGAGCGGAAGCTTATCAGAGTTGCAAGGTTCTGACTTGCTTATGTAAGGTTTTGATGCTCAATATAGAAACATAAATAAGAACTTTAAGCATAAGAGTAAAGGACACACGATATATCCTGGTTCACCACAAAGGCTAATCCAGTCCACCCTCCTCAGGTGATTTCGCCTTGAACACAAGGTCTTAATCCACTATAATCAAATCATGATTACATTTGCACGGGCCACACCGGTGACTAACAACTTGCACAACCGCACTGTGACTAACACCACAATAAACCGTTCAGGGATTCAATTTAATGAATATAACGAACATTGACATGCAGGTTCCAATCTCTTTAAGATCTACTGCTAGGATTTCACAGCTAGACGTTCAGGGATTCAACTTAATGAATATTACGCTACTGACCCTATTTCAGGATTTTCCACAATGACACCCAGCCATTGTCATCTCAAGTATCTAATCACCATGTGATCTACTAAAGGGCCTCAACTCACAGCTGAACCGTTCAGGGATCCCATAAGGATATAACGTTCTCTTGAGGAGTCTCAATTCATTTAGTTGAATTGGCAAACTGGATATTACAAAATGTGCTTCTTAATAAGCAAGTTTCTCCTAGGTTTAAGTACAAAGAACACACACATGTGTTCAAGAAAGTTTTGAGCAATCAACTCCTTGCTTTCCTAAGAAACTACAAAGATGTATTTAGATATTATGATTGTTGACATCTTGTAGATCTTCTTCTTCTTCGTCTTCTGGTTGAGCAAGCTTTGAGCAGTAACTCCTTGCTTCAGATCTTCAATGTAGCTTTAACGAGAAGGTAGGTTGATGACTTGATTGATCTTTAATTATTGTCTTCTTCATCAACAGCTTCTATTTGATTGTGTTGTTGTTTTAATTTGTTCATTTGATATTCAACAACAACTGTCACGAGTGAATTAATGACAACTTTGAATATTCTAAGTGTTACAATGAGAACTCATCGTTGTTGC
Source organism: Lathyrus tuberosus (assembly GCA_022829125.1). NCBI lineage: Eukaryota > Viridiplantae > Streptophyta > Magnoliopsida > Fabales > Fabaceae > Lathyrus > Lathyrus tuberosus. The sequence goes on from JALAZF010000484.1 coordinate 1,360,578, forward strand.
TATCTTCACACAATGACTTGGTGAATTTTGTAGATGAACATTCAGTTCGTAATTCTACAAGTGATCAACACATCAGAAGCAAAAACTCTTTCCAATAAATAGCTAGTAGAAATATAGCCGTTAGAGAATACTGTTGGCTGTTTGGAAAAGAGACGTTGTGATATAATGAGTTATACTGGCACATCTTCTTTTTGCAGAGGAGGAAGTGACCAGACATCTTTTCTTGGGAAGTGTGTAGATTTAACTCACAACGGAAATATTTATACTTCAAAACTTCAGTGGCTTATGATGTTAATTTGATGAAGCATGAATGGAGTCTTTAGAGCAAAATATCTGATGCTTCAAGTCTTCTGTTAATTGAAGAAGTCCATTAGGAATCAGTCTTCAGAACTTCAGTACTTGGTCGTTAAGAGCGTTATCCTTTTCTGCTTTAAGTGTTCCGAATCTTCAGAGCCTATCTTCAGAGTGTTCAGAACTTCTTGTTTGAAACCTTGATCTTCAGAACTCGTCAGTCTTCAGATTCTTTCTGCACTTGGTCTTCAGTGCCTTCAGCCATCAGAACTTTAAGTCATAGGAGTCTTCAGAACTTTGGTTCTTTCAGAGTGTACTTCTTCAGAAACTTCGCTGTCTTCAGAATCTTAATCACTTTCAGAGAGCATCCACAAGAGCATTGCAACTGCAATCTTGGCATCCTTGGATCTGGCTGATCATGACTAGATAAACAAGCGTTCTTGCTTCTCGCGACTTTAGTCACACATAGTAACTTCGCATATATATATATATATATATATATATATATATATATATATATATATATATATTCAATCATAGTACATCTAGCTGGTGTATGTTGGTTCTTATGTCTTTAGTTCTTATGATCTGCACACAACACACGTTAGACCATAAAATGGTTCTTTCACAAATACTTATTGTTATCATCAAAACATAGATTGACTTGTAGAGACAGTTATTGCTCTCACAGTTCCCAAGTGTCTAAGATTGGAAAATGAGCCATCAATTTCATTCATAGGATTTTCAATTGGAGGATTGATTAAAAATCAAGAAAATTTGAAATAAGGTCAACTGATCAAAGGAAAAGTCAACTCCTAAATTTTTAAGGTCAAAATCATGTTCCTCATGTCAAATATGGTCTATGGGTGGAATTTGATCAAGAAATGTCCAAAGAATCAGAAAAATCAAGATTTGTGAAAGTTACCATTTTGGGAAAACTAGGGTTCTTAGGAACTTTCCATTTTGGGAAAGTTTTCTTAAGTTTCAGCCATCTTCAAGCCCAGATTTGAAAAGGATACAAGCATCATTTGGAAATTTTTTTACAAATGAAAGTTGTAGTATGATCTCTCACCTTTCCAACCATATAAAGAACTCCTCATTTGGATTTATGAATCAAAAGTTATGATCATTTGAAAATGGGATGTTCAAGTTGTCTAAACCATGAAAAACACTTAGAAAAATTTCATGAACTTTGTAGCTCGTACATGGCCAGATTCAAGACAAATTTTCACTACCTTTGAGACTTCAAATCAACTTGCCTTCAACATGGAAGTTGTAGTATCAAAGGTGCTCTTCAAAATGAGTACAAGAACCATACCATTTGGATCATAATTCAATGAGAACCATCTTTCTAAAGACCCAAAAAAATCACCCTTGATGAAATTGTAAAGGTTCATGTTAACCCCATGCATGGCAGCCTTGGCTCATTCACTTTCAACCTCATTTTCCTCCATGTAAAATACCCTTAATCCACTTTCCATAAACATAAACTTTGTTCTACCAAACCTCACCTTTCTAAAACCATCAAGATCATGGGATTTGGTGCACTAGGTAGTGAGATACATCCCTTTAAACTTTGCTTCGTTCCATGCATAACCATACCTTGACCTTCTCATTTTCAAACAAAACTCATGCCAAGCCCTTACCTCTCTTGCAGCATGCGTACACCACCTTATCTTTGCCTCACCTTTACCATAATAAGCCATGCAAAAATCTTACATTCATGCACACATGTAAGAACTTACGACATATGCCATAAGAAAAAAACCATAAACTTAATGGGCAAGCAGCTTTGAATACTAGCTGACGCTCCATCACCATTCACTATCATCATGTTATCATGATCATGCCATCACAATGCACCCTGAACCAACATAACCCGTGTCCTTCACTTCATGCCCTCTCTTTTTTCTCAATCTTTCATTTTTTACACTTCACTCCCTAACAAACCCTAACCAACTATATAACACTCTAACCCCCTCCATTTTCAGTTAGAGAGAAAAAACACAGTTAGAGAGAGAGAGAGAGAGAGAGAGAGAGAGAGAGAGAAAGCTCTGAAAATAACGTAAATCCACCATTGAAGGAAAAACTTCAGAGCTTCAAAACCACTTCATCTTGAGAGTTTTTTTTGGCATTTCTCTTCACAATCATCATCACTATCATCTACTCTTGTCCCTGTAAGCAAAATTTTGGAGCTGGAACCACCATAATCTCCAACCCGTGTTCATCATCTTCAAGACCTTTTTGTGAAAATTGCATCAAGAATCAAGGGATAAGCATTTATTTTGCTTTTCAGTAGATTTGAAGATCTTGTACGAAGTTTTCAGGTGTTTCTTGAAGTTAGGAGTTCATCTCAGGCAAGGTAATCATCTTGGAACTTCATGGCATTATATTAGGGTTTGTATGTGATTAGAAGCATGTAGATATGTTGCATATTGAAGTCCTATAACCACAGGCTCTGTTTGCTGGCTAGAAATTAGGAAAATGTGAGAGTTCAAGATCTCAGATCTTAAATTTTTCCTTCGATTCTCCATGTGTGTTGATTGTGTGAGAATTATGAGGGCATATTTAGAATCAGCGTGATTTTCTGAGTGGAAACATGTTAAGCTTTTGATTTCTGGGAGCATTGCACCTCCCTGCACGGTGGTTTCCCACCGGAGAAGATGAGCGAAGGTCCTTCTCCGGCCGCCTGTGCAAAACCCTAGCATTTTCAGGCCACCCCCATTGTTTTAATTTTGGACGCTGATTATTTCTAATCCAACGCATGACAACTTGCCAACGCATTAAAAACTCACATGATGATCACGTGCACACTTTCCCTCCTTTTTTTTTTTTTAATTTAAATCAATCTGAGAGGATGATGAGACGTGATCCTGGCCGTGCAAATTTCGATCCAAGGGTTGTAGGCTTACCAGCTTGTGTTTAACTTTAATCCTAAAATTTGATTAGTAATAGGATTTAATCATGGCCGTTGATGTAACTTGATCCTAAGGCCAGCAGTATTGAGACAATGCATTAATGAACGTGCTCCTTGGCACGTGATCACTTCCCTCTCCTTTCCCTTCAATTCAAATTCTGATTGCAAAAACGTGTTTTTGTTCATTGGGCTTAAGTAAATTGCTAAACGCGCCCCCAGTATTAAGGGCCCAAGGTTTCCTGAACTATCAATTTGCTAACGTTACACCCCATTGCTTTTTCTTTGGTTTTTTAATTCCTTTTTTTCTATATGCGTTTGAAAATGGAACTTTAAAAATAGCAAAAATGGTCTAAAAATTCTGAAATAATTCACACTTGACCTTGAAGTTTTTAATTAATTTTTAATGAATTTTATTTTCATTTTTGGTCTGTTTTGATATTTTTCTTGAACTTTGGAAAGATACATACTCATGTTGGTATATCTTGTGATACAAGTTCCAAAAAGTGATATTCCCTTGATCTTTTGAATATGATTTTTTGTGTACACTTAGCCCATTAATTGTGAAATATATTGAGGTTCATTTTCCCTTTTGATCATGAGTTTTAGTTTTCTCTTGAGTGCCATGTTTGAGGCTTGCTTTGTATGATGACTTTTGGATAACATGCTTGATGTTGTGATTAATTGAGTGCTTTTGGTGCATGATTTGGACACAATATTTTTCATGTGATCACCTACAGCACTTGACATAACTTGGTTGATTGTTCATAATTTTTTGAAGCCTTTATCTATTTTCCCTTGAATTTTGTTTGGTTGCCTAATTGTTTGATGATGCTTAGGATTAGGGTTGGCTTTGAGACCTTCATGAGACTTGCCTTAAAGTAAGGTCTTTGGAATAATTAGGCATATTCCATAGGACCTTTTATGCCTTGGTATGATGCTTTTACATAGGTGTTTAGACCATGATTCATATGTTCACTCTTAAGTCATTGTTGCATACCCGATGCTTGTCTAATATTTGCCTAATTGCTTGGATTTTGAGGATGCATTTATGAAATCCATTAGGAATCTGTGGTTCATTGGTTCACATTGTTAAGACATGAGGTAAAATCTTGTAGTTTCATATGGTTCATCATTGGATGTTTGAAAATGGTTTGAAACTTTATTGAACATGACCTCAAATGTGCACTAATTTTGGCCATTCTTTTTAGGTCTTGTGTAATACCTTGTGATCATTCTTTTAACATTTAAACATGCAACATTAGAATTCCTTACCTAATGACTTAGGTACTCATACATGTGTATATGCTTCATGTGTTTCATCTTTACTTGACTTACAAGTTACAAGTCCTTAAGAAATGTTTGAAACTTGTTTTGTGCATTACTTGTCTTGACTTCTACAAGTGCATTAACATAGAACTTTTATGATGACTTGAGGTCATTATTATACATATAAACATGCATTCACTTCTGACCTATACCATTCCACATGCATACTTTCATGATTATTTATGCCTTGTTTGATCAAACATGTTTGTTACATCTTAAGTGAACTACTTGTGTGTAGACTTGTGTAACTCTTAAAGATGCTTTAACATGGTACTTCCATGACAACTTAAGGTCACTCTCATACCTTGAACACATGTTTTAAATTCTGATCCATGTCATTTACATGTCCATCTCATACTTTTTTGTGCATCCTACAACCTTAAGTGATTGATTCATCCTAAGTGAAACATCTTTGTGCAAGATTTCCTAAACTTTTGAATGTGGTTTAGTATGAATGTCATGATCACTTCTTCACATCTTAAACTTAATTTCTCATGGTGTACACTACTGACCTCATCTTATATATGTGCCTTAATTCAATTCATGTGACCTTTAGACACCAATTGTGCATAGTTTGTGAATGACATGTGTTTGTGAGTTAACTTAGGACACAACTTGGAATTATTTAATCTTCCTTAGGATACTAACTTAGATAGGATTAAAATTGGTTTATCTATTGACCTATATAGGATCTTACCCTCCTAGGACCTATTTCCCTTTGTTTGTGGTGTGACAATGCATCTAGAGCCATTGTAGGGCATTTGCATTAGTTTTAGGACATAGTTTGCATAAACTTTTAACTATTCATTAGTTGAGCTTGCTTGCATAAACCTTTCAACCATTAATTGGTTGAGCTTGTGTGTAAGTTAAGTCCCTTTAATTTGATGTTTACATTCTTATACAACCTCCCTTTCATCTCATTCTCTTTCTTCTTTGAATTATGGATTGATTCCACTTAATGTTTACTTGTTCAATAACATGACCCCTTAGGACTCCTAGCTTGGTTTTAATTTTTGATTAAGACCAAAGTACGATAGACATTAGGTAAGAAATCCTTTGCATGCTAAAAAGTAGGTTAGTCCCCTCTTAACCTTAACCATAGGGCCACCATTGCATGATAACAGCATGACCTAGTCTCCCTTAGTGTTTTCTTTCAACTTTGAGTCCTTTCTCCTCTCATATCTAAACAAAATAAAAAACATTTAATAAAAAAAACGAGTATTGTATGCCATGAGCCTTAAGTACATGGGAAATGGAGGGTGGATGACTTCTCTTCACTTTCCTAGAGTGTTTAGCATGCGTCCCGTCTTGGGTCGATTTGCGACGCATTCAATCCTATGTCATAGACTTTAGTGCAATGCGAGTTTCAAACAATAAATCAAAACACTTTCTTCTAAAAAACAAAAACAAACAATCATCTTTCTTCGGGATTCTCTTCTCATCTCCCTCACTCCATTCATAAAGGATACGTCATTTCCGTTCCACCACAAACAGGTAAATGCATAAGACTCCGTACAACGAGCGACAACACCTAAACTACTGGAACGCGAACATTGGCGTCTTCCACTAAAAAACACAAAACAATAAGACCCTGTTAGGTCGAACTACGACTGCTCTGACTTCCTCTCTCATGTTCGATTGAGGATACGTAGGTACAAGACGACGATGTCTTGGCGAGCAACCTTACCCCACAAATTCGTAGTCCCCCGAACTACGTTGACTCTGACTTTCCCACTCCCGAGGGAATACGTAGGCCTAGGATGGCGATGTCCTATCGAGTCACCTTTTCTTTTCTTTTCCCGTTTTCCCCGTTTCTCATTCCTTTCGTTTAGCAGTTGAGCTTCAGATAACCTTCACCCTTTGATCGATAATAACAAACATGGATCCTGTCATACCCCAAATTTTGACCACTAAGATTCCCATCATTTTGGAAATCATCATCACAATATGGATGAACCATCATACCTCATTAGTCTCCCCAAAGATGGGTGAGCATCCACTACAATCAAAATTAGGGTTTCAAGCCCTCTCTGAGTGCTTAGACAAAGGGTCAATCAAGGAATGACATGATCTTCAACTTGTCTAACCTCTCAAACATCCACAATGGATCAAGAGGACTCCTACTTCAAGGTTTAAGCACAAGGTTGCTCCCTTCTAGGTGGATCAAGTCTCAAGATCGACAGTGTCACCAAATTAGGGTTTTGGTCGACCAGGGCCTCCAGGTGGAAATTTTCCTCTGGGCACAAGCCAATGATCCAAAACATATCCTAATATACTCCATGGAACCTCATGGACCCAATCATTAAGTCAATCTTGCCTCAGGGGATGCATTCATCAAAAATCAGGAATTAGGGTTTCTTGACCTAATTCACCCCTAGGTTGGCTTTTGGGAAAAATTATGAACCAAGACCTCAAAGGAGGATTTGAGGGTCTCTAATACACTACATTGATCCATTTGCAACAATGGATTGATCCAAGGAACTTGAGCAACAAGTTTCAATTTCATCTGCACCACAGTTAGGGTTTTAAGGAAAAAAGTCAACTGTGACTTTGACTTTTGACCAGGACATGCTCCCAAGCCCTATGACATGCATCAATATACTCTATATCACCCATGGAACATGTCCATCAAGTTTGATTTAGGTCGAGGACATGATTTCATGAAGAATTGCACAGTTTGGAATTCATCTGATAAAAAGTCAACTGTGCACAAAAGTCAACTTTGACTTTTTGAGATTTTTCACAAAAATGAATTTTTAACCCTAAAATGATGTTAATGTATGATTTGAATCATCATTCACCAAGAAAAATCAAGAAAAGTTGGATAACTTGTAAAAGGGGTAACCATAAAAACTTAGAAAATTTTCTAAGTTAAAAATAAAGTGGCTAGGGTACCAACTTTGGAGGGTCATAACTCCTAAACCACAAAGCCATTTTCTCCCATCCAAGGCTTGATTTGTAGATCTCATTGCCCTCTACAAAAACTTCAACTGGACCTAATTCCAATTCATTGGGGATTTTGAGTTATGGAGTGATCAAAGTCACAAAAAACATGAAAGTACAACTTTTTCAACACTTAGAAAAATTCTGGGCAAGGCAGATTTTGTGTTGAAACACCAAAACTTGTGAGATATTTTCACATAGTTGCAAGCTGAATCAAGTCTAAAGATAAACATCAATGTTGTTGCAAATGTTGCCAAGAATTCAAAGAGCTTAACAGCATGAATTGATTCAACTTGAGCCAAGAGAAATCCATGCCCAAAGCCATGCTGCTGCAAGCTATTTTGGAAAAATTAGTTTGCATGTTTGCATGCCACACACGATTTTGAACCAAAAACTGAGGATCAGCATGTCACATGTACTCAAACCAATCACAATGCATCTGATCCAACTAATAAGGCTGAGTAAAAAAGCCAAGGAATCTTCCAACTTGAAATTCATCCACTTTGGCACATTTTGCCTTGAATTCAAAGGGGTATTAATGTGGAATAATGAATTTTCAACAAAGCCACTCTACTCAGTCAAGTTCTCTGATTAAACAACAATAAAAACATCTGAAGAATGTGATTTTGGTCAAGGCATAGCCCTGCTCTTGGGAATGACTAGTTTGCCTTGCTTGAGAAGAAATCCTCCAAGCCAATCCATGCAAATGTGATCTGATCCAGTAGCCATTCACTATTCCTCCAAGAAAAAAGTTGATCACCTATAAATAGAGGTTCCAATGGATCATTCAACTCACACCAAAGCCAGTTACAGCACTGCTTTCTCTCATTCTTCCTTAAACCTCAAGTTTCTTGGTTTTTGAGTAACCACTATCGGGTTTTGAGTTGCAGCCTTAAGCAATCAATTCCAATTGCTCAAACACATCACATATGATGTATTTGAGGTGTCCAAACACTTAAACACTGACTGTAACACCTCAGGCTCAAAATCACCCTTCAACCAAGCCATTATGCCTCAATTATGCAGGTGGAGGTCTCCAGCTTGATCCAAAGAGTTTCAATGTGTTCCAAAGCTTGCAACACACTCCATAATATCCATTAAAGTTGTAGGGATCATTAATTCACAACTGGAACAAGGTTTGTGTAGAGTTCCATTTCAGCTTGCATCAAGGTAAGCCTCAAAACTCCAACTCCATGATCCATGCATATTTCCTCGTATGATATTTTTGCCAATTGCTTGCCATCATATGTTGATTGTTTTCCCTCAAAACATTTGATCATAGCACTCATAATCATGCCTACTCGATTGCTTTTGCAAAATTAGGGTTCATACGGCCACAATGATATAATTTGCTATACACTGAAAATGAATGAAATTGGGTATTGCCATCTTCTTCCTTGTGAAAAAATGCATGAGTTTGGTGTTTGAATCATGTCAAATGGTTGAGAAACGAGGGAGATGGAGGGCTTCATGCACGAGCTAGAGGAAGAAGATGGCCATGGCGCCATTTTCAGAAAATCCAACAAGTTTGATATATATTTTTCACTTGCCATGTTATTAATGAATTGGCATTGCGCCCCAGTGGTTGATCAGCTGGTTTGTATGTATTGGCAAGCGAAAGGTCTGGGGTTCGAACCCCCCTCGCCCCAGACCTTTTTTTTATCACTTTTTCCTATTTTCCTATTTTTCACATTATTTTGTTAATGATTTGGAAAATTAATAACTCACTCAATTTTAATTATTTTTTACTGATTCTTTTTGTAAAAAATCATAAAAATGTTGAAATATTTTATTCCACAAAAAAATTAGATTTATATTATGTATTTAATATAATTAGTATTTTTGTGAATAAATTCATTTTTATTTGTTTTTAAACATTTTAAAATGAACATCCATCTTGAAAAATCAAGACCAAATGAGTTTTAATATCTCTTGTGATTTATACCTCATTTTTCAAACCTTAAACCAAAATCACAAGTGGTTTAATCAAATCTATTTGGTATTTTTCATTGATTTTCTTTAAATATTTATTATTTAAAGATTAAAATTATGGTTTCTTTGATTTTCACCCTCATCAAACAATTACCCTTGGGCCTCTATTAGAGTGTAAGCCCCAACCCTTTTTTTTGTAAAATACAAAACATTTTGGGCCTCACTTATTGTATAAGTCCCACTGTATTTTCAAAAACCTCGGCGTGCTCGCCAATTCAAAAATAAAACCTTGGGCCTCTCCTTGAGCTATAAGACCCATTCAAAAACTTTTGGGCCTCTAATAGAGTGTAAGACCCAATCCCCTTTTAACCAAAACTTTGGGCCTCACTTATTGTATAAGTCCCTCTGCGTTAAAAGAAAACAAATGGTGCGATCGTCGCCTTTTAAGAACAAACTTGGGCCTACCCTCGTGTTATAAGCCATACTCTTTTTCTTTAAAAACTTTTTGGGCCTCTTGAGAGAGTGTAAGACCCAACCCCCTTGTACAGAAAACATTTTGGGCTTCAGTCACTTGTATAAGTCCCTCTGTACAAATTCAACAGTGCGCTCACTGATAAAACCTTGAGCCTCTCCTTGAGCTGTAAGCCCCAAATCTTTCTTTTTCAAAGCACTTTCTCCTTTGATTTTGAAATATACTGTTGTTTTCAATCTTTCTTTGTTGAACAACTAACCAAACAGCATGGAGGCTCTACAACCGAGTAAGTGGTTATTGCTTTCATTTACCGCTTTCATATACATATAACTGTATTGTGGGGCTGTTTCACTGTAAGTCTTCTTTCATAAACTCATATCAACTATGTAATAATAGTATAGATATTTCGAGTTTCCCCGGCAACTACGTCTAGAACTAGGTGACGCCGTTTATTCATAGAAATAGACAACTAGATCCCCAATAGGATCACCAGATACAGTCTTCTCTTCGGCTGTCCTCATTAGGAATTGTCAAGAAATTCTACTCCCAGAGATGAATGTATTCTCCGTGAATGGCATCTTTGAGTTTCTTCCAAATTCTCAAACTTTCCTGACTTGATCTATTCCTTGTGAATAGCTTGCCTTGAATTTCTCGGGGTTTGGGGACCCACGGGCTTCTTAAAAGCATCGGCCTCCTCTTGGGCATCATACAAGGACCCACAGGCTTCCTAAAAGCAACCCCGCCTCCTCTTGGGCTTAGTACAAGGACCTGTCGGCTTCTTAGAAGTATTCACAGCCTCCTCTTAGGCTTCGTATAATGATCTCTTCCTCCGGGAATGATAGCCTCCTCTTAGGCTTTGTATAATGATCCTTCTCCAGTGAAGTTAGCCTCCTCTTGGGCTTTATACAATGATTCTCCCCAGCGGAGTCAAACAACATTTAGCCTCTCTCTCGGGCTTTGTACGAGACACATAAGAGACTCCCTCGTTGAGTCAATTACCCCTTTCGCCTCCATCTCGGGCTTTATACGAGATACAAAAAGGTTCTTATTAAGCCAAACAAATTTTAGCCTCCATCTCGGGCTTCGTACGAGATACAAAAAAACTCTCTTGTTGAGTCAAATAGCCTTCATCTCGGGCTTCATACGAGATACCAAAAGACTCCATCGTCGATTCAAAACCTTTTAGCCTCTCTCTCGGGCTTTGTACGAGACACATAATAGCCTCCTCTTAGGATTTGTATAAGAAAACCACTGGTTGATCCAATCAACCTTTTAGCATCAAAGTTGTGCCTCGTTCACAGTACACAAACATCAACAACTCTTTCCCCTTCATGTAATCGCTGTATGCGGCAAGCCTCTGAATTATTTACATCCACGCCAATGTCCCTCTTTTAGCATGAAAAATTCCTAAGGAAAGATAGCATTGCTCTACACTGAGTTAAAGTCTTCTCTTTCAGGTTAAAATCCCCTATAAAGGAAATTATGGCATTGCCGGATTCACACATCCCGGTTAAAGTAATTCTCCTTTATAAACAGTTGTGACATACAACCCCCTCTTTAGAGATGACAAATTCTCTCTAAAGTCAACATCTTTCAGCTTCACATCTTGGGCTTTGAACAAGATACAAACCACCTTTCGCTTCACGTCTTGGGCTTTGAACAAGACACCAAAACAACCATTTCCTCCCGTAGAATAGGAGGAACTACGAACGCTCTGATTTCCCTGTTTCGGTAAACGGGAATACGTAGGCATAAGATTGAAAGAAAAATCTTAGCGAGCACACTAAACAAAAACCTTAAATCCCATATACCATAATCTGAAGCAGTATCCTAACAAAATCCCAGAGAGAAATCAGTATTGGCAAAAATACAAATAACCAATACAAAGGCCCCCACCACATTGATCGCATCCGTAACCTAACAGACCGCTGTTTAAACTTAGTATGCAAGCAGGGTTAATTGGAGACATCTATTTCCCTTCCTTCATCAGCTTTAATAGGATAAAAAATGAATCGACCTGTAGTAAACTCAACCGCAGTGAGAGCGACCAGCGCTTAAGAACCGCGTCCAAAATTGCTCGCTACAGAAAAAAATGGCGCCCACCATGGGGCCGAATTTCTAAACCTTTTTTCTCTTCACTTATGTGAAAACCACAGATTGGAGCTTCCGCCGAGGAACCCATTTCTGTCAGGAACTTAGGATTCATAGCTTTAAAGGTCTAGGATGATTAGGACAAATATATATACTACTTTTCCTAATTGCTATACGTGTTTATTTTTCTGCTAATGGGAATGCGTGTGATGCCGCATGTGGAAAGATTGAGTATACACTTAAGATAAGTGATGGCGACGAGGTCGACCATCAACCTCAGTGGAGGCTGACCAATGCAACCCATTCTCTCACCTAGACAATGGGCCGATTGTGATGTCTGAGAAGCTGAGGAGCCAAACCCTTTTCTAGTGCAGAAACTATCAGGAATAGTTGTTACGCGATACTACCCTCATTTGAGGCTGGTGATCTATTCTCGGTGAATGGCACTTACTCTAAGATTGCTCTACAACTCGCTGGCGATCTGCTTGTTGTTTTTCTTTCCTGGGAGGAGCTGATGATAATGAGTACAGGTACAAAAATCACCCTAGTATAAACCTTTGGGGATGGGTAGAGCCTTGACTTCATGACAACGACCCTTTGACCCCATGTTTTTTCTATGTTTTTGTGTGCTGAATTCATGCATTCATTTAAAAAACATTAAAACATTAAAAAATTTTCTCTTCTAGTCTCTCTGTTTTCAAATTAAACTAAGACTGTGATTGCAAATATCAGAGAAAAGGATTGTGCTAATGGATTTCGGTAGAAGGAGAACTCATAGTTATACCTTCAAGGTTCCAAAGCTAGAGGATTTGAGAAGGTTAGCAGGAATGATCACTAACCCAGAGGCTTTCAGAGCCAAGCACGGAGGTCTGCTACCACTGTTAAGAGTCCATGTGATTGAGGGAATCATGGATGCGCTCATTCAGTTTTATGATCCGGTTTATCACTGTTTCACATTCCCGGATTACCAGCTCGCACCAACGTTGGAGGAGTATTCTCATCTGATTGATCGACACATCACAGATCGAGCTCCATTTTTTGGACTGGAAGAAATTCCAAAGAATCAGACCATTGCAAGAGCAATTCATTTGGACGAGTCTGAGGTTAGGACTCACCTAACTACCAAGGGTGGCATCCAAGGTTTGCCAGCCCAGTTCTTGACAAAGAAAGCCCTGTATTTTGCCAGTATAGGAAACGTGACTGCTTTTGAAAGAATCTTTATTTTACTCACCTACGGATTATTTTTGTTGCCCAACATTAATAATTTCGTCGATATCAACTCCATTAAGGTTTTTCTCATTGGAAACCCTGTGCCGACTTTGCTCGCAGATGCGTATCATTCTGTACACTTGGGAAATTTGTACAGTGGAGGGGAGATCACATGCTGTGTACCTCTGCCTTACAAATGGTTTATCTCTCACTTGCCCAAGTCTGCTGCTTTTTGGGATTGCAAGAGTGCCTTACGTTGGTCGCAGAAGATCATGTCTCTTACCAACTCTGATATAGATTGGTGTAATAGGATTTATGATGGGATCAGGATCATTGACCGTTATGTAAACTTCCCCAGCGTACCCCTTATAGGAACTAAGGGAGGAATCAATTACCATTCAGTTCTCGTTCAGCGTCAATTTGGATACCCGATGAGACACATCCCACGGGGTGTTCATCTAGAAGGTATTTTCTTCAAAGAAGGAGAAAATGACAGAGCACTAAAGACGGAAATAGTGCACGCTTGGAAGCATGTTCATAAGAAAGGACGAGAGTCTCTGGGAAAACCAGACTGTGTCTCGGTGGAGCCTTATCTCCATTGGGTATAAACTAGAGCTCTCAAGCTAAAAATTCCTTATCCTCATTACGGAATTCTTCCGCCGAGGGAGTCTATCATGTACTTCATGACGGAAACTGAAAAGCTTCAGGTTACTCTCAACAAAGTTCAAAAGGAGAGAAGGTCTTGGAAGAACAAGTACCGCACCCTCGACTTAGAGTGCATCAAAATACAGCAACTACTGAAAGATAAGGATGCTCTGATTGAAATTTTGGAGCAACATGCTGTAGAGAATCAAGATGACCAAAGGAATTTGCTCGCTCCTTTCACTTGGCGAAGGAATGACAACCCGACAACGGCCCAAGAGCCCCGGTCAAAGAAAAGGAAAGTACCAGAGTCAGCACCCGATTTCTCTTCAGAGGGGACTCGGGACCCATTAGCTTAGGTTTCTGTTTCCGCACCTTGTAATCTACTGTATTTTCATTTCTGTAATCCTTTGAATTTCAATAAAAAGGGGTTTCCCCACTGTTTGATATTTGCAATCTAATTGTCAAAGTTTATTTTGATTAAACCAAATAAACAATTAATATAATCATTGCATTCATCATTCTCACATCGCGTTTTCTTCTTCTCTACGAATCTCACGTTTATGTCTCGGTTCTAGAGTCAAACTGTCTCATTCGTATAATACTCGGGCCAATCATCAGAAAAAGATGGATGATCTTGAGGAAGAAAACAGAGAGTTGAAGAAAGAGATCGATGCTCTGAGAGAGAATATGAGAAAGCTTCATAACGACATACAAGCCATGGCAGAAGCTCAACTACAAAGAACTGTGATCTCAGAGATCACCTCAATGCCCATAGCGGAGAAGCATGATCCTAGGTATCAGATGCCGAAAGATCGTCCCTGGGGCATGCCTGTTAACTATATCCCGGAAGGATATGTTCCGCCGATCACTGAAGATCAGGGAATCTCAACAGAAGCCGCTGGGCCTGAAGGTTACAAACTTCGGGAAAGCGAAGATGCCAGGGGTATACTGAAGACTCCTGAAGGTTACAAACTTCGGGAAACGCCAAGATTCGTTGCCGTAGTCACGGTACCACCTCCTGTGGTGCACACTGTCCCGGAAGGACAGATTCCACAGACACCTTCTGGTAAAAAGGAAACTATGTTCGATAGAATGGATGAATTCCAGGAACAGTTCCTGGAAATGCAAAAAGAATGGCAAGCCATTCGCGGTCAGGATTTATTTGGAAAGGACGCCGCAGACCTCTGCTTGGTCCCCAATGTAAAAGTTCCGCACAAATTTCAAGTGCCCGACTTTGAAAAATACAAAGGTAACTCTTGCCCTCAAAGCCATTTGGTGATGTACGCTCGGCGGATGTCAGCTTAGATGGATAATCAGGACCTACTGATTCACTACTTCTAGGATAGTTTAACCGGTGCCGCACTCAAATGGTACATGGGTTTAAACTGTGCCACGATCAGCACATTCAGAGATCTTGGCACTGCCTTCGTCCAACAATACAAATACAATTTGGACATGGCACCCGACATAGATCAACTCAGATCAATGTCGCAAAAGGACAAGGAAACCTTTAAGGAGTATGCTCAAAGGTGACGTGAAATTGTCGCTCAGATTTGTCCACCTCTTGAGGAAAAAGAGATGACAAAGATCTTCTTAAAGACCTTAAGCTCATTTTATTACGACCGAATGGTTGCCAGTGCACCCAGTGATTTCACCGAGATGGTGGGCATGGGCGTACGTCTTGAGGAAGTCTCCCGAGAAGGACGTTTGGTAAAAAACACTGGATCGACGAGCAGTACAAAAAAATACAGTAGTGCTCTCCCTAAGAAAAAAGAGCAAGATATTGGGAATATCTCTCTCGGAAGGCAAAGGCGTCGTTATCAGCCGGTAGCAGTTGTAACTCCTGCTATCAGCCCTGTGCCTATTCCTATGTATCAACCTCAGGTTACGCAGAGCCAACCTGATCAACAAAGGACACAACAGCCTCTTCAGCAGGCTCGTCCTCCATACAACAACAACCGTACAACACGGCCACCAGGATTTGATCCTATACCTGTGTCGTACGCAGAGTTGTTTCCATTACTACTGGCTAAGGGGCACATTCAGACTAAATCTCCTCTTACAGTACCAGAAAATCCACCTTTTTGGTTTAAGGTGGATCAAACTTGCCCTTACCATCAAGGAGGATCAGGGCAAAACATAGAGACTTGTCTCAATTTCAAGTCCGACGTGCAAAAACTTATTAGGAGCGGGGTCTTATCCTTCAAGGATACAAATCCTAATGTTCTCACAAACCCGGTGCCTCAACATGAGAAGGCTGCAGTCAATTTGATAGAAGGAGAGACTAACGATGTCTATCAAATTCACGATGTACTCTTATTGAAAACCAATTTAGTCAAGATGCATTGTAGACAGAGTGGATATGGCCATGTGACACCTCATAATTATCACCAGTGTGATGTCTGCTCTAAAAACAATCAAGGATGTTCTGTGGTGCAAGCAGCCCTACAGGAACGAATGGATCTCGGATGGATCCAAGAGCACCGAGTTCATGGAGTTAACATGGTCTATACGAATTCCAACATCATTCAGAACCCCGATATTCGTGCAATGAATGCCAACTTGGTGGAAATGCATTCAAGGCAAAGCCAGTATCATAATCTGCCGCGGCACGATTACAGTTCTTGTCTGACTTGCTCGGTAAATAAACAGGGATGCTCTTTCATACAGGAGGCCCTCTAGCGTCAGATGGATCTTGGATGGATCCAAGACTACCATGATAGGAATGCCTATCAAATCAACATGGTTCAGATCTTCGATATTCGCGTGATGAATACCAACCTGGTAGAGTTACATGCTGAGCAGGTCCGACTCGGATTCTTAATATCACACGACTATCAAAGCTGTAAAGCAGGTTGCGAAAACGATCAGGGTTGTACCCTTGTCCAGGAGGCACTTCAGAACTTGTTAAATCACTGGTGGATGCCAATTTATATGGATGAAGATACTCAGCAAATTAGTATCAGTAACAGGAATCCTACTCGGCGTCAGAGTCAGGATGTCCGATCTGTGAAAGCTAACCTAGTGAGGTTACATTGTATTCAAAGTGGGCGTGGCTAGGTGCCACCACACAACTATGACCGTTGTAGTGTCTGTTCAGAAAGTAACCAAGGGTGTTACCTTGTGAGAGCAGCTCTTCAGGGCCAGGTGGATCGTGGAGAGATTCGTCCATATCCGGGTTCTGGACCCATCAACTGGGCGCCGGACTACCTTGCCAATCAAGTTGAGGATGTTGTCACGATCGCTGGTCATCACAGGACCAGGGATGTTTTTGCCATTATCCCTCTACTTGACGAATCTAAAGTTCCCAACCGGGAACATATCGAGATTACTTATGATGGTCAGAAAAATCAGAGGACTCCCGTAGTCATCTATCTGCCGGGACCATTACCGTATGAATCAGCTAAGGCAATCCCTTACAAATACGGTGCAACGAAAATTGAAAATGGAAAGGAAATTCCATTACCCTCCGTTGTGAATATTGCAGACATCAGTCGTGTAACACAGAGTGGTAGAATCTTTAACCGAGGGGTTGGGGAATCCAACAAAGAAAAGGAACTTCAGACAGAAGCTCTCGATCCATCAGTCGGTCAGTCCAGTAATCCTGACCTTTTGAAAAATAATGATGAGATGCTGAAGCTCATCCAAAGGAGTGAATATAACATTGTGGATCAGCTGTTACAAACTCCTTCAAAGATCTCGGTGTTATCACTTTTACTCAGTTCAGAAGCGCATAGGGAGGCTCTACAGAAAGTCTTGGAGCAAGCCTTTGTGGAACAGGATGTAACAATCAGACAGTTCGATAGCATTGTCTCTAACATCACTTCCTGCAACAATTTGGGATTTAGTGATGAGGAATTACCTGAAGAGGGTCGCCGTCATAACATGGCGCTCAATATCACAGTCAACTGCCAAGACGATGCTTTAGCCAGCGTACTGGTAGACACTGGGTCAGCCCTGAATGATATGCCAAAGTCCACTTTGATGCAATTATCATTCAAAGGCCCTCCGATGAGAATCAGCGAGGTCGTCGTCAAAGCATTTGACGGATCCAGAAAAATAGTTATCGGCGAAGTTGACCTTCCCATAACTATCGGTCCTCACACTTTCCAAGTCACTTTCCAGGTCATGGATATCTGGGCAACGTACAGTTGTTTATTAGGAAGACCTTGGATACATCAGGCTGGAGCGGTCACTTCGACCCTCCACCAAAAGCTAAAGTTCGTCAAGAACGATCAACTTCTCACGGTTTGTGGGGAACAAGCCTTGCTTATGAGTAACTTATCATCATCTACTGGTATAGAACCCGAGGAGGTTATTGGAACTCAGTTCCAAGCACTGTCGGTGAGCAAGAATATTCAGTTCAGAGGAGGAACCTCGATTTCCTCATACAACGATGCTATCAAAGCGGTCGAGAGTACCGACACAACCGAATGGGGACAGCCTGTCATTCCTATTGACAATAAAACAAAGAAGGGTCTTGGTTTTTCTGCAACCTGTACCCAGACAGCTGCCAACGATGAAAGTCTTCATCCACTTCAAAACTTCTTCCACAGTGGAGGTTTTCTTCACCCAGTGTCTCAAGCAGTACATGCTATCAATGAGGAAGATCCCTCAGACACAGATGAAGAATGGAAGTCCTACCTTAACGAGGACGGTTATATGTCTCAGGAAGAGGTGCCTACGCCATTTTGCTATCCCGCACAGAGTCCGAGATTTATACCAAGGTCAGACATCGAAATGATATACGGAGATTGTGATCCGGAAGGATGCCGTGCTCCGCCAAATTCATTAAAGGAGGACACTATGATGAAAGACAACTTTGACCACAACTACTATGGCCCAATGGATGGTCTGCCAATGTGGCAACCTTATCCAGGAGATTTGGGGCAAGAAAGTCACCCGAAAAATGAAAATCAGCTGACCGTCATTGAACAGAATACCTGTGTCCCCACTATGTCATGGGATCAACACTCGGGTCATTCAGAAACTACTCAACATGATGATGGATTCGCAACGTTCGCAGGACTTGAATTCATCAACTATGCTTTTCCCGAGGTCAACGTCATCGAGAGAGATGACTCCTCCAAAGAAGTTTGGGACACCTTGGGACAACTGAGTGGAAAATACGACTATATGGTCAGGTACACTGCTCCCGAAAGCTCTCGTATCAGGCTCGAAGATATCCAGCCTACTGGATAGGGAGATACAGCTAAGAGCACAAATGCTATGCAAAATGCAACTGAGGAATTCGCCAACGACAATTCTGCCTGGGAGACAGATTCCAATGATCCCGCTCCACCAGAAATCAGTGTCATTTCTGAAGACAAATCAAGGAAGGTGACAGACTTTATGATTCACCGAGGAGTTCGCCGCCAATGGGTTGTTGTCGATGTTCCGAAGGTCGTTCGCCAATCTAAGTAATTGCCATCTTTAACCTTTCACCTTGCCCAGGTGAAACAGATGTTTTGATAGGGCTCACTTTCTGTAAATTATCCCTCTTCGCTTCGCCCAAAGCGACAGAGTTTTGTTTTATAGGGTTGTAGTTTCAAGATTCGACTTGTTCATTAATAAAATAACGTCGTTCTGTAATTTCCGCATTAATTGCTGTTTTCTCTTTTTTGCTTTTTTAGAAAATGGTAATCCTAAAAAACAAATCAATAATAAAAACAAGCAGTAAAATAAAACACTGCACACACTTGCATTCTTCTTTATCTCTTCTAAACACGAATCATCACGTCATGCAGATTGCTTGTTTTAAACCCAGTTGAAACATACGATCCGATGCCTTCTCCCGACTTTGAGTTCCCGATATTTGGGGCTGAAGAAGAAGTTTACAACGAAATTCCAGAAGAGATCTCTCGACTACTCAGACAAAAGGAAAGGTCCATTGAACCTCACAAAGAGCCGTTGGAAACGGTAAACTTGGGTTCGGAAAAAGAGAGAAAAGAAATCAGGATTGGGGCACTGCTCAGTCCAACTGCCAGAGAGGGTTTGATAAAGCTTCTCAGAGAATTTCCCGATGTATTCGCTTGGTCCTATCAGGACATGCCAGGGTTGGATACCAGCATCGTGGAACATCGCTTACCGTTAAGATCGGAATGTCCGCCAGTAAAGCAGAGGTTGAGACGGACTCACCCGGACATGGCCATCAAAATCAAAGAGGAGGTACAAAAACAGATCGACGCAAGTTTCCTCGCTACATCTGAATATCCTCAATGGTTAGCCAACATCGTACCCGTTCCAAAAAAGGACGAAAAGGTCAGGATGTGTGTCGACTACCGATATCTGAACAAGGCTAGTCCAAAGGACGACTTTCCTTTACCACACATTGATATGCTGGTGGACAGTACAGCAAAATTCAAAATTTTCTCCTTCATGGATGGATTCTCGGGCTATAACCAGATCAAAATGGTGCCGAAAGACATGGAGAAAACTTCATTCATTACCCCATGGGGTACCTTTTGTTACAAGGTAATGTCGTTTGGTTTAAAGAACGCCAGGGCAACCTATCAAAGGGCCATGACTACTCTTTTTCATGACATGATACACAAGGAAATCGAGGTATATGTCAATGATATGATTGCAAAATCAAAAATAGAGAGTGAGCACATTGAACATCTGTCAAAATTGTTCGAACGTTTAAGAAAATTCAAGCTCTGCTTGAATCCCAGCAAGTGCACCTTCGGTGTCCGTTCAGGGAAACTACTAGGGTTCATCGTCAGCCAGAAAGGAATTGAGGTTGATCCTGACAAGGTCAAGGGCATTCAAGAAATGCCTTCTCCGAAAACTGAAAAACAAGTCAGGGGATTCCTGGGACGTTTGAGCTACATCTCCAAATTCATATTCCTCATGACCGCGACATGTGCGCCTATTTTCAAGTTACTCAAAAAGAACCAGGATTGCGTTTGGTCAGAAGATTGTCAAACCGCCTTCGACAGTATCAAGGAATACTTGTTGAATCCGCCGATTCTATCACCTCCAGTGGAAGGATGACCACTGATCATTTACCTCACAGTCCTAGAGGACTCAATGGGATGTGTACTTGGCCAACAAGACAAAACCAAAAGAAAAGAGTCTGCCATTTACTATTTGAGCAAGAAATTCACCGACTGCGAGACTCGGTACACGATGCTTGAAAAAACTTGTTGTGCTTTGGCTTGGGCAGCCAAACGTCTTCGCCAGTATATGATTCATCACACTACTTGGTTAGTCTCCGAAATGGATCCAATCAAGTACGTTTTCGAAAAGCCTGCTCTCACGGGAAGAATCGCCTGTTGGCAGATGTTATTATCAGAATATGACATAGAGTACCACGCTCAGAAAGCCGTTAAGGGAAGAATTTTAGCCGATCATTTGGCTCATCAACCGATTGACGATCAAGAATCAATCGGGTTTGACTTCCCAGACGAAGATGTCATGTATCTAAAAATGAAAGATTACGATGAACCGGTACCCAGTGAAGGGCCAGAACCAGGTTCCCAATGGGGACTAATCTTTGACGGAGCAGTTAATCATTATGGAAACGGAATTGGGGCAATCATTGTTACCCCTCAGGGTACCCACATTCCTTTCACCGCTCGACTTACGTTCAAGTGTACGAACAACGAGGCCGAGTACGAAGCTTGTATTATGGGTCTCGAAGTAGCAATTGATTTAAGGATAAAAAACTTGGACGTATACGGCGATTCAGCCCTGGTTATCAATCAGATAAAAGGAGATTGGAACACATACCAATCAGGATTAATTCCTTACAAAGACTACGCAAGAAGGTTTCTACCTTTCTTCAACAGAATTGAGTTTCATCATATCCCTCGTGAGGAGAATCACATGGCTGATGCATTAGCCACCATCTCTTCCATGATTAGTGTAGGTCAATGGAACGACTTACCTAAGATCGACATAATGTGCCTTGAAAGGCCCGCTTACATCTTCACGATTGAAGCAGTCATAGACGACAAACCTTGGTATCATGATATCAAATGCTTCCTTCAAAAACAAGAGTACCCACTTGGGGCACTCAGAAAAGACAGGAAAACCCTCAGAAGATTGCCTGGAAACTTCTTCCTGAGCGGTGATACACTCTATAAGAGAAATTTTGACATGGTCTTGCTCCGATACTTCGACAGACCAGAAGCAGACATGCTTATGAAAGAAATTCATGAAGGATCCTTTGGCACTCATGCCAACGGACACACAATGGCGAGAAAAATTCTCAGAGCAGGGTACTATTGGTTGACAATGGAATCCGACTGCTACAAGTACATGAGGAGGTGTCACAAGTGTCAGATATACTCCGACAAAATTCATGTACCGCCATCACATCTCAAAGTTCTTTCTTCCCCGTGGCCTTTCTCGATATGGGGAATCGACATGATTGGCATGATTGAGCCCAAGGCTTCAAACAGACATCGGTTCATCCTAGTAGCCATTGACTACTTCACCAAGTGGGTCGAAGCAGCGTCATTCGCCAATGTAACCCGATAAGTGGTGGTCTGATTTATCAAAAACAATATCATCTGCCGTTATGGTGTTCCAAGCGAGATTATTACTGATAATGGATCTAACTTGAACAATAAGATGATGAAGGAGCTGTGCGCAGAGTTCAAGATTGAACATCATAACTCATCTCCCTACCAACCCAAGATGAACGGAGCGGTGGAAACGGCTAACAAGAACATCAAAAAGATTGTTCAGAAGATGGTTGTAACCTACAAAGATTGGCACGAAATGCTACCCTTTGCTCTTCATGGTTATCGCACATCTGTTCGCACTTCTAAAGGGGCAACCCCTTTCTCTCTAGTGTATGGCATGGAAGCAGTGCTCCCCATAGAAGTAGAGATCCCGTCAATCCGAGTATTGATGGAAGCTAAGCTCACCGAAGCTGAATGGTGTCAAAGCCGACACGACGAATTAAACCTGATCGAAGAGAAATGAATCACGGCACTATGCCACGGTCAGCTGTATCAACAGAGAATGAAGAAGGCGTTCGACAAAAAGGTCCGACCTCGCGTCTTCAGGAAAGGAGACCTCGTGCTCAAGAAGATACAATCATTTCTCACTGACTCCCGGGGCAAGTGGACTCCGAATTATGATGGCCCCTATGTGATCACGAAAGCTTTCTCAGGCGGCGCCTTGAGACTTGCAACCATGGATGGAGAGGAATTTGCCTACCCCACGAATGTTGATGTAGTCAAGAAATACTTCGCCTAAACTAAAAAAAAAAACGTCTCGGTGGATTGAAAACCCGAAAGGGCGGTCCAGGCAAAAGTTAGAGACATGAATAAAAAATCATCCCGATGGATTGGAACATCACAGTACAATCCAGGAAAAAATTAAGGATAATGGCAAGTAACTATGTTCAACAGAGGCAAGTCCCTCAGCAGCAGTTACATCATCCGTCAGAAAATTCCAGTCAAGGTCATCTTCGACAGAAGCTCAGGATGTCCCGAATTCAAAGTTGGTAGAAGGATAGTGGTCGTTATGTTTCAACGTAGCCCTTTTCCCTGTAAATTACCATTTTCAAACTTTGTATATACTCTTTGGAATCACGCGTTTGGCTGATCTCCATCTTATCAATAAAATTTGAGCCCTTGTGCTTTTGTTTGTAATTCTTATTTGTTTTAGCTTTACAGAACGACGTTGTTAACATGACTAACAATTCTTGAAATAAAACAAAAATGAATTTACTTGTTAAAACTTTTTTTGCTTTTTAATAAAGACGGCAATTTCTTTTGACTGTTGAACATCAAAAGAGCATCAACCGCTTCTCCAGAAGTAAGCGAACTTCAAAGTGCAGAATCAAAGTACTCCTTCTAACTCAGTACGCCTGAATGAAGGGATCAACTATGTCAGAGACCTTGTTTCGTCTGACACGCCACGGCCGAGTTCTTATCTCCTAAGCCCGACCAACATAGTTCCCCGCGAGGACTACTTTTTCTAAGCAAGGTGGAATTGCTATCTTGAACCCGCGATATTTCTACACGCCCCGCGATGGCCGAGTATCCAGTCGTGTTCATCTTTCAGTTTGTGTGTCGCGTCAGTTTTGTCAGTATATACATACACACATCATGCATTATTAATTTGCATTCACATTTCATATTGCATCACTATCACTCTAGTCGGTCTTGTCCCCTAGTGATAGAAGTTCTCTCAATCGAGTCGTCAGTTCTTGCCTCGTCGGGAAACGCTGTGTCTGAACAGCCTAGCCTCTAGTTTATTTCTGGAAGGAAGTTGGCCCTTGACCACTTTGATAACTTGAACCTCTGAAAAACCAGAGGAACTTTCAGTCAGCATCACTCTTTGCCATTGAAGATGATATCCTTGCTTTCCTGGATTAAGGAAAATCCACAGAGAAAGCCTCGTAATCAGAGATTCGGCAGCATGCCAGTTTCGCTCCGAGAAGACCGCTGATGAAAAGGTCCTCGGCATCTTAAAATTGGACCCCATCATATGGCATTTCTCCGGAAAGATCCCGAGAAAAGTATGATGTAAGATCCCACGCAGAAGCAGCCTCTCAAGAGACTCGCTTTCCCCAGTAGAAACAAATGGCATCTCCAATAGAGAAGTTTGTGCAACTCTACAACTCAGACGACTGGGTTCCCCAGCAAGTCTGGCATCAAAACTTTTTCCGTCAAATGGCATCTCCCCAGGAAAATTCGGCGAGAAGTTTGAGGAAAACCGCTACGCATAGTGTCCCTTGTCAATAAAGTTTATTGACAAAAGAAACTTAGACCAGTTCCTTGGTAGGAAACCAGGATCGAGGGGAAGTTTACTTTAGAAACTTAGACCAGTTCCCTGGTAGGAAACCAGGATCGAGGGGAAGTTTACAAAAGAAACTGAGACCAGTTCCTTGGTAGGAAATCAGGATCGAGGGGAAGTTTAAATCAGAAACTTAGACCAGTTCCTCAGTAGGAAACCAGGATCGAGGGGAAGTTTAAATCAGAAACTAAGACTAGTTCCTCGGTAGGAAACCAGGATCGAGGGGAAGTTTAAATCAGAAACTAAGACCAGCTCCTTGGCTGAAGACCAGGATCGAGGGGAAGTTTACCTTTTCTAAGCATCATTGCTTAGTAAAAGAAGATGAATGCGTGAATTACCATTCATAGACACCGTCAAAATTTCGGGTATTCCGATATTTAATCCTCTTGCACTCCAAATGCCCGAATACCTTCGTCATTCACACCTTCGTGTCCAAGAAGATTTAATACGGGCATCTGTCATACCCCAAATTTTGACCACTAAGATTCCCATCATTGTGTAAATCATCATCACAATATGGATGAACCATCATACCTCATTAGTCTCCCCAAAGATGGGTGAGCATCCACTACAATCAAAATTAGGGTTTCAAGCCCTCTCTGAGTGCTTAGACAAAGGGTCAATCAAGGAATGACATGATCTTCAACTTGTATAACCTCTCAAACATCCACAATGGATCAAGAGGACTCCCACTTCAAGGTTTAAGCACAAGGTTGCTCCCTTCTAGGTGGATCAAGTCTCAAGATCGACAGTGTCACCAAATTAGGGTTTTGGTCGACCAGGGCCTCCAGGTGGAAATTTTCCTCTGGGCACAAGCCAATGATCCAAAACATATCCTAATATACTCCATGGAACCTCATGGACCCAATCATTAAGTCAATCTTGCCTCAGGGGATGCATTCATCAAAAATCAGGAATTAGGGTTTCTTGACCTAATTCACCCCTAGGTTGGCTTTTGGGAAAAATTATGAACCAAGACCTCAAAGGAGGATTTGAGGGTCTCTAATACACTACATTGATCCATTTGCAACAATGGATTGATCCAAGGAACTTGAGCAACAAGTTTCAATTTCATCTGCACCACAGTTAGGGTTTTAAGGAAAAAAGTCAACTGTGACTTTGACTTTTGACCAGGACATGCTCCCAAGCCCTATGACATGCATCAATATACTCTATATCACCCATGGAACATGTCCATCAAGTTTGATTTAGGTCGAGGACATGATTTCATGAAGAATTGCACAGTTTGGAATTCATATGATAAAAAGTCAACTGTGCACAAAAGTCAACTTTGACTTTTTGAGATTTTTCACAAAAATGGATTTTTAACCCTAAAATGATGTTAATGTATGATTTGAATCATCATTCATCAAGAAAAATCAAGAAAAGTTGGATAACTTGTAAAAGGGGTAACCATAAAAACTTAGAAAATTTTC
Organism: Lathyrus tuberosus; assembly: GCA_022829125.1. Classification (NCBI taxonomy): domain Eukaryota; kingdom Viridiplantae; phylum Streptophyta; class Magnoliopsida; order Fabales; family Fabaceae; genus Lathyrus; species Lathyrus tuberosus. Next base: position 1,386,601 of record JALAZF010000484.1, read on the forward strand.
TAAGTTAAAAATAAAGTGGCTAGGGTACCAACTTTGGAGGGTCATAACTCCTAAACCACAAAGCCATTTTCTCCCATCCAAGGCTTGATTTGTAGATCTCATTGCCCTCTACAAAAACTTCAACTGGACCTAATTCCAATTCATTGGGGATTTTGAGTTATAGAGTGATCAAAGTCACTAAAAACATGAAAGTACAACTTTTTCAACACTTAGAAAAATTCTGGGCAAGGCAGATTTTGTGTTGAAACACCAAAACTTGTGAGATCTTTTCACATAGTTGCAAGCTGAATCAAGTCCAAAGATAAACATCAATGTTGTTGCAAATGTTGCCAAGAATTCAAAGAGCTTAACAGCATGAATTGATTCAACTTGAGCCAAGAGAAATCCATGCCCAAAGCCATGCTGCTGCAAGCTGTTTTGGAAAAATCAGTTTGCATGTTTGCTTGCCACACACGATTTTGAACCAAAAACTGAGGATCATCATGTCACATGTACTCAAACCAATCACAATGCATCTGATCCAACTGATAAGGCTGAGTAAAAAAGCCAAGGAATCTTCCAACTTGAAATTCATCCACTTTGGCACATTTTGCCTTGAATTCAAAGGGGCATTAATGTGGAATAGTGCATTTTCAACAAAGCCACTCTACTCAGTCAATTTCTCTGATTAAACAACAATAAAAACATCTGAAGAATGTGATTTTGGTCAAGGCATAGCCATGCTCTTGGGAATGGCTAGTTTGCCTTGCTTGAGAAGAAATCCTCCAAGCCAATCCATGCAAATGTGATCTGATCCAGCAGCCATTCACTATTCCTCCAAGACAAAAGTTGATCACCTATAAATAGAGGTTCCAATGGATCATTCAACTCACACCAAAGCCAGTTACAGCACTGCTTTCTCTCATTCTTCCTTAAACCTCAAGTTTCTTGGTTTCTGAGTAACCACTATCGGGTTTTAAGTTGCAGCCTTAAGCAATTAATTCCAATTGCTCAAACACATCACATATGATGTATTTGAGGTGTCCAAACACTTAAACAGTGACTGTAACACCTCAGGCTCAAAATCACCCTTCAACCAAGCCATTATGCCTCAATTATGCAGGTGGAGGTCTCCAGCTTGATCCAAAGAGTTTCAAAGTGTTCCAAAGCTTGCAACACACTCCATAATATCCATTGAAGCTGTAGGGATCATTAATTCACAACTGGAACAAGGTTTGTGCAGAGTTCCATTTCAGCTTGCATCAAGGTAAGCCTCAAAACTCCAACTCCATGATCCATGCATATTTCCTCGCATGATATTTTTGCTAATTGCTTGCCATCATATGTTGATTGTTTTCCCTCAAAACATTTGATCATAGCACTCATAATCATGCCTACTCGATTGCTTTTGCAAAATTAGGGTTCATACGGCCACAATGATATAATTTGCTATACACTGAAAATGAATGAAATTGGGTATTGCCATCTTCTTCCTTGTGAAAAAATGCATGAGTTTGGTGTTTGAATCATGTCAAATGGTTGAGAAACGAGGGAGATGGAGGGATTCATGCACGAGCTAGAGGAAGAAGATGGCCATGGCGCCATTTTCAGAAAATCCAACTAGTTTGATATATATTTTTCACTTGCCATGTTATTAATGAATTGGCATTGCGCCCCAGTGGCTGATCAGCTGGTTTGTATGTATTGGCAAGCGAAAGGTCTGGGGTTCGAATCCCCCTCGCCCCAGACCTTTTTTTTTTATCACTTTTTCCTATTTTCCTATTTTTCACATTATTTTGTTAATGATTTGAAAAATTAATAACTCACTCAATTTTAATTATTTTTGACTGATTCTTTTTGTAAAAAATCATAAAAATGTTGAAATATTTTATTCCACAAAAAAATTAGATTTATATTATGTATTTAATATAATTAGTATTTTTGTGAATAAATTCATTTTTATTTGTTTTTAAACATTTTAAAATGAACATCCATCTTGAAAAATCAAGACCAAATGAGTTTTAATATCTCTTGTGATTTATACCTCATTTTTCAAACCTTAAACCAAAATCACAAGTGGTTTATTCAAATCTATTTGGTATTTTTCATTGATTTTATTTAAATATTTATTATTTAAAGATTAAAATTAGGGTTTCTTTGATTTTCACCCTCATCAAATAATTACACTTGGGCCTCTATTAGAGTGTAAGACCCAACCCTTTTTTTTGTAAAATACAAAACATTTTGGGCCTCACTTATTGTATAAGTCCCACAGTATTTTCAAAAACCTCGGCGCGTTCGCCAATTCAAAAATTAAACCTTGGGCCTCTCCTTGAGCTATAAGACCCATTCAAAAACTTTTGGGCCTCTAATAGAGTGTAAGACCCAATCCCCTTTTAACCAAAACTTTTGGCCTCACTTATTGTATAAGTCCCTCTGCGTTAAAAGAAAACAAACGGCGCGATCGTCGCCTTTTCAGAACAAACCTGGGCCTACCCTCGTGTTATAAGCCCCACTCTTTATCTTTAAAAACTTTTTGGGCCTCTTGAGAGAGTGTAAGACCCAACCCCCTTGTACAGAAAACATTTTAGGCTTCAGTCACTTGTATAAGTCCCTATGTACAAATTCAACAGTGCGCTCACTGATAAAACCTTGGGCCCCTCCTTGAGCTGTAAGCCCCAAATCTTTCTTTTTCAAAGCACTTTCTCCTTTGATTTTGAAATATACTGTTGTTTTCAATCTTTTTGAACAACTAACCAAACAGCATGGAGGCTCTACAACCGAGTAAGTGGTTATTGCTTTCATTTACCGCTTTCATATACATATAACTGTATTGTGGGGCTGTTTCACTGTAAGTCTTCTTTCATAAACTCATATCAACTGTGTAATAATAGTATAGATATTTCGAGTTTCCCTGACAACTACGTCTAGAACTAGGTGACGCCGATTATTCATAGAAATAGACAACTAGATCCCCAATAGGATCACCAGATACAGTCTTCTCTTCGGCTGTCCTCATTAGGAATTGTCAAGAAATTCTACTCCCAGAGATGAATGTATTCTCCGTGAATGGCATCTTTGAGTTTCTTCTAAATTCTCGAACTTTCCTGACTTGATCTATTCCTTGTGAATAGCTTGCCTTGAATTTCTCGGGGTTTGGGGACCCACGGGCTTCTTAAAAGCATCGGCCTCCTCTTGGGCATCATACAAGGACCCACAGGCTTCCTAAAAGCAACCCCGCCTCCTCTTGGGCTTAGTACAAGGACCCGTCGGCTTCTTAGAAGTATTCACAGCCTCCTCTTAGGCTTCATATAATGATCTCTTCCTCCGGGAATGATAGCCTCCTCTTAGGCTTTGTATAATGATCCTTCTCCAGTGAAGTTAGCCTTCTCTTGGGCTTTGTACAATGATTCTCCCCAGCGGAGTCAAACAACGTTTAGTCTCTCTCTCGGGCTTTGTACGAGACACATAAGAGACTCCCTCGTTGAGTCAATTACCCCTTTCGCCTCCGTCTCGGGCTTTATACGAGATACAAAAAGGTTCTTATTAAGCCAAACAAATTTTAGCCTCCATCTCAGGCTTCGTACGAGATACAAAAAAAACTCTCATGTTGAGTCAAATAGCCTTCAGTTCGGGCTTCATACGAGATACCAAAAGACTCCATCGTCGAGTCAAAACCTTATAGCCTCTCTCTCGGGCTTTGCACGAGACACATAATAGCCTCCTCTTAGGCTTTGTATAAGAAAACCACTGGTTGATCCAATCAACCTTTTAGCATCAAAGTTGTGCCTCGTTCACAGTACACAAACATCAACAACTCCTTCCCCTTCATCTAATCGCTGTAAGCGGCAAGCCTCTGGATTATTTACATCCACGCCACTGTCCCTCTTTTAGCATGAAAAATTCCTAAGGAAAGATAGCATTGCTCTACACTGAGTTAAAGTCTTCTCCTTCAGGTTAAAATCCCCTATAAAGGAAATTATGGCATTGCCGGATTCACACATCCCGGTTAAAGTAATTCTCCTTTATAAACAGTTGTGACATACAACCCCCTCTTTAGAGATGACAAATTCTCTCTAAAGTCAACATCTTTTAGCTTCACATCTTGGGCTTTGAACAAGATACAAACCACTTTTCGCTTCACGTCTTGGGCTTTGAACAAGACACCAAAACAACCATTTCCTCCCGTAGAATAGGAGGAACTACGAACGCTCTGATTTCCCTGTTTCGGTAAACGGGAATACGTAGGCATAAGATTGAAAGAAAAATCTTAGCGAGCACACTAAACAAAAACCTTAAATCCCATATACCATAATCTGAAGCAGTATCCTAACAAAATCCCAGAGAGAAATCAGTATTGGCGAAAATACAAATAACCAATACAAAGGCCCCCACCACATTGATCGCATCCGTAACCTAACAGACCGCTGTTTAAACTCAGTATGCGAGCAGGGTTAATTAGAGACATCTATTTCCCTTCCTTCATCAGCTTTAATAGGATAAAAAATGAATTGACCTGTAGTAAACTCAACCGCAGTGAGAGCGACCAGCGCTTAAGAACCGCGTCCAAAATTGCTCGCTACAGATTCCATCGAGTACGATGGACGCGAGGGGGTGCTAATACATTCCTCTCATGTAACCGACTCCCGAACCCAGGCTATGGTTGCGATGACCATTCCTTTCCATGTGTTGAGGTTTTCTTCGATCGTTCCCTTTCCCTGCGTCGGGATAAATAACATTCGGTGGCGACTCTTCTGTCATCTCCGTCGGTTGATTTTCGCAGATGCGACACAGTTTTTACTGACATCTTTGTTAAGATCTTTGGTTGTCACCCAATCCCCAATCCAAGTCAGGTCGTCACTGGAATTCTGTTAAACTTTGGTTGTCACCTGCCTCTCCGTGAAGTCTAGTTGTCACTGACATTCTTGTTTGAAAATTCAATGGTTATTGGTAATCCGGTCGTCACCAGTTCCTTTATTGAAGCCCAGTTTTCACTGGCATAATCATTTTCAAATCCAGTTGTTATTGGTGTCTGATGTCTATCACCTTTGAAGTTTGGTTATCACCAACACCCCTTTGAAGTCTAGTAATTACTGGCCCTGACCCATTAGAAGTTGGTTCCCACCTTTGCTTGCGGTCTAAGTCCAATTATTTTGGCATATACATGAGAGTTTATTTACCCTGTTCCTCTGATGTTTCCTGAAGAACATGTTTGATTTCTTCGTGTTAAGGAATTTCCAACAGCTTGGATGTATTCTGGCCAGAAAACTCCAGTGTTTTGTTTGATCTCTTGTTAGAAGATCTCTTCCTTGTTTGGCTAGATCCCCAGTGGAGATCATCCTTCTTTTTGGTTTGTCCCCAGTAAAGATCATCCTTCTTGTCAATGATATTCTAGAGTGTCACTCGATCATGTCTGAACATGTTGCTCAACCAATTTAGATGTCCCCAGTGTTATGTCACCCCTAGTAAGTTGTTACCCATTGTTGTGACATTTACCCCTTTGCTTTCATCCTTGTATGCATCGTGCATTTATCATTCATCATGAATCATCATACTAGAGTTCATTGCATGTCAGCATTGTCCCAGCATGTACACAGAGAGTTCTTTTGTCCTTAGCATAGCATGCCATTGCATCTAGGGGCAAAATTTCTTATTTTTCTATATTTAAATACCTTTCACCTTGATTTCATGAGGATTGTCATCACTCATGCCATCCAGTAAAGTTATTTATTTAGGGGCAACTGTCATACCCAAAATTTTACCCCTAGACTCCATCATCATTTACATAACATTTTAGGTCAATCATTTATTCATAGCTAACCAAATTATCAAGATATGGCTTTGCTTTGTTTCATCTATGAATTAGGGTATTGCCTCAAGGCGGTTGGAGGTTGATCAGTCAAATTTATGGATTGATCATCATCAATCAAGTTCTCATAAACTCAAGAGATCTTCCTCCACAAATAATCAAGTGCAATATGGCTTCATTACAAGTTCTTCAAGATTCAAATTCATTTTGTCACAAATTGTGGTTTTTCAACCAAAGTCAACTGCATCTTTGACTTTTGATCAAGGCATGATCTCAAGCCTTGAGACATGACTCAAGACATTCAAATACATCCTTGGAGTCCATCCATAATTTTCAAATAGCTCAAGAGATGTAAATCATTGAAAATCAAGAAGTGGAAATTCATTTGACACCCAAGCCAATCACTACAAAGTCAAACCTTTGAATTTTGAGTTGTTTGATCAAAATTGAACTTCTCAAGATAAAATACATTGGAAATATGTTTGATGATTGAATTTTATCAAGAAAAATCAAGAGAAATGAGGTTACTTGCAAAAAGGGCAACATTGAAGACTTTGAAATTTTTCTAAGTTATGGAAGTACAATGATTTTTGTCCAACTTGCCAAAGCCATAACTTCCAATCCAAGCATCCATTTTCTTTGCTCCAAAGACCAATTTGAAGAGTTTGTTCCATACTAAAACTTTGTCCTTGAGGATGAATTCCCAAAAAGTGCATAGATTTCAAGTTTTGAAGCCATGAAGTTAGTGTTTCATTCAAGTGTGAAGTTAAAACACTTAGAAAATTTTTGATGCAAATCTGCCTTGTAAAAGTAGCTAACTTTAGGGCTATTTTTCACCATGATCCATCATGATTCAAGGAAAACTCAAAACATGAAAGTTCTAGAGCATGTTTCAAGCTTTCCAGAGAGTTCGAGAACTCATTTTTTTCCATGCTTGAGCTAGGAGATTCGAAGAAAAGAAGTTGGCATTCTAAACTTGAGTTTTAGGTCATTTTCATGTCAAGAACTTGAGCAAAACCAATTCCAATCTGCAAATCCCTTGATTACAGGTCATATAACTTTCAAATCTCTCCTTAATCAGAAGATTACACAAATTTTTGAGGTATTACACAAAGAGTTGAGCTATTATCCAAGTGTTTATTCCATTTTGGGGAGATTTTGCCAAAAAGATCACACTTCCATTCTTGAAAAGAAGTTTTAATCACAAAGTCAACTAGTATGGAGCTTTGTGATTGTTTCTTCTGCAGAAGCAAGACCAAAAGGCTTCCAACCACTCAAGATAGCCTTAGTACTTCACCTTGGAACTTCACAATTCATGAAACTACCATTTCATTTTCAACCAAACCAAGTGAACCACGTAACTTTTCATTCTGATCAGTCCTCAGTCTCTCAACTTCTCCTATTTAGGGGTGTGCATGGTTGGTTATTTTTCAAAACCAAACCATAACCATTTTTAAACCAATTAAATGGTTTGGATTCATAACCATAACCACATTTCAATCAAAACTGGTTATAAATTTGGTTATGGTTATATAACCGGTTATTAATTTCGTTTTCAAATTTTTTTTTCCAAAAAAAAAAACTTTATCAAAAAAAAAATTATTTTCAAAAAGAAAAATTTCCAAAGTTTTTTTATTATTTTTCCAAAAAGAAATTTTTTTTCCCAAAAAATTTAATTAGTTTTTCCCAAAAATTTATATTATCAATCCTTCCATCCTCTTTTGCATCAGCATCTTCAAATGTTTTATTCACAATTGATTTTATCATTTCATCCGACAGATAAAGATTTGACTCATGCAAAAGTGCCAATACCATTTCCTTTAACTCCTCTTTTTCAATGTACCCTATTTGTCTCAAATCATACAACCTAAAAGCAACTGCAATAATCACTTCAATAAACAATAAGCTGAAAAACACTTCAAAAAATCACTTTAATATGAAATGAATTTTATCTTACATGCAATTTTGTCTTCTAAAGGTGCGTTTGGGTGAAAAACACCAAGAGATCTAACGAATTCACCAAACTCAATAACCCCGTTGCGCTTTACATCAAATAAGTAAAAAAATCTATAAAAAGAGAAATTAATGATTATGAAAATAACAAACAAGTTTAAAACCATAGAGCATATGAATCAGTTATATATACTAACCCTGTAAGCAAACAGATTCTTCTGGTTTTCATTTCTGAACAATGCCAGCTGAAATTCTTTCTGAATGTTAAAAATAAAAATGCACCAGAAGTGATTATTAAGCCGCTGATACATATGAATTCTTTTAAGTAATACACCTCACTTGGGTATGAGTACCCCATTAAAACAATTGGGTACCAAAGTGTTCACTTTTTTTTTACAAAAATTAATTATTTTTTCAAAAAATTTCATTATTTTTCTTAAAAATTATTTTTTCATAAAAATTAATTTATTTTTTCAAAAAAATTAATTTTTTTTCAAACAATTAACTTCTTTTTTTCCGAAAAAAAAATAATTTTTTATTCGAAAATATATAATTGAATTAAATATTTGGATTTTGGATAATAACCAGATTATAAACGGATCCAAAAATAAAATATGGTTGGATAACCGACCATTAATAATTTAACTGGTTAATAACCATTTAATTATATCTGGATATTTTAAATGGATTTGGATTTGGTTATGGATTTGGATCTAATAACCGGATATTTTGCACACCCCTACTCCTATTAATAGAGGCCTCCTCTAAGCCTCAAAACACATAATAAGCAACCCTCAAAACCTCAGCAACTCCTCTACATACCAGAATTTTCAAAAACTGCCATTTATGCAACTTCAAAAACCTAAAAGCTCTAACTTGCATTTCTATTGAGTTTCCTCTCAACTAACCATCAAAACACCTCATATACATCACATATAATCCATCCAAACACTCAAACCACTTCTGAACCACCCATATCATCATATTCCAAGTACATTGCTCCATTGTGCAAGAAGGATCATGTGAGAGGTTTCAAGTTGTTTTAGAATAAACCATGGACATCACTAACTTTCTGGAGGATCAAGGAGGCTCATAGGATCTTCATATTACTTATGTAACTATTGTGAAGAGGCATTGGACCTTGCTCCAATAGGTAAGTGATCTTGCACCTTGAAATCATATTCGAATGGCATCCTTATCATATTTACTTTGATATCATGTTTGAATATCATTCTTGTTCATCCCATTCATTCACCCCTGAACCCATTGTTTATTTTGACTTTATCAAGTCATTCTTTTCCTTTTCTTTTCTTTTGTTGCTAAATCCAAAGGTAAGATCTTCTTTTGTTGATTTTTTGTCATAGGTAGCTTAGCCTTACCTTAACCTCCCTTTGTTAAGCCATTAACTTTTTAACTTAGCCTTAGGTTAGAGTTTGTAAACTCTATGTGAATGTTGTTGTTATAAACACTCACCTTCCTTTTTGGAACCTTGACCACAATCAAGTGTCCTTCACCTTTATTAAGGTGAAATGCGATTGCTCTGATTCCATCCTTATAAGGATACGTAGGCATAAGACCGCGAAGTCTTAGCGAGCATACTTAGTAAACCTCTAGGTCTTTCCCCATAGAACATTTCCAATCGATAGCAAATGAAAATTACATAACACAAATACTTCAAGAGGTTCCTATAGAGTACGATAGATACTTAGGGTGCTAATACTTTCCCTTAGTATAACCAACCCCCAAACCTTAGATCTCTTTGCATTGTTGTTACACTGCACAATTAATGTTTTATTCGATCTTTTCCTTTTCCTTTGGATAAATTAAAGTTCGGTGGTGAACATTCAATGTTTTGTGATTCAAGTTAATATAATAGCTTAATATCCAATTCTCACCACAACACAAGAGAAGGTCACTTACTCCGTAAGGGATTTAGTATGTTAACAGACGGACTGTGATTAACCGAAGAAAAGAAAAGATTGTGACTGCATTGGGGATTCAGTATTTTAATTGACGAACAGTGGTTAACCGAAAGAAGGAAAGATTACAACTTCATTGGGCAAGAGAAAAATTAGGGTTTTAACCGACGGACACTGATCAACCAATGAAATGGGTACTTTAACCAAAAGGTGATGGACCCAACATGGAAAAAGAATGGTTGGTTTTAACATATGGACTGTGATCAACAAAAAGAACGATTGATGAATCGGAAGAAGGTTATTAATCTAAAAAGGAAGATTGGTTTTAACTGATAGACAATTATTAGCCAAGGGAATGGGTGATGAACCAAGAGAAGGTTGTAACCCAAAAAGGAAGAGAGATTGATAGGGGACAAGAATGAGTGACCAAGGATCGACACAAGAGACACTACAGTCCGAGGATAGAGATGGATACTCTAGGCACATGGTCATTCGTCCCCTACCAAAATTAGTCAGAATGAGGATAGGAACTCTCCACTCTCATTCCTTCTCTATCACTCAAAGTGTAGTGCAGAAATTGAAACCGACAGAGTAACAATGAAATTTGTACAATGCTCCAAGTGTCATGCAGAGGTCCGGCTTAGTGGGGGATCGAGAAAAAGAGAGAGAGACTTTAAAGAGATCCTAAAGAGGAGAACGGGCAGCAATTAACTAATCAAAACTAGGTTTTGATCAATCAATCAAAGGGAAGGAGAATGCCAATAATCTTTCAAGCGAGTCGAAAGATTATCAAAGTAAGTGTCTGAACTAAAGTTGAACAAGATTAAATTTGCTCAAGAGAGAACAAATCTAATGCATCAAAATGAAATTGCAAAGCATTAACAAAAACAAGCTAGCATGCATCACTAATCATAATCATGTTAACACATAATCAAGAATGTGCAAAACGTGCTTCAAACATGTGATAAAATTGCAAAATAATCAAGGAAAATCATGCAATTAATCAAGCAATAGTCATTTCAAGTGGATTCTAGCCTAAAACAGTAGCATTATCATGAATACAAGCATGGGAAGGCACACAAGAAAACTATGCAAAACAGCTCTAGGAACAAAGATTTTTTTCAAAAATGTCAGGTGTAATTGATTAACATCCTGAGGTTAATTGATTACACAGTGTAAAAACTGTGTTTTCTAGCGCAGGAAAGGATGTAATCTGTTAACCTCCAGGTATTAATCAATTAACATTGTAAAAACAACAAAAATAGAATTTCGAAAAGCACTTTTCAAAATTACTTATCACATGCAATTGCAGTGGATCAAAGCATAAAAGTATATGCAAATTTCATGTTAATTCGAAGCAATTAAAAGCTAAAATAATCAATCATGCAAAGCAAGAATTCAAGTAGCAAAGCATCAATTAAGAATTACATTGTAAAAAAGCGAAATCGATCGAAAATGAAAAATCAAGTAGGAATCTAACCTACAAGGTTGAGATTTGCCTTGGTAATTTTTGTAATCACAATGTGATGGAGAGGAGCTTAGAGAACCAGAAAATACCGAGATCTCTAGCAATCCATAGCAAGAAAACCGAAGATAATGCAATAATTGTGTCAGATCTGAATTTGCACCACAAATCCTTTAATGATCAACTTCCAAAGCTTGAATTGAAGTAAATGATGATGTTGCTGCAGAATTCAGAAATGTAATGGATAGGAATGGAGGTCTAGTTCAAAGAATAGCAAGCTTAAATGAAAAGCTTACTATGCTTTAATGGTGAAATGAGCTCTAGTGAGGTTTAAGGAAGAAGAAGGTAATTGAGAGAGAATGTGCTGCAGAAAATTCAGAGAAAGAGAATGAAATTTTAGAGCAATGTAAAGAATGAAGTGAAGGTCCTTTGCAACAATGTGAGGCTTGCTTAAATAGAGCATAGGATTAGAGTGAGTGTAGGCTTGGAGTTTGGTTTGGAGGTAGTTAATGAGGTTTGGCATTTTCTTTGGAGTTAGTTAGACCCAACTCACTGATTTGGGATCTAACTCAATTAGTTATTGGTTAACTCAATTGGAGAATCCCAATGCAACTTAATTAATCAAGTGGTTCAAATGCTAGGAAATGAGGGTGCATGGTGAACATTAATGATAATGAGGTAGTATAGCAAATGTAGTTAATATTTTCTGGTTTAATCATATATCTAGAACCTTCCATAAGATGCTAGAATGTTGTAGACCAAAGGAGAAAAGTGTATATGCTACAGTGCTGTGAAATGCTGAAATTCTACAAAACTTGCAGGTGTTAATCGATTAACCATATAGTGTTAATCGATTAACATAGACAGATTTCCCCATTTTGGCTTGAAACAAGGTGTTATGGCCATTGTTCTGAACTTCGACCCCTTGCTTTGATAATTGGGCATAGAAATCCTTCTGTTTAGCCTATAATGATGTTATGATGACTCGGTGGGGAACATATTCATAGCCTTGAGATTCTATGGGGATTTGATTATATACCTGCAATGAATTCACAGATAAAAAAAATGTTGATGCTTATGCTAAGGATGCGAGTGCACATGGTTATGCAAAAGGTAAAAAGGGGAGGTCAAATTTTGGGTTACGACACCCATGAACTCCGACGCAGTAAAAAAAATATTATGCCTGAAATAAAATGATGAATTAAGAGCCCGCTAGGTTGACATCCGCAAGGATAATCTAGGAAAAATGGGTATCTTGATGGACCAAAAAAAAGAAATGTCCATGTAAAAGTTAGGGATGAGACAAAATAAAAAAAACATATAAGCCCGCTAGGTTGTAAACCCGAAATGGCGACTTAGGAAAAAAAAAGGGTATCCCGATGGATGAGAAAAGAAGAAGAAGAATGTCCAGGCAAACATTAGGGATAAAGGCATTTGAATGCAAACACTTGAGGCTATCTTCATCATAGCTAGACCTCAGACGGTAAATGAGGGATCCGATCGTCGTCAACGGAAGCTAGGTGTTAGAACCTAGATCTTATGGTGGATGGTATCCAATGTTGTAATTAATGCAAAACGCAAATTTTCCATTGCCATTTACTTTTATTTTTCAATTTCTGCAAATTTCCTCATCAAGGATTTTTACATCCTTGTACACACCTTATGTACAAATTTTTCATATTCAATAAAATTCATCAATTGATTTCTCAATTATCTCTTTCAGTATTTTTTTGCAAAATAAATGATTATTTGTGATCACATAATACTATAAAGCGTTGAGAATAACAAAAAGCTAAATCAAAAGAAAAAGCATTATGCATTGCATGATTTACCGGAAACCGCTGAAGGGGTGATCGGTAGTCCCCATTCAAAGCTTGTTACGCATCAAGCATCACTGTGGATATCCGCTACGTTGTTGGTCTTCTCTATCCCCAACAGGGCCATGATTTTCCCATTCCCCAGCAGAATCGTGTTCTGACAAGTCCCCAGACAGGTCTGAGCTGACATATCAAACAGTGGTAGTGGTTCGAAGATCATCCGTGTTACTTTCTCCCCAGTCAAGGATGTCGAGTCGATGTCTGTTTTTGTTACTTTCCTGCCTACCCGCAACACTGTACCATAACCTGCACTATTGCATTGCATAATCTCATGCATCATGTAAGATTAAGCATACGTTGCATTTGTCATACTCATCAGGAATCCCTTATGACCAATGCATTTCCCAGCAGACCTTCAGCCAATCCCCAACAGATGACTTCACACAAAGGCCTCTTTGCCATATTCCCAAATAATCAAGTTCTCAACATATATTAACTTTCAATACACTTCCACCATCAACGACCAAATTTTTGAGCTACTCTTGTATTTAATCCCCTTCCTAATCAAATACTCGAAAACTGTCGCAATTCGTGCATTCAGGTCTAAGAGGATTAAATAGGGGCAACTGTCGTTCCCCAAATTTGACCTCCCCTGTCTGATCCCTTTTTGCATTGTTGCATAAGCATGTGCACTTGCATTCCCAACATACGCATCGACATTTTTATTTGTGGAGTTATTGCAGGTATATCCAAATCCCCAGAGAGTTTCAAGGCTGTGATTATTTGTATCCCAAAAAAGTCGTTAAAGCATCAATACAGGCAAGATAAAAGAATTTCTATGCCTATCTATCCAAGCATAGGGTCGAAGCCCGAAACCATGGCCAAAGAACTTCAGTGCAAGCCAAAAAGTGGATTTTTGACTGTCTTAACCGGTTACCCAAATCTGTGTAACCGGTTACACCCTCTTCACCAGCCCAGGGATGGCGCATTCTGGTACTGGTAACCAGTTACATGGATTAGGGTAACCAGTTACACCAGCTGTTTTTTGCCTATGATGGTAGCTTTTCAATGCTGCATCAGTTTCAATCCCATTCATTTGGCATACTCCATTCTAACATCTTGTAGAAGATTCTAGACATGTGGTTACACCAGAAAGATTAGCTACATTTGCTCCACTACCTCACTATCAATAAGGATCATCATTCACCCTCATATTCCCCCATTTTGGACCACTTGATCTTAGAAGTTGCATTGGGATTCTCAACTGAGTCAACTAATAACTAACTTATTTAGACCCCAACTCAGTGAGTTAGGTCTAACTAACTCCAAACCAAATGCCAAGCCTTATTTAACTACCTTCATACCAAATTCCAAACCTCCATTCCCTCCAAGCCTATGGTCTATATAAGAAAACCCCTCACATTGACGCAAGGATCCCAACTTAGATTCTCATTTTGCTCTGAATTTTTACTCTCCATTCTCTGAATTTTCTGCAACACACACACTCTCTCTCTCTCTCAATCATCATCTTCTTCTTCCCTAAACCTCACAAAAGCTCATTCACCATTAAAGCTTAGCAAGTTTTGCATTGAAGCTTTCTATTCTTTGTGCTAAACCTTCATTCATCTCCATTCCATCATTGAATTCTATAGCAAGTTCGCTTCATTTCAAGCTTTGGAAGCTGATTATTGAAGGAGTTTTAGTGCAAGTTCGGATCCGAAGCAATTATCACATTATTTTCGGTTTTCTCGCTACGGATTGCTAAGATCTCTGGATTTTCTAGTTTTCTAAGCTTCTCTTCATCACATTTTGATCACAACAATTACCAAGGAAAACCTCAGCCTTGTAGGTTGGTGAATTTCGCTTAATTTACCGCTTTCGATCCATTTCACGTTTCTGCAATGTAGTGCTTAAATGATGCTTCGCTACATGAATAATTGCTTTGCATGTTTGATTCTACTAGTTCTTGATTGCTCTGAATTAACATGAATTTTGCATCTACTTCCATGGTGAGTTACAATGTGATTAAATGCGATAAGTGATTCCAAAAAGTGCTCTTTGAAATTATGTTTTTGCTTTTTTGCAGGTGTAACCGGTTACTGCTTTTGGTGTAACCGGCTACACCCCTTGTCTGTGCCCTGGGAATTCACTTTGTGCATGGTGTAACCGGTTACACCTGACATTTTTTTTGCCAAATTCTTGCTGTTTTGGGACTGTTTTGCATGCTTTTCTTGAATACGTTCCCTTACTTGCCTATATTGATGCCAATTCCATTGTTTTATGTTAGTACCTACTTGCGATAATTTTTTCTTAATTAATTGCATGATTTTCCTTGATTGTTTTACAATTTTGTTACATGTTTGAAGCACTTTTTGCACTTTTTTGCCTATGTGTTAACATGATAATGCTTAGAAATGCATGCTAGCTTGTCTTTGTTAATTCTTTGCACTTAAAATTGATGCATTAGATTTGTTCTTGCTTGAGGAAATTTAATCTTGTTCAACAACATTTACCACACTTGCTTTGATAATATTCCAACTCGCTTGAAAGATTATTGGCACTTTCTTCCCTTTGATTAATTGATCAAGACCTTGTTTTGATCGATTAATTGCCCCCCGCATCTCTTTAGGATATCTTTAGAGCCCTTTCTTTCTTGATCCTGTTTTGAGCTGGACGACTGAACAAGTGAGCTGGAGCACTATACAAGTTGCGCCGTTAATCCTGTCAATCTCAATTTCGCACTACGCTTTGGGCGCTAGAGAAGGAATGAAAATGGAGAATTCCTACCCTCATTCTGACTATTCTTAGTAGGAGACGAATGACCCTGAGCCTGGAATAGTCACCTCTATCCCCAGACCACAGTGTCTCTTGAGTCGATCCTTGGTCACTCATTCCTAGCCCAATATTTTCTCTCCTTTTTTAGTTAACACCTTCTTTTGGTTCAACACCCTTTCGTTGGTTAACCACCGTTCATCGGTTAAAAGACCAACAACCCCTTTTCTTCGGTTAACTATTGTTTATCAGTTAAAATACCGAGTCCCTTTTGGGTTAGCAACCTTGTCTTGGTTCAAACACTCTTTTCTTCAGTTAACCACTGCCCGTCAGTGAAAATACCGAGGTCCTTTTGGGTTAGCAACCTCTCTTGGTTCAAACACCCTTTTCTTCAGATAACCACTGCCCGTCAGTTAAAATACCGAGTCCTTGTTGGGTAAGCAACCTTCTCTTTGTTCAATCACCCTTTTCTTAGGTTAACCACTGTCCGTCAGTCAAAATACCGAGTCCTTTTTGGGTTAACACCTCCTTTTGGTTCAAACACCCATTACATTGGTTAATCACTGCCTGTCAGTTAAAAGACCAGTTTATTTTCTTCGGTTAACCACTGCCCGTCAGTTAAAATATCGAATCCCCAGCGGGTTAGACACCTCCTTTTGGTTAAAACACCCATTACCTTGGTTAATCACTGCATGTCAGTTAAAAGAGCAAATACCAATTTTCCTCTCCCCACTGAAGTCATTTCCCTTTTTCTTGGTTAACCACTGCCCGTTAGTTAAAAGACCAAAGACCAGTTTTCTTCCCCAGCAAAGTTTCCACCTTTTCGTTGGTGAACACACTCCTTTTTTCCTTGGTTAACCACTGCTTGTCAGTTAAAAGACTAATCTTTCTTTTTCCCAGTAAAGACCAACATCTCCTTTTCCTGTTGGTTAGTCACTTTGTCTTGGTTAAAACACCCTTACTCCTAGCTCTTCTTCCTTATCTTAGTTTTGACATCACTTCCGTATTCCTTCTCTTGGTTTTGACACCTCTTCCTTGCTTTCCGTCTTAGTTCTCCGAACTACGAAGGCTCTGAATTCCTCATTGCACTATGAGGATACATAGGCACAAGATTGCAAAATCTTGGCGAGCTACCTTCTCCTTTTCTTCCCTAGTTCCATGAACTACGGAGCTCGAAATTCCTCATTGCAATATGAAGGTACGTAGGCACGAGGGCCCCAATCCTCCGCAAGCACTCTCTTTTTCCCTTTTTCCTTCCCTCTGTCGTGAGTAACCTTTAGATAGAACACTCGTCCAAGCATAGAGCATTAAGAATGGTTCCCGTCGAGTACGACGGATGCGTGGGGTGCTAATACCTTCTCCTTGCATAACCGACTCCCTTACCCGTTTCTATTTCCCCGGAGTTTTATCGATATTTTCCCTTTCCTTTTGGAATAAATAAAGTCCGGTGGCGACTCTGTTGTACCATCTAGTATGCGGTGCGCTTGGGTATATTCCCCCTAGCTGCAGCTATGATTCTGATGACGAATCTGATTCTGAAAAAAATGATAAGCCCACTACTCTTCGATCTCATTTTGCTCCTTCTGGGAAACAAAATAATGTTAGGCCTAAAGGTAGAATTGTTTCTAAACCTAAGGCTAAATCAAAACCTCATGCCCGTTCTAATCATGCATTCATGTATAAATATCCAGCACATACACCCAAAGTTGTGAAAAACTCTAGGAAGACTAAACCTAAAGGACCCAGAAAGATGTGGGTACCTAAGAATAAGATAATTTGTGTTGCAGATATCCTTAGCAGCGGAATTAAGAAACAAGTCATGGTACTTGGACTCTGGATACCCGTGACACATGACGGAAAGAAGGTATATGTTCCAAATCCTGAAACTTGAGCTTGGAGGTGTCGTTGGTTTCGGAGGTGATTATAAAGGAAAGATCATTGGCTTCGGAACAGTAGGTAACGATACTCTCCCTTCCATTACTAATGTTCTTCTTGTTGAAGGACTAATGCGTAACCTTATGTCCACAAGTTACTTAAGTGATAATGGTTATGACATTATTTTCAATCAAAAGTCTTGTAAAGTTGTCAATTAAAAGGATGGCTCAGTTCTTTACAATAGAAAAAGGAAGAACAACATTTATAAGATCAGACTTTCTGATTTGAAAAGTCAGAATGTTAAATGTCCTATGTCTATTAACGAAGAGCAATGTACATGGCATAAACAATTGGGTGATGTTAGCATGAGGAGGATTTATTAGCTTTATAAACTTAATTTAGTTAGAGGCCTGCCAAATCTGAAGTTTGCTTCAGATGCTCTTTTTGAAGCATGTCAAAAGGCAAGTTTTCTAAAACTTCTTTCTGTCTTATCCTAAATTTTTACCCTAAGATTCTACATCATTTGCATATCATATGGGTATACTTTCATGCATCATTAACCCATCACAAATACAAGATAGGTGTGCTTACTTGCTTAGGTGATCCCCCTAAAGCTCATGCAGATGAATTATCAAGGTATAAGTACCATATTCAACACCACAAGTATCTATATCATCCATTAACATAAAGAACTTTCACTCATCAATAATCAAGTGCAAAATTGCATCATGACAAGCTCATCAAACCTCAAGACCTTCAGTACACCAAAGTTAGGGTTTTGACCTAATTCAATCCTTGGGATGACTTGTGGAGAAAGGCATGATCTAAGACCTCAAGATATTTTTCAAGTACCTCAAATACATCATATTAGTCCATTCATATGATTGGATTGATTCAAAGAACTTGATTCATAAACAATGCAAGAATTCAAATCCATATGAGCCACAAACTAGGGTTTTGATTCAAGACACTCAAATATACCCTTGAAGTCCATTCATAAGTTTAAAATCACCTTGGGATATCCATTCATTGAAAATCAAGAATTAGGGTTTCTCTGTACAAAATTCATCTGATACACAAAGTCAAAGTTTGACTTTTTGGGAAAAATTGATCATCAAAGGCTATTATTCAAGGAAATATGATCCATAGTTGCATTTAATCAAGGATTGATTAAGAAATCAAAGTTACTTGCAAAAGAAGCAAAATTGGAAGAATTGAAAATTTCACTAAGTTATGGAAAAACATGATTTTTACCTAACTTTACAAGGCCATAACTTGTGATCCAAGCAACCATTTGTTGCACTCCAAAGCTCAAATGATAGATATTCTTCCATACAACAAGATTACTGGGTTGAACCATCCCCAAAAAATGCATAGATTTTGAGATATAAGGCCATGAAGTTAGGGTTTCAAGACATTTTGAACTTTGACACTTAGAATGTTTTAGGCAGAATCTATTTTATGTTTTGACCAACTTTAAAGACATTTTTCACCATGATCCAAGAAGATTCAATACCAAATTCATACATCAAAGTAAAAGTATGATATTTCAGCTTTCCAAAAAGTACAAGAACATCCATTGATTCCATTTGAGCAAGGAGATATGACACTCACAACATGCCATGATCAAACTGATTTTTCAAGACAGTTTCCATGTTTACTTGAGTCACACGATTTTCATCTTTAAATTTTGTCACTTTACAAGCCTTTTCATCCTCAAAGATCAAAAGGAATCTTGTTGAATCACATAATATCTTCAACTTTGGACCATAAGTCAAGGATCTCATCTATTGGCATGTGAAAAACCATCATTACAAAGCATGAATTCAATTTTGTTTTTGTGCATTTATGTGAAGCATTGAATTGGCATGAAACGAGCCACACCAATTCAGACCAGTTCAAAAACAATGAGTATTCAAACCTGCAAAATGCTAATTGAGTCAAGGTTCTAGTCATGCTATGGAAGACTTTGATACCTTAGCCTTTAAGTAAGAGCTACATGGCTATATCCATTGGATAATAGCATGCTCCCTCATCCAACACTATTCATCCAAAAAAACCAGTTCTCCTATAAATAGAGGTCATTTTGCATTAATTCAAATACACCAAAACAATACCAAAGATTTGTTTTCTCATTCTCCCTCTTTACTTCAAGTTTTCAAAGTTCCAAAGAGCAAACTTGGAATTTTCAAAACCAGAGCCTAAACCACTTAAACTATCATCCAAACACATCACAAATCATCCATTGGAGGTGTCCAAACCCTCATCTTCATCTCTAATCACAAAAATCAGAAAGTCAACCATCAAAACCTCATATTTTGACTTTTCTACATTTTTCAAGCCATGTATTGATCCTGTCCATTTCAAAACCAAACAACCCTCCAAACACTCTCTAAATAACATCCCTAAAATGTTCAAACAAGAATTTCTCAACTGTAACACCATTTAATAGAGTTTCCATTTTGACCACTTTTGACACATTTTGCAAGAAGGAGCCGGATTCTGTTCTAAAGGTTTCCCTTTGATTCCAAGCATCCAAAAAGCTTTTATAAGGTGTATTGGTGGTGTCTAAAGCATTGGTTTACTTATGTAACAAGTCTCTTGCAAATTGACAAGTGAGCTTCAAGAGGTAAGCTTCCTAAGAACTTGAATTTAAGAAATATGTTTTGCTTTGATGTACATTGATCATGATCATATCATATATGTTATTTATGTTATGTTTGAACTATTTTGTGACATTATTATTAACTATATGATGATATAGCATATAACTTGTAAAACCTTGTCATTTTAAGAACCACTATCGGGTTTTGAAATAGACATATTTTTTGACAAAACCAAGATCACCACTGCGTTCCTTATGAAATTCTAGGCAATTTAGGTCTTTACACTTTTTAATTTCATGGAGAAATGTGGGAGATATGATCCTTCTTGCAAATGGTTGAAACTTGAAAACCTTGGGCAAGAAACCAGGTCACGGCGCCTCTGTTATGGCCAGGCCTTAGGTCATGCTTCCCCTTATCTTTTAATGGGTGTGGTTTGATACACTGATGTATCACCACCCCAATGGTTTAACCTGCGCGCCCTATGTACCTTGTCACTGCTAGAATTGGGGTTCGAATCCCCCTTGCCCCAGTTCTTTTATTTTTTTTTCTGATTTTTCAACTAAGCTTCATATATTATTGCTTGGTTCCATCCTTAGCTCACAATGTGCGCGTGGTAGAGCTAGTTAAGGTTTTGGTTGGAAAGCAAACTGGCCTGGGTTCAACACCCATGGAGGTCATCTTCTTCTTTTTTTATCACTTATTTTCTCATTTTTCTTCACATTTTCAAATGACCATAACTTTCTCATTTTTAATCATTTTGAACCCATTCTTTTTGTAAACTGTTCATGATATTGTCTATTTTCTAATTATAAAAAGAAAACACCAAAAATAATTATTTTTCTCATAGTTATGAGTGTTCAAAGTGTGTGATTCTTTTAGGGTTTCTTAAAGAACTTCTTGATTTTTTTTTAATAATTACTTGCCTTTCCCTGCTCACAATGACTTGTTTGAACCATATACATCTTGTATGAACCTTAAATGTTGTTGTGAATTTGTACATCCTTATTCTCACTTGATTTTAATCTATTTTTAAGTGTATGTTTACATGTGAATGAATGATGAACTTTCAAACATGCCATTGAATTTTTGCTTAATCCTTTGCCTTAACATGTTAATTTTCTTCCATGATTACATGATTTTAATATGTTTATGTGCTTTTGTATTGATCATACCATGTCTATGTGCTCCTAAAAAATTTGAAATTTTCCTTGAAAATGTTTTTTTTATATACATGTTCATTTGTATGAACTTAGTGGTGTTTTTCACTTTATCCAAACCCATGTTTAAACCCTAACATGAATGCTTGATTGTTATCAACTTGTCTTAACATGTTCAACTGATATCATTTCTTCAACTTTCAAGTATTTCTTTCAAAAACTTTCACCATGATAGATACATCTTTTTTAAAAAATACACATCATCTTTCAAATAAACTTTAAAAAAAAATATTTTAATTTCAAAAATACTTTGGGCCTCTGTCAAGAGTGTAAGATCCATTACATTTTCAAATACAAACACTTTGGGCCTCTATTAGAGTGTAAGTCCCTCCCTTCCTCCTCAAAACTTTCTTTAATTTCTCAAATCTTTCAATCTTTCAAAACTCAATCTTCAACTTTCATCAAACACAACCCTAGTGGCATTCAATTCATAATCTTGGGCCTCTGCTAGAGTGTAAGACCCACCACCTTTTCTTTTCTTTTCAATAAATCTTGGGTCTCTGATTAGAGTGTAAAACCCAACACCTTTGTATATAAAATAACTCTTTGGGCCTCTGTCAAGAGTGTAAGACCCACCACATTTTCTTTTCAATAAATCTTGGGCCTCTGTCAAGAGTGTAAGACCCAACACCTTTGTGAATAGAATAAAACATTCAACACATCAAACCCTACAGATGAAAAATCTTTCATGAATTCAAACATGTCACATCTATACTTGTTAATCTTCAATCATGTTTGTTCATATTCAGTTAAGTTTCTCTTGACATTTATATCATCCTTAGTTTAGATATATGGCAAACAATAGGATCCCTTCAACCACAACTTAGTTCAAGAAATTAGTTCCCTGGCCTCCTCTTGGTCCTTATACAAGCATCATTGCCTCCTCTTAAGCATCATAAAAAGAATCTCCCCAGCAAGATAGCCTC
Source organism: Lathyrus tuberosus (assembly GCA_022829125.1). Lineage (NCBI taxonomy): Eukaryota > Viridiplantae > Streptophyta > Magnoliopsida > Fabales > Fabaceae > Lathyrus > Lathyrus tuberosus. The sequence goes on from JALAZF010000484.1 coordinate 1,408,939, forward strand.
CTCTTGGGCTTTATACAAGGACCCCCATGCTTCTTAAAAGCATAAGTCAAGTCTTAAATAAATTCTTTTAGCCTCATCCATCCTGGGCTTTATACAGGATACAAATAAATCTTTTAGCCTCATTCATCTTGGGCTTTGTATAGGATACAAATAAAAATCCCCAAAAGAGTCAGTCAAATCCTTAGTATTGAGCCAGTCTCTTCAAACTTTCTCAGCAGTCATTAACCTTCTCTCAGGCTTTCATACAAATTTCTCCAGTCAATCAGCCTCAATCTTGGGCTTTGCACAAGACAGATAAAACTCCCCAGTTGAGTCAATCTTTGTCAGCTTCAAATTTGTGGAATCAATCAAGATACCTAAATAAATCCATCTCCTCACAGATGAGACTTTAAGTCATCTGTGTAGGAAGATATCTCTTCTAATCACTACAATTCAAATCAAACAATCAAAACTTTATTTCCAGATAATTACTATAAGTGGCACTCTTGTTGATTCAAAATCCAAGTTGGAGCCCTTCCATTATCATGGTTCAAAAAATTTTCTTTCATCTAATTGATATAAGTGGCACACTTGTCGATTCTATATCCAAGTTAAGGTCCCTCTTTTAGTATGTAAAGAATTCATAAAGGAAAAAGTGGCATTGCTTAACACAATAAGTTTAAAGCTCTTTCCCTTATGACAGCACTCTCAAATAATTGTAGTGAATAGGTGAGATATCTCCCTTAAAGATGACAATTTGTCAAATCTTTCAAATACTCTTTTAGCTTCATCATCTTAGGCTTTGAACAAGATACAAAACAAAATTTTTTCCTCCCATAGATTAGGAGGAACTATGAACGCTCTGATTTCCCAATTCTCTTTTTGGGAATACGTAGGCATAAGATTGTGAAATCTTAGCGAGCACACTAATCAAAAACCTTAGGTCAAGTACCTTCCCAAAAACAATAGAAAACCAAAAAACAACAAAAAACCATTTCCTCGGTTTTCACAAAGGAGAAACTTTCCCAAATTAACAGCAAATAACTTAAGCAAACAGGTAATTAACAGTATAAATATATACAATAAAGGTTCCTATAGATTACTATAGATACTCAGGGTGTTAATAGCTTCCCTCAGTATAACCAACCCCTGATTCCATATCTCTTAGCATTTGTAAGAAAAACATTTGCGAGCAGGGTTAGTTTAAGGTATCTTCCCTTTCCTTTTAAGCATCATAGGATAAATATTAGAAATCAGAAAGTAGCACTAAATGCGGTAGTGGTTGCATCACAAAATCGGAGCTACAGTTTCAAAGCTTAGAATGGTTTTTCAACCTCCAGACCATTGGAACTTCTTCACATTGACTTGTTTAGACTAGTGAAAACGGCTTCTGTCAATGGTAAGAAGTATGGACTAGTCATTGTTGATGACTACAACAGATGGACATGGGTGAAATTTCTTAGACACAAGGATGAGTCACGTTATGTGTTTTCTACCTTCTGCTTCCAAGTGCAAAATAAGAAGGATCTCAGAATTGTAAAAGTCAGAAGTGATCATGGTGGTGAATTCGAAAAAAAAGACTTTGAGAACTCTTTGATGAGAATGGAATTTCCCATGATTTGTCCTGCCCTAGAAATCCACAACATAATGGAGTTGTAAAGAGGAAAAATAGGACTTTGCAGGAAATGGCAAGGACCATGATCAACGAGACTAATGTGGCTAAGCAATTTTAGATAGAGGTAGTCAACACAACATGTTATATTCAGAACATGATCTCTATATGACCTATTCTGGGTAAGACTCCCTGTGAATTGTGGAAGAATCTGAAGCCCAACATTTCTTATTTTCATCCTTTTGGATGTTCTTGTTTTATGTTGAACACTATAGAGAATCTGGGCAAGTTTGATTCTAAGGTACAGAAGTGCATCATGTTAGGATACTCTGAACGCTCAAAAGGATATAGAGTATATAACACTGAGACACAGATTGTTGAAGAATCAATCCATGTCAGATTCGATGATAAGCTTGACTTTGATAAGTCAAAGCTAGTTGAGAAATTTGCAGATTTGGAGATCACTTACTCAGGTTCTGAAGGAAAGACTTCAGAAGCCAAAGAAGCTGAAGTCAAAGACTCTGAAGCTCTTCAATCAGAAGCTATTAAAGCTTAGACTCCTTTGAGAAGGCACAGACAAAACTCTTCACATTCTGAAGAATAGATTTTGGGAGACAAGTCTGAACCTATCAGAACCTGATCCTTATTCAAGCCTTCTGAAGAAACTCTTTTAGTTTTGGTGCCACTGATAGAGCCTACATGAATTGATGAAGCGCTTCTGGACATATAATATATTCTATCTATGCAAGAGGAACTCAACCAATTCTCCAGAAATGATGTGTGAGATCTATTGCCAAGACCCAAAGGAACTCGCGTTATTGGAACAAAGAGGGTCTTCAGCAACAATCTGAACGAACAAGGAGAGGTAGTGAGAAATAAGTCTCGACTGGTAGCACAAGGTTATAGTCAATAAGAAGGTATTGACTATACATAAACCTTTGCACCAATTTCTAGGTTAGAGTTTATTCGTCTCTTAATTTCCTTTGATGTTAATCATAACATCATCTTATATATGATGGATGTTAATAGGGCATTTTTGAATGGTTACATTATTGAAGAAGTGTATGTACACCAACCCCCTGGATTTGAAAATCCTAAAAACCCAAATTTCATTTTCAAACTCAAGAAATCATTGTGTGGTCTGAAACAAGCTCCTAGAGCATGGTATGAAAGACTAAGAAATTTTCTATTAGAAAATGATTTCACCAAAGGGAAAGTTGATACAAATCTTTTCTGTAAGTCATTCAAAAATGACATTCTTGTTGTACAAATTTATGTTGATGATATCATATTTGGTTCTGCTAATGCTACTTTGTGCAAGGAATTTTCTAAGTCTATGCAGGCAGAATTTGAAATGAGTCTGATGGGAGAACTCAAGTTCGTGGGGATTCAAATCAATCAAAGTCCAGAAGGAATGTACATCCATCATATAAGTACACCAAGAAACTTCAGAAGAAGTTTAACATGTCAAAATGCAAGATGTCTAAGACCCGTATGCATCCTACATGTATCCTTGAGAAGGACGAGGTAAGTGCTAAGGTAGAACATAAGTTATACAGAGGTATGATTGGTTTTATTCTATACTTGACATTTTGTTTAGTGTCTGTTTGTGTCCTCGCTTCCAATCAGATTCTAGAGAGTCCCACTTAACAGCTGTTAAGAGGATCTTCAAGTATCTAAAAGGTACGATTAACTTTGGCCTGTGTTTTAGAAAATTTAAATATTACAAGATAGTGGGTTATTATGATGTCGACTACAGTGGAGATAGACTTAAAAGGAAAAACACTTCTAGAAGTTGTCAGTTTCAGGGAGATAACCTGATCTCATGTGTAGCTCCGGTTTTCTAACGCGACCACTACGGCTTTTAACGCTACTTTCTGACTTCTGTATTTATCCTATGAAGCTTAAAAGGAAGGGGAACATATCTTAAACTAACCATGCGTGCAAGTGTTTTCTTTAATAAATGCGAAGAGATCGGGGATCAGGGTTTGGTTATAAAAATGGAAGCTATTAACACCCAGAGTATCTATAGTAATCTATAGGAACCTTCATTTACATATATTTTCTTACTTTTTGAAATGCTTTCTTAAGTCTATATGCGGTTGGTTGGGGAAAGTTTCTCCTTTGTGAGAGCTGAGGGAATGTTTTTGTTGTATTTGGGTTTTCTATTGTTTTTGGGAAGGTACTTGACCCAATATTTTTTATTAGTGCACTCGCTAAGATTTCACAATCTTATGCCTACGTATTCCCGTAAAGAGATTTGGGAAATTAGAGCAATCGCAGTTCCTCCTATTCTATGGGAGAAAAAAATATTGGTGTCTTGTTCAAAGCCCAAGATTGTAGCTAAAAAAAAGTATTTGTGTCTTGTTCAAAGCCCAAGACTGAAGCTGAAGAAAGTATTTGTGTCTTGTTCAAAGCCCAAGATTGAAGCTGAAGAAAGTATTTGTGTCTTGTTCAAAACCCAAGATTGAAGCTAAAGGAGTTGTTTGTGTCTTGTTCAAAGCCCAAGATTGAAACTAAAGGAGTGTTTTGACTGGGAGAGATTTTGTCATCTCTAAAGGGAGATATCTCACCTATTTATCTCAAATGTTGAGTAATTGGTTATAAGGGAATTTACTTTAACTGGGATGTGTGGAATCCAGCAATGCTATATCTTCCTTATAAATCTTTGCATACTAAGAGAGGGACATTGGCTTGGATGTGTGGAATCCAGAGGCTTTCCACTTACATCAGTTAGATGAAATAGAAATTTTATCCATGATAAAGGAGGGACTCCAGCTTGGATTTTGAATCAACAAGTGTGCCACTTACATCAATTATCTGGAAAAAAGTTTTGATTGTTTGTTTTGATGTGTGATGTATAGAGGAAATATCCTTCTACAGAGAGGACTCATGGTCTCACCTAAGGGGATGTTTAATTATGTGCCTTGATCAAAGCCCAAGGTTGAAGCTGAAAAAAGATGAAAGCTGACTATACTGGGGAAGTATTATATCTGTCATGTACAAAGCCCAAGATTGAGGCTGACTGGGAAAATCATTATATGAAGCCTAAGAGGAGGCTGACTCTTACTGAGGATTATTTAAATCCAGAAGAAGGTATGAACTGTGTGAAGGAATCAAAAGGAAAACTAACTCTTGCTGGGGATTGAAGAAGATTTGATTTATCAGATGCCATGAGGCTCTGATACTTTTGGAGATTTGTTGATGGTAACTTAATCCTGGCTAGGGATTTTAAAGATGAGAACCAAGCTTTGTTGAGGATCATGAGAGCCTTACAGAATGATATGCTTGAATTCCTTAGAGGTTTTGACTCTCCTGGGGACTGGTGTATTGATAAAGACGACTAGGATCTATCATATGCTTTCAAGAAGCCTGATGGTCCTTGTATGAAGCCCAAGAGGAGGCTGTAGGGGTGAGACTTTCCAAGTCTACTTGTATGAAGCCCAAGAGGAGGCTGAGACTACCCAAGTCTCTTAAGAGAAGGCAGACTCTAGTTGGAGAAAGATCTTTGTATGATGTCCAAGAGGAGGCTGAGGGTTCTAGAGATGGAGATCAACTCTTGAATGATTGGATGTTCTAGGGTTTTTGACTTTCCTGAGGATTGAACTAGTGGAGATGATAAAATTATATCCTATGTTTTTAGGAAACCTGTGGGTCCTTATACTAAGCCCAAGAAGAGGTTGAGATGTTTCTAGGAAGCCTGTGGGTCCTTGTACTAAGCCCAAGAGGAGGTTGGGATGCTTCTAGGAAGCTTGTGAGTCCAAGCCTAAGAAAAGTTCAAGAAAGATTTCACCAGGAAATAATCCTTTCTTTGTTGAACAGTTCTAAGGTTTGAAGAAATTCAAAAGAGGTTTCACGGGAATTAATCCTCTCTGGGGACATGAATTTCTTTGTATATGAATAAACTAGTTGATTGAACTGAATTATAAGTATCCTACTATTTGACCTAAGTGTGAACTGAGAATGACCTAACTGCTAATGGGAACCCTAAACAGATTAGCACAGGTATATATACAAGCATATAAACAAGTATGAATTGAAAAGGTGGTGGGTCTTATTCTTTGGATAGAGACCCGAGTGTATTGCGATTGGTTATATTGATTATCACTGTATGATTAGGGTTTTGAGAAATTGAAGAAAGTTTTGAGAAAACTTTGGATTTGAATTTGAATTAAAATAATGTTGTTTATTTTAATGAATTGAAAAGAAAGTTTGTGGCTTATAACTCAAAGAGAGGCCCAAGTGGTCTAAGAGCAGTTTCACCGAGAATAATGCACCTCTTAGTACCAGTGTAATTTGAATCTTCTTTTTATTATTAAAAAAGGAAAAGGGATGGGAATTACACTCTATTAAAAGGCCCAAGCTAAAGTATTTTGAACGAAAGAATGAAAGAATAGTATTGGGTCTTATACTCGGGGAGAGGACCAATTGTTTTCAAACATTTTAAAACAGACAGATGATTTTGAAAACAGAGGTATGGGGCTTACAACTCAAGGAGAGGCCCGTGTAGGTTGTTTATTGTTTTAAAACAAATTGTATGTACAAACGATTGAGGCTTATACTCAAGGAGAGACCTAAATGATTTATTTGAAAACAGTGATCGCACCGCGATACCGAAAGACGTTGTGGGACTTATACTGTAGCAGATGCCTAAAATTTATTTATGTACATAAGGGTTGGGTCTTACACTCTAATAGAGGCCCAAGTGTGTTTGAAATGAAGTTTTCAAAGATTGAATCAAACAAAACCCTAATTTCTATTTTTTTAAAGATATTTTTCAAAGAAAAATCAATTAAAATGATAAAAAAATACCAAAAAAATTAAATAAACATGTTATGAATTAGGATTAAGGTTTAGAAAATTAGGTTTTATCCACATGATGATTTAAAATCCAATTGGTTTTGAAAAATCATTAAAAAGAAATTATTTAAAATGTTTAAAACAAATTAAAATAAAATTCTTTAAAATATTTAAATATATATCAAATAAAAATATTTTTTTGATTTTTTGGGGAATAAAATATGTAAATATATGAAGGATTTATGTTTAAAAAATCATTTGAAAAAGATTAAAATTGAGAGAGAAATTATTTTTTGAAAATAATTAAGAAAATAATTAAAAATTCAAAAATTTGGATAAAATTTGAATTATGGCGCCAACGGTCATATTCTTCCTCACATGTGTCCTCCATGGCCGTTTTACAAAACCTCTCATATCTCCCTCAATACGCAATGATTTTGCACGATGTAAACATGAAAGTTGTTTGTTTTTGAACAAGGATTTCAATGGTACCAATTAATTGCATTTCTTTTAAGTGTAGAGTGAGATATCATGTGAAGAACAAATGAACCCTAATTCTTGCAAGAACACTATGAAATCCTATACACGATTGATACATAGCAATTGATTAAGGGAAAACATTCTACATAAGTGCAGAAACATGTTGGTAACTTGAAAATACATTTATGATGCATGGATCATAGAGTTTGAGAAATTCAGGCTTACCTGTGCAAGAGGAAATCGAATCCTCAGTTGTAGGTATTAGAGAAGTGTTCTGATGATCTGGACAACTTCCTTGGACCTCAAGTAGTGTGTTGAGATGCTTGGAATGGATTGAAGACCTCTGGATTAGTGGGCACAACTCCAACTGCAAATGGCTTTGGGATGAGGTATAAACTTGATGAATCTGGGGTTACAGATGTTGTTCAAGTGTTTAGATCACTCATATATGATGTATGTGAGGTGTTAGGACCATTGGTTTGAGTTGAATTGCTCTCTATTTCAAAACATGATTCTCACTTCTTTGGAAATGGATTTTTTGATGAACAAGAGGGAAATGGTGGAAAACATGTGTTGTGATGTTTTGGGTGGTTTAATCAACCATAAATGATCTCTATTTATAGTAGAGTAAGTTTGTTTTGCAAGGACTAGTGAATGGGGGCTAGATCACCCTATTGTCCAATGGATATGGCTATATGTTCAAAGTCTCCTCTAGCCATTGACTTGAGTTATACTTTGCAGGTTCAGGTCTGCTGATTCTTGGCTAAGGCTTGACTCATTTGGACTGATATGGCTTGGTTCATAACACCTCAATGCATCTTTTCAATCCTATATGAAAAAATTGAATTTTGGATTTACAACATTAATGATCACATGCCAAAGGGATATGATTCTTGACTTATTGGCGTTATGGTTCAGATTCTTCATCATTTAGGTTGATATTGGACAGAAATCCAATGATGCAAGTGTAAAAAATTGGCTCAAGAAATCGTGGGATACAAGTTATGTGCCAATGCTGTCAAAAAACCAGTTTGCATCAAGGCATGTTGTGAGGTTCATAACTTCTTGCTCAAGTTGAATTAATGGATGTTCTTGTACACTTTGGAAAGCTTGTATATCATACTTCAACTTTGATGTTTTCATTTGGTCTTGATCCGTCTTGGATCATAATGAAAAATGCCTCCAAAGTTGGACAAAACATGAGACATATTCTGCCAAAAAAATTTCTAAGTGTCAAAGTTCAAATCCTATGAAACCCTAACTTTATGGCCTTATAACTCAAAATCAAGGCATTTTTTTACCATGGATCAGTAGGACACTTTTGTAGTATGTAAGATGAGCTATCATTTGAGCTTTGGATGGAAGAAAATGGTTGCTTGGATCACGAGTTATGGCCTTGCAAAGTTAGGTAAACATCATATTTTCCATAACTTAGTGAAATTTCAAGTTTCTCAAGGTTGCCCTTTTTGCAAGTTATCCCACTTTTCTTGATTTTTCTTGATAAATCATGATCCAAATCACAAGTTAACATTGTTTTTGGCTTAAAGAAGCCATGTTTGTCAAAAAAATTCCAAAAGTCAAACTTGGTTTTGATCACAGTTGACTTTTGTATAAGATGAATTTTAAACTTTGTGATCCTTTATGAAATCAAGTTCTTGGGATAAATTGAACCTAATGGATGTATTCCATATATATTTTAGAGTGTCTTGAATCATGTCCCAAGGTTTGAGATCATGTTTTGGTCAAAAGTCAAAGGTATGGTTACCTTTTTCTCAGAAACCCAAATTTGTGGTCCAGATGAATTTGAATCCTTGCATTGCTTATGAACCAAGTTCTTTGAATCAAGCAAATCTTGGGAATGGATCAATATGATGTATTTGAGGTCCTTGAAACATATCTTGATGTCTTGGCTCATACCTTGCTCAAAAAGTCAACTTAGGGATTGAATTAGGTCAAAACCATAATTCCTTATTTTTGATAGGTGCATCCCCTGAGGCTATTTTTAACTTATGAATGGACTCATGAGGTTCTTTTGAGCTTCTTGAATCATACATTGAGGCATTGGCTCATGCCCAGATGAAAATTTCTCTCTGGAGGCCATGGTCGACCAAAACCCTAATTTGGTGACACTGGTGATCTTGAGGCTTGATCAACTTGAAATGTTGCATTCTTGTGTTAGATTCTTGATGTGGGGTACCTCTTGATCCTTTATGTATGTTTGAGAGGTTTGAAAAGTTGAAGATCATGTCAATTCTTGATTGATCCTTTTCTTGGATGCTCTGAGAGGGCTCAAAAACCCTAATCCTTGGTTGAGGTGGATACTCAACAATCTCTGAAGGAATTGGTGAGGTATGAAAATACATCCATATTGTGATGGTGATTTACACAGTGCTGTGAAATCTTGTGGTCAAAATTTAGGGTATGACATCATGGTCCAGCAAAAGGCAATCAACAATAGCATTATCAATTACTGAAGTTGAATGCATTGCAGCTTCCGAATGCAGTGTAGCGTGCAATTTTTGTCGATGACGCGACCGTCTTACCGCAATGGTTGGAATTGGGTGCTACTTTTTTATTTCTTATTTATCCTATGAAGCTAGAAAGGGAAGGGAAGATATCTAAAACTAACCTTGCACGCAAATGTTTTCTTTAACAAATGCTAAGAGATTGGGGAGTCGGGGTCAGGTTATACAAAGGGAAGTTGTCAATTACCTAGTGTATATATGGTTATCCATAACTTTCTTTGGCAGGTTTAAATACTTTCTGGTGTTTACTGTTATAGGTTGGGAATGTTGAGAGAGTTTTTTTTGTTGTTTTTGGTAAGGTAGTGGACCTAAAGTTTTTGATATGTGTGCTCGCTAAGATTTCGTAATCTTATGCCTACGTATTCCTGTAAAGACAACATGGAAATCAGAGCGATCGTAATTCCTCCTATTTCTATGGGAGGAAAAATGTTCGGTGTCTTGTTCAAAGCCCAAGATTGAAGCTAGAGGTTTGACTGAGAGAGAATTTGCCATCTCTAAAGGGAGATATCTCACCTGTTCATCACAGTTGTTGGGTACTTGGTTATAAAGGGGAATTACTTTAACTCGAATGTATGGAATCCAGCAATGCCATAATTTCCTTTATAAGGGAATTTTCCTGAAGGAGGAAACTTTAACTCAATGTTGAGTAATGCCATTTTTCCTTAGGAATCTTTCATGCTAAGAGAGGGACATGGGCTTGGATGTAAATAATCCAGAGGCTTGCCACTTACAACAATTAGATGAAAGAGGAATTTTACCAGGATAAAAGAGGGACCACAACTTGGATTTTTGAATCAACAAGTGTGCCACTTACAGCAGTTATCTAGGATTAGGGTTTTTTGATTGTCTGTTTTGATGTGTGATGTATAGAGAAATGTCTTCCTATAGAGAGAACTTTTGATTTCCTCCGAGGGAATTTTTTGTGTGCCTTGATCAAAGCCCAAGGTTGAAGCTAGAAGGTTGATTCTGTTGAGGGAGTTTTATATCTGTCTTATACAAAGCCCAAGATTGAGGCTGAAAAGAATTGACTCTTCCGGGGAAAGTTTTGTCTGTCTTGTACAAAGCCCAAGATTGAGGCTAAAAGAGTTGACTCCACTGGGGAGAGGTTTTATCTGTCTTGTACAAAGCCCAAGATTGAGGCTAAAAAAGAATTGACTCAGCTGGAGAGAGGTTTTATCTGTCTTGTACAAAGCCTAAGATTGAGGCTAACTTTGCTGAGGAAAAATCATTATACAAAGCCTAAGAGGAGGCTGATTGGAGAATTTCTTATATGAAGCCTAAGAGGAGGCTAGCTTCTGCTGAGGATTATTGAGATCCAGAGACATGTCCAAATTGGGGAATCAACTCTTGCTGAGGAATGAAGAAGAGTTGAAATATCAGATGCCCTAAGGTTCTGATTTTTCAGAGGGTTTATTAGTGGTAATTTGACCCTAGCTGAGGAATTTAGAATGAAAGTTTAAAGATTGAGTTTTAAAACCTATGGAGGTTTCAAACTCTGCTGGTGATTGATGAAATGATTAGGGTTTTTCCTGTGCTTTTAGGAAACTTGAGGGTTTCCTTGAGATCCAAGAGGAGATGAGACTTTCCAAGTCTACTGGTATGAAAAAGTTGACTCTTAACCGGAAGGTGATCTTTGTATGATGCCCAAGAGGAGGTTGATGTTTTAAGGGATGAGAATGAACCCTAAACTGGTCTGATGTTTTGGAATTCTGACTCTCTGGAGGATTAAACTAGTAGAGATGACTAAGTTCTGTCATATACCTGTAGGAGGTCTTCAGGTCCTTGTATTAAGCCCAAGAGGAGGCTGAGAACTTTTAAGAAGCCTGTTGGTCCTTGTACTAAGCCCAAGAGGAGGCTGTGGATGCTTTTAGAAAGCCTGTGGGTCCAAACGTGAGAAAAGTTCAAGAAAGGTTTCACCGGAAATAATCCTTTCTTTAGTGAACAGTTCTAGGGTTTGAAGAAATTCAAAAGAGGTTTCACCGAGAATAATCCTCTTTGGGGAAAGGAATTTCTTGTATAAATATTTCTAAGTTGTGACAGTCTAGAGAAAAGTTTCACCGGGAATAATGTCTTTCTCTGTTCCATATTGTATAAAAGAGGAGGCAAGACTGTATCTGGAATTTCCTATGGGGAACTAGTTTTGACTGTGTTAAAAGAGTAACCACTGGTTTGATCTAAAACTAGACCTAATTGCTGGAGAAAACTCTAAGCAAGTATATACAGGCATACATATACAGATGAAATATATAAGCAAGTATGTGTAAAAGAAATAGTAGAACTTACAGTTGTGCAAGCTCCAGCATTGTAACCACAACTGTATGGTTAGTTATTCAAGAAATTGAAGAAAGTTTTGATAAAACTTAGAATTTGAATCTAAATCAAAAGGAAAGTTGTTTTGTAAAAGGAAGTTTGGGGCTTATTCTTAAGGAGAGGCCCAGATGAAAAACAGCAATTGTACCGTTATTGTGAAAATTGTATCGGGACTTATACAATGACTGAGGCCCAAATTATTTTTGTACAAAAAGGATTGAGTCTTAAGCTCTATTAGAGGCCCAAAAGTGTTTGAAAAAAGAAGAAAAATGGGACTTACAACCAAAGGGAGGCCCAAATGAAAACTGTTTTGAAAACGACGATTGCGCCGAGATTTTTAAAATTGTATTGGGACTTATACAATGACTGAGGCCCAAAATGGTTTATTTACAAAGGGATGGGACTTACACTCTATCAAGAGGCCTAAATTGTTTTAAAAAGAAGAGAGAATGAGACTTATAACTCAGGGAGAGGCCCAGATGAAAACCAGTGATCGCACCGTCGTTTTGAAAATCGTATCGGGACTTATACAATGGCTGAGGCCTAAATTATTTATGTACAAAGGGGGTTGGGTCTTACACTCTATTAGAGGCCCAAAAGTGTTTCAAATGAAGTTTGAAAAATTAAAATTGAGGGAAACCCTAATTTTAATTAATATAATATTATTTTCAAAGGAAATTAAATATAAAATACCAAATATATTTAAAAACAAGTGGTAAGCTTTGAAAAATATTTTGGAAAATCATGTTTAATCACATGAAGGCTTGAAAATCAATTGGTTTTGAAAGATCAAGGTGGAAATTTCATTTTTTAAATGTTTGAAAATATAGAAATGAAATTAATTACAAAAATTCAAACTATATTAAATAAATAATATAAATTCAATTTTTTTGTGGAATAAAATATTTCAACATTTTTTGTGAATTTTCAAAAAAAGAACCAATCAAAATTAATTAAAATTGAGAGAGAAATTAACTTTGAGATTAATTAATAAAAACATGAAAAATGAGAAAAGTAGCAAAATGAGAGAAATAGCAAAAATGGTCTGGGTGGGTCTTAAACCCACGACCTCCAACCAAACACAAGCACGCTGCTACCAGTGGGGTGGTGATACATCCGTGTATCAAAACCACCCCATGAATACATAAGGGTGACCTGAATTCTAGGTCTGACCAAGGGAAAAAACCAAGTTTTGGTGATTTGCAAAAAGGATCATATCTCCCTCAATTCTCCATGAAATTGGATGAAATTTAGATGGATCCTGCCTAGAATTTCATGAGGAATCCAATGGTGATTTTATAATTTTCTAAAGATGCTCCTATTTTAAAACCCGATAGTGGTTTCAAAATAGGCCAAGATTTGCAAGTTCTATGCTATCTTATCATACAAGCAACAATAGCATGGTAAATTGGTTCAAAGACAACACATTTGATATATATGACATGTTTATGATCAATAGACATCAAAGCAATGCATATTTTAAGAGTTTAAGTTGTGATGCACTTACCTCTTGAAGCTCCTTGTGCTAACTATCAAGATGCTTGTGCCAGAAGTAATCCAATGCTTTAGACACTCTTGATTGACCCCTTAGAAGCTTTTAGGATGATCAAAATCAGCAGGAAACCTCAGGAACAAGAATTGGCTCTTTCTTGCAAAAGTGGGAAAAATGACCAAAATGGTAACTCACTCAAATGGTGTTACAGTTGAGGGAAACCTATTGGGACAGTTTGAGGATGATATTTGGAGAGTATTTGAAGGGTTAGCTGGTCTTGAAAGTGATTGGATCAAGACATGGCTTGAAAAATGCAGAAAAGTCAAAATTTGAGGTTTTGGAGGTTGACTTTCTGATTTTGATGTTGTACATTGAGGATGAAGGTTTAAACACCTTCAATGGGTGATTTATGACGTGTTTGGATAGTTATTTGAGTGGTTTTTGCTCTGGTTTCAAGAATTCCCAAATTGCTCCAATGTGACTTGAAATTGAAGAGAGGGAGAGTGAGAAAACAAGGCTTTGGTATTGTTTTGGTGTGGTTTGAAACATCAGAAATGACCTCTATTTATAGTAGAGGAATTTTGTTTTTGAAGGAATAGTGTTGGATGATGGATCACTCTATTATCCAATGGATATGCCCATGTATCACTTTCTTAAATGCCACGGTACCAAGTCTTCACTTGGCCATTGACTAGAGCTGATCTTTGTAGCTCTAAGTCTTCTGATCTTTGCAATAACCTTGACTCAAATGGACTGATATGTTCAGGTTCATGACAGCTCTAAGCACCACATCAATTCCAAATGACAAAGTTGAATTTTTTGGAATTGAAACTTGAATGATCACATGCCAAAGGATATGATCCTTGACTCAATGGTCCAAGCTTGAAAATATAAGTGAGTCATCAAGATTCCCTCTGATCTTGGAAGAGGACAGAGCTTGCAAGATGACAGAATTTAAAATAGAAATCGCGTGGCACAAGAAATACACCAAATCTGCCTTAAAAATCAGGTTGAGCAAGGCATGCTGTGAGGTTCATAACTCCTTGATTAAGTTGAATCAATGGGAGTTCATGTACTCTTTGGAAAGCTCTCATGGCATACTTTAACTTTAATGTCCACCAATGGACCTGGTTTAGCTTGGATCATGATGAAAAATGGTCCAAAATTTGGTGAAAAATGAAACAGATTCTGACTTGAAAATTTCACTAAGTGTTGGAAAAAGTGGTCATTTTCACTTTTTGTGATTTTGATCAATCCATAACTCAAAATCCATGAGGATTTGGAATCTCTTGTAGTTGACACTTTTGAAGTATGTCATGTAAACTTTCATTTGAGCTTTGGATGGAAGAAAAAGGCTTTGGGGTTTGGGAGTTATGACCTTGCAAAATTGGTACCAAATCCATTTTGTTCCATAACTTAGAAAAATTTAAGTTTCTCATGGTTGCCCCTTTTGCAAGAAACCTCACTTTTCTTGATTTTTATTGATGAATGTTGATCAAAACCATACATTAACATTGTTTTTAACTTAGGGGAGCCATATTTATGAAAAAATTCAAAAAGTCAAACTTGATTTTGGGCATGGTTGACTTTTTGTCAGATGAATTCCAAACTGTGTGATCCTCCATGCAATCAAGTTCTTGACCTAATTCAAACATAATGGATGGATTCCATAGGTGTTTTAGCGTGTCTTGAATCATGTCCCAAGGTTTGGGAGCATGTCTTGGTCCAAAGTCAAAGGTACAATTGACTTTTTCTTCAAAACCCTAATTATGGTCCAAATGAATTTGAAACTTGTGAATCAAGCTTCTTGGATCAAACCATTGTTCTAAATGGATCAATAGGGGTTTGTTTGAGTCCCTCAAATCATTTCTTGAGGTCTTGGTTCATGTCTTGCCTCAAAAGTCAACTTAGGGGTGAATTAGGCCAAGAAACCCTAATTCCTGATTTTTGGTGAATGCATCCCCTAAGACTATTTTGACTTGATGATTGGATCCATGAGGTCCCTTTGAGAATTTTGGATCATGTTTTGACGTATTGGCTCATGCCCAGAGGAAAATTTCCATCTGGAGGCCTTGGTCGACCAAAACCCTAATTTGGTGACACTGACGATCTTGAGGCTTGATCCACTTGGAATGTTGCAACCTTGTGCTTCATTCTTGATGTGGGAGACCTCTTGATCCTTTATGGGTGTTTGAGAGGCTAGACAAGTTGAAGATCATGTCAATTCTTGATTGATCCTTTGTTTGAGTGCTTTGAGAGGGCTCAAAACCCTATTTCTTGATTGTAGTGAATGCTCAACAATCCTTGAGGAGATTGATGAGGTTTAATGGTACATCCATATTGTGGTAATGATTTGCACAATGATGGGAAATCTTGGTGGTTAAAATTTGGGGTATGACAGATGCCCCTATTTAATCTTCTTGGACTCGAAGGTATGAATGGCAAAGATATTCAGACATTCAGGGTGTAAGAGGATTAAATATCGGAATACCCAAAATTTTGACTGTGGTTACGAATGGCAGTCTGCTCATCCATCTTCTTTTGCTAAGCAATGTTACTTAGAAAAGGTAAAACTTCCCCTCGATCCTGGTCTTCAGCCACGGAACTGGTCTCAGTTTCTTTTGGAATAAACTTCCCCTCGATCCTGGTCTTCAGCCACGGAACTGGTCTCAGTTTTTTTTTTTAAGTAAACTTCCCCTCGATCCTGGTCTTTAGCCACGGAACTGGTCTCAATTTCTTCTTGTCGAGTTCCTTCCTCGACAAGGAACGTTATGTGTAGCGGTCTTCATCAAACTTCTCGCCGAGCTATATTGGGGAGACGCCATTTGATGGAAAAAATTTGATGTCAGACTTGCTGGGGAAACCCATTTGTCTGAGCTGCAGAGGTGTACAAACATCTCTGTAGGAGATGCCATTTGTCGACCTACTGGGAAAAAATGAGTCTCTTAAGAGACTGCTTTTTGCTTGGGGATATTACATCATACTTTTCTTCGAGACCTTTTCGGAGAAATGCCATGTAATGTAATCCAATTTTTAGGTGCTGATGACTTTATTTGATAGCATATTTTTCAGGGAGAAACCGCCGTATTGCCGAGAGTCTTTTAGTGGAGAGGCTTTCTCTGGGGATTTTCTTTAATCCGGCAAAGCTAAAATATCATCTTCAATGGTGAAGAGTGATGTTCCAGAGGTGTCTATTGAATGTCTTCTTGCCTTTCAGAGGTTCAAGTTATCAAAGTGGTCGAGGACATGCCCCAATCCATAAATAAACTAGGGAGAAATTGCTCAGAGGATACATTTCCAGATGAGGAAAGAACTGACAACCTTATCGGTGAGAGGACTTTATCAATTAGGGATAAAAAAGACCAGAGTAATATTAATGCAACATGTGTATGAATATGAATCAATTATGCATGACGTATGTATATTTATGCTAACAAAACAGACACGACATACAGACTGGTGAAGAGATACTTGGCCACTGCGGGGGCTAAGAAGTATCATTGGTTCCAGACAATAATCCTTTCTTGCTTAGGAGAGGTAGACCCTACTTGGGGAGAAAAAACCATCAATTGTTCTTCATAGGTAAAAGAACTCTGTCGGGGATGATAGATGGATCATTGCATCTGAAATAGTTGATCATTCACTCAGTCGTACTAGTTTAGAATGAGTACTTTGATTCTGCATTTTGAGGTTTGATCACTTCCAGAGAGCCATCGATGTTCCTTTTTGTGTTTAGTAATAAAAAAGAATTGACATCTTTATTTTAAAAGCAGAAGAAAATTCGACAAGTAAAAATTTTTTTTTTTTTCAAGAATCATTGATCATGTTAAAAATGTCATTCTGTAAAGCAAAATAAATGAGAATTGCAAAAAAAAGCACTAGGGCTCAAATTTTATTGATAGAATGGTAATCAGCCAAGTGCGTGATCCCATAGATCATTTACAAAGTTTAGAAAATGGTAATTTACGGAAAATGGGCTACATTGAAACATAACGACCGCTATCCTTCTAACAACTTTGAATTCTCGACATTCTGAGCTTTTGTCGAAGATGCCCTTGACTGAAGTCTTTTGATGGATGGTGTTACCGCTGGGGATTTAACCTTGTCGGACGTAGTTACTTGCCATGAATCCCTAACTTTTTCCTGGATCGTCTTTTGAGGTTTCCAATCCATCGGGATGATTTTCGCTTATGTCTCTAATTTTTGCTTGGACCGCCCTTTTGGGTTTTCAATCCACCGAGACGTTTTTTTTATTATATGTTTTTTTATTTTGGCGAAGTATTTCTTGACTACGTCAACATTCGTGGGGGAGGTAAACTCCTCTCCATCCATGGTTGCGAGTCTCAGGGCGCCGCCTGAAAAGTATTTCTTGACCACATAGGGGCTGTCATAATTCGGAGTCCATTTTCCCAGGGAATCAGTGAGAAATGATTGTATCTTCTTGAGCACGAGGTCTCCTTTTCTGAAGACACGGGGTCGGACTTTTTTGTCGAACGCTTTCTTCATTCTTTGCTGATACAGCTGACCATGGCATAGGTTCGTTATTCGCTTTTCTTCGATTAGGTTCAATTTGCCGTGTCGACTTTGACACCATTCAGCCTTTGTTAGCTTAGCTTCCATCAATACCCGGATTGATGGGATCTCTACTTCTATGGGGAGCACTGCCTCTATGCCATATACTAGAGAGAAAAGGGTTACCCCTGTTGAGGTGCGAACAGATGTGCGATAACCGTGAAGAGCAAAGGGTAGCATCTCGTGCCAATCTTTGTAGGTTACAACCATCTTTTGAACGATTTTCTTAATATTCTTGTTAGCCGCTTCTACCGCTCCGTTCATCTTAGGCCGGTAGGGAGATGAGTTATGGTGTTTGATCTTGAACTCAGCACACAACTCTTTCATCATCTTGTTGTTTAAGTTAGATCCATTATCCGTAATGATCTGATTTGGAACACCATAACGGTAGATGAGGTTGTTCTTAATACATCAGACCACCACTTGTCGGGTTACATTGGTATATGACACTACTTCAACCCACTTGGTGAAATAGTCAATGGCTACCAGGATTAACCGATGTCCGTTTGAAGCTCTTGGTTCAATCATGCCAATCATGTCGATTCCCCATATGGAGAAAGGCCATGGGGAAGAATGAACTTTGAGATGCGTTGGTGGTACATGGATTTTGTCAGCGCATATCTGACACTTGTGACACCTTCTCATGTACTTGTAGCAATCAGATTCCATTGTCAACCAATAATACCCTGCTCTCAGAATTTTTCTCGCCATCGTATGTCCATTGGCATGAGTGCCAAAGGAGCCTTCGCGAATTTCTTTCATCAACATGTTTGCTTCGTGTCTGTCTACGCATCTGAGCAAAACCATGTCGAAGTTTCTCTTGTAGAGTGTATCACCGTTCAGGAAGAAGTTGCCAGCCAGTCTTCTGAGAGTCTTCCTGTCTTTTCTGGATGCCCCAGGTGGGTACTATTGGTTTTTAAGGGAGCATTTGAAATCATGATACCATGGTTTGTCTTCGATGACTGCTTCGATCATGAAGACGTAAGCGGGCCTTTTAAGGCACATTATGTTGATCTTAGGTACGTCATTCCAATGATTTACAACAATCATGGAAGAGAGAGTGGCTAGTGCATCAGCCATGTGGTTTTCTTCACGAGGGATATGATGAAACTCGATTCTGTTGAAGAATGGTAACAACATTCTCGTGTAATCTTTGTAAGAAATCAATCTTGATTGGTATGTATTCCACTCTCCCTTGATCTGATTGATAACTAGGGCTGAGTCTCCATACACATCCAAGTTCTTTATCCTTAAGTCAATAGCTTCTTCGAGACCCATGATACAAGCTTCGTATTCGGCCTCGTTGTTTATGCATTTGAATGTCAATCTGGCAGTGAAAGGTATATGGGTACCCTAAGGTGTTACAATGATTGCCTTAATTCCATTTCCGTAAGTGTTGACAGCTCCATCAAAAATTAGTCCCCATTGGGATCCTGGTTATGGCCCTTCACTGAGTAGTGGTTCATCGCAATCTTTCATTTTCAAATACATGACATCTTCGTCTGGGAAGTCAAATTTGACTGATTCTTGATCGTCAATTGGTTGATGAGCCAAATGATCTGCTAAAATACTTCTTTTAACGGCTTTCTGAGCATGGTACTCGATGTCATATTCTGATAACAACATCTGCCAACGGGCAATCCTTCCCGTGAGAGAAGGTTTTTAAAAGACGTACTTGATCGGATCCATTTCGAAGATTAACCAAGTAGTGTGACAAATCATGTACTGGCGAAGACATTTGGCTGCCCAAGCCAGAGCGCATCAAGTTTTCTCGAGCATAGTGTATCGAGTTTCATAGTCTGTGAATTTCTTGCTTAAGTAGTAGATGGCAGATTCTTTTCTTTTTGTTTCGTCTTGTTGGCCAAGTACACAACCCATGGAGTCTTCCAAGACTGTTAGGTAGATGATCAGTGGTCTTTCTTCCACTGGAGGAGACAAAATAGGTGGATTCAACAGATATTCTTTGATACTGTCGAAAGCTTTTTGGAAATCTTCTATCCATACAAAGCTTTGATTCTTTCTGAGTAGTTTGAAGATTGGCGCGCATGTCATGGTCATAAGGGATATGAACCTTGAGAGGTAATTCAGACGTTCCAAAAATCCTCTGACCTATTTTTCAGTCTTCGGTGAAGGTATTTCTTGAATGGCCTTGACCTTGTCAGGATCAACCTCAATTCCTTTTTGGCTGAAGATGAATCCCAAAAGTTTCCCTGAGCGGACACCGAACGTGCACTTATTGGGATTCAAGCAGAGGTTATACTTTCTCAGATGCTCGAATAGCTTTGACAGGTGTGTCACATGCTCTCCTTCTGTTTTAGATTTGGAAATCATGTCATCGACATACACTTTAATTTCCTTGTGCATCATGTCGTGAAACAGAGTTGTCATGGCCCTTTGATAGGTTGCCTCCACGTTCTTTAGATCGAACGACATTACCTTGTAACAAAAGGCGCCCCATGGGGTGATGAATGAAGTTTTCTCCATATCGTCCGGCGCCATTTTAATTTGATTATAGCCCGAGAATCCATCCATAAAGGAGAAGACTTTGAATTTTGTGGTGCTGTCTACCAGCATGTCAATGTGTGGCAAGGGAAAGTTGTCATTTGGACTTGCTTTGTTCAGATCCCTGTAGTCTACACATATTCTGAAGTTTTCGTCCTTTTTCGGAACTGGCACTATGTTAGCTAGCCATTCAGGATATTCTGAGGTGGCAAGGAAACCCGTGTCGATCTGTTTCTGCACTTCCTCCTTGATCTTGATAGCCATATCTGGATGTGTCCTTCTCAGTCTTTGTTTTACCGGAGGACATTCTGTTTTTAGTGGTAAGTGATGCTCCACGATGCTGGTATCCAACCCTGGCATGTCCTGATAGGACCAAGCAAATACATCTGGAAACACTTTGAGAAGTTTTATTAAGCCGTCTCTGACAGTTGGACTGAGCAGTGCTCCAATCTTAACTTCTTTCTTTTCTTCCTCTGAACCCAAATTGACCGTTTCCAACGGCTCTTTGTGAGGCTTAATAGACCGTTCCTCCTGTCTGAGTAATCGAGAGATCTCTTCTGGAATTTCTTCGTCCTCTTCTTCTTCAGCCTCAAATACCGGGAATTCAAAGTTGGGAGAAGGCATTGGATCGTATGTTTCAATTGGGTTTAAAACAAGTAATTTGCATGACGTGATGATTCGTTTTTTAGCAAAGACAGAG
This sequence comes from Lathyrus tuberosus, assembly GCA_022829125.1. Classification (NCBI taxonomy): domain Eukaryota; kingdom Viridiplantae; phylum Streptophyta; class Magnoliopsida; order Fabales; family Fabaceae; genus Lathyrus; species Lathyrus tuberosus. The sequence continues at coordinate 1,429,911 of JALAZF010000484.1, forward strand.
AGAATGCAAGAGTGTGTGCAGTGTATTTTTTGAAAAATGCTTGTTTTTATTTTGGGCTGTTTTTAGGATTACCATTTTCTGAAAAACAAAAAGTGAAAATAGCATGGGGCTTACAACTCAAGGAGAGGCCCATGGAAAAACAGTGATCGCACCGTTGTTTTGAAAATTGTATCGGGACTTATACAATGACTGAGGCCCAAAATATTTTATGTATAAAAGAGGGTTGGGTCTTACACTCTATTAGAGGCCCATGAGTGTTTTTAAATGTTTGAAAAGGTTCAAAAATCAAAGAAACCCTAAATTAATTTTTTTTAAAGTAATTCTTTAAAGAAAATTAATAAAAATGATAAAAATATCAAATAAGTTTAAATAAACTACGCGAATTCAGAATGACATTATTTATTTATGATTTGTCGATTCTTGAAATACAGCCCTATAAAACAAAACTTTGTCGCTTTGGGCGAAGCAAAGAGGGACATTTACAGAAAAGTGAGCCCTATAAAACATCCACTTCACCCGGGCAAGGTGAAAGGTTAAAACAAAGATGGCAATTACTTAGACTTATGGATGACTTTCGGGACATCGACAGCAACCCAATGGCGACGAACTCCTCTATGAATCACAAAGTCTGGTACTTTCCTTCTTGGGTTGTCTTCATAAATGACACTGATTTTTGGTGGAGTAGGATCGTTGAAGTCTTCCTCCTTGTCGCTCCCGGGATTTTCATCCAAGTACGAACGCGAAAGTGGCGCGGAAACAGAGTTGACAGCAATGTGTATTTATCCCAAGAGAGGGAAAGGAAACAGTGCGTAAACCTGAGGGAAAGGAAAAGCATGGTCTCATGACCAAGAGAAACGGGTAAGGGTGTCGGTTACGCGAAGGGAAGGTATTAGCACCCCCTCGCGTCCATCGTACTCGATGGGATCCACGCTTGCTGTCTCGATCAAAGGGTGTCGTCATTTGGAGCTCCGCTGCTACTGGAAAGGAAAAGGAACAGGAACAGAGGAGAACGAAGAAACGAGGAAGAAAAGAAAAAGAAGTGACTCGGTAGGACATCCTCGGAGTCCTAGGCCTACGTATTCCCTCGTGCAATGGGAAAGTCAGAGTCAACGTAGTTCGGACACGAACTAGGGGGAGATTGCTCGCCAAGACATCGCCGTCTTGTGCCTACGTACCCTCAATCTAACCAGAGAGAGGAAGTCAGAGCAGTCGTAGTTCGACTTAACAGGGATGGATTTGCTTTGTTTATGTTTTTTAATGGAAGACACCAAGGTTCGCGTTCCAGCAGTTAGGTGTCGCAGCTCGTTGTACGGAGTCTTAGGCATTTACCTGTTTGCGGTAGAACAGAAGTGACACATCCTTTATGAAGGGAGTGAAGGAGAGGAGAAGAGAATTATTTGTTTTTGTCTTTTAGAAGAAGTGTTTTGATTATTTGGTGTTCATAACAAATATTGCACTAAAGTCTATGACATAGGAACGAATGCCTCGCATGGTCGTCCTAACAGGACGTATGCTAATCACTCTAGAAAGGCGAAGGGAAACCCTTCTCCTTCCATTTCCCACGTACTTAAGGCTCATGGCGTACAATAATTGTTGCCTTTATTACATGCTTTTTGATTTTTGGTTTTGAGATGAGGAATGAGAAACTCAAAGGAAGAAAGGAAAAAGTCTAAGTGGGGGAAAGACTAACAATCCTAATGTTGTCATACATGGATGTCCTATGGTTATGTGGAGCATAAGAACCACCTAAGTCTAAAGAGCAGAGAGGGATAGCACTAGCTAATGCTTATCCTACCTCACCTTAATCAAAAATTAAGGATGAGCTAGGATCCCTAAGGGATGTGAGAAAGTTCTACACAATCAAGCATTATATCATGCTATTCACAAAAGAGAAATAGTAAGTAAAAGAGATGAGAGATGAAAGAAGAGATGAGTATGGATTACCATCCACACACTCAAATGTCTTACCTCTGGCCCTACACAAAAGGTTAGTGCATAATCATCACTAATAATGAATTCAAGTGAAAGAAGCTAAATAAAACAATACTATTTGCTTTAAGAAGACAAATTAAGAAGAAAGTAAATTTCAACCCACAAAGGAGAGGTCCTAATGCTTAAGGGACATGCAAAGTCAGTATGTACATGTTAAAGGATACTACTAATGTAAACATGCATTATGAAATCAAACAAAAGTAAACTAGGCACCAAACAATCATACAAATGCAAATGAAACATTAACAATGCAATATGAATGCAAATGAATCATGAATATGGATGAATGCACATGTAAGCATCAAAGTCAGAATTGAATGACATTTAAGGATGTGTCAAGATGTCATTAATGTAGCATATGATTCATGAATGCAAGTATTGAACAAGTAGGAAAAAAAATGTGAGCAAACATCATTCAAATTCCAACAATGAAGCATACTTGTAATGCAAGTAAGAAATGAAAATGTAAGATGAAAAATCATGTAATAGGAATGCAAGTTAGTGGCTTATGACATTTAAGATGACATTTGGAGGTCAATAATGGAAGCATAAAGTCTACACAAGTCTCACATTGAAGCATATTGAATAATAAGAACAAACTAGTTCATACAAGTTCAAACTATGCACACACTAGCTAAAACAAACCAAAAGAAGTCATGTAAGTGAAATGGATCATGCATGAGCATCCAAATCAGTAGCATATCACACTTTAAATGAAGTTGAAATCAAAATGGAAGACCTCTAATGTTCATACACAACTCATGTCATTACTTGTTAAAAGTTAAGGGAAAAACACAACCAAAATTGTCAAGTATAGATGACTTATGAAATGAATGAAGATAGATGAAGTTAGAATGAGTCAAGAGCATATTAGACATGTCAAGGTCAGATTCTATTGACCTCTAATAGGTCTCATACAAAACCTAAAAGAAATGGAAGACATACATCATATAAGGTACAAACAAAATTAACAAACAATTGTTCAATTTGGAGATGACATACCAAAGTAAGAATGCATGAAACAAATGGGCATTTTTATGAGTCAATTGAATATTTAAAAGTATATGCACATATTATGGGTCATATGAGATCATGTGTAATGGAATGAAGCAACAAGTAAAAGCACATTACACAAACAATGGAAACTAGCACAAGTTGAACCAATGAAGATAATTTGAGGTCATGTGAATTCAATTAAGTGAAATGAGGTTATGAATCACACATGAATGATTATAGATGATCTAATACAGAAAGTAAGTCAAGTTTTCATGGATGCACAAGATCATGCAAATATTGAGCAAACAAGTGATCAAAGAGAAGCATATAAGGATGCACAAGCTCACACAATATTCCAAGTTAAACAAATGTACCCAAGCCATGTAAAAGTGGACTTTGAATGACCTATAATATGATGAAAGTGACCTATAATGTTCACACAACATGTGTCAAGAGATCCCAAGATTGGTCAAAAAGAATTGCATACAATACACATCAAGACCTAATCATATGTTCTATAATATTCACACAAACAAACATGCCTTCATACAATACATAAAGTCATATTAAAGGGATGAGAAAATTAGGAAGAAATAAGTAAATTGAGATACAATCAGTATGCAAACATGCTTCAAAAAGATAGCTCAAAAAATCATTGCCAAATATACACAAACATGCCTCACAATGTCATGCTATCACCACAAGTATCATGCACAAATAGGACCCCCAAACATTAACCATAAATACTTTTAAAAATCCACAAAAAAATGTATAAGCTGTCTCAAGATATCATGAAAGCACATATCAATTATCATGCAAAAAATCAGTACACAACTATGTCAAAGAAAATCACCATGAAGCATAGGTCATGACTTAATGCACACACAAAACAAATTAAAGAAAAATTCATGAAAATATGTCAAAACATGATAAAATCAGAAAATAAAATGTGTAAAAATTATTTAAATGTATTTAGATGCTTCATGAATTTTTTGGCAATTTTTGGATGCTTAAACATAATTTTAAAAAATAAAAATGGAACAACTATGCAAAAGAAAATAAAAATAAAATGAAATGAGTCAGGGGGTGCTACATTAGCAATTATCCAGTTCAAAAAGCGCTTGGGCTCAGAAAGAGGGGGTGGAGATAGCATTATCAGCCCAGTCCAAAAGCATGCGTTCAGATAGGTGTATAATATGTTCCTCAGTCAACAGATTGACTCAATGAGAACCACTTGATCAAGTCAATATTTGATAATCAGGAAAGTATACCAATCAAAAGGATCACACGCACGCTCATGATAAGGTATTGTACAACATACACACATGACCAGTCAGTCACAAAAAATAGGCACCTGAGAGAGAGTGTCTCTCATTAATTCGCTAGCACATTACTGAACGTTAGATTAAAGATATCCAACGACTGAGACTTAAACTGGTGAGATGGTTAGGGTTCATCTGAGCTGAAGAGCACCACCGGCCAGAGAAGACTCCGGTCATCTTCTCCGGCCAACCTCCACCGTGCCAAAACTTTCAGGCAACCAAAAACACAAATCATACATCATTCTCTTCCTCTCACTACGTAGATCAAGAATCCAACAAAAAAACTCACAAATAACACATGAACACAGAGATTCGAAGGCCACAAAGTTTGCCCTAAAAATTCAACTAAGCACCTAAGGTGCCTATCAACTAGCCAGAGGTCACATTGCTCCTACTGAGCTTCAGAATCAACAAAAAAACAAGCAAAACAAAGTGATTCGAGAGTAAGAAGTTTAGAATAAAAACCTATTCTATTGATGAACTCTTTCAACACAAGAAAACCAGAGGGGTATGTTCTTGCTCCTTGAACTTGATTTTGGCCAAATAAAGGCTATGAACTGCTTCAAATCAGTGAAACTTGATATGAAGAACTTGGAGAGGAAAATGAACTTGAAGCTTCAATGTTGCTAGATCCAAGAGCTCTTGATGATGATGCTGAATCTTGCAGAAAAATGAACTATCTTGTAGAGAAGATAAGCACGAAAGAGAGTGATGCCAAAGCTCAGAGAGAGAATGTGAAGTTTCAGAGAAAGATGAAGTGTAGAATGAGCCAAGCCTCCTCAAATTCTGTTATGAAATGAATTTATAGGATGAGTTAACTGTTAACCACCTTGGTTAACAGTTAGAGCTCTGGTTAACTGAGTTAATAGTGAGTCAAATTACTTAGGGCACGAGTTAGGGTGTTTTGTTTAAGTGTGGGAAGAACATGGTGTGTTATGGTGGTGATTTGATGAGAGGTGATGATAATGTATTGAGTTGTGTCGGCTGCAACTTCTCAAGCAAATTTCTTTTTTTTCTTTTGGTTTTAACAAAAATGGCATGGAGTACATGATCATATGGCATGTGTATACAATCTGGTTTGGCTTATTATGGCAAGTATGATGATAGCATGCGCATAAAACAACCATTTAACAAGTTTAAAGTTGTTTTGGGTTTACTTGAATTAGAAGAAAATCAGAGGTGAAGATGATGACTTTGGAAAGAGATATCTCCATGACCATGGAGTGATATGACATGGTTAATGGCTTTTTGGAAAGAGTACATGGAGCACAACATCATTGATGTTCAACATAAATTCCATGGAAGCCTCTAAGGTGTCTAAAAATAATCAAGAAAGTGTTTGGTCATGAATGAGTTTATATGTTACCAAACCTGCCATCGACCAACCCATATGCATGTGAACAAGTCAGTTGAAGATCCCCTACTTTGAGCTAACATATCTTTCTAATAGTTGGTCAAATGAAAAATCCTTCAACATCAAAGTTAAAGAGGAGATCAAAATGAGCAAGATTGATGTTGAATAATTTTCCAATTGAAGCTTGCATCAATGAGATATTTGGCCTTGAAGTTGGACACAAACTGCACACCAAGTGTTTGTGGAAATTATGGCGCATGAGTTGGTCATGACTTGCCATCTTGCCTTGATTTGTCTCAACTTTAATCCATCATATCTCTCTCAATTTTAATCCAATGGAGATGTTATTGTTATGGATTTGAAGCTTGAAATGTGAACTTTTGATAGGTTTCCCTAACTTTTCAATTTGGTGCTTGGACCATGGAGAAAGAATGCTCCAAAGTTGAGTACTCACCTTGCCCAAACTTGCCATAAATAGAAACCCTAATTTCTATTTTTGGCAACTTTGTACATTTCTTGATTTTTGATGAATCTCTCATTATTTCTTGATCAAACCTTCATCAATGATCATATTTGACACGAGGAACATGAATTTGACCTTAAAAAGTTAAGAGTTGACTTTTTTCTCTGCACAGTTGACTTTTCCCCAATTCTCCTGATTCTCAATCAATGGATCAATTGAAACCCTTCCAAATCAAATTGTTGGATAATTCTTCATTCCTAGACACTTGAAGACATGTAGAATATCATAGAATCAAGTCTTGCCCAAAAAATCAGAAGTAAACTGCTTTTATGGCAAACCCTAATTTTGTACCCTCAGTCTAGGAGAAATCAGCACATCCTCCAAATCAAAATTCCTCTGAGTATGATGTGCATCCTCTCCCACAATGATGAGATATACTATTTGAGGGTGATAAAAGCTCAAGAATCATGCCCATAGAGGTATTAACTTCAAGAGCTCCAAAACCCTAATTTGAACAACCATGTTAGGAGATGATGAATTGCTTCAATCCTTTGTTGAATTCTCATCTTGTGATGGCTTGAAAGCTTAGATGAAATAACTTGAGATATGAAGAGCCCTTGTGACTTGTTTGGAAACTTTATTCTTGTCCTTTAGCCTTGAATAGTCCACACCTTGAGATACCTGATCCCATGCCTTGTAGCCAATGATGCATATATGACTTTGTATGACCTACTATGAAATGCAAATGAATGAAACATAAGCCAATTATTGAGAAAAATAAGAGGGAAAATTTTGAGGTATTACAGCTGCCCCTATTCAATCAACTGTGGACTTGAAGGGATGAGAGCAACGGCTGCCAGACATTCAAGGTACATAGGGATTAAATACAAAAATAACCAGAAAATTTGCGCTCTGTGGGTAAAAGAATGGATATATGACAAACACAGCAGCCATGGTGATGGATGTTAGTGGAAAAGAGTCTGGAACAAATGAAATCAAAGGTCGCCTGTCTGGAACGGCTAAAGTTGAAAACCTTTGGCTTACCTGTCGGGAACGGTAAATGGGCCTGTCGGGAACGGCTAGGTTTAAAACTCAAAGGTCGCCTGTCGGGAACGGCTAAAGTTGAAAACCTATGGGTTACCTGTCGGGAACGGTAAATGGGCATGTCGGGAACGGCTAGGTTTAAAACTCAAAGGTCGCCTGTCGGGAACGGCTAAAGTTGAAAACCTATGGCTTACCTGTCGGGAACGGTAAATGGCCTGTCGGGAACGGCTAGGTTTAAAACTCAAAGGGTGCCTGTCGGGAACGGCTAAAGTTGAAAACCTATGGCTTACCTGTTGGGAATGGTAAATGGGCCTGTCGGGAATGGCTAGGTTTAAAACTCAAAGGGTGCCTGTCGGGAACAACTAAAGTTGAAAACCTATGGCTTACCTGTCGGGAACGGTAAATGGGTTTGTCGGGAATGGCTAGGTTTAAAACTCAAAGGGTGCCTGTCGGGAACGGTTAAAGGAATCCTATCGGGAATGGTTCCAGGAAAACACGGTTAAGATGTAAGACCAAAAGATCTACCAACCGAGAAACTGTGACTCTGGTGGGGAGGAAAGTAATGAAACCCTTGTACTGCTTTGAAATGTCTGTTGAGGAATGAAAAAGGCATTCGTTTTGGTTTTGTCAATTATGATAGAAGAGAAACAAATTTGGGCTCTCGCACGAGGTACCAAAGCTGGCTTATGCTTCACATGCATATGTTTGAATTTTTCCATGGCGTAATGCTCCATCTCGAATGGAAATGCTACGCATTTTTTAGGATGAAATAATTACTATATGCAACATGCAAGGAGGTTCCTCAGCAAAATAAATGCTGAGGAAACGAAGGCAACTCAGCTGGGGATAGCAAATTGAGTTGTCCTCGTGTTAGCAACTCATGCTGAGGAAAACAAATTGACTTGATCTCCTGATCTGGGCTCTGACCTGACAAACCTGTTGAGGTTGCTGTAAGGAATAATGACCTTGCTGGGGAGGCATCATCTGAATCAATCTGTTTAGGGAAGAACCATATCCATAGAACTCCGCTAGGAAAACGACAACTTTCTGACCGGCTGCTAGGGAGTTGAGATCAAACGAAGTCTTGCTGAGGAACGAAATACCTGTTGAGGGACTGAGATCAACCATGTTCCTGCCGGGGATGACAACCTCAAGGAAGAGATTCATGCTGAGGTAACCGCTTCTGCTTGGGGAGAACTATTATTTGAGTCCTGCTGGAAAAGACACTAAAGATATCTCATGATATTGATGGGCCAACCAGCAAACATTAATACCTGCAAACAAAAGGGTGTGCACACATGCCCCAGGGTATCAATTAATTTTGAATTCATCGCCCAAGAGTACCTGGCATTCAAAGCAATTTTAATTGTTTTCTTTTGCACACATGTCATTGTAAAACCTCTATGTTTTCAAATGCAATGTTTATCAAAACTTGGACATTTTTTGCAATCAAAACAAATTGTAAAAGAAAACACAAGAAATGGATATTCTGAATAAAGAAAATTTTATTGATTGAAAAGCCCGAAGATAGGCGTTTACATCAAGAGGTAATTCCTGGAAAGAGGTAATTGCTTAAAAGAGAAAAGAAACTATCCTAATGGCAATGTGGAAAACGGAAATCCATTGAGTTTCAATCCTGCTATGGTTCATATGTCTTCAAGACTCTCCAAGTGTTTCGCTTTCCGAGGGGGATGATTGAACCGATTCCCATCCTTCAGAATTCCTCTTGTTGAAATGAGACATGATGCAGGTTACTCAGATCACAGCCTTTCGCTAAATCCCTCTTTTTCCTGGATTGCCCTTTGCGGGTTTTCAATCCACAGGGATACCCATTTTTGCCTAAATTGCCCTTTCGGGTTTTCAACTTACCGGGTGTACTCATTTTTTTTATTTTATCCCTAATTTTTGCCCGAACCTTTTACCTATTTTATGGTTCGCCGGGATGCCCTTTTTTGCCTGGACTCTCTTTTTACTGTCCAACGGGTCCATTTATGCGAAGTATTTTTTGACTGCGTCTGAGTTCACAGGCGACGGAAAATCCTCACCATCCATAGTTGTAAGCATCAATGCTCCACCCGAGAAAACCTTCTTGACAACATATAGACCTTCATAATTCGGAGTCCATTTGCCCCTGTGATATGTATTAGGAGGAAGAATCCTTTTCAACACCAAGTCACCTATTTGATAATTCCGAGGACGCACTTTCTGATCGAATGCCCGTTTCATCCTTCTCTGATACAGTTACCTATGGCATACTGCTGCCAATCTCCTCTCTTCTATGAGACTCAACTCGTTGAACCTCGTTCGAACCCATTCAGCCTCATCAAGCTTGACATCCATCATGACCCTCAGGGAAGGAATCTCAACTTTAACCAGTAAGACCGCTTCCATACCATACACAAGAGAAAACGGGGTTTCCCCAGTAGACGTACGTACTGATGTACGGTACCCATGCAAAGCGAAAGGCAACATCTCATGCCAATCCTTGTACGTCACGACCATCTTTTGCACAATCTTCTTGATATTTTTATTGGCTGCCTCGACGACACCATTCATCTTTGGACGGTACGGAGAAGAATTGTGATGTTCAATCTTGAAGCTCTGGCACAGCTCTTGCATCATTTTATTATTAAGATTAGAACCATTGTTAGTGATGATCCTCTCGGGCACCCCGTATCGACAAATAATCTCTTTCTTAATGAACCGAGCAACCACCTGCTTAGTGACATTTGCAAACGAAGCAGCTTCCACCCACTTGGTGAAGTAATCAATAGCCACCAGGATAAAACGATGTCCATTAGAGGCGGTGGGCTCAATCTTCCCAATCATATCAATGTCCCACATGGCAAAGGGCCAAGGGGAACTCATCACGTATAAAGGATTCAGTGGCACATGCACTTTATCAGCATAAATCTGACACTTGTGGCATTTTCGAGCATATTTGAAACAATCAGCCTCCATGGTCATCCAGTAATAACCAGCTCGCGACAATTTCTTTGCCATGGCATGTCCACCAGCATGGGTACCAAAAGAACCTTCGTGCACTTCTTGCATTAACATGTCTGCTTCGTGTCTATCCACGCATCTGAGCAAGACCATGTCAAAATTTCTTTTGTACAATACATCACTCTCATCCAAGAAGAAACTGCCTGCCAGCCTTCTCAGAGTCTTCTTGTCATTGTTAGATGTCCCAGCCGGATACTCTTGACTCTTCAAGAAATGCTTGATATCATAATACCAAGGCTTATCATCAGTCACTGTATCTGCTGAAAACACATGAGCAGGTCTATCAAGTCTCATTACATCAATTTTGGGTATATGATTCCACCAATTCACTTGAATCATAGAAGATAACGTTGCCAAAGCGTCTGGCATCTGATTTTCATCACGCAGTACATAATACAGTTTTACTATTGTAAAGAAAGTCAATAATCTTCTCACATAATCTCTGTAAGGAATCAAATTGAGTTGATTGGTGTGCCAATCTCCATTGATCTGATTGATCACTGGAGCGGAATCCCCAAACACATCAAGAGTCTTGATCCTTAAATCAAAGGCTTCTTCAACACCCATAATACAGGCTTCGTATTCGGCTTCATTGTTGGTGACACCAAACGTCAGTCTGGTAGTGAAAGGTATGTGAGAACCCTTCGGAGTTATGAGAACTACCCCAACACCGCTTCCATTCACATTAACAGCCCCATCAAACATCAATTTCCACTTGTCATCGGGATCTGGTCCTTCATCAACTGGTGGCTCTTCGCAATCTTTCATTTTTAGATACATGATGTCTTCATCAGGGAAGTCAAACCTCATAGGCTGATAATCGTCAATTGGCTTCTCGACAAGATAAACAAACAAAATACTACCCTTGATGGCCTTTTGGGAGGTATACTGTATGTCATATTCTGTCAACACCATCTGCCAACGGTAACCCTTCCGGTGAGAGCTGGCTTCTCAAAAATGTACTTGGCTGGGTCCATCTTTGATATCAATAGAGTTGTGTGAGTCAACATATATTGTCTCAAACGCTTAGCAGTCCATGCAAGTGCAGAACATGTCTTCTCAAGCATTGAGTATCTAGACTCGCAATCTGTGAATTTCTTGCTTAGGTAGTATATGGCATGTTCTTTCCTACATGTCTTGTCTTGTTGACCGAGAACACAACCCATTGAATTTTCACGTACCGACAAATACATTATCAGCGGTCTCCCTGGAACTGGAGGCATAAGAACCGGAGGTTTCTGCAAATACTCTTTTATTTTGTCAAATGCCCTTTGGCAATCATTATTCCAACGAATTGATTGATCTTTTCTCGACAATTTGAATATTGGCTCGCAAGTGGCTGTAATATGGGATATGAATCTAGCAATGTAGTTCAATCTCCCTAAGAAACCACGAACTTGCTTTTCTGTTCTTGGCTCGGGCATATCTTGTATTGCTTTTACTTTTGCTGGATCAACCTCGATTCGTCTTTCACTGACAATAAAGCCCAATAGCTTACCAGATCTCACCCTAAAAGTACACTTATTCGGGTTTAGCCTCAGTCTAAATTGTCTCAATCGCTCAAAAAGCTTTTTCAGATTCACCAAGTGCTCTTCTTCAGTCTGCGACTTAGCAATCATATCATCAACATAAACCTCAATCTCTTTATGAATCATGTCATGAAAGAGTGTCACCATAGCACGCTGATAAGTTGCCCCTGCATTTTTCAAACCAAAAGGCACCACCTTATAGCAGAACGTGCCCCATGGGGTAATAAACGTTGTTTTCTCCATATCTTCCGGTGTCATTTTTATCTGATTATAACCGGAAAAGCCATCCATGAAGGAAAATACCGAGAATTGAGCTGTATTATTGACCAACACATCAATGTGAGGTAATGGAAAATCATCTTTTGGACTCGCTCGATTTAAGTCACGGTAATCAACACACATCCGGACCTTACCATCTTTCTTAGGTACCAGGACAATATTCACAACCCATGGTGGATAGCTGGTAACGGCCAAGAAACCTGCGTCCAACTGTTTCTGCACCTCCTCTTTGATCTTAATGGCCATTTCCGATTTAGTTCTTCTGAGCTTCTGTTTGATGAGGGAACAACCTTCTTTGAGAGGCAACCGGTGCACAACAATATTTGTATCCAACCCTGGCATATCTTGATAGGACCAGGCAAAGATATTGACATATTCGCGCAACATCTCAATCAGCTCATTCTTCATATTCTCTGCTAGGCTTACCCCTATTTTGACCTCCTTCTTCACATCCTCGGTGCCAAGGTTGATGACCTCTAACGACTCTTGATGAGGCTGAATAGCTCTTTCCTCCTGTTTCAATAATCTGGCCAATTCCTCGGGAAGTTCACAATCTTCCTCACCCCCCTCTTCAGCTTGGTAAATTGGATTATCAAAGTCATATCGAGCCATAGCAAAACTGTTATCAACTGGATCCGTAGGATCGTTTCTGCATGAATGATGGTTCATGCTTTATTTTAGAAAGAGCTTTTTGAAAGGAAAGAAAATAAACCATGGAGAAAGAAAACATTGCCACTTTTATTTGTAATAAAATAAAAAGCGTAAAATGAAAGACAGGGAACACAATTTTTTGAATACAAAAAATGTCCTTTTATTGATGATAAACTTGCATATGAAACAAATGTGGCCCTACAATGAAATCACTAGGCCTTGGGCAGAGCCTAGGATTTTACATGCAACATGAAAAAACAAAGAAAATTACTCTTTTTGCAGGGTGACTTGGATGAGGTCTTCAGAGAACCAATTATTCAGCTTCTACCCTGGGACGCATGGGCACACCCAATTGTCCATATCATAATCGCTATCCCCATCATCTTCATTTACAGCACAAACTTGACCATGATTGATGATCCCCCCCACTAGAAAAAGAGATATGTCCTTGACGCTCTTGGCCTGTTGGCTGCGAAGCTTGAGCAGGCTGGTAACCAATTCCACACTTGTCTTCCTTAAAAGGTAACTTAATCAACTCACCCCAACCTTCAGCATGGCCTGACTATACTACTTCGAGAGCCTGTTTGTAAGAAACTATAGAAGTCCCTACTCTTGTTTCACTAGAAGGAGGGTTATTTTCAATACTCACTGCTTCGAATGCTTAACAAAGAGTTTCATGGATCTCGCCGTCCATCTCCACATATTTGAATGACGACAAATGACTGACGATTATATCCTCCTCTCCACATACTGTGACAACCTCGCCCTCCATGACAAACTTTATCTTCTGGTGGAGTGTTGACGAAACGGACCCTGCAACATGTATCCACGGGCGCCCTAGCAAGCAGCTATAAGCTGGCTGGATTTCCATCACATAGAAAACTGTATTAAACACTTGGGGTCCAATCTTTACAGGCAACTCTACCTCCCCAAAAACTGACCTTTTGGAGCCGTCGAACGCGCGCACCACTAAATCACATGGTCAGAGTACAACCCCCTCAACATCTAACTTTGCCAAAGCCTTCTTCAGAAGCACACTCAGGGACGAGCCAGTATCTACCAACACATGGGACAAGACTGCCCATTTGCACTCCATGGAGATGTGGAGAGCTTTGTTATGATTTCTCCCCTTTGGCGTCAGATCAAAATCGATAAACCCCAACCCGTTACTGGCATTGACATGGGCAATAACACCCTCGAGCTGGTTCACCGATATCTCCTGTGGGACGTACGCCATATTCAAGATTTTCAGCAGGGCGTTGCGATGTGCCTCGGAACATAACAGTAGTGACAAGATAGAAATCTTGGAAGGAGTTTAATGCAGGTGATCCACTATCTTGTAATCGCTCTTTCGGATAATCCTCATAAACTCTTCAACGTCTTTTTCAAAGGAATTACCAGGCTCTACCCTTTGCACGGGCTCTTCGTTTACTACCTGCTTGCCTTTAGCTTTCGCCAAAGCTTCATCATCATCGTTTCGGAGCATCTATGGAGCAAAGAGCCTTCCACAATGGGTAAAACCACCCATTTCTCATACATTCCCCACACTTGAACCAATTTCCTTGGGAACCTCCACTTCCTGCTTCTGCCCTTGATAATAAACATCAGCCCCGTAATGCCATGGGATCGCTTTTGTACTTTCATATGGCATAGGACCTAGAACAGTTATAGTCACAGGAGCTAACTACTCAGGCACGGGGACCTGTACTGGCATATGCACGGGAATCTCTGCCGGAGTAAAGTAAATGGTAATTGTCGAGACCGTATCATCCTTATTTCTCATTTGATCAAATTGTAAACAACCCTCGTCTATCAACTTCTGAAGGCCCTTCCTCAATTCATCACAACCATTCATCGCAGTCAAACATTCTGAGCAATTTTCCAGACAACCGGGGAACACGCCCCCTTTCAACAAACGCTTTTTCACGATCTCCAAAGATGTTCTAACTTTGTTGACATCTGACACCAGATTCAAGCCTATGTCCTCTTCTATTGCATTGACCTTTGGTCCGCCATGTGGGGACATGGGGTTTTGAATCACATTGGGATTATGAGTGAAGTTGATAGCTTTCTAATCAACCAGATCCTGAACTACGTTCTTAAAAGCTTTGCAGTTCTCTATATGGTGGCCGGGCGTACCCGAATGGAATTCACACTTCACATTTGCATTATAGCCATAAGGTAATCTGCCTGTTGGTGGTGCCAGGGTTCTCAACTGTACCAACTTTAAGCGGAGCAAATTCTACAACATCTGGGTATATGTCATAGGTAAAGTGTCAAAGTGGCGATCACTCAATCTCTGCCTCGGTTGGTATTGTCTTTGAGATTGTGACTGAGATTCAGCAACTGGAACCGGAGTAGTTACAGCTGCTGCTTGATGGTACGAGCCCTGACGTCCTTTACCTTCGCCCCCCTGTCCATTAGCAGTACTAGTTTCACCTTCATGTTTCTTCGAGCCATTCCCAAAAAGTCTTTTTGCATTGGAAGAGCCTTCCCCGCTTCCATCTTGAATTTTCCCCGATTTCAATAGATTTTCAATTCTCTCTCCTACTATCACAATGTCAGAGAATCCAGTGGATGGACATTCGGCCAAGCGACCCAGATATGGGCCCCGTAAAGTATTCATAAACATATCGGCCATCTCCCTTTCCATCATCGGGGGTTGTACTCGAGCTGCTAGCTCACGCCACCTTAGGGCATATTGTTTGAAACCTTCCTTCGGATCCTGTGTCATATTCTACAATTAGGTACGATTAGGGGCCATGTCAATATTATACTAATACTGTTTCAAGAAAGCATCGCCCAAGTCCCTCCAGTTCCTGATATAAGCTCTTTCCAGCTTCATGTACCATTCCAATGAAGCTCCTGACAGGCTATCCTGAAAGAAGTACATCCACAGCTTTTCATCGTCAGAATATGCAGAAATCTTCCTGAAATACGCCTGAATGTGAGTCTTAGGACATGTACTGCCATTATACTTGTCAAAGGTTGGGGGCTTAAACTTTGGAGGGATCCTCACCCCTTGCACCAGCCCCATGTCAGCAACATCAATTCCCATGGAGTCTTTACATTCCATGGCTCTTACCTTCTCAGCCAACTCTTCATACCTTCTGTCATTACCATCATTATGAACCCCCATGTCAGTATTCAGCCCCGAGAACTGATCATCTTGATGGTCCTCTACATGTTGATGATTAATATGGCCAACTCCGCCAGGAGGATCAACTGCCACTCCGCCAGGAGGATTAACTGCCACTCCGCCAGGAGGATTAACATTGGGGATTTCCACTTCCAACCTTTGAACTGCAGTTCTCAAATCTTGCTGCCCCTGGGCTATGCCCTGCATAAGGTTCATGAACTTCTCCATACGGGTCCTCATTTCAGTGAGTTCTGCCTGCACCTGCTCCATAATTCTGGCTTGATTTTGTTGAGTCGCGTAGCGATGAATGTTGAGATCAGCTATTCTGCCTGCAACCAAATAAAGGTTAGCAACTCCCTAGGACGAGTTCCTGTTATGCAAAATGATATGTTATGAAATGCATGCAAATGTCATGTTTAACCACTTCCAGGGCATTTCACACCCTGATAGGCATGGCAACGGGGCGGGTCGGGGACGGTTTTTACCTTCCCCAAACCCAAACCCAAATTCCCAAACAATCCCCGTTCTCCGCCCCAAACCCAAACGAGGATGGAGAATTAAAACCCAAACCCGTCCCAAACGAGTTCGGGTTGGGTTCGGGTATCCCCACCCCGCCACCATCCATTTAGTAAAATCAATTTTTTTAATAGAAAATTTTTATTTTTTCCAAAATCAAATTACATTTCAAATAATAATAAAAAATCTCAAAGAAAATTCTTACATACATTCTAAATATTTTAAATAATTAATACAAATCAAAATATTAAATCATTTGCCACATCTTTAATATTCCAAATTAACAAAATTAAATAATAATGTACATAATAAAATAAATGGGGCGGGTTCGGAGACGGGTTCGGGGCGGGTACTAGTGTCCCCATTACCTGACCCGTCCGCATATTTTTTAATCGGGGAAAACCCAAACCCGAACCCAAACCCGGTCAAAGCGGGTTTTCCCCGTCAACTTCGGGGCGGGTTCGGGTGGGTACCCGCGGGTATGGGTTTTGTTGCCATGCCCCTGATTCTAGTCTTAAATCACAAGAAGCTGAGAAATATATAGATATTGTTAAGAGAAATTCTTTGAGAAGAAGCGTGCTGTGATAAAGTGTTGTGATAATGTGTCGGTGAACAGAACACTGCTAAGGAACCATTTCTGGGTAAACCAATCATTTGAATTAACAGAGAGCCAAAAAGTGCTGAACCATTCTACAACGATTTTGCAAACTGGAAATACATCAAGAAAGTGGCTCCATCAACAAGCCTAGTGGTAACCACAATACATCAACAAAAACTGCACTAGGAAAATAAAGAGGAAACTATTAATCATTCAACTCCAAATCTTTCAACTGCTTGCTAGAATGCCTGATTTCTTCAAAGAGTATCCTGGTGCGCTGATGGCTTGGTTTTTCAATCATTTCCCTGATCAAAACATCCCTCTTCTTCATAGCTTCAACTAATTAGTCCACGTGCATTAAGAGAGCCTCGTCATTACTCACTTCTCTAGGCTTTTTCACACCAGCTAATATTTTGAGTTCTTCTGTTTCTTCCAGAGCGTCTTCAAGTTCTTTCATGGAAGCTTTCAACTCATCTCTAACCTTCTTCAATTGTTCTTGGCTTTTACTGACATCTTCACGGTGCTTTCTTCGTTGTGCATGTGCTCTTTGAAGTTCCTCGTCTTTGGATTTTAACTGCTCTTGCAGCTCTGTATTCTCAATTCTAACTTCGTCCCATGCCTGCTGAAGTTGAGTGAACTTGGCTTTTGTTTCGGCTAAAGATTGTTTAGTCTGCCTGTAAGTTTGAGCAGAAGTTTCAACAGCCATATTAACTTTCTGGTAATGTCGGGATCTATCGGCAAAATTTTTCTCTCTTGTTGCTAAGACCTTTTCTGCGTCTTGGGCTTTCCATTCCAATTCCTTATTGGTATGTAGAGCGTCTTGAAGATGGCTGCTCAGATTAGAATTCTCTCCTCGAAGCTTTTTCACCAAGGCTTGCAATTTGTTGAATTCTTCCATGGAGGCATTACTTCTTTCCTTCTCATTCTGAGGATACAAAGGAAGTACTTTATCAAAAGGAAAGTGAAAATCTTCAACCCTCTTCTTCACCCAATCTTCATATGCTGGATAAGCCCGATTGTTGGGCTTGCCTAGAGCAACATTTCCTTTCTTTAGTACATTGGCCCAGGCCCCATAAGCTTTTTGTGCCGTTTCCCAACCATCTGATGCATGAAAATTCAACGACTCTTCTACATCCCTCTTAATGGGCGGACCTATCAGAGCGTACCCGAATTGCCTAATAGCCAAAGAAGGATTATAGTTGATTCCTCCCTTTCTTCCTATCAATGGAACATTGGGGAATTCCCCACATCTATGGATAATGCTCTTTCCAAGTAGCCCATGGTCTATCCATACAATGTTTTTGGCAACTAGTCCCATCAAACGCTGACTCCATTCTAGAGAACCTTTGGAATCCACGAAAGCACCTGACTGCGGTAAGCGATTTGCAAACCATTTATAAAACAAAGGTGCACAGCAATGAACCACCCCTCCTCATTTCTTTTCATTTCTATTGTATAAGGCATAATGAAGATCTCCCAACAGTGTTGGCACTGGATTTTTCATCATGAATATCCTAATGGCATCCATATCAACAAAGTCGGGCTCGTTGTGGAACAATACAATACCATATATGCAAAGGGCCAACAATGCATTGAAAACGACCCATTTCTTGTCTCTCGCTGCCTCCTGAGCTTTCTTTATCAGATACCCCAGCTTATAACCACGGAGTTTTCCTTTGTTCGAGATATTGGCCTCTAACTCTGACTTGCTCAAATAAAGAGCATCAGCCATTTTCCCAAAGTCCAGATCGCCCTTAGACCCAAAGAATGGAGGCTCCTCCTTGATAGCAATCCCCAGCATGTTGGAATACTCCTCTAAGGTAGGTACCAACAGATAATCTAGAAATATAAAGCATCTCAGAGGAGGGTCATAGAACTGCATCAAAGTATGAAGACCTCGGTATTCCTAATCACTGACATTGTGAACAAAAGATAAAATCCACCCATATTTTTCTTTGAAAGCCTCCAACACACCAGGGTTTGCTATTCCTTTTAGGACAGTAATACGGCCTAGAGTAGGCATGAGGAATTTGTAACTAATGATGTTCTTCTTCTCTTTAGTATTCATCCTTGTGAGAACCCGGTGACTGGAATCAAGAGTAGAATATGAACCTGGAAATGAGTAAACATGTATGTTAGAATATGTAAATGTAATGTAAAAGACATGGTATCAAAGTACTGTGTGTCTGTGCTGGACTGTGAACGGTGTCAGTGTAGATCTGAGAATATTATAGGACCGTGGACAAGAACCATGTGAATACAACAGGATGAATCCTCTTTTTGTGTAATAACACCAGAAAACCGGGTATGTGGGAGGTTATGGTTACCTGCAAACCTGTAAATAACCCTCCCCTCTCACATGTGGGTACTAGAAAGGCGAGGATCCTCAATATCATAGGCTCTCCGGTCGAGAAATGATGATACATTCACCATTTCTGGTTTGGCATCATCATCAATCGAGGAAGCCTCAACTGATTCCCCTAAAAAAGGATATCCTATAGCAAGTTCCCAATATTAGGTCCTCGGATCGAGAAGTGTAATGGGTTTGCCATTTCTGGTCTGCCATTATCACATCTCGGGAGGAGTGCCGCAACTGAGCCCTCGGGAATGGTCACCAGAGTCGACAGTTCCTCAAGAGAATAACTATTGGCCTATATAAACATACAGTAGCAGATAGCTCCTGGTAGAACCTCGTCTGGCTGTGGGTCTCGTGAACAACAATACGTGGTCACCACCATGCAAGTGTCACGACTATCCACCCTAATACCTATGTGTATGCTCAAGCCTGGGGAGTGGGCTTATCTCTCAGAACACCCTGCCCACCAAACAGAAAAATCCAGCACAGTCCAACACAGTATGATATATGACAACAGTAAATGGAAAGCATGTAAATGCAATAAAACAGTAAACATGCAACAATGCAATAAATAAAGTGAGTAAAGCAAGCAGATAAAACACCCCATAATTGAAAACAAACAAGCTCTAGGATTGAATCGCTTAGGAAACCAGGGTCCCCAACAGAGTCGCCAGCTGTCACTTCCGGGATTTTCATCCAAGTACAAACGCGAAAGTGGCGCGAAAATAGAGTCGCCAGCAATGTGTATTTATCCCAAGAGAGGGAAAGGAAACACTGCGTAAACCTGAGGGAAAGGAAAAGCATGGTCTCGTGACCAAGAGAAATGGGTAAGGGAGTCGGTTACGCGAAGGGAAGGTATTAGCACCCCCTCGCGTCCATCGTACTCGATGGGATCCACGCTTGCTGTCTCGATCAAAGGGTGTCGTCATTTGGAGCTCCGCTGCTACTGGAAAGGAAAAGGAACAGGAACGGAGGAGAACGAAGAAACGAGGAAGAAAAGAAAAAGAAGTGACTCGGTAGGACATCCTCGGAGTCCTAGGCCTACGTATTCCCTCGTGCAATGGGAAAGTCAGAGTCAACGTAGTTCGGACAGGAACTAGGGGGAGATTGCTCGCCAAGACATCGCCGTCTTGTGCCTACGTACCCTCAATCTAACCAGAGAGAGGAAGTCAGAGCAGTCGTAGTTCGACTTAACAGGGATGGATTTGCTTTGTTTATGTTTTTTAATGGAAGACGCCAAGGTTCGCGTTCCAAAAGTTAGGTGTCGCAGCTCGTTGTACGGAGTCTTAGGCATTTACCTGTTTGCGGTAGAACGGAAGTGACACATCCTTTATGAAGGGAGTGAAGGAGAGGAGAAGAGAATTTTTTGTTATTGTCTTTTAGAAGAAGTGTTTTGATTATTTGGTGTTCATAACAAATATTTCACTAAAGTCTATGACATAGGAACGAATGCCTTGCATGGTCGTCCTAACAGGACGTATGCTAAACACTCTAGAAAGGCGAAGGGAAACCCTTCTCCTTCCATTTCCCATGTACTTAAGGCTCATGGCGTACAATACTTGTTGCCTTTATTACATGCTTTTTGATTTTTGGTTTTGAGATGAGGAATCAGAAACTCAAAGGAAGAAAGGAAAAAGTCTAAGTGGGAGAAAGACTAACAATCCTAATGTTGTCATACATGGATGTCCTATGGTTATGTGGAGCATAAGAACCACCTAAGTCTAAAGAGCAGAGAGGGATAGCACTAGCTAATGCTTATCCTACCTCACCTTAATCAAAAATTAAGGATGAGCTAGGATCCCTAAGGGATGTGAGAAAGTTCTACACAATCATACATTATATCATGCTATTCACAAAAGAGAAATAGTAAGTAAAAGAGATGAGAGATGATAGAAGAGATGAGTATGGATTACCATACACACACTCAAATGTCTTACCTCTGCCCCTACACAAAAGGTTAGTGCATAATCATCACTAATAATGAATTCAAGTGAAAGAAGCTAAATAAAACATTACTATTTGCTTTAAGAAGACAAATTAAGAAGAAAGTAAAGTTCAACCCACAAAGGAGAGGTCCTAATGGTTAAGGGACATGCAAAGTCAGTATGTACATGTTAAAGGATACTACTAATGTAAACATGCATTATGAAATCAAACAAAAGTAAACTAGGCACCAAACAATCATACAAATGCAAATGAAACATTAACAATGCAATATGAATGCAAATGAATCATGAATATGGATGAATGCATATGTAAGCATCAAAGTCAGAATTGAATGACATTTAAGGATGTGTCAAGATGTCATTAATGTAGCATATGATTCATGAATGCAAGTATTGAACAAGTAGGAAAAAAAATGTGAGCAAACATCATTCAAATTCCAACAATGAAGCATACTTGTAATGCAAGTAAGAAATGAAAATGTAAGATGAAAAATCATGTAATAGGAATGCAAGTCAGTGGCTTATGACATTTAATATGACATTTGGAGGTCAAGAATGGAAGCATAAAGTCTATACAAGTCTCACATTGAAGCATATTGAAGAAGAAGAACAAACTAGTTCATACAAGTTCAAACTATGCACACACTAGTTAAAACAAACCAAAAGAAGTCATGTAAGTGAAATGGATCATGCATGAGCATCCAATTCAGTAGCATATCACACTTTAAATGAAGTTGAAATCAAAATGGAAGACCTATAATGTTCATACACAACTCATGTCATTACTTATTAAAAGTTAAAGGCAAAACACAACCAAAATGGTCAAGTATAGATGACTTATGAAATGAATGAAGATATATGAAGTTAGAATGAGTCAAGAGCATATTAGACATGTAAAGGTCATAGGCTATTGACCTCTAATAGGTCTCATACAAAACCTAAAAGAAACGGAAGACATACATGATATAAGGTACAAACAAAATTAACAAACAATTGTTCAATTTGGAGATGACATACCAAAGTAAGAATGCATGAAACAAATGGGCATTTTTATGAGTCCATTGAGTATTTACAAGTATATGCACATATTATGGGCCATATGAGATCATGTGTAATGGAATGAAGCAACAAGTAAAAGCACATTACACAAACAATGGAAACTAGCACAAGCTGAACCAATGAAGATAATTTGAGGTCATGTGAATTCAATTAAGTGAAATGAGGTTATGAATCACACATGAACGATTAGAGATGATCTAAAACAAAAAGTAAGTCAAGTTTCATGGATGCACAAGATCATGTAAGTATTGAGCAAACAAGTGATCAAAGAGAAGCATATAAGGATGCACAAGTGTTGCACCCCAAATTTTACCCTCAAATCCTCTGATCATTTCATATCATCTTAAGTCTTTTTTTTTTTGTTTTTAGTTAAGCATCTCATTAATCATGCATTTTAATCGATTTTTAACATTTCCTTGCCATTTCCTGCTTTGTTTTATTTTATTTAGACAATTTTTATAGCTTATTTAAATTTAATCTAGTTTTAAAGCCGACAGAATACTTTGTTAAGTTAATTCACTTCTAACTTGATTATTTTTAAATTTAGCTTATTTTACTCAGTTTATTTTTTTTATTATTTTCAATGTAATTGTAATTTATTTTAATTCTCATTTAATTTTATCTTAGTCTAGTTAAATTAGATTAATTTCCTTTTTCAAGTTTACCTGCATTTTAATGTTAATTTATTTAGTTTAAATTTAGTAATTTAATTTAATTGTAATTTAATTTTAATTTTAACCATCATTATTAGTTTTCGTTTGATTTGTTTTTTTTTACAGTTTTACTTTATTGAAACTTAATTTTTACTTTTTTATTACAAAATACAAAAAATATTATGTTGTTAACTTTTTGCATTTCTTATGGTTTTAAAACCTCACACCAACTTGTTTTACAAAATTTTTTCTGCTACCCACACCCATGAAACCTGCTGCAAAAGCCAAAACTCCACACCATCCTCCCACTTTTCTGCATCAAACCGTACGAACACTCTGCTACACGCCAACAATCCCACTTTTCTTACTACCGAAGATCAATCCTTAACAAAAGCCAGCCCTAAGCCAACTCACTACCAAAAACCGTACAAACAACCAGGCGCAACCACGCCAATCCTGCACTGTAGCATCACCATCAATCTGCACAATCCTGCAATTGAAAGGAACCACGCAGAAAAAAAGCCAATTCAAAAAAAAACACAAGTCTGCTGTTTTGGTTTTAAAAAAAAGAAAAAGAAAAGAAGAATAGAGAACAGGGGGAACATAAGAAACGCGCCCATTTTCCTCACTCCGGGAAATTTTCTTGTTTACCATCAAACAAACAAAACCATTAAAAACTCACCTGTTTTTTTTCACTATAAACCAATCTTCCTTGATTTTATATCCAAAAAAAACTCACCCGCCTTGCTTCAACACCCTTCCACACTTCAGAATAAAAAACTGAGACATACGTTTACCAAACTCACAAACTCTCTCCACCCAACTTCTTCCCATCTCCAAAAAAACAAATCCTTCAAACACCAAACTCAACTTCTTCTTCTCCTTCATTCAACCCAACGACCACCAACCTCATCTACCCTTCATCTTCCTCAACAAACCCAAACCAGCATTAACACAAAACACAATCAAAATAGAACTCGCCTACTCCCTCCTTCAATCCAGTCTTTCCTCACCTCACCTCACCAGTCATCAATCTTGAGTCAACCTTCTTTTTCCATAACTCCATAACTTCACTCCCTACAACCATCACCACTTTGTAAATGAACATCCTTCACCTTGTTCTTCCGCCAACTCAAACCCAACCACTCTCCATCGATACCACAGCCATAAATCCGAAATCTCACTTTTCTCCACCAAGATCCCAAAACCTTCAATCTGATTTCCTCACCTTTAACCAAAAAACACTAACCTCACAATACTCCCTCTGCCGTATGTTTTCTTTCCGGCCGCCTCCAACCTCATATCGGAAGCTCACCCTCTTTTTTTTCCATCACTCAACCTTCGAATCGCGTCCTTCATCCTTCAATCTTCAAAACCCATATCCCAAAAATCATCCAAACAAACAAATCTCCTTCAAATCGTTTCAACCACCAAAACCCTCACAACCAAATGAAACCCAGAAAACAATCAATTCAGAAGCAAGATGAAGAGAAATCGAATCCTTTCAAACCTTGAACTGAAATCGAAGCACAGCGGGCGAACGAGAAACAGAAGATGATTCGCGTAAGAGGAAGGCTGGGACGACACTCTATTTTCTGTTTGTTTTTTATTGGAAGCTAGCAGTTGTTGTTTGACCTTGTGTTAAAAGAGATGATGATGATGATGCGTTGGTCCCTTGTTCGTTTGAGTAGAGAACCTGGATCGTTTTCTTGTTTTTTGTTTGAGAGAAAAAAAACCCTGTTTGTTCTGTTTTCAATGAAAAGAAATGGTGGGTATGTTGTGTTCACATGAGCCTTTGGTTTTTCATTTAAAAAATCTGATTGGTTTGCAAGCCCATGATTTATGATGTGTCCATACCACCCTTTTCAAATTGCACCACCCCCTTTTTTCTTTTTTTGTGAACCGAGTGGATGCATGGGCTCAGCCCATGTTTTGTTTAAATTTTAATATTGATTTTTAATTTAAAGTTTTTATTTTTTTCATGTTACAACAAATTTTGATTCTGTTTTTGGTTTTGTAAAACTTTTTGTTGGTTTTAAATGTTGATATATATTTTTTTTTTAGCTTGTAGAATAACGATTTTTAAACTTTGATTAATCAGGATAGAATTGTTATTGAGGCCCGTTCTGTTTATTTTATCGGTCAATGAAAATCTAATTAAAAAGGTATTCGATTTTTTCGATCTAAAATCCTTTTTTAGATGAGACCGGCTTTATTTTCACTGCGAGCTCATTTTCTTATTTTTGGGCCTATGACGTTACCCACCTCTTGATTTTTAGTTGATTTATTCAAGTCACTAAGAATTATGATTTATATGAGGCCATTTTATTTTATTTTTATCGGTCAATGAAGATCTAAATCTTTATTTAGATGAGACCAATTTTTTTTTCATTTCGAGCCCGTTTCTTTATTTTTGGGCCGATGATATTGCAAAATCACAACTTTTTATCGATTTATTTCAAATCACTAAGTCGCGATATATATGAGGCACCTTCATTATTTTACCGGTCGATGAAAGTCGAATATCATAGATTATCAGTTTTTCGATTAAATCATGATTAAGACGAGACCGACTTTATTTCTACTTCATCTTGTATTTTCTTATATCTTCATTTTCATTTTTGACCGATGAAGTCTTTCTATTCACGAACGTTGTTAGCGAAGCGACGAACCTTCATTATTTCAAATCTGTAGTGAGTGATCGTCGAGATTTCTTTCTATACCTTGAGATCGTGATAGGTTACCTTCGACTAATCAACGAGAGTTTGTGATTAAGACAAGGTCTTCACCTTTTCTTTTAGTGTGGCACGATTTCATCGGAGAATGATATTCTATATCATTTCTCTATCGTGTCTTAACACAAAGATCAATTGTGCATCCTCCTATAGTATCGTCTTTCTCATAGACTGTGCTACGACGGATCAGCACTACATCAGACCCGATTCATCAATCTGATAAATTAATCAACAATCACTAAATCTACTTTCAGTCAATATATATCTTGATTTATTCTTTATGTCGATTATTATCCTTGTTAATATTATCATTGTTCATATTTATATCTTGTGTATATTGTTTTTTTTATTTGTTCATTTAAAATACACTAATAAATATCGAAACCCTAAAAAACTCAATTGACCGGATTGTGGTTACTATTGTGTTTTGGACTGAGGACTTATATTTAGGACTCTTTACCCTATGCTCTTGTAGTGGAGGTTTTGATCTTGTTTTGTCAGTGGCTCACCAGCATGCTCTCTATTTTGGGTTAGATCTTTCTATCTCTTGCTCATTTACATTGATGCGTTTTTTGTCTGCATGTATATATGTTTGCATGACATTGTTTTAGCATTCTAGCATGTTAAGCATGATATTATGTATTTACTGTCATTCTTTAATTTATTATCATTTGACTTTGATATCTTGATTATTACCATGTTCATATCTTGTTCATATTCATGTTCATATCCTGTTCATATTAGCTGGATTATATCTTTGTTCATATTCATACTGTATATATCATATTCATGCTTGATTCTTGACCCTCCTTCCAAAGGAAAGATCTTTACTTTGACTCCTAAGTCACAATCCATTCCCATTTCACCTTGGCCTCATAAGAGTCGTTTCCCTCATAGTTTAGTAATAGGATGGAGTTATCGTGAACTCCATGTGATTCTCACTATCATGAGAACTCACTTTACCTTTTACTCAGACTTACAGAGTTATCATGAACTCTGTGTGGTTCTCACTATCATGAGAATTCACTTCCTCCCTTCATAACGTAGACTTAGAGAGTTATTGTAGACTCTACGTGAGTTTATGCTCATTCCCTTTGGAACGTTGGCCATAGTCAATGTTTCCTTTTCTTTCACCCTTAGTTAGGTGAACTACGGTTGCTCTGATTCTTTAGTCAGATACGTAGGCACAAGATGCGACGTCTTGGCGAGCAAACTTCGTATATACCTTAGGTCATTACCTTAGTACAGATTATCTTAGCAAGCAAACATAACATAACACAAACTTAAACAAGAGGTTCCTGTAGAGTACTACAGATACTTAGGGTGCTAATACCTTCCCTTTGTATAACCAACCCCCGAACCTTAGATCTCCCCCCTTTAGGTTTTCTAACGATCTTGAACCTTTCCTTTGGATAAATCAAAGTCGGTTGTAAAATAAATATGATGCAAGTTAATTAATAGCTTGTTATCCGATTTTCACCGCAACAGAAATGGCGACTTCACTGGGGATATTCTTATTTTTGAGGGTTAAGCCTACCTTGTTTTTGCTTGTGTTATTTATGTTTTGCCTGTTTACTTGTATACATCTGTGATATCTGTATATCTGTATATATTTGTATATATCTCTGTCTGTACTGGATTTTCTGTGTGCAGGGTGCTACTTTTGAGTGGTGAGATAAGTCCTAACCCAGACTTGAGAGTACATTATTATAGGATCGTGGTGTAATCAATAGTCGGTTGTTGGCAGTAGTACCAACAACTTATGGCATATGATGACCACACTCAGATGAGGCCCTTTGGGATTGTTGATGTCTGATGTGAGAAGTCACATTGATATTACTTTTTCAAATGGGAGCCGTAGATTCTGAGGACCGTAGTTACCTTTACCCCACTTGGCCTTTTAGGATGTAGTGCGGTGACTATGAGGGAGCCAGTCCCGAGTAGTTGTCACGCGATACTACACTCAGACAAGTTTATCTTGAGAATATTATTAGCTAGTGTAAGTAGTTACATGGGCCGATAATATCCGAAGGATTTACGTAGACTCTGGGAACTTTTAGAACCCTGTTCTGCAGATGAAAACCCATAGTACATACCTTTTGGGACGGGTAGACCATGACTCCATGCTTGTGATCTTCAAACCTAAGTCCTCTCTTGTTTGTGTGTGCATATCTGTGAATATCTGTATTATTTGTTTGTGCATATCCGTGAATACCAGTGTACATATGTTTGTGCTTGTGTGCTTTTGCGTGTGCATATATCTATGTTCTGTGTGCCCGTGTTTATGCATTGCATACATCTCATCGCATCCATTGATGGTTTCAAGGAACTCAGACGTTCTTTTCTTTGTAAAGATCATTTGAGATCATGGTTTTCAAACAAAACTCTTCAGTTTCCAAAATGTTCGCAGTCGGCCTTTGAGTTCCTTGAAACCATTTGGCTTGCATTAGCATTGCATTTCTCATTGCATGTCATTTGCTTTGCATTTGCATTTCTCAGCCTTGAGTCTTGTCCGTCCTTTGTCTGTAACCCAGGCGGCTTCCTGAAGCCATCATTGGACTTGAAGTAGCTTTTGAAGTTGTCTTTTCAGACTCGTTTGTTGTGACCACTATGCTAGGGCACAAAGGCATTCAGCTGAAGACTTAGGGTACTCATAAGTCAGGTTCAGACTTTGGTTGACTCTGATATGTTCTCATTCACGCCTCAAGGCGTTCAGATCAGCAAACCTTCGCCTAATCGGGTAGGTTCATCAGACTCTGAGGTGGAAGAATTTTTTGAGAATATGTGTGAAGATGATTCTCAAGCGGATCTCGACAATCAACTCTGAAGATGACTATCTCAGCTTGACAGATTAAGAGGGAAATTTCAATTCCCTAAAGCTGGCAATCATTTGGATGTTTAGCATTTTTGTTGTATTTTCTTTGCATGTTTGAATTATTTTTGCTTATAAGCATTGTTGTTATTTCACATTGGCAAGATTAATGAAACGTTTGTGCATCTTTTGATTAAGTTCATTCGTTTCACTCATTTACTTTTGTGTTTATAAAGACAAAAACAAAAAAAACAAAAAAAAAACAGACAAATTTTTTTCTATATCAATCCTTTTGTTCAAGCAAAGATTGGGGAGGATGACGAACATATTATCCATAATTGTTGTGGTATGCTTTCGATTAAACCTTGCCGAGGATGTAAGGCATTGTTTCAATTCCTAAACACTGGAGAAATAAGGAAGATAATCCCTCGTTAACCATTCGAGCCTAGAAGTAGGAGTTTTCTTTCTTTATATAAAAAAAAAACCCTTAAATCTTAACCTTGGGGCAGGATAGTTCTCAGTTTAACTTGGTTACGCATTCGAAAGCAAGCGCTTCATGCAAGACACCAGTCAGCTCTCTCAAATCAAATGAGTTATCGTTGTGCAAGTTGTTCATCCAAGCAACAATAAGGAAGGATAGCTGAAAAATCCTTAATCAAAGGATGAGCCGAGTCCCTTTCAAGGCAAAAGTCAAGAAAGATGGGAAGCTCAGAACTTTGCCTTATACAAAAAGAGCTTGTACAACAGCCAAAAAGGAGTTTCAAAGCAACAATCAAACAAAAAGGAGGTCCTAACCGCAAATAAAGAGATGTATCGTGACCTCAATCAAATCAAAAGAAGAGGTATCGTGACCTCGACCAGCAAAGACAAGGAGAAGTCTCAAAGTCTCAAAGATTAACCAAATTCTGCGAGGGAGCACTGACTATCCAAGGTGTCTAAATCATCATCAATGATCATCAGCTCGTTCCTAGTCTGTAGGAACCTGAATGCATAGCTTAAGTTAACTGAGCGTAGGACTAGAGTTCATCACGAAGATGGGGTGGGTACCAAACAAACTTTGAGCCTTTATCTTTGTTTCATAAAACCGTGAACTAAGCCACGTTACAACCCTTAAAAGACCTAATTGAGGTAAGGTTGTTTGGAAAGCATACTACAACAAGGTTGATTAACCTGACTCCTAATGATCTTTGCTAATTATGTGTGTTGATCACTTCATCTGTCATTCTGTAAATGGCTAGATCCACCTTTGTTTTTGATTACTTAATCATTCCACTGTGCGTGTTTCATCAATAAAACTTGATTTCAAAAGCTTGCATGAATTTTTGCACTGAAATTGCCAATTTTTAATGA
Source organism: Lathyrus tuberosus (assembly GCA_022829125.1). NCBI lineage: Eukaryota > Viridiplantae > Streptophyta > Magnoliopsida > Fabales > Fabaceae > Lathyrus > Lathyrus tuberosus. The sequence goes on from JALAZF010000484.1 coordinate 1,459,711, forward strand.
ACAATACTTGTTTGCAAAGACAATTAAATGTCAAAGAAATCCCAATAAATGCAGTCAGCTAGGGAATTTGATTTGATAAAGGAAGCTCAGTCAGGGGCAGCCAAATGAAAGGTTCTGCCAATCCATCATCCTAAGAGCTAAAGCATCAGTGGCTGAACTCTTCAAGGTTCAGAATATTGGGGCAAGTCTTCTTGAGGTCATCTTACGATAAGTGTGGACTCCGATGACCCATCAACAGGGGCAAGTTTGTTCCCCAGTTGTTTCTACCACTGTTTAAAGGACTTTGTATTGCGAATACAGTTGAACTAGGGCAATTATGTCAAGACTCATGGATCTCTTCAAGAATTTGAAGACATTGAAGCATCTGGCATTTCAATTATTCTGTAAAATCGTTTTGGTGACTTATCATCACAAGACCAGTTAATCAGAAGCAGTCAAGTCGAGATTCGACAAACCTCTCAAAGGTCAGCTAGTCTGGGACATCTTCTTCACAAATTGACCAAGCTGACAGGGGTAAGTTTATTCCCCAGTTGTCAACAACCAGACTGGATAATTAACTCATGAATTTTGTTGTGCAGACACTGTTAATCTAGGCTTTGTACAAGACACTCTGGGATGAGTATAAACTATCAGATAGCCTCCTCTTAGGCTTTGTATAATGATTTTTTCCCCAGGGGAATCCAATCAACCTCTTAGCTTCAACCTTGGCTTCGATCAAGGCACACAACTAGTTCAAGGACTCTGTCGTGCAAAGCAGTCAATCAGGGGCAGTTATGTCGAGATTCGGTAAATCTCTCCAAGAGTTTGAAGATATTGAAACACCTTGTATGCCAATTCTTCTGTAAAATCCTCTTAACATTTCCTTCTGACAGACCATGTACCCTGGGGCAGATGAGTTATGCAGAACTACTCAGCTTTTGTGGCGTCTCTGCTAGCTCCCCAGAAAGTTGTCTCTTCAGCTAATCTTGGCAATTCTCAATGGATCTCCTCTCTCCAATGAAGGAATTAAACTCATGATGGTATTCCTAGTGAAGTCAAGATGCTATATCAAGTGGAGTACTCTTTCCCCTAGAGAAGGACATAACCTTGAAGTAAAGCTACTTCACCCCCAGTGTTGGTCCAACCTTTTAAGTTCGGCTGGGTATCCTCGTCGAGATGTTTATTTCATCTCCAGTTTCGCTTCTTGTCTGTTTTGTTAGCATAAGTTTAAGCATGGCATAGGCACTCATATGCATAGCGTATTATCATTTTTGCTACATGCTTCTAGTGTTTACCTGTATTGTTCACTTTGGCGTTTATCTCCTCAAGTGACTGGGTGTGTCTGTTCTCTCCAATAGAGTTGTCAACCCTAGGCATAAAGTACTCATTCCTCCTGAGTTCCCCACAGAGTTTTATCCTCGTGGATGATGGTTGCTTCAGTTATCTTTTTCCACATTCGGATAAGATAAATCCCTATTTGAGTTCATTCCTCAATTGGAGTCTTGTTTGACCGTTTCTTTCTAGTTTGTTCCTAGATTGAGCTTTGGTCCCTGGTAGGTGTGGTTACTGAACCCACTTTCAAGTGCATTTATTTTGCATTGTACCTCACAAGAAAAATCTTTTACAGATCCCCATTGAAGACATGATTATTTCTCCAGCAGTGTTGTAATATCAACATCTCTTTGGAATTTATACCCAACAACAAGTATCATTCTCCTGGAGAAGCTTGTTCTTTTATGGTAATGAGTGGTAGTCTCTTATGAGAAACTTATCTATCTTTGGTTTTATTCAACCTCTTCGCAATCATAATGGGTATTTCCCAAGAAGTCTAACCTTAAGTCCAGTCATCGCTGGCATCTTTCCTGTTGTTTAAAACTGTTCCCGCTTGAATCGTGTTAAGCTTGAACCCAAAGTCCAATTATCGTTGGCACCGTCTTTGGTTTGAATCGAGTCACCTTAGGCTTTTATTTCAGCTTGTTCTTATTTGAATCGTGTCAAACTTGAACCGAGTCCTTGTTCGAATCGTGTCGGACATTGTCTCTTGTTTTAAGATCTTGTTCTTGTTTGAATCGTGTCAAACCTGAACCGAGTCCTTGTTCGAATCGTGTCGGACATTGTCTCTTGTTTTAAGATCTTGTTCTTGTTTGAATCGTGTCAAACCTGAACCGAGTCCTTGTTCGAATCGTGTCGGTCATTGTCTCTTGTTTTAAGATCTTGTTCTTGTTTGAATCGTGTCAAACCTGAACCGAGTCCTTGTTCGAATCGTGTCAGACATTGTCTCTTGTTTAAGATCTTGTTCTTGTTTGAATCGCGTCAAACTTGAACCGAGTCCTTGTTCGAATCGTGTCGGACATTGTCTCTTGTCTTAAGATCCAGTTCCTGTTTGAATCGTGTCAAACTTGAACCCAAAGTCCAATTATCATTGGCACCGTCTTGGGTTTGAATCGAGTCGCCCTAGGCTTTTATTTCAGTCTGTTCATGTTTGAATCGTGTCAAACTTGAACCCAAAGTCCAATTATCGTTGGCACCGTCTTTGGTTTGAATCGAGTCACCTTAGGCTTTTGTTTCAGTTTGTTCCTGCTTGAATCGTGTTAAGCTTGAACCTAAAGTCCAGTCATCGCTGGCATTCCCCATAAACGGAATCATATTGTTATCTCAGCCAACTTTGGTACTCATTGGTTCGTTAACCTTATCCTCAAGGTCCAGTCACCTTTCATCATTTGACGCAGAGTTTACCTCTGTCTTTTCTGGCTTTTCTTGAAGATCCCGTTTGAACTCTTCAGTATAGGAAATCCCCAGAAAATCTTTGGAGGATGTCTATCCTTTTATTTTAAACTGATCCCCTATGGTGATCATGTCTTCTTTCTGGTTTCATGCCCAGTAAGAATGTGTCTTTCTTTCCCCAGTGTCGTCCGGTCACATATGAACCTGTCATCCATCTCCCTGGATCTTTCCCCAGTGGAGAACACCTCTCTGGCTCCTATTTCCAGTGAGGATCTGTGGGTTTCCCCCTCAGCTTTATTTTTTTCTATCCCCAGTGTTTCCTTAGAGTCTTCCCAATGAGTCTTTTTGTTGGTTAGCTTGTATCCCCAGTGAGTATACCTCGTGGATACTAACCTTCATCCTTCCCCGGTGTTATCCACCTGTGTGTGTTTGCTTTCGTTGTTAATTGCATTTTTGCACCTTCATGGCATCATACCATCATACTAGAAGTTTGTGGCACGTCCGCATCCTAAACTAGTTTGGTTCATATCATTGCATATCAGCGTATCTAAGGGCAAAATTTTTGGTTATCTATATTTAAATATCTTTCACCATCTTTCCATATCCCTTGTCATTCGGTGAAAATATTTAAATAGGGGCAACTGTTGCACCCCAAATTTTACCCTCAGATCCTCTGATCATTTCATATCATCTTAAGTCTTTTTTTTTTGTTTTTAGTTAAGCATCTCATTAATCATGCATTTTAATCGATTTTTAACATTTCCTTGCCATTTCCTGCTTTGTTTTATTTTATTTAGACAATTTTTATAGCTTATTTAAATTTAATCTAGTTTTAAAGCCGACAGAATACTTTGTTAAGTTAATTCACTTCTAACTTGATTATTTTTAAATTTAGCTTATTTTACTCAGTTTATTTTTTTTATTATTTTCAATGTAATTGTAATTTATTTTAATTCTCATTTAATTTTATCTTAGTCTAGTTAAATTAGATTAATTTCCTTTTTCAAGTTTACCTGCATTTTAATGTTAATTTATTTAGTTTAAATTTAGTAATTTAATTTAATTGTAATTTAATTTTAATTTTAACCATCATTATTAGTTTTCGTTTGATTTGTTTTTTTTTTACAGTTTTACTTTATTGAAACTTAATTTTTACTTTTTTATTACAAAATACAAAAAATATTATGTTGTTAACTTTTTGCATTTCTTATGGTTTTAAAACCTCACACCAACTTGTTTTACAAATTTTTTTCTGCTACCCACACCCATGAAACCTGCTGCAAAAGCCAAAACTCCACACCATCCTCCCACTTTTCTGCATCAAACCGTACGAACACTCTGCTACACGCCAACAATCCCACTTTTCTTACTACCGAAGATCAATCCTTAACAAAAGCCAGCCCTAAGCCAACTCACTACCAAAAACCGTACAAACAACCAGGCGCAACCACGCCAATCCTGCACTGTAGCATCACCATCAATCTGCACAATCCTGCAATTGAAAGGAACCACGCAGAAAAAAAGCCAATTCAAAAAAAAACACAAGTCTGCTGTTTTGGTTTTAAAAAAAAGAAAAAGAAAAGAAGAATAGAGAACAGGGGGAACATAAGAAACGCGCCCATTTTCCTCACTCCGGGAAATTTTCTTGTTTACCATCAAACAAACAAAACCATTAAAAACTCACCTGTTTTTTTTCACTATAAACCAATCTTCCTTGATTTTATATCCAAAAAAAACTCACCCGCCTTGCTTCAACACCCTTCCACACTTCAGAATAAAAAACTGAGACATACGTTTACCAAACTCACAAACTCTCTCCACCCAACTTCTTCCCATCTCCAAAAAAACAAATCCTTCAAACACCAAACTCAACTTCTTCTTCTCCTTCATTCAACCCAACGACCACCAACCTCATCTACCCTTCATCTTCCTCAACAAACCCAAACCAGCATTAACACAAAACACAATCAAAACAGAACTCGCCTACTCCCTCCTTCAATCCAGTCCTTCCTCACCTCACCTCACCAGTCATCAATCTTGAGTCAACCTTCTTTTTCCATAACTCCATAACTTCACTCCCTACAACCATCACCACTTTGTAAATGAACATCCTTCACCTTGTTCTTCCGCCAACTCAAACCCAACCACTCTCCATCGATACCACAGCCATAAATCCGAAATCTCACTTTTCTCCACCAAGATCCCAAAACCTTCAATCTGATTTCCTCACCTTTAACCAAAAAACACTAACCTCACAATACTCCTTCCGCCGTATGTTTTCTTTCCGGCCGCCTCCAACCTCATATCGGAAGCTCACCCTCTTTTTTTTCCATCAATCAACCTTCGAATCGCGTCCTTCATCCTTCAATCTTCAAAAGCCATATCCCAAAAATCATCCAAACAAACAAATCTCCTTCAAATCGTTTCAACCACCAAAACGCTCACAACCAAATGAAACCTAGAAAACAATCAATTCAGAAGCAAGATGAAGAGAAATCGAATCCTTTCAAACCTTGAACTGAAATCGAAGCACAGCGGGCGAACGAGAAACAGAAGATGATTCGCGTAAGAGGAAGGCTGGGACGGCGCTCTGTTTTCTGTTTGTTTTTTATTGGAAGCTAGCAGTTGTTGTTTGACCTTGTGTTAAAAGAGATGATGATGATGATGCGTTGGTCCCTTGTTCGTTTGAGTAGAGAACCTGGATCGTTTTCTTGTTTTTTGTTTGAGAGAAAAAAAATCCTGTTTGTTCTGTTTTCAATGAAAAGAAATGGTGGGTATGCTGTGTTCACATGAGCCTTTGGTTTTTCATTTAAAAAATCTGATTGGTTTGCAAGCCCATGATTTATGATGTGTCCATACCACCCTTTTCAAATTGCACCACCCCCTTTTTTCTTTTTTTGTGAACCGAGTGGATGCATGGGCTCAGCCCATGTTTTGTTTAAATTTTAATATTGATTTTTAATTTAAAGTTTTTATTTTTTTCATGTTACAACAAATTTTGATTCTGTTTTTGGTTTTGTAAAATTTTTTGTTGGTTTTAAATGTTGATATTTTATTTTTTATTTTATTTATTTTTTATTTTTTTAGCTTGTAGAATAATGATTTTTAAACTTTGATTAATCAGGATAGAATTGTTATTGAGGCCCGTTCTGTTTATTTTATCGGTCAATGAAAATCTAATTAAAAAGGTATTCGATTTTTTCGATCTAAAATCCTTTTTTAGATGAGACCGACTTTATTTTCACTGTGAGCTCATTTTCTTATTTTTGGGCCTATGACATTACCCACCTCTTGATTTTTAGTTGATTTATTCAAGTCACTAAGAATTATGATTTATATGAGGCCATTTTATTTTATTTTTATCGGTCAATGAAGATCTAAATCTTTATTTAGATGAGACCAATTTTTTTTTCATTTCGAGCCCGTTTCTTTATTTTTGGGCCGATGATATTGCAAAATCACAACTTTTTATCGATTTATTTCAAATCACTAAGTCGTGATATATATGAGGCACCTTCATTATTTTACCGGTCGATGAAAGTCGAATATCATAGATTATCGGTTTCTCAATTAAATCATGATTAAGACGAGACCGACTTTATTTCTACTTCATCCTGTATTTTCTTATATCTTCATTTTCATTTTTGACCGATGAAGTCTTTCTATTCACGAACGTTGTTAGCGAAGCGACGAACCTTCATTATTTCAAATCTGTAGTGAGTGATCGTCGAGATTTCTTTCTATACTTTGAGATCGTGATAGGTTACCTTCGACTAATCAATGAGAGTTTGTGATTAAGACAAGGTCTTCACCTTTTCTTTTCGTGTGGCACGATTTCATCAGAGAATGATCTTCTATATCATTTCTCTATCGTGTCTTAACACAAAGATCAATTGTGCATCCTCCTATAGTATCGTCTTTCTCATAGGCTATGCTACGACGGATCAGCACTACATCGGACCCGATTCATCAATCTGATAAATTAATCAACAATCACTAAATCTACTTTCAGTCAATATATATCTTGATTTATTCTTTATGTCGATTATTATCCTTGTTAATATTATAATTGTTCATATTTATATGTTGTGTATATTGTTTTTTTTATTTGTTCATTTAAAATACACTAATAAATATCGAAACCCTAAAAAACTCAATTGACCGGATTGTGGTTACTATTGTGTTTTGGACTGAGGACTTATATTTAGGACTCTTTACCCTATGCTCTTGGAGTGGAGGTTTTGATCTTGTTTTGTCAGTGGCTCACCAGCATGCTCTCTATTTTGGGTTAGATCTTTCTATCTCTTGCTCATTTACATTGATGCGTTTTTTGTCTGCATGTATATATGTTTGCATGACATTGTTTTAGCATTCTAGCATGTTAAGCATGATATTATGTATTTACTGTCATTCTTTAATTTATTATCATTTGACTTTGATATCTTGATTATTACCATGTTCATATCTTGTTCATATTCATGTTCATATCCTGTTCATATTAGCTGGATTATATCTTTGTTCATATTCATACTGTATATATCATATTCATGCTTGATTCTTGACCCTCCTTCCAAAGGAAAGATCTTTACTTTGACTCCTAAGTCACAATCCATTCCCATTTCACCTTGGCCTCATAAGAGCCGTTTCCCTCATAGTTTAGTAATAGGATGGAGTTATCGTGAACTCTATGTGATTCTCACTATCATGAGAACTCACTTTACCTTTTACTCAGACTTACAGAGTTATCATGAACTCTGTGTGGTTCTCACTATCATGAGAATTCACTTCCTCCCTTCATAACGTAGACTTAGAGAGTTATTGTAGACTCTACGTGAGTTTATGCTCATTCCCTTTGGAACGTTGGCCATAGTCAATGTTTCCTTTTCTTTCACCCTTAGTTAGGTGAACTACGGTTGCTCTGATTCTTTAGTCAGATACGTAGGCACAAGATGCGACATCTTGGCGAGCAAACTTCGTATATACCTTAGGTCATTACCTTAGTACAGATTATCTTAGCAAGCAAACATAACATAACACAAACTTAAACAAGAGGTTCCTGTAGAGTACTACAGATACTTAGGGTGCTAATACCTTCCCTTTGTATAACCAACCCCCGAACCTTAGATCTCCCCCCTTTAGGTTTTCTAACGATCTTGAACCTTTCCTTTGGATAAATCAAAGTCGGTTGTAAAAGAAATATGATGCAAGTTAATTAATAGCTTGTTATCCGATTTTCACCGCAACAACAAGCTCACACAATATTCCAAGTTAAACAAATGTACCCAAGCCATGTAAAAGTGGACTTTGAATGACCTATAATATGATGAAAGTGAACTATAATGTTCTCTAATATTCACACAATCAAACATCAAGACCTAAGCATATGTTCTCTAATATTCACACAAACTAACATGCCTTCATACAATCCATAAAGTCATATTAAAGGGATGAGAAAATTAGGAAGAAACAAGTAAATTGAGATACAATCAATATACAAACATGCTTCAAAAATATAGCTCAAAAAATCATTGCCAAATATACACAAACATGCCTCACAATGTCATGCTATCACCACAAGTATCATGCACAAATAGGACCCCCAAACATTAACCAAAAATGCTTTTAAAAATCCACAAAAAAATTCATAAGGTGTCTCAAGATATCATGAAAGCACATATCAATTATCATACAAAAAATAAGTACACAACTATGTCAAAGAAAATCACCATGAAGCATAGGTCATGACTTAATGCACACACAAAAGAAATTAAAGAAAAATTCATGAAAATATGTCAAAACATGATAAAATCAGAAAATAAAATGTGTAAAAATTATTTAAATGTATTTAGATGCTTCATGAATTTTTTTAGAATTTTTAGATGCATAAACGTAATTTTAAAAAATAAAAATGGAACAACTATGCAAAAGAAAATAAAAATAAAATGAAATGAGTCAGGGGTGCTACATTAGCAATTATCCAGTTCAAAAAGCGCTTGGGCTCAGAAAGAGGGGGGAGATAGCATTATCAGCCCAGTCCAAAAGCATGCGTTCAGATAGATGTATAGTATGTTCCTCAGTCAACAGATTGACTCAATGAGAACCACTTGATCAAGTCAATATTTGATAATCATGAAAGTATACCAATCAAAAGGATCACACGCACGCTCATGATAAGGTATTGTACAACATACACACATGACCAGTCAGTCACAAAAAAGAGGCACATGAGAGAGAGTGTCTCTCATTAATTCGCTGGCACATTACTGAACGTTAGATCAAAGATATCCAACGGCTGAGACTTAAACTGGTGAGATGGTTAGGGTTCATCTGAGCTGAAGAACACCACCGGCCGGAGAAGACTCCGGTCATCTTCTCTGGCCAACCTCCACCGTGCCAAAACTTTCAGGCAACCAAAAACACATAAATCATACATCATTCTCTTCCTCTCACTACGTAGATCAAGAATCCAACAACAAAACTCTAAAATAACACATGAACACAGAGATTTGAAGGCCACAAAGTTTGCCCTAAAAATTCAACTAAGCACCTAAGGTGCCTATCAACTAGCCAGAGGTCACATTGCTCCTACTGAGCTTCAAAATCAACAAAAAAACAAGCAAAATAAAGTGATTCGAGAGTAAGAAGTTTTGAATCAAAACATGTTCTATTGATGAACTCTTTCAACACAAGAAAACCAGAGGAGTGTGTTCTTGCTCCTTGAACTTGATTTTGGCCAAATAAAGGCTATGAACTGCTTCAAATCAGTGAAACTTGATGTGAAGAACTTGGAGAGGAAAATGAACTTGAAGCTTCAATGCTGCTAGATCCAAGAGCTCTTGATGATGATGAATCTTGCAGAAAAATGAACTATCTTGTAGAGAAGATGAACACGAAAGAGAGTGATGCCAAAGCTCAGAGAGAGAATGTGAAGTTTCAGAGAAAGATGAAGTGTAGAATGAGCTAAGCCTCCTCAAATTCAATTATGAAATGAATTTATAGGATGAGTTAACTGTTAACCGCCTTGGTTAACAGTTAGAACTCTGGTTAACTGAGTTAATAGTGAGTCAAATTAGTTAGGGCACGAGTTAGGGTGTTTTGTTTAAGTGTGGGAAGAACATGGTGTGTTATGGTGGTGATTTGATGAGAGGTGATGATAATGTATTGAGTTGTGTCGGCTGCAACTTCTCAAGAAAGTTTCTTTTTTTCTTTTGGTTTTAACAAAAATGGCATGGAGTACATAATCATATGGCATGTGCGTACAATCTGGTTTGGATTATTATGGAAAGTATGATGATAGCATGCGCATAAAACAACCATTTAACCAGTTTAAAGTTGTTTTGGGTTTACTTGAATTAGAAGAAAATCAGAGGTGAAGATGATGACTTTGGCAAGAAATATCTCCATGACCATGGAGTGATATGACATGGTTAATGGCTTTTTGGAAAGAGTACATGGAGCACAACATTATTGATGTTCAAAATAAATTCCATGGAAGCCTCTAAGGTGTCTAAAAATGATCAAGAAAGTGTTTGGTCATGACTGAGTTTATAAGTCACCAAACCTGCCATCGACTAGCCCATATGCATGTGAACAAGTCAGTTGAAGATCCCCTACTTTGAACTAACATATCTTTCTAATGGTTTGTCAAATGAAAAATGCTTCAACATCAAAGTTGAAGAGGAGATCAAAATGAACAAGATTGATGTTGAACAATTTTCCAATTGAAGCTTGCATCAATGAGATATTTGGCCTTGAACTTGGACACAAACTGCACACCAAGTGTTTGTGGAAATTATGGTGCATGAGCTGGTCATGACTTGCCATCTTGCCTTGATTTGTCTCAACTTTAATCCATCATATCTCTCTCAATTTTAATCCAATGGAGATGTTCTTGTTATGGATTTGAAGCTTGAAATGTGAACTTTTGATAGGCCTCCCTAACTTTTCAATTTGGTGCTTGGACCATGGAGAAAGAATGCTCCAAATTTGAGTACTCACCTTGCCCAAACTTGGCATAAATAGAAACCCTAATTTCTATTTTTGGCAACTTTGTACATTTCTTGATTTTTGATGAATCTCTCATTATTTCTTGATCAAACCTTCATTAATGATCATATTTGACATGAGGAACATGAATTTGACCTTAAAAAGTCAAGAGTTGACATTTTTCTCTGCACAATTGACTTTTCCCCAATTCTACTGATTCTCAATCAATGGATCAATTGAAACCCTTCCAAATCAAATTGATGGATAATTCTTCATTCCTAGACACTTGAAGACATGTAGAATATCATAGAATCAAGTCTTGCCCAAAAAATTAGAAGTAAACTGCTTTTATGGCAAACCCTAAATTTGTACCCTCAGTCTAGGAGAAATCAGCACATCCTCCAAATCAAAATTCCTCTGAGTATGATGTGCATCCTCTCACACAATGATGAGATATACCATTTGAGGGTGATAAAAGCTCAAGAATCATGCCCATAGAGGTATTAACTTCAAGAGCTCCAAAACCCTAATTTGAACAACAATGTTAGGAGAAGATGAATTGTTTCAATCCTTTGTTGAATTCTCATCTTGTGATGGTTTGAAAGCTTAGATGAAATAACTTAAGATATGAAGAGCCCTTGTGACTTATTTGGAAACTTTATTCTTGTCCTTTAGCCTTGAATAGTCCACACCTTGAGATACCTGATCCCATGCCTTGTAGCCAATGATGCATATATGACTTTGTATGACCTACTATGAAATGCAAATGAATGAAACATAAGCCAATTATTGAGAAAAATAAGAGGGCAAATTTTGAGGTATTACACTCCCATGCATAGTGGTCATAAACGAACTCTTCTGTTGTATCTTCCATAGTTTTTTTACTCTCAAGAGGATCTCCCCATCTAGTTGGCTGGATGTCCTCGTATCTGATGCGAGAACTTTTGGGAGAAGTGTATTTAACTAGGAAGTCATACTTGTCGCTTGATTGTCCCAAGGTATCCCAGGTTTCTATGGGAATAGAGGAGTCATCCTCCTTAATGACATTGACCTCAGGAAATGCATAGTTAATGAATTCTTGTCCTGCAATCTTTACAGATTCATCACCATGGTGTCGAACATTTTCGGAATATCCTGAGTAATGATTTCATGACTCGATGGGGACATGGGTATTCCTTTTAATATTACTCAGCTGATAGGCATCGTTCGGCAGACTCTTTTGCCCTAAGTCTTCTGGGCACGGCTTCCAGATAGGTAAGTCATCTATGGGATCATAATAATCGTAGTTGTCTTTCATTAGATTGTCTTCCTCTAATGAATTGGGTGGAGCACGACATCCTTCAGGATCACAATCTCCATATATCATCCGGACGTCTGATCTTGGTATATATCTCGGGCTCTGCTTGGGAAAACAGAATGGCATGCGCGCCTCTCCTGGAGATATATAACCGTCATCGTTGAGATAAGACTTCTACTCTTCCTCTGTATCGGAGGAATCGCTCTCATTGATGGTGTGTACTTCTTGAGACACTGGGTGGAGGAAACCTCCGTTGTGGAAAAAATCCAGAATGGGACGAAAACTTTCATCCTTCTTAGTAGTCTGGGTACAGGTTAAAGAGAAACCAAGACCTTTTCTTGTCTTGTTATCCGTAGGAATTATAATCTGTCCCCATCCTTTTATGTCCTTACTCTTGATCACTTCGAGAGCATCCTTGTATGAGGAAATCGATGTCCCTCTTTCTGGTGGATTTTCATTGCTCATCGAGAGTGCTTGGAATTGGGTTCCAACAACCGCTTCTGGTTCTACACGGGAGAATGGTGATAAATAGCTCACGATTAAGGTCTGCTCTCCACATACTGTGACTAACTTGTCGTTCTTGATGAACTTCAGCTTCTGTTGAAGTGTTGAAGTGACTGCTCCAGCTTTGTGTATCTAAGGTCTTCCTAATAAACAGCTGTATGCTGCTCGAAAGTCCATGACCTGGAAAGTGACTTGGAAAGTGTGAGGACCAATGGTTATGGGAAGATCGACTTAGCCGATAACTGTTTTACTAGATCCGTCAAAGGCTTTGATGATGATCTCACTGCCTCTCATCGGAGCTTCTTGAAACGATAGTCGTATTAGAGTTGATTTTGGCATAACATTCAAAGATGATCCTGTGTCTACTAGTACACTGGCTAAAGCATCGTCTTGGCAGTTGACTGTAATGTTAAGCAGCATATTATATTTCTTGCCTTCTTCCGGCAGTTTTTCATCACTGAATCCTAAGTTGTTGCAGGAAGTGATGTTGGAAATGATACTGTCAAATTGTCCTACTATCACATCTTGTTCCACGAAGGCTTGCTCTAAGACTTTCTGTAGAGATTCCCTGTGAGCTTCTGAACTAAGCAGGAGACAAAGTACAGAGATTTGAGACGGAGTTTGTAACAACTGATCCACAATGTTGTACTCGCTTTTCTGGATAATCATCATCATCTCATCGTTGTTCTTTACAGGTTCTGGATTACTGGATTGACCGACTTGTTGATTGGGAACTTCTGTTTGAGGTTCCTTTTCTTTGGTAGGTTCTCCAACTCCTCTGTTGAAGATCCGACCGCTCCGTGTGACTCGACTGATGTCGGCAATGTTTACAATGGAGGGTAATGGAGTTTCCTTTCAATTTTCGATGGTCGTTGCACCGTATTGTAAGGGATAGGCTTTTCTGATTTGTACGGTATTAGAGGTGGCAGGTAGATAACCACAAGAGCTTTTTTATTTCTCTGACCATCATACGAAGCCTCGATTGGTTCGAGGTTGAGAATTCTTCTACTGTCAAGAGAGACTTTTGACTCGTCGAGCAGAGGGATTATGGCGCAAATGTCCTTGGTTATTCCATGTTGATCGACCCCGAACTCGAACATGGTCGAATCTCTTTCCGGTTCAATTTATTTTGGAGGGCTGCTCGTACGAGATAACATCCTTGGTTATTTTTCGGACATACTCTATAACGCTCATAATTGTGCGGTGGTACCTGACCATATCCACTTCGTACGCAGTGTATCTTTACTAGATCTGTTTCTATTGAGCGGATATCACGAGTTTGATGTCTACCAGGTGTCCTATCAGTCATACCAATCCATTGCATAGCTTCATCCAGGTAGATCGGAAGCCACCAGTGGTCCAACAGATGTTGAAGGGTTCTTTGTACAAGCGCACACCCTTGGTCATCTTCGCAGCATTCTTTACAGTCTTGATAATCATGTGAAGCCAGAAAACCGAGTCTGGCCTGTTTAGCATGTAATTCGACTAGATTGGTATTCATCAAGCATATGTCAAAGATCTGAACCATATTGACTTGATGGTCATTTCTTTTACGGTAGTCTTGGATCGATCCAAGATCCATCTGATGTTGGAGGGCCTCCTGTATAAAAGAGCATCCCTGATTGTCTGTTGAACAGATTGGACAAGTGCTGTAATCGTGCCACGGCAGATTGTAATACTGACTTTGTCTCGAATGCATCGCCACTAAATTGACATTCATTGCACGGTTGTCGTGGTTTTGAACAATGTTGGGATGTGCATGGGCCATATTTATTTCACGAATCCTGTGATCCTGAATCCAACCCAGATCCATTTGTTCTTGCAGAGCCGCTTGTACTACGGAACACCCTTGATTGTCCTTGGAGCAGATATCACACTGATGATAGTTGTGAGATGGCACATGACCGTACCCGCTCTGTCTGAAATGCATTTTCACCAGATTGATTCCTAATAGGAGTACATTATGAATTCGATAACTGTTGACAAGTTCTCCTTCTATCAAATTCACTGTAGTCTTCTCATGTTGCGGTAATGGGTTCGTCTGAACATTCGGATTAGTATCTTTGAAAGATAAGATCTCATTCCTGACAAGCTTCTGTACATCAGACTTGAAGCTGAGACAATTCTCAATGTTGTGCTCCAATCCTTCTTGATGGTTAGGGCAAGTTTGATCGGCTTTGAACCAAAAAGGTGGATTTTCTGGTACTGCGAGAGGAGTCCTGGTTTGGACATGCCCCTTGGCCAGTAGAAGTGGAAATAACTCTGCGTATAACATCGTTATAGGGTCGAACCCTGATGGTTGTGTAGTATGATTGTTGTTATTGTACTGAGGGCGAGCCTGCTGAAAAGGTTGTTGCGGCCTTTGTTGATACTGTTGTTGATTTGGTTGGCTCTGAGCAACCTGAGGTTGATAATTCGGAGTCAGCGCGGGGTTAATAGCGGGAGTTACCGCCGCTACTGGTTGATACCTTCACCTTTGCTTTCCCAGAGAGATATTTTCTTTTGGAAAGCACTATTGTATCTCTTAGTACTACTAGATGGCTCTGCATCCTTGACCAATCGTCCTTCTCGGACTGCTTCTTCAAGGCGTACTCCCATGTTCACCATTTTAGTGAAGTCACTGGGCGCACTTGCGACTATTCGGTCGTAATAGAATGAGCTCAAGGATTTTAGGAAGATCTCTGTCATCTCCTTTTCCTCAAGAGGGGGACAGATCTGAGCGGCAATTTCACGCCATCTCTGAGCATACTCTTTGAAAGTTTCTTTGTCCTTTTGTGACATTGCCCTGAGTTGATCCCTATCTGGTGCCATGTCCAAGTTGTATTTATACTGCTGAATGAAGGTTGCGCTGAGATCTCTGAAAGTACTGATCTTGGTGCTGTTTAAACACATGTACCATTTGAGTGCGGCACCGGTTAAACTGCCTAGGAAGTAATGGATCAATAGCTATTGATTTTTTGTCTGAGTAGACATTTTTCGAGCGTACATCACCAAATGACTTTGAGGGAAAGAGTTGCCTTTGTATTTTTCAAAGTTAGGCACCTTGAATTTGCGCGGTATCTTTACATTAGGGACCATACAGAGGTCTGCGGCGTCCTTTCCGAATTAGTCTTGACTGCGAATGGCATGCAGTTCCTTATGCATTTCCAAGAATTATTCCTGGAACTCATTCATCCTTTCGTACATGTCTTCGTTTCCACCAGAAATTGTTTGCAGAATCTGTCCTTCCGGGACAGTGTGTACCACTGGTTGTGGTATAGACATTACAGTGGTGACCCTTGGCGCTTCAGTGCCCTGAAGTTTGTAACCTTCAGGAGTTGCTGTCGTAACCCTTGCATCTTCATTTTCCCGAAGTTTGTAACCTTCAGGTCCAACAATTCTTGCTACGGTTTATGGGTCTTCAGTGACCAGCGGGATATATCCTTCAGGTATAAAGTTAAAAGGCATGCCCCAGGGGCGACCCTTAGGCATTTTATACCGAGGATCATTCTCATGTGTCTCCAATATGGGCGTAGATGTAATCTATGAGATCACACTCCTTTGGTGTTATTGCCCCTGAGCTGATTCCAGGGTTTGCAGGTTGCTGTGAAGTTTATCCAAACTTTCCTTTAGAGCGTCGATTTCTTCTCTCAACTCTCTGTTCTCTTCCTCAAGATTGTCTATTTTCTTTTGTCGATTGGCTCGAGTATTGTATGAGTGAGACAGTTTGACTCTAGAATTGTGACACATACGTGAGACTCAAGGATAAGAAAAATGCGTTATGTGAGAATGATGAATGATATGCAAAGATATTTTTAGTTTTTGTTTTAATAAAAAAGAAACTTCAACAAATAGATTGCAAATATCACACAGTGGGGGAGACCCCTTTTATTGAATTCGAAAGATTGCAGTATTTTACAAGGAAAAGTACAGTATTTTACAAAGTGCTGTAAGGAAACTTCTAAGCTCATGGATCCTGAGTCCTCTCTAAAGAGAGCTCAGATGTCGGTTCCTGTATTTTTATTTTCTTTGATCGAGGCTCTTCAGCTGTTGTCGGGTCGTCAGTCCTTTGGCAAGTGAAAGGAGCGAGCAAATTTCTTCGGTCTTCCTGACTTTCTTTAGCATGCTGCTCTAATATCTCAATCAGAGCATCCTTCTCCTTTAACAGTTCCTGAATCTTGGTATATTCCAAATTAAGGATTTGGTGTTTGTTTTTCCAAGAGCTCTTCTCACATTGAACTTTGTTGAGAGCGACCTAGAGTTTTTCCGTATCAGACATGAAATAAAGGACAAACTCCTTTAATGGAAAAACTTCTTGACGAGGGTAAGGCATCCTCAGCTTGAGGGCTCTAGTTTGCACCCAGTGGAGATAAGGTTCCATGGAGGTACAATTTGGTTTTCCCAAAGACTCTCTGCCTTTCCTATGAATATGTTGCCAGGCATGCACTATTTCTTTCTTTAGTGCCCTGTCATTTTCCCCTTCCTTGAAGAAAAGACCTTCCAGATGAACATTATGTGGGATATTCTTCATCGTGTATCCGAGTTGACGGAGAGCTAAAATTGGATGATAGTTGATTCCTCCTTTAGTTCCAATGAGGGGTACGTTAGGGAAATTTCCACATCTGTCTATGATCTCTATCCCTTTGTAAATCCTATTGTACCAATATATGTCAGAGTTGGTAAGGGACATAATCCTTTGTGACCAACGTAGAGTACTCTTGTGATCCCAAAAAGTAGCATACTTGGGAAAATGGGAAATGAACCATTTGTAGAGTAATGGTACACAGCATGTGATCATTCCTCCACTGTACAAATTCCTTAAGTGTACAGAATGATAAGCATCTGCGAGCAAGGTTGGTACGGGGTTTCCAATCAAGAATATCTTAACAGAATTGGTATCGACTAAGTTGTCGATGTTTGGAAAGAAGAATAACCCATATATGAGTAGAACAAAGACGTCTTCAAAGGCAGTTATGTTTCCTATACTAGAAAAGTATAGAGCTTTCTCCATCGGGAATTTAGCCGGTAAACCCTGGATTCCTCCTTTAGTGGGTATGTGAGTCCTAACTTCTGACTCATCCAAAGAGATTGCTCTTGCAATGGCCTGATTCTTTGGAATTTCTTCCAGTCTAGAAAATGGAGCTTGATCAGTGATAGGTAAATCAATCAGATGGGAGTACTCTTCCAGTGTTGGTGCCAGTTAGTAATCCGGGAAAGTGAAGCAGTGGTAAACTGGATTGTAGAACTGAATCAGCGTAGACAGGATTCCTTCAACTACGTTGACCCTTAACAGAGACAACAATCCTCCGTACTTAGCTCTGAAAGCCTCGGGATTGGTAATCATCCTTGCCAATTTCCTTAAGCCTTCTAGTTTCGGAGCCTTGAAGGTGAACTTGTGCGCCTTTCTTCTACCGAAATCCATAACGCAACCTCTCTGATATTTGCAATTATTGTTTTAGTTCTTTTGAAAAAAAAGATTTTTTCTTGTTTGAAAAGAGTTTTTTTTTAATGAATGCATGAATGCAGCAAACAAAAACATTTGAAAACATGGGTTCAAGTGTTCAACATCACAAGAATGGAGTCATGGTTCTACCCATCCCCAAAGGTTGTACTATTTTGGTCAATTTCTGTACCTGTAGAATGGGTTCTAAGATTCCCAAAGTCATTGACCCCTCCTAGGGATATTAACAGGAAGCTGATTCACTCGAGCGAGCTGTAATATTGTAGGATGAATCTCATTTGAGTGTAGTATCATGTATCAACTATTCCCGATAGTCACCGCACTACCAAATGGCCATATGGTTAATGTCTACTAAATCCTCAGGGTCATGGGTACCACACTGGGAAAGACAATGCTTTCACAACAATGGTTGTTCAACATCGATACTTCCACACGGGTACCTCGACTGATTTGGTGGACTGCCAAGTTAGCTTGGTCGAGATTCACTCCCTATAAGCGTTTCCTAGATATGCCACCACTTATCTTAATGTTCTCTCAAACTTTACACATGCGTATTAATCGCATTCCCAGTTGACAGAAAATTAAACACGGGTATCAAGTAGTATAACAGTAAATGATATATATTATATAGTAGAAAGTATAGAAAATGCCAACAAAGCCTAGACCTCTTAGGAACTCTAATCCTAGGAATCCCCAGCAGAGTCGCCATTTTTCTGTAGCGTGCGATTTTTGTCGGCGACGCTACCACCTTACCGCAATGGTTGGAATTGGGTGCTACTTTCTGATTTCTTATTTATCCTATGAAGCTGGAAAGGAAATGGAAGATATCTAAAACTAACCTTGCACGCAAATGTTTTCTTTAACAAATGCTAAGAGATTGGGGGTCGGGGTCAGGTTATACAAAGGGAAGTTGTCAATTACCCAGTGTATATATGGTTATCTATAGACTTTCTTTGGCAGGTTTAAATACTTTCTGGTGTTTACTGTTATAGGTTGGGAATGTTGAGAGAGTGTTTTGTTGTTTTTGGTAAGGTACTAGACCTAAAGTTTTTGATATGTGTGCTCGCTAATATTTCGCAATCTTATGCCTACGTATTCCCATAAAGACAACAGGGAAATCAGAGCAATCATAGTTCCTCCTATTTCTATGGGAGGAAAAATGTTCGGTGTCTTGTTCAAAGCCCAAGATTGAAGCTAAAGGTTTGACTGAGAGAGAATTTGTCATCTTTAAAGGGAGATATCTCACTTGTTCATCACAGTTGTTGGGTACTTGGTTATAAAGGGGAATTACTTTAACTGGAATGTATGGAATCCAGCAAGGCCATAATTTCCTTTATAAGGGAATTGCCCTGAAGGAGGAAACTTTAACTCGGTGTTGAGCAATGTCATTTTTCCTTAGGAATTTTTCATGCTAAGAGAGGGACATGGGCTTGGATGTAAATAATCCAGAGGCTTGCCACTTACAGCAATTAGATGAAAGAGGAATTTTACCAGGATAAAAGAGGGACCACAGCTTGGATTTTTGAATCAACAAGTGTGCCACTTACATCAGTTATCTGGGATTAGGGTTTTTTGATTGTCTGTTTTGATGTGTGATGTACAGAGAAATGTCTTCCTACAGAGAGAACTTTTGATTTCCTCTGAGGGAATTTTTTGTGTGCCTTGATCAAAGCCCAAGGTTGAAGCTAAAAGGTTGATTCTGTTTAGGGAGTTTTATATTTGTCTTGTACAAAGCCCAAGATTGAGGCTGAAAAGAATTGACTCTTCCGGGGAAAGTTTTGTCTGTCTTATATAAAGACCAAGATTGAGGCTAAAAGAATTGACTCCACTAGGGAGAGGTTTTATCTGTCTTGTACAAAGCCCAAGATTAAGGCTAAAAAAGAATTGACTCAGCTGGAGAGAGGTTTTATCTGTCTTGTACAAAGCCCAAGATTGAGGCTAACTTTGCTGAGGAAAAATCATTATACAAAGCCTAAGAGGAGGCTGATTGGGGAATTTCTTATATGAAGCCTAAGAGGAGGCTAGCTTCTGCTGAGGATTATTGAGATCCAGAGACAGGTCCAAATTAGGGAATCAACTCTTGCTGAGGAATGAAGAAGAGTTGAAATATCAGATGCCCTGAGGTTCTAATTTTTCTGAGGGTTTATTGGTGGTAATTTGACCCTAGCTGGGGAATTTAGAATGAAAGTTTAAAGATTGAGTTTTAAAGCCTATGGAGGTTTCAAACTCTGCTGGTGATTGTGGAAATGATCAGGGTTTTTTCTGTGCTTTTAGGAAACTTGAGGGTTTCCTTGGGTCCAAGAGGAGACGAGACTTTCCAAGTCTACTGGTATGAAGAAGTTGACTCTTAACTGGAGGGTGATCTTTGTATGATGCCCAAGAGGAGGCTGATGTTTTAAGGGATGAGAATTAACCTTAAATTGGTCTGATGTTTTGGAATTCTGACACTCTGGAGGATTAAACTAGTAGAGATGATTAAGTTCTGTCCTATACCTGTAGGAGGTCTTCAGGTCCTTGTATTAAGCCCAAGAGGAGGCTGGGAACTTCTAAGAAGCATGTTGGTCCTTGTACTAAGCCCAAGAGGAGGCTGGGGATGCTTTTTGGAAGCCTGTGGGTCCAAACCTAAGAAAAGTTCAAGAAAGGTTTCAGCGGGAATAATTCTTTCGTTAGTGAACAGTTCTAGGGTTTGAAGAAATTCAAAAGAGGTTTCACCGGGAATAATCCTCTTTGGGGAAAGTAATTTCTTGTACAAATATTTCTAAGTTGTGACAGTCTTGAGAAAAGTTTCACCGGGAATAATGCCTTTCTCTGTTCCATATTGTATAAGCCTAAGAGGAGGCAAGACTGTATCTGGAATTTCCTATAGGGAATTAGTTTTGACTATGTTAAAAGAGTAACCACTGGTTTGATCTAAAACTAGACCTAATTGCTGGGGAAAACTCTAAGCAAGTATATACAGGCATACATATATAGATGAAATATATAAGCAAGTATGTGTAAAAGAAATAGTAGAACTTACAGTTGTGCAAGCTCCAGCATTGTAACCACAGCTATATGGTTAGTTATTCAAGAAATTGAAGAAAGTTTTGATAAAACTTAGAATTTGAATCTAAATCAAAAGGAAAGTTGTTTTGTAAAAGGAAGTTTAGGGCTTATTCTTAAGGAGAGGCCCAGATGAAAAACAGCAATTGTACCGTTATTCTGAAAATTGTATCGGGACTTATACAATGACTGAGGCCCAAATTATTTTTGTACAAAAAGGATTGGGTCTTACACTATATTAGAGGCCCAAAATTGTTTGAAAAAAGAAGAAAAATGGGACTTACAACCAAAGGGAGGCCCAGATGAAAATTGTTTTGAAAACAGCGATTGCGACGAGATTTTTAAAATCGTATCGGGACTTATACAATGACTGAGGCGCAAAATGGTTTATTCACAAAGGGATGGGACTTACACTCTATCAAGAGGCCCAAATTGTTTTAAAAAGAAGAGAGAATGGGACTTATAACTCAGGGAGAGGCCCAGATGAAAAACAGTGATCGCACAATCGTTTTGAAAATCGTATCGGGATTTATACAATGACTGAGGCCCAAATTATTTTTGTACAAAGGGGATTGGGTCTTACACTCTATTAGAGGCCCAAAAGTGTTTCAAATTAAGTTTGAAAAATTAAAATTGAGGGAAACCCTAATTTTAATTAATATAATATTATTTTCAAAGGAAATTAAATATAAAATACCAAATATATTTAAAAACAAGTGGTAAGCTTTGAAAAATATTTTGTAAAATCATGTTTAATCACATGAAGGCTTGAAAATCAATTGGTTTTGAAAGATCAAGGTGGAAATTTCATTTTTTAAATGTTTGAAAATAAAGAAATGAAATTAATTACAAAAATTCAAACTATATTAAATATATAATATAAATTCAATTTTTTGTGGAATAAAATAATTCAACATTTTTTGTGAATTTTCAAAAAAAGAACCAATAAAAAATAATTAAAATTGAGAGAGGAATTAATTTTGAGATTAATTAATAAAAACATGAAAAATGAGAAAAATAGCAAAATGAGAGAAATAACAAAAATGGTCTGGGTGGGTCTTGAACCCACGACCTCCAACCAAACACAAGCGCGCTGCTACCACCGGGGTGGTGATACATCCATGTATCAAAACCACCCCATGAATACATAAGGGTGACCTGAATTCTAGGTCTGACCAAGGCAAAAAACCAAGTTTTGGTGATTTGCAAGAAGGATCATATCTCGCTCAATTCTCCATGAAATTGGATGAAATTTAGATGGATCTTGCCTAGAATTTCATGAGGAATCCAATGGTGCTTTTAGAATTTTCTAAAGATGCACCTATTTTAAAACCCGATAATGGTTTCAAAATAGGCCAAGATTTGCAAGTTTTATGCTATCTTATTATACAAGCAACAATAGCCTGGTAAATTGGTTCAAACACAATACATTTGATATATATGACATGTTTATGATCAATGGACATCAAAGCAATGCATATTTTAAGAGTTCAAGTTGTGATGCACTTACCTCTTGAAGCTCCTTATGCTAACTGTCAAGATGCTTATGCCATAAGTAATTAAATACTTTAGACACTCTTGATTGACCCCTTAGTAGCTTTTAGGATGATCAAAATCAGCTTGATACCTCAGGAACAAGAATTGGCTCTTTCTTGCAAAAGTGGCAAAAATGACCAAAATGGTAACTCACTCAAATGGTATTACAATTGAGGGAAACCTATTGGGACAGTTTGAGGATGATATTTGGAGAGTATTTGAAGGGTTAGCTGGTCTTGAAAGTGATTGGATCAAGACATGGCTTGAAAAATGCAGAAAAGTCAAAATTTGAGGTTTTGGAGGTTGACTTTCTGATTTTGATGTTGTACAATGAGGATGAAGGTTTGAACACCTCCAATGAGTGATTTATTATGTGTTTGTATGGTTATTTGAGTGGTTTTTGCTCTGGTTTCAAGAATTCGCAAATTGCTCCAATGTGACTTGAAATTGAAGTAAGAGAGGGAGAGTGAGAAAACAAGGCTTTGGTATTGTTTTGGTGTGGTTTGGAACATCAGAAATGGCCTCTATTTATAGTAGAGGAGTTTTGTTTTTGAAGGAATAATGTTGGATGAGGGATCACTCTATTATCCAATGGATATGCCCATGTATCACTTTCTTAAATGCCAAGGTACCAAGTCTTCACTTGGCCATTGACTAGAGTTGATATTTGTAGCTCTAGGTCTTCTGATCTTTGCAACAACCTTAACTCAAATGGATTGATATGTTCAGGTTCATGACAACTCTAAGCACCACATCAATTCCAAATGACAAAGTTGAAGTTTTCGGAAATTAAACTTGAATGATCACATGCCAAAGGATAGGATCCTTGACTCAATGTTCCAAGCTTGAAAATAGCAAGTGAATCATCAAGATTCCCTCTGATCTTGGAAGAGGACAAAGCTTGCAAGATGACTGAATTTAAAATGGTAATCGTGTGGCACAAGAAATGCACCAAATCTGCCTTAAAAATCAGTTTGAGCAAGGCATGTTGTGAGGTTCATAACTCCTTGATTAAGTTGAATCAATGGGAGTTCTTGTACTCTTTGGAAAGCTCTCATGACATACTTTAACTTTTATGTCCACCAATAGACCTGGTTTAGCTTGGATCATGATGAAAAATGGTCCAAAAGTTGGTGAAAAATGAAACAGATTCAGACTTGAATATTTCACTAAGTGTTGGAAAAAGTGGTCATTTTCACTTTTTGTGATTTTGATCAATCCATAACTCAAAATCCATGAGGATATGGAATCTCTTGTAGTTGACACTTTTGAAGTTTGTCATGTGAACTTTCATTTGAGCTTTGGATGGAAGAAAAAGGCCTTGGGATTTGGGAGTTATGACCTTGCAAAGTTGGTACCAAATCCATTTTGTTCCATAACTTAGAAAAATTTAAGTTTCTTATGGTTGCCCCTTTTGCAAGAAACCTCACTTTTCTTGATTTTTCTTGATGAATGATGATCAAAACCATACATTAACATTTTTTTTGACTTAGGGGAGCCATATTTGTGAAAAAATTCAAAAAGTCAAACTTGATTTTGGGCCAGTTGACTTTTTGTCAGATGAATTTCAAACTGTATGATCCTCCATGCAATCAAGTTCTTGACCTAATTCAAACCTAATGGATGGATTCCATAGGTGTTTTAGAGTGTCTTGAATCATGTCCCAAGGTTTGGGAGCATGTCTTGGTCCAAAGTCAAAGGTACATTTGACTTTTTCTTCAAAACCCTAATTATGGTTGAGATGAATTTGAAACTTGTGAATCAAGCTTCTTGGATCAATCCATTGTTGTAAATGGATCAATGGGGGTGTGTTTGAGGCTCTCAAATCATGTCTTGAGTTCTTGGTTCATGTCTTGCCTCAAAAGTCAACTTAGGGGTGAATTAGGCCAAGAAACCCTAATTCCTGATTTTTGGTGAATGCATCCCCTAAGACTATTTTGACTTGATGATTGGATCCATGACGTCCCTTGGAGCATTTTGGATCATGTTTTGAAGTATTGGCTCATGCCCAGAGGAAAATTTCCATCTGGAGGCCTTGGTCGACCAAAACCCTAATTTGGTGACACTGGCGATCTTGAGGGTTGATCCACATGGAATGTTGCAACCTTGAGCTTGATTCTTGATGTGGGAGACCTCTTGATCCTTTATGGGCGTTTGAAAGGCTAGACAAGTTGAAGATCATGTCAATTCTTGATTGATCCTTTGTCTGAATGCTCTGAGAAGGCTCAAAACCCTAATTCTTGATTGTAATGAATGCTCAACAATCCTTGAGGAGATTGATGAGGTTTAATGGTACATCCATATTGTGGTAATGATTTGCACAATGATGGGAAATCTTGGTGGTCAAAATTTGGGGTATGACATGCAGCACTTAGATGCTCTAGATGAAAAGGCATCTAGAATATTTCTAGATATATTATAGTAACATTCTTATACTCCGCGATAATACTTTTTCTATTTTTTATCTAAGAATATCATTTCGTATTTGTTCGAAACTGTGAGTAAAAGGGGGGTTTGGTATATCGTCTCCATATGGGTTGTCGTGATATCGCTTGCCTTCTGCAGTTTAAAATGTTTTAAGAAGGGTTTTCAAAGTTTGTTTGTTTTGGATCATAAGTTTGTCACGATTTTTGTAGCAAAGCTTAAATTCTAAAAGATGTTTGTTTAACAAGATATATCAAAGATAGATTTCATCAACCTAACTTGTATATATTCGATTAATCAAGCATGTGAACTCAGTTTCGATTAATACAATCACGTATCCTCTTAATACGGTCTATGTCTAGAGCAGTGTCGTGAATATTATTGTATTCGTTATTAGATGATGTCTCATGCTAGCAACCAATACAATAATCGTTAAGAACAACACAAAGCAAATATCAACTCACAAATCTATGTCTAGAGTTTGTTTGTTGATAGATGAATATTTTAGATCAAGGTTTGTAAAATCTATGTCTAGATTGATACAAATCAAAAATGGATCTTTAAGAACAAAAACATTCAACATACATTAATCATTCACTCGTTCACATACAAATAGATCAAAAGAAATACATGCAGCTAAGATAGACTACTTCTACCTTTGATACAAAGGATTTAGCTACCCATTGTCATGGTAACTATCTTTATAAGAAAAGAAAGAAGATGAATGAGCATCCATGATGAAGAATCGATTTAGGATGCGAATCCAGCTTCTACTTGCAAAATATCACTTCTTGATGAAGAAATGATGAAACTAGAGTTTTTTCTCCGCAAGCCAGTGTTGTTATCTCAGAAAATTGGAGTTGGTAAGTTATGATTCCCAAAAAGTGGAAAAAGGACGTAAATATCTATTCAAAATCTGTCATGTTCACATTGCGAACACCTTGTTCGTACTGCGAACTCCACTTATAGGCACTTGAAGTGCCTCTGAACAGTTAAATCGCCCCTAAGGTTTCCTTGACTTCGCACTGCGAAGCTCTTGTTCGCACTGCGAACCTGCTCGCTCAGACCTCTCACTGCCACCAACAAGGGGTTTAGCTACTGTCATCCATATGTTCTGGTTCGATGTTCCTTCGCTTTGAGCTTGCACTGCGAGCTCACTTTGGCCTCGCTACTAACTCGTACAGCGAACCTGCTGAATTCTTCCTCATTTCTTTGGCTTCCTTGTCCATTCAATTGTGCCTTGTTCTTTTATAGTTCAACCTATTTCCTACACAATAGCCCAAATATCAAGGCATCCAAAGGTAAAATCAATTAGCTTGAAGAATCACATAAGAACATGGAATAATTCACTTGAAACTTGAGAAATGAGTTGAAAAATGCCAAGAATCATGGATCAAAATAAGGCATATTTGGCATTCAACAAACTCTCCCCAACTAGATTTTTGCTTATCCTCAAGCAAAGTATGCCCTTCATAACAAGAGGATTTGCTCAAACATAGATTCAACCAAGAAAAAGTTTTATGGTTCAAATTCAATCATAAGAATGCATACAAGTAATGATCACAACTTCCTAGAATTAACAATGAAAATGAATTTAGTTCTTAAACAAATATCATGCAATGTTTCACAGAAAAACTAAACTTTCATGCTTGAATCACTCTAACACTCCTCTTCAATTAACGGATGAAGGAAATTGCGCGTTTGCAACCGCGGGGCAATTACACTCAACTAAACAACAATGCTAACACAATTTAATTCATACATTCATCAATCAATCAAATCAAACATTATGGAAGTAAAAGATCACTAAGGGCTTTCAAGGTTGTAGTTTGGTCGGGTTCACAACAAAGGGTCATTTCTAAAGGACATTGAATCGAAATTGCCAATCCAAAAGATACATTCACTATACAAGTTATTCACACATTAAAACTTCATTCACCAATCCCCTTTTTTCAATTACTCACCTTTTCAAACTTCCTTTTTCACAATTATTTGTAATGTCTATTTTTTTTCTTTCAAACAAGCATTCTTTTTCTTTTCTTTTTCACATTCATATTCATAATTTTGTTTCTTTTCTTAGATTGTTTGAAAATTTTCAAATATTTGAGCAACCTACCACTTTTCTTTCATTCTCCCCAACTTGAATACCATCAAACCTCAAGTGAATGCTCCTTGCTTTTTAATGGCAAGGAAATCAATTTAGAACAAAGTTCAAAGGTTTCAAGAATTTTTTTTAGAATCTCACAAAATTCAATGATGAACTTAAACTTTCAAATTATGTACAAACACCAAGTTCATCACTAAAATTGAGATCTAATCTATTAGGCTCAAAGGGGTTAACGAATTCTCTCTACTCACGGGTAAGTTACTTTTGGATATGGTTGTGCTCAATATAAACAAATGCCTTGATCCTTTTAATGCTTCCACAAAATCACAATAATTAAAAGATTAAGCATGAATCGAACGAATTAAACAAAGTTATCAGTTATCCAAGCATTTAGTAAACAATGGAGGTTTCTCACAATTTGAGGCTTTTGGACCTAAGTGACTCAAGCATTCAAATAAGTTGTAAAATGAAACTAGAGTACAAATTTGTACAAAGCACAAAATTCTTAATCATTCTACAATTACAGAAAGTGGTAACCATGTACCTTGCACGCATTCATCAAATTAAAAATCTTATCATCGCCATCCAATCTTGGAAGAAACTTCACTAGATACTTTTTTTCAAAAGAGCAACCAATCTAGAAGTTCAATCATTTAACACCAAGGAAGAAGTAAAAAAAATCAAAACAACTAAAACAACAGTAAAATAAACTAAAATTGAACATTCATAAACTGAAAATGTCAACTCATAAAAATAAACTGTCATGGTGTAAACACCAACAAAAGTACCCAAAAGTGATACATAGTACATCAAAATACTCCCACTATATAGATAATGTACAACAACAAAATAAAATACAATAATATTAAAATAAAGCAATGATCAAAATCTTAACAGAAAACCTCACTTTGTAGCACACAAGGAAGTAAGCTAAAGATCATGCTCAAAAAACAACAATCAGACTATTCCGCCTCAGAATCAGACTTCGTCTCCTCAGCATCACTATCACCCTCATCATCTTCATCCCTATCCTCCTCAGCGTCCTTCCGCATCAGCTACACCACCCACCACCTCTCGAGAAAATGGCTTGGCCTCAGGCCAACCAACATGTGCTAGGAACTGCTCCCTAGACATGATCGAATGATCAATAGTGGGTTCTCGATGCTGCAACTGCAAAAGCTGCATAGAATCATGAATGGAAATCATAGCCCACATCCAGTCTAAGTTATAATTACAAACCTCCCTCTGATTCGGGTAAAAGCCTGGAAGTTTGCAACCCCAGAACTAGAGCTCACACCTGTACCTACACTCTATGTAGTTGTAGCTCTCTGTCCTTTCGGCCTGCAGTACTTGGCAACATAGGCATCATCAATAGGAGAACTCAAAGTAATGTGTCAACAGGATAGAAATTGTGCACGCCTATGCATACATAAAGCCATGATAAGGTAAGGAAAAACCAAAGGGCAATTAGTTCTAGCCCCAGGTTTTATGCCACTCTCGATTACCGCTCTCATCTCATCTGCGATGATCCGTGCTACATCAATACGTGTGTCGGTAATGATGCCATGTACCAAGTGTGCGATATCAATGGGGACGGTAGAGGGATGCGTCATTGGCTTTATGTTGTGTAAAACCAAGAGTAGCACTAGCTGCGGCAGAGGGCGCATATCTTCTATGTTGTTATGAATGGGAACCCCAGATGGGTTCAACTGAACCAAATTCCCCTCTCTCAATAAAGCTCCAGATATCTCCTCGACATTCCTATGCAACCTTAAATCACGGTGGTACTCATCAATCTCATCGGCCCCAAGAGTAAGAGGTTTTCCCAAAACCTCATTAATAGTGTCTCTGTCGAATTTTATCTCCCTACCATTTACTTGTATGGTCCAAGAGAACACCTCTGTAGCACCCCAAAATTTGCCCTACCTTTTTACTAACCTCTAACTGGCTTATGTCTCTTTTTTGTTTGCATTCATTAGGTCATAACTCATAATCATATCATTGCATTGGTCTTCTAAGACATGGGATCAAAGGATTTTCTTGTTGGCCTTATTCATAAGTGATTCAGTCGGTTTCCATTCCAGGTTAAGTTGGAGCAAGAGGTTGAATTCTCCTCATTGTAATCTTCCTAATCTGAGGTTTTCCTATTCAGAGAAATTATCAGAGGATGTGTAAGGTTTCTCCTTCTTGGTTGAGTACAAGTTTGCTTTGGATATGAAGTTTGATATGGATTGAATGTGTTAAGATTGATCAGGTGAATTACGTGGAATTCGAGATACAACTCCATTTTTTCTAACCCATAACCATTTTGATATCTGTTTTAAATCACTTTCTAACCCATATTCATTTAATACCATTTTTCATTAATAACTAATTCTATATCCAATATCCAAATAAAATCCAAATAAAAACCAAATTCAAAATTAAACCCACATCCATTTAAAGTTCACTTTTAGTTCACCTTTGGATCTATAATCATTAACCAAAAACCATATTTTTTTCAATAACCATTTTTAACCATTTATAAATTCACATTAAACTATCTTTGTGCAAATTTAATTTTAATGTCCAAGCCAAATCCCATGTCAAAAGAAGGTATCACAATTAATGTGTGCAACAAGAATACTAACTTGCAAAATCAATTGGAATTGCCAGCCAAGAAGCTACTGCAGCGTCTCCTACAAGGCTTCCCTGAGGCAAAGTAGTAACGTACCAAACACTGTGCAGAGGATTATGCTTTTGTGTTAGATTCAAGGAAGTAGAGAGAATCAATTGGGCAGTCTCATATTGCAACTTCTGCACCATGTAAAAATGAATCTCCAGTGGAAGAAAACTTGGTTAAAGCTCGCAAAACTCCTGCTGACAGGCCCATCATTGGGATGGATTATTGTACATTGGCATATAGAAGGGGATATTAGCGTTCAAATAGAAAAAAGAGCAGTACATTACAACAGAAAATAAATACACTGCATCATAGCAGTTCATAAGATTTCCTAACAGAAAAAGCTGAAAAATAATCTCTAACACAATTTTCCTAACTTTTCACAACCAAATTCCTAACAGAACTAACTGAACCTCTAACAGAAAGAAACAACCAAATCTCTCTTCATCTTCACCATAACCAACTCTCTCTTCTCCGATTCACTTTCATCACCAATCTCAAACCAATTTTTCACTTCTTCTTCAATACTCCACTTCAATCTGCCTCTCTCCCAGATTCGATTTCCACCATCATATTCAATCTTCAAGCTCCAAAAACACCATAGCTCTCTTCAAGAACCTTCAAATTCGAAACGGAAACCTTCAATCTTTAACCGATTCCGAAAAACCTTCATCATCTTCAGTTCGTACAACCTGCAACAAGTTCACTACAAATCAACGCAATCTCACAGCAATTTAACACGTACTCATAGAGAAAAAGGAGAATTCGGTAACAGCGGCATCGACCTGCGATTTCTGAAGTTCAGTTCGCAACAACATCACAAGAGGATTCAAGATTGTGAAAGGAAAAAAGCAAGCAAGAGCGAAAGAGTTACAGACCTGTTACGGTGTTTCATCGTCATCGCGTGAATTCGATAATTCCGCTCCAAACTCCGATTTCGTGAGTAACTTGCTTCTCGCATTTATCGTGTTGCAGCAATGCTTTGTTGTCTTGGTCTTCTCTTTGTGTTGAGATCGATCAGAGTTATCGTTGTGGTAAATGCGTTGAATGCGGATTGTTTCCTGAAGAAGATGTTTCCGTGACGACGAGTTCATTGATGGAGAATGTGAGAAAAAGACGTATAGAAAGGGAGAGGTTAAAGCTGTGTGCGTCACCGGCGGCGATTTTTTGAGAAGAAGGTGGAAGCTGTGCATCCATCGAGCTTGTTGAGAGAAACGGCGCTGAGTGGGTGTGGAGTTGAAACATGGAGTTGATGATGGTCAATCCTTATGCTTAGGGTTTATAGAGGCTTGTTATTGGGCCGGTGTACATGCTGATTTTGTTTCATACACTTCCAATATGCTCACCACACTACACGGTTACTTGTTTATTCTTTTTGCTTTTTGAAACTAATTATATGTAATTAGGTGTTAATTAGACTCCAATTTTAGATTTAGGTCTTAAATTTAACCTTAGATTTAGGTTTTAATCAGATGTTAATTGAGATTTAGTTCAATTGTTTGAATTTGAAAATTTTTAGAATTGTTTTAGGATTAACTTCAATTGGATTTTCAATGTGAAATTAATCTTGACTTTGGACCTTAACTTTGCTAATTAGATTAGATTTTGATATTGATTTTTGAATAATCATTTTTAGCTTAATTGCTTAATTGTTTTGGTTTAATCATATCATAATTGATTGTTTTGTGTTTACTAGCTCACTATTTTTTGCTTAATCGCACTAATCGTTTTTGGCCTGATTGCACTAATTGTTTTTGCTTCCTAATTGTTTTTTAGCATAATTTCTCTCTAATAGTTTTTGGCATAATTGTCCACTAATTGTCCATTAATTGTTTTTAGAATTAGAAATAACTTTGAACTAATTGACATTGACTTAATTTTAACATTGATTAAACTTAGATCCTAATGCTAACATTGACTAATCTTTAGTAGTTTCATTAGTTAACTTTGTTAATATCCTTAATACTTGTTACATGTTAGTTTTGACTAAGTGTTGTTTACATTTTAGTATTGATTTCAATTACTTCTTATTGACCTTTCCTTTTGATCTTAGTTGCTCGCTTTAGTTATTTCCATTTGAACTTTGACTAATATTTGAGTTTGTTTTGTAGTGTTTCTCACTTGACTTAGTTAATTGAATAAAGGTAGAAGTTGTTGTAACATACACTGCTGTAATGGACAAAGTGTGCTGTAAAATGTTGCTATTCTGCCTGGTCGCATACACACCTGTCCTGTTCTGGAAATATTAGCTGTTATAGGTTATTTTTGCTTATTGCTGGTTTTTACAGCTATGCAGGTGCTGGAGTGCTGTTGTTGCTGCTGTTTATGGTTTATGGCCTTGTTTTATTGTTTTTTTGAAGAGCATTTGGTTCCATGCCTTTCACGGATCCGTTTCACTTTCTAACACTTTTGCTCATTTATGTTAGATTACTAGAAGTTTGCCGGTTTGCTAATACTTTGCTTACGTTGCTACGGATCGATATCCATTCGGTATTACTTCTCTTCTCTTTTACTAATTCCGCATTTTTCCTTTTTATGCCATGAGAAGTAGGATTGGGAGTCCGTGCCACTTGGCCGGCAATGCTGGAAGTCCTCAAAGGAGGCTCTGTTTGTGATTGTTTAATATTTTGCCAAAGACCTCCAAAGAGGCGTCCCATTCTCGTATCCTCTAGTAAGACCTACAAGAAGGCAATTGACGGAAGATAGGGTTCACAACCGAACCCCGTTATTCTAGTTGAGTCGTTCTTAGCTCTCATTACATGATTGAAGCTTTGAACATCACCTGCTCCAGTTATCGAGTCGGTCAAGTGGAAGAATGGTTTGGCAATCAAACCCCCACACCTTGTCTTTAGCTCGCATTGACCGATGTTGATGCTTATGTGATCTGATTCACATCTTCCCCTCTTACTCTGCTCTCCATGGTTCTCGATACCATTGGGTGAGCACCCCTATTTACCACAACTAGCTTGTCTGCCTCGGTTTATATGACCCCTTGGCTAAAGCTCCTCCCTTTCTTATTGTGCGACATTATTGTTGACTGACACTGTTTATTCTTTCGTTGCTTTTTAGTTCATTTTGTGATTGATTTATCCTGTGTTTACTTGTCTGATGACATGATCCCGTAGGATTCCTCGCTTCACTTAATTTTTTATTAAGTCGGAGGTAGGAGAGACATTAGGATAGCAATCCATGCATGACAACATTAGGTAGACTTTCATTTCTCATCCTCCCCTTAGGGCCATCTTTTGCATGATAACTTGTAAGACAGAGATCCACTATCTTTTCTCTCGCCCCAGTGCGATCGAGACCATTCCAGTTTTCTGTGGTCGTAGTACCACGAACTACGAACGCTCTAACTTCCTCTCTCTGGATAGATTGAGGATACGTAGGTACAAGACGGTGATGTCTTGGTGAGCGCCCTTCCTTCCATTTCCCGTAGTTCCGTGAACTACGAATGCTCTGATTCCTCTTTCTTTTCAGATTGAGGATATGTAGGCACGAGATGCGATGTCTCGACGAGCACACTAACAACTAACTTCCATTTTCTCTTACACCTTTGAGTCATCTCTCTTCATCTCCTTCAATCCATTTTTGTCTAAAAAACACAAAACAAAATCAAACATTTTTATCCTTTGGGATCGTTAAGTTTCAAACCTATTTTCAGAAAAGGGCACGTTATTTCCATCTCGTCGCAAACAGGCATCGACCCTAACTGCGGGACGCGTATCTAACGTCGCTCATAAAAAACACAAACAAAGCAAAGTCATCCCTAGTGAGGGGAACTACGTCGCTCTGATTCTTCATTGGTTAATAGAGATACGTAGACAGGAGATCGTGCGAGATCTCTCCGAGCACAACCTTTCTTTATCACCTCTTTATCTCTTTTCGACCAGTAGGTCGAACTACGAATGCTCTGATTTCCTCTATCTGGTTAGATTGAGGATACGTAGGCACAAGGCGGCGATGTTTTAGCGAGAAACCTCCCCCTTTAGTTCATTTCCGAACTACGTTGACTCTGACTTTCCCATTGCACGAGGGAATACGTAGGCGTAGGACGGCGATGTCCTATCGAGTCACTTCTTTTTCTTTTCTTCTTCGCTTCTTTGTTCTCCTCCGTTCCCGTTCCTTCTCCTTTCTAATAGCAGTGGAGCTCCAGATGATGACACCCTTTGATCAAGACAACAAGTGTGGATCTCATCGAGTACGATGGACGCGTGGGGGTGCTAATACCTTCCCCTCGTGTAACCGACTCCCTTACCCGTTGTCTTGGTCGCGAGGCCATGCTTTTTCCTTCCCTCAGGTTTACGCAGTGTTTCCTTTCCCTCTCTTGGGATAAACACACATTGCTGAAGACTCTGTTTCCGTGCCACTTTCGTGTTTGTACTTGGATTAAAATCCCGTGAGTGACAGCTGGCGACTCTGCTGGGGACAGGTTGACCTCTTGCTGGTCCATCCCCTTTGCGAGTCAATCCTAGCGCTTGGTTATATATTTTCATTGGGTGTTTATTGTGGTGCTTTATTTTGTTGTATATTATTGTATTACTGTATTACTGTTTTACTGTATTTACCGCATTTATGGCATTGCATTTCATTATTATGCTGGACTGTGCTGTGCTGTACTGGATTTTCTGTTTGGCAAGTTGGGATTTCTGAGAGATAAGCCAACTACCCATGATGGAGCATACACATAGGTATTAGCGTGGGCACGCGTGACGCTCTCGTGGTGTTGGCCACGTCGAGTGTTCACGAGACCTGCAGCCATACGAGGTTCTATCGAGAGATATCTGCTACTGTATGTTGATACAGGCCAGTAGTTATTCTCTTGAGGAACTGTCGACTCTGGTGACCATTCCCGAGGACTCAGTAACGACACTCGTCCCGAGATGTGATAATGGAAGACTAGAAATGGAAACCCATTACACTTCTTGATCTGAGGACCCAATGCTGGGAACTTGCTATAGGATATCCTTTTTTAGGGGAATCAATTGAGGCCTCCTCGATTGATGATGAAGCCAAACCAGAAATGGTGAACGTATCATCATTTCTCGACCTGAGAGTCTGTGATATTGAGGATCCTCGCCTTTCTAGAACCCACATGTGAGAGGGGTTGGGTGTTTCAGGTTTGCAGGTAACCCTGACTTTCAGCATACCCGATATTCTGGATTTATTATCAATGTGAAATTATCAGCTTGGTGTTCTGGTTGTTCTAGTATTCGGGTTATTCAGATATTCTAGGTATTCCGGTTTTCCTTATCAGAGCAGACATTTGAACTTATTCAGTCATCAGCACCGCAGCTATTCAGAATTTATGGATACCTTGATCCTGTGTCTTTGCATTTGCATCACATGACATTTTGCATTCTCATACTCATATGCATAACAGGTATTCTCAGATGGGAATTCTTATTCCGACTTGGTATTTTCTTCAGAACTGCAAACCTGACTTCTCACCACTATGCAACTCAAAGCAATCAGAAGAGAATCATGGATCAGATGCGATCAGAGTTGTTAGAATTCCAGACTCGTATGGCTCAGTGCATGGAGGTGATGCAGGGTATGGCTCAACGTCAAGAGGAATTAAGGGCGGTTATTCACAGAGTTGTTGTTGTTATCCCAGAGGCTGGTAATGGGAATGTTGTTGGTAATACTCCGGGCAGAGATGTGAATCCTCCACGTGCTGATATTCCTCCACCCCATTCTATGAGTCAATCCAGAAGAAGTGCCGCTAATATTCCTATTCCTCGTCGGGAGGTGGATAATCAGGATGAACAATTTTATGATTCTGAGATGAGTTTCCCTACTGAGACGGACAAGAGGCTTCGTATGATCGAAGAGAGATTGAAGGCTTTTAAGAGCCATAATGCTTTGGGTATGGACATGTCTGACTTAGGGTGGTTGGTCCCAGGTGTGAAAATTCCTCCGAAGTTCAGGGCGCCTGTTTTCAAAAAGTACAATGGAACCACCTGCCCCAAGTTTCACATCAGGGCATATTCCAGGAAAATGTCTGCCTATTCGGATGACGAGAAGCTGCTGAAGCATTTCTTTTAGGACAACCTAGCTGGGGCATCTTTAGACTGGTATATGAGCCTGGAGAGAATGCATATTAAAAGCTGGAGAGATTTGGCAGAAGCTTTCGTTAAGCACTACCAGTACAATACAGACATGGCGCCCAATAGAATACAATTGCAGAGTCTTTCTCAGAGACAAAACGAAAGCTTCAAAGAGTACGCCCAGAGGTGGCGCGAATTGGCTTCCCGAGTTCAACCTCCGATGTTGGAGCGAGAGCTCATTGATATGTTCATGGATACGCTTCAGGGGAATTATTATGAGAAATTGGTTGGATGTTTGTCTGCCGAGTTTTCAAATCTTGTATTGGCAGGAGAAAGAGTCAAAAACAGCATCAAAATGGGAAAGATTCAAATTGCTACTGAAGATGCAAAGAAACTTTATGCTGGGTCCTCCAAGAGAAATGAAGGAGAAACTAGTGTTGTGTATGTTCCTCCTGTTGTTCAACATCATGTTCAGTATCGGCGACCTTATGCTCATCAGCAACAGGGACAACAAAGATCACGAAGGCTTGCGAGAAGGTTCGATCCACTCCCTATTCCTCACAGCCATGTCCTTTCCCGTCTACTTGAGAGTTCTCTGGTTGAACTATGGGATGCCAAGCCTGTTCCCGACCCTATTCCTCCTGATTATGATCTGGATACAAGATGTGAGTATCACTCGGACACGTCGGGTCTTTCAATTGAAAATTGTAATGTGTTCAAGCACAAGGTGCAAGACCTGGTAGACTCAGAGATCATTGCATTCACTGCAGATGATATGTACATCAATTGAAGCCTCTTTTCTCAAGTGAGCACTCAGACTACAAGTATGCCGTGAAAAGCAATAAGTCCATACGGAATCAAGTTTCCTCAGTGATGGCAATCTTCAGCTTCTTTACTGCATTTTCATTTGTAGTTTTTCATTTCTTGTTAGAGCATTGTATGCATGAAAGGACTTGTTTGTTTTTAATGATGATCTTAATGCAATGAATATGTTTTTCTTGAAGTAATTCATTCTTATTCACTCATATAATGTTTCTGCGCATTGCAATACCAATTTTCTTGCTTAAACTCTTGGAGGGAGGATGATGAAGTAAAAACGCAAAATCTTTGGTTGTATGCTTTTGGATAAAACCCTGTTGATGATGTACAGGCATTACTTCAAATTCCCAAACACCGGAGATATAAGGGAGATAGACCCTTGTCAACCCCTTTGAGCCTTGAAGTAGGAGTTTCTTTTCGTACGAAAAAAACCCTCACATTTAACCCAGGGGCAGGGTAGGCATCAGGTAATTTGACCGAGCGTTCAAATTTCGAAAGGAGTGTGCATCCGAGGATCCATTACCTTCTATTCCACACCATCAAGAGGTCAAAAGATGTGAAACCACAATGGTTATCCATCAACAATCAAGGAGTGAGGCAGTCACAGCTCTTTCAAACAAGTCAGACAAGCCAGTGTCACACGATTTGTTCAAAAAAAAAGAGAAAAGGAAAAAAAGTCCGCTAAGTCGAAACTTGAAAATAAGCGACTTAGGCAAAAGTTAGGGCATCCCGCTGGACTTCAAAATCGAAAGATCCAAAAAGAATCCATCCAGGAAAAATCAGGGAAATAAAAAACAAATGAAAAGAAAAAGAAGTGATCAAGAGAAAATCCTCGATAAAGAACAAGTCGTGTGAGCACAAAGCACCGAAGACGAAAGGGGTGACTGCCACTCCAAGAACCCCGTGGGTCCATTAACTATCACTCGTCACAGAATCTTTTTGAGAGATGAGCGCTTGTGCCAAATTAACTGAACGTAGGACTGGAGAACATCAAGGAGAATGGGTGGGTACAAACAAATTTTGAGCCATAAATCCTTTTTTCTAAAACCGCAAACCAGGCCACGTTACAACCCTTAAAAGTCCTAATTGAAACAGGGTTTATTCAGATGGCTTACTTCAACGAGATAGCATTCCTGACTCCCATGAGTTGTGCTAATAAGATTTTTGTTGGTATTGCATGTGCGTTTTGTTTCCATTCAAAAATCAATGTCATAATTAGTGACTCGTTCGCAGGGTTTTGCGACTTATTTTCAATAAACTTCAACGTTAACATGTTTGTTGCATTAGAATTATCATTCTCATAATAAACTTGTTCTGCTTGCATACATGTGCTTAAGCATCAAGGAAGTTTACATAATGAACGTCAGTCGAGAAGCTTGATCCTGCCGAGTTGGGATGCTTGAAAATTCTGAAGGACAATCATATCAGGGGCATGCTACCAAGAGACTCAGTGTAGAGTGGGTTCTCCCCAGTAAGTCGTGATGAGATGTAGCTAATCTGGGGCAGTCACGTCGAGAAATCTCTCTGAAGTTCAGTTATTCTGGGGCATTCATTCGAAGATCAGGGGCAAAGTCACTTCAAAGCTCATATCGAGGCAGGCCATCTCCGGAGCATGAGAAGTTATCCTATCCAGAAGACGGTTAATCAGAAGCACCTCTTCAAGGTTCAAAATACGGAGGCAGGGAATTTCAAGTCATTATAAGTCCTCTCGAGGCAAATTCCTTCATAGATCATACAGTCTGGGGCAGGTACGTCGAGATCCGATTAATCTCTCCAAGAGTTTGAAGACCCTGGGGTAGTGTGAACGTCCGGTCTTCTATAAAATCCTCTTGAGATGAGTTTTCCCATTAGACCGTATGGTATGGGGCAAGTCAGGAAGGAACCGTTGTTCACTCCTAACAATCAGTATGCAGTCGATCAGCAGAAACTTGAAGCGCTAAGTTGTTCCCGACGTGAGGCTTTTGAAGTCTCTCCCCCAGCAAGGAGCCATAAGGTATCTTTTGCCAGCGAGGTGTTGGAATTGCTATTCTTCCCCAAGCAGAGAATCGGCCTCAAATCGAAAAGGGGTTCTTTATGAAGATTTCTTATCCCAGCAGTGTAGGTGGATTCCTCATTCTTAGCAGGGTAAGACGATGGAATATTTTTAAGCAGTTTGAAGATGGTGAAAAGTCAGAGTATTCTCTTCCTCAACAGTCAGATTCGGGATTTCCCTGCAAGCCAAAGTCCAATGGTTATTGGCATTCTCAGCAGTTCAAAGTCCAGTCTTCATTGGCATCTCCCCAACAAAGTTTGCAATTCAGCTTGCAGTTCCCCGACAGAAGTTGCAGCACCAGTGGTTATTGGTGGTACAAGAGGTCGAACTACGAATGCTCTGATTTCCTCTATCTGGTTAGATTGAGGATACGTAGGCACAAGGCGGCGATGTCTTAGCGAGAAACCTCCCCCTTTAGTTCATTTCCGAACTACGTTGACTCTGACTTTCCCATTGCACGAGGGAATACGTAGGCGTAGGACGACGATGTCCTATCGAGTCACTTCTTTTTCATTTCTTCTTCGCTTCTTCGTTCTCCTCCATTCCCGTTCCTTCTCATTTCCAGTAGCAGTGGAGCACCAGATGATGACACCTTTTGATCGAGACAACAAGCGTGGATCCCATCGAGTATGATGGATGCGTGGGGGTGCTAATACCTTCCCCTTGCGTAACCGACTCCCTTACCCGTTCTCTTGGTCGGGAGTCCATTCTTTTTCCTTCCCTCAGGTTTACGCAGTGTTTCCTTTCCCTCTCTTGGGATAAATACACATTGCTGGCGACTCTGTTTCCGCGCCACTTTCGCGTTTGTACTTGGATGAAAATCCCGGGAGCGACAACCTCATCATCATTCAGGAGGGAGTTTGCATAGAACTCCCTCACCATATCTACATTAAAGTTATCAATGCGTTGAACCAACTTATCCCTTTTTTGCGGTGCCATACTAAAGCTGCTACACGGAAGGGACCCTCAGGGTTGATGCTAAAGCTCTTCTCCTTATGAATCCTCTCTTTTCCAGATTGAGGTACCTAGATGCCTGCTTCTGACCTCTGAAGCGATCTGAGATGAAACCACGCTGTTGTGGTTGATGGGAGGTGGAGCCTCCAGTGGTCTTTTTCCTTTTCCAAGCGATTGAAATTTTAGGAGCCATCTGCACTTAAACAAAACCAAACCAACCATAACATGATAAAATGTTAGCAAGCAAGGTGGAAAGAACAAGTACAATTAAGCATGAACAAGAAAACATAAAAA
The DNA here is from genome assembly GCA_022829125.1 of Lathyrus tuberosus. Classification (NCBI taxonomy): domain Eukaryota; kingdom Viridiplantae; phylum Streptophyta; class Magnoliopsida; order Fabales; family Fabaceae; genus Lathyrus; species Lathyrus tuberosus. Next base: position 1,499,561 of record JALAZF010000484.1, read on the forward strand.
ATAAGGTTGTTGTCTTATTCACGTTGGGTTCGCACTGCGAAACCAAGCGAACACTGGCCCTAGGTTCGCACTGTGAACCATAGTGAACTTGCGAATTTCTGAAGTCCAGGTTCTACCTGGTGCAGCAACAATGTAACAAATCCATTTTTACACAATGTTTTCAATTTTTTGGCAGAGACTTAGCATCCAACAATCATCCATCTTCAAAAGAACAAGTTGCATGTAATTCCAAGAGCTTCTAAAGTACAACAAAAATTTCAAAACTTGGACTACAACAAGAACATGCTCTTAACAATCATGGAACTTTAAAATTTCAGTACAAACATAAGTTTCCCAACATAACCAATCAATATAAGTCAATCAAAACCACAACATGCATAGAAGTCATTTTCACAAGAATGCTCATAAACCCTAACTACCATGTTCTTAAAACAAAAAGAAATTGCAAAGAAAAATCGAACCTTGAACAAGTAATGAGAGAAAATGGGGTTGAAATTATGAACTTAGAAATGTCCTTCTACTTGGAATGGTTGGGAAAGATTGAAGAGTGTTTGTGTGGAATGTTGTGAGAGAGATAAAAAAGTGGAATGAAAAATGTGAGATGGAAAGGTGAAAACCAACCCCACAAAATCTGAACTCTAGTGCTTTGGGCCCACACATATGTCCCACACATAAAAAAACAAAACCAACACAAAAGTGATGTGGCAGAAAAAGTGTAATTTTGTCCAGATTCGCATAGTTTGCACTGCAAACTCCAAGCGAACATTCACCCCAGGTTCGCACTGCGAACACAAGGCGAACGTGACAAAATTAAAAAAAAACCTATATCATGATTTCTTCTCATGTTCCACCACAAGACATCCTAGACTATACTTAACAACAAAAATGCATTAAAGATGAAAGATTCCTTACATCTTTAACCTAGGTAAAATGAGGGAAAATTTTGGGGTACAACAGCTGCCCCTATTCAATCAACTTAAACCTGAAGGTATAAATAGCGACGACTTTCAAACATTCGAGGTGGAAGGAGATTGAATACTAAAAGAACCGTAAAATTTGCACTATGGGGATGAAAGAATAGTGTGATACAGGACTCCCACAAAGGATAAGGTAGATTCTGGTTGTATACTGATCGAGGTTAGATTCTGAAAGGATGTCAACCGAAGGTGGACTTTAGAATGAAAAGTTACCAACCGAAGGTGGATTTACCAAGGGATGCTAGCCGAAGGAGATGTCATCCGAAGGTGTATTTAACGAAGGACGTCGGCTGAAGGTGGACTTAAAAACAGAAGTATGCCAGCCAAAGGTGGTCTTACAAAGATATGCCAGCCAAAGGTGGACTTAGTAAGGTATACTAGCCGAAGGTGGATTTAACAAACGAGATACCAACAGAAAGTGGGTTTAAAAAGTGAAAGGTACTAACCGAAGGTGGATTTAACTAAGGATGTCAGCCAAAGGTGGGTTTAAAGACCGAAAGGTACCAACCGAAGGTGGATTTAACAAACGAGGTATCAGCCGAAGATGGATTTAAAAAGGATACCAGGTGAAGGTGGACTTAAGAAGGATTTTTACCAGCCGAAGGTGGGTTTAAAGAGTGAAAGGTACCAGCTGAAGGTGGACTTAAGAAGGATTTTTACCAGCCGAAGGTGGGTTTAATAAAGGAAGGGGTATATGGTGAAGGTGGCAGACTCCTGGGGATGTATCAATGGCCTGTGCTTTCGAGAAAGGCTTGAATTGGCTTATGCTTCATGTATGCTTGAATTTTTCTGTGGCGTAATGCTCCATATCAAATGGAAATGCTACGCATTTTGTTAGATGAAATGTAATGATGATTACTATATGCAAGATGGTATGTTGGGACACTTCACTAGGGAATGTACGGAAGATAACAGGAAACTTCGCAGATGAAAGGAGAGATGAACCGATCTTATGATTCTCCATAGGGAGATAACAAACTAAACTGACAATAACTACTGGGCTACGAACTCTGATGGGACACTGAAATTTGAATTGCAAACTCTAGGCGAGAGATGTGCCAATGAAGATCGGACTTTGACCTGTTGGAGATGCCAATAACCATTGGACTTTGACTTGCGGGGAGTTATAGCCATCTTCCAACTACTTGGGAACATTCTATCATCTTACGCTACTGGGAATGAGGAATCCTCTTACACTGCTGGAGATAAGAAAATCCTCATGAAAAACCATTTTCTATAGGAGAATGATTCTTTGCTTTGAGAGAATGGGAATTCCAACACGTTACTGGGGAAAAGACACATTCTGGAACCTTGCTGGGGAAGAGAGACCAGAAACCTCATACTCGGAACAACCTTGGTGCTTCAAGCTTTTTTGCCGATCAACTGAACACTAATTATCATGAATGAATGACTGTTCTTGCAAAAAAAAACAAACAAATTGTGCCCCTTGTACGGTGCGGCAACCATGTTTACCATTCAAGACACTAAAAAATCTCAAGCAATATCAAATGTTTTGGCACATTTCTGTAAGCCTCACGGTTTTTAAATGCAATGTTTATCAAAATACCAGAGGTTTTGCAAAAAAAAAAACAGTAAAAGTAAAAATAGAGAGAAAAGCTTTTTTTTCTTGAGTAAAGAGATTTTATTGATTGAAATTGGCCGGTAAATAGGCATTTACATCAGGAAGCAATTCCTAAAAGAGGTAACTGCTTAAACAAAAGCAAGAGAAAATACAATCTGGGCAATGTGAAAACTGATTCCCGTCGAGTTTTGACTCTGCTATGACTCTTATGTCTTTGAAACTCTCAATACTTTATCTTTTAAAGAGAATGATTGGATTGATTCCTATCCTTCGGGGTTCCCAATTGTCGTGTGTAACACCCCAAAATTTTCCCTCTCTTTTTTCTAATTTTTTCTGGCTTCGCTTCGCATTCATCTGCGTATCCATTAGGTCACCTCATAATCATTCATCGCATTGGTCTTTTAAGACATGGGATCGAAGGGTTTTCTTGTTGTCAGTGTTGGCCCTATTCAGAGGTGATTCAGTCAGTTCCTATTTCAGGTCAAGTGAAGCCAGGTTTGAATTCATATCCTCATGTATATCTTCTTATTCAGAGGTTCATCAAGCTTCAAGATCTTCCTATTCAGAGTATTTTTCAAAAGCATCGGGTCAGGGTTTCATGGGTGTGAATTAAGGGTTTATTTCTTTTCAACATCTCAAACTATTCTCTTCATCAGTGTGCCTTCAAGGGAAAGAAGATTAAGGTATGTCAATGAAATGGCATGATTTCAAGTCAAATGTGGTTATTCAGCTATGATCCAGTTCAAATGGAAGTTTGACCTTATCTTGGTCAAGCTATCAAGAGTTTGCTTCAAGTGCAAGTTATCTGGGCCAGTCGGTGGTTTCTCAGGCAATGTGTATCCAAGAGGGATCATCAGATTATCAAGTTGTGATTTATGAGGAGTCTGGTTGCAGCTATCATGATCAAGTGTCTATCAGTTCATTAATGGTTCATTTACTGATTTATGTTCCTCAAGTTGATTCAAATGGTTTTCGTTTCAGTTGCGTGTTTCCTTAGTGGTTCAGGAATTTGTTCATTCATGTAAATCAAAGGCATGTGAGAGGTTCAAGTTGGTTTTTGACCCATTATTAATTCCGCTTCCAAACCCATATTATCCTCATCCATTTTTTCAATCCATATTCATATCCCAAATCCATTACCAATTTCAATCCAATTCAATCTCAAATTCACTTTTCAATTTTAAATCCATGGTTTCGAATTCAAATATTACTATCCATTTCATTATCCAGCTCCAAAAAAAGCGCCATTCACAATGCTCAGTGGAGAGAACTATTATCAGCAACTCAAAGAACAAGCTTCTCATCCTTGAGGTGAATGGACTTCTTGTTGATTGTATGAGTGTTGTTCCTAATGGGTATTACTGCAAAAAAGTGTATAAGAGGCCCTTTTTTGTGATGATTTTATACAGCTTTGCTTTGAGAGATTTCACGTGGGTGTTTGGCCATCTAGAACCTAGTCTAATGTTGATGATGTAATTGGACTTCTTTTGGGGAAATCTGCATCCAAACTGCTGTTTTGTTGGAATCAATCCCCACTGTACTACAACAAAATTCAATACTGCTGAGAATAAAGGTAAGCCCTTTGCGTTGAAAGAACTCAGAAAGTTACGGGAAAAGCTGGAACCTGGTCTTCCATGGGAGAAAGGAGAGTTCCACGAGTCAAACACATTAATACTCGATGACTCCCCTTACAAGGCACTTGTGAATCCTAAGCATACGACCACACTCCCTTATTCTTACCGGTACTAACACTATAGCGACTCAGCATTAGTACCAAAAGGTAATCTTCGAGGTTATCTAGAAAGGTTGTCTAAGGCAGAAAATGTTCAAGAGTTTTGTGCTGGCGAATCCATTTGGCCAGCGGTCCATAAGAGAAGCAAATATATCTTTGGGTTACTATCTGAGAGTTATAGAATCAGTTAAGCAGCAGGTAAAAGAAAAAATATATAGCAACTTAAAGGGGAAAGAAAATTAAATAGAAGGGAAGTAACTTGACTACACAACATTCCTTCACATTCTGTTAACAAGACTCAATCCAAATTCTTAAAACCAAGACCTAACAGAGTTACGGAAAATTAAATGACAGTAGGACATAGAGAAAAAGGGCCATAATAAGATTTCGTTCCCGTAAGAAAACCGTAACCGAGTTGAAGTTACACCATAGAATTTCAATTACAAAAAAAAAGCCTCATAATAGCAAAAGAACAAAACAATGGCAAAAAAGGAACGTAGAGTTGCGCAACACTAACTTTCTCAACTAACTCTAACCAACTACTAACAAACCTATAACTGTCACCTAAGCCATTCATAACCTCTTAAATGTCAAAAACAGTTACTAACCATCCCTAACTGATTTTTTTTTTCTTCTAACTACCTTTCACAATTCCCATAGTTCCATAACCGAATTCATAACAAACTAATGTACCCTCACTGATTTCTCTATAAATTCGTTAGTACCTTCTTCTTAGAGCTTCTTCGACATTTTTCCAAGATACTTTCACTCTCCACATCTTTCTTCATCTCTCTCATTCTATCTCTCTCCCTTTGAACTCACCCGTTACTACACATTCATAGCTCATTCGAAATACTCCATTAAAGCTTCACATTGAAGCTTTAATAGAGTAGAGCTTGGCCACATATCATCATCAACGCTCGGTTTCTACAAACTCTCAGCACACTTAGAATTCACTCTTCAGCCTCCTCTCATAACAACAACCTCACAAACTCTCCGGTCATCTATCTACTAAGCACTCAGCAGCAGCGTCTTTGCACTGCATGCACACACAAAAGAAGTAGAAGAAGGAGAAATTGGGGAGTATAGAAGCAAAATGAAGTACAGTCGTCGTCACCTCCGTCGTGCATCGCAGTCGAGGTAGGTCGCCCTTCATCTTTTTCTTGATATCACGAGGTAGAGAGAGTTAAGTAGGACACTTTCCCGTTAGTCTTGAATCAGAATCAAAAGCCATGGCAGTTTAACTTTACTTTTCAGTTTGTGAGGGTTTGTGAATCCGCTTAGATTTAGGGTTAATTGGATGGAAATTGGGGGAAACGAATATTATAGGGTGCAAGAGGGGGTGAAGCGGTGATGGTGATGTTGGATTGAGTTGATTTGGGGCTCCGCCGCCGTCGGTGATGAAATTCGGCGCGGCGGAGGGATAAGATGGGAAAGGAATTCAGGTGAGAGAGAGAGAGAGCACGTGAAAGATATTTCCTTGTTTGTTTCTTTTCTCTTTTTTTGGATAAATCAGAATAATAGCAATCTAATGCACATGGGCCTAGCACACCTCGCTAACGACACCACCCCAGTCCTGAGCCCATATGTTTTTTGTACTAGATTTTTGCTATGTGCTCACCCCTCCATTCTTGCTTGTGATTTTTATTCTTTTTTCATTACACGTTCAAAAATGCAATTTTAAAAACAATAAAAATTGCCTTGAAATTATGAAATAATTCATGATGATTCCTGGATGCTTTATTTAATTTTTGATGAATTTTACTTTCATTTCTATTCAGATTTGGTATTTTTCCTAATTTCTGATTGGAATGTGCGTATATGGACATACCTTGTGATTGAAGCCTCTAAAAAGGATCTTCCCTTAGTAGTTGTGATCTAATTTTTTATGTGTGTTTTGAAACTTGATAATGAGATACTTAAATTTTAAATTCATGCTTTGATCATAATTTTTGAGTCACTTTCTAAGTACTTTTTTGTGACTTGTGTTTGTATGATCATTAAGTGATATATGCCTAATGTTTACAACTTTTTGAGCACCCTTAATGCTTAATTTGGATCCAATTTTTTGTACATAATCACCTACTGACCATAATATGACATGGTTAATTTCTCATGATTTTCCAAATACTCTAACTATTTTTCATGGACAATTCCATTACATGACTAATCTTTTGATACATGCTAGAACTAGGTTAAGTTTGATGCCGATGTGTGAGCTCTTGAATACCAACTTTGAAGGCATGTTTAAGCCTATGCACAATGAAATTTTAGGTGCCTTTTTGATCCTTGGATATGGCTTTTTGATCATGACTCACATGATTCTTTTTGAACCCTAAGTTGCTTACTCGATCATGCTTGTAGTTTGCTTAGATGTTTTAGTTTGATGATGTATTTGTGCAATCCTCTTTAGGATATTTTTGTGCATCATTCCACATATGGTTTAGCATGAGGTAGAGCCTGCCCTCATTGATTTATAGGTCACTTCATATGCTTCTAATTGGTGTTATGTCTTCATAAATTTGAACATGAATGAGAGTTTAACTTTGTTGTTTTCACTTGGACTTTGGATGTGCCATATTTATACAATGCTTGTGATATTCAAATGTGTCATTCCATATATCATTTGACAATGCCTCATGTGTATAAACATTTGATTTACTTGACTTTGGGTTTGCTTTTACATACTTGAACTTGTTTTGCTTCTAGTGGAAGACAAAGTGAATTTTTGACCACTCTTATAGCATCATTTGTATGTCAATTTTGTTCATTACTTTTGGTATTCAAATATGGGACATTATAGGTCTCTTACTACTTGTGTGGATCCTTAGATGTTACTTTACCATGTGTCATACCCCAAATTTTGACCACCAAGATTTCCTATCATTGTGAGGATCATTGTCACAATATGGATGTACCTTCATGCCTCATCAATCTCCTCAAGGATTGTTGAGCATCCACCAAAATCAAGAATTGGGGTTTTGAACCCTCCCAGAACATTTAGACAAAAGATCAATCAAGAAATGACATGATCTTCAACTTGTCTAACCTCTTAAAACATCCACAAACGATCAAGAGGACCCTCACATCAAAAATCAAACACAAAAGTTGCCACATTCCAAGTGGTTAGAGCCTCGAAACACCCGATATCGCCAAATTAGGGTTTTGGACGATCGGGACCTCCAGAGTGAGATTTTCACAAGAGGATGAGCCAAGACTTCAACCTGTGACTCAACATTCTCAAAATAACCCTAAGAATCTATTTTCAAAGCTAAATTATCCTCATAGGATGCATTCCCCAAAAGTCGGGAATTAGGGTTTTCACGCGCCGAACCGCTCCGGAGCCAAAAGTCAAAACATGACTTTTTTTGGCAAAAATGGTCCTTATGACTCATGTTTTCATAAAATATGATTTATAATGTCATTTGAACAAGAATTGATCAAGAAACCAAGATAACTTGTAAAAGGGGTAATCTTGAAAAATTGAAAAATTTTCTAAGTTACTAAATTTGGATGGTTTTGGTGCCAACTTTCAAGGACCATAACGCTTGATCCAAGCAGCCATTTTGGGTGATCCAAAGCCTGATTTGTAGATCTTCCTACACTCTACAAAAGCTTTAAGTACATCAAATCCTAACTCTTCATGGATTTTTAGTTAGGAGTGGATCAAAGTGGTGAAAAAACCAAAATATGTCAAAAACACTTAGTGAAAATTCTGCCTTGTAATTTCAGCATGAAACATCAAACTTCCAAGGCATTTTTCACATTGATCCAAGATGAATCAATGAAAACCCTAGACACCAATGTTTTAGTACATCATTTAAGCTTTTCAAAAAGTACAAGAAGTCGTTCTAATTCAACTTGAGCTAAGAGATACATCCATGGGAAGTTGGCCTCCAAAACTGATTTTTCACAAATCTGATTATAGGTCATTGGTTGAATTTCTTATTTTTGTGGAATAACAAGTATGGTTATCCATCTGCACACCTCAAGGGGGAACAACCAAGGGACAAACACTGATCCACAAGCCTCACAAGTCCATGGATTTATGTTTAGGCATGACACCCCTAAAATTCAAGATGCTTCAAATGGTCAATTTTGTTTCAAAGCATTTAACTGATGTATAGAGGTGGCATTCATCAAGACAATGTTATGCAAGTCCAGTCAAGCCTTATCCCTGCCACAGAAGACTCATAGTACGTGCTCTAACCTCAAGTCAATGGCTAGAGGAGACTTGAGATTCCATTTGATCAACATTTGCCACAGACCTGCTGCAGTTGCCATTCACTATTGCAGCCAAAACAAACTTGCTCTACTATAAATAGAGCTCATTTGTGATCAGTTTGAGTACACGAAAGCACCCAAACTTATGCTTTACTCAAAATCTCTCATTGACTTCAAATTTTCCTTCTAACTCAAGTTACTATCGGGTTTTGAAATTGAGAGTGATTCAAACCAAACCAATCATACCAACACCTCATAAACATCATATGTAGGTGATCTAAACACTAAAACAACATCTTGAACATCAAATTCACAAAATCACTAGCCAATTGCTCAAGTTCTTGACAGAGTTGCAGTTGAGGTACCACATCAAGTTCCAGCTCATTTCAATTCACTCTAAGCATTCAAACACACTCCTTAGCACCTAAGGAAGATGTCCAGATCATTGGAACACATCTGTAACACCTCCATCATTAAACTCGATCACCAGCTGCAAGAGGTAAACCTTAAACTCTCAAACTCAATGAATCATGCATCATAAACATATTTTCAAATTACCATTATGTTTCTGAATGTTTGTAGATCATTTGCCCTTAATTAATTATTGTTTATGATTCGTGTATGTGATTTCATTAAGCTCTTGCACATTTTAGGGTTCATCTGGTTTTACCATGTTATCTTTTGATTCACTTAGTTTAAACAAAATTGAATATTGTCATCATGTTCCTTGTTTCAAAACGCGCGATTTTCATCTTTATATCATGTGAAATGGTTGAGAAACGAGGGAGATAGAATGCCTTTTGCAAATCAGATGAGGGCTGGAGGAAGAAGATGGCCATGGCGCCATTCTTCAGAAAACCAACTAGTTTTGATATATATTTTACACTTGCCATATTATGTTTGAATAGGCATTACGCCCTAGTAGAAACACTAGTATTTGTGTGTGTGTGTGTGTGTAGTGAGCGAGAGGTCTGGGGTTCGAATCCCCCTCACCCCAGACCTTTTGGTATTTTTTTTAAAACTATTTTCAAAAGGATTTATCACATACTATTCATTGTTGCCATCCCCTTTCAGCCCACGCACATGGCTCAGATGGTAGAATTTTTAACTCTCCACCCCAAGGACGTGAGTTCAAGCCTGGGGGGGGGGGGGGGGGCATTCCTAATTTTTTTTCACTTGATTTTTTTTCACTTTTTCACCATCTTTTTAATAACTTCAAAAATTAATTTCACACTCATTTTTTATCATTTTGATTGGTTCTTTTTTTCAAAAAGTCACAAAAATGTTAAAATATTTTATTCTATAAAAATTTCACAAAAAATATTATTTATTTTATATATTTAATATTTTTATAAAGAACTTATTTTCTTTGTTTTTTTTAACATTTGAAAATATTTCTTTTCTCTTGATCTTTTCAAAACCAAATGAGTTTTTAGTCATCTTGTGATTAAAACATCATTTTTCAAACCTTAACAAAAAATCACAAGTGGTTTATTTAAACTTATTTCATGTTTGTATCATTTTTAATTAATTTTCTTTGAAAAATTACTTTTACAAATGAAATTAGGGTTTATTTGATTTTGATCTTTCTCAAACATTTTTCAAATTCGTCTTTGGGCCTCTAATCGAGTGTAAGTCTCATCCCTTTGTATAGAAAATCTTTTTGGGCCTCAATCATTGTATAAGTCCCAGTACATTAAAAAAATCTCGGCGTGATCGCCGTCTTTTAAACAATTCTTTGGGCCTCTCTTTGAGTTGTAAGACCCAACCCTTTTGTAAATAAATAATTCTTTGGGCCTCTCCTTGAGTTGTAAGCCCCATCTCTTGTACAAAAATAAACAATTCTTTGGGCCTCTCCTTAAGTGTAAGCCCCAATCTTTTCAAAACAACTTTCCTTTTTGATATAGGTTCAAATTCATAGTTGTTATCTAAACTTTCTTTAAATTCTTGAACAACTAACCATATAGCTGTTACAATGGAAGCTTGCTCACCTGTAAGTTTTAAACAGCTTTCTTTTACATACTTGCACACACACACACACACACATATATATATATATATATATATATATATATATATATATATATATATTTGTTTGTTTGTGCTGGAAGCTTGCTCACCTGTAAGTCCTCCTACCCTCTTTTACATACTTGTATATATTTCATCTGTATATATATGCTTGTATATATCTGCTTAGAGGTTTCCCAGGCAATTAGGTCTAGGATTAGATAAAGCCAGTGGTCACTCTTTCAACACACTCAAAACTAGTTCCCCATAGGAATTCCAGATACAATTTTGCCTCCTCTTGGGCTTATACAATATGGAACAAAGAGAAATGAATTATTCCCGGTGAAACTTTTCTCAGACTGTCACTATTAGAAAATTGTCAAAGAAATTCATTCTCCCAGAGAGGATTAATTCCTGGTGAAACCTCTCTTGAATTTCTTCAAACCCTAGAACTGTTCACTAAAGAAAGGATTATTCCCGGTGAAACCTTTCTTGAACTTTTTTTAAGTTTGGACCCACAGGCTTCCTAAAAGCATCCCCGCCTCCTCTTGGGCTTTGTACAAGGACCCTCAGGCTTCTTAGAAGTTCTCATGCCTTTTCTTGGGCTTAGTACAAGGACCCGAGACCTCTTACAGGGATAGGACATAACTTAGTCATCCTTTGTTAGAGCAGTCTTTCTAAAGAGTCAAAACCTCATACCAATTTAGGGTTAATTCTCATCCCTTAAAGCACCAGCCTCCTCTAGGGCATCATACAAAGATAAACCTTTCATACCAGTAGACTTGGACAGTCTAATCTACTTTTGGATCTTAAGAAATCTTCAAGCTCCCAGCAAACACAGGAGAAACCCTGGTCATTTAATCAATCTCTAGTAGAGTTAAAACCTCCGTAGGTTCTAAAACTCAATCTTTCATCCTAAACTTCCCCAACTAAGGGTCAGCTTATCATCAATACAACACTAGCCTATCAGAACCTCAAGGCATCTGATATCTCAACTCTTCTGTAATCCTCAGTAAAAGTTGATTCCCCACTTTGGACCTGCCTCTGGATCTCAATCATCCTCAGCAGAAGTCAGCCTCCTCTTAGGCTTTGTATAAGAAATTCCTCAATCAGCCTCCTCTTAGGCTTTGTATAATGATTCGTTCTTCTTCCTCATCACTTTTCAGCACTCTCTTGTTGATTCAATCGTACAGATAAAAAACACTCTCTTGTTGAGTCAACCTTTTTCATCCTCAATCTTGGGCTTTGTACAAGACAAACAAAAACACTCTCTTGTTGAGTCAATCTTCTTTCTTAAAACACTCTCTTGTTGAGTCAACCTTTTTCAGCCTCCTCTTAGGCTTTGTATAATGATTTTCCTCAGTAGAGTTAGCCTCAAAAGCACTCTCTTGTTGAGTCAATCATCTCTTTTTAGCCTCAATCTTGGGCTTTGTATAAGACAGATAAAAAACACTCTCTTGTTGAGTCAATCTTCTTTCTTAAAGCACTCTCTTGTTGAGACAACCTTTTTCATCCTCCTCTTAGGCTTTGTATAATGATTTTCCTTAGTGGAGTTAGCCTCAAAAGCACTCTCTTACTAAGTCAATCAACCTTTTTAGCCTCAATCTTGGGCTTCATACAAGACAAACAAAAACACTCTCTTGTTGAGTCAACTTTTTCAGCCTCAATCTTGGGCTTTGTACAAGACAGATAAAAAGCACTCTCTTGTTGAGTCAGTTCTTTCAGCCTCAATCTTGGGCTTTGTACAAGACACCTGAAATATCCTCAGCTGAGTCAGTTCTTTTAGCCTCAATCTTGGGCTTTGTACAAGACATATATAAACTTTCTCCAGCAAAGTCAAATCATTCTAACCTTTTCTTAAGCTCTGTATAAGTATCTCTCCAGCGGAGTCAATTCCTCCCAGCCTTCTTTTAGGCTTTGTGAATTAATCTCCCTAAGCAGAGTCAATCTCTTTTTAGCCTCAATCTTGGGCTTTGTACAAGACACCCCAAATATATCCCCAGTGGAGTCAATAAGTCTTTTTCGCCTCAATCTTGGGCTTTGTACAAGACAGATAAAAACCTTCCCCAAAAATCAATGTCCAGCCTCCTCTTAGGCTTTATATAATGATATTCCCCAAAAGAGTCAGTCTTTTTCCAACCTTAATCTTGGGCTTTGTACAAGACAGATATAAAACTCCCTAATAGAGTCAACCTTTCAGCTTCAACCTTGGGCTTTAATCAAGGCACATACAAAAAACCAAAATCCCCTCAGAGGAAATCAAAAACCTCTCTGATGGAGGACATTTCTCTGTACATCACACATCAAAACAGAAAATCAAAATAAACCTTAATTCTAGATAATTGATGTAAGTGGCACACTTGTTGATTCAAATATCCAAGCTGTGGTCCATCTATTATCCTAGTAAACCTCTTTCATCTAATTGCTGTAAGCGGCAAGCCTCTGGATTACAAACATCCACGCCACTGTCCCTCTCTTAACATGAAAGATTCCTAAGGAAAAATGGCATTGATCAACATTGAGTTAAAGTTTTCTCCTTCAGGACAAATCCTTTATAAAGGAAATTATGGCATTGCTGGATTCTCACATCCCAGTTAAAGTAATCCTCCTTTATAATCAGTCACCCAACAGTTGTGATGAACAGATGTGATGTCTCCCTTTAGAGATGACAAATTCTCTCTCAGTCAAAGCTTTTAGCTTCAATCTTGGGCTTTGAACAAGACACAAACAAACCTTTTAGCTTCAATCTTGGGCTTTGAGCAAGACATAAATGTCCTTTAGCTTCAATCTTGGGCTTTGAACAAGACACCGAGCATCTCTTTTCCTCCCTTAGAATAAGAGGGAACTACGATTGCTCTAATTTCCCTGTTTTCTTTAACGGGAATACATAGGCATAAGATTGTGAAATCTTAGCGAGCACACCAATCCAAAACTTTAGGTCTAGTACCTTCACGCACTAATCAAAAACCTTAGGTCCAGTACCTTACCAAAAACATCGGAAAGCCCGAAATCAACAAAAACTCTCTCTTAAACCCTCCCAAAGGAGAAACTTTCCCAATCAACAGACAAACACCAGTAAATAGAAAATAGTATAATTGCTAACGATCTGTGGATAACCACATATAGGATGGGTAATTGACAACTCCCCATTGTATAACCTGACCCCGGACCCCCAATCTCTTAGCATTTGTTAAAACATTTGTGTGCAAGGTTAGTTTTAGATAGCTTCCCTTTCCTTTCCAGCTTCATAGGATAAATAAGAAATCAGAAAGTAGCACCCAATCCCTACCATTGCGGTGAGGAAAAACCCATGGCGATAAGGTGGTCGCGTCACCGACAAAAATCGCACGCTACAGAAAAATGGCGACTCTTTTGGGGAGTCTTTAGGAGCATAATTCCTAAGAGGTCTAGGTTGTTAGCAATCATACTACATACTATATATATATATATATACTGCTTTTCCTACTTGATATCCGTGTTTATTTTTCTGTCAATGGGAACGCGATTGATACGCATCTGGAAAGTTTGAGAGAAACCTAAGATAAGGGGTGGCATAGACGGGTGGACTTTTAGGGAGTGAATCCCGAATAAGCGATCCTGGTAGACCACCAAATCAGGCGAGGGCCCATTGGATTCTGCCTGCTGAACAACCGATTGTTGTGAAAGCAGAGTTTTCCTAGTGCGACACCTGTGAACCTGAGGATTTAGTAGGCATTAACCTTATGACCACTTAGTAGTGCGATGACTATCGAGAATAGTTGATACGTGATACTACACTCAAATGAGATTACCCTAGGATGCTACAGCTCGCTCGGGTGAACCAACTTGCTGTTGATATCCCTAGGGGGTCAATGATTTTGGGAACCTTAGGATCCGTTCTACAGGTACAAAAATTGACCAGAATACAACCTTTGGGGATGGGTAGAGCCATGACTCCATGCTCGTGACGTTGAACCCTTAAACCCATGTTTTTTCAATGTTTTTGTGTGCTGCATTCATGCATTCATCTAAAAAACTCTTAAACAAAGAAAAATCTCTTCCTCTTCCTCTCTCCTTTTTTTAATATAAACTAAAACAATAATTGCAAATATCAGAGAGATTGCGTTAGGGATTTCGGTTGAAGAAAGACGCACAAGTACACTTTCAAGACTCCAAAACTAGAGGATTTAAGGGGGTTGGCAAGGATGATCACCAACCCTGATGCTTTCAGAGCTAAGCACAGAGGGTTGCTGTCTCTGTTAAGGGTCCATGTAGTTGAAGGAATCCTGTCTACGTTAATTCAGTTCTACGATCCGGTTTATCACTGCTTCACATTCCCGGATTACCAACTGGCTCCAACGTTAGAAGAGTACTCTCATCTGATTGATTTACCTATCACTGATCGAACTCCCTTTTCTGGACTGGAAGAAATTCCAAAGGATCAAGTCATCGCAAGAGCCATCTCTTTGGACGAGTCAGAAGTTAGGACTCACATGACCACCAAGGGAGGAATCCAAGGTTTACCAGCCAAGTTTTTGGTAGAGAAAGCCCTGTACTTTGCTAGTATAGGAGACATAACTACTTTCGAAGATATCTTTGTCCTACTCACATATGGGTTGTTCCTTTTTCTCAACATTGACAACTTCGTTGATACCAACGTTGTAAAGATATTTCTTATTGGAAACCCCGTACCGACCTTGCTCGCAGATGCTTATCATTCTGTATACTTAAGGAATCTGTATAGCGGAGGAATGATCACATGCTGTGTACCCTTGCTTTACAAATGCTTCATTTCCCATTTACCCAAGTCTGCTACTTTTTGGGATCACAAGAGTACTCTACGTTGGTCACAAAGGATCATGTCTCTTACCAACTCTGACATAGATTGGTATGATAGAATTTATGAGGGAATAGAGATCATCGACAGTTGTGGAAATTTGCCTAATGTACCCCCTCATAGGAACTAAAGGAGGAATCAACTATCATCTAATTTTAGTTCGCCGTCAACTCGAATACCCGATGAGGCATATCTCGCATAATGTTCATCTGGAAGGTCTTTTCTTCAAGGAAGAGGAAAATGACAGGGCACTAAAGAAGGAAATAGTGCATGCCTGGCAACATGTTCACAAGAAAGGAAGAGAGTCTCTAGGAAGGCTAAATTGTACCTCCATGGAGCCTTATCTCCACTGGGTGCAAACTAGAGCTCTCAAGCTGAGGATGCCTTACCCTCGCCAAGAAGTTTTTCCATTAAAAGAATATGTCCTTTACTTCATGTCTGACACGGAAAAACTCCAGGTCGCTCTCAACAAAGTTCAATGTGAGAAGAGCTCTTGGAAAAACAAGTACCGAATCCTCAACGTGGAGTGTACCAAAATTCAGGAACTGTTAAAAGAAAAGGATGCTCTGATTGAGATTCTAGAACAGCATGCTATAGAAGATCAAAGGAACTTGCTCACTCCTTTCACTTGGTAAAGGACTGACAACCCGACAACGGCTAAAGAGCCCCGGTCAAAGAAAAGGAAAATACCAGAACCAGCATCTGAGCTCTCTTCAGAAAGGACTCATGATCCATAAGCTTAGTCATTTTCCTTACAACACTTTGTAAAATACTGTACTTTTCCATTTCTGCAATCTTTCGAATTCAATAAAACAGGGTCTTCACCCTTTACTGTATGATATTTGCAATCTATTTGTTGAAGTTTTTTTATTAAAGCTAAAAAAATGTATAACTTTGCATATCATTCATCATTCTCACATAACGCGTCTTCTTATCTTCAAATCTCACGTATACGTCGCGATTCTAGAGTCAAACTGTCTCACTCATACAATACTCGGGCCAATCGACAAAAGAAAATGGACGATCTCGAGGAAGAGAACAGAGAGCTGAGAGAAGAAGTCGACACTCTAAGGGAAAGTTTGGAAAAACTTCACAATGACATGCAATCCCTGGCAGCAGCTCAGAGGCAACAACAAAGGACTGTGATCTCAGAGATCACATCTACGCCCGTAGTGGAGACATATGATCCTCAATACCACATGCCTAAAGATCGCCCCTGGGGCATGCCTATCAACTTTTTCCCTGATGGATACATCCCGCCGGTCACTGAAGACCCCGAAACTGCAGCAGGAACCGCTGGGCCTGAAGGTTACAAACTTCAGAAAAGCGAAGACGCAAGAGTTATGACAACAACTCCTGAAGGTTACAAACTTCGGGGCATGGAAGCACCAGGAGTCACCGCCGTAATGACTATACCACAACCAGTGGTACACACTGTCCCGGAAGAACAGATTCCACAAGTAATTTCTGGTGGAAACAAAGACATGTTTGAAAGAATAATGAGTTCCAGGAACAATTCCTAGAAATGCAGAAGGAACTGCATGCCATTCGTGGTCAAGATTTATTCGGAAAGGACGCCGCATACCTTTGTTTGGTCCCCAATGTAAAAATTCCGCACAAATTCAAGGTGCCTGACTTTGAAAAATACAAGGGAAACTCTTGCCCTCAAAGTAATTTGGTGATGTACGCTCGAAGGATGTCAACTCAGACAGAGAATCAGTAGCTACTGATCCATTACTTCCAAGACAGTTTAACCGGTGTCGCACTCAAATCGTACATGGGTTTAAACTGCACCAAGATCAATACTTTTAGAGATCTTGGCGTTGCCATTGTTCAGCAGTATAAGTATAATCTGGACATGGCACCAGACAGAGATCAACTCAGAGCAATGTCGCAGAAAGACAAAGAAACTTTTAAGGAATATGCTCAGAAATGGCGTGAAATTTCCGCTCAGATCTGTCCCCCTCTTGAGGAAAAAGAGATGACCAAGATCCTTTTGAAAACCTTGAGCTTATTCTATTATGACCGAATTATTGCCAGTGCGCCCAGTGACTTCACTGAGATGGTGAACATGGGAGTACGCCTTGAAGAAGCAGTCCGAGAAGGACGATTGGTCAAAAATGCAGAGCCATCAAGCTGTACCAAAAGATACGGTAGTGCTTTCCCAAAGAAAAAAGAGCAAGATATTGGTAATATCTCTCTCAGAAAGCAAAGGCGAAGGTATCAACCCGTAGCAGCGGTAACTCCCACTATCAACCCAACGCCGACTCCGAAGTATCAACCCCAGGTTGCTCAGAGCCAACCAAATCAACAATAGTATCAACAAAGGACACAACAACCTCTTCAACAGGCTCGTCTAAATTACAACAATAACAATCGTACGACACGACCACCAGGGTTTGACCCTATACCGATGTTGTACGCAGAACTATTTCCACTTCTACTGGCCAAGGGGCACATCCAAACCAGGTCTCCTCTTACAATACCAAAAAATCCTCCTTTTTGGTTCAAAGCGGATTAAACTTGCCCCTACTATCAAGGAGGACCGGGGCACAACATTGAGAACTGTATCAGTTTCAAGTCTGATGTACAGAAGCTTGTCAGGAACGGGGTCTTATCTTTCAAAGATACTAATTCGAATGTTCAGACGAACCTGTTGCCACAACATGAAAAGACTGCAGTAAATTTGATAGAGGAAGAGGTTAGTCGCAGTTATCAAATTCACGATGTACTCCTATTAGGAACCAATCTGGTCAGGATGCATTGTAGACAGAGCGGGCACGGTCATGTACCGCCTCACAATTATCACTAGTGTGATATCTGCTCAAAGAATAATCAGGGGTGTTCCGTAGTGCAATCAGCTCTATAAGAACAAATGAATTTGGGATGGATTCAAGATCATCGAATCTATGAAGTCAATATGGCCCACACACATCCCAACATTATTCAGAACCACGACATCCGTGCGATGAATGTCAACTTAGTGGCGATGCTCTCAAAGCAATCGAGAGTAACGACACAAAAGGATGGGGACAGCTCATAAATCCTATGGATAACAAGACAAAGAAAGGTCTTGGTTTCTCGTCAACTTGTACCCAGACTTCCAAGAAAGATGAAAGTATTCATCCCATTCAGGACTTCTTCCACAGTGGAGGCTTTCTCCACCCAGTGTCTCAAGAAGTACACACCATCAACAAGAGTAACTCCTCTGATACGGACGAGGAATGGAAATCTTATCTCAACGACAACGATTATATGTCTCAGGAAGAAACACACATGCCATTTTGTTTTCCCACGTAGGGCCCGAGATATATACCAAGATCAGACGTACGAATGATCTATGGAGATTGTGATCCTGAAGGATACCGTACTCCACCCAATTCATTAGAGGAAGACAATCTAATGAAAGACAACTGTGGCTATGATTCCCTGGATGACTTGCCTATCTGGAAGCCGTATACAGAGAACTTGGGGAAAATGAGTCAACTCAACAATGCTTATCAGCTGAGTAATATTGAAAGGAATACCCACGTCCCCACCGAGCAATGGCGAGATATGCCTGAGAGTGAAAACATTATGCAAGATACAACAGAAGAGTTCGTTTACGACAACTCTGCCTGGGAGGAAGACTCCAACGATCCTGCTCCGCCAGAAATCAGCGTCATTTCTGAGGAGAGGCCAAGAAAGAAGGTACTAGACTTTGTGATTCACCGAGGAGTTCCTCGCCAATGGGTTGTTGTCGATGTCCCGAAAGTCATCCAGAAGTCTATGTAATTGCCATCTTTGTTTTAGCCTTTCACCTTGCCCAGGTGAAACAGATGTTTTTATAGGGCTCACTTTTTATAAATATCCCTCTTCGCTTCACCCAAAGCGATAGAGTTTTGTTTTATATGGCTGTATTTCAAGAATCGACAAAATCATAAATAAAATAACGCCATTCTGTAATTCCCGCATTGATTGCTATTTTTACTTTTTCTTTTTCAGAAAACGGTAATCCTAAAACAACCCAAAAATAAATAAAAACAAGCATTTCCAGAAAATACACTGCACACACTCCTGCATTCTCTCTATCTGTTCTAAAAAAATGAATCATCATGTCATGCAGATTGCTTGTTTTAAACCCCGTTGAAACATACGATCCTGTGCCTTCTCCCAACTTTGAATTCCCGGTATTTGAAGCTGAAGAAGAAGAGGAGGCAGAAATTCCAGAAGAGATCTCACAACTACTCAGGCAAGAGGAAAGGTCTATTGAGCCTCATAAAGGGCCATTGGAAACGATCAATTTGGGTTCAGAAGAAGAAAAGAAAAAAGTCAAGATTGGGGCACTGCTCAGTCCGATTGTCAAAGAAAGCTTGATAAGACTTCTCAAATAGTTTCCAGATGTGTTTGCTTGGTCCTATCAGGACATGCCAGGGTTGAATACCAGCATCGTGGAACATCATCTAGCGTTGAAATCAGAATGTCCTCCGGTGAAACTGAGACTGAGACGGACTCATCCAGACATGGCCATCAAAATCAAAGAGGAAGTGCAGAAACAGATTGACGCGGGTTTCCTCGCCACCTCAGAATATCCTCAATGGTTGGCCAATATAGTGCCAGTTCCGAAAAAGGACGGAAAAGTCAGAATGTGCGTGGACTACAGGGATCTAAACAAAGCAAGTCTGAAGGATGACTTCCCCTTACCACACATAGACATGCTGGTTGACAGCACAACAAAGTTCAAAGTCTTCTTCTTCATGGATGGATTCTCGAGCTATAATCAAATCAAATGGCGCCAAAAGATATGGAGAAAACTTCATTCATCACCCCATGGGGCACCTTTTGTTACAAGGTAATGTCGTTCGGCTTGAAGAACGCCAGGGCAACCTATCAAAGGGCTATGACAACTCTGTTTCACGATATGATACACAAAGAAATCGAAGTGTATGTCGATGATATGATTGCCACATCTAAAACAGAAGAGGGACATGTGACCCACTTGTCAAAGTTATTTGAGCGCCTGAGAAAGTAAAAACTCCGCTTGAATCCCAATAAATGCACGTTCTGTGTCCGTTCAGGAAAACTTTTAGGGTTCATCGTCAGCCAGAAAGGAATTGAGGTTGATCCTGACAAAGTCAAGGCTATTCAAGAAATGCCTTCGCCAAAGACTAAAAAACAGGTCCGAGGATTTCTGGGACGTCTGAATTACATCTCAAGGTTTATATTCCTTATGATCGCGACATGTGCGCCAATCTTCAAACTACTCAGAAAGAATCAAGGCTGTGTGTGGACAGAAGACTGCCAAAAAGCCTTCGACAGTATCAAAGAATATCTGTTGAATCCACCAATCCTGTAACCTCCGGTAGAGGGAAGACCACTGATCATATACCTAACAGTCATGGAAGAATCAATGGGTTATGTACTTGGCCAACAAGACGAAACAAAAAGAAAAGAGTCTGCCATCTACTATTTAACCAAGAAATTTACCGACTGTGAAACTCGGTACACTATGCTCGAGAAAACTTGCTGCGCTCTGGCTTGGACAGCCAAACGTCTTCGCCAGTACATGATTTGTCACACTACTTGGTTAATCTCCGAAATGGACCCAATCAAGTACGTATTTGAAAAACATGCTCTCACGGGAAGAATCGCCTGTTGGCAGATGTTGTTATCAGAATATGACATCGGGTACCACCCTCAGAAAACCGTCAAAGGAAGTATTTTAGCCAATCATTTGGCTCATCAACCGATTGACGATCAGGAATCAGTCGGATTTGACTTCCCAGACAAAGATGCCATGTACTTGAAAATGAAAGATTGCGATGAACCGCTACGCAGTGAAGGGCCAGAACCAGGTTCCCAATGGGGACTAATTTTTGATGGGGCTGTCAATATTTACGGAAACGGAATTGGGGTAATCATCATAACACCTCAGGGTACCCATATTCCTTTCACCACCCGACTAATATTCAAGTGTACAAACAACGAGGCCGGATACGAAGCTTGTATCATGGGTCTCGAAGAAGCGATCGACTTAAGGATTAAGAACTTGGATGTGTATGGAGACTCAGCCCTGGTTATCAATCAGATCAAAGGAGATTAGAATACATACCAATCAGGACTGATTCCTTACAAAGATTACGCGAGAAGGTTGTTACCATTCTTCAACAAAATCGAGTTTCATTATATCCCTCTTGACGAAAATCACATGGCTGATGCATTAGCCACTCTCTCCTCCATGATTAGTGTATGTCAATGGAATGACGTACCTAAGATCGACATAATGCGCCTTGAGAGGCCCTCTTACATCTTCACGAGCGAAGTAGTCATAGACGACAAACCATGCTATCACGATATCAAATGCTACCTTCAGAAACAAGAGTACCCACCTAGGGCATCAAGAAAAGACAGGAAAACCATCAGAAGACATGCTGGTAACTTCTTCCTGAGCGGTGATACACTCTATAAGAGAAACTTTGACATGGTCTTGCTCCGATGTGCAGACAGACCAGAAGCAAACATGTTGATGAAAGAAATTCACGAAGGAACCTTTGGCACTCATGCCAACGGACACACAATGGCGAGAAAAATTCTGAGAGCAGGATACTATTGGTTGACCATGGAATCCGACTGCTACAAGTACATGAGGAGATGTCACAAGTGTCAGATATACTCAGACAAAATCCATGTACCGCCAACACATCTTAAAGTCTCTCTTCCCCATGGCCTTTTTCCATATGGGGAATCGACATGATTGGCATGATTGAACCTAAGGCTTCAAACGGACATCGGTTCATCCTGCTAGCCATTGACTACTTTACCAAGTGGGTCAAAGCAGCGTCATACACCAATGTAACCCTACAAGTGGTGGTCCGATTTATCAAAAACAATCTCATCTGCCGTTATGGTGTTCCGAGCCATATTATTACTGACAATGAATCTAACTTGAACAACAAGATGATAAAAGAGTTGTGCGCTGAGTTCAAGATCGAACATCATAACTCATCTCCATACCGACCTAAGATAAACGGCGCGGTAGAAGCGGCTAACAAGAAGAAGATTGTTCAAAAGATGGTTGTAACCTACAAAGACTAGCACGAAATGCTGCCTTTTGCTCGTCACGGTTATCGCACGTCTGTCCGCACTTCAACAGGGGCAACCCCTTTCTCTCTAGTATATGGCATGGAGGCAGTGTTCCCCATAGAAGTAGAGATCCCATCAATCCGGGTATTAATGGAAGCTAAGCTAACAGAAGCTGAATGGTGTCAAAGTCGACACGATGAGTTGAACCTAATCGAAGAAAAGAGAATGACGGCTCTATGCCATGGTCAGTTGTATCAGCAAAGAATGAAGAAGGCGTTCGACAAAAAGGTCTGACCTCGCGTCTTCAGGAAAGGAGACCTCGTGCTAAAAAGATACAATCATTTCTCACTGACTCTTGGGGCAAATGGACTCCAAATTATGACGGCCCCTATGTGGTCAAGAAAGCCTTCTCAGGCGGCGCCTTGAGACTCGCAACCATGGATGGAGAAGAATTCACCTACCCCACGAATGTTGATGTAGTCAAGAAATACTTCGCCTAAATAAAAAAAAACATCTCGGTGGATTGAAAACCTAAAAAGGCGGTCCAGGCAAAAATTAGAGACATAAGCAAAAAAAATCATCCCGATGGATTGAAAATCTCAAAGTATAATCCAGGCAAAAGTTAGGGATTAATGGCAAGTAACTACGTCTGATCAGTTCAACTCCTCAGCAGTCATGCCATCCATCAAGAAAACTTCAGTCAAGGTCATCTTCGACAGAAGATCAGGATATCCAGGATTCGAAGTTGGTAGAAGGATAACGATCATTATGTTTCAATGTAGCCCCTTTTCCCTTAAATTACCGTTTTCTAAACTTTGTAAATACTCTATGGGATCACGCACTTGGCTAATTTCCATTATATCAATGAAATTTGAGCCCTAGTGCTTTTGTTTGCAATTCTCATTTGTTTTACCTTTACAGAATGACATTTTTTAACATGATCAACGATTCTTGAAATAAAACAAAAATGAATTTACTCGTAAAAAAAAATTATGCTTTTAAAATAAAGTTGGCAATTCTTTTTGACTGATGAACATTGAAAAGAAAATTGATCGCTTCTCTGAAAGCAATTGAACCTCAAAGTGCAGAACCAAAGTACTCCTTCTAAACCAGTACGCCTGAATAAAGGATCAACTGATTCAGATGCGAACGTCCCGTCTGATATCCTCGGCAGAGTTCTTACCTCTTAAGACCGATTGACAATTCTTTCTCCCCCACAAGGATCACTTCTTCAAAGCAAAACAAGATTTGAACCAATGATACTTTTCATCCCCACAGTGGCCGAGTATCCCTTCGTGTTCATCTATTAGTCTATATGTCGCGTCAGTTATGTCAGCATAAACATACATACGTCATGCGTACTTGATTCACATTCATATTCATAATGCATTATTATCACTCTGGTCATACTCCTTCCCTAAGTGATAAAACCTTATTCTCAATTGAGTTGTCAATCCTTTCCTCATCAGGAAATGTTTCGTCTAAAGCAATCTTTCCCCCAGTTTATTTTTGGATTGGAGCCTGTCCTCGACCGCCTTGATAACTTGAACCTCTGAAAGGCAAGAAGATATTCGACGGACACCTTTAGAACATCACTTTTCATCATTGAAGATGATATTTTTCGCTTTCCCGGATTAAGGAAAATCCCCAGAGAAAGCCTCTCAACTAAAAACTCTCAGCAACACATCAGTTTTTCTCAAAAAAAAAAGGTTGGTGCTAATGAAGTCATCAACACCTCAAAATTGGATTACATCACATGACATTTCTCCAAAAAAGATCTCGAAGAAAAGTATGATGTAATATCCCCCAAGCGGAAAAGCAGTTTCTCAAGAGACTCGTTTTCCCCAGTAAAGTCAACAAATGGCGTCTCCAACAGAGAAGTTTGCACACCTCTACAGCTCAGACAAATGGGTATCCCCAACAAGTCTGATGACAAAACCTTTTCCATCAAATGCAGTCTCCCCAGTAAAACTTGGCGAGAAGTTTAACGAAAAACATTGCAAATAGCATCCCTTGTCAAGGAAGAAACTCGACAAGAAGAAACTAAGACCAGTTCCGTGGCTAAAGACCAGGATCGAGGGGAAGTTTATTTCAGAAACTGAGACCAGTCCGTGGCTAAAGACCAGGATCGAGGGGAGGTTTATTTCAAAAATTGAGACTAGTTCCTTGGATGAAGACCAGGATCGAGGGGAAGTTTATATAAAGAAACTAAGACCAGTTCCTTGGCTGAAGACCGGGATCGAGGGGAAGTTTCGCCATTCATACCTTCGGGTCCAAGAAGATTAAATAAGGACATCTGTCATACCCCAAACTTTGACCACCAAGATTTCCTATCATTGTGAGGATCATTGCCACAATATGGATGTACCATCATGCCTCATCAATCTCCTCAAGGATTGTTGAGCATCCACCACAATCAAGAATTAGGGTTTTGAACCCTCCCAGAACATTTAGACAAAAGATCAATCCAAAAATGACATGATCTTCAACTTGTCTAACCTCTTAAAACATCCACAAAGGATCAAGAGGATCCTCACATCAAAAATCAAGCACAAAAGTTGCCTCATTCCAAGTGGTTAGAACCTCAAAACACCCGATATCGTCAAATTAGGGTTTTGGACGACCAGGACCTCTAGACTGAGATTTTCACAAGAGGATGAGCCAAGACTTCAAACTGTGACTCAACATGCTCAAAATAATCCTAAGAATCCATTTGCAAAGCTAAATTATCCTCAGAGGATGCATTCCCCAAAAGTCGGGAATTAGGGTTTTCACGCGTCGAACCGTTCCGGAGCCAAAAGTCAAAACATGACTTTTTTGGCAAAAATGGTCCTTATGACTCATATTTTCATACAATATGATTTATAATGTCATTTGAACAAGAATTGATTAAGAAACCAAGATAACTTGTAAAAGGGGTAATCTTGAAAAATTGAAAATTTTTCTAAGTTACTAAATTTGGATGGATTTGGTGCCAACTTTCAAGGACCATAACTCTTGATCCAAGCAGGCATTTTGGGTGATCTAAAGCCTGATTTGTAAGTCTTCCTACACTCTACAAAAGCTTCAACTACATCAAACCCTAACTCTTCATGGATTTTTAGTTAGGAGTGGATCAAAGTGGTGAAAAAACCAAAATATGTCAAAAACACTTAGTGAAAATTCTGCCTTGTAATTTCAGCATGAAATATCAAACTTCCAAGGCATTTTTCACATTGATCCAAGATGAATCAATGAAAACCCTAGACATAAATGTTTTAGTACATTATTTAAGCTTTTCAAAAAGTACAAGAAGTCATTCTAATTTAACTTGAGCTAAGAGATACATCCATGGGAAGTTGGCCTCCAAAACTGATTTTTCACAAATCAGATTATAGGTCAATGGTTGAATTTCTTGTTTTTGTGCAATAACAAGTATGATTATCCATCTGCACACCTCAAGAGGGAACAACCAAGGGACAAACACTGATCCACAAGCCTCACAAGTCCATAGATCTATGTTTAGGCATGACACCCCTAAAATTCAAGATGCTTCAAATGGTCAATTTTGTTTTAAAGCATTTAACTGATGCATAGAGGTGGCATTCATCAAGACAGTGTTATCCAAGTTCAGTCAAGCCTTATCTCTGCCACAGAAGACTCATAGTCTATGCTCTAACCTCAAGTCAATAGCTAGAGGAGACTTGAGATTCCATTTGATCAACATTTGCCACAGACCTGCTGCAGTTGCCATTCACTATTGCAGCCAAAATAAACTTGCTCTACTATAAATAGAGCTCATTTGTGATCAGTTTGAGTACACCAAAGCACCCAAACTAATGCTTTACTCAAAATCTCTCTTTCACTCCAAATTTTCCTTCTAACTCAAGTTACTATCGGGTTTTGAAATTGAGAGTGATTCAAACCAGACCAATCATACCAACACCTCATAAACATCATATATAGCTGATCTAAACACTAAAATAACATCTGGAACATCAATTTCAAAAAATCACTAGCTAATTGCTCAATTTCTTGACAGAGTTGCAGTTGAGGTGCCACATCAAGTTCCAGCTCATTTCAATCCACTATAAGCATTCAAACACACTCCTTGGTACCTAAGGAAGTTGTCCAGATTATTGGAACACATCTGTAACACCTCCATCATTAAGCTCGATCACCAGCTGCAAGAGGTAAACCTTAAACTCTCAAACTCAATGAATCATGCATCATAAACATATTTTCAAATTACCATTGTGTTTCTGAATATTTGTAGATCATTTGCCCTTAATCTATTGCTGTTTATGATTCGTGTATGTGATTTCATTAAGCTCTTGCACATTTTAGGGTTCATTTGGTTTTACCATGTTATCTTTTGATTCACTTAGTCTCAAGCTAAGGATGTCTTACCCTCGCCAGGAAGTTCTTCCATTGAGGGACTCTGCCCTTTATTTCATGTCTGAGACGGAAAAAATTCAAGTTACTCTCAGCAAAGTTCAGCAGGAGAAGAGGTCTTGGAGGAACAAGTACCGTATTCACAATGTGGAATGCAAGAAAATATAGCAGCTATTAAGAGAAAAGGATGCACTGATTGAGATTTTAGAGCAACATGCTGTAGAGAATTAGGATGACCAAAGGAATTTGCTCACTCCTTTCACTTGGCAAAGGAATGACAACCCGACAATGGCCCAAGAGCCCTGGTCAAAGAAAAGGAAAGCACCCGAACCAGCACCTGAGCTCTCTTCAGAGAGGACTCAGGATCCATTAATTTATATTTCCTTTTTTTCAACACTTTGTAATCTATTGTACTTCCATTTCCGCAATCCTTTGAATTCAATAAAACGGGGTTTCCCAACTGTTTGATATTTGCAATCTAATTGTCGAAGTTTACTTTGAATAAACAAAAATAATTAATAATCATTGCATTCATCATTCTCATAAACGCATTCTTCTTACCTACGAATCTCACGTTTGCGTCTCGATTCTAGAGTCAAACTGCCTCATTCGTACAATACTCGGGCCAATCGTCAGAAAAAGATGGATGATCTCGAGGAAGAGAATAGAGAGTTGAGAGAAGAGATCGACACTCTAAAAGAGGATTTGAGAAAGCTTCATAACGACATGCAAGCTCTAGTAGAATCTCAGATGCAACAACAGAGGACCGTGATCTCAGAGATCACATCGACGCCCATAGTGGAGAAGTCCGATCCTAGGTACAAAATGCCGATAGATCGTCCCTGGGGCATGCCTATCAATTATATCCCGGAAGGATATATTCTGCCGATCAATGAGGATCAGGGAACCGCGGCAGGAGCCGCTGGGCCTGAAGGTTACAAACTTCGGGAAAGCGAAGATGTCAGGGCCATGACAACAACTCATAAAGGTTACAAACTTCGGGAGGCACCGAGAGTCTCGGCCATAATGACTATACCACCACCCGTGGTACACACTGTCCCAGAAGGATAGATTCCACAGATACCGTCTGGTGGAAATGACAACATGTTCGACAGAATGAATGAGTTCCAGGAACAGTTCCTGGAGATGCAGAAAGAACTGCAAGCCCTTCGCGGTCAGGGTCTATTTGGAAAGGACGCCGCAGACCTTTGCTTGGTCCCCAATGTGAAAGTTCTGCATAAGTTCCAAGTGCCAGACTTTGAAAAGTACAACGGTAATTCTTGCCCTCAGAGCCATCTGGTGATGTACGCTCGGCGAATGTCAGCTCAGACAAAGAACCAGGAGCTTCTCATTCACTACTTTCAAGATAGTTTAACCGGTGCCGCCTTAAAATGGTACATGGGTCTAAACCGCGCCACGATCGGCACATTCAGGGATCTTGGCGCTGCCTTCGTTCAACAATATAAATACAATTTGGACATGGCACCAGACAGAGATCAACTCAGATGATGTCACAAAAGGACAAGGAAACCTTTAAGGAGTACGCTCAGAGATGGCGTGAAATCGCCGCCCAGATTTGTCCACCTCTTGAGGAAAAATAGATGACAAAGATCTTCTTAAAGACCTTGAGCTCATTTTACTATGACAGAATGGTCGCCAGTGCGCCCAGTGACTTCACCGAGATGGTGGGCATGGGAGTTCATCTTGAGGAAGCCGTCTGAGAAGGATGTTTAGTAAAAGACGCTAGATCATTAAGTAGTACAAAACG
The DNA here is from genome assembly GCA_022829125.1 of Lathyrus tuberosus. NCBI lineage: Eukaryota > Viridiplantae > Streptophyta > Magnoliopsida > Fabales > Fabaceae > Lathyrus > Lathyrus tuberosus. Next base: position 1,528,103 of record JALAZF010000484.1, read on the forward strand.
ATACAGTAGTGCTCTCCCTAAGAAAAAAGAGCAGGATATTGGGAATATCTCTCTCGGAAAGCAAAGGCGACGTTACCAACCAGTAGCAGCTGTAATTCCTGCTATCAACCCCGCGCCTATTCCTACGTATCAACCTCAGGTTGCGCAGAGCCAACCTAATCAACAACTATATCAACAAAGGACACAACAGCCTATTCAGCAGGCTCGTCCTCCATATAACAACAACCGTACGACGCGACCACCAGGGTTCGACCCTATACCCATGTTGTACGCAGAATTATTTCTGTTACTACTAGTCAAGGGGCATGTCCAAACCAGGTCTCCTCTTACAGTACCGGAAAATCCTTCTTTTTGGTTCAAAACGGATCAGACTTGTCCTTACCATCAAGGAGGGCCAGGGTATAACATAGAAAACTGTCTCAGTTTCAAATCCGACTTACAAAAGCTTGTTAGGAGCGGGGTCTTATCTCTCAAAGATACGAATATGAATATTCTCACGAACCCACTGCCTCAACACGAGAAAGCTGCAGTCAATTTGATAGAGGGAGAGTCTAACAACACCTATCAAATTCATGATGTACTCTTGTTAAGGGCCAACTTGGTCAAGATGCATTGTAGACAGAGCGGATATGGCCATGTGCCACCTCATAATTATCACCAGTGTGATATCTGCTCTAAAAACAATCAGGGATGTTCTGTGGTGCAATCAGCTCTACAGGAACAATTGGATCTCAGATGGATCCAAGAGCATCGAGTTCATGGAGTCAACATGACCTATACGAATTCCAACATCATTCACAATCACGACATCCGTGCAATGAATGTCAACTTGGTGGCGATGCCCTCAAGGCAAAGCGAGTATCATAATCTGCCACGACACGATTACAATTCCTGTCTGACTTGCTCGGTAAACAAACAGGGATGCTCTTTTGTACAAGAGGCCCTCCAACATCAGATGGATCATGGGTGGATCCAAGACTATCATGATAAAAATCTTTATCAGATCAACATGATTCAAATATTTGATATTCGTCTGATGAATACCAGCTTGGTGGAGTTACATGCCAGGCAGGTCCAACTCGGTTTTCTCACTTTGCATAATTATCAGAATTGTAAAGGATGTTGTGAGAGTAACCAAGGGTGCGCTCTCGTTCAGAGAACTTTACAACATTTGTTAAACCACTGGTGGCTTCCAATCTATCTAGATGAAGACACACAATAAATCAGTGTGCGGAAACCCTAGCCGATGTCAAAGTCAAGATATTCGATCTATAGAAACAAACTTGGTAAGGTTGCACTGCATTCAAAGCGGGCGTGGCCAGGTGCCACCACACAACTATGAACGTTGTAGAGTATGCTCGAAAAATAACCAAGGATGCTACCTCGTGCGAGCAGCTCTCCAAGGTCAGTTGGATCGCAAAGAGATTCACCCAAACCTAGCTTCGGGGTCCGTTGACTGGACGCCGGACTACTTTGCTGATCAGATCAGAGACGTGTTTATAATCTCGGACCCTGAGGGGAACAAGGATGTTTGTGCCATCATCCCTCTACTGGACGAATCAAAGGTTCTTAGCCAAGAACTGATTAAAGTTACTTACGACAGTCAGAAAAATCATAAGGCTCCTGTAGTTATCTATTTACCGGGACTAGTACCGTATGAATCAACTAAGGCAATCCCTTACAAATACGGTGCAACGATAATTGAAAATGGAAAGGAAATTCCATTACCCTTCGTCGTGAATATTGCAGACATCAGTTGAGTAACACAGAGCGGTCGAATCTTCAACCGAGGAGTTGGAGAACCTAACAAAGAAAAGGAACTTCCGACAGAAGCTCCTGATCCACCAGTCGACCAATCCAGTAATTTCGACCTTTCAAAAAACAATGATGAGATGCTGAAGCTCATCCAAAGGAGTGAATACAACATCGTCGATCAGCTGTTACAAACTCCTTCAAAGATCTTAGTGCTATCACTTTTACTCAGTTCCGAAGCCCACAGAGAGGCTCTACAGAAAGTTTTAGACCAGGCCTTTGTGGAACAGGATGTGTCAATACGACAATTTGATAACATCATCTCTAACATCACTTCCTGCAAAAACTTAGGATTCAGTGATGAGGACTTGCCAGAGGGGGCAAAAGTCACAACATGGCGCTCAATATCACAGTTAACTTCCAGGACAATGCTTTAGCCAGCGTACTGGTAGACACGGGATCGACCATCAACATTATGCCGAAATCCACTCTAATGCGACTATCCTTCAAAGGGTCCCCGATGAGGGGCAGTGAGGTCATCGTCAAAACCTTTGACGGATCTCGGAAAGCAGTTATCGCGCGAAGTTGACCTTCCCATAATTATCGGTCCTCACACTTTCCTAATCACTTTCCAGGTCATGGATGTCTGGGCAGCGTACAACTATTTATTAGGAAGACCTTGGATACACCAGGCTGGGGCAGTCACTTCGACGCTTCACCAAAAACTGAAGTTCGTCAAGAACGATCAACTCATCATGGTCTGTGGAGAGCAGGCCTTGCTTGTGAGCAACTTGTCATCATCTACTTATGTAGAACCCGAGGAGGCTGTTGGGACTCAGTTCCAAGCACTTTCGGTGAGCAATGAGAATCAATCAGAAAGAGGAACCTCGATTTCCTCATACAGAGATGCTCTCGAAGTGATCGAGAATAACAATGTAAAAGGATGGGGACAGCTTGTCATTCCCACTGATAATAAAACAAAGAAGGGTCTTGGTTTTTCTCCAACCTGTACCCATACTGCTACTAATGATGAAAGTCTTCATCCCATTCAGAACTTCTTCCACAGTGGAGGTTTCCTTCACCCAGTGCCTCAAATAATCCATACTATCAACGAGGAGGATCCCTCTGATACGGATGAGGAATGGAAGTCCTATCTTAATGAGGACGGTTATATGTCTCAGGAAGAGGCGTCTGCGCCATTTTGCTATCCCACACAGAGTCCAAGATTTATACCCAGGTCAGATGTCGAAATGATATATGGAGATTGTGATCCGGAAGGATGTCGTGCTCCACCAAACTCATTAGAGGAAGACACTCCGATAAAATACAACTTTGACCGCGACTATTATGGCCCGATGGATGGCCTTCCTATCTGGCAGTCGTATCCAGGAGACTTGGGGCAAGAGAATCAGGCGAACAATGAAAATTAGCTGAGTGTCATTGAATAGAATACCTGCGTCCCCACCATGTCATGGGATCATTACTCAGGTCATTCAGAAAATATCCAGTACGACAATGAATTGGCAAAGCTTGCCGGACTAGAATTCATCAACTACGCTTTTCCCGAGGTCAATGTCATCGAAAGAGATGACTCCTCCAGTTCCAAAGAGGTGTGGGACACCTTGGGACAACCGAGTGGAAAATACGACTATATGGTCAAATACACCGCTCCTGAAAGCTCTCGTATCAGGCTCGCAGACATCCAGCCAACTGGATGGGGAGATTTACCTGAGAGTACAAATACTCTGCAAAATACAATAGAGGAATCCTCCTACGATAACTCTGCCTGGGAGACAGATTCCAATGATCCTGCTCCACCAGAAATCAGCGTTATTTCTGAAGACAAATCAAGGAAGGTACCAGACTTTGTGATTCACCGAGGAGTTCGCCGCCAATGGGTTGTTGTCGATGTTCCGAAGATTGTTCATAAGTCAAAGTAATTGCCGTCTTTAACCTTTCACCCGGCCCAGGTGAAACAAATGTTTTTATAGGGCTCGCTTTCTGTAAATCTTCCTCTTCGCTTTGCCCGAAGCGACAGAGTTTTGTTTTATAGGGCTGTAATTTCAAGAATCGACTTGTTCATTAATAAAATAACGTCGTTCTGTAATTTCTGCATTAATTGTTGTTTTCTCTTTTCGCTTTTCTCATAAAATGGTAATCCTAAAAAACAATAAATCATAAAAACAAGCAGTTTTAAAAAAAATACACTGCACACACTTGCATTTTCTCTATCTCTTCTAAACACAAATTATACCGTCACGCAGATTGCTTGTTTTAAACCTCGTTGAAACATACGATCCGATGCCTTTTCCCGATTTTGAGTTCCCGATATTTGGGGCTGAAGAAGAAGTTGACAACGAAATTCCAGAGGAGATCTCACGATTACTCAGACAAGAGAAAAGGTCCATTGAACCTCACAAAGAGCCGTTGGAAATGATCAACATGGGTTCAGAAAAAGAGAGAAAAGAAATCAGGATTGGGGCACTGCTCAGTCCAACTGCCAAAGAGAGTTTGACAAAGCTTCTCATAGAATTTCCCGATGTGTTCGCTTGGTCCTATCGGGACATGCCAGGGTTGGATACCAGCATCGTGGAACATCATCTACCGTTGAAATCGGAATATCCGCCAGTAAAACAAAGGTTGAGACAGACTCACTCGGACATGGCCATCAAAATCAAAGAGGAGGTCCAGAAACAGATTGACGCGGGTTTCCTCGCCACGTCTGAGTATCCTCAACGGTTAGCCAACATCGTACCCGTTCCAAAAAAGGACTGAAAGGTCAGAATGTGTGTCGACTACAGAGATCTGAACAAGGCTAGTCCAAAGGACGACTTTGCTTTACCACACATTGACATGCTGGTAGACAGTACAACAAAGTTCAAAGTTTTCTCCTTCATAGATGGATTCTCGGGCTATAATCAGATAAAAATGGCGTCGAAAGACCTGGAGAAAACTTCGTTCATTACCCCATGGGGTACCTTTTGTTACAAGGTAATGTCGTTCGGTCTGAAGAACGTCGGGGCAACCTATCAAAGGGCCATGACTACTCTGTTTCATGACATGATACACAAGGAAATTGAGGTATATGTCGATGACATGATTGCAAAATCTAAGACAGAAGAGGAGCATGTGACCCACCTGTCAAAACTATTCGAGCGGTTGAGAAAGTACAAACTCCGCTTGAATCCCAACAAATGCACCTTCGGTGCCTGTTCAGGGAAACTCTTAGGGTTCATCGTCAGCCAGAAAGGAATTGAGTTTGATCCTGACAAGGTCAAGGCCATTCAAGAAATGCCTTCTCCGAAAACTGAAAAACAAGTCAGAGGATTCCTGGGACGTTTGAACTACATCTCCAGATTCATATTCCTCATGACCGCGACATGTGCGCCGATTTTCAAATTACTCAAAAAGAACCAGGATTGCGTTTGGACAGAAGACTATCAAACCGCCTTTGACAGTATTAAGGAATACCTATTGAATCCGTCGATCCTGTCACCTCCAGTGGAAGGAAGACCACTGATCATATACTTAACAGTCTTGGAAGACTCCATGGGCTGTGTACTTGGCCAACAAGATGAAACCAAAAGGAAAGAGTCTGCCATCTACTGTTTGAGCAAGAAATTCACCGACTGCGAGACTCGGTACACTATGCTTGAGAAAACTTACTGCGCTTTGGCTTGGGCAGCCAAACGTCTTCGCTAGTACATGATTCGTCACACCACTTGGTTGGTCTCCAAAATGGATCCAATCAAGTATGTATTTGAAAAACCTGATCTCACGGGAAGGATTGCCCGTTGGCAGATGTTGTTATCAGAATAAGACATCGAATACCATGCTCAGAAAGCCGTCAAAGGGAGTATTTTAGACGATCATTTGGCTCATCAACCGATTGACGATCAAGAATCAATCGGGTTTGGTTTCCCAGAAAAAGATGTCATGTATTTGAAAATGAAAGATTGCGATGAACCGCTACCCAGTGAAGGGCCAGAACCAGGTTCCCAATGGGGACTAATCTTTGACGGAGCTGTCAATCATTATGGAAATAGAATTGGGGCAATCATAATTACCCCTCAGGGTACCCACATTCCTTTCACCGCCAGACTTACGTTAAAGTGTACAAACAACGAGGCCGAATACGAAGCTTGTATTATGGGTCTCGAGGAAGCGATTGATTTGAGGATCAAAAACTTGGACGTATATGGCGACTCAGCCCTGGTTATCAATCAGATCAAAGGAGATTGGAACACATACCAATCAGGACTAATTCCTTACAAAGATTACGCGAGAAGGTTGCTACCCTTCTTCAACATAATTGAGTTTCATCACATCCCTCGTGATGAGAATCACATGGCTGATGCATTAGCCACTCTCTCTTCCATGATTAGTGTAGGTCAATGGAAGGACCTACCTAAGATTGACATAATGCGTCTTGAATGGACCGCTTACATCTTCACGATCGAAGCAGTCATAGACGACAAACCTTGGTATCACGATATCAAATGCTTCCTTCAGAAACAAGAGTACCCACCTGGGGCATCCAGGAAAGACAGAAAGACCCTCAGAAGACCAGCAGGCAGCTTCTTCCTGAGAGGTGACACACTATATAAGAGAAATTTTTACATGGTCTTGCTCCGATGCATAGACAGACCAGAAGCAGACATTCTGATAAAAGAAATTCACGAAGGATCCTTTAGCACTCATGCCAATGGACACACAATGGCGAGAAAATTTCTGAGAGCGGGGTACTACTGGTTGACCATGGAATCCTACTTCTGCAAGTACATGAGGAGGTGTCACAAGTGTCAGATATACTCAGACAAAATCCATGTACCGCCTACACATCTCAAAGTTCTCTCCTCCCCGTGGCCTTTTTCCATATGGGGAATCGACATGATCGGCATGATTGAGCCCAAGGCTTCGAACGGACATCGGTTCATTCTGGTCGCCAATGACTACTTCACCAAGTGGGTCGAAGCAGCGTCATACGCCAATGTAACCCGACAAGTGGTGGTCCGATTTATAAAAAACAATCTCATATGCCGCTATGGTGTTTCGAGCCAGATCATTACTAATAATGGGTCTAACTTGAATAATAAGATGATGGAAGAGTTGTGCACAGAGTTCAAGATCGAACACCATAACTCATCTCCCTACCGACCCAAGATGAACGGAGCGGTAGAAGCGGCTAATAAGAACATCAAGAGCATTGTTCAAAAGATGGTTATAACCTACAAAGATTAGCACGAGATGCTACCCTTTGCTCTTCACGGTTATCGCACATCTGTCCGCACTTCAACAGGGCAACCCCTTTCTCTCTAGTGTATGGCATGGAGGCAGTACTCCCCATCGAAGTAGAGATCCCATCAATCCGGGTATTGATGGAAGCTAAGCTTACAGAAGCTGAGTGGTGTCAAAGTCGACACGACGAACTGAATCTGATCGAAGAAAAGTGAATAACGACACTATGCCACGGTCAGTTGTATCACCAAAGAATGAAGAAGGGGTTTGACAAAAAGGTTCGACCTTGCATCTTCAGGAAAGGAGACCTTGTGCTCAAAAATATACAATTATTTCTCACTGATTCCCGGGGCAAATGGACTCCGAATTATGATGGCCCCTATGTGCTCCTGAAAGATTTCTCAAGCGGTGCCTTGAGACTTGTAACCATGGATGGAGAGGAATTTGCCTACCCCACGAATGTTGACGTAGTCAAGAAATACTTCGCCTAAACTAAAAAAAAAAACGTCTCGGTGGATTGAAAACCCGAAAGGGCGATCCAGGCAAAAATTAGAGACATAATCAAAAATCATCCTAGTGGATTGGAAATCTGAAAGTACAATCCAGGCAAAAGTTAGGGATTAATGGCAAGTAACTACGTCTGATCAGTTCAACTCCTCAGCAGTAATGCCATCCATCAGAAGAAAACTCCAGTCAAGGTCATCTTCGACAGAAGCTCAGGATGCCCAGAATTCAAAGTTGGTAGAAGAATAGTGGTTGTCATGTTTCAATGTAGCCCTTTTCCCTTAAGTTACCATTTTCTAAACTTTGTGAATACTCTATGGAATCACGCGTTTGGCTGATCTCCATCCTATCAATAAAATTTGAGCCTTTGTGCTTTTGTTTGCAATTCTTATTTTTTTTAGCTTTACAGAACGACATTTTAATATGATCAGCGATTCTTGAAAGAAAACAAAAAATAAATTTACTTGTAAAATTTTTCTGCTTTTAAAATAAAGATGGCAATTCTTTTGACTGTTGAACATTGAAAGAACGTCGCTCGCTTCTCCAGAAGTAATCGAGCTTCAAAGTGCAGAATCAAAGTACTCCTTCTAAGCCAGTGCACCTGAATGAAGGATCAGCTGTATCAGATGCGACTTTCCCATCTGATACCCTCGGCAGAGTTCTTACCTCCTAAGCTCGACCAACAGTGTTCCCCGCAGGGACTATTTCTCTTAAGCAAGGCAGAATTGCTATCTTGAACCAGCGGTACTTTTTCGTCCCCAGCAGTGGCCGAGTATCCAGTCGTGTTCATCCATTAGTCTGTATGTCGTGTCAGTTTTTTCAGCATAAACATACATACATCATGCATTATTGATTTACATTCATATTCATATTGTATCAATATCACTCTAGTCGGTCTTGTCCCCTAGTGATAAAAGTCTTCACAATTGAGTTGTCAGTTCTTTCCTCGTCAGGAAATGTTGCGTCTGAACAATCTCTCTCCTCCAGTTTATTTCTGGATTGGAGTGGACCCTTGACCACTTTGATAACTTGAACCTCTGAAAAACAAGAAAACGTTCGACGAATGTCACTCTTCCCCATTGAAGATGATATCCTCACTTTCCCGGATTAAGGAAAATCCACAGAGAAAGCCTCTTAATCAAATATTCGACAATGCAGCAGTTTTTCTCCGAAAATCCATGAACAAAAAGGTCATCAGCACCTCAAAATTGGATCACATCAATGGCATTTCTCCGGGAAGATCCCGAGAAAAATATGATGTAATACCCAAGCGAAAGCAGTCTCTCAGGAGACTCGTTTTCCCCAGATAGAGTCGACAAATGGTGTCTCCAACAGAGAAGTTTGTGCACCTCTACAACTCAGACGACTGGGTTCCCCAGCAACTCTGACGTCAAAATTTTTTCTATCGAATGGCATCTCCCCAGGAAAATTCGGTGAGAAGTTTGAGGAAAATCGCTACACATAGCGTCCCTTGTCAAGAAAGTTTATTGACAAAAGAAACTTAGACCAGTTCCTTGGTAGGAAACCAGGATCGAGGGGAAGTTTATTTCAGAAACTGAGACCAGTTCCTTGGTAGGAAACCAGGATCGAGGGGAAGTTTACATCAGAAACTGAGACCAGTTCCTTGGTAGGAAACCAGGATCGAGGGGAAGTTTACATCAGAATCTGATACCAGTTCCTTGGTAGGAAACCAGGATCCAGGGGAAGTTTATTTCAGAAACTGAGACCAGTTCCTTGGCTGAAGACCAGGATCGAGGGGAAGTTTACCTTTTCTAAGCAGCATCGCTTAGCAAAAAAAGATGAATGCGTAAGCTACCATTCATGACCACCATCAAAATTTCAGGCATTCCGATATTTAATCCTCTTGCACCCCAAATGTCCGAATACCTTCGCCATTCACACCTTCGGGTCCAAGAAGATTAAATAGGGGCATCTGTCATACCCCAAATTTTGACCACTGAGATCTCCCATCATTGGGAAAATCATCATCATAATATGGATGAACCATCATGCCTCATCAGTCTCCCCAAAGATGGGTGAGCATCCACTACAATCAAATTTAGGGTTTTAAGCCCTCTCAGAGCTCTTAGACAGATGATCAATCAAGGAATGACATGATCTTCAACTTGTCTAACCTCTCAAACATCCACAAAGGATCAAGACAACTCCCACTTCAAGGATTAAGCACAAGGCTGCTCCCTTATAGGTGGATCAAGCCTCAAGATCGCCAGTGTCACCAAATTAGGGTTTTGGTCGACCAGGGCCTCCAGATGGAAATTTTCCTCTAGGCATGAGCCAATGCTTCAAAGAATAACCTAATATGCTCCATGGGACCTCATGAACCCAATCATCAAGTCAATTTTGCTTCAGGGGATGCACTCATAAAAAATTAAGAATTAGGGTTTCTTGACCTAATTCATCCTTGAGTTGACTTTTGGGACAAATCATGAAAAAAGACCCCAAGAGATGATTTGAGGGTCTCTAACACACCACATTGATCCATTTGCAACAATGGATTGACCCAAGAAGCTTTAGCAACAAGTCTCAGTTTCATCAGAACCACAATTAGGGTTTCGCGGGAAAAGTCAACTGTATCTTTGACTTTTGACCAGGACATGCTTCCAAACCCTAGGACATGATTCAATACACCCCATAACACCTATGAAATCAATCCATCAAGTTTGATTTAGGTCAAGAACTTGATTTCATAGAGGATCACACAGTTTGGAGTTCATCTGATAAAAAGTCAACTGTGCACAAAAGTCAAACTTTGACTTTTTGAGATTTTTCACAAATATGGTTCCTTGACCCTAAGATGTTAATGTATGGTTGGAATCATCATTCATCAAGAAAAATCAAGAAAAGTGGGATAACTTGTAAAAGGGGTAACCATAAAAACTTAGAAAATTTTCTAAGTTATGGGACAAAGTGGCTAGGGTACCAACTTTGGAGGATCATAACTCCTAAACCACAAGGCCATTTTCCCCATCCAAAGCTGGATTTGTAGCTCTCATGGCACTCTACAAAAGCTTCAACTACACCTCATTCCAATTCATCATGGATTTTGAGTTATGGAATGATCAAAATGGCTGAAAACATGAAATGCCACTTTTTTCAACACTTAGTGAAATTTTCACTAAGTCAGAATCTGCCTTCACTTTTTTTCAAATGTAGGGGAATTTTTCACTTGGATCCAAAAAGTATCAAAACCAATTATGATCAAACAGTTGTTATATCATATGAGGGCTTTCCAAAATGGCCAAGAACTCCATCAAATTCCACTTGAGCCATGAGATATGACAATGCCAATATGCCTTGCTGCAAACTGTCATGGCAAGGCAGATTTTAGAGATTTGCTCGATTTGCCCAAATTTTGCAAAGGGCAAGCAACTCTATCCATCTGAACACCTCAAGAGGGAACCAAGGAGGAACCAACTCTGATCCCAAGCCTCCAAAGTCTTTGGAACCAAAAGTAGCATGCCAAACCTAGAAATCCCTAAAAGAGGGACAAAACTCCAATTTTGGATTGGAGCATTCAATGCATACACCAAGGTGGCATGGACTGAGCCATTTCCCTAACCTCTAGTCAATGGCTAGAGGAGACTTGGATTCTCATTGTTCAACATTGGCCAAACCTATGCAGCAGTTGCCATTCACTATTCCTTGCAAAACAAACTTGCTCTACTATAAATAGAGTTCATTTGTGATCAGTTTGAGTACACCAAAGCCATAAACAGATGCTTTCCTTAAAATATATTCTTTCACTCCAAAATTGCCTTCCAAAGCAAGTCACTATCAGGTTTTGAGTTTGAGAGCTATTCCAACCAAACCAATCACACACACATACCTTATAGAAGTGATCCAAACACTCACATAACATCTGGAACACCAAAATCACAAAATCACTAGCCAACTGCTCAAGCCTGTGACAGATTTGCAGTTGAGGTGCCAAATCAAGTTCCAGCTCAATTCAATCCACTCCAAGCATCCAGACACACTCCATAGCACCTAGGGAAGCAGTCCATATCCTTGGAACCAAGCTGTAACACCTCTAACACAAAGCACGATCACCAGCTGCAAGAGGTAAGCATGAGCTCTTCTAACTCTATGATCCATGCATTTTTTGCTGCATAATAATTTGGCCATATGTTTATAATCATGCATGGAGTGTTTTCCCTCAATCAGTTGCATTGTTTGAATCGTGTATGGAATTTCTGAACCTTTATGCAAATTTTAGGGTTCTTGAGGTTTCTCTTTGATTTCTTACTCCATGTTAAAAATAAATGAAATTAAATACCATAGACATGATCGTGAGGTTAAAACGAGTAGATTGATATGTAGATTGCATGATATAATCAAGTATTCAGTGAGATTGGATAGAAAACGCAAATCTGCAGAAACAAAGGGTGGTGCGTGTTCTTGCCCTTGTTCTTGGCGCCCTTTTTGAAAATTTGAATATTTGAATTTTGTGATTTTATTTAATTGATTCAAAAATTAATTTCTCTCTGAGTTTTAATGATTTTGAGTTGATTCTTTTTTTAATAATTCACAAAAATGTTAAAATATTTTATTTTCCCAAGAAATCCCAATAATATTATTTATTTCATATACTTGATATTTTTGAAAAGAATTAATATTTTAATTGTTTTTTACATTTAAAATATTTTCTCCCTCTTGATTTTTCAAATTTTAGTGATTTCCAATCATTTTGTGGATCAAAACCTGATTTTTGAAACATTAATCCAAGATCACAATTTTTTTTCCACATATTTAACAATTTTGATCATTTTAATTGAATTTTTTATTCAATTAAAATACATTTTGAAAACAAATTAGGGTTTTTGATTAATTCAACCCTCATCAAACTTTTTCAAACACTTTGGGCCTCTTGGTAGAATGTAAGACCCAACCCTTTGTAGAAACCAAAATAATTTGGGCCTCAGTGTATTGTATAAGTCCCGATCCCATCAAAAAGTTCGGCGCGATCGTCGCCTTTTTAACAAAAAAACCTTGGGCCTCTCCTTGAGCTGTAAGCCCCACCACTTGTACAAAAATAACTCTTTGGACCTCTAATAGAGTGTAAGACCCAATACCCTTTTAACCAAAACAATTTTGAGCCTCAGACATTGCATAAGTCCCTCTGCGTTAAAAGAAAATCTTGGCGCGATCGCCATTTCAAAACAAAACTCTGGGCCTCTCCTTGAGCTGTAAGCCACACCACTTGTATAAAAATAAACCTTTGCGTCTCTTGAGAGAGTGTAAGACCCACCCCTTTGTACAGAAAACAATTTTGGGCCTCAGTCACCTGTATAAGTCCCTATACAAAACAACAGTGCAATCACTGATAAAACTTTGAGCCTCTCCTTGAGCTGTAAGCCCGAACAATCTTTTCAAAGTACTTTCTCCTTTGATTTTGAATATAATATTGTTATCAAAGTTTTCTTTGTTGAACAACTAACCCAACAGCATGGAAGCTCTACAACCGAGTAAGTGTTTACCCGCTTTCATATATATAACTGTATTGTGGGGCTGCTCATTGTAAGTCTTATTTCATAAACTTTTATATACTTGTCAAGTATCCACTGTGTAATACTAGTATAGTTATTTAGACTTTTCCCCAGTAACTACGTCTAGCACTAGGTAAAGCCTTGTTGGTCACTCTTAATACAAACAAAACTAGATCCCCATAGGATTACCCGACACAGTCTTCCCTCCTCTTGGGGTTAAACAATATGGAGATGTGAAAGGCAGCATTCTCGGTGAACCCTTTCTCAGACTGTCACCCTTAGAAATTGTCAAAGAAACTCTAACTCCCCAGAGATGATCTTTTCTCTGTGAATGGCATCTCTTGAGTTTCTTCCAAATTCTCGGACTTTCCTGGCTTGATCTATTCTCGGTGAATGGTATGTCTTGAACTTCTCGGGGTTTGGGGACCCACAGGCTTCTTAAAAGCATCCCCGTCTCCTCTTGGGCGTTGTACAAGGACCCTTCGGCTTCTTAAAAGCTCTCATGCCTTCTCTTGGGCTTAGTACAAGGACCCAGAGACCTCTAGAGGTATAGGAATAGAGCCTAGTCATCAATTTGCTAGAGCTGTCTTTCTGAGTCAAGTGTCAGACCAGTTAATGGGTTGACCTTCATCCCTTAACATACCAGCCTTCGCTTGGGCATTATACAAAGTTCATTCACTACTTGAGAATCGACTTCTCAAAACACCTGTCGACTTGGACAGTCTCAACACCCTTTGGATTTCTCATTTCCTTAAAGAATAGGAAATAACCCCGATCCTCTGATCAATCTCAAAGCACAACCTTACCTTTAATCTTTATAAGAACTAATTTTCTCTTTTATCCAACATACTGGACCTGTCACTAAACTGAAACGGTTACAATAGCCTCCTCTTGGGCTTTGTACAATGATTCTCCCCAGCGGAGCCAACCTTTTCCCACTCTCTTGTTGAGTATAAAAGACTCTCATGTTGAGTCAAACCCTTTCAGCCTCCATCTCGGGCTTCGTACGAGATACTAAAACACTCTCTTGTTGAGTATAAAAGACTCTCTTGTTGAGTTAATCCCTTTTAGCCTCCATCTCGGGCTTCGTACGAGATACTAAAGCACTCTCTTGTTGAGTCAACCCTTTTAGCCTCTCTCTCGAGCTTCGTACGAGACACATAAAAGCACCCTCTTGTTGGGTCAATAGCCTCCTCTTAGGCTTTATATAAGGAAACCCCGGTTAAGTCAATCAACCTTTTAGCATCAAAAGTCGTGCCTCGTTCACAGTATACAAACATCAACAACTCCTTTTCCCCCATCTAATTGCTGTAAGCGGCAAGCCTCTGGATTATTTACATCCACGCCACTGTCCCTTTTTTAGCATGAGAAATTCCTAAGGAAAGATAACATTGCTCTACACTAAGTTAAAGTCTTCTCCTTCAGATTAAAAAACCCCTATAAAGGAAATTATGGCATTGCTAGATTCACATATCCCAGTTAAAGTAATTATCCTTTATAATCAGTCACCCAACAGTTGTGACAAACAGACCAAATATCCCCTTTAGAGATGACAAATTCTCTCTAAAGTCAAAACCCTTTAGCTTCACATCTTGGGCTTCGAACAAGATACAAATAGACCCTTCAGCTTCACATCTTGGGCTTTGAACAAGATACAAATCATCTTTAGCTTCACGTCTTGGGCTTTGAACAAGACACCAAAACAACCTTTTTCCTCCCATAGAATATGAGGAACTACGATCGCTCTGATTTCCCTGTTTAGTTAAACGGGAATACGTAGGCATAAGATTGAAAAATATTAGCAAGCACACTAATCAAAAAACCCAAAATCCCGTACCCTCATAACATCAATAAAAAAGCATCAGACCTAACATCCTACCGATAGCCTAGACACTGTTTTTACCAAAATAACCTAAGAAAGGCCCACAATCTTTGTAGCATCGGTAAACCAACAGTCATCTGTTTAAACTCAGTTTGTAAGCAGGGTTAATTGGAGACATCTATTTCCCTTCCTTCATCAGCTTCAATAGGATAAAAAATGAATCGAGCTGTAGTACCCCCAAAGCGATAGTGCTTCGCAACCACACAAAAAACTCGCTCTACACAGAGGGGCGTCCCACTCAACCATGCACCCTCACTCCAGTTGCTAAAGATTGGTATAATCTAATGGTAACTAATTTAAGACCAAGAGAAAGAGGAGGAGGATGGTTGTCTGACAAAGAAAGACTATTCATTTTCTTTTTAGTGTCTAGGATAAAAACTAACCTACCTCAAACCATGTACAATCATCTGAAAGAGGAAATTATTTTGTCTAGGGAAGACACAATCTACCAAGTTCCTTATTGTAGAGTTATCTCACATATTCTTGATCTCCAAGGAGTTGTTAATCACTACAAAAGAAATGGAATGACTGAGAAGATCCTTCCTGAATTTTGTTCACCGATGACGTTCTTAGTCTAAGATAGGAATTTAGTTATTTCTATTTAACTAAGCTTATGTTAAATATTAATTTTGTTGTTGTTTGTTTGTTTCCCTAAATGTGATTTGTGTGAATATTTCAAATGATCAAAATACACTAATTATCTAATTAAAATAAAATAATGAGTGCTGCTTAAAATTCAAACGAAAAGGCTTAGGATTGTCTAGAGACCATAAATCCCCCATAGGTCATGATTAAGTAACGGTTCCATTACCACTTATTAAGATTATGTCACGATTCTTGATTAAAGAAATTAATCATTAACCTACTTTCACACGATACTTAGTGCTTCTAGGAAAATCAAACGTTGTGGTTTCAAACTCTCCACAGAAATAACCTTACTTCTTAATCTATAAAAGCATCAAACCCTAAGATAGTAACACACTCTTACTCATCTGAATCCTCAGCCTAATTATCTTCTATTTTCCTCATCAATCCCTAAAAATGGACTTCGTCTCACAAAATGCTTCAACTCTCACAACCATACAAAATCCAGTTGATCATCTTGTTGTTTTGTCAGAAACGATTGTAAACTTCAACAATCTAAAGTCGAATGGATGTAATATTACCCCCTCAATGGAAGCACAAGGATGGAGTAACTACTTCAAGAGGTTGGAAGGACCAACCTATGGATGTTTGGTTAAAGAGTTCTGGATTCATGCTAATGCAGGCTCGACTCTCATTAGTTCTTCGATCTTTGGAAGAAGAGTCTACATATCTGAAAAGACTATTGCAGATCTCTTGGAGCATGAAAATAATGGATTCAGAATTACCAAGGATCTACTTAGTGAGGAGAGAGAAGCCAAAGTCACAGCCTTTATTTTCAAAGATGGAATAGCAGTTAAGAACCAAGTATTCTTAAACCTGAAAGAACCACTACAAGTTTGGTTCAAAATCTTGCAGGGAAGCATTTTTCATCATCTTCCTACAAATCAACTCAACGACACTCAGAAGTGTGT
This sequence comes from Lathyrus tuberosus, assembly GCA_022829125.1. Taxonomy (NCBI): domain Eukaryota; kingdom Viridiplantae; phylum Streptophyta; class Magnoliopsida; order Fabales; family Fabaceae; genus Lathyrus; species Lathyrus tuberosus. The sequence continues at coordinate 1,544,542 of JALAZF010000484.1, forward strand.
CTTGTTCCTTCTCCTTAAAGGAATTAAGATCAATCTCCCTTCCGTTCTCTTCAAACTTCTGAAGGAAGCCATAAGAAACTCCAGAACTGGCTCTAATCCAGAGATCAAACTTATTCCGTACGAAAGACTCATCTCTGACATTTTAGTTGAATCTGGAGTAGTTGATGACATTTTAATCGATGAAGGTCAATCAAGAAAGCTGCTTAAAAGCACTGGGAAGATTCTCAAGTTTGAGGATCTTATGAAGGAAGACACCACTCTGGACAATACATTCTTTAGGGAACTAACTCTGACTCCCAGGGTTCCAGTTAAAGGTTTTCCAAAATTTGCTACTTACAATCAGGCAGAAGTCAGAAATTAAGGATGAAGATATCAGCGTTTAGATCAACATGAAGAATATTACTGATGTACTTCAAGAACTCACAAATTGGAAAGAAGGAAGTAAGAAGTAGAAAATGGTTGATGATGAGGAACCCTCATCCAAAAGATCAAAAACAGTGAATGATACATTAAAATCCTTTAAGGACAATGCAATCACAAAAACCAAAACTTAGTAGAAGCTTCCAGTTCCTGTGTGGACTCCATGGAAATAAGAAATATCTGGACTGAGTTCCATGAATGGATCTCAGTAGAAATTGTGAAGAGCAAGAGGCTGGCAATTACTCAAGTAGAAGAAAAGGTTCATGTCTCAAGAAATGATGACTCTGAAAACCTTCTCTCATATTCTTCATCATCTTTAGGCTTGCTCTAGTCTAACTCAATAGGACCCATGAAAACCCGGCTTTATTAGGACTATGATTACTTAAAATGTTTTTCATTAGGAATCTGTGTTTAAATTATCTATGTTTTGATTATCCTGAACTTTTCAAGATTAAGCTCAACCTATGCTCTGCATCTTAAAACTATTTTATGTTGTTGCTTCTATCTGATTGTTCATAAATGAAATGCTATAATTAATCTCTACAGATGATCTAAAACCTTCAATTGGTAATAAGATAATTCCATCTAATTGTCCTTAAAATAAATATGCTATGGTTAAAGATGGTTATCACTAAATGACTTGGATTGTTCTTAACTGCTCAAATGCTGGCTCTATGGTTCTATGTTGTTTAACATATCCAGAATATATAATGATGTTGACATGCTTAAATGCTTGACTGATGAAGGAATTACATGCTTAAATGCTCATATGCTCTAGCACTTTTTGATGATGTCAAAAAGGGGGAGAAATATAATGATTTTGATTGAGAAAAAGGAAATCTGAAAGAAGAAGAAAGAAAGAATACAGAACTCAAAATGCAGAACTCAAACAAAGTACTCATATAAAATATAAAAATGTGTTACTTCTAACGTTTGTTGTTTGATGTTATCCGAGGAACTCTAAACAAGTTCACTAGGCATTCTAAGAACAGGAACATGTCAAGAAAGAAGAACTCTGTTATGAATCATCGGTCATATGATAGAAGTTGTCTAGGAATCAGAAGAAGAAGGAAAACTCTGAAAGCAGTCAAGACAAAGTATATATTTCAAAATGCTTACTCAGAAGAACTGTGCAAATCAGAAGACAAAGAGTTGTCTGAAGATCCGGATTGAAGATCCAAGAAGAAGTAGTTCTGATGTTTACTAGGAACTAATTAAAATGAAAACGATTTGGTATCAGACTAAATCAACAATTGGTAATCAGACTCAGTACACAAAGATTAGTATCAGACTTGTCAATCAGAACAAACCTGTGGATTATTATTATCAAAATACCTTCATTGGTATCATTTCAGCACACTAAGGAAATACCTCTCAAGTGGTATGAGAAGAAATCCTTCACTTGGTATCTGTCATACCCCAAATTTTGACCACTAAGATTTCCCATCATTGTACAAATCAACATCACAATATGGATGAACCATTAGTCTCCCCAAAGATGGGTGAGCATTCACTACAATCAGACTTAGGGTTTCAAGCCCTCTCAGAGCTCTTAGACAAATGATCAATCAAGAAATGACATGATCTTCAACTTGTCTAAACCTCTCAAACATCCACAATGGATCAAGAGGACTCCCACATCAAGGATTAAGCACAAGGCTGCAACAGTCCTAATGGATTAAGCCTCAAGATCGCCAGTGTCACTAAATTAGGGTTTGGTCAACCAAAGCCTCCAGATGGAAATTTTCCTCTGGGCATGAGCCAATGCTTCAAAGCATAACCTAATATACTCCATGGAATATCATGGACCCAATTATCAAGTCAATTTTACCTCAGGGGATGCATTCACAAAAAATCAGGAATTAGGGTTTCTTGACCTAATTCACCCCTAAGTTGGCTTTTGGGACAAAACATGAGCCAAGACCTCAAAGGAGGATTTGAGGGTCTCTAATAAACCACATTGATCCATTTGCAACAATGGATTGATCCAAGAAGCTTGAGCAACAAGTTTCAATTTCATCTGAACCACAGTTAGGGTTTCGCGAGAAAAGTCAACTGTATCTTTGACTTTTGACCAGGACATGCTACCAAACCACATGACATGATCCAATACACCGTATGACACCTATGAAATCAATCCATCAAGTTTGATTTAGGTCAAGGACTTGATTTCATAGAGGATCGCACAGTTTGGAATTCATCTGACCAAAAGTCAACTGTGCACAAAAGTCAACTTTGACTTTTTGAGATTTTTCACAAATATGGTTCTTTAACCCTAAAATGATGTTAATGTGTGATTTGAATTAACATTCATCAAGAAAAATCAAGAAAAGTGGGATAACTTGTAAAAGGGGTAACCATAAAAACTTAGAAATTTTCTAAGTTATGGAACAAAGTGGTTAGGGTACCAACTTTGGAGGATCATAACTCCTAAATCACAAGGCCATTTTCCCCATTCAAAGCTGGATTTATAGCCTTCATCGCCCTCTACAAAAGCTTCAACTACACCTCATTCCAATTCATCATGGATTTTGGGTTATGGAATGATCAAAATCACAAAAAGTGAAAATGTCACTTTTTTCCAACACTTAGTGAAATTTTCACTAAGTCAGAATCTGTCTTACATTTTTTCAAATGTAGGTGCATTTTTCACTTGGATCCAAAAAGTATCAAAACCAATTATGATCAAACAGTTGTTGTATCATATGAGGGCTTTCCAAAATGGCCAAGAACTCCATCAAATTCCACTTGAGCCATGAGATATGACAATGCCAACATGCCTTGCTACAAACTGTCATGGCAAGGCAGATTTTGGAGTTTTGCTCGATTTGCTCAAAATTTGCAAAGGGGAAGCAACTCTATCCATCTAAACACCTCAAGGGGGGACCAAGGAGGAACCAACTCTGATCCCAAGCTTCCCAAGTCTTTGGAACCAAAAATAGCATGCCAAACCTAAAAATGCCTAAAAGAGGGACAAGACTCCAATTTTGGATTGGAGCATTCAATGCATACACCAAGGTGGCATGGACTGAGCCATTTCCAACTGAATTCAGTCAAGACTTCTCCAAGGCCAAGGGGACCAGCAGCCTGTGTCGTAACCTCTAGTCAATGGCTAGAGGAGACTTGGATTCTCATTGCTCAACATTGGCCAAACCTATGCAGCAGTTGCCATTCACTATTCCTTGCAAAACAAACTTGTTCTACTATAAATAGAGCTCATTTGTGATCAGTTTGAGTACACCAAAGCCATCTAACAGATGCTTTCCTCAAAATCTCTTCTTTCACTCCAAAATTGCCTTCCAAAGCAAGTCACTATCGGGTTTTGAGTTTGAGAGCTATTCCAACCAAACCAATCACACACACACCCCTCATAAACATCATATAGAAGTGATCCAAACACTTAAACAACATCTGGAAAATTGATTTCTCAAAATCACCAGCCAGCTGCTCAAGGTTTTAACCAAGTTGCAGTTGGGATACCATCTTCAGTTCCAGATCATTTCCATTCATTCCAAGCATCCAGACACACTCCATAGCACCTAGGGAAGCTGTCCATAACCTTGGAACCAAGTTGTAACACCTCTAACACAAAACACGATCACCAGCTGCAAGAGGTAAGCATGAGCTCTTCTAACTCTATGATCCATGCATTTTTTGCTACACAATAATTTGGCCATATGTTCATAATCATGCATGGAGTGTTTTCCCTCAATCAATTGGTTTGTTTGAATCGTGTATGGAATTTCTGAACCTTCATGCAAATTTTAGGGTTCTTGAGGTTTCTCTTTGATTTCTTATTCCATGCTTAAAATAAATGAAATTAAAGACCATAGACATGATCGTGAGGTTGAAACGAGTAGATTGATATGTAGATTGCATGATATCATCAAGTATTCAGTGAGATTGGATAGAAAATGAAAATCTGCAGAAACAGAGGGTGGCACGTGTTCTTGGCGCCCTTTTTCAAATATTTGAATATTTGAATTTTTTTATTTTATTTAATTGATTCAAAAATTAATTTCTCTCTGAGTTTTAATGATTTTGAGTTGATTCTTTTTTTAATAATTCACAAAAATGTTAAAATATTTTATTTTCCCAAAAAATCCCAAAAATATTATTTATTTCATATACTTGATATTTTTGTGAAGAATTAATATTTTAATTATTTTTGACATTTAAAATATTTTCTCTTTCTTGATTGTTCAAATTTTAGTGATTTCCAATCATTTTGTGGATCAAAACCTAATTTTTGAAACATTAATCCAAGATCACAATTTGTTTTCCACATGTTAAACAATTTTGGCTATTTTAATTGAATTTTTTATTCAATTAAAATACATTTTGAAAACAAATTAGGGTTTTTGATTAATTAAATCCTAATCAAACTTTTTCAAAAATCTTTGGGCCTCTAATAGAGTGTAAGACCCAATCCTTTGTAAATACAAACCTTTTTGGGCCTCAAATGTTGTATAAGTCCCGTTATATTTCAAAAGTTCGGCGCGATCATCGCCCATTAAAAATCAAATCATCTGGGCCTCTCCTCGAGCTATAAGACCCATTCAAAATCTTTGGGCCTCTAATAGAGTGTAAGACCCAATCCCCTTTTAACCACAAACAATTTTGGGCCTCAAATATTATATAAGTCCCTCTGCGTTGAAAGAAAATCTCGGCGCGATCGTCAGTTCAAAAATCAAACCCTTGGGCCTCTCCTTGAGCTGTAAGCCCCACCACTTGTACAAAAATAAACCTTTGGGCCTCTTGAGAGAGTGTAAGACCCATCTCTTTGTACAGAAAACCTTTTTGGGCCTCAGTCACTTATATAAGTCCCTATACAAATTCAAAACCACAGTGCAATCACTGATAAAACCTTGGGCCTCTCCTTGAGCTGTAAGCCCCAACAATCTTTTCAAAGCACTTTCTCCTTTGATTTTGAATATAATATTGTTATCAAAGCTTTCTTTGTTGAACAAACTAACCAAACAACATGGAAGCTCTACAACCTAGTAAGTGTTTACCTGCTTTCTTTATCCGCTTTCATATATATAACTGTATTGTGGGACTGCTCACTGTAAGTCTTCTTTCACAAACTTTTATATACTCGTCAAATATCAACTGTGTAATACTAGTATAGTTATTTAGAGTTTTCCCCGGCAACTACGTCTAGCACTAGGTAAATCCCTGTTGGTCACTCTTAAATACAAACAAAACTAGATCCCCATAGGATTACCAGACACAGTCTTCCCTCCTCTTGGGGTTAAACAATATGGAGACGTGAAAGGCAGCATTCTCAGTGAACCCTTTCTCAGACTGTCACCCTTAGAAATCGTCAAAGAAACTCTACTCCCCAGAGATGATCTTTTCTCCGTGAATGGCATCTCTTGAGTTTCTTCCAAATTCTCGGACTTTCCTGGCTTGATCTATTCTCGGTGAATGGCATGTCTTGAACCTCTCGGGGTTTGGGGTCCCACAGGCTTCTTAAAAGCATCCCCGCCTCCTCTTGGGCGTTGTACAAGGACCCTTCGGCTTCTTAAAAGCTCTTATGCCTTCTCTTGGGCTTAGTACAAGGACCCAGAGACCTCTACAGGTATAAGAACAGAACCTAGTCATCAATTTGCTAGAGCAGCCTTTCTGAGTCAAGTGTCAGACCAGTTAATGGGTTGACCTTCATCCCTTAACATACCAGCCTCCTCTTGGACATCATACAAAGATCATTCACTACCTGAGAATCGATTTCTCAAAACACCCGTAGACTTGGACAGTCTCAATACCCTTTGGATTTCCCATTTCCTTAAAGAACAGGAAATAAAACCGATCCTCTGATCAATCCCTAAGCACAACATTACCCATATAAGAACTAATTTTCTCTTTATCCAACATACTGGACCTGTCACAAAACTAGAACAGTCACTAGCACCCTAGCCTCCTCTTTGGCTTTGTACAATGATTCTCCCCAGCGGAGCTAACCTTTTCAGCCTCTATCTCGGGCGTCGTAGGAGATACAAAAACACTCTCTTGTTGAGTATAAAAGACTCTCTTGTTGAGTCACTTCCCTTTCAGCCTCCATCTCGGGCTTCGTACGGGATACAAAGTCACTCTCTTATTGAGTACCAAAGGCTCTCTTGTTGAGTCAAAATCTTTTAGCCTCCATCTCGGGCTTCGTGCGAGATAAAAAGACTCTCTTGTTGAGTATAAAAGACTCTCTTATTGAGTAAATCCCCCTTTTAGCCTCCATCTCGGGCTTCGTACGAGATACAAAGCACTCTCTTGTTGAGTCAACCCTTTTATCCTCCATCTCGGGCTTCGTACGAGACACATAAAAACACCCTCTTGTTGGGTCAATAGCCTCCTCTTAGGCTTTGTATAAGGAAACCTCGGTTGAGTCAATCAACCTTTTAGCATCAATCTATGCCTTGCTCACAGGATACAACCATCTACAACTCCTTTTCCCCCCATCTAATTGTTGTAAGCGGCAAGCCTCTGGGTTATTTACATCCACGCCACTGTCCCTCTTTTAGCATGAGAAATTCCTAAGGAAAGATGGCATTTCTCTAAACTGAGTTAAAGCCTTCTCCTTCAGGTTAAAAATCCCCTATAAAGGAAATTATGGCATTGCTGGATTCAAATATCCCAGTTAAAGTAATTCTCCTTTATAATTAGTCACCCAACAGTTGTGACAAACAGACCAAATATCCCTCTTTAGAGATGATAAATTCTCTCTAAAGTCAAAACCTTTCAGCTTCACATCTTGGGCTTTGAATAAGATCGAAACCACCTCTAGCTTCATGTCTTGGGCTTTGAACCAGACACTAAAGCAACCTTTTTCCTCCCATAGGAGGAACTATGATCGCTCTAATTTCCCTGTTTCGTTAAACGGGAATACGTAGGCATAAGATTGAAAAATCTTAGTGAGCACACTATTAAAAAACCTAAAATCCTGTACCTTCACACATCAATCGAAAAGCATCAGTCCTAACATCCTCACAAATAGTCCTGTCATTTTATTCTTCACAAAATAAGCAGAGAGAGGCCCCACTTCCACATAGCATCTGTAACCTAACAGACCACTATTTAAACTCAGCATGCAAGCAAGGTTAATTGGAGACGTCTATTTCCCTTCCTTCATCATCTTCAGTAGGATAAAAAATGAATCGACCTGTAGTACCCCAGAGCGACAGTGCTTAAGAACCACGTCCAAAATCGCTCGCTACAGAAAAATGGCGCCCACCGTGGGGCCCGTCTTTTTCTCTTATCTCTCTGGTTGAAACCTGAGTTCTCAAAATGTCACAGAAATGATGACTTTGCTGGGGAGTCATTATCTGTATAGGATCATAAGACTAGAGGTCTAGGATGATTAAGACAAATATATATACTGCTTTTCCTAATTGATATCTGCTAATGGGAATGCGTGTGATGCCGCATGTGGAAAGATTAAGTATACACCTAAGATAGGTGATGGCAATGCGGGTAATCTTACTGGGAGTGAATTCCAGTTAAGAGCCCCGATCGACCATCAAAATCAGTGGAGACTCCCTTTGCAGATACATTGCCTATACGATTTCGGTTGTTGAAAGTAGTGTGGTCGATTGGGTTATCTGAGAAGCTGAGGTTTTTAGCAGACTTAAGCCATTTTGTAGCGCGGAAGCTATCAGAAATAGTTGTCACGCGATACTACCCTCATCTGAGATTGCTCTAAGATACATCACCTAGCACGGTTCCCCGCCCGCTGATGTTATCTCTAAGGGAATCAATGATTTTGAGAGACAGGTACAAAAAATCACCAGTATAAACCTTTTTTTTGGGGGGGGGGTAGAGCCTTGACTTCATGACACCGACCCTTTGACCCCATGTTTTTTCTATGTTTTTGTGTGCTGCATTCATACATTCATTTAAAAAACATTCAGATAAAGACAATCTTCTCTTCTAGTCTCTCTTTTTCAAATTAAACTAAGACAATGATTGCAAATATCAGAGAGAAAGGAGATTGCGCTAATGGATTTCAGTAGAAGGAAAACTCATAAGTACACCTTCAGGGTTCCAAAACTAGAGGATTTAAGAGGTTTGGCGAGAATGATCACCAACCACGAGGCTTTCAGAGCCAAGTATGGAGGATTGTTATCTTTGTTAAGGGTCCATGTAATCGAAGGAATCCTGTCCACGTTAATCCAGTTCTACGATCCGGTTTATCACTGTTTCATATTCCCGGATTATCAGCTTGCACCAACGCTGAAGGAGTACTCTCACCTGACTGATTTACATATTACTGATCAAGCTCCCTTTTCAGGACTGGAAGAAATTCCAAAGGATCAAACCATTGCAAGAGCAATTTATTTGGACGAGTCAGAAGTCAGGACTCACATGACCACTAAGGGTGGCATCCAGGGTTTGCCAGCCTAGTTCTTGACGAAGAAAGCTCTGTACTTTGCTAGTATAGGGAACGTGGCCACTTTTGAGAGCATCTTTGTTTTACTCACCTACGGGTTATTTTTGTTTCCCAACATTGATAACTTCATCGATATCAACGCCATTAAGATTTTTCTGATTGGAAACCCCGTACCGACCTTACTCGCAGATGCGTATCATTCGGTACATTTAAGGAATTTATACAGCAGAGGAATGATCACGTGTTGTGTACCCCTGCTGTACAAATGGTTCACTTCTCACTTGCCCAAGTCTGCTACATTTTGGGATCAAAAGAATACTTTACGTTGGTCGCAGAGAATCATGTCTCTTACCAACTCTGACATCGATTGATATAATCGAATCTACGACGGGATCAGGATCATTGACCATTGCAGAAATTTCCCAAATGTACCCCTTATAGGAACTAAGGGAGGAATCAACTATCATCCGATATTGGTTTGTCGGCAATTCGGATACCCGATGAGGCACATCCCACGGAATGCTCATCTGGAAGGTCTTTTCTTCAAGGAAGGAGAAAATGACAGGGCACTAAAGACGGAAATAGTACACGCTTGGAAGCACGTTCACCAGAAAGGAAGAGAGTCTCTAGGAAAACCAGACTGTGTCTCGGTGGAGCCTTATCTCCACTAGGTACAAACTAGAGCTCTCAAGCTGAGGATGCCTTACCCTCGTCAGGAAGTTATTCCATTAAGGGACTCTGCCCTTTATTTTATGTCTAAGACGGAAAAACTTCAGGTTACCCTCAACAAAGTTCAGCAGGAGAAGAGGTCTTGGAGGAACAAGTACGTATTCTCAATGTGGAGTGCAGGAAAATACAGCAGCTGTTAAGAGAAAAAGATGCCCTGATTGAAATTTTAGAGCAACATGCTGTAGAAAATCAGGATGGCCAAAGGAATTTGCTCGCTCCTTTACTTGGCAAAGGAACGACAACCCGACAACGGCCCAAGAGCCCCGATCAAAGAAAAGGAAAGCACCAGAACCAGCACCTGAGCTCTCTTCAGAGAGGACTCAGGACCCATTAGCTTAGATTTCCTTTTTCAGCACTTTGTAATCTATTGTATTTCCATTTCCGCAATCTTTTGAGTTCAATAAAATGGGGTTTCCCCACTGTTTGATATCTGCAATCTAATTGTCCAAGTTTACTTTGAATAAAAAATAATAATTAATAATCATTGCATTCATCATTCTCATAAACGCATTCTTCTTACCTACGAATCTCACATTTGCGTCTCGATTATAGAGTCAAACTGTCTCATTCGTACAATACTCGGGCCAATCGTCAGAAAAAGATGGATGATCTCGAGGAAAAGAACAGAGAGTTGAGAGAAGAGATCGACACTCTGAAAGAGGATCTGAGAAAGCTTCATAATGACATGCAAGCTCTAGCAGAAGCTCAAATGCAACAACAAAGGACTGTGATCTCAGAGATCACATCTACGCCCATAGTGGAGAAGTATGATCCTAGGTACAAGATGCCAAAAGATCGCCCCTGGGGCATGCCACTTAACTATATCCTGGAAGGATATGTTCCGCCGATCGCTGAGGATCAGAGAACCGCAGCAGGAACCGCTAGGCCTGAAGGTTACAAACTTCGGGAAAGCGAAGATGCCAAGGGCATGACAGCAACTCCTGAAGGTTACAAACTTCGGGAGGCACCGAGAGTCTCGGCCATAATGACTATACCACCACCCGTAGTACACACTATCCCGGAAGGACAGATTCCCCAGATACCTTCTGGTGGAAACAAAAGCATGTTCGATAGAATGAATTAATTCCAAGAACAGTTCCTGGAGATACAGAAAGAACTGCAAGCCTTTCGCGGTCAGGATCTATTTGGAAAGGACGCCGCGGACCTCTGCTTGGTCCCCAATGTGAAAGTTCCACACAAGTTCCAAGTGCCCGACTTTGAAAAATACAAGGGTAACTGATGCTCCGCAAGTGCACGGAAATATCGAAGTAATATAAAAGATTGTCGAACCCACAGAGACCAATATCAACCTATCGTTATCTATTGTTGCTTTGCAAAGCTAAGGCTAATGAACGATTGACGAAGGAGAAACTAAGACTAAAACTGAATTTGAACTTTAGAAAATATGAAAGAAAGGAGAGAGACCGGAATGTGGATTCCGTGTACCTCAGGCACTCTGTAATTGGTTGGCGTTAATTTACATATGTTCCGTAGAAAATATTGGTTTAAAGACTCCGCCTCACACTCTCGCGTTATTGACTAAAGCCACATCTCCTAACCACAGGATTTTGCTCTTGCTCGCCCGCTTTAATTAGAAAACGTATTTTGAAAATCAATTAGATCCTAATCGATACCTAAAGCGCTCTCGCTGTTTTTAGGATCAATGCCCCGTTCCCACTATCTGGTTCGACCCCCATGCTCTCGCAGTGTCGGCTCTAACCTTTGCTTGCTTCTCACTCTCGTGACGAAACAGTGTTAAATAACCTCTCACTCTCGTGACGAAGTTATTTAAATTAAACTTGGAAACAAAGACCAAACAGAATTTACTATAAGTTAAAGCTAATTTAATTACCGAGTCCCGTCGGAATGACGGTCCTCACAAACCAGACTCTAAACATTTAGCCGGACATGGAATTAAATGAAAACAACACATAAATGGTAATTGAATTTGAAAGCATTATGATAATTAATTTATGAAAGCGATACATAATAGTAATAAGCAATGCGATAAAGAACCTGTAAAGACTTGAAGTAAATTGCGGGACTTGGAATAAATGCATAACTGAAATGACTTTTATTAATGGCGACAAGATTGATGATCCAAGAATTACATAAATTGTAGGCCTAAATAATAATGGTGTGGTAGTTCCTCGATGTGAGAAACTACCACTTTTACAAAGGTAATATCTGCCTAAAACTATGAAAATAAATTCTACAGCGCTTTCGCGCATAAAAACTTGGATGCTCCAAAATGACAAGGGAAATCCTATATATAGAGGGGGATTTCGTTTTGTAACCTCTCTGGAGCATAAATGAGTGGTGGAGAAAAATGGGAGAAGTGGGAAGTTGGAGAAGTAGTGGGCGGTTGACTTTCTGAAGTAACTTCCAAGTAATGATGTTAGTGGACGGTGGTTGATCGTGGCTTTGTTAAGTTACATCTATTGAGAGAGGCCACGTAACTTAAAATTAATATCTGGGAAGGTTGTGCGTGCCGGTCGTGACAAGGGGTGTGACGCTCATGATGAATTTTGTGTCTGCCACGGTCGTGGTGGACCTGCCACGGTCGTCACACCAGCAGAATTTGGATTCTGCTGTTTTCTGCATCTTTTCTTCCTTATTTTGCTTATTTTCTCCACTTTGCATACTTTTAACTTGGAAATAGAAATACTTGCAAAAACACTTAAATATTCTCGAGAAAATCGGATATTAGACGAAAACGATATAATAATTGAATGTAAATCAAGGCCAAAATACGATACATTTTCGTGTTATCAGTAACTCTTGCCCTCAGAGTCATTTAGTGATGTACGCTCGGTGAATGTCAGCTCAGACAGAGAACCAGGAGCTACTAATTCACTACTTTCAGGATAGTCTAACCGGTGGCGTATTAAAATGGTACATGGGTTTAAACCGCGCTACGATCGGCACATTCAGAGATCTTGGAGCTGCTTTCATTCAGCAGTATAAATACAATTTGGACATGGCACCGAACAGAGATCAACTCAGATCGATGTTGCAAAAGGACAAGGAAACCTTTAAGGAATACGATCAGAGATGGCGTGAAATTGCCGCTCAGATTTGTCCACCTCTTGAGGAAAAAGAGATGACAAAGATCTTCTTAAAGACCTTAAGCTCATTTTACTACGACAGAATGGTCGCCAGTGCACCCAGTGACTTCACCGAGATGGTGGGAATGGGGGTTCGCCTTGAGGAAGCCGTCCGAGAAGGACGTTTGGTAAAAGACGCTGGATCATCAAGTAGTACAAAATGATACGGTAGTGCTCTCACTAAGAAAAAAGAGCAAGATATTGGGAATATCTCTCTCGAAAAGCAAAGGCGACGATATCAACCAGTAGCGGCGGTAACTCCTGCTATCAACCCTGCGTCTGTTCCTACGTATCAACCTCAGGTTGCGCAGAGCCAACCTAATGAACAACAATATCAGCAAAGGACACAATCGCCTCTTCAGTAGGCTCGTCCTCCGTACAACAACAACCGTACAACGCGACCACCAGGGTTCGACCCTATACCCATGTTGTATGCAGAATTGTTTCCATTACTACTAGTCAAGGGGCACGTTCAGACTAAATCTCCTCTTACAGTACCGGAAAATCCGCCTTTTTGGTTCAAAGTGCATCAGACTTGTCCTTACCATCAAGGAGGACCAGGGCATAACATAGAGAACTGTCTCAGTTTCAAATCCGATGTGCAAAAGCTTGTTAGGAGCAGGGTCTTATCTTTCAAGGATACGAATCCTAATGTTCTCATAAACCCGCTGCCTCAACACGAGAAAGCTACAGTCAATTTGATAGAGGGAGAGTCTAACAACATCTATCAAATTCACGATGTACTCTTATTAAGGGCCAACTTGGTCAATATGCATTGTAGACATAGTGGATATGGCCATGTGCCACCTCATAACTATCACCAGTGTGATATCTGCTCTAAAAATAATCAGGGATATTCTGTGGTGCAATCAGCTCTACAGGAACAATTGGATCTCGGATGGATCCAAGAGCATCAAGTTCGTGGAGTCAACATGACCTATACGAATTCCAACATCATTCAGAACCACGACATTCGTGCAATAAATGTCAACTTGGTGGCGATGCACTCAAGGCAAAGCCAGTATCATAATCTGCCACGGCACAATTATAATTCCAGTATGACTTGCTCGGTAAACAAACAGGGATGCTCTTTCATACAGGAGGCCCTCCAATGTCAAATGGATCTTGGATGGATACAGGACTACCATGATAGGAATCCTTATCAGATCAACATGGTTCAAATCTTTGATATTCGTCTAATGAATACCAGCTTGGTGGAGTTACACGCCAGGCAGGTCCAACTTGGTTGTCTCACATCGCATGATTATCTGAACTGCAAAGTATGTTGTGAGAGTAACCAAGGGTGCGCTCTCGTTCAAAGAACTTTACAACACTTATTAAACCACTGGTGGCTTCCAATCTATATGGATGAAGACACGCAAAAAATCAGTGTGGTTGATGGGAACCCTACTCAGCATCGAAGTCAGGATGTCCGATCTACGTAAACAGATCTAGTGAGGTTACACTGCATTCAAAGCGGGCGTGGCCAGGGGCCACCACACAACTATGAACATTGTAGAGTCTGGTCGGAAAATAACCAAGGATGTTACCTCGTGCGAGCAACCCTTCAGAGTCAGTTGGACCGCAGGGAGATTCACCCATACCTAGCTTCGGGGTCCGTTGACTGGACGCCGGACTACTTTGCAGATCAAATCAGAGACGTGGTTGTAATCTCTGACCCTGAGAGGAACAAGAATGTTTGTACCATCATCCCTCTACTGGACGAATCAAAGGTTCTTAGCAAGGAACTGATTGAAGTTACTTACGACAGTCAGAAAAATCAGAAGGCTCCTGTAGTTATCTATCTGCCGGGACCATTACCGTATGAATCAGCTAAGGCGATCCCTTACAAATACGGTGCAACAATAATTGAGAATGGAAAGGAAATTCCATTGCCCTCCATCGTGAATATTACAGACATCAGTCGTGTAACACGGAGCGGTCGAATCTTCAACCGAGGAGTTGAAGAACCTAACAGAGAAAAGGAACCTCAAACGGAAGTTCCTAGTCCACCAGTCGGTCAATCCGATAATCTCGACCTTTCGAAAAACAAAGATGAGATGCTGAAGCTCATCCAAAGGAGTGAATACAACATTGTTGACCAACTGTTACAAACTCCTTCAAAGATCTCAGTGCTATCACTTTTACTCAGTTCCGAAGCCCACAGAGAGGCTCTACAGGAAGTCTTAGAGCAGGCCTTTGTGGACCAGGATGTGTCAATACGACAGTTCGATAGCATCATCTCTAACATCACTTCCTGCAACAACTTAGAATTCAGTGATGAGGATTTGCCAGAGGGGGGCAAAAGTCATAACATGGCGCTCAATATCACAGTTAACTGCCAGGACGATGCTTTAGCCAGCGTACTGGTAGACACAGGATCGGCCATCAATGTTATGCCGAAAGTAACACCCCCTCCAATCTATACCCCCAAGCTATTAAAGCAGTGAAAGAAAATTCAAAATTTCATCAGAGTATAATTAAAAACACGGCATAGACAGGGAGCATCACATTACAATGAAACAAAACATAACATACAACACCTGCTCATTAAAGATATGCAACAGTGGGGTAGCAATCAACAGAGGAACTCAGTTCCTTACACCCACATTTCAGATTTTAGAATAAAAGCGGAAAATCTAAAACCGACTATCATATATCTATATATATATATATATATATATATCACTTGAAAAGTTTGTCATTCATCAAGTTATACATGCACACGCCAAAAGATATATATACATAATACACAACACCAACAACAAACGGCCTCCCTAACTACCCGGTGTCACATATCAGAGCCGACCGACAAAAGAATGAAGACGCAAAGCTTCACAAAAAGACCACCAGCAACTCTAATCTACAATGCCTCATAGAGCATTATAAAACAGCAGAAGGGTGAGAAAAACAATCATAATACAGTTGCATACAATTATATATTAACACAAAAAGGCACAAGTATAATATTCTCACCACAAATGCACCACAATTGAATAAAACACAACAACGTACAAGTATCAGGTATTTATCACCACTGCATAACAATCATACACAACGCACTCATCATCAACACAATTATGCATATTCCATCTCATTAATCACATCCACAATTAACATACACAATTAATCCATGATTATGCAAATGCACAGAGACCGATACAACGACTTTATGCATATGCCATGCGGTACCGACTTCCAATGTTTCTCATCACTAGTTCACTCAGGAACTCTGCTGGAACCATCGCTCGTTACTGAGGGTTGCTCAAGTAACACCCCGTCGGGCCTACGATGTTCACCCGTCGCTTTAGGTCCCCACATGGGCACACGACATTTATGGATTGCTTTAGGTCCCCACATGGGCACACAACCCGATCGCTTTAGGTCCCCACATGGGCACACGATCGTCTATAACCATCGCTTTAGGTCCCCACATGGGCACACGATGTTATAGCAGATTCCCTCCGGAACCCAACCGTCACTAAGGACGCCACAACAATGCATATCATGATGCTTAGCATATAATGACCCATGACATTTAATATGCACACATATATGCAACCATCACACTTAACATAGTTCATGCTTTGCAATTCAAGCCCAAAACAATGCATTTTTTCCATTCAACAACAACAAGCAATCATACCATATCCATATCAACAGTACATTGCATGAAACACGCCAATTACACACAATTAAAACGACAAAAGTCGACAAAATGACACTATTCCAGATTCCTGACAAAATAAAATCGGCTAACAAATTCCAAATCATCATAATCACATAGTACAGCTCAAAATCTTTCCAATGATACCAAGAATGTAAAAATCGGATAAACGGAACAAAAGTTACGAAAGAAATACGAAAATGATATTTTGGAAAATCCCATTTTACAATTGGCCTGACCATACGCGTATAGCCTCTCTCATACGCGTACGGCCCTGATTCTTCGCCATTCCCATACGCGTATTGCCAATGCCCATACGCGTATGGATAGAATCATTTTCCTTCACAATTTTCACGTTTAAAAGCCCATACGCGTATGCACAACACCATACGCGTATCACCAGATGGCCAGGAAAATACACAACCCATACGCGTAATGGCCCAAAAACAAGCCAATGATACGCGTAACGCCAAGGTCCATACGCGTATGAACATGCCCCATACGCGTATGACCTGGGTAAAACCAGAAAAATTCTGCAGAAACTTGGTTCTGGGTTTTCCACCCTAAATCCACCCAAATCATCATCTAAACTCAGAAAAACACTAATTTGAGGTATAACAATTCATATCCAACATGTATAAACAACAAAGAACACAATCAACATGAGTTTGAACACATTTGAATCAATTTTTACCAATTTCTACATAATTAGGGTTTTTACTATATTTATCATTTCAATCCAATAACAATCACAAACACCCATACATAATCCTACACAAGCATACCATAATTGAGTTTCGCACCCTTACCCGATTAAATCGATTCTAGAAGTTGTTTTCTTTGATTTCCAAGATTTTCCCACTTTTCTCCTCTTCTTCTCTTTTCTCCCCTCTTTCCTTCTTCTCTTTTTCTTTCTCTCTATTTTTCTCTCTTTCTATTTCTATTCTTACTATCTTAATGAAAAATTAATACGAAATGACCAAAATACCCCCACACTCAAATATCTCGCAAATGCTCCCAAAACCCGATAAAATATCACAACATTGAAAAATAACATATTTTCACATAAAAGTCGAAAATAAAATAATATAATAATAAAATACTCAAAATGACTCAATTAAATAAAAACACTAAAACTGGGGCGTTACAACTCTCCCCCACTTAGAAATTTTCGTCCTCGAAAATATTACCGATACCAACAACATTAGCCTTTCCCTAAGGATAACCCCAACCAAATCATAACTCGCCACAAATCCAAATCCTCCTCGTTGTCTCTATTCTTTCAGACCAATCCAGTATTCCATATTCTTGTAATTACCAAACACTTCGAATCTACAATCATAAAGATAAGACTTCCAACATAATACAACTACAACCAAATCCAATTTCTCAATAGTACTAATCCTTTCACGAATCCTCAAATGTCGAAAACACAAGCCACGACTTCACTCTCTTGCATTAACACGCTGACTATACTCATCAAAGATGCATCCCAAACAATCGACTTCCCTTTTGCAAGTCAACTGAAGTAACGAAAACGCTAATCTTGGAAAATCCTTCCATAACCTCCGGTAATAACCAACTAAAGTCCAAAAAGCTTCCAATCACCTCAACCAACTTCAGAGCCTCTCATGTTAACACCGCATCTACTTCCGATGATAACAAACATAATCTGTCCCATAAAGTCAATCAAAGTCTCAACTCAAACAAATCATCACTCTTATCCACATTCCAACACAAGTAGTTCTAATCAAACTCCATCAACCCATTCCAGTTACCTAAACCTGAAAGCCAATAATTATTCTCAATCGTCACCCTACACCATTGTCCGTACTCCATGCACAATTTCTACTCTTGACAATCCAAATTCCTACCTATTGCAACAACCAACCAAAAGGAACTCTCAAATATTACATCCACCCCTAAGGGTTTTTCTCAAGATTTCCGTATTCCCAATACCATCAAAGAATTTCAAATCGTTTGCAATTCGTCACAATTCAAAACTCAAGCTATGCAAAACACAACCGCAAGTTCCCATACTACTCACTGGTTAACACGCAACTTCCTACTATCATCTTATTCCCATCTCCTAAGAGTGTCCTACTCACTTAGCAGATTTAACCTCGACTAGTCATCTTCATCCAATTTAAGCACACTCTACTCTCTGAGAACAACCCTTAGTAATACCCAATCATTATCCCTCAGAGACATTCCAACTTAATCCACATACACATACCTCTAATCCGTCTCATCTTCTGATATAAGAATCCTCATCGACTCAACAAAACAATCTGTAACCACCTCCTTACATTTCAAGTAATCCATTCCGCACCACTATCAAAGCCGGAAAGGCACGTCCATTGCATCCAACATAATTCCCGTCTGCTATCAACAAGAGATTAAGGGTGATCAGTTCCTCAATTTGTCAATAGATAGCCGACAACCATGATGGGGTATAAACTGTCTCCACCAAACTATAATAGCATTCCTTCTAGAACAGGGACCCATATTGACCAAACCACACTTACAAAACTCAGCAGTCGCTTCAGCATAATGAGGATAGAACTGCACAAGTTCCACAAACTTAGCAGTATAGTCAACAACAGACATATTACCCTGTTTCAACTCCAAGAACTCAATCTCTTTTTTTTCCTTCACACCTTCAAGATAATACTTCCTCTGAAACTCTCGGCCAAATAAATCCCAAGTAACCTCTTCATCATCCACTTCTAACACTTGGCGCAAACTAACCCACCAAGCATCAGCTTCTTCCTTCAGCATGTGAGTACCCAGTCTCACCTTATTCTCTTCAGCACAATCCATCACACTGAATATTCTTTCAATCTCCTCAATCCAAAATTGTGCACCATCAGGATCATATCTTCCCTTGAAGATAGGCGGTTCGTTCTTCCTGAACTCATCATTACCCGCAACATTCGGTACACCCCGCACAACCCGAGCCATATTCTGTTCATTTCCAATAACATCAACTATGGTTAAACAAACAGCTCACCGAACCACAAAGACCAACAAGGACTGACACAAACTGACACGGACTGGCTCTGATACCACTTAATGTAACACCCCCCCAATCTATACCCCCAAGCTATTAAAGCAGTGAAAGAAAATTCAAAATTTCATCAGAGTATAATTAAAAACATGGCATAGACAGGGAGCATCACATTACAATGAAACAAAACATAACATACAACACCTGCTCATTAAAGATATGCAACAGTGGGGTAGCAATCAATAGAGGAACTCAGTTCCTTACACCCACATTTCAGATTTTAGAATAAAAGCGGAAAATCTAAAACCGACTATCATATATATATATATATATATATATATATATCACTTGAAAAGTTTGTCATTCATCAAGTTATACATGCACACGCCAAAAGATATATATACATAATACACAACAACAACAAACGGCCTCCCTAACTACCCGGTGTCACATATCAGAGTCGACCGACAAAAGAATGAAGACGTAAAGCTTCACAAAAAGACCACCAGCAACTCTAATCTGCAATGCCTCATAGAGCATTATAAAACAGCAGAAGGGTGAGAAAAACAATCATAATACAGTTGCATACAATTATATATTAACACAAAAAGGCACAAGTATAATATTCTCACCACAAATGCACCACA
This sequence comes from Lathyrus tuberosus, assembly GCA_022829125.1. Classification (NCBI taxonomy): domain Eukaryota; kingdom Viridiplantae; phylum Streptophyta; class Magnoliopsida; order Fabales; family Fabaceae; genus Lathyrus; species Lathyrus tuberosus. The sequence continues at coordinate 1,564,502 of JALAZF010000484.1, forward strand.
ATTGAATAAAACACAACAACGTACAAGTATCAGGTATTTATCACCACTGCACAACAATCATACACAACGCACTCATCATCAACACAATTATGCATATTCCATCTCATTAATCACATCCACAATTAACATACACAATTAATCCATGATTATGCAAATGCACAGAGACCGACACAACGACTCTATGCATATGCCATGCGGTACCGACTTCCAATGTTTCTCATCACTAGTTCACTCAGGAACTCTGCTGGAACCATCACTCGTTACTGAGGGTCGCTCAAGTAACACCCCGTCGGGCCTACGATGTTCACCCCGTCGCTTTAGGTCCCCACATGGGCACACGACGTTTATGGATTGCTTTAGGTTCCCACATGGGCACACAACCCGATCGCTTTAGGTCCCCACATGGGCACACGATCGTCTATAACCATCGCTTTAGGTCCCCACATGGGCACACGATGTTATAGCAGATTCCCTCCGGAACCCAACCGTCACTAAGGACGCCACAACAATGCATATCATGATGCTTGGCATACAATGACCCATGACATTTAATATGCACACATATATGCAACCATCACACTTAACATAGTTCATGCTTTGTAATTCAAGCCCAAAACAATGCATTTTTTCCATTCAATAACAACAAGCAATCATACCATATCCATATCAACAGTACATTGCATGAAACACGCCAATTACATACAATTAAAACGACAAAAGTCGACAAAATGACACTATTCCAGATTCCCGACAAAATAAAATCGGCTAACAAATTCCAAATCATCATAATCACATAGTACAGCTCAAAATCTTTCCAACGATACCAAGAATGTAAAAATCGGATAAACGGAACAAAAGTTACGAAAATGATATTTTGGAAAATCCCATTTTACAATTGGCCTGACCATACGTGTATAGCCTCTCTCATACGCGTACGGCCCTGATTCTTCGCCATTCCCATACGCGTATTGCTAATGCCCATACGCGTATGGACAGAATCATTTTCCTTCACAATTTTCACGTTTAAAAGCCCATACGCGTATGCACAACACCATACGCGTATCACCAGATGGCCGGGAAAATACACAACCCATACGCGTAATGGCCCAAAAACAAGCCAATGATACACGTAACGCCAAGGTCCATACGCGTATGAACATGCCCCATACGCGTATGACCTGGGTAAAACCAGAAAAATTCTGCAGAAACTTGGTTCTGGGTTTTCCACCCTAAATCCACCCAAATCATCATCTAAACTCAGAAAAACACCAATTTGAGGTATAACAATTCATATCCAACATGTATAAACAACAAAGAACACAATCAACATGAGTTTGAACACATTTGAATCAATTTTTACCAATTTCTACACAATTAGGGTTTTTACTATATTTATCATTTCAATCCAATAACAATCACAAACACCCATACATAATCCTACACAAGCATACCATAATTGAGTTTCGCACCTTTACCCGATTAAATCGATTCTAGAAGTTGTTTTCTTTGATTTCCAAGATTTTCCCACTTTTCTCCTCTTCTTCTCTTTTCTCCCCTCTTTCCTTCTTCTCTTTTTCTTTCTCTCTATTTTTCTCTCTTTCTATTTCTATTCTTACTATCTTAATGAAAAATTAATACGAAATGACCAAAATACCCCCACACTCAAATATCTCGCAAATGCTCCTAAAACCCGATAAAATATCACAACATTGAAAAATAACATATTTTCACATAAAAGTCAAAAATAAAATAATATAATAATAAAATACTCAAAACGACTCAATTAAATAAAAACACTAAAACTGGGGCGTTACACCGAAGTCCACTTTAATGCGACTATCACTCAAAGGATCCCCGGTGAGGGGCAGTGAGGTCATTGTCAAAGCCTTTGACGGGTCTCGGAAATCAGTTATTGGCAAAGTCGACCTTCCCATAACTATCGGTCCTCACACTTTCCTAATCACTTTCCAGGTCATGGACATCTGGGCAACATACAGTTGCTTATTAGGAAGACCTTGGATACACCAGGCTGGGGCAGTCACTTCGACGCTGCACCAAAAACTGAAGTTCGTCAAGAATGATCAACTCGTCACGGTTTGTGGAGAACAAGCCTTGTCCTTGAGCAACTTGTCATTATCTACTTGTGTAGAACCCGAGGAGGTTGTTGGGACTCAGTTCCAAGCACTATTGGTGAGCAATGAGAATCAACTAGAGAAGGGAACCTCGATTTCCTTATACAGAGATGCTCTCGAAGTGATCAAAAATAACAATACGAAAGGATGGGGACAACTTGACATTCCTACTGATAATAAAACAAAGAAGGGTCTTAGTTTTTCTGCAACCTGCACCCAGACAGCTGCTAACGATGAAAGTCTTCATCCCATTCAGGACTTCTTCCACAGTGGAGGTTTCCTTCACCCAGTGCCTCAAGCAGTCCATACTATCAACGAGGGAGATCCCTCCGATACGGATGAGGAATGGAAGTCTTATCTCAACGAGGACGGTTATATGTCTCAGGGAGAGGTGCCTACGCCCTTTTGCTATCCCGCACAGAGTCCAAGATTTATACCAAGGTCAGATGTCGAAATGATATATGGAGATTGTGATCCGGAAGGATGTCGTGCTCCACCAAACTCATTAGAGGAGGACACTCTGATGAAAGACAACTCTGACCACGACTATTATGGCCCAATGGATGGCCTGCCTATTTGGCAGCCGTATCCCGGAGACTTGGGACAAGAAAATCAGCCAAATAATGAAAATCAGCTGAGCGTCATTGAACAGAATACCCGTGTCTCCACCATCTCATGGGATCAACATTCAGGTCATTCATAACCTATCCAGTACGACGATGAATTGGCAAAGCTTGCCGGACAGGAATTCATCAACTATGCTTTCCCTGAGGTCAACGTCATCGAGAGAGATGACTCCTCCAGTTCCAAAGAAGTGTGGGACACCTTGGGACAACCAAGTGGAAAATTTGACTTCCTGGTCAAGTACACCGCTCCTGAAAGCTCTCGTATCATGCTCGAGGACATCCAGCCAACTGGATGGGGAGATTTTCCTGAAGGCACAAATACTGTGCAAAATACAACAGAGGAATCCTCCTACGATAACTCTGCCTGGGAGACAAATTCCAATGATCCTGCTCCGCTAGAAATCAGCATCATTTCTGAAGACAAATCAAGGAAGGTACCAGACTTTGTGATTCACTGAGGAGTTCGCCGCCAATGGGTTGCTGTTGATGTTCCGACGATTGTTCATAAGTCAAAGTAATTGTCGTCTTTAACCTTTCACCCCACCCAAGTGAAACGGGTGTTTTGATAGGGCTCACTGTCTGTAAATATCCCTCTTCGCTTCGTCCAAAGCGACAGAGTTTTGTTTTATAGGGCTGTAGTTTCAAGAATCGACTTGTTCATAAATAAAATAACGTCGTTCTGTAATTTCCGCATTAATTGCTGTTTTCTCTTTTTGCTTTTCTCAGAAAATGGTAATCCTGAAAAACATCTCAAATAATAAAAACAAGCAGTTTTTCAAAAAAAATACACTGCACACACTTGCATTTTCTCTATCTCTTCTAAACACAAATCATCACATCATGCAGATTGCTTGTTTTAAACCCCATCGAAACATACGATCCGATGCCTTCTCCCGACTTTGAGTTCCCGGTATTTGGGGCTGAAAATGAAGTTGACGACGAAATTCTAGAAGAGATCTCCTGACTACTCAGACAGGAGGAAAGGTATATCAAACCTCACAAAGAGCCATTGGAAATGATCAACGTGGGTTCAGAAAAAGAGAGAAAAGAAATCAGGATTGGGGCACTGCTCAGTCCAACTGCCAAAGAAAGTTTGTTAAAGCTTCTCAAAGAATTTCCCGATGTGTTTGCTTGGTCCTATCAGGGCATGCCAGGGTTAGATACCAGCATCATGGAACATTATTTACCATTACGGTCAGAACTTCCGCCAGTAAAACAGAGGTTGAGACGAACTCATCTGGACATGGCCATCAAAATTAAAGAGGAGGTACAGAAACAGATTGACGCGGGTTTCCTCGCTGTAGCGAGCGGTTTTGGACGTGGTTGCGAAGCACTACCGCTCTTTGGTATCTACAACTCGATTCATTTTTTATCCTATTAAAGCTGATGAAGGAAGGGAAATAGATGTCTCAAATTAACCCTGCTTGCAAACTGAGGTTAAACAGTCAAAACTGTTGGTTTACAGATGCTACAAAGATTCGGGGTCTCTATTGGGTGTATTTTTTTAAAAGTGGTGTTCGGTCGATTGGTGGGAGGTTAGGACGGATGTGTGGAAGTATAGGATTTTGGGTTTTTGTTTAGTGTGCTTGCTAAGATCTTTTCTTTCAATCTTATGCCTACGTATTCCCGTTTACCGAAACAGGGAAATCAGATCGTTCGTAGTTCCTCCTATTCTATGGGAGGAAATGGTTGTTTTGGTGTCTTGTTCAAAGCCCAAGACGTGAAGCGAAAGGTAGTTTGTATCTTGTTCAAAGCCCAAGATGTGAAGCTGAAAGGTCTCAACTTTAGAGAGAATTTGTCATCTCTAAAGAGGGGTTTGTTTGTCATAACCGTTTATAAGGGAGAATTACTTTAACCGGGATATGTGAATCCGGCAATGCCATAATTTCCTTTATAGGGGATTTCCAACCTAAAGGAGAAGACTTTAACTCAGTGTAGAGCAATTCTATCTTTCCTTAGGAATTTCTCATGCTAAAAGAGGGACAGTGGCATGGATGTAGATGATCCAGAGGCTTGCCGCTTACAGCAATTAGATGAATGGGAAGGAGTTGTTGATGTTTGTATACTGTGAACGAGGCACAACTTTGATGCTAAAAGGTTGATTGGATCAACCAGTGGTTTTCTTATATAAAGCCTAAGAGGAGGCTAATATGTGTCTCGTACAAAGCCCGAGAGAGAGGCTAAAAGGTTTTGACTCAACGAGGGAATCTTTTGGTATCTCGTATAAAGCTCGAGATGGAGGCTATTTGACTCAACAAGAGAGTTTTTGTATTTCGTACAAAGCCCGAGATGGAGGCGAAAGGGGTGATTGACTCAACGAGGGAGTCTCTGGTATCTCGTACGAAGCCCGAGATGGAGGCTAAAATTGTTAGCTCCGCTGGGGAGAATCATTGTACAAAGCCCAAGAGGAGGCTATGGTTACTATTTCAGTTGAGTGACAGGTCCAGTATGCTGATTTAAAGAGAAAATCAGTTCTTATATGAGTAATGTTTGCACTCAGGGATTTTGATTCGAGGATCAGGGATATTTCCTGTTCTTTAAGGAAGTGGGAAATCCAAAGGGTATTGAGGTTGTCCGAGTCCATGGGGTTCCTTCCTATTTTTGAAGGGTGCTTGAGAATGTCTTAGAGACTCAAGGAAATTAGACTGTCCGTGTCTAGAGTTTCATCTTTTGTATTATGCTTTGAGAAATAGTAGTAGACTCTTGGAAAGGACTGTTCTATGAAGATGACTAAGTTCTGTTCCTATACCTCTAGGAGGTCATTGGGACAATTTGTACGAAGCCCAAGAGGAGGTTGGAAACTTTTAAGAAGCCGAGTGGTCCTTGTATGAAGTCCAAGAGGAGGCTATCATTCCCGGAGGAAGAATCATTATACGAAGCCTAAGAGGAGGCTGTGAATACTTCTAAGAAGCCGACGGGTCCTTGTACAACGCCCAAGAGGAGGCGGGGATGCTTTTAGGAAGCCGACGGGTCCCCAAACCCCGATAAATTAAAGACATGCTATTCACGAGGAATAGATCAAGCCAAGAAAGTTCGAGAATTTGGAAGAAACTCAAGAGATGCCATTTACGGAGAAAAGATCATCTTTGGGGAATATAGTTTCTTGACAAGTGCTTTTAAGAAGCCTGTGGGTCCCCAAACCCCAAGAAATTCAAGACATGCCATTCACCGAGAATAGATCAAGCCAGGAAAGTTTGAGAATTTGGAAGAAACTCAAGAGATGCAATTCACGGAGAAGAGATCACCTCTGGGGAGTAGAGTTTCTTTGACAACTTCTACGAGTGACAGTTTATGAAAGGGTTCACAGAGAATGTTGCCTTTCATATCTCCATATTGTTTAACCCCAAGAGGAGGGAAGACTGTGTCTGGTAATCCTATAGGGATCTAGTTTTGACTATTTAAGAGTGGTCAACGGGCTTAATGCTAGACGTAGTTGCCGGGGAAACTCTAAATATCTATACTATTATTACACAGTTGATATGAGTTTATGAATGAAGACTTACAGCGAAACACCCCCACAATACAGTTATATATATATGAAAGCGGTAAATGAAAGCATATAAACACTTACTCGGTTGTAGAGCTTCCATGCTGTTTGGTTAGTTGTTCAACAAAGAAAGATTGAAAACAACAATATATTTCAAAATTAAATGAGAAAGTGCTTTGAAAAAGAAAGATTTGGAGCTTACAGCTTAAGGAGAGGCCCATGATTTTTATCAGTGATTGCACTATTGAATAAGTACAGAGGGACTTATACAAGTGATTGTGGCCCAAAAATTGTTTTCTGTACAAAGGGATGTGTCTTACACTCTCTCAAGAGGCCCAAAAAGTTTTAAAGAAAAAGAGTGGGGCTTATAACACGAGGGTAGGCCCAGATGATTTTTCGTTTAAAATGGCGATCGCGCCGAGATTTTCTTTTAACGCAAAGGGGCTTATACAATATCTGAGGCCCAAAGTGTTTTGGTTAAAAGGGGATTGGGTCTTACACTCTAATAGAGGCCCAAAAGTTTTGAATGGGTCTTATAGCTCAAGGAGAGGCCCAAGGTTTTATCTTTAAACTGACGACGATCGTGCCGAATTTAAAAATGTACAGAGGGACTTATACAATAAGTGAGGCCCAAAATATTTCTGTACAAGTGGGTTGGGTCTTACACTCTAATAGAGGCCCAAAAGTGTTTGAAAATGATTTGTGACTTGGTTAAAACCTTGAGCAATTGACTGGTGATTCTGATAAATCAGTGTTCCAGTTGTTGTTTAAGTGTATAATCAGCTCATATGTGATGTATATGAGGTGTGTGTGTGTGATTGGTTTGATTGGAAAAGCTCTCAAACTCAAAACCCGATAGTGACTTGCCTTAGAAGGCAAAATTGGAGTGAAAGAAGAGATTTTGAGGAAAGCATCTGTTTGATGGCTTTGGTGTACTCAAACTGATCACAATTGAGCTTTATTTATAGTAGAGCAAGTGTGTTTTACAAGGAATAGTGAATGGCAACTGCTGAGTAGGTTTGGCCAATGTTGGCAAATGAAAATCCAAGTCTCCTCTAGCTAGAGGTTAGGGCACAGGTTGCTGGTCCCCTTGGTCTTGGATAAGTCTTAACTGAATTCAGTTGCTAAGAGCTCAGTCCATGCCACCTTGATGCTTCCATTGAATGCTCCAATCCAAAATTGGAGTCTTGTGCCTATTTTGGCAATTCTAGGTTCAACATGTTATTTCTTGTTCCAAAGACTTTGGAGGCTTGGCTCAGTGATTGTCCCCTTTAGATTCAATCCTCAGAGGTGTCCAAGTGGACAGGAGTGTTTGGATTTGGCTGATTTTGGCAAATCGACCAAAAGTGCAAAAATCTGCCTTGCCTTGGCAGATTTTAGCAAGGCATCTTGCCAATGTCATATCTCATAGCTCAAATTGAATTTGGTAATGTTCTTGGCCATTTTGGAAAGCCCTTACATGATACAACAACTGTTTGAACATGTTTGGTTTTGATCTCTTTTGAATCCAAGTGAAAAATCCCCCTACATTTGGAAAAAAGTAAAGGCAGATTCTGACTTAGTGAAATTTTCACTAAGTGTTGGAACAAAGTGACTTTTCTTGATTTTGATCACTCCATAACTCAAAATCCATGAGGAATTTGGACATAGGTCAGTATGAAGCTTTTGTAGAGGGCAATGTGATCTACAAATCAAGCTTTGAATGGGGAAAAATGGCCTTGTGGTTTAGGAGTTATGGTCCTCCAAAGTTGGCACATTAGTGTCACTTTTTCCATAACTTAGAAATTTTTCTAAGTTTTTATGGTTACCCCTTTCACAAGTTATCCCACTTTCTTTGATTTTTCTTGATGAATGATGATTCAAATCATACATTAACATCATTTTAGGGTTAAAAATTCATTTTGGTGAAAAATCTCAAAAAGTCAAAGTTAACTTTTGTGCACAGTTGACTTTTTATCAGATGAATTCCAAACTGTGCAATTCTTCAGGAAATCATGTCCTTGACCTAAATCAAACTTGATGGACATGTTACATGGGTGTCATAGGGTATATTGAATCATGTCTTAGGGTTTGGGAGCATGTCCTGGTCAAAAGACAAAGTTACAGTTAACTTTCCTCACGAAACCCTAATTGTGGTGCAGATGAAATTGAGACTTGTTGCTCAAGCTTCTTGGATTAATCCATTGTTGTAAATGGATCAATATAGTATATTAAAGACCCTCAAATCCTCTCTTGAGGTCTTGGCTCATGATTTGTCCCAAAAGCCAACTTAGGGGTGAATTAGGTCAAGAAACCCTAATTCCTGATTTTTGATGTATGCATCCCCTGAGATCAAATTGACTTGATGATTGGGTCCATGAGGTTCCATGGAGTATATTAGGTTATGTTTTGGATCTTTGGCTCATGCCCAGAGGAAAAATTTCCATCTGGAGGCCCTGGTCGACCAAAACCCTAATTTGGTGACACTGTCGATCTTGAGACTTGATCCACCTAGAAGGGAGCAACCTTGTGCTTAATCCTTGAAGTGGGAGTCCTTTTGATACATTGTGGATATTTTAGAGGCTAGACAAGTTGAAGATCATGTCATTCCTTGATTGATCCTTTGTCTATGGCTCTGAGAGGGCTTAAAACCCTAATTTTGATTGTAGTGAATGCTCAACAACCCTTGAGGCATTTGATGAGGCATGATGGTTCATCTATATTGTGATGATGATTGACACAATGATGGGAATCTTAGTGGTCAAAATTTGGGGTATGACAGATGCCCCTGTTTAATCTTCTTGGACCCGAAGGTGTGAATGACGAAGGTATTCGGGCATTCGGGGTGCAAGAGGATTAAATATCGGAATACCCAAAATTTTGATGGCTATGAATGGCAGCTTGCGCATTCATCTTCTTTTGCTAAGCAATGATGCTTAGAAAAGGTAAACTTCCCCTCGATCCCGGTCTTCAGCCAAGGAGCTGGTCTCAGTTTTCTTTTGAAATAAACCTCCTCTCGATCCTGGTTTCCTACCAAGGAACTGGTCTTAGTTTTTGAAGTAAACTTCCCCTCGATCCTGGTTTCCTACCAAGGAACTGGTCTTAGTTTCTTTTGTCAATAAACTTTCTTGACAAGGGACGCTATTCGTAGCGGTTTTCCTCAAACTTCCCGCCGGATTTTCCTGGGGAGATGCCATTTGAGTGGAAAAAGTTTTGATGTCAGACATGCTGGGGAACCCATTCTTCTGAGTTGTAGAGGTACACAAACTTCTCTGTTGGAGACGCCATTTGTCGACTCTACCTGGGGAAAATGAGTCTCTTGAGAGACTGCTTCCGCTTGGAGTCCTACATCATACTTTTCTCGGGATCTTCCCAGAGAAATGCCATATGATGGGCTCCAATTTTAAGGTGTCGATGACCTTTTCATCAGCGGTCTTTCGGAGAAAGGCAGCTGTACTGCCAAATCTCTGTTTAGGAGGCTTTCTCTGGGGATTTTTCTTTAATCCGGGAAATCAAGAATATCATCTTCGATGGCGAAGAGAGACATCTGTAGAAAGCTTCTCAGGCTTTTTAGAGGCTTAAGTTATCAAAGTGGTCGAGTGCTGATTCTAATCCAGAGATACACTGGAGGAGAGATTGTTCAAACGCAGCATTTCCTGACGAGGCAAGAACTGACAACTCGATTGAGAAAACTGTTATCACTAAGGGACAAGACCGACTAGAGTGATAGTGATTCAATATGAAATGTGAATGCAAATCAAATGCATGATGTATGTATGTATGTATATGCTGACAAAACTGACGATACACACAGACTGACGGATGAACACGACTGGATACTCGGCCACTGCTGGAGATGAAAGGTATCACTTGGTCTAAAAGTAGCAATCCTACCTTGCTTAGGAGAAATAGTCCCTGCGGGGAATACTGTTATCGGGCTTAGGAGATAAGAACTCGGCCGAGGGTATCAGATGGGAAAACCGCATCTCATACAGTTGATCCTTCGTTCAGGCGTACTGGCCTAGAAGGAGTTCTTTGATTCTGCACTTTGAAATTCAAACGCCTTTGGAGACGCGATCGACGTTCTTTCGATGTTCAACAGTCAAAAGCAATTGCCATCTTTAATTTAACAGCAGAAAAAGTTTTACAAGTAAATTCATTTTTGTTTTATTTCAAGAATCGTTAATCATGTTAAAACGCCATTCTATAAAGCTAAAACAAATAATAATTACAAACAAAAGCACAAGGGCTTAAATTTTATTGATAAGATGGAGATCAGCCAAACGCGTGATTCCAAAGAGTATATACAAAGTTTGAAAATGGTAATTTACAGGGAAAAGGGCTACGTTGAAACATAACGACCACTATCCTTCTACCAACTTTGAATTCGGGACATCCTGAGCTTCTGTCGAAGATGACCGTGACTGGAGTTTTCCTCCAATGGATGGTGTAACTGCTGCTGAGGGATTCGCCTCGGTTGAACATAGTTACTTGCCATTATCCCTAATTTTTGCCTGGATTGTACTTTGATGTTTCCAACCCTTCGGGATGATTTTTTCCATGTCTCTAACTTTTGCCTGGACCGTCCTTTCGGGTTTTCAATCCACCGAGACGTTTTTTTTTTTAGTTTAGGCGAAGTATTTCTTGACTACATCAACATTCGTGGGGTAGGCAAATTCCTCTCCGTCCATGGTTGCAAGTCTCAAGGCACCGCCTGAGAAAGATTTCGTGACCACATAGGGGCCATCATAATTTGGGGTCCATTTGCCCCGAGAATCAGTGAAAAACGATTGTATCTTCTTGAGCAAGAGGTCTCCTTTTCTGAAGACACGAGGTCGGACCTTTATGTCGAACGCCTTCTTCATTCTCTGCTGATACAACTGACCCTGGCATAGTGTCGTTATCCGCTTCTCTTCGATCAGGTTTAATTCGTCGTGTCGACTTTGACACCATTCAGCTTCTAAAAGCTTAGCTTCCATCAATACCCGGATTGATGGGATCTCTACTTCTATGGGGAGAACTGCCTCCATGCCATATACTAGAGAGAAAGGGGTTGCCCCTGTTGAAGTGCGGACAGATGTTCGATAACCGTGAAGAGCAAAAGGTAGCATCTCGTGCCAATCTTTATAGGTTACAACCATCTTTTGAACGATCCTCTTGATGTTCTTGTTAGCCGCTTCTACCACTCCGTTCATCTTGGGTCGGTAGGGAGATGAGTTATGGTGTTCAATCTTGAACTCAACGCACAACTCTTTCATCGTCTTATTATTCAAGTTAGATCCATTATCAGTAATGATTTGGCTTGGAACACCATAACGGCAGATGATATTGTTTTTGATAAATCGGACCACCACTTGTCGGGTTACATTAGCGTACGACGCTGCTTCGATCCACTTGGAGAAATAGTCAATGGCTACCAGGATGAACCGATGTCCGTTTGAAGCCTTAGGTTCGATCAAGCCAATCATGTCAATTCCCCATATGGAAAGAGGCCACGGGGAAGAAAGAACTTTGAGATGTGATGGCGGTACATGAATTTTGTTAGAGTATATCTGACACTTGTGACACCTCCTCATGTACTTGTAGCAGTCGGATTCCATGGTCACCCAGTAGTACCCTGCTCTCAGAATTTTTCTCGCCATTGTGTGTCCGTTGGTATGAGTGCCAAAGGATCCTTCATGAATTTCTTTCATAAGCATGTCTGCTTCTGGTCTGTCTACGCATCGGAGCAAGACCAAGTCAAAATTCCTCTTATAAAGAGTGTCACCGCTCAGGAAGAAGTTTCCAGCCAATCTTCTGAGGGTTTTCCTGTCTTTTTTGAGTGCCCCAGATGGGTACTCTTGTTTCTGAAGGAAGCATTTGATATCGTGATACCAAGGTTTGTCGTCTATGACTGCTTCAATCGTGAAGATGTAAGCGGGCCTTTCAAGGTGCATTATGTTGATCTTAGGTAGGTCATTCCGTTGACCTACACTAATCATGGAAGAGATAGTGGCTAAGGCATCAGCCATGTGATTCTCATCACGAGGGATGTGATGAAACTCGATTCTGTTGAAGAAAGGTAACAACCTTCTTGCATAATCTTTGTAAGGAATCAGTCCTTATTGGTATGTGTTCCAATCTCCTTTTATCTGATTGATAACCAAGGCTGACTCGCCGTATACGTCCAAGTTTTTTATCCTTAAATTAATCGCTTCTTCGAGACCCATAATACAAGCTTCGTATTCGGCTTCGTTGTTCGTACATTTGAACGTAAGTCGAGCGGTGAAAGGAATGTGGGTACCCTGAGGGGTAACAATGATTGCCCCAATTCCGTTTCCATAATGATTAACTGCTCCGTCAAAGATAAGTCCCCATTGGGAACCTGGTTCTGGCCCTTCACTGGGTAACGGTTCATCGCAATCTTTCATTTTTAGATACATGACATCTTCATTTGGGAAGTCAAACCCGATTGGTTCTTGATCGTCAATCGGTTGATGAGCCAAATGATCGGCTAAAACACTCCCCTTAACGGCTTTCTGAGCATGGTACTCTATGTCATATTCTGATAACAACATTTGCCAACGGGCGATTCTTCCCGTGAGAGCAGTCTTTTCGAAGATATACTTGATTGGATCCATTTCGGAGATTAACCAAGTAGTGTGACGAATCATGTATTGGCGAAGACGTTTGGCTGCCCAAGCCAAAGCACAGCAAGTTTTCTCAAGCATCGTGTACCGAGTCTCGCAGTCGGTGAACTTCTTGCTTAGATAGTAAATGGCAGACTCCTTCCTTTTGGTTTTGTCTTGTTGGCCAAGTACACATCCCATTGAGTCCTCTAGGACTGTGAGGTAGATGATCAGTGGTCTTCCTTCCACTGGAGGTGATAGAATCGGCAGATTCAACAGGTATTCCTTAATACTGTCGAAGGCGGTTTGGCAATCTTCTGACCAAACACAATCCTGATTCTTTTTGAGTAATTTGAAAATTGGCGCACACGTGGCGGTCATAAGGAATATGAATCTGGAGATGTAGTTCAAACGTCCCAAGAATAATCTGACTTATATTTTAGTTTTCGGAGAAGGCATTTCTCAGATGGCCTTGACCTTGTCAGGATCAACCTCAATCCCTTCCTGGCTGACGATGAACCCTAAGAGTTTCCCCGAACGGACACCGAAGGTGCACTTGTTGGGATTCAAGCGGAGTTTGTATTTTCTCAAACGCTCGAATAGTTTCGACAGGTGGGTCACATGCTCCTCTTCTGTCTTAGCTTTTGCAATCATATCATCGACATACACTTCGATTTCTTTGTGTATCATGTCATGAAACAGAGTAGTCATGGCCCTTTGATAGGTTGCCCCGGCGTTCTTCAAGCCGAACGGCATCACCTTGTAACAAAAGGTACCCCATGGGGTAATGAACGAAGTTTTCTCCATGTCTTTCGGTGCCATTTTGATCTGGTTATAGCCCGAGAATCCGTCCATGAAGGAGAAATCTTTGAACTTTGCTGTACTGTTAACCAACATGTCAATGTGTGGTAAAGGAAAGTCGTCCTTTGGACTAGCCTTGTTTAGATCCCTGTAATCGACACACATTCTGACTTTTCCGTCCTTTTTCGGAACGGGTACGATATTGACTAACCATTGAGGATATTCTGATGTGGCGAGGAAACCTGCGTCAATCTGTTTCTGTACCTCCTCTTTGATTTTGATGGCCATATTGTTTAACCCCAAGAGGAGGGAATACTGTGTCTGGTAATCCTATGGGGATCTAGTTTTGACTATTTAAGAGTGATCAACGGGCTTAATGCTAGACGTAGTTGCCGGGGAAACTCTAAAAATCTATATTATTATTACACAGTTGATATGAGTTTATGAAAGAAGACTTACAGCAAAACAGCCCCACAATACAGTTATATATATATGAAAGCGGTAAATGAAAGCATATAAACACTTACTCGGTTGTAGAGCTTCCATGCTGTTTGGTTAGTTGTTCAACAAAGAAAGATTGAAAACAACAATATATTTCAAAATCAAATGAGAAAGTGCTTTGAAAAAGAAATATTTGGGGCTTACAGCTTAAGGAGAGGCCTAGGATTTTTATTGGTGATTGCACTGTTGAACTTGTACAGAGGGACTTATACAAGTGATTGTGGCCCAAAAATTGTTTTCTGTACAAAGGGATGGGTCTTACACTTTCTCAAGAGGCCCAAAAAGTTTTAAAGAAAAAGAGTGGGGCTTATTACACGAGGGTAGACCCAGATGATTTTTCGTTTAAAATGGCGATCGCACCGAGATTTTCTTTTAACGCAAAGGGGCTTATACAATATCCGAGGCCCAAAGTGTTTTGGTTAAAAGGGGATTGGGTCTTACACTCTAATAGAGACCCAAAAGTTTTGAATGGGTTTTATACCTCAAGGAGAGGCCCAGGGTTTAATCTTTAAACTGGCGACGATCGTGCCGAATTTAAAAATGTACAAAGGGACTTATACAATAAGTGAGGCCCAAAATATTTCTGTACAAGTGGGTTGGGTCTTACACTCTAATAGAGGCCCAAAAGTGTTTGAAAATGATTTGTGAGGGTTGAATTAATCAAAAACCCTAATTTATTTCCAAAATGTATTTTAATTGAATAAAAATTCAATTAAAATGATCAAAAATTGTTTAACATGTGGGAAACAAATTATGATCTTGGATTAATGCTTCAAAAATCAAGTATTAACCTACAAAATAATTAGAAGTCATTAATCTTTACAAAATCAAGAGGCAAAAAATATTTTAATTGTCAAAAACAATTAAAATATTAATTCTTTGCAAAAATATCAATTATATGAAATAAATAATATTTTTTGGATTTTTTGGGAAAATAAAATATTTCAACATTTTTGTGAATTATTAAAAAAAGAATCAACTCAAAATCATTAAAACTCAAAGAGAAATTAATTTTTGAATCAATTAAATAAAAATCACAAAATTCAAATATTTAAATGTTGGAAAATTGCGCCAAGAACAAGGGCAAGAACACGCGCGTGTTCTGAGTTTCCCAGATTTGCATTTACTATCCAATCTCACTGAATACTTAATCATATCATGCAATCCACATACCAATCAACTCGTTTCAACCTCACGATCATGTCTATGACAATTAATTTCATTTAAATTAAACATAAAACAAGAAATCATGAACAATCCTCAAGAGCCCTAGATTCTGCATGAAGGCTGGGATTTTTGATACACGATTCAAACAATGCAATTAATTGAGGGGAAACATTCCATGCATGATTATGAACATATGGCCAAATTATTGTGCAGCAAAAATTGCATGGATCATAGAGTTAGAAGAGCTCATGCTTACCACTTACAGCTGGTGATCGTGATTTGTGTTGGAGGTGTTATAGATGAGTTGTGATGATCTGAACAGCTTCCCTACACCCTATGGAGTGTGTTTGAATGCTTGGACTTGATTGAAACTGGCTGGATCACTTCATGGCATCTCAACTGCAACTTGGTTAAAACCTTGAGCAATTGACTGGTGATTCTGAGAAATCAGTGTTCCAGTTGTTGTTTAAGTGTTTAATCAGCTCATATGTGATGTATATGAGGTGTGTGTGTGATTGGTTTGATTGGAAAATCTCTCAAACTCAAAACCCGATAGTGACTTGCCTTAGAAGGCAAAATTGGAGTGAAAGAAGAGATTTTGAGGAAAGCATATGTTTGATGGCTTTGGTGTACTCAAACTGATCACAATTGAGCTCTATTTATAGTAGAGCAAGTTTATTTTGCAAGGAATAGTGAATGGCAACTGCTGAGTAGGTTTGGCCAATGTTGGCAAATGAAAATCCAAGTCTCCTCTAGCCATTGACTAGAGGTTAGGGCACAGGTTGCTGGTCCCCTTGGTCTTGGATAAGTCTTGACTGAATTCAGTTGCTAAGAGCTCAGTCCATGCCACCTTGATGCTTCCATTGAATGCTCCAATCCAAAATTGGAGTCTTGTGCCTATTTTGGCAATTCTAGGTTCAACATGTTATTTCTTGTTCCAAAGACTTTGGAGGCTTGGCTCAGTGATTGTCCCCTTTAGATTCAATCCTCAAAGGTGTCCAAGTGGACAGGAGTGTTTGGATTTGGCTGATTTTGGCAAATCGACCAAAAGTACAAAAATTTGCCTTGCCTTGGCAGATTTCAGCAAGGCATCTTGCCAATGTCATATCTCATAGCTCAAATTGAATTTGGTAATGTTCTTGGCCATTTTGGAAAGCCCTTACATGATACAACAACTGTTTGAACATGTTTGGTTTTGATCTCTTTTGAATCCAAGTGAAAAATCCCCCTACATTTGGAAAAAAGTAAAGGCAGATTCTGACTTAGTGAAATTTTCACTAAGTGTTGTAACAAAGTGACTTTTCTTGATTTTGATCACTCCATAACTCAAAATCCATGAGGAATTTGGACATAGGTCAGTATGAAGCTTTTGTAGAGGGAAATGTGATCTACAAATCAAGCTTTGAATGGGGAACAATGGCCTTGTGGTTTAGGAGTTATGGTCCTCCAAAGTTGGCACATTAGTGTCACTTTTTCCATAACTTAGAAATTTTTCTAAGTTTTTATGGTTACCCCTTTCACAAGTTATCCCACTTTCTTTGATTTTTCTTTATGAATGATGATTCTAATCATACATTAACATCATTTTAGGGTTAAAAATCCATTTTGGTGAAAAATCTCAAAAAGTCAAAGTTGACTTTTGTGCACAGTTGACTTTTTATCAGATGAATTCCAAACTGTGCAATTCTTCAGGAAATCATGTCCTTGACCTAAATCAAACTTGATGGACATGTTCCATGGGTGTCATAGGGTATATTGAATCATTTCTTAGGGTTTGGGAGCATGTCCTGGTCAAAAGTCAAAGTTACAGTTGGCTTTCCTCGCGAAACCCTAATTGTGGTGCAGATGAAATTGAGACTTGTTGCTCAAGCTTCTTGGATTAATCCATTGTTGCAAATGGATCAATACAGTATATTAAAGACCCTCAAATCCTCTCTTGAGGTCTTGGCTCATGATTTTTCCCAAAAGCCAACTTAGGGGTGAATTAGGTCAAGAAACCCTAATTCCTGATTTTTGATGTATGCATCCCCTAAGATCAAATTGACTTGATGATTGGGTCCATGAGGTTCCATGGAGTATATTAGGTTATGTTTTGGATCTTTGGATCATGCCCAGAGGAAAAATTTCCATCTGGAGGCCCTAGTCGACCAAAACCCTAATTTGGTGACACTGTCGATCTTGAGACTTGATCCACCTAGAAGGGAGCAACCTTGTGCTTAATCCGTGAAGTGGGAGTCCTTTTGATCCATTTTGGATATTTTAGAGGCTAGACAAGTTGAAGATCATGTCATTCCTTGATTGATCCTTTGTCTAAGGCTCTGAGAGGGCTTAAAACCCTAATTTTGATTGTAGTGAATGCTCAACAACCCTTGAGGCATTTGATGAGGCATGATGGTTCATCCATATTGTGATGATGATTGACACAATGATGGGAATCTTAGTGGTCAAAATTTGGGGTATGACAGATGCCCCTGTTTAATCTTCTTGGACCCGAAGGTGTGAATGACGAAGGTATTCGGGCATTCGGGGTGCAAGAGGATTAAATATTGGAATACCCAAAATTTTGATGGCTATGAATGGAAGCTTGCGCATTCATCTTCTTTTGCTAAGAAATGATGCTTAGAAAAGGTAAACTTCCCCTCGATCCCGGTCTTCAGCCAAGGAGCTGGTCTCAGTTTTCTTTTGAAATAAACCCCCTCTCGATCCTGGTTTCCTACCAAGGAACTGGTCTTAGTTTCTGAAGTAAACTTCCCCTCAATCCTGGTTTCCTACCAAGGAACTGGTCTTAGTTTCTTTTGTCAATAAACTTTCTTGACAAGGGACGCTATTCGTAGCGGTTTTCCTCAAACTTCCCGCCGGATTTTCCTGGGGAGATGCCATTTGAGTGGAAAAAGTTTTGATGTCAGACTTGCTGGGGAACCCATTGGTCTGAGTTGTAGAGGTACACAAACTTCTCTGTTGGAGACGCCATTTGTCGACTTTACCTGGGGAAAATGAGTCTCTTGAGAGACTGCTTCCGCTTGGGGTCCTACATCATACTTTTCTCGGGATCTTCCCAGAGAAATGCCATATGATGGGCTCCAATTTTAAGGTACCGATGACCTTTTCATCAGCGGTCTTTCGGAGAAAGGCAGCTGTACTGCCAAATCTCTGTTTAGGAGGCTTTCTCTGAGGATTTTTCTTTAATCCGGGAAAGCAAGGATATCATCTTCGATGGCGAAGAGAGACATCTGTAGAAAGCTTCTCTGGCTTTTCAGAGGTTCAAGTTATCAAAGTGGTCGAGTGCTGATTCTAATCCAGAGATACACTGGAGGAGAGATTGTTCAAACGCAGCATTTCCTGACGAGGCAAGAACTGACAACTCGATTGAGAAAACTGTTATCACTAAGGGACAAGACCGACTAGAGTGATAGTGATGCAATATGAAATGTGAATGCAAATCAAATGCATGATGTATGTATGTATGTATATGCTGACAAAACTGACGCGACACACAGACTGACGGATGAACACGACTGGATACTCGGCCACTGCTGGAGATGAAAGGTATCACTTGGTCCAAAAGTAGCAATCCTACCTTGCTTAGGAGAAATAGTCCCTGCGGGGAATACTGTTGATCGGGCTTAGGAGATAAGAACTCGGCCGAGGGTATCAGATGGGAAAACCGCATCTCATACAGTTGATCCTTCGTTCAGGCGTACTGGCTTAGAATGAGTACTTTGATTCTGCACTTTGAAATTCAAACGCCTTTGGAGACGCGATCGACGTTCTTTCGATGTTCAACAGTCAAAAGCAATTGCCATCTTTAATTTAAAAGCAGAAAAAGTTTTACAAGTAAATTCATTTTTGTTTTATTTCAAGAATCGTTAATCATGTTAAAACGCCATTCTATAAAGCTAAAACAAATAAGAATTACAAACAAAAGCACAAGGGCTCAAATTTTATTGATAAGATGGAGATCAGCCAAACGCGTGATTCCAAAGAGTATATACAAAGTTTGAAAATGGTAATTTACAGGGAAAAGGGCTACGTTGAAACATAACAACCACTATCCTTCTACCAACTTTGAATTTGGGACATCCTGAGCTTCTGTCGAAGATGACCGTGACTGGAGTTTTCCTCCGATGGATGGTGTAACTGCTGCTGAGGGATTCGCCTCGGTTGAACATAGTTACTTGCCATTATCCCTAATTTTTGCCTGGATTGTACTTTGATGTTTCCAACCCATCGGGATGATTTTTCCATGTCTCTAACTTTTGCCTGGACCGTCCTTTCGGGTTTTCAATCCACCGAGACGTTTTTTTTTTTAGTTTAGGCGAAGTATTTCTTGACTACATCAACATTCGTGGGGTAGGCAAATTCCTCTCCGTCCATGGTTGCAAGTCTCAAGGCACCGCCTGAGAAAGCTTTCGTGACCACATAGGGGCCATCATAATTTGGGGTCCATTTGCCCCGAGAATCAGTGAGAAATGATTTTATCTTCTTGAGCACGAGGTCTCCTTTTTTGAAGACACGAGGTCGGACCTTTTTGTCGAACGCCTTCTTCATTCTCTGCTGATACAACTGACCATGGCATAGTTCCGTTATCCGCTTCTCTTCGATCAGGTTTAATTCGTCGTGTCAACTTTGACACCATTCAGCTTCTAAAAGCTTAGCTTCCATCAATACCCGGATTGATGGGATCTCTACTTCTATGGGGAGAACTGCCTCCATGCCATATGCTAGAGAGAAAGGGGTTGCCCCTGTTGAAGTGCGGATAGATGTTCGATAACCGTGAAGAGAAAAAGGTAGCATCTCGTGTCAATCTTTATAGGTTACAACCATCTTTTGAACGATCCTCTTGATGTTCTTGTTAGCTGCTTCTACCGCTCCGTTCATCTTGGGTCGGTAGGGAGATGACTTATGGTGTTCGATCTTGAACTCAACACACAACTCTTTCATCATCTTATTATTCAAGTTAGATCCATTATCAGTAATGATCTGGCTTGGAACACCATAACGGCAGATGATATTGTTTTTGATAAATCGGACCACCACTTGTCAGGTTACATTAGCGTACGACGTTGCTTCGACCCACTTGGTGAAATAGTCAATGGCTACCAGGATGAACCAATGTCAGTTTGAAGCCTTAGGTTCGATCAAGCCAATCATGTCGATTCCCCATATGGAAAGAGGCCACGGGGAAGAAAGAACTTTGAGATGTGATGACGGTACATGAATTTTGTCAGAGTATATCTGACACTTGTGACACCTCCTCATGTACTTGTAGCAGTCGGATTCCATGGTCACCCAGTAGTACCCTGCTCTCAGAATTTTTCTCGCCATTGTGTGTCCGTTGGTATGAGTGCCAAAGGATCCTTCATGAATTTCTTTCATAAGCATGTCTGCTTCTGGTCTGTCTACGCATCGGAGCAAGACCAAGTCAAAATTCCTCTTATAAAGAGTGTCACCGCTCAGGAAGAAGTTTCCATCCAATCTTCTGAGGGTTTTCCTGTCTTTTCTGAGTGCCCCAGATGGGTACTCTTGTTTTTGAAGGAAGCATTTGATATCGTGATACCAAGGTTTGTCGTCTATGACTGCTTCAATCGTGAAGATGTAAGCGGACCTTTCAAGGCGCATTATGTCTATCTTAGGTAGGTCATTCCGTTGACCTACACTAATCATGGAAGAGAGAGTGGCTAAGGCATCAGCCATGTTATTCTCATCACGAGGGATGTGATGAAACTCGATTCTGTTGAAGAAAGGTAACAACCTTCTTGCATAATCTTTGTAAGGAATCAGTCCTGATTGGTATGTGTTACAATCTCCTTTTATCTGATTGATAACCAAGGTTGAATCGCCGTATACGTCCAAGTTTTTGATCCTTAAATCAATCGCTTCTTCGAGACCCATAATACAAGCTTCGTATTCGGCCTCGTTGTTTGTACATTTGAACGTAAGTCGAGCGGTGAAAGGAATGTGGGTACCCTGAGGGGTAACAATGATTGCCCCAATTCCGTTTCCATAATGATTAACTGCTCCGTCAAAGATAAGTCCCCATTGGGAACCTGGTTCTGGTCCTTCACTGGGTAACGGTTCATCGCAATCTTTCATTTTTAGATACATGACATCTTCGTCTGGGAAGTCAAACCCGATTGGTTCTTGATCGTCAATCGGTTGATGAGCCAAATGATCGGCTAAAACACTCCCCTTAACGGCTTTCTGAGCATGGTACTCTATGTCATATTCTGATAACAACATCTGCCAACGGGCGATTCTTCCCGTGAGAGCATGCTTTTAGAAGATATACTTGATTGGATCCATTTCGGAGATTAACCAAGTAGTGTGACGAATCATGTATTGGCGAAGACGTTTGGCTGCCCAAGCCAAAGCACAGCAAGTTTTCTCAAGCATCGTGTACCGAGTCTCGTAGTCGGTGAACTTCTTGCTTAGATAGTAAATGGCAGACTCCGTCCTTTTGGTTTCATCTTGTTGGCCAAGTACACATCCCATTGAGTCCTCTAGGACTGTGAGGTAGATGATCAGTGGTCTTCCTTCCACTGGAGGTGATAGAATCAGCGGATTCAACAGGTGTTCCTTAATACTGTCGAAGGCGATTTGGCAATCTTCTGACCAAACGCAATCCTGATTCTTTTTGAGTAATTTGAAAATCGGTGAACACGTGGCGGTCATAAGGAATATGAATCTGGAGATGTAGTTCAAACGTCCCAAGAATCCTCTGACTTGTTTTTTAGTTTTCGGAGAAGGCATTTCTCGGATGGCCTTGACCTTGTCAGGATCAACCTCAATCCCTTTCTGGCTGACGATGAACCCTAAGAGTTTCCCCGAACGGACACCGAAGGTGCACTTGTTGGGATTCAAGCGGAGTTTGTATTTTCTCAAACGCTCGAATAGTTTCGACAGGTGGGTCACATGCTCCTCTTCTGTCTTAGCTTTTGCAATCATATCATCGACATACACTTCGATTTCTTTGTGTATCATGTCATGAAACAGAGTAGTCATGGCCCTTTGATAGGTTGCCCCGGTGTTCTTCAAGCCGAACGGCATCACCTTGTAACAAAAGGTACCCCATGGGGTAATGAACGAAGTTTTCTCCATGTCTTTCGGTGCCATTTTGATCTGGTTATAGCCCGAGAATCCGCCCATGAAGGAGAAAACTTTGAACTTTGCTGTACTGTCAACCAACATATCAATGTGTGGTAAAGGAAAGTCGTCCTTTGGACTAGCCTTCTTTAGATCCCTGTAATCGACACACATTCCGACTTTTCCGTCCTTTTTCGGAACGGGTACGATATTGACTAACCATTGAGGATATTCTGATGTGGCGAGGAAACCTGCGTCAATCTGTTTCTGTACCTCCTCTTTGATTTTGATGGCCATATTGTTTAACCCCAAGAGGAGGGAAGATTGTGTTTGGTAATCCTATGGGGATCTAGTTTTGACTATTTAAGAGTGATCAACGGGCTTAATGCTAGACGTAGTTGCCGGGGAAACTCTAAATATCTATATTATTATTACACAGTTGATATAAGTTTATGAAAGAAGACTTACAGCTAAACAGCCCCACAATACAGTTATATATATATATATGATAGCGGTAAATGATAGCATATAAACACTTACTCGGTTGTAGAGCTTCCATGTTGTTTGGTTAGTTGTTCAACAAAGAAAGATTGAAAACAACAATATATTTCAAAATCAAATGAGAAAGTGCTTTGAAAAAGAAATATTTGGGGCTTACAGATTAAGGAGAGGCCCAGGATTTTTATTGGTGATTGCACTGTTGAATTTGTACAGAGGGACTTATACAAGTGACTGTGGCCCAAAAATTGTTTTCTGTACAAAGGGATGGGTCTTACACTCTCTCAAGAGGCCCAAAAAGTTTTAAAGAAAAAGAGTGGGGCTTATTACACGAGGATAGGCCCATATGATTTTTCGTTTAAAATAGCGATCGCACCGAGATTTTCTTTTAACGCAAAGGGGCTTATACAATATCTGAGGCCCAAAGTGTTTTGGTTAAAAGGGGATTGGGTCTTACACTCTAATAGAGACCCAAAAGTTTTGAATGGGTCTTATAGCTCAAGGAGAGACCCAGGGTTTAATATTTAAACTGATGACGATCGTGCCGAATTTAAAAATGTACAGAGGGACTTATACAATAAGTGAGGCCCAAAATATTTCTGTACAAGTGGGTTGGGTCTTACACTCTAATAGAGGCCCAAAAGTGTTTGAAAATGATTTGTGAGGGTTGAATTAATCAAAAACCTTAATTTATTTCCAAAATGTATTTTAATTGAATAAAAATTAAATTAAAATGATCAAAAATTGTTTAACATGTGGGAAACAAATTATGAACTTGGATTAATGCTTCAAAAATCAAGTATTAACCTACAAAATAATTAGAAGTCATTAATCTTTACAAAATCAAGTGGGAAAAAATATTTTAAATGTCAAAAACAATTAAAATATTAATTCTTTGCAAAAATATCAATTATATGAAATAAATAATATTTTTGGGATTTTTTTGGGAAAATAAAATATTTTAACATTTTTGTGAATTATTAAAAAAAGAATCAACTCAAAATCATTAAAACTCAGAGAGAAATTAATTTTTGAATCATTTAAATAAAAATCACAAAATTCAAATATTCAAATGTTGGAAAATGGCGCCAAGAACAAGGGCAAGAACACGCGCGTGTTCTGAGTTTCCCAGATTTGCATTTTCTATCCAATCTCACTGAATACTTAATCATATCATGCAATCCACATACCAATCAACTCGTTTCAACCTCACGATGATGTCTATGACAATTAATTTCATTTAAATTAAACATAAAATAAGAAATCATGAACAATCCTCAAGAACCCTAGATTCTGCATGAAGGCTGGGATATTTGATACACGATTCAAACAATGCAATTAATTGAGGGGAAACATTCCATGCATGATTATGAACATATGGCCAAATTATTGTGCAGCAAAAATTGCATGGATCATAGAGTTAGAAGAGCTCATGCTTACCACTTGCAGCTGGTGATCGTGATTTGTGTTGGAGGTGTTACAGATGAGTTGTGATGATCTGAACAGCTTCCTTACACCCTATGGAGTGTGTTTGAATGCTTGGACTTGATTGAAACTGGCTGGATCACTTCATGGCATCTCAACTGCAACTTGGTTAAAACCTTGAGCAATTGACTGGTGATTCTGATAAATCAGTGTTCCAGTTGTTGTTTAAGTGTATAATCAGCTCATATGTGATGTATATGAGGTGTGTGTGTGTGATTGGTTTGATTGGAAAAGCTCTCAAACTCAAAACCTGATAGTGACTTGCCTTAGAAGGCAAAATTGGAGTGAAAGAAGAGATTTTGAGGAAAGCATCTGTTTGATGGCTTTGGTGTACTTAAACTGATCACAATTGAGCTCTATTTATAGTAGAGCAAGTTTGTTTTGCAAGGAATAGTGAATGGCAACTGCTGAGTAGGTTTGGCCAATGTTGGCAAATGAAAATCCAAGTCTCCTCTAGCCATTGACTAGAGGTTAGGGCACAGGCTGCTGGTCCCCTTGGTCTTGGATAATTCTTGACTGAATTCAGTTGCTAAGAGCTCAGTCCATGCCACCTTGATGCTTCCATTGAATGCTCCAATCCAAAATTGGAGTTTTGTCCCTATTTTGGAACAAAGTGACTTTTCTTGATTTTGATCACTCCATAACTCAAAATCCATGAGGAATTTGGACATAGGTCAGTATGAACCTTTTGTGGAGGGAAATGTGATCTAGAATTCAAGCTTTGAATGGGGAACAATGGCCTTGTGGTTTAGGAGTTATGGTCCTCCAAAGTTGGCACATTAGTGTCACTTTTTCCATAACTTAGAAATTTTTCTAAGTTTTTATGGTTACCCCTTTCACAAGTTATCCCACTTTCTTTGATTTTTCTTGATGAATGATGATTCAAATCATACATTAACATCATTTTAGGGTTAAAAATTCATTTTGGTGAAAAATCTCAAAAAGTCAAAGTTAACTTTTGTGCACAGTTGACTTTTTATCAGATGAATTCCAAACTGTGCAATTCTTCAGGAAATCATGTCCTTGACCTAAATCAAACTTGATGGACATGTTACATGGGTGTCATAGGGTATATTGAATCATGTCTTAGGGTTTGGGAGCATGTCCTGGTCAAAAGACAAAGTTACAGTTAACTTTCCTCACGAAACCCTAATTGTGGTGCAGATGAAATTGAGACTTGTTGCTCAAGCTTCTTGGATTAATCCATTGTTGTAAATGGATCAATATAGTATATTAAAGACCCTCAAATCCTCTCTTGAGGTCTTGGCTCATGATTTGTCCCAAAAGCCAACTTAGGGGTGAATTAGGTCAAGAAACCCTAATTCCTGATTTTTGATGTATGCATCCCCTGAGATCAAATTGACTTGATGATTGGGTCCATGAGGTTCCATGGAGTATATTAGGTTATGTTTTGGATCTTTGGCTCATGCCCAGATGAAAAATTTCCATCTGGAGGCCCTGGTCGACCAAAACCCTAATTTGGTGACACTGTCGATCTTGAGACTTGATCCACCTAGAAGGGAGCAACCTTGTGCTTAATCCTTGAAGTGGGAGTCCTTTTGATCCATCGTGGATATTTTAGAGGCTAGACAAGTTGAAGATCATGTCATTCCTTAATTGATCCTTTGTCTAAGGCTCTGAGATGGCTTAAAACCCTAATTTTGATTGTAGTGAATGCTCAATAACCCTTGAGGCATTTGATAAGGCATGATGGTTCATCCATATTGTGATGATGATTGACACAATGATGGGAATCTTAGTGGTCAAAATTTGGGGTATGACACTCGCCACATCAGAATATCCTCAATGGTTAGCCAGCATCGTACCAGTTCCGAAAATGGACGAAAAAGTCAGAATGTGTGTGGACTACGTAGATCTAAACAAGGCTAGTCCAAAGGACGACTTTCCTTTACCACACATTGACATGTTGGTAGACAGTACAGCAAAGTTCAAAGTTTTCTTCTTCATGGATGGATTCTCGGGCTATAATCAGATTAAAATGGCGCCGAAAGACATGGAGAAAACTTCGTTCATTACCCCATGGGGTACCTTTTGTTACAAGGTAATGCCGTTCGGTTTGAAGAACGCCGGGGCAGCCTATCAAAGGGCCATGACTACTTTGTTTCATGACATGATACATAAGGAAATTGAGGTATATGTCGATGATATGATTTCCAAATCAAAGACAGAAGAGGAGCAGGTGACCCACCTGTCAAAACTATTCGAGCGGTTGAGAAAGTACAAACTCCGCTTGAATCCCAACAAGTGCACCTTCGGTGTCCGTTCAGGGAAACTTTTAGGGTTCATCGTCAATCAGAAAGGAATCGAGATTCATCCTGACAAGGTCAAGGCCATTCAAGAAATGCCTTCTCCGAAAACTAAAAAACAAGTCAGAGGATTCCTGGGACGTTTGAACTACATCTCCAGATTCATATTCCTCGTGACCGCGACATGTGCGCCGATTTTCAAATTACTCAAAAAGAATCAGGATTGCGTTTGGACAGAAGACTGTCAATCCGCCTTCGACAGTATTAAGGAATATCTGTTGAACCCACCGATTCTATCACCTCTAGTGGAAGGAAGACCACTAATAATCTACCTCACAGTCCTAGAGAACTCAATGGGATGTGTACTTGGCCAACAAGACGAAACCAAACGGAAGGAGTCTGCCATTTACTATTTGAGCAAGAAATTCACCGACTACGAGACTTGGTACACTATGCCTGAGAAAACTTGCTGCGCTTTGGCTTGGGCAGCCAAACGTCTTCGCCAGTACATGATTCGTCACACTACTTGGTTAATCTCAGAAATGGATCCAATCAAGTACGTCTTTGAGAAACCTGCTCTTACGGGAAGGATTGCCCGTTTGCAGACGTTGTTATCAGAATATGACATAGAATACCACACTCAAAAATCCGTTAAAGGGAGTATTTTAGCCGAACATTTAGCTCATCAACCGATTGACGATCAAGAATCAATCGGGTTTGACTTCCCAGATGAAGATGTCATGTATTTGAAAATGAAAGATTGCAATGAACCGCTACCCAGTGACGGAGCAGTTAATCATTACGGAAATGGAATTGGGGCAATCATCATAACACCTCAGGGTACCCACATTCCTTTCACAGCCAGACTTACGTTCAAATGCGCAAACGATGAGGCCGAATACGAAGCTTGTATTATGGGTCTCGAGGAAGCGATTGACTTAAGGATCAAGAACTTGGATGTATATGGCGACTCAGCTTTGGTCGTCAATCAGATCAAAGGAGATTGGAACATATACCAATCAGGATTGATTCCTTACAAAGATTATGCAAGAAGGTTGTTACCTTTCTTCAACAGAATCGAGTTTCACCATATCCCTCGTGAAGAGAATCACATGGCTGATGCATTAGCCACTCTCTCTTCCATGATTAGTGTAGGTCAATGGGCCGACCTACCAAAGATCGACATAATGCGCCTTGAACGGCCCACTTACATCTTCACAGTTGAAGCAGTCATAGACGACAAACCTTGGTATCACGATATCAAATGCTTCCTTCAGAAACAAGAGTACCCATCTGGGGCACTAAGGAAAGACAGAAAGACCCTCAGAAGACTGGCAAGCAGTTTCTTCCTGACTGGTGACACACTCTATAAGAGGAACTTTGACATGGTCTTGCTCCGATGCGTAGACAGACCAGAAGCAGATATGCTGATAAAAGAAATTCATGAAGGATCCTTTGGCACTCATGCTAACGGACACACAATGGCGAGAAAAATTCTAAGAGCAGGGTACTACTGATTGACAATGGAATCCGACTGCTACAAGTACATGAGGAGATGTCACAAGTGTCAGATATACTCAGACAAAATTCATGTACCGCCAACACATCTCAAAGTTCTCTCTTCCCCATGGCCTTTTTCCATATGGGGAATCGACATGATTGGCATGATCGAACCCAAAGCTTCAAACGGACATCGGTTCATCCTGGTAGCCATTGACTACTTCACCAAGTGGGTCGAAGCAGCGTCATTCGCCAATGTAACTGTAGCGGCAAAATCGTGAGTGTAAGCTATTGATTAACTTAACTCAAAAAGCAAGAGTCGCCACCGCACTTTTATTTTATCCAAAAAGGAAAGGAAAAAGAGCGAACAAAACCTACACAAGCTCTACAACAAGAACAAGTGAAGAGAGTCCGGGTAAGGGGGTTGGTTACGCAATGGGAAGATGTTAGCACCCAAAATGTCTATAGTACTCTATAGGAGCCCTTTAAAATATTTACCGCTTTTGGTCTGAAAAAGTTTGCTTGAAAAGTGATTGAGGAGATGAGAAGAGAAATTGTTTTTAAGATTTTTGTGTTTGGAGAGACTTGTCTTCTCATGCCTACGTACCCACGACGTGCAATGTAGGATTAAAACCCCATAGTTCGTGGTGCAAAGAATGAAAATTGTTTGTTTTGGTTGATTTTAAATGTAAAGACAAGTCGTCATTTCCAAGCGAATAATTCCGCTTAAAGAAATGAATCGTGTCTAAACTTATGAAAAAGTTTAAAGGAATAGTGCACGAGGGCACAAAAAGAGAGTGATGAGTTTGATGTTTTTTAAGTCTTTTGAAAAAGGTGTCAACATGCTTATGTAGTTTAGCATTTGGTTAAGAAATAAAAGGAAAAGAGTAAAATCACTTGACAAAGTCAAGGTTTGATTATGAAAGATGTGATAGTTTGAAATCAAGAATGTTTTGAAAAAGGGAGAGTTTTGAAAATTGAAGAATGGGGAGGAGAAGAAGTGACTATCCTAAAGCATAAAGTAAAAGCTAAGGATATGAATAGCCTAACCACACAAGCAAGCTTCATAGTCTTCAAACCATAATTCCAAAGCAAAGGGGAAAGGTCCTAGTTCTAAGTCCAAGGTTCCAAGAATTGCATTGGAGGTCCAAGGTCTAGGTGCAAAACTCCATGCCCATTGCAAAGGATAGTAACCATAGTCCAAGATTAGAAGCACGAGTTTTTTTAGAGGTTTTGGCCTTTATTAATGTTTTTGGTCCAAGTGGACAGAGAGAAAAAGGCATAAGCATAAACATGTGTCCAACGCACAAAGGAAAAAATTGCGGAAGCATAAACATATGTCCAACGGACAAAGGAAAAATTGCGGAAGCATAAACATGATATGAAATGATAAAAATGTAGCATAAAAGTAAAAGAGATAAGAAGCGATAAGGAATTGTAAATGATTAGTACAATAGTAATGTTAGTAAGTTAGTGATTAGTTGTTAGAGTTAGTGATCAATAATAATTGAATTATTGCACTTAGATCAAGGTTAATGAAAACTCATTAGAGGATTGATAAGACCAAAGCCTCCTAACAACAAGTTTCATAAGTTTTGAACCAAAATACAAATAATCAATCATTGTTGATAGTTTTCCGATGCGGGACAAATATTGCGCTATGTTAAGCAATCGCCGAGTAATTTACGGAGTAATTACCCTACAATGAGGCCAGTCAATAGATCTTTGTGTTAATGCATGCTAGATGAACGATATGTAAATCGTCATCCGGAAGCGAAACCACACGAAAAGAAAAATGGTAACGATCTAGTCTTGATCAAAATTCAACAAAGGAATTCCAAGATCCATTAGACTTTCATCAATAAAAAAGAAAAGAGATGAAGAAAAGTGGATCTAACATTTATGATCCACACAACCAATAATAAAAAAAAATGCAAAATCAAGAAAATAAAATCAATTGTTTTTAATGATTTTTCAAGAAGTTCTTTCCTTAAAATGAAATTCAAAAAAAAAAAACATTAAGGATAACTTAAAAAGATAAATCTATTTGAAAGAATGATTAAAAAAAGAAAGAAGAAAAAAAAAACAAAAGGAGGTTTAATTGAAATGGAATGATGGTGATAGCAATGAAATCAAACAACCAAAAAGAATCATTAAAAATAAATAGTTAAAAAAAGAAAAGGAAACAGCATTTTCGTTCATCATATTCCTCTCTTCACCGTGGCACTGTTCACGGTTCTTCCATGGCCAAAGCTTCAATAAATTAGAGCGGCGGGATACGATAATGCGACGGAATGAATCGAAATTACGAGCTGATCACAATGGTACTTTCGATTTCAAGAATCATCCACAAATAAAATCGAGTCGAAAACGCGAGATCAATCCGAACTACCTTCAGATGCAGGTTCGGAAAGCTACAACTCTTCCTCTCTTCTTCTCCCGCGCGAAACATTGTTGTTGTTGTTGATTAATTGATGAATTGTGCGAAATGCGATTGAAGTTGATGCGAGCGGTGTTGTTGATGTTGAAGGAGTGCGTTGTGTTGAAGGTTTTTGGACGATTGAAGGTTTACAGATTGAAGATGATGAAGCTTATGAGATGAATGTTAATTGAAATTTGGAGAGTGTTTTGTAGAGTTTTGAAATTGCAGATTAAAGCTTGAATTTGGAGATTAGTTTGACATGGTAAGTTTGGTTGTGAAAGCTTGAAAAAATTGTATGAATGGAAGCTGTATTTATAGAGGGATTGAAGTGAGTTTTGCAATTTGATTTGAATTTTTTCTTGTTTCCGTTTTGTGTTGTGATTTGTTGCGTTTAGAAGTGAACTGATGCGTTGCGTGAAGTCGTTTCATTCACGTTGTGTAGGTACCAGCAGCTGATGCGTGACGGCTTGATGACTGGGATTTGCTTCGTGAGCTTGCATAATGTGTCGGCTGAGTTTTAAGTGGCTCTCACGGCTGGAGTTTGGCCTTTTCATGTGGCTTTTTGAAGCAGCTTGTTGACTTGGTTGTAGGCTTACGTGGGGAGTTTTGTGAAGCTTGGAGGTTGTAGCCGTGTAGTTGGGTGAATTGGCTGAACTCACTTGCACGGCTTGCAAACATTCAGCTTGGAACTTGTACATCAAAATAAGTGCTGAATATTCCTTGCAAAGGACCCATTGGTATTGTGTAATTCAATCAAAACCTCTAGGTGTTTTGTCTGAAGCTTAATACTCTTTTGCGTGTCTACAGATAAAATATCTGATAAACCTTTGGCAAGTGCTGATATGAAATATGAAAATCGCACCTATAGCCATCATAGTCTCATTAGTAACCCTGGGACAAGAGTTTTGTAAAAGCAATCGCACACCATTTTCATTCTTGTTCAAGATAAATTAGTGGCTCATCATAAAAACTTGCTAACTAATTGGAGAAATTATAGGTGAAACAGACTGAAAAATTCCAACACTTGATATTCTCTCCATTTCACTCCTCTCATTTGCAAACTTATTAACTCTTTCTCTTGATTCAAAAAGTCTTCCCAAAATCGTGTAATTGGTTTCAAATGTACCTTTTGAATATTGAGATTCCAAAGACTTACACCTTCCTATTCTAATGAGAATTCCACGCAAATCTTGAGTAGCATCAACCTTGTGATTGGATAATGCATTGGTAAGACGAGGCTGCACCATTGCATCTAGCCTATACTTCAAGACTTCAAGCTGCTTTCTTATATTGGAAAATTCAACAACCTCCCCAACAGCAAACACGTAATGCCTTACATTTGGTATTTCATACACATTATCCGAATAAAACATGGCACGTATTGACCTTGAAAGTTTGGAAATGTTGTGAAAAAGAATGGGTGTGGATTATGGATTGATAATGGATATTTGGAAGTGAAATGAATTATGGAAAATGGATTTTATAAAAAAAAGTTATTGAATATGGATAATGAATTAATGGGTTAAAAATGGATATTGAAAATGGGTAATGGATATTTAGAAAATTGGATATGAAGAAATAGAAATTTGGTTACTAAAATGTGGGTATGAAAATTGGTTTAAAAATGGATAAAGGAATTGGTTTAGAAAAAGAAATGGTTTAAGGAATGGAAATGAAAATGGATCATGAATGACAAATCTTTATTTTTTTTAGCCCAAAACCAATCTTGACTTTTTTTTCACAAGCCTTTGATACAATATGCAACACAGATACCACTGAAAATTTTTGCCATTAAATAAGCCTCAACTGAACAACAGCCATCCTCTGAATCTCTGATGATAAATTCTGAATTACTTCAAAATTCATCAATCTCTGGGAAAATAAATCCACAGATGAAGCCAATCTGGACTGGTGAACTCAGATGATCTTGACGGATATCACCACACAACAACTTGACAGTCACTGCTTTGAGGAATGACTTTCTGAAACAGATAACTTGCACTTGGAACAAATGCTTGATAGTTTGACCAAGATTAGGTCAAACATCCATCTGAACTGGATCATGAACGAACATCCACATTTGACATGAAATCACTTTATTGTCTTTTGACAAACCTGTATAACACACAGAGAGAAAAACAAGCAAACTGCAACATTTTTTGGTATTTTGGTTAGAGGTTAATAAACAGAAACAAGTAATAATAATATACAGATGCTCAGGAGAAACAAAGATTGTGATCTTGTTTGTGGTAATGATATGCAAATGAAATGTGCGAAATCTTAGGGGTAAAAATTAAGGTTCAACAGCTGCCCCTATTTAAGTTTCTTCTATTAGGAGATATGAAGGTTGAAAACTTCGTCTCGACAAGATTGAAGATACTTAAATACAGAAAACCAAAATTTTTAGCCATAAGATGTCACAAGATGACATGAATGCAAAGGATGAAACACACTACGGAGAAACTTGAAACAAAGGAGGTATGGTAAATTGAGAGAGAAGACGCGAAAGGACACGCCGGGGAACACAAGCTATCTTTGGAGATCTGTCAAAGTGACAAGAAATATCCATCAATAGTTGGAAAGAGAGGGACAAGACCCTGGAAAGGTGAGCAGTAACATACAAGAATAGCATTGGATAGAAACTACGAACGAGACAAAAGGCATGTTAATAGATGTCCAAGAATGGCTTTGGACAACAACAAGAAAGTTTTTGGTAAAAACAGCAGCGCCATCCAAGAATAGCATTGGATGAAGGTGAAAAACACTCTATTGGGGATAAGATATCCAAGAACGACATTGGATGAAAGGAACTACAACATTCAAGAATAACATTGAATGGGGCAACAACAAGCATCAGAGTCATCCAAGAATAGCATTGGATATAAAAAAAATTCCATTTGAACAATTTCACTGGGGACATCCAAGAATGGCATTGGATGGCAAGGTTAAACAATCAGAGATATCCAAGAATAGCATTGGACTTGGCTGGGGAAAAGGTGTCCAAGAATGGCATTGGACAAAAGTAATCTCAACATCCAAGAATGGCATTGAATGAAGTGAGAAAAGTTCTGGAAAATATATCATAAGTATCCAAGAATGGCATTGGATAAAAGGAGTTCACAATATCCAAGACTGGCATTGAATAAAATGAGCAGGGACTTTCAAGAATGGCATTGAAAGGTAAAGGTAAACTCATTCAGGAATGAAACTGAATGAACAGATAAAACTTTCAAGAATGACACTGAAAGGTAAAGGTAAATCACTACATTCAAGAATGGCATTGAATAATAGTGAGAAAGAGCTTTCAGGAATGGCACTGAAAGGTAAAGGTAAACTCATTCAGGAATGGCACTGAATGAACAGATAAAACTTTCAGGAATGACACTGAAAGAAATCCAAGCAGATCTGATGGGGATTATAGAAGATAGGTAAAACTTCCAGGAATAGCACTGGGAGAAACAAGAGGAACAAGGTATCCAGGAATGGCACTAGAGATCAAAAGAGACAGACATCCAGGAATGGCACTAGAGTGAAAGAATATAAAGATCCAAGAATAACACTGGAATGGAAGAATATAAACAAGACATCCAAGAATAGCACTGGGTGAAAAGACAGGTAAATGGCAACATTCAGGAATGACACTGAATGAAAAGGCAGGTAAAAGTTTTGGTAGGTGGCAAGTAAGTTGGACTTTGACCACAAGGTAAGATGTTGAAAGCAACATGACCTCAGGAAATGCATATGAGCCCGAAGCACACTTCGAGCTATGAAAATCTTTCTATGTATGATATATGAATGATTTATGTATGCAATGCAGATGATAGGACAACTGAGATAGACTCTTTTGTGAGGGGGGAATGGAACTCTGATTCCTCAACACAGGGAACACTGCCCACTCTGCTTGGAGAGAGGATGTTGAACACATCTCTATCACACTTATGACATGGAGGCAGTGCTCCCCCATAGAAGTAGAGATCCCATCGATCCGGGTATTGATGGAAGCTAAGCTAACAGAAGTTGAATGGTGTCAAAGTCGACACGGCAAACTGAATCTGATCGAGGAGAAGCGAATCACGGCACTATGCCACGGTCAGTTGTATCAGCAGAGAATGAAGAGGGCGTTTAACAAAAAGGTCCAACCTCGTGTCTTCAGAAAAGGAGACCTTGTGCTCAAGAAGATACAATCATTTCTCACTGATTCCCGAGGCAAGTGGACTCCGAATTACGATGCCCCTATGTGGTCAAGAAAGCCTTCTCAGGCGGCGCCTTAAGACTCGCAACCATGGATGGAGAGGAATTTGCCTACCCCACTGTCATACCCCAAATTTTGACCACTAAGATTCCCATCATTGTGTCAATCATCATCACAAAATGGATGAACCATCATGCCTCATCAAATGCCTCAAGGGTTGTTGAGCATTCACTACAATCAAAATTAGGGTTTTAAGCCCTCTCAGAGCCTCCAGATGGAAATTTTTCCTCTGGGCATGAGCCAAAGATCCAAAACATAACCTAATATACTCCATGGAACCTCATGGACCCAATCATCAAGTCAATTTGATCTCAGGGGATGCATACATCAAAAATCAGGAATTAGGGTTTCTTGACCTAATTCACCCCTAAGTTGGCTTTTGGGACAAATCATGAGCCAAGACCTCAAGAGAGGAGTTGAGGGTCTTTAATATACTATATTGATCCATTTGCAACAATGGATTAATCCAAGAAGCTTGAGCAACAAGTCTCAATTTCATCTGCACCACAATTAGGGTTTCGCGAGGAAAGTCAACTGTAACTTTGATTTTTGACCAGGACATGCTCCCAAACCCTAAGACATGATTCAATATACCCTATGACACCCATGGAACATGTCCATCAAGTTTGATTTAGGTCAAGGACATGATTTTCTGAAGAATTGCACAGTTTGGAATTCATCTGATAAAAAGTCAACTGTGCACAAAAGTCAACTTTGACTTTTTGAGATTTTTCACCAAAATGGATTTTTAACCCTAAAATGATGTTAATGTATGATTTGAATCATCATTCATAAAGAAAAATCAAAGAAAGTGGGATAACTTGTGAAAGGGGTAACCATAAAAACTTAGAAAAATTTCTAAGTTATGGAAAAAGTGACACTAATGTGCCAACTTTGGAGGACCATAACTCCTAAACCACAAGGCCATTGTTCCCCATTCAAAGCTTGATTTGTAGATCACATCGCCCTCTACAAAAGCTTCATACTGACCTATGTCCAAATTCCTCATGGATTTTGAGTTATGGAGTGATCACAATCAAGAAAAGTCACTTTGTTCCAACACTTAGTGAAAATTTCACTAAGTCAGAATCTGCCTTTACTTTTTTCCAAATGTAGGGGGATTTTTCACTTGGATTCAAAAGAGATCAAAACCAAACATGTTCAAACAGTTGTTGTATCATGTAAGGGTTTTCCAAAATGGCCAAGAACATTACCAAATTCAATTTGAGCTATGAGATATGACATTGGCAAGATGCCTTGCCGAAATCTGCCAAGGCAAGGCAGATTTTTGTACTTTTGGTCGATTTGCCAAAATCAGCCAAATCCAAACACTCCTATCCACTTGGACACCTCTGAGGATTAAATCTAAAGGGGACAATCACTGAGCTAAGCCTCCAAAGTCTTTTGAACAAGAAATAGCATGTTGAACCTAGAATTGCCAAAATAGGGACAAGACTCTAATTTTGGATTGGAGCATTCAATGGAAGCATTAAGGTGGCATGGACTGAGCTCTTAGCAACTGAATTCAGTCAAGGCTTATCCAAGACCAAGGGGACCAGCAGCCTGTGCCCTAACCTCTAGTCTATGGCTAGAGGAGACTTGGATTTTCATTTGCCAACATTGGCCAAACCTACTCAGTAGTTGCCATTCACTATTCCTTGCAAAAAAAACTTGCTCTACTATAAATAGAGCTCAATTGTGATCAGTTTGAGTACACCAAAGCCATCAAACAGATGCTTTCCTCAAAATCTCTTCTTTCACTCCAATTTTGCCTTCTAAGGCAAGTCACTATCGGGTTTTGAGTTTGAAAGCTTTTCCAATCAAACCAATCACACACACACCTCATATACATCACATATGAGCTGATTAAACACTTAAACAACAACTGGAACACTGATTTCTCAGAATCACCAGTCAATTGCTTAATGTTTTAATCAAGTTGCAGTTGAGATGCCATGAAGTGATCCAGCCAGTTTCAATCAAGTCCAAGCATTCAAACACACTCCATAGGGTGTAGGGAAGCTGTTCAGACCATCACAACTCATCTGTAACACCTCCAACACAAATCACGATCACCAGCTGCAAGTGGTAAGCATGAGCTCTTCTAACTCTATGATCCATGCAATTTTTGCTGCACAATAATTTGGCCATATGTTCATAATCATGCATGGAATGTTTCCCTTCAATTAATTGCATTGTTTGAATCGTGTATCAAAAATCCCAGCCTTCATGCAGAATCTAGGGTTCTTGAGGATTGTTC
Source organism: Lathyrus tuberosus (assembly GCA_022829125.1). Taxonomy (NCBI): domain Eukaryota; kingdom Viridiplantae; phylum Streptophyta; class Magnoliopsida; order Fabales; family Fabaceae; genus Lathyrus; species Lathyrus tuberosus. Next base: position 1,601,570 of record JALAZF010000484.1, read on the forward strand.
ATGATTTCTTATTTTATGTTTAATTTAAATGAAATTAATTGTCATAGACATGATCGTGAGGTTGAAACGAGTTGATTGGTATGTGGATTGCATGATATGATTAAGTATTCAGTGAGATTGGATAGAAAATGCAAATCTGGGAAACTCAGAACACGCGCGTGTTCTTGCCCTTGTTCTTGGCGCCATTTTTCAACATTTGAATATTTGAATTTTGTGACTTTTATTTAATTGATTCAAAAATTAATTTATCTCTGAGTTTTAATGATTTTGAGTTGTGTCTTTTTTTAATAATTCACAAAAATGTTGAAATATTTTATTTTCCCAAAAAATCCCAAAAATATTATTTATTTCATATAATTGATATTTTTACAAAGAATTAATATTTTAATTGTGTTTGACATTTAAAATATTTTTCCCTCTTGATTTTGTAAAGATTAATGATTTCTAATTATTTTGTAGGTTAATACTTGATTTTTGAAGCATTAATCCAAGATCATAATTTGTTTCCCACATGTTAAACAATTTTTGATCATTTTAATTGAATTTTTATTCAATTAAAATACATTTTGGAAATAAATTAGGGTTTTTGATTAATTCAACCCTCACAAATCATTTTCAAACTTTTTGGGCCTCTATTAGAGTGTAAGACCCAACCCACTTGTACAGAAATATTTTGGGCCTCACTTATTGTATAAGTCCCTCTGTACATTTTTAAATTCGGCACGATCGTCGCCAGTTTAAAGATAAACCATCCGGGCCTCTCCTTGAGCTGTAAGCCCCATCACTCATTTAAAACTTTTTGGGCCTCTATTATAGTGTAAGACCCAATCCCCTTTTAACCAAAACACTTTGGGCCTCAGATATTGTATAAGCCCCTTTGCGTTAAAAGAAAGTCTCGGCGCGATCGCCATTTTAAACGAAAAATCATCTGGGCCTACCCTCGTGTTATAAACCCCACTCTTTTTCTTTAAAACTTTTTGGGCCTCTTGAGAGAGTGTAAGACCCATCCCTTTGTACAGAAAATAATTTTTGGGCCACAGTCACTTGTATAAGTCCCTCTGTACAAATTCAACAGTGCAATCACTGATAAAAATCCTGGGCCTCTCCTTGAGTTGTAAGCCCCAAATCTTTCTTTTTCAAAGCACTTCCTCATTTGATTTTGAAATATATTGTTGTTTTCAATCTTTCTTTGTTGAACAACTAACCAAACAGCATGAAAGCTCTACAACCGAGTAAGTGTTTATATGCTTTCATTTACCGCTTTCATATACATATAACTGTATTGTGGGGATGTTTCACTGTAAGTCTTCTTTCATAAACTCATATCAACTGTGTAATAATAGTATAGATATTTAGAGTTTCCCCGGCAACTACGTCTAGCATTAAGCCCGTTGATCACTCTTAAATAGTCAAAACTAGATCCCCATAGGATTACCAGACACAGTCTTCCCTCCTCTTGGGGTTAAACAATATGGAGATATGAAAGGCAACATTCTCTGTGAACCCTTTCATAGACTGTCACTCGTAGAAGTTGTCAAAGAAACTCTACTCCCCAGAGATGATCTCTTCTCCGTGAATTGCATCTCTTGAGTTTCTTCCAAATTCTCGAACTTTCCTGGCTTGATCTATTCTTGGTGAATGGCATGTCTTGAATTTCTCGGGGTTTGGGGACCCACAGGCTTCTTAAAAGCACTTGTCAAGAAACTCTATTCCCTAGAGATGATCTTTTCTCCATGAATGGCATCTCTTGAGTTTCTTCCAAATTCTCGAACTTTCCTGGCTTGATCTATTCCTCGTGAATAGTCTGTCTTGAATTTCTCGGGGTTTGGGGACCCGTCGGCTTCCTAAAAGCATCCCCGCCTCCTCTTGGGCGTTGTACAAGGACCCGTCGACTTCTTAGAAGTATTCACAGCCTCCTCTTAGGCTTCGTATAATGATTCTTCCTTCGGGAATGATAGCCTTATCTTGGGCTTCATACAAGGACCACTCGACTTCTTAAAAGTTTCCAGCCTCCTCTTGGGCTTCGTACAAATTGTCCCGACGACCTCCTAGAGGTATAGGAACAGAACTTAGTCATCTTCATAGAACAGTCCTTTCCAAGAGTCTACTACTGTTTCTCAAAGCATAGTACAAAAGATGAAACTCTAGACACGGACAGTCTAACATCCTTGAGTCTCAAAGACATTCTCAAGTGACCCCTTCAAAAATAGGAAGGAACCCCGTGGACTCGGACAACCTCAATACCCTTTGGATTTCCCACTTCCTTAAAGAACAGGAAATATCCCTGATCCTCGAATCAAAATCCCTGAGTGCAAACATTACTCATATAAGAACTGATTTTCTCTTTAAATCAGCATACTGGACCTGTCACTCAACTGAAACAGTAACCATAACCTCCTTTTGGGCTTTGTACAATGATTCTCCCCAGCGGAGCTAACAATTTTAGCCTCCATCTCGGGCTTCGTACGAGATACCAGAGACTCCCTCGTTGAGTCAATCACCCTTTTCGCCTCCATCTCGGGCTTTGTACGAAATACAAAAACTCTCTTGTTGAGTCAAATAGCCTCCATCTCGGGCTTTATACGAGATACCAAAAGATTCCCTCGTTGAGTCAATACCTTTTAGCCTCTCTCTCGGGCTTTGTACGAGACACATATTAGCCTCCTCTTAGGCTTTGTATAAGAAAACCACTGGTTGATCCAATCAACCTTTTAGCATCAAAGTTGGGCCTCGTTCACAGTATACAACATCAACAACTCCTTCCCCTTCATCTAATTACTGTAAGCGGCAAGCCTCTGGATCATCTACATCCATGTCACTGTCCCTCTTTTAGCATGAGAAATTCCTAAGGAAAGATAGCATTGCTCTACACTGAGTTAAAGTCTTCTCCTTTAGGTTGGAAATCCCCTATAAAGGAAATTATGGCATTGCCGGATTCACATATCCCGATTAAAGTAATTCTCCCTTATAAACGGTCATGACAACAAACCCCTCTTTAGAGATGACAAATTCTCTCTAAAGTTGAGACCTTTCAGCTTCACATCTTGGGCTTTGAACAAGATACAAACTACCTTTCGCTTCACGTCTTGGGCTTTGGACAAGACACCAAAACAACCATTTCCTCCCATAGAATAGGAGGAACTACGAATGCTCTGATTTCCCTATTTCAGTAAATGGGAATACGTAGGCATAAGATTTAAAGAAAAGATCTTAGCAAGCACACTAAACAAAAACCCAAAATCCTATACTTCCACACATCCGTCCTAACCTCCCACCAATCGACCGAACACCACTTTTAAAAAAATACACCCAATAGAGACCCCAAATCTTTGTAGCATCTATAAACCAACAGTTTTGACTGTTTAACCTCAGTTTGCAAGCAGGGTTAGTTTGAGACATCTATTTCCCTTCCTTCATCAGCTTTAATTGGATAAAAAATGAATCGAGTTGTAGATACCAAAGAGCGGTCGTGCTTCGCAACCACGTCCAAAACCGCTCGCTACAGAAAAATGGCGACTCTGCTGGGGAGCTGGCATTAGGATCTATCTCACCTTTGTAGCGAGATCTTGTTCTCTTCCCATCTCTTAGGTGGAAACTTTAAAAGTGGCGCCCACCGTAGGGGCTCTTCTAACCACAGATTGGGACTTCCACCGGGGAACCCATTTTCTGTCAGGAACATAAGATTCGTAGCTTTTTAAAAGGTCTAGGACATTAGGACAAATATATATACTACTTTTCCTAATTGATATATGTGTTTATTTTTCTGCTAATGGGAATGCGTGTGATGCCGCATGTGGAAAGATTGAGTATACACTTAAGATAAGTGATGGCGACGAGGTCGACCATCAACCTCAGTGGAGGCTTCCCAATGCAACCCATTCCCTCTCATAGGCAATGGGCCGATTGTGACGTCTGAGAAGTTGAGGAGCCAACCCTTTTGTAGTGCGGAAGCTATCAGAAATAGTTGTCACACGATACTACCCTCATTTGAGGCTGATGATCTATTCTCGGTGAATAGCATTTACTCTAAGATTTCATACAGCTCGCTGGCGATCCGCTTGCTGTTTGTTATCCTGGGAGGAGCTGATGATTTTGAGTACAGGTACAAAAATCACCCTAGTATAAACCTTTGGGGATGGGTAGAGCCTTGACTCCATGACAACGACCCTTTGACCCCATGTTTTTTCTATGTTTTTGTGTGCTGCATTCATGCATTCATCTAAAAAAACATTAAAACATCCAAAAAATTTCTCTTCTAGTCTCTCTATTTTTCAAATAAAACTAAGACTGTGATTGCAAATATCAGAGAAAAGAATTGCGCTAATGGATTTCGGTAGAAGGAGAACTCATAAGTACACCTTCAGGATTCCAAAACTAGAGGATTTAAGAGGTTTGGCGAGAATGATCACAAACCAAGAGGCTTTCAGAGCCAAGTACGGAGGTTTGCTATCTCTGCTAAGAGTCCATGTGATTGAGGGAATCATGGACGCGCTCGTTCAATTCTACGATTCGGTTTATCACTGCTTTACATTCTCAGATTACCAGCTAGCACCAACGCTGGAGGAGTATTCTCATCTAATCAATTTTCATATCACTGATCGAGCTCCATTTTCTGGACTGGAGGAAATTCCAAAGAATCAGACCATTGCAAGAGCAATTCATTTGGACGAGTCTGAGGTCAGGACTCACATGACCACTAAGGGTGGCATACAAGGTTTGCCAGCTCAGTTCTTGACAAAGAAAGCCCTGTACTTTGCCGGTATCGGGAACGTGACTGCTTTCGAAAGCATCGTTGTTTTACTCACCTACGGATTATTTATGTTGCCCAACATTAATAACTTCGTCGATATCAACTCCATTAAGGTTTTTCTCATTGGGAACCCTGTGCCGACTTTGCTCGTAGATGCATATCATTCTGTACACTTAGGGAATTTGTACAGTGGAGGGGAGATCACATGCTGTGTACCTTTGCTTTACAAATGGTTTATCTCCCATTTGCCTAAGTCTGCTGCTTTTTGGGATCATAAGAGTGCCTTGTGCTGGTCGCAGAAGATCATGTCTCTCACCAACTCTGACATAGATTGGTGTAATAGGATTTATGATGGAATCAGGATCATTGACCGTTTTGGAAACTTCCCCAACGTACCTCTTATAGGGACTAAGGAAGGAATCAACTATCATTCGATATTGGTTCGCCGTCAGTTTGGATACCCGATGAGACATGTTCCCCGGAATGTTCATCTGGAAGGTCTTTTCTTCAAGGAAGGAGAAAGTGACAGAGCACTAAAGACGGAAATAGTGCACGCTTGGAAACATGTTCATAAGAAAGGACGGGAGTCTCTAGGAAAACCGGACTGTGCCTCGGTGGAGCCTTATCTCCACTGGGTACAAACTAGAGCTCTCAAGCTAAAGATGCCTTATCCTCATTACGAAATTCTTCCACCGAGGGAGTCTGTCAGGTACTTCATGACGGAAACTGAAAAGCTTCAGGTTACTCTCAACAAAGTTCAAAGGGAGAGGAGGTCTTGGAAGAACAAGTACCGCACCCTCAATGTGGAGTGCATCAAAATACAGCAACTGCTGAAAGATAAGGACGCTCTGATTGAAATTTTGGAGCAACATGCTGTAGAAAATCAGGATGACAAAAGGAATTTGCTCGCTCCTTTCACCTGGCAAAGGAATGATAACCCGACAACGGCTCAAGAGCCCCGGTCAAAGAAAAGGAAGATACCAGAATCAGGACGCGAGTTCTCTCGGGACCCATTAGCTTAGGTTTCTGTTTCTGCACTTTGTAATCTACTGTATTTTCGTTTCCGCAATCCTTTGAATTTCAATAAAAAGGGGTTTCCCCACTGTTTGATATTTGCAATCTAATTGTCGAAGTTTATTTTGATTAAACAAAAAAAACAATTAATATAATCATTGCATTCATCATTCTCACATCGCGTATTCTTCTTACCTACGAATCTCACGTTTGTGTCTCGGTTCTAGAGTCAAACTGTCTCATTCGTATAATACTCGGCCCAATCGTCAAAAAAAGATGGATGATCTTGAGGAAGAGAATAGAGAGTTGAAAGAAGAGATCGACGCTCTGAGAGAGGATATGAGAAAGCTTCGTAACGACATGCAAGCCATGGCAGAAGCTCAGCTACAAAGGACTGCGATCTCAGAGATCACCTCAATGCCCATAGTGGAGAAGTTTGATCCTAGGTATCAGATGCCGAAAGATCGTCCCTGGGGCATGCCTGTTAACTATATCCCGGAAGGATATGTTCCGCCGATCACTGAAGATCAGGGAATCATAACAGAAGCCGCTGGGCCTGAAGGTTACAAACTTCGGGAAAGCGAAGATGCCAGGGGAATACTGAAGACTCCTGAAGGTTACAAACTTTGGGAAACACCAAGATTCACTGTCGTAGTCACGGTACCACCCCCTGTGGTGCACACTGTCCCGGAAGGACAGATTCCACAGATACCTTCTGGTAAAAAGGAAACTATGTTTGACCGAATGGATGAATTCCAGGAACAGTTCTTGGAAATGCAGAAGGAACTGCAAGCCATTCGCGGTCAGGATCTATTCGAAAAGGACGCCGCAGACCTTTGTCTGGTCCCTAATGTGAAAGTTCCACACAAATTTCAAGTGCCCGACTTTAAAAAGTACAAGGGTAACTCTTGCCCCCAGAGCCATCTGGTGATGTACGCTCGGCGAATGTCAGCTCAGATGGAGAATCAGGACCTACTGATTCATTACTTTCAGGATAGTTTAACCGGTACCGCACTCAAATGGTACATGGGTTTAAACCGTGCTACGATTAGCACATTCAGAGATCTTGGTACTGCCTTCGTCCAACAATACAAATACAATTTGGACATGGCACCGGACAGAGATCAACTCAGATCAATGTCACAAAAGGACAAGGAAACCTTTAAGGAGTACGCTTAGAGATGGCGCGAAATTGCTGCGTAGATTTGTCCACCTCTTGAGGAAAAAGAGATGACAAAGATCTTCTTAAAGACCTTAAGCTCGTTTTACTATGACAAAATGGTTGCTAGTGCGCCCAGTGATTTCACCGAGATGGTGGGCATGGGAGTTCGTCTTGAGGAAGCCGTCCGAGAAGGACGTTTGGCAAAAGACGTTGGACCATCAAGCAGTACAAAACGATACGGTAGTGCTCCCCCTAAGAAAAAAGAGCAGTATATTGGGAATATCTCTCTCGAAAAGCAAAGGCGACGTTATCAACCAATAGCAGCTGCAATTCCTGCTATCAGCTCTGCGCCTATTCCTACGTATCAACCTCAGGTTGCGCAGAGCCAACCTAATCAGCAAAGGACACAACAGCCTCTTCAGCAGGCTCGTCCTCCATATAACAACAACCGTACAACACGACCATCAGGGTTTGATCCTATACCCATGTTGTACGCAGAACTATTTCCGTTACTACTGGCTAAGGGGCACATCCAGACTAAGTCTCCTCTTACAGTATCAGAAAATCTGCCTTTTTGGTTTAAGGTGGATCAAACATGCCCTTATCATCAAGGAGGATCAGGGCATAATATAGAGAATTGTCTCAATTTCAAATCCGACGTGCAAAAGCTTGTTAGGAGCGAGCTCTTATCTTTCAAAGATACGAATCCCAATGTTCTCACAAACCCGCTGCCTCAACATGAGAAAGCTGCAGTCAATTTGATAGACGGAGAGTCTAACAACGTTTATAAAATTCACGATGTACTCTTGTTGAAAACCAATTTGGTCAAGATGCATTGTAGACAGAGTGGGTACGGCCATGTGCCACCTCATAATTATCACCAGTGTGATGTCTGCTCTAAAAACAATCAAGGATGTTCTATGGTGCAAACAGCTCTACAGGAACAGATGGATCTCAGATGGATCCAAGAGCACCGAGTTCGTGGAGTTAACAAGGTCTATACAAACTCCAACGTCATTCAGAACCACGACATCTGTGCAATGAATGTCAACTTGGTGGCGATGCACTCAAGGCAAAGCCAGTATCATAATCTGCCACGACACGATTACAGTTCCTGTCTGACTTGCTCGGTAAACAAACAGGGATGCTCTTTCATACAAGAGGCCCTCCAGCGTCAGATGGATCTTGGATGGATCCAAGACTACCATGATAGGAATCCTTATCAGATCAACATGGTTCAGATCTTCGATATTCGCGTGATGAATATCGACCTGGTAGAGTTACATGCTGAGCAGGTCCGACTCGGATTCTTAATATCACACGACTATCAAAGCTGTAAAGCAGGTTACGGAAACGATCGAGGTTGTACCCTTGTCTAGGAGGCACTTCAGCACTTGTTAAATCGTTGGTGGATGCCAATCTATATGGATGAAGATACTCACCAGATTAGTATCAATAACAGGAATCCTACTCGACTTCAAAGTCAGGATGTCCGATCTGTGGAAGCTAACCTAGTGAGGTTACATTGTATTCAAAGTGGGCGTGGCCAGGTGCCACCACACAATTATGAACGTTGTAGTGTCTGTTCAGAAAGTAACCAAGGGTGTTACCTTGTGAGAGCAGCTCTTCAGGATCAGGTGGATCGTGGAGAGATTCGCCCATATCCGGGTTCTGGACCCATCAACTGGACGCCGAGCTACCTTGCCAATCAAGTCGAGGATGTTGTCACAATTTCTGGTCGTCACCAGACCAGGGATGTTTTCGCCATCATCCCTCTACTTGACGAATCTAGAGCTCCCAACCGTGAACGGATCGAGATTACTTATGATGGTCAGAAAAATCAGAAGGTTCCCATAGTCATCTATCTACCGAGACCACTACCGTATGAATCAGCTAAGGCAATCCCTTACAAATACGGTGCAACGATAATTGAAAATGGAAAGGAAATTCCATTACCCTCCATCGTGAATATTGCAGACATCAGTCGTGTAACACGGAGTGGTAGAATCTTCAACAGAGGAGTTGGAGAACCTAACAAGGAAAAGGAACTTCTGACAGAAGCTCCCGATCCATCAGTCGGTCAATCCAGTAATCCCGACCTTTCAAAAATTAATGATGAGATGTTGAAGCTCATCCAAAGGAGTGAATATAACATTATGGACCAGCTGTTACAGACTTCTTCAAAGATCTCGGTATTATCACTGTTACTCAGTTCAGAAGCCCACAGGGAGGCTCTACAGAATGTCTTGGAGCAAGCCTTTGTGGAACAGGATGTAACAATCAGACAGTTTGATAGCATTGTCTCTAACATCACTTCCTGCAATAATTTGGTATTTAGTGATGAGGAATTACCCGAAGAGGGTCGCCGTCATAACATGGCGCTCAACATTACAGTTAACTGCCAGGACGATGCTTTAGCCAGCGTACTGGTAGACATAGGGTCAGCCCTAAATGTTATGCCGAAGTCCACTTTGATGCAATTATCATTCAAAGGCCCTCCGATGAGAATCAGCGAGGTCGTCGTCAAAGCGTTCGACGGATTCAGAAAAACAGTTATCGGCGAAGTTGATCTTCCTATAACTATCGGTCCTCACACTTTCCAAGTCACTTTCCAGGTCATAGACATCCGGGCAACATACAGTTGTTTATTAGGAAGACCTTGGATACATCAGGCTGGAGCGGTCACTTCGACCCTTAACCAAAAGCTAAAGTTCATTCAGAACGATCAGCTTGTCACAGTCTGTGGAGAACAGGCCTTGCTCGTGAGTAACTTGTCATCATCTACTTGTGTAGAACCCGAGGAGGTTATTGGGACGCAGTTCCAAGCACTGTCGGTCGGCAAGGACAATCAATCCCAAGGAGGAACCTCGATTTCCTCATACAAAGATGCTATCAAAGCGGTCGAGAGTACCGATACAACCGGATGGGGACAACTTGTCATTCCTATTGACAATAAAACAAAGACGGGTCTTGGTTTTTCTGCCACCTGTACCCGAATAGCTGCTAACAATGAAAGTCTTCATCCCATTCAGGATTTCTTCCACAATGGAGGTTTTCTTCACCCAGTCCCTCAAGCAGTCCATGCTATCAATGAGGAAGATCCCTCTAACACAGAGGAAGAGTGGAAGTCCTATCTTAACAAGGACGGTTATATGTCTCAGGACGAAATGCAAACTCCTTTTTGCTATCTCGCACAGAGTCCGAGATTTATACCCAGGTCAGACATCTAAATGATATACGGGGATTATGATCCGGAAGGATGTCGTGCTCCGCCAAATTCATTAGAGGAAGACACTCCGATGAAAGACAATTCTGACTACACCTATTATGGCCCAATGGATGGTCTGCCAATGTGGCAACCTTATCCAGGAGACTTAGGGCAAGAAAGTCAGCCGAACAATGAAAATCAGCTGACCGTCATTGAACAGAATACCTGTGTCCCCACCATGTCATGGGATCAACACTTAGGTCATTCAGAAACTACTCAATATGACGATGAATTTGCAACTTTTGCCAGACTAGAATTCATCAACTATGCTTTTCCTGAGGTCAACATCATCGAGAGAGATGACCCCTCCAGTTCCAAAGAAGTATGGGACACCCTGGGACAACCAAGTGGAACATTTGACTATATGGTCAAGTACACCGCTCCCGAAAGCTCTCGTATCAGGCTCGAAGATATCCAGCCAACTGGATGGGGAGATACAGCTGAGAGCACAAATGCTATGCAAAATACAACAGAGGAATCCTCCTACGACAATTCTGCCTGGGAGACAAATTCCAATGATCCTACTCCACCAGAAATCAGTGTTATTTCTGAAGACAAATCGAGGAAGGTGCCAGACTTTGTGATTCATCGAGGAGTTCGCTGCCAGTGGGTTGCTGTCGATGTGCCGAAGGTTGTTCACCAATCTAAGTAATTGTCATCTTTAACCTTTCACCCTGCCCAGGTGAAACGGATGTTTGATAGGGCTCACTTTCTATAAATTTCCCTCTTCGCTTCGCCCAAAGCGACAGAGTTTTGTTTTATAGGGCTGTAGTTTCAAGGATCGACTTGTTTATTAATAAAATAACGTCGTTCTGTAATTTCTGCATTAATTGCTGTTTTCTCTTTTTGCTTTTTCAGAAAATGGTAATCCTAAAAAACAATTAAAAATAAAAACAAGCAGTAAAATAAATACACTGCACACACTCGCATTTTCTCTATCTCTTCTAAACACGAATCATCACGTCATGCAGATTGCTTGTTTTAAACCCAGTTGAAACATACGATCTGATGCCTTCTCCCAACTTTGAGTTCCCGGTATTTGGGGCTGAAAAAGAAGATGACAACGAAATTCCAAAAGAGATCTCCCGATTACTCAGACAGGAGGAAAGGTCCATTGAACCTCATAAAGAGCCGTTGGAAACGGTAAACTTGGGTTCAAAAAAAGAGAGAAAAGAAATCAGGATTGGGGCACTGCTCAGTCCAACTGCCAGAGAGGGTTTGATAAAGCTTCTCAAATAATTCCCCGATGTATTCGCTTGGTCCTATCAGGATATACCAGGGTTGGATACCAGCATCGTGGAACATCACTTACCATTAAGATCGGAATGTCCGCCAGTAAAGCAAAGGTTGAGACGGACTCACCCGGACATGGCCATCAAAATCAAAGAGGAGGTACAGAAACAGATTGACGCAGGTTTCCTCGCCACATCAGAATATCCTCAATGGTTAGCCAATATCGTACCCGTTCCCAAAAAGGACGAAAAAGTGAGAATGTGTGTCGATTACAGGGATCTAAATAAGGCTAGTCCAAAGGACAACTTTCCTTTACCACACATTGACATGTTGGTTGACAGTACAACAAAGTTCAAAGTTTTCTCCTTCATGGACGGATTCTCGGGCTATAATCAGATCAAAATGGTGCCGAAAGACATGGAGAAAACTTCGTTCATTACCCCATGGGGTACCTTTTGTTACAAGGTGATGCCGTTCGGCTTGAAGAACGCCGGGGCAACCTATCAAAGGGCCATGACTACTCTGTTTCATGACATGATACACAAAGAAATCGAAGTGTATGTCGATGACATGATTGCAAAAGCTAAGACAGAAGAGGAGCATGTGACCCACCTGTCGAAACTATTCAAGCGTTTGAGAAAATACAAACTCCGCTTGAATCCCAACAAGTGCACCTTCGGTGTCCGTTCGGGGAAACTCTAAGGGTTCATCGTCAGCCAGAAAGGGATTGAGGTTGATCCTGACAAAGTCAAGGCCATCCGAGAAATGCCTTCTCCAAAAACTGAAAAACAAGTCAGAGGATTCTTGGGACGTTTGAACTACATCTCCAGATTTATATTCCTTATGACCGCCACGTGTGCGCCGATTTTCAAATTACTCAAAAAGAATCAGGATTGTGTTTGGTCAGAAGATTGCCAAACCGCCTTCGACAGTATTAAGGAATACCTGTTGAATCCGCCGATTCTATCACCTCTAGTGGAAGGAAGACCACTGATATCTACCTCACAGTCCTAGAGGACTCAATGGGATGTGTACTTGGCCAACAAGACGAAACCAAAAGGAAGGAGTCTGCCATTTACAATCTAAGCAAGAAGTTCACCGACTGCGAGACTCGGTACACGATGCTTGAGAAAACTTGTTGTGCTTTGGCTTGGGCAGCCAAACGTCTTCGCCAATACATGATTCGTCACACTACTTGGTTAATCTTCGAAATGGATCCAATCAAGTATGTCTTCGAAAAGCCTGCTCTCACGGGAAGAATCGCCCGTTGGCAGATGTTGTTATCAGAATATGACATAGAGTACCATGCTCAGAAAGCTGTTCAAGGGAGTGTTTTAGCCGATCATTTGGCTCATCAACCGATTGACGATCAAGAACCAATCGGGTTTGACTTCCCAGACGAAGATGTCATGTATCTAAAAATGAAAGATTGCGATGAACCGTTACCCAGTGAAGGGCCAGAACCAGGTTCCCAATGGGGACTTATCTTTGACGGAGCAGTTAATCATTATGGAAACGGAATTGGGGCAATCACTGTTAGCCCTCAGGGTACCCACATTCCTTTCACCGCTCGACTTACGTTCAAATATACGAACAACGAGGCCTAATACGAAGCTTGTATTATGGGTCTCGAAGAAGCGATTGATTTAAGGATCAAAAACTTGGACGTATACGGCGATTCAGCCTTGGTTATCAATTAGATAAAAGGAGTTCGAAACACATACCAATCAGGACTGATTCCTTACAAAGATTATGCAAGAAGGTTGTTACCTTTCTTCAACAGAACCGAGTTTCATCACATCCCTCGTGATGAGAATCACATGGCTGATGCCTTAGCCACTCTCTCTTCCATGATTAGTGTAGGTCAACGGAATGACCTACCTAAGATCGACATAATGCGCCTTGAAAGGACCGCTTACATCTTCACGATTGAAGCAGTCATAGACGACAAACCTTGGTATCACGATATCAAATGCTTCCTTCAGAAACAAGAGTACCCATCTGGGGCACTCAAAAAAGACAGGAAAACCCTCAGAAGATTGGCTGGAAACTTCTTCCTGAGCGGTGACACTCTTTATAAGAGGAATTTTGACTTGGTCTTGCCCCGATGCGTAGACAGACCAGAAGCAGACATGCTTATGAAAGAAATTCATGAAGGATCCTTTGGCACTCATACCAACGGACACACAATGGCGAGAAAAATTCTAAGAGCAGGGTACTACTGGGTGACCATGGAATCCGACTGCTACAAGTACATGAGGAGGTGTCACAAGTGTCAGATATACTCCGACAAAATTCATGTACCGCCATCACATCTTAAAGTTCTTTCTTCCCCATGGCCTCTTTCCATATGGGGAATCGACATGATTGGCTTGATCGAACCTAAGGCTTCAAACGGACATCGGTTCATCCTGGTAGCCATTGACTATTTCACCAAGTGGGTCGAAGCAGCGTCGTACGCTAATGTAACCCGACAAGTGGTGGCCCTATTTATCAAAAACAATATCATCTGCCGTGATGGTGTTCCAAGCCAGATCATTACTGATAATGGATCTAACTTGAATAATAAGATGATGAAAGAGTTGTGCGTTAAGTTCAAGATCGAACACCATAACTCATCTCCCTACCGACCCAAGATGAACGGAGCGGTAGAAGTGGCTAACAAGAACATCAAGAGGATCGTTCAAAAGATGGTTGTAACCTATAAAGATTGGCACGAGATGCTACCTTTTGCTCTTCACGGTTATCGAACATCTGTCCGCACTTCAACAGGGGCAACCCTTTTCTCTCTAGTATATGGCATGGAGGCAGTTCTCCCCATAGAAGTAGAGATCCCATCAATCCGGGTATTGATGGAAGCTAAGCTTTCAGAAACTGAATGGTGTCAAAGTCGACACGAAGAATTAAACCTGATCGAAGAGAAATGGATAACGGCTCTATGCCACGGTCAGTTGTATTTGCAGAGAATGAAGAAGGCGTTCGACAAAAAGGTCCGACCTCGTGTCTTCAGAAAAGGAGACCTCGTGCTCAAGAAGATACAATCGTTTCTCACTGATTCTCAGGGCAAATGGACCCCAAATTATGATGGCCGCTATGTGGTCACGAAAGCTTTCTCAGGCGGTGCCTTGAGACTTGCAACCATGGACGGAGAGGAATGTGCCTACCCCACGAATGTTGATGTAGTCGAGAAATACTTCGCCTAAACTAAAAAAAAAAAGTCTCGGTGGATTGAAAACCCGAAATGGCGGTCCAGGCAAAAGTTAGAGACATGGAAAAAATCATCCCGATGGGTTGGAAACATCAAAGTACAATCCAGGCAAAAATTAGGGATAATGGCAAGTAACTATATTCAACCGAGGCGAATCCCTCAGCAGCAGTTACACCATCCATCGGAGGAAAACTCCAGTCACGGTCATCTTCGACAGAAGCTCAGGATGTCCCGAATTCAAAGTTGGTAGAAGGATAGTGGTCGTTATGTTTCAACGTAGCCCTTTTCCCTGTAAATTACCATTTTCAAACTTTGTATATACTCTTTGGAATCACGCGTTTGGCTGATCTCTATCTTATCAATAAAATTTGAGCCCTTGTGCTTTTGTTTGTAATTCTTATTTGTTTTAGCTTTATAGAATGATGTTTTAACATGATTAACGATTCTTGAAATAAAACAAAAATGAATTTACTTGTAAAACTTTTTCTGCTTTTAAATTAAAGATGGCAATTGCTTTTGACTGTTTAACATCGAAAGAACGTTGATCGCGTCTCCAAAGGCGTTTGAATTTCAAAGTGCAGAATCAAAGTACTCATTCTAAGCCAGTACGCCTGAACGAAGGATCAACTGTATGAGATGCGGTTTTCCCATCTGATACCCTCGGCCGAGTTCTTATCTCCTAAGCCCGATCAACAGTATTCCCCGCAGGGACTATTTCTCCTAAGCAAGGTAGGATTGCTACTTTTGGACCAAGTGATACCTTTCATCTCCAGCAGTGGCCGAGTATCCAGTCGTGTTCATCCGTCAGTCTGTGTGTCGCGTCAGTTTTGTCAGCATATACATACATACATACATCATGCATTTGATTTGCATTCATATTTCATATTGCATCACTATCACTCTAGTCGGTCTTGTCCCTTAGTGATAACTGTTTTCTCAATCGAGTTGCCAGTTCTTGCCTCGTCAGGAAATGCTGCGTTTGAACAATCTCGCCTCCAGTGTATCTCTAGATTAGAATCGGCACTCGACCACTTTGATAACTTGAACCTCTGAAAAGCCAGAGAAGCTTTCTATAGATGTCACTCTTCGCCGTCGAAGATGATATCCTTGATTTCCCGGATTAAAGAAAAATCCCCAGAGAAAGCCTCCTAAACAGAGATTTGGCAGTACAGCTGCCTTTCTCCAAAAGACCGCTGATGAAAAGGTCATCGGCACCTCAAAATTGGAGCCCATCATATGGCATTTCTCTGGGAAGATCCTGAGAAAAGTATGATGTAAGACCCCAAGCAGAAGCAGTCTCTCAAGAGACTCATTTTCCCCAGATAGAGTCGACAAATGGCATCTCCAACAGAGAAGTTTGTGTACCTCTACAACTCAGACGAATGGGTTCCCCAGCAAGTCTGACATCAAAACTTTTTCCACTCAAATGGCATCTCCCCAGGAAAATCCGGCGGGAAGTTTGAAGAAAACCGCTACGAATAACGTCCCTTGTCAAGAAAGTTTATTGACAAAAGAAACTAAGACCAGTTCCTTGGTAGGAAACCAGGATCGAGGGGAAGTTTACTTCAGAAACTAAGACCAGTTCCTTGGTAGGAAACCAGGATCGAGGGGAGGTTTATTTCAAAAGAAAACTGAGACCAGCTCCTTGACTGAAGACTAGGATCGAGGGGAAGTTTACCTTTTATAAGCATCATTGCTTAGCAAAAGAAGATGAATGCGCAAGATGCCATTCATAGCCATCAAAATTTTGGGTATTCCGATATTTAATCCTCTTGCACCCCGAATGCCCGAATACCTTCGTCATTCACACATTCGGGTCCAAGAAGATTAAATAGGGGCATCTGTCATACCCCAAATTTTGACGACTAATATTCCCATCATTGTGTCAATCATCATCACAATATGGATGAACCATCATGCCTCATCAAATGCCTCAAGGGTTGTTGAGCATTCACTACAATCAAAATTAGGGTTTTAAGCCCTCTCAGAGCCTTAGACAAAGGATCAATCAAGGAATGGCATGATTTTCAACTTGTCTAGCCTCTAAAATATCCACAATGGATCAAAAGGACTCCCACTTCAAGGATTAAGCACAAGGTTGCTCCCTTCTAGGTGGATCAAGTCTCAAGATCGACAGTGTCACTAAATTAGGGTTTTGGTCGACCAGGGCCTCCAGATGGAAATTTTTCCTCTGGGCATGAGCCAAAGATCCAAAACATAACCTAATATACTCCATGGAACCTCATGGACCCAATCATCAAGTCAATTTGATCTCAGGGGATGCATACATCAAAAATCAGGAATTAGGGTTTCTTGACCTAATTCACCCCTAAGTTGGCTTTTGGGACAAATCATGAGCCAAGACCTCAAGAGAGGAGTTGAGGGTTTTTAATATACTATATTGATCCATTTGTAACAATGGATTAATCCAAGAAGCTTGAGCAACAAGTCTCAATTTCATCTGCACCACAATTAGGGTTTCGCGAGGAAAGTCAACTGTAACTTTGATTTTTGACCAGGACATGCTCCCAAACCCTAAGACATGATTCAAATACCCTATGACACCCATGGAATATGTCCATCAAGTTTGATTTAGGTCAAGGACATGATTTCCTGAAGAATTGCACAGTTTGGAATTCATCTGATAAAAAGTCAATTGTGCACAAAAATCAACTTTGACTTTTTGAGATTTTTCACCAAAATGGATTTTTAACCCGAAAATGATGTTAATGTATGATTTGAATCATCATTCATCAAGAAAAATCAAATAAAGTGGGATAACTTGTGAAAGGGGTAACCATAAAAACTTAGAAAAATTTCTAAGTTATGGAAAAAGTGACACTAATGTGCCAACTTTGGAGGACCATAACTCCTAAACCACAAGGCCATTGTTCCCCATTAAAAGCTTGATTTGTAGATCACATTACCCTCTACAAAAGCTTCATACTGACCTATGTCCAAATTCCTCATGGATTTTGAGTTATGGAGTGATCAAAATCAAGAAAAGTCACTTTGTTCCAACACTTAGTGAAAATTTCACTAAGTCAGAATATGCCTTTACTTTTTTCCAAATGTAGGGGGATTTTTCACTTGGATTCAAAAGAGATCAAAACCAAACATGTTCGAACAGTTGTTGTATCATGTAAGGGCTTTCCAAAATGGCCAAGAACATTACCAAATTCAATTTGAGCTATGGGATATGACATTGGCAAGATGCCTTGCTGAAATCTGCCAAGGCAAGGCAGATTTTTACACTTTTGGTCGATTTGCCAAAATCAGCCAAATCCAAACACTCCTATCCACTTGGACACCTCTGAGAATTGAATCTAAAGGGGACAATCACTGAGCCAAGCCTCCAAAGTCTTTGGAACAAGAAATAGCATGTTGAACCTAGAATTGCCAAAATAGGGACAAGACTCCAATTTTGGATTGGAGCATTCAATGGAAGCATCAAGGTGGCATGGAATAAGCTCTTATCAACTGAATTCAGTCAAGACTTATCCAAGACCAAGGGGACCAGCAGCCTGTGCCCTAACCTCTAGTCAATGGCTAGAGGAGACCTAGGGCAACTATTTTACTTAAGCCGGTTTAAGATGGATAGGAGACCTCGAGTAGTGGCACAAGGAACTAACGGTCTGTACATCGCCTAACACTACTTACGCTGGCGGACTAGGGATAGAAAACTCTGAGTAGTTGTTAGTAAGTTATTTCGTGGGGGACTGACTGGCTATAACAATTTTGTTAATTCGCCGTAAAATTATAAGGATAAGATAATTTATACAAGGCATCGTACATCAACAAGAGGGGATAAAGGGATTCTAAAACATAACCTGACTGTTTATGTGACTTAGTTTTCTTGTTTAATTTCTTTTTGCACTGAAATTTGGAAAACCCCCATTTTTACTGCTTTTGATTTAATATTGCACAAATTCTTGTTTTTTTCGAACACAATCCTTTTAGGTTCGATCTTTTTATTACTACGAAATTATCGGTACACTTAACGAGAAGTCATCAAGTTTTTGGTTCCGTTGTCGGGACTGTTGATTGCAACAAAGCAACGCTTTGTGCAACATATTTTTCTTATTTCCTTTTAATTTTAGTTTTTTTAGTGTTTTGTTGTTTTCTTGTTTATCATAGTGCTACGGAGGCATTTTTGGTTGTGTGTACGTAGCGCAGGTATCATGACCGAACCAATAGCACATACTCTGGGGGACTACTGTAGACCTACTGACGCATCTAGGTCTCTTTAGGTTTCGTTCCCGCAAACCCGATACATTTCACATCAAATAATCCATATTGTCGAGATTGAGAGACATGCAATTTGATAGAAGCGCAAATTATGACCCTTGGGAACATCTAGCCAGATTCTACGAGACAACGCCAATGTGTCGACCAGAAGGAATTACAGAGGACCAGGTTAAACTAAAGTTGTTCAGCTTATCATTAGTTGGAAGAGTAAAGGATTGTTTATTGCGCCTTCCAAATGGGGTAATAAGCACTTGGAGAGAATTGGAAGACAAATTCTTCAAGAGATTCTTCACTACAACCCAATTCACGGAAAGAAAAGCTGAAATCACACAATTCGAACAACAAGAGACCGAATCTTTACACGACACATGGGAAAGGTTTAAATTGCTACTAAGAAGGTGTTCTAATCACATCATGAGCAGTATGGAACAAATGCAGATCTTTGTGGAGGGATACAAATGCAAGCACGAATGCTTTTAGATGCATCTGTCGGCGGTTCAATTAGAACATTGATCGAGCCGCAAGTGAGGGAGTTGATAGAAAAAAAGAGCCTAAATGAGTAAAACTTTGCAAATACTAGAGGAAGTAAAAGTGTGGAGACAAAAATTAATTCCCATAATCAACTAACTCTAGGTGGCTATGAAGAACTCCTTTCGAAGTTGGAAGGGCTGAATCAAAAGTTGCATAGAGTCAAGAAAAATCAAGAATCTGTAAGTGAAGTAATGTTTGTCTTAAGTACTAACTGTGAAAAAGAATATTTTGCAGGTAAATGCACTACAGATTAGCTTACAGGGGAAGTGCAAGCCATTGTCAACGCATCACCAACGAATACGGAAGACAAACTTGTATCATTGGAAGAAACCTTGGCTAAATTCATCACGGCAACTCAAGAGGAACTAGTAAGGATGAATAAATCACAGAACTGGCTAAAAGAGTTGCATGAGGAATCAATGAGAAGAATGGGAGAGAAAATGTGCCATTTGTCACAGAAAATTACATTATTGTTCCAAGAAAAAGGAAATCGTGACACAATAGAACTGAGGAATTGCATAATTCCCTCCACTCCGATCAGAAATACACAGAAGAAAATAGGGGAAAAGAAGAAGAATAATGAGGAAGAACCAAAATCCAACTCAACTAAAAAAAAATTTCAAATCAATGATTTTGGGGAAAGAGATACCCTGGATAAATTCATTGATAAAGACTCACCTTTTCGAATAACAAAAAACCAAGTTATAAATGAACCAAATCCTCCGTTACCAGATTACATTCAACCACCCTACCCGTTGAGTAAAAAGAAACCAAAAAGAGAAATGGAAGTGGGTAAATTTAAAAAGTTTAAGGAGATACTCACGATATTACAAATGAACATACCTTTTTGTGAAGCTTTGGAGTAGATGTCGATATATGATATGTTCATGAAGGAGTTTCTGAATGGAAAATACAAGCTAAGGGATGATGAAAATGTAGCTTTAGCAGAGGAATGTAGTGCCATCATTCATGGAAAATTACCACCTAAACTTACAGATCCTGGTAGATTTACTATCCCAATTTCTATAGGGCCTCTAAAAATTGGCAAAACATTATGTGATTTGGGAGCAAGCATAAATTTAATGCCATTGTCTATGATGAGGAAACTAAACTCTGGAGAACATAAACCTACCAAAATGACCCTAACTCTAGCTGACTGATCTGTCAATTATCCTTATGGAATTTTGGAAGATGTTCTTGTTAAGGTTGATGATTTACTCTTTCCATCCAACTTTGTCATCCTCGATATGCCGGAAGATGCAAAAACATCCTTGTTGTTGGGAAAACCCTTCCTTGTAACTAGACGATCTTTGATTGATGTGGAAAGAGGGGATTTGATTCTTCGATTTAATAAAGAGCGGGTAATATTTAATGTTTTTGAAGCTATGAAACATGCTCATGAAGTTTTGCAATGCTACCAAGTTGATTTGATTGATGAGTTAATAGAGAATGTTGCAAAAGAAAAAGGTCTGTCATCCCCAACGGAAAAAGTGCTAGTACAATCAATCGAAGAAGTTGTATTCGACAATGAAAATGTAGAGGTAAACAAAGTAGTTCTCCAATTACAAGATGCACCGCGAGACCATGCTTATAAGAAATTTGAGGTATTAGGAGGAAATAATGAATAAAAACCATCACATCCTGAACTAAAGGAATTCCCAACACATCTGAAATATGTCTTCCTTAGTCAAGGAAATAAGCACCCAGTTATTATTAGAAACAAATTTTTAAAAATTGAGGAAGAGAAGTTGTTACGAGTCCTATTGTAAGAACAAGATTTGGTTCTACATCTGGCCTTTGAGTTTTGATGATAACTGCACATGTTATCTAAGAGAACAATTCTGTATGATATGGATTCTGTCTAGCGTGTGGATGTTGTCAATATGATTCTGACTCTGATAAGAAGATGTGTGATGTCATCAGACTCTGTTATCAACACTCTGGAAGAAAACATATGTGTGTACAAGATAAAGTCAAGATTCATGAATGTTTCTAATACAACGGTTCTAATGAACGATACTTCTGAACATTCTAATTGAGACTTTATGAGAAAAGCCTATAATACTTTCAAATGTGATGCGCTTATAATGTTACTAGTTCTAAAGATTCTGAAGACGTAATTTAGGTGAACATGGTTCTGAAGACACAATTTATGAAGATCAAGTTCTGAAGAGTTTCTGAAGACAAGGTTCTGATTAAACAAAGTGATGAAGACTCTGAAGACAAAGAACATGATTAATGAAATCTGAAGACTCTAAAGACAATATTCTAAAGGAACAGGTTCTAAAGACTCTGAAGATAATGCTTCTAAGAAACCAAGTGCCGAAGATTCTCAAGATAGTTTATGCTGAACGAAGATCTGGAATTCTGAAGACCGTGGTTCTGAAGATTACACAAAGAATGACTCTTCTACAACACGCTTCATCAAGTTAATATCTGAAGCCTCTGAATATGGTAGAAGACTGAAGATTAGAATGGTTTTAAGCTGAATATAATAGTACTAAAACTCTGTAACCTCTACCTCGAAATAGTGGTGTAGGAGCAGATTTTGTTTTGTACAGTGATGTTGACCATTCCTTCATGTGAACGTTGGGATATTTCTATTGGAATATGTTTCCAAGAATACCCCTCAATGAATCTATTCTCTCATGCCCTATAAATTGAAGACTTGGAAGCTTGAAGAAATGCCGCTCATGGCTTATTGCTTGAAGCAACCGCTGATCATAAAGGGAGAAAGATAAACAGTTTATTGGTTGCTGTTCATACAAAGGATTATTATTCAACACAACAAACAATCAACATGTAGGTAGCAAAGATGAAGCTGCTAATACAAAGTGTGCACAAACGATGATTATGCTGACACCATATGAAACTACTGAAGTGAGACATCAATAAGTGAAGCATAGTAGCTTAGTTGAATTTTATATTTGAATTGGAAAAAGCATTATATGCTCAAAGAAAGGAGTAAAAGATGCTACAAGTTGAAGCTTAAATGAAGAATGCTCAATGGAGAAGAAGCTGAAACAAAATGATGAAGAATGCACAACGATGCAACATGCTAAAGTCATGTGAAACTTATCAAGTGCAACATCAATAAGTGAAGCATATTAACTTAGTTGATCTTAATGGTTAAGCTGGAAGAAGCATTACCTACTCTAGAAGGAGTACATCAGAAAGAAGGTTAAAACTCATGATAAGAAGCCGTAGTGCTCAATAAGAAAGCTTTTAAGAAATACATAACTAGTGTGATTTATATTCTCTTAGAGATTCATTTTTAGATAGTTTCTGTATTACAAAGCAAGGAGTTGTTGCTCATATCTTGCTAGAAACACTTAGGTGTTATTGTACTTCATTTGTGTAATCAGCTTGTAAGAAGCATATATAGTGCACACAAAAATCCTTGAAAAAGTTGATTCCTTGAGCGGTCGAGTGAAGACCAGAATGCTTGAGAGGCCCAGGTCATTGTTGAACGGCTTGGAGGTTGATTCCTTGAGCGGTCGAGTGAAAACCAGAATGCTTGAGAGGGCCAAGTCGTTGTTGAATGGCTTGGAGGTTGATTCCTTGAGAGGCAAATGAAAGCCAAGATTCTCAACAAGGCAATGGAAGGTATCTATTGTGGTTGTAATCATTTTGTTGATTAGTGGATTAAGTCCTTGTGATAAGGAGAAATCATCTCGAGAGGTGGACTGGAGTAACTTCGTTAATAGTGAACCAGGAAAAAAATAATTGTGTGAATTTATTTTTATTTACTAGTTAACGCCATTAGTTTAAATTCTGCAAAAGGGGGCGAAAAGTGAAACACGATTCAAACCCCTTTTTCTTGTGTTTCTCAACCTTCAATTGGTATCAAAGCTCTGGTTCTGTTATTGATGTTTATCAAACACTTAACCGTGTCAGATACAGATTCGGACGAGCTTTGAGAAACGCTCTGGTTAATCTCCTCCACTATCTACAGTTTCAGTCTCATACGATGATGAAAAGATTGAGTACTGAAATGACAAACCAGAAAGGTTCATTCTAGATTATGTCACTGATTCTTAGAGCTGGTTGCTATTGTCAACATAATCTTCTCTTATGGCGCTTGCAAGAAGTTTGAAAGCAAGTTGAAGAATCACCTGGTAAAAGGATAATAGACTCATCAAATAATTAGAAGAATCTGATGAATGCTATTCTTGGAATACATTAGTTGAGAACTACGTATCTTCTCAAGGTGATGCCTAGACAAGACTTAAGAAGGATGATCTAAAAAGGATCAACAAGAATCATCAGGAAGCAAGAAATCTTGTTTACTGAAAGTTATTCTTTCTGAGTATGGGATGTTTTCAACAAACAGACTTGGTCTATCATTGACTTTCTCAGTATTGCTCATTAGGAACTCTTTCATGTGAAGAAGAGAAAATGCTTGAGTCATGATTTTGAAGCATGAACACTTTAAGACGAAGTATGCTGAAGATGTTAGAAATCTTGTCATCTAGATTTTAAATCATGACTGCAGAATTTTAGATTTTGAATGATGATTTCTTCGTCAGGACTCTTGAAGAAGATGATCAGAAGCTTGCTATTTGAATAGAAGCTTATGGTGCTGGTTATCAGGATTTTGACTTTTTGCACAGAATGAAGATATCTACTCTAACTCTTGAAAGCTTCGCGGATTTATGAAGTGATTAGAAAGGAAGATTATCAAGCTGTCAGAAGTTTGAAGAACAACACATGCAAGATTAATTTTCTGAGTTCTTGACGTATGTGTGTTCATGAAGAGAAATGGCCTGACATAGACGATTAAGTCATGTTAGTTTGAGAATGGTATCTTAGTTGAACAAGCTTAAGTTGGTCAGAATGTCTTCCATAGTTTCTTTTTAGAATCTCCTAATACATAAATGTATCCTTCTGTGTTCACTACTTTCTGGACTCATGTGACTAAGTGAAAATATGAGTTTAAGAAGCTATCTGATGAAAAGAAGATTCTGATGTTCTAATGGTTCATTATCAAATTCAAATGTTGAAGATAGAACAAGCTCTTAAGAAGAAGTTGTTAATATCATGATTCTATCATGACAAATACATTTTAGGAATCTAATGCATGATATATTAAGAATGAAATACGGTTCAAATATATGTTGAATGCATTATGGCCAGAATGTGTAAGAACAAGATTTGGTTCTACATCTGGCCATTAAGTTTTCATGATAACTGCACATGTAATCTAAGAGAACAATTCTGTTTGATATGATTTTTGTCTAGTGAGTGGCTGTTGTCAATATGATTCTGACTCTAATAAGAAGGCGTGTGACGTCATCAGACTCCATTATCAACACTCTGGAAGAAAACATATACGTGTACAAGTTAAAGTCAAGATTCATGAATGTTTCTAATACAACGGTTCTAATGAACATTAGTTATGGACATTGTAATTAAGACTTTATGAGAAAGGTCGATTAGAGTTTCTAATGTGATGCACTTCAAATGTTACAAGTTCTGAAGATTTTGAAGATTCTGAAGACGTGGTTCAGGTGAACAAAGCTCTGGAGATTCTGAAGACAAAATTTGTGAAGATAAAGCTCTGAAGATTCTGAAGACACAATTTGTGAAGATCAAGTTCTGAAGAGTTTATGAAGACAAAATTCTGATTAGACGAAGTGCTAAGGACTATGAAGACAAAGTACGTGCTTAATGAAATATGAAGACTCTGAAGATAAGGTTCTGAAGGAACAGGTTCTGAAGACTCAAAAGATTATGCTTCTAAAAGAACGAGTGCTGAAGATTCACAAGATAGATTCTGCTGAACAAAGATCTTGGAATTATGAAGACTGAGTTTCTGAAGACTACACAAAGAATGACTCTTCTACAACACGCTTCATCAAGTCAATATCTGAAGCCTCTGAAGACGCTATAAGACTGAAGATCAAATTTTTTTTAAGCTGAATATAATAGTATTAAAACTCTGTATCCTCTACCTCGAAAAGGTGGCGTATGAGCAGGTTTTTGTACAGTGATGTTGACCATTCCTTCATGTGAACATTGGGATATTGCTGTTGGAATATGTTTCCAAGAATACCCCTCAACGGATCTATTCTCTCCTGCTCTATAAATTGAAGACTTGGAAGCTTGAAGACAAGTTGCTCATGGCTAGAAGCTCAAGCTTATTGCTGAAGCAGCCGCTGATCACAAGAGAGAAAGATAAAAGATTGTTGTTGCTGTTTATACAAAGGATTATCACTCAACACAGCAAACAAATCAACATGTAGCAAGCAAGATGAAGCTGCTACTACAAATGTGCACAAACAAGGATTATGTTAACACCATATGAAACTACTCAAGTGAGACATTATAAGTGAAGCATAGTAGCTTAGTTGAACTTGATGGTTGAATTGGAAAAAGGATTATATGCTCAAGAAAGGAGTACAAGATGTTGAAACCTGAAGCTTAAACAAAGAATGATCAATGGAGAAGAAGCTGAAGTAGAATGATGAAGAACGCACAATGATGTAACATGCTAAAGCCATGTGAAACTCATCAAGTGAAACATCAATAAGTGAAGTATAGTAACTTAGTTAATCTTGATAGTTAAGCTGGAAGAAGCATTACCTACTCAGAAAGGAGTGTAGAAGCTTAAAGCTAATGATAAGAAGCTGCAATGCTCAATAAGAAATATTTTAAGCAAATACAGAACTAGGGAGCTTTATAATCTCTTAGAGATTTATTTTTTAGATAGTTTATGTATTAGAAAGCAAGGATTTGTTGCTCACAACTTGCTATTGTACTTCAATTGTGTAATCAGTTTGTAAGAAGCATATTAGTGCACACAAAAATCCTTGAAAAGGTAATGTTCCTTGAGCGGTCAAATGATGACCAATATGCTCGAGAGGGCCAAGTCGTGGTTTAACGGCTTGGAGGTTGATTCCTTGAGTGGTCGAGTGAAGACCAAAAAGCTTGAGAAGACTAAGCGTGTTTCTAACAGCTTAGTGGATGATTCCTTGAGAGGCGAATGAATGCCAGGATTCTCAATAAGGCAATGAAGGGTTTTCATTGTGGTTGTAATCATATTGATAATTAGTGGATTAAGTCCTTGTGATAAGGCGAAATCACCCTAAGGGGTGGACTGGAGTAACTTCGTTAACAGTGAACCAGGATAAAATAATTGTGTTCATTTATTTTATTTACTTGTTAACGCAATGGATTTAAATTCCGCAAATGGGGGCGAAATGTGAAACCCAATTCAAACCCATATTTATTGTGTTTCTCAAACTTCAGAATGCTCTGAAGGCTACATCATCTTGGCATGGAAGTACTTCTACTGGTAAATCAAATCAAGGTCAGATTTGATGGTAAGCTTGGAAGTCAGAAACTAAAGCTTAATGGAAGAATACAAAGCTAGAAGCTATCTTCTCTGAATGAAGTTATTGATGAAAATCAGAATGAAGAAATCAGAAGATGCTCAATCAGAAGCCATCACAGTTCATACTTCCTTAAGAAAGGAAAGTCAAATTGTTACTTTTTGATGAACTGATTCTGGATGAAAAGGCCTAGCCAGTAAGAACAAGATCAGCATTCAAACCCTCAGAAGATGCATCTCTTGGTTTAATGATCATGATGATATCTGCATCTGGTGAAGATTAGCATCTATTCAATGATTGAATTCTGATGATGCAAGAAGATTCCAACTAGTTTCTTTAGCACATAACTGTTCAGACGTATATGTTTAAGCCGAGAAATTATTGGCCTTCTAGAGACAAGCCTTCTTGAAGATAGAAGATAAATAATTCTAAGATGAAGACTAGAGAAAGATTTGATTCTTCTCTAATGATCAATGAAACAAACATCAGATGAGATGTTTTTCATACGTCAGAATGGAAGCTCAAGAAGTCATGAAGAGGATCATGCCTCTGCACAAGGTTCAAAGATTCTTATGAAGATCACAGAAGAAAGAAGACAAATGATGAAAGGAGAAAATGATTCTATTGGTCCAACTAGAAGCATTATACTGCAGAAGCTAATGCATGGTGATTTTGAAGAAGCATCTACAGTCATAGCCGAGAATCTACAGAAAGGATTGAGAGTAATGTATTTCTAACTCTTCTGTTTAATTTAAACAGTTTAGAAATTATTCTTATATTCTAGAACTATAATTTTTGAGAATTCAGAAGGATAGTATTTTCTAAAATTTTTGATTCAGTCTCTTTTATAACTAGAATCTTTCCTCAAAATTCCTACTGAAGTTAAACCTATTCTCATTCTACATGTGAACATAGTTCATTATTCAGAATGAAATAAGCATCTCAGAATTTATGCTTCTCTAGAATAGAAAAATATATTTCTTAAACATGATGCGTAGGAATCGTGCTTTTGAAATGAAAATCTTTTGACTGTTGGAAACTAGGGTGTGATTCATTTATTAACCATAATGATATAAAGAGTTGGTACGTCAACAGATCTTTGTGTTATATGTATCATACCTTGTATCTGATGGGACACCTCGGGTAATAAGAATATCTTGGATAAAGGTAATGAAATCATTCACTTTACCTCTTGTCAGAATTTATGTGGTCATTCCTTTTTTAGTGTCTCCTCTGTCTCTCCTTGAACCTAGTGTCTGCATAGGTCTCCTATTTTCATCTTTTATTAGGCATGTTACCTTATCATTTTAATTTATCAAACCTTCTTTGAAAATAGTCTCCATTTTTAGCTATATCATTAATCGTTGCGCTTCTCCAGTCCTTCTATCATTTATGATGGCCATAAATGCTCTCGTCTCCTTTGTTCTCAGTCACTCCTTCCTTGTGAACTTCATATCCCTTATTTGTTTCATTTCACCTTCTTCCAATCAACCATGTCTGTCAAAATCTTCTATGGCAATGAAGAGATTCTTGAAGTCATTGTCAAAAAATGACCTGATTTTATGAGTCTTAAGGGAACAGATCGTGACATTATCCTTAGTCAGCACATACAGGATTGGCCTAACTACTTTGCTTTGTTAAGAGGCTCCGTTTATCCAAACCTTGTGAAAGACTTCTGGAAATATGCTCCGGAAAGTGAAGATGGTAACTCCATAAACTCATCTGTGTATGGCATTCCATTCACAATCACTCCCTCTTCTATTTCTAAGGCCATAGGTTATATCTTAATTGTTGTCACTGTTGATGAGTTCAGTCTAAACTACACTTTCGTTGATGAGTTCCGTGACATCTTCAACACTTCCTTCCTTAGGTTTGAACCAAATAACCCGGATAGACTTTCACCCACTGCAAAAGCTTGGTTTAAGCTTCTTCTAAACAATTTTTGACCTCGGGAAACAGATAAAAATGTTTTGTATCATGAAGACAGACTGTTTATCTATTTTCTGGTGAAGAATATCAGAATCAATCTCCCTTTAACAATCTTCAAACACTTGAAGGATTCTGTTAAAACTTTCAGAGGTTAGCACAAGTCATACATTCTTTATGGAAGAGTTTTGACTGATATTTTCTTCAAGGATGAAATAATTGGTTTAGCTAAACGGCTTAGACCAGATGAGGGATGTGTAGAAGTAAGCTGCAAAGTTGTTAATGATCTGCTAGGAGACTAGTTTCTTTGTTCTGAATAGAAGGGAGCTTACAAACCTCACTTCTTAGACTTTACAGATAGAATTCAAGAAGAGCTTACAAACCTCCTCTTGAAGACCATCTAACATAGGGAGAGCTTACAAACCTCAGGCCCTGAAAAGTTGTTGAATCTTAGAACCTCTAAGTTCTTAGTTTTTTCATTAGACCTAAGTATGTTTTGTGTCTGTCGTCTCCCATTGTAATTTCTTAATGAATATTAATGAAATTTCTTTTTTCATATTTCTTTGTCATTCCTTTTCTATGCCTTTTTGATTTCTGACAAAGGGGGAGAAAGTGATACATGATTTTGATATCCAATCTAAAGAATCTCATCCCAAAAATAATTGAATATGTTTTACTTCTAACCATATGTTTGAGAATTGATCAGGAACTTCGCAAAAGTTCATTGTATGTTAGAACAGGTCATCAAAAGACAGAAGACAAGACATATCAGAAGCTATGATATATCATAATACATAATTTATATTTGATATGATATCAGAAGATATGTTCAAAGAAGCAAATCATCAGAAGACATGTACAAGAAAGAAGAATACCAAGATCAGAAGATATAATCATCAGAAGACATGTACAAGAAAGAAGAATACCAAACAAGCTTGATCCGATAATATGAATATCTGGTGTTAACTACTAAGTTATCAGAAACAAAAGATGTCCATGAATTTCGTGCTGATACTCAAAACTTGTCAGAAGTTGTTAACTTTCTGAAAGAATGATTCAATTGGTATCTAAAATTCAATGGTATCCATACCTCAAATGGTATCTAGACTCCAGCATTAAAAGAATATGAATCCTTGGAGATAAAATCAAGTAATGGTCATGAAAGAAAATATTCGGTTTCTGAACCATCAAATGACATAAGGATATGTGCACCTGTTGGTGATCTGTGCTAAGATATTGAAGATTTAGTTTTGATACATGATGCGTGGCATTTAAGAAAGTATCTACCAGTTTCTGATATATAATGCAAGACATCAAGTCTGATAAGACAAATCAGGTTCTGATACATCTACACTATTCTGATAGCAAGCTTGGTTCTGAGATGAAGACCAACCAGTTCTAGTCAGATTCTAATGAGACGTCACTGAGAAGTAATCTTTCTCTATTGATAAGATTCTACTTCAAAATAATTTTTGTGAGCCTTGGGATCACGGGGAGACTCTGAATAAGCATAAATGAATTTTGAGAGTAACAGAATCAGGGGGAGCCTGTTAAGCTTATCTCTGAATCTGTGGATTTATGGTGATTACCCTATACGAATTGCTCTATCAAAATGCATTGTTTGTCATCATAAAAAAGGGGGAGATTGTAAGAACAAGATTTGGTTTGACATATGACCTTTGAGTTTTGATGATAACTGCACATGTTATCTAAGAGAACAATTCTGTATGATATGGTTTCTGTCTAGTGTATGACTGTTGTCAATATGGTTCTGACTCAGATAAGAAGGCGTGTGACGTCATCAAACTCTGTTTTCAACACTCTGGAAGAAAACATATGTGTGTACAAGATAAAGCCAAGATTCACGAATGTTTCTAATACAACAGTTCTAATGAACGATAGTTCTAAACATTCTAATTGAGACTTTATGAGAAAGGCCTATAAGGCTTTCTAATGTGATGCGCTTCTAATGTTACTAGTTCTGAAGATTCTGAAGACGTAATTCACGTGAACATGGTTATGAAGATTCTGAAGACACAATTTATGAAGAGTTTCTGAAGACAAGGTTCTGATTGAACAAAGTGCTGAAGACTCTGAAGACAAAGAACATGCTTAATGAAATCTGAAGACTCTGAAGACAAGGTTCTGAAGGAACAGGTTCTGAAGACTCTGAAGATAATGCTTCTAAGAAACCAAGTGCCGAAGATTCTCAAGATAGTTTTTGCTGAACGAAGATCTGGAATTCTGAAGACTGTGGTTCTGAAGATTACACAAAGAATGACTCTTCTACAACACGCTTCATCAAGTTAACATCTGAAGCCTCTGAATATGGTAGAAGACTAAAGATTAGAATGGTTTTAAGCTGAATATAATAGTACTAAAACTCTGTAACCTCTACCTCGAAAAGGTGGCATAGGAGCAACTTTTTTTTGTATAGTGATGTTGACCATTCCTTCATGTGAACGTTGGGATATTGCTGTTGGGATATGTTTCCAAGAATACACCTCAACGAATCTATTCTCTCCTGCCTTATAAATTGAAGACTTGGAGGCTTGAAGAAATGCCGCTCATGGCTTATTGCTTGAAGCAGCCACTGATCATAAAGAGAGAAAGATAAAAAGTTTGTTGGTTGCTGTTCATACAAAGGATAATTATTCCACACAGCAAATAATCAACATGTAGCAAGCAAAGATGAAGTTGCTACTACAAAGTGTGCACAAACGATGATTATGCTAACACCATATGAAACTACTCAAGTGAGACATCAATAAGTGAAGCATAATAGCTTAGTTGATCTTGATAGTTGAATTGGAAAAAGCATTATATGCTCAAAGAAAGGTGTACAAGATGCTACAAGTTGAAGCTTAAATGATTAATGCTCAATGGAGTAGAAGCTGAAGCAAAGTGATGAAGAATGCACAACGATGCATCATGCTAAAGCCATGTGAAACTTATCAAGTGAAACATCAATAAGTGAAGCATAGTAACTTAGTTGATCTTGATGGTTAAGCTGGAAGAAGCATTACCTACTCTAGAAGGAGTACATTAGAAAGAAGCTTAAAGCTCATGATAAGAAGCCGTAGTGCTCAATAAGAAAGCTTTTAAGAAATACATAACTAGTGTGATTTATATTCTCTTAGAGATTCATTTTTAGATAGTTTCTGTATTACAAAGCAAGGAATTATTGCTTATATCTTGCTAGAAACACTTAGGTGTTATTGTACTTCATTTGTGTAATCATCTTGTAAGAAGCATATATAGTGCACACAAAAATCCTTGAAAAAGTTGATTCCTTGAGCGGTCGAGTGAAGACCAGAATGCTTGAGAGGGCCAGGTCATTGTTGAACGGCTTGGAGGTTGATTCCTTGAGCGGTCTAGTGAAGACAAAAATGCTTGAGAGTGCCAGGTCGTTGTTAAACGGCTTGGAGGTTGATTCCTTGAGAGGCGAATGAAAGCCAGGATTCTAAAGAAGGCAATGGAAGGTATCCATTGTGGTTGTAATCATTTTGATGATTAGTGGATTAAGTCCTTGTGATAAGGCAAAATCACCTCGATGGGTGGACTGGAGTAACTTCGTTAACAGTGAACCAGGATAAAAATAATTGTGTTCATTTATTTTTATTTACTAGTTAACGCCATTAGTTTAAATTTCGCAAAAAGGGACGAAAAGTGAAACCCAATTCAAACACCCCTTTCTTGTGTTTCTCAACCTTCACCTGTAACACCCTAATTTTCCCCCTCGTAATTTTAATTGAAAAATCAGAGTAATTTAAAACAATCAACAAATCTCAATTAGGATGCTACTACAACATTAACCAGCTCATGCAATTGGATATGTAACACATATTAAATTTTAAAATAATAATAATAATGAACAAGTGTGAACTCCAACATTTATTAGCAGCGAAAAAACATCAACAAATGATTAATTAAACTATTCTACCATAATCATAACAAACAGTAATCATAATAATTTATTCAACATAAGAGATTAACATAAAATCTCCACCAAACATAATTAAAATAAATAAGCGTTCCACCCCCCCCCCCAGTGTTGAATATCAGAGAAGACGCCAATTCAACGAAAGTATAAAGAAGAGCACTCTCTTCCTCTCACATTCGCACCTCTATTGTGGATTGTCTGCATGATGCCCATGTAAAGGCAACATTCAAACATAAGGGGTGAGAAATCACAATCATATAAAGAAATACACAATAATATGTAAGCACACCATCAACATATGCATAATCACCCAATATGCAATTCACACTCCACACAATTTACACATCATAATGCAACATGTATGCAAATGCAAAATGACTCAACTCAGGACTTAATGCATGTGGTACCAAATGTGAACTCTCAGGTTCACTCACTCTGATCAGAGCACACCAAAAATGGTTACCATCACCATAGGTAACGCCTCACCGATTCCCACCTAGAACCAGATACTCGCACCTAATCCCCACCATAGGATTAAGACTCACAAAAAATGGACCACCGTCCAAACACCATGATGCATGATTCATACAAGACATGAAACAACAAGAACATGTACCATGATATTCACCTTAATCAGTGTACTACGCAATTACTATCCACCAACCACCATAAACAATACTACAATCATTCATCAACAACATTATAGTATATAACATGCAACAAAATCACATTTATAATTATTCCACACCACAACAAGCCACATATCATCCAACATCATCATGTAACATTTAAATTAATTCAGATACTAGAACTATTTTTAAATCAAAATTTATCGCGTCGGCTTCCTAACGCTTCGAACGACACCTTAAACGGACACCCTAAAATAAGGTTGTGAAATTTTAAAGTTTGACACAATAGGTGTAACCGGTTACCCCAAAACAGGTAACCGGGTACCACATTATCAAAAAGAGTGGCTAACCCACCTCAGTGTAACCGGTTACACCTTTCAAAAATTACCTAGTTACGCCTTTTAAGGACAGTTTAATCGGTTACACTAAAACAAGTAACCGATTACACCTACTAAAAAATCACTTTTTATAAAAGTTGTCTCAGGTGTAACTAGTTACCACTGCTACAGGAGCAGTTTTCCGCTACTTTTGATATGAAAATTAGTTCCCAAACCTTCCCAAAACCCCAAGTTCTCATACCAAGTCATTAGTTCCAGCTTAGCACCATAATTCCTAACAACATTCAGAAATCTAAGCTTTCATAAACCACACAATTCATCAAACATATACAATTCAACATCATCACACATCGAATTAATCAGAACACTGAAAATGGTAAAAATCAATAGATAGTGAACAATTACCCACCCACATATTACCATACAATTCCCATTATACAAGAGGAGATCCCACCCTTACCTTAATCTCCAGCAAAACCTCTTCAACAACGGGGTTCTCTTCTTCTTCCTCAAGCCCTAGCTTCCTCTCTTCTCTTTCTTTTCCTTTTTCTCCATTTTCACGTTCTGACAGTTTCACTCTCTAATCCCCTTATTTCTTATTTGATTGTTTGTTAATTCTAATTTCAACTTATTCCAACTAATTAAATTAAATATTATTATAACCATAGTAAATAAAATAATTATTAATGATTCCTATTACTATTATTTATTTAAATAGTTCTAATTTAAATAATAACAACAATGACACTCTCCCACCACCCCCATGTCTCTACATTATTACTTACACACCCCCAACACCTTAAGTTCTACTCTCTAAGGCTACTACCCTACACCCAAGGGTTCCCTTAACACACCAAAACATTAATCAACACATACAATCACACAATATTCTTCAAGAAAAATAAATAAATAAATCAGGGCGTTGCAACTCTCCCTCACTTAGAGCATTTTCGTCCTCGAAAATTTACCTGATGCGAAAACAACTCCGGATACGACTCTCGCATCCCACTCTCCAACTCTCACGTCACGTTCCCTTCGGAAACTCCTCCCCAGACAACCTTCACGAGGGCAATCTCCTTGCCTCTCAACCTTTTATATTCACGGTCTTTGATCCTTACTGGTAAAGCTTCAACTGTAAGATTATCCCTCACTTGCACATCATTCATCGGAATCACATGAGACGGATCTGGAACACACTTCTGATGTTGTGAGACATGAAAAAGATCGTGCAAATTCGAAAGATTTGGTGGCAACGCCACCCTGTACGTAACCACTCCAACCCACTCAGAAATTTGACATGGACCGATAAACCGAGGAGTAAACTTGCTCGATTTCAAAGCACGTCCGACACTGGTCATCGGAGTGACTCTCAAGAATATGTGGTCTCCCTCCTGGAACTCAAGATCCTTTCTTCTCTTATCATGGTAACTCTTTTGCCTACTATGCGAAGCTTTAATTTTTTTCTCGAATTAACAACACTTTCTCAGTAGTCTGCTGGACAATCTCCTGTCCAAGCACCACATTCTCACCAAATTCATGCCAACACAAAGATGTCTTACATCTATGACCATACAATGCCTCAAAAGGTGCCATTCCAATTCTATAATGGAAAATATTATTATAAGTGAACTCTATCTGTGACAGATGACTATCCGTCATACCCAAAATTTTGGCCCTAAGATCCCATATCATTTTGCATATGAATATACTTTCATGCATCACTAACCCATTAGAGAACACAAAGTTTGTTGCTTATTTCATTTTGACTGCAAAATAGGGTTTTGAGCCTCATAAAAGGATTCAAGCAAAGGATCAATAAAAAATTGGCTTGATTTTCAACCTATCAAGTCTCTCATTCATCCATAAAGATCAAGAGGTCTCCATCATCAAGAATCAGGCACAAGTATGCATCATTACAAGTTAATCAAGTCCCAAGTGCATCTGGTGCACCAATTAGGGTTTTGGTTGATCAAGGCCTCCAGAGAGAAATTTTCATCTGAGCATAAGCCAATACCTTAAAATATGATTCAAGACACTCAAATATACCCTTGAAGTCCATTCATAAGTTCAAAATTTCCTCAGAGGATGCATCCATTAAAAATCAGGAATTAGGGTTTCTCTGCACAGAATTCATCTGATACCTAAAGTCAATGCTTGACTTTTTGAGCAAAATTGATCATCAAGGACTATTATTCAAGAAAATATGATCCATAGTTGCATTTAATCAAGGATTGATCAATAAATCAAGGTTACTTGCAAAAGAAGCAAAATTGGAGGAATTGAAAATTTCACTAAGTTATGGAAATTCATGTTCAAGTACCTAACTTTACAAGGCCATAACTTGTGATCCAAGCATCCATTTTTTGTACTCCAAAGCTCAAATGATAGATCTTCTTCCATACTAAAAGATTACTGGGCTGAATCATCTCCAAAAAAAATGTATAGATTTTGAGATATAAAGCCATGAAGTTAGGGTTTCAAGACTTTTTGAACTTTGACACTTAGAAAATTTTTAGGCAGAAACTGTTTTGTGTTTTAACCAAATTTAATGCCATTTTTCTCCAAAATCCAAGATGAATCAAGACCAAATGCAAAGATCAAAGTTAATGTAGGATATCTCAGCTTTCCCAAAAGTACAAGAACATCCATTGATTCGACCTGACAAGGAGATATGATCCTCACAACATGCCTTGATCAAACTGATTTTTAAGACAATAATTGGTGCATTACTTGTGTCACACGATTTTCACCTTCAAATTTTGTCACTCTACAAGCCTTGTCATCCTCTAAGATCAGAAAGAATCTTGTTGAATCACATAATATCTTCAACTTTGAACCATAAGTCAAGAATTCTATGTCTTAGCATGTGAGAATCATCATTACAAAGCCATGTAGTCAAGTTTGTCATTTAGCATTTATGTGAAACATTGAATTGGCATGAAATGAGCCACACCAGTTCATATCAGTTCAAAAACAATGAGTGTTCAAACCTGCAAATGGCAATTAAGTCACGATTCTAGTCATGCTATAAAAGACTTTTGGTACCTTATCATTTAAGTTAAAGGCTACATGGCTATATCCATTGGACAATAGCATGCTCCCTCATCCAACACTATTCATCCAAAACAAATCAGTTCTCCTATAAATAGAGGTCATTTTGCATCAATTCAAATACACCAAAACAACTACAACATTTGTTTTCTCTCATTTCTTTCTTTCACTCTAAGTTTCAAAATTTTCAAGAGTGAGAATCATGTTTTCAAAACCATAGCTATTCCACTCAAACCAATCATCCACACACCTCACATAAATCATGTACGAGTGATCCAAACACTTAAACATCATCTGTAACATCAAATTCACCAAGATCACAACCTCACTTAACTCAGCTGCAGTTGGATTCGAGCCCATCAATCCATAAGGTTTCCATCCATTCCAAGCACATCAACACATTCCTTGAGGTATAGGGAAGCTGTTCAGATCATCATTTCACATCTATAACACCTACAACTGAGGATTCGATCTCCTCTTGCAAGGTAAGCCTGAAGCTTTTCAAACTCCATGAAACATGCATCCTAAATGTTATTTCAAGTTACCAACATGCTTCTGGTAGTTCATAGATTGTTCACCCTCAATCAATTGCTGTTTATAAATCGTGTATGGAATTTCGTATTATTTTTGCAAATTCTAGGGTTTATGTGTTCATACATGATAACTCGTGCCACACTAAAAATAACTGAAATTAAAAAGAACCATTCAATTCCTTGTTGAAAAACACACAACTTTCATGTTTACACTTTGCAAAATGGTTACGAATTGAGTGAGATAGGGTTGGTTTTGCAAGTCTGAAGATGAACACGAGGAAGAAGAAGGCCATGGCGCTATTTTTCAAAATAAAAAGGAGTTTTAGTATATATATTATTTGGATTCCAACTCAAAACTTGAATTGGCATTGCGCCCTAGTGGAACACTAGTATTTGTGTGTGAGCGAGTCCAAGGTCTGGGGTTCGAATCCCCCTCTCCCCAGACTTTTTGGCCTTTATTGTTTTAAGTCATTTTCAACTCAAACTCTCTATATTATTTCCTCCTTCCATTATGAATCAACCACATGCGTGTGGCTTAGTTAGTTATGTTTTAATCCTTCCACCATAAGGACGTGGGTTCAACCCTTGGGAGGACCTTTCCTTAATTTTTTTAACACTATTTTTCTTGTTTTTCTTTATAATTTCATCAAATTATTTCACATAGGAAAAATTGTTATTTTGAGCCAATTTTTTGCAAACTCCTCATTTATCTTGTATATTTTGAAAATCTCTCTGTAATTGATCCCATGGATTAAATCTTTGCTTACATGTTCAAGTATTTCCTTTATAAACTCTTACCATGGTGAATAAATCTCTTTTCACATTTTCAATTATTTTAACTCTTTGGGCCTCTATTAGAGTGTAAGTCCCTCCCCTCTTTCTCAAAACTTCCTTCAATTTCTCAGAGCTTTCAATCTCTCAAATCTCCATCTTCAACTTTCATTAAACACAACCCTAGTGGCATTACATTCAATATAAGTCATGGGCCTCTGCTTAGAGTGTAAGACCCACCGCCTTTTCTTTTCTTTTCAATAAAGGCATGGGCCTCTGCTTAGAGTGTAAAACCCAACACCTTTATGAGTAGAATAAAACACATAAATAAAACATTTAACACATCAAACCCTAAAGATGAAAAATCTTCCATGAATTCAAACATGTCATATCAATGTCTATACTTGTTAATCTTCAATCATGTTTGCTCATATTTTGTTAAGTTTCTCTTGACATTTATATCATCCTTAGTTTAGTCATAGGTCAAAAAATAGGATCCTTTCAAATCACAACTTAGTTCAAACAACTAGTTCCCTGGCCTCCTCTTGGGCCTTATACAAGCATCATTGCCTCCTATTGGGCATAATACAAGGAATCTCCTTAGCAATATAGCCTCCTCTTGGCCTTCATACAAGGAGACTTGGGAAGTCTCATTCAATTTCCCACAACCTCCTCATGGGCTTCATGCAAGGACCCTCAGGCTTCTTAAAAGAATAAGTCAAGTCTTGGTCATCTATATAATAAACCTTTTGGCATCACCATCCTGGGCTTTGTACAGGATGAAATAAATTCTTTAAGCCTCATTCATCCCGGGCTTTGTACAGGATACAATAAATCTTATAGCCTCATCATCCTAGGCTCTGTACATGATACAATAAATTCTTTAAGCCTCATTCATCCCGGGCTTTGTACAGGATACAATAAATCTTTTAGCCTCACCATCCTGGGCTTTGTACATGATACAATAAATTCTTTAAGCCTCATTCATCCCGGGCTTTGTACAGGATACAAAAAAATAAAAATCCCCAAAAGAGTCAGTCAAATCCTCAGTATTGAGTCAGTCTCTTCAAATTTACTCAACAGTCATTAACCTTCTCTCAGGCTTTTATACAAATAATTTCCCCAGTTAGTCAACCTAAATCTTGGGCTTTGTACAAGACAGACAAAACTCCCCATTTGAGTTAATTTTCAATCTTTTCCAACTTCATATCTTGGGCTTCAATTAAGATATCTAAATAAATCCATCTCCTCACAGATGAGGCTTTGAGTAATCTCTGTAGGAAGATATATCTTATAATCACTATAATTTAAATCAAACAATCAAATTTTTTTCCAGATAATTGATATAAGTGGCACTCTTGTTGATTCAAAATCCAAGTTGGAGTCCTTCTTTATGATGGTTCAAAAACTTTTCTTTCATCTAACTGATGTAAGTGGCACACTTGTCGATTCTATATCCAAGTTAAAGTCCTTCTATTAGTATGTAAAGAATTCATAAAGTAAAAAGTGGCATTGCTTAACACATTAAGTTTAAAGCTTTTCTCCTTTATGACATCACTATTAAATGATTGTAGTGAATAAGTGAGATATCTCCCTTAAAGATGACAATTTGTCAAATCTTTCAAACACTCTTTTAGCTTCATCATCTTGGGCTTTGAACAAGATATAAAACAAGTTTTTTTCCCTCCCATAGACTAGGAGGAACGACGAACGCTTTGATTTCCCAATTCTCTTTTTGGGAATACGTAGGTATAAGGTCGTAAGATCTTAGCGAGCACACTAATAAAAAACCTTAGGTTTATGTACCTTCCAAAAACAATAGAAAACCATAAAAATAACTAAAACATTTCCTCAGTTTTCAAAAAGGAGAAACTTTCCCAATTAAACAGCAAACAAATTTAAGCAAGTAAATAATTCAATAGTAAAAATATATACAATAAAGGTTCCTATAGATTACTATAGATATTTAGGGTGTTAATAGCTTCCCTTTGTATAACCAACCCCCGAATCCAGATCTCTTCGCATTTTTAGGGAAAACACTTGCGCGCAGGGTTAGTATGAGATATCTTCCCCTTCCTTTTAAGCTTCATAGGATAAATATTAGAAATCAGAAAGTAGCACCAAATACGGTAGTGGTCGTGTCACGAAAACCGAAACTACAGAAAAATGGCGACTTCATTGTGGAATTTTCATCTATTCTCCTAAGAGGGTTAAGCCATGCATTTCATATACTTTACTGATTCATTTG
The DNA here is from genome assembly GCA_022829125.1 of Lathyrus tuberosus. Classification (NCBI taxonomy): domain Eukaryota; kingdom Viridiplantae; phylum Streptophyta; class Magnoliopsida; order Fabales; family Fabaceae; genus Lathyrus; species Lathyrus tuberosus. The sequence continues at coordinate 1,641,757 of JALAZF010000484.1, forward strand.
CTTATTTGCTTTCTCATTTGATATCATCTGCTGTTTTCCATCATAATATCTGCTTATTTTCCATATTTGTTTAAATTACTTTTATCTCGAAATGTGATTAATACACATGTGGTGAGTCAAAAAGTCCTCAGTGGGCTTGAGAGCATATTTTAAGATAGGAAGTGGCAAAATCAAGAAAGCTTATAGGAAGTGAGTCCCGACCAAGCTAACTTGAAAGTCCACCAAATCAGTAGAGGTACCTTTTTGGAATTACTGATGTTGAGCGGGACATCCGCGAATACATTACTTTTTCCACTAGGAACCCGTGAAACTGAGGATTAATAAACATTTAACCATTAAGCCATTTTAGGACGTAGTGCGGTGACTATCAGGAATAGTTGATATGCGATAGTACACTCGAATGAGATCCATCTTGGGGATATTACAGCTCTCATGAGTCAATCGATTTGTTGGTAATATCCTAAGAGAGGGGTCAATGATTTTGGGAACCTTGTTAGAACCCGTTCTACAGGTACAAATCAACCCCTAGTACATACATTTGGGATGGGTATATCCATGGCTCCATGGTCGTGACGATAAACCCTTAAACCCATGTTTGTAAATATTTGTGTTTGTGCATACATGCATTCATAAAATTTTTTCAAAGTTTTTCAAGAACTAAAAAAAACAGATTGTTGCAAATATCAGAAATTGTGCTATGGATTTTGGTAGAAGAAAAACTCAGAAGTACGCATTCATAAGTCCAAGACTTGAAGACCTGAGAAGATTGGGAAGGTTGATTACCAATCCTAAAGCTTTCAGAGCTAAATATGGAGGGCTTTTGTCCCTTTTAAAAGTCAACATGGTGGAAGGAGTCCTATCTACAATGGTTCAGTTCTATGATCCAGTGTACCACTGCTTTACATTTCCAAATTATCAGCTCACACTAACATTGGAAGAATAATCTCAGCTGATTGATTTTCCCATTTTAGATCAAGACCCATTCTCTGGGCGGGAAGAGATTACCAAAGATCAAACCATTGCAAGAGCTATCTCCTTGGAAGTATCAGATTTCAAAACTCACATGACCACCAAGGGAGGAATTCAAGGTCTATGAGCTAAGTTTCTGATGGAAAAAGCCCTATACTTTGCCAGAATAGGGAACATGGTTGCTTTCGAGGATATCTTTGTTCTACTCACCTATGGGTTATCCCTTTTTCCCAACATTGACAACTTCGTCGACATCAATGCTATCAAGATATTCTTAATCTGGAATTCAGTCCCAACTCTGCTAGCGGATGCTTACCACTCAGTACATCCGAGGAATTTGTTTAATGTGACACCCCAATCTATACCTCGAGTAATTAAAGAGATAACAAATAATCATAGTATAATTAAAACATTCATGGCATAGACGGGAGCATCACATCAAAGTAATGAAATATAACAACCTGCTCATATAGATATGCAACAATCAGGTAGCAACATAAACAGAGGAATTCAGTTCCTAACACCCACAATTCAGATACAGAATAAAAGTGGAAAATCTGCAACTCAAATCTCATATATAAACATAAAAGTTTGTCTGTCATATATAGAGTCATACATGTACAATCTAAAAAGATATATATACACATAATCACATAACGATCTCCCCGACTACCCGGTGCCACATATCAGAGCCGACCGACAAAAGAATGAAAACATAATCTTCACAAAACGACCTCCAGAATCTAATTTGCAATGCCTCATAGAGCATTCAAAACAGCAGAAGGGTGAGAAACACAATTATAATATAATTGCATACAATTATGTAATAACATGAAATACGCATGCAAAACATTCTCACTACAACGTACACCATAGTTCAAATACAAAACAAAATAATTCATAATTCATGCATCCATCACAAAGACATATCAATCATGCTCAATACATTTATCACCAATATATATATATATATATCAACTAATCAATCTCATTCAGAATTTCCCACACATAATCAATCCATTCGTGACTTATGCAACTGTACAGAGACCGACACAACAACTCCATGCATGCAGTACCATTCCATCCATCATTCTCATCATTAATTCACTCAGGAATTATTGGAACCATCGCTTGTTACTTAGTGTAACTCTCCGTTGTGTAAACGATGTTCCCCGTTGCTTTAGGTCCTCTTTGTATAAGGCACACGACATTTATGGATCGCTTTAGGTCCTCTTTGTATAAGGCACACGATTCGATCGCTTTAGGTCCTCTTTGTATAAGGCACACGATCGTCTATAACGTCGCTTTAGGTCCTCTTTGTATAAGGCACACGACCGTTACAGCAGATTCCCTCTGGAATCGTTTCGTCGCTCACACCCCACAAGGGCACACAACATCACATGGTGCATATCATAATGCATGGCATACTAATGACTCATGATAATCAAATGCATATACATATATAACCATGTGAACCATCTCAACATCAATAATCATGCATTGCAATCAAACCCAAAACAATGCATTTATTTGCCATAAGGCTACAAACCATCATCACCACATTTCATCACATGCATTCACATCATATAACAGCACACAAGCTATATGTTATATATCAAAAGCATATCGCATGATAACACATCGATCAATCGCACACAATTACGACGGTAAAAGTCGACAAAATGACACGTTTCCAAATTCCCTATACAATTAAATCGGCCACCAATCTCAAAACCATTTTTATAAGAAATAACATCTCATTAGCTTTCCAACAGTACTAAGAACGTCTCGATCCGAGTTACGGATCAAAAGTTATGAATTTTCAAAGAAAAGAATTTATTGAGAAACAACCAGATTCGCCTGGCGACTTAGGATTTCGCCTGGCGAATACCCCTTCGCCAGCACTTCGCCTGGCGAATCACAATTTTAGAAAAGCCCAAGAGTTCCAGTAGCTAACACATTTCTGTCTCCCCGTTTTCGCCTGGCGACTTATGATTTCGCCTGGTGAATCCCCCTTCGCCAGCACTTCGCCTGGCGAACTAGTGGCGAGACCTAATTCGCCTGGCGAATCCCCAATTCGCCTGGCAAATCGCACCAGAACCAGAATTTTTCTGCTGCGGGTTGCATGGTTCCAAAACCCCAAAATCAAACTTTCTCCAACCAAAACGTTTTCAATTCATCAAAACAAGTATCAGCAATGTTCATACATATAATACGATCATACTACGCAATTCATATCGATTTCCGACCGTGAAAACATCGATTTCTATTCATTTTTCTCATTTCAACCTAGAATTGATAAACTATGAAAAGCAAGTAAACATTCAAACACACACATACATATTCATACACAAGCATATAATAACCGAGTTTCGCACCCTTACCAGATTAATTGTGCTTTGAAGTGTCGGTTGAATCGATTTCTTACACTTCAAGTTTTCCTCTTTTTCTTCTTCTCACTCTCTTTTTCTCTTCTCTTTCTTTTCTCTCTTCCTAATCTCTATGTTTCTATTTTATGAAAAACAATAATATCTAACCAAGCAAAATGACCAAAATACCCCTACACTCAATTCCTCGCAAACGCTCCCAAAACGCGATAAAACATAATAACGATAAACATAACATATTTAAAAAATAAAAACCAAGAATAAAATAATATAAAAACAAAAATAATTAAATCGACTCGATTAAATAAATCTAACAAAAACCTGGGCGTTACAACTCTCCCTCACTTAGAAATTTTCGTCCTCGAAAATATTACCTGAGATGAACAACTCCGTATACGATTCCCGCATCCGACTCTCCAACTCCCAAGTCAAATTACCCTCAGCAGTGCCTCCCCACGCTACTTTCACAAGCGCAATATCTTTGCCTCTTAACCGCTTCAACTCGCGATTCAAAACCCTCATCGGTAATGCCTCAACCGTAAGGTTCTCCCTTACCTCAACCTCATCCATCGGAATCACATGCGACGGATCCGGAACATACTTCCAAAGCTGTGAAACATGGAACACATCATGTAAATTGGAAAGATTCGGTGGCAACGCCACCCAATAAGCCACAGCACCCACTTGCGCGGATATCTGATAAGGACCAATAAACCGAGAAGTAAGCTTCTTCGTCTTCAATGCACGTCCAATACCCGTCACCGGTGTAACTCTTAAAAATACATGATCGCCTTCTCGAAACTCAAGATCTTTCCTCCTTCGATCATGATAACTCTTCTGCCTACTCTGAGAAGCCTTCATCTTCTCACGAATAAGTTTCACCTTTTCCGTAGTTTGTTGAACTAACTCTGGTCCAACCACCGAACTCTCACCAGATTCATGCCAACACAAAGGTGTTCGACATCTTCTTCCATACGACGCTTCAAAAGGTGCCATTCCAATACTCAAATGGAAACTGTTGTTATTCGTGAACTCAACCAACGAAAGATAGCTATCCCAAGCACCACCTTGCTCAAGAACACAAGCTCTCAACAAATCTTCCAATGACTGAATAGTTCTCTCGGTCTGACCATTCATCTGAGGATGATAAGCAGAACTCAATCTCAACTTGGAACCTAGCGCCTTTTGTAAACTTTCCCAAAATCTGGAAGTAACCCTCGGATCTCGATATTAAACAATACACAACGAAACACAATGTAATCTCACAATCACACGGATATAAATTCAGCCAACCTCTCCAAAGAAAAACTGATGTCAATCAGAATGAAATGCGCCGATTTAGTCAGCCTATCCACAATCACCCAAATGGCATTATGTCCTCTCTGAGTATTTGGCAACCCTGTCACAAAATCCATAGAAATGCTATCCCATTTCCACTCAGGAATATCCAACGGTTGCAATAATCCACTAGGCTTCTGATGTTCTACCTTTGACTTCTGACACGTCAAACACGCATAAACAAACTGAGCCACATCCCTCTTCAATCTGGACAACCAAAAGATCTTCTTCAAATCTTGATACATTTTATTAGCTCCCGGATGTATACTCAAACTACTCCGGTGTCCTTCCTCTAAAATCATCTTTTTCAATTCTAAATCATCAGGAATACTAATTCTACCACAGAATCTCAAAACACCCTGATCATCCACTTTAAAGTCACCATTCACACCTTTACCTCCAACCGTCATCAAATCAACAAATTTCACGTCCAGCCTCTATTTCTCGCTAACGGCCAACAGAAAATCATTAGTGACCTTTAACATACCAAGCCTCATGCTATCAGATGTCAATTCACACACCAAACTCAAATCTCTAAATTCTTCCAAAAGTTCCCACTCTTTAACCATCAAAGCAGACATATGCAAAGATTTTCGGCTTAATGCATCGGCTACCACATTAGCTTTACCAGGATGGTAATTCAAGCTAAAATCATAGTCCTTCAACAATTCCAACCATCTTCGTTGCCTCATATTCAACTCTTTCTGATCAAACAAGTATTTTAAACTCTTATGATCACTAAAGACTTCGAATCTTGCACCGTAGAGATAATGTCTCCAAATTTTCAATACAAAAACCACCGCAGCTAATTCCAAATCATGAGTATGATAATTCTTCTCATGAACCCTCAATTGTCTCGACGCATAAGCCACCACCTTACCTTCTTGCGTCAACACTCCACCTAAACCACTCAAAGACGCATCGCAATACACCACAAATGGTTCACTAAGATTTGGTAAGATCAAAATCGGAGCTGTAGTCAATCTTCTCTTCAGCTCACTAAAACTCTCCTCACACTGAATATCCCAAATAAACGCTTTACCTTTACAAGTCAGCTGGGTCAATGGAAGTGCTAACTTGGAAAAGACTTCAATGAATCTTCGATAATATCCAGCTAAACCCAAAAAGCTTCTAATTTCCGTAACAGATCTAGGAGCCTCCAATTGTAGAACTGCATCTGCTTTGTATGGATCCACAGCAATACCATTACCTGAAATCACATGCCCAAGAAAACTCACTTCTGACAACCAGAACTCACACTTGGACAACTTGGCATAAAGTTTCTTCTCCTTCAAAATTTGCAACACAATACGCAAATGTTCCGCATGTTCCTCCCGAGACTTAGAATAAATCAAGATGTCATTAATAAACACCACAACAAATTGATCCAAATGCTCATGGAATATGCGATTCATATACTCCATAAACACTCCTGGCGCATTAGAAACCTCGAACGGTATCACGGAATATTCGTAATGCTCGTATCGTGTCCTAAAAGCCGTCTTTTGAATATCTTCCTCCTTCACTCTAATCTGATGATAACCTGACCTCAAATCAATTTTACTAAACACACACACACCTACCAACTGGTCCATCAAATCATCAATTCTCGGAAGAGGATACTTACTCTTAATCGTCACCTTATTCAACTGGCGATAATCAATACACAATCGCATACTTCCATCTTTCTTCTTCACAAATAAAACTGGAGCACCCCAAGGCGATACACTCGGCCTCACAAACCTCTTTTCTAACAATTCATCCAATTGCTTCTTCAACTCAACCAACTCAGATGCCGACATACGATATGGTGCCATAGATACAGGTCTAGTACCAGGAACTAGATCTATAGAAAACTCCACCTCTCTTTCTGGCGGCACATCAGAAATGTCCTCCGGAAAATCACACACGATCGGAAACACATCAATTGCAACTTGACTATCCACAGTCAACGACGCAAACAACCCGAACAACTGAGCTTCATTCGCCAAAAGTTTCTTCAACTCTTTGGTAGATAAGAAACTCGATTCTTTGTCTTCTTCAAGAGAAGGAAATCTTACCAACTTATGATAATAATCGATATGAACTTGATTGAACTGCAACCAATTTATTCCCTGAACTACGTCTAAACCCTCCAACGGCAGACACACCAAATCCATAGCAAAATCCTTACCATAAATGGTCAAAGGACAACTTAAACAAACCAGAGAAGTAGTTACCGATCCCAATGCTGGAGTATCGATAACCATCTCTCCACCCAACGACGACAACAAAAGATTCAAACGCTGCGCACACTCAGACGAAATAAACGAATGAGTCGCTCCGATATTAATAATAGCAACTAAAGGCGTACTATTAATAAAACAAGTACCTCTGATCAAACGATCTGCACTAGTAGGCTGAGTTCTTGCCAATGCAAATACTTTCCCTCCAGCTTGAGCTTGCTTTGGTTTCGGACACCTCGTACTAACATGACTAGGTTCACCACAGTTGAAACACTTCACCACATTCCTCTTGCAATCAGCTGCTACATGTCCTATACCTCCGCAATTGGAACACTTCCTCATATCCTTTCTACATTCAAACTGATGATGTCCTACGTCACCACACTTAAAACATCTCGAAGGATTATACATACCTCCCCTACTTGGCCTTTTAACAAAATTAGCCCTTTGCTTTCCCTTGTCAGCTGATGCCACATAAGGACCACCACGAAACGGTTGCTTTCCTTTCCTTTCGTTCACACTCTTATAATGAGTAGAACGAGCTTTGCCATCCTCCTCATAAATTCTACAACAATCCACCAAATCTGAAAACCTCCTAATTCTTTGATAACCAATTGCCTGTTTGATCTCGGGACGCAACCCGTTCTCAAACTTCACACATTTGGAAAACTCCGCAGTTGCTTCAGCATAATGTGGATAAAACTGAACAAGCTCCACAAACTTAGCAGTGTAATCAGTAACAGACATGTTACCCTGTTTCAACTCCAAGAACTCTATCTCTTTCTTTCCTCTAACATCTTCAGGAAAATACTTCCTCAAAAACTCACTGCTAAATAAAGCCCAAGTGACAACTTCACCTGTAGCTTCCCACACATGACGCATACTAACCCACCAATCATCAGGCTCCTCCTTTAATATGTGAGTACCCAGTCTCACCTTTTGTTCCTCAGCACAGTCCATCACTCGAAAGATTCTTTCAATTTCCTTAAGCCAAATCTGAGCACCATCAGGATCATGTCTTCCTTTGAAGATAGGCGGTTTGTTCTTCATGAACTCATCATTCCCCCCAGAATTAGGTGTATTCCGCACAGCCTGAGCCATAGCTTGCATAGTAGCAGCAAGAGCAGCATCATTCCTACCAGCCATATTCTGTTCATATCCAATAACAGTAACTATGGTTAAACAATCAACTCGCCAGAACACAACTGTCGCACAACAAACAACTTGGTCAAAATGACCGACACGGACTGGCTCTGATACCACTTAATGTGACACCCCAATCTATACCCCGAGTAATTAAAGCGATAACAAATAATCAGAGTATAATTAAAACATTCATGGCATAGACGGGAGCGTCACATCAAAGTAATGAAATATAACAACCTGCTCATATAGATATGCAACAATCATGTAACAACATAAACAGAGGAACTCAGTTCCTAACACCCACAATTCAGATACAGAATAAAAGCGGAAAATCTGCAACTGAAATCTCAAATATAAACATAAAGGTTTGTCTGTCATATACAGAGTCATATATGTACAATCCAAAAAGATATATATACACATAATCACATAACGATCTCCCGACTACCCAGTGCCACATATTAGAGCCAACCGACAAAAGAATGAAGACATAATCTTCACAAAATGACCTCCAGCATCTAATCTGCAATGCCCCATAGAGCATTCAAAACAGCAGAAGGGTGAGGAACACAATTATAATATAATTGCATAAAATTATGTAATAACATGAAATACGCATGCAAAACATTCTCACCACAACGTACACCATAGTTCCAATACAAAACAAAACAATTCATAATTCTTGCATCCATCACAAAGGCATATCAATCATGCTCAATACATTTATCACCAATATATATATATATATATATATATATATATATATATATATATATATATATATCAACTCATCAATCTCATTCATAATTTCCCACACATAATCAATCCTTCGTGACTTATGCAAATGCACAGAGACCGACACAACGACTCTATGCATGCGGTACCATTCCATCCATCATTCTCATCATTAATTCACTCAGGAATTATTGGAACCATCGCTTGTTACTTAGTGTAACTCCCCGTCAGGCAAACGATGTTCCTCGTCGCTTTAGGTCCTCTTTGTATAAGGCACACGATTCGATCGCTTTAGGTCCTCTTTGTATAAGGCACACGATCGTCTATAACGTCGCTTTAGGTCCTCTTTGTATAAGGCACATGACCGTTACAGCAGATTCCCTCTGGAATCGTTTCGTCGCTCACACCCCACAAGGGCACACGACATCACATGGTATATATCATGATGCATGGCATACTAATGACTCATGACAATTAAATGCATATACATATATAACCATGTGAACCATCTCAACATCAATAATCATGCATTGCAATCAAACCCAAAACAATGCATTTATTTTCCATAAGGCCACAAACCATCATCACCATATTTCATCACATGCATTCACATCATATAACAGCACATAAGCTATATGTAATATATCAAAAGCATATCGCATGATAACACATCGATCAATCGCACACAATTACGACGGTAAAAGTCGACAAAACGACACGTTTCCAAATTCCTGACACAATTAAATCGGCCACCAATCTCAAAACCATTTTTATAAGAAATAACATCTCATTAGCTTTCCAACGGTACTAAGAACGTCTCGATCCGAGTTACAGATCAAAAGTTATGAATTTTCAAAGAAAATAATTTATTGAGAAACAACCAGATTCGCCTGGCGACTTAGGATTTCGCCTGGCGAATACCCCTTCGCCAGCACTTCGCCTGGCGAACTAGTGGCGAATCACAATTTTAGAAAAACCCAAGAGTTCTAGTAGCTAACACATTTCTGTCTCCCCGTTTTCGCCTGGCGAGTTATGGATTCGCCTGGCGAACTAGTGGCGAGACCTAATTCGCCTGGCGAATCGCACCAGAACTAGAATATTTCTACTGCGGGTTGCATGGTTCCAAAACCCCAAAATCCAACTTTCTCCAACCAAAACGTTTTCAATCCATCAAAACAAGTATCAGCAATGTTCATACATATAATACGATTATACTACGCGATTCATAACGATTTCCGACCGTGAAAACATCGATTTCTATTCATTTTTCTCATTTCAACCTTGAATTGAAAAACTATGAAAAGCAAGTAAACATTCAAACATACACATACATATTCATACACAAGCATATAATAACCGAGTTTCGCACCCTTACCCGATTAATCGTGCTTTGAAGTGTCGGTTGAATCGATTTCTTACACTTCAAGTTTTCCTCTTTTTCTTCTTCTCACTCTCTTTTTTCTCTTCTCTTTCTTTTCTCTCTTCCTAATCTCTATGTTTCTATTTTATGAAAAACAATAATATCTAACCAAGCAAAATGACCAAAATACCCCTACACTCAATTCCTCGCAAACGCTCCCAAAACGCGATAAAACATAATAACGATAAACATAACATATTTACCAAATAAAAACCAAGAATAAAATAATATAAAAACAAAAATAATTAAATCGACTCGATTAAATAAATCTAACAAAAACCGGGGCGTTACATTTAACAGAGGGATGATTACATGTGGTATACCATTACTTTACAAACGGTTTATTTCTCACTTGCCCAAATCTGTTGCTTTTTGGGATCTCAAAAGTGATATACGATGGTCCCAAAAGATTATGTCCCTCACTCACTCTGACATAGATTGATACAACCGGGTCTATGACGGAACAAAAATCATTGACAGTTTTGGAAATTTCCCCAATGTACCCCTCATTGGTACTAAAGGAGGGGTCAACTACCACCCAGTTTTGGCCCGTCGTCAGCTGGGGTACCCTATGAAGGACATGCCATATAACATTCATTTGGAAGGTCTTTTCTTCAAGGAAGGAGAAAATGACAGAGCACTTAAGGAAGAAATTGTGCATGCCTGACATCATATTCATAGGAAAGGAAAAGTCTCTAGGGAGACCAAACTGCATCTCTGTGGAGCCTTATCTCCAATGGGTACAAGCTAGAGCCATCAAGTTAAAGATGCCTTACCCTCATCAAGAAGTATTTCCCCTAAAAGAATCTATCCTCTACTTTATGAACGACACAAAGAAACTTCAGGTCGCTTTTAATAAAACTCAACGTGAAAAGAACTCTTGGAGGAACAAGTATCAAATTGTCAGCTTGGAGTGCACAAAGATTCAAGAGCTACTAAAGGAAAAAGATGCTCTGATTGAGATACTGGAGCAGTATGCTGTAGAAAGTCAAGAGGAACGGAAAAGTTTACTCTCTCCTTTCACCTGGAAAAGGATCATCGACCCGCCAATGGTTGAAGAAGCCTGATCAAAGAGGCAAAAAAGAAGTCAGCAACAGGCATCTGGACCTTCGTCAAGGATTCCTTAGGATTCATAGGCCTAGTTTTCCTTCCTGCACTTTGTAATATAATGTAATTTTCTCTGTAAGATATTGTAATCCTTTGAATTCAATAAAAAGTTTCTGTCGTTGTATAATATTTGCAACATAATTGTTAAAAATTATTTAAAAAAAAGAGCATTTGCATTCTTTGCACATCATGCATCATTCTAGCATTTCACACATTTCTTTCATAAAAACTTACACATTTATCACACTTTAGAGTAAAACTGTCTCATTCGTACAATACTCAGACCAATCTCAGAAGAAAATGGACGATCTTGAGGAAGAAAACAGAGAGCTAAGAGAGGAAGTTAATACTCTGAAGGAAAGTCTGGAAAGACTCAACGTCATGATTGAATCACTAGCAGCAGCTCGGGATCAACCAGCTCAAAGGACTGTAATCTCAGAAGTTATGTATGTACCATTATTTGAGATACCAGCTAGTTTTCCTCAGTATAACATGCCTAAAGGTTTTCCCTGGGGCATGCCTTTCAATTTTGTGCCTGAGGGATATCTACCTCCAGTCACCGAAGAACTAAGAGCCATGGCTGGAATCTCCAAGCCTGAAGGTTACAAAGTTCAGGTAAATGAAGATGCAAGAGCTACGACAGAGACTCCTATACCTGAAGGTTACAGACTTCACGTAACCGAAGCACCAAGAACCGCAACAATAATGTCTGTACCACAACCTGTGATACATACTACTCTAGAGGAACAGATCTTTCATGCCACTCCAAGCAAGGATATAGAAGTATATGAAAGAAAGAATGAATTCCAAGAACAGTTCTTGGAAATGCAGAAAGAACTTCATGCCATTCGCGAACGAGACTTGTTTGGTAAAGATGCTGCTGATCTCTGCTTAGTCCCAAACGTTAAAATGCCGCAAAAATTTAAGGTGCCCAACTTTGAAAAGTACAAAGGTAACTCTTGCCCTCAAAGTCACTTGGTAATGTATGCTCAAAAGATGTCTACCCAAACGGAAAATCAACAGTTACTGATCCGCTACTTTCAAGACAGTTTAACTAGTGCCGCACTTAAATGGTACATGGGGTTAAACCGTACAAAGATCAGTACCTTCAGAGATCTTTGAGCAGCTTTTGTTTAGCAGTACAAGTACAATTTGGATATGGCGCCCGATAGGGATTAACTCAGGGCTATGTCTCAAAGAGATAAGGAAAGCTTCAAAGAATACGCCGAGAGATGGCGTGAAATTGCCGCCCAGATCTGTCCTCCTCTCGAGGAGAAAGAGATGACAAAAATCTTCTTGAAAACTTTGAGTTTGTTTTATTATGACCGAATGGTCGTAAGTGCGCCTAGTGACTTCACCGAGATGGTGAACATGGGAGTACGCCTTGAGGAAGTAGTCCGAGAGGGTCGATTAGTCAAAGATGCAGAACCATCCAGTAGTAGCAAGAGGTATGTAAGCGCTTTCCAAAAGAAGAAAGAGCAAGATATCAGCACTATCTCTCAGGGTAAACAAAGATGAAGATACCAACCTCGGCAGGTAGCAACGGTATCACCTATTATCAACTCAACGCCAGTTCAGACATATCACCCACAAATTTCTCAAAATCAGCAAATTCAACAACCACAATATCAGCAAAGGCAGCAGCAGCCTCTTCAACAGGCTCACCTGCAATACAACAACAATCGTATCTCAAGGTCACCAGGTTTTGATCCTATCCCAATGCCATATGCAAAGTTATTCCCAGTTTTGCTAGAAATAAGACACATTCAAACCAGGACTCCTCCCGCCATTCCCGAGAATCCCCCTTATTGGTTCAAGGCTGACCAATTCTGTGTTTATCATCGAGGAGCACCGGGGCATAACATTGAGAACTATTTCAATTTTAAATCCGATGTACAAAAAATTGTCAAGAATGGAGTTTTGTCTTTCAAGGACACTAATCCAAATGTTCAAAGGAATCCACTACCTCAGCATGAGAAAGCTTCTGTAAACTTAATTGACAAAGGTTCTATTAACAATTACCAAATTCATGATGTGCGCTTACTAGAAACAAATCTGGTTAAGATGCATTGCAGAGAAAGTGGGTATGGCCATGTGCCACCTCATAACTATCATCAGTGCAACATTTGTTCCAAAAAAAACCAAGGGTGCATCGTTGTACAGGCAACCCTTCAAGAACAAATGGATCTGGGCTGGATCCAAGAACAAAAAATTCGTGGAGTAAACATGGTTTACGGATGTCCCGGTATTATTCAGAATTTTGACATTCGCGCAATGAATGTAAACTTGGTGGAAATGCACTCCAGACAAAGTCAACATCACAATCTACCCAATTTTTTCAAAAGATAATCAAGGATGTCCTTTTGTGCAAAAAGCTCTCCAACATCAAATGGATCTAGGGTGGATTCAAGACTATCATGGAAGAAATGATTATCAGATCAACATAATTGATGAATGTCCAAACAGAGTTCAAATCTTCGACATTCACCCGATGAACACAAGTTTGGTAGAATTACATGCCTAACAGATTCGACTGTGCTTTTTAGCATCACACAACTATCAAGATTGTAAAGTCTGCTTTGAGAATAATCAAGGTTGTGCGCTCGTACAAAGAACTCTTCAACACTTATTAGATCACTGGTGGTTCCTAATATACCAGAACATAGAGACTCATCAAGTCAATATAGTTGATGAAGGCCCAAGTAGACACGAAAGCTGTGACATCCGCTTATTAGAAACAGACTTGGTAAAAATACATTGCAGACAGAGTGGATACGGCCAAGTACCTCCCCACCATTATGAACGCTGTGGGATATGTTCAGAAAATGACCAAGGGTGCTACCTCGTACGAGCAGCCCTCCAGAATCAGGTAGACCGAGGAGAGATCCTACCAAACAGAAGGAGGATTACCAGTCAATCAATATGGTGTAAGATTGCCCAGGGCAGTACATAGTTCATGATGTCAAACATATTGAAACGTCATTGGTCAAATTTCACAAAAGCTTGTGTGGACTTAACTACTTTTGTCCAAATCACCATGATCACTCAGTTTGTAAAAAATGCCGCAGAAGTCGATATGGTTGCCTCCGCATCCGAAATGAGATTCAAGGACTGTTAGACCAAAAGACCATCATAGTCTTCAATGAAAGAGAATCCATTAATTACGAAATTAATGAATATGTCTTCACCATACTTCCTCTGCTCAGTAAACCAAAGCGCTTGGAGATCCCTTTCGACAGTGGAAAACTTCCTGATATTCCCAAGCTGGAACCAATAGAGGTTGCCTATGACAACCGAGAGAGTCATATAACTCCTTTAGTCATCTGCTTGCCAGGCCCGATGCCATATGAATCAGAGAAAGCCATTCTTTACAAATACGGTACCACCATGATAGAAGATGGAAAAGAAGTTCCGCTGCCATCTATTGTCAACATCATTGATATAAGTCGTGTCACACAAAGTGATCGAATCTTCAACAGAGGAATAGGAGAGCCCACAAAAGAAAAAGAACCTCAAATCGAAGTCCCTGATAAACAGGTCGGTCAGTCAATTGGTACAGATCAAGTGAAAAACAACGATGAAATTTTAAAACTAATCCAAAAGAGTTAATACAACATTATGGATCAGTTATTACATACTCCTCGGATATCTGTATTATCCCTTCTACTGAGTTTGGAAGCTCACAGGGAAGCTTTACAAAAGGTTTTGGAACAAGCCTTTGTGGAATAAGACGTAACGGAGAATCAATTTGATAACATCGTTTCTAGCATCACTTCCTGTAACAACTTAGGTTTAAGTGATGAAGAGCTCCTGGAAGAGGGTAAAAATCATAACATGGCACTCAATATCACAATCAATTGCGGGGACGATGCTCTAGAAAGCGTACTGGTAGACACTGGTTCATCCCTAAATGTCATGCCAAAATCAACTCTTGTACGACTATCTTTTCAAGGCACTCCAATAAGAGGCAGCGAGATCATACTCAAAGCTTTTGACGGATCTAGAAAAATAGTTATCAGCGAAGTTGATCTTCCCATAACCATTGGTCCCCACACTTTCCAAGTCACCTTCTAAGTAATGGATATTCGAGCAGCGTAGCATTGTTTATTAGGACAACTTTGGATCTATGAAGCACGAGCAGTCACCTCAACACTTCACCAGAAGTTGAAGTTTGTAAAGAACAACAAGTTGGTCATAGTATGTGGAGAATGAGCTTTAATCGTGAGCAATTTATCATCATTCTCCTACTTGGAACAAGAAGAAGTTATTGGAACTCAATTCCAGGCACTTTCTGTGAGTAACGAAAGCAATAAAGAAAAAGGAACATCTATTTCCTCATATCAAGACGTTGTTCGAATAGTGGAAAACGGTACCACTAAAGTATGGGGACAAGTTGTGATTCCTACCGATAATAGAACAAGAAAAAGGTCTCGGTTTTACACCGGCATTTACCAAGATTACAAAGAAAGACGAGGCCACTCGCCCTATTCAAGATTTCTTCCACAACAGAGGTTTCCTCCATCCTGCTTCCCAAGAGGTCCACACCATCGAGGGAGATGACTTCAAAGACAATTCTTCCGATCCAGATGAAGAATGGAAATCATATTTCAACAATAAAGGTTATATATCACAAGAAGATGCGTACATGCCATTTTGCTATCCATGGCAAAACTCCAGATATACACCAAAATCTTATGTCGAGATGATCTACGGAGATTACGATACTGAAGGATGTTGTGCTTCTCCCAATTCATTAGAAACTGATACTCTAATGAAAGATAGCTTTGACTACGGCTCAGATGAACCCATGGATGGTTTACCTATTTGGGAGCCTTACATGGAAGATCCAGGGTATCAAAGCCAGTCCGAGAATGTATATTTTCCAGATAACTCTAAAAAAGATTCATCTATTCCTTCAGAAGCATGGAGGCCTTACTCAGAATATCTTGAACATATTAAACATCGTCTCAATGAATTCGCAAGAATTACTGGACAAGAATTTATCAACTTTTCACTACCTAAAGTCAATGTCATCGAGGAAGACAACCCCTCAGAAACTTGGGATACCTTGGGACAACCAAGCAGAAAGTTTGATTTTCTAGTGAAGTATACTGCTCCTGAAAGCTCTCGCATCATGTTTGAAGACATTCAACCAACTAGATGGGGAGATCCTCTTGATCAAGAAGATACATGCGAAAAGGCAACAAAAAATTTCTCTGCTGATAACTCTGCATGGGAAGAAGACTCTAGTGATCCGACTCTACCGGAAGTCAGTATCATTACCAAAAACAATCCCAGAAGGATAATACCAGACTTTGTAATCCACATAGGAGTTCCTCACAATTGGATAACTGTTGATGTCCCGAATATTGTTCACATCTCAAAGTAAATGCCTCGTCTTTATTTTGACCTCTCACCTTGCCCGGGTGAAAGGATGTTTTATAGGGCATCGTCTCCTGTAAATATTTCCTCTCTGCCTTGCCCAAGACATATGAGTTTTTGTTTTATAGGGCTTGTGTTTCAAGAATCGACAAATCATAAATAAAGATGTCATTCTGAATTCCCACATTTATTGTAGTTTTTTGCTTTTTACTTTTTCAGAAAATGGTAATCCTAAAACATTCAAAAATAACAAACGTTTTCAAAATACACTGCACACCACTTTTTGCATTTTTTCTAAAAAGAATCATCAATCACATTATGCAGATTAATTGCTAAAAACCCCGTTGAAATATATGATCCAATGCCTTCTCCCAACTTTGAGTTCCCGGTATTCGAAGCCGAAGAAGAAGAGGACAAAGAAATTCCAGATGAGATCTCCCGACTACTCAAACAGGAGGAAAATTCCATTCAACCCCACAAAGAGCCACTGGAAATAGTTAATTTGGGTTCAAAGGAAGAAAGAAAAGAAGTTAAGATTGGATCCCTGCTCAGTTCAACTGTCAGAAAGATTCTGGTATAGCTTCTCAAAGAATTTCCAGATGTGTTTGCTTGGTCCTACCAAGATATGCCAGGGTTAGATACCAACATTGTGGAACATCATTTGATATTAAATCCAGAATGTCCGCGGGTCAAACAAAAATTGAGAAGGACTCATCCAGATATGGTGATCAAGATCAAATAAGAAGTCCAAAAGCAGATCGATGCAGGCTTCCTTGCCACGTCAGGATATCCTCAGTGGCTAGCCAACATAGTGCCAGGTCCCAAAAAGGATAGAAAAGTCAGAATGTGTGTAGATTATAGGAATTTAAACAAAGCAAGTCCAAAGGATGATTTCCCCTACCACACTTTGACATGTTAGTAGATAGTTGTGCAAAATTCAAAGTCTTTTCCTTCATGGATGGGTTTTCAGGCTATAATCAAATAAAAATGGCGCCAGAAGATATGGAGAAAACCTCATTCATTACACCATGGGGAACTTTTTTGCTACAAAGTGATGCCGTTTGGATTAAAGAATGCAGGTGCAGCTTATCAAAGGGCAATGACAACTCTATTTCATGATATGAGACACAAAGAGATTGAAGTGTTTGTGGAAGATATGATTGCTAAGTCTGAAACAGAAGAAGAACATGTGGAAAATTTGTCAAAACTATTCGAGCGTCTGCGGAAATACAAACTTCGCTTGAATCCCAAAAAATGTACATTTGGTGTTCGTTCAGGAAAACTCCTAGGTTTTATTGTTAGCCAAAAGGGAATTGAAGTCGATCCTAACAAAGTCAAACCCATTCAAGAAATGCCTCCACCCAGAACAGAAAAGCAAGTAAGAGGATTTTTGGGACGCCTAAATTACATCTCAAGATTCATATTTATTATGACAGCGACATGCGCACCAATCTTCAAGCTCCTTCGTAAGGACCAAGGATGTGTATGGACAAAATATTGCCAAAGAGCTTTTAAAATATCAAAGAATATCTGTTGAATCCACCCATTTTGTCTCCTCCGGTGGAAGGAAGACCCCTAATCATCTACTTAACAGTCCTAGAAGATTCCATGGGTTGTGTGTTAGGTCAATAAGACGAAACAAGAAGAAAAGAATACGTCATTTACTACTTGAGCAAGAAATTCACGGACTGTGAAACACGATACACTATGCTCAAGAAAACTTGTTGCGCTTTATCTTGGGCTACTAAACGTCTTTACCAGTATATGATTTGTCATACCACTTGGTTAATCTCCAAAATGGATCCGATCAAGTATGTCTTCGAGAAGCCTTCTTTAACTGGAAGAATTGCCCGTTGGCAGATGTTGCAATCAGAATACGACATCGAGTACCATGCTCAGAAATCCATCAAAGGAAGTATCCTAGCCGATCATCTGGCTTACCAACCATGACGATAATGAACCAATCGGATTTGACTTCCCAGACGAGGATGTGATATAACTAAAGATGAAAGACTGTGATGAACCGCTACCAAATTAAAAGCCAGAGCCAGGATCCCGATGAGGATTAATATTTGACGGAGCTGTCAACGCTTATGGAAACAAAATTGGGGCAATCATTGTTACACCTAAGGGTACTCATATTCCTTTCATCGCCAGATTGACATTCAAATGTACAAACAATGAGGCCGAATATGAAGCTTGCATCATGGGTCTCGAAGAAGCTATCGACTTAAGGATAAAGAACTTGGACGTGTATAGAGACTCAACCTTGGTTATAAATCATATCAAAGGAGAATAGGACACATGCCAAACTAGATTAATTCCTTACAAAGACTACGCAAGACGGCTGTCTCCTTTCTTCAAAAAAATTGATTTTCATCACATTCCTAGTAAAGAAAACAACATGGCTAACACACTGGCTACTCTATCCTCCATATGTGCCCAAGATTAACATAATGCGACTTGACAGACCAGCTTACATATTTGCAGTTGAAGCAATCATAGACAACAAGCCTTGGTATCACGACATCAAGCTTTTCCTTCAAAGATAAGAATACTCGCATGGGGCATCAAGAAAAGATAGGAAGACTCTCAGAAGACTGGCTAGCAACTTTTTCCTGAATAATGATGTACTCTACAAAAGAAACTTCAACATGGTTTTGCTCAGATGCGTGAATGGACACGAAGCAAACATGCTAATGAAAGAGATTCACAAAGGATCCTTTGGCACTCATGCCAATGGACATACAATGTCAAGAAAAATTCTAAGAACAAGATATTATTGGCTGATAATGGAATCTGATTATTACAAATACATGAGGAAATGTCACAAATGTCAGATTTATACCGACAAGATTCATGTGCCTCTGACTCTTCTCAAAGTTCTCTCTTCTCCATGGCCTTTTTCCATATGGGGAATCAACATGATTGGCATGATTGAACCCACCAAAGCTTCAAATGGACATCGCTTCATCCTGGTGGCCATCGATTATTTCACCAAGTGGGTCAAAGTAGTATCATACGCCCATGTGACCAGACATGTGGTGGTCCGGTTTATCAAGAACAATCTCAGCTGCCGTTATGGTGTTCCAAGCCAGATCATTACTGATAATGGATCAAACCTGAACAACAAAATGATGAAAGAATTATATGTTGAATTCAAGATTGAATACTATAACTCGTCTCCCTATCGGCCAAAGATGAATGGAGCGGTTGAAGCAGCTAACAAAAATATCAAGAAAATAATTCAGAAAATGGTCGTGACTTACAAGGATTGGCACAAAATGCTCCCATTTGCTCTTCACGGTTATCGTACATCCGTCCGTATTTCAACAGGGGCAACCCCTTTCTCTGTAGTATATGGCATGGAAGCAGTGCTCCCCATAGAGGTTGAGATCCTGTCAATAAGAGTCTTGATGGAAGCCAAGCTAACAGAAGCTGAATGGTGTAAAAGCAGATACGGCGAATTGAATCTAATCAAAGAAAAGGGAATGGCGACTTTATGCCATGGTCAATTATATCAACAAAGGATGAAGAAAGCTTTTTACAAAAAGGTTTGACCTCGGGTATTCAGAGAAGGCGACCTCGTGCTAAAAAAGATCCTGAAGACTCTAAAGAATTGACTTAAATTTTGGTAAAATCATTGTCAAACAAAAGGATTCAACATCAAGAAATCTGCCAAACACAAGATGTCGAAGGAGATGTTACAACATGAAGACTCGACATCTGGACTACTATAACAGATTGCTTAAATCTGTTTTGAATCTGCTCCAAGTTTCTAGGCGTGTTTAGCAGTGGATCAAGGAAATATTTGTTTGAAGATTTAAAGCCCATCTGAATACTATAAATAGAAGACTTAGACCTAGGATTTGTGATGCCTTTTGTAACCTAGTTCTCTTGCATAAAAAAACAAGGGTTTAGGGTGTTGAGAGTCGTTGGCTCTCTAGGTTGTAAGTCTCCCTTTGTATTAGTTGATGCATTGTGGCAGATATAGGTGTCGCATAAATCCATAAGCCATGAGGTATTGGATTGTGTATTGTTCTTGGATAAAGCTTTTAAGCAAATCCGAGTTAGCTTGTTTGTCAAGTATGCTTGATAGAATTCTGTATTAACAGGGATGATGTAGAAATCACACTTGGTGATTAAGGGAAGTGAGTGGGGTATCTCGTATCAAAGAGTTTGTTCTTTGATAAAGTCTTCATTAGGTAGATATTAGGATATACAGTTGTAAACGGGGGAGTTTAGCTTTGTAACAATACTACAAGATAGTGAAGTCTTCTTCCTGGATTGGTATCCCTCATATGTAGGTGAGTTACACTAAACTGGGTTAATAATTGTTGTGTTCTTTATCATTCTGCAGATTTACTTTTCTGTTAGAGGTCATGATAAACATGTTGGAACAGATGTCGTAACATATGTGATTTTGCAGTTCTGATATTCAAGGTATCAATCTGTTGTTGTGCTTCTGTGTTTAAATGTTTATGCAGAACAATGTCTTGACATGTGTTAGGACATCTACTGTCTGCATTGCCAGAATTTCAATTGGTATCAGAGCAGGCATCCTGTCTATTTCTGGATGAGATATTTGGGAGATACTTTCTGGCGTTTAAACAAGAAGGAGTTTTGAAGATCAGATCAATTAACTTAGACATACTCAAGGGTATTAATGGATGGGATGGATGTTCTGGATCAAAGGTAACAACCCAGAGGTTGTTCATGTTGTTGAGGAGGTTCTACAACAACTGCAGGAGAAGTGGCTAGTTCTCTTGTTGGGTGTCTTATAAGATGTTTTGACATCTTATTAGGGCAAGTTGAATTTATTCTTTGGTGGTTCCGCTGCATGTGTTTCTGATGGAAGAGCTCTAGAATTATGGGATTCTGGAGTTGTTGCTGAAGACAGATGGTGGAAGGTCTCAATTATCGGCCTCTATAGTTGAAGATATCTGCATCTTTTTATTCCAAAGTCGGGAGCGATTGAATGGAAAGAGTTTTTGGAAGATGTCTGTTATGGTGACTTGGTACTTGGAAACTTGGTTCCATGGTATAGTTCGAAGTCAGTTGAAGAGGAGAGGAGTTGAGTTTAGGTTTATCAAGTTCTTACTCTGGGAGTTTGATAAATTATTGATCGGCTAGGCTGTCAAAGATACTTGAGAATTCTCTTAAGTCCACTCATAAAGGCGTCTCTGTCGTGCATCTGGAGTCATCTAGTTATTCTTCTAACTAGAAGGTGTTTCTATGAAACACAACCTGAAGAAAGTGGAGGTGATTTATTTTCACTATCCAAAACAGCAAGGAAAGATTCATCTCTCTTAACCCTAAGGGTGGATTCAATCTGATTGAAGTTCTCAGAATTGTTGAGGTAAATAGGATTTGTTCAGAGAGAATCTTAGTTACTTGAGTCAAGGGTGGTAGCCTTGGTATCTCAACTAAGTGTTCATGAAATGATCTGGTGGAGCTTAGCTACAACAGTGAAAAAGGGTTATTGGACAAGGATTTAAGATCAATTGCTATTTGTGGAATTCACAAGTATTTAATTGATTATCCTTGTGTAGCGATCGATTTTGGACGTGGTTCTTAAGCACTGTCGCTCTGGGGTTACTACAGGTCGATTCATTTTTTATCCTATTGAAGCTGATGAAGGAAGGGAAATAGATGTCTCCAAGTAACCCTGCTTTGCAAACTGAGGTCAAACAGTCAAAACTGTTGGTTTACAGATGCGATCAATGTGGGGAGGCCTCTCTTAGGTTATTTTGGTTGAATTTAGACTTTTGGTGGGGAGTACGGACTCAGATGTTTTGGGTGATATGTGAGGATTTGTGACCTGAGGTTTTTGATGTGGTGTGCTCGCTAAGATTTTTCTTTCAATCTTATGCCTATGTATTCCCGTTTACCGAAACAGGGAAATTAGAGCGATCGTAGTTCCTCCTATTCTATGGGAGGAAGTGGTGTTTTAGTGTCTTGTTCAAAGCCTAAGACATGAAGCTAAAGGTGGTTTATATCTTGTTCAAAGCCTAAGATGTGAAGCTGAAGAGTTTATTTATATCTTGTTCGAAGCCCAAGATGTGAAGCTAAAAGGGTTTGACTTTAGAGAGAATTTGTCATCTCTAAAGAGGGATATTTGGTCTATTTGTCACAACTGTGGGGTGACTGATTATAAAGGAGAATTACTTTAACTGGGATATATGAATCCAGCAATGCCATAATTTCCTTTATAGGGGATTTTTAACGTTAAGGAGAAGACTTTAACTCAGTGTAGAGCAATGCTATCTTTCCTTAGGAATTTCTCATGCTAAAAGAGGGACAATGGCGTGGATGTAAATAATCCAGAGGCTTGCCGCTTACATCAAATAGATGAAAGGAGAAGGAGTTGTTGATGTTTGTATACTGTGAACGAGGCACAACTTTGATGCTGAAAGGTTGATTGACTCAACCGGGGTTTCCTTATACAAATTCTAAGAGGAGGCTATTGGCCCAACAAGAGGGCGTTTTTTGTATGTGTCTTGTACGAAGCCCAAGACGGAGGCTAAAAGGGGATTGACTCAACAAGAGAGTCTTTTATACTCAACAAGAGAGTGTTTTTGTATCTCGTACGAAGCCCGAGATAGAGGCTAAAAACATTGTTTGACTCAACAAGAGAGTCTTTTATACTCAACAAGAGAGTGATTTTGTATCTCGTACGAAGCCCGAGATGGAGGCTGCAAGGATTGCTGTTTCAGTTGAGTGACAGGTCCAGTAGGTTGGTTAAAAGAGAAAATCAGTTCTTATAAAAGAGACTGATTAAAGGTAAGGCTATGCTTTGGGATTGATCAGAGGATCAGGGTTATTTCCTGTTCTTTAAGGAAATGGGAAATCCATAGGGTATTGGAGACTGTCCGAGTCTACTGGTGTTTTTCCCTAGTTGAGAATGCCTTTGAGACTCAAGGAGATTAGACTGTCCAAGTATAGAGTTTTATCTTTTGTACTATGCTTAAAGAAACAGTAGTAGTACGTTCACGGTAGAAAGATCTAGACTCTTTGAAAGACTGTTCTATGAAGATGACTAATTTCTGTTCCTATACCTCTAAGAAGTCGTCGGGACAATTTGTACGAAGCCCAAGAGGAGGTTGGAAACTTTTAAAAAGCCGAGGGACAATTTGTATGAAGCCCAAGAGGAGGCTCTCTTCCCGAAGGAAGAATCCTTATACGAAGCCTAAGAGGAGGCTGTGAATACTTCTTAGAAGCCGTAGGGTCCTTGTACAACGCCCAAGAGGAGGCGGGGATGCTTTTAGGAAGCCTGTGGGTCCCCAAACCCCGAGAAATTCAAGACAGGCTATTGACAGAGAATAGATCAAGCCAGGAAAGTCCGAGAATTTGGAAGAAACTCGAGAGATGCCATTCACAGAGAAAAGATCATCTCTGGGGAGTTAGAGTTTCTTTGACAATGTTTAAGGGTGACAGTCTGAGAAAGGGTTCACCGAGAATGCTTCCTTTCACATCTCCATATTGTTTAACCCCAAGAGGAGGGAAGACTGTATCTGGTAATCCTATGGGGGATCTAGTTTTGTCTATTTAAGAGTGATCAACAGGGCTTAGTGCTAGACGTAGTTGCCGGGGAAACTCTAAATATCTATACTAGTATTACACAGTTGATATGAGTTTATGAAAGAAGACTTACAGTGAAACAACCCCACAATACAGTTATATGTATATGAAAGCGGATAAAGAAAACATATAAACACTTACTCGATTGTAGAGCTTCCATGCTATTTGGTTAGTTGTTCAACAAAGAAAGATTGAAAACAACAGTATATTCAAAATTAAAGGAGAAAGTATTTTGAAAAGATGTTGGGGCTTACAGCTCAAGGAGAGGCCCAAGGTTTATCAGTGATTGCAGTGTCGTTTTGTACAGAGGGACTTATACAAGTGACTGAGGCCCAAGAAAGGTTTTCTGTACAAGGGGATGGGTCTTACACTCTCTCAAGAGGCCCAAGTGTTTAAAGAAAAATAATGGGGCTTACAACATGAGGGTAGGCCCAGATGATTGGTTTTTTTTATTGGCGATCGCGCCGAGGTTTTCTTTTAAGCAGGGGGACTTATACAATGTCTGAGGCCCAAAAAGTTATGGTTAAAAGGGGATTGGGTCTTACACTCTAATAGAGGCCCCAAAGATTTATTTTTGTACAAGTGGTGGGGCTTACAACTCAAGGAGAGGCTCAGGGTCATTTGTTTAAAAATGGCGATTGCGCCGAGATTTTTGAAAATGCGATGGGTCTTATACAATGCATTGAGGCCCAAAATGGTTTGGTTTTCTAAGGGGGTTGGGTCTTACACTCTAATAGAGGCCCAAGAAGTTTTGAATGGGTCTTATAGCTCAAGGAGAGGCCCAGGGTTTGTTTTTCAAAGGACGATGATCGCGTCGAACTTTTTGAAATACAACGGGACTTATACAATAAGTGAGGCCAAAAAATAGGTTTGTATTTACAAAGGATTGGGTCTTACACTCTATTAGAGGCCCAAAAGTGTTTGAAATTGTTTGATGAGGGTGAAAATCAAAGAAACCCTAATTTGTTATTCTTTAAAAGTAAATATTTAAAGAAAATCAAATAAAATACCAAATAAGTTTGAATAAACCATTTGTGATTTTTGTTTAAGGTTTGAGAAATGAGGGATTAATCACAAGGTGAAAATAAAACTCACTTGGTTTTGATTTTCAAAGTAAATATTCACTATTAAAATGTTTAAGAAACATTAAAAATGAATTTATTCACAAAAATACTAAATATATTAAATAAATAATATAAACTTAAATTTTTTGTGGAATAAAATATTTCAATATTTTTGTGATTTTTTGCAAAAATAACCAATAAAAAATAATTAAAATTGAAAGAGTTATTAATTTTCCAATTAATTAATAAAACATGAAAAAATAGCAAAAATGTGAGAAAACACACAATGGCATGGGTGGGGTTTGAACCCACGACCTCAAGGTTATAGGGCGTGCGCCTTACCATTGGGGTGGTGATACATCCATTGCTTGAAGTGAAACCACAAATATACAAGGCTTGCATTGTTTTCTAGGCCTGGCCAAGGCAAGGCAAGGCAAGTTTTGCCAAGAAACGGGAAGGTCCATAACTTTCTCATTTCTCCATGGTTGGGGACAAAATTTATATGCATTTGGCCTAGAATTTCACAAGGAATCCACTGGTGGTGGTATTTTTTTCAGATCATACTCCCTCCTCAAAACCCGATAGTGGTTTTGAAAAAGGCCTATAATTGCATTTTCTATGCTACACTTTGATACAGGCATGAATTACATGATGAGTTGGTTCAAACACAACATATATAACATGTATGAGGTGTGTATGATCAGTGGACTTCAAAGCAATGCATATTTTGGAAAGTTCAAGTCATGATGCTTACCTCTTTTTGAGCTTTTGGAGTTTTCTGTGCAATATGCCAAACTTCTTGTTCCAGAAATGGTTTGATGCTTTGGACACTCTCAAATGATCCCTTAGAAGCTTTGAGGATGGTTGGAATCAGCTGGAACCTGCAAAAACACAAACCGGCCCTTTCTTGCAAAAGGGGTTAAAATGACCAAAATAGCAACTCTCTCAAATGGTGTTCCAGATGGGGGGAACCATTTGGGACAGTTCAAGGATGTTATTTGGAGTGTGTTTGGGGTTTTATCTGGTTTGGAAAGTGACTGAATCAAGACATGGCTTGAAAAATGCACAAAAGGCCTATTTTGAGGTTTTGAGATGTGACTTTGTGATTTTGGTGTTACAGGTCACTTTTGATACTTTGGATCACCTATATATGATGTTTTTGAGGTGTTATGATCATGAGATGTGATGGAAATGCTCTCTAACTAAAAAACTCAGAGTTACCTTGCTAAAGAAGGCATTTTGGCCTAAAGAGAGGGATTTTGAGGAAAGCATCTGTTTGATGGCTTTGGTGTACTCAAACTGAGCAAAAATGAGCTCTATTTATAGTAGAGCAAGTTTGTTTTGGGATCAATAGTGAATGGCAACTGCAACAGAGGTTTGGCCAATGGTTTCACTTTGGAATCCAAGTCTCCTATAGCCATTGACTAGAGGTTAGGGCACAAGGTTGTGGTTCCCTTGGTCTTGGATAAGTCTTGACTGAATTCAATTGCAAATGTGTCAGTCCATGCCACCTTGGTGTATGTATTGAATTCTCCAATCCAAAATTGGAGTCTTGTCCCTCTTTTAGGCAATTCTATGTTTGGCATGCTACTTCTTGTTCCAAAGACTTTGGAGGCTTGGCTCAGTGTTTGTACCCTTTGGGTTTGATCCTCAGATGTGTTCAAGATGATGACAAGGCTTGGAATTAGCTAATTTTTCCAAATCGAGCAAAAATGCAAAATTCTGCCTAGCCTTGGCAGTTTTCAGCAAGGCATATCCTTGTCATATCTCATGGCTCAAGTGGAATTTGGTGATGTTCTTGGTCATTTTGGAAAGCCCTTATATGATACAACAACTGTTTGATCATATTTGGTCTTGATACCTTTTGGATCCAAGTGAAAAATCCCCCTACATTTGGAAAAAAATGAAGGCAGATTCTGACTTAGTGAAAATTTCACTAAGTGTTGGAAAAAGTGACATTTTCACTTTTTGTGATTTTGATCATTCCATAACTCAAAATCCATGAGGAATTTGGAGGGAGGTCAGTTTTAAGCTTTTGTAAAGGGTAATGAGATCTACAAATCAAGCTTTGGATGGGGAAAAATGGCTTTGTGGTTTAGGAGTTATGATCCTCCAAAGTTGGTACCCTTGCCACTTTGTTTATAACTTAGAAAATTTTCCAAGTTTTTATGGTTACCCCTTTTACAAGTTATCCCACTTTTCTTGATTTTTCTTGATGAATGATGATTCAAATCATACATTAACATCATTTTAGGGTTAAAAAACCATAATTGTGAAAAATCTCAAAATGTCAAAGTTGACTTTTGTGCACAGTTGACTTTTTGTCAGATGAATTCCAAACTGTGCGATCCTCTATGAAATCAAGTCCTTGACCTATATCAAACTTGATGGATTGATTTCATAGGTGTTATAGGGTGTATTGAATCATGTCCTAGGGTTTGGGAGCATGTCCTGGTCAAAAGTCAAAGCTACAGTTGACTTTCCTCGAGAAACCCTAATTGTGGTACTGATGAAATTGAGACTTGCTGCTCAAGCTTCCTGGATCAATCCATTGTTACAAATGGATCAATGTAGTGTGTTAGAGACCCTCAAATCATGTCTTGAGGTCTTGGCTCATGATTTGTCCCAAAAGTCAACTTAGGGGCGAATTAGGTCAAGAAACCCTAATTCCTGATTTTTGATGAATGCATCACCTGAGGTCAAAAATTGACTTGATGCTTGGGTCCATGAGGTTCCATGGGGTATATTAGGTTATGCTACTCATTCCCAGAGGAAAAATTCCATCTGGAGGCCCTGGTCGACCAAACCCTAATTTGGTGACACTGGCGATCTTGAGGCTTGATCCACCTGGAAGGGAGCAGCCTTGTGCTTAATCCTTAAACTGGGAGTCCTCTTGATCCATTGTAGATGTTTGGGAGGTTAGACAAGTTGAAGATCATGTCATTTCTTGATTGATCCTTTGTCTAAGAACTCTGAGAGGGCTTGAAACCCTAAATTTGATTGTAGTGGATGCTCACCCATCTTTGGGGAGACTGATGAGGTATGATGGTTCCTCCATATTGTAATGATGATTTTCACAATGATGGGAAATCTTAGTGGTCAAAATTTGGGGTATGACAGATGCCCCTATTTAATCTTCTTGGACCCGAAGGTGTGAATGGCGAAGGTATTCGGGCATTCAGGGTGTAAGAGGATTAAATATCATAATACTCGAAATTTTGATGGTGATTATGAATGATAGATTACACATTCATCCTCTTTTGCTTAAGCAATGATGCTTAGAAAAGGTAAAAACTTTCCCTCGATCCTGGTTTCCTACCAAGGAACTGGTCTTAGTTTCTGATGTAAACTTCCCCTAGATCCTGGTTTCTTACCAAGGAACTGGTCTCAGTTTCTGAAATAAACTTCCCTCGATCCCGGTTTCCTACCAAGGATCTGGTCTCAGTTTCTTTAATAAACTTCCCCTCGATCCTGGTTTCCTACCAAGGATCTGGTCTCAGTTTCTTTTGTCAATAAACTTTGTTGATAAGGGACGCTACGTATAGCGGTTTTCCTCAAACTTCTCGCCGAATTTTCTTGGGGAGATGCCATTCGTTAGAAAAAATTTTGATGTCAGAGTTGCTGGGGAACCCAGTCGTCTGAGTTGTAGAGGTGTACAAACTTCTCTACTTGGAGACGCCATTTGTCGACTATATCGGGGAAAACGAGTCTCTTGAGAGACTGCTTCCGCTTAGGATCTTACATCATACTTTTCTCGGGATCTTCTCGGAGAAATGCCATATGATGTGATCCAATTTTTTTTTGAGGTGCCGATGACCTTTTCATCAGCAGTCTTTTCGGAGAAAAACGGTTGTATTGCCGAATCTCTACTTAAGAGGCTTCCTCTGGGGATTTTCCTTAATCCGGGAAAGCAAAGATATCATCTTCAATGGCGAAGAGTGACATTTGTCGAAAGTTCTCTGGTCTTTCAGAGGTTCAAGTTATCAAAGTGGTCAAGGGCCAATTCTGATCCAGAAATAAACTGGAGGAGAGAGATTGTTCAGACGCAAGATTTCTTGATGAGGAAAGAACTTGACAACTCGATTGAGAAGACTATCACCACTACGGGACAAGACCGACTGGAGTGATAGTGATGCAATATGAACGTGAATTCAAATCAATAATGCATGATGTATGTATGTATATACTGACAAAACTGACACACCATACAGACAAATAGATGAACATAACTGGATACTCGGCCATCGCAGGGCGAAGAAGTGACGCTGGTTCAAGATAGGAATTCTGCCTTGCTTAGGAGAAACGGTCCCTGTTGGGAGCGACGCTGGTCGGGCTTAGGAGATGGGAACTCGGCCGAAGATGTCAGATGGAGTATTCGCATCTGACATAGCTGATCCTTCATTCAGACATACTGGTTTAGAAGAAGTACTTTGATTCTGCACTTTGAGGCTCGAACACCTTTGGAGAAGTGATCGATGTTCTTTCGATGTTCAACCATAAAAAAAATGCCATCTTAAGTTTTAAAAGCGGAAAAAAAGTTCGACATGTAAATTCATTTTTGTTTTGTTTCAAGAATGGTTAATCATGTTTAAATGTCGTTCTGTAAAGCTAAAACAAATAAGAATTACAAACAAAAGCACAAGGGCTCAAATTTTATTGATAGGATGGAAATCAGCCAAGCGCGTGATTCCATAGAGTATTTACAAAGTTAGAAAATGGTAATTTAAGGGAAACGGGTTACATTGAAACATAACGATCACTATCCTTCTACCAACTTTGAATTCGGGACATCCTGAGCTTCTGTCGAAGATGACCTTGACTGGAGTTTCTCTGATGGATGACATAACTGCTGAGGAGTTGAACTGATCAGACGTAGTTACTTGCCATTATCCGTAACTTTTGCCTGGATTGTACTTTGAGATTTCCAATCCACCGGGATGATTTTTGATCATGTCTCTTATTTTTTCCTGAACTGCCCTTTCGGGTTTTCAATCCACCGAGACGTTTTTTTTTAGTTTAGGCGAAGTATTTCTTGACTACATCAACATTTGTGGGGTAGGCAAATTCCTCTCCATCCATGGTTGCAAGTCTCACGGTACCACCTGAGAAAGCTTTCTTGACCACATAGGGGCCATTATAATTCGGAGTCCATTTGCCCCGAGAATCAGTGAGAAATGATTGTATCTTCTTGAGCACAAGGTCTCCTTTCCTGAAGACGCGAGGTCGGACCTTTTTGTCGAACACCTTCTTCATTCTTTGCTGATACAACTGACCATGGTATATTGTCGTGATTCGCTTCTCTTCGATCAGATTTAGTTCATCATGTCGACTTTAACACCATTCAGCTTCTGTAAGCTTAGCTTCCATTAATACCCGGATTGATGGGATCTCTACATCTATGGGGTGCACTGCCTCCATGCCATATACTAGAGAGAAAGGGGTTGCCCCTGTTGAAGTGCGGACAGATGTACGATAACCGTGAAGAGCAAAGGGTAGCATTTCATGCCAATCTTTGTAGGTTACAACCATCTTTTGAACAATCTTCTTGATGTTCTTGTTAGCCGCTTCTACCGCTCCGTTCATCTTTGGTCGATAGGGAGATGAGTTATGGTGTTCAATCTTGAACTCAACGCACAACTCTTTCATCATCTTATTGTTCAAGTTGGATCCATTACCAGTAATGATCTGGCTCGGAACACCATAACGGCAGATGATATTGTTTTTGATAAATCGGACCACCACTTGTCGGGTTACATTAGCGTACGACGCTGCTTCGACCCACTTGGTGAAGTAATCAATGGCTACCAGGATGAACCGATGTCCGTTCGAAGCCTCAGGCTCAATCATGCCAATTATGTCGATTCCCCAAATGGAAAAAGGCCACGGGGAAGAGAGAACTTTGAGATACGTTGGCAGTACATGGATTTTGTCGGAGTATATCTGACACTTGTGACACTTCCTCATGTATTTGTAGCATTCAGATTCCATGGTCAACCAATAGTACCCTGCTCTTAGAATTTTTCTCGCCATTGTATGTCCGTTGGCATGAGTGCCAAAGGATCCTTCATGAATTTCTTTTATCAGCATGTTTGCTTCTGGTCCATCTACACATTGGAGCAAGACCATGTCAAAGTTTCTCTTATAGAGAGCATCACAGCTCAGGAAGAAACTACCTGCCAGCCTTCTGAGGGTTTTTCTGTCCTTCCTTAGTGCCCCAGGTGGGTACTCTTGTTTCTGAAGGAAGCATTTGATATCGTGATGAAGATGGCTGGTTTCTACCTGAGTGAATCGCACACTCAAAGATAACCCAGAGTCGCCACCAAACTTTATTTAGTCCCAAAGGACAGAGAAAATATCGATAAAACCCAAGAGGAAGAGAAACGGGAACAGGGGGTCGGTTATGAGAAAGGAAGGTATTAGCACCTAACGCATCCGTCGTACTCGACGGGAACCATTTCGCTTGCTTCTAGGCTTGGATGAGTTATCTATCTAAAGGCTTCTAGCTAAAAGAAGGAGAGAGAGAGAGGGTAAAAAGAAAAGAAAGAAAGAAAGTGCTCGCGGAGGAACGAAGTCCTCGTGCCTACGTACCCTCATAGTGCAATGAGGAAGTCAGAGCGCCGTAGTTCTTAGAACCAGGGGACAAAGAAGAAAGGGAGAAAGGAGGAAGACGGAAGAAAGGTGGAAGACAGTGGAAGGGTGGAAGTGTGCTCGCCAAGACATTGCGTCTCGTGCCTACGTATCATACATTCAAAAGAATGCAGAATCAGAGCTTCCGTAGTTCGGGGAACTGAACGGAAAACAAAACAAGAAAGAAACAAGGAGACGAAAGAAGTGGTGTCGAAACCAAGTGCAAGAGTAAAAGAAAAACTCTACTGGGAGAGACCCCGCAGTAAGAGCATTTGCACAAAAGAATAGGAAAAAAATGTTGTCAAAACCAATAATGAAAGAAACTCCGCTGGGGATAGCAAAGAGAATTGGTGTCGAAACCAAGAAAGTAAGAGCAAGGGGAATAGGAAGGACTCCTATGGGGATCCAAAAAAAGGGATGGTGTCAAAACCAAGAGAAAAGGGAGACTCAGTATATTAACTGTCTGGCTGTGGTTAACCGAAGAAAGAGAGTAGACCCTGGCGGGGAAAAGAAGCTGGTGTCAACAGACGGACTGTGATAAACCAAGAGAGAGAGAGAGTGCTGAACCGAGAGAAGGTGTTTGACTCTGAAAGGGAATCGGCATATTAACTGGTAAATAGTGATTAACCGAGGAACGAAAGGACTGCCACTCTGTGGGGGTAGAGAAGCATTGGTTTTAGCAGAGAAAACTGCGATTAACCAGAAGAGAGGGTGTATGATAGAATAAAGATCATAACCCAAAGGACGGGTATAGGATCGAGCAAAGGTTGTGACCCAAAGGGGTTCGGTAAACTGACTGAACAAACAGTACTCAACCGAAGAAAGGGTAATTGAACCAAAGAAAGGTTACTAACCCAAGGGTGCAAGTATTCGAACCAAGAGGAGGTTGCCAACTGCTGGGGATTCGGTGTTTACAGACGGACTGTGACCAGCCGAAGAGAAAAGCGAGTGATTAACCAAGAGAAGGTGATTAACTCGAAAGGGTTCAGTATTTTAACAGACGGACTGTGGTTAATTGAAGAAAAGGGTGATTAACCAAAAAGAGGTGATTAACCCAAGAGGTGCTCAGTGATTAACAGACGGACTGTGATTAACTGAAGAAACGGGTGATTAACCAAGAATAGGTGATTAACCCAAGAAAGGAGAAGAACCAAGAGAAGGTTGCGAGCTCCTGGGGAAAATGGTCGTGACAGGAAAACTGTGTTGGACCAAAGAGAGAGAATTGAAACACTTCAGGGGAATCAAAAAGCAATGATTGATCGCCATGAAGCATAGGGTATTGAAACGAAGAAAGCTTGCTAACCCAAGGAACAAAGGATTGTAACCAAGAAGAATGGTGATAGATCAAGAGAGAGATTGAGATAGGAGTGATTAAGGATTGAAAAGGATCGCAAAGAGAGAAGAGTGATCATGGATCAACTCGACTGGGGAAAGAAAGCACATTACCGCCTGGAGATAAAGATGACTAAGCCAAGCACAGGGTCATTCGTCCCCTAACTAAAGTAGTCATAATGAGAGTAGGAATTCTCCCTTCTCATCCCTTCCCTAACACACAGGGTGTAATGCGGAAGTTGAACCGGATGCACAATAACTCCGAGTTGTACAGTGCTCCTGCGTAGAGAAACGGACAACACAACAGCGTTAATTTGTACAGTGCTCCGTGCAAGGCGCAGCGCGAAACTCCAACTCCACTGGGGGGAATGAGAGAAAAAGCTCTAAAGGAGGCCTAAAGAGGGGAAAAGGGAAGATCGATTAATCGAAACAAAGTTTCGATCAATTAATCAAGGGAGAAACATGCTAACAACATTTCAAAGAGGATGAAAAGTCATTAAAGCAAAAAGGAGTGAATTATTGATTTTACAAGATTAAGTTTATCCATGAAGAATAAACTTAATGCAAATCTGAAATGGAAGGTGCAAAACAGTGCCAAATGATCACCAAAATTCCAGACAAACTCATGTATCATGTGAACAAAAATAGTGCAAGAATTGCTATGTTCATACAATGCTAAGAACATGAAACAAATGAACAATCAAAAATGTGCATCGAAAGTTCATGAATATGCTTCAACCAGAAGTGAAATGACATTAAAAACATCCATAAAATCAAGCATGACAATTAATGGAAGTTAAAATGAAGAAAGCATGGCAAACAAGCTTGTAAAAAAAAACCAAAATTGGCCATTCTGTTCAGTGGTAACCGGTTACAGCATATGTGATAACTGGTTACATGCTTGAAAATACGTGTTTTTGGGGAAAATTGCACTGTGTAACAGGTTACAGCATATCTGCTAACCGGTTACCACTATAACAGAGGCAAAAATAACAGTAAAAACAGCTTTTCAAAAGTAGTTTTCAACACATAATCACTTATGCCAACCACCACATGCTAAGAACTGAAATTGTGCACGAAAATTGAACTTGAAAACAACAAATAAATAGTGATAGAATCAACTAACACAATAGGATCATGGATCAAACAAAGGCAAAACCAAATCACACACAACAATTATCGACTATATTGCGAGCGATACAAAAATGCGCGAAACGGTAAAACTAGTTAGATCCACCAACCTACAAGCCGGAGATTTGGCTTGGTAAGTGTTGCAAAGAGATCTTGATGCAGATAATCAAAGAAAACCAGAGGATCCTTAATTTGTAGACGAAACGCGTCGAAACCGATCAAAAACGCGAAAATGCACCGAAATCGAACTTGCACCAAATTGAAAGTTGTAGAACTCTTGGATTGAAGTAGGATAAGATGTAATTCCAGAAATCCAACCAAAGAGTGTCAAATGATGGAGGTTAAGCTCAAGAATTAATCACTTTCAATGTGAAAAGTGATTATCCTTCAAGAATAAGAGTTTTTGGTGAGGTTTTGGGATGAGAATTGAGATGAAGATGTAGAAGTTGCAGAAAAATGCAGAGGAGAATGAGAGAATTGAGAGTGAATTGTGAAGAATGGTTGAAGGTCTTGTGTGAGAAGTGTGGAAATGATGGAGAGAATGAAAAGTGAGTGAAGGTGAGTTTATATAGACTTTAGGTTTGGAGTATGAGAGGTTTGGACTTAGCTTTGGACTTAGCTTTGGGTTTGGAGTTAGTTGGGCTTGACTCACTGAGTCAAGGTGGTTAACTCGGTTAGTTAGAACCAACTCGGTAACAATCCCAATGTGAATTTCCATCATCCAACGGTTGGAATGCTTGTAAAACAAGGAACATGGTGCACTTAATTTGGAGTGAAGCGTTGGAACCAATCCACTTGGAATGTCTTGAAATGTCTAGAGATGTCTAGAATGTTCCACACATTGCTAGAATCAAGTAGGACCAATGACCAAGGAGAGTGCATGGTGCTGTCCCAAAAATGCAGCAGAAACTGAAATTTTCCACTGAGTAACCGGTTACAGCATATGTGCTAACCGGTTACATGCTTGAAAACTTGCATTTTTTGGGGAAAAATACACTGAGTAACCGGTTACAGCATAACTGCTAACCGATTACTTCAGCCAAATTTCCACAAATTTGCAAAAGGATGATGCTGAAGTCCTGATTCCGCTTTTCCATCTCT
This sequence comes from Lathyrus tuberosus, assembly GCA_022829125.1. Taxonomy (NCBI): domain Eukaryota; kingdom Viridiplantae; phylum Streptophyta; class Magnoliopsida; order Fabales; family Fabaceae; genus Lathyrus; species Lathyrus tuberosus. The sequence goes on from JALAZF010000484.1 coordinate 1,677,302, forward strand.
TGTCTTGATAAATAAATATGGAAACCTTTATTTTGAGCTTGTTTTGATGATGAAATATTCTTGAGAGGATGCGATTAATCGGGCTTGGAAAACTGGAATATCCTGCAACAAGAAACACAGAAAGAAAAGTGCGAATGCGTATGCCAACGATACGAGTGCTTATGCTCATGCAAAAGGAAAAATAGGGAGGTCAAATTTTGGGTTACGACAGCTGCCCCTATTTAATCCTCTTGGACATGACAGAGCGGTGCAAGGTAGAATAGATAAGTGCAAGGTTTGGCTGAAAATCTGCTGGGAGATAAGTCAGGAAAAAAGAGAGGGAGTATGATTGATGCATATGCTATGTATGCGTTTCTACATGATGCTTGATATTGTGCAATGCGAAGGCTCAAGATGAGGCACGGTGAGAAGTAATTAGGCAGAAACCGTAGCAAAGCAACTTCGACACCCTCGGTCGGGGAGAAAACCCGCAGATAAAGACAATCTCAGCTGGAGAAGACAGTTCACAAAGGATGATGATCCTGCCGAGGAATGAAACTGAGGACATCCCAGGTTTCTAAATCACCATGGCTATCCCTGTTGGGGATGAAAGAACCAAGTCAATCCTTTCTACCATGACTGGCTCTGCGTGGGGAAAAGAGATTCCCGAATCATGTTGACTTAGCTGAGGAGAAACCACTACAGCTGGTGACAGATAGCTCCTAATCATTTGGAGAAGATGCACAACCCTTGCTGGGGAAAAGTGAGCAAAGCGTCTTTGCTGGGGAACACAACCTGCTGGGAGAATGATGACTCTGCTGAGGAACTGCTGAGGAAACAACAACTTCTTCACTGAATCAAAACATTGCTGGCCAGGTGTTAGGCTTACCAATGGATATTACCGATCACCCTGCAGGAGTTACCAGTAACACATGCAATGCATATTGCTTTCTCGATCGATTTAGCTTTTTATTGTTCTCAAAGTTTTATTGTATTATGTGATCACAAATAATTGTTTATTTTGCAAACAAAATATTGGAATGAAACAAATTGAGATAACAAAGAATGCATTTTATTGAATGTAAAAATCTTTGTACATAAAGTGTGTACAAGGATGCAAAGTCCTTGATGAGGAACTTTGCAATAAAATTGAAAAACAAATGTAAATGGCAAAGGGAAATTATGCTTTGCATTGATTACAACATTGGCCATCATCCATAGTAAGTCTAGGTTCCAACGCTTTGCACCAGTTGATGATGATTCGACTGTTCTGTTACCGTCTGAGGTCTAGCCGTGGGGAAAAGAGGCTCAAGTGTTCACAGTCAATGCCTTTATCCCTAATTTTTGCCTGGACATGTTTTCACATTTTTTTTTGTCCACCGGGATGCCCATTTTTGCCTAAGTTGCCCTTTCGGGTTTTCAACTTAGCGGGCTACTATTGTTGTTTTTTTCCATTGTCCCTAACTTTTGCATGGACATTTCTTTTTTTCGGTCCATCGAGACATCCATTTTTGCCTAGATTGTCCTTGCGGATGTCAATCTAGTGGACTTTTATCCATTTTTTTTCAGGCATAATATTTTTTGACTGTATCGGAGTTCACGGGCGATGGCAACTCCTCCCCATCCATTGTGGTGAGGATCAGGGCTCCTCCTGAGAAGGCTTTATTGACAACAAAAGGTCCTTCATAATTGGGAGTCCATTTGCCTCGTGGATTCGAGTGAACATGTGAATATCTCATGAGCACGAGTTCGCCTTCGCAGAACGTTCGAGGGAGAACTTTCTTGTCAAAAGTTTGCTTGAGGCGTCTCTGATACAATTGACCATGACAAACGGCTGTGAGGCGCTTTTCTTCGATGAGATTCAGTTGGTCGTACCGGGATTGAACCCATTCGGCTTCGTCAAGACCTGCTTCCATGATGACTCTGAGCGAAGAAATTTCGACTTCGATGGGTAGAACAGCCTCCATACCATACACAAGTGAGTACGGAGTTTCCCCAGTGGAAGTGCGAACTGAAGTTCGGTAGCCATGCAGTGTAAAGGGAAGCATTTCATGCCAATCCTCGTAAGTCTTGACCATTTTCTGGACGATCCTCTTGATGTTTTTGTTTGCTGCTTCAATGGCGCCATTCATCTTGGGCTGATATGGTGAAGAGTTGTGGTGCTCGATCTTAAATTCTTGACACAACTCCTTCATCATATTGTTATTCAGGTTGCTTGCATTGTCCGTGATAATGTTGCTAGGAATGCCATAGCGACAGATTATCTCTTTCTTGATAAATCTGGCAACCACTTGTCGTGTAACGTTCGCATAAGAAGCAGCTTCAACCCACTTGGTGAAGTAGTCGATAGCAACTAGAATGAATCGATGACCGTTGGAAGCCTTCGGCTCGATCATTCCAATCATATCTATACCCCACATGGAGAATGGCCAAGGTGCAGTCAAGACATTCAATGGAGTTGGAGGCACATGGATCTTGTCTCCGTAGATTTGGCACTTGTGACATCTTTTGGCAAAGTTGTAACAATCTACCTCCATTGTTGTCCAGTAATACCCAGCCCGAAGGATCTTCTTAGCCATAGCAGGACCTTTAGCATGTACACCCTCGCAACCCTCGTGTATGGAGCTTATGATCGTGTTTGCTTCGTGTCTATCCACGCATCTGAGCAACACGGAATCATAATTCCTCTTGTACAGTATACCACCACTTAAGAAGAATTTGGCGCAAAGCCGCCTAAGAGCCTTCTTGGCAGTGATAGTGATACCCTCGAGATATTCCTATTTTTCCAGATATCTTTTGATGTCTTAGAACCAAGGTTTGTCATCAGACTCATCCTCGATTGCTAAATAGTGCGCTGGTTCGTTCAAGTGATCAATGCGGATATGAGGAGCTTCATTCTTCCACTTGACCTTGAACATGGATGCTAGAGTGGCAAGAGCATCAGCTAGTTGATTTTCCTCTCTGGGAATATGATGAAAATTGATCTCATCAAAGTAAGGAATCAACTTCGCTATGTGTTGTTGGTACGGAACCAGCTTGGAATCCCGAGTCACAAAGTTCCCCCTGACTTGATCAATGACTAAGGCAGAATCTCCATAGACCTCAAGAATCTTGATTCTCATGTCAATTACCGCTTCAATACCGTAGATACATGCTTCGTATTCAGCCATATTGTTGGTGCATGCAAAACATAATCTGGCAGTGAAGGGAAGGTGAAAACCTATTGGAGAGATGAGAATAGCCCCGATTCCACGACCTTTAGAATTGGAGGCACCGTCGAACACGAGCGTACATCGCGCCCCTGGTTCGGGTCATTGTCGCGGTGAGAATTGGATACCAAACTATTATGTTAACTTGAACCACAATTTTTGAAATTCACCACCGGTCTTTATTTTATCCAAAGGAAAGGTTTAAAGAATGAAAAAACCTAAGAGATCTAAGGTTCGGGGGTTGGTTACGCCTAGGGAAGGTATTAGCATCCTAAACGTCTGTAGTACTCTACAGGAACCTCTTGTTTTTATTTATGTTATTTATTGCTCGCTTGCTAAGGGTATGTGCTAAGGAAAGACCTAAGGGTTAGTATCTAAGTATATATAAAAGCAAAATAGAAGAAAACTATTAACCAAACTAAATATAAATACTTAATAAGATTAATCACATATCTAATTAATCGGTATTAAATATAAATGTTTAAAATAATTAATAGTTCTAAAAAAAAAATTATATTTTTTTCTCAATGTAAACCTTATGTTATATATATTTAAGAAAACCTAAACAAAAAGTGATTTACTAAACCATTCATTCATTATTAAAATTTGTTCTAATAAAAAGGGAAAGAAAAATGTTGAAACCAAGCTTACACGTTATCCGAATTCAAAGCCTAAAGTTTGACTAAGCTTGGTTTGGATTCTTGTAAACGTCACTTAAACAAAATAAAATAATAAATAAAAGAAAAAGGTATTAAAATGTTGCAAGGTGACAGCATCAAGTACATATGTCAAGACCACAACAAAAGGAATCCATAAAGGAATTCCTAGCATCACAATATCAACTTGAATTCTACTAAAATCCTAATAAAAAACTAATGAGGAGTTAATTGAAATTAATTCGAGAAATTAATCCTGGATCAAGAAATAATTATAGATTTCAATAAAAATTTAACCTTAAAGTTAAATCAATAATTAATCAAAATTAATATCAAGGTAAAAAAAAAAATTAGAATTACGTCACTAACTTAAATTATCAGTATAATAAAATCTAGTTAAATTAGGCTAATGTTTAATCAAGACTAAAATCAAAATTAAAAAGAATCTATGAAAATAAATAAAACATGATAAGGATGCAAATGAAAGTCTGAGAAATTATAAATCAACTTGGGTTTGATGGACTTAGTTAGGCCCATTTAAGTTCATGAGGTACCTCACAAATAGAAGATCATCAGTAATCTTCTTCACGCAGCTCTCACTATCGCATGTACCTCGTCACGGCGGCGGAAGGATAATGCTGGGCGGCGCGCAATTGATAATACTGTGGTGTCGACGACGGAACTAGGGTTGCGTGGAAGACCCCGTGCTCGAGTATGGCGGTCAGATCTGACCTGTGGACATCGGTTCACAACGTTGTCGAGAGTAGCGTTCGCAGAAGTCGATTCTTTTGCGGAAGATCATCCAAACATCCTCTGATCCCAACTTCCTGATGCGTTTAACATTGGGTATGATTTTGAAGCTTCTTCTTTTCATGTTCTTTGTGGAATGCCTCATGATTAGTCATGGTGGGGGTGAACTTCATGGATTTTACAGGTTTAGATGCTGGTTCATGGAGGAACATAGGTGCCTTCATAAAATTAGTGAGTTTGAAAAGTGATGATAGAGGCCCGAGTATGTGCGTGTCGGAGCAACTTCAATGTGGTGATGTTTGGAATTCTTATCCTTCTCACTCTCACTGTGTATGTGAATTTATTTTGGATTTTCTTGTTTCTCTCCCCTGAATTTTTTTTGGTATTTTTGGTCGTGAGAAAGCTCTGCCTATGAGACCTTTTTTTTCTGCAATTCTTTTTTTCTTTGCTCATTATTTTCTGTATGTGTGTATGGAAATTTTTTTATGAACTGGTGTGGTGGTGTGTGACCGCTATGTGATTTTGTTGATTCTCAACTGTGTATATATTGTTTCCTCTCCGTCCCCCCTTCTTGTCGTGAAACCGTGTCTGATGCTCCTCTTTTTATAGCCTTGATTGAGTTAAATTCTCGATTCCAAAATTGAATGTGCGAGATAGTTGTTGGTACTCGTTTTAGGAAGGAAAATAATTCTGTGATCCTGAATTTATTTCGACAGATTGTATCTCTGGTAGGAAATATCAGCTATGACTTTTTGTGATTTTGTGATTATTGAAGATGATTTTGCGCCGTTTCCGTTTTTGTGCTCATTCAATGGCTGTTAACTGAACTTGCCACTTTTGATCGGATTATGTTCGAAACACGTTTAGCACTTGTTCACTTGTATGATCTTGAATGTTTGTGTCTTGATTACTTTGGAAATGTGTGATATGCTGCATCCGTGTGACATTAATGCACACCCTTTGAAAATTTGAATGCAGGTATGTGATCATTGATTATGAAGGGTCCTGAATAAAGCAGATTCTCTTTTCTTAGAGACTGACGGCAGCATCACATCTCAGGAGAAGTCCCCATCTTCTTTTTGCAAACAAGATAGGACTGATAACCTCGCCATGGTAGCCGGCCCTTATGAAGGAAAATGAGTGTATAAGCAAGGGATTCAGTATTTGTATTAGTCTCAGCATCACCACCATCAGATTCACAAACCTTTTGCATAGAACCAGTCGAACCAGCAACAGTAGTGAAGCTGATTGACTTGGGCATAGCCTTAGTGTTTTTTTTTTGAATTTTAATCTTGTAAATTTTAACACTGTCAGCACCACCTTTTTTTGCTTGCCAATCGTTCCAGCACTACAAGCAATACAACTTGTAACTTCAATTTTTATTCTTTCCTTGTGAGGGTAACTTGTAATCACGTGTGCATCTTCCAATTTCTTAAATTTGTAACTTGAACAAATATAATCCTAGCTTGAATCTTCAAACTTGAGCTTTGGATAATGATTTCTTGAAGTTGAATCAAAATTTGGCATGTAAACTTGAATTTGGAATTGAGTTTGGCTTGCAAAGAGCTCTTGAACTTTGTACAACCTTGTACACTTTGGATTTTGGAGTTTGACATCTAAATGTAAATTGAACCAAAGTCTTGAAATAACTTGAACTTGATTTGAACTTTGGCATTTTCAACTTAAAGTTGATGCAAAACATGAACCTTGAAATCAACTAGTGTACTTTGGCATCTAAATGTGTTTTATTATGTCAAAAGTTCCTCTAATTGAACTTGAAGTAAAACTCTTGCGATTGTAGCTTATGATACATGGACTCGAGCACTGGTATGGCTTGAACAATAGAATCTAAGATGATTGAAATTGACGCATGCCCTTGAATCCATTATCCTTCCACAAATAAAACACATTCCTTCTAATAAGATCTCAATCTGTAGCTAAATCAACCAGAAACATCTCAATTTAATGAAGTTCCAAGTAACCTTTTAGAAGATGATCTTAATACAAGAACCATGCCCTTTGAGAAATCCTCAGAAATAAAGATACGACTTGAAGTGTAACATTGTCATGAAACCTTAGCTAGTCTTCAATTGATGAACATGCTCAAATACCACTGAAAAGGAAACCTAATTCTCCTTGAGATGTACAATGAGACTTTTGAGAAATTTCGGGGAAAATGACCCAATAGAAAACCCTAGAACCATTCAGAATCAACTGGTCACGTCTTGAAGTACTTGACTGAGAAAAAGAGAACTATCTCCAAAAGTTCCTGCACAAACCTGTTAGTAATAGAGCATGCAGATATGCAAAATGATGCACAGATGGGGGAATCTTATGGTCAAAAATTAGGGTATGGCAGATGCCCCTATTTAAGTTTCTTCTATCTGGAGATATGGAGATTGAAATCTTCATCTCGACGAGATAGGAGAGACTTAAATACAAACATGCGCAATTTTTGGCCCTAAGATGCCACAAATGCATATGATATGATATGAAATGATATGAAATGAATGCAAAGACAAATATCCTATGGGGAATGGTACCACAGGGAAAGGTGTTACAGTTGTGTCAGAAACGAATTGAAACAAAGCAAAGTATCTGGAAAACATCATCCAAGAACGACATTGGATGAAAAAAGCACCAAACATCCAATAATGGCTTTGGATGAAAGGTAAACTCACAATATCTAAGAAGGCAACAGATGCGAATGAGACAAAATAATGTAATCCGAGAAGGCATCGGACACAAAGAAACCAATCATCCAATAATGGCTTTGAACGAAAAGTACACTCACAATATCTGATAATGGCTTCAGATGAAAGTGAACAAGGTAGAGAAACCAGACACCCAATAATGGCTTTGAATGAAAGGTGTAATCACAATATCTAATAATGGCTTTAGATGAAGTGAACAAGATAGAGAAACCAGACACCCAATAATGGCTTTGAATGAAAGGTAAAATCACAATATCTAATAATGGCTTTAGATGACTGTGAACAAAGTAGAGAAACCAGACATCCAATAATGGCTTTGAATGAAAGGTATAATCACAATATCTAATAATAGCTTTGGATGATTGTGAACAAAGACTACATTCAAGAATGGCACTGAATGCAAGGAAACCAATCATCCAATAATGACTTTGAATGAGAGGTACAATCACAATATCTAATAATGGCTTTAGATAAAGTGAACAAAATAAAGAAACCAGACATCCAATAATGGTTTTGAATGAAAGGTACAATCACAATATCTAATAGTGGCTTTAGATAAGTGAACAAAGACTCGATCTGGAAGAACATCAGATGGTAAAGAAACCAGACATCCAATAATGGCTTTGAATGAAAGGTAAAACCACAGTGTCTAATAATGGCTTTAGATGAATGTGAAATAAAGTAACCAGTCATCCAATAATGGCTTTGAATGAAAGATATAATCACAATATCTAATAATGGCTTTAGACAAAGTGAACAAAGACTCGATCTGGAAGAACATCAGAAAGAGGGACACATCCGGAAGAGCATCAGATGATTAAAGAAACCAGACATCCAATAATGGCTTTGGATGAAAGGTATAATCACAATATCTAATAATGGCTTTAGATGACTATGAGGTAAAAAGGTGAGATCCAAGAAGGCATTGGATGTAAAGGGACCAGTCATCCAATAATGGCTTTGAATGAAAGGTTTAATCACAATATCTAATAATGGCTTTAGATGATTGTGAACAAAAGACTACATTCAAGAATAGCATTGAATGCAAAGAAACCAGTCATCCAATAATGGCCTTGAATGAAAGGTATGACTCATAATATCTGAGAAGGCATCAGACGCAAATGAGACAAAAGGTGAAATCCAAGAAGGCATTGGATGTAAAGAAATCACAACGTCCAAGAAAGCATTGAACAAATATGAACAAGGAGATACCCAAGAAAGTATTAGATAGAAAGAAATCACAACGTCCAAGAAAGCATTGAACAAATATGAACAAGGAGATACCCAAGAAAGTATTAGATAGAAAGAAATCACAACGTCCAAGAAAGCATTGAACGAATATGAACAAGGAGATACCCAAGAAAGCATTGGATATACACGACAATGTCTGTTTAGTAGGTGCCAAGTAAGTTGGACTTTGACCACAAGGTAAGACGTGGATAACAACACGACCCATGGAGAAATACAAATGAGGATGACACTCCTTTGCTATGCATATGTATATGAATTATGTCATGATATATGATCAAATGCAAATGTAAGAAGTAATGTAGACGACTCGACTCTTTTGTGGAGAAGACAAGATTGGAATACTGATTCCTCAACGCGGAGATCACTGCCATTCTGCTTTGGAACTAGAGATGTCACTGCACAAATCTGCCACACTGGTAAATTGTATCAAGTTGATGATCCTTGTAGGAGGACGGGAGCTGTTTGGGGATCCTTCAAGTAAACTGCCCCAGACTAGTTGACTGTTGTATATGAACTGATAATTGCTTCAGCTTGAATTGATGCTGAAAATGACTGAATTACTGTGCACTTGGAAAACTTGCCCCAGCATGAGTCTTGAAAAAATCTTCTGTATAAACCAATTCTGAGATGGACTTGCACTGTACAACAAATCTTGAACTGATTCTTCAACAGGATTTGAAAAGAATTTGCCCCTGATTGGATCACTGACCAAGTTTTCTCAAATGTTTGAAAATTCCTTAAGAGGAAGCCAGTTTGCAAACAAAAGTGTTCATACAAACATAGTAAATGCAAAGTTCATGCAATTTTTGAAATCAAAATCATTTTTGGAAAGAGGTAAAACAATAGGGTCACTGGTCAGAACACGGTGGTTCAAGACGTTTAAAAGTGAAAGATAAAGCAAAAAGGCGTGATGCCAACAAAAATGATCTGCAAAGATCTTTAGGAGTCAGTTTACGCAACCTCGTTGTAGTATGCTTTCAAAATAACCTTGCTTCAATTAGGTCTTTTGAGGGTTATAACGTGGTCTGGTTCACGGTTTAAGAAACAAAGGATAAAGGCTCAAAGTTTATTTGTACCCACCCAATCTTCGTGATGATCTTCAGTCCTATGCTCAGTTAACTCAGACTATGCACTCAAGTTCCCATAGATTAGTGATTGCATTGATGATAGTGATGATGGTTCAGAAGTTAAGGGACTTTTGAGGTGACAGTCACTACTTCCTTATAACTCTTGGTTGTTTTTTTTTATTGAGGATTTCATGGTAAGGATTTAAAGATTTCTCCTTTTTATTATCCCTAACTTTTGTATGAACTGTTTCTTGTGAATCTTACAGTCAGCGGGATGCCCCAATTTTGCCTAAGTCTCCTTCATAGGTTTCGACTTAGCGGGCTTTTTCTTTTTTGATTTTTTTTATCTTTTTTTTGAAAGAAAGTGACTGCTTGGCTTAATGATTACGGCAAACCATCATCGACTTTTGACTTGAAAGACATCTTCGACACTTGCTTGTTGCGTGCAAAGGAAAATTTGTGAATGCAAACTTTTGTTGAAAGGTGTCTTGCACGAAGCTCTCGTATTTGAATGCATAATCAAGTTAACTGAGAACTACCCTGCCCCAGGTTAAGATTGCGGGTTTTTATTTGTAAAGAAAAGAAACTCCTACTTCAAGGCTCAAAGGGGTTGACGAGGGATTATCTTCCTTATTTCTCCAGTGTTTGGGAATTGAAACAATGCCTTACATCTTCAGCAAAGTTTTGATTTGAAAGCATACCAACAACAATTATGAGTATTACGTTTTCATCATCCTCCCTCCAATCTTAGCATAATCAGAAGGAAAGTGGAAAAAGAGATAATTTTTGTTTTTGTTTTTGTTTTTGTTTTTGTTTTTTTTTTGATAAAGCGTAAAGATGTAAATAACAAAAGCAAATGAAGTTGAATCCAAAAGTTGCAATGCTCATTTTATTAATTATGAAAGTACAAACATAAATCGAAAGCAAACAGCTAATACAAATAAGGAAAATGCAAACAATAAGAAACATGGTCTAGTGACTAATCAGAAACAAGAGTGAGCTGTCCTGTCTGAGACACTGAAGCCTGTTGAAGTCAGCTGAAGCCTCACTTAGCGTGCTCTGGCGAAGGATTGTTCTTGGCATTTGGATTGGTGTCATGAAAGGAGAGAATACCAATTCTGATCAGCTCTTGTACTCTAGCCTTTAACGCAAAGCAACCTTCCAAGTTATGACCTGCACCACCTTGATGGTATTCACAATGAAGATCGGCCCTATAACCGGCTGGAAGAGGATTTGGAGGAGGAGGCAGAGGCCTTGTGGTAATCAAACCTTTCTGAACTAGCCCAGGATAAAGTTCAGTGTATGTCATTGGAATAGGATCAAAATTATTCCTATTACGGTACTGATTCTATCCAACAGCTGGACGTTGAGGAGCTTGAGCTGGTCGTGGAGCAGCAACAACAGGAGTAACAGCAGTAACAGCGGAGTGATCAACATACTGGGGTTGAGGACGAGACCTTCTGGTTTCAAACATAACAGCATTGGTCTGATCTTCTCTCTTCTTCTGGAAGTTCCCATAGGATTTCTTCGCTCCATTAGAAGATTCAGCAGCTTTGGATACTTTACCATTCTTAAGTCCTTCCTCGAGTCTCTGACCAATAGTAACCAAATCAGTGAAGCTGGATGAAACACTACCAATCATCTTCTCCCAGTAGAATGGAGACAAGGTGTCCATAAATAGTCCAGTTAATTCTTTCTCTGCCAAAGGAGGTTCGACTTGGGAAGCCAACTCTCTCCAGCGCTGAGCATATTCCTTGAAAGACTCTTTATCCTTCTGAGACATGTTTTGCAGCTGACGGTGATCAGGAGCCATGTCGAGGTTATACTTGTATTGCTTCATGAAGGCATTAATAAGATCCTGGAAACAATGAATGTTGTTCTGTTCAAGATTAATATACCATTTGAGAGAAGCTCCACTCAGACTATCTTGAAAACAATGGATAATCAACTTCTGATTCTTGGCATGAGCAACCATCTTTCGGGTATACATGACCAAATGAGCTCTTGGACAAGAATCACCTTTGTACTTCACAAAATCGATAGCCTTGAACTTAGCAGGCATAACAAGGTCAGAAACCAAACCCATGTTTTCTGCATCAATGTTGAAGAAATCAGTACCCTCTACGGCTTTAAGTCTCTTATCTATAGTTTGAAAATGTTCACGGACAATCGCGGGTTCAACAAAATCTTCATGGTCTTCACCCTGAGCATTGGCAGCATTGTACTCATAGAGAGGGTTCTCAAAAGGAGGTCGAGTGGTCTGGGCAATAGCATGAACCACAGGTCTAGGCTCAGAGAAAACTGGAGCTTGAAACACTGGTCTTGAAGTCTGACCAATCATAGCAGTAGATGTAAGGGGTGGAGAATAGTTGGGAGGTAAACCAAACTCTGGCCAAGTTGAAGGTTGCACCTGAACAAGGTGAGGATCTGCATTTGAAACTTCCTGAATGACAGTCCTTTGAGGTGGTTCTCCTCTAGCAATCAAAACTTGGAGCATTTCAGTGAGCTTTGCCATGCTTGACTTAAGGTCGTCGATCTCCATTCGCATCTCAGCATTGTGTGCTTCTTGCTCTGCCATTATGCGTCTGTAGTTAGCTCTAGTCTGGTATCGATGTCGAGGAATCAGCTTGACGACTCACGGGTGACACTGAAGATAAAGATAGCTGGAAATGAGTTGCTGGACAAACGGATGTATGCAATGAATCATGCAAATGATATGCAATGCAATGTAATGGTTTCAAGGAACTCAAGAGTAGGTTGCAAACATTTTGAAAAGGCCGAAAAAAGTTTCAATTTATAATCCAGGATTGATTTTGCAAATGAAAGAACAATTGAGTTTCTTGAAACCGAATGGTTATGCATGAATGCATGAATGGATGCATAAGCACATGTATACACATATACAGGTAAACAAGCAAGGCTTAGGTTTGAAGATCACGAGCATGAAGCCATGGTCTACCTTTCCCAAGGTATGTACTAGAGGTTTATTTGTACCTGCCGAACGGGTTCTACAAAGTTCCCAGAGTCTACAATCCATCTTTCGGATATTATCGATTTTCCAAATCACTTGGTAGTCAACAATATTCTCAAGAGAATCTCGTCTGAGTGTAGTATCGCGTAGCGATTATTGCAGAAATAGACTCCCGCATAGTCCCCGCACTACATCCTAATAGGCCAAGTTGGGTTAAAGGTAACTACGGTCCCCAGTCCCGAGGGCCTTTAGATCGAAACCACATCGTCTTCACGAATGAACTCGTTGGACAAATATTTTATTCGAGAGGGCCTAGACTGAGTGGTGAAGTCTCAATTTACTTTTTCAGGAATCGACTCCCTCAAAGTATCATTGAAGTCTCACCGTTTTTCTATCTTAATTTCACTCTAGTCTGGGTGTAGGACTTTGTCTCACCACACAAATAGTACCCTGCACACAGAAAAACCAAGCAAAACAGGTATATATACAGATATAAAGATATATAGGCAAATAAGAAAATAAATAACATAGATATAAACAAGTTAGGGGAAACCCTCGAAATCCCCAGTGGAGTCGCCATTTCTGTCGCGGTGAGAATTGGATACCAAGCTATTATGTTAACTTGAACCACAATTTTTGAAATTCACCACCTGTCTTTATTTTATCCAAAGGAAAGGTTTAAAGAACGAAAAAACCTAAGAGATCTAAGGTTCGGGGGTTGGTTACGCCTAGGGAAGGTATTAGCATCCTAAACGTCTGTAGTACTCTACAGGAACCTCTTGTTTTTATTTATGTTATTTATTGCTCACTTGCTAAGGGTATGTGCTAAAGAAAGACCTAAGGGTTAGTATCTAAGTATATATAAAAGCAAAATAGAAGAAAACTATTAACCAAATTAAATATAAATACTTAATAAGATTAATCACATATCTAATTAATCGGTATTAAATATAAATGTTTAAAATAATTAATAGTTATAAAAAAAAATTAGATTTTTTTCTCAATGTAAACCTTATGTTATATATATTTAAGAAAACCTAAACAAAAAGTGATTTACTAAACCATTCATTCATTATTAAAATTTGTTCTAATAAAAAGGGAAAGAAAAATGTTGAAACCAAGCTTACACGTTATCCGAATTCAAAGCCTAAAGTTTGACTAAGCTTGGTTTGGATTCTTGTAAACGTCACTTAAACAAACTAAAATAATAAATAAAAGAAAAAGGTATTAAAATGTTGCAAGGTGACAGCATCAAGTACATATGTCAAGACCACAACAAAAGAAATCCATAAAGGAATTCCTAGCATCACAATATCAACTTGAATTCTACTAAAATCCTAATAAAAAACTAATGAGGAGTTAATTGAAATTAATTCGAGAAATTAATCCTGGATCAAGAAATAATTACAGATTTCAATAAAAATTTAACCTTAAAGTTAAATCAATAATTACTCAAAATTAATATCAAGGTAAAAAAAAAAAATTAGAATTACGTCACTAACTTAAATTATCAGTATAATAAAATCTAGTTAAATTAGGTTAATGTTTAATCAAGACTAAAATCAAAATTAAAAAGAATCTATGAAAATAAATAGAACATGATAAGGATGCAAATGAAAGTCTGAGAAATTATAAATCAACTTGGGTTTGATGGTCTTAGTTAGGCCCATTTAAGTTCATGAGGTACCTCACAAATAGAAGATCATCAGTAATCTTCTTCACGCAGCTCTCACTATCGCATGTACCTCGTCACGGCGGCGGAAGGATAATGCTGGGCGGCGCGCAATTGATAATACTGTGTTGTCGACGACGGAACTGGGGTTGCGTGGAAGAAGCCGTGCTCGAGTATGGCGGTCAGATCCGACCTGTGGGCATCGATTCACAACGTTGTCGAGAGTAGCATTCGCAGAAGTCGATTCTTTTGAGGAAGATCATCCAAACATCCTCTGATCCCAACTTCCGGATGCGTTTAACACTGGGTATGATTTTGAAGCTTCTTCTTTTCATGTTCTTTGTGGAATGCCTCATGATTAGTCATGGTGGGGGTGAACTTCATAGATTTTACAGGTTTAGATGCTGGTTCATGGAGGAACATAGGTGCCTTCATAAAATTAGTGAGTTTGAAAAGTGATGATAGAGGCCCGAGTCTGTGCGTGTCGGAGCAACTTCAATGCGGTGATGTTTGGAATTCTTATCCTTCTCACTCTCACTGTGTATGTGAATTTATTTTGGATTTTCTTGTTTCTCTCCCCTAAATTTTTTTTGGTATTTTTGGTCGTGAGAAAGCTCTGCCTATGCGACCTTTTTTTTCTGCAATTCTTTTTTTCTTTGCTCACTGTTTTCTGTATGTGTGTATGGAAATTTTTTTATGAACTGGTGTGGTGGTGTGTGACCACTATGTGATTTTGTGGATTCTCAACTGTGTATGTATTGTTTCCTCTCCGTCCCCCCTTCTTGTCGTGAAACCGTGTCTGATGCTCCTCTTTTTATAGCCTTGATTGAGTTAAATTCTCGATTCCAAAATTGAATGTGCGAGATAGTTGTTGGTACTCGTTTTAGGAAGGAAAATAATTCTGTGATCCTGAATTGATTTCGACAGATTGTATCTCAGGTAGGAAATATCAGCTATGACTTTTTGTGATTTTGTGATTATTGAAGATGATTTTGCGCCGTTTCCGGTTTTGTGCTCATTCAATGGCTGTTAACTGAACTTGCCACTTTTGATCGGATTATGTTCGAAACACGTTTAGCACTTGTTCCCTTGTATGATCTTGAATGTTTGTGTCTTGATTACTTTGGAAATGTGTGATATGCTGCATCCGTGTGACATTAATGCACACCCTTTGAAATTTTGAATGCAGGTCTGTGATCATTGATTATGAAGGGTCCTGAATAAAGCAGATTCTCTTTTCTTAGAGACTGACGGCAGCATCACATCTCAGGAGAAGTCCCCATCTTCTTTTTGCAAACAAGATAGGACTGATAACCTCGCCATGGTAGCCGGCCCTTATGAAGGAAAATGAGTGTATAAGCAAGGGATTCAGTATTTGTATTAGTCTCAGCATCACCACCATCAGATTCACAAACCTTTTGCATAGAACCAGTCAAACCAGCAACAGTAGTGAAGCTGATTGACTTGGGCATAGCCTTAATGTTTTTTTTTTTTTGAATTTTAATCTTGTAAATTTTAACACTGTCAGCACCACCTTTTTTTGCTTGCCAATCGTTCCAGCACTACAAGCAATACAACTTGTAACTTCAATTTTTATTCTTTCCTTGTGAGGGTAACTTGTAATCACGTGTGCATCTTCCAATTTCTTAAATTTGTAACTTGAACAAATATAATCCTAGCTTGAATCTTCAAACTTGAGCTTTGGATAATGATGTCTTGAAGTTGAATCAAAATTTGGCATGTAAACTTGAATTTGGAATTGAGTTTGGCTTGCAAAGAGCTCTTGAACTTTGTACCACCTTGTACACTTTGGATTTTGGAGTTTGACATCTAAATGTAAATTGAACCAAAGTCTTGAAATAACTTGAACTTGATTTGAACTTTGGCATTTTCAACTTAAAGTTGATGCAAAACATGAACCTTGAAATCAACTAGTGTACTTTGGCATCTAAATGTGTTTTATTATGCCAAAAGTTCCTCTAATTGAACTTGAAGTAAAACTCTTGCGATTGTAGCTTATGATACATGGACCCGAGAACTGGTATGGCTTGAACAATAGAATCTAAGATGATTGAAATTGACGCATGCCCTTGAATCCATTATCCTTCCACAAATAAAACACATTCCTTCTAATAAGATCTCAATCTGTAGCTAAATCAACCAGAAACATCTCAATTTAATGAAGTTCCAAGTAACCTTTTAGAAGATGATCTTAATACAAGAACCATGCCCTTTGAGAAATCCTCAGAAATAAAGATACGACTTGAAGTGTAACATTGTCATGAAACCTTAGCCAGTCTTCAATTGATGAACATGCTCAAATACCACTGAAAAGGAAACCTAATTCTCCTTGAGATGTACAATGAGACTTTTGAGAAATTTCGGGGAAAATGACCCAATAGAAAACCCTAGAACCATTCAGAATCAACTGGTCACGTCTTAAAGTACTTGACTGAGAAAAAGAGAACTATCTCCAAAAGTTCCTGCACAAACCTGTTAGTAATAGAGCATGCAGATATGCAAAATGATGCACAGATGGGGGAATCTTATGGTAAAAAATTAGGGTATGACAGTCCTATGTCAGGATCTGGAGTCTCATAATCTCTGATAAACAAAACATCCTCATCGGGAAAGTCGAACTTCATTTGTTGATAACCCTCTACAGGTTTATGAGCAAGGTAGTCAGACAAGACGCTCCCTTTTATTGCTTTCTGGGTAACATGTTGGATATCATACTTAGTTAACAACATCTGCCACCGAGCAATCCTTCCAGAGACAACAGGCTTTTCAAAGATGTACCTTATCGGATCCATTTTGGATATCAACAAAGTAGTATGGCAAATCACGTATTGTCGTAGGCGTCGAGCAGCCCAGACCAGAGCACAACAAGTTTTCTCCAAGAGTGAGTATCTGGTCTCACAATCAGTGAACTTCTTGCTCAGATAGTAAATTGCATGTTCTTTTCTGCCAGTGTCATCATGTTGACCCAATACACATCCCATTG
This sequence comes from Lathyrus tuberosus, assembly GCA_022829125.1. Classification (NCBI taxonomy): domain Eukaryota; kingdom Viridiplantae; phylum Streptophyta; class Magnoliopsida; order Fabales; family Fabaceae; genus Lathyrus; species Lathyrus tuberosus. The sequence goes on from JALAZF010000484.1 coordinate 1,694,575, forward strand.
ATTCATCAAGAACGGTGAGATACATGATTAAAGGCCTACCAGGAACCGGCGATACTAAGATCGGTGGTTCTTGCAAGTATTGTTTTATTTTGTCAAATGCTTCCTGACAATCATTATTCCATTCAACCGATTGATTTTTTCTTAGTAATTTGAACATTGGTTCACAGGTAGCCGTCAAATGAGAAATGAATCTTGAGATGTAATTAAGTCTGCCCAGAAACCCATAGACTTCTTTTTCTGTTTTGGGAGGCGGCATGTTCTGAATTGCCCACACCTTATCAGGATCAACTTCAATGCCCTTCTGACTCACAATAAAGCCCAACAGTTTACCAGATCGAACTGCGAAGGTGCACTTTGCAGGATTTAACCGCAATCTAAACTTCTAGAGTCTGTCAAATAGTTTCTTTAGATGAACCAAGTGATCATCCTCAGTTTTGGACTTGGCAATCATATCGTCCACGTAAACCCCAATCTCTTTATGAATCATATCGTGAAAGAGGGTTGTCATGGCACACTGGTATGTTGCCCTTGCATTCTTTAGATCGAATGGCATGAGTTTGTAGCAATATGTACCCCATGGCGTGATAAAAGTAGTCTTCTCCATATCAGTTGGGGACATCTTGATCTGATTATATCCTGAAAAACTGTCCATGAAGGAAAAGACAGAGAACTGCGCAGTGTTGTCTACCAAGACGTCAATATGAGGCAAAGGAAAATCATCCTTCGAGCTTGCTTTGTTGAGATCTCGATAATCCACACACATTCTGACTTTACCGTCCTTCTTGGGAACCGGGACAATGTTGGCAATCCATTCAGGATATTCGGAAGTGGCTAGGAACCCAGCGTCAAGCTGCTTCTTTACCTCTTCTCTGATTTTGAGTGCCATGTCGGGTCTAGTCTTCCTGAGCTTTTGCTTGACAGGAGGACATCCAGGCTTGAGTGGTAAGTGATGTTCAACGATGTTGGTATCCAACCCAGGCATATCTTGATAGGACCAGGTGAAGATATCAACATACTCCTTCAACAACTTGACCAACTCGGAGTGTACATGCTTAGCGAGGGATGCACCAACCTTGACTTCTCTTCGGACCTCATCAGTACCAAGATTAACAACTTTCACTGGCTCTTTGTGTGGCTGAATCTCTCTACGCTCGTGCTCAAGGAGCCTTGCCAGTTCAGCTGGTAATTCACAATCTTCCTCACCATCTTCTTCGGCTTGGTTAATTGGAATTCCAGAATTACAATGGATGTTTACCATGTTGTTATCAATGCTTTTATTAGTTCTGCATGTTTATGAATATGTTTAGAATGGGCTATTTAAAAAGCGAAAAAGAAAAGAAACTTTTGCCATTTGTTTTTGTGAAAAAGTAAAATAAAGAAAGAAAATAGAGCATGATTTTGAATGCAAAAAACTTTTATTTATTGATCACATAATATTACAAAAGCGCGAGGCCCTTTACAAGCTATCCACTCGTCTCGGCCAAGGACGAGGGAATGAGAAAGCAAAATGCATTACATGTTATACGGGAAAACCACAGGAATCACGGTAGATGTCTAATTGTTGAGCTTGAAACCCGGCAGACATTTGCACACAAAGCTTGAAATCTGATTACTAGGACCAACATCATCAGCAGCTGCCACGATGTCACCCTGCTGAAAACCCGCGCTATGGAACTTGACAAAGTTGCATTGTTTCTGATCATAGGGCCCAGATTGACGACCAGGATGATAGTCCACTCCAAAACGATTATGCTTTTCAACTACATCAATCACGTGCCCCCAGCCTGGCAGGGCACCTCCATCGATGGTCTCTTTAGCGCTCTTAGCAAATGCTAAAGTCAATTGTGGTGATCTACTTTGACTAGTTGAAGCAGAGCTGACATCTTCGAACTCGAGACACTGCAACGGCACCTCGGCTATACCTTCTTCGGTCTCGACATATCGAAAAGATGATAACTCGCTTACAATCAGATCCTCTTCACCATATACAATGACAAGCTGATCGCCAAACATGAATTTCAACTTTTGATGCAAAGTGGAGGTAACTGCCCCTGCCGCGTGGATCCATGGACGGCCCAGTAGGCAACTGTATGCCGGATTGATATCCATCACTTGGAAAGTAATGGTAAACAAATGCGGCCCAATATTGATGGGTAAATCCACTTCTCCGATGACTTGTCTTCGAGACCCGTCAAAGGCTCTGACAACTAAGGCACTTGGTCTCATCTCATTTCCTTCCACTAGTAATTGACTCAATGTGCCCTTAGGCATCACATTGAGAGAAGAACCGGTATCCACTAGAACAAGAGATAATAGGATGTCTGTGCAGGTTACAGATATGTGCAGCGCTTTATTGTGGCCATTTCCTTCAGGAGGCAATTCCGATTCATTGAAACCCAGATACCGACTTGCAGTTATGTTGGCCACAACATCATCGAATTTGACGACAGATATATCTTGCATGACATGGGTATTGTTCAACACTTTCAACAAAGCTGATCTGTGCACAGGTGAACTCATGAGTAAGGACAAAATTGAGATCCTTGAGGGAGTCTGACCCAGCTGATCCACAATCTTAAAGTCACTTTTCTTGATCAATTTAAGGAACTCTTGATCATCAAGGGTCTTCTTGCTCTTTGAATCATCCTCAGACGGGATAGTCGATACTGGAATAGCAGTATATGATGCCCTTTGTTGAACAACAGGGGTTGCGGCTGCAGGCGTTTCTTTAGGAGGAACAACAGTTGGAATTCGCACAGGCTTCGTAGTGACTTTCAGAGCGAATACTCGTCCATTGTGAGCTATACCTCCACCGGCTGTAACATTCACGATCTCGGATTCGGCGAACCTTATCTCTTGACTTCCAGAAAACACGGTAGACCCATACTTCCATGGTACCTCTTTAGAATTCTGATACGGAAACGGCTTTGGCGGGCAAACAACGATGGGTTGCACCCTTTTCTACTTAGGGGATTCCACAGGAACCTTCCTATAGACGATGGTAAACGGCTAAATAGCAGCAACTTCCTAAACAAGTTTAGATCTGGCAAATTGCACTTCACCACGGTTCATCAGAATCTGGACACAACCCTTCAGCCTTCGACACTGGTTGGGATTATCGTCACAAATCTGACACTTACCATGCAACCCTTTCAACAGCCCATGTTCCTTCAATTTCTTGAAAACCACAGACATCAGAGTCTTTACTTCGTCAACATCCATGATCAATTCAGCCTTCGAACTATCCTCAATCATGTTAACTGCAGGTCCACCGTGATTCAGAAATGGATTACTCTAAATGTCGGGTCCTTCCTCAACAAAAGTCAGAACCTTCTTATCAATGAGTTCCTGAACCTTGGTTTTGAAAACAAAGCAATCCTCTGTTGCATGTCCTATGTATCCAGCATGATAGGCACAAGATGCATTTGGGTTATGCTTTGGGCCAAATGGAGGAATTGCAGGTGCAATCTGCTTGGGGACAATTGCCCCTTGGTGAACCAGATAAGGAAATAATTCAGTGTATGACACCGGAATTCTATCAAAATTCGGACGCTTATGGTTTCCTTGACTGTTGTTGTTCTGACGGTTCTGATTCTGCTGATTTTTGTTCTGTTGATTCTGTTGCTGATTCTGAGCATTCTAAACTGGTTGTTGCAGATGATACTGATATGGAGGTTGTTGATACTGTGCAACAGCAATGTATGGATATGGATAGTATAGCAAGGGAGCCATGGGAGCTTGATACTGAGGAGAAACTTGAGTTGTCACAGCGTTGGCTTCACCTTCCTTTTTCTTGGAATGACTGTTTTGAGACTTCCTAGTGATCGGCTGCTGGGAAGCAGCTCCAGGAATCTTTCTAGTCTTCAAACCATTCTCAATCCTTTCACCAATGGTTACAACATCAGCAAAACTCGATGAAGAACTACCCACCATTTTCTCATAGTAGGAACCTTGCAATGTACCCATAAAGATGTCAACCAACTCATTGTCAAAAAGAGCCGGTCGCACACGAGATGCCATCTCACGCCATCTTTGTGCATACTCCTTGATTGTTTCAGCTGAGCGTTGGGATTGATTTTGCAATTGCAATCTAGTTGGCGCCAGATCAAGGTCATATTTGTATTGTCTCACGAACGCTTCAGACAAATCCCTCCAAGAACGGATTTTGCTGCGCTCCAGGCCCATGTACCAATCCAATGAAGCACCAGACAAACTATCTTGAAAACAATGAACAAGCAATTCATCATTATCAATATGGGATGCCATCTTCCTGCAGTACATAGTGATGTGACTACGTGGGCAGCTTAAACCTTTGTACTTTGGCAAATCAGGTATCTTGAATTTCTGTGGTAGCACAACATTTGGAACCAGACACAAGTCTTTGGCTTCCATCCCAAAAGCAGAGAACCCTTCGGTAGCTCTGATATGGTCTTCCAACAACTTATAGTTAACCGATCTATTCTGATTAGTGGGCCTGACAAGAATTTTAGGATTTGGCAGCTGAGAAGTGGCAGGAGCATTCACTTGCGGAGTAACAAACTGAGAAGGATACATCAAACCCAGATTAACCATCTGACCAGCATTTTGACCCATCGGAACACCATATAGATAATTCGGAGGAGGTACCCCAGCAGCTGAGGAAGATGCCCCAGGATAAAACATCCCAGGATGAACATTCGGAACAGCAGTTTGAGCAACTTGAGACAAAAACAGAACATGAATAGGAGGACCTCTATACACATGCTCTTCTTCATCAGGAGTTTCAGTGTCGACCAATCCGGCGGTTTCATGAGTTTGAACCTGAAGATTCTCAGGATCATCATTCACCACTGGAGGCAGGACTGGAGTAGGCATGATCCACGGATATGCGGCAGCCTTCCCATTAGGCATGGGTGCAACAAAAGGCTGATATGGCATGAAGACACTACCATTATTTGCAATCTGAGGAGTGTAATTCGGAGGCATTCCCCAAGGAAAACTAGTGGGCCTCTGGTTCAAACTGGGTTGAACGGCAGGCTGATTCACAGGCTCAACTGGCACTTCAACTCTAGCAGGAGAAGGAACAACAACAGCAGGAGTAGCTATAACAACAGGAGGAGTAGCTGTAACAATAGGCGGAATAGTCACAGGAGTGACAACAGTTGCATCGGTAGTAGTTGCAACAATAGTGACAGCAGCAGCGGTGTCCCTCTGGGCACGAAGGAGCTCTATAATGACATCCATGTTCGTCTGGAACTGATCCATCCGACCTTGGAATTGTGCCAGAGTTTCCTTGTACGCAGCGTTCTCAGCTTCGAAGTCAGCCATGATTCTGGATTTGCTTGAGCGATTAAAATACCGATGTCGAGTCTTCGTCTTGCTACAAGGAAGGCGGACAAGGATGAGCAACGGTTTCGGATGAAAGGACGTGCATATGTGTGCAGATGAATGTATGATATGCATGCAAAAATAAAAGTTTTAAATTCCAGGAATTCTTAAACTTATCTTTGTTGACAATAATCATAAAGCATACAAGTAAAGGCATAAAATATAGAGTGAGCAAGCATCTTCATTCATTCATTCAATAGAGAAAGAAATACTAGTCGAATACAAGTCAAATATCTGCCTTTTGGACTACAACAAAATCCGCATGGATCCTATCAAATACCACCCTACACATAGATAAGAAATGAAAAATAGTCCAAGGAAGCCGGTGCGGCAATGCATTAGCATATACATCCCTCAACAACCCTGGAAGGTCCTCTAATGCATGCTCAGCAAATCTGGCTAGACGGTCGTGCCTCTCGCTCCAGTACTTCGCATCCTTCATGAGGTTGCGCATCAAAGAATGATTAGGTCCCTGAAGCATGTCCTGAAGAAAGGCCTATTTCTGATCCAGGAGGTTCTGTAGATGACGACTTTGATGCTCCCAGTGAGTGCTCTCTGTGTTGAGCTGGCTAATCCGCTCTTGACTCTGATGTGCTTGATCTTGCAGCTTCTGAATATCACCAAAGACTTTGTCGAGCTTAGCTTGACATTGGGAAGAGTCCTTTGCTAGCTGATTAGCACGTTCTTGTTCACTTTGCCACTTCGTCTTGAATTCAGATAACTTCCCTCGAAGCTCTTCAAGTTTCTTGTTGTAGCTCAGCTCCCCTTGTAGGCCTGATAATGAGCATCGGCGAGTTGTCTCTTCTTTGAAGCAAGTCCCTCATAGGTACTCTTCAAAGCATCACCACCTTCCTACGCTTGTTATGTTCAACCTTCACCTCTTTGAGCATGCGCTCGCGCTTCTGATGGAGCTCAATCTATAGGTTATCCTTCTCGGAAGTGACTCTATCAAGGTTGAGACGAAGATCAGCATTCTCCTTCTTCAACTTTTCAACAATCATCTTGAGTTGATCGACCTCAGATGGAGGAACAATGGCAAGTTTAGGAAGCTTGGCATTCATGGAAGGCTCGGGAAAGAATGGCAACAAGATCTCTTTGACACGCTCTTTGACCCAACGTGTGTAAGCTTCCTTGGCTATGCAATTCTTCTTACCCAAATCGGCTCTATATTCAAGATGAATCTGAGTCCAAGCGGCACTAAACCTCTTCAGCAAACCCATGTCATCAGCCCCTTCATGAAAGATGAACTCTTCCACAACCTCAGGATCAGGCTTGTCAACCATAGGGTATCCCAACTGTTAGAAAGCCATTCTCGGATTGTAGTTAATTCCACCCTTTGTACCCAAGAGAGGCACATTGGAGAATTTCCCACAATGAAGAATGATCGGAATGTCGTCGAAGACTCAAGAATACCAAGAAATATCATCAGCGGTAAGAGACATGATGCGTTGAGACCACTTGAGATTATCCTTATTCTCAACAAAGGGACCCTTCTGTGGAAGGTGAGACATGAACCATCGGTACAACAAAGGAGCACAACAGACAATGGTTCCTTTCTTCTTTTCATTCCTGGAATGAATAGAATGGTAGGTATCAGCAAGAAGCGTCGGAACAGGGTTCTTGGACAAGAAAATGCTGATGGCAGCCTGATCTACGAAATCCTCCATGTTCGGAAACAAGACAATCCCATATACCAGCAAAGCGAGAACGGCGTTGAAAACCTTCCAGTTTCCATCCTTAGCAAAAGTAATGGCCTTGTCAACCAAGAACTTCAAAGCAAACCCTCGAATACCTTTCCCTTTGGTCTTGAGATTATCCTCCACATCTTTCTTACTAATGCAAAGCGCATCAGTAATAAGATGAAACTTCGGACAACCACTAGTGTAAACATAAGGAACCTGCTTCTTGATCTCAACCCCCAGAATATAAGCATACTCCTCAAGTGTAGGTGCTAGCTGATAATCCTGAAATGTGAAGCACCTATATGGCGGGTCGTAGAACTGAACCAGAGTATGAATAGCAGTGATGTTGACCTCAGTGTTGAGGATGGTCAACAGATTACCATAAGTACCTATGAAAACCCCTTTGTGATCTCCCACCAACAGGGATTCTAAACCTCTCAAAACACCCAGCTTAGGCTCCACGAACTTGTAACTGAAGATGCCACGACGACCAGTACTCATCTCTATGATAATGTCAACAAAAGATAAGCCTTCGAATACCTGGAAATGCACATGCAAAAATTAATTTACATGATGAAATGATATGCAACACATCAACAAGAAGCCAACACAGCCTGGATAATCAAATCTGAACAGTCTGGATATCTGCATATAATCTGTGTCAGTGCAACATAATCTGATGTGTCCGTGAAGAAATCTGGCGTGCGTGAGAACAAGGGTATGAAGTGGCTTGTTTTCCTGCCAAAACCCATCCCCCTCACAGGTGTGATCTAGAGACAACAAGGTGGTCCCTAGAAAAGGTCGCCTAAACCATAGGACTCAGGATGAAAACCCCCCGCCGTAGTGAATTCTCACAGGACGGGAGTATTCTCAAACGAATCACAATCTGGGATGTGGGTCTCGTGATATCCCAACACGCAAAACGCAGGCCTCACGACTATCCACGTTCTAGCCTATATGTATACTAGGCCCGGTGTTAGGACCTTTCTCTCCAATAATATCTACCCATCCCAACAATAGCAGAAAACAACAGATATCCAGAATATGCAACATATGAATATTCAAAGCAGTAAAGAAATGCGATAAATAAACATAAAGCTAAATAAAAAAAATAAAGCAAGTAAAGCGCTAAAGATAAACACCCAAACAAGCAAGAAAGCAAACAAAACTAGGCGAGACCCCTCAAGGGATGGACCAGCAAGAGGTCAATCTGTCCCCAGCAGAGTCACCAGCTGAAGATGGCTGGTTTCTACCTGAGTGAATCGCACACTCAAAGATAACACAGAGTCGCCACCGAACTTTATTTAGTCCCAAAGGACAGGGAAAATATCGATAAAACCCAAGAGGAAGAGAAACGGGAACGGGGGGTCGGTTATGCGAAAGGAAGGTATTAGCACCTAACGCATCCGTCGTACTCGACGGGAACCATTTCGCTTGCTTCTAGGCTTGGATGGGTTATATATCTAAAGGCTTCTAGCTAAAAGAAGGAGAGAGAGAGAGAGAGAGGGGAAAAAGAAAAGAAAGAAAGAAAGTGCTCGCGGAGGAACGAAGTCCTCGTGCCTACGTACCCTCATAGTGCAATGAGGAAGTCAGAGCGTCGTAGTTCTTGGAACCAGGGGACAAAGAAGAAAGGGAGAAAGGAGGAAGACGGAAGAAAGGTGGAAGACGGTGGAAGGGTGGAAGTGTGCTCGCCAAGACATTGGGTCTCGTGCCTACATATCATACATTCAAAAGAATGCAGAATCAGAGTTTCCGTAGTCCGGGGAACTGAACGGAAAACAAAACAAGAAAGAAACAAGGAGACGAAAGAAGTGGTGTCGAAACCAAGAGCAAGAGTGAAAGAAAAACTCTACTGGGAGAGACCCCGCAGTAAGAGCGTTTGTTGAAAAGAATAGGAAAAGAATGGTGTCAAAACCAAGAATGAAAGAAACTCCGCTGGGGATAGCAAAGAGAATTGGTGTCGAAACCAAGAAAGTAAGAGCAAGGGGAATAGGAAGGACTCCTCTGGGGATCCAAAAAAAGGGATGGTGTCAAAACCAAGAGAAAAGGGAGACTCGGTATATTAACTGTCTGGCAGTGGTTAACCGAAGAAAGAGAGTAGACCCTGGAGGGGAAAAGAAGCTGGTGTCAACAGACGAACTGTGATAAACCAAGAGAGAGTGCTGAACCGAGAGAAGGTGTTTGACTCTGAAAGGGAATTGGCATATTAACTGGTAAATAGTGATTAACCGAGGAACGAAAGGACTGCCACTTTGTGGGGGTAGAGAAACATTGGTTTTAGCAGAGAAAACCGCGATTAACCAGAAGAGCGGGTGTAGGACCGAATAAAGATCATAACCCAAAGGACGGGTATAGGATCGAGCAAAGGTTGTGACCCAAAGGGGTTCGGTAAACTGACTGAACAAATAGTACTCAACCGAAGAAAGGGTATTTGAACCAAAGAAAGGTTACTAACCCAAGGGTGCAAGTATTCGAAGCAAGATGAGGTTGCCAACTGCCGGGGATTCGGTGTTTACAGACGGACTGTGACCAACCAAAGAGAAAAGCGAGTGATTAACCAAAAGAAGGTGATTAACTCGAAAAGGTTCAGTATTTTAACATACGGACTATGGTTAACTGAAGAAAAGGGTGATTAACCAAAAATAGGTGATTAACCCAAGAGGTGCTCAGTGATTAACAGACGGACTGTGATTAGCTGAAGAAACGGATGATTAACCAAGAATAGGTGATTAACCCAAGAAAGGAGAAGAACCAAGAGAAGGTTGCGAGCTCCTGGGGAAAATGGTCGTGACAGGAAAACTGTGTTGGACCAAAGAGAGAGAATTGAAACTCTCCAGGGGAATCAAAAAGCAATGATTGATCGCCAGAAAGCATGGGGTATTGAAATGAAGAAAGCTTGCTAACCCAAGGAACAAAGGATCGTAACCAAGAAGAATGGTGATAGATCAAGAGAGAGATTGAGATAGGAGTGATCGAGGATCGAAAAGGATCGCAAAGAGAGAAGAGTGATCAAGGATCAACTCGACAGGGGAAAGAAAACACATTACCGCCTAGAGATAGAGATGACTAAGCCAAGCACAGGGTCATTCGTCCCCTACCTGAAGTAATCAGAATGAGAGTAGGAATTCTCCCTTCTCATCCCTTCCCTAACACACACAGGGTGTAATGCGGAAGTTGAACGGGACGGCACAACAGCTCCGAGTTGTACAGTGCTCCTGCGTAGAGAAACGGACAGCACAACGGTGTCAATTTATACAGTGCTCCGATGCAAGGCGCGGCGCGAAACTCCAACTCCACAGGGGGGAATAAGAGAAAAAGCTCTAAAGGAGGGCTAAAGAGGGGAAAGGGGAAGATCGATTAATCGAAACAAATTTTCGATCAATTAATCAGGGGAGAAACATGCTAACAACTTTTCAAAGAGGATGAAAAGTCATTAAAGCAAAAAGGAGTGAATTATTGATTATACAAAATTAAGTTTATCCATGAAGAATAAACTTAAGGCAAATCTGAAATGGAAGGTGCAAAACAGTGCCAAATGATCACCAAAATGCCACACAAACTCATGTATCATGTGAACAAAAATAGTGCAAGAATTGCTATGTTCATACAATGCTAAGAACATGAAACAAATGAATAATAAAAAATGTGCATCGAAAGTTCATGAATATGCTTCAACCAAAAGTGTAATGACATTAAAAACATCCATAAAATCAAGCATGACAACCAATGGAAATTAAAATGAAGAAAGCATGGCAAACAAGCTTGTAAAAAAACCAAAATTGGCCATTCTGTTCAGTGGTAACCGGTTACAGCATATGTGCTAACCGGTTACATGCTTGAAAATACGTGTTTTTGGGGAAAATTGCACTGTGTAACCGGTTACAGCATATCTGCTAACTGGTTACCACTGTAACAGAGGCAAAAATAACAGTAAAAATAGCTTTTCAAAAGTAGTTTTCAACACATAATCACTTATGCCAACCACCACATGCTAAGAACTGAAATTGTGCATGAAAATTGAACTTGAAAACAAAAAATAAACAGTGATAGAATCAACTAACACAATAGGATCATGGATCAAACAAATGCAAAACCAAATCACACACAACAATTATCGACTACATTGCGAGCGATACAAAAATGCGCGAAACGGTAAAACTAGTTAGATCCACCAACCTACAAGCCGGAGATTTGGCTTGGTAAGTGTTGCAAAGAGATCTTGATGCAGAAAATCAAAGAAAACCAGAGGATCCTTAATTTGTAGACGAAACGCGTCGAAACCGATCAAAAACGCGAAAATGCACCAAAATCAAACTTGCACCAAATTGAAAGTTGTAGAACTCTTGGATTGAAGTAGGATAAGATGTAATTCCAGAAATCCAACCAAAGAGTACCAAATGATGGAGGTTAAGCTCAAGAATTAATCACTTTCAATGTGAAAAGTGATTATCCTTCAAGAATAAGAGCTTTTGGTGAGGTTTTGGGATGAGAATTGAGATGAAGATGTAGAAGTTGCAGAAAAATGCAGAGGAGAATGAGAGAATTGAGAGTGAATTGTGAAGAATGGTTGAAGGTCTTGTGTGAGAAGTGTGGGAAATGATGGAGAGAATGAAAAGTGAGTGAAGGTGAGTTTATATAGACTTTAGGTTTAGAGTATGGGAGGTTTGGACTTAGCTTTGGACTTAGCTTTGGGTTTGGAGTTAGGGTTGGAGTTAGCTTTGGACTTAGCTTTGGGTTTGGAGTTAGGGTTGGAGTCAAGGTGGTTAACTCGGTTAGTTAGAACCAACTCGGTAACAATCCCAATGTGAATTTCCATCATCCAACAGTTGGCATGCTTGTAAAACAAGGAACATGGTGTACTTAATTTTGAGTGAAGCGTTGGAACCAATCCTCTTGGAATGTCTTGAAATGTCTAGAGATGTCTAGAATGTTCCACACATTGCTAGAATCAAGTAGGACCAATGACCAAGGAGAGTGCATGGTACTGTCCCAAAAATGCAGCAGAAACTGAAATTTTCCACTGAGTAACCGGTTACAGCATATGTGCTAACCGGTTACATGCTTGAAAACTTGCATTTTTGGGGAAAAATACACCGAGTAACCAGTTACAGCATAACTGCTAACCGGTTACTTCAACCAAATTTCCACAAATTTGCAAAACGATGATGCTGAAGTCCTAATTCCGCTTTTCCATCTCTTGTCTTGATAAATAAATATGGAAACCTTTATTTTGAGCTTGTTTTGATGATGAAATATTCTTGAGAGGATGCGATTAATTGGGCTTGCAAAACCGGAATATCCTGCAATAAAAAACACACAAAGAAAAGTGTGAATGCGTATGCCAACGATGCGAGTGCTTATGCTCATGCAAAAGGCAAAATAGGGAGGTCAAATTTCGGGTTACGACACGTGATACCAAGGTTTGTCGTCTATGACTTCTTTAATCGTGAAGATGTAAGCGGGCCGTTCAAGGCGCATTATGTCGATCTTAGGTATATCATTCCATTGACCCACACTAATCATGGAAGAGAGAGTGGCTAATGCATCAGCCATGTGATTCTCATCACGAGGGATGTGATGAAACTTGATTCTGTCGAAGAAGGGTAGCAACCTTCTCGCATAGTCTTTGTAAGGAATCAGTCTCGATTGGTAGGTGTTCCAATCTCCTTTAATCTGATTGATAACCAGGGCTGAGTCGCCATATACGTCCAAGTTTTTGATCCTCAAATCAATCGCTTCCTCGAGACCCATAATACAAGCTTCGTATTCGGCCTCGTTATTCGTAAACTTGAACGTAAGTCGGGCAGTGAAAGGAATGTGGGTACCCTGAGGGGTTATGATGATTGCCCCAATTCTGTTTCCGTAATGATTGACAGCTCGGTCAAAGATTAGTCCTCATTGGGAACTTGGTTCTGGCCCTTCACTGGTAGCGGTTCATCGCAGTCTTTCATTTTTAGATACATGACATCTTCGTCTGGGAAGTCAAATCCGATTGATTCCCGATCGTCAATTGGTTGATGAGCCAAGTGATCGGCTAAAATACTCCCTTTAATGGCTTTCTGAGCGTGGTACTCTATGTCACATTCTGATAACAACATCTGCCAATAGGCAATCCTTCCCGTGAAAGCAGGCTTTTCAAAGACATACTTGATTGGATCTATTTCAGATATTAACCAAGTAGTGTGATGAATCATGTACTGGCGAAGACGTTTGGCTGCCCAAGCCAGGGCGCAGCAAGTTTTCTCGAGCATAGTGTACCGAGTCTCGCAGTCGGTGAATTTCTTGCTCAAATAGTAGATGGCAGACTCTTTCCTTTTGGTTTCGTCTTGTTGGCCAAGTACACAACCCATTGAGTCCTCTAAGACGGTGAGGTAGATAATTAGTGGTCTTCCTTCCACTGGAGGTGATAGAATTGGAGGGTTCAATAGGTATTCCTTAATACTGTCGAAGGCGGTTTGGCAATCTTCTGTCCAAACGCAGTCCTGATTCTTTTTGAGTAGTTTGAAAATCAGCACACATGTCGCGGCCATGGGGAATATAAATCTGGAAATGTAATTCAGACGTCCCAGGAATCCTCTGACTTGTTTTTCAATTTTCGGAGAAGGAATTTCTTGAATGGCCTTGACTTTGTCAGGATCAACCTCAATTCCTTTCTGGCTGACGCTGAGCCCTAAGAGTTTCCCTGAGCGGACACCGAATGTTCACTTGTTAGGATTCAAGCAGAGTTTGTACTTTCTCAACCGCTCGAATAGCTTTGACAGGTGGGTCATATGCTCCTCCTCCGTCTTAGATTTTGCAATCATATCATCGACATATACCTCTATCTCTTTGTGTATCATGTCATGAAATAGAGTAGTCATGGCCCTATGATAGGTTGCCCCGGCGTTCTTCAAACCGAACGACATTACCTTGTAACAGAAGGTACCCCAGGGGGTAATGAACGAAGTTTTCTCCATGTCTTTCGGCACCATTTTGATTTGATTATAGCCCGAGAATCCATCCATGAAGGAGAAAACTTTGAACTTTGATGTACTGTCTACCAGCATGTCGATGTGTGGTAAAGGAAAGTCGTCCTTTGGACTAGTCTTATTTAGATCTCTGTAGTCTACACACATTCTGACCTTTCTGTCCTTTTTCGGAATAGGTACGATGTTGGCTAACCATTGAGGATATTCTGATGTGGCGAAGAAACCCGCGTCAATCTGTTTCTGTACTTCCTCTTTGATTTTGATGGCCATGTCCGGGTGAGTCCGTCTCAACCTCTATTTTACTGGCGGACATTCTGATCTCAGCGGTAGATTATGTTCCACGATGCTGGTATCCAACCCTGGCATATCCTGATAGGACCAAGCGAATACATCGGGAAACTCTTTGAGAAGATTTATCAAACTCTCTTTGTCAGTCGGACTGAGCAGTGCCCCAATCCTAATTTCTTTTCTCTCCTCCTCCAAACCTAAGTTTACCATTTCCAACGGCTCTTTATGAGGTTCAATGGACCTTTCCTCATGTCTGAGTAATCGGGAGATCTCTTCGGGAATTTCGTCGTCATTTTCTTCTTCAGCCCCAAATACCGGGAACTCAAAGTCGGGAGAAGGCATCAGATTGTATGTTTCAACGGGGTTTAAAACAAGCAATCTGCATGACGGTATGATTTGTGTTTAGAAGAGATAGAGAGAATGCAAGAGTGTGTGCAGTGTATTTCTTTGAAAAACTGTTTGTTTGTTTTATTGATTTGTTTTTTAGGATTACCATTTTCTAAGAAAAGCGAAAAGAGAAAATAGTAATAAATGCGAAAATTATAGAACGACGTTATTTTATTAATGAACAAGTTGATTCTTGAAACTACGGCCCTATAAAACAAAACTCTGCCACTTTAGGCGAAGCGAAGAGGGAAATTTACAGAAAGTGAGCCCTATCAAAACATCTGTTTCACCTGGGCAGGGTGAAAGGTTAAAGACGGCAATTACTTTGACTTATGAACAATCTTCAGAACATCAACAGCAACCCATTGGCGGTGAACTCCTCGGTGAATCACAAAGTCTGACACCTTCCTTAATTTGTCTTCAGAAATAACGCTGATTTTTGGTGGAGCAGGATCATTGGAATCTGTCTCCCAGGCAGAATTGTCGTAGGACGATTCCTCTGTTGCATTTTTCATAGTATTTGTGCTCTCAAGTATATCTTCCCATCCAGTTGGTTGGATATCTTCGAGCCTGATACGAGAGCTTTCAGGAGTGGTGTACTTGACCATATAGTCGTACTTTCCACTTGGTTGTCCCAAGGTGTCCCACACTTCTTTGGAACTGGAGGAGTCGTCCCTCTCGATGACGTTGACCTTGGGAAAAGCATAGTTAATGAATTCTAGTCCTGGAAATGTTGCGAATTCATCGTCGTGCTGGGTATTTTCAGGATAACCTGGGTGTTGATCCCATGACATAGTGGGGACGCAGGTATTCTTTTCAATGATGCTCAGCTGATTTTCATTGTTCGGCTGATTTCCTTGCCCCAAGTCTCCTGGATACGGCTGCCATATTGGCAGGCCATCCATCGAGCCATAATAGTTGTGGTCAAAGCTGTCCTTCATCAGAGTGTCCTCCTCTAATGAGTTTGGTGGAGCACGGCATCCTTCCGGATCACAATCTCCGTATATCATTTCGACATCTGACCTGGGTATAAATCTCGGACTCTGTGTAGGAAAGCAAAAGGGAGTCTACGTTTCATCCTGAGACATATAACCGTCCTTGTTAAGATAGGACTTCCATTCTTCATCTGTATCGGAGGAGTCGCCCTCGTTGATGGTATGTACTTCTTGAGACACTGGGTGAAGGAAACCTCCACTATGGAAGAAGTCTTGAATGGGATGAAGACTTGCATTGCTGGTAGTAGCTATCTGGGTATAGGTTGCAGAAAAACCAAGACCCTTCTTTGTTTTATTGTCAGTAGGAATGACTAGTTGTCCCCATCCTGTTGTATTGGTACTCTCTACCGCTTTGATAGCATCTTTGTATGAGGAAATGGAAGTTCCCTCTTCGGATTGATTGTCCTTGCTTACCGACAGTGCTTGGAACTGAGTTCCAATAACCCCCTCGGGTTCTACACCAATAGATGATGATAAGTTACTCACAAACAAGGCTTGTTCTCCACAGACCGTGATGAGCTGGTTGTTCTGGACGAACATTAACTTTTGGTGGAGGGTCAAGGTGACCGCCCCAGCCTGATGTATCCAAGGTCTTCCTAATAAACAACTGTACGTTGCCCGGATGTCCATGACCTGGAGAGCAACTTGGAAAGTGTGAGGACCAATAGTTATGGGAAGGTCGACTTCGCCGATAACCGTTTTTCTGGACCCGTCAAATGCTTTGACGACGACCTCATTGGTTCTCATCGGAGGTCCTTTGAAGGATAATTGCATAAATGTGGACTTCGGCATAACATTCAGGGCTGACCCTGTGTCTACCAGTACGCTGGCTAAAGCATCGCCCTGGCAGCTGACCGTGATATTGAGCACCATGTTATGACGGCGACTCTCTTCCGGTAATTCCTCATCACTAAATCCCAAGTTATTGCAGGAAGTGATGTTAGAGACAATGCTATCGAACTGTCTGATTGTTACATCCTGTTCCACAAAGGCTTGCTCCAAGACTTTCTGTAGAGCCTCCCTGTGCGCTTCTGAACTGAGTAAAAGTGACAGCACAGAGATCTTTGAAGGAGTTTGTAACAGTTGATCAACAATGTTGTATTCACTCCTTTGGATGAGCTTCAGCATCTCATCATCGTTTTTCGAAAGGTCGGGATTACTGGATTGACCGACTGGTGGATTGGGAACTTCTGTCTGAGGTTCCTTTTCTTTGTTAAGTTCTCCAACTCCTCTGTTGAAGATTCGACCACTCCGTGTTACTCGACTGATGTATGTAATATTCATGACGGAGGGTAATGGAATTTCCTTTCCATTCTCAACTGTTGTTGCACCGTATTTGTAAGGGATAGCCTTAGTTGATTCATACGGTAATGGTCCCGGTAGATAGATGACTATGGGAGCCTTCTGATTTTTCTGACCATCGTAAGCAATTTCGATCCGTTCCTGGTTGGGAACTCTCGATTTGTCAAGTAGAGGGATGATGGTACAAACATCCCTAGCGCTCTGATGATTAGAGATTACGACAACGTCCTCAATTTGATCAGCGAGGTAGTCCGGTGCCCAGTTGATTGGTTCGGAACCCGGATATGGGCAAATCTCTCTACGATCTACCTGACCCTGAAGAGCTGCTCGTACAAGGTAACATCCTTGGTTACTTTCCGAACAGTCTCTACAACGTTCATAGTTGTGCGGTGGCACCTGGCCACGCCCGCTTTGAATACAATGTAACCTCACTAGGTCAGTTTCCACAGATCGAACGTCTCAACTTTGATGCCGAGTAGGGTTCCCGTTGGTAATACTAATTTGCTGGGTGTCTTCATCCATATAGATTGGAAGCCACCAGTGGTTCAACAAGTGCTGAAGGGTTTCCTGGACAAGGGCACAACCTTGATCGTTTTCGCAACCCGCCCCACAGCTCTGATAATCATGTGATACTAGGAACCCAAGTCGGACCTGTTTAGCATGTAGCTCCACCAGGCTGGTATTCATCAAGCGAATATCGAAGATTTAAATCATGTTGATCTGATAGGGATTCCTATCATGGTAGTCCTGGATCCATCCAAGATCCATCTGAGGCTGGAGGGCCTCTTGTACAAAAGAGCATCCCTGTTTGTTTACCGAGCAAGTCAGAGAGGAACTATAATCGTGCCGTGGCAGATTATGATACTGGCTTTGCCTGGAATGCATCGCCACCAAGTTGACATTCATTGCACGAATTTCGTGGTTCTGAATGATGTTAGAATTCGTGTAAACCATGTTAACTCCACGAACTCGGTGCTCTTGGATCCATCCGAGATCCATCTATTCCTGTAGAGCTGATTGCACCACAGAACATCCTCGATTGCTTTTAGAGAAGATATCACACTGGTGATAGTTATGAGGTGGCACATGGCCATATCTACTCTGTCTACAATGCATCTTGACCAGATTGGTCCTTAACAAGAGTACATCATGAATTTGATAGACGTTGTTAGTCTCTCCCTCTATCAAATTGACCGTAGCTTTCTCGTTTTGAGGCAGTGGGTTTGTGAGAACATTAGGATTTGTATCCTTGAAAGATAAAACCCCACTCCTAACAAGCTTTTTCATGTCGGATTTGAAATTGAGGCAGTTCTCTATGTTATGCCCTGGTCCTCCTTGATGGTAAGGGCAAGTCTGATCCACCTTAAACCAAAAAGGCAGATTTTCTGGTACTGTAAGAGGAGACTTAGTCTGGACATGCCCCTTAGCCAGCAGTAATGGAAATAGTTCAGCGTACGATACGGGTATAGGATCAAATCCTAGTGGCCGCGTTGTATGGTTGTTGTTGTATTGAGGACGAGCCTGCTGAAGAGACTGTTGAGTCCTTTGCTGATTAGGTTGGCTCTGCGCAACCTGAGGTTGATACGTAGAAATAGGCGCAGGATTGATAGCAGGAGTTACAGCTGCTACTGGTTGATAACGTCGCCTTTGCTTTCCGAGAGAGATATTCCCAATATCCTGCTCTTTTTTCTTAGGGAGAGCACTACCGTATCGCTTTGTACTACTTGATGATCCAGCGTCTTTAACTAGACATCCTTCTCGGATGGCTTCCTCAAGACGAACTCCCATACCGACCATTTCGGTGAAGTCACTGGGTGCACTGGCAACCATTCTGTCGTAGTAAAATGAGCTCAAGGTCTTTAAGAAAATCTTTGTCATCTCTTTTTCCCCAAGAAGTGGACAAATTTGAGCGGCAATTTCACGCCATCTCTGAGCGTACTCCTTAAAGGTTTCCTTGTCCTTTTGTGACATTGATCTGAGTTGATCTCTGTCTGGTTCCATGTCCAGATTGTATTTATATTGTTGGACGAAGGCAGTGCCAAGATCTCTGAAAGTACTAATCGTAGCACGGTTTAAACCTATGTACCATTTTAGTGCGGCACCGGTTAAACTATCCTGAAAGTAGTGAATCAGTAAATCTTGATTCTCTGTCTGAGCTGACATTCGTCGAGCGTACATCACCAAGTGACTCTGAGGGCAAGAGTTACCCTTTTACTTTTCAAAGTCGGGCACCTGGAATTTGTGCGGGACTTTCACATTGGGGACCAAGTAGAGGTCCGCGGCGTCCTTTCCAAATAAATCCTAACCGCGAAGGGCCTGCAGTTCTTTCTGGATTCCCAGGAACTGTTCCTGGAACTCATTCATTCTTTCAAACATGTTGTCATTTCCACCAGAAGGTATCTGTGGAATCTGTCCTTCTGGGACAGTGTGTACCACGGACGGTGGTATAGTCATTATGGCCGAGACTCTCGGTGCCTCCTGAAGTTTGTAACCTTCAGGAGTTGCTGTCATGCCCCTGGCATCTTCGCTTTCCCAAAGTTTGTAACCTTCAGGCCCAGCGGTTCCTGATGCGGTCCCCTGATCCTCATTGATCAACGAGATATATCCTTTCGGGATATAGTTAAGTGGCATGCCCCAGGGACGATCTTTCGACATTTTGTACCTAGGATCGGACTTTTCCACTATGGGCGTTGAGGTGATCTCTGAGATCACAGTCCTTTGTAGCTGAGCTTTTGCCATGGCTTGCATGTCGTTATGAAACTTTCTCATATCCTCTCTCAGAGCGTCGATCTCTTCTTTCAACTCTCTATTCTCTTCCTCGAGATCATCCATCTTTTTCTGGCGATTGGCCCGAATATTGTACGAATGAGACAGTTTGACTCTAGAACCGAGACACAAACGTGAGATTCGTAGGTAAGAAGAATACATGACGTGAGAATGATGAATGCAATGATTATATTAATTGTTTTTTTTGTTTAATCAAAATAAACTTCGACAATTAGATTGCAAATATCAAACAGTGGGGAAACCCCGTTTTATTGAATTCAAAGGATTGCGACAATAGAAATACAGTAGATAACAAGGTGCGGAAACAAAAACCTAAGCTAAGGGGTCCCGAGTCCTCTCTGGGGAGAAACCAGGTGCTGATTCTGGTACTTTCCTTTTCTTGGACCGGAGCTCTTGGGCAGTTGTCGGGTTGTCATTCCTTTGCCAAGTGAAGGGAACGAGCAAATTCCTTTGGTCATCCTGATTATCCACAGCATGTTGCTCTAAAATCTCGATCAGAGCATCCTTATCTTTTAGCAGTTGCTGTATTTTGGTACACTCTACATTGAGGGTGCGGTATTTGTTCTTCCAAGACCTCCTCTCCTGTTGAACTTTGTTAAGAGTAACCTGAAGTTTTTCCGTTTCAGTCATGAAGTACATGACAGATTACCTCGGCGGAAGAACTCCGTGACGAGGATAAGGCATCTTTAGCTTGAGAGCTCTAGTTTGTACCCAGTGGAGGTAAGGTTCTACCGAGACACGGTCTGGTTTTCCTAGAGACTCTCGTCCTTTCTTATGAACATGTTTCCAAGCGTGCACTATTTCCATCTTTAGGGCCATGTCATTTTCTCCTTCTTTGAAGAAAAAACCCTCCAGATGAGCATTATGCGGGACATGCCTCATCAGGTATCCAAATTGATGACGAACCAATACTGGATGGTAGTTGATTCCTCCCTTAGTTCCTATGAGGGCTATGTTGGGGAAGTTTCCACAACGATCAATGATCCTGATCCCATCATAAATCCTATTGCACCAATCTATGTCATAATTGGCGAGAGACATGATTTTCTGCGACCAACGCAAGGTACTCTTATGATCCCAAAACGCAGCAGACTTGGGTAAATGGGAGATAAACCATTTATATAACAGGGGTACACAACACGTGATTATTCCTCCGCTGTACAAATTCCCTAAGTGTACAGAATGATACGCGTCCGCGAGCAAGGTTGGCACAGGGTTTCCAATGAGAAAAACCTTAATGGCGTTGTTATCGACGAAGTTATCCATGTTGGGAAACAAAAATAACCCGTAGGTGAGTAAAACAAAGATGCTTTCAAAGCAGTCATGTTCCCTATACTAGCAAAGTACAGAGCCTTCTTTGGTAGGAACTGGGCTGGCAAACCTAGGAGCCCACCCTTAGTGGTCATGTGAGTCTTGACTTCCGACTCATCCAAATAAATTGCTCTTGCAATGGTCTGATCCTTTGGAATTTCTTCTAGTCCAGAAAAAGGAGCTCGATCAGTAATGTGTAGATCGGTTAGGTGAGAATACTCCTCCAGCATTGGTGCGAGCTGGTAATCCGGGAATGTGAAATAGTGATAGACCGGATCGTAAAACTGAATGAGTGCCTCCATGATTCCTTCAATCACATGGACTCTTAACAGAGGTAGCAGACCTCCGTACTTGGCTCTGAAAGCTTCAGGGTTAGTGATTATCCTTGTTAATCCTCTCAAATCCTCTAGTTTTAGAACCCTGAAGGTATACTTATGAGTTCTCCTTCTACCGAAGTCCATGAGCGCAATCTTTTTCTCTGACATTTGCAATCATTGTCTTAGTTTAGTTTGAAAAAGAGAGACTAGAAGAGAAGTTTTTCTTTGATGTAATGTTTTTTAGATGAATACATGAATGCAGCACACAAAAACATAGAAAAAACATAGGGTCAAAGGGTTGGTGTCATGAAGTCAAGGCTCTACCCCCCCCCCCAAGGTTTATACTAGTGATTTTTGTACCTGTCTCTCAAAATCATCAGTTCTTGTCGAGAAAACACCAGCGGGCCGGGAACCGTGCTAGGTGATGTTTTTCGAAGAACCATAAGAAGAGGGTAGTATTGCGTGACAACCATTTCCAATAGCTTCTGCACTACTAAAAGAGGTTTTTCCTAGGTGTATACCCAATCTTTCCACATGCGGCATCACACGCATTCCTATTAGCAGAAAAATAAACACATATATCAATTAGGAAAAGTAGTATATATATTTGTCCTAAAGTCCTAGACTTTAAAGAGCTATGAATCTTATATTCCTGACAGAAAATGGCTCCCCGGCGGAGTAGCCATCCTGTGGTACCCTCCCAACTTTAAAGGTTTTTGACCTAAGATCCTAGTGAGGTCAACAAAAATCCTATCCTAGTGAAGTCCCTAGTGAAGTCATCATTCTTTGGTTTCTACCTGAGAGATAAAAAAGAGAGCCCCACGGTGGGCGCCATTTTTCTGTAGCGAGCGATTTTGGACGTGGTTCTTAAGCACTGTTGCTCTGGGGTTACTACAAGTCGATTCATTTTTTATCCTATTGAAGTTGATGAAGGAAGGGAAACAGATGTCTCCAACAAACCCTGCTTTGCAAACTGAGGTCAAACAGTCAAAACTGTTGATTTACAGATGCTATCAATGTGGGGGGGGGCTCTCTTAGGTTATTTTGGTTGAATTTATACTTTTGGTGGGGAGTACGGACTCTGATGTTTTGGTGGATATGTGAGGATTTGTGACCTGAGGTTTTTGATGTGGTGTGCTCGCTAAGATTTTTCTTTCAATCTTATGCCTACGTATTCCCGTTTACCGAAACAGGGAAATCAGAGCGATCGTACCTCCTATTCTATGGGGGGAAGTGGTGTTTTGGTGTCTTGTTCAAAGCCCAAGACATGAAGCTAAAGGTGGTTTATATCTTGTTCAAAGCCCAAGATGTGAAGCTGAAGGGTCTATTTGTATCTTGTTCGAAGCCCAAGATGTGAAGCTAAAAGGGTTTGACTTTAGAGAGAATTTGTCATCTCTAAAGAGGGATATTTGGTTTGTTTGTCACAACTATGGGGTGACTGATTATAAAGGAGAATTACTTTAACTGGGATATATGAATCCAGTAATTCCATAATTTCCTTTATAGGGGATTTTTAACCTTAAGAAGAAGACTTTAACTCAGTGTAGAGCAATGCTATCTTTCCTTAGGAATTTCTCATGCTAAAAGAGGGACAGTGGCGTGGATGTAAATAATCCAGAGCCTTTCCGTTTACAGCAATTAGATGATAGGAGAAGGAGTTGTTGATGTTTGTATACTGTGAACGAGGCACAACTTTGATGCTGAAAGGTTGATTGACTCAACCGGGGTTTCCTTATACAAAGCCTAAGAGGAGGCTATTGGCCCAAGAAGAGGGCGTTTTTTGTACGTGTCTTGTACGAAGCCCAAGACGGAGGCTAAAAGGGGATTGACTTAACAAGAGAGTCTTTTATACTCAACAAGAGAGTGTTTTTGTATCTCGTATGAAGCCCGAGATAGAGGCTAAAAAAGTTGTTTGACTCAACAAGAGAGTCTTTTATACTCAACAAGAGAGTGATTTTGTATCTCGTACGAAGCCCGAGATGGAGGCTGCAAGGATTGCTATTTCAGTTGAGTGACAGGTCCAGTAGGTTGGTTAAAAGAGAAAATTAGTTCTTATAAA
This sequence comes from Lathyrus tuberosus, assembly GCA_022829125.1. Classification (NCBI taxonomy): domain Eukaryota; kingdom Viridiplantae; phylum Streptophyta; class Magnoliopsida; order Fabales; family Fabaceae; genus Lathyrus; species Lathyrus tuberosus. The sequence continues at coordinate 1,718,038 of JALAZF010000484.1, forward strand.
AGAGACTAATTAAAGGTAAGGCTATGCTTTGGGATTGATCAGAGGATCAGGGTTATTTCCTGTTCTTTAAGGAAATGGGGAATCTAGAGGGTATTGGAGACTGTCTGAGTCTACTAGTGTTTTTCCCTACTTGAGAATGCCTTCGAGACTCATGGAGATTAGACTGTCCAAGTCTAGAGTTTTATCTTTTGTACTATGCTTAAAGAAACAGTAGTAGTACGTTCACGGTAGAAAGATCTAGACTCTTTGAAAGACTGTTCTATGAAGATGACTAATTTCTGTCCCTATACCTCTAGGAGGTCATCGGGCCAATTTGTACGAAGCCCAAGAGGAGGCTAGAAACTTTTAAAAAGCCGAGGGACAATTTGTACGAAGCCCAAGAGGAGGCTCTCTTCCTGAAGGAAGAATCCTTATACGAAGCCTAAGAGGAGGCTGTGAATACTTCTAAGAAGCCGTAGGGTCCTTGTACAACGCCCAAGAGGAGGCGGGGATGCTTTTAGGAAGCCTGTGGGTCCCCAAACCCCGAGAAATTCAAGACAGGCTATTCACAGAGAATAGATCAAGCCAGGAAAGTCCGAGAATTTGGAAGAAACTCGAGAGATGCCATTCACAGAGAAAAGATCATCTCTAGGGAGTTAGAGTTTCTTTGACAATGTCTAAGGGTGACAGTCTGAGAAAGGGTTCACCGAGAATGCTGCCTTTCACGTCTCCATATTGTTTAACCCCAAGAGGAGGGAAGACTGTATCTGGTAATCCTATGGGGGATCTAGTTTTGTCTATTTAAGAGTGATCAAAAGGGCTTAGTGCTAGACGTAGTTGTCGGGGAAACTCTAAATATCTATACTAGTATTACATAGTTGATATGAGTTTATGAAAGAAGACTTACAGTGAAACAGCCCCACAATACATTTATATGTATGTGAAAACGGATAAAGAAAGCATATAAACACTTACTCGGTTGTAGAGCTTCCATGATGTTTGGTTCGTTGTTCAACAAAGAAAGATTGAAAACAATAGTATATTCAAAATTAAAGGAGAAAGTATTTTGAAAAGATGTCGGGGCTTACAGCTCAAGGAGAGGCCCAAGGTTTATCAGTGATCGCACTGTCATTTTGTACAGAGGGACTTATACAAGTAACTGAGGCCCAAGAAAGGTTTTCTGTACAAGGGGATGGGTCTTACACTCTCTCAAGAGGCCCAAGTGTTTAAAGAAAAAGAATGGGGCTTACAACACGAGGGTAGGCCCAGATGATTGGTTTTTTTATTGGCGATTGCGCCGAGGTTTTCTTTTAACGCAGGGAGACTTATACAATGTCTGAGGCCCAAAAAGTTTTGGTTAAAAGGGGATTGGGTCTTACACTCTAATAGAGGCCCAAAAGATTTATTTTTGTACAAGTGGTGGGGCTTACAGCTCAAGAAGAGGCCCATGGTCATTTGTTTAAAAATGGCGATCGCACCGAGATTTTTGAAAACACGGTGGGTCTTATACAATGCATTGAGGCCCAAAATGGTTTGGTTTTCAAAGGGGGTTGGGTCTCACACTCTAATAGAGGCCCAAGAAGTTTTGAATGGGTCTTATAGCTCAAGGAGAGGCCTAGGGTTTGTTTTTCAACGGACGATGATCGCGTCAAACTTTTTGAAATACAACAGGACTTATACAATAAGTGAGGCCCAAAAATAGGTTTGTATTTACAAAGGATTGGGTCTTACACTCTATTAGAGGCCCAAAAGTGTTTGAAATTGTTTGACGAGGGTGAAAATCAAAGAAACCCTAATTTGTTTATTCTTTAAAAGTAAATATTTAAATAAAATCAAATAAAATACCAAATAAGTTTGAATAAACCATTTGTGATTTTTGTTTAAGGTTTGAGAAATGAGGGGTTAATCACAAGGTGAATTAAAACTCACATGGTTTTGATTTTCAAAGTAAATATTCACTTTTAAAATGTTTAAGAAACATTAAAAATGAATTTATTCACAAAAATACTAATTATATTAAATAAATAATATAAACTTAATTTTTTTGTGGAATAAAATATTTCAATATTTTTGTGATGTTTTGCTAAAAGAACCAATAAAAAATAATTAAAATTGAAAGAGTTATTAATTTTCCAATTAATTAATAAAACATGAAAAAATAGCAAAAATGTGAGAAAACACAAAATGGCATGGGTGGGGTTTGAACCCGCGACCTCTAGGTTATAGGGCGCGTGCCTTACCACTGGGGTGGTGATACATCCATTGCTTGAAGTGAAACCACAAATATACAAGGCTTGCCTTGTTTTCTAGGCCTGGCCAAGGCAAGGCAAGGCAAGTTTTGCCAAGAAACGGGAAGGTCCATAACTTTCTCATTTCTCCATGGTTGGGGACAAAATTTATATGCATCTGGCCTAGAATTTCACAAGGAATCCACTGGTGGTGGTATTTTTTTAGATCATACTCCCTCCTCAAAACCCGATAGTGGTTTTGAAAAAGGCCTATAATATCATTTTCTATGCTACACTTTGATACAGGCATGAATTACATGATGAATTGGTTCAAACACAACATATATAACATGTATGAGGTGTGTATGATTAGTGGACTTCAAAGCAATGCATATTTTGGAAAGTTCAAGTCATGATGCTTACCTCTTTTTGAGCTTTTGGAGTTTTCTGTGCAATCTGCCAAACTTCTTGTTCCAGAAATGGTTTGATGCTTTGGACACTCTCATATGATCCCTTAGAAGCTTTGAGGATGGTTGGAATCAGCTGGAACCTGCAAAAACACAAACTGGCCCTTTCTTGCAAAAAGGGTTAAAATGACCAAAATAGCAACTCTCTCAAATGGTGTTCCAGGTGGGGGGAACCATTTGGGATAGTTCAAGGATGCTATTTGGAGTGTGTTTGAGGTTTTATCTGGTTTGGAAAGTGACTGAATCAAGACATGGCTTGAAAAATGCACAAAAGGCCTATTTTGAGGTTTTGAGAGGTGACTTTGTGATTTTGGTGTTACAGGTCACTTTTGGTAGTTTGGATCACCTACATATGATGTTTATGAGGTGTTAGGTTCATGAGATGTGATGCAAATCCTCTCTAACTCAAAAACTCAGAGTTACCTTGCTAAAGAAGGCATTTTGGCCTAAAGAGAGGGATTTTGAGGAAAGCATCTGTTTGATGGCTTTGGTGTACTCAAACTGAGCACAAATGAGCTCTATTTATAGTAGAGCAAGTTTGTTTTGGGATCAATAATGAATGGCAACTGCAGCAGAGGTTTGGCCAATGGTTGCACTTTGGAATCCAAGTCTCCTCTAGCCATTGACTAGAGGTTAGGGCACAGGGTTGTGGTTCCCTTGGTCTTGGATAAGTCTTGACTGAATTCAGTCGCAAATGTGTCAGTCCATGCCACCTTGGTGTATGCATTGAATGCTCCAATCCAAAATTGGAGTCTTGTCCCTCTTTTAGGTAATTCTAGGTTTGGCATGCTATTTCTTATTCTAAAGACTTTGGAGGCTTGGCTCAGTGTTTGTCCCCTTTGGATTTGATGCTCAGATGTGTTCAAGATGATGACAAGGCTTGGAATTAGCTGATTTTTCCAAATCGAGCAAAAATACAAAATTCTACCTAGCCTTGGCAGTTTTCAGCAAGGCATATTGCCCTTGTCATATCTCATGGCTCAAGTGGAATTTGGTGATGTTCTTGGTCATTTTGGAAAGCCCTTATATGATACAACAATTGTTTGATCATATTTGGTCTTGATACCTTTTGGATCCAAGTGAAAAATCCCCCTACATTTGGAAAAAAATGAAGGTAGATTCTGACTTAGTGAAAATTTCACTAAGTGTTGGAAAAAGTGACATTTTCACTTTTTGTGATTTTGATCATTTCATAACTCAAAATCCATGAGGAATTTGGAGGGAGGTCAGTTTTAAGCTTTTGTAAAGGGTAATGAGATCTACAAATCAAGCTTTGGATGGGGAAAAATGGCTTTGTGGTTTAGGAGTTATGATCCTCCAAAGTTGGTACCCTTGCCACTTTGTTTATAACTTAAAAAATTTTCCAAGTTTTTATGGTTACCCCTTTTACAAGTTATCCCACTTTTCTTGATTTTTCTTGATGAATGATGATTCAAATCATACATTAACATCATTTTAGGGTTAAAAAACCATAATTGTGAAAAATCTCAAAAAGTCAAAGTTGACTTTTGTGCACAGTTGACTTTTTGTCAGATGAATTCCAAACTGTGCGATCATCTATGAAATCAAGTCCTTGACGTAAATCAAACTTGATGGATTGATTTCATAGGTGTTATAGGGTGTATTGAATCATGTCCTAGGGTTTGGAAGCATGTCCTGGTCAAAAGTCAAAGCTACAGTTGACTTTCCTCGAGAAACCCTAATTGTGGTACTAATGAAATTGAGACTTGCTGCTCAAGCTTCCTGGATCAATCCATTATTACAAATGGATCAATGTAGTGTGTTAGAGACCCTTAAATCATGTCTTGAGTTCTTGGCTCATGATTTGTCCCAAAAGTCAACTTAGGGGTGAATTAGGTCAAGAAACCCTAATTCCTGATTTTTGATGAATGCATCACCTGAGGTCAAAAATTGACTTGATGCTTGGGTCCATGAGGTTCCATGGGGTATATTAGGTTATGCTGTGAAGCATTGGCTCATTCCCAGAGGAAAATTTCCATCTGGAGGCCCTGGTCGACCAAACCCTAATTTGGTGACACTGGCGATCTTGAGGCTTGATCCACCTGGAAGGGAGCAGCCTTGTGCTTAATCCTTAAAGTGGGAGTCCTCTTGATCCATTATAGATGTTTGGGAGGTTAGACAAGTTGAAGATCATGTCATTTCTTGATTGATCCTTTGTCTAAGAACTCTGAGAGGGCTTGAAACCCTAAATTTGATTGTAGTGGATGCTCACCCATCTTTGGGGAGACTGATGAGGTATGATGGTTCCTCCATATTGTGATGATGATTTTCACAATGATGGGAAATCTTAGTGGTCAAAATTTGGGGTATGACACCTTGAAAGTCAAGATTGCTGATGTTCAACAAGATGTTGGAACATCTCATTATCAGAGTTTGTGCATAATCATGGGAGGGGTATTGCATACGCTTTAGCATCTATTTTCATCTTGGTTGTTGACCTAAGAATCTGCTTCAGTTTGGTGTGACAGAAGCATGTGATCTCTGGAGAGTTTCCTGGCAAGAAACTGGTCTGGACAATGGTGTTGTTGAAGATGAAGATGAAGACATCATAATCTTGATGGTTATTTCTTGGATCAGTTTATTTCTGATCTAGGAGGAATGGAGTGCTGGTGGTAGCACAGCTTGGATCAATTTATTTCTGATCTAGGTACTTAGGAGCATGAGATCTTGCTCATATTGGAAGTCAAAGTTAAGTGCCAGTTATCTCTGAATTTCTACAGACTGCTCTACTAAGGAAGGTGGCATTCTTTAGTATGGCTATGGTGTAGTCTAGGACTACTTTCTCTTCTAAAGATTCAGACGTGGCATGTGTGAAGTCTTTGGAGTTTCAAAGCAGTTATTCATCAAGGTGGAGGTTGTATGGAATATCTGTGATAAGTTTAAGCAGGATGGAGGTTGTTTACTCAAACTTGGTTATTGAATCTTTTTCTGTTAAAGGGATGAGGTTCTTCAAAGTGGCAGAAGGAGGAGCTGAATTCAGCAGTTGGATGTCGTATCAGAATGTTCTGACATCTAGCTTAACATCAAAATCTCAGCTGGTGATGTGGCACATCAGCTTAAGATAAGGTGATCTACAAGAGAATGGAAGTAATGGATGCTTCAAAAAGGTCTATCTCATGCAGTTTGCAGGAGCTATGGTTTGAGAAGATGTTACATGTCTAGAGGCTTGGTGGATCCAAGATGTCTTGCTATGGAGCAAGTAGTTCATGTGACTTGAAGATCAGATTTCATTGGTGGATCAATGTATCTTGTGGGAGTTCTGAAGAAGAGTTAAGATTAATCAAACAATGACATTTGGTTGATCTTTATTGTGCATTCAAGCAGGATGCTTGAAACTGATTGCTCTTGTGAAAAAGGGTAGTTGGTTGAAAAATTAAGGAGGATCTGGTTCATCTTGGAGTTTGTGGTAGAAGTTCTAGGTTGAGGATGGAAGTATGCCTTCTTTTGGTGGATGAGAGTTTATTTCTCTCTTTGGGTTCTGGAGTTCTTCTTTGTTCAAGTTGGTGGCGCAGTGTTGTGTGAAGATCTTCAGTTGGATTACAATGCAGATAGTAAGTCCAGTGGTGGAGCATATCAAGAACCATGGTGTGTGGTGTCTATGATGTGTGAAGGATGTCCTAACTAATGTTAGAACATTTTCTGGGTTGGTTATCCTTGGAGGAGGATTCTTAAGTTCTGGTATAGGAACTTGTTGCCTACATCATGTCTAAGGAGTATCTATCTTGCCATACGGGAGAATGATGGAGTAGAAGAACTACCTTGGAAGGATGGTGTAGAGAAAACTGAAGTGGATCATGTGTTAATTGCATGGAAGTCTGAATATGGATATTCACCAGTTGATCAGAAGTATTCCTGGTTATCATACGGGAGAATGATGAAGGAATGACTGTCTTGGATTGTTGGGTGTCTATCTATTGATTGACCTTGCTAAGGTCAGATGAAAAGCTTGTGGAGGGGATAACGCCCCTATTGGCAAGTCATGCTAAAGGGAAGTGGATCAGTTTGGCAGCTGTGGAGTTCTGAAGCATGTATACGGTATCTGACACCGTTGGAAGAAAAAAAACTAAGAGGTATGGTATCTCTTTGAGGAATGTGGATCATTCCAGATCAATTGGATTTTATCTCGGGGAACAAGGAGATCTATACATGAGAATTCAAGAGGAGTTTGTTTGGTGTATGGATAGTTTCTGGAAGAGGGGGATCAATGGAGCTTTGATCTTAATCCAAGAGTTTGTTAATTTAGGATGGTGATCCTAATGAGTCCTCACGGGAAGCATGATGGTGTTCATGTGTGATTGATTATTGGTTCATGTCAGAAGAAGCAATAAGTGGAGTTGATGATTGTGTTCAGCAGGTAGGTTGGACAGAGGGTGCGCTCTTGAAGACATGAAGATGCGTCTTATGTTTTCCATTCATTAGCATAAGTGTTCATTGGCAGAGCATTGTTTATCTTAGATAGGGGGAGTTGCTCCTTGATCTAAGATAGATTATTGTATGGGTGCAGTTCAGGATCCAGTTTGTATTGTGCGTCAAGCAAGCTGTGATTATGTTTCCATCCTGGGAGGATGAGATGTCAAGAAGGATGTCTTGACATTAGTGTACTACTGCAAGTTGGGGGAAACTTAACAGTGCAAATTACATGGTTCTTAATGGATGCTTAAGAATCATTGGTTAGGTCTGGGAGAATTTATATTTCTCTGCAGACTGTGATCATAATCCTGTGAAGATGTCATGATCTTGTCAAATCAGAAGATAACATGATGTCAGTACATTATTTAGGACAAGTCTCTCTGGTTATGTGGATGGTTTGGACGATGTAGAATTTGCGCGTGCAAAATGTGTTCTTCGTTCTTGGAATTCCTTTTGGACGGTGCTCTGTTAATGCTTTAATTGACTTGACTAGTGTCATTTCCAATGGTTCGATGATTCTTATGTGAGTACTTGGGTATTCAAAGGGGCATTTCTTGTCAGGGTCTGGATAAGTTATACCCATATATGAAGCTGCTCTTGTCAATTTTTGGCTAAAAAGGGAGAGATAAAATTAGTTTCTTGCAGTTCCAGTTCTTCGTGTTCGTGTCGTTTGTGTCTTGTGTCCTGAATTAAGAACACAGTCATATGTTTAGGGGGAGTTTTATCCTCCTCCTCATGTACACCAACATAGGGAAAAATAAATTTAGGATTTCTGGAGTCTCAGTCTCAGGAGTCTTAAATTAATACTTATGAGTTGGTTATTCAGGTTGACACGTATTCAGGAGAATCCTGGTTTTTTTGTACAAAATGAGTTTTAGCCAAAATTTGTAAAAAGGGGGAGATTGAAGACTCTAAAGATTTGACTTAAATTTTGGTAAACCTCATTGTCAAACAAAAGGATTCAACATCAAGAAATTTTCCAAACACAAGATGTCGAAGGAGATGTTACAACATGAAAACTCGACATCTGGACTGCTATAACAGATTGCTTAAATCTGTTTCAAATCTGCTCCAAGTTTCTAGGCGTGTTTAGAAGTGGATCAAGGAAAGATTTGTTTGAAGATTTAAAGCCCATCTGAAGACTATAAATAGAAGACTTAGACCTAGGATTTGTGATGCCTTTTGTAACCTAGTTCTCTTGCGTAAAAAAACAAGGGTTTAGGGTGTTGAGAGTCGTTGGCTCTCTAGGTTGTAAGTCTCCATTTGTATCAGTTGATGCATTGTGGCAGATAGGTGTCGCACAGATCCATAAACCTTGAGGTATTGGATTGTGTATTGTTCTTGGATGAAGCTTTTAAGCAAATTCGAGTTAGCTTGTTTGTCAAGTATGCTTGACAGAATTCTGTATTGACAGGGATGATGTAGAAATCATAGTTGGTGATTAAGGGAAGTGAGTGGGGTATCTCGTATCAAAGAGGTTGTTCTTTGATAAAGTCTTCATTGGGTAGATACTAGGATATAAAGTTGTAAACGGGGGAGTTTAGCGTTGTAACAATACTACAAGATAGTGAAGTCTTCTTCCTGGATTGGTATCCCCCAGATGTAGGTGAGTTGCACCAAACTGGGTTAATAATTGTTGTGTTCTTTATCATTCTGCATATTTACTTTTCTGTTAGGGTTCATGATAAACATGTTGAAACAGATTTCGTAACATCTGTGATTTTGCAGTTCTGATATTCAAGGTATCAGTCTGCTGTTGTGATTCTGTGTTTAAATGTTTATGCAGAACAATGTCTTGACATGTGTTAGGACATCTGCTGTCTGCATTGCCAGAATTTCAGATCCAATCTTTCCTCACCGACTCCAGGGGCAAATGGACTCCAAATTATGATGGCCCATATGTTGTTAAGAAATCCTTCTCAGGCGGTGCTTTAAAACTCACAACTATGGATGGTGAAGAGTTCACTCGACCTACGAATGTCGATGCAGTCAAGAAATACTTCACCTAAAAAAATACAGCTCGCTAAGTTGAAAACCCGAAAGGGCGACTTGGGCAAAAAAAAAGCATCTCGGTGGATTGAAAACCTAAAAGGGCGGTCCATGCAAAAATTAGAGGCATAAACAGAAAATAATCATCCCGGTAGATTGAAAACCTGGAAAGGTAATCTAGGCAAAAGTTAGGGATTTATGGCAAGTAACTGCATCCAAAAAGATTGGATCATCTCAGGAGAACGTCATCTATCAAAGAATTTTCAAGCAAGTCACTTTCAACAGAAGCTCAAGAATACTTGGAATTTAGATTTGTTAGAAGGATAGTGGTTATTATGTTTCAATGTAGCCCTTTCCCTTTAAATTACCATTTTGTAACTTTGTAATTCTCCAAGGAATCATGTATTTGGATGATTACCGTCCTATTAATGAAAATTTGAGCCTTTGTGCCTTTTATTTGCAATTCTCACTTTTATTTTGCCTTGCATAATGACATTTTTATTTGATTTTTCATTCTTGAAAAAAAATGAACTTACTTTTGCTTTTAAATGTGGCAATTTCCTTTAGTTTATGAACATAATAAGGAATAACAACAACTTCTCCAAGAGTGATTAAAACCTCAAAATACAAAACCAAACGTTCTTACGATCAATCTCACAAATATCCCCGAGTGGCGGATCATTACCTCAAGTGATTTCCCCAAGTGATTTCCTCTCTCCAATAGAGTTGTCAACTTTAAGTAGAAAATATACATTCTTTCTAAGTCCCCGCTGACTTTGATTCTCGTGGGAGTTTCACTTCAATTGTCATTTTCACACTTGGATATGATAAAATTCCCAGTTTGAGTTCATTCCTCGTCTGGAGTTATCTTCCTTTACACAATCTCTCTGAATTGAAATCAGTCCTTGAACCTCTAAGGGAGAAGGACATCCATTGGAACCTTACTCTTCCCCAGCAAAAGCACAATTTACTTCCCCGGGTAAAGAAAAATCCCTAGTGAAAGCTTCCTAGAAAAATCTCTTGGTAGGACGGAGATCATATCTCCCAAGAAGTATCTACCAATCGTCAAATGGCAGTCTCTTTTAGAACAGTTTATCTATCTCCATCAAAGATAAGTTTATTCCTCGTTGGAGTCTACGCCTGACAAAACAAGTGACAATCTCTCAAAAAGCTTGTTTTTGTCCTATAAATTCTCGGTGTATCGACAAATGGCAATCTCTTCCCGAGAAGTTTGTCCCTCTTTCAACAAAGTCATCAGCACCTCAAAATTATCCTACATCACATGGCATCTCTCCGAAGAAGTCTCGAAGGGAAGTATGATGAAATCTCTCCAAGAAAATGGCATCTCAACAGAGAAGTTTGCAAACCTCTACATTACAGTCTGTGACATTCCCCAGTAAGTCTGCTATCAAATCTTTTCTCATCCTATGGCATCTCTCCGAAGAAGTCTCGAAGAGAAGTATGGTGAAGCCTACTTTCATCAAATGGTGTCTCCTCAAGTGAATTCCAGTGAGAAGTTTGATGAAGACCTTTATAGATTTTGAAATATGTCCTATAAGATAACTAGCCCGCATCTCCTCGAAGATCCCTGACAAAATTATTAACCCAGCAAGTGATCACCTTTTCAGAAGATTGTTTGCTTAAACCTTGTCAAGAGAAAGACTTGATAAGAAGAAACTAAGACCAGTTCCATGGATGAAGACCAGGATTGAGGGGAAGTTTTACCCTTTTCTAAGTAGGATTACATAGTAAAAGAAGATGGATAAACATGTTCCAGCATTGGAAATTTGTCACTGTTCAAGTTATCATATCATTTACTTTCACAGTCCAAATTCTGGGTATTCTGATATTTAATCCTCTTTTACCTCGAATGCCTGAATATTTTCATCATTCATACATTCAGGTCCAAGAAGATTAAATACGCTAAATTTTAACCCTAAGATCCCATATCATTTTTCATATGAATATACTTTCATGCATCACTAACCCATTAGAGAACACAAAGTTTGTTGCTTGCTTCATTTTGACTGCAAAATAGGGTTTTGAGCCTCATAAAAGGCTTCAAGCAAAGGATTAATAAAAATTGGCTTGATTTTCAACCTATCAAGTCTCTCATTCATCCATAAAGATCAAGAGGCCTCCATCATCAAGAATCAGGCACAAGTATGCATCATTACAAGTTAATCAAGTCCTAAGTTCATCTGGTGCACCAATTAGGGTATTGGTTGATCAAGGCCTCAAGAGAGAAATTTTCATCTGAGCATAAGCCAATACCTTAAGATATGATTCAAGACACTTAAATATACCCTTGAAGTCCATTCATAAGTTCAAAATTTCCTCAGAGGATGCATCCATTAAAAATCAGGAATTAGGGTTTCTTTGCCCAAAATTCATCTGATACCTAAAGTCAAAGTTTGACTTTTTAAGCAAAATTGATCATCAAGGACTATTATTCAAGAAAATATGACCCATAGTTGCATTTAATCAAGGATTGATCAAGAAATCAAGGTTAGTTGCAAAAGAAGCAAAATTGGAGGAATTGAAAATTTCACTAAGTTATGGAAATTCATGTTCAAGTACCTAACTTTACAAGGCCTTAACTTGTGATCCAAGCAACCATTTTTTGTACTCCAAAGCTCAAATGATAGATCTTCTTCCATACAACAAGATAACTGGGCTGAATCATCTCCAAAAAATGCATAGATTTTGTGATATGAAGCTATGAAGTTAGGGTTACAAGACTTTTTGAACTTTGACACTTAGAAATTTTTTAGGCAGAAACTGTTTTGTGTTTTAACCAACTTTAAGGCCATTTTCCTCCAAAATCCAAGATGAATCAAGACTAAATGCAAAGATCAAAGTTAAAGTAGGATATCTCAGCTTTCAAAAAAGTACAAGAACATCCATTGATTCTACCTGAGAAAGAAGATATGATCCTCACAACATTCCTTGATCAAACTGATTTTCAAGACAGCATTGGTGCATTACTTGTGTCACACGAATTTTACCTTCAAATTTTGTCACTCTACAAGCCTTGTCATTCTCTAAGATCAGAAAAAATCTTGTTGAATCACATAATATCTCAAACTTTGAACCATAAGTCAAGAATTCTATCTCTTAGCATGTGAGAATCATCATTACAAAGCCATGTAGTCATGTTTGTCATTTGGAATTTATGTGAAACATTGAATTGGCATGAAATGAACCACACCAGTTCAGATCAGTTCAAAAACAATGAGTGTTCAAACCTGCAAATGGCAATTGAGTCAAGATTCTAGTCATGCTATAAAAGACTTTTGGTACCTTAGCTTTTAAGTTAAAGGCTACATGGCTATATCCATTGGACAATAGCATGCTCCCTTATCCAACACTATTCATCCAAAACAAAGCAGTTCTCCTATAAATAGAGGTCATTTTGCATCAATTCAAATAAACCAAAACAACTACAACACTTGTTTTCTTTCATTTCTTTCTTTCACTCCAATTTTCAAAATTTTCAAGAGTGAGAATCGTGTTTTCAAAACTAGAGCAATTTCACTCAAACCAATCATCCACACACCTCACATACATCATGTATAAGTGATCCAAACACATATGTAACATCAAATTCACAAGATCACAACCTCACTTAACTCAACTGCAGGTGGATTCGAGCCCATCAATCCAGAAGGTTTCCATCCATTCCAAGCACATCAACACATTCCTTGAGGTATAGGGAAGTTGTCCAGATCATCATTTCACATCTGTAACACCTAAAACTGAGGATTCAATCTCCTCTTGCAAAGCATGCCTGAAGCTTTTCAAACTCCATGAAACATGCATCCTAAATGTTATTACAAGTTACCAACATGCTTCTGGTAGTTCATAGATTATTTACCCTCAATCAATTGCTGTTTATAATTCGTGTATGGAATTCATATTAGTTTTTGCAAATTCTAGGGTTTCTGTTTTCATACATGATAACTCGTGCCACACTAAAAATAAATGAAATTAAAAAGAACCATTCAATTCCTTGTTTAAAAACACACAACTTTCATGTTTACACTTTGCCAAATGGTTACAAATTGAGTGAGATAGGGTTGGTTTTACAAGTCTGAAGATGAACAGGAGGAAGAAGAAGGCCATGGCGCCATTTTTCAAAATAAAAAGGAGTTTTAGTATATATTATTTGGATTCTAACTTAAAACTTGAATTTGCATTGCGCCCTAGTGGAAACACTAGTATTTATGTGTGAGCGTCCAAGGTTTAGGGTTCGAATCCCCCTCGCCCCAAACCTTCTGGCCTTTATTTTTTTTCCAGTCATTTTCAACTCAAACTCTCTATACTATTTCCTCCTTCCATTATCAATCAACCACATGCGCGTGGCTCAATTGGTTATGTTTTAATCCTTCCACCATAAGGACGTGGGTTCAACCCTTGGGAGGACCTTTCCTTAATTCTTTTAACACTATTTTTCTCGTTTTTCTTCACAACTTCATCAAATTATTTCAAATAGCAAAAATTGTTATTTTGAGCCAATTTTTTGCACACTCCTCATTTATCTTGTATATTTTGAGAATCCTTTGAAAAATTCCAAAAATAATACTTATTTTTACCATTTTCTCTTAAATGAAAATCATGACTTTTCAAGGTATTTTTCATGCCTTTTTCATAATTTCTTTTGATTTTTCCTTGATCTAATTGTACATACATGTCCTTAGGATCATAGTACACCTTATGTAAACCTTGTTTAAAACATTTAACTTGGTTCTTTGAAGTTATACTCCATCCATACTTTGATTAGGTATTGTTTTCCTTTAAAAAATATATACTTAGAGTTTCATTTCAAATATCTTCTTTCTCCTCTTTAGAAAACTCCTTGATGCCTAACTTGTGCCTCCACTTGAGTTTGGATTCCCCAAGGCCCTTGACTCAACCATGTTTGAATATTTTGCTCAGGAACTTTCCTGTTTAAAACTTCCATTAGGGTTTTTTTTTATTACCCTTTTCCATTGTCCATTTGATCCTTGATCATCTTGAAAAACAAAACATATTTACTTGAATCTCTCTGTAATTGATCCCATGGATTAAATATTTGCTTACATGTTCAAGTATTTCCTTCATAAACTCTTACCATGGTGAAGAAATATTTTTTCACCTTTTCAGTTATGTTAACTCTTTGGGCCTCTATTAGAGTGTAAGTCCCTCCCCTCTTTCTCAAAACTTTCTTCAATTTCTCAGAGCTTTCAATCTCTCAAATCTCCATCTTCAACTTTCATTAAACATAGCCCTAGTGGCATTACATTCAATATAAGTCATGGGCCTCTGCTTAGAGTGTAAGACCCACCACCTTTTCTTTTCTTTTCAATAAAGTCATGGGCCTCTGCTTAGAGTGTAAAACCCAACACCTTTGTGAATAGAATAAAACACACAAATAAAACATTTAACACATCAAACCCTAAAGATGCAAAATCTTCCATGAATTTAAACATGTCATATCAATGTCTATACTTGTTAATCTTCATTCATGTTTGTTCATATTTTGTTAAGTTTCTCTTGACATTTATATCATCCTTAGTTTAGACATAGGTCAAACAATAGGATCCCTTCAAATCACAACTTAGTTCAAACAACTAGTTCCCTGGCCTCCTCTCGGGCCTTATACAAGCATCGTTGCCTCCTCTTGGGCATAATACAAGGAATCTCCCTAGCAAGATAGCCTCCTCTTGGGCTTCATACAAGGTGACTTGGGAAGTCTCATTCAATTCCCCACAACCTCCTCTTGGGCTTCATGCAAGGACCGCCAGGCTTCTTAAAACCATAAGTCAAGTCTTGGTCATCTATACAATAAATCTTTTGGCCTCACCATCTTGGGCTTTGTACAGGATACAATAAATTCTTTAAGCCTCATTCATCCTGGGCTTTGTACAGGATACAATAAATCTTTTAGCCTCACCATTCTGGGCTTTGTACAGGATACAATAAATTTTTCAAGCCTCATTCATATTGGGCTTTGTACAGGATACAATAAATGTTTTAGCCTCACCATCCTAGGCTTTAGACAGGATACAATAAATTCTGTAAGCCTCATTCATCCCGGGCTTTGTACAGGATACAAAAAAAATAAAAATCCCTAAAAGAGTAATTCAAATCCTCAGTATTGAGTCAGTCTCTTCAAATTTCCTCAACAGTCGTTAGCCTTCTCTCAGGATTTTATACAAATAATTTCCCCAGTCAGTCAGCCTCAATCTTGGGCTTTGTACAAGACAGATAAAACTCCCCATTTGAGTCAATTTTCAATCTTTTCCAGCTTCATATCTTGGGCTTCAATCAAGATACCTAAATAAATCCATCTCCTCACAGATGAGGCTTTGAGTCATCTCTGTAGGAAGATATATCTTATAATCACTACAATTCAAATCAAAAAATCAAAACTTTTTCCAGATAATTGATGTAAGTGGCACTCTTGTTGATTTAAAATCCAAGTTGGAGTCCCTCCTTTATCATGGTTCAAAAACTTTTCTTTCATCTAACTTATGTAAGTGGCACACTTGTCGATTCTATATCTAAGTTAAAGTCCTTTTATTAGTATGTAAAGAATTCATAAAGTAAAAAGTGGCATTGCTGAACACATTAAGTTTAAAGCTTTTCTCCTTTATGACATCACTCTTAAATGATTGTAGTGAATAGGTGAGATATCTCACTTAAAGATGACAATTTGTCAAATCTTTCAAACACTCTTTTAGCATCATCATCTTGGGCTTTGAACAAGATACAAAACAAGTTTTTTTCCTCTCATAGACTAGGAGGAACTACAAATGCTCTGATTTCCCAATTCTCTTCTTGGGAATACGTAGGCATAAGGTCGTAAGATCTTAGCGAGCACACTAATAAAAAACCTTAGGTTTAGGTACCTTCCAAAACAATAGAAAACCATAAAAACAACCTTTACCAAATTAAACAACAAACAAATTTAAGCAAGTAATAATTCAACAGTAGAAATATATACAATAAAGGTTCCTATAGATTACTATAGATATTTAGGGTGTTAATAGCTTCCCTTTGTATAACCGACCCCCGAATCCATATCTCTTCGCATTTGTAGGGAAAACACTTGTGCGCAGGGTTAGTTTGAGATATCTTCCCCTTCCTTTTAAGCTTCATAGGATAAATATTAGAAATCAGAAAGTAGCACCAAATACGATAGTGGTCGCGTCATGTAAACCGGAGCTACACTATCCCAATCACCTCCTTGCTTAAGAATACAAGCTCTCAACAAATCCTTCAAGGACTGAATAGTTTTCACTGTCTGGCCATCTGTCTGTGGATGATAGGCAATACTCAACCTCATCTTAGAACCCAAAGCCTCCTGCAAACTCTCCCTAAATTAGGAAGTAAACCTCAGATCTCTATTAGAGATAATACTCAACGGAACCCCATGCAGCTTCACAATCACATGAATGTAAATCTCTGCCAACTTCTGCAAAGGAAAACTGATGTTAATCGGAATAAAATGTGCCGACTTCATCAGTCTATCAACTACCACCCAAATTGCATAATGCCCTCTAAGAGTATTCAGTAATCCCGTCACAAAATCCATTTAAATGCTATCCCATTTCCACTATGGAATGTCTAATGGTTGCATCAATCCTGCAGGTTTCTGGTGCTCAACCTTCGACTTCTGACAAGTCAAGCACGCATACACGAACTGTGCCACATCACGCTTCAGTCCATGCCACCAAAATATATTTTTCAAATTCTGATACATCTTAGTATCTCCCAGATGGACACTCAAGCTACTTCTATGACTTTCTTCTAAAATCATCTTCCTCAACTTAGGATTATCAGGTATATAAATCCTGCCTCGAAATTTCAACACAACCTGCTCATCCACTTTAAAATCGCTCTCTTCAGTCTGATTACTCCCAACCATAAAGTCCACCAACTTTACATCTAACTTCTGACTCTCTTTAATATTATTACAAAAATCATTCTTTATCTTCAACATACCCAACATCACACTCTGCGGTGTTAGCTCGCAGACCAAGCTCAAGTCTCTGAATTGTTCAATAAGTTCAAACTCTCTAGCCATCAAAGCAGACATATGCAAAGACTTCTGACTTAAAGCATCAGCCATGACATTAGCCTTACCGGGGTGATAATTCAAGCCAAAGTTATAATCCTTCAGAAATTCTAACTATCTTCGTTGCCTCATATTCAATTCTTTCTGATCAAACATATATTTTAAACTTTTGTGATAACTGAATACTTCAAATCTTGAACCATAAGATAATGCCTCCAGATCTTCAACACAAACACCATTCTAGTCAACTCTAAATCATGGGTAAGATAGTTCCTCTCATGAACCCCCAATTGCCGTGAAGCATAAGCCACTACCTTGCCATCTTGCATCAGTACACCACCTAAACCCATCATTAACACATCATAATACACCACAAACAGTTCGTTAGGTTTTGGCAAAATTAGAACTGGAGCCGTAATCAATCTCTTCTTCAGCTCTACTAAACTTTTCTCATAATGGATGTCCCATACAAACGTTTTACCTTTACAAGTCAGTTGGGTCAATGGAAGTTCTAACTTAGAAAAGCCTTCAATAAATCTATGGAAGTAACCAGCCAAACCCAAAAAGCTTCTAATCTCAGTAACCGACTTAGGAGCCTCCCACTGTAGTACTACATCTACTTAGGACGGATCCACAACTATACCATCACCTGAAATAACATGTCCAAGAAAACTAACCTCTTGCAACCAGAATTCACACTTTGACAACTTGGCATATAACTTCTTCTTTTTCAACGCTCTTCTTCTGACTTAGAATAAATCAGAATATCATCAATGAAAACCACCACGAACTGATTCAAGTAAGTATGAAATATGTGATTCATATATTCCATAAACATTCCAGATGCATTAGAAAGGCCAAATGCCATCACCAAATACTCATAGTGCTCATACCGAGTTCTAAAAGTCGTCTTCTAAATATCCTCATCCTTCACCCGAATCGGATGGTAACCCGACCTTAAGTCAATTTTGCTGGAAAATCACGCACTACCGGCAATTCTTCAATTACAGCTTAACTTTCAACAGATAAGGACGCGAACAACGCAAGCACCAGAGCTTGTTCCTGCAAAAGCTCTTCAAACTTCCTAGTAGATAAGAAACCAACTTCCTCCTCATGATCAGGAGCAAGAAAACGTACCAATTTGTTATAACAATTTATATGAACATGATTGAACTCTAACCAGTTCATTCCCAAGATAACATCAAGATTTCTCATCGGCAAGCAGATAAGATCAACATAAAAATCTCTATAAAAATTGACAGAGGAAAGTTCAAATAAACCAAAGAGGTAGTCACCGATCCCTTAGCAAGAGTATCGACGACCATCTCTCCATTCATGGAGGACACTATAAGGCCCAACCTTTTCACACAATCCGAAGCAATAAATGAGTGAGTAGAACTAGTATCAATAATAGCAATCAAAGGAGCACTATTAATGTAACGTATACTTATAATCAACCTATCGTCACCGGAAGTCTGAGTCCCCGACAGAGCAAACACCTATCCTTCGGATTGAGCTTGCTTCAGCTTCTAGCAATGCGTACTGATATGCCCTAGTTCACCACAGTTGTAGCAAGTCACCACATTATCTTTGCAATCAGCAACCAGATGCCCAGTCTTCCCACACCGAAAACACTTTTTCACATCACTCTTGTTAGATCCATGATTTTAGGATTGTCAGCAATTTTGCTAAAACATGGTTCACAACAAGATGTTGTGTGAAATGTTCTAACTTGCTGATATGTCAACATTGAAGACAGATGTTCTGACAAATGTTGTGACATGCTGTACCAAAACATCAGTATAGGTTGTAGTTTATTCTTGACAGATTTGATTTGATTTTGTGAGATTCTGTTTGGATATATCTCACTTATTTTCGCAGGTCAAGAAGATATAATCTGGAACATTTAATTTGATCTCCAACTGTGCACAAGTTTCTAAAATTGGTTGTTAAGACAATTTAGGAAACTTGATGATTTGTTCCAAGATTTAAAGAGACTTTCTCTTCATAATTGGTGCAACTCTCAGCATGTGGATCAAGCTATATTTGGGTGAAGACTTTGAAACCCATGGACTGCTGAGGAGTATTTAAAAATAAGACCTAAACCTAATGTGATACGACTTTCACTTTTGTAAAATAAGGGGAGGTTTTAGAATCTTAGGTTTTGAGAGTCTCTTTAGTGTGACTTTGTATGTCACCCTTTGTATCATTTGGTACATTGAGGTAGACTGATTGTTTATTGTTAATTTTCCACTCTAAAGCTTTTAAGCAAGAGTGTATTGTTCTTAGTTGAAGCTTGTAAGCAAAAATAAGTATTGTAGTTGGAAGAGTGTTCTTCTTCTTTTTGGTTTCTCGAGGTATTGTCACTGGGATTGTGACTGATTAAGAAGTGAGAGGGGGGTCTCATATCTAGAGGGTTTCTAGGTAGAAGTTGCACAAGGTAGTGATTAGGAGAGAAGTTGTAAACGGGCGAGTTTAGCTTTGAAATAATGCTATCATAGTGAATTTTCTTCTTGGCTTGGATGTCCTCAGATGTAGGTGATATTGCACCGAATTGGGTTACCAATTGACTGTGTTATTTATATTTTTGCAATTTATTTTTCAGTCTGGTTTATTTGTTCTGTCAGATAGAAGATGTTGTAACATCTGTCTTGACATTATGTTCTGATGTGAGGACATTAGTTTTAACATGTGTTATAGTGCCAAAATTTCAACTCTTGCATTCACAGACACAATGACCCAGTTCACCACACCTAAAGCATTTAAGAGGAGTAGGAGAACCTCCCTCACTTGGCCTCTTACCATTAGCAAATCTTTGTTTACCCTTGTCAGCTGGAGCACTGTAAGGCTTCCCATAATTTATATGTTGTTTCTCCCTCTTCTCGCTCAGACTCTTATAGTGAGCTGACCGAGCCTTACTGTCGTCCTGATAAATCCTACAGTTGTTCACCAGCTCTGGAAAATTTCGTATTTATTTATACCCAATTGCCTTCTTGATCTCAGGACGTAACCCATTATCAAACTTAACACACTTTGAGAACTCAACAGTTGCCTCACTATAATGAGAATAGAACTTTGCAAGTTCCACGAACTTGGTAGCATACTCAGTAACAGATAAACTCCACTCCTTCAGCTCTAGGAATTCAATCTCCTTCTTCCCGTGAAAATCTTCAGGAAAATACTTCTTCAGAATCTCTTTGCGGAATATAACCCAAGTGACAAGTTCACCTGCATCTTCCAACACCTGATGAGTGTTGATCATCAGCCTCCTCATCCAGCATATGCGTACCAAACTGTACCTTCTGCGCTTCTAAACAATCCATCACACGGAAGATTCTCTCAATTTCTTTCAGCCAATCCCACGCTCCATCAGGAGCATACCTACTCTTAAAAGTTGGCGGATTATTCCTCTGAAACTTCCTCAGATGACGGAATTCATCGTTCCCACCAGCATTAGGCTGATTCTGCACAGCCTGCAAAGCAACAACAATTAGACATTGTTTCTTCCATCCACTTTCACTTTCACCACCATAACAACAACAATGGTTAGAAGACTACATCGACAATATTCAAATGTCACACCACACCGACTCGACAACTTGAACAGACATACCGACCTACTCTGATACCATTATGTAACACCCTAATTTTCCCCCTTGTAATTTTAATCAAAAAATCAGAGTGATTTAAAAGAATCAACAAATCACAATCAGGATGTTACTGCAACATTAAGCAACTCATGCAATTGGATATGTAACACATTAAATTTTAAAATAATAATAATAATGAACAAGTCTGAACTCTAACATTTATTAGTAGCGGAAAAACAACAACAACTTATTAATTAAATTATTCAACCATAATCATAACAAACGGTAATCGTAATAATTTATTCAACATAAGAGATTAACATAAAATCTCCACCAAACATAATTAAAATAAATAAGTGTTCCACCCCCAGTGTTACATATCAGAGCAGACGCCGACTCAACGAAAGTATAAAGAAGAGCACTCTCTTCCACTCACATCCACGTCTCTACTGCAGATTATCTACACGATGCCCATGTAAAGGAAACATTCAATCAGAAGGGGTGAGAAATCGCAATCATATAAATAAATGCATAATAATATGTAAGCACACAATCAACATATGCATAATCACCCAATCTGCAATTCACACTCCACACAATCCACCCATCATAATGGAACATGTATACAAATGCAAAGAGACTCAACGCATGTGGTACTAAATGTGAACTCTCAGTTTCACTCACTCAGATCCCCACCATAGGATCAGAGCACACAAAAAATAATTCTCATCGCCATAGGTAAAACTTCACCAATTCCCACAAGGAACTAGTTACTCGCACCCAATCCCCACCTTAGGATTGAGGTTCACCAAAAACGGACCACCGTCCAAACATCATGATTCTAGATTCATATAAGATATGCAACAACAACATGTACAATGATATTCACCTTAATCAGTGTACTACGCCATTACTGGCCACCAAACACCATAAACAATACTACAATCATTCATCAACAGCATTATAGTACATAACATGCAACAACATCACATTCATGATTATTCCACACCACAACATACAAGCCGCATAACATCCAACACCATCATGTAACATTTAAATTAATTCAGATACTGGAACTAATTTTAAATCAAAGTTTATCGCATCAGCTTCCTAACACTTCGAACGATACCTTAAACGGACACCCGAAACTCAGGTTATGAAATTTTTAAAGTTTGATACAATTGGTGTAACCGGTTACCCCAAAATAGGTAACCGATTACCACTTGATCAAAAATGGTGGCTAACACATCTCAGTGTAACCGGTTACACCCAATCCAGTAACCAGTTATGCCTTTTAAGGACATTGTAACCGGTTACACCTGCTAAAAACTCACTTTTTATAAAAGTTGTCTCAGGTGTAACCGGTTACACCAAAACCCCAATTTCTCATACCAAGTCATTAGTTCCAGCTTAGCACTATAATTCCTAACAACATACAAAATCTAAGTATTCACAAACCATATAATTCATCAAACATATACAATTCAACATCATCATACATCGAATTAATCAGAACACCGAAAACGGTAAAAATAACATATAGTGAACAATTACCCACCCACATATTACCATACGATTCCCATTATACAAGAGGAGATCCTACCCTTACCTTAATCTCCAGCAAAAGCACTTCAACAATGGGGTTCTCTTCTTCTTCCTCAAGGAGGTGGTAAGAAAAGAAGTTCTTAAATCGTTGGAAGCAGGTATGATTTATCCCATTTCTGATAGTTCATGGGTAAGTCTAGTTCATGTAGTCCCGAAAAAGAGAGGCACCACTGTTATTCGAAATGAAAAAAATGAACTAATCACAACCCGCACTGTAACGGGATAGAGAATGTGTATTGACTATCGTAGGTTAAATCTAGCGACACGGAAGGATCATTTCCTATTACCATTTATGGATAAATATTTGAAAGGCTAGCGGGACAAGCTTATTATTACTTTCTCGATGGGTATTCAGGATACAACCAGATAGCTGTGGACCCAACAGATCAGGAGAAAACCATATTTACATGCCCATTTGGAATCTTTGCTTATAGAAGGATGCCTATCAGACTGTGTAACGCGCTTGTAACATTCCAAAGGTGCATGCTTTCTATTTTCTCTGATATGATTGAAAATTCGATAGAGGTATTTATAGATGATTTCTCTGTTTTTGGCAAGTCGTTTGATAGTTGTCTTGATCGATTAGACAAAGTCCTTAAGAGATGTGCTGAAATGAACTTGGTTTTTAAATTAAGAGAAATGTCATTTTATGGTCACTGAAGGTATAGTTCTTGGCCACAATTTTTTTGCGAAAGACATAGAAGTTGATCAAGCAAAAATAGAAGTGATAGAGAAACTTCCACCCCCATTGAATGTCAAGGGAATAAGGAGTTTTCTAGGACATGCATATTTTTACAAAAGGTTTATTAAGACTTTTCAAAAATTTCAAAACCATTGTGCAACCTGCTAGTCAAAAGAAAACGAATTTAATTTTGAGAAAGAGTGCCTAAACGCTTTCTCTATAATCAAACAGAAATTAATCAAAGCTCCAGTTATTGTATCACAAAACTGGGAACTTCCTTTTGAAATCTTGTGTGATGCTAGTGACTATGTTATTGGCGTAGTACTTGGGCAAAGACACGCAAAAAATTATCATGTAATTTACTATGCTAGCAAGGTCTTGAATGAAAATCCAGTTAATTACACCACTACTGAAAAAGAATTGCTAGCAGTGGTATTTCCTTTGGAAAATTTTTTCCAGTATTTAATTGGTTCCAAAGTTATTATTTTTACAAATCATGCAACTCTAAAATATTTGTTCAACAAAAGTGATTCCAACTCGAGATTGTTACAATGGGTGTTGTTGTTACAAGAGTTTGATTTGGAAATTAAAGAAAAAAAAGGGAGTGGAGAATGTGGTGGCAGATCACCTGTCAAGATTGGAAAATGATTAAGTGATAAAGAATGAGCATCAGATTACCGAGACATTTTCGGATGAGCAAATAATGACAATAAGTGAAAGACAGTGGCTTGCAGACATGGAAAATTATAAGGTAACAAATGTTGTGCCCGAAGAATACACATGGCAACAAAGAAAATGCTTCTATAAGGAAGCACATTTTTATCTTTGGGATGTCCCATATCTGTTTAAGGGAAGCCCTGATGGTTTACTTGGCAGGTGTGTTACAGGTAAGGAGGCAGACAACATTATGTGGCATTATCATAGTTCAGCTTATGGAGGACACCATAGTGGTGAGAGAATGGCAGCAAAAATTCTACAAAGTGGGTTTTGGTGGCCTACCTTATTTCATGACTGTAAGTTGTATGTATCTACATGTTCAGAATGCAATAAGACAGGTAACATCTTAAAACAAGATGAAGTGCCTTTGAACATTATGTGTGAGGTAGAACCATTTGATTGTTGGGGAATTGAGTTTATGGGTCCCTTCACCCAATCCAATGGATGTATTTATATTATGGTACGTGTTGATTATGCTACGAAATGGCTGGAAGCAATTGCTTACAATGCTAATGATGCCCGCACCGTTACAAATTTTTTGAAAAAGAAATTTTTTGCCATATTTGGAGTGCCCCGAGTTTTGATCAATGATTGTGGAACACATTTTTGCAACAAATATTTGGAAAAATTGCTAGAAAAATATAATGTGATGCACAAGGTGTCCACACCATACCATCCTTAAACATGTGGTCGGGTGAAAGTATCAAATAGACAGTTGAAGCAAATACTGGAAAAGAGGGTGGCGACATCGAGGAAAGATTGGTCAACCAAATTGGATGACGCGCTTTGGGCATACAAGACAACTTTCAAAACACATTTAGGATTCTCACCTTATCAGATGGTGTATGGAAAAGCATGTCATCTGCCCGTCGAATTGGAACATGACGCATATTGGACAGTAAAGTTTTTAAATTTTGACTAGAAATTAGTTGGTAGGAAGAGATTATTGAAATTGGATGAATTGGAAGAGATACGACTGTCAGCATATGAAATGTGCTCATTTACAAGGAAAAGACAAAGATATATCATGATAAAAAGTTGGTCAGAAGAACTTTTTAGGTTGGGCAACAAGTTTTGCTGTTTAATTCGAGGCTAAGATTGTTCCCATGAAAGCTGAAATCCAAGTGGTCAGGACTGTTCGTAATCACAGAGGTATGTCTGAGTGGGGCCATTAAAGTTCAGGATGCTGGCGATATGAGACGTTTTAAAGTGAATGGACAACGACTGAAGCATTATTATGGTGAAGAGGTTCCTGGTGAAACATCCTCCGTCCTGTTGAGCGACACATGACACGAACCATCAAGCTAATGACATTAAAGAAGCACTGAATGGGAGACAACTCATCAACGTTAATCAGTTCCTTTTGTTTTGCATAATTTTATTTGATATTGTTTCAAAAACCAACCACAAGAGACATTATCTACCCAGGAAAAACATGGTGAATAAAATATCATGTTCTTAATAGACTTACGTGTGGCTGTTTTTTTCTTTAGATTTATAAGTTTAAACTTTAGCATGGAACAAATGATCCAAGAAAAGAAAAAAAAAGTGACTTGATCATAATAAAAGAAACCAATGACATGAAGGCCATGGAAGATAAAGAATCAACCGACTCGTACTTAACCTGCATATACCTCATCTGGTAAGGTTTGAGCCTAAATATTTCCATTGTACACTTTTTCTTTATTAGAGTGTATCCATGCATTATTCTTTTATTTGTTTTGATTTATTTCTGATTAAGTTATCATGATTGATCAATACACACTGAGGCATTATTTCTATATAACTCTAAGGCTTTGTAAACCACCCTTTAGTAATAGGACTATCCTTTGCTAAACACTTTGAGTCCAAGCCTTTCTTTTGGTGACATAGCCTTAAACTCTTAGACATTTTACTTTAGATATCCTTTTGATTCAACCCTCTCTTTGGAGTTAGGTGGAAGCTTAGTTCTTCAAGTGTTTGAAAAAGATTAAGTTTGGGGTTGCTCTTGGAAGTGAGAAACGCTTTAAGTTTGGGGTGGGGATACTAGAGAATTTGAGTTACTAGAGAATTTGATCCAAATTTTAAAAATTTGTCGAGAAAAAAAGAAGTGGAAAAAGGCGCTTCTTCAAAAAAATGATAAATAAATGACAAAAAGAAAAAAAGAATGATATTGTAAGAAGGACCGCAAATCAATAGTACCAACAAAGAAGTATGATGAATGAGGGAGAACTAGGAATCTAACTCCAAAGCTTTTACCATACTTTACTAAATATATCCTACCCTAACATAAGATAAGTTACAACTGCAAAAGCCCTATAAAAGTGTGTGTTGAGATTTCTATGATTGACTTTATTAGAACATAATCAAGCTAAGTTTAATTGATTTTGCATGTTGATTGAGTGTTAACCCTATCAATTGAGTGAGTTAAGTGAGCTGAGAGATAGGTTGACTACTAGTCATGGTTGAAGACATTTTCCAAAATTTCCATATGGAAATTGGAAGCCGGAAAAATGGTCAGGTAACTAAAAAAATATATGGTGATGTTCAATTGTTATTGTGTGACTTGTTGTGTGTTGAAATGTGCAGTTGCAGGTGAGTTGCTTGACGACATGCAAAATTCAATTTTGGGGTTGTGATGACAGTCCATCATTACATATAATCAGTCGAAGAATTGGGGGGAAAACGATTAAAAGAGGAGCCAAAATGATGAAGAAATACCCAAGAATGAGTGAAAAATATCCAAGTATGGAAGAATGGGACTTAGTGGCAATTCTGGTGAAAAAGGGGTGAAAAACACGTAGCTACTGGAATAATCACGCGCAACATCGCGCCCTATCATGCACGTGATAGGAAAGGAAATGGATCATCGCGCGCACGATGCTTCCATAATGCGCGCGATGACAACTTTTTCTGGGCTTTTTATGACGCGTTCTGACCCATTGTGATAGCTTTAAAAGGTGATTTTCTGCACTTTTACAAGGGTTACAAAATTTGGCACTGGGAGCACAATTTTACAGCATCAGAGGGTGATTTTGAGAGCATTGGAAGCCAATCCTTCAAGCGAATTCATATGTTGTTCATATTTATTCAATTAGTATTGTAATTGTTACTATGTATAGCTAAATTCTCCTAGGTTAGGTTGTGTGATGATGAACTTTATTCAATCTTGTTGGCATTATATGGTGGTTTGACTTTGTATAAACCTTATCACTTATAATTTTATTCAGTTATTTCTTTTTCTTAATGCTTATTATTTGAGACACTCTGTTAATATGTTGTTAGATGCATAGGGATTCCTGACTCGTAGCCTAAGTATTGGACCTAGGGCAACTGTTCTACTTAAGTCAGATGGATAGGTATAGGAGACCTCGAGTAGTGGCACAAGGAAGTAACGGTATGTACATCGCCTAACACTGCTTACGCTGGTGGACAGGGGATAAAAAGCTCCGAGTAGTTGTTAGTGAGTTGTTTCGTGGGGGACTGACTAGCGATAACCGTTTTGGTAATTCGCGGTAAAATTATAAAGATAAGATAATTCATACAAGACACCGTACATCAACAAGAGGGGATAAAGGGATTCTAAAACATAACCTGACCGTTTTCGTTACTTAGTTTTCTTGTTTAATTTCTTTTTGCACTGAAATTTGCAAAACCCCCTCTTTACTGCTTTTATTTAATATTGCACAAATTATTGTTATGTTCGAACACAGTCCTTGTGAATTTGATATTTTTATTATAGCGACATTATCCATAAACTTGTTGAGAAGTCATCAGGCGGCTACATATATGTTAATTTTAGGGTAAAATATGTTTAACGAGTGCTTTTATAGTAAAATATGATTACTAACCACCTCGGTTTTACTATAAAACTGAGGTTTATATCTTCTCCTTTTAACTATCACCTCGGTGTTAAATAAAACTGAGGTGAATAATTTATTTTTTTGAAATACATTGTTTGACACAGAATATTAAAATACATTGTTTACAACAAAACTTCGGTGATATCCAAGATCTCTGTCTGGTGCCATGTCTGGTGCCATGTCTAGGTTATACTTATATTGCTGAACGAAGGCGGCACCAAGATCTCTGAAAGTATTGATCTTGGTGCGGTTTAAACCCATGTACCATTTGAGTGCGGCACTGGTTAAACTGTCTTGAAAATAATGGATCAATAGCTGTTGATTTTCTGTCTGGGTTGACATTTTTCGAGCGTACATCAACAAATGACTTTGAGGGCAAGAGTTGCCTTTGTATTTTTCAAAGTCAAGCACCTTGAATTTGTGCGGGATTTTTACATTGGGGACCAAACAAAGGTCTGCGGCGTCTTTTCCGAATAAATCCTGACCACGAATGGCATGCAGTTCCTTCTGCATCTCCAAGAATTGTTCCTGGAACTCATTCATCCTTTCGTACATGTCTTTATTTCCACCAGAAATTACTGATGGAATCTGTTCTTCCAGGACAATGTGTACCACTAGTTGTGGTATAGTCATTACGGCGATGACTCTTGGTGCTTCCATGCCCCGAAGTTTGTAGCCTTCAGGAGTTACTGTCATAACTCTTGCATCATCGCTTTTCCGAAGTATGTAACCTTCAGGCCCAGAGGTTCCTGCCGCAGTTTCTGGGTCTTCAGTGACCAGTGGGATGTATCCTTCAGGGACAAAGTTGATAGGCATGCCCCAGGGGCGACCTTTAGGCATGTTGTACCGAGGATCATATGTCTCCACTACGGGCGTAGATGTGATCTCCGAGATCACAGTCCTTTGTTGTTGCCTCTGAGGTGTTGTGAAGTTTTTCCAAACTTTCCTTTAGAGCGTCGACTTCTTCTCTCAGCTCTCTGTTCTCTTCCTCGAGATCGTCAATTTTCTTTTGTCGATTGGCCCGAGTATGGTATGAGTGAGACAGTTTGACTCTAGAACCGTGACTTATACGTGAGATTAGAAGGTAAGAAGACGCGTTATGTGAGAATGATGAATGATATGCAATGATATATATATATATATATATATATATATATATATATATATATATATATATTGCTTTAATCAAAAAGAAACTTTAACAAATAGATTGCAAATATCAAACAGTAAAGGGTGGAGACCCTGTTTTATTGAATTCGAAAGATTGCGAAAATAGGAAAAGTACAATATTTTACAAAGTGTTGTAAGGAAAATGGCTAAGCTTATAGATCCTGAGTCCTTTCTGAAGAGAGCTCAGATGCTGGTTCTAGTACTTTCCTTTTCTTTGACCGGGGCTTTTTAGCCGTTGTCGAGTTGTCAGTCCTTTGCCAAGTGAAAGGATCGAGCAAATTTCTTCGGTCTTCTTGATTCTCCACAGCATGTTGCTCTAGTATCTTAATTAGAGCATCCTTTTCTTTTAACAGTTCCTAAATCTTGGCACACTTCACGTTGAGGATTTGGTACTTGTTTTTCCCAGAGCTCTTCTCACGTTGAACTTTGTTGAGAGCTACCTGGAGTTTTTCCGTGTCAGACATGAAATAAAGGACAGATTCCTTTAACAGAAAAACTTCTTCGCGAGGGTAAGGTATCCTCAGCTTGAGAGCTCTAATTTGCACCCAGTGGAGATAAGGTTCCATGGAGGTACAGTTTGGTCTTCCTAGAGACTCTCTTCCGTTCTTGTGAACATGTTGCCAAGCATGCACTATTTCCTTCTTTAGTGCCCTGTCATTTTCTCCTTCCTTGAGGAAAAGACCTTCCAGATGAACATTATATGGGATGTTCCTCATCGGGTATCCGAGTTGACGGCGAACTAAAATTGGATGATAGTTGATTCCTCTTTTAGTTCCAATGAGGGGTACATTAGGGAAATTCCCACAACTGTCGATGATCTCTATTCCCTCATAAATCCTATCATACCAATCTATGTCAGAGTTGGTAAGAGACATGATCCTTTGTGACCAACGTAGAGTACTCTTGTGATCCCAAAAAGCAGCAGACTTGGGTAAATGGAAAATGAACCATTTGTAAAGCAAGGGTACACAACATGTGATCATTCCTCCACTGTACAGATTCCTTAAGTGTACAGAATGATAAGCATATGCAAGTAGAGTCGGTACGGGGTTCCCAATTAGAAATATCTTAACAGCGTTGGCATCAACGAAGTTGTTAATGTTGGGAAAAAGGAAAAACCTATATGTGAGTAGGACAAAGATATCTTCGAAAGCAGTTACATTTCCTATACTGGCAAAGTACAGGGCTTTCTCCACCAAACACTTGGCTGGTAAACCTTGGATCCCTCCTTTGGTGGTCATGTGAGTCCTAACTTCTAACACGTCCAAAGAGATTGCTCTTGCGATGACCTGATCCTTTTGGAATTTCTTCCAGTCCAGAAAACGGAGTTTGTTCAGTGATAGGTAAATCAATCAGATGAGAGTATTCTTCTAACGTTGGCGCCAGTTGATAATCCGGGAACGTGAAGCAGTGATAAACCGGATCGTAGAACTGAATTAGCGTAGACATAATTCCTTCAACTACGTGCACCCTTAATAGAGACAACAACCCTCCGTGCTTAGCTCTGAAAGCATCAGGGTTGGTGATCATCCTTGCCAACCTCCTTAAATCCTCTAGTTTTGGAGCCTTGAAGGTGTACTTATGCGTCTTTCTTCTACCAAAATCCATAACTCAATCTCTCTCTGATATTTGCAATTATTGTTTTAGTTTAAATTGAAAAAAGAAGAGAGAAAGAGGGAGAGATTTTTCTTTGTTTAAGTGTTTTTTAGATGAATGCACGAATGCAGCACACAAAAACATTGAAAAAACATGGGGTCAAGGGTTCAACATCACGAGCATGGAGTCATGGCTCTACCCATCCCCAAAGGTTGTATTCTGGTCAATTTTTGTACCTATAGAACGGATCCTAAGGTTCCCAAAATCATTGACCCCCTAGGGATATCAACAGCAAGCTGGTTCACCCGAGCGAGCTGTAACATCCTAGGGTAATCTCATTTGAGTGTAGTATCGCATATCAATTTTTCCTGATAGTCATCGCACTACCAAGTGGCCATAAGGTTAATGCCTACTAAATCCTCAAGTTCACAGGTGCCGCACTAGGAAAACTCTGCTTTCACAACAATCAGTTGTTTAGCAGGCAGAATCCCACGGGCCTTCGCTTGATTTGGTGGTCTACCAGGATCGCTTATTCGAGATTCACTCCCTATAAGTGCACCCGTCTATGCCACCCCTAATCTTAGGTTTCTCTCAAACTTTCCAGATGCGTATCAATCGCATTCCCATTGACAGAAAAATAAACACGGATATCAAGTAGGAAAAGCAATATATATATATAGTATGATTGCTAACAACCTAGACCTCTTAGGAATTATGCTCCTAAAGACTCCCCAACAGAGTCGCCATTTTTCTGTAGCGTGCGATTTTTGTCTGTGACGCGACCACCTTATCGCCATGGGTTTTTCCTCACCGCAATGGTAGGGATTGGGTGCTACTTTTTGATTTCTTATTTATCCTATGAAGATGGAAAGGAAAGGGAAGCTATCTCAAACTAACCTTGCACGCAAATGTTTTCTTTAACAAATGCTTAAGAGATTGGGGGGTCCGGGGTCAGGTTATACAATGGGGAGTTGTCAATTACCCATCCTATATGTGGTTATCCACAGGTCGTTAGCAATTATACTGTTTTTTTTTACTGGTGTTTGTCTGTTGATTGGGAAAGTTTCTCCTTTGGGAGTGTTTGAGAGAGAGTTTTTGTCGATTTCGGGCTTTCCGATGTTTTTGGTAAGGTCCTGGACCTAATGTTTTTGATTAGTGTGTGAAGGTACTGGACCTAAAGTTTTTGATTGGTGTGCTCGCTAAGATTTCGCAATCTTATGCCTACGCATTCCCGTTAAAGAAAACAGGGAAATCAGAGCAATCGTAGTTCCCTCCTATTCTAAGGGAGGAAAAAGATGTTTGGTGTGTTGTTCAAAGCCCAAGATTGAAGCTAAAAGGTTTGACGGAGAGAGAATTTTTCATCTTTAAAGGGAGACATCTCGCCTGTTTATCACAGCTGTTGGGTGACTAATTATAAAGGAGGATTACTTTAACTGGGATATGAGAATCCAGTAATGCCATAATTTCCTTTATAGGGGATTTGTCCTGAAGGAGAAAACTTTAACTCAGTGTAGAGAAATGCCATTTTTCCTTAGGAATCTTTTATGCTAAGAGAGGGACAATGACGTGGATGTTTGTAATCCAGAGGCTTGCCGCTTACAGCAATTAGATGAAAGAGGTTTACCAGGATAAAAGATGGACCACAGCTTGGATATTTGAATCAACAAGTGTGCCACTTACAACAATTATCTGGGATTAAGGTTTGTTTTTATTTTCTGTTTTGACGTGTAATATACAGAGAAATGTCCTCCTCCAGAGAGGTTTTTGATTTCCTCTGAAGGGAATTTGGTTTTTGTATGTGCCTTGATCAAAGCCCAAGGTTGAAGCTGAAAGATTGACTCTATTAGGGAGTTTTATATCTGTCTTGTGCAAAGCCCAAGATTGAGGCTGGAAAGAGACTGACTCTTTTGGGGAATATCATTATATAAAGCCTAAGAGGAGGTTGGACATTGACTTTTGGGGAATGTTTTTATCTGTCTTGTACAAAGCCCAAGATTGAGGAGAAAAAGACTTATTGACTCCACGGGGGATATATTTGGGGTGTCTTGTACAAAGCCCAAGATTGAGGCT
Organism: Lathyrus tuberosus; assembly: GCA_022829125.1. Classification (NCBI taxonomy): domain Eukaryota; kingdom Viridiplantae; phylum Streptophyta; class Magnoliopsida; order Fabales; family Fabaceae; genus Lathyrus; species Lathyrus tuberosus. Next base: position 1,750,466 of record JALAZF010000484.1, read on the forward strand.
AAAAAGAGATTGACTCTGCTTAGGGAGGTTCCATATGTGTCTTGTACAAAGCCCAAGATTGAGGCTAAAAGGAGATTGATTCTGCTTTGGGAGGTTAATTCACAAACCCTAAAAGAAGGCTGGGAGGAATTAACTCTGTTGGAGAGATATTTATATAGAGAAGGTTAGAAGGATTTGAATTTGCTGGAGAAAGTTTATATATGTCTTGTACAAAGCCCAAGATTGAGGCTAAAGGAACTGGCTTAGCTGAGGATATTTCAGGTGTCTTGTACAAAGCCCAAGATTGAGGCTGAAAAGAACTGACTCAACAAGTGTTTTATCTATCTTGTACAATGCCCAAGATTGAGGCTGAAAAGATTGATTGACTTAGCAAGAGAATGCTTTTGAGGCTAACTCTACTGAGGAAAATATTTATACAAAGCCTAAGAGGAGGCTGAAAAAGGTTGACTCAACGAGAGAGTGTTTTAAGGTGAAGATTGACTCAACAAGAGAGTGTTTTTGTTTGTCTTGTACAAAGCCCAAGATTTAGGCTGAAAAAGGTTGACTCAACAAGAGAGTGCTGAAAGATGATGGGGAAGAATAAAGGATCATTATACAAAGCCTAAGAGGAGACTGACTAGAGAATTTCTTATACAAAGCCTAAGAGGAGGCTAACTTCTGCTGAGGATTATTGAGATCCAAAGGCAGGTCCAAAGTGGGAAATCAACTCTTGCTGAGGATTACAGAAGAGTTGCGATATCAAATGCCTTGAGGTTCTGATAGGCTAGTGTTGTATTGATGATAAGGTGACCCTTAGCTGGGGAAGCTTAGGATGAAAGATTGAGTTTTAGAACCTTTGGAGGTTTTAACTCTACTGGAGATTGATTAAATAACCAGGGTTTCTCCTGTGTTTGCAGGGAGCTTGAGGATTTTTTAAGATCCAAAAGGAGATTAGACTGTCCAAGTCTACTGGTGTGAAAGGTTTATCTTTGTATGATGCCCAAGAGGAGGCGGGACTTTTAAGGGATGAGAATCAACCCTAAATTGTCCAAGGTTTTGACTCTTTGGAAAGACTGCTCTATCAAAGGATGACTAAGTTCTGTCCTATACCTTTAAGAGGTCTCGGGTCCTTGTACTAAGCCCAAGAGGAGGCATGAGAACTTCTAAGAAGCCCGAGGGTCCTTGTACAAAGCCCAAGAGGAGGCGGGGATGCTTTGAGGAAGCCTGTGGGTCCAAACCTAAGAAAAGTTCAAGAAAGGTTTCACCGGGAATAATCATTTCTTTAGTGAACAGTTCTAGGGTTTGAAGAAATTCAAGAGAGGTTTCACTTGGAATTAATCCTATCTGGGGGAAATGAATTTCTTTGACAATTTTCTAATAGTGACAGTCTGAAAAAGTTTCACCATGAATAATGCCTTTCTCTTTGTTCCATATTGTATAAGCCTAAGAGGAGGCAAAACTGTATCTAGAATTCTTATGGGGAACTAGTTTTGACTGTGCTGAAAGAGTGACCACTGGCTTTATCTAATCCTAGACCTAATTGTCGGGGAAAACTCTAAGCAGATATATACAAGCATATATATATATACAGATATATATATACACACACACACACACACACACACACACACACACACACACATATATATATATATATATATATATATATATATATATATATATATATATATATATATATATATATATATATATATATATATATATATATAGACAAGTATATAAAAGAGGGTAGGAGGACTTACAGGTGAGCAAGCTTCCAGCACAAACAAATATATATATATATATATATATATATATATATATATGTGTGCAAGTATGTAAAAGAAAGCTGTTTAAAACTTACAGGTGAGCAAGCTTCCACTGTAACAGCTGTATGGTTAGTTGTTCAAGAAATTAAAGAAAGTTTGATAACAACTATGAATTTGAACCTAAATCAAAAGGAAAGTTGTTTTGAAAAGATTGGGGCTTACACTTAAGGAGAGGCCCAAAGAATTGTTTATTTACAAAAGGGTTGGGTCTTACAACTCAAAGAGAGGCCCACAGTTTATTTTTGTACAAGAGATGGGGCTTACAACTCAAGGAGAGACCCAAATAATTGTTTATAAAACAGCGATCGTGCCGATATTTTTTTAACGTATTGGGCTTTATACAATGACTAAGGCCCAAAAAGGTTTTTATGTACAACGGGGTTGGGTCTTACACTCTATTAGAGGCCCAAAAGTGTTTGAAAAGGAAGAAAAATGGGACTTACAACACAAGGGGAGGCTCAGATGAAAATTTTTTGAAAACGACGATCGCGCCGATATTTTTGTAATTGTATCGGGACTTATACAATAACTGAGGCCTAAAAATGGTTTGTATGTGATAAGTGGTGGGTCTTACACTCTATTAGAGGCCCAAAGTGTTTATGAAATGTTTGAGAGAGGTTTTACCATGAATCCTCTCTCTGCATCAGTGTATTGTGTATTTACAGGAAATACTTGTTTGCAAGTAAGTGTAAACATGATATATGTATATATATATATATATATATATATATGCAAAGGTTAAACATAGAGTGTACCAGACGCCGATGAATTTTCACGCAAGCAGAGGAGCGTCAGACGAGCCCAAGGTATCCGACGAAGCTTTAAGCATCCATTGATTATCCAATGATCATCAGGGTATTGTATATGAATTCCTACATCAAATGAAAAGCCAAAATAGACAGGCAAAAACCAAAGATCACAAGGAAATGATCTTGGTCTCGTCAAGTGGTTAGAATTGAATCGGAAGTGAATAAACGAGACGAGAGACGAACACTTAATTAATCATTTACAGAAAATAGTCTAAAAATAAATCATGATATTGAATAATCAAGATAAACAAATTTAAATGATCAATGAAATTAATTAAACTAATTGAAAAAATTAGATAATATTAGTTTTAAAAAAATAATTGACAAATAATTATAATTCAGAAATGGGTTTTAAAATGGAAGCAAAGGTGCAATTAGCAATTGAAAAATTTCAGGCCCAAACCCAAATTAAAATGAAAAACAGATTTTTTTATAAAAAGAAAAGGAAAAAAAACTAAATCAGCATTGAGAGAGAAAATAAAACATGAAGCGTGTTTCTCCCCCTTTCATACGATCCGTTTTTCCCTCCGTTTTCATCCTGTTCCTTCCGGCGATTCGCTTTCCACCGCTCCCCCCGTCTCAGTACCGTATCTCTGTCTTTTGGCTTGGTTCCGGCCGTTCTCGCAGCTTGCGATTAATGATGATGGCTCCTTCCGTTCGTGTTCCGCAATGGTGGTGGTTTTCTGCGAAATTGGTTCTGTTTATTTCCTCTGTATCAGCTTCTTGTGGTGGTGAGTCCTTTGTTCTTGTTTTTGTAACCCCTTTTTTATGTTGTTGATGTTACTGTGATGCTGTTGATTTTGATTCTGCATGTGCGGTTGTGATGTCTTCTCGATTTCTTGATAATCATTGATGGAGAATTGTTGTGCGCAAGCTATTGCTGTAAGGTGTTGTGCGAATTCAATTTCGTCTTGCTTGTCTCAGTTGTGACAAACTCGCGGTCTCGTTCTGCTATGCGAACTCCCTCCGTCTGTGTCGATTGTCGGTTTAGATCGAATTGGATTTGCAAAAGTTGCTACTGGATTTTGGTATGTTGAATTTGTTGATTGTGTTGTAAGTTTGTTGCAATTGTTGAGTCGATGTTTCGTCAATTACTCCCTTTTTCCTTCGTTGCTCTGTTACAGGTTTGTGGTGGTTGTTCCACGAAACCCGGTGGTGATGCTCCTGCTTTCACAGCTGCGGATTATGTGTTGGAGCAGCAAGTTGAAGATTGTTTTGGAACTGCAGAAATTGTAGCTTGTGCAAATTTTGGAATTAATGAAAAATTGTTTATAAGTTGTAGCATAAGCTTGGTGTAGTGAAGTGTATTTGTTGTGTAAATTGAAATGAAAGTGTGTAGTAAGTGTAGGGCACTAGGCCCTTTGTGTGTGTATGTAAAAAAAAAAATTCACAGAGATTGAGAAGGAGGTGGTGCGCTGCAACCTCCTTTGCGTGTTCTTTAAAAAAAATTTGTTTCTAAGTTATAAAAAATAAAGAGAAAAATATTGTGAATTAGAGAGAAAAGAGAAACAAGTTAAAGAACAAGTTTGGGGTAGTGATCGGAAAAATAGCAAGTGTACTATTTTAACGATGTAGTAATAAGTGGGTTTATCCCCAGAATCGATCTCTCGAGGACTGCGTATAATTTGTAAGTGCAAATGTTATTTCAATTAGACAAAAGTTCCTTTTGGGGGTTTTGATTTTCAAACTAATTCTAATGACAGAAAGAAATAAGCAGAATAATAAAATGACTTTAACAATTATGAGAAATTATGCTAGGAAAGGTGTATGAATTGCTAAGCAAGAACCCTAAATTATCCTCAAAGAGATATTCCTCCAAACCTTAATTTTACTGACCCTCAAATATTTTTCTTAAATTCCTTAACCGAAAAACCTTTGATATTCCCCCCTGACCCTAATTCCTTAGCAGTCAAGAGAGAACATCAAGCAATAGTTCTGACAAGGTCTTTTAGGCACTACGGGGTATCCCTATTCCTAGGCAATATCTACCGCAATGTATTATACAAAAACAATAGATTGGTTTTTCAGGCCAAATCCCTAACCGTAAATCGTTCCCAATTTGTACGATCGAAAAAACTATTAATTTATTTGCATAACAAAAGATTAAGGTAAGAAAGTATAAACTCATTAAATAATTCAACAACGGTTCATTACATCACAATTCAGGGACACCCTCTAGCATTGGGGGGTTTAGCTACTCATAATATTCAAAGAAAACAAAATACAAAATAAAGACATTACAGGAATGGGTGATAAAAGTTGATCTTCAATTTCTTCCGATCATGAAAATCTCCTCTTTTCCCAATCCTCCAGAGCTCTATCTTTTTTCTGTTATTCTTTCGTACGATCAAAAGTGTCCCTTTTTCTCTCCCCACACAGCCTAAGTAGTTGCAAATCACTAAAACAGTAAGAAATTCCCAGAATACCCCTCAGAGCACTACACTCAGAAAGTATAAAAAAATACAAAATTTTCTCTCCCAAGCTTCCTAACACGGGCCGTGTCAGGCGACACGGGCACCCGTGTCAGACCTCTGTATCTCTGCGCAAACTTTCCCCACTCCAGGTGTGCTGACACAGACCGTGTCGGATGACACGGGCACCAGTGTCAGCTCTCTGACTTCCTCCCAAATATTCACTTTCAAATGCGTGTTGCTCCAGACCTTCTGACACGGGTCGTGTCAGGCGACACAGGCACCCGTGTCAGCCCACTGTCCTCATTCCAATTTCATTCCAAATTTTGCGATTTTTCTCAATTTTTCGCTCCGATTCTTCCTAAATGTTTATGTGAACCTGAAAACACAAAAGAACACAACCAAGGCATAAAATGTGATAAACGAGATGTAAATCAAATAAACAATAACAAAAATATAACTAAAACAAATAGTGAAATAACGTATGAAAACGACCGATCAAACTCCCCCAAACTTAAACCGTTGCTTGACCTCAAGCAACAAGCTTGCATAAATATTTTTCAGATCAAACGGTACATATCAAATGAAAGACTTGTGAAGGTAAGGTGTGTCGATACTCATACGTGAGTATTTGCTCTCATAGGCTAAAACTAGTTCTCTTGGTAATTGTCCGTTAACAAAGGTATTACACAAAAACATACCGCGGTAAAACCACGGACCCAAATCCCCCTTTCGGTTACCTCTCCAACTTTGCTTTGGGCTTAAGTCTTTTCTTCGATTTTCTACCCCTTTCATTCGGATAATCAGATTAAGGCAATTTTTCATTTTCCTTCACATGTACAAGATTGATCGAAACTTTTTCTAGGCACCATTATCTCTTTTTCTCACTCATTGGTGTTTATTAGTCCATTTTGGGACGACAATTGAGACTTAACTGCCTTTAGGCTAAGTAACCGGGTGAGGGTTACCCAACTTAAAAGGACAAGTTGTCTTTATCGCCATTATTCATTTTTTTCGGTGCCTTAAGTCATTCTCTCAATCAACTCTGTACATGCAATTCTTTTTAGTCATGCCCGACTATCACTATGAACTAATCGGGGAATACTTCTCAAATCCAAGTACTATGGCACAAATCTACACGTTGGACTCGTTTCCTTACTCCAGGGAATCTAAGGTGTTCGGGTCATTCCTAAGTTGTCAAACTTTCCCAATGTCCCTAATTCTAACTCCTCTTCCCTCAAACTCTATATACTTTCTTGACCACCTCAAAATCACAGTATTCACAAGAAAAATTTTAATGGTTCAAATTCAGGGAGAATTCAGAATGGTTTTCAACACACAAAACAGACATGACCCGTACAAAAAGGAAAAACTAAAAGCAGTAAATCCTCCCCCAAACTTGAACTGCACATTGGCCCCAATGTGTTAGAACAAGAGCGAGAGAGGTCACTCACAGAGATCCTTCTCAGGATGCTGACGGTAATGCAACACCACTGCTACATCATCGTTTGCACATGTAGGATCCAGAATATTTCCTGCAACCAAAACAAAACAAACAGCAAAAAGAAAAAAATTAATCAGACAAGCGTGGGTTGCCTCCCACATAGCTCTTTGTTTAACGTCGCATGGCTCGACGGGTTACTCCCCAAAGCTATGGGGGATACTTCAGCTTACACACCTTATCTCTTGACTTTTCCGCCACAAAAAACCAGTCAGGTTCAGAGATAAGAGCTACTTTGTCCCTTAAGTCACCTCCAACCTCCATATACTTCCGTTGATGTTTCTTTTTCTTTCTCTTCTTGATTTCATGAATGGACCTTGAAGTGTTGCCATGTGCAATAGATGACAAAGATACTGCAACCTTAGAGATTATGCCCGAGACTTTTTTAGGTGGTGGTCTTGCACTTCTGCTTTTTCCCACTATTTGGATCATTCCAACTGAAGCTTGATTTCCTTCACCTACACCCTGCTTCTTAATATCCAACACTTTTAAAGTTATTTCCTCCTCAAAATATTTCAATGTCAGAGTACCTTTTTCAATGTCTACATTGCATCTACTAGGGAGCGAGAATGGTCGACCAAGAATGATGGGAGTCTCTTCATCCTCAGGAATATCCATGATCTCAAAATCAACTGGAAAGACGAATTTATCAATCATCACCAACACATCTTCAGCTAACCCATATGATTGCTTAGTTGTGTGGTCAGCAAATTTAAGATTTATTCTCCCATCACTCACCTTCCCAATTCCCAACTTTTTAAAAATGGATAATGGCATGAGACTTACACTCGCACCTGAATCAATGAGAACCTTCTTGAAATTTATGTTTTTTATGGTGCAAGGTATTGCGACCGATCCGGGATCCTTCTGCTTGATTGGGATCTTCCTTTCCAGCGAAATTGCACTGCACTTTTCCTTTGGAATAACCGGCTTATCTCCAATATGTCTTTTATTAGTTATCACTTCTTTCATGAATTTCTGATACAAGGGCATTTGGTCGAGTGCTTCAAAGAATGGCATATGGACTTCTAACTTTTTCAACATTGAGATAAATTTCTCAAAATCCTTCTCTTTAGGATCTTTCTTCGTCACTCTCTGAGGGTAAGGTAGCTTAAGCTGTGGTTTAGCCTCCTCTTTCTTTTTCTCTTCAGTTGGCTTCACGGGTGGTAAAGCTCTTTCTGGTTCTTTCCTGTTTTCTCTCACTTCCAGATCCACCTCTATACATTGATAATCATTTGTTTCCATTTCTTCCTCTTCTTCCACAACTCTCTGACTTCTCGTTGTGACAACATTAACATTCTCATGATTTTTTGGATTCGGTATTGTTGCACTCGGGAGGGATCCTTGAGCATGCATGGGGAGTTGTTGTGCTATTTGTCCCAACTGAACTTCAAGATTTTTTATAGAAGCTATATTATTCCTTTGATTATTTCTGGTCTCTTCTTGGAATTGCATACTGTGAGTTGCCATCTTCTCAATTCCTATCTCCCATTTTGCGTTTTAGGGAGCCTGGTGTTGGAATTATTGCTGAGGATATTGATATTGTTGCTGGTATGGTTGGTGATATTGGATGGGTCCTTGCTTCCGAACATTCCCTTGTCGATCCGTCCAGGAGAAATTTGGATGATTTTTCCACCCCGGATTATAAGTATTGGAGTAGGGATTCTTCTGCCTCAAAATTTTAATTTCTTCTACCTGTTGTGCTATAGCAACACATTGCATGGCGAAGTGAGGCCCCCCACAAATTTCACAATTCACTGCTTAAACTGGTTGAACCTGAGCCACAGTCTGAGTACCAAGATTCATCTTCTTAAGTCTTCTCTCGACTTCGGCTACAATCTGGTCTTCCATCTTTACCACTTGCTCAGTAAGTTTCAAATCAATCATCCTTTCTGGTTGGATCACACTGCGATCATACAACTCCAAAGGCTCGTTTGCGACTATGGCTTCAATGCTCTTTTTGATACCAGTGGCTATTGTAAAATTAGATGAGCCACCGGCAGCTGTATCAATTAGTTGCTTGGTCTTCAACTGGAGGCCATTGACGAAGTTTTGCATCTGTTCGGTTGCATCCATGTTATGAGTAGGACATGCAACCAACAACCTCTTAAATCTCTTATATGCATCTCCGAGTAACTCTCCCTCCTTCTGCTTAAAACTTACTATATCATACCTTTTTCGAATGTACACCGAGGCGGGAAAGTACTCATTCAAAAATGTTGTCTCCATCTCTTGCCAAGTGGTGATACTCCCGGCAGGTAAGGAATAAAACCACTCTTCTGCATCATCTGACAAGGTAAAAGGGAACATGACCAGCTTTTTGGCTTCTTCAGAATGTCCTTCAATTTTTAGCGACATGCTCATAGTTAGAAACCTTTGGAGGTACTTATTGGCATCTTCATTAATTTTTCCAGTAAAAGGTCTCCTCTCGAGCTGTCGGATGGTAGATGGATGCAACTGAAAGTGGTCAACATTAACCAGTTGATTTACGATGGTCAACCAGCCTGTTAGAGAATTTGCTCTTCCATAGTCCCCCAGAAGTCTCTCTACTAGAGGTGGATCAGCAGCCATGATAAGAGTTTCCGGCTCTGAATCTGTGCCAGAATCCGTGTGCTCTGAGTGCCCTAAAACTGACTCTTCTTTCTCTTGCTCAGAATTAATTGGTTCTGAACTCGACGCGGCCAGTCTTTCTAGTCTAGCTTGACGACGTCTGGCGTGCAAAGATCTCTCTGGTTCTGAGTCAAAAGAAAATTCACTGAGGCTTTACCTCGCATACACAGGTTAGGAAATTATTAGTAATAAAAAAAATAACATGAAAATAAGATAAAAAAATTTTGGTCACAGAGTGACAAAATTCCAATTGAATTAAAATCAACACTTATAATTTGGCAGTCCCCAGCAACGGCGCCAAAAACTTGATCGGAAAAATAGCAAGTGTACTATTTTAACGATGTAGTAATAAGTGGGGTTATCCCCAGAATCAATCTCTCAAGGACTGCGTATAATTTGTAAGTGCAGATGTTATTTCAATTAGACAAAAGTTCCTTTTGGGGGTTTTAATTTTCAAACTAATTCTACTGACAGAAAGAAATAAGCAGAATAATAAAATGACTTTAACAATTATGAGAAATTATGCTAGGAAAGGTGTATGAATTGCTCAGCAAGAACCCTAAATTATCCTCAAAGAGATAATCCTCCAAACCTTAATTTTACTGACCATCAAATATTTTTCTTAAATTCCTTAACCGAAAAACCTTTGATATTCCCCCTGACCCTAATTCCTTAGCAGTAAAGAGAGAACATCAAGCAATAGTTCTGACAAGGTCTTTTAGTCACTACGGGGTATCCCTATTCATAGGAAATATCTACCGTAATGTATTTTGCAAAAACAATAGTTTGGTTTTTCAGGCCAAATCCCTAACCGTAAATCGTTCCTAATTTGTATGATCGAAAAAAGTATTAATTTATTTTCATAACAAAAGATTAAGGTAAGAAAGTATAAACTCATCAAATAATTCAACAACGGTTCATTACATCACAATTCAGGGACACCCCCTAGCATTGGGGGATTTAGCTACTCATAATATTCAAAGAAAACAAAATACAAAATAAAGACATTACATGAATGGGTGATAAAAGTTGATCTTCGATTTCTTCCGATCATGAAAATCTCCTCTTTTCCCAATCCTCCAGAGCTCTATCTTTTTTTTGTTATTCTTTCGTACGATCAAAAGTGTCCCTTTTTCTCTCTCCACACAGCCTAAGTAGTTCCAAATCACTAAAACAGTATGAAATTCCTAGAATACCCCTCAGAGCACTACACTCAGAAAGTATAAAAAAATCACAAAATTTTCTCTCCCAGGCTTGCTGACACGGGCCGTGTCAGGTGACACGGGCACCCGTGTCAAACCTCTGTATCTCTGCGCAAACTTTCCCCACTCCAGGTGTGCTGACACGGGCCGTGTTAGAAGAAACGGGAACCCATGTCAGCTCTCTGACTTCCTCCCAAATCTTCACTTTCAAATGCGTGTTGCTCCAGGCCTTCTGATACGGGCCGTGTCAGGCGACACGGGCACCCGTGTCAGCCCACTATCCTCATTCCAAATTTTATGATTTTTCTCGATTTTTCGCTCCGATTCTTCCTGAATGTTTATGTGAACCTGAAAACACAAAAGAACACAACCAAGGCATAAAATGCGGTAAACGAGATGTAAAAAAAATAAACGATAACAAAAATATAACTAAAACAAATAGTGAAATAACGTATGAAAACGACCGATCAAACTCCCCCAAACTTAAACCGTTGCTTGACCTCATGCAACAAGCTTGCATAAATATTTTTCAGATCAAATGGTACATATCAAATGAAAGACTTGTGAAGGTAAGGTGTGTCGATACTCATACGTGAGTATTTGTTCCGATCGGCTAAAATTAGTTCTCTTGGTAATTGTCCGTTAACAAAGGTATTACACAAACATATGCCGCGGTAGAACCACAGACCCAAATCCCCCTTTCGGTTACCTCTCCAACTTTGCTTTGGGCTTAAGTCTTTTCTTCGATTTTCTACCCCTTTCATTCGGATAATCAGATTAAGGCAATTTTTCGTTTTCCTTCACATGTACAAGATTGATCGAAACTTTTTCTAGGCACCATTATCTCTTTTTCTCACTCATTGGCGTTTATTAGTCCACTTTGGGACGATAATTGAGACTCAACCGCCGTTAGGCTAAGTAACCAGGTGAGGGTTACCCAACTTAGAAGGACAAGTTGTCTTTATCGCCATTTTTTCGGTGCCTTAGGTCATTCTCTCAATCAACCCTGTACATGCAATTCTTTTTAGTCATGTCGGACTATCACTATGAACTAATCGGGGAATACTTCTCAAATCCAAGCACTATGGCACAAATCTACTAGTTGGACTCGTTTCCTTACTCTAGGGAATCTAGGGTGTTCGGGTCATTCCTAAGTTGTCAAACTTTCCCAATGTCCCTAATTCTAACTCCTCTTCCCTCAAACTCTATATACTTTCTTGACCACCTCAAAATCACAGTATTCACAAGAAAAATTTTAATGGTTCAAATTCAGGGAGAATTCAGAATGGTTTTCAACACACAAAACAGACATGACCCGTACAAAAAGGAAAAACTAAAAGCAGTAAATCCTCCTCCAAACTTGAACTACATATTGGCCCCAATGTGTTAGAACAAGAGCGAGAGAGGTCACTCACAGAGATCCTTCTTAGGATGCTGACGGTAATGCAACACCACTGCTACATCATCGTTTGCACATGTAGGATCCAGAATATTTCCTGCAACCAAAACAAAACAAACAGCAAAAAGAAAGAAATTAATCAGACAAGCGTGGGTTGCCTCCCACATAGCTCTTCGTTTAACATCGCATGGCTCGACGGGTTACTCCCCAAAGCTATGGGGGATACTTCAGCTTACACACCTTGTCTCTTGACTTTTTCGCCACAAAAAACCAGTCAGGTTCAGAGATAAGAGCTACTTTGTCCCTTAAGTCACCTCCAACCTCCATATACTTCCGTTGATGTTTCTTTTTCTTTCTCTTCTTGATTTCATGAATGGACCTTGAAGTGTTGCCATGTGCAATAGATGACCAAGATACTGCAACCTTAGAGATTATGCCCGAGACTTTTTTAGGTGGTGGTCTTGCACTTCTGCTTTTTCCCACTATTTGGATCATTCCAACTGAAGCTTGATTTCCTTCACCTACACCCTGCTTCTTGATATCCAACACTTTTAAAGTTATTTCCTCCTTAAAAGATTTCAATGTCAGAGTACCTTTTTCAATGTCTACATTGCATCTACTAGTGAGCCAGAATGGTCGACCAAGAATGATGGGAGTCTCTTCATCCTCAGGAATATCCATGATCTCAAAACAACTGGAAAGACGAATTTATCAATCATCACCAACACATCTTCAGCTAACCTATATGATTGCTTAGTTGTGTGGTCAGCAAATTTAAGATTTATTCTCCCATCACTCACCTTCCCAATTCCCAACTTTTTAAAAATGGATAATGGCATGAGACTTACACTCGCACCTGAATCAATGAGGACCTTCTTGAAATTTATGTTTTTTATGGTGCAAGGTATTGCGACCGATCCGGGATCCTTCTGCTTGATTGGGATCTTCCTTTCTGCCGAAATTGCACTGCACCTTTCCTTTGGAATAACTGGCTTATCTCCAATATGTCTTTTATTAGTTATCACTTCTTTCATGAATTTCTGATACAAGGGCATTTGGTCGAGTGCTTCAAAGAATGGCATATGGACTTCTAACTTTTTCAACATTGAGATAAATTTCTCAAAGTCCTTCTCTTTAGGATCTTTCTTCGTCACTCTCTGAGGGTAAGGTAGCTTAATCTGTGGTTTAGCCTCCTCTTTCTGTTTCTCTTCAGTTGGCTTCACGGGTGGTAAAGCTCTTTCTAGTTCTTTCCTGTTTTCTCTCACTTCCAGATCCACCTCTATACATTGATAATCATTTGTTTCCATTTCTTCCTCTTCTTCCACAACTCTCTGACTTCTCGTTGTGACAACATTAACATTCTCATGATTTTTGGGATTCGGTATTGTTGCACTCGGGAGGGATCCTTGAGCATGCATGGGGAGTAGTTGTGCTAGTTGTCCCAACTGAACTTCAAGATTTTTGATAGAAGCTATATTATTCCATTGATTATTTCTGGTCTCTTCTTGGAATTGCATACTGTGAGTTGCCATCTTCTCAATTGCTATCTCCCATTGTGCGTTTTGGGGAGCCTGGTGTTGGAAATGTTGCTGAGGTTATTGATATTGTTGCTGGTATGGTTGGTGATATTGGATGGGTCCTTGCTTCCGAACATTCACTTGTTGATCCGCCCAGGAGAAATTTGGATGATTTTTCCACCCCGGATTATAAGTATTGGAGTAGGGATTGTTCTGCCTCAAAATTTTAATTTCTTATACCTGTTGTGCTATAGCAACACATTGCATGGCGAAGTGAGGCCACCCACAAATTTCACAATTCACTGCTTGAACTGGTTGAACTTGAGCCACAGTCTGAGTACCAAGATTCATCTTCTTAAGTCTTCTCTCGACTTCGGCTACAATCTGGTCTTCCATCTTTACCACTTGCTCAGTAAGTTTCAAGTCAATCATCCTTTCTGGTTGGCTCACACTGCGATCATACAACTCCAAAGGCTCGTTTGCAACTATGGCTTCAATGATCTTTTTGATACCAGTGGCTATTGTAAAATTAGATGAGCCACCGGCAGCTGTATCAATTAGTTGCTTGGTCTTCAACTGGAGGCCATTGACGAAGTTTTGCATCTGTTCGATTGCATCCATGTTATGAGTAGGACATGCAATCAACAACCTCTTAAATCTCTTATATGCATCTCCTTGTAACTCTCCCTCCTTCTGCTTAAAACTTACTATATCAAACTTTTTTCGAATGTACACCGAGGCGGGAAAGTACTCATTCAAAAATGTTGTCTCCATCTCTTGCCAAGTGGTGATACTCCCAGCAGGTAAGGAATAAAACCACTCTTCGGCATCATCTGACAAGGTAAAAGGGAACATGACCAGCTTTTTGGCTTATTCAGAATGTCCTTCAATTTTTAGCGACATGCTCATAGTTAGAAACCTTTGGAGGTGCTTATTGGCATCTTCATTAATTTTTCCAGTAAAAGGTCTCCTCTCGAGCTATCGGATGGTAGATGGATGCAACTGAAAGTGGTCAACATTAACCAGTTGATTTACGATGGTCAACCAGCCTGTTGGAGCATTTGCTCTTCCATAATCCCCCAGAAGTCTCTCTACTAGAGGTGGATCAGCAGCCATGATAAGAGTTTCTGGCTCTGAATCTGTGCCGGAATCCGTGGGCTCTGAGTGCCATAAAACTGACTCTTCTTTCTCTTGCTCAGAATTAATTGGTTCTGAACTCGACGCGGCCAGTCTTTCTAGTCTAGCTTGACGACGTCTGGCGTGCAAAGATCTCTCTGGTTCTGAGTCAAAAGAAAATTTGCTGAGGCTTTACCTCGCATACACAGGTTATGAAATTATTAGTAATAAAAAAATAACATGAAAATAAGATAAAAAAATTTTGGTCACAGAGTGACAAAATTCCAATTGAATTAAAATCAACACTTATAATTTGGCAGTCCCCGGCAACGGCGCCAAAAACCTGATCGGAAAAATAGCAAGTGTACTATTTTAACGATGTAGTAATAAGTGGGGTTATCCCCAGAATCAATCTCTCGAGGACTGCGTATAATTTGTAAGTGCAGATGTTAATTCAATTAGACAAAAGTTCCTTTTGGGGGTTTTGATTTTCAAACTATTTCTAATGACAGAAAGAAATAAGCAGAATAATAAAATGACTTTAACAATTATGAGAAATTATGCTAGGAAAGGTGTATGAATTGCTCAGCAAGAACCCTAAATTATCCTCAAAGAGATATTCCTCCAAACCTTAATTTTACTGACCATCAAATATTTTTCTTAAATTCCTTAACCGAAAAACCTTTGATATTCCCCCTGACCCTAATTCCTTAGCAGTCAAGAGAGAACGTAAAGCAATAGTTCTGACAAGGTCTTTTAGTCACTACGGGGTTTCCCTATTCATAGGAAATATCTATCGTAATGTATTATGCAAAAACAATAGTTTGGTTTTTCAGGCCAAATCCCTAACCGTAAATCATTCCTAATTTATATGATCGAAAAAATTATTAATTTATTTGCATAACAAAAGATTAAGGTAAGAAAGTATAAACTCATCAAATAATTCAACAACGGTTCATTACATCACAATTCAGGGACACCCCCAAGCATTGGGGGGTTTAGCTACTCATAATATTCAAAGAAAACAAAATACAAAATAAAGACATTACATGAATGGGTGATAAAAGTTGATCTTCGATTTCTTCCGATCATGAAAATCTCCTTTTTTCCCAATCCTCCAGAGCCCTATCTTTTTTCTGTTATTCTTTCGTACGATCAAAAGTGTCCCTTTTTCTCTCTCCACACAGCCTAAGTAGTTCCAAATCACTAAAACAGTGTGAAATTCCCAGAATACCCCTCAGAGCACTACATTCAGAAAGTATAAAAAAATCACAAAATTTTCTCTCCCAGGCTTCCTGACACGGGCCGTGTCAGGCGACACGGGCACCCGTGTCAGACCTCTGTATCTCTGCACAAACTTTCCCCACTCCAGGTGTGCTGACACGGGCCGTGTTAGAAGAAACGGGCACCCATGTCAGATCTCTGACTTCCTCCCAAATCTTCACTTTCAAATGCGTGTTGCTCCAGGCCTTCTGACACGGGCCGTGTCAGGCGACACGGGCACCCGTGTCAGCCCACTATCCTCATTCCAAATTTTGCGATTTTTCTCGATTTTTTACTCTGATTCTTCCTGAATGTTTATATGAACCTGAAAACACAAAAGAACACAACCAAGGCATAAAATGCGGTAAACGAGATGTAATACAAATAAACAATAACAAAAATATAACTAAAACAAATAGTGAAATAACGTTTGAAAATGACCGATCAAACTCCCCCAAACTTAAACTGTTGCTTGACCTCAAGCAACAAGCTTGCATAAATATTTTTTAGATCAAACGGTACATGTCAAATGAAAGACTTGTGAAGGTAAGGCGTGTCGATACTCATACGAGAGTATTTGTTCCGATCGGCTAAAACTAGTTCTCTTGGTAATTGTCCGTTAACAAAGGTATTACACAAACATATACCGCGGTAAAACCACATACCCAAATCCCCCTTTCGGTTACCTCTCCAACTTTGCCTTGGGCTTAAGTCTTTTCTTCGATTTTCTACCCCTTTTATTTGGATATTCAGATTAAGACAATTTTTCGTTTTCCTTCACATGTACAAGATTGATCGAAACTTTTTCTAGGCACCATTATCTCTTTTTCTCACTCATTGGCGTTTATTAGTCCACTTTGGGACGATAATTGAGACTCAACCGCCGTTAGTCTAAGTAACCAGGTGAGGGTTACCCAACTTAGAAGGACAAGTTGTCTTTATCGCCATTATTCATTTTTTTTCGGTGCCTTAGGTCATTCTCTCAATCAACCCTGTACATGCAATTCTTTTTAGTCATGTCGGATTATCACTATGAACTAATCGGGGAATACTTCTCGAATCCAAGTACTATGGCACAAATATACACGTTGGACTCGTTTCCTTACTCTAGGGAATCTAGGGTGTTCGGGTCATTCCTAAGTTTTCAAAGTTTCCCAATGTCCCTGATTCTAACTCCTCTTCCCTCAAACTCTATATACTTTCTTGACCACCTCAAAATCACAGTATTCACAAGAAAAATTTTAACGGTTCAATTCGGGGAGAAATTAGAATGGTTTTCAACACACAAAACAGACATGACCCGTACAAAAAGGAAAAACTAAAAGCAGTAAATCCTCCCCCAAACTTGAACTACACATTGGCTCCAATGTGTTAGAATAAGAGCGAGAGAGGTCACTCACAGAGATCCTTCTCAGGATGCTGACGGTAATGCAACACCACTGCTACATCATCGTTTGCACATGTAGGATCCAGATTATTTCCTGCAACCAAAATAAAACAAACAGCAAAAAGAAAGAAATTAATCAGACAAGCGTGGGTTGCCTCCCACGTAGCGCTTCGTTTAACGTCGTATGGCTCGATGGGTTACTCCCCAAAGCTATGGGGGATACTTCAGCTTACACACCTTGTCTCTTGACTTTTCCGCCACAAAAAACCAGTCAGGTTCAGAGATAAGAGCTACTTTATCCCTTAAGTCACCTCCATCCTCCATATACTTCCGTTGATGTTTCTTTTTCTTTCTCTTCTTGATTTCATGAATGGACCTTGAAGTGTTGCCATGTGCAATAGATGACCAAGATACTGCAACCTTAGAGATTATGCCCGAGACTTTTTCAGGTGGTGGTCTTGCACATCTGCTTTTTCCCACTATTTGGATCATTCCAACTGAAGCTTGATTTCCTTCACCTACACCCTGCTTCTTGATATCCAACACTTTTAAAGTTATTTCCTCCTCAAAAGATTTCAATGTCAGAGTACCTTTTTCAATGTCCACATTGCATCTACTAGTGAGCGAGAATGGTCGACCAAGAATGATGGGAGTCTCTTTATCCTCAGGAATATCCATGATCTCAAAATCAACTGAAAAGATGAATTTATCAATCATCACCAACACATCTTCAGCTAACCCATATGATTGCTTAGTTGTGTGGTCAGCAAATTTGAGTTTTGTTCTCCCATCACTCACCTTCCCAAATCCCAACTTTTTAAAAATGGATAATCGCATGAGACTTACACTCGCACCTAAATCAATGAGGACCTTCTTGAAATTTATGTTTTTTATGGTGCAAGGTATTGCGACCGATCCGGGATCCTTCTGCTTGATTGGGATCTTCCTTTCCGGCGAGATTGCACTGCACCTTTACTTTGGAACAACCGGCTTATCTCCAACATGTCTTTTATTAGTTATCACTTCTTTCATGAATTTCTGATACAAGGGCATTTGGTTGGGTGCTTCAAAGAATGGCATATGGACTTCTAACTTTTTGAACATTGAGATAAATTTCTCAAAGTCCTTCTCTTTAGGATCTTTCTTCGTCACTCTCTGAGGGTAAGGTAGCTTAATCTTTGGTTTAGCCTCCTCTTTCTTTTTCTCTTCAGTTGGCTTCACGGGTGGTAAAGCTCTTTCTGGTTCTTTCCTATTTTCTCTCACTTCCGGATCCACATCTATACATTGATAATCATTTGTTTCCATTTCTTCCTCTTCTTCCACAACTCTTTGACTTCTCGTTGTGACAACATTAACATCTCATGATTTTTTGGATTCGGTATTTTTGCAATCGGGAGGGATCATTGAGCATGCATGGAGAGTTGTTGTGCTATTTGTCGCAACTGAACTTCAAGATTTTTTATAGAAGCTGTATTATTCCTTTGATTATTTCTGGTCTCTTCTTAGAATTGCATACTGTGAGTTGCCATCTTCTCAATTGCTATCTTCCATTGTGCTTTTTGGGGAGCCTGGTGTTGGAATTGTTGCTGAGGTTGTTGATATTGTTGCTGGTATAGTTGGTGATATTGGATGGGTCCTTGCTTCGGAACATTCCCTTGTTGATCCATCCAGGAGAAATTTGGATGATTTTTCCACCCCGGATTATAAGTATTGGAGTAAGGATTGTTCTGCCTCAAAATTTTAATTTCTTCTACCTGTTGTGCTGTAGCAACACATTGCATGGCGAAATGAGGCCCCCCACAAATTTCACAATTCACTGCTTGAACTGGTTGAACCTGAGCCACAGTCTGAGTACCAAGATTCAACTTCTTAAGTCTTCTCTCGACTTCGGCTGCAATCTGGTCTTCCATCTTTACCACTTGCTCAGTAAGTTTCAAATCAATCATCCTTTCTGGTTGGCTCACAGTGCGATCATACAACTCCAAATGCTCGTTTGCGGCTATGGCTTTACTGATCTTTTTAATACCAGTGGCTATTGTAAAATTAGATGAGCCACCGACAGCGTATCAATTAGTTGCTTAGTCTTCAACTGGAGGCCATTGACGAAGTTTTGCATATATTCGATTGCATCCATGTAATGAGTAGGACATGCAACCAACAACCTCTTAAATCTCTTATATGCATCTCCGAGTAACTCTCCCTCTTTCTGCTTAAAACTTACTATATCATACCTTTTTCGAATGTACACCGAGGCGGGAAAGTACTCATTCAAAAATGTTGTCTCCATCTCTTACCAAGTGGTGATACTCCCGGCAGGTAAGGAATAAAACCACTCTTCTGCATCATCTGACAAGGTAAAAGGGAACATGAACAGCTTTTTGGCTTCTTCAGAATGTCCTTCAATTTTTAGCGACGTGCTCATAGTTAGAAACCTTTGGAGGTGCTTATTGGCATCTTCATTAATTTTTCCAGTAAAAGGTCTCCTCTCGAGCTGTCGGATGGTGGATGGATGCAACTGAAAGTGGTCAACATTAACCAGTTAATTTACGATGGTCAACCGGCCTGTTGGAGCATTTGCTCTCCCATAGTCCCCCAGAAGTCTCTCTACTAGAGGTGGATCAGCAACCATGATAAGAGTTTCTGGCTCTGAATCTGTGCCGGAATCCGTGTGCTCTGAGTGCCATAAAACTGACTCTTCTTTCTCTTGCTCAGAATTAATTGGTTCTGAACTCGACGCGGCCAGTCTTTCTAGTCTAGCTTGACGACGTCTGGCATGCAAAGATCTCTCTGGTTCTGCGTCAAAAGAAAATTCAGTTGAGGCTTTACCTCGCATACTCAGGTTAGGAAATTATTAGTAATAAAAAAATAACAGGAAAATAAGATAAAAAAATTGTGGTCTCAGAGTGACAAAATTCCAATTGAATTAAAATCAACACTTATAATTTGGCAGTCCCCGGCAACGGCGCCAAAAACTTGATCGGAAAAATAGCAAGTGTACTATTTTAACGATGTAGTAATAAGTGGGGTTATCCCCAGAATCGATCTCTCGAGGACTACGTATAATTTGTAAGTGCAGATGTTATTTCAATTAGACAAAAGTTCCTTTTAGGGGTTTTGATTTTCAAACTAATTCTAATGACAGAAAGAAATAAGCAGAATAATAAAATAACTTCAACAATTATGAGAAATTATGCTAGGAAAGGTGTATGAATTGCTCAGCAAGAACCCTAAATTATCCTCAAAGAGATATTCCTCCAAACCTTAATTTTACTGACCATCAAATATTTTTCTTAAATTCCTTAACCGAAAAACCTTTGATATTCCCCCTGACCCTAATTCCTTAGCAGTCAAGAGAGAACATCAAGCAATAGTTCTGACAAGGTCTTTTAGTCACTACGGGGTATCCCTATTCATATGCAATATCTACCGTAATGTATTATGGAAAAATAATAGTTTGGTTTTTCAGGCCAAATCCCTAACCGTAAATCGTTCCTAATTTGTACGATCGAAAAAAGTATTAATTTATTTGCATAACAAAAGCTTAAGGTAAGAAAGTATAAACTCATCAAATAATTCAACAACGGTTCATTACATCACAATTCAGGGATACCCCCTAGCATTGGGGGGTTTAGCTACTCATAATATTCAAAGAAAACAAAATACAAAATAAAGACATTACATGAATGGGTGATAAAAGTTGATCTTCAATTTCTTCCGATCATGAAAATCTCCTCTTTTCCCAATCCTCCAGAGCTCTATCTTTTTTCTATTATTCTTTCTTACGATCAAAAGTGTCCCTTTTTCTCTCTCCACACAGCCTAAGTAGTTCCAAATCACTAAAACAGTATGAAATTCCCAGAATACCCCTCAGAGCACTACACTCAGAAAGTATAAAAAAATCACAAAATTTTCTCTCCCAAGCTTCCTGACACAGGCCGTGTCAGGCGACACGGGCACCCGTGTCAACCCTCTGTATCTCTGCGTAAACTTTCCCCACTCTAGGTGTGCTGGCACGGGCCGTGTTAGATGACACGGGCACCCATGTCAGCTCTCTGACTTCCTCCCAAATCTTCACTTTCAAATGCGTGTTGCTCCAGGGCTTCTGACACGGGCCGTGTCAGGCGACACGGGCACCCGTGTCAGCCCACTATCCTCATTCCAATTTCATTCCAAATTTTGTGATTTTTCTCGATTTTTCGCTCCGATTCTTCCTGAATGTTTATGTGAACCTGAAAACACAAAAGAACACAACCAAGGCATAAAATGCGGTAAACGAGATGTAAAAAAAATAAACGATAACAAAAATATAGCTAAAACAAATAGTGAAATAACGTATGAAAACGACCGATCACGTAGTTTGTGAAGAGGTTAATGCCTCTATTTATAGTGAAACATGGATTAGTATTTTAAACTAAAAATGAGATAAGATGAAGACTTAGCATTCAAAGTTTGTTATGCATTAATGGCTTGTAAGAGAAAAGGAATATATCTTTGACAAATAGGTAGCAAAATGGAATATTAGTTTGAAAAAGAAGGAATTTATCTAGAACATTTATATAAGACAAAATGCATAAGAAACAAATTATATAAAAAACAAATTGTATATAAAACAAATTGTATATAAAAAAACAAAAAATGTAATAAAACAATATATATATATATATATAACAAAATACGAATTTATATATATACATATTTTTTTTTTCATTTTTATCTTATATATGTAAAAATAAAACAAAAATGAGAGATCGATTTAAATTCGTGCGAAAGATAGATGGATAACGGACATTTGCAAGTTCAATCGAAAAAATGTCTGTTCATCGATTTTTCGCATAATTAACCAAAAAATGACTGAAATTTTAACGCGTATATTCCGACTGAAACTTCAAACGATATGCATGACAAAAATAGATGATATGATATGCAGATGGCCCGAAGTGAAAACACAGTCGAATAAACAACGAGTGGTCAAATTTTGGGGTATGACACATACAAACTATAAAAGGAGCAATCAGGAGCTACTATGCCCCACGTTACCACAAACCATATCTGCACCAAAACGCGTACGAAACTTGACGCACAGCAATAATCACAAAATCAACCATGCCACAATAACCAATTTGCAGCAAAACTCCCACATCCACAACGCACCCCCAAACCTTGAATTGAAATTACCAAAACCTCCAGCAAAACAACGCATATTCAGCACCCAATTTTCACGCATAGCAGCAACAAACCGACCCCACACAAATTACCGTACACAAAACGCAGCACACAACAATTTCTCATTTTCTGAATTCTTCCCATTTCACCCTCAAACCTCTCTTATAAAACTCACATCATTCCCATTCACAAAGGAAGTTCAACATAACCAATATCACTCTAGCAAAATCACAACTAAATCTTCTCTGAATCGTCCACCCTTTTTCAACCCAACCACTCTTCACAAACCTGAAATCGTTCATAGAACCTCACAACGCATAAATCCTTATCGATAACCATAAAAACAAGTTGTTCATTGTTCCAAACTATAACCACACCCATTGAAAATTCATACCCAAAACGAGAAGAAGAATGAGAGAAATTGAGTGAAAAATGAAAACGAGTCCAAAATATAAACCTGGGAGGAAGGGTGAATCGAAAGAGGAAGAACAAGAAAGTTGGGGATGATCTGCCATTGTTGATCATTTCGTTTCATTCTGTTTTACTTTGACCATGGTCGTACGTGTTTTCTCTGTAATTTGTTTTTTGATTCAATGTCAATAGGGTGTTGGTTTTAGTGTAGGGATGACATTGCTTTTAGTGATTTGGGTTTTTGATGCGCAAACCTGGCCCTCTCCACTTCATTTTGTTTTTTGTTTTTATTGTTAAACATGGGCTTGGACTCAACCCGTTTGAAATATTCATACCACCCTTGTTTATTTTTTTTACACCGTATTGTTTTCTTTGCTAGGAGGATGACGGGCTTTAAGCCCATATGATTCCTCTTTCCCATATGCACACGCCTTCAATCCATGCATCCCCTTTTGTTGGTATTTCTTTATAATTTGTTTTTGAAACCTTTGTTTTTTTATTGTTTAAGTTTTTAGAATTTAAATTTTTTTTATTTCTTGAGTTGGATTTTAATTTCCTAAGTCAATAATCTTTGATATTTTATTTGCCTTTCACTTTCAACTTTATTTCGGTTTTATTTCTCATTTCTCATTATTGGTTTTCTTTTCCATTTCACTATTGGTCGATGAACATCTAAAAGCTATGGATTGTCGATTTATCGATGGAATTCCATGATTAGGATTAGACCATGTTCTTTTCTTACTTATCTCATTTCGTTTCATTTCATATTAACTTCTTTTAATTTCATTTTCGATTTCGATTGATGAAGTCTTTAATATCACAAATGTTGGTTGATTGAGGTTGTTTAACCTTCATGATTTCAAATCTGTAGTGAATGATCATTGAGATCATTTTCTATACTTTAGGATCGTGATAGGTTACCTTCAATTAATCGAAGAAAGTTTGTGATTAAGACGAGATCGTTCACTTCTCTTTTCGCGTGGCATGATTCGTTGAGAACAATTCACAATATCATTTATCTATCATGTTTTAGCACAAATATCGCTCTTGCGCGACCTCTGTAGCTCGGTTTTTGTGACCCGTCCACTACCGCATTTAGTGCTACTTTCTGATTTCTATATTTATCCTATGGAGCTTAAAAGGAATGGGAAGATATCTCAAACTAACCCTGCGTGCAAATGTTTTCCTTAACAAATGTGAAGAGATCAGGGATCGGGGGTTGGTTATACAAAGGGGAGCTATTAACACCCAGAGTATCTATAGTAATCTATATGAACCTTTATTTGCATATGTTTCTACTGTTGAATTGCTTAGCTGCTTAAATCCATTTGCTATTGAATAGGGAAAGTTTCTCCTTTGTGAAGGTTGAGGAAATGTTTTTGTTGTTTTTGGGTTTTCTATTGTTTTTGGGAAGGTACTGGACCTAAGGCTTTTTATTAGTGCACTCGCTAAGATTTCACAATCTTATGCCTACGTATTTCCGTAAAAATACTTGGGTAAATAAGAGCGTTCTTAGTTCCTCCTATTCTATGGGAGGAAAAATATTTGGTGTCTTGTTCAAAGCCCAAGATTGAAGCTAAAAGAGTGTTAGTGTCTTGTTCAAAGCCCAAGATTGAAGCTAAAGGAGTATTTGTGTCTTGTTCAAAGCCCAAGATTGAAGCTAAATGAGTATTTATGTCTTGTTCAAAGCCCAAGATTGAATATAAAGGTTTGACTGAGAGAGAATTTGTCATCTATAAAGGGAGATATCTCACCTATTCATCACAAACATTGAAGGATTGATTTATAAAGGGAAGTTGCTTTAATTGGGATGTGTGGAATCCAGCAATGCCACATCTTCCTTTATAGGAGAATTGAAATGTCATGAAGGAAGAAGCTTTAACTCAGTGTAGAGAAATGCCACTTTTTCCTTTATGAATCTTTTCATGCTAAGAGGGGACATTGACTTGGATGTGTAGAATCTATAGATTTGCCACTTACATCACTTAGATGAAAGAGAACTTTATCCATGATAAAGGAGGGACCCCAACTTGGATTTTGAATCAGCAAGTGTGCCACTTACATCAATTATCTGGAAAGGGTTTTAATTGTTTGTTTTGAAATGTGATGTATAGAGGAAATATCCTCCTACAGAGAGGACTCATGATCTCATCTGTGGGGATGATGGATTTTTGTGCCTTGATCAAAGCCCAAAGTTGAAGCTAAAAAAAATTTTGAAAACTGACTCAACTGGGGGAGCAATATATTTGTCTTGTACAAATCCCAAGATTCAGGCTGACTGGGAAAATCATTATATGAAGCCTAAGAGGAGGATGACTCTTGCTGAAGATTTATTCAAATCCAGGATAAGGTCTAAACCATTTTGAGGAATCAAAAGGGAAACTAACTTTTGCTTGGGTTTAGAGAATAGTTGAATTATTAGTTGCCATAAGGGTTTTGATTCTTTTGGGGATTTGTTGATGGTAACATGGTTATGGATGAGGATTTTAAAGTGAAAACCAAACCTTGTTGAGGATCAGAAGAGGCTTTAAAGGATAAGCTTGAATGCCTTAGAGGTTTTGACTCTCCTGGGGACTGGTGTATGGATAAAGATGACTAGGATCTCTCCTATGCTTTTAGGAAGTCTGAGGGTCCTTGTATGAAGCCCAATAGGAGGCTAGGGATGCTTCTAGGAAGCCTGTGGGTCCTTGTATGAAGCCCAAGAGGAGGCTAGGGATGCTTCTAAGAAGCTTGTGGGTCCTTGTATGAAGCCCAAGAGGAGGCTAGGGATTGAGACTTTCCAAGTCTAGGAAGAGTTCAAGAAAGGTTTCACCGGGAAATAATCCTTTCTTTGTTGAACTGTTCCAGGGTTAAAGGTATTAAAGAAGACGTTTCACCGGGAAATAATCCACTCTTTATTGAACTCTTTCAAGGTTGAATAAATTGAACAAAGCCCAAGAGGGGGATGACTGTATTGGGAAGAAGAATTCCTTTATACAAGAGGGAACTAGTTGTTTGAACTAAGTTATACTGAATGAAAGGATCCTATTGTTTGAGCTAGTCTAATTGAGGATGATTTAAATGCTAAGAGGAACGTAACATGATATGCACAAGTGTATATACAGACATATGAACAAGTATATAAACAAGTATGAATTTAATTAGTGAAAGGTGGTGGGTCTTATTCTCTGGATAGAGGCCCAGTGTATTGTGATTGATTAGATGCTTTCTCCAAGATTGAATTAGTGTTATGAACAAATTGAAGAAAGTTTTGAACTTTGAAGATGATTTGATCTTAAGTAGGAGAGAAACAACGGTGTTGGGTCTTACACTCTAGATAGAGGCCCAGATAACTGTTTGTATCCTGTACAAAGCCCAGGATGAGTGAGGATAAAAGATTTTCTATTTACAAAAGGGTGTTGGGTCTTACACTCTATCAGAGGCCCAAATGATTGTTTAAAAAAACAAAGTTTATGTACAAAGGGATGGGACTTACACTCCTAACAGAGGCCCAGAGATTGTTATGAAAACAGTGATTGCACAGTGATTTTGAAAAGCGTGATGAGACTTATACTATAGTAGAGGCCCATGAAGTGGTTTATTTACAAAGATGGTTGGGTCTTACATTCTAATAGAGGCCCAGGAGTGTTGAAATGAAGTTTTGAAAGATTAAATCAAAACAAAACCCTAATTTCATTTTTTAAAGATAATTTTCAAAAGAAAAAATCAATAAAAATGTATTATTTATCAAATGAATCCATTAATCATGTTATAAACAATGATTAAGGTTTTTTGAAAAGGTATTTTATTCACTTGACTATTTAAAATTATTTTGGCTTTAAAGAAAATCAAGAAAGAAATCATTTTTAAAATATTTAAAAACAATTTAAAATAATATCTTTAATATATTAAAAATATATCAAATAAAAATTATTTTTGTGATTTTTTGGGTGAATAAAATATTTAAATATATGAGTGATATTTGTGCAAATATTTATTATAAAATAATTAAAATTGATTTACAAAATAATTATTTGAAAATAAAAAAAGAAAATATAAAAAATAGTGACAATATGAAGAAAAAAAGGGAGAAGGATCAAAAATGGCATGGGTGGGTGTTGAACCCACGCCCTAGCACACACAAACACACTTAACACACAGGTACAAACCACCGGGGTGGTGATACATTTGTGTATCAAACCACCCATATAAACACATAAGGGTGCAAATGACCTAGGCCTGGCCAGACAAAGGCGCCATGACCTGGTTCTTGCCCAAGGGAGACCAGGTTTTGGTGGTTTTGCAAGAAGGTCATAACTTCTTCATTTCTCCATGAAAATGGATGAAATAAAGATGGATCCTACCTAGAATTTCATGAGGAATCCAATGGTGGTCTTAGAATTTTCTAAAAGTTCCTACATTTTAAAACCCGATAGTGGTTTCAAAATAGGCCATAGTTTGCAAGTTCCATGCTACATGTTCATACAGCCAGTAATAATGCTCAATTATGGTTCAAACACAACAAATATGATATGTATGACATGTTCATGATCAATGTACATCAAAGCAAAGCATATTTAAACAAGTTCAAGTTTTGAGGAAACTTACCTCTTGAAGCAAATTGGGATCTTTCAAGATGGTTGCTACAGATGTGTCTTGATGCTTTGGACACCTTCAATACACCTTATAGAATCTATTTGGATGCTTGGAATCAAGGAGAAACCTCTGGATCAGAATTTGGCATCTTCTTGCAAAATGAACCAAAAGTGGTCAAAAGGGCAACTCTCTCAAATGGTGTTACAATTGAGGAACACTTGTTGGAACAGCTTAGGGATGTTATTTGGAGAGTGTTTGAAGTGTTGTTTGGCTTTGAAAGGGACTGAATCAAGATATGGCTTGAAAAATGCAGAAAGTTAAAGATATGAGGTTATGATGGTTGACTTTCTGATTTTCGTGATTTGAGATGAAGGTGAGGGTTTGGACACCTCCAATGGATGCTTTGTGATATGTTTGGATGGATATTTGAGTGGTTTAGCTTCTGGTTTTGAGAATTTCAAGTTGGCTCTTTGGAACTTTGACACTTGAAGCAAAAAAGGGAGAATGAGAAAACAAGCATTTGGTATTGTTTTAATGTGTTTCAAATGATCAGAAATGGCTGCTATTTATAGGAGAGCAAGTTTGTTTTAGGATGAATAGTGTTGGATGAGGGATCACTCTATTATCCAATGGATTTTATCATGTAGCCTTTTCTTAAATGCCAAGGTACCAAAGTCTCCTCTTATCTTGATTTCAACCAAATTTGCAGGTTTGAACACTCATGTTTCTTGACTCATCTTGACAGGTTTATGACTAGTATGGCTTGGTTCGTGCCACCTCTATGCATCACATTAATGCTTGAAAACAAAACATAAGTTCTCACTTGGTCATGATGGTTTTCACATGCTAAGAGATAAGTCCTTGACTCTTTGGCCTTATGGTTCAGATTCCTCATCATTTATGTTGATATTAGACAGAAATCCAATGATGCAAGTGTCCAAAATTGGCTAGAAAAATCGTGGGATGCAAGTTATGTGCCAAATGTTGTCAAAAAATAGTTTGTGTCAAGGCATGTTGTGAGGTTCATAACTTCTTGCTCAAGTTGAATTAATGGAAGTTCTTGTACTCTTTGGAAAGCTTGTATATCATACTTCAACTTTGATGTTTACATTTGGTCTTGATTCATCTTGGATCATAATGGAAAATGTCTCCAAAGTTGGACAAAACATGAGGCATATTCTGCCTTAAAAATTCTAAGTGTCAAAGTTCAAAATCTCATGAGACCCTAACTTTAATGCTTCATATCTCAAAATCTATGCATTTTTTGGGGGTACTTCTGCTTTGTAATCTTGTTGTATGTAAGAAGATCTATCATTTGAGCTTTGGATGGGAAAAAATGGTTGCTTGGATCACAAGTTATGGCCTTGCAAAGTTGGGTAAAAAACCATTATTTTCCATAACTTGGTGAAATTTCAAGTTTCTTAAGGTTGCCCTTTTTGCAAGTAACCTCACTTTTCTTGATTTTTCTTGATTGATCATGATCCAAATCACAAGTTAACATTGGTTTTTACTTAAAGAGTCCATGTTTGCCAAAAAATTCCAAAAGTCAAACTTGGTTTTGATCATAGTTGACTTTTTATCTTAGATGAAACTTGAACTTTTTGGGCTTATACTTCATTTCATTTGCATTGTCATTTTTGCATTTGCATATTTCTTTTTGGGCATGGGATCAAGGTATTCTTTCAGCAGCTCACGGCATCATCAGTTCCATTATGATTTTTAATGGTGTTCAGAGCCAAGCAGATAGCTTTCCAAGTCTTTTTGAGCATTTATTTTGCTCATTAAATGACTGGATGATCAGAAACTCCGGCTGTCAATTTTTGATCAGTTATTCAGCACCAGACAGTTGTTATCAGCAGTTTAATCTGAGTGCGAAAAAACATTTCACGGCATATTTCAAGTGTATTCCAGGGGTAATATCAAATGGCAAGTTTCAGAGGTCTATCGTGGTTCAGAACGGGTAGAACCAGACGAATATCCAAGTTTCCCTCCTTTTGGCGCAAAAATACAAATTTTGAATGTGTTAATCGATTAACCAATTGCAGTGCAATTAGGTTAATCGATTAACCATTGTGAATTTTGCCCAAATGCTGCATTTTCAGAGCTGTTTCTTTTTAATCCAATTTTTAATCACCCATTTTAATTCTACACATCAGTAGAAGGACCTAGAGAGTTGATTTTCCATTCAAAAATTCAAATTCTTTCCACTCCAATTCCACATTTCCTTTCCTAATTCACATTTCATCCCAATTTGCACTCACTTAACCTCACTCCAAACCCAAACTTAACTCCTAACCTAGGGGTTATTTAAACCAATTCATTCCAAACCTCTAAAAACCTAGATCATATTTTCAATCTCAATTTTCAGAATTCTCTCAATTCTCTCTCACTTCTTCACTCTCAACCTCCATTTTCAACCACACTCAAAGCTCTCTTTCAAAGATTAACAAGTTCTTCATTGGAACTTGTTAATTCTTGAGCTAAAGCCTCTCATCATCACTACATTTTAGCTTTTCAACTTGGATTTTCGTTTGGATCTAGTTCTGTTTTTTCAGAAGTGATTATTGGAAGTGATTTTGGAGCTTTGGTTGCTTATTGCTTGGATCTTTAACTTTTGAGTGCAAGAAGCTTGTGGATCTTGGATTTCTCTACTTGAATTCATCCATTTCTGTTTACAACACTTACCAAAGCAAATCTTAGCTTTGTAGGTTGGTTAATTTCATATTCATACTCATTTTAGCTTAATTGCAACTTATACAATGTAGATCCATGAATTTTGATGTGTTTTGATTCATTTGGTTGATCTTGATTGTGGATGTTGATGATTATTGAATTTAAATGATGTTTGAATGTTGTTTCTGAACTTAATTTTCGTGCATTGTTGATTACATGATCATTGGAGATGATTGCATAAGTGCTTTTGCTGTTGGAAGTGATTTTTCAAACTGATTTTGTGCTGATTTTACAATGTTAATCGATTAACCAATTGAAGTGCAATTAGGTTAATCGATTAACGAGTGCAAAATGTGTGTAATCAGAGCTGTTAATCGATTAACACAATTGCACTGCAATTGGTTAATCGATTAACACTGCTGCAGAGTGTGTTTTTTGTGCATTTTTGAGCATGTTTCGATCCCGTTTCACTTTTAATCTTCATGGATTGATATGATACTCATCTAATGACTGTTTTGATGTTGTTGCACCTCACACCATTGTATGCACACAATTTTCCGACACGCGACTCTGGGATTTTTATCGTTTATGATCATGTTTGCGATGTTGCGTTCCCGATGCGATGAACACATAGAACACACTTCTTGATCATGTTGATTGTGACTTGTTGATATTGCTGGAGTTGTTTGTTTGAACATGATTGCTTGCACTTAACTTCATGAGATGCATGCTTGTTTTAACTTGTTCATGTACCAAATGATATGCATTCTTTCATGATGATTTCAAAAGTTGTTTACCATGGTGTATGACGTGATTGTGATCATGATTAATTGTGAAATGTAATGCTTGATGCATGCTTGCTTTGCCATGTTTGAGTTGAATTCAAGTGTATCACATGCTGCCCTATTTCTATTGCTGTTTATGTGCATGTATGTTGTTGTTTGTGCTGCTGGTTGACATTTTACACCTATCTTTGTGCTGAATTATGAGCTGTGGAAAGCGGTCTTGCTTGTGTGCTACTTTTTACTACTGTGTTGTTGCAGATGCGCTGTTGTAGCTGCTATTTTTGCTCATTTTCTTCTTTCCTTCTTCTTCTCTTTCACTCTTTCCTTCCCTTGAGTCTCAAGACTTATTTAAGTCTTGGATTCACTTCCTTAGAGCTACTTAGTCCAACTTAATTTTTGATTAAGCTTGGAGTAGGATTAGCATTAGGCTTCCCTTTGCATGCTAACTTAGGTAGAAGTTTCCCTTTCAAACTCAACCTTAGGGCCACCTCTTGCATGACAACATTAGGATAGAATTCCCATTAGTGCTTTCTTTTTCCTTGAGTCTTCTCTTCTCATCTCATAACAATCCTAAAACACTTAATAAAAGATTAACATGTATTGCGCATGAGCCTTACATATGGGAAGTGACGTATGGGGGGTCTCCCTTCATTCTTCTAGGGTACTTAGTGTACGTCCTGTTGGGGACGATGCGCGAAGTATTCGTTCCTATGTTACAGACTTGGGTGCAATGCAAGTTACGTACTAACTTCAAACCACTTCTGTCTTAAAAAATACAAAACAAATTCAAACCTTTTTCATCCTTCGGGATCGTTAAGTTCAACTCATTTTCAGAAAAGGGCACGTCATTTTCCGTCTCGTCGTAAACAGGCATCGACCCTAACTGCCGGACGCGAATCTAATGTCGCTCATAAAAAACACTAACCGACCTCGTTAGGTCAAACTACGACTGCTCTGATTTCCTCTCTCTCTCGTCCGATTGAGGATACGTAGGCACAAGACGGCAATGTCTTGGCGAGCAATCTCCCCCTTTTAGTTCGTGTCCGAACTACGTTGACTCTGACTTTCCCATTGCACGAGGGAATACGTAGGCATAGGACGAGAGATGTCCTATCGAGTCACTTCTTTTTCTTTTCTCCCTCGTTTTTTTTTTGCTCTTTTCCGTTCCCGTTCCTTCTCTTTTCTAGTAGCAGTGGAGCTCCAGATGACGACACCCTTTGATCGAGACAACAAGCATTGATCCCGTCGAGTACGATGGATGTGTGGGGTGCTAACACCTTCCCTTCGCGTAACCGACTCCCTTACCCTTTTTCTCTTGGTCGTGAGACCATGCTCTTTTCTTTCCTTCAGGTTTACGCAATGTTTCCTTTCCCTCTCTTGGGATAAATACACATTGCTAGCGACTCTGTTTTCCGCGCCACTTTCGCGTTTGTACCATGCCCACTTTTGAGAAATACAATGGTACCACCTGTCCCAAGACGCATGTCAGGCGTACGCAAGGAAGATGGTCGCGTACTCTAAAGATGAGAAATTGCTGATGCATTTCTTCCAGGACAGCCTGTCTGGGGCATCCTTAGAATGGTATATGCAATTGGAAAGATGCCATGTTCGTAATTGGAGAGAGTTGGTCGAGGCCTTTATCAAGCACTACCAATATAACACTGATATGGCTCCCAACATGACCCAGTAACAGAATATGTCTCAAAAGAATAATGAAAGCTTCAAAGAATATGCGCAGAGATGGCGTGAACTAGCTGCAAGGGTACATCCGCCCATGTTGGAAAAGGAAATGCTGAATTTGTTTATGGATACTTTGTTGGGACGTTATTATGAGAAACTGTTACCTTGCGCGTCAGGCACGTTTGCTGATTTGATCATGGTCGGGGAAATGTTAGAGAGTGGAATCAAAGCGGGGAAGGTAGCAGGTAGTGATGGATCATCTTCTGGTCAAGGGAAGAAACCCTATGCTAATTATAAGAAGAAGGAGGAAACAAATTCTATGTCGTCTCACCGAGGTAAAGGAAAGCAGCATCAGAGTTATAACCAGTGGGTAGCTTCAGTGACAATTCCTACAGCGCTTCCACCTCAGCAGCAGCAAAATCAGGCTTCGTGCCAGTATCAGTCAAGGCCTAAACAGAACCGACATTTTGATACTCCACCTCTACCATATTCACAGTTGTTTCAGCATTTGCTACAGTTGCAGTTAATCCAGAAGAGGACTCTAGCTCCCCCCACCGGTAATCCACCACAGGGTTATAATCCTAACGCTCACTGTGACTCTCATTCTAGGGCACCTGGACACTATATTGAGGACTGCAAAGCTTTTAAGCACGTAGTCCAAGACTTGGTGGATTCAAAGGCCATTAACTTTTCAAATGATGGGCCAAATGTCATCCAAAACCCAATGCCGAACCACGGTGGGCCGAGAGTCAATGCTATTGAGGAGGGTGGGGATAGTGATTGTGATATGGATAGTTGGATCCGCCCCTGTATCCTAGGTCAAAGTCTTCGCAACTGGTCGTCAGAGAGAGCCATTCAAGTGACTGGACCAGAGTAATTGCTTCTGTTTGTCATCTATGTTAATCTTACGTTCTGCTCAAGACGTAGTGATTCTTGTTTGTAGGGCTTGAATGTTTTTGTATGCTTTTTCTTTATCATTAATAAAGGACGTTTTCGCATTCAAATGTTTTGATCCTTATCTTTCTGTTTTTATTTTTTGCATTAAAACCACATCAAAATGGCAATGTGTTTTTGTTTGATGCATCCATAATAAACATATATCATCAATCATGCAGGTTTCCTTGTTCAGATTCCACCCCTCATGATTCAGCTATGGCTCGATATGACTTCGATAATCCCAAATATCAGGCTGAAGAGGGTACTGATGAAGATTGTGCCTTACCAGAGGAATTAGCCAGGCTATTAAAACAGGAGGAAAAGGTCATTTTGCCTCATCAGGAGGAAATCGAGGTTGTTAACTTGGGAACCGAGGACGCAAAGAAAGAGGTCCGGATTGGGGCTACTTTGGAAGACACTGTCAATGGAAGATTGATTGAAATGCTCCGAGAGTATGTGGATATCTTCGCCTGGTCTTACCAAGACATGCCTGGGCTCGACACTGACATCGTGGTGCACCGGCTGCCGCTCAAAGAAGGATGTGCTCCGGTTAAGCAGAAGATGAGAAGGACGAAACCAGAAATGTCTGTCAAGATTAAAGAAGAGGTTCAGAAACAGTTAGATGTCGGGTTTCTTGCTATAACGAATTATCCTCCATGGGTTGCTAATATTGTGCCTGTACCTAAGAAGGATGGAAAGGTCAGGATGTGCGTTGATTACAGAGATCTGAATAGAGCAAGCCCAAAAGACGACTTCCCGCTTCCTCACATTGACGTGTTAGTGGACAACACCGCTCAGTATTCTGTGTTTTCCTTCATGGATGGCTTCTCTAGGTATAACCAAATCAAGATGGCCCCAGAGGACATGGATAAAACGACGTTCATAACACCGTGGGGAACATTCTGTTACAAAGTGATGCCCTTTGGATTGAAAAATGCTGGGGCAACCTATCAGCAGGCGATGGTGACTCTCTTTCATGATATGATTCACAAAGAGATCGAGGTCTATGTTGATGACATGATTGCGAAGTCACAGACGGAGGAAGAACATCTGGTTAATCTTCAAAAACTGTTTGAAAGGTTGAGAAAGTTCAGACTAAGGTTGAATCCGAACAAGTTCACCTTCGGGGTGAGATCTGGAAAGGTACTGGGTTTTATTGTCAGCGAAAAAGGTATCGAGGTTGACCCTGCTAAAGTAAAAGCCATTCAAGAAATGCCTGAGCCAAGAACAAAAAAAGAGGTTCATGGTTTCTTAGGGAGGTTGAACTACATTGCTAGATTCATCTCTCATCTTACAGCCACGTGTGAACCGATATTCAAATTGCTAAGAAAAGATCAAGAGGTCAGGTGGAATGAAAATTGTCAAAAGGCATTTGAAAAAATAAAAGAATATTTGCAGGAACCTCCGGTCCTTATGCCTCCAGTGCCAGGAAGGCCATTGATTATGTGTCTTACGGTTCTTGAGAACTCAATGGGGTGTGTGCTCGGTCAACACGACGAGTCAGGTAGAAAGGAGCATGCCATCTACTACCTGAGTAAGAAATTTACTGATTGTGAGTCAAGGTACTCGATGCTGGAGAAAACATGTTGTGCACTCGCTTGGGCAGCTAAGCGTTTGAGGTAGTATATGTTAAACCACACAACCCTCTTGATTTCGAAGATGGATCCGATCAAGTATGTGTTTGAAAAGCAGGCGCTTTTTGGAAGAATAACCCGTTGGCAAATGGTTCTGACAGAATACGATATTCAATATGTTTCCCAAAAAGCCATCAAGGGAAGTGTTTTGTCAGAATATCTCGCTGAACAACCAATTGAGGATTATCAACCGATGAAGTTCGAATTTCCTGATGAGCACATTATGTATCTGAAGATGAAAGACTGTGAAGAGCCTCTACCTGATGAAGGGCCAGAAATTGGGTCCCAATGGAAGCTGGTTTTTGATGGGGCTGTTAATTCATACAGTAACGGAATCGGGGCAGTCATTACAACTCCAAAAGGTTGTCATATACCTTTCACTGCCCGATTAGCGTTCATATGTACCAACGACAAGGCGGAGTATGAAGCATGCATTATGGGGTTAGAAGAAGCAATTGATTTGAGAATCAAGAACCTCGATGTTTAGGGTGATTCCGCGTTGGTGGTTAACAAGATCACAGGAGAATGGGAAACTCGTCAAGCGAATTTGGTGCATTATAACAACTATGCTAGAAGGTTATTACCTTTCTTTGACAGAGTCGATTTCCATCATATACCCCGGTTGGAGAATCAGATGGCAGATGTGTTGGCAACGTTATCTTCGATGTATCAGGTGAACCGTTGGAATGAAACTCCCTCGATCAGAATCATGCGTCTGGATAGACCCGCTTTTGTGTTTGCAATTGAAGGGGTATCAGATGGCAAGCCTTGGTATCATGATTTTAAGGTCTTTTTGAAGAGTCAAAAGTATCCAGTTGACGCATCCACCAAAGATAAGAAAAATCTGAGGAGCCTGGCGGGAAATTTCTTTTTGAACAAAGATGATGTGTTGTACAAGAGGAATTTTGACATGGTCTTGCTACGTTGTGTTGATGAACACGAGGCAGGCCTGTTAATGGAAGAAGTTCATGAAGGTTCTTTCCGTACTCATGCCAATGGGCATGCTATGGCCAGAAAACTGTTGAGAGCGGGGTATTATTGGATGACTATGGAGTCTGATTATTTTAAATACGCCCGAAAATGTCATAAATGCCAGATTTATGCTGATAAGGTGCATGTGCCGCCTACTCCTCTGAATGTGTTGTCATCACCCTGGCCCTTTGCGATGTGGGGCATTGATATGATTGGAAAGATTGAGCCGACTGCTTCCAATGGGCATCGTTTCATGTTGGTTGCCATCGATTATTTCACTAAGTGGGTGGAAGCAGCCTCGTACGCCAACGTCACCAGACAAGTGGTAGCCAGATTTATCAAGAAGGACATCATCTGCCGGAATGGAGTCCCGGAGAGAATCATTACTAATAATGGTTCAAATTTGAATAACAAGATGATGAATGAGCTATGTCAAAGCTTTAAGATTGAACATCACAACTCTTCTCCCTATCGTCCGAAGATGAATGGGGCTGTTGAAGCAGTAAATAAGAACATCAAGAAGATTGTGCAGAAAATTGTAGTGACCTATAAAGACTAGCATGAGATGTTTCCTTATGCTTTACATGGTTATCGTACTTCGGTGCGCACGTCAACTGGAGCAACTCCTTTCTCACTGGTATATGGTATGGAAGCAGTTCTACCATTAGAGGTTGAGATTCCTTCTTTAAGAATTCTGGCAGACGTGAAGCTTGATGAAGCTGAATGGGTGCGTTCCAAACTGGATCAGCTGAACCTTATTGAAGAGAAGAGATTGGCAGCCATTGCACATGGTCGGTTGAATCAGAGCAGGATGAAGAAAGCCTTTGATCAGAAAGTGCGTCCTCGGTGTTTTCAGGCTGGTGAATTGATTTTGAAAAGGATCCTTCCTCCTCAGACAGATCACAGGGGCAAATGGACTCCAAACTATGAAGGGCCATATGTAGTAAGACAGGTTTTCTCTGGTGGAGCCTTATTACTCTTGACTATGGATGGCGAAGATTTTATGTCCCCTGTGAATGCAGACGTAGTCAAAAAATACTTTGCATAAAAGAGACCCGCTGGACACAAAAAGAAAGTTCAGGCAAAAAAGGGGCATCCCGGCGAACCATAAAATGAAAAGGTTCGGGCAAAAGTTAGGGATAAAAAAATAAAAAAAGAATAAACCCGCAAAGTTGAAAACCTGAAAAGGCAGCTTTGGCAAAAAGGGGTATCCCGGTGGATTGAAAACCCGAAAAGGGCGATCTAGGCAAAAGTTAGGGATTTAAAAGCAAGAGGCTACGAGTTGCGTTCGATCTGTGAACACTTTTGATACATGGAAATTTCGAAGGAAAGGAATCAGTCCAGTCAGTCTCTTCGAAGGCCAAAACATCTACGGATAAGCGAGGCATATTGGGTCATAGCTGAATTGAATCATGGTGGATTTCTGTTCCCCACATTGCCGACATGTGTATTTTCTTTTATTTCTTTTGTGCAATTACCTCTTTTCAGGAATTGCTTCCGAATGTAAATGCCTATTTACAGGCCAATTCCATTCAATAAAATCTTCATTTCACTCAAAAGCTTTCCATTTGTGTTTTTACTTTTACTGTTTTGTTTGTGAAAACGTCCGATATTTTGATAAAACATTGCATGCGAAATTGTTAAGCTCTGTGAAGCATATCAGAAAACACTGGAAATTATTTAGGCAACGGTCGTGTAATGGTAATAGAAGTAGCCTTTTTGCATATAGAACTTTCTGTTGATTCTGTTTTTAGGGTAACAGGTTTGTCCTTCCCCAGTAGAGCTACTCTCCTCGACATTGAAACTTCATTCTCCTCAGCAGGTTGTTACTTTCCCCAGCCAGAGTGTCGAGGATTACTTTTCCTCGGCAGAGTACAGAGGATTATTTCCCCAACTAGAGTTGTGGTTGTTTCATTACTCTTTCTGCAAGCAGTCAGAAGTTGATGCTAACGCATCCCCAGCAAGAGACTTATAGAATATCTTCTTTGGACAAAGACGTTATTTTCCTCGCAGGGCCTGAGCACTCATTCTCCCCA
Organism: Lathyrus tuberosus; assembly: GCA_022829125.1. Lineage (NCBI taxonomy): Eukaryota > Viridiplantae > Streptophyta > Magnoliopsida > Fabales > Fabaceae > Lathyrus > Lathyrus tuberosus. Next base: position 1,788,354 of record JALAZF010000484.1, read on the forward strand.
GCTAGTCGAGAAACGTTTTCCTCACCCACAACGGTATGAGTTAATCCCCTCAGATGAGTAAGCTTGATGTTATCCTCTAGCAGGGTGGACTTCGGCATCTACCGTTCCTCAAGCAGGTTTCCTGGTCATGGTCGGTACTCCCCGGTAGGGTAAAAGTACTGATATTCCCCGGCAGGGTAAAAACAAGGGCATCTCCCAACAGCAGGTTGAGTTCGGTAATATCCCCAAACAGGTTTGGAATTATTGACTTGTCTCCCCAAGCAAAGTTTGATGGTGATCTTCACAATGGTTTGTTCAACAGCAGTTGAAACCCCCAACAGGTCTTAAGTCCAATGGTTATTGTCATATTTCAAGTCCAGGTGTTGAGTTCTGTCTTCGATGGAAGTCATTGGTATTCCCCAGCGGAGAGAATTTCTCTTTGGTTTCCATCTTCATTATTAATTTTTATCCATCTCCAGCAGAGTGGATCTTCTCTCGGAGTTTTCATATCCAGCAGAGTTTGTGATCGGGATCTTCCTCAGCAAAGTGAAGCCTTTCTCAGCAGGGTCTCTTATTTCAGAGGACAATTTAGTTTGTCATCCCCGGCGGAGCTGCCTTGGTCTTCAGCATTTATTTTACTGAGACGCCTCTTTTGCATTGCATAAGCATTTTTGCATGGCATCCTCCCTAACGCGTAGCATTTCCATTTCGTATGGAGCATTACGCCATAGGAAAATTCAAACATATGCATTCGAAGTGTAAGCCAGGTTTGATATCCTTTACCAGATTTCTTTCCCCAGTAGAAAGTAACAAAATTCAGGAGACGTTGTTTTACACTACACCGCAACCAGTGGATTCGTCCTTCCTGTTGGTCCTTGTCGCTCCCGGGATTTTCATCCTAGTACAAACGCGAAAGTGGCACCAAACAGAGTCGCCAACAATGTGTATTTATCCCAAAAGAGGGAAAGGAAACACCGCATAAACCTGAGAGAAGGAAAGAACGTGGTCTTACGACCAAGAGAAAGGGTAAGGGAGTCGGTTACACGAGAGGAAGGTATTAGCACCCCCTCGCGTCCATCGTACCCGATGGGATCCACGCTTGCTTGTCTCGATCAAAGGGTGTAAGGAAAGAATACTGAGAAAGAAACTGAAAAAGGAATGGAAAAGGAAAGGAGAGAGAAAGAGAAACAAATGTAGGGAAAATAAAAGAAGTGCTCGCATGGGCCCTACCCCACTGCCTACGTATCTCATCGGGAGCATGAGAATCAGAGCGACGTAGTTCCCCTCACTAGGGATGGATTGTTTTTTAGAGAACGGCTTACGTTCTAGCTCAGGTGTTGCAGGCTCGCTGGTCCGAGTGCGTTACCATCTTACAAGAGAACGAGTAGAAGCGCGTTCGTACGCTAAGAGTGAATGAGGTGAGAAAAGAATTCCCGAAGGAAAGACGTTATTGTTTGTTTTTTGTCTTTTAGAAGGAAGTGTTTTGGATTTGTTTGCATATGACAGTGTATCCGGATCTTAGTCATTGGAATGTGTACATTCTCACATTCCAAGATGGAATGGGTAAGAAAGCACACTAAGAGTGAAGAAGACCCCCACACTTAGTTCCAATTGTCAAGGTTCAAACACACTAGCATACTTGTGTTTATTAAGTGTTTTTGTTAATTAAGAAATGAAGAAGTGTTTTTATTTGTACCTCCAACAAGTATTGCATTTAAGTCCCTCATACAAGATCAAATGTTTAACACATTGACCCAAGATGGGCTATATGCTACACATTCTAAGATTATAAGAGAAGACCCCTTTATAATCTCTTCTTTATATGAAAGGCCTAAGTGCAATAAATGCCTACCTTTATTAAATGCTTTGAGTTTCCTTTGAGAGATGAGAAGAGAGAGACTCAAGAGAGAAGAAAAGGTAAAACCTATGTGGACTAAGACTCAATCCTAATTGAAGATTAAAGGGAGTGATCCTAATGGTTCGTGAGGTTTCAACCTAAAGTCTAAAGAAAGAATGAATTAAACAACTCACTTCTAAAGTAGAAGATGAATTGTAATTCAAAAAGGGAAAGTAATGAGTTATTAACAGAAAGCACATAAATGCTTAACAAAACATAAAATGGAATTGTAAAAGAGAAAGGATAGAAGTTGAATGTGGATTCCTTATCCACACTCAATTGAAACTTACCAAAGCCCCTACATGGTTAGTAAACATGGAAACATGTATAAGAAGCAAAAAGTACTTAATACACATTAAAGTCCAAAAGAAAAAGATGAAGAATCAAATCTTAAGATCACAACCAGAATGGGCATCATATGGACAACAAGTGAATATCATCACACAAGTTCAAATGAACAAGCAACAATCATCATCTATAGCATTTAAACATGTTACAAGAAGAAGGGATAGATGAAAGATGGAAAGAAATGAAGAGGACATGCATAAATGGAACATGTAAATCAACAACCAGAATTGAAACTAAATGGAAAATGGTTTATAAACATCTCAAAAGTATTTATGAATCAACTTCAAGACATTCAAGAAGTAATATAAGAAGAATTGAAATGAAAGTTCAAAAAGAAAGTGCAAACAATACATGTTAATGATGCACAAAGTTCAAATTGAAATGAACATGTAAAGATGACCTATAATGTGTATCAAAGACCTATAATATCATATGAATGGCTCATAACATATGCAAATGCTCATACAAATATGCACAAAAGAATTCATGTAAACATACACTAAAGTTGTAATGACATGCCATGGATTATGCTTCAAATGTAATGCATCAAACAAAAACCAAATGGATTCATGAAAATTATACCAGCATATTATTGGAATGCCTAAGTCAGAAATGCATCATACATCAAGATAGCATGTAAAAATTCAGAGCAAAATGACTTCAAACAAAGCAATTAGGTCAAATTGAAACATCATGCAAAGTGGTGCAAATATAGGCATCAAAACATGTCATAAAGTGACCTAAAAAATAAAACAAAAATCATCTAACATGCTTCAATGTATTAGTGAATCAATGCAAAAAGAATCATGTCAAAACAGTTGGTAATGAGCAAGAACAAAATTAAACAAATTCATGTATCATGCTTAGAATGCATCTAAATGGAAATTCAAAGAAAATTGTGCAACAGGGGCAAAAGTGTCATAAAATCATGAAATGAAAATATCAAAAATTTCCTAAATGTCTTAATAACATTCATAAATTTTTCCAGAATTTTCTAATAACGTTTTGTAATTTTAAAAATTAAAAAGGAAACGTGCACAAAATTAAGAAAATAAAAAGAAATGAAATAAGAGAGGGAGGTGTAAGCATAGCAATCATGCAGTTCAAATTAATTGGGCTTGAAAACATGGGGGTGTGGGTAGCAATCTGATTAGGTCCAATAAGTGCGCATAACACCCTAACTATCATGGAATTCAGTCAAACCAAGTCAAAATCATACAAGCCGTTGGATCAAGTCATAGTCAAGCTATAGTCAAAGTAATTAAGATCAACGCGCACACTTGAATGTCCATACACACTACTATGCACCACACCACATATGGATTAAAATGAAATAAAAAATTATCACGTGAGGTGCATGCTTCTTTTAATGTGCTGGCACACTTTTATCCACACGATCATGAAAAATCAATGGCCACGATTAAAACATACAAAACCCTAGCATTAACAGTCACCGGCCGGAGATGACCTCCGGTCACCTTCTCCGGTCGTGCGCCACCGTCTGCAACTTTATGTTTCCCAGAATTTCACAAATGTTATACCAAAATGAAGAGGAAGTCACACACGTTCCAAATCCACCAATGAAATCATCAAACTATTCACATACGGCAAGAAACAAGCACACACATATTGCCCTAATTTTTTGGATCTAAGCTTCTAAGAAGCTCTATCAACTAGCCGGAGTTCAAATGCTCCTAGTGAGCTCATATCAACAAAATAAGCTAAACAAACTCTAAATCATGCCAGAAAAGTTTGAGATGATGAAACCTGAAAATGCTGCAAACCGGAGTTAAACAAAAAACAGAGAATCGTGCTTCTTCTTTGAGCTACTCTTGGCCAAATAAAGGCTTGAGAATCTTGAAATCGTGCAGAGAATCACACTGAAAATTCCAATCTCTTGAAACTGAACTTGATTACTTGGATGTGTATGCTCTTATTCTTGATCCAGAACGAAACAATGAAGATGATGGAGGCGAAATGTGAAAGGAGATGGTGAAAATGGAGTGCAGTCAGAGAGAAAACAAAGAGATTGAGAGAAAAAGTTTGAAGTATTGGAGAGGGAGAGTGAAAAAAATGAAGCTGAAAATGAAAATTGAGAGTGAGGATTTGATTTATAGTATGAGCTAACCATGGTTAACCTGAGTTGGTTAACTGAGTTGAAGTGGTTTAGGTGAGTCCATCCTAACTAACTGAGTCAAGTTAGTTAGGGGACGAGCTGTGATATAGTGATGATGATCTATGGCGAGCTAGGGTGGATTACAAAGGATCAGTGGTGGTGGTAAACTCGTGTGTGAGCTGCAGCAACATAAACTTGCTTTACAAGTTTCATTCTTTCCACTTCCATGTAATGAGCCTGAGCAGCACGTGCAAGCAAGGACAATGTTAGTTCTGAAAAGGCAAAGTGTCATAAGGTGTGGGATATGTGCATACACTTTGAAATAACAACAGCAACAACACTTGTTTTTTTCTGATTTTATGACAGTTGGAACCAATGAAAACAAGCAAGTTTGAGAAGGAAATTCTCCATGTATTGTGAATAATTTGATGAGGCTTTGTGATCATTAGAAAGAGGGATCATAGTAGAACATGTTTGGTATGAAAAATGAATTGAAATGAGGCTTGAAATAAGTTGCAAAATGACTTATAACATCCACATTTGGAACTGATTGAAGGGCGTGGCAACTGGTTGGTTGACAATGCATCTTGGCACCTGGATTTTCAGCATGATTACCATGACTTGAGGCCACTATTTCTCCATCATAACTTGATCAGATGAAATTTTGCCCAACATGAACATTGAAGAGGGCATTGCAAGGAACAATATTGATGTTGACAAGTTTTTCATTTGAGGCCTTTAACCATGAGAAAAATAGGCGAATATATGGCACACCAACTGTTTGTTAAAATGACTGCGCGCGTGCCCTGAAAATCTTGGTCATGACCTAGTTTTGAACCTACTTTGCTCAAACTTTGATCAATCATATCTCACTCAATTTTTATCCAATGGAGATGTTCCACACATGGATTTGAAGCTTAAAACAAGATATTTTGTTGTGGCCGAGTGGAATTTTCATTTGGTGCTTCAATTTTAAATGGCCTTGGTTCAAACTCTGATGCAAAATGGCCAAAACTTGCTATTTTTAGTAACCCTTCCTCTTCCAAAAATGGCAACTTTCCACCTCTTGATTTTTTCATGATTCCTTTGGAGTTTCTTGACCAAATTTTGTACATTGGACATATGTAACATGAATTTCATGATTTTGGGCTCAAAAAGTCAAGAGTTGACTTTTTCCTCTGATTATTTGACTTGGCCCCAAATTTCCTGATTTTTGATCTTTCTTCCAATTGAACCACCTCCAAAACCAATTGAGGGGCAATTCTCCATACACATACACTTAAGGACATGTAGAATACCATGATATCAAGTTTTGTCCAAAAAATCAAAGATAACCTGATTTTACTGTAAACCCTAATTTCAGCCCCTTCTGGTTAGGAGGAAAAAATGCAGTCTTCAATTTCAAATTCCTCAGAGTATGTTGTGTATCCTCTTAAAGGATGATGATATATGCCATTTGAGGATGATTTTGAATCAATGAGCTATCTCTTTTGAGGATTTTCCTTCAATTTTTGGACTTCTTGCATAGTGAAAGATGTAGTGCTTCAATCTCCCATTGAATCTCACTTCCTTGAGGTTTTGGATGATCAATTGAGATAGTATGATACATGAAAGACTTCTTGGCTTGCCTTGAGGAAACTTGACTGACCTTTTTGTGATTTGAATGATCCCTTGATTGTCCACCTTCCACCTGATCACATGCCTTGATGGTAAGAGGGATGCTATGCTTCATTTTTTTATGTTAAATGCAATGCAATGCTAATGAGATGGATATGATATGATAGATGATAATGCTATGCTAAGATGACAAAAAGGGAGAGCAAATTTTGGGGTATTACAGCTGCCCCTATTCAAACGCTGTAGACCTGAATGCCTGAAAGCGAATGCTTTCAGACTTTCAAGGTATATAGTGATTGAATACCAAATATAACCAAAAATTTGCTCTGGATGATGAAGAAGAAAAGGGATATAAACCCAATGAGACTTCTGGATTGAATCTTCAATGAACGTCGTCGGAGAAATCTGTCTTTTGAACGACGCCAGACGACTACTGGCTTGCCACGCTGCTGGTGGACTTTAATAATGTCTTTTATGCAATTCCAGACGACTACTGGCCTGCCACACTACTGGTGGACTTTGATGACGTCTTTTGAACGACGCCAGACGACTACTGGCTTGCCACGCTACTGGTGGACTTTAATAATGTCTTTTATGCAATTCCAGACGACTACTGGCCTGCCATGCTACTGGTGGACTTTGCAGCTTCGTGCCACCCGAAGACGGACTTTTACCAATCCACTGTTGGACTTTTGGAATATGCCACCCTTAGATGGACCTTTCGCCAATCCACTGTTGGACTTTTGCCACCCGAAGACGGACTTTTGCCAATCCACTGTTGGACTTTTGGAATATGCCACCCTTAGATGGACCTTTCGCCAATCCACTGTTGGACTTTTGCCACCCGAAGACGGACTTTTGCCAATCCACTGTTGGACTTTTAGCTGCTTTGCCACCCGAAGATGGACTTTTGCCAATCCACTGTTGGACTTTTGCCACCCGAAGACGGACTTTTGCCAATCCACTGTTGGACTTTTGCCACCCGAAGACGGACTTTTGCCAATCCACTGTTGGAATTTTGGAATATTCCAATAACGGATTACACTCTGCATCCGTGTCAGATATCTCTGCCGGCTTTACTGAGGAACAATGATCAATGACTTGACTTTAGAGGTTCCTGAGAGGATAGTATCTCTGTGGGAGAATAAATGAACAATCCGTCTGCTTCGAATTGTCAAGTTCGCCAAAAATAAATTGGACTTGCAGAACAATAAATCTACCAGGAATCACTTCATCTGCTGGGGGAATGAATTCTGGTCACAGTGATTCCGCTGGGGATGAGCATTTCTTTGCATGGCGTCTTGCTAGGGAGGAAGAGTCATAAAAACTCTGCTTGAGGATCTATCCAATCCAAGACCCTTTGTAGGGGTTATCAACCTTCTGACCCGGCTGGGGAAAGACTGTGCCATCCTTGTTGAGGAATAGATTCTGCCGATCTTATAAACCTCTGCGGGGAGAACAACAACTCAGTTGGGGAGTATTGCTGACAAGATTCGATGCTGACCTCTGTGGGGAATACAATGACCAGAGGTATGATCTTGCCGGGGAATCAGGGTTACTCTGCCGGGGACATACAAAACCTGGCTATACCATTCCACTGCAACTTGTTGGGAAAGAGTCCTTAGAGATCTGCTGGGGAATATGACTGTCGAGCTTAGGATAAGTACTACAATGCCCCATGTTAGGCGAGCTTTCCTTTAGACAATTTCGTTGGGGATGACGAGTTTATAACAAACTCTGCTGGAGAAAACTGCTTTAAAGCGTCTCGTGTTGGGGAATGCCTTTTGAGAGAATTTTACAGAAGACCAACTGTCCTCACACTCTACTGGGGATGATCAACACTTCATGCTGGGGAAACAATCATGCCCCATGCTTGGACAAAACAACAATTCGTCCCCGAAGAGGAGGTCATAAGAGGATTTTACAGAAGATCTAGCCTCTTCAAACTCTTGTGACTTCGCCGGGGATAATGACCATCAGTTTCGGTGTCGACGAGACCACTCTTTTGGGGAACCTGTGACCGTTATCGACACAGAAAAGCTTGTAGCTGTTGGAAGTACTGTATGAGAAAATCGACTTAATAAGATGCAACGGTACCCAGTTGAACTTAATTCACTGATATCGACCCGTTATGAACAATCGTCGACCGAACGATGAACGCCGATCTCCTTACCCGTAATTGCCCCAGTCTTTTGCGTGGGGTGATTTATTGCTGGTCTTGTGCTTAAAATCATCTGCACCTGCTACCTGCAACAAAAGAATATGCCCACATGCCCCGAATATTGCGTGGCTAGAATCCACCATCCGGGAGTATTCAACATTCGAAGTAATTTCAAATGTTTTTTCTGCGCATGTTATTGCAAGGCTGCCATGTTTTCAAATGCAATGTTTTATCAAAAATTAGGACGTTTTTGCAAACAAAGCAATAAAACAAAAATAGAAAGCTTTTTATTGAAATTCAATTTATTGACTGAGAGCCCAGAATAGGCAATTACATCTGGAAGCAATCCCTGGAAAGAGGTGATCGCTGAAAATTGAGAAAAGAAGCTATCCTAATGGCAATGTGAAAACGGAATTCCACTGAGTTTCCATTCTGTTAGGACCAGTATGTCTTCAAAACTCCCCGACCTTGCCTTCTGAGGAATGATCGGACCGATTCCTATCCTTCAGAACGTCAGTTGTTCAAACGGTAATGGGGGATAGATAACTCAGACCATAGTCATTCGCTTAAATCCCTCTTTTGTGTGGACCGCCCTTTCAGGTTTTCGATCCACCAGGATACCCTTTTTTGCCTAAGTTGCCCTTTCGGGTTTTCAACTTACCGGGTGTACAAATTTTTTTCAATTATATCCCTAATTTTTGCCCGAACCTTATTCTGTTTTTGGTTCGCCGGGATGCCCTTTTTTGCCTGGATTTTTTTTATTCTTATTATCCAGCGGGTCTATTCATGCGAAGTATTTTTTGACTACGTCCGAGTTGACAGGGGATGAAAAGTCTTCGCCATCCATGGTTGTAAGCAATAAAGCTCCGCCTGAAAAGACCTTTTTAACCACGAATGGACCTTCATAGTTAGGAGTCCACTTGCCCCTGTGATCTGTATTGGGAGGAAGGATCCTTTTGAGTACCACATCTCCGACTTTGTAAACCCGAGGACGCACCTTTTGGTCAAATGCCTGCTTCATTCTGCGCTGATATAGTTGCCCATGACATACAGCCGCCAATCGCTTTTCCTCAATAAGGCTCAGCTGATCAAATCTGGCTCGTACCCATTCAGCTTCATCTAGCTTAACATCCATCATAACTCTGAGGGACGGAATTTCTACTTCAACCGGTAGCACTGCCTCCATACCATATACAAGTGAGAATGGGGTTGCCCCAGTGGACGTGCGTACCGACGTTCGATACCCATGCAAAGCAAATGGTAACATCTCATGCCAATCTTTGTACGTGACAACCATCTTCTGCACAATCTTCTTGATATTTTTGTTGGCCGCTTCGACCGCGCCATTCATCTTTGGGCGGTACGGAGAAGAATTGTGATGTTCGATTTTGAAGCTCCGGCATAACTCAGCCATCATCTTATTATTCAAATTAGAACCATTATCAGTAATGATTCTTTCGGGAACTCCATATCGGCAAATGATATCCCGTTTTAAGAAACGAGCTACCACTTGTTTTGTAACATTGGCATAAGATGCAGCTTCAACCCATTTGGTGAAATAATCAATTGCCACCAAGATGAAACGATGACCATTAGAAGCTGTAGGCTCAATCTTTCCAATCATATCAATGCCCCACATGGCAAACGGCCAAGGCGACGCATGATACTCAACGGATTTGGAGGCACATGCACCTTATCTGCATAGATATGGCATTTATGGCATTTGCGGGCATATTTGCAACAATCTGACTCCATAGTCAACCAATAATATCCCGATCTTAACAACTTTTTAGCCATTGCATGCCCTCCGGCATGGGTACCGAAAGAGCCTTCGTGCACTTCAATCATCAACAAGTCTGCTTCATGTCTATCCACACATCTAAGCAGGACCGTGTCAAAATTTCTTTTATACAGCACGCCATCTTTGTTCAAGAAGAAACTACCGGCTAACCTTCTCAACGTCTTCCTGTCTTTGGACGATGCCCCGGGCGGGTAGTCTTGACTTTTCAAGAAACACTTAATGTCATAAAACCATGGCTTGTCATCAGACGCTGCATCGACCGCAAACACAAATGCTGGTCTGTCAAGGCGGGATACCTCAATCTTAGGTACATGGTTCCATCCTTGCACTTTGATCATGGAAGACAAAGTGGCCAAGGCATCAGCGAACCTATTCTCATCTCGAGGAATGTGGTACAGTTTCACTGTTGTGAAAAACGTCAGCAATCTCCTTGTATAATCTCTATACGGCATTAGACTTGCTTGGTGCGTGTACCAACTTCCCTTCACTTGATTGATTACCAAAGCTGAATCACCAAATATATCAAGGGTCTTAATCCGTAGATTAACCGCCTCCTCGATCCCCATTATACAAGCTTCTTACTCTGCTTCATTGTTGGTGCATCCGAAAGTTATTCGGGCAGTGAAAGGCATATGAACACCTTCCGGCGTGATAAGAACTGCTCCAACTCCGCACCCATTCCTATTGACAGCCCCATCAAACATCAGACTCCATTTGGATTCAGGGTCTGGCCCCTCCTCCGGAAGTGGTTCCTCGCAATCTTTAGCTTTGAGAAACATGATGTCCTCATCAGGGAAGTCAAATTTCATGGGTTGGTAATCATCAATCGGCTGTTGCGCAAGATAGTCGGACAAGATACTTCCTTTGATGGCCTTTTGTGAAGTGTACTGAATGTCATACTCTGTCAAGACCATTTGCCACCGTGCAACTCTGCCTGTCAATGCTGGTTTCTCGAAAATGTACTTGATAGGATCCATTTTTGAAATCAACAAGGTCGTGTGCCTAACCATATATTGCCTCAATCGCTTAGCGGCCCATGCAAGCGCACAGCATGTCTTTTCAAGCATTGAGTATCGGGACTCACAATCATTGAAATTTTTGCTCAGGTAGTAGATAGCATGCTCCTTCCTACTTGTCTCGTCATGTTGACCGAGAACACAACCCATGGAACCTTCAAGCACTGTCAGATACATTATCAGCGGTCTCCCTTCAACTGGAGGCATTAGAATCGGAGGTTCCTTCAAGTATTCTTTTATCTTATCGAATGCCAATTGGCAATCGTCATTCCACCTGACCGTTTGATCTTTCCTTAACAATTTAAATATTGGTTCACACGTGGCTGTTAGGTGAGATATGAACCTTGCAATGTAGTTCAATCTACCCAAGAAACCACGAACCTCTTTTTCTGTTCTCGGTTCAGGCATTTCTTGTATTGCTTTCACCTTGGCAGGATCAACCTCGATTCCTCTTTCGCTCACAATGAAACCCAGTAACTTTCCAGAACGCACCCCAAACGTGCACTTGTTTGGATTTAATCTCAGATGGAACTTTCTCAACCTTTCAAACAGCTTTTTCAGGTTAATCAGATGTTCCTCTTCTGTTCTCGACTTGGCAATCATATCATCTACATAACATTCGATCTCCTTATGAATCAAGTCGTGAAACAATGTCACCATCGCCCGCTGGTATGTTGCCCCTGCGTTTTTCAACCCGAAAGGCATTACTTTATAACAATATGTACCCCACGGAGTAATGAACGTGGTTTTCTCCATATCTTCAGGTGCCATCTTGATCTGGTTGTACCCGGAGAAACCGTCCATAAATGAGAACACTGAAAACTGAGCCGTATTATCGACTAGCACATCAATATGAGGTAGTGGAAAATCATCTTTCGGGCTAGCTTTATTAAGATCTCGATAATCCACACACATTCTCACTTTTCCATCTTTCTTCGGTACTGGCACGATGTTGGCTACCCATGGAGGATACTTTGTCACAGCAAGAAAACCAGCATCCCACTGCTTCTGGACTTCCTCCTTAATCTTTAAAGCCATGTCGGGATGAGTCCGACGAAGTTTCTGCTTGACTGGCGGACATTCTTCTCTTAATGGCAGCCTGTGCACGACAATATCCGTATCCAACCCCGGCATGTCTTGATACGACCAGGCGAAGATGTCAACATACTCGCGCAACATTTCCGTCAAAGTTTGCTTCACATCTGCTTGCAAGCTGGCACCAATCCTGATCTCTTTCTTGGCGTCCTTGGTGCCAATATTGATGATTTCTACAGTCTCCTGATGAGGCTGGATGACCCTTTCCTCTTGTTTCAACAATCTGGCCAGTTCTTCAGGGAGTTCACAATCTTTCTCATCCCCTTCTTCGGCTTGATAAATCGGATTGTCAAAGTCATACATGGCCATATCAAAATCGTTATCAGTGGTATCCGGAGGATCAAGTCTGCATGAACGGGTTCATGCCTTATTTTAGAATTTATTTTTAAGCAAAACAAAAGAAAATGAAACATTGCCATTTTATTTTTTTTGTGCAAAAATAAAAACTGAAAGACAGAGAACAAAATTTGATTGCAAAACGTCCTTTATTAATGATTAAACATTGCAAATGCAACCATGGTGGCCCTACAAATGAATCTATACGCCTTGGGCAGAGCGCAAGATTTTGACATGCATTATGGTTAGAAAAAACAAAGAAAAATTACTCTGTCTGAAGAGTAACCCGGATGACTTCTTCAACGAACCAGTTCTGCACTTGTTGTCCCGGAGCATGAGGGCGTACCCAGTTGTCCAGGTCACAATCACTGTCAACACTATCCTCTGTGGCTGCGCAAGACTGGTCCGTGTAGATAATTCCCCCACTATTGAAAGTAATGGGTCCCCTGCTCCCCGCATCTGAAGTTGTAGAGGGATGATAACCAATACCAAATTTGTCTTCCTTCATTGGGGTCTCTATCAACCTGCCCCAACCTTGGGCGTTGCCTGCCCTGACGACTTCGACAGCTTGTTTGTAAGATGAAATGGAGGTACCGGCCCCAACTGGTACAGAAGAAGACTCAGGTGCATCGTCAATATTGACTGCTTCAAATGATTGGCACAACATCTCATGAATTTCCCCATCCATTTCAATGTACTCGAACGTGGACAAGTGACTCACAAAGATGTCTTCTTCCCCACACACCGTCACAACCTGCCCTTCAAACTCATACTTCAGCTTTTGATGTAGAGTAGAAGTAACAGCCCCGGCTCCGTGAATCCAAGGGCGCCCCAATAGGCAGCTATATGCAGGTTGTATGTCCATTACATGGAACGTGGATTTGAATACTTGTGGTCCAATTTGTACGGGCAATTCCACCTCACCAAACACAGATCGTCTAGTTCCATCGAATGCTCTGACCACCAATTCACTAGGCCTTAAGATCAAACCATCAACTTCCAGCTTCATTAATGCCTTCTTGGGCAAGACATTGAGTGATGAACCAGTGTCTACCAGTACATGAGATAACACTGCGCCCTTACACTCCATCGTGATATGCAAAGCCTTATTGTGGTTTCTTCCTTCAACAGTCAAATCTCTACTTGTAAAGCCCAAGCCATGGCTAACATTAACATTGGAGATTACGCCCTCGAGCTGATTAACAGTAATTTCTTGTGGCACGTATGCACTCTTCAATACTTTCAACAACGCCTGCCGGTGCGCATCAGAGCACATCAATAGTGACAAGATTGAAATCTTTGAAGGGGTCTGATTCAGTTGGTCCACAATCTTATAATCGCTTTTCTTGATTATCTTCATAAATTCTTCCATTTCCTTATCAAAAGTAATCTTTGTCTCTGCTTCAGGTGTGGGCGCATTTTCAACCACCTGTTTACCTTTAGCCTTTGCTGCGGCTTCTGCCTCTTTATCACTTCTCAAGGTTTGGGGAGCGAACAACCTTCCACTCCTTGTAAAACCCCCTACACCCCCTACGTTATCAATATTTGGGCTGACTGACGACTCAACTCCCTGCTTTTTACCTTCGTAATATACATCTGCCCCATAGTGCCATGGGATAGCCTTCGTAGACGTGAACGGAATTGGTCCTGGCACCGTGATAGTGACAGGACTGGGCCTTTCTGGCGCAACACTCGCCACGGGAACTGCATTGACCGGCATTTGAATCTCAGCGGGAGTGTAATAGATGGTCACGGTTGATATCTCATCAGTGTCTTTCACGACTCTGTCGAACTGTAGACATCCTTCGTCGATCAGATTCTGTAAACCCATCTTCAACTTATCACAGCCGTTCTCCTGATTCATACACTCAGAGCAATCTTGATTACAGCCCGGGAACACCTGTCCCTTCAATAAACGATCTTTTACAACCAACAAAGAAGTTTTCACTTGATGAACGTCTAACACCAAATTCAATCTCCTCCCATCTTCAATAGCGTACACATTTGCTGCACTATGATCAGGCATGGGATGCTGAGTAATATTAGGAGCGGGAGAGAAATTGATGGCTTTAGCATCAATCAAATCTTGTACTTTATGATGGAAAGCCCAACATTTTTCAATGGAGTGCCCCTGAGCACCTGAGTGGAACTCACAACGAGCATTAGCATCGAAGTTAGGTGGCAGGTTTCCAGCAACCGGAGCTTTCATAGTACGAAGTTCTACCAACTTTAACTCGAGTAGCCGGGGCAACAGCGCGGCATAAGTCATAGGGAGAGGATCCATCTTACGATCCCTCTGCCTAGACCTTTGCTGGAAAAAAGGTTGTTGCTGTTGAACTTGTTGTTGGGGTTGTTGTTTCTGAACAGACGGTGTGGGGATTGTTACAGTATCTACCTGATAATAAGCTTGAGAACGCCCTCTGCCTCGTCCTCTAAACACAGCATTCGTGTCACCTTCTCTTCTTTTCTGGTTACTAGCAAACGGTTTCTTCGTCCCCGAAGAGCCAGCCCCACTCACATCCTGGATCTTTCCAAGCTTTAACAGACTTTCTATTCTTTCTCCCGCAATCACAATATCAGCAAATCCAGTTGACGGACAAGCAGCTAATCTATCAAGATAGGCCCCTTGCAAGGTCCCCATGAACATATCTGCCATTTCTCTGTCTGACAAGGGAGGTTGAACCTGGGCAGCCATTTCCCTCCACCTCTGTGCATATTCTTTGAAACTCTCCTTGGCATTTTGTGACAACCCCTGCAATTGAGTACGGTTGGGCGCCATGTCAATATTATACTGGTATTGCTTCAGGAACGCTTCTGCCAGATCTTTCCAATTCTTCACAGCAGCTCTATTCAACTTCATATACCAGGTCAAGGACGCCCCAGCCAGACTGTCCTGAAAATAGTGCATCCATAGCTTCTCGTCATCCGTATGGGCTGAAATCTTCCCAAAGTAAGCTTGAAGATGCGTTTGGGGACACGCATTGCCGTGATACTTATCAAAAGTGGGAGGCTTGAATTTAGGGGGAATTCTGACTCCTGAGACCAGCCCCAAGCTGGTAACATCAATACCCATAGAGTTCTTGCATTCTATGGCCCTGATCTTTTCTGCTAACTCCTCATACCTTCGATCACCTTGATTACCCACATCAGCATCCAGCAGAGTAAATTGGTCTTCCAGGGTATCTTCAAGAGTGACACCAGCATGCCTACCATTTCCATTACCCCGATTGTTACCACCAGGAGGAGGGTTGCCACCGGGAGGAGGAATGCCATGTCCCTGTGAATTGTCATGCTGATCACCTTCGGGCCCACTGTCTGGACGCTCGACCAGAAGCCTCAATCTCTCCTGATTTTGCGCCATGCCAGTCATGAGGGTCATGAACTGGTCCATACGCGCCCTCATTTCGGCCAAATCACTTTGCACTTGATCCATGATTCTTACTTGATTTCTTCGCGTCGAATATCGGTGAATATGACTCTCCGCTATGCTGCCTGAAACCAAATAAAGGTTAGAGTCCCTGCAACGAGTACCTGAAAAGCAAGTAACAAAATGCAAAATGATATGCAATGCCATGCGGTGCCATGTTTGTCATTTCCTAGGTGCTTTTATACCCTGATTCCAATCCAAACCACAGAAATCTGAAGACCAGAAATCGTGATATAAAGAGACGTATCGTGGTCATGTGCTTGTGTGCGGCTATCTGATAAGAAATAATCCTGAATAAAACTGCTCATACTCATTCAACAAAATATTCAAGTACATTTAAGAAGGGTTCAACCGCAAATGCAATACAAGGAAAAAAATGGATCCATCAACAAGCCTGATGGTAGCCATTAACAACAAAATACAGGGAAAAGAACATCAATCTGACAATTCCACATCCTTCAGCTTATCACTTGAGTATTTGATCTCCTCAAAAAGTATACGGGTACGCTGGTGATTCGGCTTTTCAATCATTTCTTTGATCAAGATATCCCTTTTCTCAAGAGCTTCATTTAAAGAACCCATATGCAACATCAGAGCCTCGTCATCACACACTCCTTTGTGTCTCTTTATGCCAGCTTGCGTCTTGAGTATCTCCCTTTCTATCATGACTTCATCAAGCTCTTTCTTGGTATTCCTTAGTTGGCTTCTAGCTTCTTCTAACTGTTCTTGACTTTTACCGAGACTTTCCCGATACTTTCTCCTCTGCTCATGTGCCTTTTTAAGCTCCTCGTCTTTAGTCTTCGACTGATCCTTTAACTCGGCATTTTCAATTCTGACTTCATCCCAAGCTTGACGAAGTTGAGCTAATGAATCCTTGCTTCGGGCTAAAGCCTGTTTTGTAATCTTGTGAGCCTGACTAGTGTCATCTGCTCCCAAAGTAAGTTTCTGAAAGTACCGAGCTCTGTCATCAAAATCTTCCTCTTTGTCAGCCAAGGTTTTTTCTGCTTTCAAGGCTCTCTTTTCCAACTCTTTGTTGTCAGCTAGAGCTTTCTGAAGACATCTGCTCATTCCAGAATTCTCTATCTGCAACTCTCTAACCATTTTCTTCCACTTCTCACATTCTTCAATAGCCACCATAGTGGGTTGTTCTGGCTGTACTGAACATAAAAGAGGTCCCCTTGAAAAGGGTAAAAGCAATTCCTTTACTTTCGTCTCAATCCACCTGTCATATTCAGGATAAGATCTACAATCTCCTTTTCCAAAAACTGCTTTTCCAATTTTGTGCTTATCTTTCCAAGCATTCACTACTTCTACCACCTTCGCATAGTTCCTGTAAAAAATAAAGATTCTTCCACATCTTGCTCTGTAGGAGGATCCCTGGAAGCATACCCAAACTGTCGGATGGCCAAAACTGGATTATAATTGATCCCTCCTTTTCTGCCAATCAAAGGCACATTTGGAAAATTTCCGCATCTTGTGACAAGCTCTGTTCTCAATAACCGGTGGTCAAACCATACAATGTTATCAGCAGTTAAACTCATCAATCGTTTAGACCATTTCGCCACATCTTTGGTTTCCACAAAGGCACCTGTCTGAGGCAAATGTTTGAAAAACCAATGACTCAGCAGTGGAGTACAACAACTAATAGATCCTCCCCTCCTTTTCTCATTCTTGTAATGCACGGAATGATAAAAATCTCCTAACAAAGTAGGGACTGGATTTTTAAGAACGAAAACTCTTGTCGCTAGCATATCCACAAAGTCTTGCTGATTGGGAAAGAGAACTAGGCCGTATATGCAGAGAGCCAGAATGGAATTGTAAACCGTCCAATTTTTAGCACTAGCAGCCTCTTGGGCTTGTCCAGACAGAAATTCTAAATGAAATCCGCTAACTCCATTTTTACTGCTCACACCCCTCTTTACCACTGCCTGATCCATTTGTAATGCAGCAGCAATTTCTTTTACGCTAGGGGAACTACCAGAGAAGAATGGTATTGCCGGCGTGATCGAAATTCCCAAAATAAATGAGAATTCTTCCAGTGCTGGCATCAAAATGTAATCTGGAAAAAGAAAGCATCTCAACGAAGGCTCGTAGAACTGCAGCAGAGTGTGCAAAGCATCATGTTCATACTTGGTGATTGTACGGACCATCCCAACCAAATTCCCGTAGCTCTTCTGAAACCTATCAAGAATACCCGGACCAGCCATATCTATAACTTTGAGCAATGAATCCAAGACAGGATCTGGAAACTTGTAAGACACATTGTTCTTTCTCTCGGCAACGATCTCTGTTGAACCCATGGATTGGAATCAGAAATGTATTATGCACCTGAAAATGACAAACATAACTGTTATGATATGATAATGCAATGCAAAAGGGCATGTGATCAGGTAATCAAGTGTCGGTGTCTGTATTGAACTGTGTGCACTGTGTCTCTGTACTGAATCTGGCAATATCTGAAATGAACACTCAAATCACTATCATAGGATACAATGTCTGAAATCCTCATAGAATCACAAATAAGGTAGGTAGGAGGCTGGGTTTCCTGCAAACCTGTAAACATCCCGCCCATGCTCACATGTGGTTCTTAGAAAATAAGGCTTGTCAGCTTCGGAGGTTTGAGAAGCCATAGCACATTCAGCCCGTAGGATACAATGCTATGCCAATCAAAGAGGTCGTCCACTGACTCCCCTTAGAAAATAAAAGTCATCCTATGCAAGTTCCAAAGTGGGCCCTCGGGTGCGAATGGGTTTGCCACAGAATGTGGTCTGCCATTGTCACCGCTAAAGAGGGATGTTTCCACTGAGGTCCTCATGATCGGTCACTAGAGTCGACAGCTCTCTAGATCTACATCCTGGAATACGCAAGATGCGCATGCCACGACGTGTCCCAAGATAGCCTCGTCTAGCTGTGAATTTCGTGAACACCCAACACACTCCAAACGGCACGTAGGTCCCACTACTCTCCACTCTAATTCTAAGTGTATACTCAAGCCTGTGTAATGGGCTTATCTCTCAGAAATCCCATCCCGCCAAACAGACAAAACAGTGCAACACAATATAATATATGATATGTAATGCTAAAATGCAGTAAATGCAGTAAAATAAATAAACAGCAACATATAGCACAACAGTAAACACCCAATGAAAAAACAAACAAGCGCTAGGATTGACTCGCTTAGGATGGACCAGCAATAGGTCAGCAGTCCCCAGCAGAGTCGCCAGCTGTCGCTCCCGGGATTTTCATCCTAGTACAAACGCGAAAGTGGAACCAAACAGAGTCGCCAGCAATGTGTATTTATCCCAAAAGAGGGAAAGGAAACACCGCATAAACCTGATAGAAGGAAAGAACGTGGTCTTACGACCAAGAGAAAGGGTAAGGGAGTCGGTTACACGAGAGGAAGGTATTAGCACCCCCTCGCGTCCATCGTACCCGATGGGATCCACGCTTGCTTGTCTCGATCAAAGGGTGTAAGGAAAGAATACTGAGAAAGAAACTGAAAAAGGAATGGAAAAGGAAAGGAGAGAGAAAGAGAAACAAATGTAGGGAAAATACACTACAACAAAAAGGACTTATAACATCTCACCTTAGACAGCGCTTTATTACAAAAGCGCTGCTATAGGTCAAAAACACGGAATCTATTAATTTAATAAAGGAAAAGCGCAAAAAAATATAAGACCTTAGACAGCGCTTTAGTGAAAAGCGCTGTCTAAGGCCTTTTAAATTTTTAAAAAAATTTAATGGAAAATATTAGACAGCGCTTTCCTTAAAAGCGCTGTCTAAGGCCTTTTAAATTTAAAAAAAATATAAGACCTTAGACAGCGCTTTTAAGGAAAGCGCTGTCTAAGGTCTTAAATATTTAAAAAAATAAAAACAAAAGCGCTGTCTAAGGCCAATCTTAGAAAGCGCTTTTAAAGCGCTGTCTAAGGGCCACCTTAGAAAGCGCTTTGTTGAAAAGCGCTGTCTAAGGTCTAATAAAATTAAAATATATGAATATACTCAGTTTTCATTTTCAGTTTTGCGCTCTTTCTTCTCCCTCCCCTGTTGCGAACGGATACTTGCGAACCTGAGCTAAACCCTTGCCGTCGTCCACCGCGCCGTCGTCCACCGTTCCTCCCTCATTTCGCGACTCCGACGACCTTTACTCCACCGTGACCGTCTGTTCCTCTCTCATTTCGCGTTTTCGTCACTCAGTTTGGAAGTTTAAGAGTTTCAGATTATTACACATTTTATAAGGTATGCTGATAATGTTGCTGTTGATAATGTTGTTGTTGATGTTGATAATAATGTTGTTGTTGATGTATTACACATTTTACACGTTTCAGAGTATTACACATTTTACACGTTTCAGAGTTTCAGTTTGGAAGTTTCAGAGTTTCAGAGTTTCAGTTGATAATGTTGCTGATAATGTTGATAATGTTGTTGTTGATGTTGATAATAATGTTGTTGTTGATGTTGATAATAATGTTGTTTATGTTGTTGCTAATGTTGGACTGTTGCTAATGTTGATAATGTTGCTAATGTTGTTAATGTTGTTGCTAATGTTGGACTGTTGTTGGATATAAGAATAAAATATGTGCTAACTTCATTTTTGGTGATATAGGAATAGAATCAATATAATGTGTTAGTTTAGTTTGTTCTTGTTAACATTTTTCTACATTGTTAACTATTGCTATATAATGTGTTTGTTTAGTTTAGTTTAGTTTAGGTTAGTGTTAGTGTTAGTGTTAGGTTAGTGTTAGTGTTAGTGTTAGTGTTAGTTTAGAACATCTATTATAGTTTGTTCTTGTTAACATTTTTCTACATTGTTAACTATTGCTATATAATGTGTTTGTTTAGTTTAGTTTAGTTTAGGTTAGTGTTAGTGTTAGTGTTAGGTTAGTGTTAGTGTTAGTGTTAGTGTTAGTGTTAATGTTAATAATGTAAATTCTTGAGGTTGTTGTTCTAAAGAACCGAAATTCAAAGCAATTTTGTTAATGAAGTTAATTGCTTTGAATTTCTTAGTTTGGACTTGTTATGCTAATGTTAAATTCTTTCTAACTGTTAGGATTAATAAGTAGGAAAACCATGGATAAAAAATGGATGGATGCCGATCGATTGTCCAAAGAGTACGAGAATGGGGTATTGGATTTCGTTAAGTTTGTTGTTCAACACGCTGACGCTGAAGAGCTCAATCGAATAAAATGTCCTTGCTTGGGTTGTTGTTATGTTGGTAGGGTTGACGCAGATGGGTTGAAATCGCATTTACTGATGAATGGAATTGATCGAAGTTATAAGTGTTGGATACATCATGGTGAGAAAATTAACGAGAATGTTGAACCGACGAGGAAAAGTAATACAACCTATGCTTCAGATGACAAAGACACGGAAACATACGATTGTGATCGAGTCGAAGAGATTGCAGAAGCAGTTGTAGAAGATCTTCATGATTGTCCCGAAATGTTTGAGAGGTTGGTAAGCGATGCAGAGAAACCGCTCTATCAAGGTTGCACTAAATTCACAAGACTGTCTGCGGTATTGAAGTTGTACAACTTAAAGGCGGGCAATGGATGGTCGGATAAAAGTTTCACAGAGTTATATGTAATTAAATAATTTAAGCTACTAATATAATTTCATGGATGAGGATCTTATAGCGGATGGGTCATATATCAGAAATGACCATAACGAGGGAATTTGGATCCATTCATCCGTCCGCATTGATAAGAAACAAGTAATTCATATTCCAACCAAGAAAAGAAAGAGATGTTAGTGAAAGAGGTAAAATTTGTTATATACTTGATTTCTTTATTATATTTGTTATATATTATGTCATATTTGTTATATTTGATATCCTTGATTTTTTTATTACATTTGTTATATATTATGTTTGATATCCTTGACTTCTTTATTATATTTGTTATATATTATGTCATATTTTTTATATTTGATATCCTTTATTTCTTTATTATATTTGTTATATATTATATTTGATATCCTTGATTTATTTATTACAGGTTAGATGGCTACTAACAATGATGACCCACATGCTGATGATCACGCACATGATGATGATCATCCACATGATGATCAGGTTGGAAGTAGCAGAACTATGGAAGAAGAGATTAGGAGAGGAATAACCATAATGAGGAGAGTGATCCATGCTAGAAATCAAGGCATGACTTATAATGTGCATTGGAGCGAAACAGGCACACTTGTTGAGCCTAACGGTCATATGTTGACAAGTTTCATTGGTACACTTGTAAGGAATGAGGTTCCTATTACTTTAGATGACTGGAGAAACAAACAGTTGAAGGAAACCAAAGAAAAAATTTGGAATGAGATAAAGGTACCATAATTATGTCTTTAATTATGCCAACTAATTATGTCGTTTAAATTATTTGTACTAACCAATGTGTATGGTTTTTTTAGAGGTGCTTTAATGTCGAGGACGACAGAAAAGCTTATTTGATGAGATTGGCAGGGAAGCTCCTAAGAGGGTTTAGGACATATTTAAACAAAACCTATCTTAAGGATGCTGAAGGTAATTTTGTTGATGGAGAGTTTCCATCTAAATATGCAAGTTTCATTTCACCACAAGAATGGGTGAAGTTTAAAGCCAAACGACAAACCGAGCAATTTAAGAGTTTAAGTGCAATTAATCGGGATAGAGCATCAGATCCCCAATATAAATACAGGAAAGGACGTACTGGATATGGACGTTTGGAGCAACAATTGGTAAGTATCAATAAATTGCAATGACATAATAATTGTTCATCATGAGTTATATTTGATCATATTATTTGGCTTTATATGTAGTTACAAAAGGCGGGTAGCTCTGAAACATCTCTTCCTGCACATGTCTTGTGGAAGGAAGCCCGTGTGGGCAAGTCTGGATCTGTTCCAGAAGAGGTTCTACAAGTATATGAGAAATGTGTAAGTATAATAATATTTCTTTAATTAAGTCAAAACTTTATTAACAAATATTTGACAAATATTCGATATTCATCTGATTTTCAGGAGGCGTTATCTCAGTCTGTACCTGCAGATGATACCAGGAGCATACTTAGTCGGGCATTAGATGTCCCTGAGTATCCTGGTCGGGTGAGGGGTAAGGCATTTGGGATCACCCCGACCTCCCTGAATATTAAAAAGGGAAAGGCTGCTAGTTATTCAGTACTTGAAGCTAAATTGGAAGCACTAGAAGCCGAGGTGCGGGAATTAAGAAAGGAAAAAGAAAGGGATAACGCTTCTGGTGTTAGAGATGGATCAGAGAAGGATAGTATCAACTGCAGCTTTCATCCGATTATTCCAGAGGTAATTATATATATATATATATATATCTATGAAATTATATTAGTAGCTTAAATTATTTAATTACATATATACACATTAACAATGACATATGTATTTTTGGTTTTAGGGCATTCACCAATGTCAACTATTCTTATCTTCACCAATTCATCGGATGGTTGCCAAGGGAAAAGTGTTTAACAATGGGGTCACAGTACTTCATAATGAATCCCTCCCTACTGGAAGTTTGAAAGTATCAGTTGATATTGCTATGGAGAATGAAGCACTATTACCCTATCCTAACGATGATTCGGAGGTAAGAGTGGTGGGACAAGCTATAGGGTCGTTTGTTGCATGGCCGTCAAATCTCATACTCGTAGGATATGAGGTATATATGCTTAAAACCGTTATAAACCTTTGTTAATCTTAATGTGTAAATTCAAAGATTTTACGAGCATTTTATTTTCATTTTTTACATGGCAATGTTATTTAGACTCCAACAAAATCCAAAACAAAGGATAAGCGGATTCCGGAGCATACCGAGTCCGTTGTCTCAAAAAAAGAGGTACATCACAATTATATGCATAGAAAATGATAAATTGGATATCTTATACTTCATCTAACAAATTATATGATTTATAGCTGCCTGGTAAAGTGATTAGCAACGTTTCAACGCAAAAAACTGTTGGTGCTAAGAATACCAGGGTTAGAAAACAACCTATCGGCAAGGTTAGGACGTGCCTTCAGACCTTTCTACAATTAATGACGGATATTCCGACTGGAGGTGTTCGTCTGATAACTATGGAGAAAGATTTGTATGGCTTTGAATTTGACCAGAATGTTGGTAATGAAGACTTCGAGCAAGTTTTCCAACATACAGAATTGGGCGTCACTGTTGTCAATATATACTTGAGGTATATCCGATCTACTTTGGTAATTGAACAACTTATTTACTTTATTTTTCAAATGAATATTCTAATGTTAATGATGTTTTTATTTCAGGTTTCTGTATGACAGTTTTATGCGCCCCCGGGGATTGGAGCAAAGATTTGCATTCTTATGCCCCAGCGCTGTCAACTTAACCGAAATATTGACGAAACCAAATGAGGTCCATGCGTATATACGCAACGTCTTTATGGACAACCAAGAAATGGAAAAGTTGTACTTTTTACCGTTTAATACTGGGTTAGATTTTCATTCTAAATTCATCTATTATATTTTTTTTTGTATTTTGACTTCGTGTAGAAAGTTTCTATCTAACACTTGTTTAATCTTACAGTGGACATTGGTTGTTGGTTGCAATCAATCCTATCCGCGGAGTAGTGTATTATCTGGATTCCTTAGGAAATGATTGGACCACATACCCGGATATGAAGGACTGTATTGACACGTAAGTGAAATTGTTCTAAATAGAAATGTGTATATTTATTTATTTATGTGAATTGTTCTAAATATTCATTTATATTTTATTAGCACTATACAAGCATTCCTAGAACATCGGGGAATCGACCACACCATTACATGGAATTATGTGAAGGTATATTAATTATCACATGTTTTATTATATTAGTGATGCTTACTTGATAAAACTTAGAATTTATCCATATTTTATTTTCATTTGTAGTGTCCTCGGCAACGCAATCAAATAGATTGCGGCTATTTCATGTTGAGATTTATGAGAGACACTATTTCGTTGGATCGAATGGAGATTCCACCCGATGTATGTATTTCTAACTTATGAGTTATTTTAACACATATCTCTCATATTGTCTAATGAAATAGTTAAAACTAAATCAAACTATATGTTATATTATTATGTAGTATTTTGAAGAATTCAGGAGTGCTACTTACACAAAGGCTCTATTGGATGAAATCAAAGAGGAGTGGTGTCAATACATTATGGAGCTCGGAATTTTACAAACTTAAGGTATAATATTATACTCTTACTTTAATTGATGAGAATTTTAATATGTGTAACTTTGGTTGGAGTAATGCTTTGGTTGGATGCAATTTTGGTGTATATACTTTGAATTGCAATTTTGGTGTATATACTTTGAATTACAAACTTTGAATTACAATTTTGGATGCAATTTTGGTGTATATACTTTGAATTACAATTTTGGTGTATATACTTTGAATTGCAATTTTGGTGTATATACTTTGAATTACAAACTTTGAATTACAATTTTGGTGTATATACTTTGAATTACAATTTTTGGTGTATATACTTTGAATTTTAATACTTTGAATTACAATCTTTGTGTTTTCAGGACCTATAATGTAGATTGAAGCAATGTTTTGGTTGGATGCAATTTTGGTGTATATACAATTTTGGTGTATAAGTAATATGTGCATTGTAGAAAAAATGCTTTGGTTGGAAGCAATAACTTTGGTTGGAAGCAATGCTTTGGTTGGATGCAATTTTGGTGAATAAGTAAAATGTGCATTTGTAGAAAAATGTAATGATTTGTAATTATAAATAGGTGTATATACAATTTTGGTTTGTAATTTTAAATATATATATTGGTATGAAATGCCAATTTTGGATATATAATTTTGGTGTAGAAAGGCCAATGGTTTGAATTGCCAATTCTGAAAAAAATTGCTGGTTGAAAATTACAGGTCAAATTCTGGTTGAAAAAACCTGGTAAAATTGTGGTTAAAAAAAAATTATATAAAATTTTTCGTACACCTTAGACAGCGCTTTTGGTGAAAGCGCTGTCTAAGGTCCACTTTAGACAGCGCTTATGGTGAAAGCGCTGTCTAAGGTGTACTAAAAAAGTCAAAAATGGAAGGTCTTAGACAGCGCTTATGGTGAAAGCGCTGTCTAAGGTGTACTAAAAAAGTCAAAAAAGGAAGGTCTTAGACAGCGCTTTTGGAGAAAGCGCTGTCTAAGGTGTACCAAAAAAGTCAAAAAAAGGTAGGGCTTAGACAGCGCTTTTGATGAAAGCGCTGTCTAAAGTTATCCATATAATGTGAAAAAGCGCTGTCTAAAGGTACCATAGACAGCGCTTTTCATTAAATACACGCCCCTTTAGACAGCGCTTTTGGTAATACCAAAAGCGCTGTCTAAACCTATAGCGTCGCTGGTTTATACAGCGCTTTAAAGCGCTGTCTAAAGGCTAAAAAAGCGCTGTCTAAAACCGTTTTTGCGCTAGTGATAAAAGAAGTGCTCGCATGGGCCCTACCCCACTGCCTACGTATCTCATCGGGAGCATGAGAATCAGAGCGACGTAGTCCCCTCACTAGGGATGGATTGTTTTTTAGAGAACGGCTTACGTTCTAGCTCAGGTGTTGCAGGCTCGCTGGTCCGAGTGCGTTACCATCTTGCAAGAGAACGAGTAGAAGCGCGTTCGTACGCTAAGAGTGAATGAGGTGAGAAAAGAATTCCCGAAGGAAAGACGTTATTGTTTGTTTTTTGTCTTTTAGAAGGAAGTGTTTTGGATTTGTTTGCATATGACAGTGTATCCGGATCTTAGTCATTGGAATGTGTACATTCTCACATTCCAAGATGGAATGGGTAAGAAAGCACACTAAGAGTGAAGAAGACCCCCACACTTAGTTCCAATTGTCAAGGTTCAAACACACTAGCATACTTGTGTTTATTAAGTGTTTTTGTTAATTAAGAAATGAAGAAGTGTTTTTATTTGTACCTCCAACAAGTATTGCATTTAAGTCCCTCATACAAGATCAAATGTTTAACACATTGACCCAAGATGGGCTATATGCTACACATTCTAAGATTATAAGAGAAGACCCCTTTATAATCTCTTCTTTATATGAAAGGCCTAAGTGCAATAAATGCCTACCTTTATTAAATGCTTTGAGTTTCCTTTGAGAGATGAGAAGAGAGAGACTCAAGAGAGAAGAAAAGGTAAAACCTATGTGGACTAAGACTCAATCCTAATTGAAGATTAAAGGGAGTGATCCTAATGGTTCGTGAGGTTTCAACCTAAAGTCTAAAGAAAGAATGAATTAAACAACTCACTTCTAAAGTAGAAGATGAATTGTAATTCAAAAAGGGAAAGTAATGAGTTATTAACAGAAAGCACATAAATGCTTAACAAAACATAAAATGGAATTGTAAAAGAGAAAGGATAGAAGTTGAATGTGGATTCCTTATCCACACTCAATTGAAACTTACCAAAGCCCCTACATGGTTAGTAAACATGGAAACATGTATAAGAAGCAAAAAGTACTTAATACACATTAAAGTCCAAAAGAAAAAGATGAAGAATCAAATCTTAAGATCACAACCAGAATGGGCATCATATGGACAACAAGTGAATATCATCACACAAGTTCAAATGAACAAGCAACAATCATCATCTATAGCATTTAAACATGTTACAAGAAGAAGGGATAGATGAAAGATGGAAAGAAATGAAGAGGACATGCATAAATGGAACATGTAAATCAACAACCAGAATTGAAACTAAATGGAAAATGGTTTATAAACATCTCAAAAGTATTTATGAATCAACTTCAAGACATTCAAGAAGTAATATAAGAAGAATTGAAATGAAAGTTCAAAAAGAAAGTGCAAACAATACATGTTGATGATGCACAAAGTTCAAATTGAAATGAACATGTAAAGATGACCTATAATGTGTATCAAAGACCTATAATATCATATGAATGGCTCATAACATATGCAAATGCTCATACAAATATGCACAAAAGAATTCATGTAAACATACACTAAAGTTGTAATGACATGCCATGGATTATGCTTCAAATGTAATGCATCAAACAAAAACCAAATGGATTCATGAAAATTATGCCAGCATATTATTGGAATGCCTAAGTCAGAAATGCATCATACATCAAGATAGCATGTAAAAATTCAGAGCAAAATGACTTCAAACAAAGCAATTAGGTCAAATTGAAACATCATGCAAAGTGGTGCAAATATAGGCATCAAAACATGTCATAAAGTGACCTAAAAAATAAAACAAAAATCATCTAACATGCTTCAATGTATTAGTGAATCAATGCAAAAAGAATCATGTCAAAACAGTTGGTAATGAGCAAGAACAAAATTAAACAAATTCATGTATCATGCTTAGAATGCATCTAAATGGAAATTCAAAGAAAATTGTGCAACAGGGGCAAAAGTGTCATAAAATCATGAAATGAAAATATCAAAAATTTCCTAAATGTCTTAATAACATTCATAAATTTTCCCAGAATTTTCTAATAACGTTTTGTAATTTTAAAAATTAAAAAGGAAACGTGCACAAAATTAAGAAAATAAAAAGAAATGAAATAAGAGAGGGAGGTGTAAGCATAGCAATCATGCAGTTCAAATTAATTGGGCTTGAAAACATGGGGGTGTGGGTAGCAATCTGATTAGGTCCAATAAGTGCGCATAACACCCTAACTATCATGGAATTCAGTCAAACCAAGTCAAAATCATACAAGCCGTTGGATCAAGTCATAGTCAAGCTATAGTCAAAGTAATTAAGATCAACGCGCACACTTGAATGTCCATACACACTACTATGCACCACACCACATATGGATTAAAATGAAATAAAAAATTATCACGTGAGGTGCATGCTTCTTTTAATGTGCTGGCACACTTTTATCCACACGATCATGAAAAATCAATGGCCACGATTAAAACATACAAAACCCTAGCATTAACAGTCACCGGCCGGAGATGACCTCCGGTCACCTTCTCCAGTCGTGCGCCACCGTCTGCAACTTTATGTTTCCCAGAATTTCACAAATGTTATACCAAAATGAAGAGGAAGTCACACACATTCCAAATCCACCAATGAAATCATCAAACTATTCACATACGGCAAGAAACAAGCACACACATATTGCCCTAATTTTTTGGATCTAAGCTTCTAAGAAGCTCTATCAACTAGCCGGAGTTCAAATGCTCCTAGTGAGCTCATATCAACAAAATAAGCTAAACAAACTCTAAATCATGCCAGAAAAGTTTGAGATGATGAAACCTGAAAATGCTGCAAACCGGAGTTAAACAAAAAACAGAGAATCGTGCTTCTTCTTTGAGCTACTCTTGGCCAAATAAAGGCTTGAGAATCTTGAAATCGTGCAGAGAATCACACTGAAAATTCCAATCTCTTGAAACTGAACTTGATTACTTGGATGTGTATGCTCTTATTCTTGATCCAGAATGAAACAATGAAGATGATGGAGGCGAAATGTGAAAGGAGATGGTGAAAATGGAGTGCAGTCAGAGAGAAAACAAAGAGATTGAGAGAAAAAGTTTGAAGTATTGGAGAGGGAGAGTGAAAAAAATGAAGCTGAAAATGAAAATTGAGAGTGAGGATTTGATTTATAGTATGAGCTAACCATGGTTAACCTGAGTTGGTTAACTGAGTTGAAGTGGTTTAGGTGAGTCCATCCTAACTAACTGAGTCAAGTTAGTTAGGGGACGAGCTGTGATATAGTGATGATGATCTATGGCGAGCTAGGGTGGATTACAAAGGATCAGTGGTGGTGGTAAACTCGTGTGTGAGCTGCAGCAACATAAACTTGCTTTACAAGTTTCATTCTTTCCACTTCCATGTAATGAGCCTGAGCAGCACGTGCAAGCAAGGACAATGTTAGTTCTGAAAAGGCAAAGTGTCATAAGGTGTGGGATATGTGCATACACTTTGAAATAACAACAGCAACAACACTTGTTTTTTTCTGATTTTATGACAGTTGGAACCAATGAAAACAAGCAAGTTTGAGAAGGAAATTCTCCATGTATTGTGAATAATTTGATGAGGCTTTGTGATCATTAGAAAGAGGGATCATAGTAGAACATGTTTGGTATGAAAAATGAATTGAAATGAGGCTTGAAATAAGTTGCAAAATGACTTATAACATCCACATTTGGAACTGATTGAAGGGCGTGGCAACTGGTTGGTTGACAATGCATCTTGGCACCTGGATTTTCAGCATGATTACCATGACTTGAGGCCACTATTTCTCCATCATAACTTGATCAGATGAAATTTTGCCCAACATGAACATTGAAGAGGGCATTGCAAGGAACAATATTGATGTTGACAAGTTTTTCATTTGAGGCCTTTAACCATGAGAAAAATAGGCGAATATATGGCACACCAACTGTTTGTTAAAATGACTGCGCGCGTGCCCTGAAAATCTTGGTCATGACCTAGTTTTGAACCTACTTTGCTCAAACTTTGATCAATCATATCTCACTCAATTTTTATCCAATGGAGATGTTCCACACATGGATTTGAAGCTTAAAACAAGATCTTTTGTTGTGGCCGAGTGGAATTTTCATTTGGTGCTTCAATTTTAAATGGCCTTGGTTCAAACTCTGATGCAAAATGGCCAAAACTTGCTATTTTTAGTAACCCTTCCTCTTCCAAAAATGGCAACTTTCCACCTCTTGATTTTTTCATGATTCCTTTGGAGTTTCTTGACCAAATTTTGTACATTGGACATATGTAACATGAATTTCATGATTTTGGGCTCAAAAAGTCAAGAGTTGACTTTTTCCTCTGATTATTTGACTTGGCCCCAAATTTCCTGATTTTTTATCTTTCTTCCAATTGAACCACCTCCAAAACCAATTGAGGGGCAATTCTCCATACACATACACTTAAGGACATGTAGAATACCATGATATCAAGTTTTGTCCAAAAAATCAAAGATAACCTGATTTTACTGTAAACCCTAATTTCAGCCCCTTCTGGTTAGGAGGAAAAAGTGCAGTCTTCAATTTCAAATTCCTCAGAGTATGTTGTGTATCCTCTTAAAGGATGATGATATATGCCATTTAAGGATGATTTTGAATCAATGAGCTATCTCTTTTGAGGATTTTCCTTCAATTTTTGGACTTCTTGCATAGTGAAAGATGTAGTGCTTCAATCTCCCATTGAATCTCACTTCCTTGAGGTTTTGGATGATCAATTGAGATAGTATGATACATGAAAGACTTCTTGGCTTGCCTTGAGGCAACTTGACTGACCTTTTTGTGCTTTGAATGATCCCTTGATTGTCCACCTTCCACCTGATCACATGCCTTGATGGTAAGAGGGATGCTATGCTTCATTTTTTTATGTTAAATGCAATGCAATGCTAATGAGATGGATATGATATGATAGATGATAATGCTATGCTAAGATGACAAAAAGGGAGAGCAAATTTTGGGGTATTACAGTCCTTCTTATACTCCCCTACGGAGTTGTTTATTTAGATTTCTCTTTTCCCCGACGGAGTCATCTTTGTAGAACTGTCGATTCTACATATTGATGTTTGAAAGTCTACCTTTGGCTTAGTCTTTCTTTAAAAGTCCACCTTCGGCTTGGTATTTCTTTTTCTCGAGTTTGCCTTTGGCCGTCCTCGCACCCGCTGTTATCTTGTTATCCCCAGTAGAGTTATCCTGTTTGGTATAGTCTTTCTTTGAAAGCCCACCTTCGGCTTGGTCTTTCTCTTTTTTCGAGTCCACCTTCGGCATGGTCTCGTATCTTTCGTTTGAAAGTCTACCTTCGGCATAGTCTTTCTTTGAAAGCCCGCCTTCGGCTTGGTCTTTCTTTTTTCGAGTCCACCTCCGGCATGGTCTCGTATCCTTTGTTTGAAAGTCTACCTTCGGCTTAGTCTTTCTCTAAAAGCCCACCTTCGGCTTGGTCTTTCTTTTTCGAGTCCACCTTCGGCATAGTCTCGTATCCTTTGTTTGAAAGTCTACCTTCGGCATAGTCTTTCTTTGAAAGCCCACCTTCGGCTTAGTCTTTCTCTAAAAGCCCACCTTCAGCTTGGTCTTTATTTTTCGAGTTCACCTTCGGCATGGTCTCGTATCCTTTGTTTGAAAGTCTACCTTCGGCATAGTCTTTCTTTGAAAGCCCACCTTCGGCTTGGTCTTTCTTTTTCGAGCCCACCTTCGGCATGGTCTCGTATCCTTTGTTTGAAAGCCCACCTTTGGCTTGGTCTTTCTTTTTTCGAGCCCACCTTCGGCATGGTCTCGTATCCTTTGTTTGAAAGTCTACCTTCGGCATAGTCTTTCTTTGAAAGCCCACCTTCGGCTTGGTCTTTCTTTTTCGAGCCCACCTTCGGCATGGTCTCATATCCTTTGTTTGAGAGTCTACCTTCGGCATAGTCTTTCTTTGAAAGCCCACCTTCAGCTTGGTCTTTCTTTTTTCGAGCCCACCTTCGGCATGGTCTCGTATCCTTCGTTTGAAAGCCTACCTTCGGCATAGCCTTTCTTTTTCGAGCTCACCTTCGGCATGGTCTCATATCCTTTGTTTGAAAGTCTACCTTCGGCATAGTCTTTCTTTGAAAACCCACATTCGGCTTGGTCTTTCTTTTCGAGTCCGCCTTCGGCCGTTCTCGTAGTATCCTTATATCCCCCGTTTAGTCCGCCTTCGGCCGGTCTGCCTTTTCGAGTTCGCCTTCGGCCGTTCTCGTATTCGCGTTATTTCATCATCCTCACAGGTTGCAAATTTCCAGGTTATTTTGGTATTCAATCTCCGTGTATCCCGATTGTCTGAAAGTCGTTGCTTCCACACCCTTGGATCCAAGAAGTTTGAATAAGGGCAGCTGTAACACCTCAAAATTTGCCCTTATGTTTCTAACCTTTTTGGGCTTATGCTTCATTTCATTTGCATTGTCATTTTTGCATTTGCATATTTCTTTTTGGGCATGGGATCAAGGTATTCTTTCAGTAGCTCACGGCGTCATCAGTTCCAGTATGATTTTTAATGGTGTTCAGAGCCAAGCATATAGCTTTCTAAGTCTTTTTGAGCATTTATTTTTCTCATTAAATGAATGGATGATCAGAAACTCCGACAGTCAATTTTTGATCAGTTATTCAGCACCAGACAGTTGTTATCAGTAGTTTAATCTGAGTGCGAAAAAACATTTCACGGCATATTTCAAGTGTATTCCAGGGGTAATATCAAATGGCAAGTTTCAGAGGTCTATTGTGGTTCAGAACGGGTAGAACCAGACGAATATCCAAGTTTCCCTCTTTTTGGCGCAAAAATTCAAATTTTGAATGTGTTAATCGATTAACCAATTGCAGTGCAATTAGGTTAATCGATTAACCATTGTGAATTTTGCCCAAATGCTGAATTTTCAGAGCTGTTTCTTTTTAATCCAATTTTTAATCACCCATTTTAATTCTACACATCAGTAGAAGGATCTAGAGAGTTGATTTTCCTTTCAAAAATTCAAATTCTTTCCACTCAAATTCCACATTTCCTTTCCTAATTCACATTTCATCCCAATTTCCACTCACTTAACCTCACTCCAAACCCAAACTTAACTCCTAACCTAGGGGTTATTTAAACCAATTTATTCCAAACCTCTAAAAACCTAGATCATATTTTCACTCCCAATTTTCAGAATTCTCTCAATTCTCTCTCACTTCTTCACTCTCAACCTCCATTTTAAACCACACTTAAAGCTCTCTTTCAAAATTAACAAGTTCTTCATTGGAACTTGTTAATTCTTGAGCTAAAGCCTCTCATCATCACTACGTTTCAGCTTTTCAACTTGGATTTTCGTTTGGATCTAGTTCTGTTTTTTCAGAAGTGATTATTGGAAGTGATTTTGGAGCTTTGGTTGCTTATTGCTTGGATCTTCAACTTTTGAGTGCAAGAAGCTTGTGGATCTTGGATTTCTCTACTTGAATTCATCCATTTCTGTTTACAACACTTACCAAAACAAATCTCAGCTTTGTAGGTTGGTTAATTTCAGATCCATACTCATTTTAGCTTAATTGCAACTTATACATTGTAGATCCATGAATTTTGATGTGTTTTGATTCATTTGGTTGATCTTGATTGTGGATGTTGATGATTATTGAATTTAAATGATGTTTGAATGTTGTTTCTGAACTTAATTTTCGTGTATTGTTGATTACATGATCATTGGAGATGATTGCAAAAGTGCTTTTGCTGTTGGAAGTGATTTTTCAAACTGATTTTGTGTTGATTTTACAGTGTTAATCGATTAACCAATTGCAGTGCAATTAGGTTAATCGATTAACTAGTGCAAAATATGCGTAATCAAAGCTGTTAATTGATTAACACAATTGCACTGCAATTGGTTAATCGATTAACACTGCTGCAGAGTGTGTTTTTTGTGCATTTTTGAGCATGTTTCGATCCCGTTTCACTTTTAATCTTCATGGATTGATATGATACTCATCTAATGACTGTTTTATGCTGTTGTACCACACACCATTGTATGCACACAATTTTCCGACACGCGACTCTTGGATTTTTATTGTTTATGATCATGTTTGCGATGTTGCGTTCCCGATGCGATGAACACATAGCACACACTTCTTGATCATGTTGATTGTGACTTGTTGTTGATGTTGCTGGAGTTGTTTGTTTGAACATGATTTCTTGCACTTAACTTCATGAGATGCATGCTTGTTTTGACTTGTTCATGTACCAAATGATATGCATTCTTTCATGATGATTTCAAGAGTTGTTTACCATGGTGTATGACGTGATTGTGATCATGATTAATTGTGAAATGTAATGCTTGATGCATGCTTGCTTTGCCATGTTTGAGTTGTATTCAAGTGTATCACATGCTGCCCTATTTCTATTGTTGTTTATGTGCATGTATGCTGTTGTATGTACTGCTGGTTGACATTTTACACCTATCTTTATGCTGAATTGTGAGCTGTGGAAAGCGGTCTTGCTTGTGTGCTACTTTTTACTGCTGTGTTGTTGCAGATGCGCTGTTGTAGCTGCTGTTTTTGCTTATTTTCTTCTTTCCTTCTTCTTCTCTTTCACTCTTTCCTTCCCTTGAGTCTCAAGACTTAATTAAGTCTTGGATTCACTTCCTTAGAGCTACCTAGTCCAACTTAATTTTCGATTAAACTTGGAGTAGGATTAGCATTAGGCTTCCCTTTGCATGCTAACTTAGGTAGAAGTTTCCCTTTCAAACTCAACCTTAGGGCCACCTCTTGCATGACAACATTAGGATAGAATTCCCCTTAGTGTTTTCTTTTTCCTTGAGTCTTCTCTTCTCATCTCATAACAATCCTAAAACACTTAATAAAAGATTAACATGTATTGCGCATGAGCCTTACATATGGGAAGTGACGTATGAGGGGTCTCCCTTTATTCTTCTAGGGTACTTAGTGTACGTCTTGTTGGGGACGATGCGCGAAGTATTCGTTCCTATGTTACAGACTTGGGTGCAATGCAAGTTATGTACTAACTTCAAACCACTTCTGTCTTAAAAAATACAAAACAAATTCAAACCTTTTTCATCCTTCGGGATCGTTAAGTTCAACTCATTTTCAGAAAAGGGCACGTCATTTTCCGTCTCGTCGCAAACAGGCATCGACCCTAACTTCCGGACGCGAATCTAACGTCGCTCATAAAAAACACTAACCGACCTCGTTAGGTCGAACTATGAGTGCTCTGATTTACTCTCTCTCGTCCGATTGAGGATACGTAGGCACAAGACGACGATGTCTTGGCGAGCAACCTCCCCCTTTTGGTTCGGGTCCGAACTACGTTGACTCTGACTTTCCCATTGCACGAGGGAATACGTATGCATAGGACGAGAGATGTCCTATCGAGCCACTTCTTTTTCTTTTCTCCCTCTTTTTTTTCTCTTTTCCGTTCCCGTTCCTTCTTTCCAGTAACAGTGGAGCTCCAGATGACGACACCTTTTGATCGAGACAACAAGATTGGATCCCGTCAAGTATGATGGACGTGTGGGGTGCTAACACATTCCCTTCGCGTAACCGACTCCCTTACCCTTTTTCTCTTGGTCGTGAGACCATGCTCTTTTCTTTCCTTTAGGTTTACGCAGTGTTTCCTTTCCCTCTCTTGGGATAAATACACATTGCTGGCGACTCTGTTTTCGGCGCCACTTTCGCGTTTGTACCATGGATGCAAATCCTCGGGAGCGACAGTGTTCCTATATGAAATCAAGTCCTTGGGCTAAATTGAACCTAATGGATGGATTCCAAAGGTGTTTTTGAGTGTCTTGAATCATGTCCCAAGGTTTGAGATCATGCTTTGTTCAAAAGTCAAAGGTATGGTTGACTTTTTCTCAGAAACCCTAGTTTTTTGTCCAGGTGAATTTTAATCCTTGTATTGCTTATGAATCAAGTTCTTTGAATCAATCCAATCTTGTGAATATATCAGTATGATGTATTTGAGGCCCTTAAAGCATATCTTGAGGTTTTGGATCATGCATTATTCCAAAATTCAACTTAGGGACTGAATTAGGTCAAAACCCTAATTCCTGATTTTTGATGGATGCATCCCCTGAGGATATTTTGAACTTATGAATGGGCTCATGAGGTTATTTTGAGCTTATTGAATCATATATTGAAGTATTGGCTCATGCCCAGATGAAAATTTCTCTCTGGAGGCCTTGGTCAACCAAAACCCTAATTTGGTGACACTGATGATCTTGAGGCTTGATCAACTTGAAATGTTGCAATCTTGTGCTTGATTTTTGGTGAAGGAACATCTTTATTCTTAATGGATGTTTGAGAGGCTTGAAAAGTTGAAGATCATGTTAATTCTTGATTGATCTTTTGCCTGAATGCTCTGAGAGGGCTTGAAACCCTAATTCTTGGCTAGAGTAAACACTCAACAATCTTTGAGAGTATTGATGAGGTATGAAAGTACATCCATATTGTGGTGATGACTTGCATAATGATGTGAAGTCTTATGGTCAAAATTTAGGGTATGACAGGTGCCCCTATTTAATCTTCTTGGGCTTGAAGGTGTGAATGACGAGGATATTTAGACGTTCATGGTAAAAGAGGATTAAGTATCAGAGTACCCTAAATTTTGATTGTGGATGTTAATGGTAGCTATTTTTGCTCATCCATCTTCTTTTACTAAGTAATGCCACTTATAAAAAGGTGTAACTTCCCTTCGATCCTAGTCTTCAGCCACTGAAGTGGTCTCAGTCACTTTTGAAATAAACCTCCCCTCGATCCTGGTCTTCAGCCATGGAACTGGTCTCAGTTTCTTTTGAAATAAACCTCCCCCAATCCTGGTCTTCACCCATGGAACTGGTCTCAGTTTCTTTTGAAATAAACCTCCCCTCGATCCTAGTCTTCAGCCATGGAACTTGTCTCAATTTCTTCTTATCGAATTCTTCTCTTGATAAGGAATTCTATTTGGCAGTGTAATTTGATTTTGAGGTGCTGATGACTTCCTTGAAAGTAGGACAAACTTCTCTGGGAGAGACTGCCATTTGTCGACTTATTGGGAATTTACGGGGCAAATACATACTTCTTTGTTTGTCGATCGATAGAGATTTCTTGGAGGATGTGATGTCCATATTGCCAAGAGTCTTTTTTTTTAGAAGCTTCTGCGGGGGATTTTCCTTAATCTGGGAAAGAAAAATATCATCTCCAATGGCGAAGAGTGAAGTTCCAAAGGTGTATAACCAAATGTCTTTTTGCCTTTCAGAGGTTTAAGTTGCCAAAGTGGCCGAGGACCGATTTCAATCCAGGAATAAACTGGAGAGAGAGATTGTCTAGACGATACATTTCCCAATGTGGAAAGAACTCAAACTGGGATTTTATCCTATCCGATTGTGGAAAGGAAAACTGACAACTCTAACGAATAGAGAACATTTATCACTTGGGGATAAACGTGACCAAAGTGATTGAAATATGAGATGAAAAATGAATATGAACATGAATTAATTATGCATGATGTATGTTTGAAATGCTTATGCTGACAAAACAGACATGACATATGGACTGGTGATGAGTACAACTGGATACTCGGCCACTCTGGGGGGATAAAAAGTATCGTTGATCTGTTGAAGGAACAAATTCCTGCTGCTGAAACTTTCATATTCTCGTTAGTATCAAAATGCGGCTCCAAGGGAGTGATAGGTGGGATACTCCATCTTATCAATCTGAAGTAATTGATCCTCCACTCGGGATATACTGATCATAAGGA
This sequence comes from Lathyrus tuberosus, assembly GCA_022829125.1. Classification (NCBI taxonomy): domain Eukaryota; kingdom Viridiplantae; phylum Streptophyta; class Magnoliopsida; order Fabales; family Fabaceae; genus Lathyrus; species Lathyrus tuberosus. The sequence goes on from JALAZF010000484.1 coordinate 1,826,322, forward strand.
ATATTTTGATTCTGCATTTTGAATTTTGATTGTTTTCGGAGAAGTTGTCGATGCTCCTCTTGTGTTCATTAATCAAAAGGAAATTTCCATCTTTATTTTAAAAGGAGAAGTAAATTTGAAATTTCCGTTTTGAAAACAAAAGTAAATTCATTTTTTTTTCTATTTCAAGAATGTTGATCATATTAAAATGTCATTTTGCAAAGCAAAATAAATGAGAATTGCAAGCAAAGGGCACAAGGGCTCAAATTTTTATTGATAGAATGGTAATCAGCCTAATGTGTGATTCCATGGAGCATTATTATTTTGGACTGGGCCGGCGCCTGCCTATCCGTCGAGCAGGCCCAGCCCAATACTGGTGCGGCCCAATAAGACCCAAGTCTACCCAGTGTCGAGCACGTGCGATGTTGGGCAGAGATTGCATACGCCAAGGAGAGGTCACTCCTTTCCCCACGATCCCCACACACTCCTCCTTGCGAGGCACGTCACCGTGTAACCTCCCACCTCCGAAGGAATCGGTCTGCCCTTCTTCTAGAGATCTAGGGACTGTTACCCCAAGGCGAAGACCACATGCTGGCCTTCCTTATGACACGTAAGCCCTGGCAGTCACCTGGATTGGGCCTTGCAATCCAGTCCAGTGCAGGAGACCGTTGGCCCCGCGCTGGGGGCAGCCTATAAATACCCTCTCGCTTGAGAGGGTCAGGTTACACACTATTCTAACTCTGATACCTACTTTTCTGTACTTGCTCACTCCCTTTTCTGTTGAAGGTGACTTCTGATTGAGGATTTCTTGACAGATGACGTTATTTCTGATGACCCAATCTTAGTCGGATGTAGTTACTTGCCATTGTCGCAGTGAGAATCGGATATCAAGCTATTAGTTAACTTGAATCACAAATCTTTGAATTCACCACCAAGCTTTGATTTATCCAAAGGAAAGGGTAAAGATTGAAAACCCTAATTGTGCTATGTAAGAACACAGCTAAGAGATCTAAGGTTCGGGGGTTGGTTATACTTAAGGAAGGTGTTAGCATCCTAAGTATCTGTAGTACTCTATAGGAACCTCTTGTTAGTATTTGTGTTATGTTATCATCTGCTTGCTAAGGTTACTACTAAGGAAAGGACATAGGGGTTAGTATCTAAGTATGCTTGCCAAGACATCGCATCTCGTGCATACGTATCCTGATGGGTATGGAATCAAAGCATTTCTAGTTCCCCTCAAAGAGGGTGAGGAACTCTTGACTGTGGTCAAGGTTCCAGGGGAAGGTAAGCATCCATGGTAAGGCGCTTACATGGAGTGCGGCGACTCTAAAGTTAAAGTTAATTTAAAGGGAGTAAGTGTTAAGTGTTCATGGCAGAACACATACATGGAGTGTGGCGACTCCGATCCTAAGGCTAGGATAAAAGGGAAAGAAATGTATATGGTAAGACATGGAGCACAACTGCTCTTATCCTAAGGCTAGGATGAAAGGGAGGGACCTAAAGTTAGGCTAAGTTGTGACATGGCAGTCAACAAGTATGATCCCTTTCCTTTGGAATTAGGGGTAACGACGCGAGGCAGTGCCAAGCAAGACTCAAGCACAAGACAAGCAATAAAAGTGTAACAGGAACAAAATCAAGGATCAATACTAAAATCAAGACTTTAATCATAACCCAAATGCATCAAGAATCACCATGAATATCAGGAATTAACAATATAAATTATCGAGATTAATAAGTAAAAACTATTTACCAAAATTTAGGTTAAAAAACTAATTAATCGATTAAACTAAACATCTGATTGAAAATTAATGAAAAATCTAATTGAAAGCTAAATAAATTAAACTCTACTTAAAAACTAAAACTTAAATATAATTAAAAACCAAATTCTAATTTAAACCAAAATAAATTCTAATTGAAATATTAATTCTAATTAAGTTAATTAAACTAACAACTAAATTTTAATTAACATTTATCCATGCTAAATTCTAATTGACCTAAATTATATGAAACAAATAAAAAGGTTAGCGGGCCAAGCACTGAAGCCTACCATGAGAAAGGAAATTGGGTTGGAGATAATGGTTTGGGTCATCCGACCCGATTCAGGATATACTAGGAAGGAGAGCAAACCCTATCCACCTCCTTCTACAAGCTTTACTTCTTCGATAAAAAGAACCAAACAGACGTTAACTCTTTCCTCTCTTCAAATCTCTCGTTTTCTCTCTCGCTTGCCCATTACCATCTCTTCACATCTTTGTGGCCTCACCTTACAACTTCTCTCGTGCGAATTTATCTCTCGATCGCAAGTTTATTTCACACCATCTCGCTCTCTCGTGCAAAACCCTCACTGGAAAACCAAACCGGAGAAACAAGTCTCCGTTGCGTTCTCGTTATCTCAAACTCAAATCTTCTCAACATCAAACACAAATCAATATCATCAAACAACCAAAAAAATTTAGCAATTCATACGAAGCAATACGCAAGAACCACAAAATAAGCATACAAATCGAGAAGAGGAAACAAAGGTGTACCGCCGCGGCTACTGGGAGTGAACGCTGGCTATTCTTTGATGGTAAATGTAGACTCCGATTGCGTCTCCGACGACGAGATGAGCTTATTCTCCATTCTCTTCTTCTTCTTAATGTGCGTGTAGGTTTGTGTAGGTTTGTGAAGTTCTTGTGATAATTTTTCCGCTATTCTTACTGCAGTTTATTGTTTCTGGGAATTGATGTGCGTGAATCTTTTTTGTGTATTTCCCTCTGGTGTGACTTGCTGCTGAACTGGTGTATATGCGCAGTATGTGGTGTTTTTTATTTTTATGAATACCTTTGTTCTCTTCTGCGCACTACTTTATAAGCTCTTGTGGAAGTAATCTCCTGATTTGAAATTGAAGACCGAGATGTTGTTGTCGGAACTTGTTTTAGAAAGAATCTTAGCTGCTGCGAACATGACTATTATGGTCCTTGATACGTTTCCATTTTTGAATTTTAGTGTCTGAAACTGGTTTTGGAATCATAATGAATGTGCTTAGTCATTGTTTCAGAACGAATCAAATGTGATGAATTCATTGAAACCCGCTGTGAACGTATTTTGGACTCTTTTGATATTACTCTTGATTCTTTCCCTTTCTTATCCAACATGTCGCGGCAAACATTTGATGATAATGATTATTTGCGTGATTTTTGTGTGACGGTGTTTTTGGAAATCACAGTTGATCGTACCTAGATCAGACAGGAGACTAGTGGCCAGCGACGTCGTGAGCTCAGCAACTCCGGTGATGGTGAAACGGCGGGGGGGGGGGGGGGGGGAGGGTGTACCTGTAAGGTACTCCGATGCCAAAGTCAGGAAAAGGGAGTAAACAAGTACAGAAAAGCAGGTGTAAGGGTTAGAAAGTAATGTAACCTGACCCTCTCAAGTGAGAGGGTATTTATAGAGAGCCCCCAGCGTGGGGCCAACGGTTACCTGCACTGGGATGGATTGCAAGGCCCGATCCAGGCAACTACCAGGGCTTACGTGGCGTAGAGAAGACCAGTACATGGTCTTCGCCTTGGGATAACGGTCCCGAGATCTCCGGAAGGTGGGCAGACCGATTCCTTCGGAGGTGGGAGGTTACAAGGTGACGTGTGTAATACCCCAAAATTTGCCCTCTCATTTTTCATATCATTTAGCATGTGCTTTCATTGCATTGCATTGCATTCAAGTCATAGAAAAAATAAACATTCAGCATTGGTTCATCATAGGGCATGTGATTAGTGGTCTTCAGAGCATTGATCTTTAAAAGAAAGAGAATAAGAGCCAAGGGTCTTCAAGCAAGCCTCAGAGGTCTCTTATATCATATGTCATCTCAATTGATCTCACAAATCATTGGAAGATGGGAATTCATCAAGAAGATTGGATAGTTCATCATCTCCTATCAAAAGCAGTCAAAATTAGGGTTTTGGATTCAAGCAGTCTCCTGATGAAATTTTGGTTCAAACTTGATCTCAATGTTTTCTACATGATGTCAAGTATCTAAGGATGGGAGATTTCCTATTGGTTCATTTCAGAAGAGGTTCAATTGGTCAGTTGCTTGAGAATCAAGAAATTTGGGGAAAAGTCAACTGTGCAAAGGAAAAAGTCAACTCCTGACTTTTTAAGGTCAAATTCGTGAAAGTAAAGTTACATATGTTCATTGGACAAGATTTGATCAAGAAATGATAGAGGAATCATCAAAAATCAAGAATTGTACAAAGTTTCCATTTTTAGAAACTTAGGGTTTCCAAAAATGGCAAGTTTGGACCATTTTGCACTCCACTTCAAGGCATTCTTTCTCCATGATAAAATCTTCAAACTTCAGGCCTAAGTTGAGCCAACTAAAGATCACTTTCCAAGCTTCGAATCCATACCAAGAACTCTTCCATTGGATCAAAATTGAGGTAGTTATGATCAATCAAAGTTTGACAAAATCAAGGCAAATTCCAAGTCATGGCAAGGCAAGTTCAGGCCCCCAGGCCATAATTTCATCAAACACTTGGTGTGCCAAATGTAAATCCAATTTTCTCCATCAAGAAGGCTTCAAATGAAAAATTATTAAAATTCAAAGTTGTTCATCTCCATGCCCTCTTCAACTTTAATGTTGGACATTTTTTCATTTGAGCAATGTATGAAGAGTTATGAGGGTTCAAAGGGAGAGGTTTCACACTGAATTCCCATAGGCCATGTTGCCATGCATGTCACAACTTGCCCATGCCCATGGTTCAGTTTTGCATACATGACTTCTAAGTCATTTTCCATCACTTTCCAAGCTCCCAATTACTTTGATTCCAATTGCAAACTTGTTCTATTACATGTCCTCTTTCCATAACATCCAAAACCTTCCCATTTCATACACCATTCTTAGAGAAATTCATCTACAAATATCCATGTTTCCATTGATGCATTAACTGATTTTTGGTGGAAGAATGATGCATTGCCTTGGTTCAGATTCACATATTCACACGCATGCCTTCATACCATCCACATTGCCATTAAAAGACAAACACAATTCTTACACATACATGTACATAACCATGTGCATACACCAAAGAGAAAATGAGAGACTTGTTCACTAAGTTTCACTTATTGCAGCATCATGATACACACCATCACCACCATTGATCACTAAATCTCATCATAAGTATCATGTCTTTGCCCACACATGATCAACAACAACACCACACGAGCTCTTTTCCCTCTCCTTTCAAAATTGCTCACTCCACCCTATGCTCTCTCATTTTCACCACAATTAACCTTGGTTTTAACTGTTAACCAAGGTGGTTAACAGTTAACCATTGCTATAAATAGAAACCTCTAACTGTTTTTGCAACAACACTTCATTTCTCACATTTCTCATACAAAAGCTCTCAAATTTCTCTCTGAAATTTCTCTTTCTCTCTGCACGATTTCATCATCATCATCATCAATTCATCATTATCAAGCTTCTCTGATCAAGAACAAGGAAGAATCAAGATCAATTCCTCAAGTGTAGCAACTTTTCCAATTCTAATTTCATTCTGTTTCCTTCAAGATCTCACGCATTAGAGCATTTATTTTGCTCTAGTGAAGCTCAAGAATAAGCCTACACCTCTGGTTTTCTTGTTGATTCAAGTTCTTCGCAGTTCCAGGTTTGAAATTCCTCAACTGATCTTGTTTCGTTTTCTTGTGTTTTAAGTTTATTTTATGTTGATTTGAAGCTTACTAGAAGCTATGAATGATCTGGCTAGTTGATAGGCTCTCTAAGAGCATAGTTGCAGGACCTAGGGCAAAATGTTTGTTATCGATTCTCTCTGATCATGCACTGTTTGTGACTTTGAATTGTGGATCCATGTTCTACGTAACTTCCTCTTTCATTTTATATGCATTTTGTGAATTTCTGGAATACTTAAGGATTTACAGTCACCGGAGGTTGGCCGGAGAAGATGACCGGAGGTCCTTCTCCTGCCGGTGGAAGTTTGCAGTTAGGGTTTTGGACTTTAAAACACAGCCGTTGATTTTATTTCATCCAATGCTTGAGAACGTGACAACACATAAATGAGGAGGTTGCCTATCACGTGCCTTTTTCTTCTTTCAGCCATGACTTGCATGTGTGTGCGTGCGTGATAATTGTGGTGTGCATGCCTTGTGATTCGTTGGATTGTGGTACTTTTCTTGACTAATTGATCATGTGGTTGTTAATGAGTCAAACATTTGACTGAAGGTGCACCATAATTCACACACACACGCGCGTGTAATTGGACTGGATCAATATTACTATCTGAACCCCCTCTTTTAAGCCCAATCACTTTTTCAACGTGACTTTTACTATGTCTGCACCCCTGCATGTTTTCACTCTTTTTTTAATTTCCTTTTTTTTACATGTTTGATTTCCTTTCATTAAAAATACTAAATGCATCTAAAAATTCCATGAAAATTCCTAAAGCATGTTTAGACATTAAAATAATTTTCCATTATTTTTATTTCTGATTTTAATATTTCTTGCTCATATTTGCATAATTTTCTTTTAATTTCTTTTTAAATGTTCTTCTTCATTACACATGCCCATTTCACATTTATTTTTGCATAGTTCTAAAATGCTTTTGCCCTCATTCTTTTTGTCATGTCTAAACAACATCTTAATGCATTTAAAAACATTTTTCTTATATTTTTAAAGTCATTTTATCATGCCTTTTGATGTGCATAATCGTGCATTCTTTTGATGTGTTTCAATGTGACTTTGATGATTTGTTTGACCTAATTTCCTTTTGAGTTTTGCAATGAACTTTTGATGCATGTTTAGGTTCTGACTTAGGTACTTTTCACTTAAATTTCATATTTTTTTACAAGTTCATTTCTATCTTTGCCTTGCTTGCTATTATAGGTGACATTTTGTGAATGTTCTCTTAGCTTTGCAATCTTGTTTGGTTAGGATGCACTTGTGCCATTGTATTAGGACTTGTGTAGATATTATAGGTCATCCATGTTAGATTATAGGTCACTTGGTTTTGGTTCATGAATGTTTGTTGCTTATGTGAACTAAGTTTGACCTAATTGTGTGCATTTTCTTCTATGTGCCTTAACATGTTTTATGTGCATCTTTGTGACCTCATTAGTGCATTCTAATATGATCAAGCATATCATACATTACTGACTTGCTTACATTCTTATTCATGTTCATGTTTCATTCCTTATTCATAACTTGCATTACAAGTATGTCAAATCTTTTGAACTTGAACATTGTTTGAACATCTTTTCATCTTGTCTTTATCTTCTTAGATCCTTGCACTCATGCCTTGTATGATCATTCATCCATATTCATGTGCATTATAATATGCCATTCACCTCTGGTCTTTGACATTTCTTCAAGCATTTATTCATGTTTGTATGCCATACACATTCATACTTCATCTTTGATTCATAACTTCAACTTGTGTTCTTTTATTCTTAACCTCTAATGTGACTTGTGTATGAACCAAACTTGTTCATTTGTGCATTCTCATGTCATCTTATAACATGTATGCTACTGATCCATGTTCATTTGCATTCATGATTGCATTTCCCTCTCCTTTGTGACTTGTTTTGTAAGTAAACAACATTGTGAATTCTGGTGTGACATTGTTCTACTTCTTCCCTCTTCTTCTTCTTGAGTTTTATTCTCATATTAGGGATGATAATTCATGGATACTTAATGACATTTATGAAGTGGTTTCCTACTGGTTGTGGTGTTTCATATTGCATCATTTCATGTTTTACATCTCTTAAATGTTCATGATGCATCTTTAGTGCATATCATTGCATTCCTTTGATGTTTGGTAGATTGTTTAGGCATAGATTGATATTGTAAGCCTTTGTAACCATTTGTGGATGTAAATAGGCTTTGCTACTGCCCTAGGCCAGTACCACCCTTTAGTGATCTATTCTTTTTAGGTTTATCCCTTGAGAAGCTTCCTAGAGTTTCCTTTAGAACACTAGGAATTATTTGCTTACATCCTTCACTTGTACTTCAATATTTGAATTTTTTTGGTACTAACCATTTTGTGTAGGAGCTAATGGTAAGTTGAGTGTGTGGATATGCTTCCACACACACCTTCTTCCCTCATCTTTTAATGCTTTCTCTTTTGTGTTTGTGCAGAGCATTTCAATGCTTTCTTTGTTCAACTTCTTTCATCCCTTTAAGTTCTTAACTTAACTTCAATCTTTGAAGTAAGTTAGAACTTTTTCTTCTTCTCTTCTTTTAGCTTAGGGTTCTCATACCACACTAAACCATTAGGAACATCCAAGCATGATAACATTAGGGTGAGTCTTAGTTCCTTTAGTTTTTACCTTTGTTTCTTTTGAGTCTCTTCTCTCATCTCAAAACAAATTCAAAACACCTAATAAAGGTTGAAACATCTTCATGTGTCACGAGCCTTATTCCATGGGGGGGCTTGCATACATTCTATCTTGTAATGTGTTGTAGGTTTTCTAGCATGATGTACAAGTCTTTAACATGAAGTGATTTCACAAACAAACTCAAAAATACTTCTTCATTTAAAAACAACAAAAAACATTTAATAAAGGGAATAGGCTAGTGTGCTTAAGCCTTTAACTTTGGAAGTAAGTTTGAGGATCTTCCTCATACTTAGTGTACATCATTATCATTTCATTTTGGAGTGATGCATGAGATGCACATTGCATTGAAAAAGACTTAGGTACACTCACCTATGCAAAACACTTCAAATAAAAACTCCTAAAACACTTCAAACAAACAAAAACGTCTTTCCTTCGGGAATCCTCTTCTCATCTCACTCACTATCAACGTATGAACGTGCTTCTCCTTGTTCTCTTACAATACGGTAACACACTCGATTCAGCGAGCCTGCAACACCTGAGCTAGAACATTAGCAGTTCCCTAAAAAAACGCAAACAGTTTTCCCTTAGACAGGGGAACTACGTCGCTCTGATTCTCATGTTCCCGATGAGATACGTAGGCAGTGGGGTAGGGCCCATTCGAGCACTTCTTTTATTTTCCCTACATTTGTTTCTCGTTCACTCTCCATTCCTTTTCCAGCATCTTTTCTATCACCCTTTGAGCAGTACTTCAAGCGTGGATCCCGTCGACTACGACGGACGTGAAGGGGTGCGATAACCTTCCCTTCACGTAACCGACTCCCTTACCCATTCTCTTTGGCTCGCGATACCTCGTTCTTTCCTTTCTCCCGGGTTTGTACAGCATTACCCTTCCCTTTCTTTGGGATAAAAATGCCTGGCTGGCGACTCTCTTTCTTTCTTCCGCACCACTTTTGCGTTTGTACCTGGATGAAAATCCCGGGAGCGACAACATGTCCTCGCGGGGAGGAGCACGTGGATGTCGGGAAGAGGTGCGACCATAAGGATTGAAGGCTCTGCTCGATGATATTGGTGTAACGTGTCTGACACTTAAGAAGAGGGGCACGTGCCCGGAATTGGACGATAGTGGGCTGTGTTGGGCCCTCTCAAGCTATTGGGTTGGGCCTGCCCAACTGTTGGGCAGGCAATGGCCCAGTCCAGAACAGAAGCCCCCCAAGTTGTTGCTCTGGCATGCTGGAGTAATGACTTAAGAGTCAGCCACTGTCGGGGACACATCACGTGGTCGAAAATCCGAGTTGAGGGCAGGTGTCGGAAAACTGCAGGCAATCTGTTGTCGGGGAGACTCATCAAGTGGGACGACGTACCCGCGGAAGCGAGCATGTGACAACGGACGGACCACGAGCGGGGAATGCCACGCGGGCATAAATTCTGAAGTATGCTCGGCGTTACAGGTTGAGGGAAAGTTTGTGGATTCGAACGCCAGGGTAAACGAAAGGACACACGCGGGAATCCATGTGCCACGTGTCACCCGTCATGATTACCTATGGCGGCTAGGCTATAGTTAGGGTACTCGAAGGCCTAGGGGCGCCTCGAGTCCCGTGAAGGGCTTATAAAAAGGGGATCAGTCCGTGCCATTTGCACGTTTCCCTCTTTTTTGCTCCCCTTTTTCACTCCAAGTCTCTCCTATCTCCTTTTTGCTTCCGCCGCCATCCCGCCATCGTACCGCCGTATCGGAACTCGTCACCGCCATCACAAGTAAGGTTTTCTTCCTTTTTCGTTGCATTTTTCATTTTCTAAGGTGGTTCTCCGGTGAACTGGTGAAGTTCCCGGGGAGCCCACGGAGTTTCCGGCGAAAACGGCGGAGTTCCTTTAAACTTTTTGATGAATCTCGCGGGGAAATGGGATGAATGTCCCGGGGACCTTGGGAAGGCCCCGAGGAGGAATGATGAATTTCCCGGGGGCACCAGATGAAGATATTGGGGACGCTGGCGTGATTGTTTCGGGGACACGTAACAGAGGTACTACACACATCTGAGCATCTCCCTGATCATCGCGGTCGGATGGTCGTCTTCACGTATCTTTTCGCCCTTTCACTTGATCAGTGGTGGAAGGGTGAATTTGATCTAGGACATCAAATTCACCAGTTTCCTCTGCTTTTCAGGTCAAAATGGTTGCCGAGTGGATTGAAGGGAGTATTGAAACAGACGACGAGCCCGACTCCCCTGTGTCCCCGGAGAATGATACCCCACCTTCCGAGGACTGGATTGGGGACGAGCCTCTTAACTTCCCCTCGTTATTTATCCTTGGTGGCCCCGATGCTTTTTCCACTATTGAGGATGTTCACCCAGGCTCCCCGCTGAGTTGGAGGGCATACAGACCGCTAGAGCACCACAAGATATGCTCGACGTTCAGGCAGACCCGATTTCCTATGTATGAATTCGCGTTCCAGGTGGCGGGCTTCCGTATGCCCTTTAGTGCTTTCCAGATGGGGGTGTTTTCTTGGCTACACCTGGCTCCTTCCCAACTCCATCCGAATGCCCTTGCCTTTGTGCGGGCATATGAACTTGTTTGTAAATACCTTGATGTCGAGGCCACTGTCCCCCTCCTTTTCTGGATCTTTCACCTACAACGAAAAACGGTGGATGGACGTCACTGCTGGGTGTCCTTTAAGCAGCCGAGGAGTCTATTCCAGGCGTATATGGATTCTGTCCATAATTTTAAAGGTCGATGGTATGTCGTTAAGCCTCTCACCCGGGCAGCCACTGACACTCTATATCACCGTAAGGAAGTGGAGTTAGAAAGTGGTCAAAAGAAAGAGGTCCTCGAGTCGAAGTGTCCCCTGGAATGGACAAAGGAGCACTTCCTACTGAGCACCGAGAGCTACATCGTCAGTCCGGGCGCCCTGGGCAAGGAGGACCATCGGGCCTATGATAAGATAGTGAAGTTCGTCTAAGGGTTTAGCAAAGTGAAGTTGGTGACCCCGGATGGAAAAGTGATAACCAATGCCCACGAGGAGATCCTTACCAAAGCTCGGCTCATAAACACCAAGGCCCTCCTCGAGTGCGATGTGACGCCCCCAATCTATACCCCCAATTAATCACGCAATTAAGGCGGTAAAAGAAAATTCGAAAATTGATCAGAGTATAATTGAATTATCATGGCATAGAAAGGGAGAATCACATCAAAGTAACCAAACAACTAACATGCAACACTTGCTCATTTAGATATGCAACGTGGGGGTAACAATCATACAGAGGAAACTTCGTTCCTTACACCCACTTTTCAGAAATTAGAATTAAAGCGGAAAGATCTAAAATCTGAATAACACATATACATACATACATATAAACTTGTCCGTCATACATCAAGTTATACATGTACAACCAAAATATATCATCAGATAAACAAAACAATCACACACGGCCACCCTATGCTACCCGGAGTCACATATCAGAGCCGACCGACCAAAATAATGAAGACGCAACGCTTCACAAAAGAATACCTCCAGCAACTCTAATCTGCAACGCCTCATAGAGCGTTATAAAACAGCAGAAGGGTGAGAAAAACAACCATAATATAATTGCATAAGATTATATATTAACACCAAAAATGCACAATAACGTATTCTCACCACCAAAACACACAGATCAATTATAACAACACACAGTACAATTCACAAGTATCAAATACCACTACCCATCAATCATTCACAATACAATCACACATATTCCATCTCATTAAATCACATTCACAAATTCATGCACAAATGACTCATGATTTATGCAATGCACATAGACAGACACAACGACTCTATGCACATGCCATGCGGTACCAACTTCCAATGTCTCTTGTCTCATCATCAGTTCACTCAGGAACTATTGGAACCATCGCTCGTTACTGAGAATCTCAAGTAACTCCCCGTCGGGCCTACGATGTTCACCCGTCGCTTTAAGTCCTCAGGCAACGCCTCATATTTTTGAGGCACACGACGTTAAGGATTGTTTTAAGTCTCCAAAGGAGCCCACAATCGTCTATACATATCGCTTTAAGTCCTCAGGCAACGCCTCGTATTTTTGAGGCACACGATGGTATAGTAGATTCCCTCAAGAATCAAATCGTCACTCAGGACGTTTCAACAATGCACAATATGATGCTTGGCATACAACGACTCTTGACTTTCACATTGCATGCTCACACACATCAACAACCATGCATATACCATCAAATATCACACTTAGCATTTTCTTGCCTTTCGGCCACAAATCATCATCACAACATTTCATCAAAAACAACTATTCACAATTAATCGGTAAAGTCGGCCAAAAGTCGGCTAAAAATAATATTTTTCTTCACCAAATCATGGAACGTATTTTTAGCTTCACATCCATATAAAGAACACTTAAATCGGATAAACAACGCAGAAGATACGAATATTTCAAAATAACGTAAAAACATAAACCATACGCCCGACACTACGAAACGGTTCGAAAAAACTGTACCGATTGGACTAGGTTCAGACCTCAAAACTATTTTTCCTAGAAAGAACATCTCGTTAGCTTCCCAACGCTTCGAACGGGGACCAAAACCGACTTACGGTTCAAGAGATATGAATTTCCGAAGTTTCCCCGACAAATCAGAATTTTATGGTTCAGCACAGTATGTATCGATACATAGGCTTTATGTATCGATACAAAAAGACCTCATGTATCGATACATAGCACGCATGTGTCGACACATGCTGTAGTGAAAATGCTGTTTTTCCCAATTTTCACAGTATGTATCGATGCATAGGGGTTATGTATCGATACATAAACCATTTCGTATCGATACATAGTTGTTATGTATCGATTCATACTCTGTTTTTTTCTCAAAAACCAGATTTTCTCAAAATGCACCTTTGCTGTCCCTTTTCCAAAATTCCCGGAAACTCGACTAAATCGAACATTTTCACCGAAACAAACATATACGCACAACCACCAAATACATAAGAACAATTTAGAACACATAAACGAAATTTCTACGACGTTCGATTTTTCGATTAAATTTCAACCTTTCAAAAACCAGATTTTTCAAACATCACCAAATCGAATAAAAAGCACGACATACGACGACCTAACCTTGCTCGATACAACTACGTAATTTATTTCGAATTCTAACCGTGAAAACATCGTTTTTTATCGATTTCTTACAATTCGACCTAAACGGACAAAACAACGGAAACATAACGAAAACTAACCAAAACATAACCGAACTTCATGAAACTTTAAACAGCAGCTCACATACATATAACCAACCAACACATGTATTTATACGACTTTTCGACCGTAAAAACATTGGTTTCTATCGATTTCGTCAAATACGGCATAAACGGAAACATATGGAAAAACCAACCAAAACATCCACACAAAACATACATAATCATACACAATCATAGTATAATCGAGTTTCGCACCCTTACCCGATAAATTCGCGTTCTAGAAAGTCGGGAGATTGATTTCTTCCTTCACAAATTTTTCCTCTCTATTCTTCTTTCTCTTCTCTTTTCTTCTTCTCTATATTTTCTGGTTTTTCTTTCTTTTCTCTCTTTCTTACTACTTTTCTATTTATTCTAACTTAATCAAAATACATCCCAAATGCGCAAAATACCCCCTACACTCAAATTTCTCGCAAACGATCCCAAAACGCGATAAAATATATTCACGACGAAAAATAACACATTTTCACATAAAAGTCGAAAACAAAATAAAATAATAATAAAATAATCAAAACGACTCAATAAACAAAATTGGCAAAACGAGGCGTTACAATTCTCCCCCACTTAGAAATTTTCGTCCACGAAAATCTTACCTGATACAAACAACTCCGGATACGACTCCCGCATCCTACTCTCCAATTCCCACGTCAAGTTACCCTCAGCAGCGCCTCCCCACGCCACTTTCACAAGTGCAATCTCTTTACCCCTCAACCGCTTCACCTCGCGATCCAAAATACTAACTGGTAATGCCTCGATCGTAAGGTTATCCCTTACCTCAACCTCGTCCATCAGAATCACATGCGAAGGGTCCAGAACATACTTCCGAAGCTGTGAAACATGAAAAACATCATGCAAATTCGACAGATTCGGCGGTAACGCCACACGATACGCTACAGCACCCACTCTCGCAGATATCTGGTAAGGACCAATAAATCGAGAAGTAAGCTTCTTAGATTTCAAAGCACGACCAACACCCGTTACCGGCGTAACCCTCAGAAATACGTGATCACCCTCTTGAAACTCAAGATCCTTTCGTCTCCGATCATGATAACTCTTTTGTCTACTCTGAGAAGCCTTCATTTTCTCACGAATAAACTTTACCTTTTCCGTCGTCTGTTGCACCAATTCCGGTCCAACCACAGAACTCTCACCAGTTTCGTGCCAACACAACGGCGTTCTACATCTTCGTCCATATAAAGCCTCAAAAGGTGCCATTCCGACACTAGAATGGAAACTGTTATTATACGTGAACTCAATCAAAGCAAGATAACTGTCCCACGCACCACCTTGTTCCAGAACACACGACCTCAACAAATCCTCCAAAGACTGAATCGTTCTTTCGGTCTGACCATCCGTCTGCGGATGATAAGCCGAACTCAACCTCAATTTAGAACCCAAAGCCTTCTGTAAACTTTCCCAAAATCTCGATGTAAACCTAGGATCTCGATCAGAAACAATACTCAAAGGAACCCCATGCAATTTCACAACCACACTGATATAAATCTCAGCTAACCGTTCCAAAGAAAAACTGATGTCAATCGGAATAAAATGCGCCGATTTAGTCAGCCTGTCCACAATTACCCAAATAACATTATGCCCACGCTGAGTGTTCGGCAATCCCGTTACAAAATCCATCGAAATGCTATCCCATTTCCACTCAGGAATACCCAACGGTTGCAACAAACCACTAGGCCTCAAATGTTCCACTTTCGATTTCTGACAAGTCAAACAAGCATACACAAACTGAGCCACATCTCTTTTCAAACCAGACCACCAGAAAATCTTCTTCAAATCTTGGTACATCTTATTCGCTCCCGGATGAATACTTAAGTTACTCCGGTGTCCTTCCTCCAAAATCATTCTTTTCAACTCCGCATCATCAGGAATACAAATACGACCACGAAATCTCAAAACACCAAAATTATCCACCTTGAAATCCACATTCTCATTCATCATCAAATCAACGAATTTCAAATCCAGCTTTTGTTTCTCACTAACCGACTTCAAAAATTCATTCGTAACTTTCAACATTCCAAGCCTCACACCAACCGATGTCACTTCACATACCAAACTCAAATCTCTAAACGATTCCAAAAGTTCCAACTCTTTCACCATCAATGCGGACATATGCAATGATTTCCGGCTCAATGCATCGGCTACCACATTAGCTTTACCAGGATGGTAATTCAAGCCAAAGTCGTAATCTTTCAAGAATTCCAACCATCTCCGCTGCCTCATGTTCAACTCTTTCTGATCAAATAAATATTTCAAGCTTTTATGATCACTAAAGACCTCGAACCTCGCACCATAGAGATAATGCCTCCAAATCTTCAACACAAAAACTACAGCCGCTAATTCAAGATCATGAGTAGGATAGTTTTTCTCATGAACTCTTAACTGCCTTGAAGCGTAAGCCACAACCTTACCTTCCTGCATCAGAACACCACCCAAACCAATTAAGGACGCATCACAATATACCACAAATGGTTCATTAGGATTAGGTAAAATAAGAATCGGAGCTGTCGTCAATCTTCTCTTCAGCTCACAAAAACTCTCTTCACATTGAATATCCCAAATGAATGCTTTGCCCTTACAAGTCAACCGCGTCAAAGGAAGAGCTAGCTTAGAAAAACCTTCAATGAACCTCCGGTAATAACCAGCCAAACCTAGAAAACTTCGAATTTCCGTAACGGATCTAGGAGCCTCCCATTGTAGATCTGCTTCTACTTTAGATGGATCCACAGCAATACCATTACCAGAAATTACGTGCCCAAGAAAACTCACCTCAGACAACCAGAATTCACACTTGGACAATTTGGCAAAAAGCTTCCTTTCCTTCAAAACCTGCAAAACAATACGCAAATGCTCTGCATGTTCCTCACGAGACTTAGAATAGATTAAAATGTCATCAATAAACACCACCACAAAACGATCCAAATGCTCGTGGAAAATCCGATTCATGTATTCCATAAACACACCAGGCGCATTAGAAACCCCGAACGGCATCACCGAATATTCATAATGACCGTAACGTGTTCTAAAGGCTGTCTTCTGAATATCCTCTTCTTTCACCCTTATCTGATGGTACCCCGATCTCAAATCGATCTTACTAAATACACAAGCACCAACCAACTGATCCATCAGATCATCAATCCTTGGAAGCGGATACTTATTCTTAATCGTCACTTTATTCAACTGGCGATAATCAATACATAATCGCATACTCCCATCTTTCTTTTTCACTAACAAAACTGGAGCACCCCAAGGAGAAACACTTGGTCTCACGAACCTCTTTTCCAACAACTCATTCAACTGCTTTTTCAACTCCACCAATTCAGATGCCGACATTCTATAAGGTGCCATAGAAACAGGTCTAGTACCAGGAACTAGATCTATCAAAAATTCCACCTCTCTCTCTGGCGGCACATCTGAAATATCCTCAGGAAACACCTCAGGAAATTCGCACACAACAGGAAACACATCAAGTGAAACTTGACTATCCACCGATAAAGATGCAAACAAACCAAACAACTGAGCTTCATCCGCCAAAAGTCTCTTCAACTCTTGGGTAGATAAGAAACTCGAGTCTTCATCTTCCGCAAGAGAAGGAAACCTTACAAGCTTATGATAACAGTCAATATGCACCCGGTTAAATTGCAACCAGTTCATTCCCAACACCACATCTAAACCTTCCAACGGTAAACACACTAAATCCATCACAAAGTCTTTACCATAAATGGATAAAGGACAACTTGGACACACCAAAGAAGTAGTTACTGACCCCATTGCTGGAGTATCAATAACCATCTCAAAATCCATCACAGACAACACAAGATTCAAACTCTTCGCGCACTCAGACGAAACAAACGAATGAGTCGCTCCAGTATCAATAATAGCAATTAAAGGCATATTATTAATAAAGCAAGTACCTCTTATCAGACGATCTGCCTTTGAAGTCTGAGTCCCTGCCAACGAAAACACTTTCCCACTAGTCTGAGCCTTCTTCGGATTAGGACACTTCGAACTAATGTGACCAGGTTCCCCATAATTGTAACACTTCACGACATTCTTCCTTTTACAATCAGCTAAGACATGCCCAATACCACCACAATTAGAACACTTAATCACATTCCTCCTACATTCATGCTGGCGATGACCCAATTCACCACATTTAAAACACCTAGGAGAATTAGACATACCACCTCCACCTGACCTACGATCAAAATTACCCCTTTGTTTACCTTTATCAGCCGGTGACACATACGGACCACCACGGAACTGTTGCTTCCCTTTCCGGTCACTTACACTTTTATAGTGAGCAGAACGGGCCTTACTATCCTCGTCATAAATCCTACAGCATTCAACCAAATCAACAAACCTTCGAATCCTCTGATAACCAATCGCCTGCTTTATCTCAGGACGCAAGCCACTTTCATACTTCACACACTTAGAAAATTCAGCTGTCGCTTCCACATAGTGAGGATAAAACTGCACAAGCTCCACAAACTTAGCAGTATATTCAACAATAGACAAATTACCTTGTTTTAGTTCCAAAAACTCAATCTCCTTCTTTCCTCGGACATCTTCCAGAAAATACTTCCTTAGAAACTCTCGGCTAAACACTTCCCACGTAATCTCTTCTTCCTCCTCCTCAGCTTCCAACACTTGACGAGTACTGATCCACCAGTCGTTAGCCTCTTCATGTAACATGTGAGTGCCCAGCCTCACCTTATCATCCTCATCACAATCCATTACTCTGAAAATCCTCTCAATCTCTTTCAACCACAACTGCGCACCATCCGGATCATGTTTCCCTTTAAAGACCGGCGGCTTATTCTTTCTGAACTCATCATTTCCTGCCGCATTCGGTGCACCCTGTACAGCTCGTGCCATTGCCTCCATCGCAGCAGCCAAAGCAGCATCATTACGACCAGCCATATTCTGTTCGTCCAAATACAGAACTATGGTTAACAACAACTCGCTCAACACAACTCGCCCAATATGCCAGACACAACAGCCACAAACGACACAACTGACACGGACTAGCTCTGATACCACTTAATGTGACGCCCCTAATCTATACCCCCAATTAATCACGCAATTAAGGCGGTAAAAGAAAATTCGAAAATTGATCAGAGTATAATTGAATTATCATGGCATAGAAAGGGAGAATCACATCAAAGTAACCAAACAACTAACATGCAACACCTGCTCATTTAGATATGCAACGTGGGGTAACAATCATACAGAGGAAACTTCGTTCCTTACACCCACTTTTCAGAAATTAGAATTAAAGCGGAAAGATCTAAAATCTGAATAACACATATACATACATACATATAAACTTGTCCGTCATACATCAAGTTATACATGTACAGCCAAAATATATCATCAGATAAACAAAACAATCACACACGGCCACCCTATGCTACCCGGAGTCACATATCAGAGCCGACCGACCAAAATAATGAAGACGCAACGCTTCACAAAAGAATACCTCCAGCAACTCTAATCTGCAACGCCTCATAGAGCGTTATAAAACAGCAGAAGAGTGAGAAAAACAACCATAATATAATTGCATAAGATTATATATTAACACCAAAAATGCACAATAATGTATTCTCACCACCAAAACACACAGATCAATTATAACAACACACAGTACAATTCACAAGTATCAAATACCACTACCCATCAATCATTCACAATACAATCACACATATTCCATCTCATTAAATCACATTCACAAATTCATGCACAAATGACTCATGATTTATGCAATGCACATAGACAGACACAACGACTCTATGCACATGCCATGCGGTACCAACTTCCAATGTCTCTTGTCTCATCATCAGTTCACTCAGGAACTATTGGAACCATCGCTCGTTACTGAGAATCTCAAGTAACTCCCCGTCGGGCCTACGATGTTCACCCGTCGCTTTAAGTCCTCAGGCAACGCCTCATATTTTCGAGGCACACAGCGTTAAGGATTGCTTTAAGTCTCCAAAGGAGCCCACAATCGTCTATATATATCGCTTTAAGTCCTCAGGCAACGCCTCGTATTTTTGAGGCACACGATGGTATAGTAGATTCCCTCAAGAATCAAATCGTCACTCAGGACGTTTCAACAATGCACAATATGATGCTTGGCATACAACGACTCTTGACTTTCACATTGCATGCTCACACACATCAACAACCATGCATATACCATCAAATATCACACTTAGCATTTTCTTGCCTTTCAGCCACAAATCATCATCACAACATTTCATCAAAAACAACTATTCACGATTAATCGGTAAAGTCGGCCAAAAGTCGGCTAAAAATAATATTTTTCTTCACCAAATCATGGAACGTATTTTTAGCTTCACATCCATATTAAGAACACTTAAATCGGATAAACAACGAAGAAGATACGAATATTTCAAAATAACGTAAAAACATAAACCGTACGCCCGACACTACGAAACGGTTCGAAAAAACTGTACCGATTGGACTAGGTTCAGACCTCAAAACTATTTTTCCTAGAAAGAACATCTCGTTAGCTTCCCAACGCTTCGAACGGGGACCAAAACTGACTTACGGTTCAAGAGATATGAATTTCCGAAGTTTCCCCGACAAACCAGAATTTTATGGTTCAGCACAGTATGTATCGATACATAGGCTTTATGTATCGATACAAAAAGACCTCATGTATCGATACATAGCACGCATGTGTCGACACATGCTGTAGTGAAAATGCTATTTTTCCCAATTTTCACAGTATGTATCGATGCATAGGGGTTATGTATCGATACATAAACCATTTCGTATCGATACATAGCTGTTATGTATCGATTCATACTCTGTTTTTTCTCAAAAACCAGATTTTCTCAAAATGCACCTTTGCTGTCCCTTTTCCAAAATGCCCGGAAACTCGACTAAATCGAACATTTTCACCGAAACAAACATATACGCACAACCACCAAATACATAAGAACAATTTAGAACACATAAACGAAATTTCTACGACGTTCGATTTTTCGATTAAATTTCAACCTTTCAAAAACCAGATTTTTCAAACATTACCAAATCGAATAAAAAGCACGACATACGACGACCTAACCTTGCTCGATACAACTACGTAATTTATTTCGAATTCTAACCGTGAAAACATCGTTTTTTATCGATTTCTTACAATTCGACCTAAACGGACAAAACAACGGAAACATAACGAAAACTAACCAAAACATAACCGAACTTCATGAAACTTTAAACAGCAGCTCACATACATATAACCAACCAACACATGTATTTATACGACTTTTCGACCGTAAAAACATTGGTTTCTATCGATTTCGTCAAATACGGCATAAACGGAAACATATGGAAAAACCAACCAAAACATCCACACAAAACATACATAATCATACACAATCATAGTATAATCGAGTTTCGCACCCTTACCCGATAAATTCGCGTTCTAGAAAGTCGGGAGATTGATTTCTTCCTTCACAAGTTTTTCCTCTCTATTCTTCTTTCTCTTCTCTTTTCTTCTTCTCTATATTTTCTGGTTTTTCTTTCTTTTCTCTCTTTCTTACTACTTTTCTATTTATTCTAACTTAATCAAAATACATCCCAAATGCCCAAAATACCCCTACACTCAAATTTCTCGCAAACGATCCCAAAACGCGATAAAATATATTCACGACGAAAAATAACACATTTTCACATAAAAGTCGAAAATAAAATAAAATAATAATAAAATAATCAAAACGACTCAATAAACAAAATTGGCAAAACGGGGCGTTACAATTGACACTGAGGGGGAGGCTCTTCGGTTCTTAGGTAGTGTTCGCACCCCGGTTCGGGGCTTGTTATTGTTTCTGTTTGTTAGACTACTAATATCCGTTCCCTTTTTCTGTAGGTGCCATGTCGACTCTAGAGGAATGCATGAAGAAGTTGACCTCCGCTCGAGGCTCGAAGAAAGCTGGGAAAGGACGGGTCGAGCAGGTGAAGCAGCAGACTCCGGGTCATGTTCCGTCACCCGGGGGGTTCTTCGGTTCTGCGCAAGGCAGTCAGTCTCCAGACTCGCAGGGGACTCCGATGAGGCAGAGGAATGTCGAGTAGTCCCACGTTGATCTCACTAAAAGCCCTCCCCGTGAAGGATTTGTGTTTCTACCCTGTCATCTGAGGCCTGACGTCTTCTCGGGGACCAACTCCCCGACCGTGTCTGGTTCCGAAGTTCAGGTCATCTTGGGGGTTGATCGGATTTTGAGGAGAAAAACCCTGGTCGAGGATATGGCGACAATGATGCGGGTCTGCGCCACTGTGCTAGTCCTGAACGACGAGACGTGTCCAACTGCCGAGCTGAATAGGTTGCAAGAGAGCTTTAGGTCTATCTCAACTGAGATGGAGAATGTGGGCAAGGAGCTGACTGACTGCAAAAACCAGAACAAGGCCCAGGTCGAGCTTCAAGGGAAGTTTGAGGAGAGGTTGAAGAAAGTCGACGAAGAGAGGAGGGGTCTCTTGGTGAAGATCACAGAGCTAGAAGAAGTTGCTCGCCCTGCTGAGGAGGAAACCGAGGATGAAAAACTGCTGACCTCCCGGGCTGAGCTGATTTACAAACTCCGGTTAGCCGGACAAGATGTTCTTAAGTCTGTCGAGTTTGGTTTTCAAAAAGCCTTGAAGCAACTCCAGGTGTTGAACCCTGGTCTCATCACTGAGGGAACTGGCCCTTATCACGACATCGTCGACGGCCAGATTGTTCCTCCGACGTTCGAAGAGGAAGACGACGAGACTGCAGAGGAAGACAACCCGGGGGGGACGTGACTGCTTAGATCGCTGTTTAGTGTTTTTGTTTGCTCGGATGTGTGCCGTTACTTTTTTGTTCCTTTTGTTTGGCCTGCGTGCCATTTTTTGATGACTTTTTGCCCGGCCTGCGTGCCAAGGGGTTTTTGATATTTTGTAATATTTGTACAATGGGCTTCTTCCTGGTTAATTCTTTGATTTTTGCGTATCTGCGCGTGTGATGCTTGTATGTTTTCGCTTGTGTGTGTGATGCTTGTTGTTTTTGTCCAAGTGTTGGTAGTTTGGGAGTTTGCTCGACTTCGACGATCCTCGACTGTGTGGGGGAACTGGTCGAGTGGCTGGAGGTGTATCCCGACCTTCAACGAGGCTAAGAGCTCGGTCGAGGTCTTAGCTTCGTGGCATGAACTTCCCATCACGAGCTGGGTGTTCTGCCTAATTGGTACAACGACGATGAAGCTCGGTCGAGGGGTCCTCGTCGGATCAAAGGTCCTCGCACACACACAACGCAGCCTTTGACCTTCGTGTTTCATATAGAGGTGTCGCACTTGTACCCTGGTGCGCCCCCGTAATCGCGACGTAGCCATGGTCGAGCAAGTTCCTCCTCGTGTAGATTTTCGAGTTAGTAGGCTCCTGTCCCCGTTTTTGCGTGGACGTGGTACGGGCCCTCCCAGTTTGCGGCGAGCTTGCCTTCTCGCGAATCCTTCTGGTTCCTTCGTAGGACGAGGGTTCCTACTTGAAAATCTCGTTTAGTAACTTTGTTGTTATAACGTAGAGTTATTTTTTGCTTAAGTGAGACTTCCTGGGGGATGCGCCCGCTCTTATTTCCTCGACGAAATCGAGCTCTTCCCTCAGAGCCTCGCTATTCACACCATCGTCGAGGGGGGCCTCCGTCCTCCTCGAGGGTTCCCTGATCTCTACGGGGATCACCGCTTCTGTTCCGTAGGTCAGACGAAAGGGGGTCTCCCCGGTCGTGGAATGTGGGATTATTCAGTAGGCCCAGAGGACGCTGTGTAATTCCTCGACCCATCGTTGCTTGGCGTCGCCTAGTCGGCGTTTCAATCCTCGAAGGATCACTCTGTTCGCTGCTTCGGCCTGCCCATTTGTTTGAGGATGCTCGACCGACGTGATGTGCTGCTTCGTGTCCAGTTTGGTGACGAAGTCTTGGAAGTTCTTGTCGGTGAACTGCGTCCCATTGTCAGTGACAATCGCTTGGGGCACGCCGAATAAGGTGAGGATGTTCCTCTTGTAGAAGCGGAGTATGTTGAAGGCCGTGATTTTGGCCAGGGCTTTCGCCTCGATCCACTTCGTGAAATAATCTGCGCCGATGATGAGGTACTTGTTTTGGTATGACCCCACGACGAAGGGCCCGAGGATATCTAATCCCCACCATGCAAATGGCCATGGGGATGACAATGTTTTGAGCTCGTTTGGAGGGGAAAGGTGCATGTTCCCGTGTCGTTGCCATCGATCGCATTTCTTGACGTGCTCCTTGGCGTCTTGTTGCATCGAGGGCCAGTAATACCCCGCTCGAAGCGCTTTACGGGCCAGGGATCGCCCGCCGAGGTGTTGGGCGTTGATCCCCTCATGGATTTCTTGGAGTATACTGGGAACTCTGGTTTCTTCGACGCACCTGAGAAGGGGTCAGAAAAGCCGCGACGGTATAGTTTTCCCTCAACTATTGTGTACGAGCAAGCTCGCCGCTTAACTATCCCCGCTTCCTTGGGATCGTCGGGCAGCTTGCCCGTCGTGAGGTATTCGTATACCGGGGTCATCCAACAGTTGTTGTCCCCGATGGCGTTCACGTCCGACGTAGGAGCGGGTTTGTCGATGCTCGGGTGAGAAAGTACTTCTTGTATGACAGACTTGTTTCCGCCTTTCTTCTTTGTGCTTGCTAATTTGGACAAGACATCTGCTCGGGTATTGTGCTCGTGCGGGATGTGGGTTACTTCCGCGGAGGTGAAGTTCTTCATCTTTTCTTTCACCAAGGTCAAGTATTCGACGAGGCTGTCGTTCTTGGCTTGGTACTCTCCTCAGACTTGCGAGGCTACGAGCTGAGAGTCGGTGAAGATTTTGACCTCTTTGGCGCCAAGATCTTCGGCCAACCGTAGCCCGGCGAGGAAAGCCTCGTACTCTGCCTAGTTTTTCGACGTTGGGAAGGATAATTCGAGAGAGACCTCAATCAGGATGCCTTCCCTGTTCTCCAGGATAATGCCTGCCCCACTCCCTTTCGTGCTGGATGCCCCGTCGACGTAGATTGTCCACCTTTGGGATCCGTTGGTCGAAGGTTCCGGGACGGTCATTTCCGCCACGAAGTCGGGCAATACCTGAGCCTTCAGGGCTTTCCTTCCTTCGTACTGGATGTCGAACTCAGCGAGTTTGAGCGAGCATTGGAGCATCCTCCCCGCCATGTCTGGTCGGCCAAGGAGTTGCCTTATTGGCTGCTCGGTTCGCACAACGACCGTGTGGGCTAAGAAGTAATGGCACAACCTCCTGGCTGCAGTGAAGAGGGCGAGGGTGACTTTCTCAATCTGCTGGTACCTGAGCTCGGGGCCTTGGAGGGCCTTGCTCGTGAAGTAAATCGGCTTCTGCCCGTTCGGGGTTTCCCGGATGAGGACAGCGCTGACCGCTTCGCTCGCGATGGCGAGATATAAGAACAGTGTCTCCCCGTTCTCTGGCCATGAGAGGACCGGGGGTTGCGACAGGACTTGTTTGAGGTGGAAGAGCGCCTGCTCGTACTCCTCGCGCTATTCAAACGTCGCTTTTTGTCGAAGAAACTTGAAAACGGGAGTGCGTATTGTGCGAATTTGGCGACGAAGCGGGAGAGGGCGCTTAGTATCCCGTTCAGTGATTGTATTGACTTCTTCGAGTTCGGGGTTGGGATCTCAGAGAAAGCTCTACACTTGTCGGGGTTGGCCTCGATTCCTCGCTCTGTGAGGTAGAAACCGAGGAACTTGCCCGCCCGAACGCCGAAGGTGCATTTGTCAGGATTGAACCTCATGCGGCATCTCCTCGCCATGTCGAATGCCTTCTTGAGATGAGCAGCGTGGTCGACTTCC
Source organism: Lathyrus tuberosus (assembly GCA_022829125.1). Lineage (NCBI taxonomy): Eukaryota > Viridiplantae > Streptophyta > Magnoliopsida > Fabales > Fabaceae > Lathyrus > Lathyrus tuberosus. The sequence continues at coordinate 1,851,726 of JALAZF010000484.1, forward strand.
TCTGCAGATTTGACGATCATGTCGTCCATATAGACCTCGAGCATATCGCCGATCTCTCCTCGAAAGACTTTTTTCATCATCCATTGGTAGGTCGCGCCGGCGTTCTTCAGGCCGAAGGGCATTACGTTGTAGTAGTAATTGCCCGACTCGGTCATGAAGGTTGTATGCTGCTTGTCGGCCTTATCCATGGGGATTCGGTTGTACCCCGAGTAGGTGTCCATGAAGGACAATATCTTGTAACCTGCAGAATTGTCGACCAGCTGGTCGATGTTAGGCAAAGGGTAAGAGTCTTTCGGGCATGCCCAGTTAAGATCGGTATAGTCAACACACATCCTCCATTTTCCATTATTCTCTTTGACAATTACAATGTTGGATAGCCAAGTTGTGTACCTGACCTCCGAAATAAAATTCGCCTCTAGGAGGTCTTTTACAGCTTTTCCAGAAGCCTCCGCTTTTTCGGGAGACTTCCTACGCCTACGTTGAACTATGGCCCTAGCGGCCGGATCTACGGCGAGCTGATGGCAGGCCACCTCGGGATCAAGGCCAGGCATCTCGGAGGCGCTCCATGCAAACAGATCACCGTTCTCCCGGAGACATGCCTTCAGCTACTTCTTCGCCAGGTCGAAGAGTCCGGTGTCAATCTTCATGCTTAGGTCTGGGCTGTATCTGAGGTCGACGAGCTCGAAGTCTCCGTCTGGGACAGGGCACGCTGGGTGGAGAGGCTGCCCATTGCTTTCCGCCTGGAGGTTGAGGTCCGCTGCTTCGTCCTCTTCATGCTCGCCAAGGAATCTGCTATCGAGGTCGATCACATTGACGCGCGGGAGTGGCTTTTGCATAGCGTTCGGGGATGACTTCGCTCTGGTCTAGGGCTTGGTGCTGATGGAACTCATGCCTTTGATTGCAGCATCAAAGCACCTCCTGGCGGCGTCTATGTCCCCGTGCATCATAACGACCCGGCCCCTGGCCGTGTAGTACTTCATCTTGAGATGGACCGTTGATGGCACTACTGTGAGTTCGGCCAGGGTGGTCCTCCCGAGGATGCAGTTGTAGAGGGATGGACAATCGACCACTAGGAAGGGGTCTTGACTTGCCGGGCAGTGTCTTCTGTCCCAAATGTGACCATCAGTTCAACGTAGCCCCACGGCCTGGTGGTGGTGCCGTTGAACCCCTGCATATCTGAATCCACGTAAGGGGTCAGGTGCCTCTCGTCGAGCTGGAGATTCCCGAACAGGTGAGCATACATGATGTCGACCGAACTTCCCTGGTCGACAAGGATCCTGCGAACGTCAAAATTCGCCATTTGTACTCTGACCAAGAGGGGGATAGTGGCGTTGGGCGCTCTGCCCGACAGCTCTTCAAGATAGAAGGTGATGGGGTTTGATTTCCCTTGTACCTTCTCAAGAGTGGTGGTCTTCGCCGAGGTTGCGGACTCCAGTTTGTCAAATTTCTGCTTGATCGACCCGACGGACACCTTCTCGTAACCACCTCCGAATATGACCATCGTCTTAGGGAAGCCTTCCCACGTGCTGTGGGAAGCAACGAGGTCTTCGTAGGGAAAGTTTGCCCACATGCTGCAAACTGCCTTTTGGCCCTCGATACCCTCGGGGACAATAAAGTCCTCGGGTCAAGTGATGCTGAGGGCGACCTGCAGCCGGCTCTCATCGGGAGGAGGTGTCGTCTCTTCGACGCTTTGGGCTTCCCGGGCACTGAGACGAGGAACGTCATTCTTCTGGGCATACTTCTTTAGGTGCCCTTCCTTGATCAGGATCTCAATTGCATCTTTGAGATGGATGCAATCCTCTGTGACATGTCCGTGGCTCCGGTGGAACCTACAGTACTTGGACTTGTCCGTGTTTGATTTGGGGGTTGTCGGCTTGGGAAAGCGGACACCCCCTTTCAGAAATTCCGAGTTAGCGCACTCGGAGAGAATTCGCGCGTGGGGAGCGTTGAGCGGCGTGTATTCTGTGAACCGGCCTGCAGGCCCTCTCGGTTCGCGAGAGTCCCGGGGCGGCCTTCCTTCCTTCTTTCTCCCCCATGCCGGGGGGAGGAGAGTCTTCGTCTCTGTGGCCGCGGGGGCCATCTCGTCGCCTTGAGTCGAGGGAAATTTGGGTGGCCTGTGTCTCCTCGAACTCGATGTACGATTGAGCTCAGAAGAGCAAGTCTTCCAAGTTGCTAGGCTTATGGATGCCCACAGCCTTGGCGAAGTCGGTTCCGGTGCGCAGTCCCCGTGCGATCAGGAACTTCTTCATGTCATTGGATTCATGGACCTCGACGACTTCTTTGTTGAATCTCTCGATGTAGTCTCTGAGGGATTCGTTCTGCCCTTGGAAGATGGCCTCCAGGGAGGCCACCGTCTTCGGGTGTCGATGAGAGGCGGTAAAATGCCTTGAGAACTGCTTTTTCAGCTGTTTCCAGGACGTGATGGATTCCGGAGCAAGCCTCTTGTACCACGTCATGGCTCCTTTTCGGAGGGTAGTCGGGAAAAGCCTGCATTTAATAGCACCCCGGACGTTTCTATAGTCGAGCATAGCCTCGAAGCTCTCGATATGATCGTTGGGGTCGGTTGTGCTGTCATAAGTCCCCAGTTGCAGTGGCTTCTCCATGCCCGCAGGTATAGGTGTGTCCATAATTTCCCTGAACATAGGAGTTCTCTGGTCGTCCTCGTCACTTCTGACCGGCAACTGCGATGGGGAGTGATGGTTCCGACCTGGTCCATGTCGACGAGGAGAACTCCTGGAATTGGTTTTCGGCTTCTCCCCGTCATCCTTGCTCCTCTTCCTGGTCGGGGATTGTCTCGGTTCATTCTGAGGAGGAGAGCGAGGGCGCTTCTGGGCGACTATTGGCTGGGTTCATTCCAGGCACGGTCTGCGGCCCTCACGTTGCGGGGAGGGTCTGCGAGAGCTTGTCGGGGGATTCCTTCGCTGGGAAGGAGAACGGTTGGGAGACGGTGGGTGACGATGCCTTCGCGGGAAAGAGCGCCATGGTCGCCCTCTTTCGAGCGCTTCTATCCTGAGATTCTGCTGGGCAATCAGTTGGTTGGTCTGGTTGACCAAAGCGAACAAGGCCACCGTGCTCGGATCAGTGTTTGGTGGTGGAGTGACCGGTTGGTAGACAATCGGCGGGATGTCCTGTTGGGAAGCGTCATACGCCGCGTCTTCGGAAAAAGTGGACGGAAGCATTGTCCTCACAGTGGTTTTCGATGTCGAGGTGCGTGAAGGCGGTGTTCGGAGCGTTGTTACCAGGTTGGGTGCTGGTGCTGGCCATGGTAGTTATGAATGGAGAGATTGCTTTGGTTTAACGATGAAGGAAAAATGGGGAAGCAGTGGTTCCCATAGAAGGCGCCACTGATCATACCTGGATCAGACAGGAGACTAGTGGCCAGCGACGTCGTGAGCTCAGCAACTCCGGTGATGGTGAAACGGCGGGGGTGTGTACCTGCAAGGTACTCCGATGCCAAAGTCAGGAAAAGGGAGTAAACAAGTACAAAAAAGCAGGTGTAAGGGTTAGAATGTAATGTAACTGGACCCTCTCAAGTGAGAGGGTATTTATAGAGAGCCCCCAACGCGGGGTCAACGGTTACCTGCACTGGGCTATATTGCAAGGCCCGATCTAGGCAACTGTCAGGGCTTACGTGGCGTAGGGAAGACCAGCACGTGGTCCTCGCCCTGGGATAACGGTCCCGAGATCTCCGGAAGATGGGCAGACCGATTCCTTCGGAGGTGGGAGGTTAGAAGGTGACGTGTCCTCACGGGGAGGAGCACGTGGATGTCGGGAAGAGGGGCACGTTCCTGGAACTGGATGATAGTGGGTTGTGTTGGGCCCTCTCAAGCTATTGGGTTGGGCCTGCCCGACTGTTGGGCTGGCAGCGGCCCAGTCCAGAACAACAGTATCACTAAATGCTTGTAAATTGCAGGTTTGTGCTTCAACCATCCCAGCATGGATCTCACAGTTTTTCCCGTATAAAGAAACATGAATTTTTTTGAATTCTCCAACTGAGATATCTCATTCATGATAGTATTGATGACATCTATTGGATTTGGTAAACCAACAACATGCAGGAACCTTTTTACAGTTTCTTTTTAAAACCATTCAGCACCATGCAGATCTTTTGGTAATGCAAATCATTTTTTTCAGGTAAATGTGGCAATAGACGTTCAAATTGCCCTGTTGCCACTTTTTCAATTTGATTCCCCTTGCAGACATATGCCTCATACCTGTTTTTATTCGGGAAAATCTTATTTGAAGCATAATCCAAAGAAGTGGCACCATCAATTGCATCCTCCATTTCCAATATTTCAGATTAAAAACAAAGGAACTTGAACCTTTCAAAACTTGAGTTGTATTTTTAAATTTAGATTTATGAACTTGGCTTGTAAACCACATTTGAACATTCTTAAATTTTGTACTATTGTGAACCTTCATTTCTTTCATTTTTGTGAAAAGCTTCAATCTTAATACATATTGCACCTTGTAACTTGAATGGTACTTAGAAGCCCAAGCATGTCATGTTTATACCACATCATAAAAGATGGAAAAATCTGTTATGAGCTTTTTCTAGATTCAATTATGTAGCTTTTGAATGTTTGTGAAGAACATATGAGCCTTGTAAAGAACCACCTTACACTTTGTAACTTTGAATTTTAGAATGAAATTTGATGAAGCTCATATGAAGGTATCGAAAAGAAATGGACATTTGAATTTTACTCTTGGCCTCTTCGTAAGGATAACTTGGAATGATTTTTTGAAACAAATTCTCAACCTCATAACTTGGTAAGAAAGTCACCTAACAATGGCCAAAACTTTTTAACAAGTGTAACACACCCAAAATATCTTGAAACAATCACATTGCAACCAAATTTGTTATAGCATGAACCATGGCCCAAATTAATTTAAAACCACAATGCAATCAAAGTCCAATAACAACTCAAGTTTGAGATCAATTCACTACGTACTCAAGAACAACTTGCGACACTAATTTGATCCATAAGAAACCAAACCCGATCTTGACTTTTAATGAAATATGGCCATAATACCCAACCACGATATCCTCAAAGCATTGATCCACAGATGGCCTAAGAATGAAGAAAGAACCCTAGAAGTGAAGCTCGGTTCCAGTAGAAGACCTAAGTGTAGGGAACGATTTTTGTCGGTGACGCGACCACCTTATCGCTGGGTTTTCCTCACCGTAATGGTAGGAGTGGGGTGCTACTTTCTGATTTCTTATTTATCCCATGAAGCTGAAAGGGAAAGGGAAGCTATCTAAAACTAACATTGCACGCGAATGTTTAACTGAGCAAATGCTTAAAAGAGATTGGGGAGTTCGGGGTCAGGTTATACAATGGGGAGTTGTCAATTACCCATCCTATATGTGGTTATCCATAGGATATTAGCTTTAGGTTTCGCTTTGTACTTGATAGTGTTTATTCGTTAATGGATTGGGAAAGTTTCTTGGGAAGTATGAGTGAGTGAGTTTGTTTTTGTTGATGTTCGGGTTTTCTCGATGTTTTTGGTAAGGTACTGGACCTAAGTTTTGATTGATGTGTGAAGCTACTAGACCTAAAGTTTTTGATTGGTATGCTCGCTAAGATTCCGCGATCTTATGCATACGTATTCCCGTTTAAACGAAACAGGGAAATTAGAGAAATCGTAGTTCCTCCTATTCTAAGGGAGGAAAAAGATGATGTTTTGGTGTCTTGTTCAAAGCCCAAGATTGAATCTAAAAGGTTGAGTATTTGTGTCTTGTTTAAAGCCCAAGATTGAAGCTAAAAGGTTTTGACTGAGAGAGAATTTGTCATCTCTAAAGGGAGATGTTGATTTTTGTGTGCCTTGATCAAAGCCCAAGGTTGAAGCTAAGAGGTTGATTGACTCCACTGGGGAAGTCCTTATACAAAGCCTAAGACGAGGCTGGATAAGTCCGGCTCAACCAGAGAGTGTATATATTGGTTTCTGTAGCGCGATTTTTGTGGTCCTAAGTCACTATCGCTTGGGGTACTACAGTTCGATTCATTTTTTATCCTATTGAGCTGATTAAGGAAGGGAAATAGATGTCTCCAATTAACCCTGCTTGCATACTAATTTTGAACAGCGGTCTGTTAGGTTACAGATGCTATGTGGATGTGGGGCCCAATCTTTGATTATTTCGTTAAGAACACAGTGTCTGGATTTTTGTGAGGTTTTTGGTAATGTGTTTAGATTTGATGCTTTTGGGTTGATTTGGTGGAGATACTAGATTTTGGGTTTTTGATTGGTATGCTTGCTAAGATTTTTTCAATCTTATGCCTACGTATTCCCGTTTGATGAAACAGGGAAATCAGAGCGATCGTAGAATGGGAGGAAAAAAAGGTTATTTTGGTATCTTGTTCAAAGCCCAAGACGTGAAGCTAAATGTGGTTTGTATCTTGTTCAAAGCCCAAGATGTGAAGCTGAATGGTCGTTTTGTATCTTGTTCAAAGCCCAATATGTGAAGCTAAAGGGTTTATTGATGAGAGAGAATTTGTCATCTCTAAAAGGGGATATTTGGTCTGTTTGTCACAACTGTTGGGTGACTGATTATAAAGGAGAATTACTTTAACTAGGATATGTGAATCCAGCAATGCCATAATTTCCTTTATAGGGGATTTTTAACCTGAAGGAGAAGACTTTAACTCAGTTTAGAGCAATGCCATCTTTCCTTAGGAAGTTCTCATGCTAAAAGAGGGACAGTGGCGTGGATGTAAATAATCCAAAGTCTTGCCGCTTACAGCAATTTAGATGAAGGAAAAAGAGTTGTTGATGTTTGTATACTGTGAGAAAGGCACAAATTTTGATGCTAAAAGGTTGATTGACTCAACCGAGGTTTTCTTATACAAAGCCTAAGAGGCGGCTATTGACCCAACAAGAGGGTGCCTTTTATCTGTCTCGTACGAAGCCCGAGATAGAGGCTGAAAGGGGTTGACTCAACAAGAGAGTGCTTTTATATGTGTCTTGTACGAAGCCCAAGACGGAGGCTAAAAGGAGATTGACTCAACAAGAGAGTCTTTTATACTCAACAAGAGAGTGATTTTTATCTCGTACGAAGCCCGAGATGGAGGCTAAAAAAGGTTTGACTCAACAAGAGAGTCCTTTATACTCAACAAGAGAGTGATTTGCTGTCTTGTACGAAGCCCGAGACAGAGGCTAAAAGTAAGATTGACTCAACAAGAGAGTCTTTTATACTCAACAAGAGAGTGCTTTCTATCTCGTACGAAGCCCGATATAGAGGATACAAGGGAAGTGACTCAATAAGAGAGTCTTTTATACTCAACAAGAGAGTGTTTTAGTATCTCGTATGAAGCCCGAGATGGAGGCTAAATAGGTTTGACTCAATAAGAGAGTCTTTTATACTCAACAAGAGAGTGTGAAAAGGTTAGCTCCACTGGGGAGAATCATTGTACAAAGCCCAAGAGAAGGCTATCTATGCTGGTGACTGTTTCAGTTTAGTGACAGGTCCAGTATGTTGGATAAAAGAGAAAATCAGTTTTTATAAAGGGAGCGATTAAAGGTATTGTTGTGCTTTGGGATTGATCAGAGGATCAAGGTTATTTCCTGTTCTTTAAGGAAATGGAAAATCCAAAGGGTATTGAGACTGTCCAAGTCTACTGGTGTTTTGAGAAATCGATTCTCAGGTAGTAAATGATATTTGTATGATGCCCAAGAGAAAGCTGGTATGTTAAGGGATGAAGGTCAACCCATTAACTGGTCTGACACTCGACTCAGAAAGACAGCTCTAGCAAATTGATGACTAGGTTCTGTTCCTATACCTGTAGAGGTCTCTGGGTCCTTGTACTAAGCCCAAGAGAAGGCATGAGAGCTTTTAAGAAGCCGAAGGGTCCTTGTACAACGCCCAAGAGAAGGCGGGGATGCTTTTAAGAAGCCCGTGGGTCCCCAAACCCCGAGAAGTTCAAGACATGCCATTCACCGAGAATAGATCAAGCCAGGAAAGTCCGAGAATTTGGAAGAAACTCAAAAGATGCCATTCACGGAGAAAAGTTCATCTCTGGGGAGTAGAGTCTCTTTGACAATTTCTAAGAGTAACAGTCTGAGAAAGGGTTCACCGAGAATGCAGCGTTTCACGTCTCCATATTGTTTAACCCCAAGAGGAGGGAAGACTGTGTCTGGTAATCCTATGGGGATCTAGTTTGTTTGTATTTAAGAGTGACCAGCAGAGCTTTACCTAGTGCTAGACGTAGTTGCCAGGGAAAACTCTAAATAACTATACTAGTATTACACAGTGGATATATGACGAGTATATAAAAGTTTGTGAAAGAAGATTTACAGTGAGCAGCCCCATAATACAATTATATATATATGAAGGTGGATAAAGAAAGCGGGTAAACACTTACTCGGTTGTAGAGCTTTATGCTGTTTTGTTAGTTGTTCAACAAAGAAAGCTTTGATAACAATATTATATTCAAAATCAAAGGAGGAAGTACTTTGACAAGATTGTTGGGGCTTACAGCTCAAGGAGAGGCCCAAAAAGGTTTTCTGTACAAAGGGATGGGTCTTACACTCTCTCAAGAGGCCCAAAGGTGTTTAAAGAAAAGGAATGGGGCTTATAATGTAACACCCCCAGTCTATACCCCCAATTAAATAAAGCGATAACAATCAATCAGAGTATAATTAAAAATTCACGGTATAGACCGAGGGGTCACATCAATTTGAAACAAACATACAACAACCTGCTCATATAGATATGCAACATTCAGGTAACACATAACAAAGGAACTGAGTTCCTACAACCCACAATTCAATTACAGAATAAAAGCGGAAGATCTGTAACTGAATCTCATATATATATATATATATATATATATATATATATATATATATATATATATCATAAAAAGTTTGTCTGTCATATACAACATCATACATTTACAATCCAAAAGATACATGTATACATAATACAAAATAATCACACTCGATCACCCCGACTACCCGGTGCTACATATCAGAGCTGACCGACAAAAGAATGAAGCCCTAAGCTTCACAAAAAGACCTCCAGCATCTAATCCGTAATGCCTCATAGAGCATTAAAAACAGCAGAAGGGTGAGAAGCACAATCATAATACAATTGCATATATTTATATAATAACACACGATTACACAAACATAATATTCTCACCACACTATACGCCATAAATCAAGTACAAACCAACACAATGAATTTTCTCACATATCGGTCACAAAAGCATATCAATCGTACACAATTTAATTATCACCAACACGTGTATTCATATATCAACTCATCACTTTCATTCACAATTCCACACATAATAAAACCATTCATGAGTTATGTAAATGCAAGAGACCGACACAACGACTCTATGCATATGCACATGCGGTACCGACTTCCATCATTTCTTAACACCAGTTCACTCAGGAACTATTGGAACCATCGCTCGTTACTTAGTGTAACTCCCCGTTGGGCATACGATGTTCCCCGTCGCTTTAAGTCCTCTTGGTATAAGGCGCACGATGTTTATGGATCGGTTTAAGTCCTCTTGGTATAAGGCGCACGATCCGATCGGTTTTTTAAGGCGCACGATCCCATCCGATCGCTTTAAGTCCTCTTATTTTTAGGGTGCACGATGTTATAGCGGATTCCCTCTGGAACCAATTCGTTGCTCACACCCACTAGGGCACACAACATCACAAGAATGCACATCATGATGCTTGGCATACAATGACTCATGACATTCAAATGCACACATATACACATTCCATAATCATGCATATATCATCAAATACCACACATTGCATTTTCTTGCCCTTAGGCCACAATTCATCATCACAACATATATCACGTGGATTTTCATTTCACAACAGCACACAAGTCATACAATTCATATCATAAGCATGTTGCATAATAACACGTCAAATGCACATCATTAAAACGGTAAAAGTCAACAAACAACACATTCCGAATTCCCACCATAATTCAATCGGCCAACAATCTCCAAACCATTTTAATAAGAAAGAACGACTCAAAAGCTTTCTAACGCACCCAACCACGCCCCAATCTGACTTACGGATCGAAAGTTATGAATTTCCAAAGAAAAGAATTTATTGAGAAACAGCCAGATTCGCCTGGCGACTTAGGATTTCGCCTGGCGACTTAGGATTTCGCCTGGAGGATCCCCATTCGCCAGCACTTTTCCTGGCGAACTAGTGGTGAACCACAAAATTAGAAAACCCCAAAAGTTACAGAAGCTACCCCATTTCTGTCTTTGCGATTTCGCCTGGCGACTTACGATTTCGCCTGGTGAATCCCCCTTCGCCAGCACTTTGCCTGGCGAACGAGTGGCGAGACTTAATTCGCCTGGCGAATCACACTAGAACTAGAAAAATTCTGTTACGGGTTACATTGATCCAAAACCCCCAAAATCTCATTTTTCATTCCAAATCAATTCTAACAGCAAAACAATTATCAACAATGACTCATAAACACATCGTGATCATACAACGCAAATTATATCGATTTCCGACCGCGAAAACATCGATTTCTACTCGTTTACTCGTTTTCGACCTAGAACCGAAAACTATGGAAAAGCAAGACAACATGCACACACACACATACATAATCATACACAATGATAAGATAATCGAGTTCCGCACCCTTACCCGATTAAATCGCGTTTAGAAAAGTCGGTTAATCGATTTCTTCTTTTCCAAGTTTTTTCTCCCTTTTCTTCTTTTCTCTTCTCTTTTCTTTCTTCCTCTTTTTCTCTCTTCCTGACTATTTTCTCTCTTTTCTTTTCTCTTATATTTCTAACTTAAGGAAAATAAAGTGAAATGACCAAAATACCCCCACACTCAAATACCTCACAAACGTTCCCAAAACGCGATAAAACATAATCACGATTAAAAATAACATATTTTCAAATAAAAGTCAGAAATAAAATAAAATAATAATAAAATAATCAAAACGACTCAATTAAATAAAAATAATTAAAACTGGGGCGTTACATATAACACGAGGGTATGCCCAGATGATTTGATTTTTGAACTGGTGATTGCGCCGAGATTTTTCTTTTAACGCGGAGGGACTTATACCATGTCTGAGGCCCAAAGAGTTTTGGTTAAAAGGGGGTTGGGTCTTACACTCTTTTAGAGGCTCAATGATTTATTTTTGTACAAGTGATGGGGCTTACAGCTCAAGGAGAGGCCCAAGGTTTTTTGTTAAAAAGGCGACGATCGCGCCAAACTTTTTGATGGGATCGGGACTTATACAATACACTGAGGCCCAAAAAGGTTTGTATTTACAAAGGGTTGGGTCTTACACTCTACCAAGAGGCCCAAAAAGTTTTGAAAATGATTGATGAGGTTTGAAATCAAAGAAACCCTAATTTTATTTTCCTTTAAAAGTAAATATTTAAAGAAAATCAATAAAAATGATAAAAATACCAAATGAGTTTAAACAAACCACTTGTGATTTTTGTTTAAAGTTTGAAAAATGAGGTTTTAATCACAAGATGAATTAAAACTCATTTGGTTTTGATTTTCAAGGTAAATATTCACTTTTAAAATGTTTAAAAACAATTAAAAAGGAATTTATTCACAAAAATACTAATTATATTAAATAAATAATATAAACTTGATTTTTTTGTGGAATAAAATATTTCAACATTTTTGTGATTTTTTGCAAAAAGAACCAATAAAAAAAATTAAAATTGAGAGAGTTATTAATTTTCCAAACTATTAAAAATAATATGAAAATTAATAAAAATGTGGAAAAAATAACAAAAATAGCGTCTGGGGCGAGGGGGATTCGAACCCCAGACCTCTTGTGTATAGGGCGCACGCCTTACCACTGGGGTGGTGATACATCCGTTGATTGAAACACAACCACAAATATACAAGGCTTGCCTTGTTTTTAGCCTGGCCCAAGGCAAGGCAAGGTAAGATTTTGGTTAGAAACGTGAAGGACATAACTTTCTCATTTCTCCATGGATTGGGACAAAATTTAGGTCTATCCTGCCTAAAATTTCACAAGGAATCCAATGGTGGTGGTATTTTTTTCAGATCATGCTCCTATTGAAAAACCCGATAGTGGTTTTGAAATAGGCCATGATTTGCATTTTCTGTGCTATCTTTTGGTACAGACATGAATTACATGATGAATTGGTTCAAACACAACACATATAACATGTACAAGGTGTGCATGATCAGTGGACCTCAAAACAATGCATATTTCAAAGAGTTCAAGTTGAGATGCTTACCTCTTTTTGGAGCTTTTGTGCAATATGCCAAGTGCTTTGATCCAGAAATGATTTGATGCTTTGGACACCCTTAAATGATCTCTTGGAAGCTTTTAGGATGGTTGGAATCAGCTGGAAACCTCAGGAACAAGTTTGAGTTCTTTCTTGCAAAAGGGGCAAAAATGGCCAAAATAGCAACTCTCTCAAATGGTGTTCCAGATGGGGGGACCATTTGGGACAGTTCAAGGATGATATTTAGAGTGTGTTTGAGGTTTTATCTGGTTTGGAAAGTGGCTTAATCAAGACATGGCTTGAAAAATGAACAAAAGTCCAATTTTGAGGTTTTGAGAGGTGACTTTGTGATTTTGGTGTTACAGGTCACTTGTGAGTGTTTGGATCACCTCTATATGATGTTTATGAGGTGTGTGTGTGATTGGTTTGATTGGAATTGCTCTCAAACTCAAAAACTCAGAGTTACCTTGCTAAAGAAGGTATTTTTGCCTAGAGAAAGATATTTTGAGGAAAACATCTGTTTGATGGCTTTGGTGTACTAAAAATAATCACAAATAAGCTCTATTTATAGTAGAGCAAGTTTTTTTTGAGAGCAATAGTGATTGGCAACTGTTGCAGAGGTTTGGCCAATGTTGATCAATGAGAACCCAAGTCTCCTCTAGCCATTGACTAGAGGTTAGGGCATAGGCTGCTGGTTCCCTTGGTCTTGGATATGTCTTGACTGAATTCAGTTGGAAATGGCTCAGTCCATGCCACCTTGTTGCATCCATTAAATGCTCTAAACCAAAATTAGAGTCTTGTCCCTCTTTTAGGCATTTTTAGGTTTGGCATGCTACTTTTGGTTCCAAAGACTTGGGAGGCCTATGGATCAGTGTTTGTCCCTCCTTGGTCCCCCCTGAGGTGTTCAGATGGATAAGTTTGCTTGTCATTTGCACAAATTTGGTAAATCGAGCAAAATGCACAAATCTGCATTGCTTTGACAATTTTCAGCAAGGCATGTTGCCATTGTCATATCTCATGGCTCAAGTGGACTTTGATGGAGTTCTTGGCCATTTTGGAAAGCCCTCATATGATACAACAACAGGCTAATCATAATTGATTTTGATACTTTTTGGATCCAAGTGAAAAATTCCCCTACATTTGGAAAAAAGTGAAGGCAGATTCTGACTTAGTGAAAATTTCACTAAGTGTTGGAAAAAAGTGACATTTTCACTTTTTGTGATTTTGATCATTCCATAACTTAAAATCCATGAGGAATTGGAATGAGTTGTGTTTGAAGCTTTTGTAGAGGGCCATGAGAGCTACAAATCCAGCTTTGAATGGGGAAAAATGGCCTTGTGGTTTTGGAGTTATGATCCTCCAAAGTTGGTACCCTAGCCACTTTGTTTCATAACTTAGAAAAATTTCTAAGTTTTTATGGTTACCCATTTTACAAGTTATCCCACTTTTCTTGATTTTTCTTGATGAGCGATGATTCCAATCACACATTAACATCATTTTAGGGTTAAGGAACCATAATTGTGAAAAATCTCAAAAAGTCAAAGTTGACTTTTGTGCACAGTTGACTTTTTGTCAGATGAACTCCAAACTGTGCGATCCTCTATGAAATCAAGTCTTTGACCTAAATCAAACTTGATGGATTTATTTCATAGGTATTATAGGGTGTATTAAATCATGTCCCAAGGTTTGGGAGCATGTCTTGGTCAAAAGTCAAAGGCACTGTTGACTTTTTCCTCAAAACCCTAATTGTGGTTCTGATGAAATTGAAACTTATTGCTTAAGCTTCTTAGACCAATTCATTGTTGCAAATGGATCAATGTGGTGTATTAAAGACCCTTAAATCCTCTTTTGAGGTCTTGGCTCATGTTTTTTCCCAAAAGTCAACTTAGGGGTGAATTAGGTCAAGAAACCCTAATTCCTGATTTATGGTGAATGCATCCCCTGAGGTTAAATTGACTTGATGATTGGGTCCATGAGGTTCCATGGGGTATATTAGGTTATGCTTTGAAGAATTGGCTCATGCCCAAAGGAAAATTCCCATCTGGAGGCCCTGGTCGACCAAAACCCTAATTTGGTGACACTGGCGATCTTGAGGCTTGATCCACTGGGACTGTTGCAGCCTTGTGCTTAATCCTTGAGGTGGGAGTCCTCTTGATCCATTGGGGATGTTTTAGAGGTTTAGAAAAGTTGAAGATCATGTCATTTCTTGATTGATCCTTTGTCCAAGAGCTCTGAGAGGGCTTGAAACCCTAAGTTTGATTGTAGTGAAGGCTCACCCATCTTTGGGGAGACTAATGAGGCATGATGGTCCATCCATATTGTGATGATGATTTACACAATGATGGGAAATCTTAGTGGTCAAAATTTGGGGTATGCCAGATGCCCCTGTTTAATCTTCTTGGACCCGAAGGTGTGAATGGCGAAGGTATTCGGGCATTCGGGGTGCAAGATGATTAAATATCGGAATACCCAAAATTTTGATGGTGGTTAAGAATGGTAGTTCACGCATCCTTCTTCTTTTGCTAAGCAATGATGCTTAGAAAAGGTGAAACTTCCCCTCCATCCTAGTTTTCAGCTAAGGAACTGGTCTTAGTTTCTGAAATAAACTTCTCCTAGATCCTGGTTTCCTACCAGGGAACTGGTCTTAGTTTCTGAAATAAACTTACCCTCGATCCTGGTTTCCTACCAGGGAACTGGTCTCAGTTTCTGAACTAAACTTCCCCTCGATCCTGGTTTCCTACCAAGGAACTGGTCTTAGTTTCTGATATAAACTTCCCCTCGATCCTGGTTTCCTACCAAGGAACTGGTCTTAGTTTCTGAACTAAACTTCCCCTCAATCATGGTTTCCTACCAAGGAACTGGTCTTAGTTTCTGAAATAAACTTCCCCTCGATCATGGTTTCCTACCAGGGAGTTGGTCTCAGTTTCTGAAATAAACTCCCCCTCGATCCTGGTTTCCTACCAAGGAACTGGTCTTAGTTTCTTTTGTCAATAAACTTTCTTGACAAGGGATGCTATTTGTAGCGGCTTTCCTCAAACTTCTCGCCGAATTTTCCTGGGGAGATGCCATTTGATGGAAAAAGTTTTGATGTCAGACTTGCTGGGGAACCTATCTGTCTGAATTGTAGAGGGGTACAAACTTCTCTGTTGGAGATGCCATTTGTCGACTCTATCGGGGAAAACGAGCCTCTTGAGAGACTGCTTTCGCTTGGAGATATTACATCATACTTTTCTCGAAGATCTTCTCATAGAAATGCCATATGATGTGATCCAATTTTGAGGTGCTGATGACTTTATTAACATCGACTCTCCGGAGAGCAAAATCAATGTGTTGCTGAAAGTCTTTAGTTGTGAGGCTTTCTCTGGGGATTTTCCTTAATCCGGGAAAGCGAAGATATCATCTTCAAGGGTGAAGAGTGACATTTGTCGAACGTTTTCTTGTTTTTCAGAGGTTCAAGTTATCAAAGTGGTCAAGGGCCGGCTTCAATCCAGGAATAAACTAGAGGCGAGGTTGCTTAGATTCGACATTTCTTGATAGGGAAAGATCAGACAACTCGATTGAGAGAATTGTTATCACTAGGGGATAAGACCGACTAGAGTGATAGTTGTGTAATGTGAATATGCATGTAAATTAATGATGCATGATGTATGTATGTTTATGCTGACAAAACTAACATGATATACAAACTAATAGATGAACACGACTGGATACTCGGCCACAGTGGGAGATGAAAAGTATCACTGGTTCACAATAACAATTATGCCTTGCTTAGGAGAGATAGTCCTTGCGGGGAACAACCGTTGGTCGGGCTTAGGAGGTAAGAACTCTGCCCAGGGGTGTCAGATGAAACATGGTCTCGGACATAACTGATCCTTCATTCAGGCGCACTGGTTTAGAAGGAGTACTTTGATTCTACACTTTGAAGTTCGCTTACTTCTGGAGAAGCGATCGTGTTAAAATGTCGTTCTATAAAAGCAGAAAAAGTTTGACAAGTAAATTCATTTTTGTTTTATTTCAAGAATCGTTGATCATGTTAAAATGTCGTTCTATAAAGCTAAAACAAATAAGAATTGCAAACAAAATCACAAGGGCTCAAATTTTATTGATAGGATGGAAATCAGCCAAACACGTGATTCCATAGAGTATTTACAAAGTTAGAAAATGGTAATTTAAGGGAAAAGGGCTACATTGAAACATAACGACCACTATCCTTCTACCAACTTTGAATTCGGGACATCCTTAGCTTCTATCGAAGATGACCTTGATCGAGATTTTCTGATGGATGGAATGACTGTTGCTGAGGGATTTTCCCCTGTTGGACGTAGTTACTTGCCATTATCCCTAATTTTTTCCTGGATTGTACTTTGAGATTTCCAATCCATCGGGATGATTTTTGATTATGTCTCTAATTTTTGCCTGGACCGCCCTTTCAGGTTTTCAGTCCACCGAGACTTTTTTTTTAGGCGAAATATTTCTTGAATACATCAACATTTGTGGGGTAGGAAAATTCCTCTCTGTCCATGGTTGCAAGTCTCAGGGCACCGCCTGAGAAGCTTTCTTGAACCCATAGGGGCCGTCTTAATTCAGAGTCCATTTGCCCCGAGAGTCAGTGAGAAAGGATTGTATCTTTTTGAGCACAAGGTCTCCTTTTCTGAAGATGCGAGGTCGAACCTTTTTGTCAAATGCCTTTTTCATCCTTTGCTGATACAACTGACCATGGCATAGTGCCGTTATTAGCTTTTCTTCGATCAGATTTAGTTCGTCGTGTCGACTTTGACACCATTTAGCTTCTGTTAGCTTAGCTTCCATCAATACCCGGATTGATGGGATCTCTACTTCTATGGGGAGCACTGCCTCCATGCCATATACTAGAGAGAAAGGGGTTGCCCCTGTTGAAGTACGGACAGATGTGCGATAACCGTGAAGAGAAAAGGGCAACATCTCGTACCAGTCTTTGTAGGTTACAACCATCTTCTAAACAATCTTCTTGATGTTCTTGTTAGCCGCTTCTACCACTCCGTTCATCTTGGGTCGGTAGGGAGATGAGTTATGGTGTTCGATCTTGAACTCAGTGCACAACTCTTTCATCATCTTATTGTTCAAGTTAGATCCATTATCAGTAATGATCTAGCTTGAAACACCATAACGGCAGATGATA
The DNA here is from genome assembly GCA_022829125.1 of Lathyrus tuberosus. NCBI lineage: Eukaryota > Viridiplantae > Streptophyta > Magnoliopsida > Fabales > Fabaceae > Lathyrus > Lathyrus tuberosus. Next base: position 1,869,114 of record JALAZF010000484.1, read on the forward strand.
TTGTTTTTGATAAATCGGACCACCACCTGTCGGGTTACATTGGCATACGATGCTGCTTCGACCCACTTGGTGAAGTAATCAATGGCTACCAGGATGAACCGATGTCCGTTCGAAGCCTTGGGTTCAATCATGCCAATCATGTCGATTCCCCATATGGAAAAAGGCCACGGGGAAGAAAGAACTTTGAGATGCGTTAGCGGTACATGGATATTATCTGAGTGTATCTGACACTTGTGACACTTCCTAATGTACTTATAGCAGTCAGATTCCATTGTCAACTAATAGTACCCTGCTCTCAGAATTTTTCTGGCCATTGTGTGTCCATTGGCATGAGTGCCAAAGGATCCTTCGTGAATTTCTTTTATCAGCATGTCTGCTTCTGGTCTGTCTACGCATCGGAGCAAGACCATGTCAAAGTTTCTCTTATAAAGTGTATCACCGCTCAGGAAGAAGTTTCCAGCCAGTCTTCTGAGGGTCTTTCTGTCTTTCCTGGATGCTCCAGGTGGGTACTCTTGTTTCTGAAGGAAGCATTTGATATCATGATACCAAGGTTTGTCGTCTATAACTGCTTCAATCGTGAAGATGTAAGCAAGTCGTTCAAGGCACATTATGTCAATCTTCAGTAAGTTGTTCCATTGACCCACACTAATCATGGAAGAGAGGGTGGCTAATGTATCAGCCATGTGATTATCCTCACGAGGGATATGATGAAACTCGATTCTGTTGAAGAATGGTAATAACCTTCTCGCGTAATCTTTGTAAGGAATCAATCTGGATTGGTATATGTTCCAATCTCCTTTGATCTGATTGATAACCTAGGCTGAGTCGCCATATACATCCAAGTTCTTGATCCTCAAATCAATTGCTTCCTCGAGACCCATAATACAAGCTTCGTATTCGGCCTCGTTGTTTGTACACTTGAATGTAAGTCTGGGGGTGAAAGGAATGTGGGTACCCTGAGGTGTTATGATGATTGCCCCAATTCCGTTTCCGTGATGATTGACAGCTTCGTCAAAGATTAGTCCCCATTGGAAACCTGGTTGTGGCCCTTCACTGGGTAGTGGTTCATCACAATCTTTCATTTTTAGATACATGACATCTTCGTCTGGGAAGTCAAACCCGACTGATTCTTGATCGTCAATCGGTTGATGAGCCAAATGATCAGCTAAAACACTTCCTTTAATGGCTTTCTGAGCGTGGTACTCGATGTCATATTTTTATAATAACATCTGCCAATGGGTAATCCTTCCCGTGAGAGCAGGTTTTTCAAAGACATACTTGATTGGATCCATTTCAGAGATTAACCAAGTAGTGTGATGAATCATGTACTGGCGAAGACGTCTGGCTGCCCAAGCCAAAGCACAACAAGTTTTCTCAAGCATAGTGTACCGAGTCTCGCACTCGGTGAATTTCTTGCTCAAATAGTAGATGGCAGACTCTTTCCATTTGGTTTCATCTTTTTGGCCAAGTACACAACCCATGGAGTCTTCCAGGACTGTGAGGTAAATGATCAATGGTCTTCCTTCCACTGGAGGTGATAGAATTGGCAAATTCAACATGTATTCCTTGATACTGTCGAAGGCGGTTTGGCAGTCCTCTATCCAAATGCAGTCCTGATTTTTTTTAGTAATTTGAAAATCGACGCGCACGTCACGGTCATGAGGAATATGAATCTGGAGATGTAGTTCAAACATCCCAGGAATCCCCTGACTTGTTTTTCAGTTTTTGGGGAAGGCATTTCTTGAATAGCCTTAACCTTATCAGGATAGACCTCAATTCCTTTCTGGCTGACGATGAACCCTAAAAGTTTCCCTGAACGGACACCGAAGGTGCATTTATTGGGATTCAAGCGGAGTTTGTACTTTCTCAACCGCTCAAATAGTTTTGACAGGTGGGTCACATGCTCCTCTTCTGTTTTTGATTTGGCAATCATATCTTCGACATATACCTCGATTTCTTTGTGTATCATGTCATGAAATAGAGTAGTCATGGCCCTTTGATAGGTTGCCCCAGCGTTCTTCAAACCGAACGACATTACCTTGTAACAAAAGGTACTCCATGGGGTAATGAACGAAGTATTCTCCATGTCTTTCGGCGCCATTTTGATTTGATTATAGCCCGAGAATCCATCCATGAATGAGAAAACTTTGAACTTTGATGTACTGTCTACCAGCATGTCAATGTGTGGTAAAGGAAAGTCGTCCTTTGGACTAGCCTTGTTTAGATCTCTGTAATCGACACACATTCTGACTTTTCCGTCCTTTTTTGGAACAGGTACGATGTTGGCTAACCATTGAGGATATTCTGATGTAGCGAGGAAACCCGCGTCAATCTGTTTTTGTATCTCCTCCTTGATTTTGATGGCCATGTCTGGGTGAGACCATCTCAACCTCTGTTTTACTGGCAGACATTCCAATTTCAATGGTAAATGATGTTCCGCGATGCTGGTATCCAACCCTGGCATGTCCTGATAGGACCAAGCAAATACATCGGGGAATTCTCTGAGATGCTTTGTCAAACTCTCTTTGGTAGTCGGACTGAGTAGTGCCCCAATCCTGATTTCTTTTCTCTCTTCTTCTGAATCCAAGTTGACCATTTCCAACGGCTCTTTGTGAGGTTCAATGGACCTTTCCTCCTGTTTGAGTAGTCGGGAGATCTCTTCTGGAATTTCGTCGTCAACTTCTTCTTCAGCCCCAAATACTGGGAACTCAAAGTTGGGAGAAGGCATTGGATCATAACGGGGTTTAAAACAAGCAATCTGCATGACGGTATGATTTGTGTTTAGAAGAGATAGAGAAAATGCAAGTGTGTGTAGTGTATCTTTTTTTGAAAAACTGCTTGTTTTTATTATTTGAGTTATTTTTTTAGGATTACCATTTTATGAAAAAAGCGAAAAGAGAAAACAACAATTAATGCGGAGATTACGGAACGATGTTATTTTATTTATGAACAAGTCGATTCTTGAAACTACGGCCCTATAAAACAAAACTCTGTCGCTTTGGGTAAAGCGAAGAGGGATAATTACAGAAAGAGAACCCTATCAAAACATCCGTTTCACCTGGGCCGGGTGAAAGGTTAAAGACGGCAATTACTTTGACTTATGAATGATCTTCGGAACATCGACAACAACCCATTAGCGGCGAACTCCTCGGTGAATCACAAAGTCTGATACCTTCCTTGATTTGTCTTCAGAAATAACGCTAATTTCTGGTGGAGCAGGATCATTGGAATCTGTCTCCCAGGCAGAGTTGTCATAGGAGGATTCCTCTGTTGTATTTTGTATAGTGTTTGTGCTCTCAGGCAAATCTCCCCATCCAGTTGGTTGGATGTCTTCGAGCCTGATACGAGAGCTTTCAGGAGCGGTGTATTTGACCATGAAGTTATATTTTCCACTCGTTTGTCCCAAGGTGTCCCACACCTCTTTGGAACTGGAGGAGTCATCCCTTTCAATGACGTTGACCTCAGTAAAAGCGTAGTTGATAAACTCTAGTCCAGCGAACGTTGCAAATTCATCTTCGCGCTGGATATTTTCTGAATGACCTGAGTGTTGATCCCATGACATGGTGGGGACGCATGTATTATTTTCAATGATGTTCTGTTGATTTTCATTGTTTGGCTGATTTTCTTGCCCTAAGTCTTCTGGATACGGCTGCCAGATAGGCAAACCATCCATTGGGCCATAATAGTCGTGGTCAAAGTTGTCTTTCATCAGAGTGTCTTCCTCTAATGAATTTGGTGGAGCACGGCATCCTTCCGGATCACAATCTCCGTATATCATTTTGACGTCTGACCTTGCTATAAATCTCGGACTCTGTGCGGGATAGAAAAATGGCGTAGGCACCTCTTCCTGAGACATATAGTCATCCTCGTTAAGATAGGACTTCCATTATTTATTCGTATTAGAGGGATCTCCCTCGTTGATGGTATGGACTGCTTGAGGCACTGGGTGAAGGAAACCTCCACTGTGGAAGAAGTCCTGAATGGGATGAAGACTTTCATCGCTAGCAGCAGTCTGGGTGCAGGTCGCAGAAAACCAAGATCCTTCTTTGTTATATTATCAGTAGGAATGACAAGTTGTCCCCATCCTTTTGTGTTGTTACTCTCGATTACTTTGAGAGATCTTTGTATGATGAAATCGTTGTTCCTTTTTTTACTGATTCTCATTGCTCACCGAAAGTGCTTAGAACTGAGTTCCAACAACCTCCTCGGGTTCTACACAAGTAGACGATGATAAGTTGTTCACGATCAAGGCTTGTTCTCCACAGACCGTGACGAGTTGATCGTTCTTGACGAACTTCAGTTTCTGGTGCAGCGTCAAAGTGACTGCCCCAGCCTGGTGTATCCAAGGTCTTCCTAATAAACAGCTGTATGCTGCCCGGACGTCCATGACCTGGAAAGTGATTAGGAAAGTGTGAGGACCGATAGTTTTGGGAAGGTTGACTTCGCCGATAACTGCTTTCTGAGATCCGTCAAAGGCTTTGACGATGACTTTGAATGATAGTTGTATTAAAGTGGACTTCGGTATAACGTTGATGGCCGATCCTGTGTCTACCAGTACGCTGGCTAAAGCATCATCCTAGCAGTTAACTGTGATATTGAGCGCCATGTTGTGACTTTTGCCCCCCTTTGGCAAATCCTCATCATTAAATCCTAAGTTGTTGCAGGAAGTGATGTTAGAGATGATGCTATCAAACTGTTGTATTGACACATCCTGTTCCCCAAAGGCCTGCTCTACTAAGACTTTTTGTAGAGCCTCTCTGTGGGCTTCGAAATTGAGTAAAAGTGATAGCACTGAGATCTTTGAAGGAGTTTGTAACAGATGATCAACAATGTTGTATTCACTCCTTTGGATGAGCTTCAGCATCTCATTGTTGTTCTTTGAAAGGTCGGGATTACTGGATTGACCGACTGGTGGATTAGGAGCTCCTGTCTGAAGTTCATTTTCTTTGTTAGGTTCTCCAACTCCTCGGTTGAAGATTCGACCTCTTCGTGTTACTCGACTGATGTCTGCAATATTCACGATGGAGGGTAATGGAATTTCCTTTCCATTCTCAATTACTGTTGCACGGTATTTGTAAGGGATCGCCTTAGCTGATTCATACGGTAATGGTCCCAGCAGATAGATAACTACAAGAGCCTTCTCATTTTTATGACTGTCATAGGTAACTTCAATTAGTTCTTGGCTAAGAACCTTTGATTCGTCCAGTAGAGGGATGATGGTACAAATATCCTTAGTCCTTTCAGGATCAGAGATTACAACCACATCTTTGATTTGATCAGCGAAGTAGTCCGGTGTCCAGTTGATTGACCCCGAAACTGAATATTGTTGGATTTCTTTGCGGTTCAACTGACTCTGAAGGGCTGCTCGCACGAGGTAGCATCCTTGATTATTTTTTGAGCAGACTCTACGGCGCTCGTAATTGTGTGGTGGCACCTGGCCACGTCCGCTTTGAATATAGTGTAACCTTACTAGATCTGTTTCCGTAGATCGGATATCCTGACTTTGACGCCGAGTAGGGTTTCCATTAAGCACAATGATTTGTTCCGTGTCTTCATCCATATAGATTGGAAGCCACCAGTGGTTTAACAAGTGTTGTAAAGTTCTCTGAACGAGAGCGCACCCTTGGTTACTCCCACAACATACCTTACAGCTCAGATTATCATGTGAAGTGAGAAAACCGAGTTGGACCTGCCTGGCGTGTAACTCCACCAAGCTGGTATTCATCAGACGAATATCAAAGATTTGAATTGTAACGACCCGAAAAATCTAAATTATTTATTTAATCATTTATTTAATTAATTTAGAAGGAATTAAGGGGGTTTGTGACGATTTTGGAGAATTATGGATTAAAAGATGCAATTTGAGTAATTTTAATAAAAGAATAATCATGTATTATTTATGTTATTATTGTTATTATTAAAATTTTAAAATAAAATGAGAAAGGGCAAGGTGGTCTTATTGGAGAATAAGTGAGGATAGGATGGGAAGTTCATAAACTAGAATATATGACTAAAAGAGAAAAGGAACGATCATTCTAACTGATCGTGTTTTGGTGAAGGAAACTGAAGCAGAGAAGAGGAAGAGGAAACCTAAGGGGCTGAGGAACTTCGAGAAGAATCTTGAAGAAGGAAAAGAAAGGTTTTTGATTACCTTAAGGTATGGGGAGAATTCTTAATTCTTTGTAGTTTATGAAATTGGGGATTTAATAGATTAGGATTGTGTGGAACTGTGTTTGATTTTGATGATTTCGATGTGAAATGTATGATATGATAAGAATATGCTGAACTTCACTGGTATGTGTTGATATATGTGTGTCTTATGAGTATTCAGATCAAATTTCGTGTAGAACACTGGTTTTGGGGGATATGGGGATCAAAATTGCAGAAAATCTGATTTTTTTTGGAAAAGTGGGTTTTGTCGCACTCTGACACGGGTCGTGTCACAGGACACGGGCGACCGTGTCAGCTTTCTGGTCGTGTATGAAAAAGTTAAATTTTGGAAATTGGTCCCAGACTTTCTGACACGGGCCGTGTCACAGGACACAGGTGGCCGTGTCAGGCTGCTGACTTGTTAATTTGTTTTGATGATTTGAAATCGTGCCTCAGGTTTCCTGACACGGGCCATGTCACAGGACACGGGCAGTCGTGTCAGACTGCTGGCTACCTTATATTTTTGCTGTTTTCTTCAAGTTTTTCGATGTTTCCTTGTGTTGTTTCCTTGGGGTCGAGGTGTTGATGATATATAATTGATGAAACATGATTTTTATGATGAATATTGTTAAGATGAAATGAATGATGCACATGTTGATATTTGGATGAAATGAGGAGTTTAGCATCATTGCATTTCATGGAATATTTTTATGTTGGGGCTTCGGCCTATTGGTAGCTTCAATCCCATAGTGCGGATTGGAGTGATATGTTGTTATGTTGTGCTCCCAGTGTGGAGGGTTGATGGCCAGTGTCCATCACATGGAGAAAAGTCGGTACCGCATTGCATACGTTGCATTTTCATTGAAGTTGACATTGCATGTTCTTATGAAGTAATCGTGATGAGTTGTATTATGAATTCTAAGTTGATGATGATGTGAATGAATGTGGATGATGATCTGTTGTTGTTGCTGCTTAATTTATTTAATTTCCATGTCTTGTATTACTATATCGAGTTATGTTTTCTCACCCTGCCTGCTTGGAAATGTTGCCTCCCATGTGGGTAACTTGCAGATAACCAAGAGTAGCTTCGAGGTGATGAAGAAGGTAGCTTGGAGTGTCTCATTTATGTCGTTTAAGTTTAGAGGTGTCCTGCTCTGTGTCATGTAACATCGGGTTGGGATGGACTACGAACTTCGTGTCCTTTTGATTTATGTTGGAATTTTATACTGATGATGTTGTTCTAGATTGGATAAGTTTTTTATGAAGTTTTTAAGTGAATTTCAAATGACAAGTTGATTCCGCTGTGAGGTTTTGATTTCTTTTCATGATGTTTAAGTAACCCGTGTTACGGGACAGGACTATGAGAATTGTATAATGTTTTTGAATATGTACACCCGTGGTTGTGAATTTTTACTCTGATAATATGAATTGTTTTCATAAAAATTGTATGTGGGGTAGAAGGGTGTTACATTAGTGGTATCAGAGCAGGTCGGTCTGTCCGGCCAAGTTTTGTATGGTCAGTCTGTTGTCAGTCGTTACTTGTTAATGATTATTTGTTTTTCTGACGTGGTGATTGTTGTACAGAATGGCTGGAAACAACACGCGCGCTCTTGCTCGGAACCATGCTCCTGATGAGTTTCGTGCATTGGAGAAGTTTAAGAGGAATAACCCACCGAAGTTTAAAGGGACTCATGACCCGGCAAGCGCACAAAAGTGGCTCAAGGCGATTGAGAAGATTTTTAGAGTGATGGGGTGCTCTAATGCGCAGCAAGTGCAGTTCGGAACGCATATGCTGGAAGAGGAGGCCGAGGACTGGTGGGATAACACTTGTCAGAGGCTGGAAGATGTTGGCATTGTGGTGACTTGGAATGTGTTCAAGCAAGAATTTCTGGGCAAGTATTTTCCTGAAGATGCTCGTGGTAAGATGGAAGTGGAAATCATTGAATTGAAACAAGGAAATATGACTGTGGCGGAGTATGCTGCCAAATTTAAGAGGCTTGTGAAGTTTTGTCCTCATTACAACCGTGCAGATGCGGAACTTTCTAAGTGTCTCAAATTTGAGAATGGGCTGAGACCAGAGATTAAACAAGGGATCGGATGCCAACAGATTCGCAGGTATGTTGAAGATAGTCGAGCTCGATCTGCTCACTACAAGCAACTAAGTGAAAAGAAAGATAAGGGGCAGTTTAGAGGAAAACCTTATGCAACCCCAGGTGATAAAGGGAAGCAGAAGGTATCAGATGAGAAGAAGTCAAATAGGGGAGCCACTAATGCACCTACTAAGTGCTATAAGTGTGGAGAGTCAGGTCACAAAGCTGATGTGTGTACTAACAAAGTTCTGAGGTGTTACCGTTGTGGCAAAACTGGGCATAGAATTGGCGATTGTCCGAATGAGGGTCCGACCTGTTCCAATTGTGGCGAACAGGGGCATATCAGTACTCAATGCCAGAAACCAAAGAAGACTGCTACAGCTGCCCAGACTAGTGGAAGAGTGTTTGCTTTGGCTGGCTCAGAAGTTCCCAAGAAGGACAACTTGATTCGAGGTACTTGTTTTATTAACAATGTTGAGTTGATTACTATTATTGATACTGGAGCTACGCATTCATTTATCTCTCTTGAGTGTGCTACTAGATTGGGTTTGAATCTGTCTAACATGAATGGTAATATGATAATAGAGACTCCGGCTAATGGTTCGGTGACTACCATGCTTGTTTGTTTGAAGTGTCCTTTAACAATCTTCGAGAAGGATTTTGTGATGGATTTGGTGTGCTTACCTTTGCACCAAATCGATGTTATCCTTGGTATGAACTGGTTGAAGTTCAACTACGTTCATATTAATTGTTATAGCAAGACTGTGAGGTTTCCAGAGTTAAGTGAGGGTGGTGAACTGATGTTTTTATCTGCTAAACAAGTGGACGATCTTTTATTAGATGAAGCATTGATGTTCGCTGTGTTTGCATCGTTGCCAGCTGATGGTGAAACCGTCAGTGCTGAGTTGCTAGTGGTTTGTGAGTTTCAAGATGTGTTTTCTGAGGATATAAGTGATTTACCTCCGGAACATGAAGTTGAGTTTACTGTGGACTTAATACCAGCTACGAGTCCAGTGTCGATGGCTCCTTATCGGATGTCTGCTTCAGAATTGAATGAGCTGAAGAAACAACTAGAAGAATTGTTAGAAAAGAAGTTCATTCGACCTAGTGTTTCTCCGTGGGGTGCTCCTGTGTTGCTCATTAAGAAGAAAGATGGTAGTATGAGATTGTGTGTCGATTATCGGCAGTTGAATAAGATGACCATCAAGAATAAATATCCGCTTCCGAGAATCGACGATTTAATGGATCAACTCGTAGGTGCTTGTGTGTTCAGTAAGATTGATCTGAAGTCCGGTTATCATCAGATTAGAGTTAAAGCTGATGATATTCCAAAAACAGCTTTCTGGACGAGGTATGGTCATTATGAATATACGGTGATGCCATTTGGAGTTTCTAAAGCGCCTGGTGTGTTCATGGAGTATATGAACAGGATCTTTCATGAATATCTTGATAAATTTGTAGTGGTTTTCATAGACGACATCTTGGTATATTCTAAATCAGAAGACGAACATGCAGAACATTTGAAGATTGTGTTACAAGTGTTGAGGGAAAAGAAATTGTATGCTAAGTTGTCGAAGTACGAATTCTTGTTGAAGGAAGTGAGTTTCCTAGGCCATGTGATTTCAAGTGGTGGAATTTCTGTGGATCCCTCGAAGATTGATGCGGTGTTACAGTGGGAGACTCCGAAGTTTGCTACGGAAATTCGTAGTTTTCTTGGATTGGCCGGTTATTATCGTAAGTTCATTGAAGGTTTTTCTAAGTTGGCTTTGCCTTTGACGCAATTGACTCGAAAAGGGCAAACGTATGTGTGGGATGTCGCTTGTGAAGAAAGTTTTGTAGAACTAAAGAAAAGGTTAACAACTGCTCCGGTGTTAGTTTTGCCAGACCCGAATGAGTCCTTTGTGGTTTATTGTGATGCTTCAAAGATGGGCCTTGGTGGAGTTTTAATGCAAAATGGTAAAGTGGTCGCTTATGCTTCTAGACAGTTAAGAGTCCATGAGAGGAATTACCCTACACACGACTTAGAGTTGGCTGCTGTAGTATTCGTGCTGAAGATTTAGAGGCATTATCTTTTTGGTTCGAAATTCGAGGTATTCAGTGATCATAAAAGTTTGAAATACTTGTTCGATCAGAAAGAGTTAAACATGAGGCAGAGAAGGTGGTTAGAGTTGTTAAAGGATTTTGAGTTTGATTTGAATTATCATCCAGGTAAAGCAAACGTAGTGGCTGATGCGTTGAGTAGAAAGTCGTTGCATATTTCGATGCTTATGGTGAAAGAACTTGAAATGATTGAGCAATTCAGAGACATGAGTTTGTTGTGTGAGACGACCGCTGATAGTGTGAAATTGGGCATGCTAAAGCTGATTAGTGGAATTTTGGAGGAAATTCGGGAAGGTCAGAAATCTGATTTGAAATTAGTTGACCAATTAATGAAGATTAATCAAGGTAACGGAGGTGAATTCCGAATGGATGAAGACGGAGTTTTGAGGTTTCGAGATAGAGTGTGTGTTCCAGATATTTCTAGAATCAAAAAGAGTATTTTGGAAGAAGGGCATAGAAGTCGATTGAGTATTCATCCTGGTGCTATGAAGATGTATCAAGACCTGCGTAGATTGTTTTAGTGGCCAGGTATGAAAGGAGATATTGCTGAATTTGTGTATGCATGTTTGACTTGTCAGAAGTCCAAGATTGGACATCAGAAGCCTTCAGGTATGATGCAGCCATTGAATATTCCTGAATGGAAATGGGATAGCATTTCCATGGATTTTTTGACTGGGTTACCGAAGACTGCAAGAGGTAATGACTCGATATGGGTGATTGTGGATAGATTAACTAAGTCGGTGCATTTCTTGCCAATGAGAATTAATTACTCTATGCAGAAGTTAGCTGAAATTTATATTGAGGAAATCGTGAGGTTGCATGGAACACCTTCGAGTATTGTATCGGACAGAGATCTGCGGTTTACGTCACGATTTTGGAAGAGTCTACAGGATGCTTTGGGTACTAAGTTGAGGATGAGTTCTGCTTATCACCCGCAGACAGATGGTCAGTCGGAAAGAACAATCCAATCTTTAGAAGATTTGTTGAGAGCTTGTGTGCTGGATCAAGGAGGATCTTGGGATAGTCACTTACCGTTGATCGAGTTTACATACAACAACAGTTTTCATGCTAGTATTGGAATGGCTCCATATGAGGCGTTGTATGGTAGACGTTGTCGAACTCCGTTGTGTTGGTATGAGTCGGGAGAGAGCACTGTACTTGGACCTGAGATTGTTCAAGAGACAACGGAGAAGATTAAAATGATTCGGGATAAAATGAAGACGTCGCAGAGTCGTCAGAAGAGTTACCATGATAAGAGAAGAAAGGCACTGGAATTCCAAGAAGGAGACCACGTGTTCTTAAGAGTTACTCTGATGACTGGTGTGGGACGAGCTTTGAAGTCTAGAAAGCTCACTCCGCGCTTTGTTGGTCCATATCAGATTATGCAGAGAATAGGAGAGGTTGCCTATCGGGTGGCTTTACCACCGTCACTTGCAAATTTGCATGATGTGTTTCACGTGTCGCAGTTGAGGAAGTATATTCCGGATCCGTCACATGTAATTCAGATGGATGACGTTCAGGTGAGGGATAACCTGACAATAGAAGCTTTGCCTGTGAGGATTGATGGTCGAGAATTGAAGCAACTTCGAGGTAAAGAGATTACTTTAGTGAAAGTATTGTGGGGCGGACCAGCTGGTGATAGTTGGACTTGGGAGCGTGAAGATCAGATGAAAGAGTCATATCCGACTCTGTTTACTTCAGGTAATTTTCGAGGACGAAAATTTTTAAAGTAGGGGAGAGTTGTAACGACCCGAAAAATCTAAATTATTTATTTAATCATTTATTTAATTAATTTAGAAGGAATTAAGGGGGTTTGTGATGATTTTGGAGAATTATGGATTAAAAGATGCAATTTGAGTAATTTTAATAAAAGGAATAATCATGTATTATTTATGTTATTATTAAAATTTTAAAATAAAATGAGAAAGGGCAAGGTGGTATTATTGGAGAATAAGTGAGGATAGGATGGGAAGTTCATAAACTGGAATATATGACTAAAAGAGAAAAGGAATGATCATTCTAACTGATCGTGTTTTGGTGAAGGAAACTGAAGCAGAGAAGAGGAAGAGGAAACCTAAGGGGCTGAGGAACTTCGAGAAGAATCTTGAAGAAGGAAAAGAAAGGTTTCTGATTACCTTAAGGTACGGGGAGAATTCTTAATTCTTTGTAGTTTATGAAATTGGGGATTTAATAGATTAGGATTGTGTGAAACTGTGTTTGATTTTGATGATTTCGATGTGAAATGTATGATATGATAAGAATATGTTGAACTTCACTGGTATGTGTTGATATATGTGTGTTTTATGAGTATTCTGATCAAATTTCGTGTAAAACACTGGTTTTGGGGGATATGGGGATCAAAATTGCAGAAAATCAGATTTTTTTTGGAAAAGTGGGTTTTGTCGCACTCTGACACGGGCGGTGTCACAGGACACGGGCGGCCGTGTCAGCTTTCTGGTCGTGTATGAAAAAGTTGAATTTTGGAAATTGGTCCCAGACTTTCTGACATGGGCCGTGTCACGGGACATGGGTTGCCGTGTCAGGCTGCTGACTTGTTAATTTGTTTTGATGATTTGAAATCATGCCTTAGGTTTGCTGACACGGGCCGTGTCACAGGACACGGGCGGCCGTGTCAGACTGCTGGCTACCTTATATTTTTGCTGTTTTCTTTAAGTTTTTCGATGTTTCCTCGTGTTGTTTCCTTGGGTCGAGGTGTTGATGATATATAATTGATGAAACATGATTTTTATGATGAATATTGTTAAGATGAAATGAATGATGCACATGTTGATATTTGGATGAAATGAGGAGTTTAGCATCATTGCATTTCATGGCATATTTTTATGTTGGGGCTTCGGCCTATTGGTAGCTTCAATCCCATAGTGCGGATTGGAGTGATATGTTGTTATGTTGTGCTCCCAGTGTGGAGGGTTGATGGCCAGTGTCCATCACATGGAGAAAAGTCGGTACCGCATTGCATACGTTGCATTTTCATTGAAGTTGACATTGCATGTTCTTATGAAGTAATCGTGATGAGTTGTATTATGAATTCTAAGTTGATGATGATGTGAATGAATGTGGATGATGATCTGTTGTTGTTGCTGCTTAATTTATTTAATTTCCATGTCTTGTATTACTATATCGAGTTATGTTTTCTCACCCTGCCTGCTTGGAAATGTTGCCTCCCATGTGGGTGACTTGCAGATAACCAAGAGTAGCTTCGAGGTGACGAAGAAGGTAGCTTGGAGTGTCTCGTTTATGTCGTTTAAGTTTAGAGGTGTCCTGCTCTGTGTCATGTAACATCGGGTTAGGATGGACTGCGAACTTCGTGTCCTTTTGATTTATGTTGGAATTTTATACTGATGATGTTGTTCTAGATTGGATAAGTTTCTTATGAAGTTTTTAATTGAATTTCAAATGACAAGTTGATTTCGCTGCGAGGTTTTGATTTCTTTTGATGATGTTTGAGTAACCCGTGTTACGGGACAGGACTATGAGAATTGTATGATGTTTTTGAATATGTACACCCGTGGTTGTGAATTTTACTCCGATAATATGAATTATTTTCATAAAAATTATATGTGGGGTAGAAGGGTGTTACATGAATCATGTTGATCTGATAGGGATTTCTATCATGGTAGTTCTGGATCCATCCAATATCCATCTGATGCTGGAGGGCCTCTTGTACAAAAGAGGATCCCTGTTTGTTTACCGAGCAAGTCAGACAGGAATTGTAATCGTGCCGCGGCAGATCATTATACTGGCTTTGCCTTGAGTGTATCGCCACCAGGTTGACATTCATTGCACATATGTCGTGGTTCTGAATGATGTTAGAATTCCTATAAGTCATGTTGACTCCACGAACTCGATGCTCTTGGATCCATCCGAGATCCAATTGTTCCTGTAGAGCTGATTGCACCACAGAACATCCTTGATTCTTTTTAGAGCAGATATCACACAGGTGATAATTATGAGGTGGCACATGGCCATATCCTCTCTGTCTACAATGCATCTTGACCAAATTGGCCCTCAATAAGAGTACATCATGAATTTGATAGGTGTTGTTAGACTCTCCCTCTATCAAATTGACTGCAGCTTTCTCGTGTTGAGGCAACGGGTTTGTGAGAACATTTGGATTTGTATCCTTGAAAGATAAGACCCCGCTCCTAACAAGCTTTTGTACGTCGGACTTGAAACTGAGACAGTTTTCTATGTTATGCCCTGGTCCTCCTTGATGGTAAGGACAAGTCAGATCCGTTTTGAACCAGAAAGGCGGATTTTTCGGTACTGTAAGAGGAGACTTAGTTTGGACGTGCCCCTTGACCAGTAATAATGGAAGCAGTTCTGCGTACAACATGGGTATAGGGTCGAACCCTGGTGGTCGCGTTGTACGGTTGTTGTTGTACTGAGGATGAGCTTGCTAAAGAGGCTGTTGTGTCCTTTGCTGATATTGTTGTTGATTTGGTTGGCTCTGAGCAACCTGAGGTTGATACGTAGGAACAGGTGTAGGGTTGATAGCAGGAGTTACAGCTGCTACTGGTTGATATCGTCGCCTTTGCTTTCCAAGAGAGATATTCCCGATATCTTGCTCTTTTTTTTAAGGAGAGCACTACCGTATTGTTTTGTACTACTTGATGATCAAACGTCTTTAACCAAACGTCCTTCTCGGACTGCTTCCTCAAGACGAACTCCCATGCCCATCATCTCGGTGAAATCACTGGACGCACTGGCGACCATTCTGTCGTAGTAAAATGAGCTTAAGGTCTTTAAGAATATCTTTGTCATCTTTTTTTCCTCAAGAGGTGGACAAATATAGGCGGCAATTTCACGCCATCTCTGAGCGTACTTCTTAAAGATTTCCTTGTCCTTTTGTGACATCGATTTGAGTTGATCTCTGTCCGGTGCCATGTCCAAATTGTATTTATATTGTTGAATGAAAGTAGCACCAAGATCTCTGAATGTGCTGATTGTAGCATGGTTTAAACCCATGTACCATTTGAGTTCGGCACCGGTTAAACTATCCTGAAAGTAGTGAATCAGTAGCTCCTAGTTCTTTGTCTGAGCTGACATTCGTCGAGCGTACATCACTAAATGACTTTGAGGGCAAGAGTTACCCTTGTACTTTTCAAAATCGGGCACCTGGAATTTGTGTGGAACTTTCATATTGGGGACCAAGCAAAGGTATGCGGCGTCCTTTCCAAATAAATCCTGATCGCGAAGGGCTTGCAGTTCCTTCTGCATCTCCAGGAATTATTCCTGGAACTCATTCATTCTGTCGAACATGCTGTCATTTCCACCAGAAGGTATCTGTCGAACCTGTCCTTCCGGGACAGTGTGTACCACGAGTGGTGGTATAGTCATTATGGTCGAGACTCTCGGTGCCTCCCGAAGTTTGTAACCTTCAAGAGTTACTGTCATGCCCCTGGCATCTTCGCTTTCCCGAAGTTTGTAACCTTCAGGCCCAGCGGCTCCTGCTGCAGTTCCTTGATCCTCTGTGATCGGTGGAACATATCCTTCCGGGATATAGTTGAGTGGCATGCCCCAAGGATGATCTTTTGGCATTTTGTACCTATGATCAGACCTCTCCACTATGGGCGTCGATGTGATCTCTGGGATCACAGTCCTTTGTTGTTGCATTTGAGCTTCTGCGAGAGCTTGTATGTCGTTATGAAGCTTTCTCAGATCCTCTTTCAGAGTGTCGATCTCTTCTCTCAACTCTCTGTTCTCTTCCTCGAGATCATCCATCTATTTTTAACAATTGGCCCGAGTATTGTACAAATGAGACAGTTTGACTCTAGAATAGAGACGCAAACGTGAGATTCGTAGGTAAGAAGAATGCGTTTATGATGAATGATATGCAATGATTATATTAATTATTTTTGTTTAATCAAAGTAAACTTCGACAATTGGATTGCAAATATCAAATAGTGGGGAAACCCCGTTTTATTGAATTCAAAGGATTGCGGAAATGGAAATACAGTAGATTACAAAGTGCTATAAAAGGAAATCTAAACTAATGGATCCTGAGTCCTCTCTGAAGAGAGCTCAAGTGCTGGTTCGGGTGCTTTCCTTTTCTTTGACCGGGGCTCTTGGGCCGTTGTCGGGTTGTCATTCCTTTGCCAAGTGAAAGGAGTGAGCAAATTCCTTTGGTCATCCTGATTTTCTACAGCATGTTGCTCTAAAATCTCAATAAGAGCATCTTTTTCTCTTAATAGCTGCTGTATTTTCTTACACTCCACATTGAGAATACGGTACTTGTTCCTCCAAGACCTCTTCTCCTGCTGAACTTTGCTGAGAGTAACTTGATTTTTTCCGTCTCAGACATAAAATAAAGGGCAGAGTCCCTTAATGGAAGAACTTCCTGGAGAGGGTAAGGCATCCTCAGCTTGAGAGCTCTAGTTTGTACCCAGTGGAGATAAGGCTCCCCCGAGACACAGTCTGGTTTTCCTAGAGACTCTCTTCCTTTCCTATGAATGTGTTTCCAAGCATGCACTATTTCTATCTTTAGTGCCCTGTTATTTTCTCCTTCCTTGAAGAAAAGACCTTCCAGATGAGCATTACACGGGACATGCCTCATTAGGGATCCAAATTGACGACGAACTAACATCGGATGATAATTGATTCCTCCCTTAGTTCCTATAAGGGGTACATTTGGGAAATTTCCACAACGATCAATGATCCTGATCCCGTGTAGACTCGGTTGTACCAATCGATGTCAGAGTTGGTAAGAGACATGATTCTCTGCGACCAACGTAAAGTATTCTTTTGATCCCAAAATGCAGCAGACTTGGGCAAATGGGAAGTGAACCATTTGTATAGCAGGGGTACATAACAGGTGATCATTCCTCCGCTATACAAATTCCTTAAGTGTACCGAATGATAAGCATCTGCGAGCAAAGTCGGTACGGGGTTTCCAATCAGAAAGATCTTAATGGCGTTGATATCTACGAAGTTATCAATGTTGGGAAACAAAAATAACATGTAGGTAAGCAAAACAAATATGCTCTCGAAAGTGGCCACGTTCCCTATACTAGAAAAGTACAGAGCTTTCTTTATCAAGAACTGGGCTGGAAAACCCTGGATTCCACCCTTAGTGGTCTTGTGAGTCCTGACTTCTGACTCGTCCAAATAAATTGCTCTTGTAATAGTTTGATCCTTTGGAATTTCTTCCAGTCCAGAAAAGGGAGCTTGATCAGTAATATACAAACCAGTCAGGTGAGATTACTCCTCCAACATTGGTGCAAGCTGATAATCCGGGAATGTGAAATAGTGATAAACTGGATCGTAGAACTGGATTAGTGTGGACAGGATTCCTTCAATTACGTGGACCCTTAACAAGGACAGCAGTCCCCCATACTTGGCTCTGAAAGCCTCGTGGTTGGTGATCATTCTTGCCAAACCTCTCAAATCCTCTAGCTTTAGAACCTTGAAGGTGTACTTATGAGTTTTTCTTCTACCGAAATCCATTAGCGCCATCCTTTTTTCTCTAACATTTGCAATCATTGTCTCCGTTTAATTTGAAAAAGAGAAACTAGAAGAGAAGTTTTTTTTTTTGGTTTTAATGTTTTTTTAAATGAATACATGAATGTAGCACACAAAACATAGAAAAAACATGGGGTCAAAGGGTCGGTGTCATGAAGTCAAGGCTCTACCCCCCCCCCAAAGGATTATACTGGTGATTTTTTGTACCTGTCCGCAAAATCATTGACCCCTCTTAGGATAACAACAACAAGCGGATTGCCAACGAGCTGATGTATCCTAGAGCGATCTCAGATAAGGGTAGTATCGCGTGACAACTATTTCCGATAGCTTCCGCACTACAAAATGGCTTAAGTCTACTAAAAACCTCAGCTTCTCAGATAACCCAGTCGACCACACTACTTTCAACAACCGAATTCGTATAGGCAATGTATCTGCAAAGGGAGTCTCCACTAAGTTTGATGGTCAATCAGGGACTCTTAACTGGGATTCACTCCCCGCAAGATTACCCGCATTGCCATCACCTATCTTAGGTGTATACTCAATCTTTCCACATGTGGCATCACACGCATTCCCATTAGCAGAAAAATAAACACAGATATCAATTAGGAAAAGCAGTATATATATTTGTCTTAATCATCCTAGACCTCTAGTCTTATGGTCCTATACAGACAATGACTCCCCAACAGAGTCGTCATTTCTGTGACATTTCGAGAACTTAAGGTTTTCTATCGCAGATTGTAAGAATAGGCCCCACGGTGGGTGCCATTTTTTCTGTAGCGCGATTTTTGTGGTCCTGAGTCACTATTGCTTAGGGTACTACAGTTCGATTCATTTTTATCCTATTGAACTGATTAAGGGAGGGAAATAGATGTCTCCAATTAACCCTGTTTGCATACTGAGTTTGAACAGTGGTCTGTTAGGTTACAAATGCTATGTGGATGTGGGGCCCAATCTTTGATTATTTCGTTAAGAACATAGTGTCTGGATTTTTTGTGAGGTTTTTGGTAATGTGTTTAGATTTGATGCTTTTGGGTTGATTTGGTGGAGATACTGGATTTTGGATTTTTGATTGGTATGCTCGCTAAGATTTTTTCAATCTTATGCCTACGTATTCCCGTTTGATGAAACAGGGAAATCAGAGCGATTGTAGTTCCTCCTATTCTATGGGAGGAAATAAAGGTTGTTTTGGTGTCTTGTTCAAAGCCCAAGACGTGAAGCTAAATGTGGTTTGTATCTTGTTCAAAGCCCAAGATATGAAGCTGAAGGGTCTATTTGTATCTTGTTCAAAGCCCAAGATGTGAAGCTAAACGGTTTATTGATGAGAGAGAATTTGTCATCTCTAAAAGGGGATATTTGGTCTATTTGTCACAACTGTTGGGTGACTGATTATAAAGGAGAATTACTTTAACTGGGATATGTGAATCCAGTAATGCCATAATTTCCTTTATAGGGGATTTTTAACCTGAAGGAGAAGACTTTAACTCAGTTTAGAGCAATGCCATATTTCCTTAGGAAGTTCTCATGCTAAAAGAGGGACAGTGGCGTGGATGTAAATAATCCAGAGGCTTGCCGCTTACAACAATTTAGATCAAGGAAAAGGAGTTGTTGATGTTTGTATACTGTGAGCAAGGCACAGATTTTGATGCTAAAAGGTTGATTGACTCAATTGGGGTTTTCTTATACAAAGCCTAAGAGGAGGCTATTGACCCAACATGAGGGTGCCTTTTATTTGTCTCGTACGAAGCCCGAGATAGAGGCTAAAAGGGGTTGACTCAACAAGAGAGTGCTTTTATATGTGTCTTGTACGAAGCCCAAGACGGAGGCTAAAAGGAGATTGACTCAACAAGAGAGTGATTTATATCTCGTACGAAGCCCGAGATGGAGGCTAAAAAAGGTTTGACTCAACAAGAGAGTCGGACAAGTTGGTTGACTCAACAAGAGAGTCCTTTATACTCAACAAGAGAGTGATTTGATGTCTCGTACCAAGCCCGAGACAGAGGCTAAAAGTAAGATTGACTCAATAAGAGAGTCTTTTATACTCAATAAGAGAGTGTTTTCTATCTCGTACGAAGCCCGAGATGGAGGCTACAAGGGAAGTGACTCAACAAGAGAGTCTTTTATACTCAACAAGAGAGTGTTTTAGTATCTCGTACGAAGCCCGAGATGGAGGCTAAACAGGTTTGACTCAACAAGAGAGTCTTTTATACTCAACAAGAGAGTGTGAAAAGTTTAGCTCCGCTGGGGAGAATCATTGTACAAAGCCCAAGAGGAGGCTATCTATGCCGGTGACTGTTTCAGTTTAGTGACAGGTCCCGTATGTTGGATAAAAGAGAAAATCAGTTCTTATAAAGGGAACGATTAAAGGTATTGTTGTGCTTTGGGATTGATCAGAGGATCATGGTTATTTCATGTTCTTTAAGGAAATGGAAAATCCAAAGGGTATTGAGACTGTCCAAGTCTACTGGTGTTTTGAGAAATTGATTCTCAGGTAGTAAATGATCTTTGTATGATGCCCAAGAGAAAGCTGGTATGTTAAGAGATGAAGGTCAACCCATTAACTGTGAAATTCTGGTACCAGATATGTGATGTTAAGTGCGATGTCACAACATCAATATCTGTTGTATGAACAAGACACTAAAAGCCTGTGATGTTATATGTGATGTTACAACAACACACTCTGCAATAGACAATGTAAAACCCCAGAAAAACACACAAGGATTGTTCACCCAGTTCGGTTTAACAACCTACATCTGGGGGCATACCAAGCCAGGAAGGAAGTCCACTATTAGTAGTATCAAATTACAGACTCAACAGACCAGTTGACAATCTACCTAATTTAATCACTACCCAATGACCCTTCTACCTAAGTCCTCCCTAGGTAAGAGACTTCATCTCACTCCCAATCATCGCAATGATGTCTAGCAGTCAACATCTTCGCCACTGCATCAACAACTTGATTTCCAACAACTTTTCAACCACAGAAAAGTAGAAGACACACTTCCATGACACACCTTGGAGTTGCTTCAAAGCTTCCTCCAAGAACAATACAAAACTCATTACCTACAGGCTTCTGAGTAAGAACACAGTGACCATCTCACAACCTGAGTGGTTCACTTAGACTAAGCCTTAATGATCTACATCTTTGACCCGTGTCTCTTCTAGATTACAAGCATTCTATTTATAACCTTTTTCCCAACTGGATTTGGGCCTTCAAATCTTCTGCACCAAATCTGCAACAGATTCTGTTCTTCAATTAGATCTTCATAATAAACTCTGATTATTCTCCATATATTTTTGCATTAAATTAGCAACAAACTAATCTTCTTCATTAATGATTGCACCAAGAAATTCGCATCCAATCTAACTAACAGATCTCCTTAAATTAACATAATGCGCGCAGCCCTAAAAACATCACAACCTGATGTTTTAATGTTCTGGTATAGTGATGTCAAGACATTGCATGTGACATCACTCTTCAGCACTTTAACTCTTCAACACTAAAACCAGAATGTTAACCAATAATGTTAGAAGCTCATGTTGAAACATCAACCATGACATTAACATTGTTTTACCAAAACTTCATCCAATCACAAGAACTAACAATCTCCCCCTTTGGCTAATTTTGGCTCAAACAAATATATAAACATTACTGCTCTAATTACATCAGCAATTACAACCCTATACTGCTATGAGAAGTCATCTGATCCTAACAGTAATCATCAGTAGCTATTGTGTACAGCAATCATGGAGAATCATCTTCTTGGCTAATTTTGAATGATGTTAGGACATCATGTTGGACATAACATCACCATATAATAGCAACACCAGGAAGCACATCAGGACCTAAGTAGTAGACAGTCCTGAAGTCATTTGGTGCACATGAGGAAGAAGATATCTGACACTCCCCCTCAACACAACACATTTCTTTTTCCTTCCAGGACAGACCCAGAACAAATGTAGAAGACTCCTCCAGAAAAGAAATGTTTGTTTATACATAAAAGACCAATGGTAGCATAAGATAATTCTGCACACCTTCAGTGATCAGACATTGGGTTTAATCTGTGGCATAAGATGAAACTTAAGAAGTGTTATTTGCCAACCCAGGTAACTCATAACACAAGTCACAACTGTGTTCATAACTCAGGACACAAGTCACAAAGACTCAACACCAACTTAAGGATATGACATCCTCTTCGACATCTCTGAATCACATCTGGAACTGCAGACTCCAGACATAGCATCTGCGTAAACCATTTAGCAAAACCCTTTCATTTCTCCCCTTTTTTAGCCACAAATTGGCAAAGGAAGCCCTCACAGAACCAGACCCAAGTAGTGCTCACCCAAAAACGAACAAAAGCCATAAGACTTATGAAACAAGAACACTCACTGGTTGAAGGAGAACAGAATAACCCTTATAAATAGCTGATCAGTTACTTAGGAATTAACGAGCTTTAAATATGTCAAGGTTCTTGGTCACAGAAACGCTATTTTAGGTACTAAAAACTCCTTCCAAATTCAATGCCTACCGTCCAAAACAGTCTTGACCACTTTTATTATTTCCTAACTGATCTTTACCATAAATTGTGCCAAAACAGTTCCATGCATAGTCGAAGACACGTGTTTCACCTTATCCCTACACCACCGTCCAAAATAATTCCTTGTCTGGCTCAAGACAAACATGTCCTATACCATGTTCTGACATCGCATCAGACATTGTCTGCTGGCTCACAATATTATCAACCCAAGACACTTCGAAAGATTCCAACACACAAGCACGACATCTATTGATCAGCACAACTCACAATCCCTTCTAGATTCCTCCAGAAAAATAATTTTTCCCAGATACAACAATTCTGCTCTTCAGCCTCCTCATAAGCACTAGCATACCATCCTTAGGAACACCCAACCATACTTAATAGTACATGTCCCATCATGTTGATTGACACCACTCTGCGCAATCTTTACCACAATCTGCACCCTTGCAGTAAAGACCATAATAGCAGCCTTATCTCCCCCTGACATGAACACCCAATGCTCCTTAGGAAGATGAATACTTGACACCAGATAAAGGCACAATGAAATTTCCACATTCTCAACATTAAGAACTGCCACTTCTTGTATTTGTTGAGCATAATCTCATCATGTTTATTTTAGATACATGGTCTGCCAAGTCCAATATAAACACCCACTTGATTTGGAATTTCTCACATATTCCATAACAAATGTCTTTAGTTCACTTGCAACACAAGATAAGGGCTGCCACCACCTTTTACTTATATTCGAAGAACCCTCATTAACTACAGTCATTCTGATCAGATCATACCTCTTCAGACACTAATTCTGCTTCTTCCAACTTCATACGCACAGTCCCAGACCTTCACACCAGACAAAGATGTTGTAACATCATGTAGGACATCAGCAGCTCACATCTTCTGCATCATAACCACCTGATCACAACAGAGAGGAATAAGCTCTCACACAATTCAGAAAACTGAATTCCATCCACACATCAGACAACTTCCAAGCTCCCAACAAGGTCTTTACAAACAGCCAGCAAATGATGCTCACTCCTTTATTCACACACTTCTGATACAGTCAGCTGATAAGGCTACCCCAGGTTGTCATTTTCAAATATCAAGCTACTCCATCATGGCCACAAACAAACTATCCAGACACAGATTTGCATAATTCTCTAGACAAATACTCAATCTCCCGTCAAAGTATTTACCCTTATGCACAACATCACTAATAGACAAATACTAAGTCTCCCGTCAAAGTATCTACTATTAGACAGAATAAGATTACCTTCTCACACAAGGCATTACATTTGGTCTGACATACTTTTATGTACACTTGTGGCACTAGCTGATCCCTCTTTTATAAATTCACACCGCTAATCTCGTCAGATTAGGTAAGTGACTTGACCTGATCCTCCACCATGAGCACAACTAACTTTCTTGGCTGAAAGCTCAACATCTTCGGAGTGTTGTCCCAACATCAGATATAATTCCCTCTTGGTTTGCTATCTTCACATGCTCCAAAACTTCACATCTTGCCAGGCTGATCTAGCATGACTTGACAATAGGTCCATGTCCCCTTCACAGGCTGCAAGACCCTGATCTACTTCAGTCTTCACTACATTCTCCATCCCAGGCAGACCTTCTACTTCATCATTCTCCCGTATGACTATGTAGACGCTCCTTATGCATAATGTAGGCACCAAGTTCCTGAACCAGAGCATAAACATCCTTCACCAAGGATATCCAACCAGATAATACCTCAACACAAGTTAGAACATCTCTCTTCCACCTTCAAGAAGAATAATCTCCTTGAGTCTTCAACTCATCACCCTTCTGCCCAAGAGTAGCTTGTCCCTCAATAATAACCAGCTGCCACACTCTGATTATCTTGATCCTCCAAGGAACCTTGATCTTCAAGTCACTTGCTCAAAAGCAAACACACTTAGACTCCCTAAGCCATGGTCATGCCACATCTTCTCCTTCCTGCAGTTCCCGCAAACTGCCAAGAGAACTTTCTTTTTGAAGCATCATATTGTTCATTCCTGTAGATCACCCTATCATTAGATGATGTGCCACATCACCAGCTGAGACTCCAGATGTTAAGCTAGACGTCAGAACATTATGTCATCCAACTGTTGAATTCAGCTCTACCTTCTGCCACCCAGAAGAACCTCCTCCCTTTGCAGAAACAGATTTTCATGCTCTCATAGACTTGATTCAACAATCAAGTTTGAGTAGACAACCTCTATCCTGCTTAGAAACTCCAAAGACTTCAAACCTACCACATCTGAATCTTCAGAAAATAAGTAGTCCAAGACTACCCCATAGCAATACTAAAGAAAGTCACTTCCCTTAGTAGAGCTGTCAGTAGAGAGCCAGAGATAAATGCCACTTATCCTCGACCTTCACAACCAGAGCAAACACCATGCTCCAAACCACTTAGATCAGAAATAAACTGATCCAAGCTATAACCATCAAGATTATGATGTCTTCATAGTCTTCCATCTTCAACTTCCAAAACTGCAGTAACTTGGATAACACACTCTTCCAGAAGCTTCTTCTTACAAGCACAAGGTTCAGACCTTTTGTCTAACTTAAGAGTGATAACTACCATCCTTCTGCATCTAAAGCCAGAGTATAAGCATACCATAGACAATCTGCTGCTTCCAATCCTTCAAGCCACAAAACTGGAAGAGTTCATTCCATACAACTAATGCAGACACCAATTGACCACAGGCTGATTTACACTGCTACTGCACACAGACTCTTGGATGCATTTTCCCTATAATATTGTCCTCAGACAGTTTAGCTCAAACAAGGATCATCTTCTTCTCTTCTGCTATCAGGATTACTACCTTCTCTTCAACCAGCTCCTGCTGAAATGCTATGACATCTTGTTCAACTTCACAACTTCAGTGATCCTTCAAAACAGCTACAATCTAATAGGTCTTTGACTTAGCATTTACCATAAACTGCTGATGTGTAGCACGATGTCGAGACATTGACATAGTAAGCTCAGCTTCTTTCTTGATGAAACTTCCTCCTCATTAGGTCACCACAACTAAGCTTAAGAGATGACTTATCAAGATCTTCACTCCCGCACGAAAGATTTGACAGTGATGCTCTTTTGCTTTGGCTCCACCCTTTTCTGTCATTGATAAAGAAGGAATCAATGTTCTGGACTGAATGGTCTTCAATGCCTGATTTGAAATATATTATTCTTAAAAAAACTGAAACTTCCATGTCATACACTCTTTAATAAGATCCATTCACCTTTTGAACACTTCTTTCCCAAAACAAGGATATGAGATAATCCTCAAGTATCTAGCCAAGCGGTTGAAGCTATCTTGCATAAACTACATCATAGAATATCCTGCTGAGGAGACCAAACCCTAATGTCTTTCCAAGAGAATACCTTCCTAGAATCTCAACACCAGAGATACAAGAACCAACCAGGGTTACAATAGATACCATGCAGCGGAACACATAACAACTCCTCAACAACCTTCAGGCACTACCCAAAAATCCTTGCACACTATCAGCATAAACTACGTGCCAACAATACTTTATCATGAATAGTCCATCCTTCACTCCAAGGGATC
The DNA here is from genome assembly GCA_022829125.1 of Lathyrus tuberosus. Classification (NCBI taxonomy): domain Eukaryota; kingdom Viridiplantae; phylum Streptophyta; class Magnoliopsida; order Fabales; family Fabaceae; genus Lathyrus; species Lathyrus tuberosus. The sequence goes on from JALAZF010000484.1 coordinate 1,895,058, forward strand.
ATCCAAACAACTCACTTCCTTGCTCATGAACCAGAAAGTATCTTCCCTAGATCTCATCCAGAAACAGACAGGATGCCTGCTCTGATACCAATTGAAATTCTGGTACCAGATATGTGATGTTAAGTGCGATGTCACAACATCAATATCTGCTGTATGAACAAGACACTAAAAGCCTGTGATGTTATGTGTGATGTTACAACAACACACTCTGCAATAAACAATGTAAAACACCAGAAAAACACACAAGGATTGTTCACCCAGTTCGGTCTAACAACCTACATCTGGGGGCATACCAAGCCAGGAAGGAAGTCCACTATTAGTAGTATCAAATTATAGACTCAACAGACCAGTTGACAATCTACCTAATTTAATCACTACCCAATGACCCTTCTACCTAAGTCCTCCCTAGGTAAGAGACTTCATCTCACTCCCAATCATCGCAATGATGTCTAGAAGTCAACATCTCCTCCACTGCATCAACAACTTGATTTCCAACAACTTTTCAACCACAGAAAAGTAGAAGACACACTTCCATGACACACCTTGGAGTTGCTTCAAAGCTTCCTCCAAGAACAATACAAAACTCATTACCTACAGGCTTCTGAGTAAGAACACAGTGACCATCTCACAACCCGAGTGGTTCACTTAGACTAAGCCCTAATGATCTACATCTTGGACCCGTGTCTCTTCTAGATTACAAGCATTCTATTTATAACCTTTTTCCCAACTGGATTTGGGCCTTCAAATCTTCTGCACCAAATCTGCAACAGATTCTGTTCTTCAATTAGATCTTCAATTAAATCTTCATAATAAACTCTGATTATTCTCCATATCTTTTTGTATTAAATTAGCAACAAACTAATCTTCTTCATTAATGATTGCACCAAGAAATTCGCATCCAATCTAACTAACAGATCTCCTTAAATCAACATAATGCGCGCAGCCCTAAAAACATCACAACCTGATGTTTTAATGTTCTGGTATAGTGATGTCAAGACATCGCATGTGACATCACTCTTCAGCACTTTAACTCTTCAACACTAAAACCAGAATGTTAACCAATAATGTTAGAATCTCATGTTGAAACATCAACCATGACATTAACATTGTTTTACCAAAATTTCAGCCAATCACAAGAACTAACAAACTGGTCTGACACTTGACTCAAAAAAACAGCTCTAGCAAATTAATGACTAGGTTCTGTTCCTATACCTATAGAGGTCTCTGGGTCCTTGTACTAAGCCCAAGAGAAGACATGAGAGCTTTTAAGAAGCCGAAGGGTCCTTGTACAATGCCCAAGAGAAGGCGGGGATGCTTTTAAGAAGCCCGTGGGTCCCTAAACCCCTAGAAGTTCAAGACATGCCATCGCCGAGAATAGATCAAGCCAGGAAAGTTTGAGAATTTGGAAGAAACTCAAGAGATGCCATTCACGGAGAAAAGATCATCTCAGGGGGGTAGAGTCTCTTTGACAATTTCTAAGAGTGAAAGTCTGAGAAAGGGTTCACCGAGAATGCTGCCTTTCACGTCTCCATATTGTTTAACCCTAAGAGGAGGGAAGACTGTGTCTGGTAATCCTATGGGGATCTAGTTTTGTTTGTATTTAAGAATGACCAGTAGGGCTTTACCTAGTGCTAGACGTAGTTGCAGGGGAAAACTCTAAATAACTATACTAGTATTACACAGTGGATATATGACGAGTATATAAAAGTTTGTGAAAGAAGACTTACAGTGAGCAGCCCCACAATACAATTATATATATATGAAAGCGGATAAAGAAAGCGGGTAAACACTTACTCGGTTGTACAGCTTCCATGCTGTTTTGTTAGTTGTTCAACAAAGAAAGCTTTGATAACAATATTATATTCAAAATCAAAGGAGGAAGTACTTTGACAAGATTGTTGGGGCTTACAGCTCAAGGAGAGACCCAAAAAGGTTTTCTGTACAAAGGGATGAGTCTTATACTCTCTCAAGAGGCCCAAAGGTGTTTAAAGAAAAGGAATGAGGCTTATAACACGGGGGTAGGCCAAGATGATTTGATTTTTGAACTAGCGATTGCACCGAGATTTTTCTTTTAACGCGGAGGGACTTATACCATGTCTGAGGCCCAAAAAGTTTTGGTTAAAAGAGGGTTGGGTCTTACACTCTTTTAGAGGCCTAATTATTTATTTTTGTACAAGTGATGGGGCTTACAGCTCAAGGAGAGGCCCAAGGTTTTTTGTTAAAAAGGCGACGATCGCGCCGAACTTTTTGATGGGATCGGGACTTATACAATACACTGAGGCCTAAAAAGGTTTGTATTTACAAAGGGTTGGGTCTTACACTCTACCAAGAGGCCCAAAAAGTTTTGAAAATGATTGATGAGGTTTGAAATCAAAGAAACCTTAATTTTATTTTCCTTTAAAAGTAAATATTTAAAGAAAATCAATAAAAATGATAAAAATACCAAATGAATTTGAATAAACCACTTGTGATTTTTGTTTAAGGTTTGAAAAATGAGGTTTTAATCACAAGATGAATTAAAACTCATTTGGTTTTGATTTTCAAGGTAAATATTCACTTTTAAAATGTTTAAAAACAATTAAAAAGGAATTTATTCACAAAAATACTAATTATATTAAATAAATAATATAAACTTGATTTTTTGCAAAAAGAACCAATAAAAAATAATTAAAATTGAGAGAGTTATTAATTTTCCAAACCATTAAAAATAATATGAAAAATAATAAAAAAGTGGAAAAAAATTGCAAAAAGAGGGTCTGGGGCGAGGGAGATTCGAACCCCAGACCTCTTGTGTATAGGGCGCATGCCTTACCACTGGGGTGGTGATACATCCGTTGATTGAAACACAACCACAAATATACAAGGCTTGCCTTGTTTTTGGCCTGGCCCAAGGCAAGACAAGGCAAGATTTTGGTTAGAAACGTGAAGGCCATAACTTTCTCATTTCTCCATGGATTGGGACAAAATTTAGGTCTATCCTGCCTAAAATTTCACAAGGAATCCAATGGTGGTGGTATTTTTTTTCAGATCATGCTCTTATTGAAAAACCCGATAGTGGTTTTGAAATAGGCCATAAATTGCATTTTCTGTGCTATCTCTTGGTACAGACATGAATTACATGATGAATTGGTTCAAACTTAACACATATAACATGTACAAGATGTGCATGATCAGTGGACCTCAAAACAATGCATATTTCAAAGAGTTCAAGTTGAGATGCTTACCTCTTTTTGGAGCTTTTGTGCAATCTGCCAAGTGCTTTGTTCCAAAAATGATTTGATGCTTTGGACACCCTTAAATGATCTCTTAGAAGCTTTTAGGATGGTTGGAATCAGCTGGAAACCTCAGGAACAAGTTTGAGCTCTTTCTTGCAAAAGGGGCAAAAGTGGCCAAAATAGCAACTCTCTCAAATGGTGTTCCAGATGGGGGGAACCATTTGGGACAGTTCAAGGATGGTATTTGGAGTATGTTTGAGGTTTTATCTGGTTTGGAAAGTGACTGAATCAAGACATGGCTTAAAAAATGCACAAAAGTCCAATTTTGAGGTTTTGAGAGGTGACTTTGTGATTTTGGTGTTACAGGTCACTTGTGAGTGTTTGGATCACCTCTATATGATGTTTATGAGGTGTGTGTGTGTGATTGGTTTGATTGGAATTGCTTTCAAACTCAAAAACCAAGAGTTACCTTGCTAAAGAAGGTATTTTTGCCTAAAGAAAGAGATTTTGAGGAAAGCATCTGTTTGATGGCTTTGGTGTACTCAAACTGATCACAAATGAGCTCTATTTATAGTAGAGCAAGTCTGTTTGGGGAGCAATAGTGATTGGCAACTGTTGCAGAGGTTTGGGCAATGTTGATCAATGAGAATCCAAGTATCCTCTAGCCATTGACTAGAGGATGGGGCACAGGCTGCTGGTTCCCTTGGTCTTGGATATGTCTTGACTGGATTCAGTTGGAAATGGCTCAGTCCATGCCACCTTGGTGCATCCATTAAATGCTCCAAACCAAAATTGGAGTCTTGTCCCTCTTTTAGCCATTTCTAGGTTTGGCATGCTACTTTTGGTTCCAAAGACTTGGAAGGCTTGTGGATCAGTGTTTGTCCCTCCTTGGTCTCCCCTTGAGGTGTTCAGATGGATAAGTTTGCTTGTCATTTGCACAAATTTGGCAAATCGAGCAAAATGCACAAATCTGCCTTGCTTTGACAGTTTTCAGCAAGGCATGTTGCCATTGTCATATCTCATGGCTCAAGTGGACTTTGATGGAGTTCTTGGCCATTTTAGAAAGCCCTCATATGATACAAAAACTATTTGATCATAATTGATTTTGATACTTTTTGGATCCAAGTGAAAAATGCCCCTATATTTGGAAAAAAGTGAAGACAGATTCTGACTTAGTGAAAGTTTCACTAAGTGTTGGGAAAAAGTGACATTTTCACTTTTTGTGATTTTGATCATTCCATAACTTAAAATCCATGAGGAATTGGAATGAGTTGTGTTTGAAGCTTTTGTAGAGGGCCATAGAGCTACAAATCCAGCTTTGAATGGGGAAAATGGCCTTGTGGTTTAGGAGTTATGATCCTCCAAAGTTGGTACCCTAGTCACTTTGTTTCATAACTTAGAAAAATTTCTAAGTTTTTATGGTTACCCCTTTTACAAGTTATTCCACTTTTCTTGATTTTTCTTGATGAATGATGATTCCAATCACACATTAACCTCATTTTAGGGTTAAGGAACCATAATTGTGAAAAATCTCAAAAAGTCAAAGTTAACTTTTGTGCACAGTTGACTTTTTGTCAAATGAACTCCAAACTGTGCAATCCTCTATGAAATCAAGTCTTTGACCTAAATCAAACTTGATGGATTGATTTCATAGGTATTATAGGGTGTATTAAATCATGTCCCAAGGTTTCGGAGCATGTCTTAGTCAAAAGTCAAAGGCACTGTTGACTTTTTCCTCAAAACCCTAATTGTGGTTCTGATGAAATTGAAACTTGTTGCTCAAGCTTCTTAGACCAATCCATTATTACAAATGGATCAATGTGGTGTATTAGAGACCCTCAAATCCTTTTTTGAGGTCTTGGCTCATGTTTTGTCCCAAAAGTCAACTTAGGGGTGAATTAGGTCAAGAAACCCTAATTCTTGATTTTTGGTGAATGCATCCCCTGAGGTTAAATTGACTTGATGATTGGGTCCATGAGGTTCCATGGGGTATATTAGGTTATGCTTTGAAGCATTGGCTCATTCCCAGAGGAAAATTCCCATCTGGAGGCCTTGGTAAACCAAAACCCTAATTTGGTGACACTGGCGATCTTGAGGCTTGATCCACTGGGACTGTTGTAGCCTTGTACTTAATCCTTGAGGTGGGAGTCCTCTTGATCCATTGGGGATGTTTGAGAGGTTTAGACAAGTTGACGATCATGTGATTTCTTGATTGATCCTTTGTCCAAGAGCTCTGAGAGGGCTTGAAACCCTAAGTTTGATTGTAGTGAAGGCTCGCCCATCTTTGGGGAGACTAATAAGGCATGATGGTCCATCCATATTGTGATGATGATTTACACAATGATGGGAAATCTTAGTGGTCAAAATTTGGGGTATGACAGTGTCTTGTACAAAGCCCATGACTGAGGCAAAAAAGAGACAGACTCTTTGGGGATATCATTATACAAAGCCTAAGAGGAGGCTGGAAGTTTGACTTTTCCAGGGAAAATGTTCTATTTGTCTTGTACAAAGCCCAAGATTGAGGCTAAAAAGGGATTTTGACTCTGCCGGGGAGGTTTGTATGTGTCTTGTATAAAGCCCAAGATTGAGGCTGAAATGAGAAATTTAACTGACTCTGGTGAAGATATTTTTATGTGTATTGTACAAGGCCCGAGACAGAGGCTAAAAGGATTTAACTCTGCTGGAGAGTATTATCTGTCTTGTACAAAGCCCAAGATGGAGGCTGAAAAGAGTTTGACTCTGCTTGGGAAGATATATGTCCCAAGCTTAAGAGATGAAGATTTATGCCTTGTACAAAGCCCAAGATGAAGGCTAAAAGGGTTTGACTCAACAAGAGAGTGCTTTTATCTGTCCCGTACGAAGCCCAGGATTGAGCCTAAAAGGTTGACTCAACAAGAGAGCCTGAAGAGGTGATTGACTCAACGAGAGAGTCTGAAATGGTTACTTGACTCAACAAGAGAGTCTGAAAAGTGATTGATTCAACAAGAGAGTCTGAAAGGATGAGTGACTCAACAAGAGAGTCTGAAAAGGTTAACTCCGCTGGGGAGAATCATTTGTACAAAGCCCAAGAGGAGGCTAACTTTCCACTGAGGAAAGGTCCTTATAGAAAGCCTAAGAGGAGGCTAGCTTCTACAGGAGATCATAGAGATCCTGAGGCAGGTCTAAATGGGGAAATCAACTCTCGCTGAGAGTTACCGAAGAGTTGAGGTATCAAATGCATTGAGGTTCTGATTTGGGATTTTTAGGAGAGTGATTGGGTTTCAGCTCTGCTGGAGATTGATCCAGGGTGACCGGAGTTTCTCCTATGTTTATAGGGAACTTGAGAATGTCTTTGAGACTCAAGGGGATTAGACTGTCCAAGTCTACTGGTGTGGAAGTGTTTTATCTTTGGTATGACGCCCAAGATGAGGCGGGTGTTTTAAGGGATGAGAATCAACCCTAAATTAGTCCGTGGTTTGACACTAGAAAGACTGCTCTAGCAAAGGATGACTAAGTTCTGTCTTATACCTTTAAGAGGTCTTCGGGGTCCTTGTATGAAGCCCAAGAAAAGGCATGAGAACTTCTAAGAAGTCGGAGGGTCCTTATAAAAAGCCCAAGAGGAGGCGGGGATGCTTTTAGGAAGCCTGTGGGTCCCAAACCAAGAAAAGTTCAAGAAATACTATTCATCGAGAATAGATCATTTAGTGAAAGTTCTTAGGTTTGAAGAAACTCAAGAGATGCTATTCACCGAGAATAGATCAACTCCGGGGAGTAGAATTTCTTTGACAATTTCTAGGGGTGACAGTCTGAGAAAAGGTTCACGACGAATATTGGCTTTCTCTTTGTTCCATATTGTTTAAGCCCAAGAGAAGGCAAGACTGTATCTGGAAATCTTATGGGGATCTAGTTTTGACTGTATTTAAGAGTGACCAACATGGCTTTACTTAGTTCTAGACCTAGCTGCTGGGGAAAACTCTAAATAACTATACTAGTATATATACAGTTGATATATGACAAGTGTTTAAAAGGGTATGTGTTGTAGTGAGAATCGGATATCAAGCTATTAGTTAACTTGAATCACAAAACATGAAGTTCACCACCGAGCTTTGATTTATCCAAAGGAAAGGGTAAAGTTCGAAGAAAACCCTAAGAGGATATAGGTTCGGGGGTTGGTTATACAAAGGGAAGGTATTAGCACCCTAAGTATCTGTAGTACTCTACAGGAACCTCTTATTTAGTTTGTGTTATGTTATGTTTGCTTGCTAAGATATCTGCTAAAGTAAAAGGTAAAGACCTAGGGGTATATACACTAAGTTTTCTCGCCAAGACGTCGTATCTTGTGCCTACGTATCTGACTAAAGAATCAGAGCAACCGTAGCTCACCTAACTAAGGGTGAGGAACCATTGACTATGACCAAAGTTCCAAGGGGAATGAGTATGAGCTCATGTAGAGTTTAAGAAACTCTCTAAGTCTAAGTTATGATGGGGGAAGTGAATACTCAAGATGATGAGTTCACATAGAGTCCAAGAACTCTAACTTGTTGTAAGTTGTAAGATTGAACGACTATGAGGCCAAAAGGAAAGTATCCTATGACTATGAGGTCAAAGAGAAGGTGGCCATGACTATGAGGTCAAGGCTGGTAGGTGGCTATGACTATGAGTTAAAACTGGTAGGTGGCTATGACTATGAGGTCAAAGCTGGTAATCTTGTGACTATGAGGTCAAGGAGGTGGCCACGACTATGAGGTCAAGGCTGGTAAGTGGCTATGACTATGAGGTCAAAACTGGTAATCCTATGTCTATGAGGTCAAGGAGGAAAGTGGCCATGACTATGAGGTCAAGGCTGGTAATCCTACCTATGACTTTGAGGTCAATAGAAAGACTTTCCTTTGGAAGGAGGGAAAAATAACAATTCTTATGGGCAGAATGTTTGTAAAGATATTTATATGAAAATACAACATTAAACAATAAAGTATCAAAGTGAAACAAATCTCACAATGCCATACAAGGTTAGAACAACATGCATTAGACATCACTAAATCAAGATGAACAAGATAACATAGTGAAATAAATCAAAAGTAGTCAAGAGTATTCATGAAGAACCCTAAAAGGTCTTCTACTTCCACCATTAATAGATGCCTCACAAATATTTATTTTCACCAATTCCTTTTTATATTCAAAAAGTAGACACATCAAGGAGTACTTTGCGCAAAAAATGGTCAAAAAATAATGAAGGATGAGCAAGTTATGAATTTTTGAAGAACAAGGCATAAATTATAAAAAATACAACATGAACATGTGATAAAAAAAATAGGGAAAGGGCTCCCATGGGTGTTGAACCCGTGCCCTTGTGCTTGCTATCTAAAACATTTGCTAGACCAACCAATGCACGCGTCTTGACATATTATGGCAATAATACAATATATATAAAACAAAACTCATTCAGGAAATTAAAACAAAATGACTGGGGCGAGGGGGATTCGAACCCCAGTCCTTATAGTAAGTGCGTGTGTTCTTACCATTGGGGTGGCCATACATCCAGTGTATGTGCCCACCCCACAAATACTTAACCTTTGGTAAGCGAAAAAACAAGTGAAGGCCATTAACATGATGCTACAACCAGCCAAAGGCAATGAATCCAAAACTTAACACACTGATCAAGACAACATCATTAAGAACATCTGGAATTAACCTAAATTCATTTCAATCAAACTCATGATTATTGCAGTCAAAATTAATCAAAAGTGAAGTGGATTAGCAATCTATTTTAGGTTACTTGGTTTGAGGCTATAGATGAATCCCTCATGATCCAACACAAAAGCATCATGTTATACTCTATCTAATGATAGTTACTTCAAGAATTGGTTCAAACTTCCACTGGTACCACATACAACTTAAACAAATAGTTATGGCATAAAAAAGAACAAAGTTTCAACAGATCCTTAGGTATAGGTGCAGATGGATTTAGAACACAAAGGCAAAGGATTTTGTACTCCTGTGATCAATCCAAGCAATGCAGGAGTAAAGGGTGCCAAACATGCATATTTAAGACCAAACAGCAATACAAAGGTAAATCAAACTCATTGCATTCTAAGGCATGTTAGGGCAGAAAGATGAATGGAATGAGCATAACAACACAATTAAGATATGCAAACCTTATCACACAGACTTTGGAACCTTGGTGGTGTTTAGCAATAATTCATGCATAAGTTTCAAAGTATCATGTATTCAAACTTATTAAAATCAGCTTAGATCAAAACAAAATACCAAAGCAATCATAACAATCAGATATGGGTGGCTGGTGAGGGCAAAAAGCTTTTTGTACTAATATGAAAAGGACACAAGGATAATTCAACATATGTACAAGCATATAATAGGAAGACCAAGGCAGGGCAAGCAATCAGTCATGTATAGATCAACCAAAGCAAACCAACTAAGCATAATATTCCAAGCTCATCCTAGACATTCAAATTTAGGTAATGAATAACACAAGGATAGAAAACCTATTTGAGCAAGATAACAACATAAGCTATGGTAGCTTAGGAAATGAGCCTGTAAGCCATCCAAGACAGAGTGAAAATAACATTTCTCATGGCAATCAACGAAACAGGTCCTTAGGCCCTTTAATCCAACATGGCAAAAGGACCATATTCAAATCAAGCACATATGTCAAAAGAGCTCAACACATACCATAAGAAAATGTCAATTTGAGATAACTACAACACATTAATTCGCATCTCAAAAATGGCCAACTTTTAAAACATACCATTGGTACAACATAAAGATGATGCAAGTATCAAATTGAATGCTGACAATATGAGAAGGAAAAGAACAAATATAAGACAAAGGCTTAGTAACCATATAGTCTTAAACTTCTCTTTCATGCACAAAGATAACAAACTTATATGAATTCCATAATCCTATCCATATGACTATTTGATGCAAGAAGGCAAGCAAGTCATTATGGCAGCAACATAGGCATGACATGGAATAAGTATATGGCATAAGACAAAGATCTCCTACATATACAGTCAAACTGATTCAAAGAGTAAACAAAAAAAAACAAGATGGTACAACATAGTTGGTATGCCTAACAGATAGCATGTCAACAGTTTATACACACAACTTGAACACATAGCATGATGGTAGCATTAACACAATTTGTACTTAATGAAAATAACTAACTATTCTTGCCAACCAAATTCCAACCAGTCATTACACATTTGGACTCAAATCAACATAAAGGCAAGCAGTTCAAAAAGAGACAGTTTTACAATCACAGAAAATACAACACATCAAGTTAATCACAGTGAAATGAGTTTTGACAAACAAACTCACCTGTTCTTGTGCAAACAATAACATCCAAGCATCAACAAGATAGGCATGTGATCCATCAAGACAGAACAAAATAGGACTTTGGTTATATTATCAGTGCATATGAAGTTGTGTGTCAACAAGGTGAAGGAACAAGTAAAGGTCAGGAATCTGTTATTTACATGATTTTAAGTACACTTTCAAGACATTTCCAACAAAACAGACTAGCATGGATACACAAGATTGGAATGTAAAATAGGTAGCATAATGACATTTACACATACTCTACATTCAGTGTAAATAACCAACTCCTACCAACAAAATCTACACAGTTTTTACTACAACTGACCTATATTAACATAAAAATGGCAAGTAGTTCTACAACAGTTTCACCAACTACAAACACCTCAAGTTAATAGCAATGAAATAGTTCTTGACAAGAATCTCACCTGTTTTTATTCAAACCATAACATCTAAACCTCAACAAGGCAGTTACATGACTGTTAGTATCATGACATCTAAGTTTTGGTAATGCAACAACCAAGGGGAGTTACATGATCTTAACAGGTAGTCAATGAATAACACAAAGGATTTGGTTACTAATCAATGTATTGTATAATGTTAACAATAAAAGATAGTGCAAATACTTACTTCAGTATATCAGCAAAACAACCATACTTGTCTTACCTTCCATGGCATGCCATGGGCAAAAGTTAAGCACAAACTTAAACACAAATTATTTCTACATCATGGATGGATCGAAAGAAATATTAAAGCACATTATATGAACACTTATAAAAGAGGTATGATGATGATAGTAATGTATATGAACATGGATATGGAGTATGAAGAAGAAATGTTACCAAGTGGAATATGTCCACTGCACCCTCAAGTGTATGGTATCCGTTCTTCTTTTCTGAACTAACAAGGAACTTCAAGGCAAGTCTCCTCCTCTTTCTCACTTGTGAAGCTCAAACTCAGAGATCTTTTAGAGTGTTTTTGTGAACAATGTTGGTGAGAAACTAAATGGAAACAACCTGCTCTATATAGGAGAGGATTGAGAATCCAAGGCATGGCCAAATTTGCAACAAATGCTAAATCTGCCCTTTTCATCATGTGAGATGTGGTGTTTGCTGAACCAAGATCTTCAAATATCTCTGAACTCTGAGCACAAGCTGGTGAGAAGTGATTGGTGAGAGGCTCAATCAATAAATAATACTTCTTTCCCTTGAAAAGTTTCTCTCTCTTTGGGCAAGTGGCATAAACAAGACATAAACACTATTTTAATGTGAATCAAGTAACAAATTCGTGGCAATGCTTGGATTAAAGTTAAATCCAACATTAGAACTCAGAAACATGTGGCTTTGGTGGTTAGAGAAGGTTTTGAGTCAATACACAAAAGTTGGTTTCTTGAGCTTTAAGAAATGAAACCTCCAACTTTGAAGCTTCGAAACTCCCAGCTCACTCAATGGATTGAAGAGTTATTGTACTTTTTGGAAAGCACTCAATACCCAAGTTTTGAATCACAAGGGATCTTGGTGAAAAATGGGGTTGAAGTCAGCTGGTTCTTAAGGCAAAAATGCTGAAATTTCTCTAAGTCTTTGGGCAGCCTAACTTCCAAGCCTCATAACTCAAAAATCATGCATTTTTTGGAGAAAGGTCACATTGAAAACATTGAAGTTCATGGAAAGAGCTTTCATTTGGGCTTTGAGTCACTTAATTTGGATGTGTGGTTTGAAAGTTATGACTGTTTCAATTTTGGCACAAGTAGTGAAATTTCCACATTTGAAAAGTTTCATGAACCAAACTTTGCTTCCTTTGCAAGAAACTTCTTAAAACTTGATCTCCCATTCCTTAGCTCATCAATGAGACATGTCATTATGGATTGAGTACTTGGATGCTTTATTTTGGATCAAAATCTCAAAGGTTAGGACCTCAGTCAAAACCCTAATTTCACTGGTGAATGCACTTGAATGATCTATGATGATCTTGCTTTTTCAATCACATATAAGGCTTTTAGATGGTCTATAGGGATGTCAACCATCACATGGAGTCATGTCCCAGGGCTTGAGAACAACTCTTGATCAATATCAAAGGCCATGATCATCTTGTCACAACAAAACCCTAATTGGAGGCAGGGTGAACTTGTGACCCAAGTTACTTGTGATGAGAGCCAGTCACTTTTGAATTTTTGTTGAGTAAGACCTCTAGGATGTAGGTGAGCTCACATGGCTGTATTTGGAGCCTTAATTATCCTTCGCTCTTTGAATCAGATGGGAGCTTGGCTTAGGAGACTTTTCCCTCTTCTTTGTGTAAGTCCTGGCTTAGGAGACTTTTCCCTCTTCTTTGAATCAGATTGAACCTAAATGTCAATGCAAAATGTTATGACATCTAAAGGGTAAAATTTGGGGTACAACAGTTGCCCCTATTTAAATAGCTTTACCAGATGGCACGAGGAATGGAAATCCTCAGGGGCATCAAGGTGAAAGGTGTTTAAATATAGCAAACTGAAAATTTTCGCCCTTAGATGGAATGCAGATGCTAAGGACAAGCAACAGGCATGAATGCTGACATGCCAAAAACTGCTAGTATGATGATATGATTATAGTGCAAAGATGTATGCAAGGAAAACACCAAAGATAAAGAGCAAACCACCACAGAGAGCTTACTGGGAAAGGATGAAGGTTAGTATCCATGAGGAAAACTCAATGGGGGATCCATGCTGACCAACAAAAAAAGACTCGCTGGGGAGACTCTGAGGCAACACTGGAGATGGAAAAATAAAATTGAGGAGGAAACCCTACAGGTCCTCACTAGAGATAGGAGCCAGAGAGGTGTTCTCCACTGGAGAAAGATCCAGGGAGATGGACGACAGGTTCATAGGTGACCGGACGACACTGGGGAAATAAGACGCATTCTTACTGGGCATGCAACTAGAAATAAGACATGATCTCTACTGGGGATCATCTTGAAATAAAAGGATAGACATCCAACACAAGATTTTCTGGGGATTTCTTATACTTAAGAGTTCAAATGGGATCTTCAAGAAAAGCCAGAAAAGACAGAGATAAACTTTGGGTACCAGTATGGGCTGGATTTCAAGTGCCAGTATGAGCTGGACTTTGGGTACCAGTATGAGCTGGATTTTTGGATAATACCAATATGATTTGGTTTTTGGACACCAATATGAGTTGGTTTTTGGACACCAATATGAGTTGGTTTTTAGGTTTAAGTTCACATTCGACCTAGGCGACACTTTAGAAAGGGAAAGATCCTCACTGGTGGTAAAATCAAGAGATGGTCTTCACTGGGGAATATCCAAAGTAGTGGATCAACAAGTCCACGTATCACTGGCCGACACTCTGGGACCGAAAAGCAACCTTATTGGAAGTAGAACCAAAAGATGGGCTCCAATAAAGGTATCTAGAATGATTGATCATCAAGTCTAAACGTGACTAGATGACATTCTAGAAATAGAGGATCCTCAATGAAGGTTGAACCGGAAAGACGGTCTTCACTGGGAAAAGCAAAACATCTAAGACATCAAAAGTGATGGAACAATAGGTTCAAGTATGACCGATTGGCACTTTAGAAGGAAAAGGAACATCATTGGAGATAGAACCAAAAGATGGGCTCCAATAAAGGTATCTAGAGTGATAGATCGTCAAGTCTAAATGTGACACGATGACATTCTAGAAGGAAAGGATCCTCAATGAAGGTTGAACCGGAAAGACGGTCTTCACTGGGAAAATACATCCAAAGTGATGGAATAACAGGTTCAAGTATGATCGATTGGCACTTTAGAAAAAAGAACCTCATTGGAGATAGAACTAAGAGATGGGCTCCAATAAAGGTATCTAGAATGATTGATCATCAAGTCTAAACGGGACTAGATGACAATCTAGAAAGAAAGGATCCTCAATGAAGGTTGAACCGAAGAGATTGTCTTCACTGGGAAAAAACATCCAAAGTGATGGAACAACAGGTTCAAGTATGACCGATTGGCACTTTAAAAAAAGAACCTCATTGGAGATAGAACCAAGAGATGGGCTCCAATAAAGGTGTCTAGAATAATTGATCATCAAGTCTAAACGTGACCAGATGACATTCTAGAAAGAAAGGATCCTCAATGAAGGTTGAACCGGAAAGACGGTCTTCACTGGGAAAAGACATCCAAAGTGATGGAACAACAGGTTCAAGTATGACCGATTGGAACTTTAGAAAAAAGAACCTTATTGGAGATAGAACAAAGAGATAGGCTCCAATAAAGGTATCTAGAATGATTGATCATCAAGTCTAAACGTGACTAGATGACATTCTAGAAAGAAAGGATCCTCAATGAAGGTTGAACCGGAAAGACGGTCTTCACCGGGAAAAGACATCCAAAGTGATGGAATAACAGGTTCAAGTATGACCGATTGGTACTTTAGAAAAAAGAACCTCATTGGAGATAGAACCAAGAGATGGGCTCCAATAAAGGTATCTAGAATGATTGATCATCAAGTCTAAACGTGATTAGATGATATTCTAGAAAGAAAGGATCCTCAATGAAGGTTGAACCGGAAAGACGGTCTTCACTGGGAAAAGCAAAACATCTAAGACATCCAAAGTTATGGAACAACAGGTTCAAGTATGATCGATTGACACTTTAGAAAAAAGAACCTCATTAGAGATAGAACCAAAAGATGGGCTCCAATAAAGGTATCTAGAATGATTGATCAACAAGTCTAAACGTGACTAGATGACATTCTAGAAAGAAAGGATCCTCATGAAGGTTGAACCGGAAAGACGATCTTCACTGGGAAAAGACATCCAAAGTGATGGAACAACAGGTTCAAGTATGACCGATTGGCACTTTAGAAAAAAGAACCTCATTGGAGATAGAACCAATAGATGGGCTCCAATAAAGGTATCTAGAATGATTGATCATCAAGTCTAAACGTGACTAGAAGACATTCTAGAAAGAAAGGATAGGCACTTTATGCCTAAGGCTGACAACTCTATTGGAGAGAATAGACAAATCCAGTCATTTAGGGAGATAAACGCCAAAGTGAACAAAGCAGGTAAACACCAAAAGGGTGGCAGAAATGCTAAGATGTTATGCATATGAGAATGCATATATGCCATGTTTATGCTTATGATGACAAAACAGACAGAAGGAAGTGAGACTGGAGATGAAATAAACATCTCGACAAGGATACCCAGCCAAACTCATCAGATTGGACCAATAATGGGGATGAACTCGCAGAATCAGTAGTTCTTCTTCAAGATTACAACCTTCTCTGGTGAGAAGAGTACTCCACTTGGTATAGCATCATGAATTCACTAGGATTTCCATCACGAGCTTAATTTCTTTACTGGAGGAGGGAATCCATGGAGAATTACCAAGATTAGATTAAGTAAACAGCTTACTAGGGAGCTAGCAAAAGATAACCCAAAAGATGAGTAGTTCTGCATAACTCATCTGCCCCGGAGTACATGGTCTGTCAGAAGAAAATATCAAGAGGATTTTACGGAAGAATTGGCACACAAGGTGTTTCAATATCTTCAAACTCTTGGAGAGATTAATGAATTTCGGCATAACTGCCCCAGATTAACTGTATTTACACAACAAGGTCCTTGAATTTGTGCTTCAGTCTGGTTGTTGACAACTGGAGAACAGTTTGCCCCTGTCAGCTTGGTTGATCCGTGAAAGATATGTCGTTGACCTTTTAGAGATTTATCGAATCTTGACCTGACTTCTTCTGATTGATGGGTCCATAAAAAATAAGTCATCAAAAGGATTTTAAAGAAGAATTGGCATACCAGATGCTTCAATACCTTCAAACTTTTGGAGAGATTTATGAATTTCGGCATAACTGCCCCAGATTAACTGCATTTACACAACAAGGTCCTTGAACTTGTGCTTCAGACTGGTTGTTGTCGACCGAGGAACAAACTTGCCCCTGTTGGTGGGTTATTAGAGTCCAAACTTGTCATAAGATGACCTGAAGAAGACTTGTCCCAATATTCTGAACTTTTGAAGAGTTCCTGCCCCTGATTTAGTAGCTCTTGGGATGCTTGATCTATGGAGGAGATGCCCCAGACTGAGCTCTTCATCACGTCAAATTCCCTGGTTGTCTGCATTTGTTGGGATTCCTTTGATATTGAATTTGTTTTACAAACAAGTATTGTTCGTTTAAAAATTGGCAATCTTAATGCAAAATTCATGCAAGCTTTTGAAATCAAAGTTTATTGATGAAACACACACGGTGGAATGATTAAATCAAAAAACAAGGTGGATCTAGTCATTTACAGAATGACAGATGAAGTGATCAACACACGCAAATAGCAAGGATCATTAGGATTCAGGTTAATCAACCTTGTTGTAGTATGTTTTCAAAACAACCTTACCTCAATTAGGTATTTTAAGGGTTGTAACGTGGCCTGGTTCACGGTTTTATGAAACAAAGGATAAAGGCTCAAAATTTATTTGTTCCCACCCAATCTTCGCGATGAACTCCAATCCTACTCTCAGTTAACTTAGGTCATACATTCAAGTTTCCAAAGGCTAGGAAATGAATTGATGATAGTTGACTATGATTCAGACAACTTTGTAGTCATTACTCCCTTGTAGAATTTGGTTATCCTTTATTGCTGAGGTTTTGAGACCTCCTTTTGTTTTGAGCTTTTGAGACCTATTTTCTTTGTTTGAGGTTATGATACCTCTTTTCTTTGTCTTGATCGAAGTTATGAGACCTCTTTTCTTTGTCTTGATTGAGGTTATGAGACCTCCTCTTTGTATTCGTTGAGGTTATGAGACCTCCTCTTTGTATTCGTTGAGGTTATGCGACCTCTTGTCTTTGTTGTTGTACAAGCCTTCTTGTATAAGGCAGAGTTTGGACTTCCCATATTTCTTGGCTTTTGCCTTGAAAGGGACTCGGCTCATTCTTTGATTAAGGATTTCTCAATGATCCTTCCTTATTTTTCTCTCTGGGAACAACTTGTACAACATTTGCTCATTTGATTTGAAAGAGATGACTTGTGTCTTGCATGAAGTGCTAGCATTCGAGAGCATAACCAAGTTAAACTGAGAACTACCCAGCCCCAAGGTTGAGATTTAAGGGTTTTTTGTGTAAGGAAAGAAAAACTCCTACTTCTAGGCTCGAAGGGTTAACGAGGGATTATCTTCCTTATTTCTCTAGTGTTTGGGAATTGAAACAATGCCTTACCTCCTCGGCAAGGTTTAATCGAAAGCATACCACAACAATTATGGATATAATGTTTTCATCATCCTCCCTAATCTTTGCTTAACAACAATTTTGACAAGTGGAAAGAAACAAGATAAAGATATGTTTTTTTGTTTTTTTTATGAGCATAAAAGTAAATGAGTGAAACGAATGGACTTGATCAAAAGGTGCACAAACATTTCATTAATCTTGCCAATTTGAAAATACAACAAAGCTTATAAGCAAAATACAAATTCAAAGTTGCAAAGGAAAAATTGCTGAAATGAACAAAAGATTGCCAGCTTTAGGGAATCAAATACAGAAAATCAAGGAGGGGTTCAATCACAGACCCCTAATCCATCTTCGTCTTGGTACATCCTCCACAACATTAATCATCCCATGAACGGGCAAGGATTGTTCTTGATATTAGGCTGAGTACCATCAAAAGACAAAATATTTCTCTCCACTAAATCCCTCACAATATGCTTCAAAGCAAAACAACCTTCTAAACTATGGCCTGGTGCACCTTCATGGAATGCACAATGAGCATTGGGATTGTAAGAAGGTGGAAGCGGATAGGAGATGGGCCTGATGACCTTGTAGTTATTAATCCTTGTTGCACAAAAGAAGGATACAACGCTGTATACGTTATAGGAATGGGAGGAATCGGAGGCCTACCGCCCTGTCTTTTACCTGGAACGTTCTGACGAGAAGTTTGAGTCCATTGTGGATAAGCAGGAGCGTTGGGAGCTCGTTGATAGATTGGTGGTTGAGGAACCGGCTTGCAAACAGAAGCTTGGTTGTTGATTGTTGGCACGATGGTGGCCACATAAGGTTGCTGAACAGGATAGACAGGATGTTGAACATAGCACTATTGTTGCTGCTGATTTTTCTTCTTTTTGTTTGCCATCACCACACTGGTATCTCCTTCCTTTTTGAAGGATTTCTTGGCATAGTTGCTCGAACTACCAGCTCCCTTGGTCATTTTCCCACTCTTCAGACCAAGCTCTACTTTAATCCCCACAGCCACAATATCAAAAAAATTAGCAGACACACTACTGATCATCCTTTCATAGAATTTTGGTCTCACCATGTCAACAAACCAATCAGTTAACTCCTTTTCAGATAAATGTGGCTCTACCTATGAAGCTAGCTCTCTCCATCTCTGCATATTTTCTTTAAAAGACTCGGAATTGTTTTGTGACATACTCAGAAGTTGTCTACGATCTGGCGCCAGGTCCATGTTGTATTTGTAATGCTTTACAAAAGCATCAGATACGTCTTGAAAATATTGGATCCTAGATTGGTCCAAAGTCAAATACCACTTTGTAGCAGCCCCTTTCAAACTATCTTGGAAGAAGTGGGTCATCAGCTTGTCATTATCCATAAATACAGCCATTCGTCGGTAATACATGACCAAATGCGACTTAGGACAGGTCGCACCTGAGTATAGTTCGAAATTGGGTAGTTTAAACTTGGGTGGAATTACCAAGCTTGAGACTAAGCACATGTCTTTAGCATCAGTACTAAATACATTACTCTCCTCTATGGCTTTCATTTTTCTTTGCATTATTTCTACACTTTCTTTCAGCTTTTCATGCCGGTCATCTCCTTCTTCTGACATTTAGGATAATCATAGACCGGATGAGGATTCTGGAAAACCAGGTGTACCTGTGTTTGCACCGCTCCCGGAGTGAAGATGGGAATATCCTGAAGAGCTTCATTAACTAAAGGGACCGTTTGCGGAGTAGACATGGGAACCGTAGCACGTATGAAATCAAAGGGCATGCCCAAAGGAGAACTGGTGATAGTAGCAAGAGGTTCCACAGTTATAGTGATAATCTCGGAGACTACAGTGGCTTGTGTATCCATCTTTGCTTTCATAATGTAAATAGCTTCTAGAATATGCCTCATTCCTCCTCGGAGCTCACTTAATTCATTGTTAAATCTATCCATTTCACAGTACTGTTCAGACATCCTTTGATGAGCTTGGGCTCGTGTATTGTAGCTGTGTCGGGAATTCAGTGTGACGACTCTAAAGAGAGTACGGTGACATGAGATAAGATAGAGAAGAAATGCACATGCTATGACATGATGCAAATGAGATGCTAATGCAAGCCAAATGGTTTCAAGGAACTCAAAGGCAAGTTGCAAATATCCTTCTTTTTTTTTTGAAAGCTGAAGAGTTTTGCCATGATCTTTATTGATTTCTGCAAAGGAAAGAATATCTGAGTTCTTTGAAACCAAAGGGCTATAATGAATGAGTGGATGTATGCACAAACACACATATACAAATAATCACATATATACAGGCAAACAGAATGAGGGCCTAGGTTTGAAGATCACGAGCATGGAGCCATGGTCCACCCATCCCAATGGTATGTGTTATTGGTTTTACAACTGTAGAACAGGGTTCTAAGAAGTTCCCAGAGTCGACAATTCGTCTTTGGCATATTATCGATTTCCCAAATGACTCGGTAGTCAATAATATTCTCAAGAGAATCTCGCCCGAGTGTAGTATCGAGTAGCAACCAATTCGGGAATAACTCCCTCATAGTCCTCGCACTACATCCTAAAAAGGCAGGTGGGGTTTGGAGATAACTACGGTTCTCAGTATCGATGGAACCAATGTCGAGAGTAGCACGTTTTCACGAATGGACTCGTTCAACATGATTAGACTCTCAAAAAGGGCCTAAACTGAGTGATGGTGTCTCAAGTCAACTTTTTCGGGAATCGAATCCCTCAAAGCCTCCTTGAATATACCATCGTCCTATAACAAGTGCACTCAATTCTGGGTTAGGACTTATCTCACCACTCAATAGTAACACCCTGTACACAGAAGAACCCAAGCAAGTATACATATATATACAGATATGTATAAATATAGCAAACAAGCATAAATAACATAAGCAAAAACAAGGTGGGCTTAACCCTCAAATTTCATTTCCCCAGTGAAGTCACCATTTCTGTTGCGGTGAGAATTGGATATCAAGCTATTAGTTAACTTGAATTACAAAACATAAAGTTCACCACTGAGCTTTGATTTATCCAAAGGAAAGGGTAAAGTTCGAAGAAAAACCTAAGAGGATATAGGTTCGGGGGTTGGTTATACAAAGGGAAGGTATTAGCACCCTAAGTATCTGTAGTACTCTACAGGAACCTCTTGTTTAGTTTGTGTTATGTTATGTTTGCTTGCTAAGATATCTGCTAAAGTAAAAGGTAAAGACATAGGGGTATGTACACTAAGTCTGCGCGCCAAGATGTCGCATCTTGTGCCTACGTATCTGACTAAAGAATGAGAGTAACCGTAGTTCACCTAACTAAGGGTGAGGAACCATTGACTATGGCCAAAGTTCCAAGGGGAATGAGTATGAGCTCATGTAGAGTTTAAGAAACTCTCTAAGTCTAAGTTATGATACTCAAGATGATGAGTTCACATAGAGTCCAAGAACTCTAACTTGTTGTAAGTTGAAAGATTGAAAGGCTATGAGGCCAAAAGGAAAGTATCCTATGACTATGAGGTCAAAGAGAAGGTGGCCATAACTATGAGGTCAAGGCTGGTAGGTGACTATGACTATGAGGTCAAAGCTGGTAGGTGGCTATGACTATGAGGTCAAACCTGGTAGGTGGCTATGACTATAAGGTCAAAGAGCTGGCCACGACTATGAGGTCAAGGCTGGTAAGTGGCTATGACTATGAGGTCAAAGCTGGTAATCTTATGACTATGAGGTTAAGGAGGAAATGAGGTCAAGGCTGGTAATCCTATTTATGACTTTGAGGTCAATAGAAAGACTTTCCTTTGGAATGAGGGGAAAATAACAATTCTCATGGGCAGAATGTTTGTAAAGATATTTATATGAAAATACAACATTAAACAACAAAGTATCAAAGTGAAACAAAGCTCACAATTCCATACAAGGTTAGAACCACATGCATTAGACATCACTAAATCAAGATGAACAAGATAACATAGTGAAAGAAATGAAAAGTAGTCAAGAGTATTCATGAAAAACCCTAAAAGGTCTTCTACTTCCACCATTAATAGATGCCTCACACATATTTATTTTCACCAATTCCTTTTTATATTCAAAAGGTAGACACATCAAGGAGTACTTTGCAAAAATAATGGACAAAAAATAATGAAGGATGAGCAAGTTATGAGTTTTTGAAGAACAAGGCATAAATTATAAGAAATACAACATGAATATGTGATAAAAAAAATAGGGAAAGGGCTCCCACGGGTTTTGAACTCGTGCCCTTGTGCTTGCAATCTAAAACATTTTCCAGACCAACCAATGCACGCGTCTTGACATATTATGGCAACAATACAATATATATATAACAAAACACAGTCAGGAAATTAAAACAAAAGGACTGGGGCGAGGGGGATTCGAACCCCAGTCCTTATAGTAAGTGCGCGTGTGTTCTTACCACTGGGGTGGCCATACGTCCAGTGTATGTGCCCAACCCACAAATACTTAACCTTTGGCAAGCGAAAAAACAAGTGAAGGCCATTAACATGATGCTACAACCAGCCAAAGGCAATGAGTCCAAAACTTAACATACTGATCAATACAACATCATTAAGAACAACTGAAATTAACCTAAACTCATTTCAATCAAAATCATGATTATTGAAGTCAAAATTAATCAAAAGTGAAGTGGATTAGCAATCTATTTTAGGTTACTTGGTTTGAGGCTATAGATGAATCCCTCATGATCCTACACAAAAGCATCCTGTTATACTCCATCTAATGACAGTTACTTAAAGAATTAGTTCAAACTTCCACTGGCACCACATACAACTTAAACAAATAGTTATGGCATAAAAAAGAACAAAGTTTCAACAGATCCTTAGGTATAGGTTCAGATGGATTTAGAACACAAAGGCAAAGGATATTGTACTCCTGTGATCAATCTAAGCAATGCAGGAGTAAAGGGTGCCAAACTTGCATATTTAAGACCAAACTGCAATACAGAGGTAAATGAAACTCATAGCATTCTTAGGCATGTCAGGACAGAAAGATGAATGGAATGAGCATAACAACACAATTGAGATATGCAAACCTTATCACACAGACTTTGGAACCTTGGTGGTGTTTAGCAATAATTCATGCATAAGTTTCAAAGTATCATGTATTCAAACTTATTAACATCAGTTCAGATCAAAACAAAACACCAAAGCAATCATAACAATCAGATATGGGTGGCTGGTGAGGGAAAAAAGCTTATTGTGCTAATATGAAAAGGACACAAGGACAATTAAACATATGTACGAGCATATAACAGGAAGACCAAGGCAGGGCAAGCAATCAGTCATGTATAGATCAACCAAAGCAAACCAACTAAGCATAATAGTCCAAGCTCAACCTAGACATTCAAACTTAGGTAATGAACAACACAAGGATAGAAAACCTATTTGACCAAGATAACAACATAAGTTATGGTAGCTCAGGATATGAGCATGTAAGCCATCCAAGACAGAGTGAAAATAACATTTCTCATGGCAATTAACAAAACAGGTCCTTAGGTCCTTTAATCCAACACGGAAAAAGGAACATATTCAAATCAAGCACATATGTCAAAAGAGCTCAACACATACCATAAGAAAATGTCAATTTGAGATAACTACAACACATTAATTTGCATCTCAAAAATGGCCAACTTTTAAAACATACCATTGGTATAACATAAAGATGATGCAAGTATCAAATTAAATGCTGACAATATGAGAAGGAAAAGAAAAAATATAAGACAAATGCTTAGTAACCATATAGTATTAAACTTCTCTTTCATGCACAAAGATAACAAACTTATATGAACTCCATAATCCTATCCACATGACTATTTGATGCAAGAAGGCAAGCAAGTCATTATGGCAGCAGCATAAGCATGACATGGAATTAGTATATTGTAACACCCCCAATCTATACCCCCAAGCTATTAAAGCGATAAATAAAATTCAAAATTTCATCAGAGTATATTTAAAACATGCACGGCATAGACCGAGGGGTCACATCAATTTGAAACAAATATACAACACCTGCTCATAAAGATATGCAACAATTCAGGTAGTAATACACCCACAATCCAATTACAGAATAAAAGCGGAAAATCCGTAACTGAATCTCATATATATATATATATATATACATATATATATATATATATATATATATATATATCATAAAAGTGTATGTGTCATATACAACCATACATGTACAATATCAAAAGAACATATACATAACACAAAATAATCACACTCGATCACCCCGACTACCCGGTGTCACATATCAGAGCCGACCGACAAAAGAATGAAGACCTAAGCTTCACAAAAAGACCTCCAGCAACTCTAATCTGCAATGCCTCATAGAGCATTATAAAACAGCAGAAGGGTGAGAAACACAATCATAATACAGTTGCATATAATTATATATTAACGCAGAAATGCACAAGTAAAATATTCTCACCACAAATGCACCACAATCAAATACAACACAACACAATACAATTCTCAGGTATCCAATACCAATGCACATCAGTCATACACAATACACTCATCATCAATACAATTATACATATTCCATCTCATCAATCACATTCACAATTCCATACACAATTAATCCATGATTTATGCAAATGCACAGAGACCGACACAACGACTCTATGCAATGCATATGCGGTACCGACTTCCAACATTTCTCATCACCAGTTCACTCAGGAACTCTGCTGGAACCATCGCTCGTTACTTAGTGTAACTCCCCGTAGGGCATACGATGTTCCCCGTCCCTCACACCCCACACGGGCACACGACGTTTATGGATCACTCACACCCCACACGGGCACACGACCCGATCGCTCACACCCCACATGGGCACACGATCGTCTATAATCATCGCTTTCGGTCCTCTTATTTTTAAGGCGCACGATCCGATCAGATCGCTTTCAGTCCTCTTATTTTTAAGGCGCACGATGTTATAGAGGATTCCCTCTGGAATCAATCTGTCGCTCACGACGTCACAAGAATGCATATCATGATGCTTGGCATACAATGACTCATGACATTTAAAATGCACACATGTACACATCCATCATCATGCATATATCATCAATACCCCACATTGCAAATTCTTGCCCTAAGGCCACCAATCATCATCACAATATGTATTTCATGCAATTTCATCACACAACAGTACATGGTCATACAATATCCACACCAACAGCATATTGCATATACACATCAAGTTCACACAATTAAAACGGCAAAAGTCAGCAAAACAACATATTTTCTAATTCCCGACCTAATTTAATCGGCCAACAATCTCAAAACCATCATCATAAGCAAAAACATTTTATAAGCTTTCTAACGCATCAAACCACGCCTCAAGCCGAACCACAGATCAAAAGTTAGTCAGAAAACAAAATTGCACAAACAGCCATGTTCGCTAGGCGAACCCTCTAGCGAGCATTCGCTACCACCTTCGCTAGGCGAATGTCCAGCGAACCCACTCTCAGCTAAAAACAAACACAAAGTTCGCTAGGCGAACCCCTTGGCGAACCAAGGCAGAACCAACCAGAACCAAAAACATACAAAGTTCGCTAGGCGAACAATGCATCGAACATTCGCTGACCTTCGCTAACTGGTTCGTAAGGCGAACCCGCGAAAATTCATTCGCTACCACCTTCGCTCCAGGTTTGTTAGGCGAACCAAGAAAAACCCAGAATTCTGCAGCGCTGTTTGAAAACCCAAAACCCATATTTTTCCAACCAAAACATTTCCAAATCAACATATATCAATCAGAACCTAATCTAATCATGGTAACAAGCATTCTACCACATTTACGTCGATTTCCAACCGCAAAAACATCGATTTCTCAACATATTTCTCATTTCCAACCTAGACTTCAAAAGCTATGTAAAGCCAAGAAACATACAAGCACACACATACATAATCATACACAAACATAGTATAATCGAGTTTCGCACCCTTACCCGATTTAATCGTGTTTGATAAAGTCGGGAGATTGTTTTCTTGATTTCCAAGTTTTCTCTCTTTTTCTTCTCTTCTTCTCTTTTCTTTCCCTTTTCCTTCTTCTCTTTTTCTTTCTCTCTATTTTTCTCTCTTTCTATTTCTATTTTCTTAACTTAAGAAAAAAATAAAGTGAAATGCCTAAAATACCCCTACACTCAAATATCTCGCAAACGTTCCCAAAACCCGATAAAATATCACAACATTGAAAAATAACATATTTCCAAATAAAAGTCAAAAATAAAATAATATAATAATAAAATAATCAAAACGACTCGATTAAATAAAAATACTAAAACTGGGGCGTTACAACTCTCCCCCACTTAGAAATTTTCGTCCTCGAAAATATACCTGAGACGAACAACTCTGGATACGACTCCCGCATCCGACTCTCTAACTCCCAAGTCAAATTGCCCTCAGCAGCGCATCCCCCACGCTACTTTCACAAGTGTAATATCCTTGCCACTCAACCGCTTCACCTCGCGATCCAAAATCCTAACGGGTAATGCCTCAACCGTAAGGTTCTCCCTTACCTCAACCTCATCCATCGAAATCACATGCGACGGATCTGGAACATACTTCCGAAGCTGCGAAACATGGAACACATCGTGCAAATTCGACAGATTCGGCGACAACGCCACCCTATAAGCCACAACACCTATTCTCGCGGATATCTGGTAAGGACCAATAAACCGAGAAGTAAGTTTCTTCGATTTCAATGCACGACCCACACCCGTTACCGGTGTAACTCTCAAAAATACATGATCGCCCTCTTGGACCTCAAGATCTTTTCTCCTTCGATCATGATAACTCTTTTGCCTACTCTGAGAAGTCTTCATTTTCTCACGAATAAGCTTCATTTTTTCTGTAGTCTGTTGCACCAACTCCGGTCCAACCACCACACTTTCACCAGATTCGTGCCAACACAACGGTGTTCGACATCTTCGTCCATACAGTGCTTCAAACGGTGCCATTCCAATACTAGAATGGAAACTGTTATTATACGTGAATTCAATCAATGCAAGATAACTATCCCATGCACCCCCTTGTTCAAGAACACACGCCCTCAACAAATCTTCCAATGACTGAATCGTTCTCTCGGTCTGACCATCCGTCTCCGGATGATAAGCCGAACTCAACCTCAATTTAGAACCCAACGCCTTCTATAAACTTTCCCAAAATCTCGAGGTAAACCTCGGATCTCAATCAGAAACATTGCTCAACGGAACCCCATGCAACTTCACAATCATACTGATGTAAATCTCAGCTAACCGCTCCAAAAAAAAACTGATGTCAATCAGAATGAAATGAGCCGATTTTGTCAATCTATCCACAACCACCCAAATAGCATTATGCCCTCGCTGAGTATTCGGCAACCCCGTTACAAAATCCATAGAAATGCTATCCCATTTCCATTCCGGAATATCCAACGGTTGCAACAAACCACTAGGCCTCTGATGTTCCACTTTCGACTTCTGGCACGTCAAACAAGCATACACAAACTGAGCCACATCTCTTTTCAATCCAGACCACCAGAAAATCTTTTTCAAATCTTGGTACATCTTATTCACTCCCGGATGTATACTCAAATTACTCCGGTGTCCTTCTTCCAAAATCATCCATTTCAAATCCGAATTGTCCGAAATACAAATTTGCCCACGGAACCTCAACACACCATTAACATCCACTTGAAAATCACCACTCGCATCTTTTCCGCCAACCAACATCAAATCCACCAATTTCACATCTAACTTCTGTTTCTCACTTACCGTCATCAGAAAATCATTAGTAACCTTCAACATACCCAGCCTCACACTATCCGACGTCACTTCACATACTAAATTCAAATCTCTAAACGATTCCAAAAGCTCCCACTCGTTAACCATTAAAGCGGACATATGCAACGAATTCCGACTCAACGCATCGGCTACCACATTAGCTTTACCAGGATGGTAATTCAAGCCAAAGTCGTAGTCCTTCAAAAATTCCAACCATCTTCGTTGCCTCATATTCAACTCCTTCTGATCAAACAGATATTTCAAACTTTTATGATCACTAAAGACTTCAAACCTGGCACCGTAGAGATAATGCCTCCAATTCTTCAACACAAAAACCACAGCCGCTAATTCAAGATCATGAGTAGGATAATTCTTCTCATGCACTCTCAACTGCCTCGAAGCATACACCACGACCTTACCGTCTTGCATTAGCACACCACCTAGACCAATCAAAGATGCATCACAATACACCACAAATGGTTCAGTAGGATTCGGCATAATCAAAATCGGAGCTGTCGTCAATCTTCTCTTCAGCTCATTAAAACTTTCCTCGCACCGAATATCCCAAATGAACGCTTGCCCTTTACAAGTCAACTGGGTCAAAGGAAGTGCTAGCTTAGAAAAACCTTCAATAAACCTTTGATAATATCCGGCCAAACCCAAAAAGCTTCGAATTTCAGTAATAGATCTCGGAGCCTCCCATTGTAGAACTGCTTCTACTTTAGATGGATCCACAAAAATACCATTACCTGAAATCACGTGTCCAAGAAAACTCACCTCCGACAACCAGAACTCACACTTGGACAATTTGGCAAAAAGCTTTCTTTCTTTCAAAACCTGCAAAACAATACGCAAATGCTCCGCGTGCTCCTCCCGAGACTTAGAATAAATCAAAATGTCATCAATAAATACAACCACAAAACGATCCAAATGCTCATGGAAAATACTATTCATGTACTCCATAAACACACCTGGCGCATTAGAAACCCCGAATGGCATCACAGAATATTCATAATGACCGTAACGTGTCCTAAAAGCCGTCTTCTAAATATCTTCCTCTTTCACCCTTATCTGATGATACCCCGGCCTCAAATCAATCTTACTAAACATACACGCACCAACCAACTGATCCATCAGATCATCAATTCTTGGAAGAGGATACTTATTCTTAATCGTCACCTTATTCAACTGGAGATAATCAACACACAATCGCATACATCCATCTTTCTTTTTCACCAATAAAACTGGAGCACCCCAAGGAGAAACACTTGGCCTCACAAACCTCTTCTCCAACAATTCATTCAACTGTTTCTTCAACTCTACCAACTCAGATGCCGACATTCGATAAGGTGCCATAGAAACAGGTCTAGTACCAGGAACTAGATCTATCGAAAACTCCATCTCTCTCTTGCGGCAAGTCTGAAATATCCTCAGGAAACACTTCCGGAAATTCACACACAATAGGAAACACATCAAGTGACACTTGACTATCCACAGTCAACGACGCAAACAACCCAAACAACTGAGCTTCATCCGCCAAAATTTTCTTCAACTCTTTGGTAGATAAGAAACTCGAGTCTTCGTCTTCCTCAAGAGAAGGAAACCTTACCAACTTATGATAACAATCAATATGAACCCGATTGAACTGCAACCAATTCATTCCCAGAACCACATCTAAACCCTCCAATGGCAAACACACTAAATCCATCTCAAAGTCTTTACCATAAATGGTCAAAGGACAACTTAGACAAACCAAAGATGTAGTTACTGACCCCATTGCTGGAGTATTAATAACCATCTCACCACCCATCGAAGACAACACAAGATTCAAATGCTTCGTGCACTCAGACGAAATAAACGAATGATTCGCTCCAGTATCAATAATAGCAACTAAAGGAGTACTATTAATAAAACAAGTACCTCTGATCAGACGATCTGCACTTGAAGTCTGAGTTCCTGCCAAGGCAAAAACTTTCCCACCAGCTGGAGCTTGCTTTGGTTTCGGACACTTCGTACTAATATGACCAGGTTCACCACAGTTGAAACACTTCACCACATTCTTCCTTGCACAATCAGCTGCGACATGTCCTAAACCTCCACAATTAGAACACTTCCTCAAATCTTTCCTACATTCGGACTGACGATGTCCCACATCACCACATCTATAACATCTCAGAGGACCATACATTCCTCCTCCACTTGACCTTCTCTCAAAATTTCCCCTTTGTTTACCCTTATCAGCTGGGGTTACATACGGACCACCACGGAACTGTTG
This sequence comes from Lathyrus tuberosus, assembly GCA_022829125.1. NCBI lineage: Eukaryota > Viridiplantae > Streptophyta > Magnoliopsida > Fabales > Fabaceae > Lathyrus > Lathyrus tuberosus. The sequence goes on from JALAZF010000484.1 coordinate 1,924,856, forward strand.
CTTCCCTTTCCTCTCGCTCACACTCTTATAGTGAGTAGAACGAGCCTTACTATCCTCCTCATAAATCCTACAACAATCCACCAAATCAGAAAACCTCTGAATCCTTTGATAACCGATTGCCTGCTTAATCTCAGGACGCAATCCACTCTCATACTTCACACACTTAGAAAATTCTGCGGTCGCTTCAGCATAATGTGGATAAAACTGCACAAGTTCCACAAACTTAGAAGTATAATCAACAACAGACATATTACCTTGTTTTAACTCCAAGAACTCAATTTCCTTCTTTCCTCTTACATCTTCAGGAAAATACTTCCTCAGAAACTCAATGCTAAACACAGCCCAAGTTATCTCCTCCTCTGCAGCTTCCAACACATGACGTGTACTAACCCACCAATCATCAGCTTCTTCCAGTAACATGTGAGTACCCAGTCTCACCTTCTGATCCTCAGCACAATCCATCACTCGGAAGATTCTTTCAATCTCTTTAAGCCATATCTGAGCACCATCAGGATCATATCTTCCTTTGAAGACAGTCGGTTTGTTCTTCCTGAACTCATCATTACCAGCAGCATTAGGTGCACCCTGCATAGGCCGAGCCATAGCTTGCATAGCAGCAGCCAAAACAGCGTCATTCCTACCAGCCATATTCTGTTCATTTCCAATAACAGTAACTATGGTTAAACAAACAGCTCACCGAACCACAAGGACAAACAAGGACTGACACAACTGACACGGACTGGCTCTGATACCACTTAATGTAATACCCCCAATCTACACCCCCAAGCTATTAAAGCGATAAATAAAATTCAAAATTTCATCAGAGTATATTTAAAACATGCACGACATAGACCGAGGGGTCACATCAATTTGAAACAAACATACAACACGTTCTCATAAAGATATGCAACAATTCAGGTAGTAATACACCCACAATCCAATTACAGAATAAAAGCGGAAAATCCGTAACTGAATCTCATATATATATATATATATATCATAAAAGTGTATGTGTCATATACAACCATACATGTACAATCTCAAAAGAACATATACATAATACAAAATAATCACACTCGATCACCCCGACTACCCGGTGTCACATATCAGAGCCGGCCGACAAAAGAATGAAGACCTAAGCTTCACAAAAAGACCTCCAGCAACTCTAATCTGCAATGCCTCATAGAGCATTATAAAACAGCAGAAGGGTGAGAAACACAATCATAATACAGTTGCATGTAATTATATATTAACGCAGAAATGCACAAGTAAAATATTCTCACCACAAATGCACCACAATCAAATACAACACAACACAATACAATTCTCAGGTATCCAATACAAATGCACATCAGTCATACATAATACACTCATCATTAATACAATTATACATATTCCATCTCATCAGTCACATTCACAATTCCATACACAATTAATCCATGATTTATGCAAATACACAGAGACCGACACAACGACTCTATACAATGCATATGCGGTACCGACTTCCAATATTTCTCATCACTAGTTCACTCAGGAACTCTGCTGGAACCATCGCTCGTTACTTAGTGTAACTCCCCGTCAGGCATACGATGTTCCCCGTCGCTCACACCCCACACGGGCACACGACATTTATGGATCGCTCACACCCCACACGGGCACACGACCCGATCACTCACACCCCACATGGGCACACGATCGTCTATAATCATCGCTTTCGGTCCTCTTATTTTTAAGGCGAACGATTCGATCAGATCGCTTTCAGTCCTCTTATTTTTAAGGCGCACGATGTTATAGTGGATTCCCTTTGGAATCAATCCGTCGCTCACGACGTCACAAGAATGCATATCATGATGCTTGGCATACAATGACTCGTGACATTTAAAATGCACACATATACACATCCATCATCATGCATATATCATCAATACCCCACATTGCATATTCTTGCCCTAAGGCCACCAATCATCATCACAATATGTATTTCATGCAATTTCATCACACAACAGTACACGGTCATACAATATCCACACCAACAGCATATTGCATATACACATCAAGTTCACACAATTAAAACGGCAAAAGTCGGCAAAACAACATATTTTCTAATTCCCAACCTAATTTAATCGGCCAACAATCTCAAAACCATCATCATAAGCAAAAACATTTATAAGCTTTCTAACGCATCAAACCACGCCTCAAACCGAACCACAGATCAAAAGTTAGTCAGAAAACAAAATTGCACAAACAGCCATGTTCGCTAGGCGAACCCTCTAGCGAGCATTCGCTACCACCTTCGCTAGGCGAATGTCCAGCGAACCCACTCTCAGCTAAAAACAGACACAAGGTTCGCTAGGCGAACCTCTTGGCGAACCAAGGCAGAACCAACCAGAACCAAAAACATACAAAGTTCGCTAGGCGAACAACGCAGCGAACCTTCGCTAACTGGTTCGCTAGGCGAACCCGCGAAAATTCATTCGCTACCACCTTCGCTCCGGGTTCGCTAGGCGAACCAAGAAAAACCCAGAATTCTGCAGCGCTGTTTGAAAACCCAAAACCCATATTTTTCCAACCCAAACATTTCCAAATCAACATATATCAATCAGAACCTAATCTAATCATGGCAACAAGCATTCTACCACATTTACGTCGATTTCCAACCGCAAAAACATCGATTTCTCAACATATTTCTCATTTCCAACCTAGAATTCAAAAGCTATCTAAAACCAAGAAACATACAAGCACACACATACATATTCATACACAAACATAGTATAATCGAGTTTCGCACCCTTACCCGATTTAATCGTGTTTGATAAAGTCGGGAGATTGTTTTCTTGATTTCCAAGTTTTCTCTCTTTTTCTTCTCTTCTTCTCTTTTCTTTCCCTTTTCCTTCTTCTCTTTTTCTTTCTCTCTATTTTTCTCTCTTTCTATTTCTATTTTCTTAACTTAAGAAAAAAATAAAGTGAAATGCCCAAAATACCCCTACACTCAAATATCTCGCAAACGTTCCCAAAACCCGATAAAATATCACAACATTGAAAAATAACATATTTCCAAATAAAAGTCGAAAATAAAATAATATAATAATAAAATAATCAAAACGACTCGATTAAATAAAAATACTAAAACTGGGGTGTTACATATATGGCATAAGACAAAGATCTCCTACATATACAGTCAAACTGATTCAAAGAGTAAACAAAACAAAACCAGATGGTACAACATAGTTCGTATGCCTAACAGATAGCATGTCAACAATTTATACACACAACTTGAACACATAGCATGATGGTAGCATTAACACAATTTGTACTTAATGAAAAGAACTAAGTATTCTTGCCAACCAAATTCCAACCAGTCATTACACATTTGGACTCAAATCAACATAAAGGCAAGCAATTCAAAAAGAGACAGTTTTACAATCACAGAAAATACAACACATCAAGTTAATCACAGTGAAATGAGTATTGACAAACAAACTCACCTGTTTTTGTGCAAACAATAACATCCAAGCATCAACAAGATAGGCATATGATCCATCAAGACAGAACAAAATAAGACTTTGGTTATATTATCAGTGCATATGAAGTTGTGTGTCAACAAGGTGAAGGAACAAGTAAAGGTCAGGAATCTGTTATTTACATGATTTTAAGTACACTTTCAAGACATTTCCAACAAAGCAGACTAGCATGGATACACAAGATTGGAATGTAAAATAGGTAGCATAATGACATTTACACATACTCTACCTTCAGTTCTGAAATTCTGGTATCAGACGTGTGATGTTAAGGTGTGATGTCACAACAACACACTCTGCACAATGGACAGCAAAACAGTAAAATAACACCAAGAATTGTTGACCCAGTTCGGTTACAACCAACCTACTCTGGGGGCTACCAAGCTAGGGATGGAATTCACTACTTGTAGATATAATTTACAGACTCAACAACCCGTTGACAATCTCCTAAACTTATACTCTACTAATGACTTCCTACCTAAGAAACCACTTAGGTATGAGAACACCACTCAATCCCTTACAAACTCTCAAAGAGACCACTTTGAGTACCCTTGATCTTACTTCACAGCTTCGATCAAGAAAACACTCTCTATTGCTTCACAACTTCTAGAGAGGACATAAACTCAACACCTATTCAAACCCTAGAATAGTGTAAATACAAGCACTCTAAACAAACTCTAGACACTAAGCCTCCAGCTTCTGATCTTCTGAATGTTTTATGTACCTTTTTCCTTTGGTCTTGTGCGCTTTATATAGCTCCTTGAATTGGTCTTGGACTTGCTACAATATCTCCCAGATTTGTTATTTAAAACTGAATATTTAAAACAGATTTTCTCCTAAAATCTTTTTAAATCTTCAACCTTTTAAATCTCCTACAAATCTGCAACAGATCTCCTATGCAGCAGCAAATATCTATCCCAAGATATTCGCATCCAATGAGACAGCTTGCTCTCCACAATTCCAGCTAATACGCAAACCTAACAACATCACAACCTGCTGTTGTTAATTCTACAGATCTGATGTTACAACATCACCTGTGTGACATCAGACATCCAACTTCAGCAATTAATTACTTAACACTGCCCAGTGTTAAGACTTCAATGTTGCAACATCAGCACCTTGACATCAACATTGAATATACTATGTTTTACCAAAATTCCAGCCAATCCAGGAACTAACAATCTCCCCCTTTGGCTAATTTTGGCTAAAACAATCTCTGCATCTTCAGAGACTTCAGCAGCAGAATAATCTTCAAAAATTTGAAACTCAAACAGCAGCAATTTGACAATACTCATAGTCTTCATCACTTGATCTACTGCAGCACCATCTTCATTATTGGCAACAGCCAATTAGTGCTCCCCCTCTAAATCATGAACCAGCATCACAGCTGTTCAGTAGCTCACAATGTGTAGCACTTTTCTCCCCTTTGATGTCTGCTTGGCTGCACTCTTCAATTGTCATGATATCTTCACTAGTTCAGTCAAAACTCCCCCTTAATATCTGCATCACATTAGCAGCATATGGCAATAATACTCTTGACTATCTTGGCTATTTTCTCCCCCTTTTTAACCACAATTAGGCAAACTTCAGTTAGAAGCCCTATTAACTATAGTCAGTATACCCTAGCTCTCATTGTTAGCCTCTCAGTTAGTAAACAGGCAAAACAAATCATAGAAGGAAACTAAAAACATAACCAGTGCATAAAACAGCACAATATTCAAATTACAAAACCAGCATAGCAAAAAAAACTAAACTAAAAACTAAAACTACTGAAGGCAAGAGAAAATAAGCTAGTCTTCTTCTGAGCTTGCTTCATCAGCACTATCTTGTCCTTCATCTTCAGAGTCAGCATGATCATCTTGTTCCAATCTTTGAATCATCTTCTCAATCTTTTCTTTTCTAGTCAGACTAGTATTAATCACAACATCCAAGTCTTTACGGGTTGCCTTCAGCTCTGCTAGCAAATCAGCCTTGGAAGTTTTCTTCTTGATACCTGCATTTGATGTTGACACAATATCTGCAACATGGCTTCCCATAAACAATTTCTGATGCAAGGATAATGGAGACTTCCTATTGCATGCTTTATCTGCACAAGTCAATATTCCTGGTTGTTGACTCAGAATGACTCCACTAATGAGAGAAGGAAATGCTATGGGCATTTTAATAGCATTTGTTGTTGCATGTTTTACAGTCTGATCAAATATGTATGTGCCATAGTCAAACTTTTTCTGTGTACCAACAGCATAGATAAGTCTTCCTAATCCCACAGCTAGGGTGGTTTTATGATTCGTGGGCACCCAGTTTGCAGCTCCAATCCTGTGTAGTATAGCATACTTCACACTCAGTTTGCTAGTTGGTAGCTTTTCTTTTAATGGCCATACTCTAACCTGTCCAGCAGTAATTACCTTGCACACTTCATTATCTGTATCCTCCAGTTCTGGATACTCTGCATCCTCTCTTCCTAAGTAGCTGTTGACAATCTTAGGAGAGAACTCAACACATTTTCCTCTGACAAAAACCTTCATATAATCTGGACTGCTCTGGTCAGAGATATTGATAGGAAGATTTACTATGAATTCCTTTACCAGACCATCATAGCACCTTGAAAATCCACTCACAGTTTTCATTAACCCAGCAGATTTAATTCCTACCATCACTTCTTTAATCTCCATAGCTTCTTTGCCAATTTCTCTCTCAAGAGAAATTCTACTTTGGCAAATGAACTTCCACATATATGCATTGCTTGCATGGTGGAAGGAGATGTTATCCACAGGCACATCTGGGACTTTGTCTGCGATCCTTTTTGCGATAGATTTTCTGACATGAGTGATGTTCTGAACATCATCCTCATCATCATGCTCAGACTCAGATTGTTCCACAATCTTCCTCTTTCTTGGAGTCACTTCGACCTTGCTCCAAGCTTTAGTTGGCCCAATAACAGTCTTTTTCTTCTTATCATCTGAAGCCTTCTTTGGATAAGATTCACCCTGCTTTTCCTTCCTTGTTCTTAGTCGCTTAGCCAAACCAGGCACTGCTCTTCCAATGACTTCATCATCGGATAAGTCATCAACATTAATCACATCAGTACTCTTTTCTCCTCCAGGAGTAGTCTCATCATCCCTAATAGGCGATGTTCTGACATCCCCTTCAACATGAGTATCTTCAGCTTCAGTATCACCTTCAACTTCCTTCTCAGCATCTTCGATTACGGAGACCGCCAATCTGTGAAGATTTGTATCAGTATATTGCATGTCACTCTTTTCTCTTGTAGTTTGTGGATGTGGGTTAGTAGTTCTAGGTTTGTCACCAAATAACACGCTAGTAACCACTTTCATTGTTTCAGGATTCTTAAAGATAGTAGCAGGTCTCTTGGGAGTTAGTTTAGTGGGTCTCGTGGTACCTGATTCAGGAAGAATGGTTAAGAGGGGCTCAATGTCCATAGGATTGAATGTTGAACCTTCGTTAGTGGAAACCCTAGCTCTTCCTTTTGTGGAACTTTGACACTCAGATTTCTTGGATGGAGACGCCATGACTCTTTTCAGTGAGAGTTGATTCTTGAAGTCGAAGGAGTTAATTCGTTGCGAGAACATGGCCTTGAAAAAGCGTGATGTTGCACCACCGGGAAAGGGGAGTCTGAGGCAAGGAGCTTGATTTGGAGTGTCAATGACTTTTTCCCTCCACAAATACTTTTCTTTTAAAAAATTCACATCAGGACTCACTAACTCTGAGTGACCTTTCAGCCTCCTGATGTCATAGTCTGATGTTATAACATCAACTTGAACATCATTAGTTGAATTTCCTTCAGGAGAAATCCACTGATAGCAGTTATCCTTGGTTCTGGTACCCTTCATAACAATCTGATTATGCTCATCAGAAACCACACACTCATGCTTAGTGTAGTTTACCTTGTAACCTTCATCACACAACTGGCTTATGCTGATCAAATTTGCACTTAAGCCACTGACAAACAGAACACTGTCAAGTTCAGGTCTACCATCACCTTGCACTTTCCTAACTCCTGCAACAACACCTTTTTCTCCATTGACAAATATGACCTCATGAGAGGGACAATGGATGACTTCAGCAAACATGGATCTACATCCAGACATGTGTTTGGAACACCCACTGTCAAAATACCATGTTCCTTCTTTAGCCTCTTTGTCAGTCAAGTGAGCTAACAAGCACTTCACCTTCTCCTTAGGTACCCATTGTTTAACAACTTTGGGCCTGTGCTCTCTCCATCTGTTTTGAGGTTGAGGGTATCCATGCAACTTGTAGCAAGAGTACTGCATATGTCCAAACCTTCCACAATAATAGCATCTCACCCTTTCATCTCTAAATCGTCTGCCATGATGAGATTGCTTATGCTGCCAACCATAATGTGGTCTTCTCCTGCCATAACTGCACTGCCATCTATTATGTTGGTATCTTCTCCCATAGGACGGCTGAGAATGTTGTTTCCTTGATTGTCTCCCATGATGGTGTGGCTTTCTTCTTCCATAGATATAAGGAACAGCATTGGTGTATCCATATCCATAACCATACCAGTTGTCCTAATGTTGAGACACCTGATGAGACATGTGCTGTTTGAACTGAGCAGCTTGCATGCTCTCGTGGTATTGTGGGGGCATATACTGACTAGCTCCTTGTGGCTGCTTTCTCTTCTGATAGGGACCAGTCTTCTTCTCAATCTTCTTTGGTTGTGAAACATCAGCTTTCTTAGGGGTAGTATCCTGCTTCTTTGGCTGATGTTGAGATGAAAGTTGTGACACTTCCTTCTTTGAACCTGAAGTGCTTTCTTCTGAAGTCCCCTTATCCTCAGCCACATAACATATCCCAGCTTTGTCTCCAGCAGCTTTTTCTGACTAAAGAATCTTGTCAAGTGTGTCTGTACCACAGCTCAGCATCCTAACAGACTTGGTCATTTGATCAAGATGAGCTCTAACTAGCACCACTTCATTTTCCAGATCAGTCTTTTCATTCTCTAGCTAAGCAATTTGTTGTTTGTGGCACTTGTTTTCTTGACAAATCTCAGCACTTTTTAAACATAGCTCTTGATAGGTAGAAGCTAACTCCTCAAAAGTTACTTCTCCATCACTAGAATCATCATCAGAAACCACAGCTCCTGTTAAAGCTCTCACATGCTTTGCTGACTCACCTTCACTTTCACTATCAGAGTCAGACCAGGAAACTGTCATGCCCTTCTTCTGCTTTTTTAAGAAGGTGGGACATTCTTTCTTGACATGTCCATACCCTTCACACTCAAAGCACTGAACTCCTTTATCTTGGGTAGTTTTCTCTTCATCCTTCTTGCTGGTGTCAGAAGTCATGTTCTTGACATTAGGCCTGGAGTTATTATTCATTCTCTTGAATACTTTGGTGAACTGTCTTCCCAACATCACTATGGCCTGAGATAGATCCTCCTGCGATTCAGAACTCTTTCCTTTTTCTTCTGCATCATTTGACACCAAGGCTATACTCTTTGGCTTCTTTTCTGGTTCTTCCTCATTCAACCCAAGCTCAAAAGTTTGAAGAGATCCAATGAGCTCATCTACTCTCATCTTGCTGATGTCTTATGATTCTTCGATGGCAGTAACCTTCATCTTATACTTCTTAGGTAGGGACCTAAGGATCTTCCTCACAATATTTTTATCTGACATCTTCTCTCCAAAAGCACTAGATGCATTGGCCAGCTCAAGAACACTCATGTGGAAATCATGAATAGTCTCATCTTCCTTCATCTTCAGGCTTTCAAATTTTGATGTTAAAATCTGAAGTCTTGACATCTTGACTCTAGATGTTCCTTCATGAGTAGCCTGCAAGATATCCCATGCTTGCTTAGCAACTTCACAGGTATTGATTAACCTGAAGATATTCTTATCCACTCCATTGAAGATGGCATTTAGAGCTTTGGAATTTCCCAGGGCAAGCTCGTCTTCCTCCTTGGTCCACTCTTCTTCAGGCTTTGGCTTAGAGGTGCCATCTTTATCTTTACCAGCATCATCCTTCTCACATACAACAGGTGCTTTCCACTCTTTAATAACAGCCTTCCAAGCCCTACTGTCCAAGGATTTTAAGAAGGTGGTCATCCTTGGCTTCCAATAGTCATAATTGGATCCATCCAAAATAGGGGGTCTGTTGACGAATCCTCCAACTTCTTTGTCCATCTTTTCACCAGAAAGTAACTTCCCTAGATCTCACCCAGAGACAGACAGGATGCTTGCTCTGATACCAATTGAAATTCTGGTATCAGACGTCTGATGTTAAGGTGTGATGTCACAACAACACACTCTGCACAATGGACAGCAAAACAGTAAAATAACACCAAGAATTATTGACCCAGTTCAGTTACAACCAACCTACTCTGGGGGCTACCAAGCCAGGGATGGAATTCACTACTTGTAGATATAATTTACAGACTCAACAACCCGTTGACAATCTCCTAAACTTATACTCTACTAATGACTTCCTACCTAAGAAACCACTTAGGTATGAGAACACCACTCAATCCCTTACAAACTCTCAAAGAGACCACTTTGAGTACCCTTGATCTTACTTCACAGCTTCGATCAAGCAAACACTCTCTATTGCTTCACAGCTTCTAGAGAGGACAGAAACTCAACACCTATTCAAACCCTAGAATAGTGTAAATACAAGCACTCTAACCAAACTCTAGACACTAAGCCTCCAGCTTCTGATCTTCTGAATGTTTTATGTACCTTTTTCCTTTGGTCTTGTGCGCTTTATATAGCTCCTTGAATTGGTTTTGGACTTGCTACAATGTCTCCCAGATTTGTTATTTAAAACTGAATATTTAAAACAGATTTTCTCCTAAAATCTTTTTAAATCTTCAACCTTTTAAATCTCCTACAAATCTGCAACAGATCTCCTATGCAGCAGCAAATATCTATCCCAAGATATTCGCATCCAATGAGACAGCTTGCTCTCCACAATTCCAGCTAATACGCAAACCTAACAACATCACAACCTGCTGTTGTTAATTCTGCAGATCTGATGTTACAACATCACCTGTGTGACATCAGACATCCAACTTCAGCAATTAATTACTTAACACTGCCCAGTGTTAAGACTTCAATGTTGCAACATCAGCACCTTGACATCAACATTGAATATACTTTGTTTTACCAAAATTCCAGCCAATCCAGGAACTAACAAGTTCAAATAACCAATTCCTACCAACAAAATCTACACAGTTTTTACTACAACTGACCTATATTAACATAAAAAAGGAAAGTAGTTCTACAACAGTTTCACCAACTACAAACACCTCAAGTTAATAGCAACGAAATAGGTCTTGACAAGAATCTCACCTGTTTTTATTCAAACCATAACATCTAAACCTCAACAAGGCAGTTACATGACTGTTAGTATCATGACATCTAAGTTTTGGTAATGCAACAACCAAGGGGAGTTACATGAACTTAACAAGCAGTCAATGAATAGCATAAAGGATTTGGTTACTAATCAATGTATCTCATGTATAATGTTAACAACCAAAGACAATGCAAATACTTACTTCAGTATATCAGCAAAACAACCATACTTGTCTTACCTTCCATGGCATGCCATGGACAAAAGTTAAGCACAAACTTAAACACACATTATTTCTACATCATGGATGGATGGAAAGAAATATTAAAGCACATTATATGAACACTTATAACAGAGGTATGATGATGATAGTAATGTATATGAACATGGATATGGAGTATGAAGAAGAAATGTTACCAAGTGGAATATGTCCACTGCACCCTCAAGTGTATGCTAACCTTTCTTCTTTTCTGAACTAGCAAGGAACTTCAAGGCAAGTCTCCTCCTCTTTCTCACTTGTGAAGCTCAAACTCAGAGATCTTTTAGAGTGTTTTTGTGAACAATGTTGGTGAGAAACTGAATGGAAACAACCTGCTATTTATAGGAGAGGATTGGGAATCCAAGGCATGGCCTAATTTGGAACAATGCCAAATCTGCCCTTTTCATCGCGTGAGATGTGGTGTTTGCTGAACGAAGATCTTCAAATATCCCTGAACTCTGAGCACAAGTTGGTGAGAAGTGATTGGTGAGAGGCTCAATGAATAAACAATACTTCTTTCCCTTGAAAAGTTTTTCTCTCTTTGGGCAAGTGGCATAAACAAGACATAAACACTATTTTAATGTGAATCAAGTAACAAATTCGTGGCAAGGCTTGGATTAAAGCTAAATCCAACATTAGAACTCAGAAACATGTGGCTTTGGTGGTTAGAGAAGGTTTTGAGTCAATACACAAAAGTTGGTGTCTTGAGTTTTAAGAAATGAAACCTCCAACTTTAAAGCTTCGAAACTCCCAGCTCACTCAATGGATTTATGAGTTCTAGTACTTTTTGGAAATCCCTCAATGCCCTCTACAACTTTCATGTTGGACCCAAGTTCTGAATCACAAGGGATCTTGGTGAAAAATGGAGTTGAAGTTAGCTGGTTCTTAAGGCAAAAATGTTGAAATTTCTCTAAGTCTTTGGGCAACCTAACTTCCAAGCCTCATAACTCAAAAATCATGCATTTTTTGGAGAAAGGTCACATTGAACACTTTGAAGTTCATGGAAAGAGCTTCCATTTGGGCTTTGAGTCACTTAATTTGGATGTGTGGTTTGAAAGTTATGACTGTTTCAATTTTGGCACAAGTAGTGAAATTTCCACATTTGAAAAGTTTCATGAACCAAACTTTGCTTCATTTACAAGAAACTTCTTAAAACTTGATCTCCCATGCCTTAGCTCATCAATGAGACATGTCATAATGGATTGAGTACTTGGATGCTTCATTTTGGATCAAAATCTCAAAGGTTAGGGCCTCAGTCAAAACCCTAATTTCACTGATGAATGCACTTGAATGATCTATGATGATCTTTCTTTTTAAATCACATATAAGGCTTATAGATGGTCTCTAGGGATGTCTACCATCACATGGAGTCATGTCCCAGGGCTTGAGAACAACTCTTGATCAATATCAAAGGCCATGATTGTCTTGTCACAACAAAACCCTAATTGGAGGCAGGGTGAACTTGTGACCTAAGATACTTGTGATGAGAGCCAGTCACTCTTGAATTTTTGTTGAGTAAGACTTCTAGGATCTAGGTGAGCTCACATGGCTGTATTTGGAGCCTTAATTGTCCTTCTCTCTTTGAATCAGATGGGAGCTTGGCTTAGGAGACTTTTCCCTCTTCTTTGTGTAAGTCCTGGCTTTTCACAAAAGAAACAAACTAGCAAAATGAAGTGGTCAGTTAACAATGCATAGATGATTGAACCTAAATGTCAATGCAAAATGTTATGACATCTAAAGAGTAAAATTTGGGGTACAACAGTATGAAAGAAGACAAACCGTGCGCAGCTTTCCACAATACAGTTATATATATCAAAGCATGTAAATGAAAGCTGATAAAAACTTACAGGCGAGCAAGCTTCCATACTGTATTGTTAGTTGTTCAAAGAAATTAAAGAAAGTTTTGATAACAACTGTATATTGAATCTAAATCAACAGGGAAATTATTTTGAAAAGATTGTTGGGGCTTATACTCAAAGAGAGGCCCAAGGTTTTAACAGTGATCGTACCGTTGTTTTGAAGATCGTATCGGGACTTATACAACGACTGAGGACCACAGAGGTTTATTTACAAAAGGGGTGGGTCTTACACTCTTTTAAGAGGCCCAAAGAGTATTTAAAGGAAAGAAATGGGACTTACAACACAAGGGTAGGCCCAGTTGAAAATAGTTTGAAAACGACGATCGCGTTGAAATTTCTGAAACTGTATCGGGACTTATACAATATACTGAGGCCCAATATATTTTTACAAAAAGAGGGTTGGGTCTTACACTCTATTAGAGGCCCAAATTATTTTTACAAAAAGATTGATGTGGGTGAAATCAATCAAAACCCTAATTTTGTTAAAAATGGAATTAATTTTGATTAAAAATTAATAAAATCATTGAAAATGTAACACCCCACTTTCCCATGTTAGAAAATATATGTATAATACGAAAATAATCAGAGTTCTCTTACAAGTAGGATGTCATATTACTCAAAACATAACACGAAGTCTCAATTATTCATTCTCTTCTTTTCTCATAAATAAATTAAAACAGCGGAAATAATTTATTATCCAAAATCACGGCAATTTGCCAACATAATCAAAATCCACATAAACTCGTGGTCCACAATATTTTAAATGAATAATGATACGTAACAAAATAAATGAAAGAATAACAAATGATAAAATCCCCAATATCCCGTCTTACGTATCAGAGCGACTCCTAAGACTCGATCAGGCAACACGCATTCCATGCACTACTCAAGTACCTGGATTATCTGTACTTCCATAGAAGCACAGACACAACAAAACAACAAAGGGGTGAGAACTACATTCAATAATTAACGGTGTATAATACATGTTAAGAGTAGTAATCACACAATCACACATAAACAACACGTCATCATGACCCACTGGTCTATTTCAATCATGATTCAATCAACACATAATAATGCAATGTGACTCAATGACTTGACAGAATGCATGTGGTACCAACACACCATGGTTCATTCAATCGAACCCGATTCCCATTGGAATCCGGATAAATCACATACACCCGACTTGGCAATGATTTATCTCCACCACAACTCCACACTAGAGTCCGGACAAATCACATACACTCCCACTGAGCAATGATTTGTATCCACCAGACACATCATGAGATGCATGCCACAGATTATGCACAAAACACATGTATAATAACAATTATACATCTTCACGATCATCCTGATCACACGTGAGATACAAACTCATCGTAATACACCATAGTATTACCATACCTGTCCAATCAATTCAACCACACACACAGAATCAAGGACAACACCTCACGCGGCCTTAATTAGCTAATGTCTAATTAATGCACCTAAATTCAACTTTTAATTATTCCACTACCAATCCCAAGTTCGACTGACACCTATCCCAACCTCTCAGACCAAAAGGAACTGCAACAGACGCGAAATCGGGAAAGAAATTACGAAACAGCAAAATTCTGCACTCTCGCTGGTCATACGCGTATTGCCCACATCCATACGCGTATTACCCAGCTCGCTCGCCCATCCAGTTGCATACCAGACGCGTAAGGCCCCTCTGCTGCCTTGCCATACGCGTATTGCCCTATGTGTTACGTGTATGAGCAGAGACTGATTTCTCAAAAATTCCATTTCCAGATCTCCGTACACGAATTATCACCCCGTTACGCGTAATGCCCACGAAACAGCCTTGCCATACGCGTATCGCCTTGCCAATACGCGTAATGTCCCTCTGGCACCCAATACCATACGAGTATTGCCCTATCTGTTACGCGTATGGGTAGAGACTGTGAAAATTCCCAACTTTTCATATCAGTCCAAATTCTACCACCACGATCTCACTTCTAACACTCAAATTTGTCCTAAAAATCGTTGCTACATTGATTTTAAGACCCATAATCTCACATTACATCATTCTCCTATTATTAATAATTAGTTTAATATTTCCTAGATCTAAATTCGCCACTCTTAACCTGCAACAAAACCAGATCTGTAACCACAGTTATACAACAACACAACAGAGTTCGATCATCAGAATTGCACGAATTTCAGATCTGTACCCACATCATATCAACAATTTCATAGCAATCATACACATACAATCAAGCAGACATTCAGATTCAAACATAACACGAAAATTCTAAGAGGGGAAGGAACCCTCACTACCCTTTCATGGTATTAACACCTATTTTGAACCCATTCTCCCCCTTACCTCGAATTCTTGATAAAAAATCCTACGAAAATTGATGATGCAAAAGCCCTAGTTCTTCCTCTTGTTTTTCCTTCTCTAACTCTTTCTTGGTGAAAATAGGTTATCACTAATTCTGTCCCAAATCCTGATTAATTAATTAGGCTCCCTATTTTCCTCCCACTAAACAATATTATTAATTAAATATGATATTATTTAATAATAATAATATTAATAATGATAATATTAATAATAATAATAATACCCATAATAATAATAATAATAATAATGTTAATATTATTAGACATAATAATAATATACCTCTTGCTACTATTATTGAATATGTCCTCGCATTATTCATTACTTACCTTATTATTATCTCGACATCTCTATTTTCTCTGTTCCGTTAAGGACATTACGCCTACGCGCTCCACTACACCCCCCCCCCCCCCAAACAAGTTTAAACAATTGAAATAACACACAACGATTAAATGAATTAAAATGGAGTGTTTCAACTCTCCCCCACTTAAAATATTTTCGTCCTAAAAAATGTACCTGATGGAAACAGTTCTGGATACGACTCTCGCATCTTGCTTTCCGATTCCCAGGTCACACTTCCTCCAACCGCTCCTCCCCAAGCTACTCTCACCAGAGGAATCTCTTTTCCCCTAAGTTGCTTAATCTTGCGATCCTCGATCCTTATCGGCATCGCTTCCACAGTAAGATTATCTCGAATCTGTACTTCATCCCTCTGGATAACATGAGATGGATCCGGCACATACTTCCGAAGCTGCGACACATGAAACACATCATGCAAGTTCGAAAGTTCAGGCGGCAACACTACCCTATAAGTAACGGCACCCACTCTTTGTAAGATCTGATACGGTCCAATGAATTTAGGATCCAGCTTCTTTGATTTCAATGCACGTCCAACACCGGTCACAGGGTTGACTCTCAGGAACACATGATCACCTTCGCTGAATTCTAAGTCTTTCTTTCGATTATCATGATAACTTTTCTGTCTACTCTGAGACGCCTTCATCTTTTCACGGATCATCTGAATTGTCTCAGTAGTCTGTTGCACAATCTCAGGCCCAAGCACAACATTCTCACTAGTTTCATACCAACACAGAGGCGTCCTACACCTCCTACCATACAAAGCTTCGAAAGGTGCCATTCCAATACTAGAATGGTAACTATTGTTATACGTGAACTCAATCAATGGCAAATGAGTATCCCACGCACCACCTTTCTCCAACACACAGGCACTCAACAAATCCTCTAACGAGTGAATAGTCCTTTCTGACTGACCATCGGTCTGTGGATGATAAGTCGAACTCAACTTCAGTTTAGAACCTAAATCCTCTTGCAAACTCTTCAAAAATTCTGAAGTAAACCTCGGATCTCTATTCGACACTATGCTCGACGAAACACCATGCAGCTTCACAATTATTCTGATATAAATCTCCGCCAGCTTTGACAAGGGAAAACTGATATTAATTGGTATAAAATGTACAGATTTTGTAAGCTGATCCACAACTACCCAAATAGCATCAAAGCCTCCCGCCGTATTCAGCAAACCAGTAACAAAGTCCATAGTAATACTATCCCACTTCCATTCCGGGATTTCCAACGGTTGCATCAACCCCGAAGGTTTCTGATGCTCCACTTTTGACTTTTAACATGTCAAACAAGCATAAACAAACTGAGCTACATCTCTCTTCATACCGGACCACCAAAATAAATTTTTCAAGTCTTGATACATTTTTGTGGCTCCCGTATGAATACTCTCAGGTGTAGTTTCACAAACCATACTCAAGTCTCTGAACTGTTCAATTAATTCCATTTCTTTTACCATTAATGCCGACATATGAATTGTCTTCCGACTTAGAGCATCTGCTACAACATTAGCTTTCCCCGGATGGTAACTCAAATTAAAATCATAGTCTTTCAAGAACTCTAACCATCTTCTCTGCCTGATGTTCAATTCCTTCTAATCAAACAAATACTTCAGACTCTTGTGATCACTAAATACTTCAAATCTCGATCCATACAAATAATGCCTCCAAATTTTCAATACAAAGACCACCGCAGCTAATTCAAGATCATGAGTAGGATAATTCCTCTCATGCACCCTCAATTGCCGCGAATCATATGCCACTACCTTTCCATCTTGCATTAACACTCCGCCTAATCCCATCTTAGACGCATCACAATACACCACAAAAGGTTCACTTGGACTAGGTAGAGTCAATACTGGTGTTGTAGTCAATTTCTTCTTCAACTCTTCGATAATTTATTCACATGCTGCATCCCAAACAAAAGCTTGATTCTTTCTAGTTAACTGAGTCAACGGTAACGCCAAATTAGAAAATCCTTCGATAAATCTCTGATAATTCTAATTTCTGTTGCTGTCTTCAGAGGTTCCCACTGAAGCACCGCACTTACTTTAGATGGATCCACTGCTATGCCATCACCAGAAATAACATGACCCAAGAAACTCACAGTCTTCAACCAGAATTCACATTTCGAGAACTTTGTAAATAATTTATTATTCTTCAACACCTGCAATGCAATTCTCAAGTTTTCTGCATAATCCTATTCAGACTTAGAATAAATCAGTATATCATCAATGAATACAACAATAAACTGATCCAAATAAGAATGAAAGATACGGTTCATATATTCCATAAACACACCCGGCGCATTAGACACTCCGAAAGGCATTACTGCATATTCGTAATGTCCATAGTGAGTTCTGAATGCAGTCTTCTGAATATCATATTCCTTCACTCTAATCTGATGGTAACTCGACCTCAAGTCAATTTTGCTAAAAACTCGAGCCCCCACAAGTTGATCCATTAAGTCATCAATCCTCGGAAGTGGATACTTATTCTTAATGGGCACCTTATTCAATTGACGGTAATCAATGCACAGACGCATACTACCATCCTTCTTTTTCACCAACAATACTGGAGCTCCCCACAGCGACACACTCGGCCTAATAAACTTCTTATCAAGCAATTCTCCAATCTGAGATTTCAACTCTGCCAATTCTGATGCAGACATCCTCTATGGTGCCATAGATATAGGTCTAGTACCCGGAAAAAGATCAATAGTAAATTCAACTTCTCTCGTCGGAGGTAACTCTATAATATCATCTGGAAACACTTCAGGAAATTCACTCACCACCGGTAACTCATTAACTGGTGTCTTGCTTTCAACAGATAACGAGGTAAACACAGCAAACATCTTAGCATCATCTTCCAACAAGGTTCTTAATTCCTTGGTAGATAAAGAATTAGTCAACGCTTCCTCTTCAGGAGTAAGGAACAACAACCTCTTCCTAAAGCAATCAATGTAAACTCGGTTGAATTCTAACCAGTTCATCCCCAAAATGATATCTAGATTACTGAGTGGCAAACAGATCAAGTCCACTCCAAAGTCCCTACCAAAAATAGTCAACGGACAATTCAAGCATGCTAAAGAAGTAACCACAGAACCAATGGATGGAGTTTTAATGGTCGTCCTCCGATTTAGAGTAGATGGCATAATCCCTAATTTCTTCACGCAATTAACAGAAATGAACGAGTGGGTTGCACCCATGTATATGATAGCAATTAAAGGAAGGTCATTAATAAAACAAGTACCTTTGATGGAACGCTCCTCACTGGTAGACTGGGCTCCTACCAATGCGAACACCTTTCAACTTGCTTGAGATTTCTTCGGCTTCTGAAAGTGAATACTGATATGACCCTATTCTCCACAGTTGTAACAGGTAGGTATATTAGTCCTACAATCTTACACAACATGACCTGGTCGTCCACACTTGAAGCACTTCTTCACCTCATTCAGACAATCGTTAGCACGGTGACCTGTGCCACCACATCTGAAACACTTGGTAGTATCGGGAACCACCCCCTCCCTCTTTTGGCTTCTTTTCCACAACAGATTTCTATTTTCCTTTGTCAGCTGGAGCCCTATAAGGTGTACCCCCATACCTCTGCTTACCCTTCTGGTCACTCAAGGCCTTGTAATGAGCAATCCGGGCACTGTTATCATTATCATAAATCCTGCTTCTGCTTACCAGTTCGGGATAGTTCCTTATCTTCTGACAAGCAATGCCCTATTTAATCTCGGGACGCAGCCCGTTCTCAAACTTCAAGCATTTCAAATTCATAGCCTCATCAGTATTGTAATGAGCACAATACTGCACCAACTCCTCAAACCGAGCAGCATACTCAACAACAGTCATGCTACCCTGTTTCAGTTCCAGGAACTCAATTTCCCTCGCACTGCGAACATCTTCCGGAAAATACTTTTCCAGAAACTCAGCCTGAAACATGGCCCAAGTAATATCAGTACCTGCAGCTTCCAACCTCTAACGACTATTATTCCACCAGGCTTCAACTTCGCCTTCCAGCATATGAGTGCCAAACTGTACATTCTGAGCCTCATTGCACCCCATGGTCCTGAAGATCTTCTCAATAGCCTTCAGCCATTTCTGTGCAGCATCAGGATCAAGGATACCACCCTCATATGTAGGCGGCTTATTGCTCTGGAACCTCTCTAAGTTGCGGAACTGCGCATCTCCAGCAAGCTGATTGTTGTTCTGCACTGACTGTGCCATAGCTTGTAGCGCAGCAGCAAGAGCAGCATCATTCCTCCCTGCCATACTGTTCAACAATCAAAACATGGTTATAAGAACACACAAATCTACTCCTATTCTAAGGATAGACTCTAGTACAACATCTGGTCGGATGGACCGACCTGCTCTGATACCAATTGTAACACCCCACTTTCCCATGTTAGAAAATATATGTATAATACGAAAATAATCAGAGTTCTCTTACAAGTAGGATGTCACATTACTCAAAACATAACATGAAGTCTCAATTATTCATTCTCTTCTTTTCTTATAAATAAACTAAAACATCAGAAATAATTTATTATCCAAAATCATGGCAATTTGCCAACATAATCAAAATCCACATAAACTCGTGGTCCACAATATTTTAAATGAATAATGATACGTAACAAAATAAATGAAAGAATAACAAATGATAAAATCCCCAATATCCCGTGTTACGTATCAGAGCGACTCCTAAGACTCGATCAGGCAACACACACTCCATGCACTACTCAAGTACCTGGATTATCTGTACTTCCATAGAAGCACAGACACAACAAAACAACAAGGGGTGAGAACTACATTCAATAATTAACGGTGTATAATACATGTTAAGAGTAGTAATCACACAATCACACATAAACAACACGTCATCACGACCCACTGGTCTGTTTCAATCATGATTCAATCAACACATATTAATGCAATGTGACTCAATGACTTGACACAATGCATATGATACCGACACACCATGGTTCATTCAATCGAACCCGATTCCCATTTGAATCTGGATAAATCACATACACCCCACTAGGCAATTATTTATCTCCATCACAACTCCACATTGGAGTCCGGACAAATCACATACACTCCCACTGAGCAATGATTTGTCTCCACCAGACACATCATGAGATGCATGCCACAGATTATGCACAAAACACATGTATAATAACAATTATACATCTTCACGATCCTCCTGATCACACGTGAGATACATACTCACCGTAATACACCATAGTATTACCATACATGTCCAATCAATTCAACCACACACACACAATCAAGGACAACACCTCAGGCGGCCTTAATTAGCTAATGTCTAATTAATGCACCTAAATTCAACTTTTAATTATTTCACTACCAATCCCAGGTTCAACAAGTTCTGACACCTATCTCAACCTCTCAGACCAAAAGGAACTGCATCAGACGCAAAATCGTGGAAGAAATTGCGAAATAGCAAAATTCTGCACTCTCGCTGGTCATACGCGTATTGCCCAGCTCACTTGCCCATCCTGTTGCGTACCAGACGCGTAAGGCCCCTCTGCTGCCTTGCCATACACGTATTGCCCACATCCATACGCGTATTGCCCAGCTCACTCGCCCATCCTGTTGCGTACCAGACGCGTAAGGCCCCTCTTCTGCCTTGCCATACGCGTATTGCCCTATGTGTTACGCGTATTGTCACCCCGTTACACGTAATGCCCACGAAACAGCCTTGCCATATGCGTATCGCCTTGCCAATATACGTAATGGCCCTCTGGCACCCAATGTCATACGTGTATTAGCCTATCTGTTACGCGTATGGGCAGAGACTGTGAAAATTCCCAAATTTTCATATCAGTCCGAATTCTATCACCAGGATCTCACTTCTAACACTCAAATTTGTCCTAAAAATCGTTGCTACATTGATTTTAAGACCCATAATCTCACATTACATCATTCTCCTATTATTACTAATCAGTTTAATGTTTCCTATATCTAAATTCGTCACTCTTAACCTGCAACAAAACCAGATTTGCAACCACAGTTATACAACAACAATACAACAGAGTTCGATCATCATAATCGCACGAATTTCAGATCTGTACCCACATCATATCAACAATTTCATAGCAATCATACACATACAATCAAGCAAACATTCAGATTGAAACATAACACAAAAATTCTAAGAGGGGAAGGAACCCTCACCATCCTTTCATGGTATTAACACCTATTTTGAACCCATTCTCCCCCTTACCTCAAATTCTTGATCAAAAATTCTGCGAAAATTGATGATGCAAAAGCCCTAGTTCTTCCTCTTGTTCTTCCTTCTCTAACTTTTTCTTGGTGAAAATAGGTTATCACTAATTGTGTCCCTAATCCTGATTAATTAATTAGGCTCCCTATTTTCCTCCCACAAAACAATATTATTAATTAAATCTGATATTATTTAATAATAATAATAATATTAATAGTGATAATATTATTAATAATAATAATAATAATACCCATAATAATAATAATAATAATAATGTTAATAATATTAGACATAATAATAATATACCTCTTGCTACTATTATTGAATATGTTCCCACATTATTCATCACTTACCTTATTATTATCCCGACATCTCTATTTTCTCCGTTCCGTTAAGGACATTACGCCTACACGCTCCACTACACACCCCCAAACAAGGTCAAACAATTGAAATAACACACAACGATTAAATGAATTAAAATGGGGTGTTTCAGAAAACATGTGAGAAATGAGTTGTGATTTTGGGTCAATATTTCAAAAATCATGTTTTTATCCACAAAACGATTGAAAACCATTTAAGTTTGGAAAATCAAGAGAAAGAAAATTTCTAAAATGTTAAAAAAACAAATAAAAATTAATTCTTTGCAAAAATATCAAATATATGAAATAAATAATATTTTTGGGAAATTTTTGTAAAATAAAATATTTTAACTTTTTTGTGAATTTTGAAAAAAAGAATCAACTCAAAATCATTAAAATTCAGAGAGAAATTAATTTTTGAATCAATTAAATAAAATAATAAAAATTCAAAAATTCAAAAGTTTGAAAAAGGGCGCCAAGAACACCTTGTTCTTGCCCGCGTGCCCTGTTTTTGTCTGATTTGTATTTTCTCATCAATCTCACTGAATACTTGATGAAATCACACAATCCACATATCAATCTGCTCGTTTTCAACTCATGGTCATGTTTATGGTCTTTAATTTCATTTAT
The DNA here is from genome assembly GCA_022829125.1 of Lathyrus tuberosus. Lineage (NCBI taxonomy): Eukaryota > Viridiplantae > Streptophyta > Magnoliopsida > Fabales > Fabaceae > Lathyrus > Lathyrus tuberosus. The sequence goes on from JALAZF010000484.1 coordinate 1,947,804, forward strand.
TTTAAGTATGGAATGAGAAATCAAAGAGAAACCTCAAGAACCCTAATTTCTGCATGAAGGCTAAGAAATTCCATACACGATTCATACAAAGCAATCAATTGAGGGGAAACACTCCATACATGATTATGAACACATGGAAAAATTATTGTGCGAGGAAATATGCATGAATCATGAGATGACCAAGTTTAGGCTTACCTCTTGCAGCTGGTGATCGAGTTCTAGGTTAGAGGTGTTACAGCTTGGTTCCAATGATGTGAACAGCTTCCTTAGGTGCTATGGAGTGTGTCTAGATGCTTGGAGTGGATTGAATTGAGCTGGAATTGGATTTGGCACCTCAACTGCAAATCTGTCAAAGGCTTGTGCAGATGGCTGGTGATTTTGAGAACCTGATGTTCCAGATGTGATTTTGTGTTATGGATCACTTCTATATGTTATATGTGAGGTGTGTGTTTGATTAGTTTGGTTGGAATTGCTCTCAAACTCAAAACCCGATGGTGACTTGAGTTAGAAGGAAAAATTAGAGTGAAAGAGGAGATTTTGAGGAAAGCATCAGTTTGGGTGCTTTGGGGTACTCAAACTGAGCACAAATGAGCTCTATTTATAGTGTGTTAAGTTTGTTTTGGCTGCAATAGTGTATGGCAACTGGTACAGGTCTGTGGCCAATTGTGATCAAATGGAATCTCAAGTCCCCTCTAGACATAGACTTGAGGTTAGAGCACATGCCTAAGGTTCTTTGGTTCAAGGATAAGCCTTGACTAAACTTGGATAACATTGTCTTGATGAATGCCACCTCTATGCATCAGTTAAATGCTTTGAAACAAAATTGAATATTTGAAGCATCTTTGAATTTAGGAGTGTCATGCCTAAACATAGATCCATGGACTTGGGAGGCTGGGAGATCAGTGTTTGTCCCTTGGTTGTTCCCCCTTGAGGTGTGCAGATGGATAACCATGCTTTTTGTTGCATAATTTGATTAAATCGAGCCCTTATGCACAAATCTGCCTTGCCAAGATAGTTTGCAGCAAGGCATGTTGCAGCTGTCATAACTCCTAGCTTAGGTGGAGTTTTCTCATGTTCTTGGGCTCATTGGAAAGCCCTCATATGATACAACACATGTGTGATCATAGTTTGTCTTGAAAATTTTTGGATCCAATTGAAAAATCATCATGAACATTGATGTTTAAGGCTGCTAATTTAGGCAGATTTTCACTAAGTGTTGGAAAAGTGTCATTTTCATGTTTTTTCCCATTTTAATCACTCCATAACTAAAAATCCATGATGAATTGGAATGAGGTCTAGTTGACACTTTTGTAGAGGGTAATGAGAGCTACAAATATAGCTTTGGACCATCCAAAATGGTTGCTTGGATCTCAAGTTATGGTCCTTGGAAGTTGGTACCCTAGCCACTTTGTTCCATAACGTAGAAAAATTCTAAGTTTTTTATGGTTACCCCTTTTACAAGTTAACTCACTTTTCTTGATGAATGATGATTCAAATCACATATTAACATTGTTTTAGGGTCAAGGAACCATAATTGTGAAAAATCCCAAAAAGTCAAACTTGATTTTGTGCACAGTTGACTTTTTTATCGGATGAAATCCAAACTGTGCGATCCTTTGTGAAATCAAGTCCTTGACCTAAATCAAACCTAATGGATATATTCCATAGGTGTTATAGGGTGTATTGAATCATGTCCCAAGGTTTGGGAGCATGTCCTGGTCAAAAGTCAAAGGTACAATTGACTTTTCTCGCGAAACCCTAATTGTGGTCCTGATGAAATTGAAACTTGTAGATCAAGCTTCTTGGATCAATCCATTGTTGAAAATGGATCAATGTAGTGTATTAGAGACCCTCAAACCATGTCTTGAGGTCTTGGCTCAGGTTTTTGTTCCAAAAGTCAACTTTGGGGTGACTTAGGTCAAGAAACCCTAATTCCTGATTTTTTTGGTAAATGCATCCCCTGAGGTTAAATTGACTTGATGATTGGGTCCATGAGGTCCCTTGGAGTATCTTAAGTTATGATTTGAAGTAATGGCTCATTCCCAGAGGAAAATTTTCATATGGAGGCCTCAGTCGACCAAAACCCTAATTTGGTGACATTGGCGATCTTGAGGCTCGATCCACTTGGAATGTTGCAACCTTGTGCTTGATTCTTGATGTGGAAGTCTTCTTGATCCTTTATAGTTTTTTGAGAGGTTAGACAAGTTGAAGATCATGTCATTCCTTGATTGATCCTTTGTCTAAGTGCTCTAAGAGGGCTCAAAACCCTAATTCTTGCTTGTAGTGAATGCTCAGTCATCTTTGAGGAGATTGATGAGGCATGATGGTTCATCCATATTGTGGTAATGATTTGCACAATGATGGGAAATCTTAGTGGTCAAAATTTAGGGTATGACACATGCCTCTATTTAGTCTTCTTGGACCCGAAGGTGTGAATGGCGAAGGTATTCAGGCATTCAGGGTGCAAGAGGATTAAATATCAGAATACCCGAAGTTTTGATGGTGGTTATGACCGGCAGTTTGCTCATCCATCTTCTTTTGCTAAGCAATGATGCTTAGAAAAGGTAAAAACTTGCCCTCGATCCTGGTCTTCCGTCATGGAACTGGTCTTAGTTTCTGAAATAAACTTCCCCTCGATCCTGGTTTCCTACCAAGGAACTGGTCTCAGTCTTTGATGTAAACTTCCCCTCGATCCTGGTCTTCAGCCAAGGAACTAGTCTTAGTTTCTGATATAAACTTTCTTGACAAGGGACGCTATTTGTAGTGGTTTTCCTCAAACTTCTCGCCGAATTTTTCTGGGGAGATGCCATTTGATGGGAAAAAGTTTTGATGTCAGAATTGCTGGAGAAACCCATTCGTTTGAGCTGTAGAGTTATACAAACTTCTCAGTTGGAGACGCCATTTGTTGACTCTACTAGGGAAAACGAGTCTCTTGAGAGACTGCTTCCCGCTTGGGATATTACACTATACTTTTCTTTGAGATCTTTTTTGAAGAAATGCCATGTGATGTAATTCGATTTTGAGGTGCTGATGACCTTTTCGTCAGCGAATTTTCTGGAGAAAAACTGTTGTATTGCCGAATCTCTGATAAAGGGGCTTTCTCTGGGATTTTCCTTAATCCGGGAAAGCGAAGATATCACCTTCAATGGTGAAGAGTGACGTTCTTCGAAGGTCTTCTTGTTTTTCAGAGGTTCAAGTTATCAAAGTGGTCAAGGGACCAACTCCAATCCAGAAATAACTAGAGGAGAGATTGTTCAGACACAACATTTCCTAATGAGGAAAGAACTGACAACTTGATTGATAAGAGGACTTTTACCACTTGGGGATAAGACTGACCAGAGTGATAGTGATGCAATATGAATATGAGTATGAATCAATAATGCATGATGTATGTTTATGCTGACAAAACTGACGTGACATACAGACGAATAGATGAACACGACTAGATACTTGGCCACTGCGGGGGACGAAGAAATACCATTTGTTCTATATAGCAATTATGCCTTACTTAGGAGAAATAGTTCCGATGGGGAACAACGTTGATCGGGCTTAGGAGGTAAGAACTCTGTCGGGGATGTCGGACGGAGTATTCGCATCTGACACAGTTGATCCTTCATTCAGGTATACTGAAGGAGTACTTTGATTCTGCACTTTGAAGCTTAACCGCCTTTGGAGTAGCGATCAATGTTCTTTCGATGTTCAACAGTCAAAAGAAATTGCCATCTTTATTTTAAGAGTAGAAAAATGTGACAAGTAAATTCATTTTTGTTTTATTTCACGAATTGTTGATTATGTTAAAATGTCATTCTGTAAAGCTAAAACAAATAAGAATTACAAACAAAATCACTAAGGCTCAAATTTTATTGATAGGATGGAAATCAGCCAAACGCGTGATTCCATAGAGTATTTTCAAATTTAGAAAATGGTAATTTAAGGGAAAAGGGCTACATTGAAACATAACAACCAATATCCTTCTACCAACTTTAAATTCTGGACATCCTGAGCTTCCGTCGAAGATGACCTTGACTGGAGTTTTCCTGATGGATGACATGACTGATGCTGAGGGATTTGCCCTTTTGTTGGACATAGTTAGTTTCCATAAATCCCTAACTTTTGCCTGGATTGGACCTTGAGGTTTCCAGTCCACCGGGATGATTATTGATTATGTCTCTAATTTTTTCCTGGACCGCCCTTTCGGGTTTTCAATCCACCGAGACGTTTTTTTTTATTTAGGCGAAGTATTTCTTGACTACGTTAACATTTGTGGGGTAGGCAAATTCCTCTCCATCCATGGTTGCAAGTTTCAAGGCGCCGCCTGAGAAAGCTTTCTTGACCACATAGGGGCCGTCATAATTCGGAGTCTATTTGCCCCAGGAATCAGTGAGGAATGATTGTATCTTCTTGAGCACGAGGTCTCCTTTTTTGAAGACACGGGGTTGGACTTTTTTGTCAAACGCTTTCTTCATCCTTTGCTGAAACTACTGACCATGACATAGTGCTGCTATTCGCTTTTCTTCGATTAGGCTCAGTTCGTCGAGTCGACTTTGACACCATTCAGCTTCTGTTAGCTTAGCTTCTGTCAATACCCGGATTGATGGGATCTCTACTTCTATGGGAAGTACTGCTTCCATGCCATATACTAGAGAGAAAGGGGTTGCCCCTGTTGAAGTGCGGACTGATGTGTAATAACCGTGAAGGGCAAAGGGTAACATCTCGTGCCAGTCTTTATAGGTTATAACCATCTTCTGAACAATCTTCTTAATGTTCTTGTTAGCTGCTTCTACCGCTCCGTTCATTTTAGGTCGGTAGGGAGATAAGTTATGGTGTTCGATCTTGACCTCAGTGCATAACACGCTCATCATCTTGTTGTTCAAGTTGGATCCATTATCAGTAATGATCTGGCTTGGAACACCATAACGGCAGATGAGATTGTTTTTAATAACGCGGACCACGACTTGTCGGGTTACATTGGCGTACGACGCTGCTTCGACCCACTTGGTGAAGTAGTCAATGGCTACCAGGATGAACCGATGTCTGTTTGAAACTTTGGGTTCGATCATGCCAATCATGTCAATTCCCCATATGGAAAAAGGCCATGGAGAAGAAAGAACTTTGAGATGCATTGGCGGTACATGGATTTTGTCAGCGTATATCTGACACTTGTGACACCTTCTCATGTACTTGTAGTAATCATATTCCATGTTTAACCAATAGTATCCTACTCTCAGAATTTTTCTCGCCATTGTGTGTCCGTTGGCATGAGTGCCAAAGGATCCTTCGTGAATTTCTTTTATCAGCATGTTCGCTTCTGGTCTGTCTACGCATCGGAGCAAAACCATGTCGAAGTTTCTCTTATAGAGTGTATCAATGCTCAGGAAGAAACTGCCTACCAATCTCTTGAGGGTCTTTCTGTCTTTTCTGGATGCCCCAGGTGGGTACTCTTGTTTATGAAGGAAGCATTTGATATCGTGATACCAAGGTTTATCATCTATGACTGCTTCAATTGCGAAGATGTAAGTGGGCCTTTTTAGGTGCATTATGTCAATCTTAGGTATGTAATTCCATCGACCTACACTAATCATGGAAGAGAGAGTGGGTAGTGCATCAGCCATATGATTCTCTTCACGAGGGATGTGATGAAACTCGATTCTATTGAAGAATGGTAACAACCTTCTCGCGTAATCTTTATAAGGGACCAGTCCTGATTGGTATGTGTTCCAATCTCCTTTGATCTGATTGATAACCAGGGCTGAGTCGCCATATACATCCAAGTTCTTGATCCTTAAGTTGATCGCTTCTTCGAGACCCATGATACAAGCTTCGTATTCGGCCTAGTTGTTTATACACTTGAATGTCAGTCGGGCAGTGAAAGGAATGTGGGTACCCTGAGGTGTTATGATGATTGCCCCAATTCCATTTGCATAATGATTGATAGCTCCGTCAAAGATTAGTCCCCATTGGGAACCTGGTTCTGGCCCTTCACTGGGTAGCGGTTCATCGCAATCTTTCATTTTCAAGTACATGACATCTTCGTCTGGGAAGTCAAATCCGACGGATTCTTGATCGTCAATCGGTTGATGAGCCAAATGATCGGCTAGAATACTTCCTTTAACGGCTTTTTGAGCATGGTACTCAATGTCGTATTCTGATAGTGGCATCTGCCAACAGGCAATTCTTCCCGTGAGAGCAGGTTTCTCAAAGACGTACTTGATTGGATCCATTTCGGAGATTAACCAAGTAGTGTGACAAATCATATACTGGAGAAGACGTTTGGCTACCCAAGCCAGAGCACAACAAGTTTTCTCAAGCATAATGTACCGAGTCTCGCAGTCAGTGAATTTCTTACTCTAATAGTATATGGCAGACTCTTTCATTTTTGTTTCGTCTTGTTGGCCAAGTACACAACCCATTGAGTCTTCCAAGACTGTTAGGTAGAGGATCAGCGGTCTTCCTTCCACTGGAGGTGATAGAATCGGTGGTTTTAACAGGTAATCCTTGATACTGTCGAAGGCGGTTTGACACTCTTCTGTCCAAACGCAGTCCTGATTCTTTTTTAGTAATGTGAAGATTGGCGCGCATGTCGCGGTCATGAGGAATATAAATCTGGAAATGTAATTCAAACGTCCCAGGAATCCCCTGACTTGTTTTTCAGTCTTTGGAGAAGGCATTTCTTGAATGGCCTTGACCTTGTCAGGATCAACCTCAATTCCTTTCTGGCTGATGATGAACCCTAAGAGTTTCCCTGAGCGAACATCGAATGTACACTTGTTGGGATTCAAGCGGAGTTTGTACTTTCTCAGCCGCTCGAATAACTTTGACAGGTGGGTCACATGCTCCTCTTCTCTTTTAGATTTGGCAATCATATCATCGACATATACTTCGATTTCTTTGTGTATCATGTCATGAAACAAAGTAGTCATGGACCTTTGATAGGTTGCTCTGGTGTTCTTCAACCCGAACGGCATTACCTTGTAACAAAAGGTGCCCCATGGGGTGATGAATGAAGTTTTCTCCCTATCTTTCAGCACCATTTTTATCTAATTATAGCCCGAGAATCCATCCATGAAGGAGAATACTTTGAACTTTGCTGTACTGTCTACCAACATGTCAATGTGTGGTAGGGGAAAGTCATCCTTTGGACTTGCTTTGTTAAGATCCCTGTAGTCTACACACATTCTGACCTTTCCGTCCTTTTTCGGAACTGGTACTATGTTGGCTAACCATTGAGGATACTCTGATGTGGCGAGAAAACCCGCGTCAATATGTTTCTGTACTTCCTCTTTGATTTTGATGGCCATGTCTGGATGAGTCCGTCTTAGTCTTTGTTTTACTGGCAGATATTCTGATCTCAACGGTAGATGATGGTCCACGAAGCTGGTATCCAACCCTGGCATATCCTAATAGGACCAAGCGAATACATTGGGAAATTCTTTGAGAAGCTTTATCAATCCTTCTTTGACAGTCAGACTGAGCAGTACCCCAATCTTGACTTCTTTTCTCTCTTCTTCTGAACCTAAGTTGACCGTTTCCAACGGCTCTTTATGAGGTTCAATGGACCTTTCCTCTTGTCTGAGTAATCGGGAGATCTCTTCTGGAATTTTGTCGTCATTTTCTTCTTCAGCCTCAAATATCGAGAATTCAAAGTTGGGAGAAGGCATTGGATCGTATGTTTCAATGGGGTTTAAAACAAGCAATCTGCATGACGTGATGATTGTTTTTTAGAAGAGATAAAGAGAAATGCAAGAGTGTGTGCAGTGTATTTTCTGAAAAACTGCTTGTTTTTATTATTTAAGCTATTTTTAAGATTACCATTTTCTGAAAAAGCGAAAAGAGAAAACAACAATAAAATGCGGAAATTACAGAACGACGTTTATTTATTTATGATTTTGTCGATTCTTGAAACTACAGCCCTATAAAACAAAAATCTGTAACTTCGGGCACAGCGAAGATGGACATTTACAGAAAGTGAGTCCTATCAAAACATCCATTTCACCTGGGCAAGGTGAAAGGTTAAGATAAAGACGACAATTACTTAGACTTATGGACGACTTTCGGGACATCGACAGCAACCCATTGGCGGCGAACTCCTCGGTGAATCACAAAGTCGATCACCTTCTTTCTTGGCTTTTCTTCAGAAATAACGCTGATTTTTGGTGGAGCAAGATCATTGGAATCTGTCTCCCAGGCAGAGTTGTTGTAGGCAAAATCTTATGTTGTATCTTGCATAGTGTTTGCGCTTTCAGGTGGATCTCCCCATCCAGTTGGCTGGATGTCTTCGAGCCTGATACGAGAGCTTTCAGGAGCAGTGTACTTGACCAGAAAGTCAAACTTGCCACTCGGTTGTCCTAAGGTATCTCACACTTCTTTGGAACTGGAGGAGTCATCCCTTTCGATGACGTTGATCTCGGGAAAAGCATAGTTAAGGAACTGTTGTCCTGCAATCTTTGCAAATTCATCGTCGTACTGGATATCTTTTGAATGCCCTGAGTAATGATCCCATGACTCTATGGGAATGCATGTATTCTTTTCAATGATGCTTAGCTGATATGCATCGTTCGGCTGACTCTCTTGCCACGAGTCTCCTGGGTACGGTTTCCAGATAGGCAGGCCATCCATTGGGCCATAATAGTTTTGGTCAAAGTTGTCTTTCATCAGAGTGTCTTCCTCTAATGAGTTTGGTGGAGCACGACACCCTTCTGGATCACAATCTCCATACATCATCTTGAAATCAGACCTTGGTATATATCTCGGACTCTGTGCAGGATAGCAAAATGGTGTAGGCACCTCTCCCTAAGACATATAACCATCCTCATTAAGATAAGACTTCCACTCTTCATCTGTATCGGAGGAATCACCCTCATTGATGGTATGTACTTTTTGAGACACCGGGTGAAGGAAGCCTCCACTGTGGAAGAAGTCCTAAATGGGATGAAGACTCTCATCGTTAGTAGCAGTCTGGGCACAGTTTGAAGAAAAACCAAGACCCTTCTTTGTCTTGTTATTAGTAGGAATGACAAGCTGTCCCCATCCTTTTGCATTGTTACTTTTGATCACTTCGAGAGCATCTTTGTATGAGGAAATCAAAGTTCCTCTTTCTGATTGATTGTCATTGCTCATAGAAAGTGCTTGGAACTGGGTTCCTACAACCTCCTCTGGTTCTACACAAGTGGACGACGATAAGTTACTCACGATCAAGGCTTGTTCTCCACAGACTGTGACTAGTTGGTCATTCTTAACAAACTTCAGCTTCTGGTGAAGTGTCGAAGTGACTGCCCCAGCCTTGTGTATCCAAAGTCTTCCTTACAAATAGCTGTATGCTGCCCGGATGTCCATGACCTGGAAAGTGACTTTGAAAGTGTGAGGACCGATAGTTATGGGAAGGTCGACTTCGCCGATAACCATTTTTCGAGATCCGTCAAATGCCTTGACGATGACCTCGCTGCCTCTCATCGGAGATCCTTTGAATGATAGTCGCATTAGAGTGAACTTTGGCATCACGTTTAGAGCTAATCTGGTGTCTACCAGTACGCTGGCTAAAGCATCGTCCTGGCACTTGACTGTAATATTGAGCGCCATGTTGTGACTTTTGCCTTCTTCTGGCAATTCCTCATCACTAAACCCCAGGTTGTTGCAGAAAGTGATGTTGGAGACGATGCTGTCGAATTGTCATCTTGTTACATCTTGTTCCACAAAGGCCTGCTCTAAGAATTTCTGTAGAGTTTCCCTGTGAGCTTCGAAACTGAGTAAAAGAAATAGCACGGAGATTTTTGAAGGAGTTTGCAACAGCTGATCAGCAATGTTGTATTCACTCTTTTGGATGAGCTTCAGCATCTCATCATTGTTCTTTGAAAGGTCGGGATCACCGGATTGACCGAATGGTTGATCAGGAACTTCTATTTGAGGTTCCTTTTCTTTGTTGGGTTCTCCAACTCCTCGGTTGAAGATTCGACCGCTCCGTGTTACTCGACTGATGTCTGCAATATTCACGACAGAGGGTAATGGAGTTTCCTTTCCATTCTCAATTGTCGTTGCACCGTATTTATAAGGGATAGCTTTTTCGGACTTGTACAGTACTGGTCCCGGCAGATAGATAACTACATGAGCCTTTTGATTTTTCTGACCATCGTAGCCAGCCTCAATTGGTTCGAGGCTGAGGATCTTTCCACCATCGAGAGGAATTCTTGATTCATGGAGTAAAGGGATTATGGCACACACATCTTTGGCCATTTCTCGCTTAGGGATCAAGACAACATCTTTGCCCTGATTAGGATGATAGTCAGATATTGAACCAGAGCTCGACCGTGGTTGAATCTCTTGGTGGTCCAACTAACTTTGAAGGGCTGCTCGTACGAGGTAACATCCTTGATTAATTTCAGAGCAAACTCTACATCGCTCATAGTTGTGTGGTGGCACCTGGCCACGTCCGCTCTGTATGTAGTGTAACCTTACTAGATCTGTCTCCATTGATCGAACATCCTGATTCAGATGTCTAGTAGGGTTCCCGTTAGTCATGCTGACTTGTTGCATGTCTTCATCTAGATATATCGGAAGCCACCAGTGGTTTAATAAGTGTTGTAGAGTGCTTTGAACGAGTGCACATCCTTGGTCACTCTCGTGACATATTTTACAGTTCTGATATTCATACGAAGTCAGAAAATCGAGCTGGACTTGTGTAGCATGTAACTCCACCAAGATGGTATTCATCAAGCGAATATCAAAGATTTGAATCATATTCACTTGATAATGACTTCTATCGCGGTAATCCTAAATCCATCCAAGATCCATCTGACGCTGGAGAGCCTCTTGTACAAAAGAGCATCCCTGATTATTTACTGAGCAGATCAGACAGGAATCGTAATCGTACCGTGGCAGATCATGATGTTGGCTTTGCCTGGAGTGCATTGCCACCAAGTTGACATTTATCTCCAGGATGTTGTGGTTCTGAATGATGTTGGAATTTGTATAAGTCATGTTGACTTCACGAATTCGGTGATCTTGGATCCATCTGTTCCTGTAGAGCTGATCGCACCACAGAACAACCTTGATTGTTTTTAGAGAAGATATCACACTGGTGATAGTTGTGAGATGGTACATGCCCGTATCCGGTTTGTCTGCAATGCATCTTGACCAGGTTGGTCTCCAATAAGAGTACATCATGAATTTTATAGCATTACTTAGACACTTCCTCTATCAAATTTACAGCAGCTTTCTCGTGTTGAGGCAGTGGGTTCGTCTGAACATTAGGATTTGTATCCTTGAAGGATATGACCCCGCTCCTAACAAGCTTTTGTACGTCGGATTTAAAGCTAAGATAGTTTTCTATGTTATGCCCTGGTCCTCCTTATGGTAAGGGCAAGTCTGATCTGCTTTGAACCAAAAAGGCGGACTCTCCGGTATCGCAAGAGGAGCCCTGGCTTAGATGTTCCCCTTGACCAGTAGTAATGGAAACAGTTCTGCGTACAACATTGGTATAGGGTCGAACCCTAGTGGTCACGTTGTACGGTTGTTGTTGTATTGAGGACTAGCCTGCTGAAGAGGCTGTTGTGTCCTTTGCTGAAATTATTGTTGATTCGGTTCGCTCTGAGCAACCTGAGGTTGATACGTAGGAACATGCACAAGGTTGATAGCAGGAGTTACAGCTGCTACTCGTTGGTATCGTTGCCTTTACTTTCCGAGAGAGATATTGCCAATATCTTGCTCTTTTTTCTTAGGGAGAGCACTATCGTATCTTTTAGTACTACTTGATGGTCCAGCGTCTTTTACCAAACGTCCTTCTCGGACTGCTTCTTCCAGACAAACTCCCATGCCTACCATCTCAGTAAAGTCACTGGGCGCACTGGTGACCATTCTGTCGTAGTAAAATGAGCTCAAGGTTTTCAAGAAGATCTTTGTTATCTCTTTTTCCTCAAGAGGTGGACAAATCTGGGTGGCAATTTGACGCCATCTTTGAGCATATTCCTTAAAAGTTTCTTTGTCCTTCTGAGACATGGCTCTGAGACGATCTCTGTCCGGTGTCATGTCCAGATTATACTTGTATTGCTGAACGAAGCCAGCGCCAAGATCTCTGAAAGTTCCGATCTTAGTGCGGTTTAATCCCATGTACCATTTGAGTGCGGCACCGGTTAAACTATCTTGGAAATGGGGGATCAGTAGCTGTTGGTTCTCTGTCTGAGCTGACATCCTCCGAGCGTACATCACCAAATGGCTTTGAGGGCAAGAGTTACCCTTGTACTTTTCAAATTCGGGCACCTTGAATTTGTGCGAAACTTTCACATTGGGGACCAAACAAAGGTCTGCGGCATCCTTTCCGAATAGATCCTGACCGCGAATGGCTTGTAGTTCCTTCTGCATCTCCAGGAATTATTCCTGGAACTTCTTCATTTTGTCGTCCATACTTTCATTTCCACTAGATGGTATTTGTGGAATCTGTCCTTCCGGGACAATGTGTACCACGGGTGGTGGTATAGTCACTACGTCTGTGAGTCTTGGTACTTCCCTCTCCCGAAGTTTGTAACCTTCAGGAGTTGCTATCATGCCCCTTGCATCTTCGCTTTCCCTAAGTTTGTAACCTTCCGGCCCATCGGTTCCTGCTGTAGTTTCCAGATCTTCTGTGATCGATGAGATATATCTTTCTGGGATATAGTTGAGTGGCATGCCCCAGGGACGACCTTTAGGCATATTGTACCGAGGATCATACTTTTCCACTATGGGTGTCGATGTGATCTCTGAAATCACAGTCCTTTGTATCTGAGCCACTACCAGAGCTTGCATATCATTGTGAAGTTTCCTCAGATCTTCTTTCAGAGCGTCGAGTTCTTCTCTCAACTCTCTGTTCTCTTCCTCGAGATTATCCATTTTCTTTTGTTGACTGGCCCGAGTATTGTACGAATGAGACAGTTTGACTCTAGAATCGAGACACAAACGTGAGATTCGTAGGTAAGAAGAATGCGTTATGTGAGAATGATGGATGATATGCAATGATTATATTAATTATATTTATTTTGTTTAATCAAAAGAAACATCAACAATTGGATTGCAAATATCATACAATGGGGAAACCCTGTTTTATTGAATTCAAAGATTGCGGAAATGGAAATATAGTAATTTACAAAGTTCTATAAAAGGAAATGTCTAAACTTATGGATCCTGAGTCCTCTCTGAGGAGAGCTCAGGTGCTGGTTCTGGTACTGTCCTTTTCTTTGACCGTGGCTCTTGAGCCGTTGTCGGGTTGTCATTCCTTTGCCAAGTGAAAGGAGCGAGCAAATTCCTTTGGTCATCTTGATTTTCTACAGTATGTTGCTCTAAAATCTCGATCAGAGCGTCTTTTTCTTTTAACAGTTACTGTATTTTGTTACACTCCACATTGAGAATGCGGTACTTGTTCCTCTAAGACTTCTTCTCCTGTTGAACTTTGTTGAGAGTAAACTGAAGTTTTTGCGTATCAGACATAAAATAAAGGACAAATTCCTTTAACGGAAGAACTTCTTGACGAGGGTAAGGCATCCTCAGTTTGAGAGCTCTAGTTTGTACCTAGTGGAGATAAGGTTCCACAGATACACAATCTGGTTTTCCTAGAGACTCACTTCCTTTCCTGTGAACATGTTTCCAAGCATGCACTATTTCTGCCTTTAGTGCTCTGTCATTTTCTCCTTCCTTGAAGAAAAGACCTTCCAGATGAACATTACGCGGGACATGTCTCATCGGGTATCCAAATTGACGACGAACTAAAACTGGATGATAATTGATTCCTCCTTTAATTCCTATGAGGGGTACATTAGGGAAATTTCCACAACGGTCAATGATTCTTATCCCGTCATAGATTCGATTGTACCAATCTATGTCAGAGTTGGTAAGAGGCATGATTCTCTACGACCAACGTAAAGTACTCTTATGATCCCAAAATACAGTCAATGACTTCCCCAGCAGAGTTGCCATTTTTCTGTAGCGAGCGATTTTTGTCGGTGACGCGACCACCTTATCGCTGGGTTTTCCTCACCGTAATGGTAGGAGTGGGGTGCTACTTTCTGATTTCTTATTTATCCCATGAAGCTGAAAGGGAAAGGGAAGCTATCTAAAACTAACCTTGCACGCGAATGTTTAACTGAACAAACGCTTAAAATAGATTAGGGAGTTCGGGGTTAGGTTATATAATGGGGAGTTGTCAATTACCCATCCTATATGTGGTTATCCACAAGATATTAGCTTTAGGTTTCGCTTTGTACTTGATTGTGTTTATCCGTTAATGGGTTGGGAAAGTTTTTTGGGAAGTATGAGTGAGTGAGTGAGTTTTTGTTGATGTTTGGGTTTTCCCGATGTTTTTTGGTAAGGTACTGGACCTAAGTTTTGATTGATGTGTGAAGGTACTGGACGTAAAGTTTTTGATTGGTATGCTCGCTAAGATTTTGCAATCTTATGTCGATGTATTTCCGTTTAAACGAAACAGGGAAATCAGAGCAATTGTAGTTCCTCTTATTCTAAGGGAGGAAAAAGATTATGTTTTGGTGTCTTGTTCAAAGCCCAAGATTGAAGCTAAAAGGTTGAGTATTTGTGTCTTGTTCAAAGCCCAAAATTGAAGCTAAAAGGTTTTGACTGAGAGAGAATTTGTCATCTCTAAAGGGAGATGTTGATTTTTGTGTGCCTTGATCAAAGCCCAAGGTTGAAGCTAAGAGGTTGATCGACTCCACTGGGGAAGTCCTTATACAGATCCTAAGAGGAGGCTGGATAAGACCGGCTCAACAAGAGAGTGTATATATTGGTGTCTTGTACAAAGCCCAGGACTGAGGCAAAAAAGAGACAGACTCTTTGGGGATATCATTATACAAAGCCTAAGAGGAGGCTGGAAGTTTGACTTTTCTGGGGAAAATGTTCTAACTGTCTTGTACAAAGCCCAAGATTGAGGCTAAAAAGGGATTTTGACTCCGCCGGGGAGGTTTGTATGTGTCTTGTATAAAGCCCAAGATTGAGGCTGAAATGAGAAATTTAATTGACTCTGGTGAGGATATTTTTATGTGTCTTATACAAAGCCCGAGACAGAGGCTAAAAGGATTTAACTCTGTTGGAGAGTATTATCTGTCTTGTACAAAGCCCAAGACGAAGGCTAAAAAGAGTTTGACTCTGCTTGGGAAGATATTTGTCCCAAGCTTAAGAGATGAAGATTTATGTCTTGTACAAAGCCCAAGATGGAGGCTAAAAGGGTTTGACTCAACAAGAGAGTGCTTTTATCTGTCCCGTACGAAGCCCGAGATTGAGGCTAAAAGGTTGACACAACAAGAGAGCCTGAAGAGGTGATTAACTCAATGAGAGAGTCTGAAATGGTTACTTGACTCAACAAGAGAGTCTGAAAAGTGATTGACTCAACAAGAGAGTTGTTAGGTGTGAAAATGTGTTTATTTTCATAGTTTATTTTGACACCTTTTAAGCTCTTTTAATTGCTTTAATCGGGAAACGACTTATTATTTAAGCAAGTCTTGCATTTTTGTGAATATATGGTGCTTTGATGTGTTTGCTACTTTTTGCAGAAATTCTGGTATTTTGATCGCTAATCGTTTCGACTGGATTTGGAATTTGTGAAAATTTTAAGTATTGTTTCTTTGGCCTCTTGTTTCGCCCGGCGCAGCAGAGGCGGTTGGGCAACCCATGTTTTCTATTTCAAAGTTCTAGAATTGTGACATTGCTGCGCCGTTTGAATTTCGCCCGGCAAAATGTTAGTTTCGCCCGACGCTTTTGAAGTTTCGCCCGGCGCTTCGCAGGCGAAACCTCATCCTTGTTTCCTCCAATTTTCCAGCCAAGTTCCAGAATTGTGACATTGCTGTGCCTCTTTATTTCGCCCAGCAAAAATTGGCATCGCCCGGCGCTCTCTTGATTTCGCCCGGCGCTTTTTGGAAAATATTTGTGCCACTTTTGCACTGTTGCTGTCACGTGGGCTGTAAAGTGAATTTCGCCCAGCAGAATTTCTCACCGCCCAGTACTCCTTTCTGGGCTGAACTTCTATTTAGGCTTATTTTTGTGTCATTTTGGAAGTACACCTACTACTTTTCATCTTCTCACTTTGTAACTTAGATATTTTTGGAGAGAAAACTCCATTGAAACCCATTTTCTTGCTTTCTTAGTTTTTATGCTTCAATCCTTGATTCTTGAAGATTGATGCTCCAAAAACTTTGTCCATTACTTGTTGCTCAAGCTACCATGAATATGTGTAGCTAATTTCACTTTTGTGTCAAGGTTAGATGGTAGGTAAACCTTTCCTTTGTATGTATATGGATTGATTCTAGCTTGTGAACTCTTGGATGATGAATGTATGATGAAAAGATTTGTTTATATGGTTTATTCTTTGTGTGAGTTCATGATTGAGAAATGTGTTCCTACTCTTTACCTAGGTTTTTCATCCATCAATGTACATTGGCTAGAGATAGTAATGTCTGTTGATGTTCACCAAATATTGAACTCTAATGTTGTCATTTTGATAGTTTGTGTGAGAAATCAACAAAGGATCAAAATGGCAAAACTCATAATTTGTGTTAGAGATAAACATATTGGGAGGATATGTGATTGTATTTATCATTTAACCGAGTTCATTAGCTTATCGATTATATATGTGCAAAGTGGTTTGTCGAACCCTAATCTTGACATGCTTTTATAAACCGTTAAAACACTCTCTTTACCATTTTTTAATTAAAGTTGAATGCAAATGCTACGAAAACAACCAAAACCCCTTGTTACTTTAAGTTTAAGAAATTAACAATCGTAGAACGGCGGTAATATCACGAACAATCTCTGTGGAACGATAACAAAAAACCTGAACTCTATTTGTATTTCAACAAATTGGCGCCGTTGCCGGGGATTGTAGATTGATATTGCAAGCATTGCAATAGTTGTGAAATTTTAGACTTGTTACGAATTTTTCTTGTGCTTGTTGATTTGTTTTGTTTAGTGTGCAGACATTGATTATGCGAGGGCAACTACCGGCGGACCAACTTCTTTTGGATCCTGAGATTGAAAGAACCTCTCGTAGACTCAATAGCAGAACTAGACGGAGGAGGCAACTTTTAAGACAAAGACAAGAGCAAGAAGGAAGTTCTACTACAACACCACCATTCACACCAATCATGGTGCAACCACCACCCCTACCTCCCGCATCCACACCTTGTGTGAACAGTCCACGACACACCGGTCAGTTTGCCAACAACAATCAAGCAAGGCAAGCCGAGATGAAAACTGGAACTTTGAACTTGTTGTATGGAAGTCCATTCACCGGAATGGACCATGAAGACCCTTTTATGTTTCTCACAAAATTCTATGAGATTGCATTAGCGGCTGGTGTAGATCAAGCACAAGAGTTACCTCTCTTTAAAAGATTATTTCCGCATGCTTTGCTTGGCAAGGCAAAGGATTGGTACCTCGATCAAACTCTGCCGTGATGACCGATTGGAATGTCTTGGAGGAAAAATTTATTGAACGGTTCTTCTCTCATAACCGTTTCATGGAGTCAAAAACCTCAATCTCGGTGTTCTCTCAAGGCACTAATGAGTCCCTCAATGAAGCATGGGAACGATTCAAGTCCATGCTTCGCAAACGTAAAGGTCACGGGTTTGATGAGTTAACACAAATTCATATCTTCAAGAATGGTCTCCAACCGAATTGTAAGACTTTGTTGGATGCCACTTCGGGAGGAAGTTTGTTGTCAAAGAGTGCCGAGGAAGCAACTGATATTATTAATAGAATGGCTCTTAACGATCTTCAAAGTCAAAGCCGAAGCAACTCTCAAAAGAAGCCCGGTGTCCTTGAATTAGGAACGAATGATGTGATCCTTGCGCAAAACAAGCTTATCTCTCAACAAGTGGAGCTTTTGACACAACGAATCAAAGAAATGAAGGAACCGAGTAAAAGTAAGCAAGTAGCTTGTTGTGAACTTTGTAAAGGGGAGCATGACACCGAATTTTGTCCTCCTCCGGGTTTTGAAGAAGTGAACTATATGGCAAATCAAAGGGAGTATCAAGGTAGACAACAACAACCTTACCAATAACAACAACACAATTCTCAACAAAATTATCAAGGAAATCAAGGATTTCAACCGAGGGCGAACTATCAACATAATCAAGGTTATGGTGGCGGTTCTTCAAACCGGAAAAATCCGTATCAACCTCCACCACCTCCGGTTGCTAGCTCTAAGTTGGAAGACACTTTGACTCAATTCATGCAAAGGTCTATGGCCAATCAAAAGAGTAGCGATGCGGCGATAAGGAATCTAGAAAATCAAGTGGGGCAGCTTGCCAAGCAACTTGACGAGCAATAACCGGGTCCTTCATTCTCCGTAAATACTCAAGTGAATCCTAAGGAGCATTGCAAGGCAATCGTTACACGAAGTGGAAAGGGGTTGGTGACTGAAAATGAGAAAAAGGTTGATGAAGAAAAAATTGATGGTATTGTGGAGGAGGATGGTGATGAGGAAGTAGTTGAAAATAAAAGTGAAAATGAAGGTTT
Source organism: Lathyrus tuberosus (assembly GCA_022829125.1). Classification (NCBI taxonomy): domain Eukaryota; kingdom Viridiplantae; phylum Streptophyta; class Magnoliopsida; order Fabales; family Fabaceae; genus Lathyrus; species Lathyrus tuberosus. Next base: position 1,966,284 of record JALAZF010000484.1, read on the forward strand.
AGTTGAAAATAAAAGTGATGAAATAGTTGAAGTTGAAAATAATAGTGGTGAGGAGTTGAAGAAAAAGGAGAGACTTAGGAGAGTGAAGAAGCGAAAGGAAGAAGTGAGCACTATTCCGATCCAGCATTTACCATACCCTCATGCTCCTTCAAAGAAAGAAAATGAACAGCACTATGCGCATTTCATGGATATTTCTAAACAGTTGCAAATTAACATTCCTTTTGCCGAAGTTTTGGAGCAAATGCCAAAATATGCTAAGTTTATGAAAGACATTCTCACAAAGAAGTGGAGGTATTCGGAACCGGAAACTATTGTTCTTGATGCGAGTTGTAGTGCCATCATCCAAAGAACTCTTCCTAAAAAAGAAGTTGACCCGGGGCGTGTGACTTTGCCGGTAACAATTGGTGACGTATATGTTGGCAAAGGCCTAATCGATTTGGGCTCAAGCATTAATCTAATTCCTTTGTCCATTGTAAAGAAGCTTGGGAACATTGAGATGAAAGCCATTCGGATGACGTTACAATTAGCCGACAAGTCCACAACTTATCCTCATGGGTTAGCTCAAGATGTCTTGGTAAAAGTTGACAAGTTTGTCTTTCTGGTTGATTTCGTTGTTATCGATATGGAGGAAGATGAGGACGCGCCTTTAATTCTTGGCCGACCTTTCATGAAAACCGCCCGAATGATGATTGATGTGGAAGACAGTTTAATGAAGGTGAGGGTTCAAAATGAAGAGGTTTGCTTTGATCTTTTCGAAGCTATGAAGCATTCAAAAGATAAACATGATAGCTTTCGGATCGATGCAATTAAAGAAGCAACTTTGGAGGTTTCTAAGCATGTTCATATATTATCTCCTTTGGAAATGGCTCTTGATGAATCTTTTGAGGTGTTTTCTTATGAAGAAGAAAGAGCTCTTGAAGAATGTTTAAAAGAGCTTGAATCTATCAAAGAGTTGCAACTATGGGAAGTAAAAATGGAAGAGTTAAAGAAGGATGTGAAAGATGAGAAATCACCACTTGAATTGAAGATCTTGCCTTCGAATGTAAAATATGCATTTCTTGATGACGGTGGTAACAAGCCGGTTATCATTAGTAACGTTTTGCCCAAAAACGAGGAAGACCGTTTAATCCAACTTTTGAAGAAATACCAAGATGCAATAGGTTGGGTTCTTTCCGATCTTAAGGGAATTAGTCCATCGTATTGTATGCACAAGATTCTTATGGAAGAAGATTTCAAGGCGGTTGCTCAACCACAACGCCGCTTGAACCCAACTATGAAACAGGTAGTGAGGAAAGAAGTTGTGAAGCTTTTGGATGCGGGAATGATCTACCCGATCTCTGATAGTCCATGGGTAAGCCCCTTGCACGTTGTTCCTAAAAAGGGTGGCATTACCGTTATCCGAAACGATAAGAATGAGTTGATCCCAACCAAGATGGTGACGGGGTGGAGAATGTGCATTGATTATAGAAGGTTGAATACCGCAACTAGAAAAGATCATTTTCCCCTTGCATTCATGGACCAAATGTTAGAGAGGTTATTCGGGCAGCAATTCTATTGTTTCTTAGACGGATATTCGGGGTATAACCAAATTGCAGTTGACCCGGCGGATCATGAGAAGACGGCCTTTACTTGTCCCTTTGGCATTTTTGCATATCGGAAGATGCCTTTTGGTTTATGTAATGTGCCGACAACTTTCCAAAGGTGTGTTCAAGCTATCTTCTCCGACCTTATAGAAAAGACAATGGAAGTGTTCATGGATGACTTTTCGGTTTTTGGAGGTTCATTTAATTTATGCTTGACAAATTTGGAAACCGCTTTAGAGAGGTGTGTGAAGACAAATCTAGTGCTAAATTGGGAGAAGTGTAACTTTATGGTGACAGAGGGAATTGTGCTCGGCCATAAAGTTTCTTCCAAAGGCCTTGAGGTAGATCAAGCGAAAGTGGAAGTGATAGAGAAGTTGCCTCCTCCTACCAACATCAAAGGGTTCCGCTCCAACCCTTACTCTATTGCATCATTGATTTTATGATTAAGATTGAGAAAAAAAAATTGATTGAAGTCATGCTTTGTGTTGCATATGATTGTCTGATGTTTTCTTGATCTCTGTTTTTTGTTTTTATGGTGTGAGTTTGAGTAAGTATTAAAAGTGTATGATCTTGCTACTGCCGAAGTTTTTCTTCCTAGTTTTCGCGATTTCGCCCGGCGATTGAGAGGCGCTGCGTCGCCTGCGCGTCGCCCGGCGATTGAGGGGCGATGCAATGCCTGTGTTTCGCCCGGCGGTTCTTGAGGCATTTTGCCCTGTTTCTGATTTTTGCTACTGTTCTAGTTTTTGTTTTCTGACAGGGCTGATGGTTTCTTTTGTCTTTGCATGTTGTTGTTGTTGTTTTTTTTTGTTGCAGATGGCTTCTTTTGCACCTCAACGGCGAAAAACGAAGAAGAGAAGTGTAGCATCCGCATCCAATGTTCCAACGAAATTCGACAGCTCACGATTTATCTCTGCTTACCATGAGTCTAGGATCAAGTCTCTAGAGGGCAGAACTGTCCTCTCTGAAAAGAAATTTTCTATCAACCGTGAGGGGGATTATCGGCAAATTCAAGCCATCTTTGAAAAGAAGAAGTGGGGAATTTTGTTGAATCCTGCTGATCGTGTTTGCTTTCAGTTGATAAGAGAATTTTATGCAAACGCGATTCAGCCCGAAGACGAATTTTACAGGTTCAAAACCTTCGTAAGGGGCAGGGAAATTAGCTTTAGCCGAGATGCCATCAACAAAATCTTGGGAAAGCCGAGTTCCTTGGGTAGCTTGCAAACCGACGATTACTCGAAATTGTTAAAGGAGTTGCATGATCACAAGGCTGTTGGTAGTGTGCTTCTAAAACCGGGGTGCAAGGTGGATAGAAATGCTAAAGGGGAGCCGTGTAAGTATAGTCGAAAGTACATGACTCCGGAGGCACAAGTCGTCCTTCTTTTGCTGTGCTACAATGTACAGCCGCGACAACACCGTTCTTCTGTCCCGCTTGATGTAGCACTCCTCATGTACTGTATTATGACGGATAGAGAGGTGGATGTTGCCCAGGTCATAGCGGGGGAAATGAAAAATTTTGTTGAAAATACCCGGAGGCCAGGAGTTCATGATGATGCTCCTATTATTTTTCCTTGTTTGGTTCAATCTTTAATCTATCAAACTGATATCCTCATTCCAGGTGTGATTAACGAAAAACTGAAGTTTTTGGTTGATGACAATTATTTGGATCGGTTTTATAAACCAAAGGAGGAAAGGATGAAGAAGAAAGCAGCGGAGAAGGGAACTAGTTCAGGTGTCCAGGCGAATACGAGTGACTCATCCGTTTTCGATATGAAAGCGGCATTCAACTACACTTGGGACATGGGTGAGTCACTCAACAGGTCTAACCAATTTAATTTTGATTGTATGCAGCAGTTATATCATTATCAGATGCACCCGGCGGAGTACATTCCTTTTCCTACAAGGGAGACGTACGACGCTTATGCAAATTGGTCTGGAGACAGGCGCCCATTCTTTTCGGAAGGGGCTAGCACCGGTGGTGTTGTTGCGGAGGATAATGATGATGATGATGATGATGACAATGGTGACGATGGCATTGATGAGATGCAGGATGATCTCAATGATTTGATTAATTAGGCTTCAAAGTGAAGGAATTTAATTTTGTCTTGTCAATTAATTATGGAGTTATTTTCAGTTTTTAGTATGAACTTTTGTTTCAGTTTTAGTATGAACTTTTGTTTCAGTTTTTAGTATGTACTTTTGGATCGCTTTGGCGAGTACATTTTCGGTGTTGCTAGCACCATAATTATAATATTTTAAGTTGGTTAAATTTGGTTTAGTATAAATTCCGTTTATATAGTGTTAAATTCTGTTTTTATGATGGTTGTCCTTGAAATATTGGAAAATTTTGTGTGTTAACACAAGGAAGAGAAAAGAATACCTTGTTGGCTTTCAACATGGATGGTGATGATATTATTCTTAAGGGTGTGCACAACCAAAGTTTGGAATTTTGTGTGGTAGAATCATAGTGTGAATGTGAAGTTTTTACTTTTTGTAAAGTTTGTCAATGCAATTTGTGGTAAACTCTTGTTCGATTTGATTCAATTAGGACATAACCATATATGTGAGTGCCCTCCATTGTTCATAAATTAATGAGGAATTTTAGTAATTGTTGCTTACTCAAACTTTTTATGTTTAAATCTTACTTTTTGTTTTGAATTATGGAAACTTTGAAATGATCAAGGCAATTTTTGAGTACTATGAGTAGAACCACTTTTCCAAAAATTCACATCAAGATTACCTTGTGAGTGTGTGAACATTTGATACCTCTCTTGAGCCTAAAATGAAAAATTTTGTTTTCTTGAAGCATGAACCCTTACTTTAACCATTTTGATGAGCATTTTGAATTGAGACATAATATTGTTGAAGTTGGGGAGATTGGTTCATTTTGATAAGAGAAGAAGGAATTGTGGGCAATGCATTATCAAAAGATTGAAATAGAAAAATTGAAAAAAAATAAATAAATAAATAAAATTGTGAAATTCAAAAGAAAGGGAAAGAGAATGCATTGTGAGAAAAGTTAGGAAGTTTGAGCATGAAGGATTGCTTTGAAACAGAAAATGCTCTTCACAAAATATACCCCTTTCGTGTTCAATGGCCGTGTACATATGTCCCTTATTTCTTAACCCGGCCAAGTTTCAACCTATAAAAGTCCTTTTGTGATCATTGTTTCCATTTTTGCTTGATTAATTGTGAGATGAGTGCATGAATTGTTTTGGATGTGGCACTGTTGCTTTGAGTTTGTTTTGTCCTTTGTATATATTAAGCCAGGCTCATTTGAATAAGTTAGGTGATTCGTTTCGAACTTGAGGATACTTTGTGTTGCATTGTATAATTTTATGATTAGGATGAAGTCATATTCATGTTTTGATCCTATGGATATTTAAAAAAAAAAAAATTTTTTGCGCGTGCATCTTTCGAGTTTGAACCATTTATGGTTTCGGGTAATTTGGTATTTGAAAATCTTGTTTGTGTTTGATTAACACTTACTTTTGTTTTAGGACAAACAAAGATGCAAGTTGGGAAGAGTTGTTAGGTGTGAAAATGTGTTTATTTTCATAGTTTATTTTGACACCTTTTAAGCTCTTTTAATTGCTTTAATTGGGAAATGACTTATTATTTAAGCAAATCTTGCATTTTTGTGAATATATGGTGCTTTGATGTGTTTGCTACTTTTTGCAGAAATTCTGGTATTTTGATCGCTAATCGTTTCGACCGGATTTGGAATTTGTGAAAATTTTAAGTATTGTTTCTTTGGCCTCTTGTTTCGCCCGGTGCAGCAGAGGCGGTTGGGCAACCTATGTTTTCAATTTCAAAGTTCCAGAATTGTGATATTGCTGCGCCGTTTGAATTTCGCCCGGCACAATGTTAGTTTCGCCCAGCGCTTTTGAAGTTTCGCCCGGCGCTTCGCAGGCAAAACCTCATCCTTGTTTCATCCAATTTTCCAGCCAAGTTCCAGAATTGTGACATTGCTGCGCCTCTTTATTTCGCCCAGCAAAAATTGGCATCGCCCGGCGCTCTCTTGATTTCGCCCAGCGCTTTTTGGAAAATATCTGTGCCACTTTTGCACTGTTGCTGTCACGTGGGCTGTAAAGTGAATTTCGCCCAGCAGAATTTCTCAACGCCCAGCACTCCTTTCTGGGCTGAACTTCTATTTAGGCTTATTTTTGTGTCATTTTGGTAGTACACCTACTACTTTTCATCTTCTCACTTTGTAACTTAGATATTTTTGGAGAGAAAACTCCATTGAAACCCATTTTCTTGCTTTCTTAGTTTTTATGCTTCAATCCTTGATTCTTGAAGATTGATGCTCCCAAAACTTTGTCCATTACTTGTTGCTCAAGCTACCATGAAGATGTGCAGCTAATTTCACTTTTGTGTCAAGGTTAGATGGTAGGTAAACCTTTCCTTTGTATGTATATGGATTAATTCTAGCTTCTAAACTCTTGGATGATGAATGTATGATGAAAAACTTTGTTTATATGGTTTATTCTTTGTGTGGGTTCATGATTGAGAAATGTGTTCCTACTCTTTACCTAGGTTTTTCATCCATCAATGTACATTGGCTAGAGATAGTAATGTGTGTTGATGTTCACCAAATATTGAACTCTAATGTTGTCATTTTGATAGTTTGTGTGAGAAATCAACAAAGGATCAAAATGGCAAAACTCACAATTTGTGTTAGAGATAAACATATTGGGAGGATATGTGATTGTATTTATCATTTAACCGAGTTCATTAGCTTATCGATTATATATGTGCAAAGTGCTTTGTCGAACCCTAATTTTGACATGCTTTTATAAACCGTTAAAACACTCTCTTTACCATTTTTAATTAAATTTGAATGCAAACGCTACGAAAACAACCAAAACCCCTTGTTACTTTAAGTTTAAGAAATTAACAACTGTAGAACGGCGGTAATATCACGAACAATCTTTGTGGAACGATAACAAAAAACCCGAACTCTATTTGTATTTCAACAAGAGTCTGAAAGGATGAGTGACTCAACAAGAGAGTCTGAAAAGGTTAACTCCGCTGGGGAGAATCATTTGTACAAAGCCCAAGAGGAGGCTAACTTTCTGCCGAGGAAAGGTCCTTATACAAAGCCTAAGAGGAGGCTAGCTTCTGTAAGAGATTATTGAGATCCCGAGGCAGGTCCAAATGGGGAAATCAACTCTCGCTGAGAGTTACCGAAGAGTTGAGGTATCAAATGCCTTGAGGTTCTGATTTGGGATTTTTAGGAGAGTAACTGGGTTTCAGCTCTGCTGGAGATTGATCCAGGGTGACCGGAGTTTCTCCTGTGTTTGTAGGGAACTTGAGAATGTCTTTGAGACTCAGGGGGATTAGACTGTCCAAGTCTACTTGTGTGGAAGAGATTTATCTTTTGTATGATGCCCAAGAGGAGGCGGGTGTTTTAAGGGATGAGAATCAACCCTAAATTGGTCTGTGGTTTGACACTGGAAAGACTGCTCTAGCAAAGGATGACTAAGTTTTGTCTTATACCTTTAAGAGGTCTTCAGGGTCCTTATATGAAGCCCAAGAGAAGGCATGATAACTTCTAAGAAGCCGAAGGGTCCTTGTACAAAGCCCAAGAGGAGGCGGGATGCTTTTAGGAAGCCTGTGGGTCCCAAACCAAGAAAAGTTCAAGAAATGCTATTCACCGAGAATAGATCATTTAGTGAAAGTTCTGAGGTTTGAAGAAACTCAAGAGATGTTATTCACCGAGAATAGATCAACTCCGGGGAGTAGAATTTCTTTGACAATTTCTAGGGGTGACAGTCAGAGAAAAGGTTCACGAGGAATACTGCCTTTCTCTTTGTTCCATATTGTTTAAGCCCAAGAGAAGGCAAGACTGTATTTGGAAATCCTATGGGGATCTAGTTTTGACTGTATTTAAGAGTGACCAACATGGCTTTACTTAGTTCTAGACCTAGTTGTCGGGGAAAACTCTAAATAACTATACTAGTATATATACAGTTGATATATGACAAGTGTTTAAAAGGGTATGAAAGAAGACTAACCGTGTGCTGCTTCCCACAATACAGTTATATATATATCAAAGCATGTATATGAAAGCAGATAAAAACTTACAGGCGAGCAAGCTTCCATGCTGTATTGTTAGTTGTTCAAAGAAATTAAAGAAAGTTTTGATAACAACTGTATATTGAATCTAAATCAACAGGGAAATTGTTTTGAAAAGATTGTTTGGGCTTATACTCAAAGAGAGGCCCAAGGTTTTAACAGTGATCGCACCGTTGTTTTGAAGATCGTATCGGGACTTATACAACGATTGAGGCCCACAGAGGTTTATTTACAAAAGGGGTGGGTCTTACACTCTTTTAAAAGGCCCAAAGAGTCTTTAAAGAAAAGAAATGGTACTTACAACAAAAGGGTAGGCCCAGTTGAAAATAGTTTGAAAATGACGATCGCGTTGAAATTTCTGAAACTGTATCAGGACTTATTCAATACACCGAGGCCCAAATTATTTTTACAAAAAGAGGTTTGGGTCTTACACTCTATTAGAGGCCCAAATTATTTTTACAAAAAGATTGATGAGGGTGAAATCAATCAAAACCCTAATTTTATTAAAAATGGAATTAATTTTGATTAAAAATTAATAAAATCATTGAAAACATATGAGAAATGAGTTGTGATTTTGGGTCAATGTTTCAAAAATCATGTTTTTATCCACAAAATGATTGAAAACCATTTAAGTTTGGAAAATCAAGAGAAAGAAAATTTTTAAAATGTTAAAAAACAAATAAAAATTAATTCTTTGCAAAAATATCAAATATATGAAATAAATAATATTTTTGGGAAATTTTTGTAAAATAAAATATTTTAACTTTTTTGTGAATTTTGAAAAAAAGAAACAACTCAAAATCATTAAAATTCAGAGAGAAATTAATTTTTGAATCAATTAAATAAAATAATAAAAATTCAAAAATTCAAAAGTTTGAAAAAGAGCGCCAAGAACACCTTGTTCTTGCCCGCGTGCCCTGTTTTTGTCTAATTTGTATTTTCTCATTAATCTCACTGAATACTTGATGAAATCACACAATCCACATATCAATCTGCTCGTTTTCAACTCACGATCATGTCTATTGTCTTTAATTTCATTTATTTTATTTATGGAATGAGAAATCAAAGAGAAACCTCAAGAACCCTAATTTCTGCATGAAGGCTAAGAAATTCCATACACGATTCATACAAAGCAATCAATTGAGGGGAAACACTCCATACATGATTATGAACATATGGAAAAATTATTGTGCGAGGAAATATGCATGAATCATGAGATGACCAAGTTTAGGCTTACCTCTTGCAGCTGGTGATCGAGTTCTAGGTTGGAGGTGTTACAGCTTGGTTTCAATGATGTGAACAACTTCCTTAGGTGCTATGGAGTGTGTCTGGATGCTTGGAGTGGATTGAATTGAGCTGGAACTGGATTTGGCACCTCAACTGCAAATCTGTCAAAGGCTTGTGTAGATGGCTGGTGATTTTGAGAACCTGATGTTCCATATGTGATTTTGTGTTATGGATCACTTCTATATGTTATATGTGAGGTGTGTGTGTGATTGGTTTGGTTGGAATTGCTCTCAAAGTCAAAACCCGATGGTGACTTGAGTTAGAAGGCAAAACTGAGTGATAGAGGAGATTTTGAGGAAAGCATCAGTTTGGGTGCTTTGGGGTACTCAAACTGAGCACAAATGAGCTCTATTTATAGTGTGTTATGTTTTTTTTTTGCTGCAATAGTGTATGGCAACTGGTACAGGTCTGTGGCCAATTGTGATCAAATGGAATCTCATGTCTCCTCTAGCCATTGACTTGAGGTTAGAGCACAAGCCTAAGGTTGTTTTGTTCAAGGATAAGCCTTGACTGAACTTGGATAACATTGTCTTGATGAATGCCACCTCTATGCATCAGTTAAATGCTTTGAAACAAAATTGAATATTTGAAGCATCTTTGAATTTAGGAGTGTCATGCCTAAACATAGATCCATGGACTTGGGAGGCTGGGAGATCAGTGTTTGTCCCTTGGTTGTTCCCCCTTGAGGTGTGCAGATGGATAACCATGCTTGTTGTTGCATAATTTGATCAAATTAAGCCCTTATGCACAAATCTGCCTTGCCAAGACAGTTTGCAGCAAGGCATGTTGCAGTTGTCATAACTCCTAGCTTAGGTGGAGTTTTCTCATGTTCTTGGGCTCATTGGAAAGCCCTCATATGATACAACACATGTGTTATCATATGTCTTGAAACATTTTGGATCCAATTGAAAAATTATCATGAACATTGATGTTCAAGGCTGCTAACTTAGGCAGATTTTCGCTAAGTGTTGGAGAAGTGTCGTTTTCATTTTTTTTGCCATTTTGATCACTCCATAACTAAAAATCAAGGATGAATTGGAATGAGGTCTAGTTGACACTTTTGTAGAGGGTAATGAGAGCTACAAATCCAGCTTTGGACCATCCAAAATGGTTGCTTGGATCTCAAGTTATGGTCCTTGGAAGTTGGTACTCTAGCCACTTTGTTCCATAACTTAGAAAAATTCTAAGTTTTTTATGGTTACCCCTTTTACAAGTTAACTCACTTTTCTTGATTTTTCTTGATGAATGATGATTCAAATCACATATTAACACTGTCTTAGAGTCAAGGAACCATAATTGTGAAAAATCCCAAAAAGTCAAACTTGATTTTGTGCACAGTTGACTTTTTTATCGGATGAAATCCAAACTGTGTGATCCTTTGTGAAATCAAGTCCTTGACCTAAATCAAACCTAATGGATATATTCCATAGGTGTTATAGGGTGTATTGAATTATGTCCCAAGGTTTGGGATCATGTCCTGGTCAAAAGTCAAAGGTACAGTTGACTTTTCTCGCGAAACCCTAATTGTGGTCCTGATGAAATTGAAACTTGTAGATCAAGCTTCTTGGATCAATCCATTGTTGTAAATGGATCAATGTAGTGTATTAGAGACCCTAAAACCATGTCTTGAGGTCTTGTCTCAGGTTTTTGTCCCAAAAGTCAACTTAGGGGTGAATTAGGTCAAGAAACCCTAATTCCTAATTTTTTTGGTAAATGCATCCCCTGAGGTTAAATTAACTTGATGATTGGGTCTATGAGGTCCCTTGGAGTATCTTAAGTTGTGCTTTGAAGCAATAGCTCATGCCCAGAGGAAAATTTTCATCTGGAGGCCTCAGTCGACCAAAACCCTAATTTGGTGACACTGGCAATCTGGAGGCTCGATCCACTTGGAATGTTGCACCCTTGTGCTTGATTCTTGATGTGGGAGTCCTCTTGATCCTTTATAGGTTTTTGAGAGGTTAGAAAAGTTGAAGATCATGTCATTCCTTGATTGATCCTTTGTCTAAGTGCTCTGAGAGGGCTCAAAACCCTAATTATTGCTTGTAGTGAATGCTCAATCATCTTTGAGGAGATTGATGAGGCATGATGGTTCATCCATATTGTGGTAATGATTTGCACAATGATAGGAAATCTTAGTGGTCAAAATTTGGGGTATGACACTAAGACCACTGAAATTAGAAACCATTGGTCATGCCCTGAATATCTTAACTGAGAGAACCAGTACACTTGAAATCAATGTACCTGCACAAACCAGTTAGTAATAAAACATGCTGATATGCAAGACGATGCACAATGAAAAATGAAATCTTAGGGTCAAAAATTAGGGTGTGACAGATGCCCCTATTTAAGTTTCTTCTATCTGGAGCTATGGAGATTGATATCTTCATCTCGAAGCGATAAGAGAGACTTAAATACAAACATGCACAATTTTTGGGCCTAAGACGCCACAAATGTATATGAAATGATATGATATGGAATGAATGCAAAGACAAGGATCCTATGGGGAACGGTGCCATAGGGGAAAAGTATTACAATTATGTCAGAAACAAATTGAAGACATCTAGAAGAGCATTAGATGAAAACAACGATTCTGAAGATACATCCAAAACATTTAGAAAAGCATTAAATGTACGGGAAAAGGTTTTGATGACATATCTGGAAGAACATCAGATAAGCAACACCACATCAGATAAACAAGGTCATATATGGAAAAACATCAGATAGACACAAAGGGGCTCTGGAAAAGCATCAAGAACAAAGTCACATATCTGGAAGAACATCAGATAGACACAAAAAAAGGGGCTCTGGAAAAGCACCAGGAGCAGGCACATCTGGGAAAACATCAGATGGTAAAAGCAATTTCATTCCGGAAAAGCGTCAGAATAAACAAAACGAAATATCTGGAAAAAAATCATCCAAGAATGGCATTGGATGAAAAAGGCACCAAACATCCAATAATGGATTTGAATGAAAGGCAAACTCATAATATCTGATAAGGCATCAGATAAGACTGAGATAAATAGTGTAATCCAAGAAAGCATTGGATGCAAAGAAACCAGACATCCAATAATGGCTTTGAATGAAAGGTATAATCACAATATCTAAAAATGGATTTAGATGAATGTGAATAAAGTAGAGATCCAAGAAAGCATTGGACAAAAGGAATCACAGTATCCAAGAAAGCATTGGATGAATGTGAACAAAGTAGAGATCCAAGAAAGAATTGGACAAAAGAAATCACAGTATCCAAGAAAGCATTGGATGAATGTGAACAAAGTAGAGATTCAAGAAAGCATTGGAAAAAAGGAATCACAATATCCAAGAAAGCATTGGATGAATGTGAACAAGGTGATACCCAAGAAGGCATTGGATACAAAGAAGTCACAACGTCCAAGAAAGCATTGAACGAAAATGAACAAGGAGATACCCAAGAAGGCATTGGATACAAAGAAGTCACAACATCCAAGAAAGCATTGAACAAAAATGAACAAGGAGATACCCAAGAAAGCATTGGATAAAAGGAATCACAGTATCCAAGAAAGCATTGGATGAATGTGAACAAAGTAGAGATCCAAGAAAACATTGGACAAAAGGAATCACAGTATCCAAGAAAGCATTGGATGAGTGTGAACAAGGTGATACCCAAGAAGGCATTGGACAAAAGGAATCACAATATCCAAGAAAGCATTGGATAGACGTGACAATATATGTTTGGTAGGTGCCAAGTGAGTTGGACTTAGACGACAAGGTAAGACGTGGATAACAACACGACCTATGGAGAATGCAAATGAGTGAAAATGAGGATGACACTCTTGCTATGCATATGTATATGAATTATGTCATGATATATGATCCAATGCAAATGCAGGTGTAATACGGACGTCGACGATACAACTCGACTCTTTTGTGGAGAAGACAAGACTGGAAGACTGATTCCTCAACACGGAGATCATTGTCATTCCGCTTAGGGACTAAAGATGCTACTGAACAAAATCTCTGCCACACTGGTAAATTGTATCAATTTTCTAATCCCTGTAGGAAGGATGAAGAGTTGCTTGGGGATGTTTCAAGTAAACTGCCCCAGATTAGCTGACTGTTGTAGATGAACTGATCATTGCTTCAGTTGGATTGATGCTGGAAATGACTGTTTCACTGTGTGCTTGGAAAGCTTGCCTCAATCTGAGTCTTGAAGAATCTTCTGGATAAACCAATTCTGAGAAGGACTTGCACTAAACCACAGATCTTGAAGTAATTCTCAACAGGATGTAGAAGGAATTTGCCCCTGATTGGATCACTGACCAAGTTTCTCAAATGTTTGAAAATTCCTTAAAACGAAGCCAGTTTGCAAACCAAAAGTGTTCATACAAACACGGTAAATGCAAAGTTCATGCAAATTTTGAAATCAAAATCATTTTTGGAAGATGCAAAACATATGAGTCAATTGGTCTGAACACGGCGGTTCAAGAAATCAAAGTGAAAAGTTTAAGCAAAAGGTGTAATGCCAAAACAAATGATTTGCAAAGATCTTTTGGAGTCAGTTTATGCAACCTTGCTATAGTATGCTTTCGAAATAACCTTGCTTAAGTTAGGTCTTTTGAGGGTTGTAACGTGGATTGGTTCACGGTTGAAGAAATAAAGGATAAAGGCTCAAAGTTTATTTGTGCCCACTCAATCTTCGTGATGATCTTCAATCCAACGATCAGTTAACTCAGACTATGCACTCAAGTTCCCATAGGTTAGGAATTGCACTGATGATAATGATAATGGTTCAGAAGTTAATGGACTCTTGAGATGGCAGTCACTGCTTCCTTACAAATTTTGGTTGTCATACAAGCTTGTTCTTATTTCTCTTTGTATAAGGTAAGGTCATGAGCTTCCCATCTTTCTTAGCTTTTGCCTCGAAAGGGACTCGGCTCATTCTTTGAGTAAGGATTTCTTGGCGATCCTTCTTTATTTATCGCTTTGGGAACAACTTGTACAACATTTATTCATTTTGGAAGAGTTGAAAGGTTGTGAATGCCTGGCTTAATGATTACGGTGAACCATCATTGGATTCTGATTTAAAAGACATCTTCGACACTTGCTTGTTGTGTGCAAAGGAAAATTTGTGAATGCAACCTTTATGTGACAAGTGTCTTGCATGAAACTCTTGTATTTGAATGCACAATCAAGTTAACTGAGAACTACCCTGCCCCAGGTTAATATTGATGTTTTTTATTTGTAAAGAAAAGAAACCCCTACTTCAAGGCCCAAAGGGGTTGACAAAGCATTATCTTCCTTGTGTCTCCAGTGTTTGGGGATTGAAACAATGCCTTACATCGTCAGCAAAGTTTTGATTAAAAGCATTCCAACAGCAATTTGGGTATAACATTTTCGTCATCCTCCCTCCAATCTTTGCATAATAAAAAGGAAATCGAAAAGAGATAATAATATATATATATATATATATATATATATATATATATATATATATATATATATTGAAAAGAAAACATAAAGATGTAAATAGCAAACACAAATGAATTGAATCCAAAAGTTGCAATGCTCATTTTATTGATTACGAAAGTACAAACATAATTTGAAAGCAAACAGCTAATACAAATAAGGAAAATGCAAACAACAAGAAACATGGCCTAGTGACTAATCAACACAAGGATGAGCCATCCTATCTGAAACACTGGCTTTTAGGAAGATAGTCTGCTGAAGTCGATTGAAGCTTCACTTTGCGTGCCCTGGCAGAAGATTGTTCTTGACATTAGGATTGGTGTCATGAAAGCTAAAGATTCCGACCTTAATCAAGTCATGCACTCTAGCCTTTAGTGCATAGCAATTTTCCAAATCGTGGCCTGCGGCACCTTCATGGAATGCATAGTGGAGATCAGATCTGAATCCAGCTGGAAGAGGATCTGGAGGAGGAGGCAAAGGCTTAGTAGTAATTAAACCTTTTTGAACCAGACCAGGATAAAGTTCAGTGTACGTCATTGGAATATGATCAAATTGATTCCTATTACGGTACTGACTCTGTCCAACAACTGGACGTTGAGGAGCTTGATCTGATCGTGGAGCAGTAACCACAGAAGTAACAGCAGCAACAACAGGGTGATCAGCATACTGAGGTTGGGGACGAGGCCTTCTCACTTCAGACATGACAGCATTGGTATGGTCTTCTTTCTTCTTCTGGAAGTTTCCATAAGGTTTCTTGGCACCATTAGAAGATTCAGCAACTTTTGATACTTTACCATTCTTGAGCCCTTCCTCGAGTCTTTGGCTGATAGTAACCAAATCAGTGAAGTTGGAGGAAACACTGCCAATCATTTTCTCCCAATAGAATGGAGACAAGGTGTCCATGAACATTCCAGTCAGCTCTTTCTCTACTAGAGGAGGTTTAACTTTAGAAGCTAGTTCTCTCCAATGCTGAGCATATTCCTTGAAAGACTCTTTCTCATTCTGAGACATATTTTGAAGTTGACGACGATCAGGAGCCATGTCGAGGTTGTACTTGTACTGCTTCATAAAAGCATTAGCAAGATCCTAGAAGTAGTGGGTACTGTTCTGTTCAAGATTCATATACCATTTGAGAGAGGCTCCACTCAAGCTGTCTTGAAAACAGTGGATAAGCAGTTTCTGATTGTTGGTATAAGTTGCCATCTTGCGAAAGTGTCATACCTCAAATTTTGACCACTAAGATTCCCATCATTGTGCAAATCATCATCACAATATGGATGGACCATCATACCTCATTAGTCTCCCCAAAGATGGGTGAGCATCCACTACAATCAAACTTAGGGTTTTAAGCCCCCTCAGAGCTCTTAGACAAAGGATCAATCAAGGGATGACATGATCTTCAACATGTCTAAACCTCTAAAACATGCACAATGGATCAAAAGGACTCCCACATCAAGGATCAAGCACAAGGCTGCAACATTCCAAGTGGATTAAGCCTCAAGATCGCCAGTGTCACCAAATTAGGGTTTTGGTCGACCAGGGCCTCCAGATGGAATTTTTCCTCTGGGCATGAGCCAATGCTTCAAAGCACAACCAAAAATACTCTAAGGGGCCTCATGGACTTAATCATCAAGTCAATTTAACCTCAGGGGATGCATTCATAAAAAATCAGGAATTAGGGTTTCTTGACCTAATTCACCCCTATGTTGACTTTTGGGACAAAGCATGAGCCAAAACCTCAAGACATGATTTGAGGGTCCCTAATACACTACATTGATCCATTTTCAACAATGGATTGATCCAAGAAGCTTGATTCACAAGTTTCAAGTTCATCAGAACCACAGTTAGGGTTTCGCGGAAAAAAGTCAACTGTGCCTTTGACTTTTGACCAGGACATGCTCCCAAACCTTGGGACATGATTCAATACACCCTATAACACCTATGAAATCAATCCATCGAGTTTGATTTAGGTCAAGGACTTGATTTCATAGAGGATCGCACAGTTTGGAATTCATTTGATAAAGAGTCAACTGTGCCCAAAAGTCAAAGTTTGACTTTTTGATTTTTTGATCAATTATGGTTCCCTAACCCTAAAATGATGCTAATGTGTGATTGGGATCATCATTCATCAAGAAAAATCAAGAAAAGTGGGATAACTTGTAAAAGGGGTAACCATAAAAAACTTAGAAATTTTCTAAGTTATGGAACAAAGTGGCTAGGGTACCAACTTCCAAGGATCATAACTTGTGATCCAAGCAACTATTTTGGCTGATCCAAAAATGGATTTGTAGACCTCATGGCATACTTTAAAAGTGTCAACTACACCTCACTCAAATTCTTCATGGATTTTTAGTTATGGAGTGACCAAAATGACAAAAACATGAAAATGCCACTTTTTCAAACGCTTAGTGAAATTTTCACTAAGTCAGAATCTGTTTCACTTTTTTCAAAATGTAAGGGCATTTTTCACTTAGATCCAAAACGTTTCAAGACAAACTATGATCACCCACATGTTGTATCATATGAGAGCTTTCCAAAATGGCCAAGAACTCCATCAAATCTCATTTGAGCTAACAGTTATGACAATGACAATATGCCTTGCTGCAACTGTCTTGGTAAGGCAGATTTGTGCATTTTGCTCGATTTGATCAAATTGTGTAAAGGACAAACAAGTTTATCCATCTGAACACCTCAGGGGGAGACCAAGGAGGAACAAACACTGATCCATCAGCCTCCCAAGTCTTTGGAACTAAAAGTAGCATGTCAGACCTAAAAATGCCTAAAAGGGGGACAAGACTCCAATTTTGTTTTGGAGCATTCAATGGATGCACCAAGGTGGCATGAACTAACCCTTTTCCAACTGAATGAGTCAAGGATGATCTCTGAACTAGGGAACCAAAGGCCTGTGTGCTCTAACCTCTAGTCAATGGCTAGAGGAGACTTAAGATTCCAAAGTGATGCAATTGGAAAATGAGCTGCTGCAGTTGCCATTCACTATTACTTGAAAAATAAACTTGTTCTACTATACATAGATCTCATTTGTGCTCAGTTTAAGTACACCAAAGGCCTACAACACTTGCCTTTCTCAAAATCATCTTCTCACTCTCAAAAATGCCTTTCTTAGCAAGTCACTATCGAATTTTTCAGTAGAGAGCAATTCCACTCAAACCAATTGCTCTAACACCTCATAAACATCATATGTGAGCTGATCAAACACTAAACACACAACTGTAACACTGATTTCTCAGAATCACCAGCCAGTTGCTCAGATTTTCAACCAAGTTGCAGTTGAGATGCCATGAAGTGATCCAGCCATTTCCAATCAAGTCCAAGCATTCAAACACACTCCATATGGTCTAGGGAAGCTGTTTAGATCATCACAACTCATCTGTAACACCTCCAACTCAAAAATCACATTGCTCTTGCTGTCACGACCTTCAAGTAAGCCTAAACTTGGTCATCTCTTAATCTATGCATATTTCCTCGCACAATACTTTTGCCAAATGTTCATAATCATGCATAGAATGGTTCCCCTTAATTAATTGCTTTGTTTGAATCGTGTATCAAAATTCTTAGCCTTCATGCAAATTTTAGGGTTCTTGAGGTTTTGTCTTGATTTCTTATTCCATGCTTAAAATAAATGAAATTAAAGACCATAGACATGATCGTGAGGTGAAAACGAGCAGATTGATATGTGGATTGTGTGATTTCATCAAGTATTCAGTGAGATTGGATAGAAAATGCAAATCTGAGCAAAAATCCCTTCGCGCGTGTTCTTGGCCCATGTTCTTGGCGCCTTTTTCACAAATTTGAATATTTGAATTTTGGAATTTTATTTAATTGATTCAAAAATTAATTTCTCTTTGAGTTTTAATGATTTTGAGTTGATTCTTTTTTTAATAATTCAAAAAAATGTTAAAATATTTTATTTTGCCAAAAATTCCCAAAAATATTATTTATTTCATATACTTGATATTTTTGCAAAGAATTAATCTTTTATTTGTTTTTTTACATTTAAAATATTTTTTCCTCCTTGATTTTCCAAATTTAATTGGTTTCCAATCATTTTGTGGATATAAACATGATTTTTGAAACATTGATCCAAGATCACCACTCATTTTTCACATGTTTTCAATACTTTTTATTAATTTTTTAACAAAATTAATTCCTTTTTCAAACAAAATTAGGGTTTTGATTAATTCAACCCTCATCAATCATTTTCAAACACTCATGGGCCTCTAATAAAGTGTAAGACCCAACCCCTTTGTAAATAATACCTTTGGGCCTCACACATTGTATAAGTCCCTCTGTATATTTTCAAACGTTCGGCGCGATCGTCGCCTTTTTAACAAAATCAACTGGGCTTCTCCTTGAGCTATAAGACCCATCTTTATTCATTTTCAAACTCTTTGGGCCTCTAATAAAGTGTAAGACCCAACCCTTTTTTTCCAAAATGATTTGGGCCTCAGATGTTGTATAAGGCCCACTGTGTTTTCAAAAACCTCGGCGCGATTGCCGTTTTCAAACAAATAACTCTGGGCTTCTCCTTGAGTTGTAAGTCTCATCTCTTGTACAAAAATAAATCTTTGGGCCTCTAATAGAGTGTAAGACCCATCCCCTTGTACATAAAAACTTTTTGGGCCTTAGTCGTTGTATAAGTCCCGATACGATCTTTAAGACAACGGTGCAATCATCGTTAAAACTTGGGCCTCTCCTTGAGCTGTAAGCCCCAACAATCTTTTCAAAGCACTTTCTCCTTTGATTTTGAATTCAAATATATGTTGTTATCAAAACTTTCTTTAATTTCTTTGTTGAACAACTAACAAAACAACATTGAAGCTCTACAATGGGTAAGTGTTTATCCGATTTCATTTACCACTTTCATATGTATATAACTGTATTGTGGGGTTGTTTCACTGTAAGTCTTCTTTCACATCCTTTTATATACTTGTCACATATGCACTATGTAATACTAGTATAGTTATTTAGAGTTTTCCCCGGTAACTACGTCTAGAACTAGGTAAAGCCTGTTGATCATTCTCGAATACAAACAGAACTAGATCCCCCGTAGGATTCCAGATACAATCTTCCCTCCTCTTGGGGTTAAACAATATGGAACAAAGAGAAAGGCAGTATTCTCGGTGAACCTTTTCTCAGACTGTCACCCTTAGAAATTGTCAAAGAAACTCTAACTCCCCAGAGATGATCTTTTCTCCGTGAATGGCATCTCTTGAGTTTCTTCCAAATTCTCAAACTTTCCTGGAATGATCTCTTATCTGTGAATTGCATTTTTTGAACTTCTCTTGGTTTGGGGACCCACAGGCTTTCTAAAAGCATCCCCGCCTCCTCTTGGGCGTTGTACAAGGAACCTTCGGCTTCTTAGAAGTTCTCATGCCTTCTCTTGGGCTTAATACAAGGACCCTGATGACCTCTTAAAGGTATAAGACAGAACTTAGTCATCCTTTGCTAGAGCAGTCTTTCCAGCGTCAGAACTCCAACCATTTTAGGGTTGATACTCATCCCTTAATGCTCGTGCCTCCTCTTGGGCATTGTACAAAAGATAAAACTCTAGACTTGGACAGTCTAAACCTCTTGAGTCTTAAAGACATTCTCAAGTTCGTTTCAAACATAGGAAAAAACACCGATCACTCTGGATCAATCTCCAGCAGAAACCCGGTCTCTCTTATGAGAGTTCCCCACACTTAGACCTGCTTCAGGATCTCAATAATCCTCAGCAGTAAGTCAGCCTCCTCTTGGGGTGTGTACAAATGATTCTCCCCAGCGGAGCTAACCTTTTCAGACTCTCTTGATGAGTCAACCACTTTTAGCCTTAATCTCAGGTTTCGTACGAGACAGCAAATCACTCTCTTGTTGAGTATAAAAGACTCTCTTGTTGAGTCAATCAACCTTCAGACTCTCTTGTTGAGTCAATCACCTGTTCAAAACTCTCTTGTTGAGTCAATCTCCTTTTAGCCTCAATCTCGGGCTTCGTACGAGACAGCAAATCACTCTCTTGTTGAGTATAAAAGACTCTCTTGTTGAGTCAATCAACCTTCAGACTCTCTTGTTGAGTCAATCACCTTTTCTGTCATACCCTAAATTTTGACCAATAAGATTTCCCATCATTGTGCACATCATCACCACAATATGGATGGACCATCATACCTCATTAGTCTCCCCAAAGATGGGTGAGCATCCACTACAATCAAACTTAGGGTTTTAAGCCCTCTCAGAGCTTTTAGGCCCGTTTATTTAATTAATTAATTAAGTAAATATAATCAAGAAATGACATGATCCTTGTAACGCCCGTTTATTTAATTAATTGATTAAGTAAATATAATCATATTATGTTGTGTTGAACTGCGTCGATTTGCGTATTTGAGTTGATTTCCGAAACGTCGGAATATTACGTTGATGTTTCTAAGTTGGTCCGAGTTGAATTAATTAAATAAGTTGATTTAAGTTGTGGAAAATAATATTGAATATTTTCCGTTTATTCGTTGAATATGTTGATTTTTGTGTGGTTTGGACTATTTGTTTGTTATTCGGTAATTAAGTTGGTTTAGTCGTAGAATTATATTAGAAATAATATAATTAAAATATTATTAAGTAATTCCCGAATAATTGATGAATATGTCGATTATGTGGGTAAGTCGGTAAGTTGATAGTCGGGTATAAACTAGTCGGGAAATTAATATTATAAATACTATTAGTTTAGTAGAATTATTAATTTAAATGCTGGAGTTTAGTTATGTGTGGAAATAGCAATTTCTAAGGGACTAGTATTAAGCCCATTAAGACATAGTGACCCATTATTTTATTAAGCCTCTAGTTTATGTAAAGTAGTAAAAACAAACAAAAGCTAAAAAAAACCTAAAAAGAGAAGAAAAGAGAAGCTGCGACAGTGGACTAGGGAGAAGAGGCGAGAGAATTTCTGCAGGTGTGGAAAAATCAAGAAATTCGAGCTACCTTCGATCCAATCAGGTAAGGGTGGGATTCGAATTTTATAACCGGGAGAATGATAGTTAGTATGTAGGAATTGGGAATTATATAATTTTTCACTGTGTGGTATTTATTGGATTGAAATTGGTATATTATAGGGACCCATTATCATTTGATAGAGCAATTAGAAACCATGTCTCTATACCATTGCACTGTAGCGATGAACCCTTTACTTTTCTTTCCTGTAGCGCCACTTTTCCTTTTTACTGTAGCGACACTTTTCATGGTTGAAATCATTTAATATATCACAAATTGAATTAGTAACAATTTGATAAGCTAGGTTGTAGCAATTATTAGATGCACCAAACTATTATATAATGATTTTGGCATATGCAGTTAGAGCCATGCTTTGAAAGAATAACTAACATTTAATAATTCCATTAGTATGCAATAATAATAATACTTTATCATTAAGTATGATCATCTTTAGGAGTTGGTACAAGTAAATTACAGATTCAGTATTTAATTAGTAGAGTCTTCCAGAGTAGTATAACCAATGAATAGCAGAGTTCAATTTAATTAATTAGTCCAATTGGATTATAGTATATATGTTTAGTAGAGTTATTAAAAATAGCAGAATAAATAAAAATAAGTGAATTAATCCTTTGAAAACATAATGCATATTTTAGTAGTATTATAAAATAGCCTGTTGTAGTGAAGTAGCAGAACAAGAAAATAGCTGATAGTAATTTTAGCAGATATTGGTATTTCGGTAACAGTGCTAATTTGATGGCAGCATTTGGTAGTAGAGAAAAGAATTTGTATCAGTGAAATAAAATTGACAGGAATTGTTAATTGACTAGTAGTAATAATAGAATGTGGAAACAGTACCGAATTAGCCAATTTAGCCAAATTAAGCGGTATATTTAGTTGTCCGGAATCGAATGAAATTTTTTGGGAAAATTCGTAATAATTAGTAGGCAGTGTGGTTGATTTATTTTGTTGAAAAGATGCTGGAAGTTAAAAACAGTAGGAATTTTAGTCGCCCGGTAGAATTAAGCGGTATATTTAGTTGCCCGGAATCGAACGAAAATTTACGGGGAACTTCGTGTATATGAATAGAATACGTGTATTGTATTTATTTTTTTAAATTAAGTTGAATGCGTGGAATTGTCTGTACAGCTGATTGAGTTGGTTTTTGTCCCAAAAAAACGGACATGTTTTTGTTGGAGGCTTAAATAGCCAAAATTGGAAGTTGTTTATGTTGTGCTGAGTTGTATTTATGGTGTTGATGTTATTAATTGTATGTCGTTCATATGTCGCATACATTGCATTGTTTAAGTTGGCCTTGATGGCATTGATTAAGTTGGCCCTTGATGGCACCTGATTAAGTTGAAATGCCTCGATAACCTGGCATCTATTTAAGTTGGGAGTTTTACTCCGATGGTACCACATGTATGTGCAAGTCGAGTCGCATCCTGTGTCGTATTATTTGTGTTGTTTATGTGGATTAAGTTGATGAAGTTGTTTTATGTTGATTAAGTCGATTAAGTTGTTTATGTGGATTATGTCGATGAAGTTGCTTATATGACTATGTTGATAAAGTTGACTATGTTGATGTTGAAGAAGTTGATTATGTTGAGTATGTGATTATGTCGTAAATGTTGATGTGTGTAATAAGTTGATAAAGTATGTTTATAAATTGCGGGTGATTGGTAAGTGGTTGTTGTTGGATAGTAGTGAAATTGTACGATTCTATCTAACATGTTAATTATCATACTTTTGTTATATTATTCGATATCTCACCCCTTCTGTAATGATGTTACCTATTATGGGTAATTAAGCAGGTACTCAAGATTTGCAGTTGGATGTTCGAAGTAGCTTTATGAAGTCTTTAGTTGTTGTTAGCTCGAGTTGGTGTCATGCTCTGATACGTAGCACTCGGGGGGGGGGGGGGGGATGTTTTGTTTATGTCGTTGTTATTATAAGTTGATGAATAGTTGTTATTACTAGTTGTTTGAAGTTGTTCCTAAGTTGTGTTATTACTAAATGTTGAATAATATTAATTTGAAAATTGTAATAACTGAATAAAGTTGTGAGTGAAGTTTAAGTTGAAAGTTGTATGTCGAATGCTATGTATCAAATGATAAGTGAAATACAAGTAGTTTGTTGTTTTTAAGTTGAAAAATGTGACATCCTGATTTTGTTGGAAATTTTAAAGTACTCTGATTTTTATTAATATTCGATGGGTAGAATTGGGGTGTTACATTAGTGGTATCAGAGCAGGTCGGTCTGTCCGGCAAATGTTGTCTAATGCTATTTGTCCCTTAGTACTCGACATGTGTGTGAAACACTGTCGGTACTTGTTTGTTAGTTTCTAGTTGTTGTCTGCAGGTGTTGGTTTGAAATAAGTGGGGGAGAGGCTTGTCTCCCGGACGTGTTGTTAGTATGTAGAAGTTGGTTCAAGGTGATGTTGATTGTAAGAGTGCAAATATTGTCGAAGCGATGTTGTTGCAAGCCGGTGAGAGTATGGACTCATGAATTCGTATCGGTCGAGTTCGAGGTGTGTGTATATTATGGAGGGTGAATTGATTGAGATTAAGGAATTATCCCAAAGGAAATGTTAAGTTGGTGGATCAAGTCAGTAGATTAATATGCCTTGAGTATAGTTGGATTAAAGTCAAGTGATTCTCGTAGTGGGATGAAAAGAAAGGATGTTGGTGAATTTTGGAAGCAAGAGAGAAAGATGGAACTTATGTTCATCGATCTCAAATTCTGATTTTTGCAATTTTGGAGCAGCTGTCAGTAGAAGAGGCATAACTTTTTACTCATGATTCAGATTGAAGCGATTCTGGACTTTTTGGAAAGCTTACGAAATTCCCTATAGTTTGCATATAAGATTTGTCTTCAGGAAGTTTATGAAGAGGGAGAAAAGTGCGTTTTAATGTTTGGGTCTGATGCTGATTTTTTGAAAATTCTGCATACGGGAATTCTGGACAAGTCCCAATGTAAGGATGATAACTCTTTACTCGTAAATCGGATTTGAGCGATTCTTGAAATTCTAGAATCTACACGAAATTCTCTTCATTTCGGAATATGATTTTGTGTTTGGGAGGTCTGTATTGGATGAGAAAAATGTGTTCGAAGTTGAGCGACTATTGCTGAAAGTTGAGAAAGATGAAGCCGAGTGCGATATATTGATAAGGAATAAAATGTTGGTATTAAAAAGGATGTGACGGTGTTGGAAAGTGAATAGAGCTGAAATTTATGTCGAATGAGAATGATTATAGTGATGATGTGATGAGACGGTGATGTTGAGAGAAGAACGAATTCAAGAGAGATCGCGATAATATTGTTGAGTTGTGGATTGAATGAGGCCAAGTGTGAAACTAGGTGGATTATAAAGGTTCTGAGAATAAAAGAAAGACAATTGGTTGGTTAGCGTTGTTGAAATCTTGACTTGGATGAAAGTTTTAAATGGAGCGAGCCGAGTTGGATAGTACTTGAAGTAGTAGCGATTCTGGTGTTGGAAAGATATTTAATAATTGTGTTGTGCTACGAGCATGTATAAGAGATTATGTATTGGATTTTGGACGTTTTGGTATAATTGACGAAGTTGAAATTAAGGAAACTAAGAAGACGTTGATAAGCCTCAGAGAGTTGGCGGAGCATTGTGCTTACGAACTTTGGGCACAAGTTGAAGTACGCTATTGTGTTGGGTAATGATGATTTATGCCACTGTTATGGTTGTCGACTGTCTATTGACAAATTGAGGAACTGATCACCCTTAATCTATTATTGATAGTAGACGGAATCATAATTGATGGATAGATGTGTCGTGCCAACTAGTATAGTATGTACGTTGAATTGGTTGAGGTTAAGCCGAGCGCTTGAGCATTGTTTATTTTGTCGATAAAGATTCATGTAAGCATATTAGTTGAATTTAAGAATGGTAGCATGAGGTTGCGATTGGATTAATGAGTAGTATGGAGACTCATAGTTGAGTTCTAGATAACTTGAGTCGTTGTTTGTGATGAAGCGAATGGCTAGTATGCCTTAAGGTGTATGTATGGAGTATGAAGCGTATCTTCCATATTTGTTTGGATGAGTTGGAACTAGTGGTTGTTACGAATGTTTTGAGCTGTTATAAAATCAGAAGAAGAACGCGTAGAATATTTGAAAGTGAGTTGTGATTATTAAACAAAGTGGAATTATAAGTTGGTTTATTAAGGTGCGATTTTGGTTGGAAAAAGAGGAGTTACTCGGTTGTGTTGAGTCGGACAAGAATTTATGGAGCACTATGTCAATATAAGTAGGAATCGATGGTTTGGTATGTTGAATTAGTTGGAAGTGAAGAAGATGAGTTATCTTGTTGGATTTAGTTGGACCCATGTACCATATGTGGTTGTAATGTTGTTATGTGTTTAACACGATTTTGGAGAATGTGTTATTAAAAGATGGTAAAGTTGTAGTTATGTTTTATGACAATTGGGAATTCATGGAAGTATATGAATATCTCATCCAAGATTTGGAAGTAGTCGTCGTTGTAATTATGTTGAATGTTCCGAGGTGTTGTCTTACGGATCTAAGTTTTAAGTATTCGGTGACTACGAGAGCGTAGAATACCTGTTGGAACGGAATTTCCGAAGAGTTAAGTCGAAAGTCTTTATTATGTCGGTTTTGGTGATTGGAAGTTGGAGGTAAACTTGGTAGGCCTGCTGCACTGCAAGTAATCAGAGTGCGCAGCGAACGCGTGGTGTAGTGCAGTTGTTCATACGTGAGTAACAACGATGTTGGTGGTTTGGTTGTAATAATGTTGTGTTTAAGTCGGTGTTCCTATGTGGTTGTGTTCTAGTTCTTAAACTGGTGAATTCTTAAGTTGGCTACTCCTTGTGTTGTGATGATAGTTTCCAAGTGTAACACTTGAGTAGTATTCGTGTTATTGTCGTCGTTGAGGTTATGAATTGTTGTATTATATGTGGGGTTGCCTTTCGGAGATGAGAGTTGATTAGTCTGATGGAATAAGTAGTTGGAGTAGTTGAATAGGATGAATTTTCGAGGACGAAAATGTTCTAAGTGGGAGAGAGTTGTAACGCCCGTTTATTTAATTAATTAATTAAGTAAATATAATCATATTATGTTGTGTTGAACTGCGTCGATTTGCCTATTTGAGTTGATTTCTGAAACGTCGGAATATTACGTTGATGTTTCTAAGTTGGTCCGAGTTGAATTAATTAAATAAGTTGATTTAAGTTGTGGAAAATAATATTGAATATTTTCCGTTTATTCGTTGAATATGTTGATTTTTATGTGGTTTGGACTATTTGTTTGTTAATCGGTAATTAAGTTGGTTTAGTCGTAGAATTATATTAGAAATAATATAATTAAAATATTATTAAGTAATTCCCGAATAATTGATGAATATGTCGATTATGTGGTTAAGTAGGTAAGTTGATAGTCGGGTATAAACTAGTCGGGAAATTAATATTATAAATAATATTAGTTTAGTAGAATTATTAATTTAAATGCTGGAGTTTAGTTATGTGTGGAAATAGCAATTTCTAAGGGACTAGTATTAAGCCCATTAAGACATAGTGACCCATTATTTTATTAAGCCTCTAGTTTATGTAAAGTAGTAAAAACAAACAAAAGCTAAAAAAAAAACCTAAAAAGAGAAGAAAAGAGAAGTTGTGACAGTGGACTAGGGAGAAGAGGCGAGAGAATTTCTGCAGGTGTGGAAAAATCAAGAAATTCGAGCTACCTTCGATCCAATCAGGTAAGGGTGGGGTTCGAATTTTATAACCGGGAGAATGATAGTTAGTATGTAGGAATTGGGAATTAGATAATTTTTCATTGTATGGTATTTATTGGATTGAAATTGGTATATTATAGCGACCCATTATCATTTGATAGAGCAATTAGAAACCATGTCTCTATACCATAGCACTGTAGCGATGACCCGTTACTTTTCTTTCTTGTAGCGCCACTTTTCCTTTTTACTGTAGCGACACTTTTCATGGTTGAAATCATTTAATATAAAACAAATTGAATTAGTAACAATTTGATAAGCTAGGTTGTAGCAATTATTAGATGCACCAAACTATTATATAATGATTTTGGCATATGCAGTTAGAGCCATGCTTTGAAAGAATAACTAACATTTAATAATTTCATTAGTATGCAATAATAATAATACTTTATCATTAAGTATGATCATCTTTAGGAGTTGGTACAAGTAAATTACAGATTCAGTATTTAATTAGTAGAGTCTTCTAGAGTAGTATAACCAATGAATAGCAGAGTTCAATTTAATTAATTAGTCCAATTGGATTATAGTATATATGTTTAGTAGAGTTATTAAAAATAGCAGAATAAATAAAAATAAGTGAATTAATCCTTTGAAAACATAATGCATATTTTAGTAGTATTATAAAATAGCCTGTTGTAGTGAAGTAGCAGAACAAGAAAATAGCTGATAGTAATTTTAGCAGATATTGGTATTTCTGTAACAGAGCTAATTTGATGGCAGCATTTGGTAGTAGAGAAAAGAATTTGTATCAGTGAAATAAAATTGACAAGAATTGTTAATTGACTAGTAGTAATAATAGAATGTGGAAACAGTACCGAATTAGCCAATTTAGCCAAATTAAGCGGTATATTTAGTTGCCCGGAATCGAATAAATTTTTTTGGGAAAGTTCGTAATAATTAGTAGGCAGTGTGGTTGATTTATTTTGTTGAAAAGATGCTGGAAGTTGAAAACAGTAGGAATTTTAGTCGCCCGGTAGAATTAAGCGGTATATTTAGTTGCCCGGAATCGAACGAAAATTTACGGGGAAGTTCGTGTATATGAATAGAATACGTGTATTGTATTTATTTTGTTAAATTAAGTTGAATGCATGGAATTGCCGCTACAGCTGATTGAGTTGGTTTTTGTCCCAAAAAAACGGACATGTTTTTGTTGGAGGCCTAAATAGCCAAAATTGAAAGTTGATTATGTTGTGCTGAGTTGTATTTGTGGTGTTGATGTTATTAATTGTATGTCGTTCATATGTCGTACACATTGCATTATTTAAGTTGGCCTTGATGGCATTGATTAAGTTGGCCCTTGACGGCACCTGATTAAGTTAAAATGCCTCGATAACCTGGCATCTGTTTAAGTTGGGAGTTTTACTCCGATGGTACCACATGCATGTGCATAGTCGAGTCGCATCCTGTGTCGTATTATTTGTGTTGTTTATGTGGATCAAGTTGATGAAGTTGTTTTATGTTGATTAAGTCGATTAAGTTGTTTATGTGGATTATGTCGATGAAGTTGCTTATATGACTATGTTGATAAAGTTGACTATGTTGATGTTGAAGAAGTTGATTATGTTGAGTATGTGATTATGTTGTAAATGTTGATGTGTGTAATAAGTTGATAAAGTATGTTTATAAATTGCGGGTGATTGGTAAGTGGTTGTTGTTGGATAGTAGTGAAATTGTATGATTCTATCTAACATATTAATTATCATATTTTTGTTATATTATTCGATATATCACCCCTTCTGTAATGATGTTACCTATTATGGGTAATTGAGCAGGTACTCAAGATTTGTAGTTGGATGCTCGAAGTAGCTTTATGAAGTCTTTAGTTGCTATTAGCTCGAGTTGGTGTCATGCTCTGATACGTAGCACTCGGGGGAGGGGGGGAATGTTTTTTTTTATGTCGTTGTTATTATAAGTTGACGAATAGTTGTTATTACTAGTTGTTTGATGTTGTTCCTAAGTTGTGTTATTACTAAATGTTGAATAATATTAATTAGAAAATTGTAATAACTGAATAAAGTTGTGAGTGAAGTTTAAGTTGACAGTTGTATGCCGAATGTTATGTATCAAATGATAAGTGAAATACAAGTAGTTTGTTGTTTTTAAGTTGAAAAATGTGACATCCTGATTTTGTTGGATATTTTAAAGTACTCTGATTTTTATTAATATTCGATGGGTAGAATTGGGGTGTTACAATCCTCAACATGTCTAAACCTCTCAAACATCCACAAAGGATCAAGAGGACTCCCACTTCAAGAATCAAGCACAAGGTTGCAACATTCCAAGTGGATCAAGCCTCAAGATCGCCAGTGTCACCAAATTAGGGTTTTGGTCGACCAAGGCCTCCAGATGGAAATTTTCCTCTGGGCATGAGCTAATGCTTCACAATTTAACTTAAGATACTCTAAGGGACCTCATAAACCCAATCATCAAGTCAATTTAGCCTCAGGGGATGCATTCACCAAAAATCAGGAATTATGGTTTCTTGACCTAATTCACCCCTAAGTTGACTTTTGGGACAAAACAGGAACCAAGACCTCAAGAAATGATTTGAGGGTCCCTAATAAACCACATTGATCCATTTGCAACAATGGATTGATCCAAGAAGCTTGATTCATAAGTTTCAAGTTCATCAGAAACACAATTAGGGTTTCGCGGGAAAAGTCAACTGTGTCTTTGACTTTTGACCTAGGCATGCTCCCAAACCTTGGGACATGATTCAATACACCCTATAACACCCATGGAACATGTCAATCAAGTTTGATTTAGGTCAAGGACTTGATTTCATAGAGGATCGCACAGTTTGGAATTCATCTGACAAAAAGTCAGCTGTGCACAAAAGATCAACTTTGACTTTTTGAGTTTTTTCACAATTATGGTTCCTTAACCCTAAAATGATGTTAATATATGATTGGAATCATCATTCATCAAGAAAAATAAAAAAAAGTGGTATAACTTGTAAAAGAGGTAACCATAAAAAACTTAGAAATTTTCTAAGTCATGGAACAAAGTGGCTAGGGTACCAACTTCTAAGGATCATAACATGAGATCCAAGAAACCATTTTGGCTGATCCAAAAATGGATTTGTAGCTCTCATGGCATACTTTAAAAGTGTCAACTACACCTCATTCCAATTCATCATGGATTTTGAGTTATGGTTTGATCAAAATGGCTGAAAACATGAAATGTCACTTTTTCCAACACTTAGTGAAATTTTCACTAAGTCAGAATCTGTCTTGTTTTTTTTTTCCAAAATTAGGGGCATTTTTCACTTGGATCCAAAAAGTATCAAAACAAACTATGATCACACATATGTTGTATCATATGAGAGCTTTCCAAAATGGCCAAGAACCATATCAAACTCAACCCGAGCTAAGAGTTATGATAGTGGAAACATGCCTTGCTGCAACTGTCATAACAAGACAGATTTGTTCATTTTTCTCGAATTGGGCAATTTGTGCAAATGACAAACAAGCCTATCCATCTGAACACCTCAGGGGGAGACCAAAAAGGGACAAACACTGATCCATCAGCCTCCCAAGTCCTTGGAACCAAAAGTAGCATGCCAAACCTAGAAATGCCTAAAAGAGGGACAAGACTCCAATTTTGGTTTGGAGCATTTAATGGATGCACCAAGGTGGCATGGACTGAGCCCTTTCCAACTGAATTCAGTCAAGACTTATCCAAGAACTAGGGAACTAATAGCCTGTGCTCTAACCTCTAGTCAATGGCTAGAGGAGACTTGGATTCCTATTGATCAACATTTGCCAAACCTCTGCTGCAGTTGCCAATCCCTATTCCTTGCCAAACAAACTTGCTCTACTATAAATAGAGCTCATTTGTGCTCAGTTTAAGTACACCAAAGCCATCAAACAGATGCTTTCCTCAAAATCTCTTCCTTCACTCCAAAATTGCCTTCCAAAGCAAGTCACTATCGGGTTTTGAGTTTGAGAGCAATTCCAACCAAACCAATCACACACTCGCCTCATAAACATCATATAGAAGTGATCCAAACACTCACATAACAGCTGGAACACCAAAATCACAAAATCACTTGCCAACTGCTCAAGTTCTTGACAGAGGTGCAGTTGAGGTACCATCTCAAGTTTCAACTTGTTTCAAACCACTCCAAACATTCAGACACATCACTTGACACCTAAGGAAGCTGTGCAAATCATTGGAACCAGCTTGCAACACCTCTAACACAAAACATGATCACCAGCTGCAAGAGGTAAGCATGAGCTCTTCTAACTCTATGATCCATGCATATTTTGCTGCACAATAATTTGGCCATATGTTCATAATCATGCATAGAGTGTTTACCCTCAATCAATTGCTTTGTTTGAATCGTGTATGTAATTTTTGAGCCTTCATGCAAATTTTAGGGTTCTTGAGGTTTCTCTTTGATTTCTTATTCCATGCTTAAAATAAATGAAATTAAAGACCATTGACATGATCGTGAGGTGAAAACGAGCAGATTGATATGTAGATTGCATGATATCATCAAGTATTCAGTGAGATTGGATAGAAAATGCAAATCTGCAGAAACAGAGGGTGGCGCGTGTTCTTGCCATGTTCTTGGCGCCATTTTTTGAATATTTGAATATTTGAATTTTGTGATTTTTTAATTGATTCAAAAATTAATTTCTCTCTGGTTTTTAATGATTTTGAGTTGATTCTTTTTTGAATAATTCACGAAAATGTTAAAATAGTTTATTTTACCAAAAATTCCCAAAAATATTAATTATTTCATATACTTGATATTTTTGCAAAGAATTAATATTTTATTTGTTTTTCAACATTTAAAATGTTTTTTCTCCCTTGATTTTCCAAACTTAATTGATTTCCAATCATTTTGTGGATAGAAGCATGATTTTTGAAACTTTGATCCAAGATCCCAGTTTATTTTCGCATATGTTTAACAATTTTGATCATTTTAATTGAATTTTTATTCAATTAAAATATATTTTGAAAACAAATTAGGGTGTTGATTAATTCAACCCTAATCAAACTTTTTCAAAATCATTTGGGCCTCTAATAGAGTGTAAGACCCAACCCCTCTTAAAAACCAAAATTATTTGGGCCTCAGTGTATTGTATAAGTCCCGATACCATCAAAAAGTTCGGCGCGATCGTCGCCTTTCTAACAAAAATCATTTGGGCCTCTCCTCGAGCTATAAGA
The DNA here is from genome assembly GCA_022829125.1 of Lathyrus tuberosus. NCBI lineage: Eukaryota > Viridiplantae > Streptophyta > Magnoliopsida > Fabales > Fabaceae > Lathyrus > Lathyrus tuberosus. The sequence goes on from JALAZF010000484.1 coordinate 1,998,606, forward strand.
CCCATCTTTATTCAATATTTGGGCCTCTAATAGAGTGTAAGACCCAATCCCCTTTTAACCAAAACCATTTTGGGCCTCAGACATTGTATTAGTCCCTCTGCGTTAAAAGAAAAATCTCGGCCCAATCGCCAGTTCAAAAACAATTCATCTGGGCCTCCCCTCGTGTTGTAAGCCCCATTTCTTTTCTTTTCAAAATCTTTGGGCCTCTCCTAGAGCTGTAAGCCCCATCCCCCTATACATAAAAACTTTGTGGGCCTCACATATTGTATAAGTCCCTTTGTACGATCTTCAAAACAACAGTGCGATCACTGTTAAACCTTGGGCCTCTCCTTGAGCTGTAAGCCCCAACAATCTTTTCAAAGTGCTTTCTCCTTTAACTTTGAATTCAAATATATGTTGTCATCAAAACTTTCTTTAATTTCTTTGTTGAACAACAAACCAAACATCATGGAAGCTCTACAACGGGTAAATGTTTATCCGCTTTCATTTACTGCTTTCATATGTATATAACTGTATTGTGGGGCTGCTTCACTGTAAGTCTTCTTTCACATCCTTTTATATACTTGTCATATATCCACTGTGTAATACTAGTATAGTTATTTAGAGTTTTCCCCGGCAACTACGTCTAGCACTAGGTAAAGCGTTGTTGGTCACTCTTAAATACAAACAAAACTAGATCCCCCGTAGGATTCCAGATACAGTCTTCCCTCCTCTTGGGGTTAAACAATATGGAAACGTGAAAGGCAGCATTCTCGGTGAACCCTTTCTCAGACTGTCACCCTTAGAAATTGTCAAAGAAACTCTAACTCCCCAGAGATGATCTTTTCTCCGTGAATGACATCTCTTGAGTTTCTTCCAAATCCTCAAACTTTTCTGGAATGATCTCTTCTCGGTGAATTATATTTCTTGAATTTCTCTTGGTTTGGGGACCCACAGGCTTCCTAAAAGCATCCCCGCCTCCTCTTGGGTATTGTACAAGGACCCGTCGGCTTCTTAAAAGTTCGTATGCCTTCTCTTGGGCTTATTACAAAGACCCTGACGACCTCTTAAAGGTATAATACAGAACTTAGTCATCCTTTGATTAGATCAGTCTTTCTAGTGTCAAAACTCTGGCCATTTTAGGGTTGATACTCATCCCTTAATGCCCGCGCCTCCTCTTGAGCATAGTACAATAGATAAAACTCTACACTTGGACAGTCTTAGCCTTTTGAGTCTCAAAGATATTCTCAAGTTCCTTTAAAACATAGAAAAAAACACCGATCACTCTGGATCAATCTGCAGCAGAAACCCGTTCTCTCCCATGAGAGTTCCCCACACTTGGACCCGATTCAGGATCTCCAGAATCCACAGCGGTAAGATAACATTCTCTTGGGCTTTGTACAAATGACTCTCCCTAGTGGATCTAACCTTTTCAGACTCTCTTGTTGAGTCAACAACTTTTAGCCTCCGTCTTGGGCTTTGTACAAGACATATAATAATCACTCTCTTGTTGAGTATAAAAGTCTCTCTTATTGAGTCAACCTTTTTTAGCCTCAATCTCAGGCTTCGTACGAGATAGATAAACACTCTCTTGTTGAGTATAAAAGACTCTCTTGTTGAGTCAACCACTTTTAGCCTCCATCTTGGGCTTTGTACAAGACATATAAAACACTCTCTTATTGAGTATAAAAGACTCTCTTGTTGAGTCAATCTCCTTTTAGCCTCAATCTCGGGCTTCGTACGAGATAGAAAAACACTCTCTTGTTGAGTATAAAAGACTATCTTGTTGAGTCAATCAACCTACAGACTCTCTTGTTGAGTCAACCACCTGTTCAAGACTCTCTTGTTGAGTCCTCTCTTTTAGCCTCCATCTTGGACTTTGTACAAGACACATACAAGCACTCTCTTGTTAAGTCGAACCTTTTCATCCTCCATCTTGGGCTTTATACAAGATACCTTCTCCCCAACGGAGTCAAAATCCCTTTTAGCCTCAATCTTGGGCGTTGTACAAGACAGAAAGAAAATTTTCCCCAGAAAAGTCAAACTTCCCGCCTCCTCTTAGGCTTTGTATAAAGATAACCCCAGTTGAGTCAATCAACCTTTTAGCATCAAAGTTGTGCCTTGCTCACAGCATACGAACATCAACAATTCCTCTTTAGAGATGACAAATTCTCTCTCATCCAAAACCCTTTAGCTTCACATCTTGGGCTTTGAACAAGATACAAACCCTTTAGCTTCACATCTTGGGCTTCAAACAAGATACAAACCCTTTAGCTTAACATCTTGGGCTTTGAACAAGATACAAACCACCTTTAGCTTCACATCTTGGGCTTTGAACAAGACACCAAAACAATCTCTATCAAATAGGAGGAACTACGATCGCTCTGATTTCCCTATTTCGGGAATACGTAGGCATAAGATTGCAAAAATCTTAGCAAGCATACTGATCAAAAACCCAAAATCCCATACTGTTTAACCTCAGTATGCAAGCAGGGTTAATTGGAGACATCTATTTCCCTTCCTTAATCAGCTTAATAGGATAAAAAATAAATCGAACTATAGTACCAAAGCGATAGTGATTCAAAACCACAAAAATCGCGCTACAGAAAAGTGGCGACCACAGTGGGAGGCATTCTTTCTAGCCTCTTTTAGGGTGAGAGATTTAAATTCACCAAATGTCACAGAAATGGCGACTCTGCTGGGGAGTCATTGTCTGTATAGGATCATAAGACTAGAGGTCTAGGATGATTAAGACAAATATATATACTGCTTTTCCTAATTGATATCTGTGTTTATTTTTCTGCTAATGGGAATGCGTGTGATGCCGCATGTGGAAAGATTGAGTATACACCTAAGATAAGTGATGGCATTATACGGGTAATCTTACGGGGAGTGAAACCCAGTTAAGAGTCCCCGGTCGACCATCAAACTCAGTGGAGACTCCCTTTGCAGATACATTGCCTATACGACTTCGGTTGTTGAAAGTAGTGTGGTCGATTGGGTTATCTGAGAAGCTGAAGTTTTTAGTAGGCTGAAACCATTTTGTAGTGCAGAAGCTATCAGAAATAGTTGTCACGCGATACTACCCTCATCTGAGATCACTCTAAGATACATTAGCTCGCTGGCAATCCACTTGCTGTTGTTATCCCAAGAGGGGTCAATGATTTTGCGGACAGGTACAAAAATCACCAGTATAAACCTTTGGGGATGGATAGAGCCTTGATTTCATGAGACCAACCCTTTGACCCCATGTTTTTTCTATGTTTTTGTGTGTTGCATTCATGCATTCATCTAAAAAACATTAAAACAAAGAAAAATCTTCTCTTCTAGTCTCTCCTTTTCAAATTAAACTAAGACAATGATTGCAAATGTCAGATAAAGAGGTTGCGCTAATGGATTTCGGTAAAAGAAAAACTCACAAGTACACCTTTAAGATTCCAAAACTAGAGGATTTGAGAGGTTTGGCGAGGATGATAACCAACCCTGAGGCTTTCAGAGCCAAGTATGGGGGACTGCTATCTCTATTAAGGGTCCATGTAATCGAAGGAATCCTGTCAACACTAATCCAGTTCTACGATCCGGTCAATCATTGTTTCACCTTCCCGGATTATCAACTAGCACCAACACTGGAGGAGTACTCTCACCTGACTGATTTGCATATTACTGACCAAGCTCCATTTTTTGGACTAGAAGAAATTCCAAAGGATTAAACCATCGCAAGAGCAATCCATTTGGATGAGTCAGAAGTCAGGACTCACATGACCACTAAGGGTGGAATTCAGGGTTTTCCAGCCCAATTCTTAATAAAGAAAGCTATGTACTTTGCTAGTATAGGGAATGTGGCCGCTTTCGAGAGCATCTTTGTTTTGCTCACCTACGGGTTATTTTTGTTTCCCAACATTGATAACTTCGTTGATATTAATGCCATTAAGATTTTTCTGATTGGAAACCCTGTACCGACCTTGCTCGCAGATGCTTATCATTCTGTACATCTAAGGAATTTGTACAGCGGAGGAATGATCACATGCTGTGTACCCCTGCTGTACAAATGGTTTATTTCCCATTTGCCAAAGTCTGCTGCATTTTGGGATCAAAAGAATACTTTACGTTGGTCGCAGAGAATCATGTCTCTTACCAACTCTGACATCGATTGGTACAATCGAATCTATGACGGGATCAGAATCATTGACCGTTGTGGAAATTTCTCAAATGTACCCCTTATAGGAACTAAGGGAGGAATTAACTATCATCCAGTTCTAGTTCGTCTTCAATTTGGATACCCGATGAGGCATATCCCGCGTAATGCTCATCTGGAAGGTCTTTTCTTCAAGGAAGGAGAAAATGACAGAGCACTAAAGACAAAAATAGTGCATGCCTGGAAACACGTTCACAGGAAAGGAAGAGAGTCTCTAGGAAAACCAGATTGTGTCTCGGTGGAGCCTTATCTCCACTGGGTACAAACTAGAGCTCTCAAGCTGAGGATGCCTTACCCTTGTCAGGAAGTTCTTCCATTAAGGGACTCTGTCCTTTATTTTATGTTTGAGACGGAAAAACTTCAGGTTACTCTCAACAAAGTTCAGCAGGAGAAGAGGTCTTGGAGGAACAAGTACCGTATTCTCAATGTGGAGTGCAAGAAAATACAGCAACTGTTAAAAGAAAAAGATGCTCTGATTGAGATTTTAGAGCAACATGCTATAGAAAATCAGGATGACCAAAGGAATTTGCTCACTCCTTTCACTTGGCAAAGGAATGATAACCCGGCAACGGCTCAAGAGCCCCAGTCAAAGAAAAGGAAAGTACTAGAACCCGCACCTGAGCTTGCATCAGAGAGGACTAAGGACCCATAAGTTTAGGTTTCCTTTTACAGCACTTTGTAAATTACTGTATTTCCATTTCCACAATCTTTGAATTCAATAAAATGGGGTTTCCCCACTGTTTGATATTTGCAATCTAATTGTTCAAGTTTACTTTGAATAATCGAAAAGTAATTAATTAATCATTGCATTGCATTCATCATTCTCACGTAACGCATTCTTCTTACCTACGAATCTCACGTTTGCGTCTCGATTCTAGAGTCAAACTGTCTCATTCGTACAATACTCGGGCCAATCGTCAGAAAAAGATGGATGATCTCGAGGAAGAGAACAAAGAGTTGAGGGAAGAGATCGACACTCTGAAAGAGGATCTGAGAAAGCTTCATAACGACATGCAAGCTCTAGCAGAAGCTCAGATGCAACAACAAAAGACTGCGATCTTAGAGATCACATCAACGCCCATAGTGGAAAAGTATGATCCTAGGTACAAAATGCCGAAAGATCGTCCCCAGGGGCATGACAGCAACTCCTGAAGGTTACAAACTTCGGGATGCACCGAGAGTCTCAGTCATAATGACTATACCACCACCCGTGGTACACACTGTCTCGGAAGGATAGATTCCACAGATACCTTATGGTGGAAACGAAAGTATGTGTAGCGCGGTTTTTGTGGTTTCGAATCACTATCGCTTTGGTACTACAGTTCGATTCATTTTTTATCCTATTGAGCTGATTAAGGAAGGGAAATAGATGTCTCCAATTAACCCTGCTTGCATACTGAGGTTAAACATTCAAAACTGTTGGTTTACAGATGCTATCAAAATAGGGGGTTCTCCTTTAGGGTTATTTGCTTAAGAACAGGATCTGGACTATTTGTGAGGATGTTAGGTCTGATGCTTTTTGATTGATGTATGAAGGTACGGGATTTTGGGTTTTTGATTAGTATGCTCGCTAAGATTTTTTCAATCTTATGCCTACGTATTCCAGTTTGACGAAACAGGGAAATCAGAGCGATCGTAGTTCCTCCTATTCTATGGGAGGAAAAGGGTTGCTTTGGTGTCTTGTTCAACGCCCAAGACATGAAGCTAAAGTTGGTTTGTATCTTGTTCAAAGCCCAAGATGTGAAGCTAAAGGGTGTTGGCTGAGACAGAATTTGTCATCTCTAAAGAGGAGTTGTTGATGTTTGTACGTTGTGAGCAAAGCACAACTTTGATGCTAAAAGGTTGATTGACTCAGCCGGGGTTTTCTTTATATAAAGCCTAAGAGGAGGCTAGAAGTTTGACTTTTCTGGAGGAAAATGTTCTTTCTGTCTTGTACAACGCCTAAGATTGAGGCTAAAAGGGATTTTAACTCCGGTGGGGAGAATGTATCTTGTATAAAGCCCAAGATGGAGGTTGAACTGAGTTTGACTCAACAAGAGAGTGCTTTTATCTGTCTTGTATAAAGCCCAAGGCGGAGGCTAAAAAGGTTGACTCAACAAGAGAGTATTGAACAGGTGATTGACTCAATAAGAGAGTGATTTGTTGTCTCGTACGAAGCCCGAGATTGAGGCTAAAAGGAGATTTGACTCAACAAGGGAGTCTTTTATACTCAACAAGAGACTGTTTTTTCTATCTCATACAAAGCCCGAGATGGAGGCTAAAAAGGGATTGACTCAACAAGAGAGTCTTTTATACTCAACAAGAGAGTGTTTTATATGTCTTCTACAAAGCACAAGATGGAGGCTAAAAGGAGATTGACTCAACAAGAGAGTCTTTTATACTCAACAAGAGAGTGATTTGTATCTTGTTCAAAGCCCAAGATGTGAAGCTAAAGGTGATTGACTCAACAAGAGAGTCTGTTATACTCAACAAGAGAGTGGTGTTATATGTCTTGTACAAAGCCCAAGACAGAGGCTAAAAGTTGTTGACTCAACAAGAGAGTCTGAAAAGGTTATCTCCGTTAGGGAGAATCATTTGTACAAAGCCTGAGAGGAGGCTAACTTAATGCTGAGGATTAGATCCATCGGCAGGCCCAAGGGTGGGGAACTCTCATGAGAGAGACCGGGTTTCGGTGTTTATTCCTATGGGTGCAAGGAACTTGAGAATGTCTTTGAGACTCAAGGGTTTTAGATTGTCTGAGTCTAGAGTTTTATCTTTTGTACAATTCCCAAGAGCAGGCACGGGCATTAAGGAATGAGTATTAACCCTACAACGACCAGAGTTTCGACGCTGGAAAGACTGCTCTAGCAAAGGATGACTAAGTTCTGTCTTATACCTATAAGAGGTCGTCAGTGTCCTTGTATTAAGCCCAAGAGAAGGCATGAGAACTTCTAAGAAGCCGACGGGTCCTTGTACAACGCCCAAGAGGAGGCGGGGATGCATTTAGGAAGCCTGTGGGTCCCCAAACCAAGAGAAGTTCAAGACATGCTATTCACCGAGAATAGATCAAGCCAGGAAAGTTCAAGGATTTGGAAGAAACTCAAGAGATGCCATTCACGGAGAAAAGATCATCTCTGGGGAGTAAGAGTTTCTTTGACAATTTCTAAGAGTGACAGTCTGAGAAAGGGTTCACCGAGAATGCTGCCTTTCACGTTTCCATATTGTTTAACCCCAAGAGGAGGGAAGACTGTATCTTGTAATCCTATGGGGGATCTAATTTTGTTTGTATTTAAGAGTGACCAACAAGGCTTTACCTAGTTCTAGACGTAGTTGTCGGGGAAAACTCTAAATAACTATACTAGTATTACACAGTGGATATGTGACAAGTATATAAAAGGATGTGAAAGAAGACTTACAGTGAAACAGCCCCACAATATAGTTATATACATATGAAAGCGGTAAATGAAAGCGGATAAACACTTACCCGTTGTAGAGCTTCCATGTTGTTTTGTTAGTTGTTCAACAAAGAAAGTTTTGATAACAACATATATTTGAATTCAAAATCAAAGGAGAAAGTGCTTTGAAAAGATTGTTGGGGCTTACATCTCAAGGAGAGGCCCAGATGATTATTTTAAACTGGCGATCTTGCCGAGATTTTTCTTTTAACGTAGAGGGACTTATACAATATCTGAGGCCCAAAATGATTTTGGTTAAAAGGGGATTGGGTCTTACACTCTATAAGAGGCCCAAAGATTTATTTTTGTACAAGTGATGGGGCTTACAGCTCAAGGAGAGGCCCAAAGTGTTTTTGTTAAAAAGGCGACGATCGTGCCGAACTTTTTGACGGTATCGGGACTTATACAATACACTGAGGCCCAAATTATTTTATTTACAAAAGGGTTGGGTCTTACACTCTATTAGAGGCCCATGAGTGATTTTAAGAAACAGAATGGGGCTTACAACTCGAGGAGAGGCCCAGTTGGTTTTGTAAAAAAGGCGACGATCGCGTCGTTGTTTTTAAATATATGGTGGGACTTATACAATGATTGAGGCCCAAAAAGTGGTATATTTACAAAGGGGATGGGTCTTACACTCTAATAGAGGCCCAAAGTGTTTTGAAAAAGTTTGATGAGGGTTGAATTAATCAAAACCCTAATTTGTTTCCAAAATATATTTTAATTGAATAAAATTCAATTAAAATGATCAAAATTGTTAAAAATGTGTGAAAACAAACTGGGATCTTGGATCAATGTTTCAAAAATCATGTTTCTATCCACAAAATGATTGGAAATCAATTAAGTTTGGAAAATCAAGGGAGAAAAAACATTTTAAATGTTGAAAAACAAATAAAATATTATTCTTTGCAAAAATATCAAGTATATGAAATAATTAATATTTTTGGGGTTTTTTGGTAAAATAAAATATTTTAACATTTTTGTGAATTATTAAAAAAAGAATCAACTCAAAATCATTAAAAACCAGAGAGAAATTAATTTTTGAATCAATTAAATAAAATCAGAAAATTCAAAAATTTGAATTTTCAAAAAAGGCGCCAAGAACATGGCAAGAACACGCGCCACCCTTTGTTTATGTATATTTGCATTTTCTATCCAATCTCACTGAATACTTGATGATATCATGCAATCTACATATCAATCTACTCGTTTTCACCTCACGATCATGTCTATGGTCTTTAATTTCATTTATTTTAAGAATGGAGTAAGAAATCAAAGAGAAACCCCAAGAACCCTAAAATTTGCATGAAGGCTCAGAAATTCCATACACGATTCAAACAAAGTAATTGATTGAGGGTAAACACTCTATGCATGATTATGTACATATGGCCAAATTATTGTGCAGAAAAATATGCATGGATCATAGAGTTAGAAGAACTCATGCTTACCTCTTGCAACTGGTGATCGTGTTTTGTGTTAGAGGTGTTGCAAGCTGGTTCCAATGATTTGCACAGCTTCCTTACGTGCCAAGTGATGTGTATGAATGTTTGGAGTGGTTTGAAATAAACTGAAACTTGAGATGGTACCTCAACTGCACCTCTGTCAAGAACTTGAGCAGTTGGCAAGTGATTTTGTGATTTTGGTTTTCCAGATGTTATGTGAGTGTTTGGATCACTTCTATATGATGTTTATGAGGTGTGTGTGTGTGATTGGTTTAGTTGGAATTGCTCTCAAACTCAAAACCCGATAGTGACTTGCTTTGGAAGGCAATTTTGGAGTGAAGGAAGAGATTTTGAGGAAAGCATCTGTTTGATGGTTTTGGTGTACTCAAACTGAGCACAAATGAGCTTTATTTATAGTAGAGGAAGTTTGTTTTGCAACCAATAGTGAATGGCAACTACAACAGAGGTTTGGAAAATGTTGATCAATAGGAATCCAAGTCTCCTCTTGCCATTAACTAGAGGTTAGAGCACAGGCTGCTGGTTCCCTAGTTCTTGGATAAGTCTTGACTAGATTCAGTTGGAAAAGGCTCAGTCCATGCCACCTTGGTGCATCCATTAAATGCTCCAAACCAAAATTGGAGTCTTGTCCCTCTTTTAGGCATTTCTAGGTTTGGCATGCTAATTTTGGTTCCAAGGACTTAGGAGGCTGATGGATCAGTGTTTGTCTCTCCATTGTCATATCTCATGGCTCAAGTGGAATTTGGTGGAGTTCTTGGCCATTTTGGAAAGCTCTCATATGATACAACATATGTGTGATCATAGTTTGTCTTGACACTTTTTAGATCCAAGTGAAAAATAACCCAACATTTTGAAAAAAGTGAAACAGATTCTGACTTAGTGAAAATTTCTCTAAGTGTTGGAAAAAAGTGACATTTTCACTTTTTGTGATTTTGATCACTTCATAACTTAAAATCCATGAGGAATTGGAATGAGTGGTAGTTGAAGCTTTAGTAGAGTTCCATGAGAGCTGCAAATCCATCTTTGGATCAGACAAAATGGTTGCTTAAATCTCAAGTTATGATCCTTGGAAGTTGGTATCCTAGCCACTTTGTTCCATAACTTGGAAAATTTCTAAGTTTTTTATGGTTACCCCTTTTACAAGTTATCCGACTTTTCTTGATTTTTCTTGATGAATGATGATTCCAATCACACATTAACATCATTTTAGGGTTAGGGAACCATAATTGACCAAAAAATCAAAAAGTCAAACTTTGACTTTTGGGCACAGTTGACTTTTTGTCAGATGAACTCCAAATTGTACGATCCTCTATGAAATCAAGTCCTTGACCTAAATAAAACTTGATCAATTGATTTCATAGGTGTTATAGGGGGTAGTGACTCATGTCCCATGGTTTGGGAGCATGTCCTGGTCAAAAGTCAAAGGCACAGTTGACTTTTCCCACGAAACCCTAATTGTGGCTCTGATGAATTTGAAACTTGTTGATCAAGCTTCTTGGATCAATCCATTGTTGCAAATGGGTCAATGTAGTGTGTTAGAGACCCTCAAATCCTCTCTTGAGGTCTTGGCTCATGTTTTGCCCCAGAAGTCAACTTAGGGGTGAATTAGGTCAAGAAACTCTAATTCCTGATTTTTTATGAATGCATCCCCTGAGGTTAAATTGCCTTGATGATTGGGTCCATGAAGTCCCTTGGAGTATCTTGGGTTATGGTTTGGATTATTGGCTCATGCCCAGAGTAAAATTTCCATCTGGAGGCCTTGGTCGACCAAAACCCTAATTTGGTGACACTGGCGATCTTGAGGCTTAATCCACTTGGAATGTTGCAACATTGTGCTTGATTCTTGATGTAGGGAGTCCTCTTGATCCTTTGTGGGTGTTTGAGAGGCTAGACAAGTTGAAGATCGTGTCATTTCTTGATTGATCCTTTGTCTAAGGGCTCTGAGAGGGCTTGAAACCCTAAGTTTGATTGTAGTGGATGCTCACCCATCTTTGGGGAGACTAATGAGGTATGATGGTTCATCCATATTGTAATGATGATTTGTACAATGATGGGAAATCTTAGTGGTCAAAATTTGGGGTATGACAGATGCCCCTATTTAATCTTCTTGGGCCCGAAGGTGTGAATGGCGAAGGTATTCGGGCATTCGGGGTGCAAGATGATTAAATATCGGAATACCCAATATTTTGATGGTGGTTATGAATGGTAGCATACACATTCATCTTCTTTTGCTAAGCGATGGTGCTTAGAAGAGGTAAAACTTCCCCTCGATCCTGGTTTCCTACCAAGGAACTGGTCTCAGTTTCTGAAATAAACTTCCCCTCGATCCTGGTTTCCTACCAAGGAACTGGTCTCAACTGCTGAAAGAAACTTCCCCTCGATCCTGGTTTCCTACCAAGGAACTGGTCTCAGTTTCTGATATAAACTTTCCTCTCGATCCTGGTTTCCTACCATGGAACTGGTCTCAGTTTCTTTTGTAAATAAACTTTCTTGACAAGGGACGCTGTTCGTAGCAGTTTTCCTCAAACTTCTCGCCGAATTTTCCTGGGGAGATGCCATTTGATGGAAAAAGATTTGACGTCAGACTTGTTGGGGAACCCATCTGTCTGAGTTATAGAGGTGCACAAACTTCTCTGCTGGAGACGCCATTCGTTGACTCTACTTGGGGAAAACGAGTCTCTTGAGAGTCTGTTTCCTGCTTGGGGGGTACTACATCATACTTTTCTCGAGATCTTGTTGAAGAAATGCCATGTGATGTAATCCAGTTTGGAGGTGCTGATGACCTTTTCGTCATCGAATTCTTTTGAGAAAACCACTGCATTGCCGAATCTTTGATTAAGAGGCTTTCTTTGGGGATTTTCCTTAATCCGGGAAAGCGAAGATATCATCTTCAATGGCGAAGAGTGACGTTTGTCTAGAGCCCTCTGGCTTTTCAGAGGTTCAAGTTATTAAAGTGGTCAAAGGACCAACTTCAATCCAGAAATAAACGGGAGGGGAGGTTGTGCAGACACGACGTTTCCTGACAAGGAAAGAACTGACAACTCAACTGGGAGGACTTTTATCACTAGGGAACAAGACCGACTAGAGTGATAGCGATGCAATATAAATATGAATGTAAATCAATAATGCATGATGTATGTATGTATGTGCTGACAAAACTGACACGACATACAGACTAGTGGATGAACACGACTGGATACTCGGCCACACGGGAAATGAAAAGTATCGATGGTTAAAAAAAAATAGCAATTCTGCCTTGCTTAGGAGGGATAGTCCCTATTGGGAACTACGTTGGTCGAACTTAGGAGGTGAGAACTCTGCCGAGGGTGTCAGGGGAAACTCGGTCTCTGACACAGTTGACCCTTCATTCGGTGCACTAGTTTAGAAGGAGTACTTTGATTCTGCACTTTGGAGCTCGATTACTTCTGGAGAAGCGATCGATGTTCTTTTGATGTTCAACAGTCAAAAGAATTGCCATCTTTATTTTGAAAAGCAGAAAAATTTTAACAAGTAAATTCATTTTTGTTTTATTTCAAGAATCGTTAATCATGTTAAAACGTCGTTCTGTAAGTTAAAACAAATAAGAATTGCAAACAAAAGCACTAGGGCTCAAATTTTATTGATAGGAAATGGTAATTTTAAGGGAAAAGGGCTACATTAAAACATAACGACCACTATCCTTCTACCAACTTTGAATTCGGGACATCCTGAGCTTCTGTCGAAGATGACCTTGACTGGAGTTTTCCCTGATGGAAAGTATTACCGCTTCTGAGGGATTTGCCCCTTTGCTGGACATAGTTACTTGCCATGAATCCCTAATTTTTTCTTGGATTATACTTTGAGATTTCTAATCTACCGGGATGATTATTTTTTATTATGTCTCTAATTTTTGCCTGGACCGCCCTTTCGGGTTTTCAATCCACCGAGACGTTTGTTTTTTTATTTATTTAGGCGAAGTATTTTGTGACTACATCAACATTTATGGGGTAGGCAAATTCCTCTCCATCCATAGCTGCGAGTCTCATGGCGCCGCCTGAGAAGGCTTTCTTGACCACATAGGGGCCGTCATAATTCGGGGTCCATTTGCCCTGGGAATCAGTGAGGAACGATTGTATCTTTTTAAGCACAAGGTCTCCTTTCCTAAAGACGCGAGGTCAGACCTTTTTGTCAAACGCTCTCTTCATTCTCTGTTGATACAGCTGACCATTGCATAGTGCCGTTATTCGCTTTTCTTCGATCAGGTTCAGTTCGTCGTGCCGACTTTGACACCATTCAGCTTCTGTTAGCTTAGCTTCCATCAATACCCTGATTGATGGTATCTCTACTTCTATGGGGAGCACTACTTCCATGCCATATACTAGAAAGAAAGGGGTTTCCCTTGTTGAAGTGCGGACAGATGTGCGATAACCGTGAAGAGCAAAGGGCAGCATTTCGTGCCAGTCTTTGTAGGTTACAACCATATTTTGAACAATCTTCTTGATGTTCTTGTTAACCGCTTCTACCGCTCCGTTCGTCTTAGGTCAGTAGGGAGATGAGTTATGGTGTTCGATTTTGAACTCTGCGCACAACTTTTTCATCATCTTATTGTTCAAGTTAGATCCATTATCAGTAATGATCTGGCTTGGAACACCATAATGGCAGATGATATTGTTTTTGATGAATTGGATCACCACTTGTCGAGTTACATTGGCGAATGACGCTGCTTCGACCCACTTGGTGAAGTAGTCAATGGCTACCAAGATGAACCGATGTCCGTTTGAAGCCTTAGGTTCAATCATACCGATCATGTCGATTCCCCATATGGAAAAAGGCCATGGGGAAGAAAGAACTTTGAGATGCGTTGGCAGTACATGGATTTTGTCAGCGTATATCTGACACTTGTGACACCTTCTCATGTACTTGTAGCAATCGGATTCCATTGTCAACCAATAGTACCCTGCTCTTAGAATTTTTCTCGCCATTGTGTGTCCGTTGGCATGAGTGCCAAAGGGTCCTTCATGAATCTCTTTTATCAGTATGTTTTCTTCTGGTCTGTCTACGCATTGGAGCAAGACCATGTCAAAGTTTCTCTTATAGAGTGTATCATCGTTCAGGAAGAAGCTGCTTGCCAGTCTTTTGAGGGTCTTTCGGTCCTTCCTGGATGCCCCAGGTGGGTACTCTTGTTTCTGAAGGAAGCATTTGATATCGTGATACCAAGGTTTATCGTCTATGACTGCTTCAATTGTGAAGATGTAAGCAGGCCATTCTAGGCGCATTATGTCAATCTTAGGTAAGTCGTTCCATTGACCTACACTAATCATTGAAGAGAGGGTGGCTAATGCATCAGCCATGTGATTCTCTTCACGAGGGATATGATGAAACTCGATTCTGTTGAAGAAGGGTAACAACCTTCTCGTGTAATCTTTGTAAGGAATCAATCCTAATTGGTATGTGTTCCAATCTCCTTTGATCTGATTGATAACCAGGGCTGAGTCGCCATATACATCCAAGTTTTGATCCTTAAATTGATCGTTTCCTCAAGACCCATGATACAAGCTTCGTATTCGACCTCGTTGTTTGTGCACTTGAACGTAAGTCTGGCAGTGAAAGGAATGTGGGTACCCTGAGGTGTTATGATGATTTCCCCAATTCCGTTTCCATAATGGTTGACAGCTCCGTCAAAGATAAGTCCCCATTGGGAACCTGGTTCTGGCCCTTCGCTGGGTAGTGATTCATCGCAATCTTTCATTTTCAAGTACATGACATCTTCGTCTGGGAAGTCAAACCCGACTGATTCCTGATCGTCAATCAGTTGATGAGCCAAATGATCGGCTAAAACACTTCCCTCGACGGCTTTCTAAGCGTGGTACTCGATGTCATATTTTGATAACAACAACTGCCAACGGGCAATCTTTCCAATGAGAGCAGGTTTTTCAAAGACATACTTGATTGGATCCATTTCAGAGATTAACCAAGTAGTGTGACGAATCATATACTGGCACAGACGTTTGGCTGCCCAAGCCAGAGCATAGCAAGTTTTCTCAAGCATAGTGTACCGAGTCTTGCAGTCGGTGAATTTCTTGCTCAAATAGTAAATGGCAGACTCTTTCCTTTTGGTTTCGTCTTGTTGGCCAAGTACACAACCCATGGAGTCTTCCAAGACTGTTAGGTAGATGATTAGTGGTCTTACTTCCACTGGAGGTGATAGAATTGGTGGGTTCAACAGATACATTTCTATATACTGTTGAAGGCGGTTTGGCAGTCTTCTGTCCAAATGCAATCCTGATTCTTTTTATGTAATTTGAAGATTGGCGCACACGTCGCGGTCATGAGGAATATAAATCTGGAAATGTAATTCAGACGTCCCAGGAATCCCCTGAATTGTTTTTCAGTCTTTGGAGAAAGCATTTCTTGAATGGCCTTGACCTTGTCAGGATCAACCTCAATTACTTTCTGGCTGACGATGAACCCTAGAAGTTTCCCTGAACGGACACCAAATGTTCACTTATTGGGATTCAAGCAGAGTTTGTACTTTCTCAATCGCTCGAATAGCTTTGACAGGTGGGTCACATGCTCCTCCTCTGTTCTAGATTTGGCAATCATGTCATCGACATATACCTCGATTTCCTTGTGTATCATGTCATGAAACAGAGTAGTCATGGCCCGTTGATAGGTTGCCCCGGCGTTCTTCAAACCGAACGACATTACCTTGTAACTAAAGGTGCCCCATAGGGTGATGAAGGAAGTTTTCTCCATATCTTTCTGGCCATTTTTATCTGATTATAGCCCGAGAATCCATCCATGAAGGAGAAAACTTTGAACTTTGTTGTACTGTCTACCAGCATGTCAATGTGTGGTAAAGGAAAGTCGTCCTTTGGACTAGCTTTGTTAAGATCTCTGTAATCCACACACATTCTGACTTTTTCGTCCTTTTTTGGAACTGGTACTATGTTGGCTAACCATTGAGGATATTCTGATGTGTCAAGGAAACCTGCGTCAATCTGTTTCTGTACTTCCTCTTTGATTTTGATGGGCATGTCTGGATGAGTCCGTCTCAACCTCTATTTTACTGGTGGACATTCTGATCTTAACGGTAGATGATGTTCCACGATGCTGGTATCCAACCCTGGCATATCCTGATAGGACCAAGCGAATACATCGGGAAACTCTTTGAGAAGCTTCGTCAAACTCTCTTTGACGGCTGGACTGAGTAGTGCCTGAATCTTGATCTCTTTTCTTTCTTCCTCTGAACCCAAGTTGACCGTTTACAGCTGCTCTTTGTGAGGTTTGATGGACCTTTCCTCTTGTCTGAGTAATCGGGAGATCTCTTCTAGAATTGCTTCGTCATCTTCTTCTTCAACCTCAAATACCGGGAATTCAAAGTTGGGAGAAGGCATCGGATCGTACGTTTCAATGGGGTTTAAAACAAGCAATCTGCATGATGTGATGATTTGTTTTTAGAAGAGATAGAGAGAAATGCACGAGTGTGTGCAGTGTTTTTTTACTGCTTGTTTTTATTATTTGAATTGTTTTTTAGGATTACCATTTTCTGAAAAAGCGAAAAGAGAAAACAGTAATTAAGGCGGAAATTATAGAACGACGTTTATTTATTTATGATTTTGTCGATTCTTGAAACTACAGCCCTATAAAACAAAACTCTGTCGCTTTGGGCAAAGCGAAGAAGGATATTTATAGAAAGTGAGCCCTATCAAAACATCTGTTTCACCTGGGCATGGTGAAAGGTTAAGATAAAGATGAAAATTACTTTGACTTATGAACAAATTTCGGGACATCGACAGCAACCCATTGGCGGCGGACTCCTCGGTGAATCACAAAGTCGGGTACCTTCCTTGATTTGTATTAAAAAATAACGCTGATTTCTGGCGGAGCAAGATCATTGTAATCTGTCTCCCAGGCAGAGTTGTCGTTGGAGGATTCCTCAGTTGTATTTTGCATAATATTTGTCCTCTCAGGTGTATCTCCCCATCTAGTTGGCTGGATGTCCTCGAGCCTGATACGAGAGCTTTCAGGAGCGGTGTATTTGACTAAGAAGTTGTACTTGCCACTCGGTTGTCCTAAGGTGTCCCACACTTCTTTGGAACTGGAGGAGTAATCTCTCTCGATGACGTTGACCTCGGGAAAAGCATAGTTACTGAATTCTAGTCTTGCAAACTTTGCAAACTCATCGTGGCACTGGATATTTTTGGAATGACCTGAGTGTTGATCCCATGACATGGTGGGGACGCAGGTATTTGTTTCAATGATGCTCAACTGATTTTCATTATTCGACTGACTTTCCTGCCCCAAGTCTCATGGGTACGGTTTCCAGATAGGCAGACCATCCATCGGGCCATAATAGTCGTGGTCGAAGTTGTATTTCATCGGAGTATCTTCCTCTAATGAATTTGGCGGAGCACGACATCCTTCCGGAGCACAATCCCCGTATATCATTTTGACATCTGACCTTGATATAAATCTCGGACTCTGTGCGGGATAGCAAAATGGCGTAGGCACCTCTTCTTGAGACATATAACCATCCTCGTTAAGATAGGACTTCCACTCTTCATCTGTATCAGAGGAATCTCCTTCGTTGATGGTATGTACTTCTTGAGACACTGGATGAAGGAAACCTCCACTGTGGAAGTTCTGAATGGGATGACGACTTTCATCGTTAGCAGCTGTCTGGGTACATGTTACAGAAAAACCAAGACCCTTCTTTGTTTTATTATTAGTAGGAATGACAAGTTGTCCCCATCCCTTTGCGTTGTTACTTTTGATCACCTCGAGAGCATCTTTGTACGAGGAAATCGATGTTCCTTTCTCTAGTTGATCCTCATTGCTCACCGAAAGTGCCTGGAACTGAGTTCTAACAACCTCCTCGAGTTCTACACAAGTGGATAAGGAAAGGTTACTCATGATCAAGGCTTGTTCTCCACAGATCGTGACGAGTTAGTCATTCTTGACAAACTTCAGCTTCTGCTGAAGTGTCGAAGTGACTGCCCCAGCCTGGTGTATCCAAGGTCTTCCTAATAAACAACTGTATGTTACCCGGATGTCCATGACCTGGAAAGTGACTAGGAAAGTGTGAGGACCGATAGTTATGGGAAGGTCGACTTCGCCGATAACTGTTTTTCTAGACCCGTCAAATGCTTTGACGACGACCTCACTGCCTCTCATCGGAGATCCTTTGAATGATAGTCGCATTAGAGTGGACTTCGGCATGACATTGAGAGCTGATCCGGTATCTACCAGTACGCTGGCTAAAGCATCGTCCTAGCAGTTGACTGTGATATTGAGCGCCATGTTGTGACTTGGGCCCTCTTCTGGAAATTCCACATCACTAAACCCCAAGTTATTGCAGGAAGTGATGTTAGAGACGATACTGTCAAACTGTCATATTGACACATCCTGTTCCATGAAGGTCTGTTCTAAGACTTTCTGTAGAGCCTCCCTATGGGCTTCGGAACTGAGCAAAAGCGATAACACTGAGATCTTTGAAGGAGTTTGCAACAGCTGATCAACAATGTTGTGTTCACTCCTTTGGATGAGCTTCAGCATCTCATCATCGTTCTTTGAAAGGTCGGGATCACTGGATGGACCGACTGGTGGATTAGGAGCTTCTGTTTGAAGTTCCTTTTCTCTGTTAGGTTCTCCAACTCCTCTGTTGAAGATTCGACCGCTCCGTGTTACTCGAATGATGTCTGCAATATCACGACAGAGGGTAATGGAATTTCCTTTCCATTCTCAATTATTGTTGCACCGTATTTGTAAGGGGTGGCCTTAGTTGATTCATACGCTAGTGGTCCTGGTAGATAGATAACTACATGAGCCTTCTGATTTTTCTGACTGTCGTAGGTAACTTCAATCAGTTCCTGGTTAAGAACCTTCGATTCATCAAGAAGAGGGATGATGGTACAAACATCTTTGGTCCTTTCATGATCAGAGATTATGACAACAACCCTGATCTGATCCGCGAAATAGTCTGGCGTCCAGTTGATTAATCCATAACTTGGACACGGTTGAATCTCCTTGGGAGCTAACTGACCATGAAGGGCTGCTCGCACGAGGTAACATCCTTGATTATTTTCTGAGCAGACTCTACAGCGCTCATAATTGTGTGGTGGCACCTGGCCACGTCCGCTTTGAATGCAGTGTAACCTCACTAGATCTGTTTCTAGAGATCGAACATCCTGACTTTGATGTCTAGTAGGGTTCCCATTAACCACACTGATTTGTTGCTTGTCTTCATCCATATAAATCGGAAGCCACCAGTGGTTTAACAAGTGTTGTAAAGTTCTCTGAATGAGAGCGCATACTTGGTTGCTCTCACGGCATACTGTACAGTTCAGATAATTATGTGAAGTGAGAAAACCGAGCTGGACTTGCTTGGCATGCAACTCCACCAAGCTAGTATTCATCAAATGAACATCGAAGATTTGAACCATGTTAATCAAATAAGGATTTCTATCATGGTAGTCCTAGATCCACCCAAGATCCATCTGACGCTGGAGGGCCTCTTGTACAAAAGAGCATCCCTGTTTGCTTACC
Source organism: Lathyrus tuberosus (assembly GCA_022829125.1). Lineage (NCBI taxonomy): Eukaryota > Viridiplantae > Streptophyta > Magnoliopsida > Fabales > Fabaceae > Lathyrus > Lathyrus tuberosus. Next base: position 2,018,201 of record JALAZF010000484.1, read on the forward strand.
GAGCAAGTCAGACAGGAATTGTAATCATGCCGTGGCAGATTATGATACTGGCTTTGCCTTGAGTGCATTGCCACTAAGTTGGCACTCATTGCACGGATGTCGTGATTCTGAATGATGTCGGAATGCGTACAAGTCATGTTGACCCCACCAATTCGGTGTTCTTGGATCCATCCAAGATCCAATTGTTCCTGTAGAGTTGATTGCACCACACATCATCCTTTATTATTTTTAGAGCAAATATCACACTGGTGATAATTATGAGGTGACACATGGTCGTATCCACTCTGTCTACAATGCATCTTGACCAGGTTGGCCCTTAATAAGAGTACATCATGAATTTGATAGCTGTTGTTAGATTCTCCCTCTATCAAATTCACTGCAGCCTTCTCGTGTTGAGGCAGCGGGTTTGTGAGAACATTAGGATTTGTATCCTTGAAAGATAAGACCCCTCTCCTAACAAGCTTTTGCACATCGGATTTGAAACTGAGACAGTTTTCTATGTTATTCCCTGGTCCTCCTTGATGGTAAGGGCAAGTCTGATCCGCTTTAAACCAAAAAGGAGGATTTTTCGGTACTGTAAGAGGAGACCTGGTTTGGACATTCCCCTTGATCAGTAATAATGGAAACAGTTCTGTGTACAACATCGGTATTGGGTCGAACCCTGGTGGTCGCGTTGCACGGTTTTTGTTGTACGGAGGACGAGCCTACTGAAGAGGTCGTTGTGTCCTTTGCTGATATTGCTGTTGAATTGGTTGGCTCTGAGCAACCTGAGGTTGATACGTAGGAACAGGCACAGGGTTGATAGCAAAAGTTACAGCTGCTACTGGTTGGTATCGTCGTATTTACTTTCCGAGAGAGATATTCCTAATATCTTGCTTTTTTTTCTTAGGGAGAGCACTACCGTACCGTTTTGTATTACTTGATGATCCAGCATCTTTAACTAATCGTCCTTCTCAGACTGCCTCCTCAAGACGAACTCCCATGCCCACCATCTCGGTGAAGTCACTGGGCGCACTGGCGACCATTCTATCGTAGTAAAATGAGCCCAAGGTCTTTAAGAAGATCTTTGTCATCTCTTTTTCCTCAAGAGGTGGACAAATCTGGGCGGCAGTTTCACGCCATCTCTGAGCGTATTCCTTAAAGGTTTCCTTGTCCTTCTGTGACATCAACCCGAGTTGATCTCTGTCTGGTGCCATGTCTAGGTTATACTTATATTGTTGAACGAAGGCAGCTCCAAGATCCCTGAAAGTGGCGATCTTAGTGCGGTTTAAACCCATGTACCACTTTAATGTGGCACCGGTTAAACTATCCTGAAAATAGTGGATCAGTAGCTTCTGGTTCTTCGTCTGAGCTGACATTCGCCGAGTGTACATCACCAGATGGCGTTGAGGGCAAGAGTTACCCTTGTACTTTTCAAAATCGGGTACCTGGAATTTGTGTGGAACTTTCACATTGGGGACCAAACAAAGGTCTGTGGCGTCCTTTCCAAATAAATCCTGACCGCGAAGGGCTTGCAGTTCTCTCTGCATCTCCAGGAATTATTTCTGGAACTCGTTCGTTCTGTCAAACATACTTTCGTTTCCACCAAAAGGTATCTGTGGAATTTGTCTTCCCAGGACAGTGTATACCAGGGGTGGTGGTATAGTCATTATGGCCGAGACTTTTGGTGCCTCCCGAAGTTTGTAACCTTCAGGCCCAGCGGCTCCTACTGAAGTTTCCGGATCTTCAGTGATCGGCGGAATATATCCTTCCGGGATATAATTAATAGGCATGCCCCAGCGACGATCTTTCGGCATTTTAAACCTAGGATCATACTTTTCCACTATGGGCGCTGATGTGATCTCTGAGATCCTCTTTCAGAGTGTCGATCTCTTCCCTCAACTCTTTGTTCTCTTCCTCGAGATCATCCATCTTTTTCTGATGATTGGCCCGAGTATTGTACGAATGAGACAGTTTGACTCTAGAATCAAGACGTAAACGTGAGATTCGTAGGTAAGAAGAATGTGTTAAGTGAGAATGATGAATGATATGCAATGATTATATATATTTTTGTTTAATCAAAATAAACTTTGACAATTAGATTGCAAATATCAAACAGTGGGGAAACCCCATTTTATTGAATTCAAAGATTGCGGAAATGGAAATACAGTAATTTACCAAGTGCTGTAAAAGGAAATCTAAACTTATGGATCCTGAGTCCTCTCTGAAGAGAGCTCGGGTGCTGGTTCTGGTACTTTCCTTTTCTTTGACCGGGGATCTTGGGCCGTTGTCGGGCTGTCATTCCTTTTCCAAGTGAAAGGAGCGAGCAAATTCCTTTGGTCATCTTGATTTTCTACAGCATGTTGCTTTAAAATCTCAATCAGAGCATCTTTTTCTTTCAATAGTTACTGTATTTTCTTGCACTCCACATTGAGAATACGGTACTTGTTCCTCCAAGACATCTTCTCCTGCTGAACTTTGTTGAGAGTAACCTGAAGTTTTTTCGTCTCAGACATAAAATAAAGGACAGGGTCCCTTAATGGAAGAACCTCCCGACGAGGGTAAGGCATCCTCAGCTTGAGAGCTCTAGTTTGTACCCAGTGGAGATAAGGCTCCACCGAGACACAGTATGGTTTTCCTAGAGACTTTCTTCCTTTCCTATGAACGTGTTTCCAGGCATGCACTATTTCTGTCTTTAGTGCTCTGTCATTTTCTCCTTCCTTGAAGAAAAGACCTTCCAGATGAGCATTACGCGGGACATGCCTCATTGGGTATTCTAATTGATGGCGAACTAAAACTGGATGATAGTTGATTCCTCCCTTAGTTCCTATAAGGGGTACATTTGGGAAATTTCTACAACGGTCAATGATTCTGATCCCATCATAGATTCGATTGTACCAATCGATATCAGAGTTAGTAAGAGACATGATTCTCTGCGACCAATGTAAAGTATTCTTTTGATCCCAAAATGCAGCAGACTTGGGCAAATGAGAAGTGAACCATTTGTATAGCAGAGGTACACAACACGTGATCATTCCTCCGCTGTACAAATTCCTTAAGTGTACCGAATGATAAACATCTGCGAGCAAGGTCGGTACAGGGTTTCCAATCAGAAAAATCTTAATGGCGTTGATATCTACAAAGTTATCAATGTTGGGAAACAAAAATAACCCGTAGGTGAGCAAAACAAAGATGCTTTCGAAAGCGGCCACGTTCCCTATACTAGCAAAGTATAGGGCTTTCTTTGTTAAGAACTGGGCTGGCAAACCCTGGATTCCACCCTTAGTGATCATGTGAGTCCTGACCTCAGACTCGTCCAACATAGATTGCTCTTACAATGGTTTGATCCTTTGGAACCTCCTCTAGTCCAGAAAAGGGAGCTTGATCAGTAATATGCAAATCAGTCAGGTGAGAGTACTCCTCCAGTGTTGGTGCTAGTTGATAATCCAGGAATGTGAAACAGTGATAGATCGGATCGTAGAACTGGATTAGTGTGGACAGGATTCCTTTGATTACGTGGACCCTTAACAGAGACAGCAGTCCTCCATACTTGGCTCTGAAAGCCTCGGGGTTAGTGATCATACTCGCCAAACCTCTCAAATCCTTTAGTTTTGGAACCTTAAAGGTGTACTTGTGAGTCTTCCTTCTACCGAAATCCATAACGCAATCTCTTTATCTGACATTTGCAATAATTGTCTTAGTTTAATTTGAAAAAGAGAGACTAGAAGAGAAGATTTTTCTTTGTTTTAATGTTTTTTAAATGAATGTATGAATGCAGCACACAAAAACATAGAAAAAACATGGGGTCAAAGGGTCGGTGTCATGAAGTCAAGGCTCTACCCATCCCCCAAAGGTTTATGCTGGTGATTTTTTGTACCTGTCCGCAAAATCATTGACCCCTCTTGGGATAACAACAGCAAGCGGATCACCAGCGAGCTGATGTATCTTAGAGTGATCTCAGATGAGGGTAGTATCGCGTGACAACTATTTCCGATAGCTTCTGCACTACAAAATGGTTTCAGTCTACTAAAAACCTCAGCTTCTCAGATAACCCAATCGACCACACTACTTTCAACAACCGAAGTCGTATAGGCAATGCATCTGCAAAGGGAGTCTCCACTGAGTTTGATGGTCGACTGGGGACTCTTAACTAGGATTCACTCCCCGTAAGATTACCCGTATAATGCCATCACTTATCTTAGGTGTATACTCAATCTTTCCACGTGCGGCATCAAACGCATTTAAACACAGATATCAATTAGGAAAAGCAGTATATATATTTGTCTTAATCATCCTAGACCTCTAGTCTTATGATTCTAACACACAATGGCTCCCCAGCAGAGTCGACATTTCTGTGACACTTCGAGAACTTAAGGTTTCATCCCTTGGGAAGGCAAGAAAGAATGCCTCCCACTGTGGTCGCCATTCTTCTGTAGCGCGGTTTTTGTGGTTTCGAATCACTATCACTTTGGTACTACTGTTCGATTCTTTTGTTATCCTGTTGAGCTGATTAAGAAAGGGAAATAGATGTCTCCAATTAACCCTGCTTGCATACTGAGGTTAAACAGTCAAAACTGTTGGTTTACAGATGCTATCAAAATAGGGGGGGAGTTCTCCTTTAGGGTTATTTGCTTAAGAACAGGATCTGGACTATTTGTGAGGATGTTAGGTCTGATGCTTTTTGATTGATGTATGAAGGTACAGGATTTTGGGTTTTTTATTAGTATGCTCGCTAAGATTTTTGCAATTTTATGCCTACGTATTCCCGTTTGACGAAACAGGGAAATCAGAGCGATCGTAGTTCCTCCTATTCTATGGGAGGAAAAAGGTTGCTTTGGTGTCTTGTTCAAAGCCCAAGACATGAAGCTAAAGGTGGTTTGTATCTTGTTCAAAGCCCAAGATGTGAAGCTAAAGGGTGTTGGCTAAGAGAGAATTTGTCATCTCTAAAGAGGGGTTGTTGATGTTTGTACATTGTGAGCGAAGCACAACTTTGATGCTAAAAGGTTGATTCACTCAACTGGGGTTTTCTTTATATAAAGCCTAAGAGGAGGCTAGAAGTTTGACTTTTCCAGAGGAAAATGTTCTTTCTGTCTTGTACAACGCCCAAGATTGAGGCTAAAAGGAATTTTGACTCCGGTGGGGAGAATGTATCTTGTATAAAGCCCAAGATGGAGGCTGAACTGAGTTTGACTCAACAAGAGAGTACTTTTATCTGTCTTGTATAAAGCCCAAGACGGAGGCTAAAAAGGTTGACTCAACAAGAGAGTCTTGAATATGTGATTGACTCAACAAGAGAGTCTTTTATACTCAACAAGAGAGTGATTCTCTGTCTCGTACGAAGCCCGAGATTGAGGCTAAAAGGAGATTTGACTTCACAAGGGAGTCTTTTATACTCAACAAGAGAGTGTTTTTTCTATCTCGTACAAAGCTCGAGATGGAGGCTAAAAAGGGATTGACTCAACAAGAGAGTCTTTTATACTCAACAAGAGAGTGTTTTATATGTCTTGTACAAAGCCCAAGATGGAGACTAAAAGGAGATTGACTCAACAAGAGAGTCTTTTATACTCAACAAGAGAGTGATTTGTATCTTGTTTAAAGCCCAAGATGTGAAGCTAAAGGTGATTGACTCAACAAGAGAGTCTGTTATACTCAACAAGAGAGTGGTGTTATATGTCTTGTACAAAGCCCAAGACGGAGGCTAAAAGTTGTTGACTCAACAAGAGAGTATGAAAAGGTTAGCTCTGTTAGGGAGAATCATTTGTACAAAGCCCAAGAGGAGGCTAACTTACTGCTGAGGATTAGATCCATCGGCAGGCCCAAGGGTGGCGAACTCTCATGAGAGAGACCGGGTTTCAGTGTTTCTTCCTACGGGTGCAAGGAACTTAAGAATGTCTTTGAGACTCAAGGGTTTTAGACTGTCCGAGTCTAGAATTTTATCTTTTGTACAATGCCCAAGAGGAGGTGTAACGCCCCAGTTTTAGTTATTTTTATTTAATTGAGTCGTTTTGATTATTTTATTATTATATTATTTTAGTTCTGACTTTTATTCAAAAATATATTATTTTTCGTCGAGATTATATTTTATCGCGTTTTGAGATCGTTTGCGAGATATTTGAGTGTAAGGGTATTTTGGTCATTTCACTTTATTTTCCTTAAGTTAGAAATATAAGAGAAAAGAAAAGAGAGAAAATAGTAAGGAAGAGAAGAAAAAGAGAAAGAAAGAAAAGAGAAGAGAAAAGAAGAAAAGGGAGAAAAAACTTGGAAAAGAAGAAATCGATCAACCGACTTTCTAAAACACGATTTAATCGGGTAAGGGTGCGAAACTCGATTATACTATGCTTGTGTATGATTATGTATGTGTGTATTAGATTGTTTGTTGTGTTTTCATAGTTTTCGATTCTAGGTCGATAGAGAGAAATCGATGTTTTCATGGTTGGAAATCGATTTAAATGCGGTAGAATACTTGTTACCATGATTAGACTATGTTCTGATTGTTCTATGTTGGTTTGGAAATGTTTTGGTTAAGAAAATATCATTTTGGGTTATGTAACAGCGCTGCTGGGAATTCTGGTATTCGCAGGTTCACACTGCGAATCCCCTAGCGAAGGGGAAAGCGAGAATTCGCTGGCTATTCGTACTGCGAAGGTGTGGGGGAGCATTCGCCAGAGGTTCGCACTGCGAACTTTGGGTTATTTTGTGTTGTTTGCTCTCTGACTTGGTTCGCTGGGGAATTCGCACTGCGAAGTGTGTAGCGAGAGGTTCGCTGGATGGTTCGCACTGCGAACGTTGGGAATTTTCTAGGCTATTTTCAGTTCTGACTTGGTTCGCTGGGACATTCGCACTGCGAATGAAGTAGTGAAGGATTCGCTAGGAGCTTCGCAATGCGAATGTGACAGTTTTTCCCAATTTGTTTTCTTTATAACTTTTGAACCGTAAGTGGGTTTGAGGCGTGGTTTGGTGCGTTAGAAAGCTTTTGGCATGTTCTTTCTTATATTAATGGTTTCAAGATTGTTAGCCGATTTAATTATGTTAAGAATTAGGAATGTGTTATTGTTGGCTTTTATTGTTTTAATGATGTGCATTTGACGTGTTATTATGCAATATGCGTGTGATATGTACCGTATGACTGGTGTGATGTTATGTGATGTGAATGTATGTGTTCGGATGGTGTAATGAGGGTTTGTGTCCGAATGGCAAATAAATGCATTGTTTTGGGCTTGAATTACAAAGCATGATTTTTGTGGATTGAGATGGTTGCATATATGTGTGCATTTGAATGTCATGAGTCATTGTATGCCAAGCATCATGATATGCATTCTTGTGATGTTGTGTGCCGTAGTGGGTGTGAGCAACGAATTAGTTCCAGAGGGAATCCGCTATAACATCGTGCGCCTTAAAAATAAGAGGACTTAAAGCGATCGGATGGGGTCGTGCGCCTTAAAAATAAGAGGACTTAAAGCGATGGTTATAGATGATCGTTCGCCTTATACCAAGAGGACTTAAAGAGATCAGATCGTGCGCCTTATACCAATAGGACTTAAAGCGGTCCATAAACGTTGTGCGCCTTATACCAATAGGACTTAAAGCGACGGGGAACATCGTATGCCCGACGGGGAGTTACGCTAAGTAACGAGCGATGGTTCCAATAGTTCCTGAGTGAACTGGTGTTGAGAAATGATGGATGGATGGTACCGCATGTGTATTTACATAGAGTCGTTGTGTCGGTCTCTTTGAATTTGCATGAATCATGAATGGTGTGATTGCGTGTGGAATTGTGAATGAGATTGATGAGTTGATTTATGATTATACATGTTGGTGATAATTGATTTGTGTATGATGGCTATGCTTTTATGACCGATATGTGAGAAAAATCCATTGTGTGGGTTTGTAATTGGATTATGGCGTATAATGTGGTGAGAATATTATGTTTGTGTAATTGTGTGTTATTATATAATTATATGCAATTATATTATGATTGTGTTTCTCACCCTTCTGCTGTTTTATAATGCTCTATGAGGCATTGCAGATTAGATGTTGGAGGTCTTTTTGTGAAGCTTAGGTCTTCATTCTTTTGTCGGTCGGCTCTGATATGTAGCACCGGGTAGTCGGGGTGATCGAGTGTGATTATTTTGTATTATTTATATGTACCTTTTGGATTGTATATGTATGATATTGAATATGGCAGGCAAACTTTTATATATATATATATATATATATATATATATATATATATACACATGAGATTCAGTTGCGGATCTTCCGCTTTTATTCTGTAATTGAATTGTGGGTTGTGTAGCGAGCGGTTTTGGACGTGGTTGCGAAGTACTACCGCTCTTTGGTATCTACAGCTCGATTTATTTTTTATCCTATTAAAGCTGATGAAGGAAGGGAAATAGATGTCTCAAATTAACCCTGCTTGTAAACTGAGATTAAACAGTAAAAAATGTTGGTTTACAGATGCTACAAAGATTCGGGGTCTCTATTGGGTGTATTTTTTTAAAAGTGGTGTTCGGTCGATTGGTGGGAGGTTAAGATGTTAGGACGGATATATGAAAGTATGGGATTTTGGTTTTTTTTGTTTAGTGTGCTCGCTAAGATCTTTTCTTTCAATCTTATGCCTACGTATTCCCGTTTTTTCCAAAACAGGGAAATCAGAGCGATCGTAGTTCCTCCTATTCTATGGGAGGAAGTGGTTGTTTTGGTGTCTTGTTCAAAGCCCAAGACGTGAAGCGAAAGGTAGTTTGTATCTTGTTCAAAGCCCAAGATGTGAAGCTGAAAGGTCTCAACTTTAGAGAGAATTTGTCATCTCTAAAGAGGGGTTTGTGTGTCATAACCGTTTATAAGGGAGAATTACTTTAACCGGGATATGTGAATCCGACAATGCCATAATTTCCTTTATAGGGGATTTCCAGCCTAAAGGAGAAGACTTTAACTCAGTGTAGAGCAATGCTATCTTTCCTTAGGAATTTCTCATGCTAAAAGAGGGACAATGGCATGGATGTAGATGATCCAGAGGCTTGCCACTTACAGCAATTAGATGAAGGGGAAGGAGTTGTTGATGTTTGTGTACTGTGAACGAGGCACAGCTTTGATGCTAAAAGGTTGATTGGATCAACCAGTGGTTTTCTTATACAAAGCCTAAGAGGAGGCTAAAAGTTTTTCTTTATACAAAGCCTAAGAGGAGGCTAATATGTGTCTCGTACAAAGCCCGAGAGAGAGGCTAAAAGGTTTTGACTCAACGAGGGAATCTTTTGGTATCTTGTATAAAGCCCGAGATGAAGGCTATTTGACTCAACAAGAGATTTTTTTTTGTATCTCGTACAAAGCCCGAGATGGAGGCTAAAATTGTTAGCTCCGTTGGGGAGAATCATTGTACAAAGCCCAAGAGGAGGCTATTGTGACTGTTTCAGTTGAGTGACAAGTCTAGTATGCTGATTTAAAGAGAAAATCAGTTCTTATATGAGTAATGTTTGCACTCAGGGATTTTGATTCGAGGATCAGGGTTATTTCCTGTTCTTTAAGGAAATGGGAAATCCAAAGGGTATTGAGACTGTCCGAGTCTACGGGGTTCCTTCCTATTCTTGAAGGGTTCTTGAGAATGTCTTTGAGACTCAAGAAAATTAGACTGTCCAAGTCTAGAGTTTCATCTTTTGTACTATGCTTTGAGAAACAGTAGTAGACTCTTGGAAAGACTGTTCTATTAAGATGACTGATTTCTGTTCCTATACCTCTAGGAGGTCGTCGGGACAATTTGTACGAAGCCCAAGAGGAGGCTGGAAACTTTTAAGAAATCGGGGGATAATTTGTACGAAGCCCAAGAGGAGGCTATCATTCCCGGAGAAAGAAATCATTTATACAAAGCCTAAGAGGAGGCTGTTAATACTTCTAAGAAGCCGACGGGTCCTTGTACAACGCCCAAGAGGAGGCGGGGATGCTTTTAGGAAGCCTGTGGGTCCCCAAACCCCGAAAAGTTCAAGACAGGCTATTCACAAAGAATAGATCAAGCCAGGAAACTTTGAGAATTTGGAAGAAACTCAAGAGATGCCATTCATGGAGAAAAGATCATCTCTAGGGAGTAGAGTTTCTTGACAAGTGCTTTTAAAAAGCCTGTGGGTCCCCAAACCCCGAGAAATTCAAGACAGACTATTCACGAGGAATAGATGAAGCCAGGAAAGTTCGAGAATTTGGAAGAAACTCAAGAGATGCAATTCACGGAGAAGAGATCATCTCTGGGGAGTAGAGTTTCTTTGACAACTTCTACGAGTGACAGTCTATGAAAGGGTTCACAGAGAATGCTTCCTTTCATATCTCCATATTGTTTAACCCCAAGAGGAGGGAAGATTGTGTCTGGTAATCCTATGGGGATCTAGTTTTAACTATTTAAGAGTGATCAACGGGCTTAATGCTAGACGTAGTTGCCGGGGAAACTCTAAATATCTATACTATTATTACACAGTTGATATGAGTTTATGAAAGAAGACTTACAGGGAAACAGCCCCACAATACAGTTATATGTATATGAAAGCGGTAAATGAAAGCATATAAACACTTACTCGGTTGTAGAGCTTCCATGTTGTTTGGTTAGTTGTTCAACAAAGAAAGATTGAAAACAACAGTATATTCAAAATCAAAGGAGAAAGTGCTTTGAAAAAGAAAGATTTGGGGCTTACAGCTCAAGGAGAGGCCCAGGGTTTTATCAGTGAGCGCACTGTTTGAATTTGTACAGAGGGACTTATACAAGTGACTGTGGCCCAAAAAATTGTTTTCTGTACAAAGGGATTTGGGTCTTACACTCTCTCAAGAGGCCCAAAAAGTTTTAAAGAAAAAGAGTGGGGCTTATAACACGAGGGTAGGCCCAAATGATTTTTCCGTTTAAAATGGTGATCGCGCCGAGGTTTTATCTTAACGCAGAGGGACTTATACAATAAGTAAGGCCCAAAGTTGTTTTTGGTTAAAAGGGGATTGGGTCTTACACTCTATTAGAGGCCCAAAAGTTTTGAATGGGTCTTATAGCTCAAGGAGAGGCCCAGATGGTTTATCTTTAAACTGGCGACGATCGTGCCGAATTTAAAAATGTACAGAGGGACTTATACAATAAGTGAGGCCCAAAATATTTCTGTACAAGTGGGTTGGGTCTTACACTCTAATAGAGGCCCAAAGAGTTTTAAAGAAAAGAAATGGGTCTTACTACTCGAGGGTAGGCCCAATGTTTGTTTTTCAACGGATGACGATCGCGTCGAACTTTTTGAAATACAACGGGACTTATACAATAAGTGGGGCCCAAAATAGGTTGTATTTACAAAGGGTTGGGTCTTACACTCTATTAGAGGCCCAAAAAGTGTTTGAAAATGATTTGTGAGGGTTGAATTAATCAAAAACCCTAATTTATTTCCAAAATGTATTTTAATTGAATAAAAATTCAATTAAAATGATCAAAAATTGTTTAACATGTGGGAAACAAATTATGATCTTGGATTAATGCTTCAAAAATCAAGTATTAACCTACAAAATAATTAGAAGTCATTAATCTTTACAAAATCAAGAGGAAAAAAATATTTTAAATGTCAAAAACAATTAAAATATTAATTCTTTGCAAAAATATCAATTATATGAAATAAATAATATTTTTGGGATTTTTTGGGAAAATAAGATATTTTAACATTTTTGTGAATTATTAAAAAAATAATCAACTCAAAATCATTAAAACTCAGAGAGAAATTAATTTTTGAATCAATTAAATAAAAATTAAAAAATTCAAATATTCAAATGTTGGAAAATGGCGCCAAGAACAAGGGCAAGAACACGCGCGTGTTCTGAGTTTCCCAGATTTGCATTTTTTATCCAATCTCACTGAATACTTAATCATATCATGCAATCCACATACCGATCAACTCGTTTCAACCTCACAATCATGTCTATGACAATTAACTTCATTTAAATTAAACATAAAACAAGAAATCATGAACAATCCTCAAGAACCCTAGATTCTGCATGAAGGCTGGGATTTTTGATATACGATTCAAACAATGCAATTAATTGAGGGGAAACATTCCATGCATGATTATGAACATATGGCCAAATTATTGTGCAGCAAAAATTGCATGGATTGAGAGATGACCAAGTTTAGGCTTACCTCTAGGTCGTGACAACAAGAGAAAATTGATTTCTGAGTTGGAGGTGTTACAGATGAGTTGTGATGATCTGAACAGCTTCCCTACACCCTATGGAGTGTGTTTGAATGCTTAGACTTGATTGAAGTTGGCTGGATCACTTCATGGCATCTCAACTGCAACTTGGTTAAAACCTTGAGCAATTGATTGGTGATTCTGAGAAATCAGTGTTCCAGTTGTTGTTTAAGTGTTTGATCAGCTCATATGTGATGTATATGAGGTGTGTGTGTGTGATTGGTTTGATTGGAAAAGCTCTCAAACTCAAAACCCGATAGTGACTTGCCTTAGAAGGCAAAATTGGAGTGAAAGAAGAGATTTTAAGGAAATCATCTATTTGATGGCTTTGGTGTACTCAAACTGATCACAATTGAGCTCTATTTATAGTAGGGCAAGTTTGTTTTGCAAGGAGTAGTGAATGGCAACTACTGAGTAAGTTTGGCCAATGTTGGCAAATGAAAATCCAAGTCTCCTCGAGCCATTGACTCTAGTTAGGGCACATGCTGCTGGTTCCCTTGGTCTTGGATAAGTCTTGACTGAATTCAGTTGCTAAGAGCTCAGTCCATGCCACCTTGATGCTTCCATTGAATGCTCTAATCCAAAATTGGAGTCTTGTCCCTATTTTGGCAATTCTAGGTTCAACATGCTATTTCTTGTTTCAAAGACTTTGGAGGCTTGGCTCAGTGATTGTCCCCTTTAGATTCAATCCTCAGAGGTGTCCAAGTGGATAGGAGTGTTTGGATTTGGCTGATTTTGGCAAATCGACCAAAAGTGCAATAATCTGCCTTGCCTTGGCAGATTTCAGGAAGGCATCTTTCCAATGTCATATCTCATAGCTCAAATTGAATTTGGTAATGTTCTTGGCCATTTTGGAAAGCCCTTACATGATACAACAACTGTTTGAACATGTTGGTTTTGATCTCTTTTGAATCCAAGTGAAAAATCCCCCTACATTTGTGTAGCGAGCGATTTTGGACGCGGTTCTTAAGCGCTGGTCGCTCTCTGCGGTTGAGCTTACTACATGTCGATTCATTTTTTATCCTATTAAAGCTGATGAAGGAAGGGAAATAGATGTCTCCAATTAACCCTGCTTTGCATACTGAGTTTAAACAGCGGTCTGTTAGGTTACGAATGCTATCAATGTGGGGGGGCCTTTGTACTGGTTATTTGTATTTTCGCCAATACGGTTTTCTTTCTTTATATCTAGACAGAAGGTTTCGGGCGGGGAACAAGGATTAGAATGTTAGGACTGATGTTTTTGAATTATTGGTTTTGATTGATGGAGATATGGGATTTGGGTTTTTGTTTAGTGTGCTCGCTAAGATTTTTCTTTCAATCTTATGCCTACGTATTCCCGTTTACCGAAACAGGGAAATCAGAGCGTTCGTAGTTCCTCCTATTCTATGGGAGGAAATTGTTGTTTTGGTGTCTTGTTCAAAGCCCAAGACGTGAAGCGAAAGGTGATTTGTATCTTGTTCAAAGCCCAAGATATGAAGCCAAAAAGGTTTGACTTTAGAGAGAATTTGTCATCTCTAAAGAGGGGTCTGTCTGTTACGACTGTTTATAAAGGAGAATTACTTTAATCGGGATTTGTGAATCCGGCAATGCCATAATTTCCTTTATAGGGGATTTCAACCTGAAGGAGAAGACTTTAACTCAGTATAGAGTAATGCCATCTTTCCTTAGGAATTTCTCATGCTAAAAGAGGGATAGTGGCATGGATGTAGATGATCCAGAGGCTTGCCGCTTACAGCGATTAGATGGAGGGGAAAGAGTTGTTGATGTTTGTGTACTATGAACGAGGCACAGCTTTGATGCTAAAAGGTTAATTGGATTAACCAGTGGTTTTCTTATACAAAGCCTAAGAGGAGGCTAATATGTGTCTCGTACAAAGCCCGAGAGAGAGGCTAAAAGGTTTTGACTCAACGAGGGAATCTTTTGGTATCTCGTATAAAGCCCGAGGTGGAGGCTATTTGACTCAACAAGAGATTTTTTTGTATCTCGTATGAAGCCCGAGATGGAGGCTAAAATTTGTTTGGCTCAATAAGAACCTTTTTGTATCTCGTATAAAGCCCAAGATGGAGGCGAAAGGGTGATTGACTCAACGAGGGAGTCTCTTATGTGTCTCGTACAAAGCCCGAGAGAGAGGCTAAACGTTGTTTGACTCCGCTGGGGAGGATCATTGTACAAAGCCCAAGAGGAAGCTAACTTCATTGGAGAAGGATCATTATACAAAGCCTAAGAGGAGGCTGTGGCGACTAATCAGTTAAGTGACAGGTCCAATATACTGATTTTGAAAGAGAAAATCAGTTCTTATATGAGCAACACTGTACTCAAGGATATGATTCGAGGATCCGGGTTATTCCCGTTCTTTAAGGAAGTGGGAAATCCGAAGGGTATTGAGACTGTCCGAGTCTACGGGTTTCCTTCCTATTTAACGAAGGGGTCACTTGAGAATGTCTTTGAGACTCAAGGATATTAGACTGTCCAAGTCTAGAGTTTTACCTTTTGTACTATGTTTTGAGAAACAGTAGTAGACTCTATGAAAGGATTGTTCTATGGAGATGATTAAGTTCTCTTCCTATACCTCTAGGAGGTCGTCGGGACAATTTGTACGAAGCCCAAGAGGAGGCTGGAATCTTTTAAGAAGCCGACGGGTCCTTGTACGAAGCCCAAGAGGAGGCTATCATTCCCGGAGGAAGAGATCATTATACGAAGCCTAAGAGGAGGCTGTGAATACTTCTAAGAAGCCGTAGGGTCCTTGTACTAAGCCCAAGAGGAGACGGGGTTGCTTTTAGGAAGCCTGTGGGTCCTTGTACGATGCCCAAGAGGAGGCTGATGCTTTTAAGAAGCCGATGGGTCCCCAAACCCCGAGAAATTCAAGGCAATGCTATTCACCGAGAATAGATCAAAGTCAGGAAAGTTCGAGAATTTGGAAGAAACTCAAAGATGCCATTCACGGAGAATACATTCATCTTGGGGAGTAGAGCTTCTTGACAATTCCTAATGAGGACAGCCGAAGAGAAGACTGTATCTGGTGATCCTATTGGGGATCTAGTTGTCTATTTCTACGAATAAATGGAACGGCGTCACCTAGTTCTAAACGTAGTTGCCGGGGAAACTCTAAATATCTATACTATTATTACACAGTTGATATGAGTTTATGAAAGAAGACTTACAGTGAAACAGCCCCACAATACAGTTATATGTATATGAAAGCGGTAAATGAAAGCAATAACCACTTACTCGGTTGTAGAGCTTCCATGCTGTTTGGTTAGTTGTTCAACAAAGAAAGATTGAAAACAACAGTATATTCAAAATCAAAGGAGAAAGTGCTTTGAAAAAGAAAGATTTGGGGCTTACAGCTTAAGGAGAGGCCCAAGGTTTTATCAGTGAGTGCACTGTTTGAATTTGTACAGAGGGACTTATACAAGTGACTGTGGCCCGAAATGTTTTCTGTACAAAGGGATGGGTCTTACACTCTCTCAAGAGGCCCAAAAGGTTTAAAGAAAAAGAGTGAGGCTTATAACACGAGGGTAGGCCCAGATGATTTTTTGTTTGAAAATGGCGATCGCGCCGAGGTTTTCTTTTAACGCAGAGGGACTTATATAATAAGTGAGGCCCAAAATAGTTTTGGTTAAAAGGGGGTTGGGTCTTACACTCTATTAGAGGCCCAAGACTTTTGAATGGGTCTTATAGCTCAAGGAGAGGCCCAGGGTTTGATTTTTGAATTGGCGAGTGCGCCGAGGTTTTTGACGGTATCGGGACTTATACAATACTGAGGCCCAAAAATGATTTGGTCAAAAAAAAGGATTGGGTTTTACACTCTATTAGAGGCCCAAAATGTTTTGAAAATGATTTATGAGGGTTGAATTAATCCAAAAACCCTAATTTGTTTTCAAAAATGTATTTAATTGAATGAAAATTCAATTAAAATGATCAAAATTGTTTAACATATGAAAAAAAAATTGTGATCTTGGATTAATGCTTCAAAAATTAAGTATTGACCTACAAAATAATTAGAAAGCATTAAAAGTTGCAAAATCAATGTGGAAAAAATATTTAAAATGTCAAAAACAATTAAAATATTAATTCTTTGCAAAACTATCAATTATATGAAATAAATAATATTTTTGGGATTTTTTGATAAAATAAAATATTTTAACATTTTTGTGAATTATTAAAAAAAGAATCAACTCAAAATCATTAAAACTCAGAGAGAAATTAATTTTTGAATCAATTAAATAAAATCACAAAATTCAAATATTCAAATTTCTAAAAATGGCGCCAAGAACACACCAAGAACACGCGCGTGTTCTGGGCTTGGCCAGATTTGCATTTTCTCTCCAATCTCACTGAATACTTGATTATAACATGCAATCTACATATCATTATGCTCGTCTCAACCTCACGATCATGTCTATGTTCATTAATTTCATTTAAATTAAACATATAACAAGAAATCATGAAAAACCCTCAAGAACCCTAATTTCTGCATGAAGGCTAAGATTTTTGATACACGATTCAAACAATGCAATTAATTGAGGGGAAACATTCCATGCATGATTATGAACATATGGCCAAATTATTGTGCAGCAAAAATTGCATGGATCATAGAGTTAGAAGAGCTCATGCTTACCACTTGCAGCTGGTGATCGTGATTTGTGTTGGAGGTGTTATAGCTAGGTTCCAATGATGTGGATAGCTTCCCTAGGTGCCAAGTGATGTGTCTGAGTGCTTGGAATGGATTGAAATGGTTTGGAGTTGAAGATGGCACCTCAACTGCAAAACTGTCAAGAACTTGAGCAATTGGCTGGTGATTTTATGAAATCTGTGTTCCAGATGTTATGTGAGTGTTTGGATCACTTCTATATGATGTATGTGAGGTGTGTGAGTGATTGGTTTGATTGGAAAAGCTCTCAAACTCAAAACCCGATAGCTACCTTGCTAAGAAAGGCATTTTTGCCAAGAGAAAGAGATTTTGAGGAAAGCATCTGTTAGATGGCTTTGGTGTACTCAAACTGATCACAATTGAGCTCTATTTATAGTAGAGCAAGTTTGTTTTGCAAGGAATAGTGAATGGCAGCTGCTAAATAGGTTTGGCCAATGTTGGCAAATGAAAATCCAAGTCTCCTCTAGCCATTGACTAGAGGTTAGGGCACAGAGCTTTGGTTCCCTTAGTCTTGGATAAGTCTTGACTAATTTCAGATGAGAATGGCTCAGTCCATGCCACCTTGATGCTTCCATTGAATGCTTCAATCCAAATTTGGAGTCTTGTCCCTATTTTGGCCATTCTAGGTTCAACATGCTATTTCTTGTTCCATGGACTTTGGAGGCTTGGCTCAGTGATTGTCCCCTTTAGATTCAATCCTCTGAGGTGTCCAAGTGGATATGAGCATTTGAATTTGGCTGATTTTGGCAAATCGAGCAAAAATGCAAATTCTGCCTTGCCTTTGACAGATTTCAGCAAGGCAACTTTCCAATGTCATATCTCATGACTCAAATGGAATTTGGAAATGTTCTTGGCCATTTTGGAAAGCCCTTACATGATACAACAACTGTTTGAACATGTTTGGTTTTGATCTCTTTTGAATCCAAGTGAAAAATCCCCCTACATTTGGCAAAAAGTAGGGTAAAATCTGACTTAGTGAAATTTTCACTAAGTGTTGGAACAAAGTGACTTTTCTTGATTTTGATCACTCCATAACTCAAAATCGTTAATGAATTGGACTTAGGTCTAGTTGAAGTTTTTGAAGAGGGTAATGAGGGCTACAAATCCATCTTTGGATGAGAAAAAATGGCCTTGTGGTTTAGGAGTTATGGTCCTTCAAAGTTGGTACCCTTGTCACTTTATTTTTTAACTTAGAAAATTTTCTAAGTTTTTATGGTTACCCCTTTTACAAGTTATCCAACTTTTCTTGATTTTTCTGGATGAATGATGATTCAAATCATACATTAACATAATTTTAGGGTTAAAAATCCATTTTGGTGAAAAATCTCAAAAAGTCAAAGTTGACTTTTGTGCACAGTTGACTTTTTATCAGATGAATTCCAAACTGTGCAATTTCTCAGGAAATCATGTCCTTGACCTAAATCAAACTTGATGGACATCTTCCATGGGTGTCATAGGGTACATTGATGCATGTCATAGGGCTTGGGAGCATGTCCTGGTCAAAAGTCAAATTTACAGTTGACTTTCCTCGCGAAACCCTAATTGTGGTGCAGATGAAATTGAGACTTGTTGCTCAAACTTCTTGGATTAATCCATTGTCCCAAATGGATCAATATAGTTCATTAGAGACCCTCAAACCCTCTCTTGAGGTCTTGGCTCATGATTTGCCCTAAAAGTCAACTTAGGGGTGAATTAGGTCAAGAAACCCTAATTCCTGATTTTTGATGTATGCATCCCCTGAGGCAAAATTGACTTAATGAATGGGTCCATGAGGTTCCATGGAGTATATTAGGTTAGGTTTTGCATCATTGGCTTGTGCCCAGATGAAAAATTTCCATCTGGAGGCCCTGGTCGACCAAAACCCTAATTTGGTGACACTGTCGATCTTGAGACTTGATCCACCTAGAAGGGAGCAGCCTTGTGCTTAACCCTTGAAGTGTGAGTCCTGTTGATCCATTGTGGATATTTGAGAGTGTAGACAAGTTGAAGATCATGTCATTCCTTGATTGATCCTTTGTCTAAGCACTCAGAGAGGGCTTGAAACCCTAATTTTGATTGTAGTGGATGCTCACCCATCTTTGGGGAGACTGATGAAGCATGATGGTTCCTCCATACTGTGAGGATAATTCTCACAACGATGGGAAATCTTAGTGGTCAAAATTTGGGGTATGACAGATGCCCCTATTTAATCTTCTTGGACACGAAGGTGTGAATGACGAAGGTATTCGGGCATTCGGGGTGCAAGAGGAATAAATATCGGAATACCCGAAATTTTGATGGGGGTTATGAATGATAGCTTACGCATTCATCTTCTTTCGCTAAGCAATGATGCTTAGAAAAGGTAAACTTCCCCTCGATCCTGGTCTTCAGCCAACGAACTGGTCTTAGTTTCTGATTTAAACTTCCCCTCGATCCTGGTTTCCTACCAAGGAACTGGTCTTAGTTTCTGATTTAAACTTCCCCTCGATCCTGGTTTCCTACCAAGGAACTGGTCTTAGTTTCTTTTGTCAATAAACTTAATTGACATGGGACTGTATGCGTAGCGGTTTTCCTCAAACTTCTCGCCGAATTTTGTAACGACCCAGTTTTTGTGTGCGTTTTATTTAATCGAGTCGTTTGATTATTTTATTATTATTTTATTTTATTTTCGACTTTTATCTGAAAATATGTTATTTTTCAATGTTGTGATATTTTATCGGGTTTTGGGATCGTTTGTGAGATATTTGAGTGTGGGGGTATTTTGGTCATTTTAGGATATTTTTGATTAAGTAAGAAAAATAGAAAATAGTAGAGAGAAAAAGAGAAAGAAAGAAAAGGAAAAGAAAGAAAAAGGAGAGAAAAGAGAAGAAGAAGAGAAATAGTGGAAAACTTGGAAAATCAAGAGAAATCAACTTCTAGTATCGATTTAATCGGGTAAGGGTGCGAAATTCAATTATTGTATACTTGTATATGATTATGTATGTATATTTGTGATGTTTGTTGGATTGAAATGGAAATATTTTAGTAAACCCATTTTTGGTAAAATTGAGTAGAAATTGATTAAATGTGTAGAAATTTATGTATTAAGTGTTCATTCTTGTTGATACATGATAGATACTTGTTATTGGACATTGTATTGGCAATTTTCTAGTGTGTAGGTGAGATTTGGGGGGATTTTGGGTTGAACCCGTATGAACAATTATGCAGAAGAATTTTTCTGAGATTTCCAAGTCATACGCGTATGGGGCATGTTCATACGCGTATGGACCTTGGCAATACGCGTATGGTGGGCGAGCCATGGGGTCAATACGCGTATGGGTTGCTTGTTTTCTCGGCCATCTGTCCATTTGCGTATGATACGCGTAGCTTTTTAGGTCAATACGCGTACGGGCTTAGGCATTACGCGTACGGTCATTTACACGTGAACTTTGGGAAAATTGAGTCTCTGCTCATACGTGTATGGCTGAGGGCAATACGCGTATGGACAGGACTTTTGCAAAATGTGACTTTTCAAAATATCATTTTTCGTTTTTGTTCGTAACTTTTGATCCGTTTATCCGATTTTTACATTCTTGGTATCGTTGCGTAGCTATTGAGCTGTACTTTCTCGTTATGATGATTTTGAAATTGTTAGCCGATTTAATTATGTCGGAAAGTTGGGAATAGTGTCAGTTGTCGACTTTTGTCGTTATACTTGTACATAATTGATGTGTATTGTGCAAGGTGCTGTTGTATGATGTAAATGTATGTGTTTAGATGGTGTTGTGATGATTTGTGGCCGTATGGAAATTAAATGCATTGTTTTGGGCATAAGTGCAAAGTGTGATTTTATCGATGAAATGAATGTGTTTATGTGTGCATATTTAATGTCATGGGTCATTGTATGCCAAGCATCATGATATACATTGTGGAACGTCCTGAGTGACGGTTTGGATTCCAGAGGGAATTCGCTATAACTTCGTGTGCCCATGTGGGGTATGAGCGATGATTATAGACGATCATGTGCCCATGTGGGGTGTGAGCGATCGGATCGTGTGCCCGTGTGGGGTGTGAGCGATCCATAAACACCGTGTGCCCGTGTGGGGTGTGAGCGGTGGGGAACATCGTACGCCCGACGGGGAGTTACAGTGATGTAACGAGCGATGGTTCCAGCAGATTTCCTGAGTGAACTAGTGATGAGAAATAATGGAAGTCGGTACCGCATGTGCATATGCATAGAGTCGTTGTGTCGGTCTCTTGCATTTGCATAAATCATCTATGGTTGGTTATGTGTGGATTTGTGGATAAATTGATATATGGATATGTGTGGTGATGGGAATATATTTTGCATCTTGTAATGCCTTGTGTTTTGAATTATAGCGTGAGTTGTGGTGAGAACCGTATATTTGTGTATTTTTGTGTTATATATTTAATTGTATGCAATTATATTATGGTTGTTTTTCTCACCCTTCTGCTGTTTTATAATGCACTATGAGGCATTGCAGATTAGAGTTGCTGGAGGTATTTTTGTGAAGCTTTGCGTCTTCATTCTTTTGTCGGTCGGCTCTGATATGTGACGTCGGGTAGTTAGGGAGGCCGTTTGTGCTAATTGTATATTATGTATATGTATATCTTTTGGCCTGTGCATGTATAACCTGATGTATGACAAACTTTTGTGATATATATGTATGTTATTCAGTTTTAGATTTTCCGCTTTTATTCTAAAATCTGAAATGTGGGTGTAAGGAACTGAGTTCCTCTGTTGATTGCTACCCCACTGTTGCATATCTTTATGGGCAGGTGTTGTATGTATTGTTTTCTTTTGATGTGACCCTCCCGTTCTATGCCATGATAATTTAGATATACTCTGACGAAATTTCGAATTTTCTTTTACTACTTTTTATTTATTGGGGGCTTAAATTGGGGGTGTTGCATTAAGTGGTATCAGAGCCAGTTTGTGTCAGTCCGTGTCAGTTGTGTCAGTCCTTGTTGGTCGTTGTGGTTGGATGAGCTGTTTGTTTAACCATAGTTTCTGTTATTGGAAATGAACAGAATATGGCTGGTAGGAATGATGCTGCTTTGGCTGCGGCTATGCAAGCTATGGCTCGTGCTGTGCAGGGTGCACCTAATGCTGCGGGTAATGATGAGTTCAGGAAGAACAAACCGCCTGTCTTCAAAGGAAGATATGATCCGGATGGTGCACAGATTTGGCTGAAAGAGATTGAAAGGATTTTCTGAGTGATGGATTGTGATGAAGACCAGAAGGTGAGACTAGGTACTCACATGTTATTGGAAGAAGCTGATGATTGGTGGGTTAGTACTCGACGTGTGTTGGAAGCTGCAGAAGAGGAAGAAATTACTTGGGAAGTTTTTAGCCGGGAGTTTCTGAGGAGGTATTTTCCTGAAGATGCGAGAGGGAAGAAGGAAATTGAGTTCTTGGTGCTAAAGCAAGGTAATATGTCTGTAGTTGATTATACTGCTAAGTTTGTGGAACTTGTGCAGTTTTATCCTCATTATGCGGAAGCTACTGCTGAATTCTCTAAGTGTGTGAAGTTTGAGAATGGCTTGCATCCTGAGATAAAGCAGGCGATTAGATATCAGAGGATTCAGAGGTTTTCTGATTTGGTAGATTGTTGTAGGATTTATGAAGAGGATAGTAAGGCTCGTTCTACTCATTACAAGAGTGTGAGCGAGAGGAAAGGGAAGCAACAGTTCTGTGGTGGTCCGTATGTGACACCAGCTGATAAAGGTAAACAGAGAGGGAATTTTGAGAAAAAGTCAGGTGGAGGAGGAATGTCTGGTCCTATGAGGTGTTATAAATGTGGTGAGTTGGGGCATCGTCAGTTTGAGTGCAGGAAAGATTTGAGGAAGTGTACTAATTGTGGGGGTATAGGACATGTTGCAGCTGATTGTGCCAGGAAGAATGTGGTGAAATGTTACAACTGTGGTGAACCTGGTCATATTAGTACGAAATGTCCGAAACCGAAACAAGCTCCAGCTGGTGGAAAAGTGTTTGCATTATCGGG
This sequence comes from Lathyrus tuberosus, assembly GCA_022829125.1. Lineage (NCBI taxonomy): Eukaryota > Viridiplantae > Streptophyta > Magnoliopsida > Fabales > Fabaceae > Lathyrus > Lathyrus tuberosus. The sequence goes on from JALAZF010000484.1 coordinate 2,041,003, forward strand.
GACTCAGACTTCGAGTGCAGATCGTCTGATTCGAGGTACTTGTTTTATTAATAGTACTCCTTTGATTGCTATTATTGATACTGGAGCGACTCATTCGTTTATTTCGTCTGAGTGCGCGAAGCGTTTGAATCTTGTGTTGTCTGTGATGGGTGGTGGAATGGTTATTGATACTCCAGCAATGGGGTCAGTAACTATGTCTTTGGTTTGTCTAAGATGTCCTTTGACCATTTATGGTAAAGACTTTGAGATGGATTTAGTGTGTTTGCCGTTGGAGGGTTTAGATGTGGTTTTGGGTATGAATTGGTTGCAGTTCAATCGAGTTCATATTGATTGTTATCATAAGCTGGTAAGGTTTCCTTCTCTTGAGGAAGACGAAGACTCGAGTTTCTTATCTACCAAAGAGTTGAAGAAACTTTTGGCGGAGGAAGCTCAGTTGTTTGGTTTGTTTGCATCTTTAACTGTGGATAGTCAAGTTTCACTTGAGGTGTTTCCTGTTTTGTGTGAATTTCCGGAAGTGTTTCCTGAGGATATTTCAGATTTGCCGCCGGAGAGAGAGGTGGAGTTTTCTATAGATCTAGTTCCTGGTACTAGACCTGTTTCTATGGCACCTTATCGTATGTCGGCATCGGAGTTGGTGGAGTTAAAGAAACTGTTGAATGAGTTGTTGGAAAAGAGGTTCGTGAGACCAGTGTTTCTCCTTGGGGTGCTCCAGTTTTATTGGTGAAAAAGAAGGATGGAAGTATGAGGTTATGTATTGATTATCGCCAGTTGAATAAGGTGACGATCAAGAATAAGTATCCTCTTCCAAGGATTGATGATCTGATGGATCAGTTGGTTGGTGCGTGTGTGTTCAGTAAGATTGACTTGAGGTCAGGGTATCATCAGATAAGGGTGAAGGAAGAAGACATTCAGAAAACGGCTTTTAGGACACGATACGGTCATTATGAATATTCTGTGATGCCGTTCGGGGTTTCTAATGCGCCAGGTGTGTTTATGGAATACATGAATCGTATTTTTCACGAGCATCTGGATCGTTTTGTCGTGGTGTTTATTGATGATATCTTAATTTATTCTAAGTCTAGGGAGGAGCATGCAGAACACTTGCGTATTGTTTTGCAGGTTTTGAAGGAGAGGAAGCTTTTTGCTAAACTGTCCAAGTGTGAATTCTGGTTATCCGAAGTGAGTTTTCTTGGACACGTAATTTCAGGTAATGGTATTGCTGTGGATCCATCTAAAGTAGAAGTAGTTCTACAATGGGAGGCTCCGAGATCCGTTACTGAAATTCAAAGCTTTTTGGGTTTGGCTGGTTATTATCGGAGGTTTATTGAAGGTTTTTCGAAGCTAGCACTTCCTTTGACCCAATTGACTTGTAAAGGGCAAGCGTTCATTTGGGATATTCGGTGTGAAGAGAGTTTTTCTGAGCTGAAGAGAAGATTGACGACAGCTCCGATCTTGATTTTGCCGAATCCTAATGAACCATTTGTGGTTTATTGTGATGCTTCTTTGATTGGTCTAGGTGGTGTTCTGATGCAGAAAGGTAAGGTGGTGGCTTATGCTTCAAGGAAGTTAAGAGTTCATGAGAAGAATTATCCTACTCATGATCTTGAGTTAGTGGCTGTGGTGTTTGTGTTGAAGATTTGGAGGCATTACCTCTACGGTGCAAGGTTTGAAGTCTTTAGTGATCATAAAAGTTTGAAATATTTGTTTGATCAGAAAGAGCTAAATATGAGGCAACGTAGATGGTTAGAATTCTTGAAGGACTACGACTTTGGCTTGAATTACCATCCTGGTAAAGCTAACGTGGTAGCCGATGCATTGAGCCGGAAATCGTTACATATGTCCGCTTTAATGGTTAAGGAGTGGGAACTTTTGGAATCGTTTAGAGACTTGAGTTTGGTTTGTGAAGTGACGTCGGATAGCGTTAGGCTTGGTATGCTAACGATTACTAATGATTTTCTGATGACTGTCTGTGAGAAACAGAAGTTAGATGTGAAATTTGTGGATTTGATGTTGGTTGGAGGAAAAGATGCGAATAGTGATTTTCAAGTGGATATCAATGGTGTTTTGAGATTCCGAGGTAGGATTTGTATTCCAGATGATGCGGAGTTGAAAAAGATGATTTTGGAGGAAGGACACCGGAGTAATTTGAGTATACATCCGAGAGCGAATAAGATGTACCAAGATTTGAAGAAGATTTTCTGGTGGTCTGGATTGAAAAGAGATATGGCTCAGTTTGTTTATGCATGTTTGACTTGTCAGAAATCGAAGGTGGAACATCTGAGGCCTAGTGGTTTGTTGCAACCGTTGGATATTCCGGAATGGAAGTGGGATAGTATTTCCATGGATTTTGTGACAGGGTTACCGAATACTCAGCGAGGGCATAATTCTATTTGGGTGATTGTTGATAGACTGACTAAATCGGCTCATTTTATTCCGATTGATATCAGTTTCTCTTTGGAGCGGTTAGATGAGATTTATATCAGTGTGGTTGTGAAGTTGCATGGGGTTCCATTGAGTATTGTTTCTGATCGAGATCCTAGATTTACATCGAGATTTTGGGAAAGTTTACAGAAGGCTTTGGGTTCTAAATTGAGATTGAGTTTGGTTTATCATCCACAGACGGATGGTCAGACGGAGAGGACGATTCAGTCTTTGGAGGATTTGTTGAGAGCGTGTGTTTTGGAACAAGGTGGTGTGTGGGATAGTTATCTTGCATTGATTGAGTTTACGTATAATAACAGTTTCCATTCTAGTATAGGAATGGCACCGTTTGAAGCATTGTATGGGCGAAGGTGTCGAACACCGTTGTGTTGGCACGAATCTGGTGAGAGAACGGTGGTTGGACCAGAATTGGTGCAACAGACGATAGAGAAAGTGAAGTTTATTCATGAGAAGGTGAAAGCTTCTCAGAGTAGACAAAAGAGTTATCATGATCGAAGACGGAAGGATCTTGAGTTTCAAGAGGGTGATCATGTATTTTTGAGGGTTACGCCGGTAACAGGTGTGGGTCGTGCATTGAAATCGAAGAAACTTACTTCTCGGTTTATTGGTCCTTACCAGATATCCGCGAGAGTGGGTGTTGTGGCTTATAGGGTGGCGTTGCCGCCGAATCTGTCGAATTTGCACGATGTGTTTCATGTTTCACAGCTTCGGAAGTATGTTCCGGATCCGTCGCATGTGATTCCAATGGATGAGGTTGAGGTAAGGGAGAACCTTACAGTTGAGGCATTACCAGTTAGGGTTTTGGATCGCGAGGTGAAGAGGTTGAGAGGCAAAGAGATTGCACTTGTGAAAGTGGCGTGGGGTGGCGCTGCTGAGGGCAATTTGACTTGGGAGTTGGAGAGTCGGATGCGGGAGTCGTATCCAGACTTGTTCGTCTCAGGTAATATTTTCGAGGGCGAAAATTTCTAAGTGGGGGAGAGTTGTAACGACCCAGTTTTTGTGTGCGTTTTATTTAATCGAGTCGTTTGATTATTTTATTATTATTTTATTTTATTTTCGACTTTTATCTGAAAATATGTTATTTTTCAATGTTGTGATATTTTATCGGGTTTTGGGATCGTTTGTGAGATATTTGAGTATGGGGGTATTTTGGTCATTTTAGGATATTTTTGATTAAGTAAGAAAAATAGAAAATAGTAGAGAGAAAAAGAGAAAGAAAGAAAAGGAAAAGAAAGAAAAAGGAGAGAAAAGAGAAGAAGAAGAGAAATAGTGGAAAACTTGGAAAATCAAGAGAAATCAACTTCTAGTATCGATTTAATCGGGTAAGGGTGCGAAATTCAATTATTGTATACTTGTATATGATTATGTATGTATATTTGTGATGTTTGTTGGATTGAAATGAAAATATTTTAGTAAACCCATTTTTGGTAAAATTGAGTAGAAATTGATTAAATGTGTAGAAATTTATGTATTAAGTGTTCATTCTTGTTGATACATGATAGATACTTGTTATTGGACATTGTATTGGCAATTTTCTGGTGTGTAGGTGAGATTTGGGGGGATTTTGGGTTGAACCCGTATGAACAATTATGCAGAAGAATTTTTCTGAGATTTCCAGGTCATACGCGTATGGGGCATGTTCATACGCGTATGGACCTTGGCAATACGCGTATGGTGGGCGAGCCATGGGGTCAATACGCGTATGGGTTGCTTGTTTTCTCGGCTATCTGTCCATTTGCGTATGATACACGTAGCTTTTTAGGTCAATATGCGTACGGGCTTGGGCATTACGCGTACGGTCATTTACACGTGAACTTTGGGAAAATTGAGTCTCTGCTCATACGCGTATGGCTGAGGGCAATACGCGTATGGACAGGACTTTTGCAAAATGTGACTTTTCAAAATATCGTTTTTCGTTTTCGTTCGTAACTTTTGATCCGTTTATCCGATTTTTACATTCTTGGTATCGTTGCGTAGCTATTGAGCTGTACTTTCTCGTTATGATGATTTCAAAATTGTTAGCCGATTTAATTATGTCGGAAAGTCGGGAATAGTGTCGGTTGTCGACTTTTGTCGTTATACTTGTACGTAATTGATGTGTATTGTGCAAGGTGCTGTTGTATGACGTAAATGTATGTGTTTAGATGGTGTTGTGATGATTTGTGGCCGTATGGAAATTAAATGCATTGTTTTGGGCATAAGTGCAAAGTGTGATTTTATCGATGAAATGAATGTGTTTATGTGTGCATATTTAATGTCATGGGTCATTGTATGCCAAGCATCATGATATGCATTGTGGAACGTCCTGAGTGACGATTTGGATTCCAGAGGGAATTCGCTATAACTTCGTGTGCCCATGTGGGGTGTGAGCGATGATTATAGACGATCGTGTGCCCATGTGGGGTGTGAGCGATCGGATCGTGTGCCCGTGTGGGGTGTGAGCGATCCATAAACACCGTGTGCCCGTGTGGGGTGTGAGCGGTGGGGAACATCGTAGGCCCGGCGGGGAGTTACAATGATGTAACGAGCGATGGTTCCAGCAGAGTTCCTGAGTGAACTAGTGATGAGAAACAATGGAAGTCGGTACTGCATGTGCATATGCATAGAGTCGTTGTGTCGGTCTCTTGCATTTGCATAAATCATCTATGGTTGGTTATGTGTGGATTTGTGGATAAATTGATATATGGATATGTGTGGTGATGGGAATATATTTTGCGTCTTGTAATGCCTTGTGTTTTGAATTATAGCGTGAGTTGTGGTGAGAACCGTATATTTGTGTATTTTTGTGTTATATATTTAATTGTATGCAATTATATTATGGTTGTTTTTCTCACCCTTCTGCTGTTTTATAATGCTCTATGAGGCATTGCAGATTAGAGTTGCTGGAGGTATTTTTGTGAAGCTTTGCGTCTTCATTCTTTTGTCGGTCGGCTCTGATATGTGACACCGGGTAGTTAGGGAGGCCGTTTGTGCTAATTGTTTATTATGTATATGTATATCTTTTGGCCTGTGCATGTATAACCTGATGTATGACAAACTTTTGTGATATATATGTATGTTATTCAGTTTTAGATTTTCCGCTTTTATTCTAAAATCTGAAATATGGGTGTAAGGAACTGAGTTCCTCTGTTGATTGCTACCCCACTGTTGCATATCTTTATGGGCAGGTGTTGTATGTATTGTTTTCTTTTGATGTGACCCACCCGGTCTATGCCATGATAATTTAGATATACTCTGACAAAATTTCAAATTTTCTTTTAGTGCTTTTTATTTATTGGGGGCTTAAATTGGGGGTGTTACAAATTTTCCTGGGGAGATGCCATTTGACAGAAAAAGTTTTAGGTTAGACTTGCTGGGGGAACCCAGTCGTCTGAGTTGTAGAGTTGCACAAACTTCTCTGTTAGAGACGCCATTTGTTTCTACTAGGGAAAGCGAGTCTCTTGAGAGACTGCTGTCACTTGGGATCTTACGTCATACTTTTCTCAGGATCTTCCCGGAGAAATGCCATATGATGGGGTCCAATTTTGAGGTGTCGATGACCTTTTCATCAGCGATCTTTTCGGAGCGAAACTGGCATGCTGCCGAATCTCTGATTACGAGGCTTTCTCTGTGGATTTTTCTTTAATCTGGGAAAGCAAGGCAAGGATATCATCTTCAATGGCGAAGAGTGACATTCGTAGAAAGCTTCTCTGGCTTTTCAGAGGTTCAAGTTATCAAAGTGGTCAAGGGCCAACTTCCCTTCTAGAAATAAACTGGAGGCTAGGCTGTTCAGACACAGCGTTTCCTGACGAGGCAAGAACTGACAACTCGATTGAGAGAACTTCTATCACCAGGGGACAAGACCGACTAGAGTGATAGTGATGCAATATGAATGTAAATCAATAATGCATGATGCATGTATGTTTATGCTGACAAAACTGACGCGACACACAAACTAAAAGATGAACATGACTGGATACTCGGCCATCGCGGGGCGTGTAGAGATATCGCTAGTTTAAGATAACAATTCCACCTTGCTTAGGAGAGATAGTCCCTTCGGGGAATACCGTTGATCGGGCTTAGGAGATAAGAACTCAGCCGAGGGGTGTCAGATGAAACAAGGTCTCTGACACAGTTGATCCCTTTATTCAGGCGTACTGGGTTAGAAGGAGTACTTTGATAATGCACTTCGAAGTTCACTTACTTCCGGAGAAGCGGTTGATGCTCTTCTGATGTTCAATAGTCAAAAGAAATTGCCAACTTTATTTTAAAAGCAGAAAAAGTTTTAACAAGTAAAATTCATTTTTGTTTTATTTCAAGAATTGTTAATCATGTTAACAACGTCGTTTTGTAAAGCTAAAACAAATAAGAATTACAAACAAAAGCACAAGGGCTCAAATTTTATTGATAAGATGGAGATCAGCCAAACGCGTGATTCCAAAGAGTATATACAAAGTTTGAAAATGGTAATTTACAGGGAAAAGGGCTATGTTGAAACATAACGACCACTATCCTTCTACCAACTTTGAATTTGGGACATCCTGAGCTTCTGTCGAAGATGACCTTGACTGGAGTTTTCCTGGTGGATGATGCAATTGTTGCTGCTGAGGGACTCGCCTCTGTTGAACATAGTTATTTGCCATTATCCCAAATTTTTGCCTGGATTGTACTTTGATGTTTCCAATCCACCGGGATGATTTTTTTCATGTCTCTAATTTTTACCTGGACCGCCCTTTCGGGATTTCAATCCACCGAGACGTTTTTTTTTAGGCAAAGTATTTCTTGACTACATTAACATTCGTGGGGTAGGCAAATTCTTCTCCGTCCATGGTTGCAAGTCTCAAGGCGCCGCCTGAGAAAGCTTTCATGACCACATAGGGGCCATTATAATTCGGAGTCCACTTGCCTCGCGAATCAGTGAGAAATGACTGAATCTTCTTGAGCACGAGGTCTCCTTTTCTGAAAACACGAGGTCGGACCTTTTTGTCGAACGCCCTCTTCATTCTCTGTTGATACAATTGACCATGGCATAGTGCCGTGATTCACTTCTCCTCGATCAGATTCAATTTGTTGTGTAGGCTTTGACACCATTCAGCTTCGGTGAGCTTAGCTTCCATCAATACTCGGATTGACGGGATCTCTACTTCTATGGGGAGCACTGCTTCCATGCCATACACTAGAGAGAAAGGGGTTGCCCCTGTTGAAGTGCAGACAGATGTGCGATAACCTTGAAGAGCAAAGGGTAGCATGTCGTGCCAATCTTTGTAGGTTACAACCATCTTTTGAACGATCATCTTGATGTTCTTGTTAGTCGATTCTACCGCTCCGTTCATCTTGGGTCGGTAGGGAGATGAGTTATGGTGTTCGATCTTGAACTCAGCGCACAACCCTTTCATTATCTTATTGTTCAAGTTAGATCAATTATCAGTAATGATCTAGCTCAGAACACCATAACGACAGATGATATTGTTTTTGATAAATCGGACCACCACTTGTCGGGTTACATTAGCGTACGACGCTGCTTCGACCCACTTGGTGAAGTAATCAATGGCTACTAGGATGAATCGATGTCCGTTTGAAGCCTTAGGCTTAATCATGCCAATCATGTCGATTCCCCATATCGAGAATGGCCATGGGGAAGAAAGAACTTTGAGATGTGATGGCAGTACATGAATTTTGTCGGAGTATATCTGACACTTGTGACACCTCCTCATGAACTTGTAGCAGTCGAATTCCATTATCAACCAATAGTACCCTGCTCTCAGAATTTTTCTCCCCATTGTGTGTCCGTTGGCATGGGTGTCAAAGGATCCTTCATGAATTTCTTTCATAAGCATGTCTGCTTCCGGTCTGTCTACACATCGGAGCAAGACTAAGTCAAAATTCCTCTTATAAAGAGTGTCACCGCTCAGGAAGAAGTTTCCAGCCAATCTTCTGAGGGTTTTCCTGTCTTTTCTGAGTGCCCCAGATGGGTACTCTTGTTTCTGAAGGAAGCATTTGATATCGTGATACCAAGGTTTGTCGTCTATGATTGCTTCAATCGTGAAGACGTAAGCGGGCCGTTCAAGGCGCATTATGTCGATCTTAGGTATGTCATTCTATTGACCTATACTAATCATGGAAGAGAAAGTGGCTAATGCATCAGCCATGTGATTCTCCTCACGAGGGATATGATGAAACTCAACTCTGTTGAAGAAAGGTAGCAACCTTCTCGTGTAGTCTTTGTAAGGAATCAGTCCTGATTGGTATGTGTTCCAATCTCCTTTTATCTGATTGATAACCAGGGCTGAATCGCCATATACGTCCAAGTTTTTTATCCTTAAATCAATCGCTTCCTCGAGACCCATAATACAAGCTTCGTATTCGGCCTCGTTGTTCGTATATTTGAACGTAAGTCGGGCGGTGAAAGGAATGTGGGTACCCTGAGGGGTAACAATTATTGCCCCAATTCCATTTCCGTAATGATTGACTGCTCCGTCAAAGATAAGTCCCCATTGGGAACCTGGTTCTGGCCCTTCACTGGGTAGCGGTTCATCGCAGTCTTTCATCTTTAGATACATGACATCTTCGTCTGGGAAGTCAAACCCGATTGATTCTTGATCGTCAATCGGTTGATGAGCCAAATGATCGGCTAAAATACTTTCTTTAACGGCTTTCTGAGCATGGTACTCTATGTCATATTCTGATAATAACATCTGCCAACGGGCAATTCTTCCCGTGAGAGCAGGCTTTTCGAAGACATACTTGATTGGATCCATCTCGGAGACCAACCAAGTAGTGTGACGAATCATGTATTGACGTAGATGTTTGACTGCCCAAGCCAAAGCGCAACAAGTTTTCTCAAGCATCGTGTACCGAGTTTCGCAATCGGTGAATTTCTTGCTCAGATAGTAGATGGCAGACTCTTTCCATTTAGTTTCGTCTTGTTGGCCAAGTACACATCCCATTGAGTCCTCTAGAACTGTGAGGTAAATGATCATTGGTCTTACTTCCACTGGAGGTGATAGAATCGGAGGATTCAACAGATATTCCTTGATACTGTTGAAGGCAGTTTGGCAGTCTTCTGACCAAACGCAATCCTGGTTCTTTTTGAGTAATTTGAAGATCGGCGCACATGTCGCGGTCATAAGGAATATGAATCTGGAGATGTAGTTCAAACGTCCCAGGAATCCTCTGACTTGTTTTTCAGTTTTTGGAGAAGGCATTTCTTGAATGGCCTTGACCTTGTCAGGATCAACCTCAATCCCTTTCTGGCTGACGATGAACCCTAGTAGTTTCCATGAACGGACACCGAAGGTGCACTTGTTGGGATTCAAGTGGAGCTTGAATTTTCTTAGACGTTCGAACAATTTTGACAGATGTTCAACGTGCTCACTCTCTGTTTTTTATTTTGCAATCATATCATCAACATATACCTCGATTTCCTTATGTATCATGTCATGAAACAGAGTAGTCATGGCCCTTTGATAGGTTGCCCCAGCGTTCTTCAAACCGAACGACATTACCTTATAACAAAAGGCACCCCATGGGGTAATGAACGAAGTTTTCTTCATGTCTTTCGGCGCCATTTTGATCTGGTTATAGCCCGAGAATCCATCCATGAAGGAGAAAACTTTGAACTTTGATGTACTGTCTACCAGCATGTCAATGTGTGGTAAAGGAAAGTCGTCCTTTGGACTTGCCTTGTTCAGATCCCTGTAATCAACACACATTCTGACCTTTCCGTCCTTTTTGGGAACGGGTACGATGTTGGCTAACCATTGAGGATATTCTGATGTGGTGAGGAAACCTGCGTCAATCTGTTTCTGTACCTCCTCTTTGATTTTGATGGCCATGTCCGGGTGAGTGCGTCTCAACCTTTGCTTTACGGGCGGACATTCCGATCTTAACGGTAAGTGATGTTCCACGATGCTGGTATCCAACCCTGGCATATCCTGATAGGACCAAGCGAATACATCGGGAAATTCTCTGAGAAGCTTTATCAAACTCTCTTTGGCAGTTAGACCGAGCAGTGCCCCAATCCTGATTTCTTTTCTCTCTTTTTCTGAACCCAAGTTTACCGTTTCCAACGGTTCTTTGTGAGGTTCAACGGACCTTTCCTCTTGTCTGAGTAGTCGGGAGATCTCTTCTGGAATTTCGTTGTCATTTTCTTCTTCAGCCTCGAATACCGGGAACTCAAAGTTGGGATAAGGCATCGGATCGTATGTTTCAATGGGGTTTAAAACAAGCAATCTGCATGACGTGATGATTCGTGTTTAGAAGAGATAGAGAAAATGCAAGTGTGTGCAGTGTTTTTATTTTACTGCTTGTTTTTATTTGAATTGTTTTTTAGGATTACCATTTTCTGAAAAATCAAAAAGAGAAAATAGCAATTAATGCGGAAATTACAGAACGACGTTATTTTATTAATGGACAAGTCGATTCTTGAAACTACAGCCCTATAAAACAAAACTCTGTCGCTTCGGGCAAAGCGAAGAGGGAAATTTTACAAAAAGCGAGCCCTATAAAAACATCTGTTTCACCTGGGCAGGGTGAAAGGTTAAAAGACGACAATTACTTTGACTGGTGAACGACCTTCGGAACCTCGACGGCACTCCATTGGCGACGAACTCCTCGGTGAATCACAAAGTCTGGCACCTTCCTTGATTTGTCTTCAGAAATAATGCTGATTTCTGGTGGAGTGGGATCATTGGAATCTGTCTCCCAGGCAGAGTTGTCGCAGGAGAATTCCTCTGTTGCATTTTGCAGAGTATTTGTACTCTCAGCTGTATCTCCCCATCCAGTTGGCTGGATATCTTCGAGCCTGATACGAGAGCTTTCGGGAGCGGTGTACTTGACCATAAAGTCGTATTTTCCACTCGGTTGTCCCAAGGTGTCCCATACTTCTCTGGAACTGGAGGAGTCATCTCTCTCAATGACGTTAACCTCAGGAAAAGCATAATTGATGAATTCAAGTCCCGCAAACGTTGCAAATTCATCTTCATGTTGAGTAGTTTCCGAATGACCTGAGTGTTGATCCCATGACATGGTGGGGACACAGGCATTCTGTTTAATGACGGTCAGCTGGTTTTCATTGTTCGGCTGACTCTCTTGCCCCAAGTTTCCTGGGGAAGGTTGCCACATTGGCAGACCATCCATTGGGCCATAGTAATTATAGTCAAAGTTGTCTTTCATCAGAGTGTCCTCCTCTAATGAATTTGGCGGAGCGCGACATCCTTCCGGATCACAATCCCCGTATATCATTTTAACATCTGACCTTGGTATAAATCTCAGACTCCCTGTAGGAAAGCAAAATGGCGTAGGCACCTCCTCTTGAGGCATATAACCGTACTCATTCAGATAGGACTTCCATTCTTCATCTGTGTCAGAGGGTTCTTCCTCATTGATAGCATGTACTACTTGAGACACTGGGTGGAGGAAACCTCCACTGTGGAAGAAGTTTTGAAGGGGATGAAGACTTTCATCGCTGGCAGCTGTCTGGGTACAGGTTGTAGAAAAACCAAGACCCTTCTTTGTTTTATTATCAATAGGAATGACAAGCTATCCCCATCCGGTTGTATCGGTACTCTCGACCGCTTTGATAGCATCTTTGTATGAAGAAATCGAAGTTCCTCCTCTGAACTGATTGTTCTTGCTCACCGACAGTGCTTGGAACTGAGTTCCAATAACCTCCTCGGGTTCTATACCAGCAGATAATGACAAGTTGCTTACAAGCAAGGCTTGTTCTCCACAGACTATGACAAGTTGATCGTTCTTGACGAACTTTAGGTCGAAGTTACCGCTCCAGCCTGATGTATCCAAGGTCTTCCTAATAAACAACTGTATGTTGCCCGGATGTCCATGACCTGGAAAGTGACTTGGAAAGTGTGAGGACCAATAGTTATGGGAAGATCAACTTCACCGATAACTGTTTTTCTGGATCCGTCGAATGCTTTGACGACAACCTCGCTAACCCTCATCGGAGGGCCTTTGAATGATAATTGCATCAAAGTGGACTTTGGCATAACATTCAGGGATGACCCTGTGTCTACCAGTACGCTGGCTAAAGCATCGTCCTGGCAGTTAACTGTGATATTGAGCGCCATGTTATGACGGCGACCCTCTTCGGGTAATTCCTCATCACTAAATCCCAAATTATTGCAGGAAGTGATGTTAGAGACAATACTATCAAACTGTCTGATTGTTACATCCTGTTCCACAAAGGCTTGCTCCAAGACTTTCTGTAGAGCCTCCCTGTGGGCTTCTGAACTGAGTAACAGTGATAATACTGAGATCTTTGAAGGAGTCTGTAACAGCTGATCCACAATGTTATATTCACTCCTTTGGATGAGCTTCAGCATCTCATCATTATTTTTCAAAAAGGTCGGGATTACTGGATTGACCGACTGGTGGATCAGGAGCTTCCGTCTAAAGTTTCTTTTCCTTGTTAAGTTCTCCAACTCCTCTGTTGAAGATTCTACCGCTCCGTGTTACACGACTGATGTATGCAATGTTCACAACAGAGGGTAATGGAATTTCCTTTCCATTCTCAATTATCATTGCACCGTATTTGTAAGGGATAGCCTTAGCTGATTCATACGGTAGTGGTCCCGGTAGATATATGACTATGGGAACCTTCTGATCTTTCTGACCATCATAAGTAATCTCGATCCATTCCCGGTTGGGAACTCTAGATTCGTCAAGTAGAGGGATGATGGTAAAAACATCCCTGGTCCTGTGATGACCAGAGATTGTGACAACATCCTCAACTTGATCAGCAAGGTAGTTCGGCGTCCAGTTGATGGGTCCAGAATCTGGATATGGACGAATTTCTCCATGATCGACCTGACCCTGAAGAGCTGCTCTCACGAGGTAACACCCTTGGTTACTTTCCAACAGACGCTACAACTGTCATAGTTGTGTGGTGGCACCTGGCCACGCCCACTTTGAATACAATGTAACCTCACTAGGTTAGCTTCCATTGATCGGACATCCTGACTTTGACGACGAGTAGGATTCCTGTTACTGATACTAATTTGCTGAGTATCTTCATCCATATAGATTGGTATCCACCAGTGATTTAACAAGTGCTGAAGTGCCTCCTAGACAAGGATACAACCTCGATCATTTTCGAAAACCGCTTCACAGCTTTGATAGTCATGTGATATTAAGAATCCGAGTCGGACCTGCTCAGCATGTAACTCTACCAGGTTGGTATTCATCACGCGAATGTCAAAGATTTGAACCATGTTGATTTGATAGGAGTTCCTATCATGGTAGTCTTGGATCCATCCGAGATCCATTTGTTCCTGTAGGGCTGCTTGCACCACAGAACATCCTTGGTTGTCTTTAGAGCAGACATCACACTGATGATAGTTATGAGGTGGCACATGGCCATATCTACTCTGTCTACAATGCATCTTGACCAGATTGGTTTTCAACAAGAGTACATCATGAATTTGATAGACGTCGTTAGTCTCTCCTTCAATCAGGTTGACTGCAGCCTTCTCGTGTTGAGGCAGCGGGTTCGTGAGAACATTAGGATTTGTATCCTTGAAAGATAAGACCTCGTTCCTAACAAGCTTTTGTACGTCGGACTTGAAATTGAGACAACTCTCTATGTTATGCCCTGAACCTCCTTGATGATAAGGGCATGTTTGATCCATCTTAAACCAAAAAGGCGGATTTTCCGGTACTGTAAGAGGGGACTTAGTCTGGATGTGCCCCTTAGCCAGTAGTAATAGAAACAGCTCTGCGTACGTCACGGGTATAGGATCAAATCCTGGTGGCCGTGTGGGACGGTTATTGTTATATGGAGGACGAGCCTACTGAAGAGGCTGTTGTGTCCTTTGCTGGTCAGGTTGGCTCTGCGCAACCTGAGGTTGATATGTAGGAATGGACACAGGGTTGATAGCAGGAATCACAGCTGCTACCGATTGGTAACGTCACCTTTGCTTTCCGAGAGAGATATTCCCAATATCTTGCTCTTTTTTCTTAGGGAGAGCACTACCGTATTTTTTAGTACCGCTCGTCGATCCAGTGTCTTTTACCAAACGTCCTTCTCGGACGGGCTCCTCAAGACGTACGCCCATGCCCACCATCTCGGTGAAATCACTGGGTGCACTGGCAACCATTCGGTCATAGTAAAATGAGCTTAAGGTCTTTAAGAAGATCTTTGTCATCTCTTTTTCCTCAAGAGGTGGACAAATTTGAGCGGCAATTTCATGCCACCTTTGAGCATACTCCTTAAAGGTTTCCTTGTCCTTTTGCAACATTGATCTGAGTTGATCTCTGTCGGGTGCCATGTCCAAATTGTATTTGTATTGTTGGACGAAGGCAGTACCAAGGTCTCTGAATGTACTGATTGTGGCACGGTTTAAACCCATGTACCATTTGAGTGCGGCACCGGTTAAACTATCCTGGAAGTAGTGAATCAGTAGGTCCTGATTCTCAGTCTGAGCTGACATCCGCTGAGCGTACATCACCAGATGGCTTTGAGGGCAAGAGTTACCCTTGTATTTTTCAAAGCCGGGCACTTGAAATTTGTGTGGGACTTTCACATTTGGGACCAAGCAGAGATCTGCGGTATCCTTTCCAAATAGATCCTGACCGCGAATGGCTTGCAGTTCCTTCTGCATTTCCAAGAACTGTTCCTGGAATTCCTCCATGATGTCAAACATAGTTTCCTTCTTACCAGAAGGTGTCCGTGGAATCTGTCCTTCCGAGACAGTGTGCACCACAGGGGGTGGGACCGTGACTACGGCAGTGAGTCTTGGCGTCTCCCGAAGTTTGTAACCTTCAGGAGTCTTCAGTATGCCCCTGGCATTTTCGCTTTCCCGAAGTTTGTAACCTTCAGGCCCAGCGGCTTCTGTTGAGATTCCCTGATCTTCAGTGATCGGCGGAACATATCCTTCCGGGATATATTTAACAGGCATGCCCCAAGGACGATCTTTCGGCATCTGATACCTAGGATCATACCTCTTCACTATGGGCATTGAGGTGATCTCTGAGATCACAGTCCTTTGTAGCTGAGCTTCTGCCATGGCTTGCATGTCGTTACGAAGCTTTCTCATATCCTCTCTCAGAGCTTCGATCTCTTCCTTCAACTCTCTATTTTCTTCCTCAAGATCATCCATCTTTTTCTGACGATTGGCCCGAGTATTATACGAATGAAACAGTTTGACTCTAGAATCGAGACACAAACGTGAGATTCGTAGGTAAGAAGAATACGCGATGTGAGAATGATGAATGTAATGATTATATTAATTGTTTAAGGTTTAATTAAAATAAACTTCGACAATTAGATTGCAAATATCAAACGGTGGGGAAACCCATTTTTATTGAAATTCAAAGGATTACAGAAACGAAAATACAGTAGATTACAAAGTGCAGAAACAGAAACCTAAGCTAATGGGTCCCGAGTCCTCTCTGAAGAGAAATCGGGTGCTGATTCTGGTATCTTCCTTTTCTTTGACCGGGGCTCTTGGGCCGTTGTCGGGTTGTCATTCCTTTGCCAGGTGAAAGGAGCGAGCAAATTCCTTTGGTCATCCTGAATATCCACAGCATGTTGCTCCAAAATTTCAATCAGAGCATCTTTCTCTTTCAGTAGTTGCTGTATTTTGATGCACTCTACGTCGAGGGTGCGGTACTTGTTCTTCCAAGACATCCTCTCCCTTTGAACTTTGTTGAGAGTAACCTGAAGCTTTTCAATTTCCGTCATGAAGTACATGACAGATTCCCTTGGCGGAAGAATTCCGTAACGAGGATAAGGCATCTTCAGCTTGAGAGCTCTAGTTTGTACCCAATGGAGGTAAGGCTCCACCGAGACACAGTCCGGTTTTCCTAGAGACTCTCGACCTTTCTTATGAACCTGTTTCCAAGCGTGCACTATTTCCATCTTTAGTGCTCTGTCATTTTCTCCTTCTTTGAAGAAAAGACCTTCCAGATGAACTCCCCATGGGATGTGTCTCATCGGGTATCCAAATTGACGACGAACGAGAACCGGATGATAGTTGATTCCTCCCTTAGTTCCTATAAGGGGTATGTTGGGGAAGTTTCCACAATGGTCAATGATCCTAATTCCCACATAAATCCTATTACACCAATCTATATCAGAGTTGGTAAGAAACATGATCTTCTGCGACCAACGTAAGGCACTCTTGCAATCCCAAAAAGCAGCAGACTTGGGCAAGTGAGAGGTAAACCATTTATAAAGCAGAGGTACACAACATGTGATCTCCCCTCCGCTGTACAAATTTCCTAAGTGTACAGAATGATATGCATCTGCGAGCAAAGTCGGCACAGGATTTCCAATGAGAAAAACCTTAATGGAGTTAATATCGACGAAGTTATTGATGTTGGGAAACAAAAATAACCCGTAGGTGAGCAAGACAAAGATGCTTTCAAAAGCAGTCACGTTTCCTATACTGGCAAAATACAGGGCCTTCTTTGTCAAGAACTGGGCTGGCAAACCTTGGATGCCACCCTTGGTAGTTAGGTGAGTCCTAACTTCATACTCGTCCAAATGAATTGCTCTTGCAATGGTCTGATTCTTTGGAATTTCTTCCAGTCCAAAAAATGGAGCTCGGTCTGTAATGTGTAGATCAATCAGATTAGAATACTCCTCCAGTGTTGGTGCGAGCTGGTAATCCGGGAATGTGAAACAGTGATAAACCGGATCGTAGAACTGAATGAGTGCATCCATGATTCCCTCAATCACATGGACTCTTAACAGTGGTAGCAGACCTCCGTGTTTGGCTCTGAAAGCCTCAGGGTTAGTGATCATCCTTGCTAACTTTCTCAAATCCTCTAGTTTTGGAACCTTGAAGGTGTACGTATGAGTTCTCCTTCTACCGAAATCCATTAGTGCAATCCTTTTCTCTGATATTTGCAATCACAGTCTTAGTTTATTTTGAAAAAACAGAGAGACTAGAAGAGAAATATTTTGAATGTTTTAATGTTTTTTTAGATGAATGCATGAATGCAGCACACAAAAACATAGAAAAAACATGGGGTCAAAGGGTCGTTGTCATGAAGTCAAGGCCCTACCCATCCCCAAAGGTTTATACTAGGGTGATTTTTGTACCTGTACTCATTATCATCAGCTCCTCCCAGGAAAGCAAAACAACAAGCGGATCGCCAGCGAGTTGTAGAGCAATCTTAGAGTAAGTGCCATTCACTGAGAATAGATCACCAGCCTCAAATGAGGGTAGTATCACGTAACAACTATTTCTGATAGTTTCCGCACTACGAAGGGGTTTGGCTCCTCAGCTTCTCAGACTTAACAACCGGCCCATTGTCTAGGTGAGAGAATGGGTTGCGTTGGTCAGCCTCCACTGAGGTTGATGGTCGACCCCGTCGCCATCACTTATCTTAAGTGTATACTCAATCTTTCCACATACGGCATCACCCGCATTCCCATTAGAAGAAAATAACCACGTATAGCAATTAGGAAAAGCAGTATATATATTTGTCCTAAACATCCTAGACCTTTAAAGCTATGAATCCTAAGTTCCTGACAGAAAATGGGTTCCCCGGCGGAAGCCCCAATCTGTGGTTTCCACACAAGTGAAGAGAAGGAAGACCGTACCTAGATCTAACTTTGAAAGGCCCCACGGTGGGCGCCATTTTTCTGTAGCGAGTGATTTTGGACGCGGTTCTTAAGCGCTGGTCGCTCTCTGCGATTGAGCTTACTACAGGTCGATTCATTTTTTATCCTATTAAATCTGATGAAGGAAGGGAAATAGATGTCTCCAATTAACCCTGCTTTGCATACTGAGTTTAAACAGCGGTCTGTTAGGTTACGGATGCTATCAATGTGGGGGGGCCTTTGTACTGGTTATTTGTATTTTCGCCAATACGATTTTCTTTCTTTATATCTAGACAGAAGGTTTCGGGCGGGGAACAAGGATTAGAATGTTAGGACTGATGTTTTTGAATTACTGCTTTTGATTGATGGAGATATGGGATTTGGGTTTTTGTTTAGTGTGCTCGCTAAGATTTTTCTTTCAATCTTATGCCTATGTATTCCCGTTTACCGAAATAGGGAAATCAGAGCGTTCGTAGTTCCTCCTATTCTATGGGAGGAAATTGTTGTTTTGGTGTCTTGTTCAAAGCCCAAGACGTGAAGCGAAAGGTGATTTGTATCTTGTTCAAAGCCCAAGATATGAAGCTGAAAAGGTTTGACTTTAGAGAGAATTTGTCATCTCTAAAGAGGGGTCTGTCTGTTACGACTGTTTATAAAGGAGAATTACTTTAACCGGGATTTGTGAATCCGGCAATGCCATAATTTCCTTTATAGGGGAATTCAACCTGAAGGAGAAGACTTTAACTCAGTATAGAGTAATGCCATCTTTCCTTAGGAATTTCTCATGCTAAAAGAGGGACAGTGGCATGGATGTAGATGATCCAGAGGCTTGCTGCTTACAGCAATTAGATGGAGGGGAAAGAGTTGTTGATGTTTGTGTACTGTGAACGAGACACAGCTTTGATGCTAAAAGGTTAATTGGATTAACCAGTGGTTTTCTTATACAAAGCCTAAGAGGAGGCTAATATGTGTCTCGTACAAAGCCCGAGAGAGAGGCTAAAAGGTTTTGACTCAACGAGGGAATCTTTTGGTATCTCGTATAAAGCCCGGGGTGGAGGCTATTTGACTCAACAAGAGAGTTTTTTATATCTCGTACGAAGCCCGAGATGGAGGCTAAAATTTGTTTGGCTCAATAAGAACCTTTTTGTATCTCGTATAAAGCCCGAGATGGAGGCGAAAGGGTGATTGACTCAACGAGGGAGTCTCTTATGTGTCTCGTACAAAGCCTGAGAGAGAGGCTAAACATTGTTTGAATCCGCTGGGGAGGATCATTGTACAAAGCCCAAGAGGAAGCTAACTTCATTGGAGAAGGATCATTATACAAAGCCTAAGAGGAGGCTGTGGCAACTGTTCAGTTAAGTGATAGGTCTAGTATACTGATTTTGAAAGAGAAAGTCAGTTCTTATATGAGCAACATTGTACTCAAGGATTTGATTTGAGGATCCGGGTTATTCCCGTTCTTTATGGAAGTGGGAAATCCGAAGGGTATTGAGACTGTCCGAGTCTACGGGTTTCCTTCCTATTTAACGAATGGGTCACTTGAGAATGTCTTTGAGACTCAAGGATATTAGACTGTCCAAGTCTAGAGTTTTACCTTTTGTACTATGTTTTGAGAAACAGTAGTAGACTCTATGAAAGGACTGTTCTATGGAGATGATTAAGTTCTGTTCCTATACCTCTAGGAGGTCGTCGGGACAATTTGTACGAAGCCCAAGAGGAGGCTGGAATCTTTTAAGAAGCCGACGGGTCCTTGTACGAAGCCCAAGAGGAGGCTATCATTCCCGGAGGAAGAGATCATTATACGAAGCCTAAGAGGAGGCTGTGAATACTTCTAAGAAGCTGTAGGGTCCTTGTACTAAGCCCAAGAGGAGGCGGGGTTGCTTTTAGGAAGCCTGTGGGTCCTTGTACGATGCCCAAGAGGAGGCCGATGCTTTTAAGAAGCCGATGGGTCCCCAAACCTCGAGAAATTCAAGGCAATGCTATTCACTGAGAATAGATCAAAGTCAGGAAAGTTTGAGAATTTGGAAGAAACTCAAAGATGCCATTCACAGAGAATACATTCATCTTGGGGAGTAGAGCCACTTGACAATTCCTAATGAGGACAGCCGAAGAGAAGACTGTATCTGGTGATTCTATTGGGGATCTAGTTGTCTATTTCTACGAATAAATGGAATGGTGTCACCTAGTTCTAGACGTAGTTGCCGGGGAAACTCTAAATATCTATACTATTATTACACAGTTGATATGAGTTTATGAAAGAAGACTTACAGTGAAACAGCACCACAATACAGTTATATGTATATGAAAGCGGTAAATGAAAGCAATAACCACTTACTCGGTTGTAGAGCTTCCATGCTGTTTGGTTAGTTGTTCAACAAAGAAAGATTGAAAACAACAGTATATTCAAAATCAAAGGAGAAAGTGCTTTGAAAAATAAAGATTTGGGGCTTACAGCTCAAGGAGAGGCCCAAGGTTTTATCAGTGAGTGCACTGTTTGAATTTGTACAGAGGGACTTATACAAGTGACTGTGGCCCGAAATGTTTTCTGTACAAAGGGATGGGTCTTACACTCTCTCAAGAGGCCTAAAAGGTTTAAAGAAAAAGAGTGGGGCTTATAACACGAGGGTAGGCCCAGATGATTTTTCGTTTGAAAATGGCGATCGCGCCGAGGTTTTCTATTAACGCAGAGGGACTTATACAATAAGTGAGGCCCAAAATAGTTTTGGTTAAAAGGGGGTTGGGTCTTACACTCTATTAGAGGCCCAATAGTTTTGAATGGGTCTTATAGCTCAAGGAGAGGCCCAGGGTTTGATTTTTGAATTGGCGAGGGCGCCGAGGTTTTTGACGGTATCGGGACTTATACAATACTGAGGCCCAAAAATGATTTGGTCAAAAAAAAGGATTGGGTCTTACACTCTATTAGAGGCCCAAAATGTTTTGAAAATGATTTATGAGGGTTGAATTAATCCAAAAACCCTAATTTGTTTTAAAAAATGTGTTTAATTGAATGAAAATTCAATTAAAATGATCAAAATTATTTAACATATGAAAAACAAATTGTGATCTTGGATTAATGCTTCAAAAATTAAGTATTGACCTACAAAATAATTAGAAAGCATTAAAAGTTGCAAAATCAATGTGGAAAAAATATTTAAAATGTAAAAAACAATTAAAATATTAATTCTTTGCAAAAATATCAATTATATGAAATAAATAATATTTTTGGGATTTTTTGATAAAATAAAATATTTTAACATTTTTGTGAATTATTAAAAAAAGAATCAACTCAAAATCATTAAAACTCAGAGAGAAATTAATTTTTGAATCAATTAAATAAAATCACAAAATTCAAATATTCAAATTTCTAAAAATGGCGCCAAGAACACACCTAGAACACGCGCGTGTTCTGGGCTTGGCCAGATTTGCATTTTCTCTCCAATCTCACTGAATACTTGATTATAACATGCAATCTACATATCATTATGCTCGTCTCAACCTCACGATCATGTCTATGTTCATTAATTTCATTTAAATTAAACATATAACAAGAAATCATGAAAAAACCTCAAGAACCCTAATTTCTGCATGAAGGCTAAGATTTTTGATACACGATTCAAACAATGCAATTAATTGAGGGGAAGCATTCCATGCATGATTATGAACATATGGCCAAATTATTGTGCAGCAAAAATTGCATGGATCATAGAGTTAGAAGAGCTCATGCTTACCACTTGCAGCTGGTGATCGTGATTTGTGTTGGAGGTGTTATGTAACACCCCAATTCTACCCGGCGGATAAGTAATAAAATCAGAGTTTTCATTTCAAAAATCCTTCAAATAAACAGGATGTCACATTTTCAACAGAAAACAACTTCATATTAATCACAAATAATTCAGATACGTAACACTGATTCGGAAGAACTGATAACAACCTTGTATTATCCTTTTGAAAACAAAACAACTTTTATTAATAAGCGGCTTCACATGATCCAACTTATAATGACATAACTTCATGTCCAACTCAAAACAACTTTGAAACAACAATTCTTTAATAACAACAATTTAAGATTCAACTAGTAAGACAATAACAACAAATAAACAACAATCGTTCATCCCCCCGAGTGCTACGTATCAGAGCAAGACCAACTCAAGCTAACAGCATCTAAGACTTCACATTATACCTCAACTTCTGCAGCTATTCTTGAGTACCTGCTCAGTTACCCATAATAGGTAACATCATTACAGAAGGGGTGAGATATCGAATATTATAAACAAAATATGATAATTAACATGCTAGATTAGAATCATATAAATTCCACCGCTTCATACGACAGTCATGCAACAACCAGAAATAAGCAACTTAATAGCAACCCCAACTTGTATTGACAACAACTAACTACATATACCAACAACTTATATAAAAGATGCAAATTATAGTAATAACACATATCTAACATCAGCTCACGACATTAGTAATTTATCTCAAGCAATAAGACATAGCAACAACAACTTATAACAAGCAACAACTTCACAACAACAGCAACTTCACAACAACCACGAATCAAGAACAACAGCAACTTCACAACGACTCAAAATGTGACGCAACTATGCACATGCATGTGGTACCATCGGAGTAAAACTCCCAACTTACACATATGCCAGGTTATCGAGGCATTTCAACAAGGCATAAGCCTTCAACGTGGTGCCATCAAGGCCAACTTAAACAGGTGCCAATCCAGGCCAACGTGGTGTGAGCAACGCTCCGACAAAAATGCAAATGCCATGATGCAACGACTCAACATAAAACGGCAACCAACTCCGAACAACATATAACAACCGCATAACAACTTTAATTCAACACAATTCAACTTTGGCCATAGGCCTACAACTTATATACATCAACGTTGGTCATACGACCTACAACTTTAACATCAACATAAACAACTCAACAACTTCCACAACATAATCAACTTAAACAACAAAACAACTTTTCGACATAAACAACTTAATCAACTTTGGCTATTACGCCTTCAACTTAAAATTCGTTCGTGTACCGGAACAATATTAAAACTCAACTGCTGTACCTGAAATTCCACTTTTTCAACATAATTTCAACCAAACAATTCAACCAAAGCCACCTACTAAGTTACCCGACTTACCCCGACAATTTCCGTTAAATTCCGGACAACTAGTTTTTTCGCCTAAACCGGCTAAACCGACTAAACTGTGTTGTTTTTAACTTCTGTTACTAATACCAGTTTTGTTGGAAAATTCTATTCCTATTACTACTGCCAATTAAAATAGTTTCCAAGCTTCTGTCATGACAATTTACACATCATTCTGCTTCTGCTATTGGTTTCATTTTTTGTCAACAATTGTGAAGCTTCTGCTACATGAATTATTGATAAACCTATTATTTTTCTGATATACAAATCATTGGAGAACATAATACTTTATTTGCTCCATTCTATTGCTAATACGCTAATTAGTAATGTAAGGTTACTTTATTAATCCAATATACTGTTAAAAAAAACAAACAAATCATTGCAATCACACAGTGGCAACAACACCAAACAAAATCCGAAGGACCCAAATAGCCCTTGGAGGCGCCCACCCCCACTTCTTGAGGCCCCCGCCTCAAGTTCCTTTTCTTTTCAAGACATGAGACGTCCGCCCCCTAGCACCTATATATATATTTTTTTCTTTTCAAGGCATAGGACGCCCGTCCCAGCTTCCTTCATACATTCATACCTGCTATATTTTTCTACCCAGATTACCTCACTTTCTAACAAAAATGCATGCTTCGATTCAATAACCCAATCACACCATACACCAACCATTAAATCCCACGCAACACAATATCAACAACAGTAATATACACAATTTATATTCAACACGATTTCACCAAAGGCCACTGTAAGTTTATCAGAATCAACACCACAAATTCAACACAGATAGTAGAAATCCATATAGCCCCAACCCTACATATCAATCATCATAACCCAGTTATAATAATCGAACCCACCCTTACCTTGGATTGAAGGCAGCTCGACGATCGATCGGGTTCCGGAAATTCGTCACCGGCACAGTTTCTCTCTCGCAACTTCTTCTTCTCTCACGTTCTTCTTTTCTCTTCCACTTCCACTAACTGATGACCTTAACTTCCCTCTTTCTATTTCTTTTGTTTCATTTGTTTTATTAAAATAATAATACTCAATTATAATATTTATTGGGCCTAAAGCAAACACCCCTTAAATTACTAATTCCGACACGAGACCAAGCCCACTTAACCGAACACACTCCAACTACGATAATATTACTACTAATATTATTCCGCGACTTTAATATTATTTCTAATATTATTTCTCCGACTTACCAACTTAAAAATTCCGACTTAACGACTTAATTCGCCACAACACCAAAATCAACCGAATAATTCACAACAATTAAATAAATATCCAATTAAATAAATAATTAAATATTTGGGCGTTACAACTCTCCCCCACTTAGAATATTTTCGTCCTCGAAAATCTCCTCGATACTACTACTCTTAACGCAAATTCCGCATCCAACTCCCGGATCCTCAAGTCGCATTTTGCAACACTTCGATCATTACTTTCCGACATAACAAAACTCAATACGATTTAAATCCAAACTCACTTGCTAATCATTCAACATCTTCACGACAAAATCGTTAATAACTAACAACCACTTCAATAATATCTAGGCACATCAACTTTCACCGTAGTAACAACCACAACACACTTATGCTTGGATATACAACATCACATCGTCATCCTATCAACATCTTCGACACTCAGACTCATACACAATCTCATTCCCATCTACAAACGTTTGTCAATTATCAACAAAATATCCACAACTCTACTTCATATCGTCGTATCACTCTTATAGTGACATCAACATAGCCAACAAAATCAACTTCGTCATATCATGAAATATTACTTCTTACTTACAGCAACCAACAACAACATCATGACAAAGAGAGCAAAATTATAACGTCGACTTAACAGCTTAATTCACGAATATACGCACAACTCCCCATCACCAACAACCATAATAACATCATTATAGACTCCGTGAAGTTTACGAGAAACACATTATTCTGACACGACTATTCCAACAACTTAATTCTTCCGAGTAATCAAATCTCGCCCTCGCAAGGCAACTCTACATATAGCACGAACAACGGTTCTTAACCTCAACGGCGACAACAACGCGAATATTACCCAAGTGATGCAATTGACAACTAACATCGCAACACAAGAAGTAACCAACTTAAGAATTTACCGGTTTAAGAACCAGAACACAACAACTTAAGAATACCAACTTAAACACAACATCAACGTAACCAAATATCAACATCGGTACAATTCACGTCTGAACAACCGCAATACACTACGCGTTCACTGCGCACTCTGATTACTTTCAAGGTACTAACTCTACTCAGTTGACCTCCAACTTCCAATCATCAAAATCGACATAATACAAAGACTTTTGACTTAACTCTTCGGGATCTCCCCGTTAACACCACACATAAATTACAACTTTACTATCTTTTATCAACATAGTTCCCAAAATCACCTCAGGCGCATAACAACATTACAACAACATTTGACACCTGAGTCCACTTAAATTCAACAAGATCAATCATCTTTACCAACCAAAACTCCACTTTTACAAATCAACTTATAATTTAACTTCTTTTAATAATCACAACTCAACCTTCAAATATTCTACGCGTTCTTCCTCTGATTTTACAACAGCTCAAAACATTTGCAACAAACACCAGTTCCAACTCATCCAACAAATATGGAAGATACGCTTCATACTCCATACATACACCTTAAGGCATACTAGCCATTCGCTTCATCACAAACAACGACTCACGTTATCTAGAACTCGACTGTGAGTCTCCATACTACTCATCAATCAAACACAGCTTCGTGCTGTCATCCTTAAATTCAACTAATGTTCTAACACATGAACTTGTATCAGCAAAACAAACAACCTTCAAGCACTTGGCTTGACTTTGACCAATTCAACGTACATACTATACTAGTTGGCACGACACATCTATCCATCAATTATGATTCCGTCTACTATCAACAATAGATTAAGGGTGATCAGTTCCTCAATTTGTCAATAGACAGCCGACAACCATAACGGTGAAATAAATCATCAGTACCCAACCCAATAGCGTACTTCAACTTGTGCCCAAAGTCCGTAAGCATAATGCTCCGCCAACTTTCTAAGGCTTACCAATGCCACTCTTAGTTTCTTTAGTTTCAACTTCGTCAACGATACAAAAATGTCCAAAATCCATTACGCATCCTCTTATGCACGTTCATAGTACAACACGACTTTAAATATTTTTCCAATACCGAAGTCGCTACAACATTGAGAACGATCCAATTCAGTTTGCTCCAATTACAACTTTCAACCAAGGTGAAAATTCTTAGCAACACAAATCAACTTTCGCATTTCTCTCAACATTACCTTTACTTAGCATCACCGTCTTAATCATCCTCATTCAACATAAGTTTCATCTCCAAGCATTCTCCGATACAGTCACATCTTACAAATTCCAACACTTTATTCTTAATAATATTCCACACTGGTTTTCATCCTTCCAAATTTTTTTCAGCAAATGTCGCTCAACTTCAACCATATATATCTCCTTCAATACAGATCTCTCAATCACAAAATCATATTCCAAAATGAAGAGAATTTTGTGTAGATTCCAGAACTTCAAGAATCGCATAAATCCGACTTACGAGTAAAAAGTTATCAGCTACACAACGGGACTGGTCCAGAATTTCCGTATGCAGAATTTTCCAAAAAAAATCAGCAACAGACCCAAACATTAAAATGCACTTTTCTCCCTCTTCACAAACTTCCTGAAGACAATCTTATATGCAAACTGTAGGGAATTTCGTAAGCTTTCCAAAAAGTCAAGAACCGCTTCCATCCGAATCACGAGTCAAAAGTTACGCCTCTTCTACCGACAGCTGCTCCAAAATTGCAAAAATCAGGATTTGAGATTGATGAACATAAGTTCCATCTCCCTCCCGCTTGCTCCAAAATCTACCAACAATCATTTCTTTTCGTCCAACTACGAAAATCACTCAACTTTAATCCAACTATACTCAAGGCATATTAATCTACCGACTTGATCCATCAACTTATCATTTCCATTCGGAATAATTCCTGAATTTCAATCATCTTTGATTCACCGTCCAGACTCTACGCACATCTCCAGCTTGACTGATACGGATTCGCGAGTCCAAACTCTCGCAAGGTCCGCAATAACATCGCTTCAACAACATTGTACCCTCGCTACCAACATCACCTTGAACCAACTTCTACATACCAACAACACGTACGGGAGCAAACATCTCCCCCACTTAATTCAAAACAACCTTGTAGACAACTACTAGAACTACTAACAAACAAGCACCGACAGTGTTCCACACACATATCGAGTACTAAGGAAGAAACAACATTAGACAACATTGGCCGGACAGACCGACCTGCTCTGATACCACTAATGTAACACCCCAATTCTACCCGGCGGATAAGTAATAAAATCAGAGTTTTCATTTCAAAAATCCTTCAAATAAACAGGATGTCACATTTTCAACAGAAAACAACTTCATATTAATCACAAATAATTCAGATACGTAACACTGATTCGGAAGAACTGATAACAACCTTGTATTATCCTTTTAAAAACAAAACAACTTTTATTAATAAGCGGCTTCACATGATCCAACTTATAATGACATAACCTCATGTCCAACTCAAAACAACTTTGAAACAACAATTCTTTAATAACAACAATTTAAGATTCAACTAGTAAGACAATAACAACAAATAAACAACAATCGTTCATCCCCCCGAGTGCTACGTATCAGAGCAAGACCAACTCAAGCTAACAGCATCTAAGACTTCACATTATACCTCAACTTCTGCAGCTATTCTTGAGTACCTGCTCAGTTACCCATAATAGGTAACATCATTACAGAAGGGGTGAGATATCGAATATTATAAACAAAATATGATAATTAACATGCTAGATTAGAATCATATAAATTCCACCGCTTCATACGACAGTCATGCAACAACCAGAAATAAGCAACTTAATAGCAACCCCAACTTGTATTGACAACAACTAACTACATATACCAACAACTTATATAAAAGATGCAAATTATAGTAATAACAACATATCTAACATCAGCTCACGACATTAGTAATTTATCTCAAGCAACAAGACATAGCAACAACAACTTATAACAAGCAACAACTTCACAACAACAGCAACTTCACAACAACCACGAATCAAGAACAACAACAACTTCACAACGACTCAAAATGTGACGCAACTATGCACATGCATGTGGTACCATCGGAGTAAAACTCCCAACTTACACATATGCCAGGTTATCGAGGCATTTCAACAAGGCATAAGCCTTCAACGTGGTGCCATCAAGGCCAACTTAAACAGGTGCCAATCCAGGCCAACGTGGTGTGAGCAACGCTCCGACAAAAATGCAAATGCCATGATGCAACGACTCAACATAAAACGGCAACCAACTCCGAACAACATATAACAACCGCATAACAACTTTAATTCAACACAATTCAACTTTGGCCATAGGCCTACAACTTATATACATCAACGTTGGCCATACGACCTACAACTTTAACATCAACATAAACAACTCAACAACTTCCACAACATAATCAACTTAAACAACAAAACAACTTTTCGACATAAACAACTTAATCAACTTTGGCTATTACGCCTTCAACTTAAAATTCGTTCGTGTACCGGAACAATATTAAAACTCAACTGCTGTACCTGAAATTCCACTTTTTCAACATAATTTCAACCAAACAATTCAACCAAAGCCACCTACTAAGTTACCCGACTTACCCCGACAATTTCCGTTAAATTCCGGACAACTAGTTTTTTCGCCTAAACCGGCTAAACCGACTAAACTGTGTTATTTTTAACTTCTGTTACTAATACCAGTTTTGTTGGAAAATTCTATTCCTATTACTACTGCCAATTAAAATAGTTTCCAAGCTTCTGTCATGACAATTTACACATCATTCTGCTTCTGCTATTGGTTTCATTTTCTGTCAACAATTGTGAAGCTTCTGCTACATGAATTATTGATAAACCTATTATTTTTCTGCTATACAAATCATTGGAGAACATAATACTTTATTTGCTCCATTCTATTCTTAATACGCTAATTAGTAATGTAAGGTTACTTTATTAATCCAATATACTGTTAAAAAAAACAAACGAATCATTGCAATCACACAGTGGCAACAACACCAAACAAAATCCGAAGGACCCAAATAGCCCTTGGAGGCGCCCACCCCCACTTCTTGAGGCCCCCGCCTCAAGTTCCTTTTCTTTTCAAGACATGAGACGTCCGCCCCCTAGCACCTATATATATATTTTTTTCTTTTCAAGGCATAGGACGCCCGTCCCAGCTTCCTTCATACATTCATACCTGCTATATTTTTCTACCCAGATTACCTCACTTTCTAACAAAAATGCATGCTTCGATTCAATAACCCAATCACACCATACACCAACCATTAAATCCCACGCAACACAATATCAACAACAGTAATATACACAATTTATATTCAACACGATTTCACCAAAGGCCACTGTAAGTTTATCAGAATCAACACCACAAATTCAACACAGATAGTAGAAATCCATATAGCCCCAACCCTACATATCAATCATCATAACCCAGTTATAATAATCGAACCCACCCTTACCTTGGATTGAAGGCAGCTCGACGATCGATCGGGTTCCGGAAATTCGTCACCGGCAGCGGTTTCTCTCTCGCAACTTCTTCTTCTCTCACGTTCTTCTTTTCTCTTCCACTTCCACTAACTGATGACCTTAACTTCCCTCTTTCTATTTCTTTTGTTTCATTTGTTTTATTAAAATAATAATACTCAATTATAATATTTATTGGGCCTAAAGCAAACACCCCTTAAATTACTAATTCTGACACGAGACCAAGCCCACTTAACCGAACACACTCCAACTACGATAATATTACTACTAATATTATTCCGCGACTTTAATATTATTTCTAATATTATTTCTCCGACTTACCAACTTAAAAATTCCGACTTAACGACTTAATTCGCCGCAACACCAAAATCAACCGAATAATTCACAACAATTAAATAAATATCCAATTAAATAAATAATTAAATATTTGGGCGTTACATGTTACAGATAGGTTCCATTGATGTGGATAGCTTCCCTAGGTGCCAAGTGATGTGTCTGAGTGCTTGGAATGGATTGAAATGGTTTGGAGTTGAAGATGGCACCTCAACTGCAAAACTGTTAAGAACTTGAGCAATTGGCTGGTGATTTTATGAAATCTGTGTTCCAGATGTTATGTGAGTGTTTGGATCACTTCTATATGATGTATGTGAGGTGTGTGAGTGATTGGTTTGATTGGAAAAGCTCTCAAACTCAAAACCCGATAGCTACCTTGCTAAGAAAGGCATTTTTGCCAAGAGAAAGAGATTTTGAGGAAAGCATCTGTTAGATGGCTTTGGTGTACTCAAACTGATCACAATTGAGCTCTATTTATAGTAGAGCAAGTTTGTTTTGCAAGGAATAGTGAATGGCAGCTGCTAAGTAGGTTTGCCCAATGTTGGCAAATGAATATCCAAGTCTCCTCTAGCCATTGACTAGAGGTTAGGGCACAGAGCTTTGGTTCTCTTGGTCTTGGATAAGTCTTGACTGATTTCAGATGAGAATGGCTCAGTCCATGCCACCTTGATGCTTCCATTGCATGCTTCAATCCAAATTTGGAGTCTTGTCCCTATTTTGGCCATTCTAGGTTCAACATGTTATTTCTTGTTCCATGGACTTTGGAGGCTTGGCTTAGTGATTGTCCCCTTTAGATTCAATCCTCTGAGATGTCCAAGTGGATAGGAGCATTTGAATTTGGCTAATTTTGGCAAATCGAGCAAAAATACAAATTCTGCCTTGCCTTTGACAGATTTCAGCAAGGCAACTTTCCAATGTCATATCTCATGACTCAAATGGAATTTGGAAATGTTCTTGGCCATTTTGGAAACCCCTTACATGATACAACAACTGTTTGAACATGTTTGGTTTTAATCTCTTTTGAATCCAAGTGAAAAATCCCCCTACATTTGGCAAAAAGTAGGGTAAAATCTGACTTGGTGAAATTTTCACTAAGTGTTGGAACAAAGTGACTTTTCTTGATTTTGATCACTCCATAACTCAAAATCCTTAATGAATTGGACTTAGGTCTAGTTGAAGTTTTTGTAGAGGGTAATGAGGGCTACAAATCCATCTTTGGATGAGAAAAAATGGCCTTGTGGTTTAGGAGTTATGGTCCTCCAAAGTTGGTACCCTTGTCACTTTATTTTTTAACTTAGAAAATTTTCTAAGTTTTTATGGTTACCCCTTTTACAAGTTATCCAACTTTTCTTGATTTTTCTTGATGAATGATGATTCAAATCATACATTAACATCATTTTAGGGTTAAAAATCCATTTTGGTGAAAAATCTCAAAAAGTCAAAGTTGACTTTTGTGCATAGTTGACTTTTTATCAGATGAATTCCAAACTGTGCAATTTCTCAGGAAATCATGTCCTTGACCTAAATCAAACTTGATGGACATGTTCCATGGGTGTCATAGGGTACATTGATGCATGTCATAGGGCTTGGGAGCATGTCCTATTCAAAAGTCAAAGTTACAGTTGACTTTCCTCGCGAAACCCTAATTGTGGTGCAGATGAAATTGAGACTTGTTGCTCAAACTTCTTGGATTAATCCATTGTCCCAAATGGATCAATATAGTTCATTAGAGACCCTCAAACCCTCTCTTGAGGTCTTGGCTCATGATTTGCCCTAAAAGTCAACTTAGGGGTGAATTAGGTCAAGAAACCCTAATTCCTGATTTTTTATGTATGCATCCCCTGAGGCAAAATTGACTTGATGAATGGGTCCATGAGGTTCCATGGAGTATATTAGGTTAGGTTTTGGATCAATGGCTTGTGCCCAGATGAAAATTTTCCATCTGGAGGCCCTGGTCGACCAAAACCCTAATTTGGTGACACTGTTGATCATGAGACTTGATCCACCTAGAAGGGAGCAGCCTTGTGCATAATCCTTGAAGTGGGAGTCCTTTTGATCCATTGTGGATATTTGAGAGTGTAGAAAAGTTGAAGATTATGTCATTCCTTGATTGATCCTTTGTCTAAGCACTCAGAGAAGGCTTGAAACCCTAATTTTGATTGTAGTGGATGCTCACCCATCTTTGGGGAGACTGATGAAGCAAGATGGTTCCTCCATACTGTGAGGATGATTCTCACAATGATGGGAAATCTTAGTGGTCAAAATTTGGGGTATGACAATTTGGAAAAAAGTAAAGGCAGATTCTGACTTAGTGAAATTTTCACCAAGTGTTGGAACAAAGTGACTTTTCTTGATTTTGATCACTCCATAACTCAAAATCCATGAGGAATTTGGACATAGGTCAGTATGAAGCTTTTGTAGATGGCAATGTGATCTACAAATCAAGATTTGAATGGGGAACAATGGCCTTGTGGTTTAGGAGTTATGGTCCTCCAAAGTTGGCACATTAGTGTCACTTTTTCCATAACTTAGAAATTTTTCTAAGTTTTTATGGTTACCCCTTTTACAAGTTATCCCACTTTATTTGATTTTTCTTGATGAATGATGATTCAAATCATACATTAACATCATTTTAGGGTTAAAAATCCATTTTGGTGAAAAATCCCAAAAAGTCAAAGTTGACTTTTGTGCACAGTTGACTTTTTATCAGATGAATTCCAAACTGTGCAATTCTTCAGGAAATCATGTCCTTGACCTAAATAAAACTTGATGGACATGTTCCATGGGTGTCATAGGGTATATTGAATCATGTCTTAGGGTTTGGGAGCATGTCCTGGTCAAAAGTCAAAATTACAGTTGACTTTCCTCGCGAAACCCTAATTGTGGTGCAGATGAAATTGAGACTTGTTGCTCAAACTTCTTGGATTAATCCATTGTACCAAATGGATCAATATAGTTCATTAGAGACCCTCAAACCCTCTCTTAAGGTCTTGGCTCATGATTTGCCCCAAAAGTCAACTTAGGGGTGAATTAGGTCAAGAAACCCTAATTCCTGATTTTTTATGAATGCATCCCCTGAGGTCAAATTGACTTGATGATTGGGTCCATGAGGTTCCATGGAGTATATTAGGTTATGTTTTGGATCATTGGCTTGTGCCCAGATGAAAAATTTCCATCTGGAGGCCCTGGTCGACCAAAACCCTAATTTGGTGACACTGGCGATCTTGAGGCTTGATCCACCTAGAAGGGAGCATCCTTGTGCTTAATCCTTGAAGTGGGAGTCCTTTTGATCCTTTGTAGATGTTTGAGAAGTTTGACAAGTTGAAGATCATGTCATTCCTTGATTGATCATTTGTCTAAAAGCTCTGAGAGGGCTTGAAACCCTAAGTGATGATGACAGATGCCCCTATTTAATCTTCTTGGACCCGAAGGTGTGATTGACGAAGGTATTCGGGCATTCAGGGTGCAAGAGGATTAAATATCGGAATACCCAAAATTTTGATGGCTATGAATGGCAGATCGCATTCATCTTCTTTTGCTAAGCAATGATGCTTAGAAAAGGTAAACTTCCCCTCGATCCTGGTTTCCTACCAAGGAACTGGTCTTAGTTTCTGATTTAAACTTCCCCTCGATCCTGGTTTCCTACCAAGGAACTGGTCTAAGTTTCTGATACAAATTTCCCCTCGATCCTGGTTTCCTACCAAGGAACTGGTCTAAGTTTTTGATTTAAACTTCCCCTCGATCCTGGTTTCCTACCAAGGAACTGGTCTCAGTTTCTTTTGTCAATAAACTTTATTGACATGGGACGCTATTTGTAGCGGCTTTCCTTAAATTTCTCGCTAGATTTTCATGGGGAGATGCCATTTGACGGAAAAAGTTCTGATGTCAGACTTGCTGGGGAACCCAGTCATCTGAGCTGTAGAGGTGTACAAATTTCTCTGTTGGAGACGCCATTTGTTTCTACTGGGGAAGACGGGTCTTCTGAAAGACTGCCTTTGTTTGGGGTCTTACATCATACTTTGCTCGGGATCTTCCCGGAGAAATGCCATATGATGGGATCCAATTTGAGGTGCCGATGACATTTTCATCAGCGGTCTTTCAGAGAAAGGCAGCTGTAATGCCAAATCTCTGCTTAGGAGGCTTTCTCTGGGGATTTTTCTTTAATCCGGGAAAGCAAGGAGATCATCTTCAATGGCGAAGAGTGACATTTGTAGAAAGCTTCTCTGGCTTTTCAGAGGTTCAAGTTATCAAAGTGGTCGAGTGCTGACTCTAATCCAGAGATACACTGGAGGCGAGATTGTTCAAACGTAGCATTTCCTGACGAGGCAAGAACTGACAACTCGATTGAGAAGACTGTTATCACTAGGGGACAAGACCGACTAGAGTGATATTGATGCAATATGAATATGAATGCAAATCAAATGCATGATGTATGTATATATGCTGACAAAACTGACGCGACATACAAACTGACGAGTGAACACGACTGGATACTCGGCCATCGCGGGGCGAAGAAGTATCGTTGGTAAAAAAAAAGTAGTAATTCTACCTTGCTTAGGAGAAATAGTCCCTGCGGGGAATACCTTTGATCGGGCTTAGGAGATAAGAACTCGGCCTAGGGTATCAGATGGGAAAGCCGCATCTCATACAGTTGATCCTTTGTTCAAGCGTACTGGCCTAGAAGGAGTACTTTGATTCTGCGCTTTGAAATTCAAACGCCTTTGAAGACGCAATCGATGTTCTTCCGATACTCAACAGTCAAAAATAATTGCCATCTTTAATTTAAAAGCAGAAAAAATTTTAACAAGTAAATTCATTTTTGTTTCATTTCAAGAATCGCTAACCATGTTAAAACGCCATTCTGTAAGGCTAAAACAAATAAGAATTACAAACAAAAGCACAAGGGCTCAAATTTTATTGATAAGATAGAGATAAGCCAAACGCGTGATTCCAAAGAGTATATACAAAGTTTGAAAATGGTAATTTACAGGGAAAAGGGCTACGTTGAAACATAACGACCATTATCCTTCTACCAACTTTGAATTCGGGACATCCTGAGCTTCTGTCGAAGATGACCTTGACTGGAGTTTTCCTCCAATGGATGATGTAACTGCTGCTGAGGGACTTGCCTCTGTTGACATAGTTACTTTCCATTATCCCTAATTTTTGCTTGGATTGTACTATGAGATTTCCGATCCATCGGGATGATTTTTTCATGTCTCTAACTTTTGCCTGGACCGCCCTTTCGGGTTTTCAATCCACCGAGACGTTTTTTTTTTAGTTTAGGCGAAGTATTTCTTGACTACATCAACATTTGTGGGGTAGGCAAATTCCTCTCCGTCTATGGTTGCAAGTCTCAAGGCACCGCCTGAGAAAGCTTTCATGACCACATAGGGGCCATCATAATTTGGGGTCCATTTGCCCCGAGAGTCAGTGAGAAACGATTGTATCTTCTTGAGCACGAGGTCTCCTTTTCTGAAGACGCGAGGTCGGACCTTTTTGTCGAACGCCTTCTTCATTCTCTGCTGATACAACTGACCGTGGCATAGTGTCGTGATTCGCTTCTCTTCGATCAGGTTTAATTCGTCGTGTCGACTTTGACACCATTCAGCTTCT
This sequence comes from Lathyrus tuberosus, assembly GCA_022829125.1. NCBI lineage: Eukaryota > Viridiplantae > Streptophyta > Magnoliopsida > Fabales > Fabaceae > Lathyrus > Lathyrus tuberosus. The sequence goes on from JALAZF010000484.1 coordinate 2,076,797, forward strand.
AAAAGCTTAGCTTCCATCAATACCCGGATTAATGGGATCTCTACTTCTATGGGGAGAACTGCCTCCATGCCATATACTAGAGAGAAAGGGGTTGCCCTGTTGAAGTGCAGACAGATGTTCGATAACCGTGAAGAGCAAAGGGTAGCATCTCATGCCAATCTTTATAGGTTACAACCATCTTTTGAATGATCCTCTTGATGTTCTTGTTAGCCGCTTCTACCGCCCCGTTTATCTTGGGTCGGTAGGGATATGAGTTATGGTGTTCGATCTTGAACTCAACGCACAACTCTTTCATCATCTTGTTGTTCAAGTTAGATCCATTATCTGTAATGATCTGGCTTGGAACACCATAACGGCAGATGATATTGTTTTTGATAAATCGGACCACTACTTGTCGGGTTACATTAGCGTACAACGCTGCTTCGACCCACTTGGTGAAATAGTCAATGGCTACTAGGATGAATCGATGTCCGTTTGAAGCCTTAGGTTCGATCAAGCCAATCATGTCGATTCCCCATATGGAAAAAGGCAACGGGGAAGAAAGAACTTTGAGATGCGATGGCGGTACACGAATTTTGTCAGAGTATATTTGACACTTGTGACACCTCCTCATGTACTTGTAGCAGTCGGATTCCATGGTCAACCAGTAATACCCTGCTCTTAGGATTTTTCTTGCCATTGTGTGTCTGTTGGCATGAGTGCCAAAGGATCCATCATGAACTTCTTTCATAAGCATGTCTGCTTCTGGTCTGTCTACGCATCAGAGCAAGACCAAGTCAAAATTCCTCTTATAGAGTGTATCACCGCTCAAGATGAAGTTTCCAGCCAATCTTCTGAGGGTTTTTCTGTCCTTCCTTAGTGCCCCAGGTGGGTACTGTTGTTTCTGAAAGAAGCATTTGATATCGTGATACTAAGGTTTGTCGTCTATGACTGCTTCAATCGTGAAGATGTAAGCGGGCCATTCAAGGCGCATTATGTCGATCTTAGGTAGGTCATTCCGTTGACCTACACTAATCATAGAAGAGAGAGTGGCTAAGGAATCAGCCATCTGGTTCTCTCTACGAGGGACGTGATGAAACTCGACTCTGTTAAAGAAGGGTAACAACCTTCTTGCATAGTCTTTGTAAGGAATCAGTCCTGATTGCTATGTGTTCCAATCTCCTTTTATCTTATTGATAATCAAGGCTGAGTCGCCATATACGTCCAAGTTTTTGATCCTTAAATCAATCGCTTCTTCGAGACCCATAATACAAGCTTCGTATTCGGCCTAGTTGTTCGTACATTTGAACGTAAGTCTGGCAGTGAAAGGAATGTGGGTACCCTGAGGGGTAACAATGATTTCCCCAATTCCATTTCCATAATGATTAACTGCTCCGTCAAAGATAAGTCCCCATTGGGAACCTGGTTCTGGCCCTTCACTGGGTAACGGTTCATCGCAATCTTTCATTTTTAGATACATGACATCTTCATCTGGGAAGTCAAACCCGGTTGATTCTTGATCGTCAATCGGTTAATGAGCTAAATGATCGGATAAAATACTTCCTTTAACGGCTTTCTGAGTGTGGTACTCTATGTCATATTCTGATAATAACATCTGCCAACGGGCAATTCTTCCCGTGAGAGCAGGCTTTTCGAAGACATACTTGATTGGATCCATTTCGGAGATTAACCAAGTAGTGTGACGAATCATGTATTGGCGAAGATGTTTGGCTGCCCAAGCCAAAGCGCAACAAGTTTTCTCAAGCATCGTGTACCGAGTCTCACAGTCGGTGAATTTCTTGCTCAGATAGTAGATGGCAGACTCTTTCCGTTTGGTTTCGTCTTGTTGGCCAAGTACACATCCCATTGAGTCCTCTAGGACTGTGAGGTAGATGATCAGTGGTCTTCCTTCCACTAGAAGTGATAGAATCGGTGGATTCAACAGGTATTCCTTAATACTGTCGAAGGCGGTTTGGCAATCTTCTGACCAAACGCAATCCTGGTTCTTTTTTAGTAATTTGAAAATCGGCGCACACGTGGCGGTCGTAAGGAATATGAATCTGGAGATGTAGTTCAAACATCCCAAGAATCCTCTGACTTGTTTTTCAGTTTTCGGAGAAGGCATTTCTCGAATGGCCTTGACCTTGTCAGGATCGACCTCAATCCCTTTCAGGATGACGATGAACCCTAAGAGTTTCCCCGAACGGACACCGAAGGTGCACTTGTTGGGATTCAAGCGGAGTTTGTATTTTCTCAAACGCTCGAATAGTTTCGACAGGTGGGTAACATGCTCCTCTTCTGTCTTAGATTTTGCAATCATGTCATCGACATATACCTCTATTTCCTTGTGTATCATGTCATGAAAAAGAGTAGTCATGGCCCTTTGATAGGTTCCCCCGGCGTTCTTCAAGCCGAACGACATCACCTTGTAACAAAAGGTACCCCATGGGGTAATGAACGAAGTTTTCTCCATGTCTTTCGGTGCCATTTTGATCTAGTTATAGCCCGAGAATCCATCCATGAAGGAGAAAACTTTGAACTTTGTTGTACTGTCAACCAACATGTCAATGTGTGGTAAAGGAAAGTCATCCTTTGGACTTGCCTTGTTTAGATCTCTGTAGTCAACACACATTCTGACCTTTCCATCCTTTTTGGGAACGAGTAAGATGTTGGCTAACCATTGAGGATATTCAGATGTAGCGAGGAAACCTGCGTCGATCTGTTTCTGTACCTCCTCTTTGATTTTGATGGCCATGTCTGGGTGAGTCAGTCTCAACCTTTGCTTTACTGGCGGACATTCCGATCTTAACGGTAAGTGATGTTCCACGATGTTGGTATCCAACCCTGACATATCCTGATAGGACCAAGCGAATACATCGGGAAATTCTCTGAGAAGCTTTATCAAACTCTCTCTGGTAGTTGGACTGAGCAGTGCCCCAATCCTGATTTCTTTTCTCTCTTCTTCCGAACCCACATTGATCGTTTTCAATGGCTCTTTGTGAGGTTCAATGGACATTTCATCCTGTCTGAGTAGTTGAGACATCTCTTTTGGAATTTTGTTGTCAACTTTTTCTTTAGCCCCAAATACCGAGAACTCAAAGTCGGGAGAAGGCATCGGATCGTATGTTTCAACTGGGTTTAAAACAAGCAATCTACATGACGTAATAATTCGTGTTTAGAAGAGATAGAGAAAATGTGAGTGTGTGCAGTGTATTTATTTTACTGCTTGTTTTTATTTTTAATTGTTTTTTTAGGATTACCATTTTCTGAGAAAAGCGAAAAGAAAACAGCAATTAATGCGGAAATTACAGAACGACATTATTTTATTAATGAACAAGTCGATCCTTGAAACTACAGCCCTATAAAACAAAACTCTGTCACTTTGGGCGGAGCGAAGAGGGAAAATTTACAGAAATCGAGCCCTATCAAAACATCCGTTTCACCTGGGCAGGGTGAAAGGTTAAAGATGGCGATTACTTTGACTGATGAACGATCTTCGGAACCTCGACGACAACCCATTGGCGGCGAACTCCTCGGTGAATCACAAAGTCTGGCACCTTCCTTGATTTATCTTCAGAAATAACGCAGATTTCTGGTGGAGCAGGATCATTGGAATCTGTCTCCCAGGCAGAGTAAGTGTAGGAGGATTCCTCTGTTGCATTTTGCATAGCATTTGTGCTCTCAGCTGTATCTCCCCATCCAGTTGGCTGGATGTCTTCGAGCCTGATACGAGAGCTTTCGGGAGCGGTGTATTTGACCATATAGTCGTACTTTCCACTCGGTTGTCCCAAGGTGTCCCACACTTCTTTCGAACTGGAGGAGTCATCTCTCTCGATGACGTTGACCTTGGGAAAAGCATAGTTGATGAATTCTAGTCCTGCAAATGTTGCGAATTTATCGTCATGTTGAGTAGTTTCAGGATGACCCGAGTGTTGATCCCATGACATGGTGGGAACACAGGTATTCTGTTCAATGATGGTCAGCTAATTTTCATTATTCGGCTGACTCTCTTGCCCCAAATCTCCTGGATAAGGTTGCCACATTGGCAGACCATCCATTAGGCCATAGTAGGTGTAGTCAAAATTGTCTTTCATCGGAGTGTCTTCCTCTAATGAATTTGGCGGAGCACGGCATCCTTCTGGATCAAAATCCCCGTATATCATTTCGATGTCTGACCTGGGTATAAATCTCGGACTCTCTGTAGGAAAGCAAAAAGGAGTTTGCGTTTCGTCTTGAGACATATAACCGTCCTTGTTAAGATAGGACTCCCACTCTTCCTCTGTGTCAGAGGGATCTTCCTCATTGATAGCATGGACTGCTTGAGGGACTGGGTGAAGAAAACCTCCACTGTGAAAGAAATCCTGAATGGGATGAAGACTTCCATCGCTGGCAGCTGTCTGGGTACAGGGTGCAGAAAAACCAAGACCCTTCTTTGTTTTATTGTCAATAGGAATGACAAGCTATCCCCATCCGGTTGTATCGGGACTCTCGACCGCTTTGATAGCATCTTTGTATGAGGAAATTGAGGTTCCTCCTTGGGATTTATTGTCCTTGCCCATCGACAGCGCTTGGAACTGCGTCCCAATAACCTCCTCGGGTTTTACACAAGTAGATGATGATAAGTTACTCACGAGCAAGGCCTGTTCTCTACAGACTGTGACAAGTTGATCGTTCTGAATGAACTTTAGCTTTTGGTGGAGGGTTGAAGTGACCGCTCCAGCCTGATGTATCCAAGGTCTTCCTAATAAACAACTGTATGTTGCCCGGATGTCCATGACCTGGAAAGTGACTTGGAAAGTGTGAGGACCAATAGTTATGGGAAGATCAACTTCACCGATAACTGTTTTTCTGGATCCGTCGAATGCTTTGACGACAACCTCGCTAACCCTCATCGGAGGGCCTTTGAATGATAATTGCATCAAAGTGGACTTCGGCATAACATTCAGGGCTGACCCTGTGTCTACCAGTACGCTGGCTAAAGCATCGTCCTGGCAGTTAACTGTGATATTGAGCACCATGTTATGACGGCGACCCTCTTCGGGTAATTCCTCATCACTAAATCCCAAATTATTGTAGGAAGTGATGTTAGAGACAATACTATCAAACTGTCTGATTGTTACATCCTGTTCCACAAAGGCTTTCTCCAAGACTTTCTGTAGAGCCTCCCTGTGGGCTTCTGAACTGAGTAACAGTGATAATACCGAGATCTTTGAAGGAGTCTGTAACAGCTGATCCACAATGTTATATTCACTCCTTTGGATGAGCTTCAGCATCTCATCATTATTTTTCAAAAGGTCGGGATTACTGGATTGACCGACTGGTGGATCAGGAGCTTCCGTCTAAAGTTCCTTTTCCTTGTTAGGTTCTCCAACTCCTCGTTTGAAGATTCGACCACTCCGTGTTACACGACTGATGTCTGCAATATTCACGACGGAGGGTAATGGAATTTCCTTTCCATTTTCAATTGTCGTTGCACCGTATTTGTAAGGGATAGCCTTAGTTGATTCATACGACAGTGGTCCCGGTAGATAGATGACTATGGGAGCCTTCTGATTTTTCTGACCATCATATGTAATCTCGATCCGTTCCCGGTTGGGAGCTCTAGATTTGTCAAGTAGAGGGATGATGGCAAAAACATCCCTGGTCTGGTGACGACCAGAGATTGTGACAACATCCTCGACTTGATTGGCAAGGTAGTTCGGCGTCCAGTTGATGGGTCCAGAACCCGGATATGGGCGAATCTCTCCATGATCCACCTGACCCTGAAGAGTTGCTCTCACAAGGTAACACCCTTGGTTACTTTTCGAACAGACACCACAACGTTCATAGTTGTGTGGTGGCACTTGGCCACGCCCACTTTGAATACAATGTAACCTCACTAGGTTAGCTTCCACAGATCGGACATCCTGACTTTGACGTCGAGTAGGATTCCTGTTATTGATACTAATCTGCTGAGTATCTTCATCCATATAGATTGGCATCCACCAGTGATTTAACAAGTATTGAAGTGCCTCCTAGACAAGGGTACAACCTTGATCGTTTTCGCAACCTGCTTTACAGCTTTGATAGTCGTGTGATATTAAGAATCCGAGTCGAACCTGCTCAGCATGTAACTCTACCAGGTTGGTATTCATCACGCAAATATCGAAGATCTGAACCATGTTGATTTGATAAGGGTTCCTATCATGGTAGTCTTGGATCCATCCAAGATCCATCTGATGCTGGAGGGCCTCTTGTATGAAAGAGCATCCCTATTTGTGTACCGAGCAAGTCAGACAAGAACTATAATCGTGCCGCGGCAGATTATGATACTAGCTTTTCCTTAAATGCATTTCCACCAGGTTGACATTCATCACACGGATGTCGTGGTTCTGAATGACGTTAGAATTCGTGTAAACCATGTTAACTCCATGAACTCGGTGCTCTTGGATCCATCCAAGATCCATCTGTTCCTGTAGAGTTGCTTGCACCACAGAACACCCTCGATTGCTTTTAGATCAGATATCACATTGATGATAATTATGAGGTGGCACATGGCCATATCCACTCTGTCTACAATGCATCTTGACCAGATTGGTCCTTAACAAGAGTACATCATGAATTTGATAGACGTTGTTAAATTCTTTCTCAATCAGGTTGACTGCAGCTTTCTCATGTTGAGGCAGCATGTTTGTGAGAACATTGGGATTCGTATCCTTGAAAGATAAGAGCCCGCTCCTAACAAGCTTTTGCACGTCGGATTTGAAATTGAGACAATTCTCTATATTATGCCCTGATCCTCCTTGATGATAAGGGCATGTTTGATCCACCTTAAACCAAAAAGGCAGATTTTCCGGTACTGTAAGAGGAGACCTAGTCTGGATGTGCCCCTTAGCCAGTAGTAACGGAAATAGTTATGCGTACAACATGGGTATAGGATCAAACCCTGATGGCCGCAATGTACGGTTGTTATTGTATGGAGGACGAGCCTGCTGAAGAGGCTATTGTGTCCTTTACTGATTAGGTTGGCTCTCCGCAACCTGAGGTTGATACGTAGGAATAGGCACAGAGCTGATAGCAGGAATTACAGCTGCTACTGGTTGATAACGTCGCCTTTTCTTTCCGAGAGAGATATTCCCAATATCCTGCTCTTTTTTCTTAGGGAGAGCACTACCGTATCGTTTTGTACTGCTTGATGGTCCAGCGTCTTTTGCCAAACGTCCTTCTCGGACGGCTTCCTCAAGACGAACTCCCATGCCCACCATCTCGGTGAAATCACTGGGCGCACTGGCAACCATTCTGTCATAGTAAAATGAGCTTAAGGTCTTTAAGAAGATCTTTGTCATCTCTTTTTCCTCAAGAGGTGGACAAATCTGAGCGGAAATTTCGCGCCATCTCTGAGCGTACTCCTTAAAGGTTTCCTTGTCCTTTTGTGACATTGATCTGAGTTGATCTCTGTCCGGTGCCATATCCAAATTGTATTTGTATTGTTGGACGAAGGAAGTACCAAGATCTCTGAATGTGCTAATCGTAGCACGGTTTAAACCCATGTACCATTTTAGTGCGGCACCGGTTAAACTATCCTGAAAGTAGTGAATTAGCAGATCCTGATTCTCAGTCTGAGCTGACATTCGCCGAGCATACATCACCAGATGACTCTGAGGGCAAGAGTTACCCTTGTACTTTTCAAAGTCGGGCACTTGAAATTTGTGCGGAACTTTCACATTGGGGACCAAGCAGAGGTCTGCGGCGTCCTTTCCAAATAGATTCTAACCGCGAATGGCTTGCAGTTCCTTCTGCATTTTGAAGAACTATTCCTGGAATTCATCCATTCTATCGAACATAGTTTCCTTCTTATCAGAATGGATCGGTGGAATCTGTCCTTCCGGGACAGTATGCACCACAGGGGGTGGGACCATGACTACGGCAGTGAATCTCGGTGTTTCCCGAAGTTTGTAACCTTCAGGAGTCTTTAATATGCCTCTGGCATCTTCGCTTTCTCGAAGTTTGTAACCTTCAGGCCCAGCGGCTTCTGTTATGATTCCCTGATCTTCAGTGATCGGCGGAACATATTCTGGGATATAGTTAACAGGCATGCCCCAGGGACGATCTTTCGGCATCTGATACCTAGGATCAAACTTCTCCACTATGGGCGCTGAGGTGATCTCTGAGATCACAGTCCTTTGTAGCTGAGCTTCTGACATGGCTTGCATGTCGCTACGAAGCTTTCTCATATCCTCTCTCAGAGCGTCAATATCTTCTTTCAAATATTTGTTCTCTTCCTCAAGATCATCCATCCTTTTCTGACGATTGGCCTGAGTATTGTACGAATGAGACAGTTTGACTCTAGAACCGAAACACAAACGTGAGATTCGTAGGTAAGAAGAATACGCGATGTGAGAATAATGAATGCAATGATTATATTAATTGTTTTTTTTTGTTTAATCAAAATAAACTTTGACAATTAGATTGCAAATATCAAACGGTGGGGAAACCCCTTTTTATTGAATTCAAAGGATTACCGAAATGGAAATACAGTAGATTACAAGGTGCAGAAGCAGAAACCTAAGCTAATGGGTCCCGAGTCCTCTCTGAAGAGAAATCGGGTGCTGACTCTGGTATCTTCCTTTTCTTTGACCGGGGCTCTTGAGCCGTTGTCGGGTTGTCATTCCTTTGCCAAGTGAAAGTAGCGAGCAAATTCCTTTGGTCATCCTGATTATCCACAGCATGTTGCTCTAAAATCTCAATCAGAGCATCCTTATCTTTCAGCAGTTGCTGTATTTTGATGCACTCCACGTTGAGGGTACGGTACTTGTTCTTCCAAGACCTCTTCTCCCATTGAACTTTGTTGAGAATAACCTGAAGCTTTTCAGTTTCCGTCATGAAGTACATGACAGATTCCCTCGGCGGAAGAATTTCGTAACGAGGATAAGGCATCTTTAGCTTGAGAGCTCTAGTTTGTACCCAGTGGAGATAAGGCTCCACCGAGACACAGTCCGGTTTTCCTAGAGACTCCCGTCCTTTCTTATGAACATGTTTCCAAGCGTGCATTATTTCCGTCTTTAGTGCTCTGTCACTTTCTCCTTCCTTGAAGAAAAGACCTTCTAGATGAACATTTCGGGGAACATGTCTCATCGGGTATCCAAACTGACGGCGAACCAATATCGGATGATAGTTGATTCCTCCCTTAGTTCCTATAAGGGGTACGTTGGGGAAGTTTCCACAACGGTCAATGATCCTGATTCCATCATAAATCCTATTACACCAATCTATGTCAGAGTTGGTGAGAGACATGATTTTCTACGACCAGCGCAAGGCACTCTTATGATCCCAGAAAGTAGCAGACTTAGGTAAATGGGAAATAAACCATTTGTAAAGCAAAGGCACACAACATGTGATCTCCCCTCCGCTGTACAAATTCCCTAAGTGTACAGAATGATATGCATCTGCGAGCAAAGTCGGTACAGGGTTCCCAATGAGAAAAACCTTAATGGAGTTGATATCGACGAAGTTATTAATGTTGGGCAACAGCAATAACCCGTAGGTGAGTAAAACAAATATGCTCTCGAAAGCAGTCACATTCCCGATACTGGCGAAGTACAGGGTTTTCTTTGTCAAGAACTGAGCTGGAAAACCTTGTATGCCACCCTTAGTGGTCATGTGAGTCCTGACCTCAGACTCGTCCAAATGAATTGCTCTTGCAATGGTCTGATCCTTTGGAATTTCTTCCAGTCCAGAAAATGGAGCTCGATCAGTGATATGTAAATTGATTAGATGAGAATATTCCTCCAGCGTTGGTGCTAGCTGGTAATCCGGGAATGTAAAGCAGTGATAAACCGGATCGTAGAACTGAATGAGCGCATCCATGATTCCCTCAATCACATGGACCCTTAACAGAGGTAGCAGACCTCCGTACTTGGCTCTGAAGGCCTCTTGGTTTGTGATCATTCTCGCCAAACCTCTTAAATCCTCTAGTTTTGGAACCTTGAAGGTGTACTCATGAGTTCTCCTTCTACCAAAATCCATTAGTGCAATCCTTTTCTCTGATATTTGCAATCACAGTCTTAGTTTAATTTGAAAAACAGAGAGACTAGAAGAGAAATTTTTTGAATGTTTTAATGTTTTTTTAAATGAATGCATGAATGCAGCACACAAAAACATAGAAAAAACATGGGGTCAAAGGGTCGTTGTCATGAAGTCAAGGCTCTACCCATCCCCAAAGGTTTATACTAGGGCGATTTTTGTACCTGTACTCAAAATCATCAGCTCCTCCCAGGATAACAAACAGTAAGCGGATCGCCAGCGAGCTGTATGAAATCTTAGAGTAAATGCTATTCACCGAGAATAGATCATCAGCCTTAAATGAGGGTAGTATCGCGTGACAACTATTTCTGATAGCTTCCGCACTACAAAAGGGTTGGCTCCTCAGCTTCTCAGACGTCACAATTGGCCCATTGCCTATGAGAGGGAATGGGTTGCATTGGGAAGCCTCCACTGAGGTTGATGGTCGACCTCGTCGCCATCACTTATCTTAAGTGTATACTCAATCTTTCCACATGCGGCATCACACGCATTCCCATTAGCAGAAAAATAAACACATATATAAATTAGGAAAAGCAGTATATATATTTGTCCTAATCATCCTAGACCTTTAAGGCTATGAATCCTATGTTCCTGACAGAAAATGGGTTCCCCGGCGGAAGCCCCAATATGTGGTTTTCACACAAGAGAAGAGAAAAAAGGGTAGAAGAGCCCCACGGTGGGCACCACTTTTAAAGTTTCCACCTAATAGATGGGAAAAGAACAAGATCTCGCTACAAAGGTGAGATAGATCCTAATGACACGTCCCTAGCAGAATCGTCATTTCCCCAGCAGAGTCGCCATTTTTCTGTAGCGAGCGGTTTTGGACGCGGTTGCGAAGCACTACTGCTCTTTGGAATCTACAGCTCGATTCATTTTTTATCCTATTAAAGCTGATGAAGGAAGAGAAATAGATGTCTCAAATTAACCCTGCTTGCAAACTGAGGTTAAACAATCAAAACGGTTGGTTTACAGATGCTACAAAGATTCGGGGTCTCTGTTGGGTGTATTTTTTTAAAAGTGGTGTTCGGTCGATTGGTGGGAGGTTAAGATGTTAGGACGGATATATGAAAGTATGGGATTTTGGGTTTTTTTGTTTAGTGTGCTCCCTAAGATCTTTTCTTTCAATCTTATGCCAACGTATTCCCGTTTTTTTCGAAACAGGGAAATCAGAGCGATCGTAGTTCCTCCTATTCTATGGGAGGAAGTGGTTGTTTTGGTGTCTTGTTCAAAGCCCAAGACGTGAAGTGAAAGGTAGTTTGTATCTAGTTTAAAGCCCAAGATGTGAAGCTGAAAGGTCTCAACTTTAGAGAGAATTTGTCATCTCTAAAGAGGGGTTTGTGTGTCATAACCGTTTATAAGGGAGAATTACTTTAACCAGGATATGAGAATCTGGCAATGCCATAATTTCCTTTATAGGGGATTTCCAACCTAAAGGAGAAGACTTTAACTTAGTGTAGAGCAATGCTATCTTTCCTTAGGAATTTCTCATGCTAAAAGAGGGACAGTGGCATGGATGTAGATGATCCAGAGGCTTGCCGCTTACAGCAATTAGATGAAGGGGAAGGAGTTGTTGATGTTTGTGTACTGTGAACGAGGCACAGCTTTGATGCTAAAAGGTTGATTGGATCAACCAGTGGTTTTCTTATACAAAGCCTAAGAGGAGGCTAAAAGGTTTTCTTTATACAAAGCCTAAGAGGAGGCTAATATGTGTCTTGTACAAAGCCCGAGAGAGAGGCTAAAAGGTTTTGACTCAACGAGGGAATCTTTTGGTATCTCGTATAAAGCCCGAGATGGAGGCTATTTGACTCAACAAGAGAGTTTTTTTTGTATCTCGTACAAAGCCCGAGATGGAGGCTAAAATTGTTAGCTCCGCTGGGGAGAATCATTGTACAAAGCCCAAGAGGAGGCTATTGTGACTGTTTCAGTTGAGTGACAGGTCTAGTATGCTGATTTAAAGAGAAAATCAGTTCTTATATGAGTAATGTTTGCACTCAGGGATTTTTATTCGAGGATCAGGGTTATTTCCTATTCTTTAAGGAAATGGGAAATCCAAAGGGTATTGAGACTGTCCGAGTCTACGGGGTTCCTTCCTATTCTTTAAGGGTTCTTGAGAATGTCTTTGAGACTCAAGGAAATTAGACTGTCCAAGTCTAGAGTTTCATCTTTTGTACTATGCTTTGAGAAACAGTAGTAGACTCTTGGAAAGACTGTTCTATTAAGATGACTGATTTCTGTTCCTATACCTCTAAGAGGTCGTCGGGACAATTTGTACGAAGCCCAAAAGGAGGCTGGAAACTTTTAAGAAGCTGAGGGACAATTTGTACGAAGCCTAAGAGGAGGGTATCATTCCCGGAGAAAGAAATCATTTATACAAAGCCTATGAGGAGGTTGTTAATACTTATAAGAAGCCGACGGGTCCTTGTACAACGCCCAAGAGGAGGCGGGGATGCTTTTAGGAAGCCTGTGGATCCCCAAACCCCAAAAAGTTCAAGACAGGCTATTCACAAAGAATAAATCAAGCCAGGAAAGTTCGAGAATTTGGAAGAAACTCAAGAGATGCCATTCACAGAGAAAAGATCATCTCTGGGGAGTAGAGTTTCTTGACAAGTGTTTTTAAGAAGCCTATGGGTCCCCAAACCCCAAGAAATTCAAGACAGGCTATTCACGAGGAATAGATCAAGCCAGGAAAGTTCGAGAATTTGGAAGAAACTCAAGAGATGCAATTCACGGAGAAGAGATCATCTCTGGGGAGTAGAGTTTCTTTGACAACTTCTACGAGTGACAGTCTATGAAAAGGTTCACAGAGAATGCTGCCTTTCATATCTCCATATTGTTTAACCCCAAGAGGAGGGAAGACTGTGTATGGTAATCCTATGGGGATCTAGTTTTGACTATTTAAGAGTGATCAACGGTCTTAATGCCAGACGTAGTTGTCGGGGAAACTCTAAATATCTATACTATTATTACACAGTTGATATGAGTTTATGAAAGAATACTTACAGCGAAACAGCCCCATAATACAGTTATATTTATATGAAAGCGGTAAATGAAAGCATATAAACACTTACTCGGTTGTAGAGCTTCCATGCTGTTTGGTTAGTTGTTCAACAAAGAAAGATTGAAAACAACAGTATATTCAAAATCAAAGGAGAAAGTGATTTGAAAAAGAAAGATTTGGGGCTTACAGCTCAAGGAGAGGCCCAGGGTTTTATCAGTGAGCGCACTGTTTGAATTTGTACAGAGGGACTTATACAAGTGACTGTGGCCCAAAAAATTGTTTTCTGTACAAAGGGATTTGGGTCTTACACTCTCTCAAGAGGCCCAAAAAGTTTTAAAGAAAAAGAGTGGGGCTTATAACACGAGGGTAGGCCCAAATGATTTTTCCGTTTAAAATGGCGATCGCGCCGAGGTTTTCTTTTAACGCAGAGGGACTTATACAATAAGTGAGGCCCAAAGTTGTTTTTGGTTAAAAGGGGATTGGGTCTTACACTCTATTAGAGGCCCAAAAGTTTTGAATGAGTCTTATAGCTCAAGGAGAGGCCCAGATGGTTTATCTTTAAACTGGCGACGATCGTGCCGAATTTAAAAATGTACAGAGGGACTTATACAATAAGTGAGGCCCAAAATATTTCTGTACAAGTGGGTTGGGTCTTACACTCTAATAGAGGCCCAAAGAGTTTTAAAGAAAAGAAATGGGTCTTACTACTCGAGGGTAGGCCCAATGTTTGCTTTTCAACGGATGACGATCGCGTCGAACTTTTTGAAATACAACGGGACTTATACAATAAGTGGGGCCCAAAATAGGTTGTATTTACAAAGGGTTTGGTCTTACACTCTATTAGAGGCCCAAAAAGTGTTTGAAAATGATTTGTGAGGGTTGAATTAATCAAAAACCCTAATTTATTTCCAAAATGTATTTTAATTGAATAAAACTTCAATTAAAATGATAAAAAATTATTTAACATGTGGGAAACAAATTATGATCTTGGATTAATGCTTCAAAAATCAAGTATTAACCTACAAAATAATTAGAAGTCGTTAATCTTTACAAAATCAAGAGGAAAAAAAATATTTTAAATGTCAAAAACAATTAAAATATTAATTCTTTGCAAAAATATCAATTATATAAAATAAATAATATTTTTGGTATTTTTTGGGAAAATAAAATATTTTAACATTTTTGTGAATTATTAAAAAAAGAATCAACTCAAAATCATTAAAACTCAGAGAGAAATTAATTTTTGAATCAATTAAATAAAATTCACAAAATTCAAATATTCAAATGTTGGAAAATGGCGCCAAGAACAAGGGCAAGAACACGCGCGTGTTCTGAGTTTCCCATATTTGCATTTTCTATCCAATCTCACTGAATACTTAATCATATCATGCAATCCACATACCAATCAACTCGTTTCAACCTCACGATCATGTCTATGACAATTAACTTCATTTAAATTAAACATAAAACAAGAAATCATGAACAATCCTCAAGAACCCTAGATTCTGCATGAAGGCTTGGATTTTTGATACACGATTCAAACAATGCAATTAATTGATGGGAAACATTCCATGCATGATTATGAACATATGGCCAAATTATTGTGCAGCAAAAATTGCATGGATTGAGAGATGACCAAGTTTAGGCTTACCTCTAGGTCATGACAGCAAGAGCAAATTGATTTCTGAGTTGGAGGTGTTACAGATGAGTTGTGATGATCTGAACAGCTTCCCTACACCCTATGGAGTGTGTTTGAATGCTTGGACTTAATTGAAGTTGGCTGGATCACTTCATGGCATCTCAACCGCAACTTGGTTAAAACCTTGAGCAATTGATTGGTGATTCTGAGAAATCAGTGTTCCAGTTGTTGTTTAAGTGTTTGATCAGCTCATATGTGATGTATATGAGGTGTGTGTGTGATTGGTTTGATTGGAAAAGCTCTCAAACTCAAAACCCGATAGTGACTTGCCTTAGAAGGAAAAATTGGAGTGAAAGAAGAGATTTTGAGGAAAGCATCTATTTGATGGCTTTGGTGTACTCAAACTGATCACAATTGAGCTCTATTTATAGTAGAGAAAGTTTGTTTTGCAAGGAATAGTGAATGGCAACTGCTGAGTAGGTTTGGCCAATGTTGGCAAATGAAAATCCAAGTCTCCTCTAGCCATTGACTAGAGGTTAGGGCACAGGCTGCTGGTTCCCTTGGTCTTGGATAAGTCTTGATTGAATTCAGTTGCTAAGAGCTCAGTCCATGCCACCTTGATGCTTCCATTGAATGCTCCAATCCAAAATTGGAGTCTTGTCCCTATTTTGGCAATTCTAGGTTCAACATGCTATTTCTTGTTCCAAAGACTTTGGAGGCTTGGCTCAGTGATTGTCCCCTTTAGATTCAATCCTCAGAGGTGTCCAAGTGGATATGAGTGTTTGGATTTGGCTGATTTTGGCAAATCAACCAAAAGTACAAAAATCTGCCTTGCCTTGGTAGATTTCAGGAAGGCATCTTGCCAATGTCATATCTCATAGCTCAAATTGAATTTGGTAATGTTCTTGGCCATTTTGGAAAGCCCTTACATGATACAACAACTGTTTGAACATGTTTGGTTTTGATCTCTTTTGAATCCAAGTGAAAAATCCCCCTACATTAGGAAAAAAGTAAAGGCAGATTCTGACTTAGTGAAATTTTCACTAAGTGTTGGAACAAAGTGACTTTTCTTGATTTTGATCACTCCATAACTCAAAATCCATGAGGAATTTGGACATAGGTCAGTATGAAGCTTTTGTAGAGGGCAATGTGATCTACAAATCAAGCTTTGAATGGGGAACAATGACCTTGTGGTTTAGGAGTTATGGTCCTCCAAAGTTGGCACATTAGTGTCACTTTTTCTATAACTTAGAAATTTTTCTAAGTTTTTATGGTTACCCCTTTTAAAAGTTATCCCACTTTCTTTGATTTTTCTTGATGAATGGTGATTCAAATTATACATTAACATCATTTTAGGGTTAAAAATCCATTTTGGTGAAAAATCCCAAAAAGTCAAAGTTGACTTTTGTGCACAGTTGACTTTTTATCAGATGAATTCCAAACTGTGCAATTCTTTAGGAAATCATGTCTTTGACCTAAATCAAACTTGATGGACATGTTCCATGGGTGTCATAGGGTATATTGAATCATGTCTTAGGGTTTGGGAGCATGTCCTGGTCAAAAGTCAAAGTTACAGTTGACTTTCCTCGCGAAACCCTAATTGGGGTGCAGATGAAATTGAGACATGTTGCCCAAGCTTCTTGGATTAATACATTGTTGCAAATGGATCAATGTAGTATATTAGAGATCCTCAAATCATGTCTTGAGGTCTTGGCTCATGATTTGTCCCAAAAGTCAACTTAGGGGTGAATTAGGTCAAGAAACCCTAATTCCTGATTTTTCATTAATGCATCCCCTGAGGTCAAATTGACTTGATGATTGGGTCCATGAGATTCCATGGAGTATATTAGGTTATGTTTTGGATCATTGGCTTATGCCCAGATGAAAATTTTCCATCTGGAGGCCCTGGTCGACCAAAACCCTAATTTGGTGACACTGGCGATCTTGAGGCTTGATCCACCTAGAAGGGAGCATCCTTGTGCTTAATCCTTGAAGTGGGAGTCCTTTTGATCCTTTGTAGATGTTTGAGAAGTTAGACAAGTTGAAGATCATGTCATTCCTTGATTGATCATTTGTCTAAAAGCTCTGAGAGGGCTTGAAACCCTAAGTCTGATTGTAGTGGATGCTCACCCATCTCTGGGGAGACTAATGGTTCATCCATATTGTGATGATGATTTGCACAATGATGGGAAATCTTAGTGGTCAAAATTTGGGGTATGACAGGTTGTAGGAACTCAGTTCCTTTGTTTTGTGCTACCTGAATTGTTGCATATCTACATGAGCAGGTTGTTGTATGTTTGTTTCAAATTGATGTGACCCCTCGGTCTATGCCGTGAAGTTTAATTATACTCTGATTAATTATTATCGCTTTAATAGCTTGGGGGTATAGATTGGGGGTGTTACATTAAGTGGTATCAGAGCCAGTCCGTGTCAGTTGTGTCAGTCCTTGTTGGTCTTTGTGGTTCGGTGAGCTGTTTGTTTAACCATAGTTGCTGTTATTGGAAATGAACAGAATATGGCTGGTAGGAATGATGCTGCTTTAGCTGCCGCGATGCAAGCTATGGCTCAGGATGTGCAGGGTGCACCTAATGCGGCTGGTAATGATGAGTTCAGGAAGAACAAACCGCCTATCTTCAAAGGAAGATATGATCCTGATGGTGCACAGATTTGGCTGAAAGAGATTGAAAGAATTTTTTGAGTGATGGATTATGATGAGGATCAGAAGGTGAGACTGGGTACTCACATGTTACTGGAAGAAGCTGATGATTGGTGGGTTAGTACTCGTCATATGTTGGAAGCTGCAGAGGAGGAGATCACTTGGGTTGTGTTTAGCATTGAGTTTCTGAGGAAGTATTTTCCTGAAGATGTAAGAGGAAAGAAGGAAATTGAGTTCTTGGAATTGAAACAAGGTAGTATGTCTGTTGTTGATTATACTACTAAGTTTGTGTAGCTTATGCAGTTTTATCCACATTATACTGAAGTGACTGCGGAATTTTCTAAGTGTGTGAAGTATGAGAACGGATTGCGTCCTGAGATAAAGCAGGCAATCGGTTACCAAAGGATTCGAAGGTTTTCAGATTTGGTGGATTGTTGTAGGATTTATGAGGAGGATAGTAAAGCTCGTTCTACTCATTATAAGAGTATGAGCGAGAGGAAAGGGAAGCAACAGTTCCGCGGTGGTCCGTATGTAACACCAGCTGATAAAGGTACACAAAGGGGTACTTTTGATCGAAGGCCGAGTGGAGGAGGTATGTCTAATTCTTCGAGATGTTTTGGGTGTGGTGAATTAGGACATCGTCAGTTCGAATGTAAGAAGGGTACGAAGAAGTGTTCTAATTATGGAGGTTTTGGGCATGTCACAGCTGAGTGCAAAAGGAAGAATGTGGTGAAATGTTTCAACTGTGGTGAACCTAGTCATATTAGTACAAAGTGTCCGAAACCGAAGCAAGCACCAGGTGGTGCGAAAGTTTTTGCCTTGGCGGGAACTCAGACTTCAAGTACAAACCGTCTGATCAGAGGTACTTGTTTTATTCATAGTACGCCTTTAGTTGCTATTATTGATACCGGAGCGACTCATTCGTTTATTTCGTCTGAGTGCGCGAAGCGTTTGAATCTTGTGTTGTCTTTGATGGGTGGTGAGATGGTTATTGATACTCCAGCAATGGGGTCAGTAACTACTTCTTTTGCTTGTTTAAGTTATCCTTTGACCATTTATGGTAAAGACTTTGAGATGGATTTGGTGTGTTTGCCGTTGGAGGGTTTAGATGTTGTTTTGGGAATGAATTGGTTACAATTCAATCGGGTTCTTATTGATTGTTATCATAAGCTGGTAAGATTTCCTTCTCTTGAGGAAGACGAAGACTCGAGTTTCTTATCTACCAAAGAGTTGAAGAAACTTTTGGCGGATGAAGCTTAGTTGTTTGGATTGTTTGCATCGTTGACTGTGGATAGTCAAGTTTCACTCGATGTGTTTCCTGTTGTGTGTGATTTTCTGGAAGTGTTTCCTGAGGATATTTCAGATGTACCGCCAGAGAGAGAGGTGGAGTTTTCTATAGATCTAGTTCCTGGTACTAGACCTGTATCGATGGCACCATATCGAATGTCGGCATCTGAGTTGGTTGAGTTAAAGAAGCAATTGAATGAATTGTTGGAGAAGAGGTTTGTGAGACCAAGTGTGTCGCCTTGGGGTGCTCCAGTTTTATTGGTGAAAAAGAAAGATGGAAGTATGCGATTGTGTATTGATTATCGCCAGTTAAATAAGGTGACGATTAAGAATAAGTATCCTCTTCCAAGGATTGATGATCTGATGGATCAGTTGGTAGGTGCGTGTGTGTTTAGTAAGATTGATTTGAGATCGGGGTATCATCAGATAAGGGTGAAAGAGGAGGATATTCAGAAGACGGCTTTTAGGACATGATACGGTCATTATGAATATTCTGTGATGCCGTTCGGGATTTCTAATGCGCCAGGTGTGTTTATGGAATATATGAATCGTATTTTTCATGAGCATTTGGATCGATTTGTTGTTGTGTTTATTGATGACATCTTAATTTATTCTAAGTCTCGGGAGGAGCACGCGGAGCATTTGCGTATTGTTTTGCAGGTTTTGAAGGAAAGGAAACTTTTTGCCAAACTGTCCAAGTGTGAATTCTGGTTGTCAGAAGTGAGTTTTCTTGGGCACGTGATTTCAGGTAATGGTATTGATGTGGATCCATCTAAAGTAGATGCAGTTCTACAATTGGAGGCTCCGAGATCCGTTACTGAAATTTGAATCTTTTTGGGATTGGCCGGATATTATCGAAGGTTTATTGAAGGTTTTTCTAAGCTAGCACTTCCTTTGACCCAGTTGACTTGTAAAGGGCAAGCGTTCATTTGGGATATTCGGTGTGAGGAAAGTTTTAGTGAGCTGAAGAAAAGATTGACTACAGCTCCGATTTTGATTTTACCGGATCCTAATGAACCGTTTGTGGTGTATTGTGATGCGTCTTTGATTGGTATAGGTGGTGTATTGATGCAGGAAGGTAAGGTGGTGGCTTATGCTTCAAGGCAATTGAGGGTTCATGAGAAAAATTATCCTACTCATGATCTTGAGTTAGCGGCTGTGGTTTTTGTGTTGAAGATTTGGAGGCATTATCTCTACGGTGCAAGATTCGAAGTCTTTAGTGATCATAAAAGTTTGAAATACTTGTTTGATCAGAAAGAGTTAAATGTGAGGCAACGTAGATGGTTGGAATTTTTGAAGGACTACGATTTTAGCTTGAATTACCATCCTGGTAAGGCTAATGTGGTAGCTGATGCGTTGAGCCGGAAATCGTTGCATATGTCCGCTTTAATGGTTAAGGAGTGGGAACTTTTGGAATCGTTTAGAGATTTGAGTTTGGTATGTGAAGTGACGCCGGATAGCGTGAGGCTTGGAATGTTGAAGGTTACTAATGATTTTCTGCTGACGGTTAGCGAGAAACAGAAATTGGATGTGAAATTTGTGGATTTGATGTTGGTTGGAGAGAAAGGTGAAAATGAGGACTTTAAAGTGGATGATAAAGGTGTTTTGAGGTTCCGAGGTAGAATTTGTATTCCTGATGATGTGGAGTTGAAAAGGATGATTTTGGAGGAAGGACACCGGAGTAATCTGAGTATACATCAGGGAGCTAATAAGATGTACCAAGATTTGAAGAAGATTTTCTGGTGGTCTGGATTGAAAAGAGATGTGGCTCAATTTGTGTATGCGTGTTTGACTTGTCAGAAATCGAAGGTAGAACATCTGAGGCCTAGTGGTTTGTTGCAACCGTTGGATATTCCTGAGTGGAAATGGGACAGCATTTCTATGGATTTTGTGACGGGGTTGCCGAATACTCATCCAGGACATAATGCTATTTGGGTGGTTGTAGATAGGCTGACTAAATCGGCTTATTTCATTCCGATTGACATCATTTTTTCTTTGGAGAGGTTGGCTGAGATTTACATCAGTGTGATTGTGAAGTTGCATGGTGTTCCGTTAAGTATTGTTTCTGATCGAGATCCAAGGTTTACTTCGGGATTTTGGGAAAGTTTGCAAAAGGCTTTGGGTTCTAAATTGAGATTGAGTTCGGCTTATCATCCGCAAACGGATGGGCAGACCGAGAGAATGATTCAGTCGTTGGAAGATTTGTTGAGGGCTTGTGTTCTTGAACAAGGTGGAGCATGGGATAGTTATCTTGCATTGATTGAATTCACGTATAACAACAGTTTCCATTCAAGTATTGGAATGGCACCGTTTAAAGCGTTGTATGGACGAAGATGTCGAACACCGTTGTGTTGGCACGAATCTGGTGAGAGTGCGGTGGTTGGACCGGAGTTGGTGCAACAGACTACGGAAAAAGTGAAGCTTATTCGCGAGAAAATGAAGGCTTCTCAGAGTAGGCAAAAGAGTTATCATGATCGAAGGAGGAAAGATCTTGAGTTCCAAGAGGGCGATCATGTATTTTTGAAAGTTACGCCGGTAACGGGTGTTGGTCGTGCATTGAAATCGAAGAAACTTACTTCTCGGTTTATTGGTCCTTACCAGATATCCGCGAGAGTTGGTGTTGTGGCTTATAAGGTGGCGTTGCCGCCGAGTCTGTCGAATTTACATGATGTGTTTCATGTTTCACAGCTTCGGAAGTATGTTCCGGATCCGTCGCATGTGATTCCGATGGATGAAGTTGAGGTAAGGGAGAACCTTACGGTTGAGGCATTACCAGTTAGGATTTTGGATCGCGAGGTGAAGCGGTTGAGGGGCAAGGATATTGCACTGGTGAAGGTAGCGTGGGGAGGCGCTGCTGAGGGCAATTTGACTTGGGAGTTGGAGAGTCGAATGCGGGAGTCGTATCCAGAGTTGTTCGTCTCAGGTATTATTTTCGAGGACGAAAATTTCTAAGTGGGGGAGAGTTGTAACGCCCCAGTTTTAGTTAATTTTATTTAATTGAGTCGTTTTGATTATTTTATTAATATATTATTTTAGTTTTGACTTTTATTCGAAAATATATTATTTTTCGTCGAGATTATATTTTATCGCGTTTTGGGATCGTTTGCGAGATATTTGAGTGTAAGGGTTTTTTGGTCATTTCACTTTATTTTCCTTAAGTTAGAAATATAAGAGAAAAGAAAAGAGAGAAAATAGTAAGGAAGAGAAGAAAAAGAGAAAGAAAGAAAAGAGAAGAGAAAAGAATAAAAGGGAGAAAAAACTTGGAAAAGAAGAAATCGATCAACCGACTTTCTAAAACACGATTTAATCGGGTAAGGGTGCGAAACTCTATTATACTATGCTTGTGTATGATTATGTATGTGTGTATTGGATTGTTTGTTGTGTTTTCATAGTTTTCGATTCTAGGTCGATAGAGAGAAATCGATGTTTTCACGGTTGGAAATCGATGTAAATGCGGTAGAATACTTGTTACCATGATTAGACTATGTTCTGATTGTTCTATGTTGGTTTGGAAATGTTTTGGTTGAGAAAATATCATTTTGGGTTATGTAACAGCGCTGCTGGGAATTCTGGTATTCGCAGGTTCGCACTGCGAATCCCCTAGCGAAGGGGAAAGTGAGCATTCGCTGGCTATTCGCACTGCGAAGGTGTGGGCGAGCATTCTCCAGAGGTTCGCACTGCGAACTTTGGGTTATTTTGTGTTGTTTACTCTCTGACTTGGTTCGCTGGGGAACTCACACTGCGAAGTATGTAGCGAGAGGTTCGTTGGATGGTTCGCACTACGAACGTTAGGAATTTTCTAGGCTATTTTCAGTTCTGACTTGGTTCGGTGGGACATTCACACTGCGAATGAAGTAGCGAAGGATTCGCTAGGAGCTTCGCAATGCGAATGTGACAGTTTTTCCCAATTTGTTTTCTTTATAACTTTTGAACCGTAAGTGGGTTTGAGGCGTGGTTTGGTGCGTTAGAAAGCTTTTGGCATGTTCTTTCTTATATTAATGGTTTCAAGATTGTTAGCCGATTTAATTATGTTAAGAATTTGGAATGTGTTATTGTTGGCTTTTATTGTTTTAATGATGTGCATTTGACGTGTTATTATGCAATATGCATGTGATATGTACCGTATGACTGGTGTGATGTTATGTGATGTGAATGTATTTGTTCGGATGGTGTAATGAGGGTTTGTGGCCGAATGGTAAATAAATGCATTGTTTTGGGCTTGAATTGCAAAGCATGATTTTTGTGGATTGACATGGTTGCATATATGTGTGCATTTGAATGTCATGAGTCATTGTATACCAAGCATCATGATATGCATTCTTGTGATGTTGTGTGCCCTAGTGGGTGTGAGTAATGAATTGGTTCCAGAGGGAATCCGCTATAACATCGTGCGCCTTAAAAATAAGAGGACTTAAAGCGATCGGATGGGATCGTGCGCCTTAAAAATAAGAGGACTTAAAGCGATGGTTATAGACAATCGTGCGCCTTATACCAAGAGGACTTAAAGCGATCGGATTGTGCGCCTTATACCCAGAGGACTTAAAGCGATCCATAAACATCGTGCGCCTTATACCAAGAGGACTTAAAGCGACGGGGAACATCGTATGCCCGACGGGGAGTTACACTAAGTAACGAGCGATGGTTCCAATAGTTCCTGAGTGAACTGGTGTTGAGAAATGATGGATGGATGGTACCGCATGTGCATTTGCATAGAGTCGTTGTGTCGGTCTCTTTGCATTTGCATGAATCATGAATGGTGTGATTGTGTGTGGAATTGTGAATGAGATTGATGAGTTGATTTATGATTATACATGTTGGTGATAATTGATTTGTGTATGATGGCTATGCTTTTATGACCGATATGTGAGAAAAATCCATTGTGTGGGTTTGTAATTGGATTATGGCGTATAATGTGGTGAGAATATTATGTTTGTGTAATTGTGTGTTATTATATAATTATATGCAATTATATTATGATTGTGTTTCTCACCCTTCTGCTATTTTATAATGCTCTATGAGGCATTGCAGATTAAATGTTGGAGGTCTTTTTATGAAGCTTAGGTCTTCATTCTTTTGTCGGTCGGCTCTGATATGTAGCACGGGGTAGTCGGGGTGATCGAGTGTGATTATTTTGTATTATGTATATGTACCTTTTGGATTGTATATGTATGATATTGAATATGGCAGGCAAAAATTTATATATATATACATGAGATTTAGTTGCGGATCTTCCGCTTATATTCTGTAATTGAATTGTGGGTTGTAGGAACTCAGTTCCTTTGTTTTGTGCTACCTGAATTGTTGCATATCTACATGAGCAGGTTGTTGTATGTTTGTTTCAAATTGATGTGACCCCTCGGTCTATGCCGTGAATTTTAATTATACTCTGATTAATTGTTATCGCTTTAATAGCTTGGGGGTATAGATTGGGGGTGTTACAGGAGGCATGGGCATTAAGGGATGAGTATCAACCCTACAACGGCTGGAGTTTCGACGCTGGAAAGACTGCTCTAGCAAAGGATGACTAAGTTTTGTCTTATACCTTTAAGAAGTCATCAGGGTCCTTGTATTATGCCTAAGAGAAGGCATGAGAACTTCTAAGAAGTCGACGAGTCCTTGTACAACGCCCAAAAGGAGGCGGGGATAATTTTAGGAAGCCTGTGGGTCCCCAAACCAAGAGAAGTTCAAGACATGCTATTCACCGAGAATAGATCAAGCCAGGAAAGTTCGAGGATTTGGAAGAAACTCAAGAGATGCCATTCACGGAGAAAAGATCATCTCTGGGGAGTTAGAGTTTCTTTGACAATTTCTAAGAGTGACAGTCTGAGAAAGGGTTCACCGAGAATGCTGCCTTTCACGTTTCCATATTGTTTAACCCCAAGAGGAGGGAAGACTGTATCTGGTAATCCTATGGGGGATCTAATTTTGTTTTTTATTTAAGAGTGACCAACAAGGCTTTACCTAGTTCTAGACGTAGTTGCTAGGGAAAACTCTAAATAACTATACTAGTATTACACAGTGGATATGTGACAAGTATATAAAAGGATGTGAAAGAAGACTTACAGTGAAACAGCCCCACAATGAAAGCGGTAAATGAAAGTGGATAAACACTTACCCATTGTAGAGCTTCCATGTTGTTTTGTTAGTTGTTCAACAAAGAAATTTTTGATAACAACATATATTTGAATTCAAAATCAAAGGAGAAAGTGCTTTGAAAAGATTGTTGGGGCTTACAGCTCAAGGGGAGGCCCAGATGATTATTTTAAACTGGCGATCGTGCCGAGATTTTTCTTTTAACGCATAAGGACTTATACAATATCTGAGGCCCAAAATGGTTTTGGTTAAAAGGGGATTGGGTCATAAACTCTATTTGAGGCCCAAAGATTTATTTTTGTACATGTGATGGGGCTTACAGCTCAAGGAGAGGCCCAAAGTGTTTTTGTTAAAAAGGCGACGATCGTGCCAAACTTTTTGACGGTATCGGGACTTATACAATACACTGAGGCCCAAATTATTTTATTTACAAAGGGGTTGGGTCTTACACTCTATTAGAGGCCCATGAGTGATTTTAAGAAAAAGAATAGGGCTTACAACTCGAGGAGAGGCCCAGTTGGTTTTGTAAAAAAAGCAACGATCGCACCGTTGTTTTTAAAAATACAGTGGGACTTATACAATGACTGAGGCCCAAAAAGTGGTATATTTACAAAGGGGATGGGTCTTACACTCTAATAGAGGCCCAAAGTGTTTTAAAAAAGTTTGATGAGGGTTGAATTAATCAAAACCCTAATTTGTTTCCAAAATACATTTTAATTGAATAAAATTCAATTAAAATGATCAAAATTATTAAACATGTGTGAAAACAAACTGGGATCTTGGATCAATGTTTCAAAAATCATGTTTCTATCCACAAAATGATTGGAAATCAATTAAGTTTGGAAAATCAAGGGATAAAAAACATTTTAAATGTTGAAAAACAAATAAAATATTAATTCTTTGCAAAAATATCAAGTATATGAAATAATTAATATTTTTGGGATTTTTTGGTAAAATAAAATATTTTAACATTTTTGTGAATTATTAAAAAAAGAATCAACTCAAAATCATTAAAAACCAGAGAGAAATTTATTTTTGAATCAATTAAATAAAATCACAAAATTCAAATATTTGAATTTTCAAAAAAGGCGCCAAGAACATGGCAAGAACACGCGCCACCCTCTGTTTCTGTAGATTTGCATTTTTTATCCAATCTCACTGAATACTTGATGATATCATGCAATCTACATATCAATCTACTCGTTTTCACCTCACGATCATGTATATGGTCTTTAATTTCATTTATTTTAAGCATGGAGTAAGAAATCAAAGAGAAACCCCAAGAACCCTAAAATTTGCATGAAGGCTCAGAAATTCCATACACGATTCAAACAAAGCAATTGATTGAGGGTAAACACTCTATGCATGATTATGAACATATGGTCAAATTATTGTGCAGCAAAATATGCATGGATCAAAGAGTTAGAAGAGCTCATGCTTACCTCTTGCAGCTGGTGATAGTGTTTTGTGTTAGAGGTGTTGCAAGCCGGTTCCAATGATTTGCACAGCTTTCTTAGGTGCCAAGTGATGTGTCTGAATGTTTGGAGTGGTTTGAAACAAGCTAAAACTTGAGATGGTACCTCAACTGCACCTCTGTCAAGAACTTGAGCAGTTGGCAAGTGATTTTGTGATTTTGGTGTTCCAGATGTTATGTGAGTGTTTGGATCACTTCTATATGATGTTTATGAGGTGTGTGTGTGTGTGTGTGTGTGATTGGTTTGGTTGGAATTGCTCTTAAACTCAAAACCCGATAGTGACTTGCTTTGGAAGGCAATTTTGGAGTGAAGGAAGAGATTTTGAGGAAAGCATTTGTTTGATGGCTTTGGTGTACTCAAACTGAGCACAAATGAGCTCTATTTATAGTAGAGGAAGTTTGTTTTGCAAGCAATAGTGAATGGCAACTGCAGCAGAGGTTTGGTAAATGTTAATCAATAGGAATCCAAGTCTCCTCTAGCCATTGATTAGAGGTTAGAGCACAGGCTGCTGGTTCCCTAGTTCTTGGATAAGTCTTGACTGAATTCAGTTGGAAAAGGCTCAGTCCATGCCACCTTGGTGCATCCATTAAATTCTCCAAACCAAAATTGGAGTCTTGTCCCTCTTTTAGGCATTTATAGGTTTGGCATGCTACTTTTGGTTCCAAGGACTTGGGAGGCTGATGGATCAGTGTTTGTCCCTCCTTGGTCTCCCCCTGATGTGTTCAGATGGATAGACTTGTTTGTCATTTGCACAAATTGGCCAAATCGAGCAAAATGCACAAATCTGCCTTGCCATGACAGTTTACAGCAAGGCATATTGCTATTATCATATCTCATGGCTCAAGTGGAATTTGGTGGAGTTCTTGGCCATTTTGGAAAGCTCTCATATGATACAACATATGTGTGATCATAGTTTGTCTTGAAACTTTTTGGATCCAAGTGAAAAATACCCCTACATTTGAAAAAAAGTGAAACAGATTCTGACTTAGTGAAAATTTCACTAAGTGTTGGAAAAAAGTGACATTTTCAGTTTTTGTGATTTTGATCATCTCATAACTTAAAATCCATGTGGAATTGGAATGAGTGGTAGTTGAAGCTTTTGTATAGTGCCATGAGAGCTACAAATCAATCTTTAGATAAGCCAAAATGGTTGCTTGGATCTCAAGTTATGATCCTTGGAAGTTGGTATCTTAGCCACTTTGTTCCATAACTTTGAAAATTTCTAAGTTTTTTATGGTTACCCCTTTTACAAGTTATCCCACTTTTCTTGATTTTTCTTGATGAATGATGATTCCAATCACACATTAACATCATTTTAGGGTTAGGGAACCATAATTGACCAAAAAATCAAAAAGTCAAACTTTGACTTTTGGGCACAGTTGACTTTTTGTCAGATGAACTCCAAACTGTACGATCCTCTATGAAATCAAGTCCTTGACCTAAATCAAACTTGATGGATTGATTTCATAGGTGTTATAGGGGGGTAGTGAATCATTTCGCAAGGTTTGGGAGCATGTCCTGGTCAAAAGTCAAAGGCATAGTTGACTTTTCACGTGAAACCCTAATTGTGGCTCTGATGAATTTGAAACTTGTTGATCAAGCTTCTTGGATCAATCCATTGTTGCAAATGTATCAATGTAGTGTGTTAAAGACCCTCAAATCCTCTCTTGAGGTCTTGGCTCATGTTTTGCCCCAAAGTCAACTTAGGGGTGAATTAGGTCAAGAAACCCTAATTCCTGATTTTTTATAAATGCATCCCCTGAGGTTAAATTACCTTGATGATTGGGTCCATGAAGTCCCTTGGAGTATCTTGGGTTATGCATTGGAGCATTGGCTCATGCCCAGAGGAAATTTTCCATCTGGAGGCCTTGGTCGACCAAAACCCTAATTTGGTGACAATAGCGATCTTGAGGCTTAATCCACTTGGAATGTTGCAACATTGTGCTTGATTATTGATGTGGGGAGTCCTCTTGATCCTTTTTGGGTGTTTGAGAGGCTAGACAAGTTGAAGATCATGTCATTTCTTGATTGATCCTTTGTCTAAGGGCTCTGAGAGGGCTTGAAACCATAAGTTTGATTGTAGTGGATGCTCACCCATCTTTGGGGAGACTAATGAGGTATGATGGTTCATCCATATTGTGATGATGATTTGCACAATGATGGGAAATCTTAGTGGTCAAAATTTAGGGTATGACAGTATGTTCAACAGAATGAATGAGTTCCAGGAACAATTCCTGGAGATGCAAAAAGAACTGCAAGCCCTTCGCGGTCAGGATTTATTTGGAAAGGACGCCGCAGACCTTTGTTTGGTCCCCAATGTGAAAGTTCCGCACAAGTTCCAAGTACCAGATTTTGAAAAGTACAAGGGTGACTCTTGCCCTAAGAGCCATCTGGTGATGTATGCTCGACAAATGTCAGCTCAGACAAAGAACCAAGAGCTACTGATCCACTATTTTCAGGATAGTTTAACCGGTGCCGCATTAAAATGGTACATGGGTTTAAACCACACTAAGATCGCCACTTTCAGAGATCTTGGCACTGCCTTCGTTCAACAATATAAGTATAACCTGGACATGGCACCAGACAGAGATCAACTCAGATTGATGTCACAGAAGGACAAGGAAACCTTCAAGGAATATGCTCAGAGATGGCGTGAAATTGCCGCCCAGATTTGTCCACCTCTTGAGGAAAAAGAGATGACAAAGATCTTCTTAAAGACCTTGAGCGCATTTTACTACGACAGAATGGTCGCCAGTGCGCCCGGTGACTTCACTGAGATGGTGGGCATGGGAGTTCGTCTTGAAGAAGCAGTCCGAGAAGGACGGTTAGTTAAAGACGTTGGATCATCAAGTAGTACAAAACGATACGGTAGTACTCTCCCTAAGAAAAAAGAGCAAGATATTGGTAATATCTCTCCCGGAAAGCAAAGGCGACGATACCAACCAGTAGCAGCTGTAACTCCTGCTATCAACTCTGCGCCTGTACCTACGTATCAACCTCAGGTTGCACAAAGCCAACTGAATCAACAGCAATATCAGCAAAGGACACAACAACCTCTTCAGCAGACTTGTCCTCCGTACAACAACAACCGTGCAACGCGACCACCAGGGTTCGACCCTATAACGATGTTGTACGCAAAACTTTTTCCGTTGTTACTGGTCAAGGGGCATGTCCAAACCAGGTCTCCTCTTACAGTACCGGAGAATCTGCCCTTTTGGTTCAAAGCGGATCAGACTTGCCCTTACCATCAAGGAGGACCAGGGCATAACATAGAAAACTGTCTCAGTTTCAAATTTGATGTACAAAAGCTTGTTAGGAGCGGGGTCTTATCTTTCAAAGATACGAATCCGAATGTTCTCACGAACCCGCTGCCTCAACACGAGAAAGCTGCGGTTAATTTGATAGAAGAAGAGTCTAACAACAGCTATCAAATTCATGATGTACTCTTATTAAGGGCCAACTTGGTCAAGATGAATTGTAGACAGAGTGGATACGGCCATGTGCCACCTCATAATTATCACTAGTGTGATATATGCTCTAAAAACAATCAAGGATGTTCTGTGGCACAATAAGCTCTACAGGAACAATTAGATCTCGGATGGATCCAAGAGCACCGAGTTCGTGGAGTTAACATGACTTACTCGAATTCCAACATCATTCAGAATCACAACATTTTGGCAATGAATGTCAACTTGGTGGCAATGCACTCAAGGTAAAGCCAATATCATAATCTGCCATGGCACGATTACAATTCCTGTCTGACTTGCTCGGTAAACAAATAGGGATGCTCTTTTGTACAAGAGGCCCTCCAGCGTCAGATAGATCTTGGGTGGATCCAGGACTACCATGATAGAAATCCCTATCAGATCAACCTGGTTCAAATCTTCGATATTCGTTTGATGAATACCATCTTGGTGGAGTTGCACGCCAAGCAAGTCCAACTCAGTTTTCTCACGTCACATGATTATCTGAACTGTACAGTATGCCGTGAGAGTAACTAAGGGTGAACTCTCGTTCAGAGAACTTTACAACACTTGATGAACCATTGGTGGCCTCCGATTTATATGGATGAAGACACGCAACAAATCAGTGTGCTTAATAGGAACCCTACTTGGAATCAAAATCAGGATGTCCGATCTCTGGAAACAGATCTAAGGAGGTTACACTGCATTCAAAGCGGACGTGGCCAGGTGCCACCACACAACTACGAGCACTGTAAATTCTGCTCAGAAAATAATCAAGGATGTTACCTCGTGCGAGCAGCCCTCCAGAGTCAGTTGGCTCCTAAGGAAATTCAACCGTGTCCGGGTTCTGGATCAATCAACTGGACGCCAGACTATTTCGCTGATCAAATTAAGGACGTCGTCGTAATCTCTGATCATGAAAGGACCAAAGATGTTTGTACCATCATCCCTCTACTTGACGAATCGAAGGTTCTTAACCAAGAATGGATTAAAGTTACTTATGACAGTTAGGAAAATCAGAAGGCTCCTGTAGTTATCTATCTACCAGGAACACTACCGTATGAATCAACTAAGGCTATCCCTTACAAATACGGTGCACCAACAGTTAAGAATGGAAAGGAAATTCCATTACCCTCCGTTGTGAATATTGCAGACATCAGTCGAGTAACACAGAGCGGTCGAATCTTCAACCGAGGGGTTGGAGAACCCAGCAAAGAAAAGAAACCTCAAACTGAAGTTCCCAATGCACCAGTAGGTCAATCCAGTGATCCCGACCTTTCAAAGAACGATGATGAGATGCTGAAGCTCATCCAAAGGAGTGAATACAACATTGTTGATCAGCTGTTACAAACTCCTTCAAAGATCTCTGTGTTATCTCTTTTACTCAGTTCCGAAGCCGACAGAGAGGCTCTACATAAAGTCTTAGAGTAGGCTTTTGTGGAACAGGATGTGTCACTACGATAGTTCGACAGTATTGTCTCTAACATCACTTCCTGCAACAACTTGGGGTTTAGCGATGAGGAATTGCCCGAAAAAGGCAAAAGCCACAACTTGGCGCTCAATATCACAGTCAACTGCCAGGATGATGCCTTAGACAGTGTACTAGTAGATACCGGATCGACTCTCAACGTTATGCCGAAGGCCACTCTAATGCGATTATCATTCAAAGGATCTCCGAAGAGAGGCAGTGAGGTCGTTGCCAAAGCATTTGACAGATCCCGAAAAATGGTTATCGGCGAAGTCGAACTTCCCATAACTATCGGTCCTCACACTTTCCAAGTCACTTTCCAGGTCATGGACATCCGAGCAACATATAGCTATTTGTTAAGAAGACCTTGGATACACCAGGCTGGGGCAGTCACTTCGACACTTCACCAGAAGCTGAAGTTTGTCAAGAATGACCAACTCGTCACGGTCTGTGGAGAACAAGCCTTGATCGTGAGTACCCTATCAACGACCACTTGTATAGAACCAGAGGAGGTCGTTGGAACTCAGTTCCAAGCACTTTCGGTGAGC
This sequence comes from Lathyrus tuberosus, assembly GCA_022829125.1. Lineage (NCBI taxonomy): Eukaryota > Viridiplantae > Streptophyta > Magnoliopsida > Fabales > Fabaceae > Lathyrus > Lathyrus tuberosus. The sequence goes on from JALAZF010000484.1 coordinate 2,108,466, forward strand.
CACGACAACCAATCAGATAGGGGAACACCGATTTCCTCGTACAAAGATGCCCTCGAAGTGATCAAAAGTAACAACGCAAAAGGATGGGGACAACTTGTCATTCCTACTGACAATAAAACAAAGAAGGGTCTTAGTTTTTTTGTAACCTGTACCCAAACAGCTGCTAACAATGAAAGTCTTCATCCCATTCAGAACTTCTTCCATAGTGGAGGTTTCCTTCACCCAGTGTCTCAAGAAGTACATACCATCAACGAGGGAGATTCCTTCGATACAGATGAAGAATGGAAATCCTATCTTAACGAGGACGGTTATATGTCTCAGGAAAAGGTGCCTACGCCATTTTGCTATCTCGCACAGAGTATGAGATTTATACCAAGGTCGGATGTCGAAATGATGTACAGAGATTGTGATCTGGAAGGATGTCGTGCTCCACCAAATTCATTAGAGGAGGACACTCTGATGAAAGACAACTTTGACCCCGACTACTATGGCCCGATGGATGGTCTGCCTATCGGGCAGCTGTACCCAGGAGACTTGGGGCAAGAAAACCAGCCAAACAATGAAAATCAGTTGAGCATCATTGAAAAGAATACCTGTGTCCCCACCATGTCATGAGATCAATACTCAGGTCATTCAGAAAATATCCAGCACGACGATGAATTTGCAAAATTTGCAGGACTAGAATTCATTAACTATGCTTTTCCCGAGGTCAACGTCATTGAAAGGGATGACTCCTCCAGTTCCAAGGAAGTGTGGGACACCTTAGGACAACCAAGTGGAAAATTCGACTTCCTGGTCAAGTACACTGCTCCTGAAAGCTCTCGTATCAGGCTCGAAGACATCCAACCAACTGGATGGGGAGATTTACCTGAGAGCACAAATACTATGCAAAAAACAACTGAGGAATCCTCCTATGACAACTCTACCTGGGAGACAGATTCCAATGATCCTGCTCCACCAGAAATCAGCGTTATTTCTGAAAACAAATCAAGGAAGGTACCAGACTTTGTGATTCACCAAGGATTTTGCCGCCAATGGGTTGCAATCGAAGTTCCGAAGATCGTTCATAAGTCAAAGTAATGGCCATCTTTGTTTTAACCTTTCACCCTGCCCAGGTGAAACGAATGTTTTGATAGGGCTCACTTTCTGTAAATATCCCTCTTTGCTTCGCCCAAAGCGTTAGAGTTTTGTTTTATAGGGCTGTAGTTTCAAGTATCGACTAAATCGTAAATGAATAAACGTTGTTCTGTAATTTCTGCATTAATTGCTATTTTCTCTTTTCGTTTTTTCAGAAAATGGTAATCCTAAAAAACAACTCAAATAATAAAAATAAGCATTGTTCAAAAAAAATACACTGCAAGCACTCTTTTATTTTCTCTATCTCTTCTAAACACAAATCATCACGTCATACAGATTGCTTGTTTTAAACCCCATTGAAACGTACGATCCGATGCCTTCTCCCAACTTTGAATTCCCGGTATTTGAGGCTGAAGAAGAAGTTGACAACAAAATTCCAGAAGAGATCTCATGATTACTCAGACAAGAGGAAAGGTCCATTAAACCTCACAAAGAGCCGTTGGAAACGATCAACTTAGGCTCAGAGGAAGAGAGAAAAGAAGTCAAGATTGGGGCCCTACTCAGTCCGACTGTCAAAGAAAGTTTGACAAAACTTCTCAAAGAGTTTCCCGATGTATTCGCTTGGTCCTATCAGGACATGCCAGGGTTGGATACCAGCATCGTGGAACATCATCTACCGTTAAGATCAGAATGTCCGTCGGTAAAACAGAGGTTGAGACGAACTCATCCAGACATGGCCATCAAAATCAAAGAGGAAGTCCAGAAACAGATTGACACGGGTTTCCTCGCCACATCAGAATATTCTCAATGGTTAGCCAACATAGTACCAGTTCTGAAAAAGGACGGAAAGGTCAGAATGTGTGTAGATTACAGAGATCTAAACAAGGCTAGTTCAAAGGACGACTTTCCTTTACCACACATTGACATGTTGGTTGACAGTACAGTAAAGTTCAAAGTCTTCTCCTTCATGGATGGATTCTCGGGCTATAATCAGATAAAAATGGCGCCAAAAGACATGGAGAAAACTTCCTTCATCACCCCATGGGGTACTTTTTGTTACAAGGTAATGTCGTTCGGGTTGAAGAATGCCGGGGCAACCTATCAACGGGCCATGACTACTATGTTTCATGACATGATACACAAGGAAATCGAGGTATATGTCGATGACATGATTGCCAAATCTAGAACAGAGGAGGAGCATGTGACCCACCTGTCAAAGCTATTCGAGCGGCTGAGAAAGTACAAACTCCGCTTGAATCCCAGTAAGTACACATTCGGTGTCCGTTCAGGGAAACTTTTAGGGTTCATAGTCAGCCAGAAAGGAATTGAGGTTGATCCTGACAAGGTCAAGGCCATTCAAGAAATGCTTTCTGCGCAGACTGAAAAACAAGTCAGAGGATTCCTAGGATGTTTGAATTACATTTCTAGATTTATATTCCTCAGGACAGCGACATGCGCGCCGATTTTCAAATTACTCAAAAAGAATCAGGACTACGTTTGGACAGAAGATTGTCAAACCGCCTTCGACAGTATCAAGGAATGCCTGTTGAACCCACCGATTCTATCACCTCCAGTGGAAGGAATGAAGGGAAATTTGCGATCTAAACGCAGGGGAAAACAAAAATTTCCCTTTAGAGATCCTTACGAAAGATCATGATCTGTGATAGAAAGGTTACCTTTTGTGGCGATGAAACCTTTGATTCCAAATCTATGGATGATCACGAGCGTTGTACGATGAACAACGCCTCTACTCACTCCACACGAACAGCTTCCTTTAGTCACAGTGCTAGCTGATTACGATTGAAGGTTTTGAGTGAGGGAGAGGAAAAATAGAATACGGCCAGGGTTTCAACAACAACTTCTTTGAGCTTCTACACAAGGGTTCTATTTATAGAACTACTTGTGTGGGCTACAAGCTAAAAAGCCCAACTCAATAATAATATTATTATTATATTATTATAATAACTATTATTATAATAAATATAATTTTATTATTATTATATTTATTATAATAACTATTATTATAATAAATATAATTTTATTATTATTATATTTTATAACTATTATAAAATTAATAATAACTATTATTATGTTACATGGTACCTTACCATATTCCGTATTCCATTCAAGTGCACCGTACCTTACGGTGTTCCTTATTTACTCTATCTCTTCTCCAACTGTCCTTATGTGTGTGACCCTGTAGGATTTTGCACAAGTCACAAAATTGTCATGTGATCTGACAAAACCTTTTGTGATAGTACTTGTGTGTACAATTACCCTTTTGCCCCTATGTCTATATTGAACACAAGGCATATACCGTGTCATCCTTGTCCAGTTCAATATTGGGCCCTTAGACATTTATCCTGTTATGCAGGATGGGCAAATTCCATCTAGGCTACTCATGTCCCTCAGCATGCTTTGTGAAGTACCCATCAACTGTCTTTATGATCATCCAGTTACGGACAATGTTTGATCAGCAATAAAGTACTTGACTCTACATCTAGGGTACATAGTAGTTTCAGGTCGAAGGGTGGTATACACCACTATCACCATGAGAGTAACTTATGACACTTTGCATAACATTCTATGTAGTACTCTCATAGTGGGTCAATCCAGTATAAATATTACTCCTAATATTCATACCTATGTCAAGACTTGATAACTCCTTATCCATGATCCATGAGATGTGATCATCAATCTATCTACATAATAGTCTTAATGCTTTAAGGCTATCCCATTTCACATTAAAGCTCGACTATGGATGCTTTAAGAATAGTGTCCTTATGTTTAATGGAATCTCATGATTAAGTCATACTTAATGTTTCATTAAATAAACTAGCTATTCTAGGGACTTTATCATTTTGGAAAAACAAACATAATAAAGAAATGCCTTTTATTATTAATAAATAATTCGATACAAGTACCAAAAGTATTGGCCTCTAGGGCTTACACCAACAATCTCCCACTAGCACTAGAGCCAATCAGGCATACCCCTAATACCCATAGATCTAGTATGACCATCATGCTTCAGCTGCGCAAGAGGTTTTGTTAGTGGGTCAGCAATATTGTCAAGTGTAGGTACTCTGCATATCTTCACATCTCCACGATCTATTATCTCTCGAATGAGATGATAACGCCTAAGTATGTGTTTGGATCGTTGGTGAGATCTAGGCTCCTTAGCTTATGCGATAGCACCATTGTTATCACAATAGAGATCAATGGGGTCCACAATGCTAGGGATTATGCCAAGTTCACTAATGAACTTCTTGATCCAAACAGCTTCCTTCGCTGCATTTGAGGCAGCAATATACTCAGCCTTGGTTGTAGAATCAGCAACTGTTTCTTGCTTTGAACTTTTCCAGCTCACAGCGCCACCATTTAGGCAGAACATATAACCAGATTGCGATCTAAAGTCATCCTTATCTGTCTGGAAGCTAGCATCGGTGTAACTAATTACCGCGAGCTCTTCCTGACCTCCATATATCAAGAATGAGTCCATAGTCCTTCTCAAGTACTTAAGGATATTCTTGACAGCTACCCAGTGAGCATCACCAGGATCAGATTGGTACCTACTCGTTACACTTAAAGCATACGAGACATCTGGTCGAGTACATAACATGGCATACATGATAGATCCTATTGCAGATGCATATGGAATCTTATTCATGTGATCCCTTTCTTCCTTTGTTGAAGGGGATTGTATTTTTGATAGACATAGGTCATGTTGCATAGGTATGAATCCTTTCTTGGAATCATGCATATTAAAGCGTCTCAACACTTTGTCTATGTATGTACTCTGACTTAGACCAAGCAGTTTTTGTGATCTACCTCTATAGATCCTGATTCCTAATATATAGGCTGCTTCACCAAGGTCCTTCATGGAAAAGCATTTCCCTAACCAAGCTTTTACTTGTTGCAAGGTAGGAATATCGTTTCCAATGAGTAATATGTCATCTACATATAATACCAGGAAAACGATTATGCTCCCACTAACCTTCTTGTAGACACAAGGCTCATCTTCATTCTTTATGAATCCATATTGTTTTACAGTTTCATAAAAACGAAGATTCCAGCTTCTGGAAGCTTGCTTTAATCCGTAGATTGATCGCTGTAACTTGCATATCTTTTGGGCTTCTTCGGGTATGTCAAATCCTTTAGGTTGTGTCATGTACACATCCTCAAGAAGATTCCCATTAAGGAAAGCAGTCTTGACATCCATCTTCCATATTTCATAATCATGATATGCAGCGATAGCAAGTAAAATCCGAACAGATTTAAGCATTGCAACTAGTGAAAAGGTTTCATCATAGTCTACACCATGAATTTGTTTATAACCTTTAGCAACCAATCTTGCCTTATAGGTATGTACCTTACCATCCATGTCAGTCTTCTTTTTGAAGACCCACTTGCATCCTATAGGATTAATTCCTACAGGAGGCTCTACCACCTGGTTTGTGTACATGGAATCCATTTCAGATTTCATGGCTTCTAGCCACTTCTCAAACTCAGGACCAGTTATGGCCTCTTGATAGGTTACAGGCTCATCTTGATCCATGAGTAATACTTCACCTTGATCATTTATGAGATATCCATATCTCTCTTGTTGGTGACGTATCATGCTCGACCTACGCTGGTCTTATTCTACTTGAGCAGGTTGCTCTTCCACAACTACTTGTGGTTCCTGCTCTAATTCCTCCATAGGTGTATCAATGCTTTGTGATTCTTGAATTTCTTCAAGCTCTACTTTCCTCCCACTGATTCCTTTAGAAATAAAGTCCCTTTTCCAAGAAAACTCCAGTTCAAGCGACAAACACTTTGCCCTCAGAAGGATTGTAGAAGTAATACCCTCTTGTTTCTTTAGGATACCCCACAAATAAGCATTTGTCAGATTTGGGCTCAAGCTTAGTTGATATTTGTCGTTTTACATAAGCTTCACAACCCCAAATCTTCATGTAAGACATATGTGGTTTCTTACCACTCCATATTTCATATGGTGTCTTTTCAACCTTTTTGGATGGAACACGGTTAAGTGTGTAAGCTGTTGTCAGTAGTGCATGTCCCCAAAAGGAGTTTGGAAGATCGGCATGACTCATCATGGTTCGGACCATGTCTAACAAGGTTCGATTTCTTCTCTCAGATACACCATTCCATTGTGGTGTTCCAGGAGGAGTGAGTTGGGATAGAATCCCATACTCTTTTAGATGGTCATCAAACTCTAGGCTTAAATATTCACCGCCTCGATCTGATCAAAGAGTTTTAATATTCTTACCTAGTTGGTTTTGTACTTCATTCTTAAATTCCTTGAACTTTTCAAAGGATTCAGATTTGTGTTTCATTAAATAGACATAACCATATCTACTGAAATCATCGGTAAATGTGATGAAGTATTGAAAACCTCCTCTGGCTGGTATGTTCAGTGGTCCACATACGTCAGTGTGTATGGGGGCCAAAAGATCATTAGCCCTTTCACCTTTTCCTGTGAATGGGGACTTTGTCATCTTTCCAATTAAACAAGATCTGCATGTATCATATGATTCGTAATCAAAAGAGTCCAATAGTCCATCTTTATGGAGTTTGGAGATGTGTTTCTCATTTATATGGCCTAAGCGACAATGCCAAAGGTAACTTGGATTTAACTCGTTAGGTTTCATCCTTTTAGTATTAATGTTATAAATTGGCATTTCAAGATGAAGGACATATAATCCATTGTTCATTTTTGCAGTAGCATAGAATATATCATTCAAATAAATAGAGCAACAATTGTTCTTTATTATAAATGAAAAACCAAACTTGTCCAAACAAGAAACGGAAATAATATTCCTGCTAATTGCAGGTACATAATAACAGTTCTCTAACTGAATTATTAAACCACTAGGTAAAGTCAAAACATAAGTTCCTACGGCTAAAGCAGCAACCTTTGCTCCATTTCCAACTCGTAGGTCGACTTCACCTTTTGCCAAATCTCTACTCTTTTTTAGTCCTTGTACATTGGTACAAATGTGAGAACCACATCCAGTATCTAATACCCATGATGCAGAAGTAGATAAATTTATTTCTATAACAAAAATACCTGAAGTCGAAGTCACCACTCCATTCTTCTTATCTTCCAGGTACTTTGGGCAGTTTCTCTTCCAATGTCCGGTCTTACCGCAATAGAAGCAAGTGCCCTTCTTTGCTATACCTCCACTAGGCTTCAAAGCAAGGGTAGTATGTTTGGGTTTGGAAACTTTCTTGCCTTTCCATTTACCAACCTGCTTGGTGGGCCTTTTGTTCTGTTTCTTTCCATTACTGACCATCAGAATGGATTTCCCTTTTGTCTTCAGGTTTTGCTCAGCAGTTCTTAACATGCTTAGCAATTCAGGAAGAGTTTTGTCCATGTCATTCATGTTGAAATTAAGGAAAAGTTGACCGAAGCTTTCTGGCAACGATTGCAGGATCAAATCAGTTGCAAGCTCCTTTTTTAGGGCAAATCCCAATCTTTCAAGATTCTCCACATACCCAATCATCTTGAGTACATAGGGACTTACTGGGGTTCCCTCAGAAAGCTTGGCTTGAAAAAGGGCTTTTGAAATTTCAAACCTTTCATGCCTTGCCTGCTCTTGATAGAGCATTTTCAGATGTTCGATCATATCGAACGCTGCCATGTTTTCATGTTGCTTTTGCAATTCAGAATTCATGGCAGCCAGCATGGGGCAAGCAGTTTCATTGGCATCATCGACATGCTTCTTATAAGCATCTCTTTCAGCCTTAGGAGCAGAACTAGGAGGTTCCTCATCAGGAACAGGTGTCTCTAAGACATACAGCTTTCTGTCATGTTTGAGGACAATCCTCAGATTTCGGTGCCAATCCAGAAAATTTGTCCCAGACAATTTTTCCTTATCCAGGATTGTTCGCAAAATGTTATTAGATGTGTTTGTTGTCATGGTAATCTACAAAATGGAATGGAAAAATATAAGTATCATAACATATTCAATTAGGCCTTTAATTAAATATGCTCCCACTATTTTACTCAAACCAAATGACCCTCATCATTTGATTCGGAAAATCCCGTTGGAAGATTTTCTAGTGGATCGAGATCCATATTTCACTTTGTTTTAAGTCAACGTTAGGCTGATTACACAAAACTTAGCTATTTAGGTAGGAACTCCTTCCAATTGTATCCAATACAATTCTCGAATGTTTCAGTTGGGTGAATAACTCCTTATTCCAATCCATCATATGGACTATTCCCAACTCTTGCTTCTAAACGCATATAATCTTATTATATTTTGTTTAGTTAAGTTTGACCCATTATTTTAGAAATTGGATATTACAATTATCCCATCGTACCTTACTAATATAGAACATGCACCTCGCGTTAGGCGAAACCTACAATATTCGATACTAGTCTTGATGAGTTCTAAAACTTGGAAAGCAAAAACTTAATATTTTGTTTTGAGGGATTTTTAATTAGTTTGATCTCACCGGCTTATTTATCATATAAATCATTCCTCGCACTTGCATACAATATATATCAACATACATACATACAAATGAAACAGTTATGGCCCCTAGCGCAATTGTTCTCCCAAGCCAATGAGAGAACTTAAGCTAAACCTAATAACGATCTTCACTTCTCCAAGCAAGATCTCCAAGGCTGTCCTTCTTTGTTTTGTAGTCTTCTCTTTCTTTATAATAATACATTACATAAAGGAAACTCGTTTTACATACGAGGGAGTGAGATGAGAAAAGAAGTTACATGATGAGAATAAGAGAGAGGCACGACACGCAGGTCGTATTTATAAAATCCAAAACAAAGAAAAAAAACTAAGGCCATAACTGATCACCACAAGAAAAATAATAAATAAATTTTATTATTATTATTATATTTATTATAATAACTATTATTATAATAAATATAATTTTATTATTAATTTAAATCCTGTTTATTAAATAAATCAAATTAAATTTTCGGCGAATGCACGACCTGAAGCGCAGACTGCATTGACGCAACATTTGCGCTGTCATACTGCCTGTGACGACCGTCACAGTTTCCATTGCGACCGTCACACATCAGCCCATGACGACCGTCACAAGGCTATGGCGACCGTCACACCTGCAAAATGAGTAATTTTAATCGCAGACGGCGCAACCCTTGTGCCGTCACACTCTAATGCCACAATTTCATACCGTCAACACACCATGATCAATAATTCAATATGATTGATCTGTATGCTATCGCTTCACCATACTAAAGTCGGATTCCAAAGCAGATAACCACAGATCGCTCAACCGAATGATAATCATTACGTGATTTGGACTGACGAAATAAAATAGTATATCCAATATACCATCTTTGCATCAAAGTTAATCATATCACATATGAATTAGATCGATCATATATGTGTAACTTATGGACGATTGACATATCGCTGCTTCACCATACTATTGTCGGATTCCGAAGTATAGTCAATATCAATCATCCAAACCGTACACAATTTGATGCCAAAAAATTCAATATCTGGATTTGATTTAATTTTTACGTGTTTTAATCCAATTAAAACAAAAATGACAGAAAATAAACAATTACTAGACTCATGGTTTCGTAAGTGGCTCTGATACCACTGAAGGGAAATTTGCGATCTAAACGCAGCGGAAAACAAAAATTTCTCTTTAGAGATCCTTACGAAAGATCATGATCTGTGATAGAAAGGTTACCTTTTGTGGCGATGAAACCTTTGATTCCAAATCTATGGATGATCACGAGCGTTGTACGATGAACAGCGCCTCTACTCAGTCCACACGAACAGCTTCCTTTAGTCACAGTGCTAGCTGATTACGATTGAAGGTTTTGAGTGAGGGAGAGGAAAAATAGAATACGGCCAGGGTTTCAACAACAACTTCTTTGAGCTTCTGCACAAAGGTTCTATTTATAGAACTACTTGTGTGGGCTACAAGTTAAAAAGCCCAACTCAATAATAATATTATTATTATATTATTATAATAACTATTATTATAATAAATATAATTTTATTATTATTATATTTATTATAATAACTATTATTATAATAAATATAATTTTATTATTATTATATTTTATAACTATTATGAAATTAATAATAACTATTATTATGTTACATGGTACCTCACCATATTCCGTATTCCATTCAAGTGCACCGTACCTTACGGTGTTCCTTATTTACTCTATCTCTTCTCCAACTGTCCTTATGTGTGTGACCCTGTAGGATTTCGCGACGTTGGCAATTATATTAAATCATATATTTAACATAATAAACAGTGAGCGGTATCTAGCAACACATCACTGCTACCCAAGTCACAAAATTGTCATGTGATATGACAAAACCTTTTGTGATAGTACTTGTGTGTACAATTACCCTTTTGCCCCTATGTCTATATTGAACACAAGGCATATACCGTGTCATCCTTGTCCAGTTCAATATTGGGCCCTTAGACATTTATCCTGTTATGCAGGATGGGCAAATTCCATCTAGGCTACTCATGTCCCTCAGCATGCTTTGTGAAGTACCCATTAACTGACTTTATGATCATCCAGTTACGGACAATGTTTGATCAGCAATAAAGTACTTGACTCTACATCTAGGGTACATAGTAGTTTCAGGTCGAAGGGTGGTATACACCACTATCACCATGAGAGTAACTTATGACACTTTGCATAACATTCTATGTAGTACTCTCATAGTGGGTCAATCCAGTATAAATATTACTCCTAATATTCATACCTATGTCAAGACTTGATAACTCCTTATCCATGATCCATGAGATGTGATCATCAGTCTATCTACATAATAGTCTTAATGCTTTAAGGCTATCTCATTTCACATTAAAGCTCGACTATGGATGCTTTAAGAATAGTGTCCTTATGTTTAATGGAATCTCATGATTAAGTCATACTTAATGTTTCATTAAACGAACTAGCTATTCTAGGGACTTTATCATTTTGGAAAAACAAACATAATAAAGAAATGCCTTTTATTATTAATAAATAATTCAATACAAGTACCAAAAGTATTGGCCTCTAGGGCTTACACCAACAAGGAAGGCCACTAATCATTTACTTAACAGTCTTGGAAGACTCGATGGGTAGTGTACTTGGCCAACAGGCCGAAACAAAAAGGAAAGAGTCTGCCATTTACTATTTGAGCAAGAAATTCACCGAATGCGAAACTCGGTACACTATGTTTAAGAAAACTTGCTGTGCTCTGGCTTGGGCAGCCAAACGTCTTCGCCAATATATGATTCGTCACACTACTTGGTTAATCTCCGAAATGGATCCAATCAAGTACGTCTTTGAAAAACCTGCTCTCACGGGAAGGATTTCCCGTTGGCAGATGTTGTTATCACAGTACGACATCGAGTACCATGCTTAGAAAGACATCAAGGGAAGTGTTTTAGCCGATCATTTGGCTCATCAACTAATTGACGATCAGGAATCAGTCGAATTTGACTTGCCAGACGAGGATGTCATGTATCTAAAAATGAAAGACTGCGACGAACCGCTACCCAATGAAGGGAAAGAACCAGGTTCCCAATGGGGACTAATCTTTAACGGAGCTATCAATCAATATGGAAACGGAATTAGGGCAATCATCATAACACCTCAGGGTACCCACATTCCTTTCACCACCCGGCTAACATTCAAGTGTACAAATAACGAGGCTGAATACGAAGCTTGTATCATGGGTCTCGAAGAAGCGATCGACTTAAGGATCGATAACTTGGACGTATACGACGACTCAACCCTGGCTATTAATCAGATCAAAGGAGATTGGAACACATACCAATCAGGATTGATTCCTTATAAAGATTACGCGAGAAGGTTGTTAACCTTCTTCAACAGAATCGAGTTTCATTATATCCCTCGTGAAGAGAATCACATGGCTGATGCACTAGCCACTCTCTCTTCCATGATTAGTGTAGGTCAATGGAATGACATACCTAAGATTGACATAATACGCCTGGAATGGCCCGCTTACATCTTCGTAATTGAAGCAGTCATAGACGACAAACCTTGGTATCACGATATCAAATGCTTCCTTCAGAAACAAGAGTACCCTTCTGGGGCATCCAGAAAGGACCGAAAGACCCTCAGAAGAGTGGTAAGCAGCTTCTTCCTGAGCGGTGAGACATGTAACACCCCATTTTAATTTGTTTAATCGTCGTGTGTTATTTTAATTGTTTGGCCTGTTTAGGGTGTGTGTAGTTGAGCGCGGAGGTGTAGTGTCCTTAAAGGATTTGGATCAATAGAGCAACTGGAGGACTCTGAAGAGATCAATTATTTTATTAAAGAGACGAATTAATAATTATTAGTTCAAGAGAGTATTTAAGGTAACTCTAATAATTGATCAATTGGGTTGAGATGGCAAATATCAATTGGAGATGTTTCACCCTATCGGATTATATTATATAATATATATATATATGTTAGTAAGAAAGGGAAAGAAAAAAAGATAGAAGGGAAAGAAGGGAAGGAAAAATGGAGAAAGAGAAGAGAAGGAAAGGGAGAAGAGGAGAAAGAAGAAAATGGAAGAAACCTCCGTTTCAACCGCATTAATCGGGTAAGGGTGAGAAGTTCCAATTATATCATGCTTGTATATGTATATGTATGTATTCGTTTGAATGTTTGGTTGAAAAATATATGTTTTCCATTTGGTTAAAATTGTGAACAATTGATAGAAATCGATATTTTCACGGTTGAAAATTGATATAAACTGCGTAGCATACTTGTCGTTAGGTTTGGATCATGTTTTGGTTGTTATAGTATGAATTGGAAGTGTTTGGGTGGAAGAAATGAGGGATTTTGGCCCCAAATGACCTATATTGATGCTGCTGAGAATTTCTGGGTTCGTAGGGGAAAGCGAAGGTTCGCCCAGAAGTTCGCATTGCGAACTTTATGCCCTTTTTCTTCTGACTTGGTTCGCGACAGATTTCCATTTTTGTTTCCTTCATAACTTTTGATTCGTAACTCGGATTGCGGCACGGTCAGAAGCGTTGGAAAGCTATTTCAATGCTCTTTATGATAGTGAAGTATAAACATATGTTTATGCCATGGATTGATAAGATAATTATGGAAAAGTGATGTATGTGTGAATACGGTAGTCCCCGTTTCCACGAAAATTCATGAATCGGGAAGCCGATTGATATGGGACATGATGCCTTGGAAAGAGAATCCAATGTGCTATTAAATGGTGATGTTAGACCATGTTTAACCAAGGATGCTTAGTAGAGGTTAGTAGTGGCATGTATGCCTTAAAGTGTGTGTGGATTACTTCATTAATGACTAATTAATGCCAAATAATGGATTGTTGTATATGTGATAACTGTATTGGTGCAGGTGGGTAATTCCAGTGGGAATTACGGTGAGTGTATAACTCACGTGAGATCAAGGAGGATCTTGTAAATGTATAACCGATTGTTATATATGTGTTTTGTGTATAATTCTTGTTATGTATGTGTTATGTTGAATTGATTAGACAGGTGTGGTAATACTATTGTGTATTACGTTGAGCATGTATCTCACGTGTGATCATGAGGATTGTGAAGATGTATAATTGTTATTATACATGTGTGTGTGCATCTTTTGTGTCATGCATTTCATGATGTGTCATGTGGAGACAGTTAGGTGAGAATCTATGATGGGTGCCAAGTCTTGTCCGGACTCCAATGTGGAGTTGTTATGGAGATAAATCATTGCTCAGTGGGAGTGTATGTGATTTATCCGGATTCGATTAAGAATCGGGTTCAATTGAATGAACCATATTGTGGAGACAGCTAGGTGAGAATCCATGATGGGTGCCTAGTCTTGTCCGGACTCCAATGTGGAGTTGTTATGGAGATAAATCATTGCTCAGTGGGAGCGTATATGATTTATCCGGATTCGATTAAGAATCGGGTTCAATTGAATGAACCATGTTGTGTGGTACCACTTGCATTGCATTGTGTCATTGAGTCACATTGCATTATTATGTCTTTGTTGAATTATGAATAAAAGTGACAAGTGTGTCGTGAATGTGTGCACATTATGTGTGATTGCTTGATTATTATTCCTTAACATGTATTTTTAATGTTGTGTTGTTGCATGTTGTCGTTGTTGGTGCGATCATGAAATAGGGGTCGTACGTGACCATGAAACAGGGGTCGTTGGTGTGATCATGAAATAGGGGTCATACTTGATCATGAAACAGGGATCGAATTGGTACCGCATGCATAGAGTCGTTGTGTCGGTCTCTGTGCATTTGCATAAGTCGTCACAAATGATTATGTGTTGAACTTGTGAATGGTTTTGATAAATTGATATATCTTGTGATTGATGCATTAATTTTTGATGTTATGCTTGTGTTTCAAGTATATGCTCGTGGTGAGAATATTTATGCATTTGGAATTACATGTTATATGTGTTAGTATGTGGTGTGTGGGTGAGTTGAATAGTATATGTGAATTATATGTTTACATATGTTTATGAAATCTTGATTTAGTTGTTATTTCTCACCCTTCTACTGGAATATGCTTTTATGGCATAGTGCAGATTAGCCGTTGTAGAGGCGTGGAGGCAAGTGGAAAAGTTAGATCTTCATTTTGCTTAGATCCTTGGTGTCTTCTCTGATACGTAACACGGGAGTCAGGGGAAACGGTTTTGTTATTTATGTTTATATATGTAAATATATATATATATATTTTGATAACGTGTATGTATATTTTGATGTATGAAACAACGTATTTTGTAAAACGAGTCAATTATGGATCGTTCCGATTTATTCCATAATTGAACTTTCCTTTTGTTGGAAAAAGTTTCTTATTATTATTTATTCCATTTGGTGTTATGTATCAAAGTTATGAGCAGGTGAATTAAGTTTTTCTCAAATGTGGCATCCTTATTTTCGTCAAAAAATTTTATTCACTCTGATTTAATTATGTATTATTTATACGCTAGATGGGATTTGGGGTGTTACAGTTGGCATCAGAGCAGGTCGGTCCGTCCGACCAAGTTGTGAGTCGGTGTGGCATGACAGTTGAATACTGTCGATGTTGTTTGTCCCTTAGTACGTGATATGTGTGTGAAACACTGTCAGTGCTTTCTGGTTTTCTAATCCTTTGTCTTCAAGATTGAGAATGAGATAAGTGGGGGAGAAGCTGGTGCTTCTCCAAGTTGCTTCAGTTGTGGAGCATTGGCTTAGTGTGTCGTTGTTTGCAAGAAATGCTATTATGGTCTGGTAAAGATGGTTTATGCCACATCATGATTGTCGGTTGTTTATTGACAAATTGAGGAACTAATCACCCTTAATCTCTTGTTGATAGTAGACGGAATTATGTTGGATGGAATAGACGTGTCTTTCCGGCTTTGATAGTGTGTGCAATGAATTGTTTGGAATTAAGAAAATGATTACAGATCGTTTTGATGAGTCGAGGAAGAATATAATTTTGAAAGATGAGGGGGATTAGAGGCTTTGGTATGTTGGTCAAGTCGGGATGTCTCTGAGGGAGAACGATCGGGTATTATGGATGGTTTCTCCTCAGAGAGTAGAGAGTGAACTTAAAATGGACGAAGGTGAATAGTTAAAGTTTATATCTGCTAAGTAAGTAGTAAAACTCTTAGGCGATGAGGCCAAGATGTTTGTTATGTTTGTGATAATAGTGTTCTAAAATTGACAGGAAAGCCACAGTGAAGGGCTGTCAGTTGTGCGTGATTTCCAGATGTGTTTTTGGATGGAATATTGGATGTTAGGGTTGGAATTACCCAGTGAAAAATTTTGCAAAAACTTTAAGAATTTATATCATTTGGAATTTGGTTGGGCATTACAATGTACAATGATGTTGTTCGGTGTTAGTAATGCTCCTGGAATGTTTGTGGAGTATATGAATTGTATCTTCCATATTTAATTGGATAAGTTCGGAGTGGTGTTCATTAGGGATATTCTGATCTATTATAAAATCAGAAGGAGAGTATGTAGGGTGTTTGAGGATCGAGTTGCAAGTGTTGAAAAGGAAGGAATTTTTATGCTAAGTTATTCAAGTGAGAATTTTGGTTGAAAAAGGTTAGTTTTCTTGGATATGTTATTTCTGATGATGGTATTGTTATGGATCCATCGGAAGTAGATGCAGTTCTACAATGAGAGGCTCCGAAGTCGATTAAGGTGGTTAGAGACCTTTTGGACTTTAGTGGTTATTACCGGAGGTTATGGAAGGCTTTTCCAAGTTAGTATTTTCGTTATTTCAGTTGACTTACAAAGGGTAAGTCGTTTGCTTTGGATGTTCATTGTGAGGAAAGTTTGAGAGGGCTAAAGTAGAATTTGTCTACGGCTTCAGTTTTGATTCTGCGTGATCCTAATAAACCATTTGTGCGGTATTAGGATGCGTCTATGATGAGTTTAGTCAGTGTGTTAATGCAGGATGGTAAAGTCGTGACTTATGCTTTACGACAATTGAGGATTCATGATTTCAAGATGGCTGCGGTTACTTTTGTGTTGAGAATCTGGAGGTATTATTTTTATGGTTTTGGGTTCAAAGTGTTTCGTAATCACCAGAATATTAAGTACCTGTTTTGTCGGAGATAATAGAGTATGAGACAATGAGGATGGTTGGAATTCCTGATGAGTTATAACTTTAGCTGGAATTATCCTATTGGTGAAGTTAAGTAGAAGGTTTTTATGCATGTCTGTTTTGATGGTCAGAGGATTAGAAGTATTTGAGCAGTTCAGAGACTTGTGTCTGGTGTGTGAGATAACACAGTAGAATGTGAGGTTGGGTGTATTAGAAATGAGCTATGATTTTTCTAGTGAATATTAGAGAGAGACAGAAGTTGAATATGAAATGGGTAGATTTAATTGTTGCGAGTAATCAGAGTGCGCATCGAAAGCATGATGTGGCACATTTCGTATATGCGTGTGTGACTTGTAAGAGTTCATAGGTTGAACATTGGAAACATGTAGGAATGATGAGACCATGGGACGTTTCAGAATGGAAGTGTTAGGATAAAGGTTTAAATATTATTCATGGGCTACTATGTAGATGGATGTTTTGGTTATATGTTCGATTGGTGAATCGTAGCATTGTTGTAATAATGTTGTGTGTCAAGGATGTTGGTATTATGGTTATGTAGGGGTTGTTGAAACGATGTGGTGTCGTGGAACTTTATGTTCTTGTTTTTGTTGTTGCCTCGTTTCCATCGTGATGGTTCGAGTGCGAGTGGCTAATTCCTATGTGGGGAATTAGGGGAGTGTTACCTATGGTAAGGGTAACGATCTTGTTGTGTTTTGGGTCTGGAGGGAACCTATGTGTTCGTAACTTGGGTATTCTTTGAGTCGGAGTTAGTCGTCAAGTGCAATGTATGGACATTGCATCTTGCCATTGTTGTTGTCGTTGTTGTAATTGCTGTTAGCAAGGTGGTTTATCAGTTTGTGTTATTCGTGGTGTTCCTAGTGTTGGCATGATAATTGTTTAGTCGGATGCAAGAGTCGTATTCGGAGTTGTTTGTCTCCGTTACATTTTCGAGGACGAAAATATTTTAAGTGGGGGAGAGTTGTAACACCCCATTTTAATTTATTTAATCGTCGTGTGTTATTTTAATTGTTTAGCCTGTTTATGGTGTGTGTAGTTGAGCGCGGAGGTGTAGTGTCCTTAAAGGATTTGGATCAATAGAGCAACTGGAGGACTCTGAAGAGATCAATTATTTTATTAAAGAGACGAATTAATAATTATTAGTTCAAGAGAGTATTTAAGGTAACTGTAATAATTGATCAATTGGGTTGAGATGACAAATATCAATTGGAGATGTTTCACCCTATCGGATTATATTATATAATATTGGATATATATATATATATATATATATATATATATATATATATATATATATATATATATATATATATATATATATATATATTTGTTAGTAAGAAAGGGAAAGAAAAAAGATAGAAGGGAAAGAAGGGAAGGAAAAATGGAGAAAGAGAAGAGAAGGAAAGGGAGAAGAGGAGAAAGAAGAAAATGGAAGAAACCTCCGTTTCAACCACGATTAATCGGGTAAGGGTGAGAAGTTCCAATTATATCATGCTTGTATATGTATATGTATGTATTTGTTTGAATGTTTGGTTGAAAAATATATGTTTTCCATTTGCTTGAAATTGTGAACAATTGATAGAAATCGATATTTTCACGGTTGAAAATTGATATAAACTGTGTAGAATAATTTCCGTTAGGTTTGGATCATATTTTGGTTGTTATAGTATGAATTGGAAGTGTTTGGGTGGAAGAAATGAGGGATTTTGGCCCCAAATGACCTATATTGACGCTGCTGAGAATTTCTGGGTTCGCAGGTTCGCTTTGCGAACCAAAGCGAAGGAGAAAGCGAAGGTTCGTCCAGAAGTTCGCATTGCAAACTTTATGCCCTTTTTCTTCTGACTTGGTTCGCTGGGGGTTCGCATTGCGAACAGGAAAGCGAATGTGACAGATTTCCATTTTTGTTTCCTTCATAACTTTTGATCCGTAACTCGGATTGCGGCACGGTCGGAAGCGTTGGAAAGCTATTTCAATGCTCTTTATGATAGTAAAGTAGAAACATATGTTTATGCCATGGATTGATAAGATAGTTATGGAAAATTGATGTATGTGTGAATACGGTAGTCCCCGTTTCCACGAAAATTCATGAATCGGGAAGCTGATTGATATGAGACTTGAAGCCTTGGAAAGAGAATACAATGTGCTATTAAATGGTGATGTTAGACCATGTTTAACCAAGGATGCTTAGTAGAGGTTAGTAGTGGCATGTATGCCTTAAAGTGTGTGTGGATTACTTCATTAATGACTAATTAATGCCAAGTAATGGATTGTTGTATATGTGGTAACTGTATTGGTGCAGGTGGGTAATTCCAGTGGGAATTACGGTGAGTGTATAACTCACGTGAGATCAAGGAGGATCGTGTAAATTTATTAACGATTGTTATATATGTGTTTTGTGTAAAATTCTTGTTATGTATGTGTTATGTTGAATTGATTAGACAGGTGTGGTAATACTATTATGTATTACGGTGAGTATGTATCTCACGTGTGATCATGAGGATCGTGAAGATGTATAATTGTTATTATACATGTGTGTGTGCATCTTTTGTGTCATGCATTTCATGATGTGTCATGTGGAGACAGCTAGGTGAGAATCCATGGTGGGTGCCTAGTCTTGTCCGGACTCCAATGTGGAGTTGTTATGGAGATAAATCATTGCTCAGTGGGAGTGTATGTGATTTATTCGGATTCGATTAAGAATCGAGTTCAATTGAATGAACCATATTGTGGAGACAGCTAGGTGAGAATCCATGATGGGTGCCTAGTCTTGTCCGGACTCCAATGTGGAGTTGTTATGGAGATAAATCATTGCTCAGTGGGAGTGTATGTGATTTATCCGGATTCGATTAAGAATCGGGTTCAATTGAATAAACCATGTTGTGTGGTACCACTTGCATTGCATTGTGTCATTGAGTCACATTGCATTATTATGTCTTTGTTGAATTATGAATAAAAGTGACAAGTGTGTCGTGAATGTGTGCACATTATGTGTGATTGCTTGATTACTATTCCTTAACATGTATTTTTAATGCTGTGTTGTTGCATGTTGTTGTTGTTGGTGCGATCATGAAATAGGGGTCGTACGTGACCATGAAACAGGGGTCGTTGGTGTGATCATTAAATAGGGGTCATACTTGATCATGAAATAGGGATCGAATTGGTACCGCATGCATAGAGTCATTGTGTCGGTCTCTGTGCATTTGCATAAGTCGTCACAAATGATTATGTGTTGAACTTGTGAATGGTTTTGATAAATTGATATATCTTGTGATTGATGCATTAATTATTGATGTTATGCTTGTGTTTCAAGTATATGCTCGTGGTGAGAATATTTATGCATTTGGAATTATATGTTATATGTGTTAGTATGTGGTGTGTGGGTGATTTGAATAGTATATGTGAATTATATGTTTACATATGTTTATGCAATCTTGATTTAGTTGTTATTTCTCACCCTTCTACTAGAATATGCTTTTATGGCATAGTGCAGATTAGCCGTTGTAGAGGCGTAGAGGCAAGTGGAAGAGTTAGATCTTCATTTTGCTTAGATCCTTGGTGTCTGCTCTGATACGTAACACGGGAGTTGGGGGAAACGCTTTTGTTATTTAAGTTTATATATGTAAATATATATATTTTGATAACTTGTATGTATATTTTGATGTATGAAACTACGTATTTTGTAAAACGAGTCAATTATGGATCGTTCCGCTTTATTCCATATTTGAACTTTCCTTTTGTTGGAAAAAGTTTCTTATTATTATTTATTCCATTTGGTGTTATGTATCAAAGTTATGAGCAGATGAATTAAGTTTTTCTCAAATGTGGCATCCTTATTTCCGTCGAAAATTTTTATTCACTCTGATTTAATTATGTATTATTTATACGCTAGATGGGAAATGGGGTGTTACAATACACACTATAAGAGAAACTTCGACATGGTCTGGCTCCAATGTGTAGACAGACCAGAAGCAAACATGCTGATAAAAGAAATTCATGAAGGATCCTTTGGCACTCATGCCAACGGACACACAATGGTGAGAAAAATTCTAAGGGCAGGGTACTACTGGTTGACCATGGGATCTGACTGCTACAAGTACATGAGGAAGTGTCACAAGTGTCAGATACACTCAGACAAATCCATGTACCGCCAACGTATCTCAAAGTTATTTCTTCCCCGTGGCCTTTTCCCATATGGGGAATCGACATTATTAGTATGATTGAACCCAATGCTTCAAACGGACATCGGTTCATCCTGGTAGGCATTGACTACTTCACCAAGTGGGTTGAATCAGCATCGTACGCCAATGTAACCCGACAAGTGGTGGTCCAATTTATCAAAAACAATATCATCTGCCGTTATGGTGTTCCAAGCCAGATCCTTACTGACAATGGATCCAACTTGAACAACCAGATGATGAAGGAGTTGTGCGCTGAGTTCAAGATCAAACACCATAACTCATCTCCCTACCGACCCAAGATGAACGGAGCGGTAGAAGCGGCTAACAAGAACATCAAGAAGATTGTTCAAAAGATGGTTGTAACCTACAAAGACTAGCATGAGATGTTACCTTTTGCTCTTCACGGTTATCGCACATCTGTCTGCACTTCAACAGGGGCAACCCCTTTCTCTCTAGTATATGGCATGGAGGCAGTGCTCCCCATAGAAGTAGAGATCCCATCAATCCGAGTATTGATGGAAGCTAAGCTAACCGAAGCTGAATGGTGTCAAAGTCGACACGATGAACTGAATCTGATTGAAGAAAAACGAATAATGGCACTATGCCATGGTTAGTTGTATCAACAGAGAATGAAGAAGGCGTTTGACAAAAAGGTCCGACCTCGCGTCTTCAGGAAAGGAGACCTCGTGCTCAAAAAGATACAGTCATTCTTCACTGATTCGCGGGGCAAATGGACTCCGAATTATGACGGCCCCTATGTGGTCAAGAAAGCTTTCTCAAGCGGCGCCTTGAGACTCGCAACCATGGATGGAGAGGAATTTTCCTACCCCACAAATGTTGATGTAGTCAAGAAATACTTCACCTAAACTAAAAAAAAGTCTCGGTGGATTGAAAACCCGAAAGGGCGGTCCAGGAAAAAATTAGAGACATAATCGAAAATCATCCCGATGGATTGGAAATCTCAAAGTACAATCCAGGGAAAAGTTAGGGATTCATGGCAAGTAACTATGTCCAGCAAAGGGGCAAATCCCTCAGCGGCAGTAATGCCAGCCATCAGAAAAAAACTCCAGTCAAGGTCATCTTCGACGGAAGCTCAGGATGTCCAGAATTCAAAGTTGGTAGAAGAATAATGGTCGTTATGTTTCAATGTAGACCTTTTCCCTTAAATTACCATTTTCTAAACTTTGTAAATACTCCATGGAATCACGCGTTTGGCTGATTTCCATCCTATCAATAAAATTTAAGCCCTGGTGCTTTGTTTATAACTCTCATTTGTTTTAGCTTTATAGAACGACATTTTAACATGATCAACGATTCTTGAAATAAAACAAAAAATGAATTTTACTTGTTAAAATTTTTTCTACTTCTAAAATAAAGATGGCAATTCTTTTAACTGTTGAACATCGAAAGAACCTCGATCGCTACTCCAAAGGCGATTAAGCTTCAAAGTGCAGAATCAAAGTACTCCTTCTTAGCCAGTACACCTGAATGAAGGATCAACTGTGTCAGAGACCATGTTTCGTCTGACACCCCCGGCAGAGTTCTCACCTCCTAAGTCCGACCAACGTAGCTCCCAACAGGGACTATCCCTCCTAAGCAAGGCAGAATTGCTATTTATTTTTGAACCAGTGATACTTTTTGTCTCCCGCTGTGGTCGAGTATCCAGTCGTGTTCATCCATTTGTCTGTATGTTGCGTCAGTTTTGTCAGCATATACATACATACATCATGCATTATTGATTTACATTCATATTCATATTGCATCATTATCACTCTAGTCGGTCTTGTTCCCAAGTGATAAAAGTCCTCTCAATCGAGTTGTCAGTTCCTCCCTTGTCAAGAAACCTCGTGTCTAAACAACCTCTCCTCCAGTTTATTTCTGGATTAAAGGTGGTCCCTTGACCACTTTGCTAACTTGAACCTCTGAAAAGCCAGAGAACCTTCAGCCAACGTCACTCTTCGCCATTGAAGATGATGTCTTCGCTTTCCCGGATTAAGTAAAATCCCCAGAGAAAGCCTCTTAATCAGAGATTCGGCAATACAGCCGTTTTTCTCTGAAAAATTTTGCTGACAAAAAGGTCATCAGCACCTCAAAATTGGATCACATCATACGGCATTTCTCCGAGAAGATCCGAGGAAAGTATGATGTAATACAATCCCCAAGCGAAAGCAGTCTCTCAAGAGACTTGTTTTCCCCCAGTAGAGTCAACGAATGGCATCTCCAACAGAGAAGTTTGTACACCACTACAACTCAGACAGATGGGTTCCCCAGCAAGTCTGACATCAAATATTTTCCATAAAATGGCATCTCCCCAGGAAAATCCGGCGAGAAGTTTGAGGAAAACCGCTACGAACAGCGTCCCTTGTCAAGAAAGTTTATTGACGAAAGAAACTGAGACCAGTTTCTCGGTAGGAAACCAGGATCGAGGGGAAGTTTATATCAGAAACTGAGACCAGTTCCTTGGCTGAAGGCCAGGATTGAGGGGAAGTTTATTTCAGCAACTGAGACCAGTTCCTTAGTAGGAAACCAGGATCGAGGGTAAGTTCATTTCAGAAACTGAGACAAGTTCCTTGGTAGGAAACCAGGATCGAGGGGAAGTTTTAACTTTTCTAAGCATCATCGCTTAGCAAAAGAAGATGAATGCGTAAGCTACCATTCAAACCCACCATCAAAATTTCGGGTATTCCGATATTTAATCCTCTTGTACCCCGAATACCCAATACCTTCGACATTCACACCTTCGGGTCCAAGAAGATTAAATAGGGGCATTTGTCATACCCCAAATTTTGACCACTAAGATTTCCCATCATTGTGCACATTATCACCACAATATGGATGAACCATCATACCTCATTAGTCTCCCCAAAGATGGGTGAGCATCCACTACAATCAAACTTAGGGTTTTAAGCCCTCTCAGAGCTTTTAGGCAAAGGATCAATTAAGAAATGACATGATACTCAACTTGTATAAACCTCTCAAACATCCACAAAGGATCAAGAGGACTCCCACTTCAATAATCAAGCACAAGGTTGCAACATTCCAAGTGGGTCAAGCCTCAAGATCGCCAGTGTCACCAAATTAGGGTTTTGGTCGACCAAGGCCTCCAGATGGAAATTTTCCTCTGGGCATGAGCCAATACTTCATAATATAACTTAAGATACTCCAAGGGACCTCATAAACCCAATCATCAAGTCAATTTAGCCTTAGGGGATGCATTCACCAAAAATCAGGAATTAGGGTTTCTTGACCTAATTCACCCCTAAGTTGACTTTTGGGACAAAACAGGAGCCAAGACCTCAAGACATGATTTAAGGGTCCCTAATAAATCACATTGATCCATTTACAACAATGGATTGATCCAAGAAGCTTGATTCACAAGTTTCAAGTTCATCAGAACCACAATTAGGGTTTCGCGGGAAAAGTCAACTGTGTCTTTGACTTTTGACCCAGGCATGCTCCCAAGCCTTGGGACATGATTCAATACACCCTATAACACCCATGGAACATGTCCATCAAGTTTGATTTAGGTCAAGAACTTGATTTCATAGAGGATCGCACAGTTTGGAGTTCATCTGACAAAAAGTAAACTGTGCACAAAAGTCAACTTTGACTTTTTGAGATTTTTCACAATTATGGTTCCTTAACCCTAAAATGATGTTAATATGTGATTGGAATCATCATTCATCAAGAAAAATCAAATAAAGTGGGATAACTTGTAAAAGGGGTAACCATAAAAAACTTAGAAATTTTCTAAGTCATGGAACAAAGTGGCTAGGGTACCAACTTCCAAGGATCATAACTTGAGATCCAAGCAACCATTTTGGCTGATCCAAAGATGGATTTGTAGCTCTCATGGCATACTTTAAAAGTGTCAACTACACCTCATTCCAATTCATCATGGATTTTGAGTTATGGTTTGATCAAAATGGCTGAAAACATGAAATGTCACTTTTTCCAACACTTAGTGAAATTTTCACTAAGTCAGAATCTGTCTTGTTTTTTTTTCAAAAGTAGGGGCATTTTTCACTTGGATCCAAAAAGTATCAAAACAAACTATGATCACACATATGTTGTATCATATGAGAGCTTTCCAAAATGGCCAAGAACCCCATCAAACTCAACCTGAGCTAAGAGTTATGACAGTGGCAACATGCCTTGCTGCAACTGTCATAACAAGGAAGATTTGTGCATTTTGCTCGATTTGGGCAATTTGTGCAAATGACAAACAAGTATATCCATCTAAACACCTCAGGGGGAGACCAAGGAGGGACAAACACTGATCCATCAGCCTCCCATGTCCTTGGAACCAAAAGTAGCATGCCAAACCTAGAAATGCCTAAAAGAGGGACAAGACTCCAATTTTGGTTTGGAGCATTTAATGGATGCACCAAGGTGGCATGGACTGAGCCCTTTCCAACTGAATTCAGTCAAGACTTATCCAAGAACTAGGGAACCAGCAGCTTATGCTCTAACCTCTAGTCAATGGCTAGAGGAGAGTTGGATTCCTATTGATCAACATTTGCCAAACCTCTGCTGCAGTTGACATTCACTATTGCATGCAAAACAAACTTACTCTACTACAAATAGAGCTCATTTGTGCTCAGTTTGAGTACACCAAAGCCATCAAACAAATGCTTTCCTCAAAATCTCTTCCTTCACTCCAAAATTGCCTTCCAAAGCAAGTCACTATCGAGTTTTGAGTTTGAGAGCAATTACAACCAAACCAATCATACACACACCTCATAAACATCATATAGAAGTGATCCAAACACTCACATAACATCTGGAACACCAAAATCACAAAATCACTTGCCAACTGCTCAAGTTCTTGACAGAGGTGCAGTTGAGGTACCATCTCAAGTTTCAGCTTGTTTCAAACCACTCCAAACATTCAGACACATCACTTGGCACCTAAAAAAGCTGTGCAAATCATTGGAACCAACTTGCAACACCTCTAACACAAAACATGATCACCAGCTGCAAGAGGTAAGCATGAGCTCTTCTAACTCTATGATCCATGCATATTTTGCTGCACAATAATTTGGCCATATGTTCATAATCATGCATAGAGTGTTTACCCTCAATCAATTGCTTTGTTTGAATCGTGTATGGAATTTCTTAGCCTTCATGCAAATTTTAGGGTTCTTGAGGTTTCTCTTTGATTTATTATTCCATGCTTAAAATAAATGAAATTAAAGACCATAGACATGATCGTGAGGTGAAAACGAGCATATTGATATGTAGATTGCATGATATCATCAAGTATTCAGTGAGATTGGATAGAAAATGCAAATCTGCAGAAACAGAGGGTGGCGCGTGTTCTTGGCACCATTTTTTGAATATTTGAATATTTGAATTTTGTGATTTTATTTAATTGATTCAAAAATTAATTTCTCTCTGGTTTTTAATGATTTTGAGTTGATTCTTTTTTTAATAATTCACAAAAATGTTAAAATATTTTATTTTACCAAAAAATCCCAAAAATATTAATTATTTCATATACTTGATATTTTTGCAAAGAATTAATATTTTATTTGTTTTTCAACCTTTAAAATGTTTTTTCTCCCTTGATTTTCCAAACTTAATTGATTTCCAATCATTTTGTGGATAGAAACATGATTTTTGAAACATTTATCCAAGATAACAGTTTGTTTTTACACATGTTTAACAATTTTGATCATTTTAATTGAATTTTTATTCAATTAAAATATATTTTGAAAACAAATTAGGGTTTTGATTAATTCAACCCTCATCAAACTTTTTCAAAATCATTTAGGCCTCTAATAGAGTGTAAGACCCACCCCTCTTAAAAACCAAAATAATTTGGGCCTCAGTGTATTGTATAAGTTCTGATACCATCAAAAAGTTCGGCGCGATCGTCGTCTTTCTAGCAAAAATCATTTGGGCCTCTCCTTGAGCTATAAGACCCATCTTTATTCAATCTTTGGGCCTCTAATAGAGTGTAAGACCCAATCCCCTTTTAACCAAAACCATTTTGTGCCTTAGACATTGTATAAGTCCCTCTGCGTTAAAAGAAAAATCTTGGCGCAATGGCCAGTTCAAAAGCAAATCATCTGGGCCTCCCCTCGTGTTGTAAGCCCCTTTTCTTTTCTTTTCAAAATCTTTGGGCCTCTCCTTAAGCTGTAAGCCTCATCCCCCTGTACATAAAAACTTTGTGGGCCTCACATATTGTATAAGTCCCTCTGTACGATCTTCAAAACAACGATGCGATCACTGTTAAACCTTGGGCCTCTCCTTGAGCTGTAAGCCCCAACAATCTTTTCAAAGTGCTTTCTCCTTTGACTTTGAATTCAAATATATGTTGTCATCAAAACTTTCTTTAATTTCTTTGTTGAACAACTAACCAAACAGCATGGAAGCTCTACAACGGGTAAGTGTTTATCCGCTTTCATTTACTGCTTTCATATGTATATAACTGTATTGTGGGGCTACTTCACTGTAAGTCTTCTTTCACATCCTTTTATATACTTGTCATATATCCACTGTGTAATACTAGTATAGTTATTTAGAGTTTTCCCCGGCAACTACGTCTAGCACTAGGTAAAGCCTTGTTGGTCACTCTTAAATACAAACAAAACTAGATCCCCCGTAGGATTCCAGATACAGTATTGCCTCCTCTTGGGGTTAAACAATATGGAAACGTGAAAGGCAGCATTCTTGGTGAACCCTTTCTCAGACTGTCACCCTTAGAAATTGTCAAAGAAACTCTAACTCCCCAGAGATGATCTTTTCTACGTGAATGGCATCTCTTGAGTTTCTTCCAAATCCTCGAACTTTCTTGGAATGATCTCTTCTCGGTGAATTGCATTTCTTGAACTTCTCTTGGTTTGGGGACCCACATGCTTCCTAAAAGCATCCCCTCCTCCTCTTGGGCATTGTACAAGGACCCGTCGGCTTCTTAAAAGTTCTCATGTCTTTTCTTGGGCTTAATACAAGGACCCTGATGACCTCTTAAAGGTATAAGATAGAGCTTAGTCATCCTTTGATTAGAGCGGTCTTTCCAGAGTCAAAACTCCGGCCATTTTACGGTCGATACTCATCCCTTAATGCTTGCGCCTCCTCTTGGGCATAGTAAAATAGATAAAACTCTAGACTTGGACAGTCTAAATCTCTTGAGTCTCAAAGATATTCTCAAGTTCCTTTAAAACATAGAAAAAAACACCGATCACTCTGGATCAATCTCCAGCAGAAACCCGGTCTCTCCCATGAGAGTTCCCCACACTTGGACCCGCTTCAGGATCTCCAGAATCCACAGCGGTAAGATAGCCTTCTCTTGGGCTTTGTACAAATGACTCTCCCTTGTGGAGCTAACCTTTTCAGACTCTCTTGTTGAGTCAACAACTTTTAGCCTCCGTCTTGGGCTTTGTACAAGACATATAATAACCACTCTCTTGTTGAGTATAAAAGACTCTCTTGTTGAGTCAACCTTTTTTAGCCTCAATCTCGGGCTTCGTACGAGATAGTTAAACACTCTCTTGTTAAGTATAAAAGACTCTCTTCTTGAGTCAACCACTTTTAGCCTCCGTCTTGGGCTTTCTACAAGACATATAAAACACTCTCTTGTTGAGTATAAAAGACTCTCTTGTTGATTCAATCTCCTTTCAGCCTCAATCTCAGGCTTCGTACGAGATAGAAAAACACTCTCTTGTTGAGTATAAAAGACTCTCTTATTGAGTCAATCAACCTTCAGACTCTCTTGTTGAGTCAACCACCTGTTCAAGACTCTCTTAGTGAGTCCACTCTTTTAGCCTCCGTCTTGGGCTTTGTACAAGACACATACAAGCACTCTCTTATTGAGTTGAACCCTTTCAGCCTCCATCTTGGGCTTTATACAAGATACATTCTCCCCAACGGAGTCAAAATCCCTTTTAGCCTCAATCTTGGGCGTTGTACAAGACCGAAAGAACATTTTCCCCGAAAAAGTCAAACTCCCCGCCTCCTCTTAGGCTTTGTATAAAGAAAACCCCGGTTGAGTCAATCAACCTTTTAGCATCAAAGTTGTGCCTTGCTCATAGCATACAAACATCAACAATTCCTCTTTAGAGATGACAAATTCTCTCTCATCCAAAACCCTTTAGCTTCACATCTTGGGCTTTGAACAAGATACAAACCCTTTAGTTTCACATCTTGGGCTTCGAACAAGATACAAACCCTTTAGCTTCACATCTTGGGCTTTGAACAAGATACAAACCACCTTTAGCTTCACGTCTTGGGCTTTGAACAATACACCAAAACAATCTCTTTCCTCCCATAGAATAGGAGGAACTACGATCACTCTGATTTCCCTGTTTCGGAAATACATAGGCATAAGATTGCAAAAATCTTAGCGAGCATACTGATCAAAAACCCAAAATCCTATACCTTCATACATCAATCGAAAAGCATCAGACCTAACATCTTACCAATAGCCTAGACACTATTTTTAAGCGAATAACCCTAAAGAAGAACCCCCTTTTGATAGCATCTGTAAACCAGAAGTTTTGACTGTTTAACCTCAGTATGCAACCAGGGTTAATTGGAGACATCTACTTCCCTTCCTTAATCAGGTTAATAGGATATAAAATGAATCGAACTGTAGTAGCAAAATGATAGTGATTCAAAACCACAAAAATCGCACTACATGTTCAAAAATCTCTTATTGAGTCAACCTTTTTAGCCTCCGTCTTGGGCTTTATACAAGACAGATAAAAGTACTCTCTTGTTGAGTCAAACCCTTTCAGCCTCCATCTTGGGCTTTATACAAGATACATTCTCCCCAACGGAGTCAAAATCACTTTTAGCCTCAATCTTGGGCTTTGTACAAGACAGAAAGAACATTTTCCCCGGAAAAGTCAAACTTCCAGCCTCCTCTTAGGCTTCGTATAAAGAAAACCCCGGTTGAGTCAATCAACCTTTTAGCATCAAACTTGTGCTTTGATCAGGGCACACAAAAATCAACAATTCCCTCAGAGGAAGTCCAATCCCTCTTTAGAGATGACAAGTTCTCTCTCAGTTAAACCTTTAGCTTCAATCTTGGGCTTTGAACAAGACACACAAAAAAACCCTTTAGCTTCACATCTTGGGCTTTGAACAAGATACAAATCACCTTTAGCTTCAATCTTGGGCTTTGAACAAGACACCAAAACATCTCTTTCCTCCCATAGAATAGGAGGAACTATGATCGCTCTGATTTCCCTGTTTCGTTAAACGAGAATACGTAGGCATAAGATTGCGAAATCTTAGCGAGCATACAAATTAAAAACTCAAAGTCCAGTACCTTCACACATCCATCAAAAACATCAGACCTAGTACCTTACCAAAAGCCTCCTGTATAGTCACGACACTCCATTCTTAAACGAAATAACCTAAAGACAGACCCCCCCTTATTTTGATAGCATCTGTAAACCAACAGTTTTGACTATTTAACCTCAGTATGCAAGCAGGGTTAATTGGAGACATCTATTTCCCTTCATTAATCAGCTTCACAGGATAAAAAATGAATCGAACTATAGTACCAAAGTGATAGTGATTCGAAACCACAAAAATTGTGCTACAAAAAAAATGGCGACCACAGTGGGAGTCTGTTCTTTCTTACAGTCTTAGGTGGAAAACTTTAAGTTCACAAAATCCCACAGAAATGATGACTCTGCTGGGGAGTCATTGTCTGTATAGGATCATAGGATTATAAAGGTCTAGGATGTTAGGACAAATATATATACTGCATTTCCTAATTGATATCTGTGTTTACTTTTCTGCTAATGGGAATGCGTGTGATGTCGCATGTGGAAAGATTGAGTATACACCTAAGATAAGTGATGGCACTAGACGGGTAATCTTACGGGGAGTGAATCCCAGATAAGAGGTCCCGGTCGACCACCGAATCAGTGGAGATGCCCTTTGCGGATTCAATGCCTATACGACTTCGGTTGTTAAAAGTAGATTGTTCGATTGGGTTATCTGAGAAGCTGAGGATTTTAGTAGACTGTAACCATTTTGTAGTGCGGAAGCTATCGAAAATAGTTGTTACGCGATACTACCCTCATTTGAGATTACTCTAAGATACTACAGCTCGCTGGAGATCCGCTTGCTGTCGTTATCCCAAAAGGGGTCAGTGATTTTGAGAACAGGTACAAAAATCACCAGTATAACCTTTGGGGATGGGTAGAGCCTAGACTTCATGACACCGACCCTTTGACCCCATGTTTTTTCTATGTTTTTGTGTGCTTCATTCATGCATTCATTTCATTAAAAAAACATTAAACAAAGAAAAATCTTCTCTTCTAGTCTTTCTTTTTCAAATTAAACTAAGACAATGATTGTAAATGTCAGATAAAGAGATTGTTAATGGATTTCGGTAGAAGGAAGACTCTTAAGTACACCTTCAAGGTTCTAAAACTAGAGGATTTAAGAGGGTTGGCAAGGATGATAACGAACCCTGAGGCTTTCAGAGCTAAGTACGGGGGACTACTGTCTCTGTTAAGGGTCCATGTAATTGAAGGAATCCTGTCCACACTAATCCAGTTCTACGACCCGGTCTATCACTGTTTCACATTCCCGGATTATCAACTAGCACCAACACTAGAAGAGTACTCTCACCTGACTGATTTATCCATTACTGGCCAATCTCCCTTTTCTGGACTAGAAGAAATTCCAAAGGATCAAACCATTGCAAGAGCAATCTATTTGGACGAGTCAGAAGTCAGGACTCACATGATCATTAAGGGTGGTATCCAAGGTTTGCCAGCCCAGTTCTTGATAAAGAAAGCTCTGTATTTTGCTAGTATAGGGAATGTGGCCGCTTTCGAAAGCATCTTTCTTTTGCTTACCTACGGGTTATTTCTGTTTCCCAACATTGATAACTTCGTTGATGTCAATGCCATTAAGATTTTTCTGATTGGAAACCCTGTACCGACCCTTCTCGCAGATACTTATCATTATGTACACTTAAGGAATTTGTACAGCGGAGGAATGATCACATGCTGTGTACCCCTGCTATACAAATGGTTCATTTCTCATTTGCCAAAGTCTGCTACATTTTGGGATCAAAAGAAAACTTTACGTTGGTCGCATAGAATCGTGTCTCTTACCAACTCTAAAATCGATTGGTACAATCGAATTTACGATGGGATCAGAATCATAGACCATTGTGGAAACTTCCCTAAGTACCCCTTATAGGAACTAAAGGAGGAATTAACTATCATCCAGTTTTAGTTCGTCGTCAACTCGGATACCCGATGAGGCATGTCCCGCGTAATGCTCATCTGGAAGGTCTTTTCTTCAAGGAATGAGAAAATGACAGGGCACTAAAGACAGAAATAGTGCATGCCTGGAAACATGTTCATAGGAAAATCAGACAATGTCTCGGTGGAACCTTATCTCCACTGGGTACAAACTAGAGCTCTCAAGCTAAGGATGCCTTACCCTCGTCAGGAAGTTCTTCCATTAAGGGACCCTATCCTTTACTTTATGTCTGATATAGAAAAACTTCAGGTGACTCTCAACAAACTTCAACAGGAGATGAGGTCTTGGAAGAACAAGTACCGTATTCTCAATGTGGAGTGCAAGAAAATACAGCAACTGTTAAAAGAAAAAGATGCTCTGATTGAGATTTTAGAGCAACATGCTGTAGAAAATCAGGATGACCAAAGGAATTTGCTCGCTCATTTCACTTGGCAAAGGAATGACAACCCGACAATGGCTCAAGAGCCCCAGTCAAAGAAAAGGAAAATACCATAACCAGCACCTGAGCTCCCCTCAGAGAGGACTCGGGACCCATAAGTTTAGATTTCCTTTTACAGCACTAGGTAAATTACTGTATTTCCATTTCCACAATATTTGAATTCAATAAAACGGCGTCTTCCCCACTGTTTGATATTTACAATCCAATTGTCCAAGTTTATTTTGATTAAACAAAAAAAATTAATTAATCATTGAGTATCATTCATCATTCTCACATAACGAATTCTTCTTCCCTACGAATCTCACGTTTGCGTCTCGATTCTAGAGTCAAACTGTCTCATTCGTACAATACTCAGGCCAATTGACAGAAAAAGATGGATGATCTCGAGGAAGAGAACAGAGAGTTGAGGGAAGAGATCAACACTCTGAAAGAGGATCTGAGAAAGCTTCATAACAACATGCAAGCTCTAGCAGAAGCTCAGATGCAACTACAAAGGACTGTGATCTCAGAGATCACATCAACGCCCATAGTGAAGAAGTATGATCCTAGGTATAAAATGCCTAAAGATCGTCCCTGGGGCATGCCACTCAACTATATCCCAGAAGGATATATTCCGCCGATCACGGAGGATCCGGGAACTGCAGCTGGAGCCGCTGGGCCTGAAGGTTACAAACTTTGTGAAAGCGAAGATGCCAGGGGCATGACAGCAACTCCTGAAGGTTACAAACTTCGGGAAGCACCACGAGTCTAGTCCGTAATGACTATACCACCACCCGTGGTACATGCTATCCCGAAAGGACAGATTCCACATACCTTCTGGTGGGAACGAAAGTATGTTCGACATAATGAATGAGTTCCAGGAACAGTTCCTAGAGATGCAGAAAGAACTGCAAGCCTGTCATACCCCAAATTTTGACCACTAAGATTCCCATCATTGTGCAAATCATCATCATAATATGGATGGACCATCATACCTCATTAGTCTCCCCAAATATGGGTGAGCATCCACTACAATCAAACTTAGGGTTTTAAGCCCCCTCAGATCTCTTAGACAAAGGATCAATCAAGGGATGACATGATCTTCAACTTGTCTAAACCTCTCAAACATCCACAATGGATCAAGAGGACTCCCACATCAAGGATCAAGCGCAAGGCTACAACATTCCAAGTGGATCAAGCCTCAAGATCGCCAATGTCACCAAATTAGGGTTTTGGTCGACCAGGGCCTCCAGATGGAAATTTTCCTCTGGGCATGAGCCAATGCTTCAAAGCATAACCCAAAATATTCTAAGGGACCTCATAAACCCAATCATCAAGTCAATTTAGCCTTAGGAGATGCATTCATAAAAAATCGGGAATTAGGGTTTCTTGACCTAATTCACCCCTAAGTTGACTTTTGGGACAAAACATGAGCCAAGACCTCAAGACATGATTTGAGGGTCTCTAATACACTACATTGATCCATTTGTATCAATGGATTGATCCAAGAAGCTTGATTCACAAAGAAATAGAAGTATATGTCGATGATATGATTGCAAAATCTAAAACAGAAGAGGAGCATGTGACCCACCTGTCAAAATTATTCGAGCGTCTGAGAAAGTACAAACTCCGCTTGAATCCCAATAAGTGCACATTAGGAGTCCGTTCAGGGAAACTTCTAGGGTTCATCGTCAGCCAGAAAGGAATTGAGGTTGATCCTGACAAGGTCAAGGCCATTCAAGAAATGCCTTCTCCAAAGACTGAAAAACAAGTCAGGGGGTTCCTGGGACGTCTGAATTACATTTCCAGATTCATATTCCTCAGGACCGCGACATGCGTGCCCATCTTCAAACTGTTCAAGAAGATACAATCATTCCTCACTGATTCCCGGGGCAAATGGACTCCGAACTATGACGGCCCTTACGTGGTCAAGAAAGCTTTCTCAGGCGGTGCCCTGAGACTTGCAACCATGGACGGAGAGGAATTTGCCTACCCCACAAATGTTGACGTAGTCAAGAAATACTTCGCCTGAATAAAATAAAAAAGAATGTCTCAGTGGATTGAAAACCCGAAAGGGCGGTCCAGGTAAAAATTAGAGACATAAGCAAAAATCATCCCGATGGATTGGAAACCTCAAAGTATAATCCAGGCAAAAGTTAGGGATTAATGGCAAGTAACTACGTCCAACAAAGGGGCAAATCCCTCAGCGGCAGTTACATCATCCGTCAGGAAAACTCCAGTCAAGGTCATCTTCAACAAAAGCTCAGGATGTCCAGAATTCAAAGTTGGTAGAAGGATAGCGGTCGTTATGTGTCAATGTAGCCCTTTTCCCTTAAATTACCATTTTCTAACTTTGTAAATACTCCATGGAATCACGCATTTGGCTGATGTCTATCCTATCAATAAAATTTGAGCCCTAGTGCTTTTGTTTGCAATTCTTATTTGTTTTAGCTTTACAGAACGACATTTTAATATGATCAACGATTCTTGAAATAAAACAAAAATAAATTTACTTGTAAAAACTTTTCTGCTTTTAAAATAAAGATGGAAATTCTTTTGACTGTTGAACCTCGAAAGAACATCGATCGCTTCTCCAGAAGTAATCGAACCTCAAAGTGCAGAATCAAAGTACTCCTTCTAAACCAGTGCGCCTGAATGAAGGATCAGCTATGTCAGAGCCCATGTTTCATCTGATATCCCCGACAGAGTTCTTATCTCCTAAGCCCGATCAACGTTGTTCCCCGCGGGGACTCATTCTCCTAAGCAAGGCAGAATTTCTATCTTGAACCAATGGTACTTCTTCGTCCCCCACCGTGGCCGAGTATCCAGTCATGTTCATCCACTAGTCTGTATGTCGCGTCAGTTTTGTCAGCATACACATACATACTTCATGCATTATTGATTTACATTCATATTCATATTGCATCACTATCACTCTAGTCGGTCTTATTCCCAATTGATAAAAGTCCTCTCAACCGAGTTGTCAGTTCTTTCATTGTCAAGAAACGTCGTGTCTAAACAACCTCTCCTCCAGTTTATTTCTGGATTGAAGATGGTTCTTTGACCACTTTGATAACTTGAACCTCTGAAAAGCCAGAGAGCTTTCGACAAACGTCACTCTTCACCATTGAAGATGATATTTTCGCTTTCCCGGATTGAGGAAGATCCCCAGAGAAAGCCTCTTAATCAAATATTCGGCAATACAGCAGTTCTCCTTCGAAAAATTCGCTGACAAAAAAGGTCATCAGTATCTCAGGAATGGATTGCATCACATGGCATTCCTCAGAGAAGATCTCGAGGAAAAGTATGATGTAATATCCCCAAGCAGGAAACAGTCTCTCAAGAGACTCGTTTTCCCCAGTAGAGTCAACAAATGGCGTCTCCCACAGAGAAGTTTGTGCACCTCTACAGCTCACACAAATGGGTTTCCCCAGCAAGTCTGACATCAAACGTTTTTCCATTGAATGGCATCTCCCAGGAAAAGTCGGCAAGAAGTTTGAGGAAAACCACTACGAACAGCGTCCCTTGTCAAGAAAGTTTATTGACAAAAGAAACTCAGACCAGTTCTTTGGTAGGAAACTAGGATCGAGGGGAAGTTTATATCAGAAACTAAGATCAGTTCCTTGGTAGGAAACCATGATCGAGGGGAAGTTTATATAAGAAACTGAGACCAGTTCCTTGGTAGGAAACCAGGATCGAGGGGAATTTTATATCATAAACTGAGACCAGTTCCTTGGTAGGAAACCAGGATCGAGGGGAAGTTTATTTCAGAAACTGAGACCAGTTTCTTGGTAGGAAACCAGGATCGAGGGGAAGTTTCTACCTTTTCTAAGCATCATTGCTTAGCAAAAGAAGATGGATGGGCAAGCTGCCATTCATAACCACCATCAAAATTTTGGGTATTCCGATATTTAATCCTCTAGCACCCCGAATGCCCGAATACCTTCGCCATTCACATCTTCGGGTCCAAGAAGATTAAATTGGGGCATCTGTCATACCCCAAATTTTGACCACTAAGATTCCCCATCATTGTGCAAACCATCATCACAATATGGATGAACCATCATACCTCATTAGTCTCCCCAAAGATGGGTGAGCATCCACTACAATCAAACTTAGGGTTTCAAGCCCTCTCAGAGCTCTTAGACAAAGGATCAATCAAGGAATGACATGATCTTTAACTTGTCTAAACCTCTAAAACATCCACAATGGATCAAGAGGACTCCCACATCAAGGATCAAGCACAAGGCTGCAACATTCCAAGTGGATTAAGCCTCAAGATCGCCAGTGTCACCAAATTAGTGTTTTGGTCTACCAGAGCCTCCAGATGGAATTTTTCCTCTGGGCATGAGCCAATTCTTAAAAGCACAATCCAAAATACTCTAAGGGACCTCATGGACTTAATCATCAAGTCAATTTAACCTCAGGGGATGCATTCATAAAAAATCAGGAATTAGGGTTTCTTGACCTAATTCACCCCTAAGTTGACTTTTGGGACAAAGCATGAGCCAAAACCTCAAGACATGATTTGAGGGTACCTAATACACTAAATTGATCCATTTGCAACAATGGATTGATCCAAGAAGCTTGATTCACAAGTTTCAAGTTCATCAGAACCACAGTTAGGGTTTCGTAGAAAAAAGTCAACTGCACCTTTGACTTTTGACCAGGGCATGCTCCCAAACCTTGGGATATGATTCAATACACCCTATAACACCTATGAAATCAATCCATCAAGTTTGATTTAGGTCAAGGACTTGACTTCATAGAGGATCGCACAGTTTGGAATTCATTTGATAAAAAGTCAACTGTGCCCAAAAGTCAAAGTTTGACTTTTTGATTTTTTGATCAATTATGGTTACCTAACCCTAAAATGATGCTAATGGGATAACTTGTAAAAGGGGTGGGTAACCATAAAAAACTTAGAAATTTTCTAAGTTATGGAACAAAGTGGCTAGGGTACCAACTTCCAAGGATCATAACTTGTGATCTAAGCAACCATTTTGGCTGATCCAAAGATGGATTTGTAGATCTCATGGCATACTTTAAAAGTGTCAACTACACCTCACTCCAATTCTTCATGGATTTTTAGTTATGGAGTGACCAAAATGACAAAAACATGAAAATGTCACTTTTTCCAACACTTAGTGAAATTTTCACTAAGTCAGAATCAGTTTCACTTTTTCCAAAATGTAAGGGCATTTTTCACTTAGATCCAAAAAGTGTCAAGACAAACTATGATCACCCACATGTTGTATCATATGAGAGCTTTCCAAAATGTCCAAGAACTCCATCAAATCCCATTTGAGCTAAGAGTTATGACAATGGCAATATGCCTTGCTGCAACTGTCATGGCAAGGCAGATTTGTGCATTTTGCTTGATTTGATCAAATTGTGCAAAGGACAAACAAGTTTATCCATCTGAACACCTCAGGGGGAGACCAAGGAGGAGCAAACACTGATCAGCCTCCCAAGTCTTTAGAACTAAAAGTAGCATGCCAAACCTAAAAATGCCTAAAAGGGGGACAAGACTTCAATTTTGTTTTGGAGCATTCATTGGATGCACCAAGGTGGCATGAACTGATTCTTTTCCAACTGAATGAGTCAAGGATGATCTCTGAACTAGGGAACCAAAGGCCTGTGCTCTAACCTCTAGTCAATGGCTAGAGGATACTTAAGATTCCAAAGTGATGCAATTGGACAATGAGATGCTGCAGTTGCCATTCACTATTGCTTGCAAAAAAAACTTGCTCTACTATAAATAGAGCTTATTTGTGCTCAGTTTAAGTACACCAAAGGCCTACAACACTTGCCTTTCTCAAAATAATCTTCTCACTCTCAAAAATGCCTTTCTTAGCAAGTCACTATCGAATTTTTCAGTAGAGAGCAATTCCACTCAAACCAATTGCTCTAACACCTCATAAACATCATATGTGAGCTGATTAAACACTAAACACACAACTTTAACACTAATTTCTCATAATCACCAGCCAGTTGCTCATGTTTTCAACCAAGTTGCAGTTGAGATGCCATAAAGTGATCCAGCCATTTCCAAAGTGATGCAATTGGACAATGAGCTACTGCAGTTGCCATTCTTTATTGCTTGCAAAACAAACTTGTTATACTTTAAATAGATCTCATTTGTCCTCAGTTTAAGTACACCAAAGGCCTACAACACTTGCCTTTCTCAAAATCATCTTCTCACTCTCAAAAATGCCTTTCTTAGCAAGTCACTATCGAATTTTTCAGTAGAGAGCAATTCCACTCAAACCAATTGCTCTAACACCTCATAAACATCATATGTGAGCTGATCAAACACTAAACACACAACTGTAACACTGATTTCTCAGAATCACTAGCCAGTTGCTCATGTTTTCAACCAAGTTGCAGTTGAGATGCCATGAAGTGATCCAGCCATTTCCAATCAAGTCCAAGCATTCAAACACACTCCATATGGTTTAGGGAAGCTGTTCAGATCATCACAACTCATCTGTAACACCTCCAACTTAAAAATCACATTGCTCTTGCTGTCACGACCTTCAAGTAAGCCTAAACTTGGTCATCTCTTAATCTATGCATATTTCCTCGCACAATGCTTTTGCAAAATGTTCATAATCATGCATAGAATGTTTCCCCTTAATTAATTACTTTGTTTGAATCGTGTATCAAAATTCTCATCCTTCATGCAAATTTTAGGGTTCTTGAGGTTTTATCTTGATTTCTTATTCCATGCTTAAAATAAATGAAATAAAAGACCATAGACATGATCGTGAGGTGAAAACGAGCAGATTGATATGGGGATTGTGTGATTTCATCAAGTATTCAGTGAGATTGGATAGAAAATGTAAATATGAGCAAAACTCCCTTCGCGCGTGTTCTTGGCCCGTGTTCTTGGCGCCTTTTTCACAAATTTGAATATTTGAATTTTGTGATTTTATTTAATTGATTCAAAAATTAATTTCTCTCTGAGTTTTAATGGTTTTGAGTTGATTCTTTTTTTAATAATTCACAAAAATGTTAAAATATAATATTTTGCCAAAAAATTTCAAAAATATTATTTATTTCATATACTTGATATTTTTGCAAAGAATTAATCTTTTATTTGTTTTTTTACATTTAAAATATTTTTTCCTCCTTGATTTTCCAAATTTAATTGGTTTCCAATCATTTTGTGGATATAAACATGATTTTTGAAACATTGATCCAAGATCACCACTCATTTTTCACATATTTTCAGTACTTTTTATTAATTTTTTAACAAAATTAATTCCTTTTTCAAACAAAATTAGGGTTTTGATTAATTCAACCCTCATCAATCATTTTTAAACACTCATGGGCCTCTAATAGAGTTTAAGACCCAACCCCTTTGTAAATAATACTTGTGGGCTTCACACATTGTATAAATCCCTTTGTATATTTTCAAACGTTCAGCGCGATCGTCGCCTTTTTAACAAAATCAACCGGGCTTCTCCTTGAGCTATAAGACCCATCTTTATTCATTTTCAAACTCTTTGGGCCTCTAATATAGTGTAAGACCCAACTCTTTTTTTTTCCAAAATGATTTGGGCCTCAGATATTGTATAAAGCCCACTGTGTTTTAAAAAACCTCGGCGCGGTCGTTGTTTTCAAACAAATAACGCTGGGCTTCTCCTTGAGTTGTAAGTCCCATCTCTTGTACAAAAATAAATCTTTGGGCCTCTAATAGAGTGTAAGACCCATCCCCTTATACATAAAAACTTTTTGGGCCTCAGTCGTTGTATAAGTCCCGATACGATCTTTAAGACAACGGTGCGATCATCGTTAAAACTTGGGCATCTCCTTGAGCTGTAATTTCTTTAATTTCTTTGTTGAACAACTAACAAAACAGCATGGAAGCTCTACAATGGGTAAGTGTTTATCCGCTTTCATTTACCGCTTTCATATGTATATAACTGTATTGTGGGGCTGTTTCACTATAAGTCTTCTTTCACATCCTTTTATATACTTGTCACATATCCACTGTGTAATACTAGTATAGTTATTTAGAGTTTCCCCCGGCAACTACGTCTAGAACTAGGTAAAGCCTGTTGGTCATTCTCGAATACAAACAAAACTAGATCCCCCGTAGGATTCCAGATACAGTCTTCCCTCCTCTTGGTGTTAAACAATATGGAACAAAGAGAAAGGCAGTATTCTCGGTGAACCTTTTCTCAGACTGTCACCCTTAGAAATTGTCAAAGAAACTCTAACTCCCCAGAGATGATCTTTTCTCTGTGAATGGCATCTCTTTAGTTTCTTCCAAATTCTCGAACTTTCGTGGAATGATCTCTTCTCTGTGAATTGAATTTCTTAAACTTCTCTTGGTTTGGGGACCTACAGGCTTCCTAAAAGTATCCCCGCCTCCTCTTGGGTGTTGTACAAGGACCCTTCGGCTTCTTAGAAGTTCTCATGCCTTCTCTTGGGCTTAATACAAGGACCCTGACGACCTCTTAAAGGTATAAGACAGAACTTAGTCATCTTTTGCTAGAGCAGTCTTTCCAGCGTCAGAACTCCGACCATTTTAGGGTTGATACTCATCCCTTAATGCCCGTGCCTCCACTTGGACATTGTACAAAAGATAAAACTCTAGACTTGGACAGTCTAAACTTCTTGAGTCTCAAAGACATTCTCAAGTTCCTTTCAAACATAGGAAAAAACACCGATCACTCTGGATCAATCTCCAGCAGAAACTCGGTCTCTCTCATGAGAGTTCCCCACACTTAGACTCGCTTCAGGATCTCAATAATCCTCAGCAGTAAGTTAGCCTCCTCTTGGGCTTTGTACAAATGATTCTCCCCAGCGGAGCTAACCTTTTCAGACTCTCTTGTTGAGTCAACCACTTTTAGCCTCAATCTCGGGCTTCGTACAAGACAGCAAATCACTCTCTTGTTGAGTATAAAAGACTCTCTTGTTGAGTCAATCAACCTTCAGACTCTCTTGTTGAGTCAATCACCTGTTCAAAACTCTCTTGTTGAGTCAATCTCCTTTTAACCTCAATCTCGGGCTTCGTACGAGACAACAAATCACTCTCTTGTTGAGTATAAAAGACTTTCTTGTTGAGTCAATCAACCTTCAGACTCTCTTGTTGAGTCAATCACCTGTTCAAAACTCTCTTATTGAGTCAACCTTTTTAGCCTTCGTCTTGGGCTTTATACAGGACAGATAAAATTACTTTCTTGCTGAGTCAAACCCTTTTAGCCTCCATCTTGGGCTTTATACAAGATATATTCTCCCCAACGGAGTCAAAATCCCTTTTAGCCTTAATCTTGGGCTTTGTACAAGACAAAAAGAACATTTTCCCCGAAAAAGTCAAACTTCCAGCCTCCTCTTAGGCTTTGTATAAAGAAAACCCCGGTTGAGTCAATAAACCTTTTAGCATCAAACTTGTGCTTCGATCAGGGCACACAAAAATCAGCAATTCCCTCAGAGGAAGTCCAATCCCTCTTTAGAGATGACAAGTTCTCTCTCAGTCAAACCTTTAGCTTCAATCTTGGGCTTTGAACAAAACACAAAAAAAACCCTTTAGCTTCATATCTTGGGCTTTGAACAAGATACAAATCACCTTTAGCTTCAATCTTGGGCTTTGAACAAGACACCAAAACATCTCTTTCCTCCCATATAATAGGAGGAACTACGATCGCTCGAATTTCCCTGTTTCGTTAAACGGGAATACGTAGGCATAAGATTACGAAATCTTAGCGAGCATACTAATCAAAAACTCAAATTCCAATACCTTCACACATCCATAAAAAACATCAGACCTAGTACCTTACCAAAAGCCTCCTGTACAGTCACGACACTCCATTCTTAAACGAAATAACCTAAAGACATACCCCCTATTTTGATAGCATCTGTAAACCAACAATTTTGACTGTTTAACCTCAGTATGCAAGCAGGGTTAATTAGAGACATCTATTTCCCTTCCTTAATCAGCTTCACAGGATAAAAAATGAATCGAACTATAGTACCAAAGCGATAGTGATTCGAAACCACAAAAATCGTGCTATAGAAAGTACATGACCAAATGAGCCCTTGGACAAGAGTGCCCCTTATATTTCACAAACTCGGGAGTTTTGAATTTAGCTGGTATAACAAGGTCACAAACTAGGCACATGTTGTCTGCGTCCACACTAAAGAAGTCATTGCCCTCCACAGCTTTAATTCTCTTGTCTATGGCCTGAAACTGTTCACGGACAACCTCAGGTTCGACAAAGTCTTCACGGCCTTCACCCTGAGCACTACCAGCATTGTACTCATAGATAGGGTTCTCAAAAGGAATTCAAGTAGTCTGGACAACAACATGAACAACAGGTCTAGGCTCGATGAAAACTGGAGCTTGAAACACTGGTCTGGCAGTCTGACCAATCATAGCAGTAGATGCAAGAAGTGGAGAGTAGTTGGGAGGTAAACCAAACTCTGGCCAAGTTTAAGGTGGCATCTGAACAGGCTGAGGATCAGCATTTGAAACTTCCTGAATGACAGTCCTTTAGGGTTGCTCTCCTCTAACAATCAAGACTTGGAGCATCTCTGTGAGTTTAGTCATTCTTGACTTAAGGTCGTCAATTTCCATTCGGATCTCAGCGTTGTGTGATTCTTGCTTTGACATCTTGCATCTATAG
This sequence comes from Lathyrus tuberosus, assembly GCA_022829125.1. Lineage (NCBI taxonomy): Eukaryota > Viridiplantae > Streptophyta > Magnoliopsida > Fabales > Fabaceae > Lathyrus > Lathyrus tuberosus. The sequence continues at coordinate 2,151,590 of JALAZF010000484.1, forward strand.
TTAGCCCTAGTCTTGTATTAGTGTCGAGGAATCAGCTTGACGACTGACAGATGACGCTGGAAGATAAAGACAGTCGAAAATGAGTCACTGGACAAACAGATGCACGCAATGAATCATGCAAAGATGCAAATGATATGCAATGCAATGCAATGGTTTCAAGGAACTCAAAAGCAGGTTGCAAACATTTCGGAAAAAATAAAAAAGTTTCATTTTATAATCCATGATCTTTATTGATTTTGCAAAGGAAAGAACAATTGAGTTCCTTGAAACCAAAGGGTTATTCATGAATGCATGAATAAATGGATGGATGCATAAACACAAGTATACACATATACACATATACAGGCAAATAAACAAGGGCCTAGGTTTGAAGATCACGAGCATGGAGTCATGGTCTACCCGTCCCAACAGGTATGTACTATGGGTTCTTGTATCTACAGAACAAAGGTTCTAAGAGGTTCCCAGAGTCATCGATAAATCATTCGGATATTATCGGCCTGCACGACTACTCATGCGGGCTAATAATATTCTCAAGATGAACTCGTCTGAGTGTAGTATTGCATGACAACCACAACAGGTCTACGCCTGGATGATCACTGCACTACGTCCTAAAAGGCTTAGAGGGGTGAAGGGATACTAAAGGTCCTCGGTGTCACGGACTCCTGAGTTGGAAAAAGTAATGTCAATACGACTACTCGTATGCATCAGTAATTCCAAAGGGGTCTAGACTGAGCGTGGTTATATCATATGTTAAACATGTTTAGGACTACTCCCAACAGTCAACTATTGATTATACCACAATCCTATCATAAGTGTACACTCAAGTCCGGGTTAGGACCTATCTCACCACTCAATGTACCAATCCAAGCAGAACAGATATACAAATATATAGATAAGCAAGCATATAAATAAAACAAATAAGCAAGTTAGGTTTAACCCTCTTAGGGAGTCCCCAGTGAAGTCGCCATTTCTATCACGGTGAGAATCGGATATCAAGCTATTAGTTAACTTGAATCACAAATCTTTGAATTCACCACCGAGCTTTGATTTATCCAAAGGAAAGGATAAAGATCGAAAACCCTAATTGCGCTATGTAAGAACACAGCTAAGAGATCTAAGGTTCGGGGGTTGGTTATACTTAGGGAAGGTTTTAGCATCCTAAGTATCTGTAGTACTCTACAGGAACCTCTTGTTAGTATTTGTGTTATGTTATTGTCTGCTTGCTAAGGAAATGACATAGGGGTTAGTATCTAAGTATGCTCGCCAAGACATCACATCTCGTGCCTACGTATCCTGACGGGTATGGAATCAGAGCATTCGTAGTTCCCCTCAAAGAGGGTGAGGAACTCTTAACTGTGGTCAAGGTTCCAGGGGGAAGGTAAGCATCCATGGCAAGACGCTTACATGGAGTGCGGCGACTCTAAAGTTAAGGTTAAGTTAAAGGGAGTAAGTGTTAAGTGTTCATGGCAGAACACATACATGGAGTGCGGCGACTCCGATCCTAAGGCTAGGATAAAAGGGAAAGAAATGTCTATGGTAAGACATGGAGCACGACTTCTCTAATCCTAAGGCTAAGATGAAAGGGAATGACCTAAAGTTAGGCTAAGTTGTGACATGGCAGTCAACAAGTATGATCTCTTTCCTTTGGAATTAGGGGTAACGACGTGAGGCAGTGCCAAGCAAGACTCAAGCACAAGACAAGCAATAAAAGTTTAAGAGGAACAAAATCAAGGATCAATGCTAAAATCAAGACTTTAATCACAACCCAAATGCATCAAGAATCACCGTGAATATCAGGAATTAACAAAAATGAACAATATAAATTGTCGAGATTAATAAATAAAAACTATTTACCAAAATTTAGGTTAAAAAACTAATTAATCGATTAAACTAAACATCTGATTGAAAATTAATGAAAAATCTAATTGAAAGCTAAATAAATTAAACTCTACTTAAAAACTAAAACTTAAATATAATTAAAAACCAAAATTCTAATTTAAACCAAAATAAATTCTAATTGAAATGTTAATTCTAATTAAGTTAATTAAACTAACAACTAAATTTTAATTAACATTTATCCATGCTAAATTCTAATTGACCTAAATTATATGAAAAAAATAAAAAGGTTAGCGGGCCAAGCATTGAAGCCCACCATGAGAAAGGAAATTGGGTTGGAGATAATGGTTTGGGTCATCCGACCCGATTCAGGATATACTAGGAGGGAGAGCAAACCCTATCCACCTCTTTCTACAAGCTTTACTTCTTCGATAAAAAGAACCAAACAGACGTTAACTTTTTCCTCTCTTCAAATCTCTCATTTTCTCTCTCGTTTGCCCATTACCATCTCTTCACTTCTTTGTGGCCTCACCTTACATAGGGATGTAAATGGATATCCATGGGGATGGATACTATGATATCCGTATCCACCCTATTGAATAAATATGATATCCATATCCGCCCCATATCCATGCGGATATCCGTTAAGCGGGTAATCCGTGGGTTTTACGATATCCGCAGATATTTACAGATATCCATGGATAATATTCTTTTTATGAAAAAAAAATTTTGAAAAAAATATTTTTAACTTCTTTTAAAGACACAAAAAGTTATTATCACATAACATCGATACAATTCGCTCTTAATTTAACAATAAAATTTCATCGCATTAATTTTCTTCTTATTCAGCAAAATATAATTAGATCCAAACATAATATCCATACATTTCATTTTTAACCAAACAAATAGAAGATATTGTGATTGTGAGTTATGATGGAAGAGCGAGCGATAGAGGGGTAGGAAGCGAGACATTGATTTGGTAGAGGAATGACGACACTAGTTGGTTGGACTATCAAATTGTTGAAGTGAGATATGAAGTAATTAAGAGTTTAAATATGAAATGGCTAATTGAATTTGAATGAAATGTGAAAGGTTTCTTTAAAGAAAATTTCAAAAAAAAAAGAAATATAAGAAGACTAATTTTTTTTAGAAGATGAAAAGATCAAGTATAATACGTTAGTAATATTTAAATGATTTTTATAATTTATTAACGGATATGGATATCCACGGGCATGGATATCATATTAAACCCGTTCCATATCCATTAACAAACGGGTATTTAAATATCCATTTATTTTATCCGTGGATATCCATTAAACTGTCCGTCTCATATCCGTGACAGATTTTATCTGCGGATATCCGCAAGTACGAATTTTTTTGCCATCCCTAACCTTACATCTTCTCTCGTGCAAATTTATCTCTCGATCGCAACTTTCTTTCGCATCATCTCGCTCTCTCGTGTAAAACCCTCACCGGAAAACCAAACCAGAGAAACAAGTCTCCGTTGCGTTCTCGTTATCTCAAACTCAAATCTTCTCAACATCAAACACAAATCAATATCATCAAACAACCAAAAAAATTTAGCAATTCATACGAAGCAATACGCAAGAACCACAAAATAAGCATACAAATCGAGAAGAGGAAACAAAGGTGTACCGCCACGGCTACGTGCGATTTTGGCTATTCCTGCCCCGTGGGTGCTTTTCGTCGGCAATTCCTGGGAGTGAACGCTGGCTATTCTTTGATGGCAAATGTAGACTCCGATTGCGTCTCCGACGACGAGGTGAGCTTATTCTCCATTCTCTTCTTCTTCTTACTGTGCGTGTGGGTTTGTGAAGTTCTTGTGATAATTTTTTCGCTATTCTTACTGTAGTGTATTGTTTCTGGGAATGGATGTGCGTGAATCTCTTTTGTGTATTTCCCTCTGGTGTGACTTGCTGCTGAACTGGTGTGTATGCGCAGTATGTGGAAGTAATCTCCTGATTTCAAATTGAAGACCGAGATATTGTTGTCGGAACTTGTTTTAGAAAGAATCTTAGCTTCTGCGAACATGACTATTATGGTCCTTGATACATTTCCATTTTTGAATTTCAGTGTCTGAAACTGGTTTTGGAATCATAATGAATGTGTTTGGTCATTGTTTCGGAACGAATCAAATGTGATTAATTCATTGAAACCTGTTGTGAACGTGTTTTGGACTCTTTTGATATTACTCTTGATTCTTTCCCTTTCTTATCCAACATGTCGCAGCAAACATTTGAGGATAATGATTATTTGTGTGATTTTTGTGTGACGGTGGTTTTGGAAATCACAGTATCACTAAATGCTTGTAAATTGCAGGTTTGTGCTTCAACCATGCCAACATGGATCTCACAGTTTTTCCCCGTATAAAGAAACATGAATTTTTTTTAATTCTCTAACTGAGACATCTCATTCATGATAGTATTGATGACATTTATTGGATTTGGTGAACCAACAACATGCAGGAACCTTTTTACAGTTGCTTTTGAAAACCATTCAGCACCATACAGATCTTTTGGTAATGCAAATCATTTTTTTCAAGTAAATGTGGCAATAGACGTTCCAATTGCCCTGCTGCCACTTTCTCAATTTGATTCCCCTTGTAGACATATGCCTCATACCTGTTTTTATTCGGGAAAATCTTAATCGAAGCATAATCCAAAGAAGCGGCACCTTCAATTGCATCCTCCATTACCAATATTTCAGATTAAAAACAAAGGAACTTGAACCTTTCAAAACTTGAGTTGTATTTTTAAATTTAGATTTATGAACTTGGCTTGTAACCCACATTTGAACATTCTTAAATTTTGTACTATTGTGAACCTTCATTTCTTTCATTTTTGTGAAAATCTTCAATCTTAGTACATATTGCACCTTGTAACTTGAATGGTACTTAGAAGCCCAACCATGTCATGTTTAAACCACGTCATAAAAGATGGAAAAATCTGTCATGAGCTTTTTCTAGATCCAATTATGTAGCTTTTGAATGTTTGTGAAGAACATATGAGCCTTGTAAAGAACCACCTTACACTTTGTAACTTTGAATTTTAGAATGAAATTTTATGAAGCTCATATGAAGGTGTCGAAAAGAAATGGTCATTTGAATTTTACTCTTGGCCTCTTCGTAAGGATAACTTGGAATGATTTTTTGAAACAAATTCTCAACCTCATAACTTGGTACGAAAGTCACCTAACAATGGCCAAAACTTTTTAACAAGTGTAACGCGCCCAAAATCTCTTGAAACAAACACATTGCAACCAAATTTGATATAGCATGAACCATGGCCCAAATTAATTTAAAACCACAATGCAATCAAAGTCCAATAACAACTCAAGTTTGAGATCAATGCACCACGTACTCAAGAACAACTTGCGACACTAATTTGATCCATAAGAAACCAAAACCGATCTTGACTTTTAATGAAATATGACCATAATACCCAACCATGATATCCTCAAAGCATTGATCCACAGATGGCCTAAGAATGAAGAAAGAACCCTAGAAGTGAAGCTCGATTCCAGTAGAAGACCTAAGACCACTGAAATTAAAAACCATTGGTCATGCCCTGAATATCTTAACTGAGAGAACCAGTACACTTGAAATCAATGTACCTGTACAAACCAGTTAGTAATAAAACATGCTGATATGCAAGACGATGCACAATGAAAAACGAAATCTTAGGGTCAAAAATTAGGGTGTGACAGCCATAAATCCCCAACTTTTGCCTAGATTGCCTTTTTCAGGTTTTCAATCCATCGGGATGTTTACTTTCTGTTCATGTCTCTAATTTTTTCCTGGACCACCCTTTCGGGTTTTCAGTCCAACGAGACATTTTTTTATTTATTTAGGCGAAGTATTTCTTGACTGCATCAACATTTGTGGGGTAGGTAAACTCTTCTCCATCTATGGTTGCGAGTTTCAAGGCACCGCCTGAAAAGGCTTTCTTATTAACATAGTGGACATCATAATTTGGAGTCCATTTGCCCCTGGAATCAGTGAGAAATGATTGGATCTTTTTGAGCACGAGGTCGCCTTTTTTGAATACCCGTGGCCGGACCTTTTTGTCAAAACCTTTCTTCATCCTTTGTTGATATAGCTGACCACGGTATAAAGTCGTCATTCTCTTTTCTTCGATTAGATTTAGTTCATTGTATCTACTTTGACACCATTCAACTTCTGTTAGCTTGGCTTCCATCAAAACTCTTACTGATGGTATCTCTACATCTATGGGGAGCACAACTTCCATGCCATATACTAGAAGATAGAATAGGTGGTTTTAACATATATTCTTTGATGCTGTCAAAAGTTTTTTGGCAATCTTCTATCCATGTACAACTTTGGTTCTTTCTGAGTAGTTTGAGAATTGGCGCGCATGTTGCGGTCATGAGGAATATGAATCTCGAGATGTAATTCAGACGTCCCAAAAATCCTCTTACTTGCTTTTCAGTCTTTGGAGAAGGCATCTCTTGAATGGCCTTGACCTTGTCGGGATCATCCTCAATTCCTTTTTGGCTGACGATGAATCCCAAGAGTTTTCCTGAACAAACGCCGAATGTACACTTATTGGGATTCAAGCGGAGTTTGTATTTTCTCAGACGCTAGAAAAATTTCGATGGGTGTTCCACATCTTTTTCTTCTGTTTTAGATTTGGCAATCATGTCATCGACGTACACGTCAATTTCTTTGTGCATCATGTCGTGAAACATAGTTGTCATAGCCCTTTGATAAGTTGCTCATGCGTTCTTCAGATCGAACGACATTACTTTATAGAAAAAGGTGCCCCATGGGGTGATGAATGAAGTTTTCTCCATGTCTTCTGGCGCCATTCTGATTTGATTATATCCCAAGAATCCATCCATGAAGGAGAATACTTTGAATTTTGTTGTGTTGTCAACTAGCATGTCAATGTGTGGTAGGGGAAAATCATATTTTGGACTTGCTTTGTTTAAATCCCTATAGTCTACACACATTCTGAATTTTTCGTCTTTCTTGGGAACTGGCACTATGTTGGCTAGCCATTGAGGATATTCTGAGGTGACAAGGAAACTTGCATCGATCTGTTTCTACACTTCTTCCTTAATTTTGATGGCCATATCAGGGTGAATCCTTCTCAATTTTTGTTTGACCAGAGGACATTCTGGTTTCAGTGGTAAGTTATGTTCCACAATGTTGGTATCCAACCCTGGCATGTCTTGGTAGGACCAAGCAAACACATCTGAAAATTCTTTGAGAAGTTTTATCAAGCCTTCTTTGACAGTTGGACTGAGTAGTGTTCCAATTTTAATTTCTTTTCTCTCTTCTTCTGAACCCAAATTGACCGTTTCCAACGGTTCTTTGTAAGTTTGAATGGATTTCTCCTCATTTTTGAGTAATCGAGAGATCTCATCTGGAATTTCTTCGTCCCCTTCTTCTTCGGCTTCAAATACCGGGAACTCAAAGTTGGGAGAAGGCATTGGATCATATGTTTCAATGGGGTTTAAAACAAATAATTTGCATAACATGATGATTCCTTTTTAGAAAGACAGAGATAATTCAAAAGTGTGTGCAGTGTATTTTGAAACATGCTTATTTTTATTTTATTTTGGGTTGTTTTTTAGGATTGCCATTTTCTGGAAAAGCAAAAAGTGAAAATATCAATAAATGCAGGAATTTAGAATGACATTCTTATTTATGATTTGTCGATTCTTAAAACACAAACCTTATAAAACAAAACTCTTTCGCTTTGGGCGAAGCGAAGAGGGGCATTTACAGAAAAGCAAGCCCTATAAAACATCCTTTTCACCCCGAGCAAAGTGAAAGGGCAAAACAAAGACGAGGCAATTACTTTGATTTATTAACGATATTCGGGACATCGACCGCGACCCAATTGCGACGAACTCCTCTGTGGATCACAAAGTCTGGTATTTTTCTTCCATGATTGTCTTCAATAATGACACTGATTTCTGGAGGAGTTGGATCACTAGAGTCTTCTTCCTATGCAGGGTTATCATAAGAGGACTCTTTTAATGTATCTTCAACAGTATTTTCTTTTTCAAGAGGATCTCCCCATCCTGTTGGCTTAATGTCTTCATATCTGATGCGAGAACTTTTGAGAGCAATGTACTTCACTAGAAAGTCGTACTTGCCGCTTGGCTCCCCCAAAGTATCCCAAGTTTCTGAGGGGATAGATGAGTCGTCTTCTTCAATGACGTTGACTTCAGGAAATGCGAAATTGATAAATTCTTGTCTTGTGATTCTTGCAATTTCATTAACATGATGTTTGACATTTTCATAATTTTCCTAGTAAGGCTTCCACGACTCTGGGAGAACAAGTGGTTTTTTCTCAAGGTCATTCAGCAGATATGCATTCTCTGGCTGACTCTTATGCCCTGAATCTTCTATGTAAGGTTTCCAAATGGACAAATCATCCATGGGATCATATGAGTTGTAATCAAATGGACAAATCATCCATGGGATCGCAATCTCCGTAGATCATTCTGAGTCTGATCTTGGTATATATCTGGGACTTTGCTTTGGAGAGCAAAATGGCATGTATGTTTCTTCCTGAGATATATATCCTTCATCATTGAAATAAGATTTCCACTCTTCATCTTTATCAGAAGATTTATTCTCCTCGATCGTATGGACTTCTTGAGAAATTAGGTGGAGGAAGCCTCCACTGTGGAAGAAATCTTGAATGGGACGAACGCTTTCATCCTTTTTTGTAGTCTTGGTAAGTGTTGGAGAAAAACCGAGACCTTTTCTTGTCTTGTTATCAACAGGAATCACAACTTTCCTTCGTCCTTTTATGTCACTGCTTCCCATTATTTGGAGAGCGTCTTTGTACGAGGAAATTGACGTTCCTTTTTCTTGATGATTCTCATTTCTCACAGAGAGTGCTTGAAATTGAGTTCCAACGACTTCTTCTGGCTCTAAATACGAGAATGATGATAGGTTGTTCATGATTAGAGCTTGTTCTCCGCATATTGTGACCAACTTGTCGTTCTTGACAAACATCAGCTTTTGGTGAAGTGCCAAAGTGACTGCCCCTGCTTCATGTATCCAAGGTCGTCCCAATAAACAGTTGTATGCCACTTAGATGTCCATAACTTGGAAAGTGACTTGGAAAGTGTAGGGACCAATGGTTATAGGAAGGTTAACTTCGCCGATAATTGTCTTCCTGGATCCATCAAAAGCTTTGACTATGATCTCACAGCCTCTCATTGGAGTTCCTTGAAAAGATAATCGTACCAGAGTTGACCTTGGCATGACGTTCAAGGATGAACTTGTGTCTACCAGTACTCTGGATAAAGCATCATCCTGGCAATTGACTGTGATATTGAGTGCCATGTTATGATTCTTTCCTTCCTATGGAAGTTCTTCATCACTGAAACCCAAATTGTTGCAGGAAGTGATGTTGGAAATAATGTTGTCAAACTGACCCACAGTCACATCTTGTTCTACAAAGGCGTGTTCCAAGACTTTCTGTAGAGCTTCTCTGTGAGCTTCTGAACTGAGCAGGAGAGATAACACGGATATCCGATAAGGAGTTTATAATAGTTGATCTACAATGTTGTATTCACTTCTCTAGATGAGTTTTAACATTTCATCGTTATTTTTTAGAGGCTCCATGTTGCTTGATTAACCAGCTTGTTGATTAGGAACTTCAGCTTGAGGTTCCTTTTCTTTTGCAGGTTCTCCAACTCCTCTGTTGAAGATTCGACCACTTCGGGTGACCCGACTGATATCAGCAATGTTGACAATGGATGACAGTGGAATTTCTTTTCCATCTTCTATTATGGTTGCACAATACTTGTATGGAATAGCTTTTTCTGATTCGTATGGCACTGGGTCTGGCAAGTAGATGACCAAAGGGGTTATTTGGGTCTTTCGATTATCAAAAGTAACCTCAATTGGTTCTAGCTCGGGACTGTTGGAAAATTTTCCACTTTTGAAAGGGATTCCCGAGTGCTTTGCCTCGTTGAGCAGAGGGATTATGGTGAAAACGTCCTCGTCAATTCCATAATTAACAGGCTCTCTTTCATTGAAAACCGTGATGGTTCTTTTGTCCAACAACTCTTGAATCTCATTTTGGACAAGGAGGCAACCGTGTTGACTTTTGCGACATTTTCTGCAAGCCGAATGATCGTGGTGATTCAGACCAAAATCATCAAGTCCGCACAAGCATTTTTTAAATTTGACCAATGATGTTTCAATGTTTTTAATGTCATAAACTGCGTGCTTCCCTGGGCAACCTTGCACCATATTGATGGACTGAGAATTTAGGCATAGTTGGGTTTCCCCTTGGTCCACTTGATTCTGGAGAGCTGCTCGCACGATGTAGCACCCTTGGCTATTCTCTGAACATATTCGACAGCATTCATAATTGTGAGGTGGCACCCGGCCGTACCCACTCTGTATGTAGTGCATCTTTACCAAATCCGTTTCTAGTAAGTGGATGTCACAACTTTGGTGTTTGTCCAGATTTCCATTGGTTATGCTAACTTGTTGTGTGTTTTCATTCTGGTAGACTGGAAGCCACCAATGGTCTAACAGATATTGAAGAGTTCTTTATACAAGTGCACAACCTTGATCATTTTCGGAACAATCTTTGCAATCTTGATAATTATGGGCTGACAGATAACCAAGCCTGACTTGTTTGGCATGTAATTCTACCAAGCTGGTATTCATTAAACGAATGTCGAAAATTTGAACCATATTGACCTGGTGATTATTCCTTCCATGGTAGTCTTGGATCCATCCTAGATCCATTTGACGCTGAAGGGCTTCTTGTACAAAAGAACATCCTTGATTATCTTTTGAATAAATTGGGCAAGCGTTGTAGTCGTGCAGTGGCAAATTGTGATACTGACTTTGTCTTGAATGCATTGCCACTAGATTGACATTCATTGCACGGATGTTATGATTTTGAACAATGTCCAGATGTTGATAGGCCATATTTATTCCACGAATCCTGTGATCCTGGATCCAGCCTAGATCCATCTGCTCTTGCAGAGCTACGTGTATAATGATGCACCCTTGATTGTTCTTGGAACAATTGTCGCATTAATGATAGTTGTGAGACGGCACGTGGTCATACCTGCTTTGCCTGCAATGCATTTTTACCAAATTTGTTCCTAGTAGACGTACATTGTGAATTTGATAACTGTCGCCGGATCCTTCATCTACCAAGTTTACTGAAGCTTTTTGATGTTGTGGAAATGGGTTCGTTTGAACATTCAGATTCGTATCTTTGAAAGATAAAACTCTATTTTTGACGAGCCTTTTTACGTCAGATTTGAAGCTGAGGCAGTTCTCAATGTTATGCCCTGGTCTTCCTTGATGATAAGGGCAAGATTAATCGGCTTTGAACCAATAAGGGGGATTGTCCAGCATTGTGAGAGGCGTTCTGGTTTGAACGTGCCCCTTTGCTAGCAAAAGTGGGAATAGTTCTACATATAACATTGGCATGGGGTCAAACCCTGGCGATCGTGGAAACGAATTTTTGTTACTGTATTGCGAGCGAGAATGCTGAAGAGGCTGCTGCTGGCTTTGCTGATACGATTGTTGATTTGGCTACCTCTGAGCAACCTGTGGTTGATATGCCGGGATCGGCGCGGGACTGACAATAGGAGATACCGTTGCTACCTGTCGAGGTTGATATCTTCGCCTTTGCTTACTCTGTGAGATATTACTGATATCCTGTTATTTCTTCTTTTGGAAAACACACCCGTATCTTTTAGTACTGCTGAATGGTTCTGAGTCCTTAACTAATCAACCTTCTTGGACTCCTTCCTCAAGGCGTACTCCCATGTTTACCATCTTGGTAAAGTCACTAAGTGCACTGGCGACCATTCGGTCATAATAAAATGAACTTAATGTTTTCAAGAATATTTTCTTCATTTCTTTCTCCTCGAGAGGAGGACAAGTCTGGGCGGAGATTTCACACCATCTTTGAGCGTACTCCTTGAAGGTTTCTTTATTTTTTTAGGACATAGCTCTGAGTTGATCTCTGTCGGGTGCCATATCCAAATTGTACTTGTACTGCTGAACAAAAGCTGGCCCAAGATCTTTGAAAGTACTGATCTTGGTACGGTTTAACCCTATGTACCATTTGAGCGCGACACCGGTTAAATTGTCTTGAAAGTAGTGGATCAATAGCTGTTGGTTTTCTGTCTGGGTAGACATCTTTTTGGCGTACATTACCAAGTGACTTCGAGGGTAAGAGTTGCCTTTGTATTTTCAAAGTCGGCAACCTTAAACTTGTGCGGTATTTTTATGTTTGGGACCAAGCAGAAGTCAGTGGAATCTTTGCCAAATAAGTCCTGTCCGTGAATGCCATGCAGTTCTTTATGCATTTCCAAGAACCGTTCTTGGAATTCATTCATTCTTTCGTAAACTTCCTTATCCTTTCCAGGGGTGGTCTGAAGGATTTGTTCCTCTGGGATAGTATATATCACAGGTTGTGGTATAGACATCACTGCAGTAACTCTTGGTGCTTCGGTGACCTAAAGTTTGTAACCTTCAGGTACAAGGAGTCTCTGTCATAGCTCTTGCATCTTCGTTCACCTGAAGTTTGTAACCTTCAGATCTGGAGGTTCCATTTATGGATCCTAAGTCTTCAGTGACCGGCGAAATATATCCCTCAGGTATGAAATTGAAAGTCATGCCCCAGGGAAAACCTTTAGGCATGTTGTACTGCGGAAGACTGACGGGTATCTCAAATGTCGGTGTAGAAACAATTTCAGAGATTGCAGTCTTTTGAGGTGGTCGATTCTGAGCTGCTGCCAGGGATTCAATCATGTTGTTGAGTCTTTCCAGACTTTCCTTCAGGGTGTTAACTTCCTCTCTTAGCTCTCTATTTTCTTCCTCAAGGTCGTCCATTTTCTTTTGCCGATTGGCCCGAGTATTGTACGAATGAGACAGTTTGACTCTAAAGTGCGACACATGTGTGAGACTTTATGACAAAGATGTGTAATGCAAGAATGATGAATGATATGCAAAGAATGAGAATGATCTTTTTGTTTTGTTTTCAAAATAACTTTTAACAATTGTATTGCAAATATCATACAGCGGTGGAAACCTTTAATTGAATTCAAAGGATTACAATATCTTACAGGGAAAAGTACATTATTTTACAAAGTGCAGAAAGGAAAACTAGGCTTATGAATTCTAAGAAATCTCTGACGAAGGTCCAGATGCTGGCTGCTGATCCCCTTTTCTCTTCTTTGAGCGGGTCTCCTCAACCATTGTTGGGTCGATGATCATTTGCCATGTGAAAGGAGAAAGCAAACTCCTCCGTTCTTCTTGACTTTCTACATCATGTTGCTCTAGTATTTCAATCAGAGCATCTTTCTCCTTTAGTAACTCTTGAATCTTTGCGCACTCTAAACTGACAATCTGATACTTATTCTTCCAAGAGTTCTTTTCATGTTGAGTTTTGTTAAAAGCGACCTGCAGTTTCTCTGTGTCACTCATGAAGTAGAGGATAGATTCTTTTAAGAGAAATACTTCTTGACGAGGGTAAGGCATTTTTAAATTGAGGGCCCTAGTTTGTACCCATTGGAGATAAGGCTCTACGGAAATGTAGATTGGTTTTCCTAGAGACTCTCTTCCTTTCCTATGAACATGATGCCAATCATGCATAATTTCTTCCTTGAGTGCTTTGTCATTTTCTCCTTCCTTAAAGAAAATACCTTCCAGATGAATGTTGTAAGGTATATCCTTCATCGGGTATCCAAGCTGACGACGAGCTAAAATTGGGTGACAATTGATCCCTCCCTTAGTACCAATGAGGGGTACATTGGGGAAACTTCCATATTTGTCAATGATTTTTATCCCGTCATAGACCCGATTGTGGCAGTCTATGTTAGAGTGAGTGAGAGACATAATCTTTTACGACCATCGCATACCACTTTTGAGATCCCAAAAAGCAGCAGATTTGGGTAAGTGGGAAATAAACCATTTGAAGAGTAATGGTACACAACATGTAATCATCCCTCCGGTGTACAAGTTCCTTAAATGCACTGAGTCGTAAGCATCAGCCAGTAAAGTTGGGAATGGGTTCCCAATTAAGAATATCTTGATAGCGTTTATGTCAACGAAATTGTCAATGTTATGGAAAAGGAATAATCCATAAGTGAGTAGAACAAAGTTATCCTCAAAAGCAACTATGTTTCCTATGCTGGCAAAGTATAGGGCTTTTTCCAACAGAAACCTAGCTGGTAGACCTTGAATTCCTCCCTTGGTGGTCATGTGGGTTTTGATATATGATATTTCCAACGAGGTGACTCTTGCAATGATTTAATCTTTAGGAATTTCTTCCAGTCTAGAGAATGGATCCTGATCAATGATGGGTAAATCAATTAGATGAGAGTACTCTCCCAATGTTGGTGTGAGCTGATAATCTGGAAATGTGAAGCAGTGATACACCGGATCATAAAACTGAACCAATGTATATAGGACTCATTCCATCATGTTAACTTTCAAAAGAGACAAAAGTCCTCTATACTTAGCTCTGAAAGCTTATGGATTAGTAATCAACCTTCCCAATCTCCTCAGGTCTTCAAGTTTTGGATTTCTGAAAGTGTGCTTTTGTATTTTTCTTCTACCAAAATCCATAATGCGGTTTCTGATATTTGCAACTCCCCATTTTTTTAGTTCTTTTGAAAAATTTTGAGAAAAGATTTTTTTTGAAAGTTTTTAATGAGTGCATGAATGCATGAATGCAGCAAACACAAATATATGAAAACATGGGTTTAAGGGTTTATCGTCACGAGCATGAAGTCACTGGTCTACCCATCCCAAAGGTATGTACTAGGGGTTCTTTTTGTACCTGTTGAACGGGTTCTAACAGGGTTCCCAAAATCATTGACCCCTCTTAAGAATATTACCAGTAAACCGACTGACTCATGAAAGTTGTAATATCCCTAAGATGAATCTCATTCGAGTGTAGTATCGCGTATCAACTATTCCCGATAGTCACTGCACTACGTCCTAAAATTGTCGAATGGTTAAATGTTTACTAATCCTCAATTTCATGGGTGCCTGGTGGAAAAAGTAATGTTTTCACGACTTGCTCGCTTAAAATCAGTAATTCCAAAAGGGTACCTCCACTGATTTGGTAGACTTTCAAGTTAGCTTGGTCGGGATTCACTCCCTATAGGCCTTCTTGAGTTTGCCACCTCCTATCTTAAAATATGCTCTCAAACCCATTGAGGACTTTTTGACTCACCTCATGTGTACTAATCACATTCCCAGATAATAGTAAATTAAACAAGTATAGAAGATAAGCAGATAGTATGATGGAAAACAGTAAATGACATCAAATGAGAAAGCAAATAAAACAGCAAAAATATGCAATGCAAGGCTTAACCCTCCTAGAAAGAGATAAGATGTCCCCAACAGAGTCGCCATTTTTCTGTAGCTCGGTATTTGTGACGCGACGACTACCGCATTTAGTGCTACTTTCTTATTTCTATATTTATCCTATGAAGCTTAAAAGAAAGGGGAAGATATCTCAAACTAAACCTGCGTGTAAATGTTTTCCTTAACAAATGCAAAGAGATCGGGGATCGGGGGTTGGTTATAAAAAGGGAAGATGTTAACACCTAGAGTATCTATAGTAATCTACAGGAACCTTTATTTGCATATGTTTCTACTATTGAATTATTTAGTTGCTTAAATCCATTTGCTATTGAATAGGGAAAGTTTCTCCTTTGTGAAGGTTGAGGAAATGTTTTTGTTGTTTTTGGGAAGATGTTGGACCTAAGGTTTTTTATTAGTGCGCTCGCTAAGATTTCGTAATCTTATGCCTACGTTTTCCCATAAAAAGACTTGGGGAAATTAGAGCATTTGTAGTTCCTCCTATTCTGTGGGAGGAAAAATATTTGGTGTCTTGTTCAAAGCCCAAGATTGAAGCTAAAAGAGTGTTTGTGTCTTCTTTAAGCCCAAGATTGAAGCTAAATGAGTATTTGTGTCTTGTTCAAAGCCCAAGATTGAAGCTAAAGGAGTATTTATGTCTTGCTCAAAGCCCAAGATTGAAGCTAAAGGTTTGACTGAGAGAGAATTTGTCATCTCTAAAGGGAGATATCTCACCTATTCATCACAAACATTGAAGGATTGATTTATAAAGGGAAGTTTCTTTAACTGGGATGTGTGGAATCCAGCAATGCCACATCTTCCTTTATAGGAGAATTAAAATGTCATGAAGGAAGAAGCTTTAACTCAGTGTAGAGCAATGCCACTTTTTCCTTTATGAATCTTTTCACTCTAAGAGGGGGACATTGACTTGGATGTGTAGAATCCAGAGGTTTTCCACTTACATCACTTAGATGAAAGATAACTTTAGCCATGATAAAGGAAGGACTCCAGCTTGGATTTTGAATCAACAAGTGTGCCACTTACATCAACTATCTGTAAAGGGTTTTAATTGTTTATTTTGAAATGTGATGTATAGAGGAAATATCCTCCTACAGAGAGGAGTCATGGTCTCATCTATGGGTATGATGAATTTTTGTGCCTTGATCAAAGCCCAAGGTTGAAGCTAAAAAAAAAATTGAAAACTGACTCAACTGGGGGATTAATCTGTCTTGCACAAAGCCCAAGATAGAGGCTGACTGGGAAAATCATTATATGAAGCCTAAGAGGAGGCTGACTCTTGTTGAGGATTTATTCAAATCCAGGAGAAGGTCTAAACCATTTTGAGGAATCAAAAGGGAAACTAACTCTTGCTGGGGATTAGAGAAGAGTTGAATTATTAGATGCCACAAGGGTTTTTATTCTTTTGGGGATTTATCGATGGTAACATGGTTCTGGCTGAGGATTTTAAACTGAAAACAAAACCTTGTTAAGGATCAGAAGAGGCTTTAAAGGATAAGCTTGAAGCCTGTGGGTCCTTGTATGAAGCCCAAGAGGAGGCTAGGGATTGAGACTTTCTAAGTCTAGGAAGAGTTCAAGAAAGGTTTCACCGGGAAATAATCCTTTCTTTGCTGAACTGTTCCAGGTTTAAAGGTATTAAAGAAGAGGTTTCACTGGGAAATAATCCTCTCTTTATTGAACTGTTTCAAGGTTGAATAAATTGAACAAAGTCCAAGAGGAGGCTGGCTGTATTGGGAAGAAGAATTCCATTATACAAGAGGGAACTAGTTGTTTGAACTAAGTTATACTGATTGAAAGGATCCTATTGTTTGAACTAGTTTAAACTGAAGATGATTTAAAAGCTAAGAGGAACTTAACAAGATATGCACAAGTGTATATACAGACATATGAACAAGTATATAAACAAGTATGGATTGAATTGGTGAAAGGTGGTGGGTTTTATTCTCTGGATAGAGACCCAGTGTATTGTGATTGATTAGATGCTTTCTCCAAGATTGAATTAGTGTTTTGAAGAAATTGAAAAAAGTTTTGAATTTTGAATATGATTTGATCTTAAGTAGGAGAGAAACAAAGGTGTTGGGTCTTACACTCTAGATAGAGGCCCAGATAATTGTTTGTATCCTGTACAAAGCCCAAGATGAATGAGGCTAAAAGATTTTCTATTTACAAAAGGGTGTTGGGTCTTACACTTTATAGAGGCCCAGATGATTGTTTTAAAAAACAAAGTTTATGTACAAAGGGATGAGACTTACACTCCTAACAGAGGCCCAGAGATTGTTGTGAAAACAGTGATCGCACCGTGATTTTGAAAAGCGCAATGAGACTTATACTATAGCAGAGGCCCATGAAGTGGTTTATTTACAAAGAGGGTTGGGTCTTACACTCTAATAGAGGCCCAGGAGTGTTGAAATGAAGTTTTGAAAGATTGAATCAAAACAAAACCCTAATTTCATTTTTTAAGATAATTTTCAAAAGAAAAAATCAATAAAAATGTATTATTTATCAAATGAATCCATTAATCATGTTATAAACAACGATTGAGGTTTTTTGAAAAGGTATTTTATTCACATGACTATTTAAAATCATTTTGGTTTTAAAGAAAATCAAGAAAGAAATCGTTTTTAAAATATTTAAAAACAATTTAAAATAATATTTTTAATATATTAAAAATATATCAAATAAAAGTTATTTTTGTGATTTTTTGGGTGAATAAAATATTTAAATATATGAGTGATATTTGTGCAAAAATTTATTTTAAAATAATTAAAATTGATTTACAAAATAATTATTTGAAAATAAAAAAAGAAAATATCAAAAATAGTGAAAATATGAAGAAAAAAAGGGAGAAGGGTCAAAAATGGCATGGGTCGGTGTTGAACCCACGCCCTAGCACACACAAACACACTTAATATGCAGGCACAAACCATTGGGGCGGTGATACATCCGTGTATCAAACCACCCCTATAAACACATAAGGGTGCAAATGACCTAGGCCTGGCCAGACAAAGGCGCCATGATCTGGTTCTTGCTCAAGGGAGACCAGGTTTTGCAAGAAGGTCATAACTTCTTCATTTCTCCATGAAAATATATGAAATAAAGATGGATCCTACCTAGAATTTCATGAGGAATCCAATGGTGGTCTTAGAATTTTCTAAAAGTTCCTACATTTTAAAACCCGATAGTGGTTTAAAAATAGGTCATAGTTTGCAAGTTCTATACTACATGTTCATACAGCCAGTAATAATGCTCAATTATGGTTCAAACACAACAAATATGATATGTACGACATGTTCATGATCAATGTACATCAAAACAAAGCATATTTAAACAAGTTCAAGTTTTGAGGAAACTTACCTCTTGAAGCAAATTGGGATCTTTCAAGATGGTTATTACAGATGTGTCTTGATGCTTTGGACACCTTTAATACACCTTATAGAATCTATTTGGATGCTTGGAATCAAGGAGAAACCTCTTGATCAGAATTTGGCCTCTTCTTGCAAAATGAACCAAAAGTGGTAAAAATGGAAACTCTCTCAAATGGTGTTACAGTTGAGGAACACTTGTTGGAACAACTTAGAGATGTTATTTGGAGAGTGTTTGAAGTGTTGTTTGGCTTTGAAAGGGACTTAATCAAGATATGGCTTGAAAAATGCAGAAAGTCAAAGATATGAGGTTTTGATGGTTGACTTTCTGATTTTGGTGATTTGAGATGAAGGTGAGGGTTTGGACACCTCCAATGGATGATTTGTGATGTGTTTGGATGGTTATTTGAGTGGTTTAGCTTCTGGTTTTGAGAATTCCAAGTTGGCTCTTTGGAACTTTGAAACTTGAAGCAAAAGAGGGAGAATGAGAAAACAAGCCTTTGGTATTGTTTTGGTGTGTTTCAAATGATTAGAAATGACTCCTATTTATAGGAGATCAAGTTTGTTTTGGGATGAATAGTGTTGGATTAGGGATCACTCTATTATCCAATGGATTTTGTCATGTAGCCTTTTCTTAAATGCCAAGTTACCAAAGTCTCCTCTTATCTTGACTTCAACCAAATTTGAAGGTTTGAACACTCATGTTTCTTGACTCATCTTAACTGGCGTGTGACTGGTATGGCTTGGTTCATGAAACCTCTATGCATCACATTAATGCTTGAAAACAAAACTTAAGTTCTCACTTGGTCATGATGGTTTTCACATGCTAAGAGATAACTCCTTGACTCTTTGGCCTTATGGTTTAGATTCCTCATCATTTATGTTGATATTAGACAGAAATCCAATGATACAAGTGTCCAAAATTGGCTTGAAAAATCTTGAGATGCAAGTTATGTGCCAAATGCTGTCAAAAAACAGTTTGTGTCTAGGCATGTTGTGAGGTTCATAACTTCTTGCTCAAGTTGAATTAATGGAAGTTCTTGTACTCTTTGGAAAACTTGTATATCATACTTCAAGTTTGATGTTTACATTTGGTCTTGATTCAACTTGGATCATAATGGAAAATGCCTCCAAAGTTGGACAAAACATGAGGCAGATTCTGCCTAAAAAATTCTAAGTGTCAAAGTTCAAAATCTCATGAAACCCTAACTTTAATGCTTCATGTCTCAAAATCTATGCATTTTTTGGGGGTACTTCTGCTTTGCAATCTTGTTGTATGTAAGAAGATCTATCATTTGAGCTTTGGATGGGAAAAAATGGTTGCTTGGATCACAAGTTATGGCCTTGCAAAGTTGGGTTAAAAAACCATTATTTTCCATAACTTAGTGAAATTTTAAATTTCTCAAGGTTGCCCTTTTTGCAAGTAACTTCACTTTTCTTGATTTTTCTTGATTGATCATGATCCAAATCACAAGTTAACATTGTTTTTGACTTAAAGAGGCCATGTTTGCCAAAAAATTCCAAAAGTCAAACTTGGTTTTGATCACAGTTGACTTTTTATCTTAGATGAAAGTTGAACTTTGTGATCCTTTATGAAATCAAGTCCTTGGGATAAATTGAACCTAATGGATGGATTCCAAAGGTGTTTTTGAGTGTCTTGAATCATGTCCCAAGGTTTGAGATTATGCTTTGTTCAAAAGTCAAAGGTATGGTTGACTTTTTCTCAAAAACCCTAGTTTGTGGTCCAGGTGAATTTGAATCCTTGTTTTTCTTATGAATCAAGTTCTTTGAATCAATCTAATCTTCTGAATAGATCAATATGATATATTTGAGGCCCTTAAAGCATATCTTGAGGTTTTGGATCATGCTTTATTCCAAAAGTCACCTTTGAGAGGATTGATGAGGTATGAAGGTACATCCATATTGTGGTGATGACTTGCATAATGATGTGAAGTCTTATGGTCAAAATTTAGGGTATGACAACCTCATATAGCATTGTCATAGATTGTCCTATGATGGTTTAGCATAATAGTTGACCCGATTCATCCGATACAATAACAATTAACGATTAATCACTAACAACAAACTTCGTTTTTCCAACAATATATTCTTGCTTTACTTTTCCGTTGATATATCTTTCTCATATTACTATTGTTCATATTATTGTTCATATTGTTCATATTGTCATCTTGGCATATTATCATATTGTTCTTACCTTGATCATACTATTCAAAAACACACTAAAAATATCGAAACCCTAAAAGATTCAATTGGTGGACTGTTGGTTACTTTTCCGAGCAACAGATTATGGACTGTGTACAGAAACCCTAGCAAGGAGATTTTGTCCAACTCTTATTCGTGGCTTATTTTAGGACACCTCGCACACACACGGCTTCTTCTTGGGCTACCTGACAATGACCCTATTTATTTCGTGCAATCCCGTGTAACTTACATGTACCCCGCTCTCATTTTGATGTACACACTTTAATCGCTTTTTTATTGTGGTTTGTTTACTAGGAGCAGCCCTAGGGACTAGCATATACTAAACCATTTTCAAACTAATTCTCGATTCGTCGTCGAGCCATTTTCAAAACACCCTTGTAAGTCGATTGCTCATTAGCATTCGCCATCAACCTAATGCACACACTTGTACTTCTCATTGTGGTTTCGTTACTAGGACTACCCCTAGGGACTAGGATCGATTCACACCTTTTCGCAAACCCTCGATTTGTCGTCGATCCATTTTCAAAACCAAATTTTAAGTCGAGTGCCTTTTGCCTCGCAATCAACCTCTTTTCATAACCTCTACGCGAACATAATCAAACCCTTGATCCAATATCAAATGGATTTTTTCAAATCAAATTTCAAAACACATACCAACTATCGAAACTCTTTTCAAGGTGAAAGGGAGGAGGGTCGAGTCTTCGATCTTTTTCTTCAATTTTTTGGTGCGAGTTCTCTTACTCACGTGTGGACAATTGACACCTCTAAAAGACTTCTAACTTGAAAACACTCAAATCGTCTTACAAACAGTTATCGTTCATCAAAACACTCAAACACTCTTCAAACATAATCTCTTTTCAAGGTGAAATAGGAGGGGGATGAAGTCTTCCATCTTTGTCCTCAATTGTTTGGGTGTGAGTTCTCTTACTCGTGTGTGAACAATGAACACCTTTACCAACCAAACCAACCCAGTCGTAGTTCCACAAACTACGAATGCTCTGATTCTTCATTCTCGTCCAAATGTAAGATACATAGGCACAAGATTGCGATGATCTTGGCGAGCTCACTTCCATCTTTTTCCGTCATTCCGCGTCTACCTTCCCTCCATCTTCTATTTTCCCCCCCTTTCAAAACCTTTCCCGTAGTTGAACTACGAGCGCTCTGAATCCTTATTCTCGTCCGAATGAGCATACGTAGGCACAAGGGCCCCAATCCTTGGCGAGCACCCTAACCTAAAAACCACCCATTTCCCCTTTAGCGTTGAATCCTTTTTATCGTACCGTTTTGCTTTTCGCGTTTAAAATAAAACAAATAAGCTTAGCTAACTTTCATCACAATTCGAATTAAGAGGTTCCTGTTGAGTACAAAGGACGTGAGGGGGTGCTTATACCTTCCTCTTACGTAACCGACTTTGAACCTAGAATGTGTTTGCGATGACCATGTTCTTATCTCTTTAAAGGTTTTCTCGATATTTTCCTTTCCCTCTTTTGGGATAAATAAAGTTCAGTGGCAACTCTGTCGAACAACATTTCTTCCGCGCCTTTTACGCGAGGGTCGTGTTTCGATTTTTTGAGGTGTGACAGCTGGCGACTCTGCTGGGGACAACGTTGCTCCATGCAAGAGAGAGTCAAGCCTATCTTAGTCTGAATTGTGAGCTCGCTAGCTTCGCTTATTTGTTTTCTTCTCGTTTATTTACTTGCTTTCTTATGCTTATCTGTGTTACCTTTTGTGACATTGTTGGGCTTCTCTAATTTATAGGTACTTTGTCAGATGGCTCTATACCCGAGTCTGAGAAAAAACTTAGGATTAAGATGGTGGTTGTGTAGTAGAGACTTGCGTGGAGTCTTCAACGTGAGGCCGATACAAAAACCCCGCTTGGAGTAGATTCCCTTGGAGATGTTATTGTTTTGACGTTCCTTCGTCACGATGATAATGTTTTTGAGCCTGAATCATGCATCCCAAGGACCATTAACCCGTTCAATCCACGATTGTTGGTAGTGTTAACTCCTTTTGGGTTAATACAAAAGCCACAATCAGATGAGATCCCTTGAACGTATTACTTCTTGACAGTAATATTTTCAACCTCGATCTATAACTCTGAGAACCTTTCTTAGAACCCGTGTGCAGATGGTTGTGTAGTTGACGCATCCGAGGAGTCTTTCTCGTGGGGAAGATGTGAAAACCTCACGTAGAAGAGATCTTTTCAAAAGTATTATCATCTGATGAGGCTTCGTTGTGGCTATAATGTCTTTGAAAGATATCCATGACTCTAGGCACCTACCTGTCTTAGAACCTAATCGTGGGGATCCTTTGATCAGAGACTTTGGTTGTTAACCCGTTCCTCCATCCAACCTCAGAATTGATCGAACCTACGATCCTGGATCTTGTGTCTTGCATTGCATCCATACATGTCATTATATTGCATTGCATCACTTATGCATCTTCCATTTCATTCCAACATCAGAAACTTATTTCATCTCCTTTCATATCCAGTAAATCAAGCTGATTCCTCGACACGGATACACAACTCAAGCCAATAGTAGACGAATGATGAATCATATCCAACAAGACCATGCCGCCACAAAGCTAGTGCCAGCATCAAATCAAATCAAGTCAAATCAGGAAGATCAGTTCCTCAAAGAAGGTAGTCATCATGCCATTCCAATCACTTTGCATTCTTGTGTTTTTTATTTGTTTGTTCAAGTAATATTTGCTTTAAACATTTTCATTTATATTTGGTTTTATTAATGTAGTGATTATGGATGTTCTAAATTAGTTATGTCGTATTCACTCATTTTTTCCATTTACTGCAAAGCATCGACACATACTTCTCAACTTCACTATCTTTATCAAACTATTGTTTAGCAATGATTTAAGGGAGGATGATGAAAACGAAATACCCATAATTGTAAATTGTATGCTTTCGGATAGAATCCTGCCAATGACGTACAAGCATTGTTTTAATCCCCCAAACACAGGAGAGACAAGGAGTTAATCCCTAGTAAACCACTTCGAGCCGAGAAGTAGCAGTTTCCTTCGGATTTTCAAACTCGTACACTCAACCTGGGGCAGAGTAGTGTTTAGTTAACCAAATCATGCACTTGAACCACGAAGCAAAATCCAAAAGACATGCCAGTTGTTCTTCAAAGACCCGTGACTTGGCAGTCACAATCCTCAAACAAAATCGAAAGAAAAAAAAAATCAAAAGCCTGCTAAGTCGAGCACCTCAAAAGGAGACTTAGGCAAAAATCAAGGCAATCCCGATGGACTCAAAAAGCAAAATTAGTCCATGCAAAAGTTAGGGATCAAAACAAAATCAAAAGAGGTCCTCAAACCCTCAACAAAAACAAAATAAGATTCAATGGCCACCATGTCAAAATCCAAAGGGTCACTGACATCAATAAAAAAGAAAATAAGGTGACTGCCATTTCGAGCAAACCTTGAATCATCACTTTACACCGTCAACCCTTTAGGAAGACAAACGTGTGCAGAATTAACAGAATGTAGGAATGGAGAACATCACGAAGAAGGGGTGGGTACAAACTAAGTTTTAAGCCTGATATCCTTTGTTTCGACAACCGTGAACCAGACCACGTTACAACCCTCGAAAGACCTAATTGAGGCGAGGTTTATTCTGAAAGCATAATATTACAAGGTTGCGTAAACTGACACCCCGCATATTTTCTAATCTTCAGCCTTGGTGTCATTCTCCTTGCTATATCTTTCACACTCTAAGCAAAATCAGCACAACGTCTGGACTAACGGTCCATTCGTCTCACACTATCACAACACTCCAATAAACAACTTTTTCAAAACTCCCATGAGCATTGCATTAAGATTACCATTTGTGAATGAACAATTTTTAACTGTAAATCAGTGCTAGACATCAAAGAGCAATCAAAGAGGAATTTGAACTTTCAGTGGTGCCGACGCGAATCAAGGCTACCTCAAAATCCTCAATCAGAGGCAAATCCCCCAAAGCTCAATCAAAGGAAGACCATCTCAAAGAATATCAAAAGTTCATCCTCCAAAGATCACACTGTTTCAGAAATTGGTTAATCAGGGGCAGACCATTACCATGTTCATACTGGGGCAGGACCAGCTGCAAAGGGCAGATCCTCTCTGTACTTTCAAATTTGGCCAAACAGATCTTACCATACACTAGCAATCATCGAGTTCAGAGCAAAAATATGATCTTCATAAGCAGATCACGTCGCTACGCTCATTTTTAGGCTATTCTGACCGACCATCAAGCCTAAGAGTTGTGGTTCTCTCAGGAACGAACACCCCAACAAATCATCAAGTGATCAAACTTGGAGCATCGAGATCATCTTCGCCTGCTTCATCCATAGCGTCTTCAAATATCTGATGTCGAGGAAATCAAACCCTCCCACGACCCAAAGTCCAATCCGCATTGGAAACTATCAAAAGTCCACCATGTTGAAACATATTCAATCACCCGTCTGCAATCATACGCATCATATGCATCACATTCGACGTCATCAGCATTATATGCACCATATGCATATATAAACCAAATCATTCTTCCCCAGCACTTGCATCTCCACGCGTCACTATTTGCATTGCATTTCCATTCGATATAGAACATCATTACAAAATTAAGTATTCATACATGCATAAGTCAAGATCCAGGATCAATCTCGAGAATCCAAGACGATCTTCAGCCCAGTCAAGGGCATTCTCTTCAATTCCGTGGGTGTTCCTCATGGAGTTACTTTAACCTTTTGTTGATGAAGTGGTCATCCCCAACTCAGCCAGTAGCATTTCTCTGAGTCAGTGGGCGTTCCTTATTGAATTGGTTCTCTTCAACCTTTTGTTGATATAGTTACTATCCTCGGACCATTCATGGTTCTTCCTCCGAAAAAAATCCAACCTTCCTCTTGTTCGTTCCCTAGTGATTTGGTTCATGTTCAACCTTTTGTTGACAAGGATGGTGTTCCTCAGTGACTTCTGTGATTCAACCTTTTATTGATGTCTGCAAACAATTCTTACTCGAACATCCAGCAAACTTGACCTTTTGTCAATGACCTCACTATCATCCTTTTGGTGATATCCAAACCCTGTCAATTCAACCTGACCTTCATCCTTTTGGTGTTGGCAATTCTCAAAATCAGAAATTTACTATCATCCTTTTGGTGGTAGCCAAACCTTGTCAATTAAACCTGACCTTCATCCTTTTGGTGTTGGCAATTCTCAAAATCAGAAATTTACTATCATCCTTTTGGTGGTAGACAAACGTTGTCAATTTAACCTGACCTTCATCCTTTTGGTGTTGGCAATTCTCAAAATCGGAAATTTACTATCATACTTTTGGTGTTAGCTAAATCCGGTCAATTCAACCTAACCCTCATCCTTTCGGTGTTGGTGATTCTCCAAACTTGGGAAGTTCCTATCATCCTTTTGGTGGTATCAACTTGTGTTGTTTGATCTTACCGTCATCCTTTTGGTGTCGGCGATCTGTGAACCTTTGGTCTGTATATCATCCTTTTGGTGAATGACAGCCTTTGATATCATTTTTCTTACTATTATTCTTTTGGTAGTAGTAAGTTGCAACCTCACTTTCATCTTTTTGGTGAAGGGTTGTGCGTGTGTGTTTACTATCATCCTTTTGGTGTCGGAGTTACATGTGTTCTCTATCATCCTTTGGTGATAGATCTGCCATCCTTTTGATGTCGGAGTGTGTGTGTGTGTTTTCTATCATCCTTTTGGTGATAGGTCCGTCATCCTTTTGGTGTTGGAGTCTGTGTTTTTAATCATCCTTTTAGTGATAGGTATGTCATCCTTTTGGTGTCAGGTGTATCTATGTCTTCTATCATCCTTTTGGTGATAGATCTATCATTCTTTTGGTGTCGGAGTCGTGTGTCATCTATCATCCTTTTGGTGATAGATCCGTCATCCTTTTGGCGTTGGAGTCGTCTGTGTTTTCTATCATCCTTTTGGTGATAGATTGGTCGTCCTTTTGGTGTCGAAGTCGTGTGAGTTTACTATCATCCTTTTGGTGGTAGGTCTGTCATCCTTTTGATGTCGGAAATCTGTGCGTATGCTTACTATTATCCTTTTGGTAATAGCGAGTTTCGACCTCACTTTCATCCATTTGGTGAAGGGTCATCGAGTCGTGTGTTTACTATCATCCTTTTGGTGATAGGTTCTTCATCCTTTTGGTGTCGGAGTTGTCTGTGTCCGCTATCATCAATTTAGTGATAGGACCGTCATCCTTTTCGTGTCGGAATTGTGTGTGTACTATCATCCTTTTGGTGTCAGATATCTCTGTGTTTTCTACCATCCTTTTGGTGATAGATCCGTCATCCTTTTGGTGTCGGAAATCTATGTGTATGCTTACTATTATCCTTTTGGTAATAATGAGTTTCGACCTCACTTTCATCCTTTTGGTGAAGGGTCATCAAGTCGTATGTTTACTATCATCCTTTTGGTGATAGGTTCGCCATCCTTTTGGTGTCGGAGTTGTGTTCTCTATCATCCTTTTGGTGATAGGTCTGTTATCCTTTTGGTGTCGAAGTTACGTGTGTCTTCTATCATCCTTTTGGTGATAGGTCCGTCATCCTTTTGGTGTTGGAGTTGCATGTGTTTTCTATCATCGTTTGTGTGATAGATCCGTCATTCTTTTGGTGTCAGATATCTCGGTGTGTGTGTGTGTGTGTGTGTGTGTGTGTGTGTGTGTGTGCTCTATCATCTTTTTGGTGATAGGTCTGTCATCCTTTTGGTGTCATATATCTCTGTGTCCACTATCATTCTTTGGTGATAGGTATGTCATCCTTTTGGTGATAGATATCTCTGTGTGTGTGTGTGTGTGTTCTCTATCATCCTTTTGGTGATAGATTCGTCATCCTTTTGGTGTCGGAGTTGTGTTTACTATTATCCTTTTGGTGTCGGATTTGAGTTTACTATCATCCTTTTGGTGATAGGTCTGTCATCCTTTTGGTGTCAGAAATCTATGTGTTGCTTACTATTATCCTTTTGGTAATAGCGAGTTTTGACCTTATTTTCATCCTTTTGGTGAAGGGTTTGTGTATGTGTGTGCTTACTATTATCCTTTCGGTAATAGTGAGTTTTGACCTCATTTTTATCCTTTTGGTGAAGGGTCTGGGTATGTATGTGCTTACTATTATCCTTTTGTTAATAGTGAGTTTTGACCTCATTTTCATCCTTTTGGTGAAGGGTATGTGCGTGTGCGTGTGTGTGTGTGCTTACTATTATCCTTTTGGTAATAGCGAGTCTTGACCTCATTTTCATCCTTTTGGTGAAGGGTCTCGGTGTGTGTGCGCTTACTGTTATCCTTTTGGTAATATCAAGTCGAGTCGTGTGTTTCACTATCATCCTTTTGGTGATGGGTTTGTCATCCTTTTGGTGCCAGAACTTTCTGTTATCATCCTTTCGGTGATAACAACCGTTGGAAATTCGGAGTCTTCTTCATATCTAATCGACTTATACCTTGAAAGAATGAACAACATAGAACTTCATCTTACTAGGTTTAAGCCAATTAGATAGGGGCATCTGGCATACCCCAAATTTGTCCTACTTGTACATTACTTTCATTTGTAACTCCATCCACTAACCATTATTCAAAAATCGAAAAAATATGTTGTTACTTTCATTTCTTCTTATTCAAGTTGTTACAAGGAGGAGTTGGGTTTCAGGCAGGGCTGTCAGATCAGTTGTGTATGCAATATTGATTGAAGTTCGTCTGGTTTGACTTAATCTTAGTCAAACAAGAGTTTGTTTCATGATCAAGGCCAGGGTGTGCATAATTTAAGTGATTTGTATTTGAGGTGTCAATTAGGGTTTTTGGTGCCAATTCAGGTCATTTGTGTCATGGGTTGTTTTGAGTGCAAAGATGTGAACTAAAATCAAGTGCACTGTCATTGAAGATCATCAAGGACCAGGTCATGGTCAATTAGGGTTTTGTGCAGTACATGATTCTAATTTCAAGGTAGGTCCATAATATTGCTCAAGAGGTTTTGGGTGCAACACAATTCAAGTGGCTAGAGCAAGGTTGATTCATTTGTGGTTCAAGATTTTAATCCAATCAAGGTTAAAGATTAATTCATGTTTAGTTTCATTTCTCAAGATTTGAATCAAGGATCTAAGATTTATTCAAGATCTTTACATGGATAATTGTTAGAAAGGATTCAAATGCAGATTATGTGTAGGATTGATCATGCATAATTATTTGTTTGAAGCTAGCATTGTCATGTGAGTTTTTAAGGATTAGTCCAAATTCAAGGATTGATTCATGTTAAATTCAATTGCAAAATCAAAGGCATTGTTCAAGAATTATGGTTCAAAATGACAACAACAAGAATTAATCAAGGTTCAAAATGAAGGCCCAAACTTAAACTTTTTTTCAAAAGTCCATATTAAAAAATTTTACAAAAAATGTTGAAGTCATAAAACTATACAAAAGTCCACTTGTTGCAAACATTTCACAAAAACCCATTTCATTCTACAAGTCCATTTTCCATTACAAGAAAATTTCCAAAAAATAATAAGACAAATTGGCAGCCATTTGCGTACGCACACGCTAGCCAAGCTAACACATAATACACCTTTGTTCAAGTAAGTCACAAGCTGCTTCCAAGCATCACTTTTTCAAGGCCAAACCTACGCACAACCTCATGACTTCTACATCCAACGAAACACACCAAATTCCACAAGCCTTGCAAAAACCATGAGCTAACACCAAGTCATTACATGATTCCAATCCAAAGTAATTCACCCTTTAAAACCTCACGTACATCCAACCTGCATCAAACCACAACCAAATTTCAGCAAAAAAAACATGCTGCATAAAGTATTTGTACAACCAAAATCCTGCATACAAACTATAAAAGGAGCAATCAGTAGCTACTATGCCCCACGTTACCACAAACCAAATGTGCACCAAAACGCGTACGACACTTTACGCACATCAATAATCACAAAATCAACCATGCCACAATAACCAATTTGCAGCAAAACTCCCACATCCACAACGCATCCCCAAACCTTGAATTGAAATTACCAAAACCTCCAGCAAAACAACGCATATTTAGCACCCAATTTTCACGCATAGCAGCAACAAATCGACCCCACACAAATTGTCATACACAAAACGCAGCACACAACAATTTCTCATTTTCTGAATTCTTCCCATTTCACCCTCAAACCTCTCTTATAAAACTCACATCATCCCCATTCACAAAGGAATTTCAACAGAACCAATATCACTCTGCCGAAATCACAACTAAATCTCCTCCGAACTGTTCTTCCTCTTTCGATTCACCCTTCATCACAGGTTTGTATTTTGGATTCGTTTTCGTTTGGTTTCACTCAATTTCTCTCCTTCTTCTTCTCGTTTTGGGTCTGAATTTTCAATGGGTGTGGTTGTAGTTTGGAACAATGAACGACTTGTTTTTATGGTTATCGATATGGGTTTATGCGTTGTGAGGTTCTATGAACGATTTGAGGTTCGTTTCATTCTGTTTTACTTTGACCATGGCCGTACGTGTTTTCTCAGCAATTTGGTTTTTGATTCAATGTCAATAGGGTGTTGGTTTTAGTGTAAGGATGACATTGCTTTTAGTGATTGGGGTTTTTGATGCGCAGATATGGCCCTCTCCACTTCATTTTATTGTTTTTATTGGAATAATTTAAAATCTGAAAATTTTACCTCATACCCCTACTATTATCCCTCCATTTCTACATTTTTTAAAATATTTCAATTTTACCCTTTTCAATTATCAAATTATTTTATTATTTAATATTTATTATTTTTTGGTATTTAATTTACAGCAAAACTAATATTGAATGTAAATAATTGGCACTTATTGGCTTAGTTAAACTAATAAACCTCAACTTTTGTGCATATGTTGTATAGTTTACATTATAGTGTATATATTGCGTATAGTGTAAATATCATTGATTTTAATTGTTTTCTCTCATTTTTGTAGGTATACAAGAAATGATATTTTTTCATTGTCTTATAGAGCATTGAATAAGCTTTCCAACTCTTCCGACCGAGCGTAAAACGGAGTTACGGTTCAAAAGTTATGGTTTGATGTCATGTTCGCTATGCAAACTGGCGGCGAGCGAATTCGCCAAGATTTCGCACTACAAACTCAAGGCGAATAAAATTGCCCAAAAGCGTGGAAAACACTATTTTGGCGGTAGCTAATGCAGCATATGTTCGATGGGCTAACGAGAGTTCACAGTGCGAACACGGGGACCCATTTTTGCCTATTTAAGTCACTTTTCAGCATTTTTTAGGTTTTATGGTTGGGAACTTTTTACCCCAACAGCATCAAACACATTCTTGAGTAGATTTAGCTTAGAAACAACACATGGAGTGTATATCTTGACGATCCGGAGTCGAATCCACTTTAATCAGAGTTGACAAACCGTGAGATTTGTGTTCTTCTTCCTTCCTCTCTATGAATTTTTCATTTGTTGGGGTTTTGTATGTAAGTTTATCTTGATTGTATGTATATTTATGGATCTTTGCATAAAATCTCTTTTACAACTCTTTAGAGATGACATCTTTGATTTTTTACTTAATGGGTTTGAATTGCTATAGACATATATGGTTCGAACTCGATCTAAGATGAACATTTGTTAGATTCTAAACTCTAGACATAAATTTAGGTTTAATATTCACGTAGGTTTCGATTCTTAATGCTCCGTGTTGTCAAGTTGCGTGAGACATCACCGGTGAGGTGATGCAGTTGTTCTCTCAACTTTGCATTAGACATAACCTCTGTTGTGAGAGATATGTGATGATATTGACGAGTGATTTAGGTGGTGTGCATTTGATCCATAGATTTTTTAGTACATGATGAGTAGAACAAAACACAACTCCTGACGAGTTTTCTCGTTTCTTAAGGATGTATTTATTTTCTTGTCTCATGTTTTTCTTTTGCATCTTACTCTTTAAAACCATTCAAACCTAAGCTTAGAGACGCAGAGATTGTCGAACGGAATTCTTTCCCCCGCACTGATCCCTGTGGAGACGACATAAATCCCTGAGGGAATTCTTCCAAAAATAATGCCGCTTTACCACTCCAACAATCGTTGGCTTCTTTTATGGTTGTAACCTTTGGTTGCCAATTCCTAGTAAGACATCTCAAAACTTTATTAGTAGCAATAGCATTGGAAATAGGATTACCCAACAAGTTTAAACGATTAATAAGATGTGAGAACCGCTTTGGCATTTGAGCAATGGTTTCACCGTGCTTCATGCGAAAGAGTTCGAATTCTTGATTAAGTGTGTTAATACGGGCTTGTTTGACCTCATTAGTTCCCTCATGGGCAATTTGTAGAGTGTCCCACATTTCCTTTGAGGTTATACAATAAGAAATGCGATAAAACTCATCAACACCAAGAGCGGATACGATAATGTTTTTCGCATTCCAATCATGTGCCCACTTCTTATTATCTTCCTCATTCTATAGTGCTTCGGGCTTAGGAACATCAACACCGTCAACACGATGTGTTATCGGTGTAGGACCATTTTGAATGGCCTCCCAAACACCCTTATCATAAGAGTTCACATGAATTTGCATACAAGCTTTCCAATAACTATAGTTTTCTCCTATGAAAATTGGAGCTTTCTTATAGTCCCCTTTAGGTTCGTGAGCCATTTTCTAATAAGCGTTTCGAAGCAAGGAATGAACCGGGCTCTTGATGCCACTTGTTAGATGACTGCGGCTTGTCTAGAGGGGGGTGAATAGACACCCAAACCAAAATCACCAAATAAAATTTGGTTTTTAAAGTTGTTAGAAAAAGAGAGCGCGCAGAAGGTTTTGGTATTGATCGATAAAAGTCGTCTATACGAACCTAGTTATTGGAACTCGGATATGCAAAGCCAAATATGGAATGACAAACACAATAATCGAAATTAACCTTTAATCGAATATCACATTATTACTCGTTTAAGCTAATGAACTTAGTAATGCTATTTCCAATGATAATAAGCAAAAATGTTGAACTATGCAATTTATCGAACACTTGGTGTGCAAACGAATTTTCATAATTTCCTTTGAGTTGTTGTTGATATGGAAACCACTTATAATCAAAAGTGATAATAAGCGAATCAACAATCAAGTTTAAAACAAAAGGATCACAAGAAAATTCTTACGAGTCGTTCAATTTGTAAGACCCGTATATTTTAGTCCGTATGATATTATGATGTTTTATCATTTTAATCTGTTTTTCTACTAAATTTGGAGTAGCGAGCAGATTATACCCGATATTTCTAGGGTGTTCAGTTGTGGTCTGGATTGATCCACGTGGTTTCTTTTTAATTCAATCAGACTTTTTCTATTGGCACGGTAGTTATATTGGATTCCGAATGTTTCTATGTTTTCGAAATTTCAAAAATGTGTTTCTGCCGATTTTTGGGAAAACGGGCAAATTATACCCGTCGTTTAAATTTTCACGGACTCCGATTGTCGTCAAAATTTAAATGGGAGTTTTATATATCGCCGATATTGAGAATTTAATCTCAATATATCTTTTTGAGTTAAGGAACAAAAATTTATTCGGAATAAAATTTATTCGAAAATTTTTGGTGGTTTTAATTAAAATGCGACGGTGAAATTTTTCGGTTTTCATAAAAAGTTGTTCGTGAGCGAGTTACGACTCGTCTGAGTCAGAACATTTTTTTTAAGTATGAGACATTAAATATCTAGATATTTTTGGGTTATATTATTTTTATATGTTTTTAAGATAAGATCATTTAGATATTTTTTTGTTGGGATATTATTATTAAATCCATTAGATATTTTGTTGAGATATTATTATTATATCCATCAGATATTTTTGGCGGGTATATTATAATTTTATTCTTGATTTTTATTTTATAATGTATCTTTTTCATCGATGTTTTCGTTTGATCGCGTTTTGAGAGCGTTTAGGAGATATTTAGGCGAAAGGGTAAAACGGTAATCTTGCGGATTAGATATTTTAGAAAAGGATATGATGGGGATTAAGTGGAAAGTTTAGATTATATATATAGAAAAAAGAGAGAGAAAGAGAGAAAATAAGAAAAATGGGTTAAGAAAGTGGGAAGAGAAAGTGAGAGGAAAAAGAAGAAAAAAAATGGGAAATCGTCCGAATCGGAGCCGGATCTCCGATTAAATCGGGTAAGTTTACTAAACTCGATTATCCTACGATAGTATATGTATATGTAGGTGTTTGTTTGGTTGGTTGGTTTTGGTTAGAAAATGTTAGGTTTTACATATTTGAGCAAAATTGGTAAAATCGATAGAAATCGATGTTTTTACGGATGAAATTCGAAATAAATTGCGTAGTTTAGTCGAGGAATGTTAGGTCGTGATTATTGAAACTTGTAAGATTGAATTCGGGTGATTTCGTAACTTTTGACATTTTTGAGAAATGAGGGTTTTAAGAATTGAATCGAAAACAGACGTCGTAGAAATCGTGTTTAATGGTTCTAATTCACTGCTATATGTTAGGTGAGTACGAGTATGTGGTTATTTCGAAGAAAATGATTGAATCGGTCGGATTTTCGGGTGGAAAGGCCAAAACCCGTAGGTTTTCAAGGCAAAAGGGGGGTTTTCGGCGAAAACTTCGAAAATTCATATCTTTTGATCCGTAAGTCGGTTTTGATCCCCGTTCGAAGCGTTGGAAAGCTAACGGGATGTTCTTTATATTAAAAATGGTTTGGAGGGCAAGAGATGATTGTAGTTTTTGTGGTTTTGAAAAAGTGTTGGGTTTTATCACGTAAAGTGTGTGCGGTCGGTGTTTTACTGTGTGTTGTGCTTTTGTTATATAACGTGGAGCCAGTGAGCTGTTATATGATGTACTGTGGGGTGGCCTAATGGCGTGAATCCTAGATTTTTGGAATTCAAATTGTTGTTCAAAATAAATGAATTTAAATTGTGTGGGTTTTTCTATAGAGCGATTAGGTTAGTAATCGGGGAGTGAAAACCTAAAGCCCTAATTGTTTAGGTTAGCGATCAAGACCCAGCCTTATTGTAGATGTATCTGAGTTGGTTTTAACTTAAGTCCTTTGTGTATTTTATAAGGTTGAAAGTGTGAATCGGATACGAGATTTCATCGTGAGAAACAAATCGATCTTACGTAGCGTAAGTTGTTTGGGTTGGAAGCTTGCTCAGGTAAGGGCACTTTCTAACGATATTATATGTGATTGAATGCATGTGTGTTTGTATTCATGACTGTGTGCCCTTATGGGGATGTTTGAACGATTGTGTGCCAGTTGAGGTTGTGTGGTTATATTCATGATTGTGTGCCCGGTTGGGGATATGTGTTTATGCTATGACGCTAAACTTGTGATGTGCATTCATATGATTTGTGATAAATATATGATTTGCTGTTGATGTGTATGTCGAGGAGGACAACACGAGGTGTGTCTGAGCCACCTGTTGATAATGAGAATTATTCATATGATTTATGATAAATATATGAATTGCGATTGATGTGTATGTCGAGGAGGACAACACGAGGTGTGTCTGAGCCACCTGTTGGTACTGAGGATTGTTCATATGATCTGTGATAGATATATGAACTGAATTGTGAATTGTGAATTGTGTTTATACATATTGTGTTTATATAAACTATTGCATTTGCATGTGTGAGTCATGCATACCATAGTTGCGTGTAGGTAGTTGGCGCCGAATGGGCCAGGGTGATGGGTTCTGAATCATCACCTAATCCCGAAGGGAATTCTACTGCACCAGGTGATGTGACTGAGCCGTCATCGATCCTTTGAGATCAAATTGAGTCAGGAGAATGCGAGGGAAGCAACTCCGGGTGTCTGCAAGGGCAGCACTTTTGTGTCTGCAAGGCAGCACGGTTAGTGAGGACCCAAAGGGGTATCACGACTCTCTGCGGAGAGGTTAAATTCTGGAATTCATGCATGGTAAGGGTACCCGACGAATTGGGACCACCAAATTCATATAGGTCTGCATTTAGGATGTGTGTGCATTGCATGTGTGTGTTAAACTAAATGTTTGTGCATTGCATTTGGGTGTTAAATTAAATGTTTGTGCATTGCATTTGTGTGTTAAATTAAATGTTGTGATTGTTACATATATCATACTGTCACCTCATTTATGTTGCTCTGCATATCATATTGTCATCTTATTCGTGTTGTTATGTATATCATGTTCTGCTGGCATGTGTGTATTCTTCAATATATGCTGTTTTTAGATCGTGACCCTCTACTATTATTATGATGTGTCTAACGACCACCCAGGTTTAGAAGTGGTGATAGTTAAGGTATCCAGGTGTCGTGAAGGCTTGTAAGATGCGATGTCTTTGGGCTAGGAATTCAAGATCAGCTTAGGGTCGTGTTTTGAGGTTGTCCATGTTGTTATTGCTGTTATTATTAAAGCTGGGTGCTTATTTTTATGTGTATGGATAAATATTTATAACAGTGGGCATTACGCTGGTCCTATGTATGGAAAAGACTTAGATCGAAAGCTCGTACTCTGATTAATCATTTTTATTATTTTTCCTGGAGAGACAGTTGTCAACATTATGTATGGCATTAAAAAAAAAATATACATTCTCGCTGTTAAAAATCGGGGTGTTACATTGTGGTATCAGAGCTTTGGTCTAAGATTCTCATGGGGTTGTGAGTCGGGTGTCCTAAGCTGATCAAGTGTCGGGTTTAGTGGGAGTAAATGTTTGGAGTCCTATGTGTTATGTGGTTTGTGTCTTGAGTCCAACAGGTTATGTGCCTAGGTAATCGTTTGTTTCTTAACTGAAGTTGAGGTCTCCCATAATACTTCAGTAAGAAGCATAGTTAAACCCCTTGAGCATTTGTCGACGTTGGTCGACATGTGTCTCCGTTTTCTTTAGAGGTAGTGAGCTAGAGGTGGTGAGATTGAATCAAGTAAGAACTATAAGGTTTTCTGCAGTAATGTTATGGATGAGAGGTTTTGTTTGTTCTTATCACTCTGAGGTGTTGAGTAGGGATGAGTGGAAGTCAAGGTTTCACAGGATTGTAAGTAAGGACATGATTTGGAGGACCTTTTGAGAGAAAAAAGGATTGGATGTTCATTCCGGTGAGTTCCGAATGAGATGAGATGCAGTTTATGGACTATGAAAAAGGTGATATTTCTTTGGAATCAAAGAGCAGTTATAGATGTTGTTTGGAGACAATTACTATACATGGAGATTAATGGGACATCTTCTCTAAAAAGAAAGCGAGTTGCACGTTTAAAGTGGCCGAAACCTAGGAAAGTTGGAGGAAGGTTATACGAGTGGTAGGTGCTTGAGGGTTTAATTTGGTTTCTTAAGTTAGGTTAGATAGGTAACTAAATACCGTAAGGATGAATCATGTGATGTTAAAGGAAGGAAACCAAGTATCACATGGATAAGTTTTAGTAAAAGTGATCATTAGTGGAGTTGTCTTCGAAACTAGAAGTGGGAGTTTGGGAGAGAAGGAGCGTAACAGTTTCTAGGAGAAAAAGGTAGAAGATAGCACCATGGATCTAAGTAATCATATGAGTAGAGTAGAGAAGTGCTAAAGCAATTCAAGTATGGGTGGTATGGTTTTGCTAGAAATATCATACCGCGGGTAGACAATGGGTTGTTAGAAGAGTGATAAGACGCTGAAAGTTAATATCTGGAAGGACACAGAGCCATGTATGAAGAATTAAGGAATGGAGTTATATGGTGTAACAAGTATATGGATTTCGTGAAGATTAAAGTTTAGATTTAGATTTAGGGATCGGACCTGAGAATAAAGAAAAGTTAGCAAAGGAATTTTGATTGGGTAGTTGCTCTTTAAAAGTCAAGCGTTAAGATTTGAGATAAGTGCTCAGTGACTAGATGGAGGAGTAAGATATGTCTGCCTTGGAAGGATAATTCTTTTAGAGTGTTAGATCGTAGAGGAACACATTGGTTGATACCTTAGTAAAGGTTAGAAGTAAATAAGAACCCGATGAGTGGGTAGAGGTGCCAGACTTTTTGAGCAAGAGCGTATGCACAACGGATGGGTTTGTGTTATAAAAGGATTTTATGACCATTGGATAGTCATAAGCAATTGAAGATAGATAGAACAACGAAGAGTATGTTGGATAGGACGAGCATTGATTTGGAACAAGGATATTTAGATTGGGTGAAGGAGAGTAAAGATGTGGGTTGAAGTTGACAAGATAGAGGTCATGGTAGGTTGGGAAACAACGATAGGCGTTTGGTTGCTGAGATTTTGAAGTTGGAAACTCCTAGATGTTATAAGAGGATCTAGTATAAGGGACTTTGGAGTTGCAGTATCGTAAAGGTGGTTACAAAGGAAGAATAAGGTTGTATGCAAGCAAGAAAGTGCTCAGGTAACACAGATTTTTTTTAATAAGAAGGTTGACTACCTCGTTGCTTAGGAAGGACTACCCAGGATATGGCCCAAATGGAAATGGGAAGGATACTAAGCATTTCCTCAAGAGTGTATGCTATAGATGATGGGGTTGCGCTCGGACGTAAAGTTGATATTTAAGAAGCGGTATAAGTGGTACGAGAATAATCCTGCGGTTGGAAATTTTGATATCACAAGGTTAATGAGTAGTGTATTAGTGACTAGATGGGTGGTTATATTCAGAATTAGGATGATGAAGTTACTAAGTGAAAAGCCTGTTGGAGATTCCACATGAGACATGAGAAGTCTGAACGAGGTTAAGTACATTATGTCATTGATGAACGAATGGGTGGAGTGAAAAGATTGGTTTTGGGAAATAGGTGTCAAGACAAAGTGTGAGAGGAACGGTTAGAGATGTGGATTAGGGCGATTTAGAATTCGTGCAAGAAATTACCTCGCCCATGAACCGGAAAAAGTAATGGTAAATGTATGCTTAAGAGTTGAAGGTACAACTAGATTGGGTCACCTAAGGTGCATTGGGCATATTCGGAAGTAGAGAGGATCAAACATTTGCCTATTAGGACGAAATCAAGTATGAAATGGAAATGTTTGGTGGAGACTAGTAAGACTTGGATTCATCGTACTGGTTATGACAAAGAGTAGAGTAGCATAATGGAAAATATGCATTGAGAAAATATTGGATGTTAGAGGTTGACATCGAGAACAGTTTAACAACAGAAGATGAGATATGAGAACAATAAAAAACGGTTTGATTGATGAGCTCTTTGAGGGAAATAGAATTTAGTTGTAAGAGGAAAAGGAAACTCAATGAATTTTTGGAAACAGGTGTAGGATAACACGAAGGACATGGTGTGTCAAATGGTGATAGCCAACGAAGAGGATCATTTATGTTAAGGCATGTGAGAGTAAGCTGAGTAATGATTTGACAATGAGGTAGTTATGTTAGAGTGTGATCCGATAGTTTAAGTCTGGGGTAAAGGGTTTGTGTGTTTTGTAGATGGCATAGTGGGCACGTGAAAGAAAATTTAGGGAGGTTTCAATCACCAACCGGACGTTGGGATGGTAATATTAAGATGGTAAGAGGAATGAATTTGGATGGGAACATATATAGGTCGCCATGGTATTGAGGTGGAAGGAATAACTAAGGAATTATGGACCTTGGGAAAAATGGGGAGTTCTCTACTTAGATGACTACTTCGTTTGGAGTGAAATAGGTTGAATTTGTACTCGGGTATTAGCTGTTACTGTTTTGAAGGATACTCAATGGTTGTTTCGAGCCAAGTGAGCGTGAGAGGAACCGTAACTTGTTTTGGGGAAATTGTGTCTCACTTTGGAGAGTGAAGTAACAGGAATTTGGAGGAAACATTTAGGAAACCTCGAAGCGATTGTTGGACCCTTGTGCCTCGCATATATTTGAGAACAAGTTGAGAAGGACACTATCGTAGTTAGGTAATGATGATTTATTCCACCATCATGGTTGTCGCCTACTTATTGACAAATTGAGGAACTGATCATCCTTAATCTGTTGTTGATAGTAGACAAGATTGTGTTGAATGGAATGAATGATTCTTGCCGGCTTAGATAGTGTGTAGTTTTAGCGTTGCGTCCAGAGTCCGAGTCACTGTGACTTTGTAGAGGGTTGCAATAGGTGCGCGGTCGTTCTGGTGAGTGTGTTAGTGATAAATTGGTAAGTTGTTACATTTACCTCGAGTTTCGAGGACGAAACTCATTTTTGGTGGGTAGTAATGTAAGACCCGTATATTTTAGTCCGTATGATATTATGATGTTTTATCATTTTAATCTGTTTTTCTACTAAATTTGGAGTAGCGAGCAGATTATACCCGATATTTCTAGGGTGTTCGGTTGTGGTCTGGATTGATCCACATGGTTTCTTTTTAATTCAATCAGACTTTTTCTATTGGCACGGTAGTTATATTGGATTCTGAATGTTTCTATGTTTTCGAAATTTCAAAAATGTGTTTCTGCCGATTTTTGGGAAAACGGGCAAATTATACCTGTCGTTTAAATTTTCACGGACTCCGATTGTCGTCAAAATTTAAATGGGAGTTTTATATATCGCCGATATTGAGAATTTAATCTCAATATATCTTTCTGAGTTAAGGAACAAAAATTTATTCGGAATAAAATTTATTCGAAAATTTTGGGTGGTTTTAATTAAAATGCGACGGTGAAATTTTTCGGTTTTCATAAAAAGTTGTTCGTGAGCGAGTTACGACTCGTCTGAGTCAGAACATTTTTTTTAAGTGTGAGACATTAAATATCTAGATATTTTTGGGTTATATTATTATTATATGTTTTTAAGATAAGATCATTTAGATATTTTTTTGTTGGGATATTATTATTAAATCCATTAGATATTTTGTTGAGATATTATTATTATATCCATCAGATATTTTTGGCGGGTATATTATAATTTTATTCTTGACTTTTATTTTATAATGTATCTTTTTCATCGATGTTTTCGTTTGATCGCGTTTTGAGAGCGTTTAGGAGATATTTAGGCGAAAGGGTAAAACGGTAATCATGCGGATTAGATATTTTAGAAAAGGATATGATGGGGATTAAGTGGAAAGTTTAGATTATATATATAGAAAGAAGAGAGAGAAAGAGAGAAAATAAGAAAAATGGGTTAAGAAAGTGGGAAGAGAAAGTGAGAGGAAAAAGAAGAAAAAAATGGGAAATCGTCCGAATCGGAGCCGGATCTTCGATTAAATCGGGTAAGTTTACTAAACTCGATTATCCTACGATAGTATATGTATATGTAGGTGTTTGTTTGGTTGGTTTTGGTTAGAAAATGTTAGGTTTTACATATTTGAGCAAAATTGGTAAAATCGATAGAAATCGATGTTTTCACGGATGAAATTCGAAATAAATTGCGTAGTTTAGTCGAGGAATGTTAGACCGTGATTATTGAAACTTGTAAGATTGAATTCGGGTGATTTCGTAACTTTTGACATTTTTGAGAAATGAGGGTTTTAAGAATTGAATCGAAAACAGACGTCGTAGAAATCGTGTTTAATGGTTCTAATTCACTGCTATATGTTAGGTGAGTACGAGTATGTGGTTATTTCGAAGAAAATGATTGAATCGGTCGGATTTTCGGGTGGAAAGGCCAAAACCCGTAGGTTTTCAAGGCAAAAGGGGGGTTTTCGGCGAAAACTTCGAAAATTCATATCTTTTGATCCGTAAGTCGGTTTTGATCCCCGTTCAAAGCGTTGGAAAGCTAACGGGATGTTCTTTATATTAAAAATGGTTTGGAGGGCAAGAGATGATTGTAGTTTTTGTGGTTTTGAAAAAGTGTTGGGTTTTATCACGTAAAGTGTGTGCGGTCGGTGTTTTACTATGTGTTGTGCTTTTGTTATATAACGTGGAGCCAGTGAGCTGTTATATGATGTACTGTGGGGTGGCCTAATGGCGTGAATCCTAGATTTTTGGAATTCAAATTGTTGTTCAAAATAAATGAATTTAAATTGTGTGGGTTTTTCTATAGAGCGATTAGGTTAGTAATCGGGGAGTGAAAACCTAAAGCCCTAATTGTTTAGGTTAGCGATCAAGACCCAGCCTTATTGTAGATGTATCTGAGTTGGTTTTAACTTAAGTCCTTTGTGTATTTTATAAGGTTGAAAGTGTGAATCGGATACGAGATTTCATCGTGAGAGACAAATCGATCTTACGTAGCGTAAGTTGTTTGGGTTGGAAGCTTGCTCAGGTAAGGGCACTTTCTAACGATATTATATGTGATTGAATGCATGTGTGTTTGTATTCATGACTGTGTGCCCTTATGGGGATGTTTGAACGATTGTGTGCCAGTTGAGGTTGTGTGGTTATATTCATGATTGTGTGCCCGGTTGGGGATATGTGTTTATGCTATGACGCTAAACTTGTGATGTGCATTCATATGATTTGTGATAAATATATGATTTGCTGTTGATGTGTATGTCGAGGAGGACAACACGAGGTGTGTCTGAGCCACCTGTTGATAATGAGAATTATTCATATGATTTGTGATAAATATATGAATTGCGATTGATGTGTATGTTGAGGAGGACAACACGAGGTGTGTCTGAGCCACCTGTTGGTACTGAGGATTGTTCATATGATATGTGATAGATATATGAACTGAATTGTGAATTGTGAATTGTGTTTATACATATTGGGTTTATATAAACTGTTGCATTTGCATGTGTGAGTCATGCATACCATAGTTGTGTGTAGGTAGTTGGCGCCGAATGGGCCAGGGTGATGGGTTCTGAATCATCACCTAATCCCGAAGGGAATTCTACTGCACCAGGTGATGTGACTGAGCCGTCATCGATCCTTTGAGATCAAATTGAGTCAGGAGAATGCGAGGGAGGCAACTCCGGGTGTCTGCAAGGGCAACACTTTTGTGTCTGCAAGGCAGCACGGTTAGTGAGGACCCAAGGGGGTATCACGACTCTCTGCGGAGAGGTTAAATTTCGAAATTCATGCATGGTGAGGGTACCCGACGAATTGGGACCACCAAATTCATATAGGTCTGCATTTAGGATGTGTGTGCATTGCATGTGTGTGTTAAACTAAATGTTTGTGCATTGCATTTGGGTGTTAAATTAAATGTTTGTGCATTGCATTTGTGTGTTAAATTAAATGTTGTGATTGTTACATATATCATACTGTCACCTCATTTATGTTGCTCTGCATATCATATTGTCATCTTATTCGTGTTGTTATGTATATCATGTTCTGCTGGCATGTGTGTATTCTTCCATATATGATGTTTTTAGATCGTGACCTTCTACTATTATTATGATGTGGCTAACGACCACCCAGGTTTAGAAGTGGTGATAGTTAAGGTATCCAGGTGTCGTGAAGGCTTGTAAGATGCGATGTCTTTGGGCTAGGAATTCAAGATCAGCTTAGGGTCGTGTTTTGAGGTTGTCCATGTTGTTATTGCTGTTATTATTAAAGCTGAGTGCTTATTTTTATTTGTATGGACAAATATTTATAACAGTGGGCATTACGCTGGTCCTATGTATGGAAAAGACTTAGATCAAAAGCTCGTACTCTGATTAATCATTTTTATTATTTTTCCTGGAGAGACAGTTGTCAACATTATGTATGGCATTAAAAAAAAAATATACACTCTCGCTGTTAAAAATCGGGGTGTTACACAATTAATCAATGTTATTCGACAAATTGTGTAATGAAAAATAAAACGAGTAAAGAGAAAATAGAGAGTCGACATGAGGATTTGTTCACGCAGTTCTCCACTTTCGTCCTCGTGTGTGGGTACGTCTGCGCCTAATTTCCAATGTGGAATTAGGATACTTTATTACTATGCAAAAAAGTCGATATACAAGGAAAGTGTTCAGAGCAATCATACAAACACACTGGTTCTGATGTTGATTCAACCCCTTTTCTTCTTTTGATCTTGAGCAAGACCAAGACAACAATGGATGCCAATTGACTTGTCGATATTGCTACTCCTTTGCATTCTTTATCTCCAAAGCATTCGCGCACGATCAATTGCACCGATTGTTCCACAAGACTTCAATTCGATTTACCGTTCTCAGCTACTTCTTTTGCGTTCTTTATCTCCAAAGGGTCCTTTGCGTACTTTATCTCCAAAGGCTTTCACAACGTCACAATCCTCTCTTGAACGTATTGCACGAAAATCCCCAAATCTTCACACGATCTTGGAGGACAAACCCGCAGTTTTTCCGGATGAAGACCCCTACAAATCTCAACCCGATATTCTCGGCTACACAAGAACCTAATCGGACCTTATAAGGCCTTCTCCTAGCTGGCAACCCAACAAAATATTGTTATGTTTGATTTTTCAGTGTGTACATATGACGGAGGTTGAAGATGATGAGCAAATGCAGACTAATTTTATGGTATCACCAGTTTGAAATGAAGCATGAATGATGTATTTATAGTTTTGGAAGATTGGCGACAAAGAGGAAACTTTCTGAATAAGAGAGAAAAACAAATTGACCAACTTCATCAGTATGTGTCGGCCTGAAGGTTGGATGTGCCAGCACATACTGTCAAAAATATCAGCATATGCAGACCTGAAATGACACATGTGCCGACCTAAGAGAAACATAACCTACAACCTTATTTAGGACAGTAGATATGCCGGCCTGAAACACGTATGTGCCGACACATACTGTTGAAACTTTCAGTATGTGCCGACCTGAAGAAGATATGCGTCGACCAAAACGAAACAGAACCTACAGGCTTAAATAATGAGTTACATGTGCCTGCCTGAAATGAGAATGTGTCGGCACATGCAGTGCATTTGTGTACAAAAACTGATTTTCATGATTTTGGACAATTTTGAAGTGGTTTTTTATGATTCCTATTTCCTAAGACCTCTAATGCAAGAGTGCCACACAAAA
The DNA here is from genome assembly GCA_022829125.1 of Lathyrus tuberosus. NCBI lineage: Eukaryota > Viridiplantae > Streptophyta > Magnoliopsida > Fabales > Fabaceae > Lathyrus > Lathyrus tuberosus. The sequence goes on from JALAZF010000484.1 coordinate 2,196,173, forward strand.
TTAGAGATACGGTCTGATGTACAGAAATTCTAAGTTTTCTTATATAGTTTTGACATCATGCGAAACATCTAACGGAGAATTTGCACACTCACACATGATACTTTGGTTTAACAATGGCTTAATATGCTCGGGAGTATGAAAAGAAATGTGACCAATGGCCGTGGCTCGGAGACATTTTCAATGCTCCACCCACCGAGCTACACGTTCTCACCTCACCATGGTCATTCGTGCAATGAGGATTAGACCTATTTGGTCCCTTCGCTCTGGCGCCCGACCAACTCAGATACTTGATTGTTATCGTTGTTTATTTTACCAAATGGATTGAGTCCAAAGCTTTAGCGAAAACCAAGGCGGAGAACATTTTGAAAATTTTCAAAAGGAAAGTTCTGGTCCGATTTTTAGTTCCCCAATCCATTATGACTGACAATGGAATGCAATTCATAGACAAAAGATTTTAAAGTCAGATGGAAGAGTTGAGAATCAAGCAGTACTTCTCATCAATCGAACATCGTTAATCCAATAGCCAAGCGGAGGCAACCAAACAGGGTATTAGTTAAGGGTTGAAAAGAGATTAGAATAAGCCAATTGTGGCTAGGTAGATGAACTACCGCATGTTATGTGGGCGTAGTGTACTACCCTTCAGTCAATAATAGGGGAAACTTTGTACCGGCTCACATATGGCTTGGAAGCATTCATGCCAGTAGAAATTGAAGAATTGGCATGAAGGACAACTAACCCCCTTTCTAATAAAACTAATGGTTGCACCCTCAGAGAAGAGATATACCTCTTGGAAGAAAAAAGAATGTCATTCATTTTCACTACTGCCATCGTCCAATAGGCCACGGCTGCCAAGTACAACTGCCATGTTCGGCACATGCATTTTCACTTGTGGAATCCCGTTCTGCGAAGGGCCCGAAAGAGCGCCCGTGATGGTAAGCTAACAGAAAATTGGGAGGGACCTTATCATGTGAAAGAAAGCACCAGACGAACAACGTATCGGTTGGAGTCTATATAAGGAGAGATGATACTAAGGCAATGGAATGTAGCCAAATTGAAACAGTATTAGAGTTAAATAAAATGTTCAATGCTTTATTTTGTATAACCTCACCAATATGAAAACTAACAAACATTTGAATACAATTCCTTTCTTCTATCTTTCAGCTGCTCATTTTGTTTTTCTATTTTCCTTTCTTCGGGGCGTTAGAAGTTTCAATGACCAGAGTTTCTGTCAGAGACGCTTTGCACGTTAGACTTTAGAAATCTATACCCCATAGCACCAAGCGTGGATAAAGACTCCAGGGGAGCTATTAGATACGCTTTTCACGTCCAGCTATAACAACCAATTCCCTCAAGGTGCTGTCGGAGACACTTTGCATGTTCAACTACAACAATCAAATACCCCCTTATCAAAGAACTGCATGCAATCCTACGTACCTAACGCACCCCCCTTTCGGATCTAACCAATCCAAAAGACGTGAAGGGTGGAGCATGGAGACTTCCACCTCGATCTGATATATACCTCGAGGGTAGGGACAAATATCCTTTATCCTTGGTCGGGGAATGATCCTTTTTTATGCAGAATGCAGTACAAAGGCATAACTGCATCTCTCTGGACACAAGGATACTATTGCCAAAGTGAAAACAATGGAATACTAAATATAGAAAGGTATCGAAATTTCTTATTATAGAAAACACAACCACTTTGATATTATGTATAAAGTTACTTGATGACATAGTACATCAGGAAGCAATTAAAGAAGTTGGAAAAAGGAGAAAAAGTGAGAAGCTCAGAGACAAGGGACTCTAACTAGAAAAAGACACTCTGAAAGGCGTCTTTCACGGTGGGAAAAACTTGAGATTAATTTATTTATTAACTTAACTCGAAAAGCAAGAGTCGCCACCGAACTTTATTGTTTCCAAAGGGAATTAGAAAAGATCGAACAAAACCCACAAAAAGATAAAAAGAGCTAAAAAAAGAGATCTGGATACGGGGGTTGGTTATGCGAGGGGAAGATATTAGCACCCCTCACATCCGTTGTACTCAACGGGAACCACTTGCTTATCTGTGTTAAAAAGGTTATTGTTGTTTGTTGATTGATTTTAAGTGAAAAGATATTTGGCATATTCGAGTGGAAAACTTCACTTACTACCCACAAGTATGAGGAAATTAACACTTGCATCAATCTTGATATGGATAACTTTTACTTGGATTTCATCAACAAGTACATCTCGACATTCAAGTGGAAAATGTCATTCATTTCTCATAGACTGTAGAAGTATAGTGGTTTGCAACACTGCAAGAATTAAACCAATATCTAATCTTTCTAAAATTGTAGGCTCTTAAGGAAAAAGGTGCACGAAGGCACAAAAAGAGTTTGATGATGTTAGTGTTTTTTATAATTTTGAAATGAGTTTGAATATGCTTAAGTGTCTTAGAATTTATTAAGAAAAAGGTTTCCTGGATCACTTAACAAAGTCAAGGTTTATTAAGAAAGAGGTGAAGTTTGAAAACAAGAAGATTTTGAAATAGGAAGAAGTTTTGAAAATTTAAGAATGGGAGGAGATGAAGAGACTATCCTAAAGCATAAAATAAATGGTCTCATTGTCAGGTAGCCCAAGAGAAAGCTTTGTGTGTGCAAGTGAACTAACCACGATAAACAAGCATTTGACATCAGTCAAAACCAATGCCCCTTTCCCTTTGGATTAAGCCACAAGATAAGAAACTAAGGAGATGAATAAGATCTAGACAAATAAAGTCACGGAGAAGCAGAGAAAGAATCCAAGACTTGATTTAATGACCACATGTGTCAGATGAACTCAAGGTCTCAGGCAGATTGCAAGGTATCAGATAAACTTCACAGCTCAGATAGAAGTACTCCAAGCAAGGGAAAACCCAAGTCTATGTCCATAGGTCCAAAACTCCAAGCAAGCACAGGATAGTAACTATAGTCCAAGATTAAATGTCTTTTAGGATTTTGACCATGTTATCATGTTTTTGTTTTTTTTAACAAGATGAAGAATAAAAGCCAAAAAGAAAGAAAATGACATGAAATAAAATGAGGGAATGTTAAAGAGCGATAAAGTAAATATCGAAAAGTAAATGGCAAGAAGTAAATTGCGGAAATATAAAGTACAAGAAAGTAAAGTTAGATGTTAGGAGTTAATTGTCAGTGGTTAACGATCGAGTGATCGATTTATCGATTCGGGACCAATTTAACGCTATTTTAAGCAATTGTAAGTGGACTTATGTAGAAGTCGCACCTATCTGAGGTCGGTCAATAACAATATTTGTGTTAAAACATGCTAGAGAAATGATATATGAATCATTCTCCTAAAGTTATGTCACACAAAAAGAAAGAGAGAAATGGTCCCATCTTTAATCAGGAATTTCCATGATTAATCAAAGGCAACCTATCACTATCTAAAAGTGTCGAGAATGATCCAAATGATCATTCATCAACATATTTGAAATAATGAAGATTCAACATCCTTGAAAATCAATATTCCATGATTCTTAGACTTTCATCAACCAAAATAAAATAAAATCAAGATGAAACAAAACATGGAATAAAAAAAATCACAACCCAAAATTAAAATCAAAATACAAACTAAAAAAACTAAAAGTTCTAAAAAACAAAAAAAAAATATATAAATCAATTAAAAGAAAAAAAAAAAGAAAAAAAAAAAAGAGAGGAGGGAGAGTAAGGTGTGGGCTAGGGAGGTGTGACGAGCCAAAGATTTGGGCTCAAAGGCCCACATGTGACATGAGGCAATGTATTTAAAGGAAAACAACATCAGCAAGAGGAAAATGAACCTCTTCTTCTCCTTCAACCGAGCGGCAACTCCCACTCTCTATCGTTCTCGCGTTGCCGTCATCTTCAACTGCTCCGCCGCGCCAGAGCTCATCGCCAGTGGCGCCGGAGCTCACCTACAAAACCTCCTACATATTTTATTCAAACTCTCTCAATATTCTCCTTCAAAATACTCAACACAACCGGATGCAAGCTAGAATCAAGCTCGGAATCACCTTAGAAATGGCATCGGATTTGAAGATGAATTTGATTTTTCTCCTTCCTCATCACGCTAATTTCTGCAATTTGTTGTTGTGATTGATGTTAAATTAAGTTGATATTGCAGGTTTGGTTTTGAATTGGTGAAGATTTGGTTTTGAAAATTTTCAGGTTGGATTGTAGAAAATTAACGGAGATAATTGAAGCTTTGAAGAGAATTGAAAGTGAATTTTAGCAGGGGTTCTTTGGCTATGGAAAGCTTGAAGAAATGTGAAGAAAAATGTTCTATTTATAGAGTTTGTTTGGAGTGAATTTTGAATTGCAATTGACAATTTGAAGTTTGTGAGAACTGTGACTTGCTGCTACCGTTTTTACTTTGCTCACGCGTTTTGATTTTGTGGATTTGCAGCTTGTATTTTTTATGTCGTTTTGCTTGTTGCTTGGCTTGCTTGGTTTGTTGTTTTTTGTTTTGAATTGGTGTTTGGTTCATGTAACTTGCCTAGCAGCTTGTTTTCATGTGCTTGCAGCTTGTGTGGATTTTAGCTTGATGTATAGCTTTGCATTTGGAAGGCTCATGTTGAAGTCGTTTTTAGCTCGCGTATGCTCATGCTTGTTGTAGCGCTTTCGTGTAGCTGGCTTGTGTTAGGCTTGGAAGGTTTTGCATGTAGCAGGTCGTTTTGTTCTTGCTCATGGCCGTTTTGCCTTTGGCTTGTGGTAGCTTCCCATGGCATTTGTTTTTTGTTGCTTTTTATTTTGTTGCAAATGTTGTAATGGGCTTGCTATGTGATGAGAATGTAATGGTAATGGGCTTCTCTTTCTCTTGTAATTCTCATGAGCTCCTTTTTTTGTAAAAAATTTTTGTATAGAAATGGACTTGGAATTTTTGGAATTGGATCTTGAACATTGTTTATTCACACCCCCACTTTGCTTGATCTTGCAATCCATTTTGAATGATGAACGCAATTCTTGATCCTTGATTGAAAAAACATGACAATTTAAACTTGAATTTCCATGTTTGATCCACAAATCTCAGTAGCCAAATTCCAACACTCTTGAATTCTCACTCGAAATAACTAAAACCTGAATCAATTCCTTGAGAACTAAAACCAATTATGAATCGATCTTGGCCTTTGAATGAACTAAAACCTTAAATCACAAATCAATCTTGAACTTATAGCCATTTGAATCTTGATGAGCCAAAACCTTCACTAAGAAACTTCTTGAGCAAGAACATGCCTTGAAATCAGAAAATCATGACTTGAAATATGAGCTGCATTGCACAAAACCCTAACTGGAAAATGATATTGATCCTTGATGATCTTCAACCATGAAACACTTGACTTTAGCATAGCCTGATGCCTTGAGAATGAAGCACACTCTTTCTTGTTTGACCAAGATTAGGTTAAACTCATTTGAATTTCAATCATTAAACTTGCACACACACTTGACCTGAAAACCTTGCAAGAACCTTGATTCAACCTTGCAACACCTGAGCTTAAACAACAAGAAAATGAAAACAACAAGCACATATTTTTGGATTTTGAATAAAGGTTAGTAAACACAAATAAACATAAAAGCAAAAAGAAACACAAAGAGTTCTTGGTGATCTCCTACACAAGGGCAAACCCCACAGAGATGAGAGCTAGGAGAATCCATGTTTGTGATTGAAATGAGATGCAAATGTAATGATAGGTGGAATCTTAGGGGTAAAGATTAGTGTATGGCAGATGCCTCTATTTAAGTTTCTTCTATCCGGAGATATGAAGACTGGAAATCTTTATATCAACAGAATCGAAGAGACTTAAATACATAATACTCGATTTTTAGCCCTAAGATGTCGCACGATGCATATGATATGAATGAATGCAAGAAACAGACTCTGCAGGGAAAACACCACACAGAACAAACTATGTCAGGGATACTGCTGGAGAAAAAATTGAAAGGAATCCACCAGGGAACCTCAACTCACTGGGAGTGGAAATAAACTACAAAGACACATGCTAGGGAAAAACCAAAGCATCGCAAGAAATAAAAGGCGATAATGGAAATCTCTACTGGGGAAACAACCAGCAAAGAGACGACTAAACTTACTGGGGAAAAACCCTGAGTAAACAGTTGAAACAGGAACTACTACCAACTCATAGACGAAGGTAGAGATAGGATAATACCGACTCATGGATGACGCTAAGCTACCAACTTATAGACGAAGGTAGAGATAGGATAATACCGACTCATGGATGACGCTAAGCTACCAACTCATAGCCGAAGGTAGAGAAATAAATGATATCGACTCATGGACGACGGTAAACTACCAACTCATATACAAAGGTAGCGAAACAAAATAACAAGATAATACTGAGTCATAGATGACGATAAACTACTAACTCATGGACGAAGATAAAAAGCAAGATGAAAATAGGATAATACCGACTCATATATGACGGTAAACTACCAACTCATGGACGAAGGTAGAAAGCAAGATGATAATAGGATAATACCGACTCATAGATGACGGTAAACTACCAACTCATGGATGAAGGTAGAGAGTAAGTTAACAAAATGATATCAACTCATAGATGACGGTAAACTACCAACTCATAGCTGAAGGTAGTGAAACAGATGATACCGACTCATAGATGACGGTAAACTACCAACTCATAGCCGATGGTAGAAAAACAGGATAATATCAACTCATAGATGACGGTAAACTACCAACTCATAGACGAAGGTACTGATTGGATTAGAATTGATAACAAGCTTCCCATAAATTCCGGTCTTCCACATGGAACGAGGATCAGCTTCTTCTTTGACCAAGTATTCCACTTGGAAAGGTTGACAGACCTCCCATGACTTCCAATTTTCAACTAGGAACGAGTCTCAGTTTCTTCTTTGACCAAGTCTTCCACTTGGAAGGGGCGATAAACTTCCCATGACTTTCGGTCTTCAACCTATAACGAGTCTCAGTTTCTTATTTAACCAAGTCTTCCACTTGGAGAGGGTGATAAACCTCCCATGACTTCCTGTCTTCAACCTGAAATGGGTCTCAGTTTCTTCTTTAACCAAGTCTTCCACTTGGAAAGGGTAACAAATAAGCTTTCATCGTCTTCTGGTCTTCAACCTGAAGCGGTCTTCACTTGTTGGGGATTGACATTAATTGGGGGTTGCAACTGGCTTCTTAAATAAAGAGACAACCACCTGTTGGGGAAACAATCTATTGATCTTGATATGTTGAATCACAACAAGCTTCTCTGTCGGAGATTAACTGAAGAGATCGCCACTTGCTGCAGAGATAAGAATTAATATACTTAAGACAAACAAGCTTCTCAAATAAAGACACTGCCACTTGTTGAAATAAGAATTAGTAAGAATAATAAGCTTCTTAAATAAAGAGACAACCACTTGTTATTGAAATAAATCTTTGGGAGATCACTGGAGCAATAACTGATGAGGCTGATATCTTCATTCTTTGAACAAGTTCTTCTACTGATGAACAAAAGGTTCAAAAGTGTAAAGCACTCCATTTCCGTCATCTATGATTCCATCTCGAGGATATCAAAAGCAACATTACAGGGGACCAAAGTTCAATCCAGGAACAACTGGAGAGAAACGGTCAAACAGGACTCTACCCGACAATGAATGAACTCAGCCGGGGATTTGTCACATCCAGGCAAGATGAAATGGGAAGGAAAACTGAAATATAAATCTTCCACGAGGCGCAAACCTAGAAGGGAAACAAGAAATAGACTCACTAGGGAATACACAACCAGGAACAAGGAATATCCAAATGACCATGAATTAGCCTTTGGCTATGCACAATAATGATTAATGAATGCAAAATGCATGCAATGTCATGCTTATGCTGACAAAATGGGATACTCGACAAGCTAAGAGAACCAAAACCACAACTGGGTACTCAGCCAATTCTCAACCAGATGGAGTCTCTACAACAGGGCTTGTCTTCTGCTAGAGAAGCAACACCTTCCAAAAAAAGGAAGTCTTGACGGGGATAAAATATTTCTTGGGGAAAATAATTCTTCTCAAATTGGCAATTCTCTGAGGAGGTAGCACTCTGCTAGCGAAATAACATTATGACAACAAACACTGCTTGGGGAAATACCATTAACTGATAAGAAGTCTGGTAACTATTCCTCTGGGAACTTGAAACAAAAATCTCCGTCAATCATCAATCTCTGCTGGAGATAACATTCTTGCTATTTTTGATGCAGGAAGAAACCCAAAGTTGGTCGATGCAACATTGATACTGCTGGGGTAGAAATCCAGTATCTATTAACAAATCTGGAAATAACTCTACTGGAGAGAGCAAATTCATTAAACCAAGGATATGCACTAGATACTTTTCATGAACTATCAAAATGAGGAAGTTGAGCTTCGCACTTCGAGACTTGATCAATCGTGAACAACTGTCGATGCTTAGTTTGTTCAAAAGGTCAAAGGAAAACATTTTGTAATTTCAAAACTTGTTTGTTATCAAAACTTTGTTTCAAAAATTATTATAAAAAAAATGACATTTTGCATAGAACAAATATAAAAACTGAAATTGATTGGCAAAAATCAGGATTTTATTGATAGAATTGTAGTCTGTAAAAGACGTGACTCCATGGATCATTACAAAGTTTGGAAAATGGTGCATGGAAAGGCTACATTGAAATACAATGACCACTATTCTCCATAACAACTTTGAATTCCTGTAATTCAGCTTTCGTTGAGAGAGATTGGACTGAAACTTCCAAATGATGACGCTGCTTTGAGTGATCAAGCCTTGCCTGATGCAGTTACATGCCATGAAATCCATAACTTTTGTCTAGATTGCCCTTTCGGGTTTTTAATCTACCGGGATGCATTTTTATGTTTATGTCTCTAATTTTTGCCTGGACCGCCCTTTCGAGTTTTCAATCCTCCGAAACGCTCATTTTTGCCTAAGCCTTCCTTTCAATTTTCAATTAACCAAGTTGTTCTTTTGACTTTTTAGGAGAAGTATTTCTTGACTGCATCAGCGTTCATGGGACATGGGAGCTCCTCACCATCCATAGTTGTAAGAATTAATGCACCGCCAGACAAGACTTTCTTGACAACATATTGGCCTTCGTAATTAGGAGTCCACTTGCCACGAGAATCATTGTGGTTAGGCAAGATCTTTTTGACCACGAGGTCGCCTTCTCTGAATTCACGAGGATGAACCTTCTTATCAAATGCATTATTTATTCTCTTTTGATACAACTGACCATGACGCGAGGCTGTCATTCTCTTTTCTTCAATCAAATTTAGTTGATCATATCTGTTCTGACACCATTCAGCTTCCGTCAAATTGGCTTCCATCAAGACTCGCATTGATGGGATCTCAACCTCCATGGGGAGCACTGCTTCCATGCCATAGACTATAGAGAAATGGGTTATCCTTATTGAAGTGCGGACAGACGTCCGGTATCTATGCAAAGCAAAAGGAAGCATTTCATGCCAGTCTTTGTAGGTTACAACCATCTTCTACAAGATTCTCTTGATATTCTTATTTTTCACTTCAACAGCCTCATTCATCTTGCGTCTGTAAGGTGAAGAATTGTGAAGTTCAATCTTGAAACATTCACAGAGCTCTTTCATCATATTGTTATTCAAATTCGAACAATTATCAGTAATGATCTTGCTTGGAATGTCGTACTGGTAGATGATTTGATTCTTGATAAACCAGACTACCACTTGTTTAGTCACATTGGTATATGATTCCGCTTCGACCCATTTGGTGAAGTAATCAATAACTATTAGAATGAAATGATGTTCGCTTGAAGCTTTATCATCATTTTCTTTTTTCTTTTTTTTTTCATTTCAGTTTTCCCTTTATTTTTTTCTTTCTTTTTTCATTGCTCTTTTTCTTTTTTATTTTCATTGCTTTTTATTTTATTTTTTAATGTCCTCTTTTTTTCTTTTTGCGGACATTTTGGCTTAAGTGGCAGTTGACGTTGACCAAGCAAACTCTTTCAACAGGCCTGTTAACCTTTTCTTGACATCCAAGTAGTGCCCCAGTCTTGACCTCTTTCTTGTTCTCTTCAGAACCCAAGTTGTTCAATTCGACAGACTCTTTATACGGCTGAATAGTCATCTCCGCGTGCTCAAGCAACCGAGTAATTTCTTTTGGAATATCACCGCCTTCCTCACTCTCTTCTTCCGCTTCAAATACATGGAATTCAAAGTTGGGAGAAGGCACAAATCATTGTTTTCAATGAGTTTATTGTTCATTAATCTGCACATGATTTATGTTTTGATTCAGAAAACAAACAAATGCAAAGAGAAATGAAATAAATGGAAATATTTTTATCAGGTTTTTTAGTTACCATTTTCCAGAAAAATGCAAAGAATAAAAACACATACTGGATAGCAAAATGACTTTTATTAATGATCTCAAAATTTGAAATAAAGGTGCCCTAACAAAGTCAGTTTCACCTTGGGCAGAGTGAAAGGAATTATTTGAAAAACAAAACAAATTACTTTGAACAATAAGGAACATCGACAGCAGTCCAATTCATGCTAGACTCTCTACGAGTCACAAAGCAAGGCCATTTTGGATCTGATTCATCTTCACCGATGGCAGAAACAACTTGATCTCCAGGGTGGATGAATCTAGCACTGTGAAACACTTCTTAAACATGCTTCACCTCTCTTCTAGTGGTATCGGGCGAGAACCCTAAATCAGCTCTGTTCTTATTCTCAACAAGGTCGATAATCTGGCCCCAACCATCTGATTGACCGCTCTCCATAATTTGTTGTGCATCTTTCAACGAAGCCAACTTGGACAAAGTCGCTTTCGGCATAACATTAAGCGATGGATTGGTATCAACCAGAACATTGGACAGAGTATCCTCTTGACACCTCACAGATATGTGCAAAGCACGATTGGGCTTCTTGCCTTCTTGCGGCAATTCTTCATCACTGAAACCCAGAATATTGTAGGCGGTAATATTTTCTACTACACCATCAAACTGATTAACTATTACATCACGATTCACATAAGCTTGATCCAGCACCTTCATCAAAGATTTCTGATGAGCCTCGAAATTCAGCAACAAAGACAACACTAATATCTTTGACAGAGTTTGAAGAAGTTGATCTACCACTTTGTAGTCACTCATTCTGATCAATCTTAACAATTTTTCAACATCATCATTCCTTTTAGATTCAACAGATGGGCTAACAACCACTGGTTCTTGATTAACAACAACAGAGTATTTACTGTGCACTTTCTTACTTGTTGACGCAGAATCAACCTTTCGGAGAGGCGCTGGAGTAAATAAACGACCACTTCGAGTCATACCACCAACATCTTCAATATTTTCAACTAGATGAGCTGACTCAACTATCACTTTCTTATCATCTTCCACCACAGTAGCACCATACCTCAAAGGAACAACTTTTTTGGACTCATATGGAAATGGCCCAGGAAAATAAATTATCAAGGGATCAACAGGATTTCCTTTACCCTGATAAGTAATTTCAACAGACTACGGAATATCAATTTGAAAAACAATAACCGCTACCTCATCATCTTTACACTTTGCACTGATTTGGAGAACACCACGGTCCATCAAACCTTGGATATATTTCTTCACCAAAACACATCCTTCCGGATTCTGTTTACACAACTGACAATCAGAATGATCACTTTTGAACAAACTAGCTTGACATAACTTGGAAAGAGCAAAGGAAAAGGTTTGGGTTATAATGAGAAATGTGATAACTCTAAAGCTCAACTATTAAAAAAACTCAGTTGCTTCTTCTTCAAGCAATGCTCAGACAGTGCTAAAAACTTGTTTTGTGCCTACCTCTGATAAAGGTAAAATTATGAACAAATCAGAACCCAAGATAGCTGAATCAAAGATTTGAGCAAAAAAGTACCTAAGATGTCAAAATCAAAGGTATTGATGAAAACACAACCTAACGTTCAAAAATTAAAGGTTCTAAAGAATCCTGAACCTAGAAATCCCAAGTCAAAGGTTCTGAAGAGAGTAGAACCCAAGAACTATGGACCAAAGGTTCATAAGGGTTTAGATGTCAAAATTCATCCAAGGCACAACTTTTATAAAGAAAAGGTCTAGAATGAGTATAGACCCTTATATCATAAAAAGGCTCAAAATAAAAGAAAGTCTGTTAGAACTAACAAGAGAGGACCCATAAGAATATGGGTACCTAAATCCCAAATTGTATTTGCTGCAAATTTTCCTAAAGGGATAATCAAGGCAACAAGCATAATACTTGGAAAGTGGGTTCTCACGTCATATTACTGGAGAAAAGCTTATGTTCCAAACCCTGACTCTGAAGGAGGAAGGCAATGTGGGGTTTGGAGGAGGATAAAAAGGGAAGATTATTTATACGGGCACTATTGGTAACTCTCTAATCTTTGTCAATTATGTTTGGTTAGTAAGTGTACTCAAACATAACTTTCTGAGCACAAGTCAATTTTGTGACAGTGGTTATGAAGTTTTGTTTGATAAGAACTTTTGTTTTGTAATCAACGAGTCTGACAAATCCATTCCGTTCAAAGGTAAGAGGAAGGGAAATGTTTATAAACTTAACCTTTCTGAATTTAATGATAAAAGGTTTTTTGCCTTATATCAGTGAGTGATGAAAAATGGGTCTGGCACAAAAGGTTAGGTCATGCTAACTAGAGGTTGATCTCCAAACTAAGAAAGCTAAAACTTATTGAAGGGTTGCTAGATCTTGATTATCACCCAGATGCTCTCTGTGGAGCATGTCAAGTAGGAAAGATTAACAAAACTTCTCTCAAATCCAAAAACATTGTCTCAACCTCTAGACCATTAGAATTTTTTCACATTGATTTATTTGGTTCTGTTGGGATTGCTTCAATCAATGGAAAGAAATATGGATTGGTAATTGTTGATGATTACAGCAGATGAACTTGGATTAAATTCCTCATATCCAAAGATGAGTCATATAAAGTATTCAACATCTTATGCACATAGGTTCAGTCTAATAAGGAACTAAAAATTCTTAAAGTCAGAAGTAATCATGTTGGTGAGTTTGAAAACAAGCCTTTTGATATTTTTTGTAATGAACATGGAAGTATTCATGAGTTTTTTTCTCCTAAAACTCCACAAAAAATGAGGTTGTAGAAAGAAAGAACAGATCACTACGAGAAATGGCTAGGACCATATCCATGAAAATCATCTTCCTAAATATTTATGGGCAGAAGATGTTAATACTTCTTATTATGTTCGGAATAGGATTTATATCATATCAATTCTAAACAAAACATCATATGAGTTGTATAAAGGAAAAATGCTAAGCATATCTTACTTTCATCATCTTGGATGTACCTTTTACATTCTGAACAATAAGGTATACCTAAAGAAACTTGATGTTAAGGCTTAAAAGGGTATCTTTTTTTAATACTCTGATCGCTCTAAAGTATATAGAGTCTATAAATCTGAAACCAAAATAGTTGAAAAGTATATACATGTCAAGTTTGATGACAAAAGGACCGACCATAATACGTTAGATCCTATTGAAAGTTTTGCAGATATGCAGGTTTCTAAAGAATCTCCAAAGGTTGGATCTTTAGAAGTTTGAATCTCAAAAGAAAAAGGTTCAGAAGTTGTTGAATTAGAAGTTGATCATGTGTCTGACGCACTTCCAGAAAGGGAGGATTCAGAAGATGCCCAAGATGGTTCAGTAATGACTTCACAACCCTAGAAGTTCTTCAAATATAAAGATTCTCATCCAAAATATCTAATCATTAGAAATAAGAATGATCCTTTAAGAAATAGATCAACCTTCAGAGATGATAGTTGCATGCTAAGGCTTATTTTCTTTATTGATCCAACTTCTGTGGATGAGGCTTTATCAAATAATGAATGGATTGAAGCCATGCAAGAAAAATTGAATTAATTCCAGAGGAATGATGTTTTCGATCTGGCCCCAATAACAAGAAAAAAGAGCAATATTGGAACAAAGTGAATGTTCAGAAATAAACTGAACGAGCGAGAAGAAGTGGTAAGGAATAAGGCTCGACTCCCCTGTGTGCACAATATTAGGCCCAAGACCTGGTCGACCTAATACCTGACCTATAATTTCAAGTCATGATCTGAACTTGTCACCTATGCCATTTTTAACTCAAGTACTCTTTTGATGTGATTCTTTTTGAATCTGATTCTTCACCGTGAGAAGATCATTTGGCATAAAAAACATATCAAAACGCACGAGTGGATTTCATTTAGCCTAAGCTCAAACATGGTGTCATACCCCAAATTTTGACCATAAGATTTCCCATCATTATGAGGATCATTACCACAATATGGATGTACCTCCATGCCTCATCAATCCTCTCAAGGATTGTTGAGCATTCACTACAATCAAGAATTAGGGTTTTGAGCCCTCTCAGAGCACTTAGACAAAGGGTCAATTAAGAAATGACATGATCTTCAACTTGCCTAGCCTCTCAAACACCCACAAAGGATAAAGAGGTCTCCCACATCAAGAATCAAGCACAAGGTTGCAACATTCTAAGTGGACCGAGCCTCAAGATCGCCAGTGTCATCAAATTAGAGTTTTGGTCGACCAAGGCCTCCAGGTGAAAATTTTCATCTGGGCATGAGCCAATAGTTCAAAACATGATCCAAAATGCTCCAAGGTACCTCATGGATCTAATCATTAAGTCAAAATAGCCTCAGGGGAGGCATTCATAAAAAATCAGGAATTTGGGTTTCTTGACCTAATTCACCCCTAAGTTGACTTTTGAGACAAGACATGAGCCAAGACCTCAAGACATGATTTGAGGGCCTTAAATACACCACATTGATCCATTTTTAACAATGGATTGATCCAAGAAGCTTGATTCACAAGTTTCAATTCCATCTGGACCACAATTAGGGTTTTGAAGAAAAAGTCAACTGTACCTTTAAATTTGGACCAAGACATGCTCCCAAGCCTTGGGACATGATCCAAGACACCTAAAACACCCATGGAATCCATCCATTAGGTTTGAATTAGGTTAAGAACTTGATTTCATAGAGGATCACACAGTTTGGAATTCATCTGACAAAAAGTCAACTGTGCCCAAAATCAAGTTTGACTTTTTGGATTTTTTCACAAATATGGCTCCCCTAAGTCAAATACAATGTTAATGTATGGTTTTGATCATCATTCATCAAGAAAAATCAAGAAAAGTGAGGTTTCTTGCAAAAGGGGCAACCATAGAAAACCTAAAATTTTCTAAGTTATGGAACAAAATGGATTTGGTACCCACTTTGCAAGGTCATAACTCCCAAATCCTAAGGCCTTTTTCTTCCATTCAAAGCTCAAATGAAAGTTCACATGACATACTTCAAAAGTTCCAACTACATCAAATTCCAAATCCTCGTGGATTTTGAGTTATGGATTGGAACCTTGGCATTTAAGGAAGTGATACATGGGCATATCAATTGGATAATAGAATGATCCCTCATACAACACTATTCCTTCAAAAACAAAACTCCTCTCCTATAAATAGAGGTCATTTCTGATGTTTCAAACCATACCAAAACAATACCAAAGCCTTGTTTTCTCACTCTCACTCTCTTACTTCATTTTCAAGTCACATTGGAGCAATTTGGGAATTCTTGAAACCAGAGCAAAAACCACTCAAATAACCATCCAAACACATTATAAATCATCCATTGGAGGTGTTCAAACCTTCATCCACATTGCACAACCTCAAAATCAGAAAGTCAACCTCCAAAACCTCAAATTTTGACTTTTCTGCATTTTACAAGCCATGTCTTGATTCAGTCACTTTCAAAACCAAACAAAACTTCAAACACACTCCAAATATCATCCTCAAACTGTCCCAATAGGTTTCCCTCAACTGTAACACCATTTGAGTGAGTTACCATTTTGGTCACTTTTGCAAGAAAGAGCCGATTCTTGTTCCTGGGGTTTCCAGCTGGTTTTAATCATCTTAAAAGCTTCTAAGGGATCAATCAAGAGTGTCTAAAGCATTGGATTACTTCTGGCACAAGGATCTTGACAGTTAACACAAGGAGCTTCAAGAGGTAAGTGCATCACAACTTGACCTCTTAAAATATGCATTGCTTTGATGTCCATTGATCATAAACATGTCATATATATCAAATATGTTGTGTTTGGACCAATTTATCATGCTATTGTTGCTTGTATGATAAGATAGCATAATACTTGCAAATCTTGGCCTATTTTGAAACCACTATCGGGTTTTAAAATAGAAGCATCTTTAGAAAATTCTAAAAGCACCATTGGATTCCTCATGAAATTTTAGGCAGGATCCATCTAACTTTAATCCAATTCCATGGAGAATTAAGGAAATTATGGCCTTCTTACAAATCCACCAAAACTTGGTTTTTTACCTTGGCCAGGCCTAAAATTCAGGCCACCCATATATGTTTATGGGGTGATTTTGATACACGGATGTATCACCACCCCAGTGGTAGAAACACACTTGTGTTTGGTTGGAGGTCATGGGTGTAGCGTGCGATTTTTGTCGGTGACGCGACCACCTTATCGCACAGTTGTTTTGTGTGGTTTCTTCCTCAATGAGGAGGAGTGGGGTGCTACTTTCTGATTTCTTATTTATCGCGTGAAGCTGGAAGGGAAAGGGAAGCTATCTCAAACTAACCTTGCAGGCGAATGTTTAACTGAACAAACGCTTAAAGAGATTCGGGGAGTTCGGGGTCAGGTTATACAATGGGGAGTTGTCAGTTACCCATCCTATATGTGGTTATCCACAGGTTGTTAGTTTTAGGTTTTGCTTTGTACTTGATGGTGTTTATCCGTTGATGGGTTGGGAAAGTTTCTTGTTTGAGAGAGAGAGAGTTTTTGATGATTTCGGGCTTGCCGATGTTTTTGGTAAGGTACTGGACCTAAGGTTTTTGATGTATGTGTGAAGGTACTGGACCTAGAGTTTTTGATTGGCATGCACGCTAAGATTTCGCAATATTATGCCTACGTATTCCCGTTTAAAGAAACGGGGAAATCAGAACAATCGTAGTTCCTCCTATTCTATGGGAGGAAAAAGATGTTTTGGTGTCTTGTTCAAAGCCCAAGATTGAAGCTAAAAGTTATTTGTGTCTTGTTTAAAGCCCAAGATTGAAGCTGAAAGGTTTGACCGAGAGAGAATTTGTCATCTCTAAAGGGAGACATCTCATCTGTTTATCACAACTGTTGGGTGACTGTTTATAAAGGAAGATTACTTTAAGTGGGATATAAGAATCCAGCAATGCCATAATTTCCTTTATGAGGGATTTGTCCTGAAGGAGAAAACTTTAACTCAGTGTTGAGCGATGCCATTTTTCCTTAGGAATCTTTCATGCTAAGAGAGGGACAGTGGCATGAATGTAAATAATCCAGAGGCTTGCCACTTACAGCAAATAGATGGAAGAGGAAGTTTGTTAGGATAAGAGATGGACGACAGCTTGGATATTTGAATCGACAAGTGTGCCACTTACAGCAATTATCTGGGATTAGGGTTTGTTTTGATTTATCTGTTTTGATGTGTGATAAACAGAAAATGTCTTCCTACAGAGAGATTTAGATTTCCTCTAAAGGGATGTTATTTTTGTGTGCCTTGATCAAAGCCCAAGGTTGAAGTTAAGAGGTTGATTGACTCCAGTGGGGAAGTCTTTATACAAAGCCTAAGAGGAGGCTGAGAAAGATTGACTTAAACGAGAAAGTGTTTATCTGTGTCTTGTATAAAGCCCAAGATTGAGGCTAAAAAGAGACTAACTCTTTGGGGATATCATTATACAAAGCCTAAGAGGAGGCTAAAAGTTGACTTTTCTGGGGAAATATTTTGTCTGTCTTGTACAAAGCCCAAGATTGAGGCTAAAAGAGATTTTGACTCCGCTGGGGAGGGTTTGTATGTGTCTTGTACAAAGCCCAAGATTGAGGCTGAAAAGAGACTGACTCGGTGGGAAAGAAATCTTTATCTGTCTTGTACAAAGCCCAAGATTGAGGCTAAAATAAGACTTTACTGACTCGGCTGAGGTTATTTTAGGTATCTTGTACAAAGCCCAAGATTGAGGCTGAAAGAAGTTTGAGTCTGCTGAAGAGTATTATCTGTCTTGTACAAAGCCCAAGATTGAGGCTGGAAAGAGGATTGACTCTGCTTAGGTAAATTTATATCGTGTCTTGTACAAAGCCCAAGATTGAGGCCGACCAAGCTGGAGAAATCATTATACATAGCCTAAGAGGAGACTAACTCCTGCTAGGGGAAATCATTATATCAAGCCTAAGAGGAGGCTGAAAAAGATCGACTCAACAAGAGAGTGTTTTTATATGTCTTGTACAAAGCCCAAGATTGAGGCTAAAAGGGTTAACTCAATAAGAGAGTACTATTGACTCAATAAGAGAGTGTGGAAAGATACTTGACTCAACCAGAGAGTCTGAAAAGGCTAGCTCAGCTGGGGAAAATCATTTGTACAAAGCCCAAGAGGAGGCTATCTTTACTAGGGAAGAATAAAGAAAGACATCTTTATACAAAGCCTAAGAGGAGGTTGTCTTCTGATGAGGATTATTGAGATCCAGAGGCAGGTCCAAATGGGGAATCAACTCTTGCTGAGGGTTTATAGAAGAGTTGAGGTATCAGAGGCCTTGAGGTTCTGATTTGGGATAGTGTTATACTGATAGTAAGCTGACCCTGGCTGGGGAATTTTAGGAGAAAGACTGGGTATTAGAACCCTTGGGTTTTAACTCTACTGGAGATTAGTTAAATGACCAGTTTTTTTTCTTCTGTATTTGTAGGGAACTTGAGAATGTCTTTGAGATCCAAGAGGGGATTAGACTATCCAAGTCTACTGGTATGGAAGAGTTTATCTTTGTATAACGCCCAAGAGGAGGCTGACTCTTTTAAGGGATGAGTATCAACCCTAAAATTGGTCTGAGGTTTTGACTCTTTTAGAAAGACAAATCTAACAAAGGATGACTAAGTTTTGTTTTATACCTTTAAGAGGTCTTCAGGGTCCTTGTATTAAGCCCAAGAGAAGGCATGAGAACTTCTAAGAAGTCGGAGGGTCCTTGTACAAAGCCCAAGAGGAGGCGGGGATGCTTTTAGGAAGCCTGTGGGTCCCAAACCTAAGAAGAGTTCAAGAAAAGTTTCACCGAGAATAATCTTTTCTTTAGTGAACAGTTCTAGGGTTTGAAGAAATTCAAGAGAGGTTTCACCGAGAATTAATCCTCTCCGGGGAAATGAATTTCTTTGACAATTTCTAATAGTGACAGTCTGAGAAAAGTTTCACCAGGAATAATACTTTTCTCTTTGTTCCATATTGTTTAAGCCCAAGAGAAGGCAAAACTGTATCTAGAAATCCTATGGGGATCTAGTTTTGACTGTATTAAAGAGTGACCAACTGGCTTTACCTAGTTCTAGACTTAGTTGTCGGGGAAAACTCTAGGCAGATATACTAGTATATATACAGTTGATATATGACAAGTATTTAAAAGGATATGAAAGAAGGACTTACAGGTGAGTAAGCTTCCAGCAATACAGTTATATACATATGAAAGCAGGTAAAGAGAGTTGATAAAAAACTTACAGGCGAGCAAGCTTCCATAGTAACAGCTGTATGGTTAGTTGTTCAAGAAATCAAAGAAATTTTTGATAAAAACTATGAGTTTGAACCTAAATCAAAAAGGAAGTTGTTTATTGAAAAGATTGTTGGGGCTTATACTCAAGGAGAGGCCCAGATGAAAAACAGTAATCGTACCGTTGTTTTATAAATTGTATCGGGACTTATACAACGACTGAGCCCCAAAGAGTTTTTCTGTACAAATGGATGGGTCTTACAACTCAAGGAGAGGCCCAAAAGTTTGAAAAAAAGAAAAGAAATGGGACTTACAACACAAGGGTATGCCCAGATGAAAATGTTTTGAAAAAGTGACGATCGCGCCGAGATTTTAAAATCGTATCGGGACTTATACAATGACTGAGGCCCAAAAAGGTTTTGGTTAAAAAGGGATTGGGTCTTACACTCTATTAGAGGCCCATGAGTGTTTTGAAAAGATTTGTTAGGGTGATAATGATCAAAAACCTAATTTTTGGTTTTAAAATGTATTTTAATTGAATAAAAATTCAATTAAAATAATCAAACATGTGAAAAAAGGTTGTGATATTGGATTTATATTTGGAAAATCAAGTTTAATTCATAGGATGATTCAAAAATCATTTTAATTTTGCAAAATCAAGAGAAAGAAATATTTTTAATGTTTAAAAACAAATAAAAACACAATTCTTTACAAAAATACCAAATATGTGAAATAAATAATATTTTTGTGAAATTTTCATGGAATAAAATATTTTAATATTTTTGGGAATTTTCAAAAAAAGAACCAATAAAAAATAGTTAAAATTGAGAGAGAAATTAATTTTTCAATTAATTAACAAAACATGAAAATAATGAAAAATAGCATAAAAGTGAAAAATGGCCAAAAAGGTCTGGGTGGGGTTTGAACCCACGACCTTGGCAACAAACACACATGCACGCAGCCACTGGGGTGGTGATACATCCGTGTATCAAAACCACCCCATAAATACATAAGGCATGCCATGTTTCTAAGGCAAGGCAAGCTTTTGGCCAATTTACGTGAAGCCTCTAACTTTCTCATTTCTCCATGGATTGGGACAAAATTTAGGTGCATCTGACCTAGAATTTCACAAGGAATCCAATGTTGGTCTTGGAATTTTCAAAAAATGCTTCTAACTCAAAATCCGATAGTGATTCCAAAATAGGCCTATTTTTGCATGTTCTATGGTATCTCATGGTACAGGCAAGAATTACATGGCAAATTGGTTCAAACACAACATATACTACATGTATGAGATGTTTATGATCAGTGGACATCAAAGGAATGCATAATTCAGAGAGTTCAAGTGATTATGTACTTACCTCTTGGAGCTTCTTGTGCTATCTGCCAAGTTCCTTGTGCCAAAAGTGATCCAATGCTTTGAACACTCTCAATTGATCCCTTAGAAGCTTTTAGGATGACTGGGACCAGCTGGAATCCTCAAGAACAAGTGTTGGGCTCTTTCTTGCAAAATTGGCAAAGTGACCAAAATAACAACTCTCTCAAATGGTGTTCCAGATGAGGGAAACCAATTGGGATAGTTTGAGGATGATATTTGGAGTGTGTTTGAGGCTTTGTTTGGTTTTGGAAGTGACTGAATCAAGGAATGGCTTGAAAAATTCAGAAAAGTCCAATTTTGAGGTTTTGGAAGTGGACTTTGTGATTTTGGTGTTTCGGGTCACAAGTGAGTGTTTAGACAGCTTACATTTGATACGTTAGATGTGTTTGGATCATGAGCTGTGGTGGAATTGCTCTCTAACTCAAAAACTCATAGATTACTTGCAAAAGAAGGCATTTTGGCCTAGAGAAAGAGATTTTGAGGAAAGCAAGTGTTGTAGTGCTTTGGTGTACTCAAACTGAGCACAAATAAGGTCTATTTATAGTAGAGCAAGTTTGTTTTGCAAGCAATAGTGAATGACAGCTGCAGCAGGCCTTTGGCCAATGTTGAGCAAAAGGAATCTTAAGTCTCCTCTAGCCATTAACTTGAGGTTAGGGCACATGCCTATGGTTCTTTGATTCAGTGCTGATCCTTGACTCATTCAGTTAGGAATGTGTCAGTCCATGCCACCTTGGTGTATCTGTTAATTGCATTGCAACAAAATTGGAGTCTTGGCACCTTTTTAGCCTTTTTAGGTTTGTTATGGCTAATGTAGATTCCTGGACTTTGGAGGCTTGGGGATCAGATCATTCTCCTTTTGTTTTATCCTCAGATGTGTCCAAATGGATGACAAGGCTTGGAGTTGCTCAATTTTTCCAAATCGAGCAAAACAACAAAATCTGCCAAAACCTGCCTTGTCTAGGACAGTTGGAAATGGTGATTTTGAGGGATTCATATCTCCCTGCTCAGGTTGAGTTATGGGAGGCTCTTATGCTTTTTAGAAAGCCCTCACATGATACAAAACATGTGTGATCATAGTTTGTTTTGAAACTATTTGGATCCAACTGAAAAAACCTCATGAACATTGATGTTCAAGGCTGGTAACTTAGGCAGATTTTCACTAAGTGTTGGAAAAAGTGTCATTTTCATGTTTTAGTGATTTTGATCAATTAATAACTCAAAATCCATAAAGAATTGGAGTCTGAGGTAGTTTAAGCTTTTGTAGAGTGTAGAAAGACCTACAAATCCAGCTTTGGATCACCCAAAATGGTTGCTTGGATCTCAAGTTATGATCCTTGGAAGTTGGTACCAAAACCAGTTTTATTCCATAACTTAGAAAAATTTTGGTTTCTCAAGGTTGCCACTTTTGCAAGAAACCTCAATGTTCTCGATTTTTCTTGATGGATGATGATCAATATCATACATTAACATTGTTTTTGACTTAAGGGAACCATATTTGTGAAAAATCCCAAAAAGTCAAACTTGATTTGGTGCACAGTTGACTTTTTATCGGATGAAATCCAAACCGTGCAATCCTTTGTGAAATCAAGTCCTTGACCTAAGTCAAACCTAATGTATGGATTCCATAGGTTTTATAGGGTATAATGAATCATGTCCCAAGGTTTGGGAGCATGTCTTGGTCAAAAGTCAAAGGTACAGTTGACTTTTTCCTCGAAACCCTGATCGTGGTCCAGATGAAATTGAAACTTGTGAACCAAGCTTCTTGGATCAATCCATTGTTGTAAATGGATCAATGTAGTGTATTAGAGGCCCTCAAATCATGTCTTGATGTCTTGGCTCATGCTTTGCCTCAAAAGTCAACTTAGGGTGAATTAGGTCAAGAAACCCTAATTCCTGATTTTTGGTAAATGCATCCCCTGAGGCTAAATTGACTTGATGATTAGATCCATGAGGTCCCTTGGAGTATCTTCGGTTGTGCTTTGAAGTATTGGCTCATGCCCTGATGAAAATTTTCATCTGGAGGCCCTGGTCGACCAAAACCCTAATTTGGTGACACTGCGATCTCGAGGCTTGATCCACTTGGAATGTTGCAACTTTGTGCTTGATTCTTGATATGGGAGTCCTCTTGATCCCTTATGGATGTTTGAGAGGTTATACAAGTTGAAGATCATGTCATTTCTTGATTGATCCTTTGTCTAAGTGTTCTGGGAGGGCTTGAAACCCTAATTCTTGATTGTAGCGAAAACTCAACAATCCTTGAGGAGTTTGATGAGGCATGAAGGTACATCCATATTGTGGCAATGATCCTCACAATGATAGGAAATCTTGGTGGCCAAAATTTGGGGTATGACAGATGCCTCTATTTAATCTTCTTGGACCCGAAGGTGTGAATGACGAAGGTATTCGGGCATTCGGGGTGCAAAAGGATTAAATATCGGAATACCCCAAAATTTTGATGGTGGTTATGAATGGCAGTTTGCTCATCCATCTTATTTTGCTAAGCAATAATGCTTAGAAAAGGGTGAAACTTCCCCTCGATCCTGGTCTTTAGCCAAGGAACTGGTCTAAGTTTCTTTTGTCAATAAACTTCCCCTCGATCCTGGTCTTCAGCCAAGGAACTGGTCTCAATTTCTTTTGTCAATAAACTTCCCCTCGATCCTGGTTTCAGCCAAGGAACTGGTCTCAGTTTTTTTTGTCAAGTTCCTTCCTTGACAAGGGACGCTATGTGTAGCGGTTTTCATCAAACTTCTCACCGAATTTTCCTGGGGAGATGCCATTTGATGGGACAAAGTTTTGATGTTAGACTTGCTGGGGAACCCATTCGTCTGAGTTGTAGAGGTGTACAAACTTCTCTGTCGGAGATGCCATTTGTCGACTCTACTGGGGAAAAACGAGTCTCTTGAAAGACTGCTTTCTACTTGGGGATATTACATCATACTTTTCTTCGAGATCTTCTCGGAGAAATGCCATATGACGTTATCCAATTTCGAGGTGCTGATGACTTTAGTAGCATTGAATTTCTGAAGGAAAAAACCAATGTGTTACTGAGAGTCTTTAATTACGAGGCTTTCTCTGGGGATTTTCCTTAATCCGGGACAACGAAGATATCAACTTCAATGATGAAGAGTGATGTTTGTCGAATGTCTTCTTGCCTTTTAGAGGTTCAAGTTATCAAAGTGGTCGAGAACCGTCTCCAATCCAGAAATAAACTGGGGAGAGAGATTGTTTAGACGCAACATTTCCTGACAAGGAAAGAACTGACAACTCGATTAAGAGGACTTTATCACTTAGGGATAAGACTGACCAGAGTGATAGTAATGCAATATGAATATGAATGTGAATCAATAATGCATGATGTATGTATGTTTATGCTGACAAAACTGACACGACATACAGACTAATAGATGAACACGACTGGATACTCGGCCACTGCGGGGGATGAAAAGTATCACTGGTTCAAAATAGCAATCCTTGCTCAAGAGAGACGGTCCCTGTGGGGAGAAAAAGTTGTTTAATCGGTCTTAAGAGATATGCACTCTGTCGGGGATGTTAGATGAGACAAGGTCTCTGACACAATCGATCCTTCATTCAGGCGTACTGGTTTAGAATGAGTACTTTGATTCTGCACTTTGAGGTTCAACCACCTTCGGAGAAGCGATCGATGTTCTTTCGATGTTCAACAGTCAAAAGAATTACCATCTTTATTTTAAAAGCAGAAAAGTTTTGACAAGTAAATTCATTATTGTTTTATTTCAAGAATCATTGATCATATTAAAAATGTCATTCTGTAAAGCTAAAACAAATAAGAATTGCAAACAAAAGCACTAGGGCTCAAATTTTATTGATAGGATGGAAATCAGCCAAGCGCGTGATTCCATAGAGTATTTATAAAGTTTAGAAAATGGTAATTTACGCGTAAAGGGCTACATTGAAACATAACAACCGTTATCCTTCTACCCGTTTTAAATTTTGGACATCATGAGCTTCTGTCGAAGATGACCTTGACTGGAAGTTTTCTTGATGGATGGCATTACTGCTGGGGATTTAACCTCATCGGACGTAGTTACTTGCCATTAATCCCTAACTTTTGCCTGGATTGCCTTTTGAGATTTCCAATCCACCGGGATGATTTTTGCTTATGTCTCTAATTTTTGCCTGGACCGCCCTTTCGGGTTTTCGATCCACCGAGACGTTTTTTTTTTGTTTAGGCTAAGTATTTCTTGACTACGTCAACATTTGTGGGGTAGGAAAATTCCTCTCCATCCATAGTTGCGAGTCTCAAGGTGCCTCCTGAGAAGGCTTTCTTGACCACATAGGGGCCATCGTATTTCGGAGTCCATTTACCCCAGGAATTAGTGAGGAATGATTGTATCTTCTTGAGCACAAGGTCTCCTTTCCTGAAGACACGGGGTCGGACCTTTTTGTCAAACGCCTTCTTCATTCTTTGTTGATACAACTGACTGTGGCACAGAGCTGTTATTCGCTTTTCTTCGATTAGGTTCAACTCGTCGTGTCGACTTTGACACCATTCAGCCTCTGTTAGCTTAACTTCCATCAATACCCTGATCGATGGTATCTCTACTTCTATGGGGAGCACTGCTTCCATGCCATATACTAGAGAGAAAGGGGTTGCCCCTGTTGAAGTGCGGACAGTTGTGCGATAACTGTGAAAAGCAAAGGGTAGTATTTCGTGTCAGTCTTTGTAGGTCACAACCATCTTTTGAACAATCTTCTTGATGTTCTTGTTAGCCGCTTTTATCGCTCCGTTCATCTTAGGTCGGTAGGGAGATGAGTTATGGTGTTCGATCTTGAATTCAGCGCACAACTCTTTCATCATATTATTGTTTAAGTTAGATCCATTATCAGTAATGATCTGGCTTGTAACACCATAATGGTAAATGATATTGTTTTTGATAAAGCAGGCCACGACTTGTCGGGTTACATTGGCGTATGCCGCTGCTTCGACCCACTTGGTGAAGTAGTTAATGGCTACCAAGATGAACCGATATCCGTTTGAAGCTTTGGGTTCAATCATGCCAATCATGTCGATTCCCCATATAGAAAAAGGCCATGGAGAAGAAAGAACTTTGAGATGTGGTGGCGGTACATGGATTTTGTCAGCGTATATCTGACACTTGTGACATCTCCTCATTTACTTGTAGCAATCGGATTCCATGGTCAACCAGTAGTACCCTGCTCTCAGAATTTTTCTCACCATTGTGTGCCCGTTGGCATGAGTGCCAAAGGACCTTCGTGAATTTCTTTTATCAGCATGTTTACTTCTGGTCTGTCTACGCATCGGAGCAAGACCATGTCGAAGTATCTCTTATAGAATGTATCACCGCTCAAAAAGAAGCTGCCAGCCAGTCTCCTGAGAGTCCTTCAGTCTTTTCTCGACGTCCTAGGTGGGTATTCTTGTTTCTGAAGGAAGCATTGGATATCTTGATACCAAGGTTTGTCGTCTATGATTGCTTCAACCGTGAAGATGTAAGCGGGCCATTCTAGGCGCATTATGTCGATCTTAGGTATGTCGTTCCATTGACTTATACTAATCATGGAAGAGAGAGTGGCTAGTGTATCAGCCATGTGATTCTCTTCACGGGGGATATGATGAAACTCGATTTTGTTGAAGAATGGTAACAACCTTTTAGCGTAAACTTTGTAAGGAATCAGTCCTGATTGGTATGTGTTCCAATCTCCTTTAATTTGATTGATAACCAGGGATGAGTCTCCATATACATCCAAGTTCTTAATTCTCAAGTCAATCGCTTCTTCGAGACCCATGATACAAGCTTCGTATTCGGCCTCGTTGTTTGTACACTTGAATGTCAGTCTGGCAGTGAAAGGAATGTGGGTACCCTGAGGTGTTATAATGATTTCCCCAATTCCATTTCCATAATGATTGACAGCTCCGTCAAAGATTAGTCCCCACTAGGAACATGGTTCTGGCCATTCACTGGGTAGCGGTTCATCGCAATCTTTCATTTTCAAGTACATGACATCTTCGTCTGGGAAGTCAAATCCGACTGATTCCTGATCGTCAATCGGTTGATAAGCCAAATAATCGGCTAAAATACTTCCTTTGACTGCTTTCTGAGCATGGTACTCTATGTCGTATTCTGATAACAACATCTGCCAACACGCAATCCTTCCCGTGAGAGCAGGCTTTTCAAAGACGTACTTGATTGGATCCATTTCAGAGATTAACCAAGTAGTGTGACAAATCATGTACTGGCGAAGACATTTGGCTGCCCAAGCCAGGGCACAACAAGTTTTCTCAAGCATAGTGTACCGAGTTTCACGGTCGGTAAACTTCTTACTCAAATAGTAGATGGAAGACTCCTTTCTTTTCGTTTCATCTTGTTGGCCAAGCACACAGCCCATTGAGTCCTCCAAGACTGTTAGGTAGATGATCAATGGTCTTCCCTCTACTGGAGGTGACAGGATAGATGGGTTCAACAGGTATTCTTTGATATTATTGAAGGCGGTTTGGTAGTCTTCTGTTCATATGCAGTCCTGATTCTTTTTGAGAAATTTGAAGATTGGCGTGCATGTCGTGGTCATGAGGAATATGAATCTGGAAATGTAATTCAAACGCCCCAGGAATCCTCTGACTTATTTTTCAGTCTTTGGAGAAGGCCTTTCTTGAATGGCCTTGACTTTGTAAGGATCAACCTCAATTCCTTTTTGGCTGACTATGAATCCTAAAAGTTTCCCCGAGCGGACACTGAATGTGCATTTGTTGGGATTCAAGCGAAGTTTGTACTTTCTCAGACGCTCGGATAGTTTTGACAAGTGGGTCACATGCTGCTCTTCTGTTTTAGATTTGGCAATCATATCACCGACATACACTTCGATTTCTTTGTGCATCATGTCATGAAATAGAGTAGTCATGGCCCTTTGATAGGTTGCCCCGACATTCTTCAAACCGAACGACATTACCTTGTAACAAAAGGTGCCCCATGGGGGGGATAAAGGAAGTTTTCTCCATGTCTTTCGGCGCTATTTTAATTTGATTATATCCCGAGAATCCATCCATGAAGGAGAAGACTTTGAAATTTGCTGTACTATCAACCAGCATGTCTATGTGTGGTAAGGGAAAATCATCATTCGGACTTGCTTTGTTCAGATCCCTGTAGTCCACGCACATTCTGACTTTTCTGTCCTTTTTCGGAACTGGTACTATGTTGGCTAACCATTGAGGATATTCTGATGTGGCGAGGAAACCTGCGTCAATATGTTTTTGTACTTCCTCCTTGATTTTGATGGCCATGTCTAGATGAGTCCGTCTTAGTCTTTGTTTCACTGGCGGACATTCTGATTTTAATAGTAGATGATGTTCCACGATGCTGGTTTCCAACCCTGGCAGTCCTGATAGGACCAAGCAAACACATCAGGAAAATATTTGAGAAGTTTTATCAAGTCTTCTTTAACAGTCAGACTAAGCAGTGCCCCAATCTTGATTTCTTTCTCTCTTCTTCTGAACCCAAGTTAACTGTTTCCAACGGCTCTTTGTGAGGTTCAATGGACCTTTCCTCTTGTCTGAGTAATCGGGAGATCTCTTATGGAATCTCTTTGTCTTCTTCTTCTTCAGCTTCAAATATCAGGAATTCAAAGTTGGGAGAAGGCATTGGATCGTATGTTTCAATGGGGTTTAAAACAAGTAATCTGCATGACGTGATGATTGTTTTTTAGAAGAGATAGAGAGAAATGCAAGGGTGTGTGCAGTGTATTTTTTGAAAATGCTTGTTTTTATTTATTGAGTTGTTTTAGGATTACCATTTTCTGAAAAAGCAACAAGTGAAAACATCAATAAATGCGGAAATTACAAAATGACATTATTTATTTATGATTTAATCGATTCTTGAAACTACAACCCTATAAAACAAAACTCTGTCGCTTTGGGCGAAGCAAAGAGAGACATTTACAGAAAGTGAGCCCTATCAAAATATTCGTTTCACCTAGGCAGGGTGAAAGGTCAAAACAAAGATGTCAATTACTTAGACTTATGAATGACTTTCGGGACATTGACAGCAACCCATTGGCGGCGAACTCCTCGATGAATCACAAAGTATGGTACCTTCTTTCTTGGTTTGTCCTCAGAAATGACGCTGATTTCTGTCGGGGATCGTTGGAGTCTTCCTCCCATGCAGAGTTGTCGTAGACAAACTCTTCTGTTGTATTTTACACAATGTTTTCACTCTCAGGTGGATCTCCCCATCTAGTTGGCTGGATGTCTGCGAGCCTGATACGAGAGCTTTCAGGAGCTGTGTATTTGACCAAGAAGTCGTACTTGTTACTCGACTGTCCTAAGGTGTCCCATACTTCAGTGGAACAGGAGGAGTCATCCCTCTCGATGACGTTGACCTCAGGAAAAGCATAGTTGATGAACTCTAGTCCTGCAATATTTGCAGATTCATCGTTGCACTGGATATCTTCGGAATGCCCTGAGTAATGATCCCATGACGTGGTGGGGATACATGTATTCTTTTCAATGATGCTTAGTTGATAAGAGTCGTTGGGCTGACTCTTTTGCCCCAAGTCCCCCGGGTACGGCTGCCAGATAGGCAAGTCATCCATTGGGTCATAATAGTCATAGTCAAAGTTGTCTTTCATCAGAGTGTCCTCCTCTAATGAGTTAGGTGGAGCACGACATCCTTCTGGATCACAATCTCTGTATATCATCTTGACGTCTGATCTTGGTATATATCTCGGACTCTGCGTGGGAAAGAAAAATGGTGTATTCCTGAGACATATAACCGTCCTCGTAGAGATAAGACTTCCATTCTTCATCTGTATCAGAGGAGTCACCCTCATTGATGATGTGTACTTCTTGAGACACTGGGTGAAGGAAACCTCCAATGTGGAAGAAGTTTTGAATGGGATAAAAAATTTCATCCTTAGTAGCAGTCAGGGTACAGGTTGAGGAGAAACCATGACCTTTCTTTGTCTTGTTATCCATAGGATTTATGAGCTGTCCCCATCCTTTTGCGTCGTTACTTTTGATCACTTTGAGAGCATCTTTGTACGAGGAAATCGACGTTCCTTTCTCTGATCGATTCTCATTGCTCACCGAAAGTGCTTGAAACTGGGTTCCAACAACCTCCTCTGGTTCTACATAGGCGGACGATGATAAGTTGCTTACGATCAAGGCCTGTTCTCCACATACCATGACTAGCTTGTTGTTTTTGACGAAATTCAGCTTCTGGTGAAGTGTCGAAATGACTGCCCCAGCCTCGTGTATCCAAGGTCTTCCTAATAAACAGCTGTAGGCTGCCCGGATGTCCATGACCTAGAAAGTGACTAGGAAAGTGTGAGGACCGATAGTTATGGGAAGGTCGACTTTGCTGATAACTATTTTTCTAGATCCATCAAAGGCTTTGACGATGACCTTGCTGCCTCTCATCGGAGATCCTTGAAATGATAGTCGCATCAGAGTAAATTTTGGCATAACATTCAGAGCTGATCTGGTATCTACCAGTACGCTGGCTAGAGCATCGTCCTGGCAGTTAACTGTAATGTTAAGCGCCATGTTGTGATTTTTGCCTCCTTCTGGCAGTTCTTCATCACTGAATCCTAAGTTGTTGCAGGAAGTAATGTTGGAGATGATGCTGTCAAATTGTCTTATCGTCACATCTTGTTCCATAAAGGCTTGCTCTAAGACTTTCTGCAGAGCTTCCCTATGAGCTTCTGAACTGAGCAAAAGAGATAGCACAGAGATGCTCGAAGGAGTTCTCAACAGTTGGTCTACAATGTTGTACTCGCTCTTCTGGATGAGCTTCAGCATCTTATCGTTGTTCTTTGAAAGGTCGGGATTACTGGATTGACCGACTGGTTGATTGGGAACTTCTGTTTGAGGTTCTTTTTCCTTGGTGGGTTCCCCAACTCCTCTATTAAAGATTTGGCCGCTCCGTGTTACTCGACTGAAGTCAGCAATGTTTACGACAGAGGGTAATGGAGTTTCCATTCCATTCTCGATTGTTGTTGCACCGTACTTGTAAGGGATAGCCTTATCGGATTTGTACGGTATTGATCCTGGCAGATAGATAACTACATGAGCCTTTTGATTTTTCTGACCATCGTAGCCGGCCTCAATTGGTTCGAGGTTGAGAATCTTTCTACTATCAAGAGGAACTCTTGATTCATGGAGTAGAGGGATTATAGCGCATACGTCTTTGGCCACTTCCTGTTTAGGGATTAAGACAACGTCTTTGCTTTGATCAGGAAGATAGTCTTGCATCATACTGAACGAACCAGAACTTGAACATGGTCGAATCTCTTTTCGGTCCAACTGATTTTGAAGAACTGACCGCACAAGATAGCATCCTTGGTTGTTCTCCGAGCAAACTCTACAACGCTCATAGTTGTGTGGTGGCACCCGGCCACGTCTGCTTTATATGCAGTGTAATCTCACTAGATCTGTTTCCATTGATCGAACATCCTGACTTTGATGCGCTGACTTGTTGTGTGTCTTCATCTAGATAGATCGGAAGCCACCAGTGGTTCAACAAGTGTTGAAGTGTTCTTTGGACAACTGCACATCCTTGGTCGTCTTCACGACACACTTTACAGTCCTAATAATCATGTGAAGCCAGAAAGCCGAGCCTGACCTGCTTAGCGTGTAATCCTACCAAGCTACTATTCATCAAGCGAATATCAAAGATTTGAATCATATTAACTTGATAATGACTCTATCACGGTAGTCCTGAATCCATCATAGATCCATCTGACGCTGGAGGACCTCTTGTACAAAAGAGCATCCCTGATTGTTTATTGAGCAGATCAGACATGAATTGTAATCGTGCCGTGGCAGATCATGATGTTGGCTTTGCCTTGAGTGCATTGCCACCAAGTTGACATTCATCGCCAAAATGTTGTGGTTCTGGACAATGTTGGAATTTGTATAAGTCATGTTGACCTCATGGATTCGGTGATCTTGGATCCATCTGAGATCCATTTGTTCTTGTAGAGCTGATTGCACTACGGAACATCCTTGATTATTCTTGGAGCAGATATCACACTGGTGATAATTGTGAAATGGTACATGACCGTATCCGCTTTGTCTGCAATGCATCTTGACCAGATTGGTTCCTAGTAGGAGTACATCATGAATTTGATAGTTGTGATTAGATCCTTCCTCTATCAAATTTACTGCAGCCTTCTCGTGTTGAGGCAACAGGTTCGTCTGAACATATGGATTTATATCTTTGAAAGATAAGAACCCGTTCTTGACAAGCTTCTGTACATCGGATTTGAAGTTGAGACAGTTTTCTATGTTATGCCCGGTCCTCCTTGATGGTAAGGGAAAGTTTGATCCGCTTTGAACCAAAAAGGCGGATTTTCTGGTACTGTAAGAGGGGACCTGGTTTGGACATGCCCCTTGACCAGTAGTAGTGGAAATAGTTCTGCGTACAACATCGGTATAGGGTCAAACCCTGGTGGTCGCGTTGTACAGTTGTTATTGTGCTGAAGACGAGCCTACTGAAGAGGCTGTTGGGTCCTTTGCTAATACTGTTGTTGATTTGGTTGGCTTTGAGCAACCTGAGGTTGATACGTTGGAACAGGCGCAAGGTTGATAACGGGAGTTACTGCTACTACGGGTTGATACCTTCGCCTTTGATTTCCGAGAGAGATATTACCAATATCTTGCTCTTTTTTCCTAGGGAAAGCACTACCGTATCTTTTGGTACTGCTTGATGGTCCTGTGTCCTTGACCAGACGTCCTTCTCGGACTTCTTCTTTAAGGCGTACTCCCATGTTCACCATTTCAGTGAAGTCGCTGGGTGCACTGGCGACCAGTCGGTCGTAATAAAATGAGCTCAAGGTTTTCAAAAATATCTCAGTCATCTCTTTTTCCTCAAGAGGGGGACAGATCTGGGCGGCAATTTCACGCCATCTTTGAGCATATTCTTTAAAGGTTTCCTTGTCCTTCTGCGACATTGCTCTGAGTTGATCTCTATCTGGTGCCTTCAGGCCCAGCAGTTCCTGCTATAGTTTTCGGGTCTTCCGTGACCGGCGGGATATATCCTTCTAGGATAAAGTTGATAGGCACGCCCCAGGGATGATCTTTAGGCATGTTGTACCGAGGATCATATGTCTTCACTATGGGTGTAGATATGATCTCCGAGATCACAGTCCTTTGTTGTTGTCTCTGTGAAGTTTTTTCAGATCTACTTTCAGAGCGTCAATTTCTTCTTTCAGCTCTCTGTTCTCTTCCTCGAGATCGTCCATTTTCTTTTGTCGATTGGCCCGAGTATTGTACGAATGAGACAGTTTGACTCTAGAATCGTGACACAGACATGAGATTCGAAGGTAAGAAGAATGTGTTATGTGAGAATGATGAATGATATGCAATGATATATATTAATTAATTTTGTTTTAATAAAAAAGAAACTTCAACAAATAGATTGCAAATATCATACAGTGGGGACACCTCGTTTTATTGAATTTGAAAGATTGCGGAAATGGAAATACAGTATTTTACAAAGTGTTGTAAAAGGAAATGTCTAAGTTCATGGGTCCTGAGTCCTCTCTGAGGAGAGCTCAGGTGCTGGTTCTGGTATTTTCCTTTTCTTTGACTGGGGCTCTTGAGCCGTTGTCGAGTTGTCAGTCCTTTGCCAAGTGAAAGGAGCGAGCAAATTTCTTCGGTCTTCTTGATTTTCTACAGCATGTTGCTCTAATATCTTAATCAGAGCGTCCTTTTCTTTTAACAGTTGCTGAATTTTGGTACACTCTACATTGAGAATACGGTACTTGTTTTTCCAAGATTTATTTTCCCGTTGAACTTTGTTGAGAGTGACCTGGAGTTTTTATGCATCAGACATAAAATAAAGGACAAATTCCTTTAACAGAATAACTTCTTGACGAGGGTAAGGCATCCTCAGCTTGAGGGCTCTAGTTTGTACCCAGTGGAGATAAGGTTCCATAGAGATATAGTCTGGTTTTCCTAGAGACTCTCTTCCTTTCATGTGAACATGATTCCAGGCATGCACTATTTCTGTCTTTAGTGCCCTGTCATTTTCTCCTTCCTTGAAGAAAAGACCTTCCAGATGAACATTACGCGGGATATGTCTCATCGGGTATCCGAGTTGACGACAAACTAAAACTGGATGATAGTTGATTCCTCCTTTGGTTCCTATGAGGGGTACATTAGGAAAATTTCCACATTTGTCAATGATCCTTATCCCGTCATAGATATGATTGTACCAATCTATGTCAGAGTTGGTAAGAGACATGATTCTCTGTGACCAACGTAGAATACTCTTATGATCCCAAAAAGCAGCAGACTTAGGTAAATGGGAAATGAACCATTTGTATAGCAGGGGTACACATCATGTGATCATTCCTCCGCTGTACAAATTCCTTAAGTGCACAGAATGATATGCATCTGCAAGCAAGGTCGGTACAGGGTTTCCAATCAGAAATATCTTAATGGCATTGGTATCAACGAAGTTATCTATGTTGGGAAAAAGGAACAATCCGTATGTGAGTAGAACAAAGATATCTTCAAAAGCAGTAACATTTCATGTAATGCTCCATTTTTATTTTAATTTTTATTTGTAAAATAATTATGAGTCGGTGTGGTTGATGGTGTGATTTGACATGTTTCATTGTATTTTAAGTACCCGTAGTAAGGGGTAGTAGCCTTAAGGATGAGCCTTCAGGGAAGTGAATGTGTGTGACCAAAAACGTAGAGATTGGTGGTGTGGAGAGTAAAGTTAATTAGACTATTTAATTTCACATTTGTTCGGTTAATATGTAAATGAATGTTAAGCTGGATTATATTATTGTTGGGAATTATTACTACTATTTTAACTAGATGGGAGCAGTAATAATAATAATATAATGAAATGAAATAAACTAGAATATTAGATGTGTAGAAGTTGGAAGGATAAGATGGTAATTATATAAGGATAAGTAAGGGTAAATGAGGTAAACCACAGTTGAGGGACTTTATAAAGAGAATTGGAGAATAAGGGGATCAATTTTTGATCATACTTAGAATTGAGAAGAGAAAGGAAGAAAGAGGCTAGGACAAGAAGAGAGGAGAACTCCATTAGAGAAAGGGAAAGCTCATAAAATCCAAGGTAAGGGTGGGAATTCTTTAATCTCTTAAGGGGTTGATGATGTATGTATTTGGGTAGAAAATCGTTAGGTTGAATTCATTTGAATGTTGAATGTTTGTTGATAGGTAGTTTGGGGTATTGATGGGGTTTGATGAGAAAAGGATAGGTTCTGATGAGTTAGGATGTTAAGATTTGTTCATGATGTTGTCTATAAAATAATGCATGTTATTGTTGCTAAATATTGCTGAGATTGGATGTGATTTTCGTGCACTATGAGGATTGTTTTGGGGAGGAAATTGGGTCTGGTGTAGCAGAAAATTGGATTACAGAAAATCAGTTACGCGCTCGTAGCGCCGGGCGGTGGAATTGTAGCGCCGGGCGGTGCGGTGCCGGGCGGTGATCAGGAGGCACAACATGGAACGCTACTGGATTTTGTTGGAATTGAGGGAGGGCTACGCCTGTGCGCCGCTGGGTGGTGCAAGGAGGCGCAACAATGCTGCTTGTGCAATTTTGTCATTTTCTTGTTGTTTCGCGTGGTTTTTTGCCGCTTTATTGATAATTTCTTTGGATGATGTATCTTGGAGGATTGTTGTGAAGATGCATATTTGAATACGTGTATGTGTGTTATTATGCAATAGTGAGTTGAGTATTGGTGATATGCTATGTTTATGCATTTGTTTCGTTGTTGCATGTTGTCGTTGAAGGAGCATAGCATGTTGCATGAGTTGAGGGATGACGTGTGCCCATGTGGGGTGTGAGCATTTATCCAGATTCCTTATAATGGAATCAATGTTGTTGTTGTTGAGGTGATTGTGTACCCATGTGGGGTGTGAGCAATCACGATTGTCGTATGACCATGTGTGGTGTGAGCGACTAAATAGACATTCTGATGGGAATTGTGATCATGAAACAGTGATCGAAATTAGTACCACATGCATTGAGTCTAGTTGGCATCTCATTGCATTTTGTATTTGTTGTATTGCATTATGATTTGCTTGGTTATCTGTGTGTGTGTGTTGGAGAGTGTGATACTTGTTGATAGTTGTGATATGGGTGTATTACTTGATCATTTATACTTTTATATTTATATCATCTTCTTCTTTTGTTGATTTGAGAGTCTCACCCCTTCTGTGTTTGGTGATGCTTTATACGGCATCTTGCAGATAATCAGGAGTAGTGTGGAGTCGTGGTCAGTGAAGACGAGGTGCTTCACTTTAGTGGCGTCTGCTCTAATATGTAACATTGGGAGTCGGGAACGCTTTTATATGATTTTATTTGTTGAATAATTATTAGTTGTTTTTCTGATATGAAAACTAGTTTCTTTAGTTAATTGAAATCATTATATTTTGTTGATTGAAATGAATAACTTTTCACTGCGTAATAAAGGCTATTTTATTGGATTAAAGTTGTGTGATTTCCGAAAATGTCATTTATATGTTACGTGTCTATTTATGAGCAAATGATAAGTTGGAAGTAGCACCCTTTATTTCTGTTTCGTATTGTTTTACTCTGATTATTTTAATTAAATAGCGCGGGGAAATTTAGGGTGTTACATAGTGGTATCAGAGTAGGTCGGTCCGTCTGGCCAGGTTGTCTAATTATGTTGTTCCCTAGTATGCGACATGTGTGTGAAAACACTATCAGTGCTTGTTTTGTTTTCCATTTGTAAGTTGGGAATGAAACAAGTGGGGGAGAAGTGTCTGCTTCTCTTGGATATTCTAGTTGTTGAGGAATTGGATATCATGTTGCTACATGAGGGAGTGCAGTGTTGGATTGTCCAACTGTTTGAGAATGATGTGATCCTTGAGGGGAGACGGTCATGTGGTCTCGTTGTTCGCTTCCTTGTGAGGGGGAAGGCGACGTTGTGGCTAGAGATGGGCCGGTGATGTGTGGAGTATCCTGACGTATTTCCTAAGGATGGGCACAGGTTGTCTTTAGTCATAACAAGATGATGTTATTGTTGGGACGAATTGGTGGAGTTAAACCATGTGTTTACCAATCATTTAGATGAGTGGTGTAGTGTGTTGTTGAGACAAGTGTAGCTCCGGTGTTATGAGTTAAGAAGAAAGAAGGTAGTATGAGATTGTGTGTGGATTACCGACAGTTGTCTAAGGTAATGATTGAGAATAAATATCCACTTCAACGGGATTGATGATTTGATGAACCAACTGTTATGCTAGTGTGTCTTCAGTATAATTGAATTCGTCGGATTACATTCAGATTTGGGTGAAGAGTGAGGATAGTTGCGGGATCTTAGAAGTAAGAGAAAAGGGTGGAACTCATGTTCACCATTTCCAACCTTTATTTTCGAACTTATGGAACAGTCTTCACTAAACAGGTGATAACTTTTCGCTGGTAACTCCGATGGGAGCGATTCTGGACTTTTTGGAAAGCTTGTGAAATTCCCTACATTTTGCCTATAAACTGTCTTCTACATGTTTTTGACGAAAGAGAAAAACGCATTTGAAGATTTGGGTCTGAAGCTGATTTTCGAGAAGGCAGGTATACGAGATTTCTTGACTAGCCTCCGTTACACAAGTGATAACTATTTACTCGTAACTCGGATTTAAGCGATTCTTGAATTTCTAGAATCTACAGGAAATTCCCTTCATTTTGGCATATAATTTTGTATCAATAAGGTCTGTATTGAAGGATATAATCGTGTTTGAAGTTGACCAAGTCTTGGTGAAAATGGGTAAGATGAGGTCAGGTATAAAATGTTTAGTAATAGGACGGAGGTGAGGGTATCGGAGAAGCACTTGAAGGTGCGGCGTATGCCAATTGAGAATGATTAGAGTGGAGATATTCTTGAGGAAGGGAGAAGGTTAAAAAGTAAAGTGGATTGTGTGTCATTGATGACATGATGTCGACATGTGTCGGGAAGATTTTGGACAGTTTTTATCACCAACCAGATGATGAGATGGTACTGTTGAGATTATGATTAGAATGAGACCCAAATGTGAAACTATATGGATCATCGAGATTATGAAATTAAAGTAAAGATGAAGAATTTATTAGTGTTATTAAAGTTCTCTACTTGGATAAATGTTTAGTTTGGAGCGGACCGATTTGAATTGTACTTGGTGTAGTAGCATTTCCGATATCGGGAGAATATTTAACAATTGTGTTGTGCTACGAGTGTGTATAGGAGAATATGTAATGGACTTTGGGCGTTTATGTATCATTGACGAGGTTGAAAAGAAGGAAATTAAGAAAACGTTGTAAGCCTTAGAGAGATTGTTGAACATTATGCTTAGGTAACTTTGGGCACAAAGTAAGGACGCTATTGTAGTTAGGTAATGATGATTTATGCTACCGATGTGGTTGCCGGCTACCTTTTGACAAATTGAGGAACTGATCACCCTTAATCTCTTGTTGATAGTAGACGGGATCATGTTGGATGGAATAGACGTGTCTTACCAGATAGGATGGTATGTACAGTGAATTGTTTGGAGTTAAGCCAAGTGCTTATAGATTGTTTTGATTAGTCGATGCAGATTCCTATATCTGAAGATGAGGCAGATTCGAGGCTTTTATATGTTGATCATATGTTGTTGATAGTTACTTATCAGGAGTAGAGATCAATGTGCTGACTAGTGATATGCCAAGGGTGTCGCCTTGGAGAGCTTCATTATTATTGGTAAAGAAAAGGATGGTAGCATGAGGTTGCGTGTTGATCGGTGAGTAGTATAGAAACTCACAGCTATGTTTTGGATAGCTTGTGTTTTGATTTGTGATGAATCAAGAATCCGATTGACATGGGACTTGAAGCATTGGAAAGATAATCCAAGGAGGAAGTAAATGGGAATGTGAGACCATGATTTGACCAAGGATGTCTGGTAGAGGATGGTAGTGGCTAGTATGCCTTAAAATGTATGTAGAGAGTATGAATCGTATCTTCCATACATATTTGGATAAGTTCGAAGTGGTGTTCGTAGTGGATGTTCTGATCTATTATAAAATCAGAAGAAGAACGTGTAGAGTAGTTGAGAATTGAGTTACAAGTATTGAAAGAGATAAAGTTATATGCTAAGTTATCAAAGTGTGACTTTTGGTTAATAGAGGTGAGTTTGCTTGGTTATGTTAATTCAGACGAGGGTATTGTTGTGGATCCATCAGAAGTAGATGTAGTTCTACAACAAGAAAGTCCCGAAGTGGGTTAAGGAGATTATAATATTTTTTGATCTTAGTTGGTTATTACCGCGGGTTATGGAAGGTTTTTCCAAGTTAGCATTTCCGTTATCTCAGTTAACTTGCGAAGGGTAAATCGGTTGTTTGGGGATGTTTGTGGTGAGGAAAGTTATAGAAAGCTGAAGTAGAAGTTGACTACGGCTCCAGCTTTGATTCTGCCTGATTCTAATGAACCGTTTGTGGGGTATTAGGATGTGTTTAAGATGAGTTTAGACAGTGTGTTAATACAAGAGGGTAAAGTCGCAACTTATGCTTTACGACCATTGAGGAGTCACGAAAGTATCTATCCTGTTCAAGATTTGGAATTGGCTGCGATTGTATTTGTGTTGAACATCTGGAGGTATTATTTTTATGGATCTAGGTTCGAAGTGTTCAGTGATCACATGAGTGTAGAATACCTGTTGGGTCGGAAGAATGGAGTATGAGACGGCAAGGATGGTTGGAATTCTTGATGAGTTAAGTCGAAAGTCTTTTCATATGTCTGTTTTGATGGTCAGGGAATTAGAATTGAGTTAGAAGTTCAGAGATTGGTGTCTGGTGTGAGAGATAATGCAGTGGAGTGTGAGGTTGGGCATATTAAAAGTGAACAACAATTTTCTGGTGATTGTTAAATAGAGTCAGAAGTTGGATGTGAACTCGGTAGATTCGATAGTTGTGAGTAATCAGAGTGCGCAGCTGAAGCATGATGTAGCACAGTTCTTACATGTGTGTGTGTGACTTGTAAGAGTGCAAGGTTGGACGATAGAGCCTGTAAGGATGATGCAAACCATTGGGCATTCCAGGATAGAAGTGATAGGTGAAAGATCTAAATATTGTTCATGTATTACTATATAGATGGATGTATTAGTTTACATGTTTAATTGGTGGATCGTAGCACTGTTGCATCAGTGTAATGTGACAGCGATGTTGGTAATAGGGTTATGTTGATGTGGTTAAGACGATGTGTGTTATGGAACTTTATGTTCTTATCTTTGTTTTTACCTGGGTACCTATGGTGATGATAACGATCGTGTTATGTTCCAGTTCTAGCGTGAACCTGTGTGTTCGTAACTTGGTTATTCTTTGCGTCTTGAGTTGGTCGTCGAGTGCATTACATGAGCATTGCATCTTGTTGTTGTTGTCGTCGTTGGTAAGGTGTATTGTTACTTTGTGTTATTCGTGGTGTTTCCTTTCATGGCATGTGAGTTGGCTATTTAGATGCGAGAACGTATTCGAGGTAGTTCGCATTAGGTAAATTTTCGAGGACGAAAATATTCTAAGTGGGGGAGAGTTGTAACTCCCCGTTCTTATTTTAATTATTATTTGTAAAATAATTATGAGTCGGTGTAGTTGATGGTGTGATTTGACATGTTTCGTTGTATTTTAAGTACCCGTAGTAAGGGGTAGCAGCCTTAAGGATGAGCCTTCAGGGAAGTGAAGGTCTGTGACAAAAAACGTAGAGATTGGTGGTGTGGAGAGTAAAGTTAATTAGACTATTTTATTTCGCACTTGTTCGGTTAATATGTAAATGGATGTTAAGCTGGATTATATTATTGTTGGGAATTATTACTACTATTTTAACTAGATGGGAGCAGTAATAATAATAATAATATAATGAAATGAAATAAACTAGAATATTAGATGTGTAGAAGTTGGAAGGATAAGATGGTAATTGTATAAGGATAAGTAAGGGTAAATGAGGTAAACCACAGTTGAGGGACTTTATAAAGAAAATTGGAGAATAAGGGGATCAGTTTTTGATCATACGTAGAATTGAGAAGAGAAAGGAAGAAAGAGACTAGGGCAAGAAGAGAGGAGAACTCCATTAGAGAAAGGGAAACCTCATCAAATTCAAGGTAAGGGTGGGAATTCTTTAATCTCTTAAGGGGTTGATGATGTATGTATTTGGGTAGAAAATCGTTAGGTTGAATTCATGTGAATGTTGAATGTTTGTTGATAGGTAGTTTGGGGTATTGATGGGGTTTGATGAGAAAATGATAGGTTCTAATGAGTTAGGATGTTAAGATTTATTCATGATGTTGTCTATAAAATAATGCATGTTATTGTCGCTAAATATTGCTGAGATTGGATGTGATTTTCGTGCACTATGAGGACTGTTTTGGGGAGGAAATTGGGTCTGGTGTAGCAGAAAATTGGATTGCAGAAAATCTGTTATGCGCTCGTAGCGCCGGCCGGTGGAATTGTAGCGTCGGGCGGTGCGGTGTCAGGTGGTGATCAGGAGGCACAACATGGAACGCCACTGGATTTTGTTGGAATTGAGGGAGGGCTACGCCTGTGCGCCGCCGGGAGGTGCAAGGAGGCGCAACAATGCTGCTTGTGCAATTTTGTCGTTTTCTTGTTGTTTCGCGTGGTTTCTTACCGATTTGTTGATAATTTCTTTGGATGATGTATCTTGGAGGATTGTTGTGAAGATGCATATTTGAATAGGTGTATGTGTTTTGTTTTGCAATAGTGAGTTAAGTATTGGTGATATGTTATGTTTATGCATTTGTTTCGTTGTTGCATATTGTCGTTGAATGAGCGTAGCATGTTGCATGAGTTGAGGGATGACGTGTGCCGATGTGGGGTGTGAGCGTTTATCCGGATTCCTTATAATGGAATCGATGTTGTTGTTGTTGAGGTGATTGTGTGCCCATGTGGGGTGTGAGCAATCACGATTGTCATGTGCCCATGTGGGGTGTGAGCGACTAAATAGACGTTCCGACGGGAATTGTGATCATGAAACAGGGATCAAAATTGGTACCACATGCATTGATTCTAGTTGGCATCTCATTGCATTTTGTATTTGTTGTGTTGCATTATGATTGGCTTGTTTATCTGTGTGTGTGTTGGAAAGTTTGATGCTTGTTGATAGTTGTGATATGGGTGAATTACTTGATAATTTATACTTTTATATTTATATCATCTTCTTCTTTTGTCGATTTGAGAATCTCACCCCTTCTGTGTTTGGTGATGCTTTATACGGCATCCTGCAGATAATCAGGAGTAGTGTGGAGTCGTGGTCGGTGAAGACGAGGTGCTTCACTTTAGTGGCGTCTGCTCTGATATGTAACATTTGGAGTCGGGAACGCTTTTATATGATTTTATTAGTTGAAGAATTATTAGTTGTTTTTCTGATATGAAAACTAGTTTCTTTAGTTAATTGAAATCGTTATATTTTGTTGATTGAAATGAATAATTTTCCGCTGCGTAATAAAGGCTATTTTGTTGGATTAAAGTTGTGTGATTTCCGAAAATGTCATTTATATGTTACATGTCTATTTATGAGCAAATTATAAGTTGGAAGTAGCACCCTTTATTTCTGTTTCGTATTGTTTTACTCTGATTATTTTAATTAAATAGCGCGGGGAAATTTAGGGTGTTACATTTCCTATACTGGCAAAGTACAGGGCTTTCTCTACCAAGAACTTGGCCGGTAAATCTTGGATTCCATCCTTAGTGGTCATGTGAGTCCTGAATTTTGACTCATCCAAATAGATTGCTCTTGCAATGGTTTGATCCTTTGGAATTTCTTCCAGTCCAGAAAATGGAGCTTGGTCAGTGATGGGTAAATCAGTCAGGTGAGAGTACTCCTCTAGTGTTGGTGCTAATTGATAATCCGGGAATGTGAAACAATGATAATCTGGATCATAAAACTGAATCAGCGTAGACAGGATTCCTTCAACTACATGGACCCTTAATAGGGACAGCAGTCCTCCATACTTAGCTCTGAAAGCATCAGGGTTGGTGATCATCCTTGCCAACCCTCTTAAATCCTCTAGTTTTGGAACCTTGAAGGTGTACTTGTGCGTCTTCCTTCTACCGAAATCCATAACGCAATCTTTTTCTCTGATATTTGCAATCATTGTTTTTAGTTTAATTTGAAAAAGAGAGGAGACAAAAGAAGATATTTTCTTTGTTTAAGAGTTTTTTAAATGAATGCATGAATGCAGCACACAAAAACATAGAAAAAACATGGGTTCAAAGGTTCAGCGTCACGAGCATGGAGTCATGGCTCTACCCATCCCCAAAGGTTGTACTATGGTGAATTTTTGTACCTGTACTCAAAATCATTGACCTTCCTTGGGATAACAACAGCAAGCTGTAGCATCTTAGGGTAATCTCAATTGAGTGTAGTATCACGTGACAACTATTTTTGATAGCTACCAGACTACTAAATAGCCACATGGTTACTGTCTACTAAATCCTCAGTTTCATGGATACCACAATCGGACAATCTGCTTTCACAACCGAAGTCGTTAGACATTGAATCCGCAAAGGGTATCTCCACTGATTTGATGGTCTACCGGGATAACTTATTCGGGATTGACTCCCTGTAAGACCGCCCGTCTATGCCATCACCTATCTTAGGTATCACTCAAACTTCCCGCATGCGACATCACTCGCATTCCCATTAGTAGAAAAATAAACACAGATATCAAGTAGGAAAAGCGATATATATATATATATATATATATATATATATATATATATATATATATTCATTCCTAAAACTAACATCCTAGACCTCTTAAGAACTATAATCCTAGTCCTAAACAGACAAAATGATTCCCTAGCAGAGTCGCCATTTATCTGTAGCGTGCGATTTTTGTCGGTGACGCGACCACCT
Organism: Lathyrus tuberosus; assembly: GCA_022829125.1. Taxonomy (NCBI): domain Eukaryota; kingdom Viridiplantae; phylum Streptophyta; class Magnoliopsida; order Fabales; family Fabaceae; genus Lathyrus; species Lathyrus tuberosus. Next base: position 2,239,982 of record JALAZF010000484.1, read on the forward strand.
TATCGCACAGTTGTTTTGTGTGGTTTCTTCCTCAATGAGGACGAGTGGGGTACTACTTTCTGATTTCTTATTTATCCCGTGAAACTGGAAGGGAAAGGGAAGCTATCTCAAACTAACCTTGCACGCGAATGTTTAACTGAACAAACGCTTAAAGAGATTCGGGGAGTTCAGGGTCAGGTTATACAATGGGGAGTTATCAGTTACTCATCCTATATGTGGTTATCCACAGGTTGTTAGTTTTAGGTTCTGCTTTGTACTTGATGGTGTTTATCCGTTGATGGGTTGGGAAAGTTTCTTGTTTGAGAGAGAAAGTTTTTGATGATTTCGGGCTTGCCGATGTTTTTGGTAAGGTACTGGACCTAAGGTTTTGATGTATGCGTGAAGGTACTGGACCTAGAGTTTTTGATTGGTATGCTCGCTAAGATTTTGCAATCTTATGCCTACGTATTCCAGTTTAAAGAAACAGGGAAATCAGAGTAATCGTAGTTCCTTCTATTATATGGGAGGAAAAAGATGTTTTGGTGTCTTGTTCAAAGCCCAAGATTGAAGCTAAAAGTTATTTGTGTCTTGTTCAAAGCCCAAGATTGAAGCTGAAAGGTTTGACTGAGAGAGAATTTGTCATCTCTAAAGGGAGACATCTCATCTGTTTATCACAACTGTTGGGTGACTGTTTTATAAAGGAAGATTACTTTAACTGGGATATGAGAATCCAGCAATGCCATAATTTCCTTTATGAGGGATTTGTCCTGAAGGAGAAAACTTTGACTCAGTGTTGAGCAATGCCATTTTTCCGTAGGAATCTTTCATGCTAAGAGAGGGACAGTGGCATGGATGTAAATAATCTAGAGGCTTGCCACTTACAGCAATTAGATGGAAGAGGAAGTTTTCAGGGATAAGAGATGAACGACAGTTTGGATATTTGAATCGACAAGTGTGCCACTTACAGCAATTATCTGGGATTAGGGTTTATTTTGATTTATCTATTTTGATGTGTGGTAAACAGAAAATTTCTTCCTATAGAGAGATTTAGATTTCCTCTGAAGGGATGTTGATTTTTGTGTGCCTTGTTCAAAGCCCAAGGTTGAAGCTAAGAGGTTGATTGACTCCACTGGGGAAGTCCTTATACAGAGCCTAAGAGGAGGCTGGGAAAGATTGACTCAAACAAGAGAGTGTTTATCTGTGTCTTGTACAAAGCCCAAAATTGAGGCTAAAAAGAGACTGACTCTTTGGGGATATCATTATACAAAGCCTAAGAGGAGGCTAAAAGTTGACTTTTCCAGGGAAATATTTTGTTTGTCTTGTACAAAACCCAAGATTGAGGCTAAAAGAGATTTTGACTCCGTTGGGGAGGGTTTGTATGTGTCTTGTATAAATCCCAAGATTGAGGCTGAAAAGAGAATGACTCGGTGGGAAAGAAATCTTTATCTGTCTTGTACAAAGCCCAAGATTGAGGCTAAAATGAGACTTTACTGACTCGACTGAGGTTATTTTAGGTGTCTTGCACAAAGCCCAAGATTGAGCCTGAAAGAAGTTTGACTCTGCTGGAGAGTATTATCTGTCTTGTACAAAGCCCAAGATTGAGGCTGGAAAGAGGGTTGACTCTGCTTAGGGAAATTTATATGGTGTCTTGTACAATGCCCAAGATTGAGGCTGACCAAGCTGGAGAAATCATTATACATAGCCTATGAGGAGACTAACTCCTGCTAGGGGAAATCATTATACCAAGCCTAAGAGGAGGTTGCAAAAGATCGACTCAACAAGAGAGTGTTTTTATGTGTCTTGTACAAAGCCCAAGATTGAGGCTAAAAGGGTTGACTCAACAAGAGAGTACTATTGACTCAATAAGAGAGTATGGAAAGATACTTGACTCAACCAGAGAGTCTGAAAAGGTTAGCTCAGCTGGGGAAAATCATTTGTACAAAGCCCAAGAGGAGGCTATCTTTGCTGGGGAAGAACAAAGAAAGACATCTTTATACAAAGCCTAAGAGGAGGCTGTCTTCTGCTGAGGATTATTGAGATCCAGAGGTAGGTCCAAATGGGGAATCAACTCTTGCTGAGGGTTTACAGAAGAGTTGAGGTATCAGAGGCCTTGAGGTTCTGATTTGGGATAGTGTTATACTGATAGTAAGTTGACCCTGGCTGGGGAATCTTAGGAGAAAGACTGGGTTTTATAACCCATGGGTTTTAACTCTACTGGAGATTGGTTAAATGACCAGGTTTTTTTTTCTGTATTTGTAGGGAACTTGAGAATGTCTTTGAGATCCAAGACGGGATTAGACTGTCCAAGTCTACTGGTATGGAAGAGTTTATATTTGTATAACGCCCAAGAGGAGGCTGACTCTTTTAAGGGATGAGTATCAACCCTAAAATTGGTCTGAGGTTTTGACTCTTTTAGAAATACAGCTCTAACAAAGGATGACTAAGTTTTGTCTTATACCTTTAAGAGGTCTTCAGGGTCCTTGTATTAAGCCCAAGAGAAGGCATGAGAGCTTCGAAGAAGCCGGAGGGACCTTGTACAAAGCCCAAGATGAGGCGGGGATGCTTTTAGAAAGCCTGTGGGTCCCAAACCTAAGAAAAGTTCAAGAAAAGTTTCACCGAGAATAATATTTTCTTTAGTGAACAGTTCTAGGGTTTGAAGAAATTCAAGAGAGGATTCACCGAGAATTAATCCTCTATAGGGAAATGAATTTCTTTGACAATTTCTAATAGTGATAGTCTGAGAAAAGTTTCACCGGGAATAATGCCTTTCTCTTTGTTCCATATTGTTTAAGCCCAAGAGAAGGCAAGACTGTATCTGGAAATCCTATGGGGATCTAGTTTTGACTGTATTAAAGAGTGACCAATTGGCTTTACCTAGTTCTAGACTTAGTTGCTGGGGAAAACTCTAAGCAGATATACTAGTATATATACAGTTGATATATGACAAGTATTTAAAAGGATATGAAAGAAGGACTTACAAGTGAGCAAGCTTCCAACAATACAGTTATATACATACGAAAACAGGTAAAGAAAGCTGATAAAAAACTTATAGGCGAGCAAGCTTCCATAGTAACAGCTGCATGGTTAGTTGTTCAAGAAATTAAAGAACGTTTTGATAACAACTATGAGTTTGAACCTAAATCAAAAAGGAAGTTGTTTTTTGAAAAGATTGTTGGGGCTTATACTCAAGGAGAGGCCCAGATGAAACACAGTAATCGTACCGTTGTTTTATAAATTGTATCGGGACTTATACAACGACTGAGCCCCAAAGAGTTTTTCTGTACAAATGGATGGGTCTTACAACTCAAGGAGAGGCCCAAAAGTTTGAAAAAAAGAAAAGAAATGGGACTTACAACACAAGGGTAGGCCCAGATGAAAATGTTTTGAAAAGCGATGATCGCGCCGAAATTTTAAAATCGTATTGGGACTTATACAATGACTGAGGCCCAAAAAGGTTTTGGTTAAAAAGGGGTTGGGTCTTACACTCTATTAGAGGCCCATGAGTGTTTTGAAAAGATTTGTTAGGGTGATAATGATCAAAACACTAATTTTTTGTTTTAAAATGTATTTTAATTGAATAAAAATTCAATTAAAATAATCAAACATGTGAAAAAAGGTTGTGATCTTGGATTTATATTTGGAAAATCAAGTTTAATTCATAGGATGCTTCCGAAATAATTTGAATTTTTCAAAATCAAGAGAAAGAAATATTTTTAATGTTTAAAAACAAATAAAAACATAATTCTTTACAAAAATACCAAATATGTGAAATAAATAATATTTTTGTGAAATTTTCATGGAATAAAATATTTTAATATTTTTGGGAATTTTCAAAAAAAGAACCAATAAAAAATAGTTAAAATTGAGAGAGAAATTAATTTTTCAATTAATTAACAAAACATGAAAATAATGAAAAGGCTAAAATACAGTTTTGGTCCCCCTGTTTGTCAAAATTCACGGTTTTGGTCCCCCCATTTTATTTTTTAACAGTTTTGGTCCCCCACCCCTCACTGTTCATGTACGGACCAGTTACTGTTCATAATTTTTTTGGGCCAAAATTGGGGTGGGGGACCAAAACTGTTAAAAATTAAAATGGGGGGACCAAAACCGTGAATTTTGACAAACAGGGGGACCAAAACTGTATTTTAGCCTAATGAAAAATAGCATAAAAGTGAAAAATGGCCAAAAAGGTCTGGGTGGGGTTTGAACCCACGACCTTGGCAACAAACACACATGCGCGCTACCACTGGGGTGGTGATACATCTGTGTATCAAAACCACCCCATAAATACATAAGGCATGCCTTGTTTCTAGGTCTGGGCAAGGCAAGGCAATGCAAGCTTTTAGGCAATTTACATGAAGCATCTAACTTTCTCATTTCTCCATGGAGTGGGACAAAATTTAGGTGTATCTGACCTAGAATTTCACAAGGAATCCAATGGTGGTCTTGGAATTTTTCAGAAAATGCTTCTAACTCAAAATCCGATAGTGATTCCAAAATAGGCCTATTTTTGCATATTTTATGGTATCTCATGGTACAGGAAAAAATTACATGGCAAATTGGTTCAAACGCAACATAAATAATATGTATGAGATGTTTATGATCAGTGGACATCAAAGGAATGCATAATTCAGAGAGTTCGAGTGATGATGTACTTATCTCTTGGAGCTCCTTGTGCTATCTGCCAAGTTCCTTATACCTGAAGTGATCTAATGCTTTGAACACTCTCAATTGATCCCTTAGAAGCTTTTAGGATGATTGGAACCAGCTGGAATCCCCAAGAACAAGTGTTGGGCTCTTTCTTGCAAAATTGGCAAAGTGACCAAAATAGCAACTCTCTCAAATGGTGTTCCAGATGAGGGAAACCAATTGGGACAGTTTGAGGGTGATATTTGGAGTATGTTTGAGGCTTTGTTTGGTTTTGGAAGTGACTGAATCAAGGCATGGCTTGAAAAATGCAGAAAAGTCCAATTTTGAGGTTTTGGAAGTGGACTTTGTGATTTTGGTGTTTCAGGTCACAAGTGAGTGTTTAGACAGCTTACATATGATACTGTGGTGGAATTGCTCTCTAACTCAAAAACTCAGAGATTACTTGCAAAAGAAGGAATTTTGGCCTAGAGAAAGAGATTTTGAGGAAAGCAAGTGTTGTAGTGCTTTGGTGTACTCAAACTGAGCACAAATGAGCTCTATTTATAATAGAGCAAGTTTTTTTTGCAAGCAATAGTGAATGGCAGGTGCAGCAGGCCTTTGGCCAATGTTGAGAAAAAGGAATCTTAAGTCTCCTCTAGCCATTGACTTGAGGTTAGGGCACATGCCTATGGTTCTTTGATTCAGTGCTGATCCATGACTCATTCAGTTAGGAATATGTCAGTCCATGCCACCTTGGTGTATCCATTAAATGTATTGCAACAAAATTGGAGTCTTGGCACATTTTTAGCCTTTTTAGGTTTGTTTTGGCTAATGAAGATTCTTGGACTTTGGAGGCTTGGGGATCAGATCATTCTCCTTTTGTTTTATCCTCAAATGTGTCCAAATGGATGACAAGGCTTGGAGTTGCTCAATTTTACCAAATCGAGCAAAACAACAAAATCTGCCTTGTCTAGGACAGTTGGAAATGGTGATTTTGAGGGATTCATATCTCCCTGCTCAGGTTGAGTTATGGGAGGCTCTTGTGCTTTTTAGAAAGCCCTCATATGATACAAAACATGTGTGATCATAGTTTGTTTTCAAACTATTTGGATCCAACTGAAAAAACCTCATGAACATTGATGTTCACGGCTGGTAACTTAGGCAGATTTTCACTATGTGTTGGAAAAAGTGTCATTTTCATGTTTTTTTGATTTTGATCAATTCATAACTCAAGATCCATAAAGAATTAGAGTCTGAGGTAGTTGAAGCTTTTGTAGAGTGTAGCAAGATCTACAAATCCAACTTTAGATCACCTAAAATGGTTGCTTGGATCTCAAGTTATGATCCTTGGAAGTTGGTACCAAAACCACTTTTATTCCATAACTTAGAAAAATTTTGGTTTCTCAAGGTTGCCCCTTTTCCAAGAAACCTCACTTTTCTTGATTTTTCTTGATGGATGATGATCAATATCATACATTAACATTGTTTTTGACTTAAGAGAACCATATTTGTGAAAAATCCCAAAAAGTCAAACTTGATTTGGTGCACAGTTGACTTTTTATCGGATGAAATCCAAACTGTGCGATCCTTTATGAAATCAAGTCCTTGACCTAAATCAAACCTAATAGATGGATTCCATAGGTGTTATAGGGTATAATGAATCATGTCCCAAGGTTTGGGAGCATGTCTTGGTCAAAAGTCAAAGGTACAGTTGACTTTTTCCTCGAAACCCTGATCGTGGTCCAGATGAAACTGAAACTTGTGAACCAAGCTTCTTGGATCAATCCATTGTTGTAAATGGATCAATGTAGTGTATTAGAGGTCCTCAAATCATGTCTTGATGTCTTGGCCCATGCTTTGCCTCAAAAGTCAACTTAGGGGTGAATTAGGTCAAGAAACCCTAATTCCTGATTTTTGGTAAATGCATCCCCTGAGGCTAAATTGGCTTGATGATTGAGTCCATGAGGTCCCTTGGAGTATCTTGGGTTATGCTTTGAAGTATTGGCTCATACCCAGATGAAAATTTTCACCTGGAGACCCTGGTCGACCAAAACCCTAATTTGGTGACACTGGCGATTTCGAGGCTTAATCCACTTGGAATGTTGCAACTTTGTGCTTGATTCTTGATATGGGAGTCCTCTTGATCCCTTATGGATGCTTGAGAGGTTACACAAGTTGAAGATCATGTCATTTCTTGATTGATCCTTTGTCTAAGTGTTCTGGGAGGGCTTGAAACCCTAATTCTTGATTGTAGTGAAAGCTCAACAATCCTTGAGGAGTTTGATGAGGCATGAAGGTACAATCATATTGTGGCAATGATCCTCACAATGATGGGAAATCTTGGTGGTCAAAATTTTGGGTATGACAATGGGTTCAAGACCCACCCAGACCATTTTGCTATTCCTCTCATTTTTGCTATTTTTCAAAATTTTTATGGTTTTTATTAATTAATTCCAATATTAATTTCTCTCAATTTTAATTATTTTTTATTGTTTTTTTTTTAAATCACAAAAATGTTGAAATATTTTATTCCACAAAAATATTGAATTTGTATTATATATTTAATATAGTTTAAATTTTTGTAATTAATTTCATTTTGTTTATTTTCAAACATTTTAAAATGAGATTTCCACCTTGATCTTTCAAAATCAATTGAATTTCAAGTCTTCATGTGTTTAACCATGATTTTTCAAAATATTTTTCAAAGCTTACCACTTGTTATCAAATATATTTGGTATTTTATATTTAATTTCCTTTGAAAATAATATTATATTAATTAAAATTAGGGTTTCCCTCAATTTTAAATTTTCAAACTTCATTTGATACAATAATTTGGGCCTCTTGATAGAGTGTAAGTCCCATCCCTTTTAAAATAAACCTTTTTGGACCTCAGTCATTGTATAAGCCCCGATGCGTCTTTTAAAAATCTCGGCGCGATCGCCGTTTTCAAAACAATTTTCAACTGGGCCTCCCTTTGGTTGTAAGTCCCATTTTTCTTCTTTTTCAAACACTTTTGGGCCTCTTGATAGAGTGTAAGTCCCATCCCTTTGTAAATAAACCTTTTTGGACCTCAATCATTATATAAGTCCCGATACGATTTTCAAAATAACGGTGCGATCGTTGTTTTTCATCTGGGCATCTCCTTGAGCTATAAGCCCCATTTCTTGTACAAAAATAAACTTTTGGACCTCTAATAGAGTATAAGACCCATCCTTTTTGTAAAAACAATAATTTGGGCCTCAATAATTGTATAAGTTCCTCTGTGATTTTCAAAACTACGACGCGATCGTCGCCTTTTCAAAAGAGATCATCTGGGCCTCTCCTTGAGTATAAGCCCCAAACTTCTTTTCACAACCAACTTTCTTTTTTATTTAGATTCAAATCTTAAGTTTCATCAAAAATTTCTTCAATTTCTTGAATAACTAACCATACAGCTGTAATTACAATGCTGGAGCTTGCACACCTGTAAGTTCTACTATTGCTTCAACAATACCTGTTTATATATTTCATCTGTATATATATGCTTGTATATACTTACTTAGAGTTTTCCCCAGCAACTAGGTCTAGTTCTAGATCAAACCAGTGGTTACTCTTTCAACATGGTCAAAACTAGTTCCCCATAGGAAATTTCAGATGTAGTCTTGCCTCCTCTTGGGCTTATACAATATGGAACAAAGAAAGGCATTATTCCCGGAAAAACTTTTCTCAAGACTGTCACAACTTAGAAATATCTGTACAAGAAATTCATTTCCCCATAGAGGATTATTCCCGGTGAAACCTCTTTTGAATTTCTTCAAACCCTGGAACTGTTCACTAAAGAAAGGATTATTTCTGGTGAAATCTTTCTTGAACTTTTCTCAGGTTGGGACCCACAGGCTTCCTAAAAGCATCCCAGCCTCCCCTTGGGCTTAGTACAAGGACCCTCAGGCTTCTTAGAAGTTATCAGCCTCCTCTTGGGCTTAGTACAAGGACCTGAAGACCTCCTACAGGTATAGATCAGAACATAGTCATCTCTACTAGTTCAAATCTTCTAGAGAGTCAGAACATCAGACCAGTCTAGGGTTGATTCTCATCCCTTAAAACATCAGCCTCCTCTTGGGCATCATACAAAGATTAACCTCTTCATACCAGTCGACTTGGAAAGTCTCATCTCCTCTTGGATCTCAAAGAACCCCTCAAGTTTCCTAAAAGCACAGAAAAAACGCTGATGACTTCATCAATCTCCAGCAGAGTTAGAACCTCCATAGGTTTTAAAACTCAATCTTTAAACTTTCATTCTAAGTTCCCCAGCTAGGGTCAACTTACCATCAATACAACACTAACAAAATCAGAACCTCATGGTCTCTGATATTTCAACTCTTCTGTAATCCTCAGCAAGAGTTGATTCCCCAATTTGGACATGTCTCTGGATCTCAACAATCCTCAGCAGAAGTTAGCCTCCTCTTAGGCTTTATATAAGAAATTCCCCAACCAGCCTCCTCTTAGCCTTTGTATAATGATTTTTCCTCAACTGAGTGAGCCTCAATCTTGGGCTTTACAGATCATATCCTCCAGCTGAGTCAATCAAATCTTTTAGCCTCAACCTTGGGCTTTGTACAAGACTGATAAAACCTCTCCCCAGTGGAGTCAATTCTTTTAGCCTCAATCTTGGGCTTTGTACAAGACAAACAAAACTTTCCCCGGAAGAGTCATCTCTTTCAGCCTCAATCTTGGGCTTTGTACAAGACAAATATGGAACACCCTAATAGAGTAAACCTTTTAGCTTCAAACCTTGGGCTTTGATCAAGGCACATAAAACCAACATCCCCTCAGAGGATATCAAGAGTTCTCTCTGTAGGAAGACATTTATCTATACATCACACATCAAAACAGACAATCAAAAAACCCTAATTCCAGATAACTGCTGTAAGTGGCACACTTGTTGATTCAAAAATCCAAGCCGTAGTCCCTCTTTTATCTTGGTAAACTTCCTCTTTCATCTAATTACTGTAAGTGGCAAGCTGTTAATTCCCCAAAAAGCTCTATTCTAATTTTTATAATGCGTTTCTTGTGAATAACAGGGCAATGGTGTCACATGCAAGTATACATGCTTGATAATGTAGCAAGTGATAAAATAATGGTCGAACCCACAAGGAAGTGTAAAGTGTTTGAACTACTAATATTAGCTTTCTTCGTTTAAGAAAAGTATGAGCAAGGTAACAGAAATAAGAGAATAAGAAACAAGAGTACACACAAATAACTAAAATAACTGAATGCTAAAAAGGAGTTAAAATATCAGAGAGAATAGTTGATGAGTTAAATCCATTAGTATTGGGTGTTTGAGATGTCTTTATGATGTGAAGTGTCGTGCCTCAAAAGGTCAGAACGTGATCTAGTAGTGTATCTCTACAACATCAAAAACATGTATAACTAGGGAAAGGGAAAAAATCTCTAAGTCTCACTTGTAACCCTAAAATACGTCTGGTTTTAATTCTAAAAAATCTTTGTGGTCTCAACTTTTTATCTCTAAGTAAGTTGAATTAAGTGAATATCTCTATCCTACTTTATTAACCACTTTTGTTATGAAATCCACTTGTTTATTGGATCTCTCTCAACAATAAGCTTTTACTTTTTTCCTAGTTGATCATTCTAAGAACCATGTTTATAGTATAAAAACACATAACAAAATAAGACACTAGCCAACACACCATATTAACATAAAAACACTTTTATACTAACTTCATTAGTCTCATCAAAAAATGGTTTAGCTCATAGTGAGCTGAGTACAAACTACTGGAATGAAATTAATAGGAAACATCATCTTACAAAGTGTAGTGAAGAAATGAAACCTACTAATAACTTGGAAATCTCTTGCGTTGGATAAACAGCAACAACTCTCTTCAGTCACGACAGTTCTCAGCAGAGTGTACAGGTCTGGAGAAGAAAATAATACTCTCTACTAATACTCTAACTCTTGAAACTGAAAATAACTTTAAAAACTGAAAATAAAATATTGTTGTGTGTGGAATCTCTTGTCTCTGTGTCTTCAATGCACAAGCTCTCTTTAAATAGTGATGAGTGGAAGTGGTGGTTCCTCCTTTCTAGGATCATGGGTCTCTTGAGGAAAATAAGGTTAGGCCCAAATCAAATCCTTCATGTGGGACAGCTGTCCATCAATCCTTTCTTTGCAAGTAATCTAGTACAGATGTTGGTGGAAGACAAATTTGCTTTTAGCAGGTGGCTGGAGCAGGCTGGTGGAGCAGAGCAGACGGCTGGAGCAGGCTGGTGGAGCAGAGCAGCAGCTGGTGGTGCTGGTGCTGGGCGTCCTCTGCTGAGTGGTCCCCACCGTACTACCTTTTGTCCTCTAGCTTTCTTGATCTTATCCCTTCCTTTTGCTCCATTGCTCTTCATAGTGCTGCCACGTGAGCCCTAGTCATTCTTGGCTTTTCATCATCAATCTCTAACTCTCTTGGTGAAATTGTTGATTAAACCATCTGCTCTCCAAATAGCTCCTCATGCTGCTCCAGACTCTGGCAACTGGGGTCATGCCTCTTCTCATCATCATCTATCTTCCTTTTAGAGCACAAACACAATGAAAATGTAAAAGAAGCACATAAAGTGCTTAAAGCTTAAATTGTGCTAAAACACCTTAAACTCATGCTACAAAAGTGAAATCATGAACTAGAAATGTCACAAATATTGGGTAAGAGTAACACACTAAAATAGTGTTATCACTCCCCCAAACTTGAATGATCGCCTGTCCTCTGGTGATGTGACAGCGAAAGACATAGGGAGGTGTAATTAGTTCTCAACAGCTTCAGACGGGCTTAGCAGGGTGATGAGGCTTTAAGATTTTGAAAGGTAAGGAAACGGTACTGGTGCGAGTTGCTCAGCTTTGAAATTGTCCCAAAGTTTTGCTAGTCCAAAGGGGAACTGACGTCTCATGTCACGACCTTACTCTTCCCGAAAACAAGCCACAATTTCCTTTTTTTGATCCTTCCTTGTGTACTTTCTTGAGTGGGGTCTCTTCTCTTTTGGTTTCACTAGGGAATTCTGTCCCGATTCTCATTTGATAATTTTGACTAACACATTTGGGACCACACTTTCTCACTTATTATTTGTTTTCTTTCTTTTTCTTCTATTTTTTTGGCAACACGTCTCATCTCAGAATCTTCTCATGTGAGTTCAACTGAATATTATGATGAAGACGCTTGCTGTTCCTCCAGTTTCGGGCACAGGAACTTTATTGGTGGTCTTTGCCACTTTTTACATATGTCTTTGTGTGAAGTGTGTCCCTTCCGTGGTCATCTCAATCATTATTTAAATCTTCTTGTCCTTCCCATTGTGATTCCTAGGATTTCAACCTTTCCCTTGATTTTCACAATTCAGTTTCTCTTGGAAAAAAATTTCTGGCTGGTTTAGAAGACTAGTGCTGACGTGACTGAGAACATCAATCTCCTCTGTCAAACTCATTTGGTGAAACTCCTACACCTTGCTTCCCTAACACTTAATAGCTTCATTCCCCTTTTTTATTCTTGAGCCCAGAAATTAAAAGTTTTACGCTCCTGACTTAGTTGGATCCCCACATTCCCTAGTTCTTCCTTATTCTAAGTTATGATTCACACCATTTTAACATGAAAGAAATAATCACCAAAAAGTGCCACGCACATCATTCAAACAAAACATCAAACTGCAGGTCATCATGTTCTGGGAGCGTTACAACATCCCCACAAGAAAATTTAAAACTTTTAAACTAAAACATTTGGCTCAAAACATGGCCAACCAAACACAATATCCAAACTTAGACATAAAACAGCAGTCATACGTAGAAACGACAGTAAAAGACAGAAACAGGGTTAGATTGAGTAAAAATAGGCTGAATACTGATGCCCTCCCCTAAACTTAGTAAGGACAGTGTCCTCACTGTTTAGTGGTGAGAGGTGGCAAGATAGTGCTCGCCTATTTCCACATTTACCACTTAGGCCCTTAGCCTGGAGCTTTTCCTTGGAGCCTGCAGAGGTTGCTTCTTCTTTTTCTTCTTGTTCTCCTGCACTCCTGGGCCTTTGTCATTTCCCTCTTCAGCTGTAGCAGCACCAGCCTCCTTCCTAGCAGTCTTCATAGGACTCTTTCCCTTTTGCTGTGGCTGTTCTCCACTTTCCTTTGACTGCTCCGCCGGAACATTGTCTTCTTTATCTGCGTCAGGCTCAGCTCCTGTCTTTTCTAATTCTTCACTGTCAGCTTCGTCGTCTCCTTTGGCAACTTCCTCTTTCTCAGTTTCTGTAGAGGAGTAATATCTCCTTATTCCTTCCAAATCCTTCTCCTCCGTCCCTCCTTCGGATTGTAGTTTTTCTTCCTCAACATCCTCCTTTTTCTTACTCCTTTCTTCCTCCTCAGTAGCTTCCACCCTGTTCAAGTCCTCAGCATCTTTTTCTTCTTCTGATAACATGGTTTCCAAAACTTCATCCTTCTCTGTTCCTTCCTCCTCCTGGTCTGACTTATTCAGGTCAAATTTGTTGGCGTTTGTTATAGGGCTGGCAGGAGGTGTCATGCCTACAGCCGGCTCCTTCTTTTTCCACTCAGTCTTGAGCTTCTTCTTCTTTGGGGGTTCCTCCATTTCCGGAGGTGGAGATGGATAAGCCTTCCTTAACTTCTTCTTTTTGTTTTGGCTTTGACTGGTGTCTGCTGACATGCCCTTGCTAGTCTCACCAACATCTTTCTTCTTTGCCTCTTTGTCTTTCTTCTTCTTCTTTCCCTTCTCTTTTTTCATGGATCTCTTTTCTCCTTCAGCAGCAACCATTGGTTCCATATTTCCCAAAATATGATCTGGAAACTCTGGAGCCTTCAACACATGAGATGGGGCTTGCATAGCCCACATTTCTTCCAACCACTGTGTCTTGGCCTTTTGGTAGGCGAAGAATGCTTGTTGATCCCTATGCATCTGCCTCAAGATTTCTATGGCTGGGTCTGGTTGCTCTTCAGTTGCATATGAGGTTTGACTTGTAGCTGTTCTTTTCCTTACTCCTTTAGGCTTCATGAGTGTCATGATTAGTGTCTTGTCCAGTGGCTGTTTAGGGGCCCCAAAATTGTCTGAGTCATACTCAGACACACCATGTCTTTGACACAGAGTTGTGATTAAACATGGGAAGAAGAGCATCCCTTCCTTTTTCTTTGAACACGCATGGATTTCCTGCATTATTATTTTTCCCACATTGACGGGTCTCAAGCCGGTGATACAGTGTAAGAGTACCAAGTTTGCCCTAGAAACCGTCTCATTGTGAGCGGTTGGCTTGATGGAATGTTTCAAAAATTGGTACCAAACTTTCACCTCCGGCCTGAGGTCCATCCTCTTCACGGCTTTGTCCACCCATTTTGCTCCTTGGACACACAATGACTCCAGATACGTATCATACTCATCTTCCTGAGATCGTAATACCAAGTTTTGGTACTCATCTTCAACAGCATCCAGTTTGAAATAATAGTTGATATTTTCCCCATTGTACGTGACCTTTGTACCTCTGATGATTACCTCCAACCGTTTGTGTCCTGGATCGGTGAGGTTTGCATAGAACTCCTTGACTAAGTTGGCGTTGTAAGCACCAGGCTATTTGCACAAAAGCTCCCATTTCAACTTCAATATTGTGGTTCCAATATCTCCTGGTAGTCCCAGACCTTCCTCAGAGGAGTCCATAATAAAACCACGTTCAGAAAAAAGATTCATCTTACTAAAATACTCCGTAAAACGCCTGTGAGCTTCCACATTCACGAAGGTTTCATCTTCGTCCTGACTTGAGATATCAATGGTGGGGGTGGTATTTTTCTTGGCAGTGGTTTTGTAACGGCGGCCGGTTTGGGGGTCGCGAGTCATTTTTCTAAAGTGAAAAAGGAGAAAAAAGGATTGAGAAGTTTTCAGGGTTTCAGAGAAAAATGGTGGATTGGAAGATGAAGAGGTTTTTGTCTGAAGGTTTGTGTATAGGTAAAAGTGAGGGAGTTGTAAGGATGGTTGCAAAAAGTTTTAAGAAAATATTAAAATAAAATGTTTCTTTGAAGTGGAGAGAGAAGTTTTTCTATTTTAGTGTTTCGTAGGGCAAGGAGTGAAAGCCCTAGGTCTGACACCTGAAAAGACACACTTAAGTGGGTTTGCGTGTTTAGGTGGCTGAGGTGTCTGACGTGACAGACCTGGCCATCATAACTCTGCTCCTTCACTCAGCCCAATGCGCTTGCTCCCTATGTTGCGCTTTCTTTCTCTCTCTTCCTTCTAAGAAAAACATTTCAAATTCTTTTCTGATTTTTCAAGAGAAAAATAAGCAACGCCATCTCAGCATGATTATTAATCTCATTGGACTTAGGAAAATTTTTGATTCCTTCAATCTTTTTCATTCCTCCCCTTCCACTGTTCTTGTGTCTGTTGCTGGCATGTCTGGTCTTGTCATGCGCTGATGCTAGTAGAACACATCATGATCCTGTACAAAGTAAAACAAAAGAAAAAAATTGCATAAAGCTGGGATGCCTCCCAGTAGCGCTATTTTAAGGTCTTATCGCCTGACCAACACAAAAATCCATTAATAAATAAAATGGAGAGCATCCCTTGTGTTACTTGAGGACTCTCCGAGGCAAGCTTTGACCCTTTGGCCGTTGACCTTAAATTTCTCTCCATTCTTCTTATTTAACAATTCCACCGCACCATGGGGGTAAATCTCCTCTAAGATAAAGGGTCCAGACCATCTTGATTTTAATTTTCCAGGGAATAGCTTCAGCCTTGAGTTAAAAAGTAAAACTTTTTGGCCTTTCACTAATTCCCTCTTCTGGCATTTCATGTCATGCCACCTCTTGATCTTTTCCTTATACACTTCAGCATTCTCGTATGAGAACAGCCTATGCTCATCTAACTCATTTAATTAGAGCATTCTAGCTTGGCCAGCACTTTGAATATTAAAATTTAATTGCTTCACAGCCCAAAATGCCTTGTGTTCCAATTCAATGGGTAGATGACAAGCCTTCCCATAGACAAGTCTATATGGAGACATGTCTAAGGGGGGTTTTATAGGCAGTCTTATACGCCCATAGTGCTTCGTCCAAATGTTTGGACCAATCCTTCCTTGTTAGATTAACTACCTTTTTCAAGATTCTTTTGATTTCACTATTGGACAACTCCACTTGTCCACTAGTTTGGGGATGGTAGGCTATAGCAACCTTGTTCTTAATCCCATATTTTTCCATTAGGTTTTCAAAAATTTTATTGCAAAAATGAGATCCACCATCACAGATGATAGCTCTAGGCGTGCCATGTCTTGTCAAAATGTTCTTGAGCAAGAACTTAGTCACAACCTTGGCATCATTGGATGGTGTTTCTACTTCCTCAATCCACTTGGACACGTAGTCCACAGCCATAAGAATGTAAAGATTTCTAAAAGAGGGAGGAAATGGGCCCATGAAATCAATGCCCCACACATAAAAAATTTCTACTTCAAGAATACTAGTGAGCGGCATCTCTTGTCTCATGGACACATTTCCAACCCTTTGACATCTATCACATCTCTTTGTAAATTCATGAGCATCTTTAAAAATAGAAGGCCAGAAATAACCTGATTGCAGCACCTTGGATGCAGTTCTTACTCCTCCAAAATGTCCACCATATGGGGCTTTGTGACATGCTGATAAGATCTGGCGTGCCTCCTCATAGTTAACACATCTTCTTAGCAACTGATCTGCACACTTCTTGTATAGGTATGGCTCATCCCAAAAATAGTTCTTTACAGTGTAAAAGAACCCCTTTCTCTGTTGGTAGTTGAATTCTGGTGGCACAACCCTACTGACTAAGTAGTTCACAATGTCAGCGTACCAAGGAGTCATGCCATCAGTAATCACCAACAACTTCTCATCCGTAAAACTTTCCTTAATCTCTCCACTGTTTTGAGGTTGCACTTCTTCATAAAGTCTTGAGAGATGATCAGCAACTGAGTTCTCTACTCCTTTTTTGTCTCTTATTTCCAGGTCAAACTCTTGTAGAAGAAGCACCCAACGTATAAGCCGTGGCTTTGCATCTTTTTTGGCAATCAAATATTTAATTGCTGCATGATCCGTATACATAATGACTTTAGTTCCTACCAAGTAAGGCCTGAACTTATCAAAAGCAAACACTACTGCCAGCGGCTCCTTCTCCGTGGTTGTGTAGTTGATTTGTGCTTCTATCAACGTTTTACTTGCACAGTAAATATTATGAAACACTTTGCTATGCCTTTGGCCTAAAACAGCGCCAATGGCAAAGTCACTAGCATCACACGTCAACTCAAATGGCTTGGACCAATCTGGAACTTTGACTAAAGGTGCATAAATGAGGGCCTTCTTCAAAAGATTGAAAGATTCAAGACACTCTTCACTGAAGACGAAAGGCGTGTCATGCTGCAGCGGCTGGCATAGTGGTTTAGAGATTTTTGAAAAATCTTTTATAAACCTCCTATAAAATCCAACATGCCCCAAGAAACTCCTAATGCCCTTGATATTGACTGGTGGGGGTAGTTTTTCAATTACCTCCACCTTTGCTTGATCTACCTCCAATCCTTCTTTAGAAATTCTAAGACCAAGAACAATTCCTTATTTTACCATAAAATGGCATTTTTCCCAATTGAGGACTAAGTTGTTCTCTTCACACCTGATCAGCACCAATTCCAAATTCTTTAGGCAATCTTGAAATGATTCTCCAAAAACTGAAAAATCATACATGAACACCTCCATGGAATTCTCTATGATATCCGAGAAAATAGCCATCATGCAACATTGGAAAGTGGCTGGTGCATTGCACAGTCCAAACGGAATTCTTAGCAAAGGTGCCATATGGACATGTGAATGTTGTTTTTTCTTGATCTTCCGGGGCTATTGCAAGTTAGTAGTAGCCCGAATATCCATCTAAGAAGAAATAATACTCCTTTCCAGCCAACCTATCCAGCATCTGGTCAATGAAAGACAAGGGAAAATGGTCCTTCCTTGTTGCCTTGTTCAGCTTCCTATAATCCATGCAAATTCTCCAACCAGAAACTGTTCTAGTAGGAATGAGCTCATTCTTCTCGTTGACTATCACTGTCATGCCTCCCTTCTTCGGTACGCACTAGATTGGACTTGCCCACACACTATCTGAGATAGGGTAGATAATTCCTGCATCTAACCACTTGATAATCTCCTTTTTTACAACCTCCTTCATGATGAGGTTCAGCCTTTGTTGGCTCTCAATGCTATTGTTAGAATTTTCTTCCAACATAATTTTGTGCATGCATATTGCTGGGCTAATTCCCTTAATATCAGAAATCTGCCATGCAATTGCCTTCTTGTGTCTCTTCAGTAGTGAAATCAGTTGCTCTTTTTGCGCCTCTTGCAGATCTGTAGCTATGATAACTGGAAGCATCTGTCCCGCCTCAAGATATGCATAATGTAAATGCTCCGGAAGTTGCTTAAGCTCCAATTCAGGGGGTTCTTCAATGGAAGTTAGCTGCTGTTTATGAGCAACAGCGGTGGATTCTATCACTTCCACATACTCTTCCTCTTGCTTTGGCATTGGACCATAGATGACTCCATCTTTTAGTCCTTCGTCTTCCACTTTTCCTAACTCAATTTTCAACACATCATTAGCCTTTAGAAGGTTTTTGTGAATTAAACCTTCCCAACTAGATATCATAGAACGCTCAGCCACCTCCTCTTCTGGATATTGCAAGGCATTAAGTGTGTTGAACACTACTTGCTGCCCGTTCACCCTCATGGTGAGTTCTCCTCTTTCAACATCAATTAAGGTTCTACCCGTTGCTAGGAATGGCCTTCTCAACAAAATGGGTGTCTCCTCATCAGCTTCAAAATCCATAATGATAAAATCAGCAGGGAAGACAAACTTGTCAACCTTTACCAACACATCTTCAATCTTCCCTTGTGGGTAGCAAATACTCCTATCAGCCAGCTGCAAGGTGATGGTTGTAGGCCTGGCAGCACCTATCCCCAGCTTCTTGAATATGGATAGAGGCATGAGATTAATGCTGGCCCCTAAATCACATAACGCCTTTCCACAAAAGGTGTCTCCAATGGTGCATGGAATAGTGAAACTTCCAGGATCCTTCAACTTGGGAGGGAGTTTGCCTTGAACTAATTGACTACACTCTTGTGTAAGTGCAACCGTAGAAAACTCTCCCACCCTTTTACGTTTGGTAAGCACATCCTTCATGAATTTTGAATAATTTGGCATTTGTTGAATGGCTTCAATGTTGATGTGAAGCTGCTTCAAGATCTCCATAAACTTTGAAAATTGTTGCTCTTCTTTTGCTTTTTTGATTCTTTGTGGAAAAGGGGGTGGTGGTCTTTCTTGTACAAAATTTTGCTTCTTGTTGGCTTCAGTGATGACTTCTTGACTTTCTAGAGGAATATAATCTTCAGTGAGTACATTATCTTTGTGCTTTTGCTGTTTGGATGAAGACGGTTCTCCATCATTGTCTTTTGCTCCAGGACTGTCGGGCTTAGACACAGCTGTACTTGACTCCTTGCTCTTTGTAATGGTCTCTTCAATTTCCTTGCCACTTCTTAACTTAAGAGCTTGGCAAGTCTCAACATTTTCACTCCAGTTTGTGTGCTAGGAGTCTCAGTAGAGCTGGGAAGATTTCCCAAGTTTCTTGAACTTAGAGCCGTAGCAATTTGTCCCACTTGGTTCTCCAAGTTCTTGATACTTACTCCTTGTGCTTGAAATTGATTCTTTGCTTCTTGAATAAAGGACTTGAGCACATTCTCCAGATGGTTGTTTCCCTGGTTAACCCCAGCATAGTTAGGGTTATAAAATCCAGGTGGAACTTGGGGTGTGGTTGCTTGTTGTTTAGGTTGATTTTGATTGTTACTCCAAGAAAAATTAGGATGATTGCGCCATCCTGGGTTGTAAGTGTTGCTGTAGGGATTATTGTATCTGCTGTTGTTGTTGGGATTGCCAACATAGTTAATTGAAACAGGATTGGCAGAACATTCTTCAAATAGATGTGGTCCTCCACAGTAAACACGGGCAACCTCAGAAGCATCAGTAACCACTTTAACAGGGTCAGGTTTTGGCACTTCAGGATTCATCAAATTCTTCATCATTTGGTGGATCTGAGCCACTGGATGCATCTAACATATTCCTTGAGGATGGAATTAATCCATTATAGAAGGTCTCAAGTTGTATGCAGATGGGAATCCCATGATGTGGACATTGTCTCAACAGCTCCTTAAATATTTCCCATGCGTCAAACAACGTCTCATCATCTCCTTGCCTAAATGATGTGATTTCATTTCTCATTTTTGCATTTTTGGAAGGAGGAAAATATTTGGCCAAAAACTTTTCTGCCAAGGCATTCCATGTAGTAATGGAATTTGGTTCCAAAGAATTAAGCCAGCTCTTGGCTCGATCCCTTAGAGAATATGGAAACAGCCTCAACCTAAAGGTATCCACGGGCACGTCAAGGATCTTGAAATTGTCAGCAACATCCAGAAATTGTTTTAAGTGCAAATGAGGATCTTCATGAGGAGAGCCTGAATATTGACCAGCAGCTTGCAATATTTGGAACATCATAGGCTTGAACTCGAACTGTGGTGCTGTGATAGCTGGCCTAGCAATGCCAGTATTCATAGCATTTGGATCAAACACAACATAATCCCTGATGCTACACGCTCGATCATTGGCAATACCAATGATGTCTGGCTCTGCCATGATTGTCTCGTGTAATGACTCGTCTGAAGAAGACGATGAGCTTTCTTCTTCCGTGTCCTCCTCGTACACTACTCCTTCAGGTTTAGACACAGCTGAAGTTGAGGAATCTCCAGATATTTGCTGAGTACGTACAAATCTTCTTTGTGCTTTGAGAATTCTTTCAGGTTCAGGATAACCACTGTAAACTGGTTGTAACGACCTGCGCATGCAATAACTTAAGCCTGTTGTATCACCAAATCACAACAAACGTTAAAAGCTCAAATACAGTCTTAAACAAAAAATAAATAAATATAGTTTTTCAAAAATTTTCACTTCCCCGACAATGGCGCTAAAAACTTGTTAATTCCCCAAAAAGCTCTACTCTAATTTTTATAATGCGTTTCTTGTGAATAATAGGGCAATGGTGTCACATGCAAGTATACATGATTGGTAATGTAGCAAGTGATAAAATAAAGGTCGAACCCACAGGGAAGTGTAAAGTGTTTGAACTACTAATATTAGCTTTCTTCGTTTAAGAAAAGTATGAGCAAGATAACAGAAATAAGAGAATAAGAAACAAGAGTACACACAAATAACTAAAATAACTAAAAGCTAAGAAGGAGTTAAAATATCAGAGAGAATAGTTGATGAGTTAAATCCATTAGTATTGGGTGTTTGAGATGTCTTTATGATGTGAAGTGTCGTGCCTCAAAAGGTCAGAACGTGATCTAGTGGTGTATCTCTACAACATCAAAAACATGTATAACTAGGGCAAGGGAACAAATCTCTAAGTCTCACGTAACCCTAAAATACGTCTGGTTTTAATTCTAAAAAATCTTTGTGGTCTCAACTTCTTATCTCTAAGTAAGTTGAATTAAGTGAATATCTCTATCCTACTTTATTAACCACTTTTGTTATGAAATCCACTTTTTTATTGGATCTCTCTCAACAACAAGCTTTTACTTTTTTCCTAGTTGATCATTCTAAGAACCAAGTTTATAGCATAAAAATACATAACAAAATAAGACACTAGCCAACACACCATATTAACATAAAAACACTTTTATACTAACTTCATTAATCTCATCAAACAATGGTTTAGCTCATAGTGAGCTGAGTACAAACTACTGGAATGAAATTAATAGGAAACATCATCTTACAAAGTGTAGTGAAGAAATGCAACCTACTAATAACTTGGAAATCTATTGCGTTGGATAAATAGCAACAGCTCTCTTCAGCCACGACAGTTCTCAGCAGAGTGTACAGGTCTGGAGAAGAAAAGAATACTCTCTACTAATACTCTAACTCTTGAAACTGAAAATAACTTTAAAAATTGAAAATAAAATATTGTTGTGTGTGGAATCTCTTGTCTCTGTGTCTTTAATGCACAAGCTCTCTTTAAATAGTGATGAGTGGAAGTGGTGGTTCCTCCTTTCTTGGATTGTGGGTCTCTTGAGGAAAATAAGGTTAGGCCCAAATCAAATCCTTCATGTGGGACAGCTGTCCATCAATCCTTCCTTTGCAAGTAATCTGGTACAGATGTTGGTAGGAGACAAATTTTCTTTTAGCAGGCGGCTGGAGCAGGCTTGTGGAGCAGAGCAGACGGCTGGAGCAGGCCGGTGGAGTAGAGCAGACAGCTGGTGGTGCTGGTGCTGGGCGTCCTCTGCTGAGTGGTCCCCGCCGTACTACCTTTTGTCCTCTAGCTTTCTTGATCTTATCCCTTCCTTTTGCTCCATTGCTCTTCATAGTGCTGTCACGTGAGCCCTAGTCATTCTTGGCTTTTCATCATCAATCTCCAACTCTCTTGGTGAAATGGTTGATTAAACCATCAGCTCTCTAAATAGCTCCTCATGCTGCTCCATACTCTGGCAACTGGGGTCATGCCTCTTCTCATCATCGTCTATCTTTCTTTTAGAGCACAAACACAATGAAAACGTAAAAGAAGCACATAAAGTGCTTAAAGCTTAAATCGTTCTAAAACACCTTAAACTCATGCTACAAAAGTGAAATCATGAACTAGAAATGTCACAAATATTGGGTAAGAGTAACACACTAAAATAGTGTTATCACAAGCCTCTGGATTATTTACGTCGAAGTCCATGTCCCTCTCTTAGCATGTAAAGACTCCTAAGGAAAAATGGCTTTGCTCAATACTGAGTTAAAGTTTCATCCTTCAGGACATCTCCCTTATAAAGGAAATTATGGTATTGCTGGATCCCATACATTCCAGTTAAAGTAATTCCCCTTTATAATCAGTTACCCAACACTTGTGATGAATAGGTGAGATGTCTCCCTTTAGAGATGACAAATTCTCTTTCATCACCCCTTTAGCTTCAATCTTGAGCTTTGAACAAGACACAAATAACCTCTAGCTTCAATCTTGGGGTTTGAACAAGACACCAAACATCTTTCCTCCCATAGAATAGGAGGAACTACGATTGCTCTGATTTCCCTGTTATCTTTAGGGGAATACGTCGGCATAAGATTGCGAAATCTTAGCGAGCACACAAATAAAAAACTTTAGGTCCAGTACCTTACCAAAACAAAACAGAAAACTAAAAACAATAAAAAAAACACTCTCTCAACATTCCCAACCTAAAACAGTAAACACCAGAAAGTATTTAAACATGCCACACAAAGGCTATGGATAACCATATATACACTGGGTAATTAACAACTTCCCTTTGTATAACCTGACCCCGGACCCCCTGTTGCGGTGAAAATCGGATATCAAGCTATTAATTAACTTGAATCACACATCTTTGAAATTCACCACCGAGCTTTGATTTATCCAAAAGAAAGGTTCAAGATCGAGAAAACCTAAAGGGAGGAGATCTAAGGTTCGGGGGTTGGTTATACTAAAGGAAGGTATTAACACCCTTAATATCTGTAGTACTCTACAGGAACCTCTTGTTTAGTTTGTGTTATGTTATGTTTGTTTGCTAAAAAAAATCTGCTAAAGGTATAGGTAAAGACCTATGGGTATGTACACTAAGTTTGCTCGCCAAGACATCTCATCTTGTGCCTACGTATCTGATTAAAGAATCAGAGCAACCGTAGTTCACCTGGCGAAGGGTGAATTGAGGAACCATTGACTATGGCCAAAGTTCCAGAGGGGAAATGAGTATGAGCTCATGTAGAGTCGAAGAACTCTCTAAGTCTACATTATAAAGGGAAGTAAGTACTCATGATGATGAGACTCACATAGAGTTTAAGAACTCTAACCTAGTTCTAAGTTATGATATTGAATGGCTATGAGGCAAAGGGAGAATGGCTATGACTATAAGGTCAAAGCCTACCTATGACTATGAGGTCAAAGGTTTAAGAGACAGCTCTAAGACTATGAGGTCAAGAGGGGATCTTATGACTATGAGGTCAAAGAAGATGTAAATACTTATGACTATGAGTTCAAGGGTGGATTATGAGATATCTATGACCTTGAGGCCAATAGGAAGACTTTCCTTTGGAAGGTGGGGGAAGAATAACTTCTTATGAATAAGAATGTTACAAGTGAATTGAAATGAACAATATAAGTTCAAGAATCCAAAGAAAGTGTACAACAGTTAAACATAATTAATCTCAAAAAACATGATCCAAGCATTAATGTATGGCAAGAGATAGTTATGTAATTCACAACGATTAAGCACATACATATCATTCTCAAGCTTGAAATCAAAAGGGAAAGCGTTCGATACAAAAGGACTTAGTATCAAAGCCACACAAAACCCTAGTATGGTGAACTCATCCAAGGTAAATGAACTCTCAAAAACATCTCTCTCATGTACCAAAACTTATCACAAGGACTCTCAAGGCAAAGGTGATTTTCAAGTGGAGTAAAAACTTTTTGTGAATTTTTTTAATTTAATGAAATGAAACTAAAAATTAAATTATGGAAAATTAAATTAAATCTATAAACATTTATAAATTTTTGAGAATTTTCAAATAAATAAAATGTCTTTAGTTTAATTAGAATTAAAACAAAGTCATAATAAATATTAAAGTGAAATGAAAGTTAGAAAAAAAAAACATAAGTTAAGACATTTGAAAAATTGCTACAATATTATTTTTTGGAGTTTTGTTTAAAAGAAAATATTTAAATAATTTAAGCTAATATTGAAAATTAGAACAAAATAAAAATGTAACAAGTGAGCCAGGGGGTGTATTGGCACTGGTTAGGAAACTAAGGGTTAGTTGTGGTGTGCATCTGGGCCTAAACAAGGGGTGCAGTTAGCAATATTGAAGGCCCACGATGGAAATGAAAAAAAAGAATAAAAAATCAGTTGAGGAAAAAAGTTATGTAACCTCAAGATCAATTGGTCATCAATTCATTAAGTTACAAAATGACAAAATAAAAACCACCCACTCCCCCACTGCCACGACGTCGCCGCATCCATGCCATGCAAAACTTCCACTCATTCCATTCGTAAGAACTAGAACAAGCAGTAGCCATGCCCTCATCTTGTTCAATCGATTGCAACTCCAAAACATAATCAAAACTTACCAAATAAGACGTCATTTCGTAGTGCTCACTTAGTAGAGCAAGCATGGATCATTACCCACTCAAAATGCTCATTAACATGGGAGAAAAATGGCTACGAATGTCATAGTATGAACTGAACCATGGATAAGACTTAACGTGAAGAATGGCAAATGAATTGTAACCAACATTCTCCAAACTCAACCACAAGGCATACAATAAAACTAGCATAAGGACATAAGCATCATATATTCCAACTTAGCACAAACATACCAACACGCATCTAACCAAACTTGAATTTGTATAACATAAGTAACATGAGAGTGAAATCTTATTATTTGGAATGAAAACATCAACATCCAATCACTAGGAAATGACAGTACCAAGGCAAACACATAAAGCTCACAATATCACTCGTAACATCATCTAAACTAGCTTAAGTGCAAGACATTATAATGTTAACAACATGGATTCCAAGTGTTTAAATGATGTTTTAAACATGGAGTGAAGGATAGTGAGTTACCTCATGGATATGTCTACTGACCGATTTCCCTTTGCTTTTCCAAGATGCCAGCTACAAACTATCACATCTTTGTCTGAATGAGAAGTTCCACGGCCTTTTTTATCCCAAAAGCTTGAAGTTTCTGCCTCCTAGACCCCCTCTCTTAAAGATGATGCCATGGCTTCTATTATGGGATTTTTCTTCGGTTGTGTTGGCTTTGTGTTCTTGGTCCGGCTCGTGTGGCTACACCAAGAGTGAGCAGTTCCAATATTCAAAAGCAACAGGTCATGGTTTTGTTTGATAACAGTATGTATGTGGTTTTCACATGAGGGAAATGATGGTGTTGTAAACTGCCTGGCTGTTGTTGATATGTGTTGCTCTGATGTTTGTTGGCCAAAAAGAAAACTCATGAATCTTTATGTATGGTGTAGTGTCGATGTTGCATAAGGATAATGCAATGAGAAAGTTTTGTTTTCTTGTTCTGGTGTTTTGTGTTATTTGTGATTTTTTAAGAGAGTGTGTGGCTTTGATGTTTATGAGGGAGTTTGGTTTTCTTCTTCTGATGCTTGGTATTTGTGCTAAAGGAAAAGAGAACTAATTAAAAAAAGTGTTCTTGGTTGGTGTTTTGTTTCACCAAGAAAGAGGGAAAATTACCAAGAGAACCAATTTATGATGCTGAGAAAAAGCATGAGAAAGGTTTTCTCTTGTTCTGGTCGTGCCCCCCTTCCAAAGGGAGAGTGCAGTCCCTTTTTATAGCACCAAGCTGCTAGTTTACAAGGGATGTTTGACATATTTTTAAGAGGGAAAAATATCCAGCCAGATTTTATGCATCTAGCACTCCTTGCCCTATTATCTTGAGCCAAGTGCAACATGACTTAGTGGTTGCTTGCAGTGGTTTGTGTCAGGAGAGAGAGGTGAGTCAAGTTGCAAAGCATGGAAGGTTGATGGGAAAGAGACAGTAGGGAAGTGATGGAAAGAAGAAGTCAGCAGTGTACTTGTTCATATATTTAATTCAAACTGAAATGTGATTCCACCAACATGAAACAATGTTGCAAAGTCACTATATCACAAGCCAAATATTTTACCCTTGAAACAAAATGGCACGGGTTGTATATATTTTCCATGTTAGTGGCATGTAAAAAAAAATGTGACATGAGACAAGTAAGACATCATGATGAAATTGGAAATAGAAAATGAACCAAATATCCTGAATTTCCTAAGTGTGTATAATACTTTGACCTAGCCACTTTAACATGTCATAACTTGATGATCAATGCTCCAATTTGTGAGGTTTTTGATTCTTTACAAAGTAGACATTTGATAGAACAAGTTTTATGTGGAAGAGATCTTGAAATGAGGCTTGGAATAGAGTGAAAATCGTCCATGAAGTTTGGTATAAAGAGCTGTCCAAGAAACTTGAAAAAATTTCTAAGTTATGGAAATTTCACAACTTGAAACACCTAACTTTAGGACATCATAACTTGAGATTGATTTATCCAAATGAGGAGTTCTACACATGCTTGGAAAGGTTGAAGAACAAGGAACAACTTTCATGTCCAAAGATTTTTTATTTGAAGCTCGGAACTAGGTGAAAATTTGGGTTAAAGTCAGTTGATTATTAAGGCAAAAAGTGCTGAAATTTCTCCAAGTCTTTGGGCAGTTTAGCTTCTAAGTCTCATAACTCACAAACCATGCATTTTCTGGAGAAAAGTCATATTTAACACTTTGAATTTCATGGAAAGAGCTTCCATTTGGGCTTGGAGTCACTCAAATTGGGTGTGTGGTTTGGAAGTTATGACCATTTCAATTTGGCACAAGAGGGGAAATTTCCATATATAAAAAGTTTCATGAACTAAACCTTGCTTCCTTTGCAAGAAAACTCTTGAGACTTAATATCTCATACCCTAATTTCAACTGTGAATGCACTGGGGCAAACTCTTATGATCTTGGTTCTCCCTTCACATCTAAAGCTCATAGATGGGTTTTAGGGATGTATTTTATTATATGGAGTCAATTCCTAAGGCTTGAAAGCACCTCTTGATCAAAATCAAAGGCAATGATCCACTTGTCTTAACAGAAACCCTAATTTGGAGACAGGGTTAAGCTGTGGCTCAAACTAATCATGATGGGATCCAGATGCCCTTGAATTCTTGTTGATTGAGACCTCTTGGATATAGGTAACTCAAATTGATTGATGAACCAAACAAATCTTGACTTATCATGGCAAAACTCTTCAGTGATTCTTCAAGTTAAACCCTAATTTCACACTTTGGTCTGGTGATCCTTTGTTGACTTGAATTGATTCAAAGTCTTGAGATCTTGGTACCAATCAAATGGTGAATCTTTGTGATGATTGAATGCAGCTATAGAATACCTTAGGAGGTATTGAATCTATTTGTGTAAACCCTAATTCCAAACATAAGATAAAAACAAACTGCAAGATATGGGTTAGTTAAAATAGTTCACATATGATTGATCTTAAATGTCTATGCAAGATGTTATGACATCTAAGAGGTAAAATTTGGGGTACAACAGTTGCCCCTTTTTAAATAGCTTTACTGGATGGCACGAGGAAAGGAAGTCCTCGGGACATCAAGGTGGAAAGGTATTTAAATATAGCAAACTGAAAATTTTTCCCTTAGATAGAATGCAGATGATAAGGACAAGCAACAGACATGCAAATGCTGACATGCCATGAACTTCTAGTATGATGATATGATGTCATGATAGTGCAAAGATGCAGACAGACCCGACATCGGAGCTAAAGAGCAAACAACCACAAGTGAGTAACACTGGGGAAGGATGAAGGTTAGTATCCATGAGGGAAACTCACTGGGGATACAGGATGACCAATAAAAGAGACTCACTGGGGAGACTCTAAGGAAAAACTGGGGATAGAAAAGTAAAGGGGAACACCCTATAGGTCCTTACTAGAGATAGGACTCAGAGTGGTATTCCCCACTGGGGAAGATCCTGGGCGATGGATGACAGGTTCATATGTGACCGGACGACACTGGGGTAATAAAGCACATTCTTACTGGGCATGAAACCAGAAAGACGACATGATCTCCACTGGGGATCAGTTTGAAATAAAAGGATAGACATTTGATAAAATATTTTCCAGGTTTTCTTATACTGAAGAGTTCAAACGGGATCTTCAAGAAAAACCAGGAAAGACAGAGACAAACTCTGCATGCGCCAAATGATAATCAATCACAAGGACTTTCACAGAGATACTAATAATGACTGAACCTCTGTTGGGAACCAAATTAAAGTGCCAATAATGATTGGACTCAGAAGTGACATGTCAGTATACACCAATTTGAGTTGGATAAGATACTAATTCGAGTTGGTTTAGGTACCAGTATCAGCTGGATTTTGGGTACCAGTATGAGCTAGATTTTTGGGATACCAGTATGAGCTGGATTTTAGGTTCACTTTTGACAACGGGTTCACATTTGACCTGAGTTTTTGGTTCATATTTGATCTGGGTTTAAACGACGGGTTCATGTTTGACCTGAGGTTTTGGTTCATGTTTGACCAGAGTTTCAAACAACGGGTTCATATCTGACTCGAAGTTTAGGTTCATATCTGACCTGGGTTTCAAACAACGGGTTCATGTTTGACTCGAAGTTTAGGTTCATGTTTGACCTGGGTTTCAAACAACGGGTTCATGTTTGACTGGAAGTTTAGGTTCATGTTTGACCTGGGTTTCAAACAACGGGTTCATGTTTGACTCGAAGTTTAGGTTCATGTTTGGCCTAGGTTTCAAACAACGGGTTCATGTTTGACTCGAAGTTTAGGTTTATGTTTAACCTGGGTTTCAAACAACGGGTTCATGTTTGACTCGAATTTTAGGTTCATGTTTGACCTGGGTTTCAAACAACGGGTTCATGTTTGACCTGAAGTTTAGGTTCATGTTTGACTTGGGTTTCAAACATCGGGTTCATGTTTGACTCGAAGTTTAGGTTCATGTTTGACCTGGGTTTCAAACAACGGGTTCATGTTTGACTCGAATGGCAAGGAATAACTCAAATAGGGATCACATCATCAAGAAGTTTGACGGCAAGGAAATAATACAAATCCGAGGGTACGAAAACTGAACTTGGAACACCTCATCAAACAGATTGACGGCAATGAAATAATACCTATCCGAGGGTACGAAACCTGAACTCGGAACACCTCATCAAACAGATTGACGGAAAGGAAATAATACTTATCCGAGGGTACGAAACCTGAACTTGGAACACCTCATCAAACAGATTGACGACAAGGAAATAATACATATCCGAGGGTACGAAACCTGAACTCGGAACACCTCATTAAACAGATTGACGACAAGGAAATAATACCTATCCGAGGGTACGAAACCTGAACTCGGAACACCTCATCAAACAGATTGACGGCAAGGAAATAATGGCATATCTGATTCACTTTATCAAAAGGTTTGACGGTAAGGAATAACTCAAGTAGGGATCACATCAAACAGGTTGATGGAAAGTGACTGATTGAAGGTAACACCATTGGTAACTGGAGAAGTATGAGTAAATCCAAGGACGGATAAGCTTCTCGTGAGAGAGATTGCCACTTATCGTTGTAAAGGTAATGATAGCAAAACAAGCTTCTTAAGGAGATTTCTACTTGTTGTTGGGTATAAATTCCAAGGAGATGCTGATATTACAACACTGTTGGAGAAAGGATCATGTCTTTAATGAGGATCAGCAAAAGATTATTCCTGCGACTCACAATGCAAAATAAATGCACGTTCAAGATGGGCTCATAAACCACACCTTCCAGGGATCAAAGTTCAATCTAGGAACAAGCTAGAAAGAAACGATCAA
Source organism: Lathyrus tuberosus (assembly GCA_022829125.1). Classification (NCBI taxonomy): domain Eukaryota; kingdom Viridiplantae; phylum Streptophyta; class Magnoliopsida; order Fabales; family Fabaceae; genus Lathyrus; species Lathyrus tuberosus. The sequence continues at coordinate 2,270,071 of JALAZF010000484.1, forward strand.
ACAAGACTCCAATTGAGGAATGAACTCAAATGGGGATTTATCTTATCCAAATGTGGAAAAGATAACCGAACCAACCATCACCCACGAGAACCAAACTCTATGGGGGAATTCAGAAGGATGGGCACTTTATGCCTAGGGCTAACAACTGTATTGGAGAGAATAGACAAACCCAGTCACTTGGGGAGATAAATGGCATAGTGAACCAAAACAGGTAAACACCAGAAAAGGAAGCAGATATGCTAAGATGCTATGCACATGAATGCTTATGCCATGCTCATGCCATGCTTATGCTTACAAAACAGACAAAAGGCGAAACTGGAGATGAAATAAACATCTCGACAAGGATACCCAGCCAAACTCATCAGATTGGACCATTACTGGGGATGAATCTGCAGAAATCAGTGGCTCTACTTCAAGATTACAACTTTCTCTAGGGAAATAGTACTCCACTTGGTATAGCAGCATGACTTCACTAGGATTGCTATCATGAGAATCACCTCTTTATTGGAGGGAAATCCAGGGAGAATTGGAAAGATTAGCTGAAGTAACAGCTTACTGGGGAGCGAGCAAAAGATGTCACAAAGGCTGAGTAGTTCTGCATAACTCATCTGCCCCAAATTACACGGTTTGTCAGGGGAAAAATATCAAGAGGATTTTACAGAAAAATTGGCATACCAGATGTTTCAATATCTTCAAACTCTTGGAGAAATTCATGAATTTTGACATAACTGCCCCAAATTAACTGCATTTACACAACAAAGTCTTCGAACTTGTTCTTCAGACTGACTGATATGTGAAAGAGATGCCCCAGACTGATTGGCCCTTTAGAGATTTACCGAATCTCGACTTGATTGCTTCTGATTAACTGGTCTGTGAGGATAAGTCATCAAAAGGATTTTACAGAAAAATTGGCATACCGGATGCTTTAATACCTTCAAACTTTTGAAGAGAAATTCATGAATTTCGGCATGACTGCCCCAGATTAGCTATGTTTTCACCATAAAGTCCTTGAACTTATTCTTCAGAATGGTTGTTGACAACTAGGGAACAAACTTGCCCCTGTTAGCTTGGTTGATCAGATGTTTCAATATCTTTGAACTTTTGAAGAGAAATGAACCTCGGCGTAACTGCCCCAATTCAATTGTATTCATTATACAAAGTACTCAGACTGCGGTAAAAACCATTGGAGAAACAAACTTGCCCCTGCTGATGGGTCACTGGAGTCCACACTTGTCATAAGATGACCTGGAGAAGACTTGCTCCAGTATTTTGAACTTTGACGAGTTCTACCCCTGATTCGGTAGATTGGCAAATCCTTCCGCTTGGTTTCCCCTGACTGAGCTTCCTTTATCAAGTCAAATTCCTTAGCTGGCTGCATTTGTTGAGCTTTCTTTGACATTGAATTGTTTTTCAAACAAGTAATGTTTATTTAAAAGTTGGCAATTTCAATGAAAAATTAATGCAAGCTTTTGAAAACAAAGTTTGTTGACGAAACACACACGGTGGAATGATTAAATAATCAAAAACAAGGTGGATCTAGTCATTTACAGAATGACAGATGAATTGATTAACACACGTAAATAGCAAAGATCATTTGGAGTCAGGTTAATCAACCTTGCTGTAGTATGCTTTCAAAACAACCTTACCTCAATTAGGTCTTTTAAGGGTTGTAACGTGGCTTAGTTCACGGTTTACGAAACAAAGGATAAAGGCTCAAAGTTTATTTGTCCCACCCAATCTTCGTGATGAACTCCAATCCTACACTCAGTTAACTCAAGCTATACGTTCAAATTTCCCTAGGCTAGAATTTGGTTATCCTTTATTTCTGAGGTTCTGAGACCTCCTTTTGTCTTTGTTTGAAGTTTTGAGACCTCTTTTTCTTCATTGAGGTTATGAGACCCTTTTTTTCTTTTTTTTTGTCCTCACTGAGGTTTTGAGACTTCTTTTTGTCTTTGTTGAGGTTTTGAGACCTCTTCTTGTTTTGACTGAGGTTTTGAGACCTCTTATTGTCTTTGTTGAGGTTTTGAGACCTCTCCTTTTTTATTGTCACTTGATTCGAGAGAGCTGACTGGTGTCTTGCATGAAGCGCTTGCATTCGAGTGCAAAACCGAGTTAAACTAAGAACTACCCTGCCCCAAGGTTGAGATTTTAAGGGTTTTTTGTGTAAGGAAAGAAAAACTCCTACTTCTAGGCTCGAAGGGTTAACGAGGGATTATCTTCCTTATTTCTCCAGTGTTTGGGAACTGAAACAATGCCTTACATCCTCGGCAAGGTTTAATCGAAAGCATACCACAACAATTATGAATAATGTTTCAATCATCCTCCCCAATCTTTGCTTAACAACAAATTGATAAGTGGTAAGAAACAAGATATATTTTTTGTTTTTGTTTTTATGAGCACAAAAGTAGATGAGTGAAACGAATGGACTTAATCAAAAGATACACAAACATTTCATTAATCTTGCCAATTTGAAAGTACAACAAAGCTTATAAGCAAAAAACAAATTCAACGTAAAGGAACTATAATTTAAAATGCTGAAATGAACAAAATACAGCCAACTTTGGCGAATTGATTTCAAAAGATTTCAGTTTTCGGGTCCAAATGGAGGAACACTTTCGTCACCGATCATTTGTTCCTTGTGATACAGAATCTTGAGAGGCCTGAAAAGTCTTTTGCCTTTTGATTTTGGGAACCTCGAGGAGGAACAACCATTGGAGGCTGGAATACCCTTTCGGTAGACACTTGATGACGATTATATTCTGGCGCAAGACCAAGACCAAAGGTTGGATGGTATGAAGTTTCCCCAAAGGCAAATCCTTGGCATGGGAGAACCACAGGAGATGATGAACTGATAACTTCTCTAGGAGTGACAGGGTGAGCATACTCCTCTTTCTTCATTAGAGCTTGCAAAGTTTCTAGAACCCAACTCATCTGGCATTTGAGGATTCTGACCTCGTCTTTCAAGTCTTCCTGGTTCTTCAGAATCTCATTCATTGTTGTCATTGTCTTGAATATGTGCTAGGTATCCTTCAGACATAGAGGAAGAGACTCAAGACTGAGAAATGCCAACGAGATGCGAATGCGTATGGAATGCAAATACAAGCCAAATGGTTTTAAGGAACTCAAAGGCAAATTGCAAAAATTTCTGTGGAAAAACTGAAGAAGTTTTTATTTTTAAGATCCAAGCTCTGTTGATCTTTTGAATGTCTGAATTCCTTGAAATCAACAATGGATGCAACGAGATGTATGCAATGCACAAACACGGGTACACATAAACACAGACATATGTACATACAACAAAGCACACAAGTCCTAGGTTTAGAGGTCACATGAATGGATCCATGGTCTAACCATCCCAACAAGGTGTGGACTATAGGTTCATCGACTGTAGAACAAGGTTCTAAAAGTTCCCAGAGTCTACGTAAATCCTTCAGATATTATCGGCCTGCATGACTACTCACGGGGGTTAATAATATTCTCAAGATAAACTCGTCTGAGTGTAGTATCGCGTAACAACTACTTAGGACTTACTCCCTCGTAGCCACCGCACTACATCCTAAAAGGCCAAGTGGGGTGAAGGTAACTACGGCTCTCAGAATCCCTGGCTCCCAATTGAAAAAGTAATATCAATGCGACTGCTCACATCAGACATCAACAATCCTAAAGGGCCTCATCTGAGTGTGGTCATCATATGCCATAGATTGTAAGGACTACTCCCAACAACCGACTATTGATTACACCACGATCATATCATATATGTGCTCTCAAGTCCGGGTTAGGACTTTATCTCACCACTCAATATAATAGCACCATGCCAATAGAAGATCTCAAGAAAAATAGAATAGACAGATATACAAATATGTACAAGTAAGCAAGCAAACATATAACAAATACAAGAAAAAACAAGGTGGGCTTAACCCTCAGCCTGATATTTCCCCAGTGAAGTAGCCATTTTTGTTGCGGTGAGAATCGGATATCAAGCTATTAATTTACTTGAATCACACATCTTTGAAATTCACCACAGAGCTTTGATTGATCCAAAAGAAAGGTTCAAGATCGAGAAAACCTAAAGGGGGGATATCTAAGGTTCGGGGGTTGGTTATACTAAGGGAAGGTATTAGAACCCTTAATATTTGTAGTACTCTATAGGAACCTCTTGTTTAGTTTGTGTTATGTTATGTTTGTTTGCTAAAAAAAATCTGCTAAAGGTATAGGTAAAGACCTATGGGTATGTACACTAAGTTTACTTGCCAAGACGTCGCATATTGTGCCTACGTATCTGACTAAAGAATCAGAGCAACCGTAGTTCACCTAATAAAGGGTGAATTGAGGAACCATTGACTATGGCCAAAGTTCCAGAGGGGAAATGAGTATGAGCTCATGTAGAGTCGAAGAACTCTCTAAGTCTACATTATAAAGGGAAGTAAGTACTCATGATGATGAGACTCACATAGAGTTTAAGAACTCTAACCTAGTTCTAAGTTATGATATTGAATGGCTATGAGGCCAAGGGAGAATGGCTATGACTATGAGGTCAAAGCCTACCTATGACTATGAGGTCAAAGGTTTAAGAGACAGCTCTATGACTATGAGGTCAAGAGGGGATCCTATGATAATGAGGTTAAAGAAGATGTAAATACTTATGACTATGAGGTCAAGGGTGGATTATGAGATATCTATGACCTTGAGGTCAATAGGAAGACTTTCCTTTGGAAGGTGGGGGAAGAATAACTTCTTATGAATAAGAATGTTACAAGTGAATTGAAATGAACAATATAAGTTTAAGAATCCAAAGAAAGTGTACAACAGTTAAACATAATTAATCTCAAAAAACATGATCCAAGCATTAATGTATGGCAAGAGATAGTTATGTAATTCACAACGATTAAGCACATACATATCATTCTCAAGCTTGAAATCAAAAGGGAAAGCGTTCGAGACAAAGGACTTAGTATCAAAGCCACACAAAACCCTAGTATGGTGAACTCATCCAAGGTTAATGAACTCTTAAAAACATCTCTCTCATGTACCAAAACTTATCACAAGGACTCTCAAGGCAAAGGTGATTTTTAAGTGGAGTAAAATCTTTTTGTGAATTTTTTTAATTTAATGAAATGAAACTAAAAATTAAATTATGGAAAATTAAATTAAATCTAAAAACATTTATGAATTTTTGAGAATTTTCAAATAAATAAAATGTCTTTAGTTTAATTAGAATTAAAACAAAGTCATAATAAATATTAAAGTGAAAATGAAAGTTAGAAAAAAAAAACATAAGTTAAGACATTTGAAAAATTACTACAATATTATTTTTTGGAGTTTTGTTTAAAAGAAAATATTTAAATAATTTAAGCTAATATTGAAAATTAGAACAAAATAAAAATGTAACAAGTGAGCCAGGGGGTGTATTGGCACTGGTTAGGAAACTAAGGGTTAGTTGTGGTGTGCATCTGGGCCTAAACAAGGGGTGCAGTTAGCAATATTGAAGGCCCACGATGGAAACGAAAAAAAAGAATAAAAAATCAGCAGAGGAAAAAAGTTATGTAACCTCAAGATCAATTGGTCATCAATTCATTAAGTTACAAAATGACAAAATAAAAACCACCCACTCCCTCACTGCCACGACGTCGCCGCTTCCATGCCATGCAAAACTTCCACTCATTCCATTCGTAAGAACTAGAACAAGTAATAGCCATGCCCTCATCTTGTTTAATCGATTGCAACTCCAAAACATAATCAAAACTTACGAAATAAGACGTCATTCCGTAGTGCTCGCTTAGTAGAACAAGCATGGACCATTACCCACTCAAAATGCTCATTAACATGGGAGAAAAATGGCTACGAATGTCATGGTATGAACTGAACCATGGATAAGACTTAACGTGAAGAATGGCAAATGAATTGTAACCAGCATTCTCCAAACTCAACCACAAGGCATACATTCAAACTAGCATAAGGACATAAGCATCATATATTCCAACTTAGCACAAACATACCAACACACATCCAACCAAACTTGAATTTGTATAACATAAGTAACATGAGAGTGAAATCTTATTATTTGGCATGAAAACATGAACATCCAATCACTAGGAAATGACAGTACCAAGGCAAACACATAAAGCTCACAATATCACTCGTAGCATCATCCAAACTAGCTTAAGTGCAAGACGTTATAATGTTAACAACATGGATTCCAAGTGTTTAAATGATGTTACAAACATGGAGTGAAGGATAGAGAGTTACCTCGTGGATATGTCTACTGACCGAGGTCCCTTTGCTTTTCCAAGATGCCAGCTACCAACTATCACATATTTGTCTGAATGAGAAGTTCCACGGCCTTTTTTATCCCAAAAGCTTGAAGTTTCTGCCTCCTAGACCCCCTCTCTTAAAGATGATGCCATGGCTTCTATTATGGGATTTTTCTTCGGTTGTGTTGGCTTTGTGTTCTTGGTCCGGCTCGTGTGGCTACACCAAGAGTGAGCAGTTCCAATATTCAAAAGCAACAGGTCATGGTTTTGTTTGATAACAGTATGTATGGGCTTTGAGTCACTCAAACTGGGTGTGTGGTTTGGAAGTTATGACCATTTCAATTTGGCACAAGAGGGGAAATTTCCATATATAAAAAGTTTCATGAACTAAACCTTGCTTCCTTTGCAAGAAAACTCTTGAGACTTAATATCTCATACCCCAAATCATCAATGAGGCATATTAGGATGAATTGAGGCCTTGGAGGTGTCATCTTGGGTCAAAAACCTCAAGGATTAGGGCTTGGATCAAAACCCTAATTTCAACTGTGAATGCACTGGGGAAAACTCTTATGATCTTGTTTCTTCCTTCACATCTAAAGCTCATAGATGGATTTTAGGGATGTCTTTTATTATATGGAGTCAAGTCCTAAGGCTTGAAAGTACCTCTTGATCAAAATCAAAGGCAATGATCCACTTGTCTTAACAGAAACCCTAATTTGGAGACAGGGTGAAACTGTGACTCAAACTAATCATGATGGGAGCCAGATAACCTTGAATTCTTGTTGATTGAGACCTCTTGGATGTAGGTAACTCAAATTGATTGATGAACCAAACAAAACTTGACTTATCATGGCAAAACTCTTCTGTGATTCTTCAAGTTAAACCCTAATTTCACAGTTTGGTCTGGTGATCCTTTGTTGACTTGAATTGATTCAAAGTCTTGAGATCTTGGTACCAATCAAAAGGTGAATCTTTGTGATGATTGAATGAAGCTATAGAATACCTTAAGAGGCCTTGAATCTCTTTGTGTAAACCCTAATTCCAAACATAAGAAAAAACAAACTGCAAGATATGGGTTAGTTAAAATAGTTCACATATGATTGATCTTAAATGTCTATGCAAGATGTTATGACATCTAAGAGGTAAAATTTGGGGTATAACACCCCCCAATCTCTTAGCATTTGTTAAAGAAAACATTTGTGTGCAAGGTTAGTTTTAGATAGCTTCCCTTTCCTTTCCAACTTCATAGGATAAATAAGAAATCAAAAAGTAGCACCCAATTCCAACCATTGCGGTAAGGTGGTCGCGTCACCGACAAAAATCACAAGCTACAGAAAAATGGCGACTCTGCTAGGGAGAGTCTTTAGGATTAGAGTTCCTAAGAGGTCTAGGCTTTGTTAGCATTTTCTATACTTTCTACTAATATATATATGTATGTATATATATATATATATACACTGTTATACTACTTGATACCCGTGTTTAATTTTCTGTCAACTGGGAATGCGATTAATACGCATATGGAAAGTTTGAGAGAACATTAAGATAAGTGGTGGCATATCCAGGAAATGCTTATAGGGAGTGAATCCCGACCAAGCTAACTTAACAGTCCACCGAATCAGTCGAGGTACCCTTGCGGAAGTATCGATGTTGAACGACCGATCGTCGTGAAAGCATTGTCTTTCCTAGTGTGGTACCCATGACCCTGAGGATTTAGTAGACATTAACCATATAACCATTTGGTAGTGCGGTGACTATCGGGAATAGTTGATACGCGATACTACACTCAAATGAGATTTATCCTAGGATGTTACAGCTCGCTCGAGTGAATCAGCTTGCTGTTAATATCCCTAGGAGGGGTCAATGATTTTGGGAACCTTAGAACCCGTTCTACAGGTACAAAAATTGACCAAAATAGTACAACCTTTGGGGATGGGTAGAGCCATGACTCCATGCTCGTGACGTTGAACCCTTGAACCCATGTTTTCAAATGTTTTTGTGTGCTGCATTCATGCATTCATTTAAAAAACTATTTTCAAACAAGAAAAAAAAATATTTTTTTCAAGAGAACTAAAACAATAATTGCAAATATCAGAGGTTGCGTTATGGATTTCGGTAGAAGAAAAACGCACAAGTACACCTTCAAGGCTCCGAAACTAGAGGATTTAGGGAAATTGGCAAGGATGATTACCAATCCCAAGGCTTTCAGAGCTAAGCACAGAGGGTTGTTGTCTCTGTTAAGGGTCCACGTAGTTGAAGGAATCATGTCTACGTTGATTCAGTTCTACGATCCGGTTTACCACTGCTTCACATTCCCGGATTACCAACTTGCACCAACACCGGAAGAGTACTCCCACCTAATTGATTTACCTATCACTAATCAAGCTCCATTTTCTAGACTGGAAGAAATTCCAAAGAATCAGGCCATTGCAAGAGCAATCTCTTTGGAAGATTCAGAAGTTAGGACTCACCTGACCACTAAAGGAGGAATCCAGGGTTTACCGGCTAAATTCCTGATGGAGAAAGCTCTATACTTTGCTATTATAGGAAACGTAATTGCCTTCAAAGATGTCTTTGTTTTGATCATATATGGGTTATTCCTCTTTCCCAACATTGACAACTTCGTCGATACTAATGCTATTAAGATATTCTAATTGGAAACCCTGTACCAACCTTGCTCGCAGATGCTTATCATTCTGTACACTTAAGGAATTTGTACAGCGGAGGAATGATCACATGTTATGTACCCTTACTCTACAAATGGTTCATTCCCTATTTGCCTAAGTCTGCTGCTTTTTAGGATCACAAGATTACTCTACGTTGGTCATAAAGGATTATGTCCCTTACCAATTCTGACATAGATTGGTACAATATGATTTACGAAGGGATAGAGATCATTGACAGATGCGGAAATTTCCTCAACGTACCCCTCATTGGAACTAAAGGAGGAATCAACTATCATCCAATTTTAGCTCGCCGTCAACTCGGATGACCGATGAAGAATATCCCATATAGTGTTCATCTGGAAGGTCTTTTCTTCAAGGAAGGGGAAAATGACAGGGTACTAAAGAAAGAAATAGTGCATGCCTGGCAACATATTCACAGGAAAGGAAAAGAGTCTTTGTAAAATACTGTACTTTTTCTTGTAAAATACTGCAATCTTTCGAATTCAATAAAAGGGGTCTCCCCCACTGTGTGATATTTGCAATCTATTTGTTTAAGTTTATTTTTTATTAAAACAAAAACTAAAAAAATATATATCTTTTCATATCATTCATCATACTCACATAACACATTTTTCTTATTCTTGAGTCTCACGTATGTGCCACAATTCTAGAGTCAAACCGTCTCACTCATACAATACTCGGGCCAATCGACAAAAGAAAATGGACGATCTCGAGGAAGAGAACAGAGAGCTGAGAGAAGAAATTGACGCTCTAAAGGAAAGTTTGGAAAAACTTCACAGCAACATGCAATCCCTGGCAGCAGCTCAGGAGCAACAACAAAGGACTGTGATCTCGAAGATCACATCTACACCTGTAATGGAGACATATGATCCTTGGTACAGCATGCCTAAGGGTCGCCCCTGGGGCATGCCTTTCAACTTTATACCTGAAGGATATGTCCCACCGGTCACTAAAGACCCAGAAACCGCATCAGGAACCATTGGATATAAAGGTTACAAACTTCAGGAAAATGAAGACGCAGGGGTTACGACAGCAACTCCTGAAGGTTACAAACTTTAGGGCACTGAAGCGCCAAGAGTCACATCTGTAATGTCTATACTACAACCAGTGGTACACACTGTCCCGGAAGGACAGGTTCCACAAACAATTTCTGGTGGAAATGAAGATATGTACGAAAGGATGAATGAGTTCCAAGAACAATTCTTGGAAATGCAGAAGAAACTGCATGCCATTCGCAGACAAGACTTATTCGAAAAAGACGTCGCGGACCTCTGTTTGGTCCCTAATGTAATGATCCCGCACAAATTCAAGGTGCCTGAATTTGAAAAATACAAAAGCAACTCTTGCCCTCAAAGTGATTTGGTGATGTACGCTCGAAAAATGTCTACCCAGACAGAAAATCAACAACTATTGATCCATTACTTCCAAGACATTTTAACCGGTGCCGTACTCAAATGGTACATGGGTTTAAATCGCACCAAGATCAGTAGTTTCAGAGATCTTGGGGTAGCTTTTGTTCAGTAGTATAAATACAACTTGGACATGGCACCAAATAGGGACCATCTCAGAGCAATGTCGCAAAAGGATAAAGAAACTTTTAAAGAATATGCTCAGAGATGGCGTGAAATTGCCGCTCAGATCTGTCCCCCTCTTGAGGAGAAGGAAATGACCAAGATTTTCTTGAAAACCTTAAGCTCATTTTATTACGACCGAATGGTCACCAGCGTGCCCAGTGACTTCACTGAAATGGTGAACATGGGAGTACGCCTTGAAGAGGCAGTCCGAGAAGGACGATTGGTCAAAGATGCAGAGCCATCTAGCAGTACTAAGAGATACAGTAGTGCTTTCCAAAAGAAGAAAGAGCAAGATATCAGTAATATATCTCTGGGAAAGCAAAGGCGAAGGTATCAACCAGTAGTGGCGGTAACTCCCGCTATCAACCTCGTGCCGGCTCCTACTTATCAACCTCAGGTTGCTCAGAGCCAATCAAGTCAACAACAGTATCAACAAAGGCCGCAACAGCCTTTTCAAAAGGCTCACCCACAGTACAACAACAACAATCGTACTACACGACCATCAGGGTTTGCCTATACCGATGTTGTACGCAGAATTATTTCAACTTCTACTGGCCAAGGGGCACGTCCAAACCAGGACTCTTCTCATAGTACCAAAAAATCCACCTTTTTGGTTTAAGGCAGATCAAACTTGCCCTTACCATCAAGGAGGATCGGGACATAACATTGAGAATTGTCTCAGCTTCAAGTCTGATGTACAGAAGCTTGTCAGGAACGGGGTTTTATCTTTCAAAGATACTAATCCAAATGTTCAGACGAGCCCATTACCACAACATGAAAAGACTGCAGTAAATTTGATAGAAGGAGAACCTGTCAACAGTTATCAAATTCACAATGTGCTCCTATTAGGAACCGTTCTAGTGAAAATGCATTGCAGACAGAGCGGGTACTGTCATGTGCCATCTCACAACAATCATCAGTGTGATATATGTTCCAAGAACAATCAAGGGTGTTCCGTAGTGCAAGCAGCTCTACAAGAACAAATGGATCTGGGCTGGATTCAGGATCACAGGATTAGTGAAGTAAACATGGCCCATGCACATCCCAACATTGTTCAGAACCACGGCATCCATGCAATGAACGTTAACTTAGTGGCGATGCATTCGAGGCAAAGTCAGTATTATAATGTTCCACGACATGATTATAACGTTTGTCCAGTCTGCTCAACAGACAATCAGGGATGCTCTTTTATACAAGAGGCCCTCCAATGTCAGATGGATCTCGGATGGATTCAAGACTACCGTGAAAGAAATGACCATCAAGTCAATATGGTTCAGATCTTTGACATACACTTGATGAATACCAGTCTAGTAGAGTTGCATGCTAAGCAAGTCAGGATCGGATTTCTTGCTTCACATGATTACCTAGATTGTAAACAATGTTGTGAAGATGACCAAGGGTGTGCGCTTGTGCAAAGAACCCTTCAACATCTGTTAGACCACTGGTGGCTTCCGATCTACCTGGATGAAGTTACACCACAGATTAGCGTAACTGATGGAAATCCTAGTAGACATCAAAGTTTTGATATCCGCTCAACAGAGACAGATCTGGCAAAGATGCACTGCGTACAAAGCGTATATGGTCAGGTACCACCGAACAATTATAAGCGCTACAGAGTATGTTCAAAAATAACCAAGGATGTTATCTTGTACAAGCAGCCCTCCAAAATCAGTTAAACCGGAAGGAGGTTCGACCATGTTCAAGTTCTGGGTCGATCAACATGATACAAGAGTACCTCCCTGGTCAAAGCGAAAGCGCCATCATAATCTCCAATCACGCAAAAAGCGAGGACATTTGTGCCATAATCCCTCTGCTCAACGAGTCGAAAGTCTCTCTTGACAGTAGAAGAATCCTTAACCTTGAACTAATTGAGGCTGCCTACGACGGTCAGAAAAACCAAAAGGCTCATGTGGTTATCTATCTGCCAGGACCAATACCGTACAAATCAGAAAAGGCTATCCCTTACAAGTACGGTGCAACGACCATCGAAAATGGAAAGGAAACTCCATTGCCCTCCTTCGTAAACATGTCTGACATCAGTCGAGTCACACGGAGCGGTCGGATCTTCAACAGAGGAGTTGGAGAACCTACCAAAGAAAAGGAACCTCAAACAGAAGTTCCTAACCCACCAGACGGTCAATCCTGTAATCCAAAACTTGTAAAGAACAACGATGAGATGTTGAAGCTCATCCAGAAAAGCGAGTACAACATTGTGGACCAATTGTTGTAAACTCCATCTGGAATCTCTGTGTTATCTCTCCTGCTTAGTTTAGAAGCTCACAGGAAAGCTCTGCAGAGGGTCTTAGAATAAGCCTTTGTGGAACAAGATGTGACAGTAGGACAATTTGACAACATCATCTCCAACATCACTTCCTGCAACAACTTAGGATTCAGCGATGAAGAATTGTCAGAAGAAGGCAAAAACCATAATATGGCGCTTAACATTACAGTCAACTGCCAAGACGATGCTTTAGCCAGCGTACTGGTAGACATAGGATCATCTTTGAATGTTATGCCAAAGTCAACCCTGATACGACTATCGTTTCAAGGAGCTCCGATGAGAGGCAGTGAGGTCATCGTCAAAGCCTTTGACAGATCCATAAAAATAGTTATCGGCGAAGTCGATCTTCCCATAACCATCGGTCCTCACACTTTCCAAGTCACTTTCCAGGTCATGGACATCCGGGCAGCATACAACTATTTATTAGGAAGACCTTGGATACACGAAGCTGGAGCGGTCACTTCAACACTTCACCAGAAGCTGAAGTTCGTCAAGAATGACAAGTTAGTCACAGTGTGTGGAGAGCAAGCCTTAATCATGAGCAACTTATCATTATTCTCCTGTGTAGAACCCGGGGAGGTTGTTGGAACTCGGTTCCAAGCATTCTCGGTGAGCAATAAGAATCAATCAGAAAGAGCGACGTCAATTTCCTCATACAAGGATGCTCTCAAAGTGATCGGGAGTAATGATATAAAAGGATGGGGACAAATTGTAATTCCTACCGATAACAAGACAAGAAAAGGTCTTGGTTTCTCTCCAACTTGTACCTAGACTACTAAGAAAGACAAAAATTTTCGTCCCATTCAGGATTTCTTCCACAACGGAGGTTTCCTCCACCCGGTGTCTCAAGAAGTACACACCATCAATGAAAGTGTTTCCTCCGATACAGAGGAGGAATGGAAATCTTACCTTAACCGTGATGGTTATATATCTCCGGAAGAAGCACGCATGCCATTCTATTTTCCCAAGCAGAGCCCAAGATATATACCAAGGTCAGACGTCAGGATGATCTATCAAGATTGTGATCCTAAAGGATGTCGCGCTCTGCCCAATTCATTAGAGGAAGACACTCTGATGAAAGATAACTTTGACTACGATTATTATGATCCCCTGGATGACTTGCCTATCTGGAAGCCATACACGGAAGACTTGGGTCAAAAGAGTCAGCCGGACGATGCCTATCAACTGAGTAATATTGAAAAGAATACCCATGTCCCCACCGAGTCATGGAATCATTACTCAGGACATTCCAAAAATGTTCGACACCATGGTGATGAATCTGCAAAGATTGCAGGACAAGAATTCATTAACTATGCTTTTCCTGAGGTCAGCGTCATTGAGGAGGATGACTCCTCCATTCCCACAGAAACATGGGACACCTTGGGACAACCAAGTGGCAAGTATGACTTCCTAGTTAAATACACTGCTCCCGAAAGTTATCTATCAGATACGAGGACATCCAGCCAACTGGATGGGGAGATCCTCTTGAGAGTAAAAACACTAGGGAAGAGATAACAGAAGAGTTTGTTTATGACAACTCTGCATGGGAGGAAGACTTCAACGATCCTACTCCACCAAAAATCAGCGTCATTTCTGAAGATAAACCAAGAAGAAAAGTACTAGACTTTGTGATTCACAGGGGAGTTCGTCGCCACTGGGTTGCCGTCGATGTCCCGAAAGTCGTCCATAAGTCTAAGTAATTGCCATCTTTGCTTTAACCTTTCACCTTGCTCGGGTGAAGTGGATGTTTTATAGGGCTTACTTTTCTGTAAATGTCCCTCTTCGCTTAGCCCAAAGCGACAGAGTTTTGTTTTATAGGGCTGTATTTCAAGAATTGACAAATCATAAATAAATAATGTCATTCTGTCATTAAAAAATTTATTGCTGTTTTCATTTTTCATTTTTCAGAAAATGGTAATCCTAAAACAACCCAAAATAAAAACAAGCATTTTTCAAAAAATACACTGCACACACTCTTGCATTCTCTCTATCTTTGCTAAAAAACGAATCATCACGTTGTGCAAATTGCTTGTTTTAAACCCCATTGAAACGTACGATCCAATGCCTTCTCCCAACTTTGAATTCTCGGTATTTGAGGCTGAAGAAGAAGAGGACGAAGAAACTCCAGAAGAGATCTCCCGACTACTCAGGCAAGAGGAAAGGTCTATTGAGCCTCACAAAGAGCCGTTGGAAACAGTCAATTTGGGTTCAGGAGAAGAGAAGAAAGAAGTTAAGATTGGAGCACTGCTCAGCTCAACTGTCAGAGAAGACTTGATAAAACTTCTCAAAGAGTTTCCAGATGTATTTACTTGGTCCTATCAGGACATGCCAGGGTTGGATACCAGCATCGTGGAACATCACTTACCATTGAAAACGGAATGGCTTCCAGTAAAACAAACACTGAGAAGGACTCATCCTAATATGGCCATCAAAATTAAAGAGGAAGTGCAGAAACAGATCGACGCAGGTTTCCTTGCCACCTCAGAATATCCTCAATGGTTGGCCAACATAGTGCCAGTTCCGAAAAAGGACAAAAAAGTCAGAATGTGTGTAGACTACAGGGATCTGAACAAAGCAAGTCCAAAGGATGACTTCCTCCTGCCACACATTGACATGATGGTAGACAGCACAACAAAATTCAAAGTCTTCTCCTTCATGGATGGATTCTCTGGCTATAATCAAATCAAAATGGCGCCGGAAGATATGGAGAAAACTTCATTCATCACCCCATGGGGCAACTTTTGTTACAAGGTAATGTCGTTTGGTCTGAAGAACGCAGGGGCAACCTATCAAAGGGCCATGACAACTCTGTTTCACGACATGATGCACAAAGAGATTGAAGTGTATGTCGATGACATGATTGCTAAATCTAAAACAAAAGAAAAACATGTGGAACACTTGTCAAAGTTACTCGAGCGTCTGAGAAAATACAAACTCTGCTTAAATCCCAATAAGTGCACGTTCAGTGTTTGCTCAGGAAAGCTCTTAGGATTCATCGTCAGCCAAAAAGGAATCGAGGTTGATCCTGACAAGGTCAAGGCCATTCAAGAAATGCCTTCACCAAGGACTGAAAAACAGGTCAGAGGATTTTTGGGACGTCTAAATTACATCTCAAGGTTCATATCCTTATGACCGCGACATGCGCACCAATCTTCAAACTACTCCTAAAGAATCAAAGCTGCGTATGGACGGAAGATTGCCAAAAAGCTTTCGACAGCATCAAAGAATATCTGTTGAATCCAACTATTTTGTCTCCTCCAGTGGAGGGAAGACCACTAATCATCTACCTAACAGTCTTGGAAGACTCCATGGGTTGTGTTCTTGGACAACAAGACGAAACAAAAAGAAAAGAGTCTGCCATTTACTACTTAAGCAAGAAATTCACAGACTGTGAAACTCGGTACACTATGCTTGAGAAAACTTGTTGCGCGCTGGCTTGGGCAGCCAAACGTCTTCGCCAGTACATGATTTGTCACACTACTTGGTTAATCTTTGAAATGGATCCGATCAAGTACGTCTTTGAAAAATTGGCTCTCACGGGAAGGATTGCCCGTTGGCAGATGTTGTTATCAGAATACGACATCGAGTAACATGCTCAGAAAGCCGTCAAAGGAAGTATTTTAGCCGATCATTTGGCTCATCAACAGATTGATGATCAGGAATCAGTCGAATTTGATTTCCCAGACGAAGATGTCATGTACTTGAAAATGAAAGATTGCGATGAATCGCTACCCAGTGAAGGGCCAGCACCAGGTTCCCAATGGGGACTAATTTTTGACGGAGCTGTCAATAATTATGGAAACGGAATTGGGGCAATCATCGTAACACCTTAGGGTACCCACATTCCTTTCACTGCCCGACTAACTTTCAAATGCACAAACAACGAGGCCGAATACGAAGCTTGTATCATGGGTCTCGAAGAAGCTATCGACTTAAGGATATAGAACTTGGATGTGTATGGAGACTCAGCCCTGGTTATCAATCAGATCAAAGGAGAGTGAAACACATACAAATCGGGATTGATTCCCCACAAAGATTATGCGAGAAGGTTATTACCATTCTTCAACAGAATTGAGTTTCATCATATCTGTTATACCCCAAATTTTACCCCTTAGATGTCATAACATCTTGCACTTGCATTTAGGTTTCAATCATCTATGCATTGTTAACTAACCACCATATCTTGCTAGTTTGTTCTTTTATGTGAAAGCTAGGTTTTTGCACAAGAAGGAGGGCAAGGTCATTAAGCCAAGTTCTCACATGTTTCAAAGTCTCCTAAGACACTCCTTGGTTCCATACATCCATCACAAGTGTTCACTAAGTGATTAAGATTGGTAGTTGAAGTCATCTGTTCAAGAAAGCCAACTGAGGCTCCAAAGTTCAATCAGTTTGTCTTAAAGACTAATCATAAGGTTCTCAAGTCATGTTCCATGATCTTATGAGATTGGATCAAGAGAAATCAACAGAGACCATCAGATCAAGAGTTGTGGAATTAGGGTTTTAACCTGAAGAATCATCAGGAATCTTGGTGTGATCAGTCAATGCCTTGATTGGTTTATCAAGCAATTGAGCTCACATACATCCAAGAGATCATATTTAACAAGAAATCAAGAGTGTTTGACTCCCATCATAAGTACAATAAGCCTCAAAGTTCATCTGGCCCTAGATTAGGGTTTTCTCCAGGAGAGAGTCGACTGTGCCCTAATTCATGGTCAAAGAATGATCCCAAGCCATGGGACATGATCCATTATGTTCATATACATCCTTGTGACTCATCTAAAGTATTGGAGAAGTTCAAAGTTACAAATTCATTGAGGATCGCACTGAGGAATTCACCTGACCTAATTTTCATCTGACAAAGTCAAACCTTTGACCCTTGATAAGGTGACCACAGATGAAGCATTCAAGCTATATTCCATCAAGACATGCTTAATTCTTGAGTTAGAGCATGAGAAATTACCATTTGAAAGGTTTCTTGCAAAAAGGGCAAGGTTTGGTTCTTAAATTTTTCTAAGTGTGGAAGAATTCACTCCTTGTGCAAACTTGGAAAGGTCATAACTTTCAAACCACACATCCAATTTTTGTGACTCAAAGCTCAAGTTGAAGCTCTCATCATGAACTTTAAAACATATTAGAGGGTCATTATCCAAAAGAGGCTTGATTTTTAAGTTAGTAGACTTGAAAGTTCAAGGCAATTAAAGACTTAGTGAAATTTCACCACTTTTGCCCTAAAATTCAATCAACTTAATCTCCATTTTTCATCAAGATCCCTTTGGATCTAGAATTTGGAGTGAACATGAAAGTTATAGAGGACATTTGGGGCTTTACAGAACTCCCCAATCCATGGAGGGAGCTGAGAGATTCGAAGAAGAGAAATTTGAGGTCTATTTCATGAATTCCAAGTTACCAACATGTGCATAATGATGCATAACCACTCTTAATCACCAAAACTCTCACAATTCTGATGATTAGAAGCAAGGTTAGTGTATTTTGAACCTCTGCCACGAGCTACAAAATTGCAAACTTAAAATATATTAGTTTTATACAAGTTGAGGCAAGTGGATGCATGAGAGAGAAACTTTTCACAAAGCGCATGATCACTCCATTTTTCTTACAGCATGGAGCCTTGTTCCAATCCCATCAGCACACATCAACAGTCTAAACACTATTTCTAACCATTTGTTAGAGTGTTTGAAGGCCCTTGACTCAGCAATACAACTTGCACGAAAGGGAACTTGAAGAAAAGGTGTTTTTGGTAAATTGTGAAATCTGACCATGCCTTCATTCCTCCACTTCTCCTATAAATAGAGGATCAATCCTCAGTCCAAAACACACCAGAATCATCCCTAAACAAAGGCTGATACTCTCTGAATTCTCTCACTCACTCATTCTTGCAAATTTGCAAGAACACTGCTCCAGATCATTTCACTCGTGCATTTCATAAACTAACCTCACAAACCACCTTTATACATCCTATAGACTCCATTCAAACCACTGAAACAAATATGTAACACCATATACATCATCTGCCATTTTTAACCTCCATTGTTGCAAGAAGGATCGGGTTCCACTTGTGAGGTATTTTCCAAAGCTGATAACCATCTGCATCCCCTCTCTTAGCATCAACAAAGCAAGGCAGGTCATTATTTATATTCTGTAATCACCATAGAAAAAGCCATGGAGGACTTTCTCCAAGAGGTAAGATTCCTGCTCCCTTAAAACTCAGTTTTCTTGCATTATTATGTTCCTATTCTCGTAGCAAAATGTAGTTCATAATGTATTTACATGTGTTGGACCATGGCTGGCTTGTTTTACTTTGAATACATGTTGATGTAGCTTGCTGAAACTTTTTGATGTTGCACTGTTGTTGGTTATTTTACGCGTTGTACATTTGTTAGTAAGATGTTCCTTTAGTGTATTTAGATTCCTAGTGAAATTTACTTCAAGTTTGGTCTTTGTAGTTTTGATTTTTGTTGAGAAACGAGTAAGATAGAGGGAGTGGAAGTTATGGGTTTGAAAGATGAAGCTAGGGCACGAGCGAGAGAGAGTAATGAAGAAGATGATGGTGAGTTGACACCCAGTCAGCTTGATGTGGCACTGAGGTGGCCATTTCGTTTGGTTCTTAAAATAAAAACAAATGGAAGCGTATTATGTTTGGATGTAATAGCCATGCTAGTGGTAGAAACCTTGGCATGCATTTCCCTTCGCCTTGCCTTGTCTGGGTTCGATCTAGCGGATCAACCCTTTTGCTCATTTTCTGATTTTTCCTTTGATTTGATATTTTATTGTGTGCTTGCATCTTGTTATCACACCATGTGCGTAGCTCAGTTGGCCAGAGTTTTGTGGCAGAATATCCAAGGGCGTGGGTTCAAACCCAAGGGGAAGCATTCCCTTTCTTTTTTATTACATGTTTTATTTAATTTTTATAGTTTGTAACTTGTTTTCATTTGATCATGACTTGCTCATTTTTATCCTTTTTGATTCATTCTTTTTGCAAATGGTTCATTGAAATGTCTATTTTTTTATGGTGAAAAGAAATTGTCCAAAATATTTATTTATGAGACATTTGTAAGTGTTGAAAGTGAAGGATCTTTTTAGGGTTTTCATGAAAACTTCTTTGTTTCTTTTGGTTCTTTTGCCATGATTCCTTGTTTTGTCTTGATAAATTGAAACCTAATGAAAGTTGTATGAACCTTGTGATGTTATAACATTGCATGTCATTGATTCACTTTGAGACTATGATGTTTAATATGTTGTTTACATGTGAATGTCTTTGCAAATACCTTGTTCATGCCATGAGATGTTGTTAGATCATTTACCCTTGTGACATGAAATTGTTTGACCAAGCATGTACATATGTATGCCTTGAACTCTTGGATGCCATGTTTTGGATTGTTCTTAAGTGTTTATATATGTCTTGGATTGTAATATTTGAATGCATGAACCTTATGATGTTGTCACCCTCTCAAATGCATGCCTAAACCCCAATGCTCTTGTATGGTTGTTACCTACTTGTCCACATGTTCAAACTTGTTCACATGATACCTTTGATACATGTTTTGTTTATGTTTACATGATTGTTGTTACACATGTATGCTTATGAGCTTGTTGGTTGTTACCTCCTCCTTGTTGAACTTTATTCATGTTTGAATCTATACCATGAGAACTTAGTTCATGTTTGCTTAGGTGTTGTAACATCTTTGTTTCATATATCCTTTGGTTGTCACTATAATATGTATATCCCCATGTGAAAGTTTTGGTTGTTACCCTAGAACTCTTTTGAATTAATTCTTGACCTCGAGTGTTGTTACATTCATATTCTTAGCCTTGGTAATTACCATGCTTATATTTTCATCTTGCTTCAATGGTGCTTGTTATCTTGAATTGCCTTAGTTTTCCCCAATTGATAAAGCTTGTTAGCTCTCATCCAAAGCAACCCTCTTTGTTCCCCTCCTTCCAAAGGAAAGACTCTCTATTGACCTCAAAGTCATAGATAACTCATTACCATCTTGGCCTCTTTAGAGCCATCTTCACCCTTGGCCTCATTAGAGCCACGTCCTTTTAACCTAATTAAGTTCCCCTCTTGTGAGAACTATCATCATAGTTGCTCACCTCCCTCTTTGGCCTCATGAGATCAATTTACCATATGACTTATAATCCCACCTAGAGTTCTTCAACTCTATGTGAGCATCATCATTATGATGCTCCCTTCCCCTTTGGCCTTATTAGAGCCATTTACATCATAACTTAGAATTAGGATTAGAGTTCTTAAACTCTATGTGATTCTCATTGTCATGAGTATTCACTTACCCTTTACAACTTAGACTTAAAGAGTTCTTTAACTCTATATGAGTATCATACTCATTCCCCTTGGAACTTTGGCCATAGTCAATGGTTCCTCACCCTTAGTTAGGTGAACTACGGTTGCTCTGATTCTTTAGTCAGGATACGTAGGCACAAGATGCGACGTCTTGGCGAGCATACTTAGTGTACATACCCTTAGGTTTTTTCCTTTAGCTTTGGTCTTCACCATAGGTCTTTACCTTATCCTTAGCAGATTTCCTTAGCAAGCAAACATAACATAACATAAATACAAACAAGAGGTTCCTGTAGAGTACTACAGATACTTAGGGTGCTAATACCTTCCCTTAGTATAACCGACCCCCAAACCCCCGGTCTCTTAGCTGTGTTTTCACATAGCGCAATTAGGGTTTTCTTTCGATCTTTACCCTTTCCTTTGGATAAATCAAAGCTCGGTGGTGATATTCAAAGATGTATGATTCAAGTTAATTTAATAGCTTGACATTCGATTCTCACCGCAACTGAAATGACGACTTCACTGGGGAAAGTTAAAGAGGGTTAAGCCTACTTTGTTTTGTTCGTGTTATTCATATGTTTTGCTCGCTTGATTGTACATGTCTGTATATATCTGTATATTTGCTTGGGTTTTTCTGTATGGCAGGGTGCTATTCTTGAGTGGTGAGATAAGTCCTAACCCGGGCTTGAGATACACATATGATAGGATTATGGTGTAATCAATAGTCGGCTGTTGGGAGTAGTCCTAACAAGTTTGGCATATGATGACCATGCTCAGTTGAGGCCCCTTTGGGATTATTGATGTCTGATATGAGTAGTTGTATTGATGTCACTCTTTTCGACCTTGGAGTCCGTGAGACTGAGGACCGTAGTTACCTTTACCCCACTTGGCCTTTTTAGGACGTAGTGCGATGGCTATAAGGGAGTAGTCCCAAATAGTTGATATGCGATACTACACTCAGACGAGTTTATCTTGAGAATATTATTAACCCGCGTGAGTAGTCACGTAGGCCGATAATATTCGAAAGATTTATCAATGACTCTGAGAACTTTTAGAACCCTGTTCTACAATTGATAAACCCATAGTACACACCTTTTTGGGATGGGTAGACCATGGCTCCACTCATGTGACTCCTAAACCTAGGACTTGTGTGTGCTTTTGATTGTGTGTACATATGTTTGTGGTTGTGCTTATGTGTTTTGTGCATTGCATCCATCTCATTGCATCCTGTCATACCCCAAATTTTGACCACTAAGATTTCCCATCATTGTGAATATCATCATCACAATATGGAGGAACCATCATACTTCATCAGTCTCCCCAAAGATGGGTGAGCATTCACTACAATTAAAATTAGGGTTTCAAGCCCTCTCGGAGTGCTTAGACAAAGGGTCAATTAAGAAATGACATGACCTTCAACTTGTATAACCTCTCAAACATCCACAATGGATCAAAAGGACTCCCACTTCAAGGATCAAGCACAAGGCTGCTCCCTTCTAGGTGGATTAAGTCTCAAGATCGACAGTGTCACCAAATTAGGGTTTTGGTCGACCAGGGCCTCCAGATGGAAATTTTTCATCTGGGCACAAGCCAATGATCCAAAACCTAACCTAATATACTCCATGGAACCTCATGGACCTAATCATCAAGTCAATTTTGCCTCAGGGGATGCATTCATCAAAAATCAGGAATTAGGGCTTCTTGACCTAATTCACCCCTAAATTGACTTTAAGGGAAAATCATGAGCCAAGACCTCAAAGGAGGGTTTGAGGGTCTCTAATGAACTATATTGATCCATTTGGAATAATGGATTAATCCAATAAGCTTGAGCAACAAGTCTCAATTTCATCTGCACCACAGTTAGGGTTTTAAGGAAAAAGTCAACTGTAACTTTGACTTTTGACCAGGACATGCTCCCAAGCCCTATGACATGCATCAATATACCCTATGACACCCATGGAACATGTCCATCAAGTTTGATTTAGGTCAAGGACATGATTTCATGAAGAATTGCACAGTTTGGAATTCATCTGATAAAAAGTCAACTGTGCACAAAAGTCAACTTTGACTTTTTGAGATTTTTCACCAAAATGGATTTTTAACCCTAAAATGATGTTAATGTATGATTTGAATCATCATTCATCAAGAAAAATCAAGAAAAGTTGGGTAACTTGTAAAAGGGGTAACCATAAAAAACTTAAAAAATTTTCTAAGTTAAAAATAAAGTGGCTAGGGTACTAACTTTAGAGGGTCATAACTCCTAAACCACAAAGCCATTTTCTCCCATCCAAGGCTTGATTTGTATATCTCATTGCCCTCTACAAAAACTTCAACTAGACCTAATTCCAACTCCTCATGGATTTTGAGTTATGGAGTGATCAAAATCAAGAAAAGTCACTTTGTTCCAACACTTAGTGAAAATTTCACTAAGTCAGATTTTACCCTACTTTTTGCCAAATGTAGGGGGATTTTTCACTTGGATTCAAAAGAGATCAAAACCAAATATGTTCAAACAGTTGTTGTATCATATAAGGGCTTTCCAAAATGACCAAGAACATTACCAAATTCAATTTGAGTCATGAGATATGACATTGGAAAGCTGCCTTGCTGAAATCTGCCAAGGCAAGGCAGAATTTGCATTTTTGCTCGATTTGCCAAAATCAGCCAAATCCAAATGCTCCTATCCACTTGGACACCTCTGAGGATTGAATCTAAAGGGGACAATCACTGAGCCAAGCCTCTAAAGTCTTTAGAACAAGAAATAGCATGTTGAACCTAGAATGGCCAAAATAGGGACAAGACTCCAATTTTGGATTGGAGCATTCAATGGAAGCAACAAGGTGGCATGGACTGAGCCATTCTCAACTGAATTCAGTCAAGACTTATCCAAGACCAAGGGAACCACATCCCTGTGCCCTAACCTCTAGTCAATGGCTAGAGGAGACTTGGATTTCCATTGGCCAACATTGAACAAACACCTGCTGCAGTTTCCATTCACTGTGGATCCCAAAACAAACTTGCTCTACTATAAATAGAGCTCAATTGTGATTAGTTTGAGTACACCAAAGCCATCAAACAGATGCTTTCCTCAAAATCTCTTCTTTCACTCCAATTTTGCCTTCTAAGGCAAGTCACTATCGGGTTTTGAGTTTGAGAGCTTTTCCAATCAAACCAATCACTCACACACCTCACATACATCATATAGAAGTGATCCAAACACTCACATAACATCTGGAACACAGATTTCACAAAATCATCAGTCAATTGCTCAAGGTTTTAACCAAAGTGCAGTTGAGATGCCATGAAGTGATCCAGCCATTCTCAGTCAACTCCAAGCATTCAAACACACTCCATAGGGTGTAGGGAAGCTGTTCAGATCATCACAATTCATCTGTAACACCTCCTACTCAGAAATCAATTTGCTCTTGCTGTCACGACCTAGAGGTAAGCCTAAACTTGGTCATCTCTCAATCTATGCATATTTCCTCGCACAATACTTTTGCCAAATGTTCATAATCATGCATGGAATGTTTCCCCTCAAGTAATTGCTTTGTTTGAATCGTGTATCAAAAATCCTAACCTTCATGCAGAAATTAGGGTTCTTAAGGATTTATCGTGATTTCTTGTTATATGTTTAATTTAAATGAAATTAAATACCATAGACATGATCGTGAGGTTGAAACGAGTTGATTGGTATGTGGATTACATGATATGATTGAGTATTCAGTGAGATTGGAGAGAAAATGCAAATCTGGGCCAAGCTGAAACACGCACGTGTTCTTCAGCTGTTCTTGGGGCCATTTTTCATAAATTCAAATATTTGAATTTTGTGATTTTATTTAATTGATTCAAAAATTAATTTCTCTCTGAGTTTTAATGATTTTGAGTTGATTCTTTTTTTAATAATTCACAAAAATGTTAAAATATTTTATTTTCCCAAAAAATCCCAAAAATATTATTTATTGTATATAATTGATATTTTTGCAAAGAATTAATGTTTTAACTGTTTTTGACATTTGAAATATTTTTTCCACCTTGATTTTACAACTTTTAATGTTTTCTAATTATTTTGTAGGTCAATACTTAATTTTTGAAGCATTAATCCAAGATCACAATTTGTTTTCCATATGTTAAACAATTTTGATCATTTTAATTGAATTTTTATTCAATTAAAACATATTTTGAAAACAAATTAGGGTTTTTGATTAATTCAACCCTCATAAATCATTTTCAAAACACTTTGGGCCTCTAATAGAGTGTAAGACCCAATCCTTTTTTGACCAAATCATTTTTGGGCCTCAGTGTATTGTATAAGTCCCGATACCGTAAAAAATAAACGACGCGATCGTCGCCTTTTGAAAAATAACCTTTTGGGCCTCTCCTTGAGCTATAAGACCCATTCAAAACTTTTGGGCCTCTAAATAGAGTGTAAGACCCAACCCCCTTTTAACCAAAATCACTTTGGGCCTCACTTATTGTATAAATCCCTCTGCGTTAAAAGAAAACCTCGGTGCGATCGCCATTTCAAACGAAAAAATCATCTGGGCCTACCCTCGTGTTACAAGCCCCACTCTTTTTCTTTAAACCTTTTGGGCCTCTTGAGAGAGTGTAAGACCCATCCCCTTTGTACAGAAAACCTTTTTTGGGCCACAGTCACTTGTATAAGTCCCTCTGTACAAATTCAAACAGTGCGCTCACTGATAAAACCCTGGGTCTCTCCTTGAGCTGTAAGCCCCAAATCTTTCTTTGTTGAACAACTAACCAAACAGCATGGAAGCTCTACAACCGAGTAAGTGTTTATACGCTTTCATTTACCGCTTTCATATACATATAACTGTATTGTGGGGCTGTTTCACTGTAAGTCTTTTTTCATAAACTCATATCAACTGTGTAATAATAGTATAGATATTTAGAGTTTTCCCGGCCACTACGTATAGAACTAGGTGACGCCGTTTCATTTATTCGTAGAAATAGACAACTAGATCCCCAATAGGATCACCAGATACAGTCTTCTCTTCGGCTGTCCTCATTAGGAATTGTCAAGAAACTCTATTCCCAGAGATGAATGTATTCTTCGTGAATGGCATCTTTGAGTTTCTTCCAAATTCTCGAACTTTCCTGACTTGATCTATTCCTTGTGAATAGCTTTCCTTGAATTTCTTGGGGTTTGGGGACCTACGGGCTTCTTAAAAGCATCGGCCTCCTCTTGGGCATCGTACAAGGACCCACAGGCTTCCTAAGAGCAACCGTGCCTCCTCTTGGGCTTAGTACAAGGACCCATCGGCTTCTTAGAAGTATTCAAAGCCTCCTCTTAGGCTTCGTATAATGATCTCTTCCTCTGAGAATGATAGCCTCCTCTTGGGCATCGTACAAGGACCCGTCGGCTTCTTAAAAGTTTCCAGCCTCCTCTTGGGCTTCATACAAATTGTCCCGACGACCTCCTAAAGGTATAGGAACAGAACTTAGTCATCTGCATAGAACAGCCATTTCATAGAGTCTACTACTATTTCTCAAAGCATAGTACAATAGATAAAACTCTAGACACAGACAATCTAGTCTCCTTGAGTCTCAAAGACATTCTCAAGTGACCCCTTCAAGAATAGGAAGGAACCCCGTAGACTCGGACAGTCTCAATACCCTTCAGATTTCCCACTTCCTTAAAGAACAGGAATAACCCGGATCCTTGAATCAAATCCTTGAGTACAACATTGCTCATATAAGAACTGATTTTCTCTTTCAAAATCAGTATATTCGACCTGTCACTTAACTGAACAGTCATCATAGCCTCCTCTTAGGCTTTGTATAATGATCCTTCTCCAATGAAGTTAGCCTCCCTCTTGGGCTTTGTACAATGATTCTCCCCAGCGGGGTCAAACAACGTTTAGCCTCTCTCTCGGGCTTTGTACGAGACACATAAGAGACTCCCTCGTTGAGTCAATCACCCTTTCGCCTCCATCTCGGGCTTTATACGAGATACAAAAAGGTTCTTATTGAGCCAAACAAATTTTAGCCTCCATCTCGGGCTTTGTACGAGATACAAAAAACTCTCTTGTTGAGTCAAGTAGCCTCCATCTCGGGCTTTATACGAGATACCAAAAGATTCCCTCGTCAAGTCAAAACCTTTTAGCCTCTCTCTCAGGATTTGTACGAGACACATATTAGCCTCCTCTTAGGCTTTGTATAAGAAAATCACTGGTTGATCCAATCAACCTTTTAGCATCAAAGTTGTGCCTCGCTCACAGTACACAAACATCAACAACTCCTTCCCTTTCGTCTAATCGCTGTAAGCGGCAAGCCTCTGGATCATCTACATCCATGCCACTGTCCCTCTTTTAGCATGAGAAATTCCTAAGGAAAGATGGCATCGCTCTACACTGAGTTAAAGTCTTCTCCTTCAGGTTAAAATCCCCTTTAAAGGGAATTATGGCATTGCTGGATTCACACATCCCGGTTAAAGTAATTCTCCTTTATAAACAGTTGTGACATACAACCCCCTCTTTAGAGATGACAAATTCTCTCTAAAGACAACACCTTTCAGCTTCACGTCTTGGGTTTTGAATAAGACACCAAAACACCCACTTCTTCCCATAGAATAGGAGGAACTACGAACGCTCTGATTTCCCTGTTTCGGTAAACGGGAATACATAGGCATAAGATTGAAAGAAAAATCTTAGCGAGCACACTAAACAAAAAACCAAAATCCCATACTTTCATATATATTCGTCCTAACATCTCAACCGATAGCCTAAAGCACCCCTCGTCAACAAAATAAACCTAGGAAAAACCCCGAATCTTTGTAGCATCTGTAAACCAACAGTTTTGACTGTTTAATCTCAGTATGCAAGCAGGGTTAGTTAGAGACATCATTTCCCTTCCTTCATCAGCTTTAATAGGATAAAAAATGAATCGAACTGTAGTATTAGAGCGATCGTGCTTCGCAACCACATCCAAAAATCACTCGCTACAGAAAAATGGTGACTCTGCTGGGGAGAATCATAGGCCTCTTTAGGGATTTTGTTCTTTTTTGTCGTCTAGGTGGAAACCTTGACGTCATTAGGATCTTAGGTCAAAATTCCGTTAATTTGGAATGAAACCACAGATTGGTGACTCCGCCGGGAAACAATTTTCTGTCAGGAACTTAAGATTCTTAGCTTTTAAAAGTCTAGGATGATTAGGACAAATATATATACTGCTTTTCCTAATTGCTATACATGTTTATTTTTCTGCTAATGGGAATGCGTGTGATGCCGCATGTGGAAAGATCGAGTATACACTTAAGATAAGTGATGGCGACGAGGTCGACCATCAACCTCAGTGAAGGCTGACCAATGCAACTCATTCTCTCACCTAGACAATGGGCCGATTGTGATGTCTGAGAAGCTGAGGAGACAAACCCTTTTGTAGTGCGGAAACTATCGGGAATAGTTATTACGCGATACTACCCTCATTTGAGGCTGGTGATCTATTCTCGGTGAATGGCACTTACTCTAAGATTGCTCTACAACTCGCTGGCGATCCGCTTATTGTTTTGCTTTCCTGGGAGGAGCTGATGATAATGAGTACAGGTACAAAAATCATCCTAGTATAAACCTTTGGGGATGGGTAGAGCCTTGACTTCATGACAACGACCCTTTGACCCCATGTTTTTCCTATGTTTTTGTGTGCTGCATTCATGCATTCATTTAAAAAACATTAAAACAAAAAAAAATTTCTCTTCTAGTCTCTCTGTTTTTTAAATTAAACTGAGACTGTGATTGCAAATATCAGAGAAAAGGATTGCACTAATGGATTTCGGTAGAAGGAGAACTCATAGTTATACCTTCAAGGTTCCAAAGCTAGAGGATTTGAGAAGGTTAGCGAGGATAATCACTAACCCAGAGGCTTTCATAGCCAAGCACGGAGGTTTGCTACCACTGTTAAGAGTCCATGTGATTGAGAGAATCATGGATGCGCTCATTCAATTTTATGATCCGGTTTATCACTGTTTCACATTCCCGGATTACCAGCTCGCATCAACGCTGGAGGAGTATTCTCATCTGATTGATTTACACATTACTGATCGAGCTCCATTTTCTGGACTGGAAGAAATTCCAAAGAATCAGACCATTGCAAGAGCAATTCATTTGGACGAGTCTGAGGTCAGGACTCACCTAACTACCAAGGGTGGCATCCAAGGTTTGCCAGCCCAGTTCTTGACAAAGAAAGCCCTGTATTTTGCCAGTATAGGAAACGTGACTGCTTTTGAAAGCGTCTTTGTCTTGCTCGCCTACGGGTTATTTTTGTTTCCCAACATTAATAATTTTGTCGATATCAACTCCATTAAGGTTTTTCTCATTGGAAACCCTGTGCCGACTTTGCTCGCAGATGCGTATCATTCTGTACATTTAGGAAATTTGTACAACGGAGGGGAGATCACATGCTGTGTACCTTTGCTTTACAAATGGTTTATCTCCCACTTGCCTAAGTCTGCTGCTTTTTAGGATTGCAAGAGTGCCTTACGTTGGTCGCAGAAGATCATGTCTCTTACAAACTCTGATATAGATTGGTGTAATAGGATCTATGATGGAATCAGGATCATTGACCGTTATGGAAACTTTCTCAACGTACCCCTTATAGGAACTAAGGGAGGAATCAACTATCATCCGGTGTTAGTTCGCCGTCAATTTGGATACCTGATGAGACACGTCCCACGGGGTGTTTATCTGGAAGGTCTTTTCTTCAAGGAAGTAGAAAGCGACAGAGCACTAAAGATGGAAATAATGTAAGCTTGGAAGCATGTTCATAAGAAAGGACAAGAGTCTCTAGGAAAACCAGACTGTGTCTCGGTGGAGCCTTACCTCCATTGGGTACAAACTAGAGCTCTCAAGCTAAAGATGCCTTATCCTCGTTACGGAATTCTTCCGCCAAAGGAATCTGTCATGTATTTCATGACAGAAACTGAAAAACTGCAGGTTACTCTTAACAAAGTTCAAAAGGAGAGAAGGTCATGGAAGAACAAGTACCGCACCCTCGACGTAGAGTGCATCAAAATACAACAACTACTGAAAGAAAAGGATGCTCTGATTGAAATTTTGGAGCAACATGCTGTAGAGAATCAGGATAACCAAAGGAATTTGCTCAATCCTTTCATCAGGCAAAGGAATGACAACCCGACAACAGCCCAAGAGCCCCGGTCGAAGAAAAGGAAGATATCAGAATCAGCACCCGATTTCTCTTCAGAGAGGACTCGGGACCCATTAGCTTAGGTTTCTGTTTCTGCACTTTGTAATCTGCTGTATTTTCGTTTCCGCAATCTTTTGAATTTCAATAAAAAGGGGTTTCCCCACCATTTGATATTTGCAATCTAATTGTCGAAGTTTATTTTGATTAAAACAAAAAACAATTAATATAATCATGGCATTCATCATTCTCACATCGCGTATTCTTCTTACCTACGAATCTCACGTTTGTGTCTCGGTTCTAGAGTCAAACTGTCTCATTCGTATAATACTCGGGCCAATCGTCATAAAAAGATGGATGATCTTGAGGAAGAAAATAGAGAGTTGAAAGAAGAGATCGACGCTCTGAGAGAGGATATGCGGAAGCTTCGTAATGACATGCAAGCCATGGCAGAAGCTCAGCTACAAAGAACTGTGATCTCAGAGATCACCTCAACGCCCATAGTGGAGAAGTATGATCCTGTATCAAATACCGAAAGATCGTCCTTGGGGCATGCCTGTTAACTATATCCCGGAAGGATATGTTCCGCCGATCACTGAAGATCAGGGAATCACAACAGAAGCCACTGGGCCTGAAGGTTACAAACTTTGAGAAAGCGAAGATGCCAGAGGCATACTGAAGACTCCTGAAGGTTACAAACTTCGGGAGACGCCAAGACTCACTACTGTAGTCACGGTACCACCCCCTGTGGTGCACACTGTCCCGGAAGGACAGATTCCACAGACACCTTCTGGTAAGAAGGAAACTATGTTTGACAGAATGGAGGAATTCTAGGAGCAGTTCTTGGAAATGCAAAAGGAACTGCAAGCCATTCGCGGTCAGGATCTATTTGGAAAGGACGCCGCAGATCTCTGCTTGGTCCCAAATGTGAAAGTCCCGCACAAATTTCAAGTGCCCGACTTCGAAAAGTACAAGGGTAACTCTTGCCCTCAAAGCCATCTGGTGATGTACGCTCGGCGGATGTCAGCTCAGACAAAAAATCAGGACCTACTGATTCACTACTTTCAGGATAGTTTAACCGGTACCGCACTCAAATGGTACATGGGTTTAAACCGTGCCACGATCAGCACATTCAGAGATCTTGGCACTGCCTTCGTCCAACAATACAAATACAATTTGGACATGACACCCGACAGAGATCAACTCAGATCAATGTCGCAAAAGGACAAGGAAACCTTTAAGGAGTATGCTCAAAGGTGGTGAGAGATTGCCGCTCAAATTTTTCCACCTCTGGAGGAAAAAGAGATGACAAAGATCTTCTTAAAGACCTTAAGCTCATTTTACTATGACCGAATGGTTGCCAGTGCGCCCAGTGATTTCACCGAAATGGTTGGCATGGGCGTACGTCTTGAGGAAGCCGTCTGAGAATGACGTTTAGTAAAAGACACTGGATCGACGAGCGGTACTAAAAAATACGGTAGTGCTCTCCCTAAGAAAAAAGAGCAGGATATTGGGAATATCTCTCTCGGAAAGCAAAGGCGACGTTATCAACCGGTAGCAGCTATGACTCCTGTTATCAACCCTGCCTCTGTTCCTATGTATCAACCTCAGGTTGCGCAGAGCCAACCTGATCAGCAACGGACACAACAGCCTCTTCAGCAGGCTCGTCCTCAGTACAACAACAACCGTACAACACGGCCACCAAGATTTGATCCTATACCAGTGTCGTACGCGGAGCTGTTTCCATTACTACTGGCTAAGGGGCACATTCAGACTAAATCTCCTCTTACAGTATCGAAAAATCTGTCTTTTTGGTTTAAGGTGGATCAAACATGCCCTTATCATCAAGGAGGATCAGGGCATAATATAGAGACTTGTCTCAATTTCAAGTCCGACGTGCAAAAACTTGTTAGGAGCGGGGTCTTATCCTTCAAGGTGTCATACCCCAAATTTTGACCACTAATATTTCCCATCATTGTGAAAATCATCATCACAATATGGAGGAACCATCATACTTCACCAGTCTCCCCAAAGATGGGTGAGCATTCACTACAATCAAAATTAGGGTTTCAAGCCCTCTCTGAGTGCTTAGACAAAGGGTCAATCAAGGAATGACATGATCTTCAACTTGTCTAACCTCTCAAACATCCACAATGGATCAAAAGGACTCCCACTTCAAGGATCAAGCACAAGGCTGCTCCCTTCTAGGTGGATTAAGTCTTAAGATCGACAGTGTAACCAAATTAGGGTTTTGGTCGACCAGGGCCTCCAGATGGAAATTTTTCATCTGGGCACAAGCCAATGATCCAAAACCTAACCTAATATACTCCATGGAACCTCATGGACCTAATCATCAAGTCAATTTTGCCTCAGGGGATGCATTCTTCAAAAATCAGGAATTAGGGTTTCTTGACCCAATTCACCCCTAAATTAACTTTTAGGGCAAATCATGAGCCAAGACCTTAAAGGAGGGTTTGAGGGTCTCTAATGAACTATATTGATCCATTTGGAACAATGGATTAATCCAATAAGCTTGAGCAACAAGTCTCAATTTCATCTGCACCACAGTTAGGGTTTTAAGGAAAAAGTCAACTGTAACTTTGACTTTTGACCAGGACATGCTCCCAAGCCCTATGACATGCATCAATATACCCTATGACACCCATGGAACATGTCCATCAAGTTTGATTTAGGTCAAGGACATGATTTCATGAAGAATTGCACAGTTTGGAATTCATCTAATAAAAAGTCAACTGTGCACAAAAGTCAACTTTGACATTTTGAGATTTTTCACCAAAATGGATTTTTAACCCTAAAATGATGTTAATGTATGATTTGAATCATCATTCATCAATAAAAATCAAGAAAAGTTGGGTAACTTGTAAAAGGGGTAACCATAAAAAAATTAGAAAATTTTCTAAGTTAAAAATAAAGTGGCTAGGGTACTAACTTTGGAGGGTCATAACTCCTAAACCACAAAGCCATTTTCTCCCATCCAAGGCTTGATTTGTAGATCTCATTGCCCTCTATAAAAACTTCAACTAGGCCTAATTCCAACTCCTCATGGATTTTGAGTTATGGAGTGATCAAAATCAAGAAAAGTCACTTTGTTCCAACACTTAATGAAAATCTCACTTAGTCAGATTTTACCCTACTTTTTGCCAAATGTAGGGGGATTATTCACTTGGATTCAAAAGAGATCAAAACCAAATATGTTCAAACAGTTGTTGTATCATGTAAGGGCTTTCCAAAATGACCAAGAACATTACCAAATTCAATTTGAGTCATGAGATATGACATTGGAAAGTTGCCTTGCTGAAATCTGCCAAGGCAAGGCAGAATTTGCATTTTTGCTCGATTTGCCAAAATCAGCCAAATCCAAATGCTCCTATCCACTTGGCACCTCTGAGGATTGAATCTAAAGGTGACAATCACTGAGCCAAGCCTCCAAAGTCTTTGGAACAAGAAATAGCATGTTGAACCTAGAATGGCCAAAATAGGGACAAGACTCCAATTTTGGATTGGAGCATTCAATGGAAGCATCAAGGTGGCATGGACTGAACCATTCTCAACTGAATTCAGTCAAGACTTATCCAAGACCAAGGGAACCACAACCCTGTGCCCTAACCTCTAGTCAATGGCTAGAGGAGACTTGGATTTCCATTGGCCAACATTGAACAAACACCTGCTGCAATTGCCATTCACTGTGGATCCCAAAACAAACTTGCTCTACTATAAATAGAGCTCAATTGTGATCAGTTTGAGTACACCAAAGCCATCAAACAGATGCTTTCCTCAAAATCTCTTCTTTCACTCCAATTTTGCCTTCAAAGGCAAGTCACTATCGGGTTTTGAGTTTGAGAGCTTTTCCAATCAAACCAATCACTCACACACCTCACATACATCATATAGAAGTGATCCAAACACTCACATAACATCTGGAACACAGATTTCACAAAATCACCAGTCAATTACTCAAGGTTTTAACCAAAGTGCAGTTGAGATGCCATGAAGTGATCCAGCCATTCTCAGTCAAGTCCAAGCATTCAAACACACTCCATAGGGTGTAGGGAAGCTGTTCAGATCATGACAATTCATCTGTAACACCTCCTACTCAGAAATCAATTTGCTCTTGCTGTCACGACCTAGAGGTAAGCCTAAACTTGGTCATCTCTCAATCTATGCATATTTCCTCGCACAATACTTTTGCCAAATGTTCAAAATCATGTATGGAATGTTTCCACTCAAGTAATTGCTTTGTTTGAATCGTGTATCAAAAATCCTAGCCTTCATGCAGAAATTAGGGTTCTTAAGGATTTATCGTGATTTCTTGTTATATGGTTAATTTAAATGAAATTAAATAACATAGACATGATCGTGAGGTTGAAACGAGTTGATTGGTATGTGGATTACATGATATGATTGAGTATTCAGTGAGATTGGAGAGAAAATGCAAATCTTGGCCAAGCTGAAACACGCGCGTGTTCTTCAGCTGTTCTTGGCGCCATTTTCATGAATTCAAATATTTGAATTTTGTGATTTTATTTAATTGATTCAAAAATTAATTTCTCTCTGAGTTTTAATGATTTTGAGTTGATTCTTTTTTTAATAATTCAAAAAAATGTTAAAATATTTTATTTTCCCAAAAAATCCGAAAAATATTATTTATTGTATATAATTGATATTTTTGCAAAGAATTAATGTTTTAATTGTTTTTGACATTGAAATATTTTTTCCACCTTGATTTTACAACTTTTAATGCTTTCTAATTATTTTGTAGGTCAATATTTAATTTTTGAAGCATTAATCCAAGATCACAATTTGTTTTCCATATGTTAAACAATTTTGATCATTTTAATTGAATTTTTATTCAATTAAAACATATTTTGAAAACAAATTAGGGTTTTTGATTAATTCAACCCTCATAAATCATTTTCAAAACATTTTGGGCCTCTAATAGAGTGTAAGACCCAATCCTTTTTTGACCAAATCATTTTTGGGCCTCAGTGTATTGTATAAGTCCCGATACCGTCAAAAACAAACTGCGCGATCGTCGCCTTTTGAAAAATAACCTTTTGGGCCTCTCCTTGAGCTATAAGACCCATTCAAAACTTTTGGGCCTCTAAATAGAGTGTAAGACCCAACCCCCTTTTAACCAAAATCACTTTGGGTCTCACTTATTGTATAAATCCCTCTGCGTTAAAAGAAAACCTCGGCGCGATCGCCATTTCAAACGGAAAAATCATCTGGGCCTACCCTCATGTTATAAGCCCCACTATTTTTCTTTAAACCTTTTGGGCCTCTTGAGAGAATGTAAGACCCATCCCTTTGCACAGAAAACAATTTTTGGGCCACAGTCACTTGTATAAGTCCCTCTATACAAATTCAACAGTGCGCTCACTGATAAAACCCTGGGCATCTCCTTGAGCTGTAAGCCCCAAATCTTTCTTTTTCAAAGCACTTTCTCCTTTGATTTTGAATATACAGTTGTTTTCAATCTTTCTTTGTTGAACAACTAACCAAACAGCATGGAAGCTCTACAACCGAGTAAGTGGTTATTGCTTTCATTTACCGCTTTCATATACATATAACTGTATTGTGGGGCTGTTTCACTGTAAGTCTTATTTCATAAACTCATATCAACTGTATAATAATAGTATAGATATTTAGAGTTTCCTCGGCAACTACGTCTAGAACTAGGTGACGCCGTATCGTTTATTCGTAGAAATAGACAACTAGATCCCCAATAGGATCACCAGATACAGTCTTCTCTTCGGCTGTCCTCATTAGGAATTGTCAAGAAACTCTACTCCCAGAGATGAATGTATTCTCCGTGAATGGCATCTTTGAGTTTCTTCCAAATTCTCGAACTTTCCTGACTTGATCTATTCCTTGTGAATAGCTTGCCTTGAATTTCTCGGGGTTTGGGGACCCACGAGCTTCTTAAAAGCATCGGCCTCCTCTTGGGTATCGTACAAGGACCCACAGGCTTCCTAAAAGCAACCCTGCCTCCTCTTGGGCATCGTACGAGGACCGATCAACTTCTTAGAAGTATTCACAGCCTCCTCTTAGGCTTCGTATAATGATCTCTTCCTCCGGAAATGATAGCCTCCTCTTGGTCATCGTACAAGGACCCGTCGGCTTCTTAAAAGGTTCCAGCCTCCTCTTGGGCTTCGTACAAATTGTCCCGAAGACCTCCTAGAGGTATAGGAACAGAACTTAGTCATCTACATAAAACAGTCCTTTCAAAGAGTCTACTACTGTTTCTCAAAGCATAGTACAAAAGATAAAACTATAGACTTGGACAATCTAATCTCCTTGAGTCTCAAAGACATTCTCAAGTGACCCCTTCGTTAAATAGGAAGAAAACCCGTAGACTCAGATAGTCTCAATACCCTTCGGATTTCCCACTTCCTTAAAGAACAGGAATAACCCGGATCCTCGAATCAAATCCTCGAGTACAACATTGCTCATATAAGAACTGATTTTCTCTTTAAAAATTAGTCTATTGAACCTGTCACTTAACTGAACAGTCGCCACAGCCTCCTCTTAGGCTTTGTATAAAGATCCTTCTCCTGTGAAGTTAGCCTCTCTCTTGGGCTTTGTACAATGATTCTCCCCAGCGGGGTCAAACAACGTATAGCCTCTTTCTCGGGCTTTGTACGAGACACATAAGAGACTCCCTCATTGAGTCAATCACCCTTTCGCCTCCATCTCGGGCTTCGTACGAGATACAAAAAAACTCTCTTGTTGAGTCAAATAGCCTCCATCTCGGGCTTTATACGAGATACCAAAAGACTCCATCGTCGAGTCAAAACCTTTTAGCCTCTCTCTCGGGCTTTGTACGAGACACATATTAGCCTTCTCTTAGGCTTTGTATAAGAAAACCACTGGTTGATCCAATCAACCTTTTAGCATCAAAGTTGTGCCTCGCTCACAGTACACAAACATCAACAACTCCTTCCCTTTCATCTAATCGCTGTAAGCGGCAAGCCTCTGGATCATCTACATCCATGTCACTGTCCCTCTTTTAGCATGAGAAATTCCTCAGGAAAGATGGCATTGCTCTACACTGAGTTAAAGTCTTCTCCTTCAGGTTAAAATCCCCTTTAAAGGAAATTATGGCATTGCTAGGATCCGCACATCCCGGTTAAAGTAATTCTCCTTTATAAACAGTTGTGACATACAACCCCCTCTTTAGAGATGACAAATTCTCTCTAAAGACAACATCTTTCAGCTTCACGTCTTGGGCTTTGAACAAGATACAAACCACCTTCAGCTTCACGTCTTGGGCTTTGAACAAGACACCAAAACACCCATTTCCTCCCATAGAATAGGAGGAACTACAAACGCTCTGATTTCCCTGTTTCGGTAAACGGGAATACGTAGACATAAGATTGAAAGAAAAATCTTAGCGAGCACACTAAACAAAAAACCAAAATCTCATACTTTCATATAAATTCGTCCTAATATCTCAACCGATAGCCTAAAGCACCCCTCGTCAACAAAATAAACCTAGGAAAAACCCCGAATCTTTGTAGCATCTGTAAACCAACAGTTTTGACTGTTTAATCTCAGTATGCAAGCAGGGTTAGTTGGAGACATCTATTTCCCTTCCTTCATCAGCTTTAATAGGATAAAAAATGAATCGAACTGTAGTATTAGAGCGATCGTGCTTCGCAACCACATCCAAAAATCACTCGCTACAGAAAAATGGCGACTCTGCTGGGGAGAATCATAGGTCTCTTTAGGGATTTTGTTCTTTTTTGTCCCCTAGGTGGAAACTTTGACGTCATTAGGATCTTAGGTCAAAACGCCGTTAATTTGGAATGAAACCACAGATTGGTAACTCCGCCGGGAAACCATTTTATGTCAAGAACTTAAGATTCTTAGCTTTTAAAAGTCTAGAATGATTAGGACAAATATATATACTACTTTTCCTAATTGCTATACGTGTTTATTTTTCTGCTAATGGGAATGCGTGTGATGCCGCATGTGGAAAGATCGAGTATACACTTAAGATAAGTGATGGCGACGAGGTCGACCATCAACCTCAGTGGAGGCTGACCAATGCAACCCATTCTCTCACCTAGACAATGGGCCGATTGTGATGTCTGAGAAGCTGAGGAGACAAACCCTTTTGTAGTGCGGAAACTATCGGAAATAGTTGTTACGCGATACTATCCTCATTTGAGGCTGGTGATCTATTCTCGGTGAATGGCACTTACTCTAAGATTGCTCTACAACTCGCTGGCGATCCGCTTATTGTTTTTCTTTCCTGGGAGGAGCTGATGATAATGAGTATAGGTACAAAAATCACCCTAGTATAAACCTTTGGGGATGGGTAGAGCCTTGACTTCATGACAACGACCCTTTGACCCCATGTTTTTCCTATGTTTTTGTGTGCTGCATTCATGCATTCATTTAAAAAACATTAAAATAAAAAAAAATTCTCTTCTAGTCTCTCTGTTTTTTAAATTAAACTGAGACTGTGATTGCAAATATCAGAGAAAAGGATTGCACTAATGGATTTTGGTAGAAGGAGAACTCATAGTTATACCATCAAGGTTCCAAAGCTAGAGGATTTGAGAAGGTTAGCGAGGATGATCACTAACCCAGAGGCTTTCAGAGCCAAGCACGGAGGTTTGCTACCACTGTTAAGAGTCCATGTAATTGAGGGAATCATGGATGCGCTCATTCAGTTTTATGATCCGGTTTATCATTGTTTCACATTCCCGGATTACCAGCTCGCACCAACGCTAGAGGAGTATTCTCATCTGATTGATTTATACATTACTGATCGAGCTCCATTTTCTGGACTGGAAGAAATTCCAAAGAATCAAACCATTGCAAGAGCAATTCATTTGGACGAGTCTGAGGTCAGGACTCACCTAACTACCAAGGGTGACATCCAAGGTTTTCTAGCCCAGTTCTTGACAAAGAAAGCCCTGTATTTTGCCAGTATAGGAAACGTGACTGCTTTTGAAAGCGTCTTTGTCTTGCTCACCTACGGGTTATTTTTGTTTCCCAACATTAATAATTTCGTCGATATCAACTCCATTAAGGTTTTTCTCATTGCAAACCCTGTGCCTAATTTGCTCGCAGATGCGTATCATTCTGTACATTTGGGAAATTTGTACAGCGGATGGGAGATCACATGCTGTGTACCTTTGCTTTACAAATGGTTTATCTCCCACTTGCCCAAGTCTGCTGCTTTTTGGGATTGCAAGAGTGCCTTACGTTGGTCGCAGAAGATCATGTCTCTTACCAACTCTGATATAGATTGGTGTAATAGGATCTATGATGGAATCAGGATCATTGACCATTGTGGAAACTTCCCCAACGTACCCCTTATAGGAACTAAGAGAGGAATCAACTATCATCCGGTGTTGGTTCGTCGTCAATTTGGATACCCGATGAGACACGTCCCACGGGGTGTTCATCTGGAAGGTCTTTTCTTCAAGGAAGGAGAAAGCGACAGAGCACTAAAGATGGAAATAATGCACGCTTGGAAGCATGTTCATAAGAAAGGACAGAGTCTCTAGGAAAACTAGACTGTGTCTCAGTGGAGCCTTACCTCCATTGGGTATAAACTAGAGCTCTCAAGCTAAAGATGCCTTATCCTCGTTACGGAATTCTTCCGCCAAAGGAATCTGTCATGTACTTCATGACGGAAACTGAAAAGCTTCAGGTTACTCTCAACAAAGTTCAAAAGGAGAGAAGGTCTTGGAAGAATAAGTACCGCACCCTCGACGTAGAGTGCATCAAAATACAGTAACTACTAAAAGAAAAGGATGCTCTGATTGAAATTTTGGAGCAACATGCTGTAGAGAATCAGGATAACCAAAGGAATTTGCTCGCTCCTTTCATCTGGCAAAGGAATGATAACCCGACAACGGCCCAAGAGCCCCGGTCGAAGAAAAGGAAGATATCAAAATCAGCACCCGATTTCTCTTCAAAGAGGACTCGGGACCCATTAGCTTAGGTTTCTATTTCTGCACTTTGTAATCTGCTGTATTTTCATTTCCGCAATCTTTTGAATTTCAATAAAAAGGGGTTTCCCCACCGTTTGATATTTGCAATCTAGTTGTCGAAGTTTATTTTGATTAAACCAAAAAACAATTAATATAATCATTGCATTCATCATTCTCACATCGCGTATTCTTCTTACCTACGAATCTCACGTTTGTGTCTCGGTTCTAGAGTCAAACTGTCTCATTCGTATAATAATCGGGCCAATCGTCAGAAAAAGATGGATGATCTTGAGGAAGAAAACAGAGAGTTGAAAGAAGAGATCGACGCTCTGAGAGAGGATATACGGAAGCTTCGTAACGACATGCAAGCCATGGCAGACGCTCAGCTACAAAGAACTGTGATCTCAGAGATCACCTCAACGCCCATAGTGGAGAAGTATGATCCTAGGTATCAAATACCGAAAGATCGTCCTTGGGGCATGCCTGTTAACTATATCTCGGAAGGATATGTTCCGCCGATCACTGAAGATCAGGGAATCACAACAGAAGCCGCTGGGCCTGAAGGTTATAAACTTCGGGAAAGCGAAGATCCCAGAGGCATACTGAAGACTCCTGAAGGTTACAAACTTCGGGAGATGCCAAGACTCACTACCGTAGTCACGGTACCACTCCCTGTGGTGCACACTATCCCGGAAGGACAGATTCCATAGACACCTTCTGGTAAGAAGGAAACTATGTTTGACAGATTGGAGGAATTCCAGGAGTAGTTCTTGGAAATGCAGAAGGAACTGCAAGCCATTCGCGGTCCCGATCTATTTGGAAAGGACGCCGCAGATCTCTGATTGGTCCCAAATGTGAAAGTCCCGCACAAATTTCAAGTGCCCGACTTTGAAAAGTACAAGGGTAACTCTTGCCCTCAAAGCCATCTGGTGATGCACGCTTGGCGGATGTCAGCTCAGACGGAAAATCAGGACCTACTGATTCACTACCTTCAGGATAGTTTAACCGGTTCCGCACTCAAATGGTATATGGGTTTAAACCGTGCCACGATCAGCCCATTTAGAGATCTTGGCACTACCTTCGTCCAACAATACAAATACAATTTGGACATGGCACCCGACAGAGATCAACTCAGATCAATCTCGCAAAAGGACAAGGAAACCTTTAAGGAGTATGCTCAAAGGTGGCGAGAGATTGCCGCTCAAATTTGTCCACCTCTAGAGGAAAAAGAGATGACAAAGATCTTCTTAAAGACCTTAAGCTCATTTTACTATGACCGAATGGTTGCCAGTGCGCCCAGTGATTTCACCGAAATGGTTGGCATGGGCGTACATCTTAAGGAAGCCGTCCGAGAAGGACGTTTAGTAAAAGACACTGGATCGACGAGCGGTACTAAAAAATACGGTAGTGCTCTCCCTAAGAAAAAAGAGCAGGATATTGGGAATATCTCTCTCGAAAAGCAAAGGCGATGTTATCAACCGGTAGCAGCTGTGACTCCTGCTATCAACCCTGCGTCTGTTCCTACGTATCAACCTCAGGTTGCGCAGAGCCAACCTGATCAGCAACGGACACAACAACCTCTTCAACAGGCTCGTCCTCAGTACAACAACAACCGTACAACACGGCCACCAGGATTTGATCGTATACCCGTGTCATACGCGGAGCGGTTTCCATTACTACTGGCTAAGGGGCACATTCAGACTAAATCTCCTCTTACAGTACCGAAAAATCCGCCTTTTTGGTTTAAGGTGGATCAAACATGCCCTTATCATCAAGGAGGACCGGGGCATAATATAGAGACTTGTCCCAATTTCAAGTCTGACGTGCAAAAACTTGTTAGGAGCGGGGTTTTATC
The DNA here is from genome assembly GCA_022829125.1 of Lathyrus tuberosus. Taxonomy (NCBI): domain Eukaryota; kingdom Viridiplantae; phylum Streptophyta; class Magnoliopsida; order Fabales; family Fabaceae; genus Lathyrus; species Lathyrus tuberosus. Next base: position 2,312,169 of record JALAZF010000484.1, read on the forward strand.
CTTCAAGGATACAAATCCTAATGTTCTCACGAATCCGCTGCCTCAACATGAGAAGGCTGCAGTCAATTTGATAGAAGGAGAGACTAACGACGTCTATCAAATTCACGATGTACTCTTGTTGAAAACCAATTTGGTCAAGATGCATTGTAGAAAGAGTGGATATGGCCACGTGCCACCTCATAACTATCATCAGTGTGATGTCTGCTCTAAAAACAATCAGGGATGTTCTGTGGTGCAAGCAGCTCTACAGGAACAAATGGATCTCGGATGGATCCAAGAGCACCGAGTTCATGGAGTTAACATGGTCTACACGAATTCTAACGTCATTTAGAACCACGATATCCGTGCAATGAATGTCAACTTGGTGGCGATGCACTCAAGGCAAAGCCAGTATCATAATCTGCTGCGGCACGATTACAGTTCCTATCTGATTTGCCCAGTAAACAAACAGGGATGCTCTTTCATACAGGAGGTCCTCCAGCGTCAGATGGATCTTCGATGGATCCAAGACTACCATGATAGGAACTCCTATCAAATCAACATGGTTCAGATCTTCGATATTCGCGTGATGAATACCAACCTGGTAGAGTCACATGCTGAGCAGGTCCGACTCGGATTCTTAACATCACATGACCATCAAGGCTGTAAAGCGGGTTGCGAAAACGATCGAGGTTGTACCCTTGTCTAGGAGGCACTTCAGCACTTGTTAAATCACTGGTGGATGCTAATATATATGGATGAAGATACTCAGCAGATTAGTATCAATAACAGAAACCCCACTCGGTGTCAGAGTCAGGATGTCCAATCCGTGGAAGCTAACCTAGTGAGGTTACATTGTATTCAAAGTGGGCGTGGCCAGGTGCCACCACACAACTATGAACGTTGCGGCGTCTGTTCGAAAAGTAACCAAGGGTGTTACTTTGTGAGAGCAGCTCTTCAGGGTTAGGTAGATCGTGTAGAGATTCGCCCATATCCGGGTTCTGGACCCATCAACTGGACGCCGAACTACCTTGCCGAGCAAGTTGAGGAGGTTGTCACGATCTCTGGTCATCACAGGACCAGGGATGTTTTTGCCATTATCCCTCTACTTGACGAATCTAAGGTTTCCAACTGGGAACGGATCGAGATTAATTATGATGGTCAGAAAAATCAGAAGGTTCCCATAGTCATCTATCTACCGTGACCACTACCGTATGAATCAGCTAAGGCAATCCCTTACAAATACGGTGCAACAATAATTCAAAATGGAAAGGAAATTCCATTACCCTCCGTCGTAAACATTGCAGACATCAGTCGAGTAACACAGAGTGGTAGAATCTTCAACCGAGGGGTTGGGGAACCTAACAAAGAAAAGGAACTTTAGACAGAAGCTCCCGATCCACCAGTCGGTCAATCCAGTAATCCCGACCCTTCGAAAAATAATGATAAGATGCTGAAGCTCATCCAAAGGAGTGAATACAACATTGTCGATCAACTGTTACAAACTCCTTCAAAGATCTCGGTATTATCACTGTTACTCAATTCAGAAGCCCACAGGGAGGCTCTACAGAAAGTCTTGGAGCAAGCCTTTGTGGAACAGGATGTAACAATCAGACAGTTTGATAGCATTGTCTCTAACATCACTTCCTGCAACAATTTGGGATTTAGTGATGAGGAATTACCCGAAGAGGGTCGTCGTCATAACATGGCGCTCAACATTACAGTTAACTGCCAGGACGATGCTTTAGCCAGCGTACTGGTAGACATAGGGTCAGCCCTGAATGTTATGCCGAAGTCCACTTTGATGTAATTATCATTCAAAGGCCCTCCGATGAGAATCAGCGAGGTCGTCGTCAAAGAGTTCGACGGATCCAGAAAAACAGTTATCGGCGAAGTTGATCTTCCTATAACTATCGGTCCTCACACTTTCCAAGTCACTTTCCAGGTCATGGACATCCGGGAAACGTACAGTTGTTTATTAGGAAGACCTTGGATACATCAGGCTGGAGCGGTCACTTCGACCCTCCATCAAAAGCTAAAGTTCGTCAAGGACGATCAACTTGTCACAGTCTGCGGGGAGCAGGCCTTGCTGGGGAGTAACTTGTCATCATCTGCTGGTATAGAACCCGAGGAGGTTATTGGAACTCAGTTCCAAGCACTGTCGGTGAGCAAGAACAATCAGTTCAAAGAAGGAACTTCCATTTCTTCATACAACGATGCTATCAAAGTGGTCGAGGGTACCGATACGACAGGATGGGGACAACTTCCTTCTAGCAAGAACAATCAGTTCAAAGAAGGAACTACTTCTAGCAATGCGACAAAGAAAGGTCTTGGTTTTTCTGCAACCTGTACCCAGACAGCTACCAACGATGAAAGTCTTCATCCCCTTCAAAACTTCTTCCACAGTGGAGGTTTCCTTCACCCAGTGTCTCAAGCAGTACATGCTATCAATGAGGAAGATCCCTCTGACACAGATGAAGAATGGAAGTCCTACCTTAACGGGGACGGTTATATGTTTCAGGAAGAGGTGCCTATACCATTTTGCTATCCCGCACAGAGTCTGAGATTTATACCCAAATCAGATGTCGAAATGATATACGGGGATTGTGATCCGGAAGGATGCCGTGCTCTGCCAAATTCATTAGAGGAAGACACTCTGATGAAAGACAACTTTGACCACAATTACTATGGCCCAATGGATGGTCTGCCAATGTGGCAGCCCTACCCAGGAAACTTGGGGCAAGAGAGTCAGCCGAACAATGAAAATCAGCTGACCATCATTGAACAGAATACCTGTGTCCCCACCATGTCATGGAATCAACACTCAGGTCATTCAGAAATTACTCAACATGAAGATGAATTCGCAATGTTTGTAGGACTTGAATTCATCAACTATGCTTTTCATGAGGTTAACGTCATCGAGAGAGATGACTCCTCCAGTTCCAAAGAAGTTTGGGACACCTTGGGACAACCGAGTGGAAAATACGACTATATGGTCAAGTACACCGCTCTCAAAAGCTCTTGTATCAGGCTCGAAGATATCCAGCCTACTGGATGGGGAGATACAGCTGAGAGCACAAATACTATGCAAAATGCAACTGAGGAATTCTCCTACGACAATTCTGCTTGGGAGACAGATTCCAATGATCCCGCTTCACCAGAAATCAGCGTTATTTCTGAAGACAAATCAAGGAAGGTGCCAGACTTTGTGATTCACCGAGAAGTTCGCCGCCAATGGGTTGCCGTCGAGGTTCCGAAGATCGTTCATCAGTTAAAGTAATTGCCATCTTTAACCTTTCACCCTGCCCAGGTGAAACGGATGTTTTAATAGGGCTCGCATTTTCTAAATTTTCCCTCTTCGCTTAGCCCAAAGCGACAGAGTTTTGTTTTATAGGGCTGTAGTTTCAAGGATCGACTTGTTCATTAATAAAATAACGTCGTTCTGTAATTTCTTCATTAATTGTTGTTTTCTCTTTTCGCTTTTCTCAGAAAATGGTAATCCTAAAAAACAATTCAAATAAAAACAAGCAGTAATGAAATAAAAACACTGCACACACTTGCATTTTCTCTATCTCTTCTAAACACGAATCATCACGTCATGCAGATTGCTTGTTTTAAACCCCGTTGAAACATACGATCCGATGCCTTCTCCAACTTTGAGTTCCCGGTATTCGAGGCTGAAGAAGAAAATGACGACAAAATTCCAGAAGAGATCTCTTGATTACTCAGACAAAAGGAAAGGTCCATTGAACCTCACAAAGAGCCATTGGAAACGGTAAACTTAGGTTCAGAAAAAGAGAGAAACGAAATCAGGATTGAGGCACTTCTCAGTCCAACTACCAAAGAGAGTTTGATAAAGCTTCTCAAAGAATTTCCTGATGTATTCCCTTGGTCCTATCAGGATATGCCAGGGTTGGATACCAGCATCGTGGAACATCATTTACCATTGAGATCGGAATGTCTGCCAGTAAAGCATAGGTTGAGACGGACTCACGCGGACATGGCCATCCAAATCAAAGAGGAGGTACAGAAATAGATTGACGCAGGATTCCTCGCCACATCAGAATATCCTCAATGGTTAGCCAACATCGTACCCGTTCCCAAAAAGGACGGAAGGGTCAGAATGTGTGTTGATTACAGGGATCTAAACAAGGCTAGTCCAAAGGACGACTTTCCTTTACCACATATTGACATGCTGGTAGACAGTACAACAAAGTTCAAAGTCTTCTCCTTCATGGATGGATTCTCGGGCTATAACCAGATCAAAATGGCGCCGAAAGACATGGAGAAAACTTCATTCATTACCCCATGGGGTACCTTTTGTTATAAGGTAATGCCGTTCAGTTTGAAGAATACCGGGGAAACCTATCAAAGGGCCATGACTACTCTGTTTCATGACATGATACACAAAGAAATCGAGGTATATGTTGATGATATGATTGCAAAATCAAAAACAGAGAGTGAGCACGTTGAACATCTGTCAAAATTGTTCGAACTTCTAAGAAAATTCAAGCTCCGCTTGAATCCTAACAAGTGCATCTTCGGTGTCCGTTCAGGGAAACTACTAGGGTTCATCGTCAGCCTGAAAGGAATTGAGGTTGATCCTGACAAGGTCAAGGCCATTCAAGAAATGCCTTCTCCGAAAACTGAAAAACAATTCAGAGGATTCCTGGGACGTTTGAACTACATCTCCAGATTCATATTCCTTATGACCGCCACGTGTGCGCCGATTTTCAAATTACTCAAAAAGAACCAGGATTGCGTTTAGTCAGAAGATTGCCAAACCGCCTTCGACAGTATCAAGGAATATCTATTGAATCCTCCGATTCTATCACCTCCAGTGGAAGGAAGGCCACCGATCATTTACCTCACAGTCTTGGAGGACTCAATGGGATGTGTACTTGGCCAACAAGACGAAACCAAAAGGAAAGAGTCTGCCATTTACTATTTGAGCAAGAAGTTCACCGACTGCGAAACTCGGTACACAATGCTTGAGAAAACTTGCTGTGCTTTGGCTTGGGCAGCCAAACGTCTTCGCCAATACATGATTTGTCATACTACTTGGTTAATCTCCGAAATGGATCCAATCAAGTATGTCTTCGAAAAACCTGCTCTCACGGGAAGAATCTCCCATTGGCAGATGTTGTTATCAGAATATGACATAGAGTACCACGCTCAGAAAGCCATTAAAGGAAGTATTTTAGCCGATCATTTGGCTCTTCAACCGATTGACAATCAAGAATCAATCAGGTTTGACTTCCCAGACGAAGATGTCATGTATCTAAAAATGAAAGATTGCGATGAACTGTTACCCAGTGAAGGGCCAGAACCAGGTTCCCAATGGGGACTTATCTTTGACAGAGCAGTTAATCATTATGGAAACGGAATTGGGGCAATCATTGTTACCCCTTAGGGCACCCACATTCCTTTCACCGCCAGACTTACGTTCAAATGTACAAACAACGAGGCCGAATACGAAGCTTGTATCATGGGTCTCGAAGAAGCAATTGATTTAAGGATAAAAAACTTGGACGTATATGGCGACTCAGCTCTAGTTATCAATCAGATAAAAGGAGATTAGAACAGATACCAATCAAGACTGATTCCTTACAAAGACTATGCAAGAAGGTTGTTACCCTTCTTTAACAGAGTCGTGTTTCATCATATCCCTCGTGAGGAGAATCACATGGCTGATGCATTAGCCACTCTCTCTTCCATGATTAGTGTAGGTCAATGGAACGACTTACCTAAGATCGACATAATGCGCCTTGAAAGGCCCGCTTACATCTTCACGATTGAAGCAGTCATAGACGACAAACCTTGGTATCACGATATCAAATGCTTCCTTCAGAAACAGGAGTACCCATCTGGAGCACTCAGAAAAGATAGAAAAACCCTCAGAAGATTGGCTGGAAACTTCTTCCTGAGCGGTGACACTCTCTATAAGAGAAATTTTGACATGGTCTTGCTCCGATGCGTCGACAGACCAGAAGCAGACATGCTTATGAAAGAAATTCATGAAGGGTCCTTTGGCACTCATGCCAACGGATACAAAATGGCGAGAAAATTTTTTAGAGCAGGGTACTATTGGTTGACAATGGAATCCGATTGCTACAAGTACATGAGGAAGTGTCACAAGTGTCAGATATACTCCGACAAAATTCATGTACCACCATCACATCTCAAAGTTCTTTCTTCCCTATGGCCTTTTTCCATATGGGGAATCGACATGATTGGCATGATTGAGCCCAAGGCTTCAAACGGACATCGGTTCATCCTGGTGGCCATTGACTATTTCACTAAGTGGGTCTAAGCAGCGTCATTCGCCAATGTAACCCGACAAGTGGTGGTCCGGTTTATTAAAAACAATATCATCTGCCGTTATGGTGTTCCGAGCCAGATCATTACTGATAATGGATCTAACTTGAACAACAAGATGATGAAAGAGTTGTGTGCAGAGTTCAAGATTGAACATCATAACTCATCTCCCTACCGACCCAAGATGAACGGAGCGGTAGAAGTGGCCAATAAGAACATCAAGAAGATCGTTCAAAAGATGGTTGTAACCTACAAAGACTGGCACGAGATGCTACCCTTTGCTCTTCACGGTTATTGAACATCTGTCTGTACTTCAACAGGGGCAACCCCTTTCTCTCTAGTATATGGCATGGAAGCAGTGCTCCCCATAGAAGTAGAGATCCCGTCAATCCGAGTATTGATGGAAGCTAAGCTCACCGAAGCTGAATGGTGTCAAAGCCGACACGACGAGCTTAATATGATCGAAGAAAAGAGAATCACGGCACTATGCCATGGTCAATTGTATCAACAGAGAATGAAGACGACATTTGACAAAAAGGTCTGACCTCGTGTCTTCAGAAAAGGAGACCTCGTGCTAAAGAAGATACAGTCATTTCTCACTGATTCGCGAGGTAAATGGACTCTGAATTATTATGGCCCCTATGTGGTCACAAAAGCTTTCTCAGGCGACGCCTTGAGACTTGCAACCATGGACGGAGAGGAATTTGTCTACCCCACGAATGTTGATGTAGTCAAGAAATACTTCGCCTAAAAAAAAAAAAAACGTCTCGGTGGATTAAAAACCCGAAAGGGCGGTCCAGGAAAAAGTTAGAGACAGGAAAAAAATCATCCCGATGGATTGGAAATCTCATGGTACAATCCAGGCAAAAATTAGGGATAATGGCAAGTAACTATGTTCAATAGAGGCAGGTCCCTCAGCAGCAGCAGTTACATCATCCGCCAGAAAACTCCAGTCAAGGTCATCTTAGGCAGAAGCTCAGGATGTCCCGAATTCAAAGTTGGTCGAAGGATAGTGGTTGTTATGTTTCAACGCAGCCCTTTTCCCTGTAAATTACCATTTTCTAACTTTGTAAATACTCTTTGGAATCACGGGTTTGGTTGATCTCCATCCTATCAATAAAATTTGAGCCTTTGTGCTTTTGTTTGTAATTCTTATTTGTTTTAGCTTTACGGAATGACATTTTAATATGATTAACGATTCTTGAAATAAAACAAAAATGAATTTACTTGTTAAAACTTTTTCTGCTTATAAATTAAAGACGGCAATTTCTTTTGACTGTTGAACATCAGAAGAACATCGGTCGCTTCTCCAGAAGTAATCGAACCTCAAAGTGCATAATCAAAGTACTTCTTCTAACCCAGTACGCCTCAATTAAGGGATCGATTGTGTCAGAGACCTTGTTTCATCTAACACGCCTCGGCCGAGTTCTTATCTCCTAAGCCCGATCAACGGTATTCCCCGCAGGGACTATCTCTCCTAAGCAAGGTGGAATTGCTATTCTGAACCAACAGTAATTCTTCGCCCCGCGATGGCCGAGTATCCAGTCGTGTTCACCTGTCAGTTTGTATGTCGCGTCCTTTTTGTCAGCATATACATACATGCATTGCATTATTGATTTGCATTCACATTTCATATTGCATCACTATCACTCTAGTCAGCCTTATCCCCTAGTGATAAAAGTCCTCTCAATCGAGTTGTCAGCCCTTTCCTCGTCAGGAAGTGTTACGTCTGAACATTCTCTCTCCTCCAGTTTTATTTCTGGATTGAAGTTGGGTCCTCGACCACTTTGATAACTTGAACCTCTGAAAGACCAGAGAGCCCTCAGTTAACATCACTCTTCGCCATTGAAGATGATATCCTTGCTTTCCCGGATTAAGGAAAATCCATAGAGAAAGCCTCCTAAATCGAAGATCCGGCAGTACGGCAGTTTTTCTCCGAAAAACCCACTGATGAAAAGGTCATCGGTACCTCAAAATTGGATCACATCGTATGGCATTTCCCCAAGAAGATCTCCGTGAAAAGTATGATGTAAAGACCCCAAGCGAATGCAGTCTCTCAAGGGACTCGCATTCCCCAAGTAGAGTCAATAAATGGCATCTCCAACAGAGAAGTTTGTACACCTCTACAACTCAGACGACTGGGTTCCCCAGCAAGTCTGACATCGAAACTTTTTCCACTCAAATGGCATCTCCCCAGGAAAATTCGGCGAGAAGTTTGAAGGAAAGCCGCTACGAATAACATCCCTTGTCAGTAAAGTATATTGACGAAAGAAACTAAGACCAGTTCCTTGGTAGGAAACCAGGATCGAGGGGAAGTTTATTTTAGAAACTGAGACCAGTTCCTTGGCTGAAGACCAGGATCGAGGGGAAGTTTACCTTTTCTAAGCATCATTGCTTAGCTAAAAGAAGATGAATGCATAAGCTACCATTCATAACCACCATCAAAATTTCGGGTATTCCGATATTTAATCCTCTTGCACCCTGAATGCCCGAATACCTTCGTCATTCACACCTTCATGTCCAAGAAGATTAAATAGGGGAATCTGTCATACCCCAAATTTTGACCACTAAGATTTCCCATCATTGTGAAAATCATCATCACAATATGGAGGATCCATCATACTTCATCAGTCTCCCCAAAGATGGGTGAGCATTCACTACAATCAAAATTAGGGTTTCAAGCCCTTTCTGAGTGCTTAGACAAAGGGTCAATCAAGGAATGACATGATCTTTAACTTGTCTAACCTCTCAAACATCCACAATGGATCAAAAGGACTCCCACTTCAAGGATCAAGCACAAGGCTGCTCCCTTCTAGGTGGATTAAGTCTCAAGATCGACAGTGTCACAAAATTTGGGTTTAGGTCGACCAGGGCCTCCAGATGGAAATTTTTCATCTGGGTACAAGCCAATGATCCAAAACCTAACCTAATATACTCCATGGAACCTCATGGACCTAATCATCAAGTCAATTTTGCCTCAGGGGATGCATTCATCAAAAATCAGGAATTAGGGTTTCTTGACCTAATTCACCCCTAAATTGACTTTTAGGGCAAATCATGAGCCAAGACCTCAAAGGAGGGTTTGAGGATCTCTAATGAACTATATTGATCCATTTGGAACAATGGGTTAATCCAAGAAGCTTGAGCAACAAGTCTCAATTTCATCTGCACCACAGTTAGGGTTTTAAGGAAAAAGTCAACTGTAACTTTGACTTTTGACCAGGACATGCTCCCAAGCCCTATGACATGTATCAATATACCCTATGACACCCATGGAACATGTCCATCAAGTTTGATTTAGGTCAAGGACATGATTTCATGAAGAATTGCACAATTTGGAATTCATCTGATAAAAAGTCAACTGTGCACAAAAGTCAACTTTGACTTTTTGAGATTTTTCACCAAAATGGATTTTTAACCCTAAAATGATGTTAATGTATGATTTGAATCATCATTCATCAAGAAAAATCAAGAAAAGTTGGGTAACTTGTAAAAGGGGTAACCATAAAAAACTTAGAAAATTTTCTAAGTTAAAAATAAAGTGGCTAGGGTACTAACTTTGGAGGGTCATAACTCCTAAACCACAAAGCCATTTTCTCCCATCCAAGACTTGATTTGTAGATCTCATTTCCCTCTAAAAAAACTTCAACTATACCTAATTCCAACTCCTGATGAATTTTGAATTTTGCCAAATGTAGGGGGATTTTTCACTTGGATTCAAAAGAGATCAAAACCAAATATGTTCAAACAATTGTTGTATCATGTAAGGGCTTTCCAAAATGACCAAGAACATTATCAAATTCAATTTTAGTCATGAGATATGACATTGGAAATTTGCCTTGCTGAAATCTGCCAAGGCAAGGCAGAATTAGCATTTTTGCTCGATTTGCCAAAATCAGCCAAATCCAAATGCTCCTATCCACTTGGACACCTCTGAGGATTGAATCTAAAGGGGACAATCACTGAGCCAAGCCTCCAAAGTCTTTGGAACAAGAAATAGCATGTTGAACCTAGAATGGCAAAAATAGGGACAAGACTCCAATTTTGGATTGGAGCATTCAATGGAAGCATCAAGGTGGCATGGACTGAACCATTCTCAACTGAATTCAGTCAAGACTTATCCAAGACCAAGGGAACCACAGCCCTGTGCCCTAACCTCTAGTCAATGGCTAGAGGAGACTTGGATTTCCATTGGCCAACATTGAACAAACACCTGCTGCAGTTGCCATTCACTGTGGATCCCAAAACAAACTTGCTCTACTATAAATAGAGATCAATTGTGATTAGTTTGATACACCAAATCCATCAAACAGATGTTTTCCTCAAAATCTCTTCTTTCACTCCAATTTTGCCTTCTAAGGAAAGTCACTATCGGGTTTTGAGTTTGAGAGCTTTTCCAATCAAACCAATCACTCACACACCTCACATACATCATATAGAAGTGATCCAAACACTCACATAACATCTGGAACACAGATTTCACAAAATCACCAGTCAATTGCTCAAGGTTTTAACCAAAGTGCAGTTGAGATGCCATGAAGTGATCCAGCCATTCTCAGTCAAGTCCAAGCATTCAAACACACTCCATAGGGTGTTGGGAAGCTGTTCAGATCATCGCAATTCATCTCTAACACCTCCTACTCAGAAATCAATTTGCTCTTGCTGTCACGACCTAGAGGTAAGCCTAAACTTGGTCATCTCTCAATCTATGCATATTTCCTCGCACAATACTTTTGCCAAATGTTCATAATCATGCATGGAATGTTTCCCCTCAAGTAAATGCTTTGTTTGAATCGTGTATCAAAAATCCTAGCCTTCATGCAGAAATTAGGGTTCTTAAGGATTTATCGTGATTTCTTGTTATATGTTTAATTTAAATGAAATTAAATACCATAGACATGATCGTGAGGTTGAAACGAGTTGATTGGTATGTGGATTACATGATATGATTGAGTATTCAGTGAGATTGGAGAGAAAATGCAAATCTGGGCCAAGCTGAAACACGCGCGTGTTCTTCAGCTGTTCTTGGCGCCATTTTTCATAAATTCAAATATTTGAATTTTGTGATTTTATTTAATTGATTCAAAAATTAATTTCTCTCTGAGTTTTAATGATTTTGAGTTGATTCTTTTTTTAATAATTCACAAAAATGTTAAAATATTTTATTTTCCCAAAAAATCCTAAAAATATTATTTATTGTATATAATTGATATTTTTGCAAAGAATTAATGTTTTAATTGTTTTTGACATTTGAAATACTTTTTCCACCTTGATTTTACAACTTTTAATGCTTTCTAATTATTTTGTAGGTCAATACTTAATTTTTGAAGCATTAATCCAATATCACAATTTTTTTTCCATATGTTAAACAATTTTGATCATTTTAATTGAATTTTTATTCAATTAAAACATATTTTGAAAACAAATTAGGGTTTTTGATTAATTCAACCCTCATAAATCATTTTCAAAACACTTTGGGCCTCTAATAGAGTGTAAGACCCAATTCTTTTTTTACCAAATCATTTTTGGGCCTCAGTGTATTGTATAAGTCCCGATACCGTAAAAAACAAGCGGCGCGATCGTCGTCTTTTGAAAAATAACCTTTTGGGCCTCCCCTTGAGCTATAAGACCCATTCAAAACTTTTGGGCCTCTAAATATAGTGTAAGACCCAACCCCCTTTTAACCAAAATCACTTTGGGTCTCACTTATTGTATAAATCCCTCTGCGTTAAAAGAATACCTCGGCGCGATTGCCATTTCAAACGGAAAAATCATCTGGGCCTACCCTCGTGTTATAAGCCCCACTCTTTTTCTTTAAACCTTTTGGGCCTCTTGAGAGAGTGTAAGACCCATCCCTTTGTACAGAAAACAATTTTTGGGCCACAGTCACTTGTATAAGTCCCTCTGTATAAATTCAACAGTGCGCTCACTGATAAAACCCTGGGCCTCTCCTTGAGCTGTAAGCCCCAAATCTTTCTTTTTCATAGCACTTTCTCCTTTGATTTTGAATATACTGTTGTTTTCAATCTTTCTTTGTTGAACAACTAACCAAACAGCATGGAAGCTCTACAACCGAGTAAGTGGTTATTACATTCATTTACTGCTTTCATATACATATAACTGTATTGTGGGGCTGTTTCACTGTAAGTCTTCTTTCATAAACTCATATCAACTGTATAATAATAGTATAGATATTTAGAGTTTCCCCGGTAACTACGTCTAGAACTAGGTGACGCCGTTTCATTTATTCGTAGAAATAGACAACTAGATCCCCAATAGGATCACCAGATACAGTCTTCTCTTCGGCTGTCCTCATTAGGAATTGTCAAGAAACTCTACTCCCAGAGATGAATGTATTCTCCGTGAATGGCATCTTTGAGTTTCTTCCAAATTCTCGAACTTTCCTGACTTGATCTATTCCTTGTGAATAGCTTGCCTTGAATTTCTCGGGGTTTGGGGACCCACGGGCTTCTTAAAAGCATCGGCCTCCTCTTGGGCATCGTACAAGGACCCACAGGCTTCCTAAAAGCAACCCTGCCTCCTCTTGGGCATCGTACAATGACCGATCAGCTTCTTAGAAGTATTCACAGCCTCCTCTTAGGCTTCATATAATGAGCTCTTCCTCCGGGAATGATAGCCTCCTCTTGGGCATCGTACAAGGACCCGTCGGTTTCTTTAAAGTTTCCAGCCTCCTCTTGGGCTTCGTACAAATTGTCCCGACGACCTCCTAGAGGTATAGGAACAGAACTTAGTCATCTGCATAGAACAGTCCTTTCAAAGAGTCTACTACTGTTTCTCAAAGCATAGTACAAAAGATAAAACTCTAGACTTGGACAGTCTAATCTCCTTGAGTCTCAAAGACATTCTCAAGTGACCCCTTCGTTAAATAGGAAGAAAACCCATAGACTCGGACAGTCTCAATACCCTTCGGATTTCCCACTTCCTTAAAGAACAGGAATAACCCGGATCCTCGAATCAAATCCTCGAGTACAACATTGCTCATATAAGAACTGATTTTCTCTTTAAAATCAGTCTACTGAACCTGTCACTTAACTGAACAGTCGCCACAGCCTCCTCTTAGGGTTTGTATAAAGATCCTTCTCCCGTGAAGTTAGCCTCTCTCTTGGGCTTTGTACAATGATTCTCCCCAGCGGGGTCAAACAACGTTTAACCTCTTTCTCGGGCTTTGTACGAGACACATAAGAGACTCCCTCGTTGAGTCAATCACCCTTTCGCCTCCATCTCAGGCTTCGTACGAGATACAAAAAAAACTCTCTTGTTAAGTCAAATAGCCTCCATCTCGGGCTTTATACGAGATACCAAAAGACTCCATCGTCGAGTCAAAACCTTTTAGCCTCTCTCTCGGGCTTTGTACGAGACACATATTAGCCTTCTCTTAGGTTTTGTATAAGAAAACCACTGGTTGATCCAATCAACCTTTTAGCATCAAAGTTGTGCCTCGCTCACAGTACACAAACATCAACAACTTCTTCCCTTTCATCTAATCGCTGTAAGCGGCAAGCCTCTGGATCATCTACATCCATGCCACTGTCCCTCTTTTAGCATGAGAAATTCCTAAGGAAAGATGGCATTGCTCTACACTGAGTTAAAGTCTTCTCCTTCAGGTTAAAATCCCTTTTAAAGGAAATTATGGCATTGCTAGGATCCGCACATCCCGGTTAAAGTAATTCTCCTTTATAAACAGTTGTGACATACAACCCCCTCTTTAGAGATGACAAATTCTCTCTAAAGACAACACCTTTCAGCTTCACGTCTTGGGCTTTGAACAAGATACAAACCACCTTCAGCTTCACGTCTTGGGCTTTGAACAAGACACCAAAACACCCATTTCCTCCCATAGAATAGGAGGAACTACGAACGCTCTGATTTCCCTGTTTCGGTAAACAGGAATACGTAGGCATAAGATTGAAAGAAAAATCTTAGCGAGCACACTAAACAAAAAACCAAAATCCCATACTTTCATATATATTCGTCCTAACATCTCAACCGATAGCCTAAAGCACCCCTCGTCAACAAAATAAACCTAGGAAAAGCCCCGAATCTTTGTCGGCATCTATAAACCAACAGTTTTGACTGTTTAATCTCAGTATGCAAGGAGGGTTAGTTGGAGACATCTATTTCCCTTCCTTCATCAGCTTTAATAGGATAAAAAATGAATCGAACTGTAGTATTAGAGCGATCGTGCTTCGCAACCACATCCAAAAATCACTCGCTACACAAGGATACAAATCCTAATATTCTCACGAATCCGCTGCCTCAACACGAGAAGGCTGCAGTCAATTTGATAGAAGGAGAGACTAACGACGTCTATCAAATTCACGATGTACTCTTGTTGAAAACCAATTTGGTCAAGATGCATTGTAGACAGAGTGGATATGGCCACCTGCCACCTCATAACTATCATCAGTGTGATGTCTGCTCTAAAAACAATCAGGGATGTTCTGTGGTGCAAGCAGCTCTACAGGAACAAATGGATCTCGGATGGATCCAAGAGCACCGAGTTCGTGGAGTTAACATGGTCTACACGAATTCTAACATCATTCAGAACCACGATATCCGTGCAATGAATGTCAACTTGGTGGCGATGCACTCAAGGCAAAGCCAGTATCATAATCTGCCGCGGCACGATTACAGTTCCTATCTGATTTGCTCGGTAAACAAACAGGGATGCTCTTTCATACAGGAGGTCCTCCAGCGTCAGATGGATCTTGGATGGATCCAAGACTACCATGATAGGAACTCCTATCAAATAAACATGGTTCAGATCTTCGATATTCGCGTGATGAATACCAACCTGGTAGAGTTACATGCTGAGCAGGTCCGACTCGGATTCTTAACATCACATGACCATCAAGGCAGTAAAGCGGGTTGCAAAAACGATCGAGGTTGTACCCTTGTCCAGGAGGCACTTCAGCACTTGTTAAATCACTGGTGGATGCCAATATATATGGATGAAGATACTCAGCAGATTAGTATCAATAACAGAAACCCCACTCGGCGTCAGAGTCAGGATGTCCGATCTGTGGAAGCTAACCTAGTGAGGTTACATTGTATTCAAAGTGGGCGTGGCCAGGTGCCACCACACAACTATGAACGTTGCGGCGTTTGTTCGGAAAGTAACCAAGGGTGTTACTTTATGAGAGCAACTCTTCAGGGTCAGGTGGATCGTGGAGAGATTCGCCCATATCCGGGTTCTGGACCCATCAACTGGACGCCGAACTACCTTGCCGAGCAAGTTGAGGATGTTGTCACGATCTCTGGTCATCACAGGACCAGGGATGTTTTTGCCATTATCCCTCTAGTTGACGAATCTAAGGTTCCCAACAGGGAACGGATCGAGATTAATTATGATGGTCAGAAAAATCAGAAGGTTCCCATAGTCATCTATCTACTGGGACCACTACCGTATGAATCAGCTAAGGCAATCCCTTACAAATACGGTGCAACAATAATTGAAAATGGAAAGGAAATTCCATTACCCTCCATCGTGAACATTGCAGACATCAGTCGAGTAACACGGAGTGGTAGAATCTTCAATCGAGGGGTTAGGGAACCTAACAAAGAAAAGGAACTTCAGACAGAAGCTCCCGATCCACCAGTCGGTCAATCCAGTAATCCCGACCCTTTGAAAAATAATGATGAGATGCTGAAGCTCATCCAAAGGAGTGAATACAACATTGTCGATCAACTGTTACAAACTCCTTCAAAGATCTCGGTATTATCACTGTAACTCAGTTCAGAAGCCCACAGGGAGGCTCTACAGAAAGTCTTGGAGCAAGCCTTTGTGGAACAGGATGTAACAATCAGACAGTTTGATAGCATTGTCTCTAACATCACTTCCTGCAACAATTTGGGATTTAGTGATGAGGAATTACCCGAAGAGGGTCGTCATCATAACATGGCGCTCAATATTACAGTTAACTGCCAGGACGATGCTTTAGCCAGTGTACTGGTAGACACAGGGTCAGCCCTGAATGTTATGCCGAAGTCCACTTTGATACAATTATCATTCAAAGGCCCTCCGATGAGAATCAGCGAGGTCGTCATCAAAGCGTTCGACGGATCCAAAAAAACAGTTATCGGCGAAGTTGATCTTTCCATAACTATCGGTCCTCACACTTTCTAAGTCACTTTCCAGGTCATGGACATCCGGGAAACGTATAGTTGTTTATTAGGAAGACCTTGGATACATCAGGCTGGAGCGGTCACTTCGACCCTCCATCAAAAGCTAAAGTTCGTCAAGGATGATCAACTTGTCACAGTCTGTGGGGAGCAGGCCTTGTTGGTGAGTAACTTGTCATCATCTGCTGGTATAGAACCCGAGGAGGTTATTGGAACTCAGTTCCAAGCACTGTCGGTGAGCAAGAACAATTAGTTCAAAGAAGGAATTTCTATTTCTTCATACAACGATGCTAACAAAGCGGTCGAGAGTACCGATATGACAGGATGGGGACAACTTGTCATTCCTACTAGCAATGCGACAAAGAAGGGTCTTGGTTTTTCTGCAACCTGTACCCAGACAGCTGCCAACGATGAAAGTCTTCATCCCCTTCAAAACTTCTTCCACAGTGGAGGTTTTCTTCACCCAGTGTCTCAAGCAGTAGATGCTATCAATGAGGAAGATCCCTCTGACACGGATGAAGAATGGAAGTCCTACCTTAACGAGGACGGTTATATGTCTCAGGACGAAACGCAAACTCCTTTTTGCTTTCCTACACAAAGTCCGAGATTTATACCCAGATCAGACGTCGAAATGATCAACGGAGATTGTGATCTGGAAGGATGTCGTGCTCTGCCAAATTCATTAGAGGAAGACACTCTGATGAAAGACAACTTTGACCATAATTACTATGGCCCAATGGATGGTCTGCCAATGTGGCAACCTTACCCAGGAGACTTGGGGCAAGAAAGTCAGCCGAGTAATGAAAATCAGCTGACCATCATTGAACAGAATACCTGTGTCCCCACCATGTCATGGGATCAACACTCAGGTCATTCAGAAACTACTCAACATGAAGATGAATTTGCAACGTTTGCAGGACTTGAATTCATCAACTATGCTTTTCCTGAGGTTAACGTCATCGAGAGAGATGACTCCTCCAGTTCCAAAGAAGTTTGGGACACCTTGGGACAACCGAGTGGAAAATACGACTATATGGTCAAGTACACCGCTCCCAAAAGCTCTCGTATCAGGCTCGAAGATATCCAGCCTACTGGATGGGGAGATACAGCTGAGAGCACAAATACTATGCAAAATGCAGCCGAGGAATTCTCCTACGACAATTCTGCTTGGGAGACAAGTTCCAATGATCCCGCTCCACCAGAAATCAGCGTTATTTCTGAAGACAAATCAAGGAAGGTGCAAGACTTTGTGATTCACCGAGGAGTTCGCCGCCAATGGGTTGCCGTCGAGGTTCCGAAGATCGTTCATCAGTCAAAGTAATTGCCATCTTTAACTTTTCACCCTGCCCAAGTGAAACGGATGTTTTAATAGGGCTCGCTTTCTGTAAATTTCCCTCTTCTCTTAGCCCAAAGCGACAGAGTTTTGTTTTATAGGGCTGTAGTTTCAAGGATCGACTTGTTCATTAATAAAATAACGTCGTTATGTAATTTCCACATTAATTGCTGTTTTCTCTTTTCGCCTTTCTCAGAAAATAGTAATCCTAGAAAACAATTCAAATAAAAACAAGCAGTAATGAAATAAAAACACTGCACACACTTGCATTTTCTCTATCTCTTCTAAACATGAATCATCACGTCATGCAGATTGCTTGTTTTAAACCCCGTTGAAACATACGATCCGATGCCTTCTCCCAACTTTGAGTTCCTGGTATTCGAGGCTGAAGAAGAAAATGACGACAAAATTCCAGAAGAGATCTCTCGATTACTCAAACAAGAGGAAAGGTCCATTGAACCTCACAAAGAGCCGTTGGAAACAGTAAACTTAGGTACAGAAAAAGAGAGAAAAGAAATCAGGATTGGGGCACTGCTCAGTCCAACTGCCAAATAGAGTTTGATAAAGCTTCTCAAAGAATTTTCCGATGTATTCGCTTGGTCCTATCAGGATATGCCAGGGTTGGATACCAGCATCGTGGAACATCAGTTACCGTTGAGATCGGAATATCCGCCAGTAAAGCAAAGGTTGAGATGGACTCACCCGGACATGGCCATCCAAATCAAAGAGGAGGTACAGAAACAGATTGACGCGGGATTCCTCGCCACATCAAAATATCCTCAATGGTTAGCCAACATCGTACCCGTTCCCAAAAAGGACGGAAGGGTCAGAATGTGTGTTGATTACAGGGATCTAAACAAGGCTAGTCCAAAGGACGACTTTCCTTTACCACATATTGACATGCTGGTAGACAGTACAACAAAGTTCAAAGTCTTCTCCTTCATGGATGGATTCTCGGGCTATAACCAGATCAAAATGGTGCCGAAAGACATGGAGAAAACTTCATTCATTACCCCATGGGGTACCTTTTGTTACAAGGTAAGGCTGTTCGGTTTGAATTGAATGTAGGGGCAACCTATCAAAGGGACATGACTACTCTGTTTCATGACATGATACACAAAGAAATCGAGGTATATGTTGATGATATGATTGCAAAATCAAAAACAGAGAGTGAGCACGTTGAACATCTGTCAAAATTGTTCGAACGTCTAAGAAAATTCAAGCTCCGCTTGAATCCCAACAAGTGCACCTTCGGTGTCCGTTCAGGGAAACTACTAGGGTTCATCGTCAGCCAGAAAGGAATTGAGGTTGATCCTGACAAGGTCAAGGCCATTCAATAAATGCCTTCTCCGAAAACTGAAAAACAAGTCAGAGGATTCCTGGGACGTTTGAACTACATCTCCAGATTCATATTCCTTATGACCGCCATGTGTGCGCCGATTTTCAAATTACTCAAAAAGAACCAGGATTGCGTTTGGTCCGAAGATTGCCAAACCGCCTCCGACAGTATCAAGGAATATCTATTGAATCCTCTGATTCTATCACCTCCAGTGGAAGGAAGGCCATTGATCATTTACCTCACAGTCTTGGAGGACTCAATGGGATGTGTACTTGGCCAACAAGACGAAACCAAAAGGAAAGAGTCTGCCATTTACTATTTGAGCAAGAAGTTCACCGACTGCGAAACTCGGTACACAATGCTTGAGAAAACTTGTTGTGCTTTGGCTTGGGCAGCCAAACATCTTCGCCAATACATGAGTTGTCATACAACTTGGTTAATCTCCGAAATGGATCCAATCAAGTACGTCTTCGAAAAACCTGCTCTCACGGGAAGAATCGCCCGTTGGCAGATGTTGTTATCAGAATATGACATAGAGTACCACGCTCAGAAAGCCGTTAAAGGAAGTATTTTAG
The DNA here is from genome assembly GCA_022829125.1 of Lathyrus tuberosus. Classification (NCBI taxonomy): domain Eukaryota; kingdom Viridiplantae; phylum Streptophyta; class Magnoliopsida; order Fabales; family Fabaceae; genus Lathyrus; species Lathyrus tuberosus. The sequence goes on from JALAZF010000484.1 coordinate 2,331,856, forward strand.
CCGATCATTTGGCTCATCAATCGATTGACAATCAAGAATCAATCGGGTTTGACTTCCCATACGAAGATGTCATGTATCTAAAAATGAAAAATTGCGATGAACCGTTACCCAGTGAAGGGCCAGAACCAGGTTCCCAATGGGGACTTATCTTTGACGGAGCAGTTAATCATTATGGAAATGGAATTAGGGCAATCATTGTTACCCCTCAGGGTACCCACATTCCTTTCACCGCCAGACTTACGTTCAAATGTACGAACAACGAGGTCGAATATGAAGCTTGTATCATGGGTCTCGAAGAAGCAATTGATTTAAGGATAAAAAACTTGGATGTATATGGCGACTCAGCTCTAGTTATCAATCAGATAAAAGGAGATTGGAACACATACCAATCAAGACTGATTCCTTACAAAGACTATGCAAGAAAGTTGTTACCCTTCTTTAACAAAGTCGAGTTTCATCATATCCCTCGTGAGGAGAATCACATGGCTGATGCATTAGCCACTCTCTCTTCCATGATTAGTGTAGGTCAATGGAACGACTTACCTAAGATCGACATAATGCGCCTTGAAAGGCCCGCTTACATCTTCACGATTGAAGCAGTCATAGACGACAAACCTTGGTATCACGATATCAAATACTTCCTTCAGAAATAGGAGTACCCATCTGGGGCACTCAGAAAAGACAGAAAAACCCTCAGAAGATTGGCTGGAAACTTCTTCCTGAGCGGTGACACTCTCTATAAGAGAAATTTTGAGATGGTCTTGCTCCGATGCGTCGACAGACTAGAAGCAGACATGCTTATGAAAGAAATTCATGAAGGGTCCTTTGGCACTCATGCCAACGGACACACAATGGCGAGAAAAATTTTAAGAGCAGGGTACTATTGGTTGACAACGGAATCCGATTGCTACAAGTACATGAGGAAGTGTCACAAGTGTCAGATATACTCCGACAAAATTCATGTACCGCCATCACATCTCAAAGTTCTTTCTTCCCCGTGGCCTTTTTCCATATGGGGAATCAACATGATTGGCATGATTGAGCCCAAGGCTTCAAACGGACATCGGTTCATCCTGGTGGCCATTGACTATTTCACCAAGTGGGTCGAAGCAGCGTTATTCGCCAATGTAACCCGACAAGTGGTGGTCCGGTTTATCAAAAACAATATCATCCGCCGTTATGGTGTTCCGAGCCAGATCATTACTGATAATGGATCTAACTTGAACAACAAGATGATGAAAAAGTTGTGTGCAGAGTTCAAGATTGAACATCATAACTCATCTCCCTACCGACCCAAGATGAATGGAGCGGTAGAAGTGGCCAATAAGAACATCAAGAAGATCGTTCAAAAGATGGTTGTAACCTACAAAGACTGGCACGAGATGCTACCCTTTGCTCTTCACGGTTATCGAACATCTGTCCGTACTTCAACAGGGGCAACCCCTTTCTCTCTAGTATATGGCATGGAAGCAGTGCACCCCATAGAAGTAGAGATCCCGTCAATCCGAGTATTGATGGAAGCTAAGCTCACCGAAGCTGAATGGTGTCAAAGCCGACACGACGAGCTTAATCTGATCGAAGAAAAAAGAATCACGGCACTATGCCATGGTCAATTGTATCAACAGAGAATGAAGAGGGCATTTGACAAAAAGGTCCGACCTCATGTCTTCAGAAAAGGAGACCTCGTGCTCAAGAAGATACAGTCATTTCTCACTGATTCGCGAGGTAAATGGACTCCGAATTATGATGGCCCGTATGTGGTCACGAAAGCTTTCTCAGGTGGCGCCTTGAGACTTGCAATCATGGACGGAGAGGAATTTGCCTACCCCACGAATGTTGATGTAGTCAAGAAATACTTCGCCTAAAAAAAAACGTCTCGGTGGATTGAAAACCCGAAAGGGCGGTCCAGGTAAAAGTTAGAGACATGGAAAAAAAATCATCCCGATGGATTGGAAATCTCATGGTACAATCCAGGCAAAAATTAGGGATAATGGCAAGTAACTATGTTCAACAGAGGCAGGTCCCTCAGCAGCAGCAGTTACATCATCCGCCAGAAAACTCCAGTCAAGGTCATCTTCGGTAGAAGCTCAGGATGTCCCGAATTCAAAGTTGGTAGAAGGATAGCGGTCGTTATGTTTCAACGCAACCCTTTTCCCTGTAAATTACCATTTTCTAACTTTGTAAATACTCTTTGGAATCACGCGTTTGGCTGATCTCCATCCTATCAATAAAATTTGAGCCTTTGTGCTTTTGTTTGTAATTCTTATTTGTTTTAGCTTTACGGAACGACATTTTAATATGATTAACGATTCTTGAAATAAAACAAAAATGAATTTACTTGTTAAAACTTTTTCTGCTTATAAATTAAAGACGGCAATTTCTTTTGACTGTTGAACATCAGAAGAACATCGGTCGCTTCTCCAGAAGTAATCAAACCTCAAAGTGCAGAATCAAAGTACTCTTTCTAACCCAGTACGCCTGGATGAAGGGATCGATTATGTCAGAGACCTTTTTTCGTCTGACACGCTTCGGCCGAGTTCTTATCTCCTAAGCCCGATCAACGATATTCCCCGTAGGGACTATCTCTCCTAAGCAAGATGGAATTGCTATTCTGAACCAACGGTAATTCTTCGCCCCGCGATGGACGAGTATCTAGTCGTGTTCACCTGTCAGTTTGTATGTCGCGTCCATTTTGTCAGCATATACATACATGCATCATTGCATTATTGATTTGCATTCACATTTCATATTGCATCACTATCACTCTAGTCGGCCTTGTCCCCTAGTGATAAAAGTCCTCTCAATCGAGTTGTCAGCCCTTTCCTCGTCAGGAAGTGTTACGTTTGAACATTCTCTCTCCTCCAGTTTTATTTCTGGATTGAAGTTGGGTCCTCGACCACTTTGATAACTTGAACCTCTGAAAGACCAGAGAGCCCTCAGTTAACATCACTCTTAACCATTGAAGATGATATCCTTGCTTTCCCGGATTAAGGAAAATCCACAGAGAAAGCCTCCTAAATCGAAGATCCGGCAGTACGGCAGTTTTTCTCCAAAAAACCCACTGATGAAAAGGTCATCGGCACCTCAAAATTGGATCACATCGTATGGCATTTCCCCGAGAAGATCTCTGAGAAAAGTATGAAGTAAAGACCCCAAGCGAATGCAGTCACTCAAGGGACTCGCATTCCCCAAGTAGAGTCAACAAATGGCATCTCCAACAGAGAAGTTTGTACACCTCTACAACTCAGACGACTGGGTTCCCCAGCAAGTCTGACATCGAAACTTTTTCCACTCAAATGGCATCTCCCCAGGAAAATTCGGCGAGAAGTTTGAAGGAAAGCCGCTGCGAATAGCGTCCCTTGTCAGTAAATTTTATTGACGAAAGAAACTAAGACTAGTTCCTTGGTAGGAAACCAGGATCGAGGGGAAGTTTATTTTAGAAACTGAGACCAGTTCCTTGGCTGAAGACCAGGATCGAGGGGAAGTTTACCTTTTCTAAGCATCATTGCTTAGCTAAAAGAAGATGAATGCGTAAGCTACCATTCATAACCACCATCAAAATTTTGGGTATTCCGATATTTAATCCTCTTGCACCCTGAATGCCCGAATACCTTCGTCATTCACACCTTCGTGTCCAAGAAGATTAAATATGGGCATCTGTCATACCCCAAATTTTGACCACTAAGATTTCCCATCATTGTGAAAATCATCATCACAATATGGAGGAACCATCAGACTTCATCAGTCTCCCCAAAGATGGGTGAGCATTCACTACAATCAAAATTAGGGTTTCAAGCCCTCTCTGAGTGCTTAGACAAAGGGTCAATCAAGGAATGACATGATCTTCAACTTTTCTAACCTCTAAAACATCCACAATGGATCAAAAGGACTCCCACTTCAAGGATCAAGCACAAGGCTGCTCCCTTCTAGGTGGATTAAGTCTCAAGATCGACAGTGTCACCAAATTAGGGTTTTGGTCGACCAGGGCTTCCAGATGGAAATTTTTCATATGGGCACAAGCCAATGATCCAAAACCTAACCTAATATACTCCATGGAACCTCATGGACCTAATCATCAAGTCAATTTTGCCTCAGGGGATGCATTCATCAAAAATAAGGAATTAGGGTTTCTTGACCTAATTCACCCCTAAATTGACTTTTAGGGCAAATCATGAGCCAAGACCTCAAAGGAGGGTTTGAGGGTATCTAATGAACTATATTGATCCATTTGGAACAATAGATTAATCCAAGAAGCTTGAGCAACAAGTCTCAATTTCATCTGCACCACAGTTAGGGTTTTAAGGAAAAAGTCAACTGTAACTTTGACTTTTGACCAGGACATGCTCCCAAGCCCTATGACATGCATCAATATACCCTATGATACCCATGGAACATGTCCATCAAGTTTGATTTAGGTCAAGGACATGATTTCATGAAGAATTGCACAATTTGGAATTCATCTGATAAAAAGTCAACTGTGCACAAAAGTCAACTTTGACTTTTTGAGATTTTTCACCAAAATGGATTTTTAACCCTAAAATGATGTTAATGTATGATTTTAATCATCATTCATCAAGAAAAATCAAGAAAAGTTGGGTAACTTGTAAAAGGGGTAACCATAAAAAACTTAGAAAATTTTCTAAGTTAAAAATAAAGTGGCTAGGGTACTAACTTTGGAGGGTCATAACTCCTAAACCACAAAGCCATTTTCTCCCATCCAAGGCTTGATTTGTAGATCTCATTGCCCTCTACAAAAACTTCAACTAGACCTAATTCCAACTCCTCATGGATTTTGAGTTATGGAATGATAAAAATCAAGAAAAGTCACTTTGTTCCAACACTTAGTGAAAATTTCACTAAGTCAGATTTTACCCTACTTTTTGCCAAATGTAGGGGGATTTTTCACTTGGATTCAAAAGATATCAAAACCAAATATGTTTAAACAGTTGTTGTATCATGTAAGGGCTTTCCAAAATGACCAAGAACATTACCAAATTCAATTTGAGTCATGAGATATGACATTGGAAAGTTGCCTTGCTGAAATCTGCCAAGGCAAGGCAGAATTTGCATTTTTGCTCGATTTGCCAAAATCAGCCAAATCCAAATGCTCCTATCCACTTGGATACCTCTGAGGATTGAATCTAAAGGGGACAATCACTGAGCCAAGCCTCCAAAGTCTTTGGAACAAGAAATAGCATGTTGAACCTAGAATGGCCAAAATAGGGACAAGACTCCAATTTTGGATTGGAGCATTCAATGGAAGCATCAAGGTGGCATGGACTGAGCCATTCTCAACTGAATTTAGTCAAGACTTATCCAAGACCAAGGGAACCATAACCCTGTGCCCTAACCTCTATTCAATGGCTAGAGGAGACTTGGATTTCCATTGGCCAACATTGAACAAACACCTGCTGCAGTTGCCATTCACTGTGGATCCCAAAACAAACTTGCTCTACTATAAATAGGCTCAATTGTGATCATTTTGAGTACACCAAAGCCATCAAATAGATGCTTTCCTCAAAATCTCTTCTTTCACTCCAATTTTGCCTTCTAAGGTAAGTCACTATCGGGTTTTGAGTTTGAGAGCTTTTCCAATCAAACCAATCACTCATTCACCTCACATACATCATATAGAAGTGATCCAAACACTCACATAACATCTGGAACACAGATTTCACAAAATCACCAGTCAATTGCTCAAGGTTTTAACCAAAGTACAGTTGAGATGCCATGAAGTGATCCAGCCATTCTCAGTCAAGTCCAAGCATTCAAACACACTCCATAGGGTGTAGGGAAGCTGCTCAGATCATCACAATTCATCTGTAACACCTCCTACAGAGAAATCAATTTGTTCTTGCTGTCACGACCTAGAGGTAAGCCTAAACTTGGTCATCTCTCAATCTATGCATATTTCCTCGCACAATACTTTTGCCAAATGTTCATAATCATGCATGGAATGTTTCCCCTCAAGTAATTGCTTTGTTTGAATCGTGTATCAAAAATCCTAGCCTTCATGCAGAAATTAGGATTCTTAAGGATTTATCGTGATTTCTTGTTATATGTTTAATTTAAATGAAATTAAATACCATAGACATGATCGTGAGGTTGAAACGAGTTGATTGGTATGTGGATTACATGATATGATTAAGTATTCAGTGAGATTGGAGAGAAAATGCAAATCTGGGCCAAGCTGAAACACGCGCGTGTTCTTCAGCTGTTCTTGGCACCATTTTTCATAAATTCAAATATTTGAATTTTGTGATTTTATTTAATTGATTCAAAAATTAATTTCTCTCTGAGTTTTAATGATTTTGAGTTGATTCTTTTTTTAATAATTCACAAAAATGTTAAAATATTTTATTTTCCCAAAAAATCCCAAAAATATTATTTATTGTATATAATTGATATTTTTGCAAAGAATTAATGTTTTAATTGTTTTTGACATTTGAATTATTTTTTCCACCTTGATTTTACAACTTTTAATGCTTTCTAATTATTTTGTAGGTCAATACTTAATTTTTGAAGCATTAATCCAAGATCACAATTTGTTTTCCATATGTTAAACAATTTTGATCATTTTAATTGAATTTTTATTCAATTAAAACATATTTTGAAAACAAATTAGGGTTTTTGATTAATTCAACCCTCATAAATCATTTTCAAAACACTTTGGGCCTCTAATAGAGTGTAAGACTCAATCCTTTTTTGACCAAATCATTTTTGGGCCTCAGTGTATTGTATAAGTCCCGATACCGTCAAAAACAAACGGCGCGATCGTCGCCTTTTGAAAAATAACCTTTTGGGCCTCTCCTTGAGCTATAAGACCCATTCAAAACTTTTGGGCCTCTAAATAGAGTGTAAGACCCAACCCCCTTTTAACCAAAATCACTTTGGGCCTCACTTATTGTATAAATCCCTCTGCGTTAAAAGAAAACCTCGGCGCGATCGCCATTTCAAACGGAAAAATCATCTGGGCCTACCCTCGTGTTATAAGCCCCACTCTTTTTCTTTAAACCTTTTGGGCCTCTTGAGAGAGTGTAAGACCCATCCCCTTTGTACAGAAAACCTTTTTTGGGCCACAGTCACTTGTATAAGTCCCTCTGTACAAATTCAAATTGTGCGCTCACTGATAAAACCCTGGGCCTCTCCTTGAGCTGTAAGCCCCAAATCTTTCTTTTTCAAAACACTTTCTCCTTTGATTTTGAACATATCGTTGTTTTCAATCTTTCTTTGTTGAACAACTAACCAAACAGCATGGAAGCTCTACAACCGAGTAAGTGTTTATACGCTTTCATTTACCACTTTCATATACATATAACTGTATTGTGGGGCTGTTTCACTGTAAGTCTTTTTTCATAAACTCATATCAACTGTGTAATAATAGTATAGATATTTAGAGTTTTCCCGACCACTACGTCTAGAACTAGGTGATGCCGTTTCGTTTATTCGTAGAAATAGACAACTAGATCCCTAATAGGATCACCAGATACAGTCTTCTCTTCGGCTGTCCTCATTAGGAATTGTCAAGAAACTCTATTCCCAGAGATGAATGTATTCTCCGTGAATGGCATCTTTGAGTTTCTTCCAAATTCTCGAACTTTCCTGACTTGATCTATTCCTTGTGAATAGCTTGCCTTGAATTTCTCGGGGTTTGGGGACCCACGGGCTTCTTAAAAGCATCGGCCTCCTCTTGGGCATCGTACAAGGACCCACAGGCTTCCTAAGAGCAACCGTGCCTCCTCTTGGGCTTAGTACAAGGACCCATCGGCTTCTTAGAAGTATTCACAGCCTCCTCTTAGGCTTCGTATAATGATCTCTTCCTCCGGGAATGATAGCCTCCTCTTGGGCATCGTACAAGGACCCGTAGGCTTCTTAAAAGTTTCCAGCCTCCTCTTGGGCTTCATACAAATTGTCTCGACGACCTCCTAAAGGTATAGGAACAGAACTTAGTCATCTGCATAGAACAGTCCTTTCATAGAGTCTACTACTGTTTCTCAAAGCATAGTACAAAAGATAAAACTCTAGACACGGACAGTCTAGTCTCCTTGAGTCTCAAAGACATTCTCAAGTGACCCCTTCAAGAATACGAAGGAACCCCGTAGACTCGGACAGTCTCAATACCCTTCGGATTTCCCACTTCCTTAAAGAACAGGAATAACCCGGATCCTTGAATTAAATCCTTGAGTACAACATTGCTCATATAAGAACTAATTTTCTCTTTCAAAATCAGTATATTGGACCTGTCACTTAACTGAACAGTCATCATAGCCTCCTCTTAGGCTTTGTATAATGATCCTTCTCCAGTGAAGTTAGCCTCACTCTTGGGCTTTGTACAATGATTCTCCCCAGCGGGGTCAAACAACATTTAGCCTCTCTCTCGGGCTTTGTACGAGACACATAAAAGACTCCCTCGTTGAGTCAATCACCCTTTCGCCTCCATCTCGAGCTTTATATGAGATACAAAAAGGTTCTTATTGAGCCAAACAAATTTTAGCCTCCATCTCGGGCTTTGTACGAGATACAAAAAACTCTCTTGTTGAGTCAAGTAGCCTCCATCTCGGGCTTTATACGAGATACCAAAAGATTCCCTCGTTGAGTCAAAACCTTTTAGCCTTTCTCTCGGGTTTTGTACGAGACACATATTAGCCTCCTCTTAGGCTTTGTATAAGAAAACCACTGGTTGATCCAATCAACCTTTTAGCATCAAAGTTGTGCCTCGCTCACAGTACACAAACATCAACAACTCCTTCCCTTTCATCTAATCGCTGTAAGCGGTAAGCCTCTGGATCATCTACATCTATGCCACTGTCCCTCTTTTAGCATGAGAAATTCCTAAGGAAAGATGGCATTGCTCTACACTGAGTTAAAGTCTTCTCCTTCAGGTTAAAATCCCCTTTAAAGGAAATTATAGCATTGCCGGATTCACACATCCCGGTTAAAGTAATTCTCCTTTATAAACAATTGTGACATACAACCCCCTCTTTAGAGATGACAAATTCTCTCTAAAGACAACACCTTTCAGCTTCACGTCTTGGGCTTTGAACAAGACACCAAAACACCCACTTCTATAGGAGGAACTATGAACGCTCTGATTTCCCTGTTTCGGTAAATGGGAATACGTAGGCATAAGATTGAAAGAAAAATCTTAGCGAGCACACTAAACAAAAAACCAAAATCCCATACTTTCATATATATTCGTCCTAACATCTCAACCGATAGCCTAAAGCACCCCTCGTAAACAAAATAAACCTAGGAAAAACCCCGAATCTTTGTAGCATCTGTAAACCAACAGTTTTGACTGTTTAATCTCAGTATGCAAGCAGGGTTAGTTGGAGACATCTATTTCCCTTCCTTCATCAGCTTTAATAGGATAAAAAATGAATCGAACTGTAGTATTAGAGCGATCGTGCTTCGCAACCACATCCAAAAATCACTCGCTACACATCCATTGTTGGTTTTAAGGAACTCGGTCGTCTTTTCATTTGTAAAATCATAGGTATCATGGATATTGAGAAAAGGAACACTAAAAAGTATAATTTCAAGAAGCCCAATTTGGTAGAGTTGAAGAAGCTAGCAGCTTTGGTATCTTGCCCTGAAGACTTCAGAAAGCGTTATGGAAGATTAATTGGTATTCTTAGAACTAAGATGGAAGATGGTGTTCTCGACACGTTGGTGCAGTTTGATGACCCTCTTTACCATTGCTTCACCTTTCCCGACTACCAACTTGTTCCAACATTGGAGGAGTATTCTTATTGGTTTGGTCTACCTGTGAAAGAACAAGAGCCTTTCAGTGGTCAAGAGAAGATTCCTTCACCAAAGGAGATTGCTGATTCTATCCACTTAGAAATGTCTGAAGTCAAGCCTCACCTCACCACCAAGAATGGGATCAAGGGTCTATCTTCCAAGTTCTTGTTTGATAAATCCTTCTACCTAGCTAAGATGAATAGTATGAATGCCTTTGAAGAAATATTTGCACTCCTTGTCTATGGCTTGGTCTTGTTTGCTAATGTTGAGGAGTTTGTTGATATCAATGCCATTCGTATCTTCTTAAGTGGAAATCATGTGCCTATACTACTTGGTGATACTTATCACTCTATCCATCACAGGACGCTTAAGGGGAATGGTATTATCTTGTGTTGTGCACCTTTGCTTTACATGTGGTTTATTGCACATTTGCCTCGAACATCACGCTTCAAAGATAATCCAGACAAGCTTCGTTGGTCTCAGAGAATCATATCTCACCCATAATGATATCTTTTGGTACGATCCAGCTTACAACAAAGGAGTCATCATTGATAGTTGTGGCCTATTCCCCAATGTGCCACTTCTTGGCATTAGAGGTGGGATCAGCTACAACCCCATTCTTGCTAGACGTCAGTTTGGATTCCCTATGGAAGATAAGCCTAAGAACATCCTCTTGTCCGGTTTCTTTTATCTTAATGAGGAAGCCAGTGCAGAAACCAAGAGCATTGTTTTGCATGCTTGGGGAAAGCTCCACAAGAGAACTAAGAATGACTTGGGAAAAAGAAACTGTGTGGCCTTGGAACCATTCCTTCGGTGGGTTCGATCTCGAGCTCGTGATCTCAAGATGCCATATCTCCCCGAGAGACCCCCACAGGCTACCGTTGTATCTCCCTCTATCATTCCTATTGAGCGCATGGAAGAGTATCAAGAAACTCTGGCAAGGATGAAACTTGAGAGAGACATGTGGGAAGGAAAGTACCATGTCGTTTATGCTGAACAGATGGAAATGAAGAAACAGATGTAAGAGAAAGATGATTTGATTGAATGGCTTGAGAGACGTGTGATTGACAGACCTGTGGCGCAAGAGAATTTATTTTTCTCTGGCGTACAACTCACTTCTAGTACTCATGAGTATGCAAGTATTCTGCCGACATCTGGCGCTTGGAAGGGGATTGTTGACAAGTTGATTCTAGAGAATGACAAGTTGAAGAGATAGAAGAGGAGCGTGGAGTGGAGCATCCCTAGATAGAGTTACTTTTTAGGCCTATCTGTTGTTCTTATCTCTTTGTATTTTGAGCTTCTTAAATGTACTTTGAAAGTTGTAACTTTTCTCAATATTTAATGAAGTGAAGCTTATTTTGAAAATTGTCTCTCTTGAGTTCCTTAAAAACATTTGCATTTGCATTGCATCTTGCATTTTTGTTAAACCTATCAAGGAACTAAAATTGTTTTGCAGACTTTGTGAAGATGGATTTTGGAAGGAAAGAAACTTGGTCGTACACCTTCATGGTTCCCGATGTTGAGAAGCTAAAGGAATTGGGAAGATTGATTGAAGATCCAGTGGCATTCTCATTAAAGTATGGAAGAATTCTCCCGCTGTTATGGCTTCAAAGGGCTGAAGGACTGCTAGAGACGTTGGTTCAACTCTATCATCCTCTTTATCATTGCTTTGTGTTTCCCGATTACCAATTGACGCCAACTCTGGAAGAATACTCTGCCTTGATGGGTCTCCCTATCAACGATTCTCCTCCATTCTCTGGTTTAGAAGACGAGCTCAGTGCGAAGGACATCGTAAGGGGAACAAGGCTAAGACTGTCTGATATTCAAGCCCACTTGACCATCAAAGGGGGACTTTGGTATTGCCCGCTCAGTTCTTGTTCGAGAAAGCCCGTTACTTCGCTGGTAGGAAGAATACTGTACTCTTCGAGTCTACCTTCACTTTGCTAGCTTATGGACTATTTCTATTTCCCAACGCTAAAGACTTCGTCGACGTCAATGTTATTCAAATCTTTATGCTCAGGAACTCAGTTCCTACTCTGGTGGCTGATACTTATCATGACATTCACTCAACGAACATGAGAGATGGAGGACAAATTGTCTGTTGTGTTGCTCTCCTTTATAGGTGGTTGATTTCGCACCTACCAAGGACTACAACCTTTTGGGATGTGGAAGATAGTACTATTTGGTCCAAGAGGCTCATGGAGCTTACTCATGCTGACATCAAGTGGTATGGCCCAATCTATGGAGGGATTCTCATGATTCATAGATGTGGGGATTTCTCCAATGTACCTCTGATGGATAGAAAGGGATGCATCAACTATAACCCCGTTCTCGCTCGTCGACAGCTTGGCCACCCAATGGAGGAGATACCTGATCTTAGCAATCTGAAGAGGCTTTTTCTCGAAGAAGGAGAAAATCCTGAGTTCATGCTCAGAGTTGAACGCGCCTGGCGTTGCATAAATAGACAAAGATGGACTGCGATGGGGATTCCTGACTGTACTGTCACCATGGCATACTTGGAATGGTCTCGTGAGATAGCTCTTGTGATGAGGATGCCTTATCCGCATCATAAGCAGCCTACAACTGAAGAATTGAAACTAAAGAAGGCACTGGAAGAGCTGGCACTTGATAAAGTGAAGATGCAAGGGCAAATCAACAACCTCATGAGGGAGCTTAGTGGAGAGGAAGGACCGTCATCCAGTGGACTAGATTCCTAGTTTCCTTTTATGTTGTATTTTCTGTTTTTGTTTATGTAATGAACTTTGAAGGTGTACCGCCTATGTTGTAATATTTGCAAATATGCTAATGAAAGAGCTTGTTTTGAGAAATATCCTTTTATCTAAAACGTTTGCAAACTTTTAGTTCCTTGATAGTTTTGCTTGCATTTGCATTTTGAATTCTTTCATGTCATAACATGTGTTCTCTTTCCTGTCGTGTCTCATTCTGTGGTCTTCTCTTCAGAACCGTCACGCTGAGTCTCCGACGCTGATACAACACACGAGCCCAAGCTCGCCAGAAAATGTCTGAACACGACTTTGAAATGGTTAGAGTCAACAATGAGTTGAATGATCTACGAGGAAGTATGGGGTAGATTATGGAAGTTTTGCAAGTTATTAGAGCAAAGATGGATACTCAAACCACCGTGGTCTCTGAAATTGTCACTCCAGCCGTGGAGCCTGCTACTATTGTCAACACTGGTCTCTTACCACCATTTGGGTTGCCTCCTAGTTTTGTGCCACCACCAATTGCTACGACTACTCAACAAGATGTTCCTATGGGAAATGAAAATCCCCAAGCTATCCCAACTTTTGTTCCAACAGCGGTGCATACTCAAGTACATCCTGTTTTTCACAATCCGCAACTAGTTTATGGCTACCCCGAAATGTCTGAGGAGGGAGACGAACAACAAGAGAGATTAAAAGAAAGTGTGGAGACTATCCAAAGAAAAATGAGGGTGATGGAAGGAAGCAATATCTTTAGTACTGACGCTAGAGATATGTGTTTGGTTTCTGGCTTAGTGATTCCTCCAAAGTTTAAAAATCCAAGCTTTGACCAGTACTTAGGAGCGACATGCCCAAAGTCGCACTTGATCATGTATTACCGAAGAATGGCTGCGTATGTAGATAACGACAAATTAATGATCCATTGTTTCTAGGATAGTTTGAAGGTAGCTTCTGCAAAATGGTACATGAGCTTGGACCAATCTAGAGTCCACAATTTTCAAGACTTATCATATGCTTTTGTGAAGCATTATAAGTACAATATAGATTTGGCCCCTGACCGAAGGCAACTTTTGAGCATGTCCCAAAACAATTCTGAATCTTTCAAAGAATACGCTCAACGCTGGAGGGAGACTGTTTCCCAAGTAGAGCCTCCATTGTCTGAAAAGGAACTGGTCGACTGGTTTATGGACACCGTGAAACCAGAATTTTATGAAAGAATGATTAGCAGTGTTAGCGCCAACTTCGCTGACATTGTTGTCGTGGGTGTAAAGGTGGAAGCTGGTCTGAAAAGTGGAAAGGTGATCAGTTCTTCCAACAATTCAAACAGTACCACCAACAAGATACCTCCAAGCAACTTCCATAAGAAGAAGGAAGGGGAAACCAATGCCATTATGACAGGTAGGAAAAAGAATCCAGTCTGGAGATAACCGGTTTATCAACAACAGTCAAATCCAAATTTCGCTCAACAACCAATCTATCCAATGCAGTTTTCCCCACAACATTACGTGGCAGCTGTAGCCCCAACTTTCAATCATCAGTCCATGCAGCAGACGCCGGTATTCCAACAACAACCCAGTTATCAGCAAGCACCTAGTGCTCCAACTTTCCAACAACAACAGAAGCCATAAGCTTCTTCATCAAATGTTCCCTACCGAAGACAAGGGGTCAAACCTTCATTTCTGCCTATTCTGATGACTTACACAGAACTTTATCTCTCTTTGGTTCAACAAGGTTTGATTGTCACTAGACCTATGGGCCCACCTACAGAAAAATCCATGTCGTTCCATAATCCTAATGTCAACTGTGTATTCCACCAAGGCGCTGCCGATCATGACTTGGAAGGATGCCTTGCATTGAAATATGTTGTTAAGGGCTTAATGGAGAAAAAGGTTATGTCCTTTGCGGATAATCAACCCAATGTGAAGGACAACCCATTGCCTACCCATGGGTCTAGAAATTCTATTGAAGATGAGAAGGATAAATTATTGATAATGGATGCCTCAAAGATTAAAACTCCTGTCAGGATTTTCCATTCCAAACTGTTTGAAGCTGGGTTAGTGAAAGTTAACCACGACAATTATGAAGAGTGTAACGCCAGTATCTGAGGATGCCAATTGGTTCAGAACGATATTCAGAGTTTGATTGACGAAGGTTTCCTACAAGTATTCAGTAAGATAAAGAAAGAGGAAGTTGCGGTGATTGAGCCCATATTTAACTTGCCTGAATCAAAAGAGAAAGTGCTATTTTCAATATGCCGAAGTCTGGTTATGTGGTCCCTGTCTTCAATAGAACAAAGCCAGTTTTCAGTACATCAGAACCTGTTGTTGCTTCCGCTGTTAATCAGTCAAGGCCGAGAAACATCCGACAACCTGTTCCGTTCCGTTTCAGAAATTCCAAAGTTGTGCCATGGAGGTACGAAGATACTATGATCAACAAAAGATATGAAGAGGTGGTTCCAAGGAAAGAGGTGGGAACCACTAGTGAAGAAGTGACAAATATAGCTGGGTCTGGGAAGATGACCCGAAGTGGTCGAGTTTATACCCCTATATTTAAAGGGATTGTGCCTAAAGAGACCGTTACTCCTGTACCTGCTAAGGATAAGGAAAAAGAAGCAGTTACCAGCGAAGAAGATGCTGAGTTTTTGAGAATCATTAAAAGAAGTGACTATAGAGTGGTGGATCAGCTTCACCAAACTCCCTCCAAAATCTCGATATTATCTCTGTTGTTGAACTCGCCTACTCATCGAGCATCTTTGCAAAAGATACTGGCTCAAGCCCATGTTGCCCGAAACATTACTGCAGGTCAGTTTGACAGCGTCATTATAAATATCATCGCCTACAATACTCTCAGCTTTAGCAACGAAGAATTTCCCAAGGGGGGTCAGAGCACAATCTTGCTCTACATGTATCAGTGAAATGCCAAGAAGACACTTTGGCAAGAGTTCTTATGGACACAGGTTCCTCTTTGAACGTTTTACCAAAAAGGACTCTTGAAAAGTTGGCTTACAAGGGAGCTGAAATAAAGCCTACCTCTCTAGTTGTCCAAGCTTTTGATGGCTCAAGAAGGTCCGTAATGGGTGAGATTGAGTTGCCAATTCTGATCGGCCCGTATGTTTTCAATATCATTTTCAAGTGTTGGATATTAATCCTGCCTACAGTTGCCTACTTGGAAGGCCTTGGATCCATGGAGCTGGTGCTGTAACTTCAACCTTGCACCAAAAGATGAAATTTGTGGTTGGTGAAAAGCTGGTGATCATACACGGTGAAGAAGATCTGATGGTCAGTAACTTGTCTTCCTTCCATTATATTGAGGTTGATGAAGATGCTTTGGAAACTTCTTTCCAAGCTCTTGAGATAACCAATGCTGTTATGCTAGATATTGAAGAGTCGGTGGTCCCGAGAAATCCATCTTTTGCTTACTTCAAAAGTATGCAATCTGCCCTGAAAGAAGGTGCTCCTGAAGGCTGGGGAAAAGTCATTGAAATTCAAGAGAGGAAGAAATACCAAGGGTTGGGTTACAAACCAACTCATGGCAAAATAGCTGCTTCAAAAACACGACCAAGGACTATCCAGGAAATGTTTGTCAGCAAAGGACATCAAGTCAATGCTGTGATAAGAGCTGAAGAAGACGAAGACATCAGCCATCTGGTTTTTCAGTGTGACGCCCCACTAGACAATTGGGAGGCTATTGAGATCCCTGTATTGTTTCCTGAGCCATAGTAATATGCTTGTTTTTCATTGTTTATTTTCAATTCCATAGATGTACCCAAGGCTATTGGACTATTTTGTATGGGCCACCGCTTTTGAATTTTATTAATCAATGAAGATGTTATTTTGTTAAACTCTTTTGTCTTTATCTACTGTTTTTGCTCTTAAGGAAAAATGGCAATCTTTTCAGAACTACCAAAGACATTTTCTTCTTGCATTCTATTTTTGTGCATTTTAATAAAATAAGTCCCTCCATCATGCAGAATAATTCACAAACCAGTTGTATTCAATGACCCTACTTTCGCTATTGACTTCGATTCACCTATCTATCAAGCTAAGGATGAGGAAGAGGAAGAGTACGAGGTCCCAAATGAGTTGGCAAGAATGTGTGAGTATGAGTACACGGCTCTTCAGCCGCATAAAGAACAAGTTGACACCATCAATCTGGGTACTGATGAAGACAAGAAGGAAGTCAAGATTGTGGCAATACTTGGGGCAGAGGTCCGACAACGGTTAGTAAAGCTTCTTGAAGAGTATGTAGATGTGTTTGCATGGTCTTATCAGGACATGCCTGGTTTGGATACAGACATAGTAGTTCATAATAAACTACCACTCAAGCCTGAATGCCCACCAGTGAAACAGAAACTCTAAAGAAGTAGACCTGACATGACTCTCAAAATCAGAGATGAGGTCAAGCGACAACTTGATGCAGGGTTTCTGGCAGTCTCAAAGTACCCCGAATGGGTGGCCAACATTGTGCCCGTGATGAAGAAGAATGGTAAAGTGCGAATGTGTGTGGATTACAGGGATCTCAACAAAGCCAGTCCAAAGGACGATTTCCCTCTACCGCATATCGACACTCTTGTGGATAACACGGCCCGTTTTGTAGTTTTCTCCTTTTTGGATGGTTTCTCAGGTTACAACCAGATCAGAATGGATCCGGCCGACATGGACAAGACTACGTTCATCACTCCTTAGGGAACTTATTGCTACAAAGTCATGCCCTTCGGTTTGAAAAATGCAGGGGCAACCTATCAGAGGGCTATGGTGACTCTGTTCCATGACATGATACATAAGGAAATTAAGGTGATGTGGATGATATGATTGCTAAATCCCAAAGTGAGGAGGACCATTTGGATCACCTTCTGAAACTGTTCAAAAGACTCCGAAAATATCAATTAAGGTTGAACCCTGCCAAATGTACCTTCGGTGTCTGATCAGGAAAGTTACTCGGTTTTATCGTTAGTCAACGAGGAATTAAGGTAGACCCCAACAAAGTACGAGTTATTCAAGAGATGCTAGCTCCGCATGCTAAGTCTCAAGTAAGAGGTTTTCTTGGTCGTTTGAATTATATCTCCAAGTTTATCTCCAACATGACTCCCACTTGTGAGCCGATCTTCAAGTTGCTTTGCAAAAACCAGGCCGTAGAATGGAATTCTGACTGCCAGCATGCCTTTGACATACTCAAAAGTTACTTGCAAGAACTTCCAATCTTGGTCCCACTTGTGCCAGGAAGGCCCCTCTTCATGTATATGACTGTATTGGAAGGATCAATGGGCTGTGTTTTGGGCCAACATGATGAATCTGGGCGCAAAGAGCATGTCATCTATTGCTTAAGTAAAAAGTTTACTGATTGCGAAAGCCGTTATTCATTGCTGGAAAAGACTTGCTGTACTCTAGCATGGGCCGCCAGATGTTTAAGGTAGTACATGATATGTCATACTACTTTGTTGATCTCAAAAATGGATCAAATAAAATATATCTTTGAAAAGCCTACTCAAACAAGAAGGCTTGCCCGTTGGCACATGCTCTTATCATAGTATGATATTCAGTACGTCACTCAGAAGTCCATCAAAGGAAGTGTCTTAGCAGATTACCTCGCAGATCAACCTGTGGAAGACTATGAGCCTCTCAAGTTTGATTTCCTAGATAAGGACATTATGGTTGTGAAAGATTGTGATGAGTCGGGTCCTGATGAAGGTCCTGAACCTGGTTCACGTTGGAAAATGATGTTTGATGGTTCTTCTAACTACAGTGGACATAGTGTAGGTGCTGTTTTGATGAACCCTGATGGTGGTTACACCCCGTTTACAGCCAAATTATGTTTTGAATGTACGAACAACATCGCTGAATATGAAGCATGCATTCTAGGGTTGGAAGCAACCATTGACCTCAGAATTAAGATTTTGGAAGTCAGCGGAGACTCTGCCCTGGTTATTTATCAAGTCAAAGGTGAATGGGAAACTAGAGACAAGAAATTGGTCCTGTACCATGCTTATATTATGGAGATGATCCAATATTTTGATGAGATCACTTTCTGTCATGTTCCACGATCAGAAAACCACATAGTTGATGCTCTAGCCATGTTAGCTTCAATGTGGAAGGTTAATTTTGATAATGAAGCGCCGCTCATCAGTATCGAGCGCAAGACTGAACCAGCTTACTGCCAATTAGTTAAAGAAGAGGTGGATGGGAAACCGTGGTTTCACGACATCATGAATTATCTGAAAAAGCAAGAGTATCTTGCCAATGCTTCAACTCTTGACAAGAAAACTTTGAGAAGGTTATCGTCCAAGTTTTTCCTCGGCAATGATGTGCTCTACAAAAGGAATCAAAATATGGTATTGCTAAGATGCGTTGATAAACGAGAGGCAGGCCTGTTGATTCATGATATTCACGAATGAGCTTTTGGTACTCACGCCAATGGGCATGCCATGGTTAAGAGGATTTTGATGGCTGGGTATTATTGGTTGACTATGGAAACTAATTGCATCCAATACGCCAGAAAGTGTCAAAAGTGCCAAATCTATGCTGACAAGGTGCATGTACCTCCAACATTGTTGAATGTTTTGTCATCACCTTGGCTGTTTTCTATGGGGGGCATTGACATGATTGGGGTTATTGAGCCAAAAGCTTCCAACGATCATCGGTTCATCTTAGTGGCCATTGACTATTTCATAAAATGGGTTGAAGCTGCCTCCTACACCAACGTGACCAAACAAGTAGTTGTTCGTTTTATCAAGAATCAGATCATCAGCCGCTATGGAATCCCAAGCAGGATCATAACAGACAATGGAACCAATCTGAACAACAAAACAATGAAGGAGTTATGTGATAATTTTAAGATTGAACATCATAATTCTTCACCTTACCATCCAAATATGAATGGAGCTGTCGAAGCTGCCAACAAAAACATCAAGAAGATCCTGCAGAAAATGGTCAAGACTTATAAGGATTGGCATGAGATGTTACCATTTAACTTGCATGGGTACAGAACTTCGTTTTGGACTTCGACAGGGGCAACTCCCTTTTCTCTGGTGTATGGGATGGATGTTGTTCTTCCCATTGAAGTGGAAATACTGTCTTTAAGAATCTTGATGAAAACCAAGCTTGATGAAGCAGAATGGGTCCAAGAAAGATATGATCAGCTAAACCTCATTGATGAGAAACGATTGACTGCCATGTGTCATGGTCATTTGTATCAGAGGAGGATGAAGAGAGTATTTGATAAGAAGGTCCGTGTTCGTGAATTCTGTGAAAGAGAACTCGTACTCAGAAATATCTTGCCATCTCAAAGGGATGTACGCGGAAAATGGGCGCCTAACTATGAAGGTCCATTTTTCGTGAAAACAGCGTTCTCAGGAGGTTCCCTAATTCTTACAACGATGGATGGTGAACAACTCTCACACCCTGTGAATGTTGACTCAGTAAGAAAATATTATGCCTAAAAAGCCCGCTAAGTCAAAAACCAGAAATGGCGACTTAAGCAAGAAAAGGGTATCCCGGTGGGTCATAATCTATGAAGGAGACTAAGGCAAAAGTTAGGGATTAAATAAAAAGAAAAGAGATCGCTAGGTTGAAAACCCGAAAGGGCGACCTAGGCAAAAATGAGCGTCCCGGTGGACTGAAAACCCGAAAGGGCGGTCCAGGAAAAAGTTAGGGACAAAAGGCATTTCACTGTGTCAGAAAGGGTTGTCACCCATACCAAGGAATTCAAGAAGAAATTCAAGCTCATCGCTCTCATCAACAACAAGTTTTTGAAGGATTCTTAGTCATTAGGGATAGTAGTGGTCGTTGAATACAATGTAACCTTTTTCCTATTGCCATTTTTCTAATTGTAATGTTCCATGGAACTTTGCCATTGGCAAGTTACCATTCTAATGAAATCATATTTTGGACCATCCTTTGTTTGATAATTATCATGTCTCTAATTTTTCCTTGTTATGCAAAACTTCACTTATTTTTTTAATAATGGTTTTAAAAGTGGAAAATTTTGAAATAAAAACAAATCTTTTGAGAAAACACAATGGGAATATTAACTTACTTTGGCTCTTGGGACGATTTAGCAAATTCACATGCTCTTCCCCAGTAACTCTTGCTGCGACGAAAGAACTGTTAAACCATCTGGCGTGTAACTCTCCAATGATACACGTTTAAATTGTCAATGTTTCCTGGATGGGATACTTCAGTAATGACTGACTACTGTGATACAAAGGATCTCTCCCCAGTATCTTCCACAGATGTTTGTTGAATGTGGAAAATCTTTACCTCATCAGGTGAAAGAAGAATGATCCCTACTTGTACTCCGAGCGGCTGCTCTCTTCAGACTCAGTGTGACTCTTTGCAGTGGATGTGTTATCCTTCTACCTTTTTTCCACAGTCTGTCGTCTCTCGTCAGGGTCGTCTCTTGCATATCATTGAGCATTCGCATCATACCATATAATCGTGCATTTTTTCGTTGGGTGTGTCTTTCTTATGGGTCCTTACCTCCTTTACCTTTGACATGTTCAGGATTAGGTATCCTTTTGAGTTCGTGGATCGTTATCCTTGTCTTGCTTACGTCTGGTTTTCACCTGCGTGCATCAAAATTTGTTTATTATCCATATTCCCCGTGGAGTTTAGTCATCACTATGCAACCCCGGTAAGGTCCTGTCTGATAGTTAACCTCTGCTTTCAAGCCAATCATTATTGATTGTTTGTCAAGTCCAGTGTTTACTAGCATTGTCTCAATATCGGTCATTATCGATATCGTAAAGTCCAGTGTTTACTGGCATACTTTTCATCCAATCATTATTGGTGTTTAAGTCCAGTGTTTACTGGCATGTTTTTATATCGTTCTTCATCGGTATCGTAAAAGTCCAGTATTTACTGGCATTGTTTTAATATCAGGTCATTATCGGTGTTGTACAGGCCCAGTGTTTACTGGCATATTTCCTTGTCTCAAGTCCAGTATTTACTGGCATGTTTTATATCGATCATTATCGGTATCGTGTATGTCCAGTGTTCACTGGCATGTTTTTCATCTAAATCATTATTGGTATTCAAGTCCAGTGATTACTGGCATGCTTTTCAAAGTCCAATCATTATTGGCATCTTACCATTTATCCCCAGCAGAGGTTTTGGTCATTACCAATATCCCCGTAAAAGTCCAGTATTCACTGGCACTTGTTGAAAGTCTGATCATTATCAGCATCTTAAGTCCAGTAATTACTAGCATGCTTCCTAAGTCCAATCCTTATTGGCATCTTAAGAGTGGTCATTACCAATATCTTTTGAAGCCCTTGTGATTATTATCATTTGGCGCACGCAGAGTTTGTGTTTGTCTCTGTCTTTCTGGTTTTTTCTTAAAGATCCCGTTTGAACTCTTCAGTATAAGAAATCCCCAGAAAATATTTTGTTAGGTGTCTATCCCTTTTATTCAAATTGATCCCCAGTTGATATCATGTCCTCCTTTTGGTTTCATCCCCAGTAAATGGTTTGTTTCCCTTTTGGTTATCCCCGACGTCGTCCGGTCATGTCTGAACCTGTCGTCCATCTCCCTAAATCTTTCCCCATTGGAGATTACCTCTCTGGCTTCTGCCTCTAGTAAAGATCTGTGGGGTTCCCCTCATTTTTATTGTTCTTATCCCCGGTAGGTCTCTTTCATTGGTTGTTAACCTGCTTCCCCAGTAAGTCTTGCTTGCGGATACTAAACCTTAGTTCCTCGGTGAGGCTCGCCTGTGGGTGTTTTCTCTTTGTCCTTGGTGTCCTGTTTTGTCTACATCTTGCACCATCATGGCATGTCTATCGCCTGTCCTTAGCACATCCATTCCATTTAAGGGAAAAATTTTCGGTTTGCTATATTAAAATACCTTTCACTTTGATTTCCCGAGGATTATCATCTCTCGTGCCATCCGGTAAAGCTATTCAAATAGGGGCAACTGTTATACCCCAAATTTTACCCCTTAGATGTCATAACATCTTGCACTTGCATTTAGGTTTCAATCATCTATGCATTGTTAACTAACCACCATATCTTGCTAGTTTGTTCTTTTATGTGAAAGCTAGGTTTTTGCACAAGAAGGAGGGCAAGGTCATTAAGCCAAGTTCTCACATGTTTCAAAGTCTCCTAAGACACTCATTGGTTCTATACATCCATCACAAGTGTTCACTAAGTGATTGAGATTGGTAGTTGAAGTCATCTGTTCAAGAAAGCCAACTGAGGCTCCAAAGTTCAATCAGTTTGTCTTGAAGACTAATCATAAGGTTCTCAAGTCATGTTCCATGATCTTATGAGATTGGATCAAGAGAAATCAACAGATACCATCATATCAAGAGTTGTGGATTTAGGGTTTTAACCTGAAGAATCACCAGGAATCTTGGTGTGATCAGTCAATGCCTTGATTGGTTTATCAACCAATTGAGCTCACGTACATCCAAGAGATCATATTCAACAAGGAATCAAGAGTGTTTGACTCCCATCACAAGTACAATGAGCCTCAAAGTTCATCTGGCCACAGATTAGGGTTTTCTCTAGGAGAGAGTTTATTGTGCCCTAATTCATGGTCAAAGCATGATCCCAAGCCATGGAACATGATCCATTGTGTTCATATACATCCTTAGGACTCATCTAAAGTATTGGAGAAGTTCAAAGTTACAAATTCATTGAGGATCGCACTGAGGAATTCACCTGACCTAATTTTCATCTGACAAAGTCAAACCTTTGACCCTTGATACCTTGACCACAGATGAAGCATTCAAGCTATATTCCATCAAGACATGCTTAATTCTTGAGTTAGAGCATGAGAAATCACCATTTGAAAGGTTTCTTGCAAAAAGGGCAAGGTTTGGTTCTTAAATTTTTCTAAGTGTGGAAGAATTCACTCCTTGTGCAAATTTGGAAAGGCCATAACTTTCAAACCACATATCCAATTTTTGTCACTCAAATCTCAAATTGAAGCTCTCATCATGAAATTCAAAACATATTAGAGGGTCCTTATCCAAAAGAGGCTTGGTTTTTAAGTTAGGAGAATTGGAAGTTCAAGGCAATTAAAGACTTAGTGAAATTTCACCACTTTTGCCCTAAAATTCGGTCAACTTCATCTCCATTTTTCATCAAGATCCCTTTGGATATAGAATTTGGAGTGAACATGAAAGTTATAGAGGACATTTGGGGCTTTCCAAAAAGTACTAGAACACCCCAATCCATGAAGGGAGCTGAGAGATTCGAAGAAGAGAAGTTTGAGGTCCATTTCTTGAATTCCAAGTTACCAACATGTGCATAATGATGCATAACCACTCTTAATCACCAAAAATCTCACAATTCTGATGATTAGAAGCAAGATTAATGTATTTTGAACCTCTGCCACGAGCTACAAAGTTGCAAACTTAAAATATATTTGTTTTATACAAGTTGAGGCAAATGGATGCATGAGAGAGAAAATTTTCACAAAGAGCATGATCACTCCATTTTTCTTACAACATGGAGCCTTGTTCCAATCCCATCAGCACACATCAACAATCCAAACACTATTTCTAACCATTTGTTAGAGTGTTTGAAGGCCCTTGACTCAGTAATACAGCTTGCACGAAAGGGAACTTGAAGAAAGGGTGTTTTTGGCAAATTGTGAAATCTGACCATGCCTTCATTCCTCCACTTCTCCTATAAATAGAGGATCAATCCTCAGTCCAAAACACACCAGAATCACCCCTAAACAAAGGATGATACTCTCTGAATTCTCTCACTCACTCATTCTTGCAAATTTGCAAGAACACTGCTCCAGATCATTTCACTCGTCCATTTCATAAACTAACCTCACAAACCACCTCTATACATCCTATAGACTCCATTCAAACCACTGAAACAAATCTGTAACACCATATACATCATCTGCCATTTTTAACCTCCATTGTTGCAAGAAGGACCGGGTTCCACTTGTGAGGTATTTTCCAAAGCTGATAACCATCTGCATCCCCTCTCTTAGCATCAACAAAGCAAGGCAGATCATCATTTCTATTCTGTAATCACCATAGAAAAAGCCTTGGACTTTCTCCAAGAGGTAAGATTCCTGCTCCCTTGAAACTAAGTTTTCATGCATTATTATGTTCCTATTCTCGTAGCAAAATGTAGTTCATAATTTATTTACATGTGTTGGACCATGGCCGATTTGTTTTACTTTAAATACATGTTGATGTAGCTTGCTGAAACTTTTTGATGTTGCACTGTTGTTGGTTATTTTGCGCATTGTACGTTTGTTAGTAAGATGAGCCTTTAGTGTATTTAGATTCCTGGTGAAATTTGCTTCAAGTTTGGTCTTTGTAGTTTTGATTTTGGTTGAGAAACGAGTGAGATAGAGGGAGTGAAAGTTCTGGGTTTGAAAGATGAAGCTAGGGCACGAGCGAGAGAGAGTAATGAAGAAGTTGATGGTGAGTTGGCACCCAGTCATCTTGATGTGGCACTGAGGTGGCCATTTCGTTTGGTTCTTAAAATAAAAACAAATGGAAGCGTATTATGTTTGGATGTAATAGCCACCCAGTGGTAGAAACCTTGCCATGCCTTTCCCTTCGCATTGCCTTGCCTGGGTTCGATCCTGCGGATCAACCCTTTTGCTCATTTTCTGGTTTTACCTTTGCTTTGATATTATATTATGTGCTTGCATCTTGTTATCACACCATACGCGTAGCTAAGTTGGCCAGAGTTTTGTGGCTGAATATCCAAGGGCGTGGGTTCAAACCCAAGGAGAAGCATTCCCTTTCTTTTTTATTACATGTTTTATTTAATTTTTATGGTTTGAACCTTGTTTTCATTTTATCATAACTTGCTCATTTTTTATCCTTTTTAACTCATTCTTTTTGCAAATGGTTCATTGAAATGTCTATTTTTTTATGGTGAAAATAAATTGTCCAAAATATTTATTTATGAGACACTTGTAAGTGTTGAAAGTGAAGGATCTTTTTAGGGTTTTCATGAAAACTTCTTTGTTTCTTTTGGTTCTTTTGCCATAATTCCCTGCTTTGTCTTGATAAATTGAAACCTAATGAAAGTTGTATGAAACTTGTGATGTTATAAAATTGCATGTAATTGATTCACTTTGAGACCATGATGTTTAATATGTTGTTTACAAGTGAATTTCTTTGCAAATACCTTGTTCATACCATGAGATCTTGTTAGATCATTTACCCTTGTGACATGAAATTGTTTGACCAAGCATGTACACATGTATGCTTTGAACTCTTGGATGCCATGTTTTGGATTGTTCTTAAGTGTTTATATGTCTTGGATTGTAATCTTTGAATGCATGAACCTTATGATGTTGTCACCCTCTCAAATGCATGCCTAAACCCCAATGCTCTTGTATGGTTGTTACCTACTTGTCCACATGTTCAAACTTGTTCACATGATACCTTTGATACATGTTTTGTTTATGTTTACATGATTGTTGTTACACATGTATGCTTATGAGCTTGTTGGTTGTTACCTCCTCCTTGATGTTTGAATCTATACCATGAGAACTTAGTTCATGTTTGCTTAGGTGTTGTAACATCTTTGTTTCATATATCCTTTGGTTGTCACCATAATATGTCTATCCCCATGTGAAAGTTTTAGTTGTTACCCTAGAACTCTTTTGAATTAATTCTTGACCTCGAGTGTTGTTACATTCATATTCTTAGCCTTGGTAATTACCATGCTTATATTTTCATCTTGCTTCAATGATGCTTGTTATCTTGAATTGCCTTAGTTTTCCCCAAGTGATGAAGCTTGTTAGCTCTCATCCAAAGTAACCCTCCTTGTTCCCCTCATTCCAAAGAAAAGACTCTCTATTGACCTCAAAGCCATAGATAGCTCATTACCATCTTGGCCTCTTTAGAGCCATCTTCACCTTTGGCCTCATTAGAGCCACGTCCTTTTAACCTAATTAAGTTCCCCTCTTGTGAGCACTATCATCATAGTTGCTCACTTCCCTCTTTGACCTCATTAGAGCCATTTACTATATGACTTATAATCCCACCTAGAGTTCTTCAACTCTATATCAGCATCATCATTATGATGCTCCCTTCCCCTTTGACCTTATTAGAGCCATTTACATTATAACTTAGAATTAGGATTAGAGTTCTTAAACTCTACGTGATTCTCATCATCATGAGTATTAACTTACCCTTTGCAACTTAGACTTAGAGAGTTCTTTAACTCTATATGAGTATCATACTCATTCCCTTTGGAACTTTGGCCATAGTCAATGGTTCCTCACCCTTAGTTAGGTGAACTACGGTTGCTCTGATTCTTTAGTCAGGATACGTAGGCACAAGATGCGACGTCTTGGCGAGCATACTTAGTGTACATACCCTTAGGTTTTTTCCTTTAGCTTTGGTCTTCACCATAGGTCTTTACCTTACCCTTAGCAGATTTCCTTAGCAAGCAAACATAACATAACACAAATACAAACAAGAGGTTCCTGTAGAGTACTACAGATACTTAGGGTGCTAATACCTTCCCTTAGTATAACTGACCCCCGAACCCCCGATCTCTTAGCTGTGTTTTCACATAATGCAATTAGGGTTTTCTTTCGATCTTTACCCTTTCCTTTAGATAGATCAAAGCTCGGTGGTGATATTCAAAGATGTGTGATTCAAGTTAATTAAATAGCTTGACATCCAATTCTCACCGCAACAATATCCCTCGTGAAGAAAATCACATGGCTGGTGCACTAGCCACTCTCTCCTCCATGATTAGTGTAGGTCAATGGAACGACGTACCTAAGATCGACATAATGTGCCTTGAAAGGCCCGCTTACATATTCGCGATTGAATCAGTCATAGATGACAAACCTTGGTATCACGATATCAAATGCTTCCTTCAAAGACAGGAGTACCTGCCTGGGGCATCAAGAAAAGACAGGAAGACCCTCAGAAGACTGGTTAGCAACTTCTTCCTGAGCGGTCATACACTCTATAAGAGAAACTTCGACATGGTTTTGCTCAGATGCGTAGACAAACAAGAAGCAAACATGTTGATGAAAGAGATTCACGAAGGATCCTTTGGCACTCATGCCAACGGACACACAATGGCGAGAAAAATTCTGAGAGCAGGATATTATTGGCTGACAATGGAATCCAATTGCTACAAGTACATGAGGAAGTGTCACAAGTGTCAGATATACGCAAACAAAATCCATGTACCGCCAACGCATCTCAAAGTTCTTTCTTCTCCATGGCCTTTTTCTATATGGGGAATCGACATGATTGGCATGATTGAACCCAAAGCTTCAAACGGACATCGGTTCATCCTGGTAGCCATTGACTACTTCACCAAGTGGGTTGAAGCAGTATCATACACCAATGTAATCAGACAAGTGGTGGTCCGATTTATCAAGAACAATCTCATCTGCCGTTATGGTGTTCCAAGCCAGATCATTACGAATAATGGATCTAACTTGAACAACAAGATGATGAAAGAGTTCTGTGCTGAGTTCAAGATCGAACATCATAACTCATCTCCCTACCGGCCTAAGATGAACGGCACGGTAGAAACGGCTAACAAGAACATCAAGAAGATCGTTCAAAAGATTGTTATAACCTACAAAGACTGGCACGGGATGCTACCGTTTGCTCTTCACGGTTATCGCACATTTGTCCGCACTTCAACAAGGGAAACCCCTTTCTCTCTAGTATATGGAATGGAGGTCGTACTCCCCATAGAAGTAGAGATCCCATCAATCCGGGTATTGATGGAAGCTAAGCTAACAGAGGCTGAATGGTGTGAAAGTCGATAGGATTAGCTGAACCTAGTTGAAGAAAAGCGAATAACGGCTATATGCCATGGTCAGTTGTATTAGCAAAGAATGAAGAAAACGTTCGATAAAAAAGTCCCCCCCCCATGTCTTCAGAAAAGGAGACCTCGTGCTCAAGAAGATACAATCATTTCTCACTGATTCCCTGGGCAAATGGACTCCAAATTATGACGGCCCCTACGTGGTCAAGAAAGCCTTTTCAGGCGATGCCTTGAGACTTGAAACCATGGATCGAGAGGAGTTTACCTACCCCACGAATGTTGATGTAGTCAAGAAATACTTCGCCTAAATAAATAAAAAAATGTCTCGGTGGATTGAAAACCTGAAAAGGCGGTCCAGGCAAAAATTAGAGACATAAACGAAAATCATCCCGATGGATTGAAAACCTCAAAAGACAATCCAGGCAAAAGTTAGGGATTCATGGCAAGTAACTACATCCGACAAGGTTAAATCCCCAGCGGTAACACCATCCAGCGAAAGACTTCAATCAAGGTCATCTTCGATAGAAGCTCAGGGTGTCCAGAATTCAAAGTTGGTAGAAGGATAACGGTCGTTATGTTTCAATGTAGCCCATTTTCCCGTAAATTACCATTTTCTAAACTTTGTAAATGCTCTATGGGATCACGCACTTGGCTGATTTCCATTCTATCAATAAAATTTGAGCCCTAGTGCTTTTGTTCGCAATTCTCATTTATTTTGCTTTACAGAATGACATTTTTAACGTGATCAACGATTCTTGAAACAAAACAAAAAATGAATTTACTTGTCAAATTTTCTTCTGCTTTTAGAATAAAGATGGAAATTCTTTTTGACTACTGAACACAAAAGGAACATCGATGGCTTCTCCGGAAGTGATTAAAACTCAAGTGCAGAATCAAAGTACCCCTTCTAAACCAGTACGCCTGAATAAAGGATCAACTGTTTCAGATGTAATGTCCCATCTGATATCCGCGGCAGAGTTCTTACCTCTTAAGATCAATTGATGGTTCTTTAACCCCCAGTAGGGTCTACCCCTCATAAGCAGGAAAGGAACGCTATCTTGAACCAATGATACTTCTTATCCCCCGTAGTGGTCGAGTATCCCTTCGTGTTCATTCACCAGTCTATATGTCGTGTCTGTTTTGTCATCATAAACATACATACATCATGCATAATTGATTCATATTCATACACATGTTGCATTAATATCACTCTGGTCATGTTCGTCCCCAAGTGATAAAGTTCTTTCACAGATAAGGTTGTCAGTTCTTTCCTCGTCGGGAAATGTATCATTTGACCAATTTCTCCCCAGTTTATTTTTGGACTAGAGCCGGTCCTCGACCACTTTGATAACTTGAACCTCTGAAAAACGAGAAAACATTCGACAGACACCTCTAGGACATCACTCTTCACCATTGAAGATGAAATTTTCGCTTTCCCGGATTAAATAAAATCCCCAGAGAAAGCCTCTCACCAAAAGATTCTTGGCAATACGGCGGTTTTCTCCCCAAAAAGTTTGCTTTCGATGAAGTCATCAGCGCCTCAAAATTGGATTACATCACATGGCATTTCTCCGAAAAGGTCTCGAAGAAAAGTATGATGAAATATCCCCAAGCAAAAAGAAGTCTCTCAAGAGACTCGTTTTTCCCCAGTAGGTCGACAAATGGCATCTCCAACAGAGAAGTTTGCACACCTCTGCAGTTCAGACAAATGGGTTTCCCCAAAAAGTCTAAACATCAAATTTTTTCCATCAAATGGCATATCCCTAGTATAGCTCGGTGAGAAGTTTGATGAAGACCTCTACACATAGCGTCCCTTGTCGAGGAAGAAACTTGACGAGAAGAAACCGAGTCCAGTTCCGTGGCTGAAGACCAGGATCGAGGGGAAGTTTATTTCAAGAAGAAACTGAGACCAGTTCCGTGGCTGAAGACCATGATCGAGGGGAAGTTTATTTCAAAGGAAACTGAGACCAGTTTTGTGGCTGAAAACCAGGATCGAGGGGAAGTTTTATCCTTTTCTAAGTAACATTGCTTAGCAAAAGAAGACGGATGAGCAAACTGCTATTCATAACCACCGTCAAAATTTCGGGTGTTTCGATATTTAATCCTCTTGCACCCTGAATGTCCGAATATCTTCGCCATTCACACCTTCGGGTCCAAGAAGATTAAATAGGGGCATCTGTCATACCCCAAATTTTGACCACAAGATTTCCCATCATTGTGAGGATCATTACCACAATATGGATGTACCTTCATGCCTCATCAATCCTCTCAAGGATTGTTGAGCATTCACTACAATCAAGAATTAGGGTTTTGAGCCCTCTCAGAGCACTTAAACAAAGGGTCAATCAAGAAATGACATGATCTTTAACTTGTCTAGCCTCTCATACACCCACAAAGGATCAAGAGGTCTCCCACAACAAGAATCAAGAACAAGGTTGCAACATTCCAAGTGGATCGAGCCTCAAGATCGCCAGTGTCACCAAATTAGGGTTTTGGTGGACGAAGGCCTCCAGATGAAAATTTTCATCTAGACATGAGCCCATACTT
The DNA here is from genome assembly GCA_022829125.1 of Lathyrus tuberosus. Taxonomy (NCBI): domain Eukaryota; kingdom Viridiplantae; phylum Streptophyta; class Magnoliopsida; order Fabales; family Fabaceae; genus Lathyrus; species Lathyrus tuberosus. The sequence continues at coordinate 2,362,605 of JALAZF010000484.1, forward strand.
AAAAACATGATCCAAAATGCTCCAAGGGACCTCATGGATCTAATCATTAAGTCAAAATAGCCTCAGGGGAGGCATTTATAAAAAATCAGGAATTAGGGTTTCTTGACCTAAATCACCCCTAAGTTGACTTTTGAGACAATACCTCAAGACATGATTTGAGGGCCTTAAATACAACACATTGATCCATTTTTAACAATGGATTGATCCAAGAAGCTTGATTCACAAGTTTCAATTTCATCTGGACCACAATTAGGATTTTGAAGAAAAAGTCAATTGTACCTTTGACTTTGGACCAAGACATGCTCCCAAACCTTGGGACATGATCCAAGACACCCTAAAACACCTATGGAATCCATCCATTAGGTTTGAATTAGGTCAAGAACTTGATTTCATAGAGGATCGCACAGTTTGGAATTCATCTGACAAAAAGTCAACTGTGCCCAGAATCAAGTTTGACTTTTTGGATTTTTTCACAAATATGGCTCCCCTAAGTCAAAGACAATGTTAATGTATGGTTTTGATCATCATTCATCAAGAAAAATCAAGAAAAGTGAGGTTTCTTGCAAAAGGGGCAACCATAGAAAACCTAAAATTTTCTAAGTTATGGAACAAAATGGATTTGGTACCCACTTTGCAAGGTCATAACTCCCAAACCCTAAGGCCTTTTTCTTCCATTCAAAGCTTAAATGAAATTTCACATGACATACTTCAAAAGTGTCAACTACATCAAATTTCAAATCCTCATGGATTTTGAGTTATGGATTGATCAAAATCACAAAAATTGAAAATGACCACTTTTTCCAACACTTAGTGAAATTTTCAAAAAGTCAGAATCTGTTTCATGTTTTACCAACTTTGAGGTCATTTTACATCTTAATCCAAGTTGAACCAGGTCCATTTGTGGACATCAAAGTTAAAGTATGTCATGAGAGCTTTCCAAAGAATATAAGAACTCTCATTAATTCAACTTATTCAAGGAGTTATGAACATCACAACATGCCTTGCTCAAACTGATTTCCAAGACATATTTTATGCATTACTTGTGCCACACGATTCTTGAATCCAATTTTGCTGACTATGCAAGACTGATCCTCATCCAAATTCAACAAGAATCTCAGTCAATCATGAAAAACCTGCAAGCTTGGACCCTAAGGCAAGAATCCAATCCCTTTGGCATGTGATCATCAATGTTGGAAATCCTAAACCAAGCTTTGTCATTTGGAATTGATGTAGTGCATTGAGCTATCATGAACCAAGCCATATCAGTCCAATTGAGTCAAGATTGACTCAAAACTCAGAAGACCTAGAGCTACAAAGATCAGCTATAGTCAATGGCCAAGTGAAGACTTGGTACCTTGGCATTTAAGGAAGTGATACATGGGCATATCCATTGGATAATAGAGTGATCCCTTATCCAACACTATTCCTTAAAAAAAAATCCTCTCCTATAAATAGAGGTCATTTCTGATGTTTCAAACCACACCAAAACAATACCAATGCCTTGTTTTCTCACTCTCCCACTCTTACTTCATTTTCAAGTCACATTGGAGCAATTGGGAATTCTTGAAACCAGAGCAAAAACCACTCAAATAACCATCCAAACACATCATAAATCATCCATTGGAGGTGTTCAAACCTTCATCCACATTGCACAACCTCAAAATCAGAAAGTCAACCTCCAAAACCTCAAATTTTGACTTTTTTGCATTTTACAAGCCATTTCTTGATTCAGTCACTTTCAAAACCAAAAAAAACTTCAAACACACTTCAAATATCATCCTCAAACTGTCCCAACAGGTTTCCCTCAACTGTAACACCATTTGAGTGAGTTACCATTTTGGTCACTTTTGCCACTCTTGCAAGAAAGAGCCAATTCTTGTTCCTGGGGTTTCCAACTGGTTTTGATTATCCTAAAAGCTTCTAAGGGATCAATCAAGAGTGTCTAAAGCATTGGATTACTTCTGGCACAAGGATCTTGACAGTTAGCACAAGGAGCTTCAAGAGGTAAGTGCATCACAACTTGACCTCTTAAAATATGCATTACTTTGATGTCCATTGATCATAAACATGTCATATATATCAAATGTGTTGTGTTTGAACCAATTTATCATGCTATTGTTGCTTGTATGATAAGATAGCATATAACTTGCAAATCTTGGCCTATTTTGAAACCATTACCGGGTTTTAAAATAGAAGCATCTTTAGAAAATTCTAAAAACACCATTGGATTCCTCATGAAATTCTAGGCAGGATCCATCTAAATTTCATCCAATTCCATGGAGAATTGAGGAAGTTATGGCCTTCTTGTAAATCCACTAAAACTTGGTTTTTTGCCTTGGCCAGGCCTAGAATTCACGCCACCCATATATGTTTATGGGGTGGTTTTGATACACGGATGTGTCACCACCCCAGTGGTAGAAGCGCGCTTGTGTTTGGTTGAAGGTCATGGGTTCAAGACCCACCCAGACCATTTTGCTATTCCTCTCATATTTGCTATTTTTCATATTTTTTTATGGTTTTTATTAATTAATTCCAAAATTAAATTCTCTCTTAATTTTAATTATTTTTTATTGGTTTTTTTTTTTGAAAAATCACAAAAATGTTGAAATATTTTATTCCACAAAAAAATTGAATTTATATTATTTATTTAATATAGTTTAAATTTTTGTAATTAATTTCATATTATTTATTTTCAAACATTTTAAAATGAGATTTCCACCTTGATCTTTCAAAATCAATTGAATTTCAAGCCTTCATGTGATTAACCATGATTTTTCAAAATATTTTTCAAAGCTTACCACTTGTTTTTAAATATATTTGGTATTTTATATTTAATTTCCTTTGAAAATAATATTATATTAATTAAAATTAGGGTTTCCCTCCATTTTAATTTTTCAAACTTTATTTGATACAATAATTTGGGACTCTTGATAGAGTGTAAGTCCCATCCCTTTGTAAATAAACCTTTTTGGGCCTCAGTCATTGTATAAGTCCTGATACGTCTTTTAAAAATCTCGGCGCGATTGTCGTTTTCAAAACAATTTTCAACTAGGCCTCCCTTTGGTTGTAAGTCCCATTTTTCTTCTTTTTCAAACACTTTTGGGCCTCTTGATAGAGTGTAAGTCCCGTCCCTTTGTAAATAAACCTTTTTGGGCCTCAGTCATTGTATAAGTCCCGATACGATTTTCAAAATAATGGTGCGATCACTGTTTTTCATCTAGGCATCTCCTTGAGCTATAAGCCTCATTTCTTGTACAAAAATAAACTTTTGGGCCTCTAATAGAGTATAAGACTCATCCTTTTTGTAAAAACAATAATTTGAGCCTCAATCATTGTATAAGTCCCTCTGTGATTTTCAAAACTACGACGCGACCGTCGCCTTTTCAAAAGAGATCATCTGGGCCTCTCCTTGAGTATAAGCCCCAAACTTCTTTTCACAACCAACTTTATTTTTAATTTAGATTCAAATCTTAAGTTTCATCAAAACTTTCTTCAATTTCTTGAATAACTAACCATACAGCTGTAATTACAATGCTGGAGCTTGCACACCTGTAAGTTCTACTATTGCTTCAACAATATTTCATCTGTGTATATATATATATATATAAGTTCTACTATTGCTTCAACAATATTTCATCTGTGTATATATATATATATATATATATGCTTGTATATACTTGCTTAGAGTTTTCCCCAGAAACTAGGTCTAGTTCTAGATCAAACCAGTGGTTACTCTTTCAACATGGTCAAAACTAGTTCCCCATAGGAAATTCCAGATACAGTCTTGCCTCCTCTTGGGCTTATACAATGTGGAACAGAGAAAGGCATTATTCCCGGTGAAACTTTTTTCAAGACTGTCACAACTTAGAAATATCTGTACAAGAAATTCATTTTCCCATAGAGGATTATTCCCGGTGAAACCTCTTTTGAATTTCTTCAAACCCTGGAACTATTCACTAAAGAAATGATTATTCCCGGTGAAAAATTTCTTGAACTTTTCTCAGGTTTGGACCCACAGGCTTCCTAAAAGCATCCCCAACCTCCTCTTGGGCTTAGTAGAAGGACCCTCAGGCTTCTTAGAAGTTCTCAGCCTCCTCTTGGGCCTAGTACAAGGACCTGAAGACCTCCTACAGGTATAGTTCAGAACTTAGTCATCTCTACTAGTTCAAATCTTCTAGAGAGTTAGAACATCAGACCAGTCTATGGTTGATTCTCATCCCTTAAAACATCAGCCTCCTCTTGGGCATCATACAAAGATCAACTTCTTCATACTACTAGACTTGGAAAGTCTCATCTCCTCTTGGATCTCAAAGAAACCCTCAAGTTTCCTAAAAGCACGGGAAAAACCCTTATGACTTCATCAATCTCCAGCAGAGTTAGAACCTCCATAGGTTTTAAAAGTCAATCTTTAAACTTTCATTCTAAGTTCCCCAACTAGGGTCAACTTACCATCAATACAACACTAACAGAATCAAAACCTCATGGTCTCTGATATTTCAACTCTTCTGTAATCCTCAGCAAGAGTTGATTCCCCAATTTGAACCTGTCTCTGGATCTCAATAATCCTCAGCAGAAGTTAGCCTCATCTTAGGATTTATATAAGAAATTCCCCAACCATCCTCCTCTTAGGCTTTGTATAATTATTTTTCCTCAGCTGAGCGAGCCTCAATCTTGGGCTTTACAGATCATATTCTCTAGCTGAGTCAATCAAATATTTTAGCCTCAACCTTGGGCTTTGTACAAGACAGATAAAACCTATCCCCAGTGGAGTCAATTCTTTTAGCCTCAATCTTGGGCTTTGTACAAGACAGAAAAAACTTTCCCCGGAAGAGTCTTCTCTTTCAGCCTCAATCTTGGGCTTTGTACAAGACAAATATGGAACTCCCTAATAGAGTCAACCTTTTAGCTTCAAACCTTGGGCTTTGATCAAGGCACATAAAACCAACATCCCCTCAGAGGATATCAAGAGTTCTCTCTGTAGGAAGACATTTATCTGTACATCACACATCAAAACAGACAATAAAAAAACCCTAATTCCAGATAACTGCTGTAAGTGGCACACTTGTTGATTCAAAAATCCAAGTTGTAGTCCCTCTTTTATCCTGGTAAACTCCCTCTTTCATCTAATTGCTGTAAGTGGCAAGCCTCTGGATTATTTACATCCAAGCCCATGTCCACCTCTTAGCATCTAAAGACTCCTAAGGAAAAATGGCATTGCTCAATACTGAGTTAAAGTTTCATCCTTCAGGACATCTCCCTTATAAAGGAAATTATGGCATTGCTGGATCCCATACATTCCAGTTAAAGTAATTCCCCTTTATAATTAGTTACCCAACACTTGCGATGAATAGGTGGGACATCTCCCTTTAGAGATGACAAATTCTCTCTCAGTCACCCCTTTAGCTTCAATCTTGAGCTTTGAACAAGACATAAATAACCTCTAGCTTAAATCTTGGGCTTTGAACAAGACACCAAACATCTTTCCCCATAAAATAGGAGGAACTACGATTGCTCTGATTTCCCTGTTATCTTTACGGGAATACGTAGGCATAAGATTGCGAAATCTTAGCGAGCACACAAATAAAAAACTTTAGGTCCAGTACCTTACCAAAAACAACAGAAAAGCAAAAGCAATAAAAAAACACTCTCTCAACATTCCCAACCTATAACAGTAAACACCATAAAGTATTTAAACATGCCACACAAAGTCTATGGATAACCATATATACACTGGGTAATTAACAACTTCCCTTTGTATAACCTGACCCCGAACCCCCCAATCTCTTAGCATTTGTTAAAGAAAACATTTGCATGCAAGGTTAGTTTTAGATAGCTTCCCTTTCCTTTCCAGCTTCATAGGATAAATAAAAAATCAGAAAGTAGCACCCAATTCCAACCATTGCGGTAAGGTGGTCGCGTGGACTCTGCATTTCACGCATGACCTAAAACTTGTAATAATCTAAATCTTCACTTGGGACAACTAACAGATGCGCAAACTTGTTTTTCCTTGCAAAACACGTAGAGTGGAGTGCAAAACGACCAGGTTTAATGCCCAAGTCACGCTTTTCACCCTTGCCCTCACACGGATTGCAAATCACCAAAATTTCAATTCCATTCACACGAATTAAGATCTATTTCACATGTGTGAGCTCATCAACACTTTTCCTATAAATAGAGGAAGCATTTGCATTCATTTCCAAGCTTATAGAGCCAAAGAAAATCTGAAACCCTTTGAACCTGATACCTCAAAAACCCAATTAACCATTTCTTTAATTCAAGCTCTTTTACCTTCGTTTCTTCGCCCAAAATCACTCACTGGCCTCCTCTGAAGCTAACCGAAGCATTTTCATGGCTTGAAACTTCTTGGAACCAGACTTCCAAATCCACCATTGTTGACCTTCGAAGCTTCAACTGAAAAGGTAGCAATGAGTAAAATTTCTGAGCAAACAAGTTACCAGTGTGTTCGTCTTGATTCACTGATTAAAAGCCCTTATTTACATGGAATTTATTCTTTGTATTTGTCATTTAATTTTACTTTGAAGAACTAGGGTTCTTTGTGTTCTTGAGCAAATTCTCTCTGCTCAGAATGAATCAATGGTTCTGATATAGAGAAACATGAACGATGCTGCAAAATTAAGCTGAAGGTTGAAGACGATGGTGCATGCGCATGTTTTTTTTTTCAAAAAACTAGCCATAGCGCCATTTTTCAAACATTTTTTATTTTCTTTTTTATTTCTTTTTCTTTTTCCTTTTCTGATTTATTTTAAATAGCTCCTTTGACTTTTTTAACTCCAATTGTTTTCATAAATCATAAAAAATATTTTGCATCACATATATGTTTTGCATAAATTTCAAAATCATTTTTGCATTTAATTGATATTTTCTTTTATTTTTCATTTTATTTTTGATCATTTTCAAATATTTTGCATCCAACTTTTGAGATCTCATTCCTTGTAATATTTCTGACTTCCTCAATTTTTTTTGGCAATTTTTTTTGATGTTTTGATGCCTTGTTTGAATTTTCCTTTTATTTTCCATTTTAAATCACCTTTAAATCATTTTATTTGATTTTTTATTTTTATTTTTATTCATATTTTTGTATATCTTTGATTTGGTTCTTGATGATTGCTTGGTTGATCATGTCTTCAACATTTCAAATCATTGCTTAATGGTTCCTTGGTTAATTCAGTCTTCTCTGGTCCAAACATGCTGATAAATGATCATTTGATCATTTTTTATACTTTATACTAGAGATAGGTTATCCCTTATTAGATCATTCTTTTAGTCTTTGGCTTGTTGATGAATGATCCCTACATGATTTCCTCAACTTTCATCTATTCTTCTCCATCTTTTTCTTTTGCTTTTGGCTTTGACTATCGTGTTACATTGTTTTAGGAGAATGGTTTTGTATCATTTCTCTAACATGTATGACACATAAATTGTTATTGACCGGCCTCAGATATGTGTGAATTCTACATAAGTTCACTTACGATTACTTAACATAGCACTAAATTGTCCCCACTCGGTTGAATCCTTATTAACACTAACAGTGACATATTAATTGTGCTAACACCTAACATTTACTTTTATGCTCTTTACAATTATGTCATTTACTTTTATGTCATTTACATTCATGTCATTTACATTCTTGCTTTTACTTTTTTACTTTATGCCTTTTGTTGCTTTCTTATTTCAAAAAGAACAAAAATATTATAAAATGGATAAAACCCTAAAAAAATTTAATCTCATCTTTTGGACTTTGTGTTAATATCCCTTGCCTGAGGAGAATTTTGGACTTTGGACCTTAGGACTTAGTGCTTTTCCCTTGCTTGGAGTAGTATCTGAGACTGTGTGATTCATCTGAGACACAGTGGTTCCTCTGGACCCTTTGATACTCAATTCAATATTGGGATGTTCTGGGTGACTTTGTGACTTTGTTTTTCATCTGGATCTTTTGATATTCATCTGCTCATGTGCTTGTTCATCTTGTGACTCAATCTAAAGGGAAAGGAATGCTTGTTTTGACCAATGTCAAATGCTTGCTCCACCTTGTGGTTAGTACACTTGCATACACAAAGGTTTTCTCTTGGGCTACCTTACAATGAGACCTTTTATTTCATGTCTTTTGCTTTATACTTAGGATAGTTTCTTCATCTCCTTCTCATTTCTTCAATTTTCAAAACTTCTCCCTATTTCAAAAAATTCTTGTTTTCAAACTTCACACCTTTTTCTTAATAAACCTTGACTTTGTCAAGTGATCCAGAAAATCTTTTTCTTAATAAATGCTAAAACACTTAAGCATACTTAAACTCTTTTCAAAATTTCTAAAAAAGACAACCCTCATCAAACTTCTTTTTTGTGCCTTTGTGCATTTTTCTTTAAGAGCCTTTTTTGAAAGATTGGACATTAGTCTATTCTTGTATTGATGCAAACCACTATACTTCTACAATATGTTGAGAAGTGGTTGACATTTTCCACTTGAATGTTGAGGCGTGCTTGTGAGAAAGTCCAAGTAGAAGTTATCCATATCAAGATGATGCAAATGCTCACTTCCTCATACTTGTGGGTAGTAAGTTTAGTTTTCCACTCGAATACGACAACATGTCTTTTCAAATCAAAATCAATCAACAAACAACCCAACTTTTTTATAAACACAGATTTGCAAGTGGTTCCTATGGAGTACCATAGATGTGAGGGGTGTTAATACCTTCCCCTTGCATAACCAACCCCCGTATCCAGATTTCTCTTTTATTTTACCTGTTGTGGGTTTTGTTCGACCTTTTCCCCTTTCCCTTTGGAAATAATAAAGTTCAGTGGCGATTATTGCTTTTCGATTTAAGTTAATCAATAACTTAATCTCCAATTTTTTCCCGCCGCGACATGAGGGACTCGACTAAGAGTCCCATCAGACAGGATCACCTAAATGCCTCACTTAAGAGACTAAGAGTCCCATCAGACAAACTCATCTAAACGCCTCACTTGAAGGACTTAGAGTCTCATAAGACGGACTCATCTAAACACCTCGCCTAAGGGACTCGAGTAAGAGTCCCATCATAATAACTCATCTAAGCGCATCTTTTTAAGGACTAAGAGTCTCATCAGATAGGCTCGTCTAAACACCTCGCCTAAATGACTAAGAATCCCATCAGATAGGCTCATCTAAACATCACTCCTGAGGGAATCGACTAGGAGTTCCATCAAACAAGCTCGTCTAAATGCCTCTCTTGAGGGACTAAAAGTCTCATCAGACAGGCTTGTCTAAATACATCTCCTAAGGGACTTGACTAACAGTCCTATCAAACAGGATCATCTAAACGCCTTTCTTGAGAGACTAAGAGTCTTATCAGACAGTCTCATCTAACTGCCTTGACTAAATGACTAAGAGTCTCATCAGATAAGCTCTTCTAAATGCCTCACTTGAGGGACTCGGCTAAGATTCTCATTATACAAGCCCATCTAAGTGCCTCACCTTAGGGACTAAGAGTCTCAACAGACAAGCTTATCTAACTGTCTCGCATTAAGGACTTAGAGTCCCATCAAATAGGTTCATCTAAACGCCTCGCCTGAGGGACTCGACTGGGAGTCCCATATAAATAACTCGCCTGAAAGAATAAGAGTCCTATCAAACAGGCTCATTTAAATGTCTGGCCTGAGGGACTTGACTAAGAGTCCTATGAGACATGTTCATCTAAGCACCTCGCTTGACGGACTCGATTAAGAGTCCCATTAGAGAGGCTCATCTGAATGCTTCTCTTGAGGGACCAAGAGTCTCATCAGAAGGCTCATATGAGCACGTCGCCTACAAGCCTAAGCTTGCCCCAATGCAAAGCTGATTAAACATTTCTCCCTTTACCAAGCTCTCGTGCTTGAGGGACTGTGCATTGATATATTTATTAATACTCGTGAGAAGCGACAAGGTGATATTTCCTATGCCCCATAACATTCGCTCAAAATAGGAGAACATGAAAGGTGGCAGGTCTTGGTCATAAGTGTTGTGGAAGGAGTCTAAGGGATAATCAACGTCTATGTAAGAAATGGGGATTCAACTGTCTGCTCCCTTTTTTTACTGGTCATTGCTACATCCAAAAGAACTCTAAATCAAGGCCGACAAGTCCATATAAATGCCCATTCTTTGAGTTGGAAAGATAAATCTCATATTCACACAAAAAAAAAACTCTAAAATAGCGTTTCTCACCCTCGTGCGCTTGCTATAACACCCTAGGAATAATAAAGCCTCTGAAAATCCTTACCAGTGAAGGGTTGCTACGCGTTAGTTTTTTTAGCAAGTACATAGAAGTTCTTAAAAAATATCTCGAGATTAATGATTTTGGCAAAAACATGATCCTAGATAGAACATAATGGCAAAAGTTTATCCAGTAAGCAATCCTAGTTAGTTGGATAAGGCTTGTTGTTGTTGTAATAAATTAATAACTTTTTTTTAATATATTGTTAATGCCAGGTCATAACGTTCTTATCCATTTGAAAGATGAGTCATCACATTATAAGTCGTTTTATTATACCAATAAATCAATATTATTTTTTCTATTATACTCTTAGATAATTATTATACTTTCTTCTCACAATTATGTAAATTTATCTTTTTCATATTATTAATAAAAAAAAATTATAAAACTAATTTTTATTTTTCGCCAACATTTATTATATATTTTAATAAGTGTGAAAAATCTAAAACAATTTATAATTAAAAAAAAAAAAAGAGGAAGTATTTCTTTTCTTTTTCTTGCTAGGAGAGTATTATGGTTTTGTTTTATTTGGGGTAAGAAAAAAAATTGAGCATCATTGCTATTTGCAAAAGTAAATCAGTTTATAACACATAATTTTAAAACTTAATTTCTTTTATTAGAAAAAATAAAAAACAATATCATTAAACTGTTTTAATTTTTTTTTAAAGGTAGTTGAAAAACACACACAAAAAGTTGAAATTGGTTAATGAACTTGGACCAAAATATTGATTTTAGAGTCTTCAAAATTTGAATTCATAAGGTCTAACAAAAATGTACATGACGGTGTGAATTCTATATATATTTATTTAGTCAAAAAAATTATTTGAAATCAATATTATTTAGTCCAGTCAAAATAATCAATATAACTTCACGAAACTTCATATCACATTCATATTACTTGTTTTATTCTATTTTTAAGTCAAAATTTTAAAATAACTAAATTTAATTAGGCTTTGTCCACATAAATGAAAGAGAGATTCTAGATGCATGTTAATTTATTTTATTTTGATAAACGTCTAGATGAATGTTTAATTTAATACTAATGTTTATTTATAATGAATTAATTTCTAACATGGAATTGAAATGTGTTTTAAGAAATTCTTTGTTTACTCGATTAATGTATGGAACACGACAACATAATCTACCAGCTACCACAAGCTCAACTACTACTTCTCAAAGAAATTTCAAAGATACGTTGAAACCTTTAACCAAAAATATAAATAGCAGAATTCAATGATTCAAATCCACGTTTATGTTTGGACTTAACTATGATTATTAAATCTCAAATCGAAGATAATTGGACGAAATATTGAATAACTAAAAAGGGTGATCCATATATGAACATTTTACATTTTTGGTTCGAGATATCATGTCTAAGTTCTTTGTAATTTTGAAACATTGGTTTATTGTTTCTTGTGCTCTTTCAAACTCTTCAAAATAAGTGACACGAGAATTTTGAATTGAAATTGTTGTGTGGCGGCTAAAGGCTCGCTCAATGCAGACAAGAGTCACGCGGTAATTTCAATGAGGCATTAAAATTGTTCATCATATATAATTGGCATACTTGGCATATGTAAGATAATGTACTCTCTCTTTTTACACTATTTTTACTTATTTTGAATCTATAACTTATTTGAATGTTAAAGTGTTATTTTTTCAGAGATCCATGTCACTATATATAGGGTCGACCCAATCAATCAGGCAGCCTCGATCTAATTTAAAAAATAGATTTAAATTAAAAAAAAGAAAAATTATAATAATTAAAAATGATGCATTAAAAATACAATTATACATTACTCAAAAATATATTTAAGTATAATCGATTTGACTTCTAGTTAATCTTATTTGTTTTATGCATTGAGTTTTTATCATAATATTTTTTATGTATATTAATGAAGAAAAAAATTTAGGCCTCTCGACATTTGGGATCTTGTGTTGTAGAGCTTGATGTTCTTGCATAGATTCGGCACTGGCGATAACAAAGTCCATCATCACAAACCAATCACAATTTTGGTTCTAGTACAGAACATTGACGTTATCTGTGGGAATCAACTTCCCACAAAATTTCACAATCATACCACCTTTAATCCAAAAATAAAGTCACTAACAAATCACATCAAGATAGAGAAGCTAACTTCTAACATCGCACTAAAGAACTTGTAGAACTCCCGATCTCACATCGCTTCGAACAATCCTCATTGATGAGATCTGCGAGAAAATGTTGTGCGACCAAGATCCTATATTGCAAAACATGTACCAAATGACGTCTGACACCAAATCACGAAGTGAAGACACATCGATGCTAGGATTTCGATATCGTGAAAAGGTGAACGAAATCCCTAACGATGACATGTCGTTGATCATAACTGTAACACCCTTCTAAACCCCACTGAATAATACGTCATAAATCAGAGTAAGATAACATGCATCTCAAATAAGGGTGTCACATATAATTCAAACATCACACATACACCTGTCATGCTCGATAACACATAAATTGCATTCATGCTTTTCATACACTTTCACATAGCATGTAGCAGTGGATTCACTTTCATTCATAATGAACATAATAAATAGTCGCATAAATAACTCATTCATATCACCACTTAGGCATGAAAGCCAAAACTCCACATAGTTCAAATAGCGATAGCAAAATAAAATAGAGTACATAAAGTATCTCTCAAAACATGAATCAAAACGTTCCTAGTGTTACATGACCAGAGTATGACTCGACCCAAAATAAATAAGGAAAATAAAGTAAATAACTCCAGCAACTACCCTCGTGCTAGAAGCCACTCTACTCCTCAGTACTTGAGCGATGTCGTATAAAACATCATTCCAACAGAAGGGTGAGAATTCACATAATTAACGAAATCATATAATAATATATAATACATAACATACATGCATATCATAATTATTCTCACACTTCAAATGCTTTATAAACATAGCATCACTCATGCAACCATACTATTCATAAGTATATACTCACAAATCCACAATTTCACCAATTCATCAAATTCACATAATGCACATAATCTCATGTTGCAATCGTAGACACAATATGACTCAATACAAGACTCAAATGCAATACTCATGCATGTGGTACCAATCACTGTTATTATTTTTTGGTTTTTACATTAAACGGGGTCCGTCTTCTAGACCAATAACACACAAATGCCTATCCTCTAAGATTCAAACCCCTCTTTAGGTTTGGGACAAGTCACTAGTTCCCACGAAACTAACAAGCATTGCCTCTTGACTACAATGATGCACGTGCAAGTTCAACAACCATATGCAATTATGATCATCCTTCAATCTTAACATCCATGCATATCTTCAATAATTCATCGTAATTGAATTACCACACAATTACACATACTTGTTATTTATGAATCATCCACACACAATTCATTTTCAAATACTATACAACACATTTTACAATACAATCACGACTATTTTATCATTACAACAAGCAATAACTATCATGCATTTCATGTTGTCACATACCAAAATATACTTATACAAGCACACACACAAGTATTCGATAAATTATCCACAAATAATTTCACAACAGGCACCAAACAGCGTAATAATTCATTAATAGAACATATACACAATTGGCTACCCAAACATATTAGATATAAAAATATTGGGAAACCATTTCTCTTATCTATACTATGTTATACCTCTATTCATTAGCTTTCCGACGCTTTGAACGGGGACTAAAACAGACTTATGGATCAAAAGTTATGACCAAAACGATTTCGAACGAAAACATTGACAGTCGTGACGGACAACATGCATAATTTTCTGCATTTTTCACCGTTGGAGGCCTTCCGGATCTCCGATTTCGATTCCGTAAAAACCCAAATGCTCAGAAAATTACAACATATCCAATACTGTAATTATCTCAAATAAATTTACAATTTTAACACGATTAAACCATCTAATCATTGTTTTAAAATTATGTCTAAAACCTTTGAAATTGATGGATATAGGTTCAATCCTCAAAAAAAGAAAAAGAATACACACATATAAGACACACAAATTCATCATATAATCATCATATAACAACCACCATGAAAAATAGGGATTTTTATCCTAAATATGCTCCTACCGATCATACATTATCATACAAACCCATAACCATGGAAAAACCCACCCTTACCTTGGTTTCTTGATGAACTTTTGAGTTTCTTCCTTAGGCTTTCTTCTCCTCTTTTCCCCCTTTTCCTTTTCTCTATGATAACTGATTTTCTTCTTTTTCCCTCATTAACCCTATTTTTCTCTTTATATATAAAACCCTTATAACAACTAATTCCAGTAACTAATGGGCTTACTAATCATACCCCCATCTTTACTCTTCACATTCTCATTCAATAGGCCCAATTATCTTATTTCTATTATATCTATATCATTTCCACCAAATAAAATAATCCAAATAAATTAATTACGCACAAAATCACACAATTAATTAATTAATATAATATATATAAATAATTATTAAAATTGGGGTGTTACAACCCTCCCCCACTTAAAAGATTTTCGCCCTCGAAAATTACCTCAAACGAACAAATCAGGATAAGACTCTCTCATCTGACTCTCAAGCTTCCAAGTCACATTTCCACCTTCTGGTCCTCCCCAAGCTACCTTCACCAAGGAAATCTCTTTACCTCGAAGTTGCTTCAACTCCCGACCCTCTATCCGCATAGGTTATGTCTCCACAGTCAGGTTATCTCTCACCTGCACATCATCTACTTGGACTACATGAGACGGATCCGTAATGTATTTCCTCAATTGAGATACATGGAACACATCATGGAGATTAGCAAGCGACGGTGGCAAAGCAACCCGATAGGCCACCTCTCCTATTCTCTGCAAAATGTGGTATGGACCGATAAAAAGCGGCGTTAACTTACACGACTTCAATGCCCGACCAACACCAGTTACTGGAGTAACTCTAAGAAACACATGATCTCCTTCCTGAAATTAAAGTGCTTTCCTCCTCTTGTCATGATAACTCTTCTGACGACTCTGAAAAATCTTCATCTTCTCCCGAATCATCTTAATCTTATCAATAGTCTGCTGGACTATCTCAGGTCCAACCATAGCACTCTCTCCCGACTCATACCAACACAATGGCGTCCTACACCTTCTACCATATAAGGCTTCAAACTGTGCCATTCCAATACTCGAATGAAAACTGTTGTTGTAATTAAACTCAATTAAAGGCAAGTAGCTATCCCAAACACCTCCTCTTTCCAACACATAAGCTCTCAAAAGATCCTCAAGTGACTGAATCGTCCTCTCCGTCTGACCATCTGTCTGCGAATGATAAGCAAAACTCAAGCGTAACTTCGTACCCGAAGCACTTTGCAAACATTCCCAAAATCTCAAAGTAAACCTCGGATCTCTATCTGACACAATGCTAGACGGAATACCATGCAAACTGACAATCCTCTCAATGTACAACTTTGCTAACTTCTCCAATGGGTAATCCATTCTCATTGGAAAAAAATGAGTAGATTTCGTCAATCTATCCACAATGACCCAAATGGCCTCACAATTACTCGGTGTTCTGGGTAAACCAGAAAAAAAATCCATCGATATACTATCCCATTTCCATTCAGGAATAGATAACGGTTGCATTAAACCCGACGGTTTCTGATGTTTGATCTTCGACTTCTGATAAGTTAAACTAGAATACACAAACTCTGCAATTTCTTTCTTCATACTAGGCCACCAAAATATTTTCCTCAAATCCTGATACATCTTAGTAGCACTCGGATGAAAACTCAATCCACTACGATGCCCTTCCTCAAGAATACTCTTTTTCAGCTTAGCTATATCTGGAACACAAACTCTATCACGGCATCTCATAATACCATTTTCATCAATCAGAAAATCACCACCTCATCATTGATTGATCAAAGTCAATCGATCTACCAAACTCAAATCAGATTTCTGACCTTCCCGAATCTCATCAAGAATACCACTAGTAAGCTTCAGCATACCAAGCTTAACTCCATGAGAAGTCTCTTCATAAACCAAACTCATATCTCGAAATTGCTCAATCATCTCTAACTCTCTTACCATCATCATCGACTTATGCAAAGATTTCCTACTCAATACATCAGCTACTATGTTTGCTTTACCCGGATGATAATTCAAACCAAAATCATAATCTTTCAAAAGTTCCAACCATCTCCTCTGCCTCGAATTCATCTCTTTCGGATCAAAGAGATATTTCAAACTCTTATGATCACTAAAAACTTCAAATCTCGATCCGAATAAATAATGCCTCCAAAGCTTCAATACAAACACAACATCAGCCAACTCTAAGTCATGCGTCGAATAATTCCTCTCATGCACTTTAAGTTGCCTTGAAGCATAAGCTACAACTTGCTGATGTTGCATCAACACACCTCCCAATCCCATCAATGAAGCATCACAATATACAACAAACGGTTCTGTCGGATTAGGCAAAATCAAAACAGGAGCTGTCGTCAAACTTCTCTTAAGCTCTTGAAAACTTTCTTCACACTTTACATCTCACACAAAAGCTTGACCCTTCCTAGTCAACTGTGTCAACGGTGAGGCTAACTTGGAAAATCCTTCAATGAATTTCCGATAATAACCTGCTGTAGCGTGCGATTTTTGTCGGTGACGCGACCACCTTATCGCCATTGATTGGAATTGGGTGCTACTTTCTGATTTCTTATTTATCCTATGAAGCTGGAAAGGAAAGGGAAGCTATCTAAAACTAACCTTGCACGCAAATGTTTTCTTTAACAAA
Source organism: Lathyrus tuberosus (assembly GCA_022829125.1). NCBI lineage: Eukaryota > Viridiplantae > Streptophyta > Magnoliopsida > Fabales > Fabaceae > Lathyrus > Lathyrus tuberosus. Next base: position 2,379,648 of record JALAZF010000484.1, read on the forward strand.
TGCTTAAGAGATTGGGGGGCCCGGGGTCAGGTTATACAATGGGGAGTTGTCAATTACCCATCCTATATATGGTTATCCATAGATCGTTAGCAACTTCTACTGTTATCTACTTATTGGTGTTTGTCTGTTTATTGGGAAAGTTTCTCCTTTGGGACTGTTTGAGAGAGAGTATTTTTGTTGATATCGGGTTTTTTCGATGTTTTTGGTAAGGTACTGGACCTAAGGTTTTTGTTATGTGTGAAGGTACTGGACCAAAAGTTTTTTGATTGGTATACTCGCTAAGATTTCGCAATCTTATGCCTACGTATTCCCGTTAAAGAAAACAGCGAAATCAGAGCAATCGTAGTTCCTCCTATTCTATGGAAGGAAAGAGATGTTTGGTGTCTTGTTCAAAGTCCAAGATTGAATCTAAAGGAGTATTTGTGTCTTGTTCAAAGCCCAAGATTGAAGCTAAAAGGTTTATTTGTGTCTTGTTCAAAGCCCAAGATTGAAGCTAAAAGGTTTATTGAGAGAGAATTTGTCATCTCTAAAGGGAGATATCTCACTTGTTTATCACAGTTGTTGGGTGACTGATTATAAAGAAGAATTACTTTAACTGGGATATGAGAATCCAGCAATGGCATAATTTCCTTTATAGGGGATTTGTCCTGAAGGAGAAAACTTTAACTCAGTGTTGAGCAATGCCATTTTTCCTTAGGAGTCTTTCATACTAAGAGAGGGACATTGGCTTGGATGTAAATAATCCAGAGGCTTGGCACTTACAGCAATTAGATGAAAGAAAAGGGATTTACCAGGATAAGAGGTGGACTACAGCTTGGACATCTGAATCAACAAGTGTGCCACTTATAGCAGTTATCTGGGATTTTGTTTGATTTATCTGTTTTGATGAGTGATGTACAAAGAAATGTCTTCCTACAGAGAGTTTTTTATTTCCTCTGAGGGGATTTTGATTTTTGTGTTCCTTGATCAAACCCCAAGGTTGATGCTAAAAGGTTGACTCTATTAGGGAGTTTTATCTGTCTTGTACAAAGCCCAAGATTGAGGCTGAAAAGAGACTGACTCTTTTGGGGAGATCATTATACAAAGCCTAAGAGGAGGCTAGAAGAAATTGACTCTTCCGGGGAATATTTAGTCTGTCTTGTACAAAGCCCAAGATTGAGGCTAAAGGGATTGACTCCACTGGGGAAGTTTTATTGGTGTCTTGTACAAAGCCCAAGATTGAGGCTAAAAGGGGTATTGAATCTGCTGGAGAAATCATTATACAAAGCCTAAGAGGAGGCTAGAGGAGATTTGACTTCTTTGGAGAGAGTTTATATGTGTCTTGTACAAAGCCCAAGATTGAAGCTAAAAGGATTCGACTGACTCAGCTGAGGATATTTGTAGGTGTCTTGTACAAAGCCCAAGATTGAGGCTAAAAGTGCTGAGGGATGGTCATTATACAAAGCCTAAGAGGAGGCTGGTTGGGGAATTTCTTATATAAAGCCTAAGAGGAGGATAACTTCTGCTGAGGATTATTGAGATCCAAAGACAGGTCCAAATAGAGAAATCAACTCTTACTGAGGATTACAGAAGAGTTAAAATATCAGATGTCTTGAGGTTCTGATTGAGGGTTTTACTGATTGTAATTTGACCCTAGATGGGGAAATTTAAAGTGAGGGTTTAAAGGTTGAGTTAAAAAAAACCTATAGAGGTTTTAACTCTGTTGGTGATTGATCAGGATCTTTTCATGTGCTTCTAGGAAACTTGAGGGTTTCTTTGAGATCCAAAAGGAGGTGAGACTGTCCAAGTCTACTGGTAAGGGTTTATCTTTGTATGATGCCCAAGAGGAGGCTGAGACTGTCCAAGTCTGCTTGAAGCCCAAGAGGAGGCTGGTGTTTTAAGGGATGAGAATTAACCCTAAATTGATCTGATGTTTTGACTCTTTGGAAGACTGCTCTAACAAAGGATGACTAGGTTCTGTCTTATACTTGTAGGAGGTCTTTGGGTCCTTGTACTAAGCCCAAGAGGAGGCATGAGAAGTTCTAAGAAGCCTGAGGGTCCTTGTACAAAGCCCAAGAGGAGGATGGGGATGCTTTTGGGAAGCCTGTGGGTCCAAACTTAAGAAAAGTTCAAGAAAGGTTTCACTGGGAATAATCCTTTTTTTAGTAAACAGCTATAGGGTTTGAAGAAATTCAAGAGAGGTTTAACCGAGAATTAATCCTCTCTGAGGGAAATGAATTTCTTAGACAAATTTCTAGATAGTGACAGTCTTGAGAAAAGTTTCACCGGGAATAATTCCTTTCTCTGTTCCATATTGTATAAGCCCAAGAGGAGGCAAGACTGTATCTGGAATTTCCTATGGGGAACTAGTTTTGACTGTGTTGAAAGAGTGACCACTGGTTTAATCTAATCCTAGACCTAATTGTTGGGGAAAACTCTAAGCAAGATAATATACAGGTATATATATATATATATATATATATATATATATATATATATATATATATATATATATATATATATATATATATATATATACAGATGAAATATATATAAACAAGTATGTAAAAGAAAGCTGATAGAACTTACAGGTGAGCAAGCTTCCAGCACTACAGCAGTATGGTTAGTTATTCAAGAAATTAAAGAAAGTTTTGATAACAACTATGAATTTGAACCTAATCAAAAGGGAAAGTTGTTTTGAAAAGAAGATTGGGGCTTATACTCAAGGAGAGGCCCAAATGTAATAGTGATCGCACCGTTATTCTGAAAATTGTATCGGGACTTATACAATGACTGAGGCCCAAAAATTGTATTTACCAAAGAGGTTGGGTCTTACACTCTATTAGAGGCCCAAGGAGTGTTTGAAATAAGAAAGATGGGACTTACAACACAAGGGGAGGCCCAGATGAAAATGTTTTGAAAACGGCGATTGCGCCAAGATTTTTTTACGTATTGGGACTTATACAATGACTGAGGCCCAAAAATGTTTTCTGTACAACAAGGGATGGGATTTACACTCTATTAAAGGCTCAAAGTGTTCTTGAAAAATATTTGTGAGGGTGTGAATGATCAAAATCCTAATTTGGTTAAAAATGTATTTTTATTTGAATAAAAATTCAAATAAAAATGATCAAAATTAACAAATATGTGTAAAAACAAATTATGATCTAGGATGAATGTTTGAAAAATCATGTTTTATCCCTAAAAATCAATTGAGTTAAAAAATCAAGAAAATAAATATTTTTTAAAATGTTAAAAAACAAATAAAAAATAAATTCTTTAATAAAATATTAAATATACCAAATAAATAATATTTTTTGAGAAATTTTTGTAGAATAAAATATTTTAACATTTTTGGGAATTTTGGAAAAAAAGAACCAATAAAAAATAATTAAAATTGAGGGAGAAATTAATTTTGGAAGTTATTAAAAGATGATGAAGAAAAGTGAAAGAAAACAAGTGGTAAAAAATAGAATGGGCCTCCCAAGGCTTGAACCCACGCCCTTTGGGGTGGAGAGGTTAAAAGTTTACCAACTGAGCCACTTCTGTGGGCTGATATAGAATGGAAAGAGTAGATAATATATGAAAAATCCTTTTGAAATGGTTTAAAAAATAAAACCAAAAGGTCTGGGGCGAGGGGAATTCGAACCCCAGACCCTTTGCTCGCTACACACACAAAACCAGCTGATCAACCACTGGGGCGCAATGCCAATTCAAATATATAGTGGCAAGTGTATAATATATACTAAAACTAGTTTGATTTCTGAAGAATGGCCCCATGACCATCTTCTTCCTTGGGCAAACATCTGACTTACGTGAAGCAAGCTATCTCCCTCGTCTCTTAATCATTTTACAAGATGTAAACATGAAACTTATGCGTTTTTTAATAAGGAACATGATGGTTCTTTTCAAATTTGTTTAAATTAAGTGAATCAAGAGATAACATGTTAAAATCAGATGAACCCTAAAAAGTGCAATAGCTATATGAAATCTTATACACGCATGATAAGTAACAATTGATTGAGGGAAAATGATCTATGAACATCCAGAAATACAATGGTAACTTGAAAACATGTTTATGATGCATGATTCATTGAGTTTGATAGGTTCAGGCTTACCTGTGCAAGCGAGATTCGAATTTTCAGTTGTAGGTGTTTTTGAAGTGTTTGAGTGATCTAGATAGCTTCCTTAGGTGCCAAGGAATGTGTTTGAATGCTTGGAGTGGTTGGAAACTTCTTGGTCTGACCAGCTCGAATCGTTCTGCAGCAGGTTCTTGAACTTTAGCAAATGGGATACCACTTTGTGATTATGATGTTCCAGATGTTGTTTTAGTGTTTGAATCACTTACATATGATGTATGTGAGGTGTTTGCATCATTGGTTTGGACAGAAATGCTCTCTATCTCAAAATCGTGTTTTCACATTTCAAACATTTTAAATTTTGGAGGTGAAGAGTTACATGCAAGAAAACATGTGTGGTAATGTTTTGGGGTGATATGAATGAGGCAATGTGACCTCTATTTATAGGTGATCAAGTTTTGTCTTGGAGGAATAGTGAATGACTGCAAGATCATATCACATTCAATGGCCTTGGCTTGGTCGCATTTCTTCTTATGCAAGGCAAACTAGCCCCTCCAAGTAGCAAGGCTATGTATTGACCAATTCCACATTCCTCAGATGTTTTAATTGTTGTTTAAGCATGAATCTTGACTAAGAAGATCAGCTTTGTTGAATGTGCACTATTGCACATAAATGCACTTTGAATTCCAAGTCTTTGTACAAAGACTCATTATGCCAAAGGATTAATTTTGAAGCATCTTGGCCTAATTCTGCAGGTTGGATCAGATATATCATGATCATATTGAATGAATGTGGCATAGTGATCATTATATCCTGACTCAAAATCGTGTAGAGCAAGAAAACATACAAACTGGTTTTCCAAACCAGTTGCAGCAGCATGACTTTGGGCTGCCATATCTCTTGGTTTCCATGGAGTTTTTCCATGCTGATGGACTCTTTGAATTGCTAGCAAGATGCACAATAACTTTGATGTTTACATTTGAGATTGATTCATATTGCAACTAGGTGAAAAAGTTCTCCAAGTTTTGGTGTTTTACCTAAAATCTGTCTTGGACAGAATTTTGTCTAAGTGTTGGAAAAAAATGATATTTTCATGTTTTATTGATTTTGCTCCATTCATAACTCAAAATCCATGAAGATTTGGAATGAGATGTAGTTGACATATTTGAAGTATGTAAGATGAGCTTTCATCTGAGCTTTGAATGGGAGAAAAATGTCTTGTGGTTTAGGAGTTATGACCTTGCAAAGTTGGTACAAAATCACTTTTATTCCATAACTTAGAAAAATTTTGGTTTCTCATGGTTGCCCCTTTTGCAAGAAACCTCACTTTTCTTGATTTTTCTTAATGACTGATGATCAATACCATAAATTAAGATTGTTTTTGACTTAGGGGAAACATATTTGTGAAAATTCCAAAAAGTCAAACTTGATTTTGGGCACAGTTGACTTTTTGTCAGATGAAATCCAAACTGTGTGATCCTTTGTGCAATCAAGTTCTTGACCCAATTCAAACCTAATGGATGGATTCCATAGGTGTTTTAGGGTGTCTTGAATCATGTCCCAAGGTTTGGGAGCATGTCTTGGTCAAAAGTCAAAGATACAGTTGACTTTTTCTTCAAAACCCTAATTGTGGTCCAGATGAAAATGAAACTTATGAATCAAGCTTCTTGGATCAATCCATTGTTGTAAATGGATCAATGTAGTGTGTTTGAGGTCCTCAAATCATGTCTTGATGTCTTGGCTCATGCTTTGCCTTAAAAGTCAACTTAGGGGTGAATTAGGTCAAGAAACCCTAATTCCTGATTTTTGATGAATGCATCCCCTGAGGCTAAATTGACTTGATGATTGGGTCCATGAGGTCCCTTGGAGTATCTTGGGTTGTGCTTTGAAGCATTAGCTCATTCCCAGAAGAAAATGTTCATCTGGAGGCCTTGGTCGACCAAAACCCTAATTTGGTGACACTGGCAATCTTGAGGCTTGATCCACTTGGAATGTTGCAACTTTGTGCTTGATTCTTGATATGGGAGTCCTCTTGATCCTTTATGGGTGTTTGAGAGGTTAGAAAAGTTTAAGATCATGTCATTTCTTGATTGATCCTTTGTCTAAGTGCTCGGAGAGGGCTTAAAACCCTAATTCTTGATAGTAGTGAATGCTCAACCATCTTTGAGGAGATTGATGAGGCATGATGGTACATCCATATTGTGGTGATGATTTACACAATGATGGGAAATCTTGGTGGTCAAAATTTGGGGTATGACTGATGCCCTTATTTAATCTTCTTGGACCCGAAGGTGTGAATGGCGAAGGTATTCGGACATTCAGGGTGCAAGAGGATTAAATATCGGAATACCCGAAATTTTGACGGTGGTTATGAATGTTAGCGGTTTGCTCATCCATCTTCTTTTGCTAAGCAATGATACTTAGAAAAGGGTAAAACTTCCCCTCGATCATGGTCTTCAGCCATGGAACTGGCTTAGTTTCTTTTTCTAATAAACCTCCCCTCGATCCTGGTCTTCAGCCAAGGAACTGGTCTCAGTTTCTTTTTGTAATAAACCTCCCCTCGATCCTGGTCTTCAGCCAAGGAACTGGTCTCAGTTTCTTTTTGTAATAAACCTCCCCTCGATCCTGGTCTTCAGCCAAGGAACTGGTCTCAGTTTCTTCTTGTTTGAAATAAACTCCCCCTCGATCCTGGTCTTCAGCCAAGGAACTGGTCTCAGTTTCTTCTTGTAATAAACTTCCCCTCGATCCTGGTCTTCAGCCAAGGAACTTGTCTCAGTTTCTTTTTGTAATAAACCTCCCCTCGATCCTGGTCTTTAGCCAAGGAACTGGTCTCAGTTTCTTTTTGTAATAAACCTCCTCTCGATCCTAGTCTTCAGCCAAGAAACTAGTCTCAGTTTCTTCTTGTCGAGTTTCTTCCTTGACAAGGGACGCTATATGTAGCAGTCTTCATCAAACTTCTCACCGAGCTATACTGGGGGAGACGCCATTTGATGGAAAAACTTTGATGTCAGACTTTCTGGGGAAACCCATTTGTCTGAGCTGTAGAGGTATGCAAACTTCTCTGTTGGAGATGCCATTTGCTGATTCTACCAGGGAAAAACAAATCTCTTGAGAGGCTAGTTTTTGCTTGGGGATACTACATCATACTTTTCTTCGAGATCTTCTCGGAGAAACGCCATGTGATGTAATCCAATTTTGAGGTGCTGATGACTTCATTAACATCGAACTTCTTAGGAGAAAAACTGATGTATTGCTGAGAGTCTTCGGTTGAGAGGCTTTCTCTGGGGATTTTCCTTAATTTGGGAAAGCGAAAAATATCATCTTTGATGGTGAAGAGCGATGTTCTCAAGGTGCCCGTTGAATGATTTTTTGTCTTTCAGAGGCTCAAGTTATCAGAGTGGTCGAGGACCGTCTCCAATCCAGAAATAAACTGGGGAGAAATTTCTCAGGCGATACATTTCCTGACGAGGAAAGAACTTAAACCGGGATTTTGTATTATCCAACACGGAAAGGACAACTGACAATTTGACTAACAATAGGGTTTTATCACTTGGGAAATGAGTATGACCAGAGTGATATTAATGCAATATGATTATGAATGTGAATCAAATATGCATGATGTATGTATGTTTATGCTGATAAAACTGATGCGGCATACAGACTAGTGAATGAACACGACTAGATATTCGGCCACTGCGGGGATGAAAAGTATCATCAGTTCAAGATAGCAATCTTGCCTTGCTTTGGAGAGGTAGACCCTGTGGGGAGAAAGAATCGTTCAATCGGTCTTAAGAGATACGAACTCTGCCGGGGCTATCAGATGGGACATTATATCTGACACAGTTGATCCTTCATTCAGGTGCACTGGTTTAGAAGGAGTACTATGATTCTGCACTCTGAGGTTCAATCACCTTCGGAGAAACTATCGATGTTCTTTTTGATGTTCAAAGTCAAAAGGAATTTCCATCTTTATTTTATAAGCAGAAAATTTTTTTGACAATTAAATTCATTTTTGTTTTATTTCAAGAATCGTTGATCATGTTAAAAATGGCATTCTGTAAAGCTAAAATAAATGAGAATTGCAAACAAAAGCACTAGGGCTCAAATTTTATTGATAGGATGGAAATCAGTCAAACGCGTGATCCCATAGAGTATTTACAAAGTTTAGAAAATGGTAATTTTAAGGGAAAGGGCTACATTGAAACATAACAACCGTTATCCTTCTACCAACTTTAAATTCTGGACATCCTGAGCTATTGTCGAAGATGACCTTGACTGGAAGTTTTTCGACGAATAGTGTTACCGCAGGTGATTTAACCTTGTCGAACGTAGTTACTTGCCATGAGTCCCTAACTTTTGCCTGGATTGTCTTTTGAGGTTTCCAATCCATCAGGATGATTTTTGCTTGTGTCTCTAATTTTTTTCTTGGACCGCCCTTTCGGGTTTTCAATCCATTGAGACGTTTTTATTTTATTTTTATTTAGGCGAAGTATTTCTTGACTATATCAACATTCGTGGGGTAGGAAAACTCTTCTCCATCCATGGTTGCGAGTCTCAAGGCGCCACCTGAGAAGGTTTTCTTGACCATATATGGGCCGTCATAATTCAAAGTCCATTTGCCCCTGGAATAAGTGAGAAATGACTATATATTTTTTAGCACAAGGTCTCCTTTCCTGAAGACGCGAGGTCATACCTTTTTGTCGAATGCTTTCTTCATTCTTTGCTGATACAACTGACCATGGCACATAGCCGGTATTCACTTTTCTTCTATCAGATTTAGTTCATCGTGTCTGCTTTGACACCATTCAGCCTCTGTTAGCTTAACTTCCATCAATACCCGGATTGATGGGATCTCTACTTCTATGGGAAGCACTGCTTCCATGCCATATACTAGAGAGAAAGGGGTTGCCCCTGTTGAAGTGTGGACATATGTGCGATAACCGTGAAGAGCAAATGGTAGCATCTCGTGCCAGTCTTTGTAGGTTTCAACCATCTTTTGAGCAATCTTCTTGATGTTCTTGTTAGCTGCTTCTACCGCCCGTTCATCTTAGGTCGGTAGGGAGATGAGTTATGGTGTTCGATCTTCTACTCAACACACAACTCTTTCATCATCTTGTTGTTCAAGTTAGATCCATTTTCAGTGATGATCTGACTCGGAACACCATAACGACAGATGAGGTTGTTCTTGATAAATCGGACCACGACTTGTCGGGTTACATTGGTGTATGACGCCGCTTTGACCCATTTGGTGAAGTAGTCAATGGCTACCAGGATGAACCGACGTCCGTTTGAAGCCTTGGGTTTGATCATGCCAATCATGTCGATTCCCCATATAGAAAAAGGCCATGGAGAAGAAAGAACTTTGAGATGCGTTGGCGGTACATGGATCTTGTCAGCGTATATTTGATACTTATGACACTTCCTCATGTACTTGTAGCAATCGAATTCCAGGGTCAACCAATAGTATCCTGCTCTCAGAATTTTTCTTGCCATTGTGTGTCTGTTGGCATGAGTGCCAAAGGATCCTTCGTGAATTTCTTTCATTAGCATGTTTGCTTCTGGTCTGTCTACGCATCGGAGCAAGACCATGTCAAATTTTCTCTTATAGAGTGTATCACTGCTCAGGAAGAAGTTGCCTACCAATCTTCTGATGGTCTTCCTATTTTTTCTGAATGCCCCGGACAGGTACTCTTATTTCTGAAGGAAGTATTTGATATCGTGATACCGGGGTTTGTCATCTATGACCGCTTCGATTGCGAAGATGTAAGCGGGCCATTCTAGGTGCATTATGTCAATCTTAGGTACGTCGTTCCATTGACCTACACTAATCATGGAGGAGAGAGTGGCTAGTGCATCAGCCATGTGATTTTCTTCACGAGGGATATGATGAAACTCGATTCTGTTAAAGAATGGTAATAACCTTCTCACGTAATCTTTGTAAGGAATCAATCATGATTGATATGTGTTCTAATCTCTTTTGATCTGATTGATAACTAAGGCTGAGTCTCCATATACATCCAAATTCTTAATCCTTAAGTCAATCGCTCATTCGAGACCCATGATACAAGCTTTGTATTCAGCCTCGTTGTTTGTACACTTGAATGTCAGTCGGGCGGTGAAAGGAATGTGGGTACCCTGAGGTGTTACGATGATTGCCCCAATTCCATTTCCATAATTGTTGACAGCTCCGTCAAAAATTAATCCCCATTGGGAACCTGGTTCTGGCCTTTCACTGGGTAGCGGTTCATCGCAATCTTTCATTTTTAAGTACATGACATCTTCGTCTGGGAAGTTAAATCCGATTGATTCCTGATTGTCAATCGGTTGATGAGCCAAATGATAGGCTAAAATACTCCCTTTGACGGCTTTTTGAGCATGGTACTCTATGTCGTATTCCGATAACAACATCTGCAACGGGCAATCCTTCCCATAAGAGCAGGTTTTTCAAAGACGTACTTGATCGGGTCCATTTCAGAGATTAACCAAGTAGTGTGACAAATCATGTATTGGCGAAGACGTTTGGCTTCCCAAGCCAGAGCGCAGCAAGTTTACTCGTGCATAGTGTACCGAGTTTCATAGTCGATAAATTTATTGCTCAAATAGTAGATAGCAGACTCTTTTCTTTTTGTTTTGTCTTGTTGGCCAAGTACACAACCCATGGAGTCTTCCAAAACTGTTAGGTATATGATCAGTGGTCTTCCTTCCACTGGAGGTGACAGAATCGGTGGATTCAATAGATATTCTTTGATACTGTCGAAAGCTTTTTGGCAATCTTCTGTCCATTCAAAGCTTTGATTCTTTCTGAGTAGTTTGAAGATTGGCGTGCATGTCGCGGTCATGAGGGATATGAACCTTGATATATAATTCAGACATCCCAAAAATCCTCTGACTTGTTTCTCAGTCTTTGGTGAAGGTATTTCTTGAATGGTCAGGGCCGACCTTAATTCCTTTTTGGCTGACGATGAACCCTAAAAGTTTTCCTGAGCGGACACCAAACGTGCATTTGTTGGTATTCAAGCGGAGTTTGTATTTCCTCAGACGCTCGAATAACTTGGACAGGTATGTCATATGCTCTTAATGAGGACAAACCTTAATCAATTTGGATCTCTCTGCATTAGCAGTGTTATAATAAGGACAAACCTTAATCAACTCCTCAAATCTTGTTGCATACTCGGCCACAGTTGAGTTACCCTGCTTTAGCTCAAGGAACTCAATTTCCTTCTTCCCACGCACATCTTCTAGAAAATACTTCTCCAGAAACGCTTCTCTGAAAACATCTCAAGTAACCTCAACTTCTTCTTCTTCAAACCTCTTACGAGTATTATGTAACGCCCCGATTCCAATTATTCCCATTTTGTTGAGTCTTTTATTTAAATTGAGTGATAATTATTTTATTTGTGAAACTGGTGTGTGAATATGCTATCTTGACATGTTGTGTTATTTTGCCGTTTTTGAGAGTTTTCGGGGAAATTAGAATGGAGAGTATTTTAGACTTTTCTCAATTAATGATAAATTAGAAATTAAGTGGAATTAGAATTTGTGAGAAAAATGAATTAATTGATTGTTTGGAAAATGAGAGAAAGAAATAGAAAAGAAAGAAATAGAAAGAAAAGATATAGAAAGGAAAAATAGAAGGAAAAATAGTAAGAAAAGGGAATTAGAGAAAAGAAGAAGAGAAAGAAAGAGGAGGAAGAGAAAAGAAGAGGAAAAGAGGAAAACTAGGAAAATTCATCAAGATCAATCACAGAGCAAGTTGGAATCCGGGTAAGGGTGTGAAATCTTGTTATCTTAGCAATGTGTATGATTATGTATGATTGTATTGTTGATTTTTTTTATTTTCATGAGTTTTGGGGTATAAACCCATTTGTGTAGAAAATGGTAGAAATCGATGTTTTTGCGGATAGAAATCGATATAATTTGTGTTGTATAATCTCCATATGTTTATGAATCATTGCTATGAATTGTTTTGCTGTTGGAAGTGATTTGGGGGAGAAAATGGAGATTTTGGGGGTTTTGGAACAGTGAAAACGAAGCAGAATTTCTGCTTCTGGTGCAGAGCGCCGGGCGAAAGGCCCAGAGCGCCGGGCGGTTCGAGCCTTCGCCGGGCGAAATTGAGAGGTGTGAGGGTGCCAAGCTACTGGTTTGGTTCAGGTTTGGGAGAATTTCCTTCGCCCCTTCTTCGCCGGGCGAAGTGAAGGTGAAAATGAAGCGTCGCCGGGCGAAACTTTCCTGTCGTCGGACGCTTTTGTTTTTTTTCATATAATTTTCTTTTCTTTTAAAATTCATAATTCTCGAGCCGTAACTCCGATTTAGGCGTTCTTTATATCGTTGGAAAGCCATTGAGCTGTACATTGTGATTATGATGGTGTGGAAAATGTTGGCCGATTTTATTATGTCGGAAAGTTAGGAATAGTTCTATGTAGCGACTTTTACCATTTTAACTGTGTGTTTGAATGCGAATCGTACAATAGTGCATTGATGTGAATGTATATAGATTGTATGTGATTGTATGAGATGAATGCATGAATATATTGTGAATATGTATGCATTTCAAGAATGTCTTGTGTCATTTTGCATGTGAGGCATCATGAAATACATTCTTGTGTTGAGCGATTCTAATGAGAATCCGTGGTAACATCGTGTGCCTATGTGAGGTGTGAGCGATGGTTACGAACGATTGTGTGCCTATGTGAGGTGTGAGCAATCAGATCGTGTGCCCGCGTGTGGGGTGTGAGCGATTGATTCGTGTGCCCGCGTGTGGGGTGTGAGCGATCCATAAACATTGTGTGCCCATGTGGGGTGTGAGCAATGGGTGAACATCGTAGGCCCGACGGGGAGTTACTTTGGTAACGAGAGATGGTTCCAGTAGAAGTTCCTGAGTGAACTGGAGATGATTGAGTCGGTACCGCATTGCATTTGCATAGAGTCGTGAGTCGGTCTCTATGATTTGCATTTATCATCTTTATAATGATGTGTTGTTGAGTAAACATAATTGTGTATGTTTATGTGGAATGATTGGGAATTATGAAATTATGCATGATGAATATACTTGGTTGATATATATATATACATTGTGATGTATACGGGTGAGTTTGGGTGAATTGTGGTGAGAATGTGGAATATGGGTATTTTTATGCTAAGATATATATATAATTCTAGGCATTGTTATTATGATAATATTTCTCACCCTTCTGCTGTTTTATAATGCTCTATGAGGCATTGCAGAGTAGGTATGCTGGAGGTCTTTTTGTGGAGCGTGTCTTCATTCTTTTGGTCGGTTGGCTCTGATATGTAGCACCGGGTAGCTAGGATGTATATTATTCTTTTGTGATACATTTGTACATGTATCTTGTGGATAAATGTTGATGTAAACATGAATTATGTTGGTGGATAATACTTGGTGAAGTATATATCCCTGTATATATGTTCGAATGTGGTTTAATGTTTAGATTTTCCGCTTTTATTCTAAATATTGAAATGTGGGTGTAAGGACAAAGTTCCTCTGTTGCAAAGTTACCCCACTGTTGCATATCAACGTTTTGAGCAGGTGTTGTATGTTGTAAAATTGTGTATGATGTGACATGCCTCTTCTATGCCATGTTATAATTATACTCTGACGAAATTTTTAATATGTGCCTAAATGATTATTTGATTATGTTGGGGGTATAGAAAGGGGGTGTTACATTAAGTGGTATCAGAGCCAGAGTTGAGTCAGTTGTGTCTGTCTTGTTGTCGTATTATTTGAATTGTTGTTTAACCTTGTTGTTATTTTTGGGAATTATTAGAATATGACTGGTAGAAATGACAATGCGATGGCTGCTGCTTTGGAAGCAATGGCTAGGGCGGTGCAAGGTGCGCCGAATGTGAATGCTAATGACGAGTTCAGGAAGAATCAACCACCGGTTTTCAAAGGGAGATTTGATCCTGATGGTGCTCAACTTTGGTTGAAAGATATTGAAAGGATCTTTAGAGTCATGGACTGTGCGGAAGAGAATAAAGTGAGGCTTGGGTCTCACATGCTGAAGGAAGAAGCCGACGATTGGTGGGTCGGTATGCGTGAAGTTCTTGAGGTGGATGACGAAGAAGTAACTTGGGATTTATTTCGTACTGAGTTCTTAAGGAAGTATTACCCTGAAAGTGTGAAAGGGAAGAAGGAGATGGAGTTCCTTGAATTGAAACAAGGTAGTATGTCAGTGGTGGACTATACTGCTAAATTTGTGGAGTTGGTTCAATTCCATCCTCATTATGCTGCGATTACTGCTGAGTTCTCAAAGTGTATTAAATATGAGAATGGTTTGCGTCCTGAGATTAAACAGGCTGTGGGATATCAAAGGATAAGAAGGTTTTCGGACTAGACGGAATGTTGTAGAATCTTCGAGGAAGATAGCAAGGCTCGTTCTACACATTATAAAAGTTTGAATGAGAGAAAGGGAAAGCAACAAGCTAGAAGTGGATCGTATGTGACACCCGCTGATAAGGGCAAGCATAGGGGAAACTTTGAGAAGAGATCTGGAGGAGGAGGTTCCGGTCCCATTAAGTGTTATAAGTGTGGTGAAATAGGTCATAAATCATTTGAGTGTGGGAAGACTGTGGTGAAATGTTCTAACTGTGGGGGCCTTGGGCATATTGCTACAGATTGTAGAAGGAATATGGTGAAGTGCTATAATTGTGGAGAAGTTGGTCACATTAGTACTAAGTGTACTAAGCCGAAACAAGCTCAAGCGGGCGGAAAGGTGTTTGCACTGGCGGGGACTCAAACTACTAGTGCAGACCGTTTGATTAAAGGTACATGCTTTATTAATAGTACGCCTTTAGTTGCTATTATTGATACGGGAACGACTCATTCGTTTGTTTCGTCTGAGTGCGCGAAGCGTTTGAATCTTGTGTTGTCTCTGATGGATGGTAAGATGGTTATTGATACTCCAGCAATAGGGTCAGTAACTACTTCGCTGGTTTGTTTAAGTTGTCTTTTGACCTTTTATGGTAAAGACTTCGAGATGGATTTAGTGTGTTTGCCGTTGGAAGGTTTAGACGTAATCTTGGGTATGAACTGGTTGCGATTTAATCGAGTTCATATAGATTGCTATCACAAGTTAGTAAGGTTTCCTTCTTTTGAAGATGATGAATTAGAGAGTTTCCTCTCCACTAAAGAAGTGAAGAAACTTTTAGCAGACGAAGCTCAATTGTTCGGTTTGTTTGCATCATTTTCTGTGGATAGTCAAGTGTCCCTTGATGTGTTTCCTGTTGTTTGTGATTTTCCTGAGGTGTTTCCTGAGGACATTAAGGATGTACCGCCGGAAAGAGAAGTTGAGTTTTCTATTGATCTAGTTCCGGGTACTAGACCGATTTCGATGGCACCGTATCGTATGTCGGCATCGGAGTTGGTAGAATTGAAGAAGCAATTGAATGACTTGTTGGACAAGAGATTTGTAAGGCCAAGTGTTTCTCCTTGGGGTGCTCCGGTATTGTTGGTAAAGAAAAAGGATGGGAGTATGCGGTTATGCATTGATTATCGACAATTGAACAAGGTGACAATTAAGAACAAGTATCCGCTTCCAAGGATCGATGATTTGATGGACCAATTGGTTGGTGCGCGCGTGTTTAGCAAGATTGATTTGAGATCGGGATATCACCAGATTCGTGTGAAAGAAGAGGATATTCGAAAGACGGCCTTTAGGACACGATATGGCCATTACGAATATTCCGTGATTCCATTCGGGGTTTCTAATGCGCCGGGTGTGTTCATGGAATACATGAATCGTATCTTTCATGAACAGTTAGATCGTTTTGTGGTTGTGTTCATCGATGATATTTTGATTTATTCTAAGTCTCAAGAGGAGCATGAAGAGCATTTGAGAATTGTGTTGCAAATCTTGAAAGAGAAACAATTGTATGCTAAGTTGTCAAAATGTGAATTTTGGTTGTCGGAAGTAAGTTTCCTCAGACATGTTATTTCCGGTAGTGGTATTAGTGTTGATCCATCCAAGATTGATGCGGTGACGCAATGGGAGGCTCCTAGATCGGTTACGGAGATTCGAAGCTTTTTAGGATTGGCGGGTTATTATCGGAGGTTTATTGAGGGATTCTCAAAGTTGGCACTTCCGTTAACGCAATTGACTTGTAAGGAAAAGGCTTTCATTTGGGATATTCATTGTGAAGAGAGTTTCAATGAGTTAAAAAGAAGATTGACAACGGCTCCGATCTTGATTTTGCCTAATCCTAATGAACCATTTGTTGTGTATTGTGATGCTTCCTTGGTTGGTTTAGGTGGTGTTTTGATGCAAGATGGAAAAGTTGTGGCTTATGCTTCAAGACAATTGAGAGTGCATGAAAAGAATTATCCTACGCATGACTTGGAGTTGGCGGCCGTGGTGTTCGTTTTGAAAATTTGGAGGCATTATCTTTATGCGGCGAGATTTGAAGTTTTTAGCGATCACAAGAGCTTGAAATATTTATTTGATCAAAAAGAATTGAACATGAGACAAAGGAGGTGGTTAGAGCTTTTGAAGGATTATGATTTTAGTTTGAATTACCATCCGGGTAAGGCAAACGTGGTGGCCGATGCTTTGAGTCGGAAGTCGTTGCATATGTCCGCATTGATGATGAGAGAATGGGAACTTTTGGAGAATTTTAGAGACTTGAGTTTGGTTTGTGAAATGACGCCGAGAAGTGTGAGACTTGGTATGCTACATGTTACAAATGATTTTCTTGCAACCGTGTGTGAAAAGCAAAAGTTGGACTTGAAGTTTGTTGATTTGATAATGAATGAAAATGAGGATTTCAAGGTTGATAACTTTGGAGTTTTGAGATTTCATGGTCGTATCTGTATTCCCGATGATGCGGAGTTGAAAAATATGATATTGGAAGAAGGACACCGAAGTAACTTAAGTATTCATCCGGGGGCGAATAAAATGTATCAAGATTTGAAGAAACTCTTTTGGTGGTCCGGATTAAAGAGAGATGTGGCTCAATTTGTGTATGCGTGCTTAACTTGTCAAAAGTCGAAGGTAGAACATCAAAAGCCTAGTGGATTGATGCAACCGTTGGACATTCCGAAGTGGAAATGGGATAGTATATCGATGGATTTTGTCACGGGATTGCCGAATACGCAAAGAGGACATAATGCTATTTGGGTAATTGTTGATAGGCTTACTAAATCTGCTCATTTCATTCCAATTGATATTAGTTATCCTTTGGAGAGGTTAGCCGAGATTTATGTTCTTGTGGTTGTGAAGCTACATGGAGTTCCTAAGAGTATTGTATCGGATAGAGATCCTAGATTCACATCGAGGTTTTGGGAGAGTTTACAAAAGGCATTGGGTTCTAAGCTAAGATTGAGTTCGGCCTATCATCCGCAAACGGATGGTCAAACCGAGAGGACAATTCAATCGTTGGAGGATTTGTTGCGTGCTTGTGTGCTCGAGCAAGGTGGTGCTTGGGATAGTTATTTTGCGTTGATTGAATTCACTTACAATAATAGTTTTCATTCAAGTATAGGTATGGCACCATTTGAGGCTTTATATGGTCGGAGATGTCGAACACCTCTGTGTTGGCATGAAACAGGTGAGAGGACGGTAGTTGGACCGGAGATGGTACAACAAATGACGGAGAAAGTGAAGTTAATCCGTGAGAAGATGAAAGCTTCTCAAAGTAGACAAAAGAGTTATCATGACAAGAGGAGAAAAGATCTTGAGTTTCAAGAAGGCGACCATGTGTTTTTGAGAGTTACACCGGTTACGAGTGTAGGTCGTGCTTTGAAGTCATAGAAGTTGACTTCTCGTTTTATTGGTCCGTATCAGATTTCTGCACGAGTTGGTGCTGTGGCTTACCGTGTGGCGTTGCCTCCGAATCTTTCTAATTTGCATGATGTATTCCATATTTCGCAACTTCGGAAGTATGTTCCGGATCCGTCACATGTTATTCCTATGGACGAGGTTGAAGTCAGAAATAACCTTACGGTGGAAGCTTTGCCGATTAGGATTCTGGATCGTGAAGTTAAGAAGCTCAGAGGCAAGGATATTGCGCTTGTAAAGGTAGCGTGGGGAGGCGCTGCAGAAGGCAATGTGACTTGGGAACTAGAGAGTAGGATGCGAGAGTCGTATCCGGAGTTGTTTGGATCAGGTAATATTTTCGAGGACGAAAATTTCTAAAAGTAGGGGAGAGTTGTAACGCCCCGATTCCAATTATTCCCATTTTGTTGAGTCTTTTATTTAAATTGAGTGATAATTATTTTATTTGTGAAATTGGTGTGTGAATATGCTATCTTGACATGTTGTGTTATTTTGCCGTTTTTGAGAGTTTTCGGGGAAATTAGAATGGAGAGTATTTTAGACTTTTCTCAATTAATGATAAATTAGAAATTAAGTGGAATTAGAATTTGTGAGAAAAATGAATTAATTGATTGTTTGGAAAATGAGAGAAAGAAATAGAAAAGAAAGAAATAGAAAGAAAAGATATAGAAAGGAAAAATAGAAGGAAAAATAGTAAGAAAAGGGAATTAGAGAAAAGAAGAAGAGAAAGAAAGAGGAGGAAGAGAAAAGAAGAGGAAAAGAGGAAAACTAGGAAAATTCATCAAGATCAATCACAGAGCAAGTTGGAATCCGGGTAAGGGTGTGAAATCTTGTTATCTTAGCAATGTGTATGATTATGTATGATTGTATTGTTGATTTTGTTGATTTTCATGAGTTTTGGGGTATAAACCCATTTGTGTAGAAAATGGTAGAAATCAATGTTTTTGCGGATAGAAATCGATATAATTTGTGTTGTATAATCTCCATATGTTTATGAATCATTGCTATGAATTTTTTTGCTATTGGAAGTGATTTGGGGGAGAAAATGGAGATTTTGGGGGTTTTGGAATAGTGAAAACGAAGCAGAATTTCTGCTTCTGGTGCAGAGCGCCGGGCGAAAGGCCCAGAGCGCCGGGCGGTTCGAGCCTTCGCCGGGCGAAATTGAGAGGCGCGAGGGTGCCAAGCTACTGGTTTGGTTCAGGTTTAGGAGAATTTACTTCGCCCCTTCTTCGCCGGGCCAAGCGAAGGCGAAAATGAAGCGTCGCCGGGCGAAACTTTCCTGTCGCCGGGCGCTTTTGTTTTTTTTCATATAATTTTCTTTTCTTTTAAAATTCATAATTCTCGAGCCGTAACTCCGATTTAGGCGTTCTTTATATCGTTGGAAAGCCATTGAGCTGTACATTGTGATTATGATGGTGTGGAAAATGTTGGCCGATTTTATTATGTCGGAAAGTCAGGAATAGTGCTATGTAGCGACTTTTACCGTTTTGACTGTGTGTTTGAATGCGAATCGTTCAATAGTGCATTGATGTGAATGTATATAGATTGTATGTGATTGTATGAGATGAATGCATGAATATATTGTGAATATGTATGCATTTCAAGAATGTCTTGTGTCATTTTTCATGTGAGGCATCATGAAATCCATTCTTGTGTTGAGCGATTCTAATGAGAATCCGTGGTAACATCGTGTGCCTATGTGAGGTGTGAGCGATGGTTACGAACGATTGTGTGCCTATGTGAGGTGTGAGCAATCGGATCGTGTGCCCGCGTGTGGGGTGTGAGAGATCGGATCGTGTGCCCGCGTGTGGGGTGTGAGCGATCCATAAACATTGTGTGCCCATGTGGGGTGTGAGCAATGGGTGAACATCGTAGGCCCGACGGGGAGTTACTTTGGTAACGAGCGATGGTTCCAGTAGAAGTTCCTGAGTGAACTGGAGATGATTGAGTCGGTACCGCATTGCATTTGCATAGAGTCGTGAGTCGGTCTCTATGATTTGCATTTATCATCTTTATAATGATGTGTTGTTGAGTAAACATAATTGTGTATGTTTATGTGGAATGATTGGGAATTATGAAATTATGCATGATGAATATACTTGGTTGATATATATATATATATATATATACATTGTGATGTATACGGGTGAGTTTGGGTGAATTGTGGTGAGAATGTGGAATATGGGTATTTTTATGCTAAGATATATATATAATTCTAGGCATTGTTATTATGATAATATTTCTCACCCTTCTGCTGTTTTATAATGCTCTATGAGGCATTGCAGAGTAGGTATGCTAGAGGTCTTTTTGTGGAGCGTGTCTTCATTCTTTTGGTCGGTTGGCTCTGATATGTAGCACCGGGTAGCTAGGATGTATATTATTCTTTTGTGATACATTTATACATGTATCTTGTGGATAAATGTTGATGTAAACATGAATTATGTTGGTGGATAATACTTGGTGAAGTATATATCCCTGTATATATGTTCGAATGTGGTTTAATTTTTAGATTTTCCGCTTTTATTCTAAATATTGAAATGTGGGTGTAAGGACAAAGTTGCTCTGTTGCAAAGTTACCCCACTGTTGCATATCAACGTTTTGAGCAGGTGTTGTATGTTGTAAAATTGTGTATGATGTGACATGCCTCTTCTATGCCATGTTATAATTATACTCTGACGAAATTTTTAAGATGTGCTTAAATGATTATTTGATTATGTTGGGGGTATAGAAAGGGGGTGTTACATATTACCCCACTAGTCCTCAACTTCCTCTTTAAGCATATGAGTGCCAAACTGCACTCTCTGAGCATCTGAATAGTTCATGACTTGAAAGATCTTCTCAATTTCTTTCAGCCATACTTGTGCCTTATCAGGTTCATGCGTTCCCTTGAAGATTGGTGGATTGTTCCTCTGAAACTTCCCCAAAGCACGGAACTCATCATCATTGTTATTCCCAGCATTAACATTGCCAAACCTTCAGCAATTGCTTCGTCATTCCTGCCTGCAACCATTGTTCTGAGAGTTTCCAACAACAAATTCTCATTAGAACAAACAATACCGATAGTGTTACACACACATATCAAATATAAAAGGGAATAAACGCATTAACTACTTGGTCAACTGACCGACCTACTCTGATACCACTAATGTAACACCCTTCTAAATCCCAAAGAATAATACGTCATAAATCAGAGTAAGATAACATGCATCTCAAATAAGGGTGTCACATATAATTCAAACATCACACATACACCTGTCATGCTCAATAACACATAAATTGCATCCATGCTTTTCATACACTTTCACATAGCATGTAGCAGCGGATTCACTTTCTTTCATAATGAACATAATAAATAGTCTCATAAATAACTCATTCATATCACCACTTAGGCATGAAAGCCAAAACTCCACATAGTTTAAATAACGATAGTAAAATAAAATAGAGTACATAAAGTATCTCTCAAAACATGAATCAAAACGTTTCCAGTGTTACATGACCAGAGCATGACTCGACCCAAAATAAATAAGGAAAATAAAGTAACTAACTCCAACTGCTACCCTCATGCTAGAAGCCACTTTACTCTTCAGTACCTGAGAAACGTCGTATAAAACATCATTCCAACAGAAGGGTGAGAATTCACATAATTATCGAAATCATATAATAATATAAAGCATACATGCATAGCATAATTATTCTCACACTTCAAATGCTTTATAAACATAGCAGCACTCATGCAACCATACTATTCATAAGTGCATACTCACAAATCCACAATTTCACCAATTCATCAAATTCACATAATGCACATAATCTCACGTTGCAATCGTAGACATAATATGACTCAATACAAGACTCAAATGCAATACTCATGCATGTGGTACCAATCACTGTTATTATTTTTCGGTTTTTACATTAAACCGGGTCTGTGCTCTAGACCAATAACATACAAAATCCCGTCCTCTAAGCTTCAAACCCCTCTATAGGTTTGGGACAAGTCATTAGTTCTCACGAAACTAACAAGCATTGCCTCTTGACTACAATGATGCATGTGCAAGTTCAACAACTATATGCAATTAAGACCATCCCTCAATCTTAACATCCATGCATATCTTTAATAATTCATCGTAATTGAATTACCACACAATTACACATACTTGCACATATTTATGAATCATCCACACACAATTCATTTTCAAATAGTATACAACACATTTTACAATACAATCACGACTGTATTATCATTACAACAAGCAATAACTATCATGCATTTCATGTTGCCACACACCAAAATATACTTATGCAAGCACACACACAAGTATTCGATAAATTATCCACAAATAATTTCACAACCGGCAGCAAACAGCGCAACAATACATTAATAGAACATATACACAATTGGCTTCCCAAACATATTATATATAAAAATATTGGGCAACCAATTCCCTTATCTGTACTATGTTATAACTCTATTCATTAGCTTTCCGACGCTTTGAACGGGGACCAAAACAGACTTACGGATCAAAAGTTATGACCAAAACGCTTTCGACCAAAAACATGAACAGTCGTGACAGACAGCGTGCAGAATTTTCTGCGTTTTTCACCGTTGGAGGCCTTCCGGACCTCCGATTTCGATTCCGTAAAAACCCAAACGCTCAAAAAATTACAACCCATCCAATACTGTAATTATCTCAAGTAAATTTACAATTTTAACACGATTAAACCATCTAATCATTATTTTAAGATTATGCCTAAAACCTTTGAAATTGATGGATATAGGTTCAATCCTCAAAAAAAGAAAAAGAATACACACATATAAGGTACACAAATTCATCATATAATCATTATATAACAACCACCATGGAAATTAGGGATTTTTATCCTAAATATGCTCCTACCCATTATACACTATCATACAATCCCATAACCATGGAAAGACCCACCCTTACCTTGGTTTCTTGATGAACTCTTGAGTTTCCTCCTTAGGTTTTCTTCTCCTCTTTTCCCATTTTTCCTTTTCTCTATGATAACTGCTTTTCTTCTTTTTCCCTCATTAACCCAATTTTTCTCTTTATATATAAAACCCTTATAACAACTAATTATAGTAACTAATGTGCTTACTAATCATACCCCCATCTTTACTCTTCACATTCTCATCCAATAGACCCAATTATCTTATTTCTATTATTTCTCTATCATTTCCACCAAATAAAATAATCCAAATAAATCAATTACGCACAAAATCACACAATTAATTAATTAATATAATATATATATATATATATATATATATATATATATATATATATATATATATATATATAATTACTAAAATTGGGGTGTTACAACCCTCCCCCACTTAAAAGATTTTTGCCCTAAAAAATTACCTTAAACGAACAAATCAGGATAAGACTCTCTCATCTAACTCTCAAGCTCCCAAGTCACGTTTCCACCTGCTGGTCCTCCCCAAGCTACCTTCACCAAGGCAATATCTTTACCTCGAAGTTGCTTCAACTCCCGACCCTCTATCCACATAGGTGATGTCTCCACAGTTAGGTTATCTCTCACCTGCACATCATCTACTTGGACTACATGAGACGGATTTGCAATGTATTTCCTCAATTGAAATACATGGTGTTAGTTTCTTGGATTGGCTAGAATTTTGGTAAAACAAAGGTTGTTCAATGTTTGATGTCAAGGTGGTGATGTCACAACATTGAGTCTTAACACTGGGCTGTGTTAAGTGTTTAAGTTGCTAAAGTTTGGATGTCTGATGTCACAAGCGATGTTGTGACATTAGATCTGCAGAATTAATAACATCGGGTTTTGTGATGTTGTTAGGGTTTGCGTTTTAGCTGGAATTGTGGAGAGCGGGTAGTCTCATTGGATGCGGATATCTTGGAATACATATTCTCTGTTGCATAGAGATTTGATGCAGATTTGTAGGAGATTTAAAAGGTTGAAGATTTGAAAAGATTTTAGGAGAAAATCTGTTTTGAAGATTCAGTTTTAAATAACAAATCAGGTCAGAAATTGTAGCAGGTCCAAGTCCAATTCAAAGAGCTATATAAAGCGCACCAGTACTCCAGGAAAAGTAACGAAGAAAGAGAGCTAAAGACCGAGTGTCGTTTGTGTCTTCGTGTATGTTGTGTAAACCATTCGAGTGTGAATTGGTATTGTTGTTTTGAGTTGTTCTTGATCAAAGCTGTGAAGCAGAATCAAGGTGTGTATTTCAAAGTGTGTGATCTTTGAAGTGATTTAGGGATTGAGTAGTGTTCTCATATCTAAGTGGTTTCTTAGGTAGAAAGTCACTAGTAGGAATTAAGATTAGGAGATTGTCAACTGGGTTGTTGAGTCTATAATTTAATTCTACAAGTAGTGAATTTCATCCCTGGCTTGGTAGCCCCCAGACATAGGTAGTTAGACCGAACTGGGTGAACAATTCATTGTGTTGATTTATTGTTGTTATTGCATTATCAATTGCAGAGTGTGTTGTTGTGACATCGCACTTAACATCACACGTCAGATACCAGAATTCCAATTGGTATCAGAGCAGGCATCCTGTCTGTCTCTGGGTGAGATCTAGGGAAGTTACTTTCTGGTGTAAAGATGGACAAAGAAGTTGGAGGATTTGTCAACAGACCCCCTATTTTGGACGGCTCGAAGTATGATTATTGGAAGCCAAGGATGATCACCTTTTTAAAATCCTTGGACAGCAGGGCTTGGAAGGCTATTGTTAAAGAATGGAAAGCACCTGTTGTGTTTGAAAAAGATGATGCTGGGAAAGATAAAGAGGGCACCGCAAAGCTAAAGCCTGAAGAAGAATGGACCAAGGAAGAAGATGAACTTGCCCTTGGCAACTCTAAAGCCCTAAATTCTATCTTCAATGGAGTTGATAAGAACATCTTCAGATTGATCAACTCATGTGAAGTTGCTAAGGAAGCATGGGATATTTTGAAGGCTACACATGAAGGAACATCTAGAGTTAAGATGTCAAGACTTCAGATTCTAACATCAAAGTTTAAAAGCCTGAAGATGAAGGAAGAAGAGACTATCCATGACTTCCACATGAGTATTCTTGAGCTATCTAATGCATCCAGTGCTCTTGGTGAAAAGATGTCAGAAGAAAAGCTTGTAAGGAAGATCCTTAGGTCCATTCCTAAGAGGTACAAGATGAAGGTGACTGCTATTGAAGAAGCTCAAGACATCAGCAAAATGAGGGTTGATGAGCTTATTGGATCTCTTCAAACATTTGAGCTATGGTTAAGTGAAGAAGAACCTAAGAAGAAGTCCAAGAGTATAGCTTTAGTTTCCAGTTCTGAAGAAGCCAAGAAAGAGAAAGTAGATGACTCTCAGGAGGAGCTGTCTCAGGCTATTGCTTTGCTGGGTAAACAGTTCAACAAAGTTATGAAGAGGATAAATATGAGTTATAATCCCAATGTCAAGAACATTACCTCTGACATCAACAGATCAGGAGAACAAGGGAAGAAGTCTAAAGATGAAGAAAAATCCAGTAATGACAAAGGGGTACAATGCTTTGAGTGTGAAGGGTATGGACATGTCAAGAAGGAATGTCCCACTTTTCTAAAGAAGCAGAAAGGGTTATCAGCTTCTTGGTCTGACAGTGAGAGTGAATCTGAAAAAAATTCAGCTAAACTTGCTAGAGCTATGATTGAGGTTTATAAGTCAGATGATGAGTCTTGTGATGATGAGGTCTCTTACGATGAACTTTCTGTCACTTACAAAGATCTTTTCGTGAGAAGTGAGCAAGTGTGTCTTGAAGGAGAAGAACTGAAGAAAAACATAGTACAGTTGAAAGCAGAAAAGACTGAACTTGAAGCTGAAGTCAGTATGCTCAACTATAAGCTGGACTCTATGACCAAAACTATCAGAATGTTGAACAATGGTACTGATGCGTTAGACAACATTCTCAGTATTGGGAAGATGGCTGAAGACAAATGTGGTTTGGGATTCACCAGTGATGCAGGTTCTATCACCCCAAAATCAGTGATGTTAAAACAGATGTTAAAACATCATGACAGAACTCCATCTAAGAAGAAATACAGACGCTGGAGATGTCACCATTGTGGATGTTTTGGACACATTAAGGCTTATTGTTATAAGCTACATGGGTATCCACAGAAGGCTCATCAGGTTGTTCCCAAACAGAACTGTTATAAAGGAAGGCAGGTTTCCAAGCCTAAGAAGCAATGGGTCCCTAAAGTTAAGGTTACCAGCTTGATAGCTCACACTTCTTTAAGGGTTTCTATCAAAGAAGACTGGTACTTTGACAGTGGGTGTTCAAGGCACATGACTGAAGTAAAGAATCTGTTGGTAGATGTGAAGCTTCATTCGTCAGGCTATGTTACATTTGGTGATGGGGTCAAAGGAGAGATCAAGGGGATTGGTAAACTAAACTGTGCTGGTGCTCCCAGACTGGAGGATGTTCTTCTTGTTAAAGGACTAACAGCAAATTTGATTAGCATTAGTCAACTTTGTGATAAAGGATTCAAAGTAGACTTTACTAAGTCGGAATGTATTGTCAAAGATGATAAAGGAGAAGTCATTATGAAGGGAGCCAGGTCTAAGGACAATTGTTATCTTTGGGCACCTCAAAATTCAAATTCTTCCACGTATGTGCTTGCTAAAGAAGATGATGTCAAAATCTAGCATCAGAAGTTGGGACATCTTCACCTAAAGGGAATGAAGAGAGTCATCTCCTCAGAAGCAGTCAGAGGAATTCCCAAACTTAGTATTGAGGAAGGAAAAGTGTGTAGAGACTGTCAAAAAGGGAAGCAGACAAAGATGTCTCATCGGAAGCTTCAACATGACACCACCTCCAAGGTATTGGAACTACTTCATATGGACTTGATGGGACCTATGCAGGTGGAAAGTCTGGGTGGAAAGAAATATGCATATGTAGTTGTGGATGACTATTCAATGTACACCTGGGTGAGCTTCATCAAAGACAAATCAGAGCTGTTTGATGTTTTTAAAGATCTTTGTCAAAGACTCCAAAGAGAAAAGGAGAGTAAGGTTATCAGAATAAGAAGTGACCATGGAAGAGAGTTTGAGAATAGCAAGTTTGAAGAATTTTGCTCTGCTGAAGGTATAAGTCATTAGTTTTCATCGCCTATTACTCCTCAGCAAAATGGAGTAGTTGAGAGGAAGAACAGAACTATCCAAGAGTCTGCTAGAGCGATGATCCACGCCAAGAAACTTCCTTATCATTTCTGGGCTGAAGCCATGAATACTGCCTGCTACATTCACAACAGGGTTACCCTGATAAGAGGCACTTCATCCACTTAGTATGAACTATGGAAGGGAAGAAAACCTAATGTTAAATACTTTCATGTTTTTGGAAGTAGATGTTATATTCTGGCTGATAGAGAACAGAGAAGAAAATTGGATTCTAAAAGTGATGAAGGAATATTTTTGGGATACTCTACTAACAGCAAAGCATATAGGGTGTTCAACTCTAAAACCAAGGTGATGATGGAGTCAATCAATGTTGTGATTGATGACAATGACAAGCAGGAAGATGATGATGTCCTAGATGATGTTGGAACATCAGTTGGTGAAGTTGCACCAGAAGCTGAAGATAGAAGTCCAACTCCTAGTGTTGCTGCTGCTGAGCCTGAAACTGAACAACCTCATAAGGATCCCTCCATCAGAGTGCAGAAGGACCACCCAAAGGAGCTCATTATAGGTGATCCAAGCTCTGGAGTGAGGACCAGGTCAAGAGATGTTATAGCAAGTTCATGCTTTGTCTCCAAAATTGAGCCAAAGAATGTCAAGGAAGCATTGACTGATGAGTTTTGGATAAATGCAATGCATGAAGAGCTGGAGCAATTCAAGAGGAATGAAGTATGGGAGCTTGTTCCTAGGCCTGATGGAGTTAATGTGATTGGCACCAAGTGGATCTACAAGAATAAATCTGATGAACAATGAGTGGTCACCAGAAACAAGGCCAGATTAGTTGCTCAGGGATACACTCAGGTTGAAGGAATTGATTATGATGAAACCTTTGCTCATGTGGCAAGACTGGAATCTATCATATTGCTCTTAGGGGTGGCTTGTAATTTCAAATTCAAGATTTTTCAGATGGATGTTAAAAGTGCCTTTTGAATGGTTACTTAAATGAAGAGGTGTATGTTGACCAACCAAAAGGATTTATTGATCCAACATTTCCTGATCATGTGTACAAACTAAGGAAAGCTCTATATGGTTTGAAGCAAGCACCTAGAGCTTGGTATGAAAGACTTACTGAATTCCTGGTTGTGAATGGCTACAGAAAAGGAGGGATTGACAAGACCTTGTTTGTTAAAGAGGAGGGAGGAAATATGATGATAGCTCAAATCTATGTTGATGACATAGTATTTGGTGGGATGTCGGATGCGATGGTGAAACATTTTGTGGAACAGATGCAGTCTGAATTTGAAATGAGTCTTGTTGGTGAGCTGGACTATTTTCTTGGTCTACAAGTTAGACAAATGGAGGACTCCATATTCATTTCTCAGAGCAAGTATGCAAAGAACATAGTGAAAAAGTTTGGTTTAGAGAATGCTAATCACAAGAGGACTCCTGCTCCTACTCATCTAAAATTATCCAAAGATGAACATGGTGTCAGTGTGGATCAAAGTCTATATAGAAGCATGATTGGGAGTCTATTGTATCTCACAGCTAGCAAACCTGACATTGCTTTTGCTGCTGGAGTTTGTGCCAGATATCAATCTGAACCTAAGGCTAGTCACTTGAATCAAGTGAAAAGGATCTTGAAATATGTTAATGGCACTAGCGACTATGGGATGTTGTATAGTCATGGATCTGGGACTGAGTTACGGGGATATTGTGATGCTGACTGGGCTGGGAGTGCTGGTGATAGAAAAAGCACTTCAGGAGGCTGTTTCTTCCTAGGGAATAATATGATATCATGGTTTAGTAAAAAGCATAACTGTGTATCTCTTTCTACTGCTGAAGCTGAGTACATAGCCGCAGGAAGTAGTTGCTCTCAACTTGTATGGATGAAGCAGATGTTAACAGAATACAATGTCAAGCAAGATGTCATGACATTGTACTGTGATAATTTGAGTGCTATCAATATCTCAAAGAATCCGATTCAACATAGCAGAACTAAGCATATTGATATAAGGCATCATTTTATAAGAGAATTGGTTGCGGACAAAGTTGTTACATTGGAGCATGTAGCTACAGAAAAACAGTTAGCTGATATCTTCACTAAAGCATTAGATGCAAACCAATTTGAAAGTTTGAGAAGTAAATTGGGAATTTGCATACATGAAGATTAAATGTGCAAGAGAGTATTAAGCAGTTGTATTATGAGAAATTGATTTTGTTCAACTGTTGATAGCATACAAGTTTGAAGTACATCATAAGTTACAGATTATCCCAACCCCCTGCATCTAGAAAAGCTTTCCAGTCTTCATCCCAATCATCATCAGCAGCTTGTTGTTGTACAGGAAGCTTTTTGCTTGGTTTCATGGTTGTTTCTGAGGTTCCGCCTGTCCTTTTGGCTCCTGAAGTAGTTGCAGCTGCAGTCATTATTTTGTTTCTCTGCTGAGGTGGATCTGAAGTCGTGCTCGTCTGCTTAAAGTTCTTTGCTGCACCTTTTCTGTTTGACTGGCTCATTCTTGGTTGCTGAGTGGTGCTACTAGTATAAAGGCTTGTGTTTATAATGAAAAACAAGGGGCATCGTTTGTATCGACTGGACAGTCAATGTGTTGGAACATGTGTTTTTGGGAAGCATGTTGTTTGACCATGTCTTTATGTCAGAACATTGTGTTTGATGATTGTCAAATTGTGGCTAAAAAGGGGGAGAGTTAGCCTAGGTGTGTAGAGTGTACCCTATATCTAGTGTGCGGTGCAGATGTTAAGGGGGAATGTGCATGTAGAACAGCTGGTTATGCTGGTTCATGATTGAGGGGGAGCACCATTTTGGTTGTTGCCATGTAGCTGATGAAGATGGTGCTGCAGCAGAGTTTTGTGAGAAGTGAAGTCTTTATGTATTGAAGATGCTGCTGCTTGGAGTTTCAAAAATATTCAAGTTTATTCCGCTGCTGAAGTCTCTGAATGTGCAGAGAGTGTTTTAGCCAAAATTAGCCAAAGGGGGAGATTGTTAGTTTCTTGGATTGGCTAGAATTTTGGTAAAACAAAGGTTGTTCAATGTTTGATGTCAAGGTGGTGATGTCACAACATTGAGTCTTAACACTGGGCTGTGTTAAGTGTTTAAGTTGCTGAAGTTTGGATGTCTGATGTCACAAGCGATGTTGTGACATTAGATCTGCAGAATTAATAACATCAGGTTTTGTGATGTTGTTAGGGTTTGCGTTTTAGCTGGAATTGTGGAGAGCGGGTAGTCTCATTGGATGCGGATATCTTGGAATAGATATTCTCTGTTGCATAGAGATTTGATACAGATTTGTAGGAGATTTAAAAGGTTGAAGATTTGAAAAGATTTTAGGAGAAAATCTGTTTTGAAGATTCAGTTTTAAATAACAAATCAGGTCAGAAATTGTAGCAGGTCCAAGTCCAATTCAAAGAGCTATATAAAGCGCACCAGTACTCCAGGAAAAGTAACGAAGAAAGAGAGCTAAAGACCGAGTGTCGTTTGTGTCTTCGTGTATGTTGTGTAAACCATTCGAGTGTGAATTGGTATTGTTGTTTTGAGTTGTTCTTGATCAAAGCTGTGAAGCAGAATCAAGGTGTGTATTTCAAAGTGTGTGATCTTTGAAGTGATTTAGGGATTGAGTAGTGTTCTCATATCTAAGTGGTTTCTTAGGTAGAAAGTCACTAGTAGGAATTAAGATTAGGAGATTGTCAACTGGGTTGTTGAGTCTATAATTTAATTCTACAAGTAGTGAATTTCATCCCTGGCTTGGTAGCCCCCAGACATAGGTAGTTAGACCGAACTGGGTGAACAATTCATTGTGTTGATTTATTGTTGTTATTGCATTATCAATTGCAGAGTGTGTTGTTGTGACATCGCACTTAACATCACACGTCAGATACCAGAATTCCAATTGGTATCAGAGCAGGCATCCTGTCTGTCTCTGGGTGAGATCTAGGGAAGTTACTTTCTGGTGTAAAGATGGACAAAGAAGTTGGAGGATTTGTCAACAGACCCCCTATTTTGGACGGCTCGAAGTATGATTATTGGAAGCCAAGGATGATCACCTTTTTAAAATCCTTGGACAGCAGGGCTTGGAAGGCTATTGTTAAAGAATGGAAAGCACCTGTTGTGTTTGAAAAAGATGATGCTGGGAAAGATAAAGAGGGCACCGCAAAGCTAAAGCCTGAAGAAGAATGGACCAAGGAAGAAGATGAACTTGCCCTTGGCAACTCTAAAGCCCTAAATTCTATCTTCAATGGAGTTGATAAGAACATCTTCAGATTGATCAACTCATGTGAAGTTGCTAAGGAAGCATGGGATATTTTGAAGGCTACACATGAAGGAACATCTAGAGTTAAGATGTCAAGACTTCAGATTCTAACATCAAAGTTTAAAAGCCTGAAGATGAAGGAAGAAGAGACTATCCATGACTTCCACATGAGTATTCTTGAGCTATCTAATGCATCCAGTGCTCTTGGTGAAAAGATGTCAGAAGAAAAGCTTGTAAGGAAGATCCTTAGGTCCATTCCTAAGAGGTACAAGATGAAGGTGACTGCTATTGAAGAAGCTCAAGACATCAGCAAAATGAGGGTTGATGAGCTTATTGGATCTCTTCAAACATTTGAGCTATGGTTAAGTGAAGAAGAACCTAAGAAGAAGTCCAAGAGTATAGCTTTAGTTTCCAGTTCTGAAGAAGCCAAGAAAGAGAAAGTAGATGACTCTCAGGAGGAGCTGTCTCAGGCTATTGCTTTGCTGGGTAAACAGTTCAACAAAGTTATGAAGAGGATAAATATGAGTTATAATCCCAATGTCAAGAACATTACCTCTGACATCAACAGATCAGGAGAACAAGGGAAGAAGTCTAAAGATGAAGAAAAATCCAGTAATGACAAAGGGGTACAATGCTTTGAGTGTGAAGGGTATGGACATGTCAAGAAGGAATGTCCCACTTTTCTAAAGAAGCAGAAAGGGTTATCAGCTTCTTGGTCTGACAGTGAGAGTGAATCTGAAAAAAATTCAGCTAAACTTGCTAGAGCTATGATTGAGGTTTATAAGTCAGATGATGAGTCTTGTGATGATGAGGTCTCTTACGATGAACTTTCTGTCACTTACAAAGATCTTTTCGTGAGAAGTGAGCAAGTGTGTCTTGAAGGAGAAGAACTGAAGAAAAACATAGTACAGTTGAAAGCAGAAAAGACTGAACTTGAAGCTGAAGTCAGTATGCTCAACTATAAGCTGGACTCTATGACCAAAACTATCAGAATGTTGAACAATGGTACTGATGCGTTAGACAACATTCTCAGTATTGGGAAGATGGCTGAAGACAAATGTGGTTTGGGATTCACCAGTGATGCAGGTTCTATCACCCCAAAATCAGTGATGTTAAAACAGATGTTAAAACATCATGACAGAACTCCATCTAAGAAGAAATACAGACGCTGGAGATGTCACCATTGTGGATGTTTTGGACACATTAAGGCTTATTGTTATAAGCTACATGGGTATCCACAGAAGGCTCATCAGGTTGTTCCCAAACAGAACTGTTATAAAGGAAGGCAGGTTTCCAAGCCTAAGAAGCAATGGGTCCCTAAAGTTAAGGTTACCAGCTTGATAGCTCACACTTCTTTAAGGGTTTCTATCAAAGAAGACTGGTACTTTGACAGTGGGTGTTCAAGGCACATGACTGAAGTAAAGAATCTGTTGGTAGATGTGAAGCTTCATTCGTCAGGCTATGTTACATTTGGTGATGGGGTCAAAGGAGAGATCAAGGGGATTGGTAAACTAAACTGTGCTGGTGCTCCCAGACTGGAGGATGTTCTTCTTGTTAAAGGACTAACAGCAAATTTGATTAGCATTAGTCAACTTTGTGATAAAGGATTCAAAGTAGACTTTACTAAGTCGGAATGTATTGTCAAAGATGATAAAGGAGAAGTCATTATGAAGGGAGCCAGGTCTAAGGACAATTGTTATCTTTGGGCACCTCAAAATTCAAATTCTTCCACGTATGTGCTTGCTAAAGAAGATGATGTCAAAATCTAGCATCAGAAGTTGGGACATCTTCACCTAAAGGGAATGAAGAGAGTCATCTCCTCAGAAGCAGTCAGAGGAATTCCCAAACTTAGTATTGAGGAAGGAAAAGTGTGTAGA
Source organism: Lathyrus tuberosus (assembly GCA_022829125.1). NCBI lineage: Eukaryota > Viridiplantae > Streptophyta > Magnoliopsida > Fabales > Fabaceae > Lathyrus > Lathyrus tuberosus. The sequence goes on from JALAZF010000484.1 coordinate 2,412,771, forward strand.
GACTGTCAAAAAGGGAAGCAGACAAAGATGTCTCATCGGAAGCTTCAACATGACACCACCTCCAAGGTATTGGAACTACTTCATATGGACTTGATGGGACCTATGCAGGTGGAAAGTCTGGGTGGAAAGAAATATGCATATGTAGTTGTGGATGACTATTCAATGTACACCTGGGTGAGCTTCATCAAAGACAAATCAGAGCTGTTTGATGTTTTTAAAGATCTTTGTCAAAGACTCCAAAGAGAAAAGGAGAGTAAGGTTATCAGAATAAGAAGTGACCATGGAAGAGAGTTTGAGAATAGCAAGTTTGAAGAATTTTGCTCTGCTGAAGGTATAAGTCATTAGTTTTCATCGCCTATTACTCCTCAGCAAAATGGAGTAGTTGAGAGGAAGAACAGAACTATCCAAGAGTCTGCTAGAGCGATGATCCACGCCAAGAAACTTCCTTATCATTTCTGGGCTGAAGCCATGAATACTGCCTGCTACATTCACAACAGGGTTACCCTGATAAGAGGCACTTCATCCACTTAGTATGAACTATGGAAGGGAAGAAAACCTAATGTTAAATACTTTCATGTTTTTGGAAGTAGATGTTATATTCTGGCTGATAGAGAACAGAGAAGAAAATTGGATTCTAAAAGTGATGAAGGAATATTTTTGGGATACTCTACTAACAGCAAAGCATATAGGGTGTTCAACTCTAAAACCAAGGTGATGATGGAGTCAATCAATGTTGTGATTGATGACAATGACAAGCAGGAAGATGATGATGTCCTAGATGATGTTGGAACATCAGTTGGTGAAGTTGCACCAGAAGCTGAAGATAGAAGTCCAACTCCTAGTGTTGCTGCTGCTGAGCCTGAAACTGAACAACCTCATAAGGATCCCTCCATCAGAGTGCAGAAGGACCACCCAAAGGAGCTCATTATAGGTGATCCAAGCTCTGGAGTGAGGACCAGGTCAAGAGATGTTATAGCAAGTTCATGCTTTGTCTCCAAAATTGAGCCAAAGAATGTCAAGGAAGCATTGACTGATGAGTTTTGGATAAATGCAATGCATGAAGAGCTGGAGCAATTCAAGAGGAATGAAGTATGGGAGCTTGTTCCTAGGCCTGATGGAGTTAATGTGATTGGCACCAAGTGGATCTACAAGAATAAATCTGATGAACAATGAGTGGTCACCAGAAACAAGGCCAGATTAGTTGCTCAGGGATACACTCAGGTTGAAGGAATTGATTATGATGAAACCTTTGCTCATGTGGCAAGACTGGAATCTATCATATTGCTCTTAGGGGTGGCTTGTAATTTCAAATTCAAGATTTTTCAGATGGATGTTAAAAGTGCCTTTTGAATGGTTACTTAAATGAAGAGGTGTATGTTGACCAACCAAAAGGATTTATTGATCCAACATTTCCTGATCATGTGTACAAACTAAGGAAAGCTCTATATGGTTTGAAGCAAGCACCTAGAGCTTGGTATGAAAGACTTACTGAATTCCTGGTTGTGAATGGCTACAGAAAAGGAGGGATTGACAAGACCTTGTTTGTTAAAGAGGAGGGAGGAAATATGATGATAGCTCAAATCTATGTTGATGACATAGTATTTGGTGGGATGTCGGATGCGATGGTGAAACATTTTGTGGAACAGATGCAGTCTGAATTTGAAATGAGTCTTGTTGGTGAGCTGGACTATTTTCTTGGTCTACAAGTTAGACAAATGGAGGACTCCATATTCATTTCTCAGAGCAAGTATGCAAAGAACATAGTGAAAAAGTTTGGTTTAGAGAATGCTAATCACAAGAGGACTCCTGCTCCTACTCATCTAAAATTATCCAAAGATGAACATGGTGTCAGTGTGGATCAAAGTCTATATAGAAGCATGATTGGGAGTCTATTGTATCTCACAGCTAGCAAACCTGACATTGCTTTTGCTGCTGGAGTTTGTGCCAGATATCAATCTGAACCTAAGGCTAGTCACTTGAATCAAGTGAAAAGGATCTTGAAATATGTTAATGGCACTAGCGACTATGGGATGTTGTATAGTCATGGATCTGGGACTGAGTTACGGGGATATTGTGATGCTGACTGGGCTGGGAGTGCTGGTGATAGAAAAAGCACTTCAGGAGGCTGTTTCTTCCTAGGGAATAATATGATATCATGGTTTAGTAAAAAGCATAACTGTGTATCTCTTTCTACTGCTGAAGCTGAGTACATAGCCGCAGGAAGTAGTTGCTCTCAACTTGTATGGATGAAGCAGATGTTAACAGAATACAATGTCAAGCAAGATGTCATGACATTGTACTGTGATAATTTGAGTGCTATCAATATCTCAAAGAATCCGATTCAACATAGCAGAACTAAGCATATTGATATAAGGCATCATTTTATAAGAGAATTGGTTGCGGACAAAGTTGTTACATTGGAGCATGTAGCTACAGAAAAACAGTTAGCTGATATCTTCACTAAAGCATTAGATGCAAACCAATTTGAAAGTTTGAGAAGTAAATTGGGAATTTGCATACATGAAGATTAAATGTGCAAGAGAGTATTAAGCAGTTGTATTATGAGAAATTGATTTTGTTCAACTGTTGATAGCATACAAGTTTGAAGTACATCATAAGTTACAGATTATCCCAACCCCCTGCATCTAGAAAAGCTTTCCAGTCTTCATCCCAATCATCATCAGCAGCTTGTTGTTGTACAGGAAGCTTTTTGCTTGGTTTCATGGTTGTTTCTGAGGTTCCGCCTGTCCTTTTGGCTCCTGAAGTAGTTGCAGCTGCAGTCATTATTTTGTTTCTCTGCTGAGGTGGATCTGAAGTCGTGCTCGTCTGCTTAAAGTTCTTTGCTGCACCTTTTCTGTTTGACTGGCTCATTCTTGGTTGCTGAGTGGTGCTACTAGTATAAAGGCTTGTGTTTATAATGAAAAACAAGGGGCATCGTTTGTATCGACTGGACAGTCAATGTGTTGGAACATGTGTTTTTGGGAAGCATGTTGTTTGACCATGTCTTTATGTCAGAACATTGTGTTTGATGATTGTCAAATTGTGGCTAAAAAGGGGGAGAGTTAGCCTAGGTGTGTAGAGTGTACCCTATATCTAGTGTGCGGTGCAGATGTTAAGGGGGAATGTGCATGTAGAACAGCTGGTTATGCTGGTTCATGATTGAGGGGGAGCACCATTTTGGTTGTTGCCATGTAGCTGATGAAGATGGTGCTGCAGCAGAGTTTTGTGAGAAGTGAAGTCTTTATGTATTGAAGATGCTGCTGCTTGGAGTTTCAAAAATATTCAAGTTTATTCCGCTGCTGAAGTCTCTGAATGTGCAGAGAGTGTTTTAGCCAAAATTAGCCAAAGGGGGAGATTGTTAGTTTCTTGGATTGGCTAGAATTTTGGTAAAACAAAGGTTGTTCAATGTTTGATGTCAAGGTGGTGATGTCACAACATTGAGTCTTAACACTGGGCTGTGTTAAGTGTTTAAGTTGCTGAAGTTTGGATGTCTGATGTCACAAGCGATGTTGTGACATTAGATCTGCAGAATTAATAACATCAGGTTTTGTGATGTTGTTAGGGTTTGCGTTTTAGCTGGAATTGTGGAGAGCGGGTAGTCTCATTGGATGCGGATATCTTGGAATAGATATTCTCTGTTGCATAGAGATTTGATACAGATTTGTAGGAGATTTAAAAGGTTGAAGATTTGAAAAGATTTTAGGAGAAAATCTGTTTTGAAGATTCAGTTTTAAATAACAAATCAGGTCAGAAATTGTAGCAGGTCCAAGTCCAATTCAAAGAGCTATATAAAGCGCACCAGTACTCCAGGAAAAGTAACGAAGAAAGAGAGCTAAAGACCGAGTGTCGTTTGTGTCTTCGTGTATGTTGTGTAAACCATTCGAGTGTGAATTGGTATTGTTGTTTTGAGTTGTTCTTGATCAAAGCTGTGAAGCAGAATCAAGGTGTGTATTTCAAAGTGTGTGATCTTTGAAGTGATTTGGGGGTTGAGTAGTGTTCTCATATCTAAGTGGTTTCTTAGGTAGAAAGTCACTAGTAGGAATTAAGATTAGGAGATTGTCAACTGGGTTGTTGAGTCTGTAATTTAATTCTACAAGTAGTGAATTTCATCCCTGGCTTGGTAGCCCCCAGACATAGGTAGTTAGACCGAACTGGGTGAACAATTCATTGTGTTGATTTATTGTTGTTATTGCATTGTCAATTGCAGAGTGTGTTGTTGTGACATCGCACTTAACATCACACGTCAGATACCAGAATTTCACATGGAACACATCATGGAGATTAGCAAGCGGCGGTGGCAAAGCAACCTGATAGGCCACCTCTCCTATTCGTTGCAAAGCAACCCGATAGGCCAAATATGTCCTTCCACCATAGTGAACAAAACCTACTGCGATTAGTAACATTATTTACATATAACCTATAAATAAAACCTCCATATTTGTATGCCAACAACTGCTTCCATATTGCATCCTTATCTTGAATCAACCTCCATAACCATTTTGACAAAAGAGCTCTATTGAATATCTTAAGATCCTTGATTCCAGTTCCACCATGTTCCTTTCGCAAACATTTCGTGAACCAGCTCGCCCACACCAACCTCATTGCCTTGGTACAACCCGACCAAAGAAAATTCCTTTGAATTGATACTAACTCTTAAATAACTTTTGTCGGCGCTTTATAAAAAGAGAGATGATGGATAGGTAAATTAGTGAGTACAGAATTGATGATAGTTATTCTTCCACCCATAGATAATAACTTGCCTTTCTAACTTGATAGCCTAGCTTTGAAAACATCGATTACTGGTTTCTAAAATTTGATTCGTCTATGGTTGCCTCCTACACATAGCCCCAAAAATTTGAATGGTAGACTTACTGAATTGCACGCTAGAAAATGAGTAGCTACGGTCAAGAAGGACACATCCACTCCCACTCCATAGAGGCAGCTTTTACTAAAATTCGTCCGCAGGACCGAAATCATTTCAAAACCCCTAAGATTTGATTTTATTCCCCAAAGGTTTTTCCAATCATCTTCACACACAAGGATAGTGTCATCTGTGATTTGAGTGATAATAATAGCATCTTCCCCATTTAGAGTAAAACCACGAAAGATGTTTCTATTTATCGCTCTTCTGATCTATTAGCACCAACTTTAACCAAAGAGATGTAATTATTTCTGCTTCTACATTTCACAATGGAATGAAAATAGTTAGAGTTGAGGTCCCCCTCCTTAATCGAATTTAATTTGGATTTCTGTATAAGCATACTCTCCTTGACGAAGAGATTTTTCCAAATCAAATTATGGGCCTCACTTCTACTCAATTGCTCATCCGATATTTCGCCACCGATGGACGCCATAGCATCTTCAATCTCATTCAAAGAATCTACCCATTCTTATATTTTCAAATCCACCCAACCGGACACGTTGATATTCCACCATCTTAACCTCTCCCTAAGGAGCTGAAGTTTCTTCATAAGAACTTCGTTGTTGGTACCAAAGAATGACCTGGAACACCAAACATCTCTCACAAAATTCAAAAATTCAGGGTGATCAAGCCAACACCTAAATACCTTAAACGGTTTTAGGCCTCCAATTAGTCCTACTAGCCCTCAACCATATCAGTCTATGGTATGAGATATCGCGTTTGCCCACATGTTGTACCATTAAACACCTTTCCTTAATCAAGGCTTCTGACACGAGGAATCTATCCAACCTGCATTTACAATTCCCATTTAAGTTGAACCATGTATATTTATATCCCACGACCGGGAGATTAATTAGTTCCATAAATTCTATGAAGGTGGAGAAGTCCTCCATCTCAATATAACTTACCTTCCCTTTCTCTTTCCTTTAATCCTCCAATTTGATCGCGTTGAAATCTCCCCCAATTAACCACTCACCCACTGAAAACTTGTTCTTAGCTACTGTCGCACCTCGAAAAAATACGACATTCGCGATGGACGTGGAAATAAACAGTTCGATACAGAGTCGCCACCGAACTTTATTCATTCCAAGAAGGAATAGGAAAATATATAGAAAACCTTTAGGGAAAGAACATGGTCATTGCAACCAAGTTCTAGGTTCGAGAGTCGGTTACGCAAGGAGAAGGCATTAGCACCCCCTCACGTCCTTCGTACTCAACGGGAACCTCTTAAATCAATTTGTGAGGAAAGTTAGCTACGGTTGTTTATTTTCTTTTAAGATGAATAATGCTAAAGGTAAGGTAACAAGATTTTGTTTTCTAAGGGGAAATTGGTGGTTTGTTGATAGGGTGCTTGCCAAGGATTGAGGCCATTATGCCTACGTATCTTCATTCGAAAGAATGAAGAATCAGAGCGTCTGTAGTTCGTGGGACTACAGTGAGAAAGGGAAGGTTGCTCGCCAAGGATTGGGGTCCTTGTGCATACGTATTCTCAACAGGAATGAGAAATCAGAGTGTCTGTAGTTCGTGGGACTGCAGTGAGAAAGAGAAGATTGCTCACCAAGGATTGGGTCCCTTGTGCCTATGTATTCTCATCAGGAATGAGAAATTAGAGCGTCAATAGTTCGTGGGACTACGGTGAGAAAGGGAAGGTTGCTCGCCAAGGATTGTGGCCCTTGTGCCTACGTATTATCAACAGGAATGAGAAATCAGAGAGTTCGTAGTTTGTGGGACTACGATGAGAAATGGAAGGTTGCTCGCCAAGGTTTGAGGCTCTTATGCCTACATATTCTCAACAGGAATGAGAAATCAGAGCGTCCTTAGTTCGTGGGACAATGGTTGGTTGCTTTGTTTTATTGAATAATGTTAACGCTCGCATACTAGCAGTTAAATGTTGCTTGTATGCTCGCGCATGGGAGACCTAAGCATTTTTTTGTTTGCGGTAGAACATATGCGTTTAGATCGCATTCTAGTAGTTAAACATAGCTTGTATGCTCGCGCATGGGAGGCTTAAGCGTTGTTTGTATTGCGGTAGAATGGAAGTAACATGTCTTTTTTGGGAAAAAAGTTTTAATCGCGGGGAGGCGAGAAGTTGAGTTAATGTGTTGATGTTTTATTTGGATGGCGATCATTTGGACGCCAAGAAAGACACCTCGTATCCAAACAATCGGGAAAGTAAATCGAAGGCTCGACTCTCTCTTTTTTTCAACCTTTATTATAAAAGGGGTTGACATAAAAGTGTTTTAAACGGATGACGAGTACTTGGACATCAAGGAAGGCTCCTCGTAACCAAGTATTCGGGAGAGTGAATCGAAGGCTCGACTCTCTCTTTTCTTCAACCTTAATTGATTTGAAAAAATTAGGTTTGATTTAATTTGTTATGAAAATAGTTTGATGTGAGGCGGATTATAAGTCTTTTAGAGAAGACAATTGTTTGAGTGTAAGGAAGGCTCCTCATACCCAAACAATCAAGGAGAGGACTCAAAGGCTCCAGTCTAACTCCCTTTTCATCTTTTATTGAAAAGTGTCTCATAGTTATTAAGTGTTTTAATTTGATTTAAAGAAAATACTCGATATTGATTGAGGTTTAAATTTGCGTTCGAAACGATTAAGGGTTTGAACTAAATGGCCAGGAGGTCCCAATTGTGTAGGATAAGGTCGATAGCGATGCACAAGGAAATTGACTTACAAGAGTTGGATAGGGCTTGATATATTTAGAGTGTTTTGAACGGATGACAAGCACTCGGACACGAAGGAAGGCTCCTTGTATCCAAGTATTCGGGAGAGTGAATCGAAGGCCCGACCCTCTTTTTTTTTCATCTAAGTGATTTACGAAAATGATTTGAATTTGAAAAGTTGGAATTTGAAAAGTTGGAATTTATCTTGAAACCGAATGGAATGTTAGTAAAATTAAATGAAAATTGCACGAAATATTAGTAGGATAGCTAGACAAATAATCAAATAAAATTTAGCAAAATACAAACAATTGACTAAACTAAGTATTTATATATAATAAAAAGAATTTAACCAATTAACAAACTTATTAAATAACTAAATAGTAAAAAATAAAATTAAAATGGAAATAGAATGGGTACAAACATAACAAGTTAGATGTGAATATCAATATAAATTTGAACCCAAAACCCCAATTAACTAAAACCCTAAAAAAACCACAATGAATAAATAAAAAGGAGCTAATAGTAGTAATAAAAAGTTAAAAAAAAAAAAAATGAACGAAAATTGAGAGGGCCAAGGGAGGCGCTGCTTTCATCTTTTTTATGTCCCAATTTTAATGATAAGAAAACAATAATAAAAAACAAAAATGGCTTTTAAGAATCATGTACAAACAAAACCGTGCATTATAAAATAGACTAACATTTAACTAATCATTACTAATTATTAAAAACATGAATCAACACCATATTAACTTTTCCACATAATGACCATGCAATCACTTTTAATAACACGTGCCAGTATGAAAAACAATTTAATTCCAAAATGCCATCCGTTTCTATGACATGTACCAGTATCAAAACAACATGTTTGAAAAAATGAAAAACTACTCTACTTCACAATAGTGGCAACGCGTTTGATATGTTTGAAAAATAGAAGGATAGATTCAAAGTGAAACTCATGAAAACACTGCGTAACCGAACGACATCAAATCGCAACTCACAAGAATGCCGCATAATCGAATAAAAAACATACGCAAATTAATCACCAAAATGACTAAAGTCCTAGCTCAGAAGAAATATTTATCAAACTTTAAAACAAGAATTAATAAAACCTAATATGATACAATCATAACAAAAGCAAGTAAACAATGTAGCGAAATCGATATCCGAGACATACACATAACACAACAGAAGAAATTGTTTCGAATCGTTACCAAAAGCGTGGGCTGCTATCGATTTTGTTGTCGCTGCTAATGGTTGTGCTATTTTTTAGGGAACGACGAAGCTTGTTGTTGATGTTGTTGCGTTACAGCGGCTGAGCAAGGTGATTGAAAACATGACATATTAGTTGTTGCAGTTTGAATCTAAAACAACAGTGAGGTTTGAACCTTGTGGAGTTATTTTAGAGGTGGTGAAAGGTGATTGTCGTGGAAGGTGAATGAGAGCAGCATGGAGGTTTATGTAATTTTGTGAGGGTGGTCGTGGATAGTGGCTATGAGTTGCAGGTGGAAGGTATAAAGTATGTGTGGCATTGTCCGAGATGTGATTGGTGTTGTATGTTTTCACGGTGGCGATGCTTGAGGAGATCGGGGGTTTGAGTTGTTTTGTGTGGAGGTCGTGGTTGTGTTATGGCCGTTTGAAGGTTGTGGCAAGTGAGGTTAGTGGAAAAAAAATGAAGAAATAAGTTGTTGCCTTTCATTTCTTTATGTTTTCTTTATTTCTGAAATTGTGTGGTGGATGCAATATTGATGAAGGGTTTGTTGCAGGATGTGATGGAACTTAAAAGGGAGTGTGGGTGTTGAATGAATTTTTTTGTGTGGTGGTTAATAGAGGTAGTGAAGTTTTGAGGAAGAAAAGGAGGATATTATATGTGATGCATGGTGGAAAAGAGTGGATTCGTGAGTAGGGAACATTAAAGGAGAATGTTATTTAGTTTCTTTTTTTCACGTCATACTAAAAGAGAAGAGTTTATTGGTGAGCTTTATGAAGGAATGAGAGCAAAGTTTGTGTGAGAATCATGATAGCTGAGAGTTTTCCTTTTGCATGAAAGTTTAGGAGAAAGAGGAATATTATCATGTGGTGGTGAGTGAAATGAAGTAGAGAGTATGTACATTGGGTAGTGAAGAGAGCTGCAGATTGTCTCACCTTTGCTCAAAAAATAAAAATGACTGCACCAAAATTATCAGCGCGAAATAAACCACTCGAAAAAATACAGCATTTTATCGGATTTTGAAATAATTCTGGACCAATAAAAATGCTCAAACTGATTAAAACGTGGTCAAAAAGTCGTCGAAAATTAGAACGAGCACGCTAGGTTAAACTATGTGAAACGTAGATTGATATTATTGACGTCTGCAAGCTCAATTTTGAAACTTTTTGTCCACTGATTTTATGCACAGTTGACTTTTAGTTTGACCAATTTGACTGTAAATCCGACAGGTTTATTTTGGCTAATAATTTGGGCATTATGCATAATGAAAGGCATGTTATGCTATGTGAAGCTAACGGGATTATACCTGAGTGAACTGCACACTCAAAGATACAACATAGTCGCCACCGAACTTTATTTAGTCCCAGAGGACAGAGAAAATATCGATAAAACCCAAGGGGAAGAGAAACGGGTAAGGGGGTCGGTTATGCGAAAGGAAGGTACTAGCACCTTACGCATCCGTCGTACTCGACGGGAACCGTTTCGCTTGTTCTAGGCTTGGATGGGTTATCTATCTAAAGGCTTCCAACTAAAAGAAAAGAGAGAGAAGAGAAAAGAGGAAGAAAGTGCTCGCGGAGGATTAGGGCCCTCGTGCCTACGTACCCTCATAGAACAATGAGGAAATCAGAGCGCCGTAGTTCAGGGAACCAGGGACAGAGAAGAAGAACGAAAGAAGGTGACTCGCCAAGATTTCGTAATCTCATGCCTATGTATCCTCATAGTGCAATGAGGAAATCAGAGCTACGTAGTTCGGGGAACAAAGACAAAAGAAAGGAAGTGGTGTCAAAACCAAGAGCAAAAGAAGATAGAGAAAAATCCGCTGGGGATTCAAAATGACTGGTGTCAGAACCGAGAAAGAAGGGCAAAGGAAAAGCAATAACTGTGCCGAGGATAACGTGCAAGAATGGTGTCGAAACCAAGAAGATAAAGAAGCAAAATAAATAAAAGGGACTCTACTGGGGAAGTAGGAGAACAAAGTGACTATGCTAGGGACCAGAGGGTTAACGACCCTATTGGGGACCAAACAAAGGGATGGTGTTGAAACCAAGAGGAAAAAATGAGTTCGGTATGTTAACTGAATGGCAGTGGTTAACCGAAGAAAAAAAATTAAAACTCTATGGGGAAACAAAGGGATTGGTGTCAACAGACAGGCTGTGATGAATCAAAAGAACAGAGTATTGAACCAAGAAAAGGTGTTTGACTCTGAAGGGGCTTTGGTATATTAACTGATAAACAGTGGTTAACTGAGGAAAGCAAAGATTGCAACCGTGTGGGGAGAGAGGTTTTAACAGCAAGACTGTGATCAACCAGAAGAACGGGTGTAGAACCAAGTGAAGGTTGTGACCCAAAGAACGGGTGTGGAACCAAGCAAAGGTTGTGACCCACCGGGGATGTTGGTATTGACTGAACAAGGAGTACTTGACCAACGAAAATGGGTATTTGAACCAAAAGGAGGTTGCTAACTGCTGGGAATTCGGTGTTAACAGGAAAATCGTGATTAATCGAAAATGAGTGATTAACCAAGAGAAGGTGATTAACTCAAAAGACGCTCAGTATGTTAACAGATGGACCGTGGTTAACTAAGAAGAAAGTGCAAATTGGTGTTTTAACTGATAGGCAGTGGTTAACCAATCAAAGGGAGAAGAACCAAGAGAAGGTTGCGAACTCCACAAGGGTTTCAGTGTTTAACAGGAAGACTATGTTTAACCGAAGAAAATGATTGTGACTGCAAGGAGCAAAATATAATTGGTTTTAACAGTACGACTGTGATCAACCAAAGAAAGAATGATTACGACTCTCATGGGGAATCAGCAAAAGAAGTGACTAGCCACAAGAAAAGGCATTTGAAACTCTCTTGAAGGAAAAGATAATAAAAGAAAGGTATTGAAACAAGAGCAAGAGATTGACTCTCTGAAGATTTCCAATGATCGTGAACCAAGGGAATGATGATTGATCAAAAGACAGATTGAAAAAGGTAAGAGTGATCAAGGATCGACTCAACTGGGGATTGAGATACGCTACAGTCTGGAGATAGAGACGATTAATCCAAGCAAAGGGTCATTCGTCCCCTACCCAAAATAATCAGAATGAGTGTAGGAATTCTCCACTCTCATTCCTTCTCTAACACACAGAGTGTAATGCAAAAATTGAAACAGACAGCGTAACAACTCCAAGTTGTACAGTGCTCCAGTGCATCGCGCGAAACTCCGTGTCCGCGAGGAAGAAAGCTCTAAAGGAAGCCTAAAGAGAAGTGCCAAAGGGATGATCAAATAATCGAAGCGAAATTTCGATTAATTAATCAAAGGGCAAAAGATGCTAATAATTTTCCAAATGAAATGAAAAATTATTAAAGCAAAAGGGTGTATTATTGATTATACAAGATTAAGTTCATTCCTTGAAGAACAAACTTAATTCAAACATGGATGAAAGTGAGAAACAATACCAAATGGCATTTAATATGCATCACAAATCATGTTACCATGTGAATAAAAGTGTGCAAGAATGATCATGTTCATACAATGCCAAGAATGTGCACAACTACACAATTGATAAAATCGAGCATCGGAAAATTTACTAGCATGCTTCAAACAGAAGTTAAATGACTCATAAAATATCCATAAAAATCAATCATATCAAGCCATGGAAGTTGAATGAGGAAAGCATAGCAAACACACTTGAAAAGGCTAAAAAATCTGCCTCTGTTACAGTGTTAATCGGTTAACCATATATGGTTAACCAGTTAACCCCTTGAAAAGTTAAAAAAAAACGTGAAAAAGACTGGTTAACCGGTTAACCATTGGAGCAGTGGCTGAAATTTGATTTTTCAAAAGCACTTTTGGCCACTTATTGATTGTGTAATCACTCTTATGCTAGGGCAAACAATTATGCACGAAAATCAAGTCTAACAACAGCAAATAATCATCAATGGAATCTATTAACTCATCAAAATCATGGATCAAGTAATGGCATAATCAATTCACACATAAAAAGTACCGAAACTACATCGCAAATGATACGAAAATGTTTGAAACAGTAAAAAGAGTAAAGAAGGACCAACCTACAAGGCTGATATGTGCCTTGGATGTTGTTGCAAATGAATCTTGATGAAGATAATCAAAGAAAACCAGAGGAATCTTCAATTGTAGCCGAATCATATCGAAATCAAGCAAATTGCGACGAAATCTCCAAAACACGAATTCACACCGTAGAATCTTGAAACAATCACTTGAGATGAATCAAAAGCTAATAAAACTCCAGAAAATCAAGTAGAATAGCAAGATGATAAAGGCTAAGCTCAAGAAATAATCACTTCCAAGGTGAAAGTAACTACTCTTCAATGGTGAAATTGAGCTATAGTGAGGTTTTGGAAGAGAATGAAGAGGAGTGTGAAGAAGTTGCAGAAAAATTTAGAGAGAATATGATAGATTTGAGAGTCAAGAGAGTGAGGAATGGTGGAAAATGGTGGAGCACCCTTGCAACAAAGTGAAGGTTTCTTTATATAGAGTGCAGGTTTGGAGTGAGATAGGTTTGGAACTTGGTTTTGAGCTAGCTAAGGGTGGTTTGGCATATGGTTTGGAGTTAGTTACATCTAAATCACTGAGTTGAAAGTTAACTCAGTTAGTTATTTGTTAACTCGGTGGGAACATCCCAATGCAAGCTCCAAATCTAATGGTTCACATGTTTGAAAATAAAGGTGCATGGTGGTCTTGATTGGAAATGATACATTGTAGCAAATGCAAGTGGATTCTTGAAGTGTATAGAACATTCCACACAAGGCTAGAATAAAATAGACCAAAAGAGAGTGGAGAGAGTTATTGTTATGTGATGAAAATGCTGAATTTTTGCTGAAATAGCAGGTGTTAATCGATTAACCAAATAAGGTTAACCGATTAACAACTGTTCAAAAGTTGAATTTGGCGTTGTAAAAGGGTGTGTCATACCCCAAATTTTGACCACAAGATTTCCCATCATTGTGCAAATCATCACCACAATATAGATGTACCTTCATGCCTCATCAATCCTCTCAAAGATTGTTAAGCATTCACTACAATCAAGAATTAGGGTTTTGAGCCCTCTTAGAGTACTAAGACAAAGGATCAATCAAGGATGGACATGATCCTCAACTTGTCAAGTCCCTCAAACATCTAGGAAGGATCAAGAGGCCTTCCACATCAAGAATCAAGCACAAAAGTGCAACATTTCAAGTGGGTCAAGCCTCAAAATCATCAGTGTCACCAAATTAGGGTTTTGGTCGACCAAGGCCTCCAGAGAGAAATTTTCATCTGGGCATGAGCCAATACTTCAAAACATGACTCAAGAAGCTCAAAGGGACCACATGGATCCAATCACAAGTTCAAAATAGCCTCAGGGGATGCATTCATCAAAAATCAGGAATTAGGGTTTCTTGACCTAATTCACCCCTAAGTTGACTTTTGGAACAATGCATGAGCCAAAACCTCAAGAAGTGTTTTGAAGACCTCCAATACATCATATTGATCGATTTACAAGATGGGATTGACTCGAAGAACTTGATTCATAAGAAATACAAGGATTCAAATTCATCTAGACCAATTAGGGTTTTCTGATGAAAAGTCAACTGCACCTTTGATTTTTGACCTTGGGATATGATTCAAGACACTCTAAAACACCTATGGAACCCATCCATTAGGTTTGAATTAGGTCAAGGACTTGATTTCATAGAGGATCACAAAGTTTGAAATTCATCTGATAAAAAGTCAACTGTGCCAAAAAACCAAGTTTGACTTTTTGAATTTCTTGACAAACAAGGCTTCCTTGAGTCAAAAACAATGTTAACATATGGTTTGGGCCATCATCCATCAAGTAAAATCAAGAAAAGTGGGGTTACTTGCAAAAGGGGCAATCTTAAGAAACTTGAAATTTCACTAAGTTATGAAAACAAGTGATTTCTACCCAACTTTGCAAGACCATAACTTATGATCCAAGCAACTTTTTTCTTCCATCCAAAGCTCAAATGAAAGCTCTCATTATATACTTAAAGATTGTCAACTACATCAGATTCCAAATCCTCATGGATTTTGAGTTATGGATTGATCAAAATCACAAAAATATGAAAATGGACATTTTTCCAACACTTAGTGAAATTTTGGACAGAATCTGTTTTGGATTTTCACCAACTTTGAGGCCATTTTTCACAATGATCCATGATGATTCAAGACCATAGTTAGACATCAAAGTTAAATTAGGATATACAAGTTTTCCAAAGAGTACAAGAACTCCCATTAATTCAACTTGAGCAAGAAATTACAAGCATTGAAACATGCCTTGCTCAAACTGATTTCCAAGACAGATTTTGTGCATTACTTGTGGCACACGATTTTTTTAGTCAAAATTTGGCGACTATGAAAGACTGATCCTCATCCAAATTCAACAAGAATCTCAGTCAATCATGAAGAACCTACAAACTTGGACCCTAAGGCAAGGATTCTATCCTTTGGCATGTGATCATTCAAGTTTGCAAATCCAAAAATCAACTTTTGTCATTTGGCATTGATGTGGAACATAGAGTTGTCATGAACCAAGCCATATCAGTCCAATTGAGTCAAGATTGACTCAAAATTCAGAAGACCTAAAGCTACAAAGACCAGCTCAAGTCAATGGCTAAGAGGAGACTTGGTACTTTGGCATTTAAGAAAGTGATACATGGGCATATCCATTGGATATTAGAGTGAACCAGTTGCCATTCACTATTCCTCCAAAAACAAATTTCCTCTACTATAAATAGAGGTCATTTCTGATGTTTCAAACCATACCAAAACAATACCAAAGCCTTGTTTTCTCACTCTCCCTCTCTTACTTCAATTTCAATTCACAATGGAGCAATTTGGGGATTCTTGAAACCAGAGCAAAAACCACTCAAATAACTATCCAAACTCATCATAAATCATCTATTGGAGGTGTCCAAACCTTCATCCTCATTGTACAACACCAAAATCAGAAAGTCAACCTCCAAAACCACAAATTTTGATTTTTTTGCATTTTTCAAGCCATGTCTTGATCCAATCACTTTCAAAGCCAAGTAATCCTTCAAATACTCTCCAAATATCATCCTTAAGTTGTTCCAACAAGTGTCCCTCAACTGTAACACCATTTAAGTGAGTTACCATTTTGGTCACTTTTGCCACTTTTGTAAGAAAGAGCCAGTTCTTGTTCCTGAGGTTTCTAGCTAGTTTTGATCATCCTAAAAGCTTCTAAGGG
This sequence comes from Lathyrus tuberosus, assembly GCA_022829125.1. Classification (NCBI taxonomy): domain Eukaryota; kingdom Viridiplantae; phylum Streptophyta; class Magnoliopsida; order Fabales; family Fabaceae; genus Lathyrus; species Lathyrus tuberosus. Next base: position 2,428,810 of record JALAZF010000484.1, read on the forward strand.
ATCTATCAAGAGTGTCTAAGGCATTAGATTACTTCTGGCACAAGTATTTTGCAAGATAACACAAGGAGCTTCAAGAGGTAAGTGCATAACAACATGAACTCTTCAAAATATGCATTGCTTTGTTATCCATTGATCATGAACATGTCATACATATCATATGTGTTGTGTTTGAACCAATTTACCATGCTATTATTGCTTGTATGAAATGGTAGCATATAACTTGCAAATTTTGGCCTATTTTGAAACCACTATCGAGTTTTAAAATGTAGGCATCTTTAGAAAATTCTAAGACCACAATTGGATTCCTCATGAAATTCTAGGAAGGATCCATCTAAATTTAATCCATTTTCATGGAGAAATGAAGAAGTTATGGCCTTCTTGAAAAATACCCCAAAACCTGATTTTTTCCTTGGGCTGACTTGAAAATAAGGCTACCCTTATGTATTTATGGGGTGGTTTTGATACCCGGATGTATCACCAATCTAGTGGTAGCAGCGTGTATTTGTTTGGTTAGAGGGTGTGGGTTCAACACCCACCCAGACCATTTTTAGTTCCCTATCCATTTTGCTATTTTTTTTTCTCATTTTTTATTATTTTCTTAATTAATCTCAAAATTAATTTCTCTTTCAATTTTAATTATTTTTTATTGATTCTTTTTTTGAAAATTCACAAAAATGTTGAAATATTTTATTCTACAAAAAAATCATATTATTTAATTTAATATAGCTTGAATTTTTGTAATTAATTATATTTTTATTTGTTTTCAAACATTTCCACCTTGAATTTTCAAATTCAATTGGATTCCAAGCTTTCATGTGATTAAACATGATTTTTCAAAACATTGTTCAAAGTTGACAACTTGTTTTTAAATATATTTGATATTTTATATCATTTATTATTTATTTTTCTTTGAAAATTTATATTTTTAAAGAAATTAGGGTTTCCTCTTGATTCAAACTTCATTTAAAACACTTTTGGGCCTCTGATAGAGTGTAAGACCCATCCCCTTTGTAAATATGCCATTTTGGGAATCAGTCATTGTATAAGTTCCGATACGATTTTCAAAATAAATGGTGCGATCACTGTTTTTCATCTGGGCATCTCCTTGAGTTGTAAGCCCCATTTCTTGTATAAAAATAAACTTTTGGGCCTCTATTAGAGTGTAAGACCCATCCCTTTTATACATAAATAATTTTGGGCCTCAGTCACTGTATAAGTCCCTCTGTGGTTTTCAAAACCACAAAAATAAAACTTCTGGGCCTCTCTTCCAGCTATAAGCCCCAAACATTGTTCCAAACAAATTTTTTCTTAATTCAAATTCAAATTCAATGTTGTTTCTTTCAAAACTTTCTTCAATTTCTTGAAATCCTAAAAGAAACAATACAATTGTAGTCAATACCACATATCATAATATGCTTGGGCTTCTTCTCAATAGGTAAGTCCCAACATCTTTTTCAATGCATATTTGTTTATATATATTTGTCAATATAATTGTATGTATATACTTATGCATATCTTGCTTAGAGTTTTTCCCAGCAGTTAGATCTATGTTTAGGTAAAACCAGAGGTTACTTTATAACATAGTCAAAACTAGTTCCTCATAGGAAATTCCTTATACAGTCTTGCCTCCTCTTGGGCTTATACAATATGGAACAGAGAAAGGCATTATTCCCGGTGAAACTTTTCTCAAGACTGTCAAACTTAGAAATATATGTGTATACAAGAAATTCATCTCCCCAAAGAGGATTAATTCCCGACGAAACCTCTTTTGAATTTCTTCAAACCTTAGAACTGTTCAACAGAGAAAGGACTTATTCCCGGTGAAACCTTTCTTGAACTTTTCTTAGGCTTGGACCCACAGGCTTCCTAAAAGCATCCCCAGCCTCATCTTGGGCTTAATACAAGGACCCACAGGCTTCTTAGAAGTTCCCCTCAGCCTTCTCTTGGGCTTAGTACAAGGACCCAAAGGCCTCCTAATGGCATAGGACATAAATTAGTCATCTCCACTAGTTCAATCAATCCTCATGAGAGTCAGATTTCTAAAATATCAAACCATTTTTAGGGTTGATCTTCATCCCTTAAACCCTCAGCCTCCTCTTGGGCTTCATACAAGCAGACTTGGACAGTCTTCGCCTCCACTCTGGCATCATACAAAGATCATTCTCCAGCTAAGAGTCAACCTATTTATGTAAATGGACTTGGAAAGTCTCATCTCCTCTTAGGTCACACAATAACCCTCAAGTTTCTTAAAAGCACAGGAAAAACCAAGATCATTTCATCAATATATTAATCTCCAGCAGAGTTAAAACCTCTAAGGTTTTCAAACTCGTCTTTAAACCCATCTGACCCCCCAACAAGGTATACAATTTTACCTTAAAAATCCCCAACCAGGGTCAATTTACCATCAACAAATCCCCAATAGAATTAGAGCCTCATGGCCTCTGATACCCCAACTCTTCCCTGATTCCCAGCAAGAGTAATTTCCCCTTGGATTCCCCAACACAATACATACCTGCTCTTGGATTTCAAATCCTCAGCAAGAGATAGCTTCCTCTTAGGCTTCGTATAAGAATTTTCCCCAGTCAACCTCAATCGTGGGCTTTGTATAAGACAGATAAAACATTCCCCAGTGGAGTCATTTTCCTTCAGCCTCAATCTTGGGCTTTGTACAGGACAGATAAATAATTCCCCAATGGAGTCATTTTCCTTCAGTCTCAATCTTGGGCTTTATACAAGACAGATAAAACCCTCCACAATGGAGTTAGTTTCCTTAAGCTTCAACCTTGGGCTTTGATCAAGGCACACAAAAATCAACATCCCCTCAGATGAGACCATAAGTCCTCTTTGTAGGAGGATATTTCCTTTATACATCACATTTTAAAACAAACAATCAAAACCCTTTTCCAGATAATTGTTGTAAGTGGCACACTTGTTGATTCAAAATCCAAGCTAGAGTCTGTTAGTTCTTGGATTGGCTGGAATTTTGGTAAAACAAGGTATGTTCAATGTTGATGTCAAGGTGCTGATGTTGCAACATTGAAGTCTTAACACTGGGTTGTGTTAAGTAATTAATTGCTAAAGTTGGATGTCTGATGTCACATGGCGATGTTGTAACATCAGATCTGTAGAATTAACAACAGCATGCTGTGATGTTGTTAGGGTTGCGTATTAACTGGAATTGTGGAGAGCAAGCTGTCTCATTGGATGCGAATATCTTGGGATAGATATTTACTGCTGCATAGGAGATCTGGTGCAGATTTGTAGGAGATTTAAAAGGTTGAAGATTTAAAAAGATTTTAGGAGAAAATCTGTTTTAAATATTCAGTTTTAAATAACAAATCTGGGAGATATTGTAGCAAGTCCAAGACCAATTCAAGGAGCTATATAAAGCGCACAAGACTAAAGGAAAAAGTGACAGAAATACAGAGAGAAGATCAAGAGCAGAGGCTGAGTGTCTTGAGTATTTCGTACGAGTTGTATAACCAGAATTCTAGGGTGAATTGCTGTGTCGTATTCTGTCCTCTCTAGAAGCTGTGAAGCAATAGAGAGTGGTTACTTGATCAAAGCTGTGAAGTAAGATCAAGGTTACTCAAAGTGGTTTCTTTGAGTGTTTGTAAGGGATTGAGTGGTGTTCTCATACCTAAGTGGTTTCTTAGGTAGGAAGTCATTAGTAGAGTATAAGTTTAGGAGATTGTCAACGGGTTGTTGAGTCTGTAAATTATATCTACAAGTAGTGAATTCAATCCCTGGCTTGGTAGCCCCCAGAGTAGGTTGGTTGTAACCGAACTGGGTCAACAATTCTTGGTGTTATTTTACTGTTATTGCGTCCATTGTGCAGAGTGTGTTGTTATGACATCGCACCTTAACATCACACATCTGATACCAGAATTTCAATTGGTATCAGAGCAGGCATCTTGTCTGTCTCTGGGTGAGATCAAGGGAAGTTACTTTCTGGTGGAAAGATGGACAAAGAAGTTGAAGGATTCATCAACAGACCCCCTATTTTTGATGGATCCAATTATGATTATTGGAAGCCAAGGATGACCACCTTCTTAAAATCCTTGGACAGCAGGGCTTGGAAGGCTGTTATTAAAGAATGGAAAGCACCTGTCATGTGTGAGAAAGATGACGCCGACAAAGATAAAGAAGGCACCTCTAAGCCTAAGCCTGAAGAAGAGTGGACCAAGGAGGAAGATGAGCTTGCCCTTGGAAATTCCAAAGCTATAAATTCCATCTTCAATGGAGTGGATAAGAATATCTTCAGGTTAATCAATACCTGTGAAGTTGCTAAGGAAGCGTGGGATATTTTGCAGGCAACACATGAAGGAACATCTAGAGTCAAGATGTCAAGACTTTAGATTTTAACATCAAAATTTGAAAGCCTGAAGATGAAGGATGATGAGACTATTCATGACTTCCAGATGAATGTTCTGGAGCTGGCTAATGCTTCCAGTGCTCTTGGTGAGAAAATGTCAGATAAAAAGCTTGTAAGGAAGATCCTTAGGTCCCTACCTAAGAAGTATAAGATGAAGGTTACTGCCATTGAAGAATCACAAGACATCAGCAAGATGAGAGTAGATGAGCTCATTGGATCTCTTTAAACTTTTGAGTTGGGTTGAATGAGGAAGAACCAGAAAAGAAGCCAAAGAGTATAGCCTTGGTGTCAAATGATGCAGAAGAAAAAGGAAAAAGTTCTGAATCGCAGGAGGATCTATCTCAGGCCATAGTAATGTTGGGAAGACAGTTCACCAAAGTATTCAAGAGAATGAATAATAACTCCAGGCCTAATGTCAAGAACATGACTTCTGACACCAGCAAGAAAGATGAAGAGAAAACTACCCAAGATAAAGGAGTTCAGTGCTTTGAGTGTGAAGGGTATGGACATGTCAAGAAAGAATGTCCCACCTTCTTGAAAAAGCAGAAGAAGGGCATGACAGTTTCCTGGTCTGACTCTGATAGTGAAAGTGAAGGTGAGTCAGCAAAGCATGTGAGAGCTTTAACAGGAGCTGTGGTTTCTGATGATGATTCTAGTGATGGAGAAGTAACTTATGAGGAGTTAGCATCTACCTATCAAGAGTTGTGTTTAAAAAGTGCTGCGATTTGTCAAGAAAATAAGTGCCACAAGCAACAAATTGCTCAGCTAGAGAATGAAAAGACTGATCTGGAAAATGAAGTGGTGTTAGTTAGAGCTCACCTTGATCAAATGACCAAGTCTGTTAGGATGCTGAGCTGTGGTACAGACACACTTGACAAGATCCTTCAGTCAGAAAAAGCTGCTGGAGACAAAGCTGGGATAGGTTATGTGGCTGAGGATAAGGGAACTTCAGAAGAAAGCACTTCAGGTTCAAAGAAGGAAGTGTCACAACATTTATCTCAACATCAGCCAAAGAAGCAGGATCCTACCCCTAAGAAAGCTGATGTTTCACAACCTAAGAAGATTGAGAAGAAGACTGGTCCTTATCAGAAGAGAAAGCAGCCACAAGGAGCTAGTCAGTATATGCCCCCATAATACCACAAGAGCATGCAAGCTGCTCAGTTCAAACAGCACATGTCTCATCAGGTGTCTCAACATCAGGACAACTGGTATGGTTATGGATATGGATACACCAATGCTGTTCCTCATATCTATGGAAGAAGAAAGCCACACCATCATAGGAGACAATCCAGGAAACAGCACTCTCAGCCTGCTTATGGGAGAAGATTCCAACATAATAGAAGGCAGGCCAGTTATGGTAGGAGGAGACCACATTATGGATGGCAGCCTAAGCAATCGCATCATGGCAGAAGATTCAGAGATGAAAGGGTGAGATGCTATTATTATGGAAGGATTGGACATATGCAGTACTCGTGCTACAAGCTGCATGGATACCCTCGACCTCAAAACAGATGGAGAGAGTACAGGCCCAAAGTTGTTAAACAATGGGTACCTAAGGAAAAGGTGAAGTGCTTACTGGTTCACTTGGCTGACAGGGAGTTTAAAGAAGGAACATGGTATTTTAATAGTGGGTGTTCCAAACACATGTCTGGATATAGATCCATGTTTGCTGAAGTCAGTCTTTGTCCCTCTCATGAGGTTATATTTGGCAATGGAGAAATAGGTGTTGTTGCAGGAGTTGGGAAGGTGCAAGGTGATGGTAGACCTGAACTTGACAATGTTCTATTTGTCAGTGGATTAAATGCAAATTTGATCAGCATAAGCCAGTTGTGTGATGAAGGTTACAAGGTAAACTACACTAAGCATGAGTGTGTGGTTTCTGATGAGCATAATCAGATTGTTATGAAGGGAGCCAGAACCAAGGATAACTGCTATAAGTGGATTTCTCTTGAAGGAAATTCAACTAATGATGTTCAAGTTGATGTTATAACATCAGACTATGACATTAGGATACTGAAAGGTCACTCAGAGTTAATGAGTCTTGATGTGAATTGTTTAAAAGGAAAGTCTTTATGGAGGGAGAAAATTAGTAATTGGTCTTTAAAGAGTATTCAAAATCAGGCGCCTTACCATATTAATACTACATCAAGACTTACCAAAGCATTCTCATCGCAACGTTTCATCTCCCTAAATCTCAACAGAATAGAAAATTCTTCTCTAAACCTAGTCTGTTACAAAGGAACGATGTCTTTCCCTTCCAAGAACTCTGAGCAGGTACGAACTAGGGTTTGTTCTGAAGAAAACATTTCTATTGCTCTTCCCGAGTCAGGTAACCCTAAACCCTCAACCACGGTGAATAAAATTGAAGCTAGGTCATCATCCTCTCAAGCTGTTGAGGAGAAGTTTGATGTAGACATGCATTTGGAACAGCTTGCCACCAAAATCCTTGAGAAGGGGATACAGGTGAAAGGGATTTTTGTCCCTTTAAGGGAAATGCCTGCTGAACAAGTCGACTCTCAAGGTGAGGACAAAAATCTTCAAAGACAGGCCCTGAGTCAAGAAGCTGAAGGTGAAGATCCTGAAGACACTGATGTCAACTTTGATGTCAGAACATCGTCCCCTAGGAATGAAAGTCACAGGGGTAAAGGGAAGGAACATGTTGAGGTTATAGAGATTAAGGACTCATCTGATGATGATAGAATTGGAAGAAGGAAGGATAAGAGAAGGACTTCAGTTACAGACTCTCCCAAATCGTGGACCAAAGTTGCCAGGTCTGGCAAGAAGAGGAGAATCAGGGAAGAGTCAGATTCTGAGAGTGATGCTCAAGACATCAACCCAGCTACTAATCAAGTGCATGATCACATCTCATCTCACTGTGCATCCATGTGGAATTGTGTGAGCCAAAGAAGGATAACACTGGAAAGAGAGGTAGTAACAGAAGACTTAGAGTCTACTGAAATTATAGACCTAATTAAGTGTGCTGGTCTCATAAGGACTATGTCAGGGTTGACTAATTGCTATGATAGACTGGTCAGAGAATTCATAGTTAATATCCCTGAATCTATAAATGACAGCAAGAGCCTAACCTTCAGAAGAGTTACCATCAGGGGTAAGTGTGTCTGGTTCTCTCCTAAAGTGATCAATGCCTACTTAGGAAGAAGTGAGGAAGATTATGGAGAATTAGAAGTCTCCAATAATGTTATATGCAAAGAAATCACTGGTGGTCAGTAGATGTTTGGCCCGAAAAAGGAAAGTTGTTAGCCAGTTGGTTGAGTGTCAAATATGCCATTCTGCACAGAATAGGTGTTGTCAACTGGGTTCCTACTAGTCACAAGACCACAATTTCTGTTGGATTGGGGAAGATAATTTATGCAGTTGGGACAAAGCAAAGAATTAACTATGGCTCCTACATCTATGATCATACTATTAAGCATGCTGCTACAAATGTTGTGAAGATGCCCATTACTTTTCCCTCTCTCATTTGTGGGATTATCTTGTCTCAACATCCTGGAATTCTACAGCATTCAGATGTTGCTTGCAAAAGGAAGCCTGCCTTGTCAGTTCATTCCAAGTTGTTTGAAGTAAATCATGGTCCTGACAGTGTCAAGACATCTGCTTCAACATCACAATAGTCACTAGCTAAGACTGGGTTGATTACAGAACTAGAGGAGGCTTGCAAGGAGTTAGATGAAGTCATAAGAGTTAGTACTGAAAGGAAACTAAAATTTGAAAGACTTGTCATGACACTGAGATTGATAGCAAAGGAAGGTGAAGCAGCCAACACAAGGAAGGATGTTGATGATGGACCTGGTGATGAAGAAGATAATGATGATCTCAGCTTAGATAATTCAAGCTTTTAATGTTTGCCTTCTTATTTAGTAGTGTTAGCTTTACTTTATGTCTTTGTTCCAGCACTTAATGTGCTTGGTTATGTAATTTGAATATTGTGCTGTTATATGCACTAGTTTTGGCTTCTATGATTTGTTTTGCCTGGTTGCTAACTATGTGGCTAACAATGAGAGCTAGGGTGTACTGACTATAGTTAATAGGGCTTTTAACTGAAGTTTGCCTAATTGTGGCTAAAAAGGGGGAGAAAATAGCCAAGAGAGTCAAGAGTATCAAAGAATGTTACTGCCAAATGCTGCTAATGTGATGCAGATATCAAGGGGGAGTTTTGACTGAGCTAGTGAAGATATCATAGCATTTGAAGAGTGCAGCCAAGCAGACATCAAGGAGGAGAAGTGCTGCACATTGTGAGCTACTGAACAGCTGTGATGCTGGTTCATATTTTTGAGGGGGAGCACCAATTGGCTGTTGTCAATAATGAAGATGGTGCTGCAGCAGATCAAGTGATGAAGACTATGAAAATTGTCAAACTGCTGCTGATGAGAGTTTCAAAATTGATTGATTGAAGTTTTTCCGCTGCTAAAGTCTCTGAAGATGCAGAGTGCAGAGATTGTTTTAGCCAAAATTAGCCAAAGGGGGAGATTGTTAGTTCTTGGATTGGCTGGAATTTTGGTAAAACAAGGTATGTTCAATGTTGATGTCAAGGTGCTGATGTTGCAACATTGAAATCTTAACATTGGGCTGTGTTAAGTAATTAATTACTGAAGTTGGATGTCTGATGTCACATGGCGATGTTGTAAAATCAGATCTGCAGAATTAACAACAACAGGCTGTGATGTTGTTAGGGTTGCGTATTAGCTGGAATTGTGGAGAGCAAGCTGTCTCATTGGATGCGAATATCTTGGGATAGATATTTGTTGCTGCATAGGAGATCTGGTGCAGATTTGTAGGAGATTTAAAAGGTTGAAGATTTAAAAATATTTTAGGAGAAAATCTGTTTTAAATATTCAGTTTTAAATAACAAATCTGGGAGATATTGTAGCAAGTCCAAGACCAATTCAAGGAGCTATATAAAGCGCACAAGACCAAAGGAAAAAGTGATAGAAATACAGAGAGAAGATCAAGAGCAGAGGTTGAGTGTCTTGAGTATTTCGTACGAGTTATATAACCAGAATTCTAGGGTGAATTGCTGTGTCGTATTCTGTCCTCTCTAGAAGCTGTGAAGCAATAGAGAGTGGTTGCTTGATCAAAGCTGTGAAGTAAGATCAAGGTTACTCAAAGTGGTTTCTTTGAGTGTTTGTAAGGGATTGAGTGGTGTTCTCATACCTAAGTGGTTTCTTAGGTAGGAAGTCATTAGTAGAGTATAAGTTTAGGAGATTGTCAACGGGTTGTTGAGTCTGTAAATTATATCTACAAGTAGTGAATTCCATCCCTGGCTTGGTAGCCCCCAGAGTAGGTTGGTTGTAACCGAACTGGGTCAACAATTCTTGGTGTTATTTTACTGTTATTGTTGTCCATTGTGCAGAGTGTGTTGTTGTGACATCGCACCTTAACATCACACGTCTGATACCAGAATTTCAGAGTCCTTCTCTTATCCTGGCTAAAATTTATCTTTCATCTAACAGTTGTAAGTGGCAAGCCTCTGGATCCCTAACATCCAAGCCAATGTCCCTCTCTTAGCATGAAATATTCATAAGGGAAAAGTGGCATTGCTCTACAGTAAGTTAAAGCTTTCTTCCTTCATGACATCACCCTTATAAAGGAAATTATGGCATTGCTGGATTCACATATCCCAATTAAAGTAATTTCCCTTATAACCAATTACTCAACATCTGTGATGCATAGGTGAGATGATCTCCCTTTAGAGATGACAAGTTCTCTCTCAGTCACCCCTTTAGCTTCAATCTTGGGCTTTGAACAAGACACAAATACTCAGCTAGCTTCAATCTTGGGCTTTAAACAAGACACAAAATACTTTCCTCCCATAGAAATAGGAGGAACTACGATTGCTCTAATTTCCCAAATCTCTTTACGGGAATACGTAGCCATAAGATTGCGAAATCTTAGCGAGCACACAAATCAAAAACTTTAGGTCCAGTACCTTCCCAAAAACAACGGAAAACCCGAAAACAACAAAAACATTCTCTCAATTCTCCCAAAGGAGAAAATTTCCCAAGCCACAACAGATAAACATAAGAAAGCATTTAAGTTAACAGAGAACAAATGCAATAACAGGTCTATGGATAACCATATATATATATTGGATTTTAATAGCTTCCCTTTGTATAACCCGACCCCGTTCCCCGATCTCTTAGCATTTGTTAAAGAAAACATTTGCATGCAAGGTTAGTTTTAGATATCTTCCCTTTCCTTTCCAGCTTCATAGGATAAATAAGAAATCAGAAAGTAGCACCCAATTCCAACCATTGCGGTAAGGTGGTCACGTCACCAACAAAAACCGCACGCTACAGGGTGTTAACCGGTTAACCATATATGGTTAACTAGTTAACCAGTCAAAACTTGCCCAATTTTGCTTGAAAAAGGTGCTACGGCTCTGGTTCCAATTTCCGACCTCTTGCTTTGATAAATAGGAATAGAAACCCTTGTTTTGTGCTTGTGTTGATGATGTGATGAATTTGCAAGGATGCGATTAATTGAGCATTGAAAACCTCACTATTCCTGTAACAAAATCATAGAGAAAAGATGCGCGAATGCGTATGCTAACGATGCGAATGCACATGCTTATGCAAAAGGCAAAAAGAGGAGGTCAAATTTCGGGTTACGACAACTGCCCCTATTTAATCCTCTTGGACCTGAATGTTCGAATTGCGCCAGCTTTTCAATGATTTGAGGTAGAAAGGGATTAAATAAAAGAGTATCTTGAGAATTTGGCCGACGACGACAAAAAGGTGAAAGTGTAGAGAGTTTGATTGAATATCTGGCTGAATATCTGCTGGGGAGATGAATCAGGCCAAAAAGGGAGTATGCTTGATGCATATGCTAGGTATGTTTGATCTTACATGATGATTGATATCATGTTATGCAGGGATGCAAGTTAAGATACAGTGTCACAAGTTTGCAGGTTTTGGACGGACCAGAGAGAACTAGAAAGGTTTTGGATGGACCAAAGAATTGAAAAGGCTCCGAAAAGGTTTGCCAGACGAGGACTGGACTTTGAAAAAGTTTGCCAGATGAGGACTAGAAAATTTTGAATAAATCAGACAGGAACTGACTGGATTTTGTAAATATTGGTCATACGAAAACTGAATACCAGACGAGAACTGGGCTTTGAAGAGACAAATCAGATGGGAACCGAACTTTGAAAAAATTTGCCAGACGAGAACTGGACTTTGAAAAGGTGCGCCAGACGAGAACTGAAAAGGTTTGCCAAACGAGAATTGGACTTTGAAAGGATGAGCCAGACGAGAATTGGATTTAGAAAAGATAGGTCAGACGAGGACTGACCACCAGCTGAGAACTGATTTTGATGAGACGAGTCAGACGAGAATTGACTACTAGACGAGAACTGGAATTTGAAGGGCAAGGTCAGACGGGAACTAACTACCAGACGAAAACTGGATTTTGATAAAGGTTGGTTAGACGAGAACTGGACTTTGGAGCGACAAGTTAGACGAGAACTGAGTTTTGAAGAGACAAGTCAGACGGGAACTGACTACCAGACGAGAACAGGATTTAAGTTTACCATACGAGAATTGGGATTTAAAGAGACAAGTCAGACGAGAACTGACTACCAGGTGAGAACTGGATTTTGGTTTAAGTTTGCCAGGCGAGAACTGGACTTTTGAAAAAGTTTGCCAGACGAGAATTGGACTTTGGAAAAGTTTTCCAAATGAGAACTGGGAGAGATAAATCAGACGAGAACTGACTACCAGACGGGAACTGGAATTTAATTGGGACATGTCAGACTGGAACTGACCACTAGACGAGAACTGGGATTAAGTTTTCTAGACGAGAACTGGGCTTTAAAGGGACACGTTAGAAGAGAACTGACTACCAGACGAGAACTAGATTTTAAATAGACAAACCAGTCGAGAACTGACTACCAGACGAGAACTGGATTTCGATTAAGCCAGATGAGTACTGACTACCAAACGAGAATTGGATTTTGTAAAGACAGGTCAGACGGGAACTGACTACCAGACGAGAACTGGGTTTTGATTGGGACGCATGTTTGAACCTGTATGGCGTAATGCTCCATCTTAATGAATATGCTACGTGTTTGAGGATGCAATGCTATGCGATGATGATTATTATATGCAGAATATCAGTAATCGGGTTTATGTCAAGGCTTCATGCTATACCAGATGAATGATATGCATGAGTGAAGCGACATGATTAATGCATGAGAATGGTTTATGCAACGGTTCTTGAGAATATGTCAAGTGCTTTTGTTGCGGGAGACGGAAGAATTGAGGTTATGGTATAAGCCATAAAGACGTGATTCCCCAACACCTACTTCAGGATTAGCAGTTGTTGATGCACCATCGCTCTTGCCTCAAAATAGGGAGAGAACTTGCACCTTGGTAGCCTATTTCTGCCCCAATCTATTGGGTATCTGCATGAGTTTCCCCAGTCACAAGTCATAGGATGATCTTGATTTGACTTGCCCCAGCGTATCAGAACAGTATGCCCCTGATTAGCTGTCTCTTGGAGAGGTTGACTTCTTGTGCTCTTGAGGTGGCCTGCCTCAATATGAGCCCTCGAAGTGATTTTGCCCCTGGCTAATTGATCTTTGGAGGAATGCCCCTGACCAACTAATCTTTGAGATTTTTTGAGTCTTGACGTGATTGCCCCAAATTGACTAAATCTTGAGGTGGCTAGACCCTTTTTGCTCAGCGGAGTTTTCAGGCGTTTTACCCCTTGAGATGATCCAACTTCCCATTGTGGAAACCTTTTTGATGTCAAGTGCTTGTTCGCGAGTAAAAAAGGTTTGTTTTGAAAGTGATAATGCTAATTCCATGCATATGTCAGTTTTGAAATCCAAGTATGTTCACTAAGATTATGACATATAGTGAATGAATCACCATTTAGAATGCCATGTTAGTATCGACACAAATGATAAGCAAATCTTTGGGAGTCAACTTTGACATGATCCCACTGTAGTATGCTTTCGAAATAAACCCTGCTTCAATTAGGTCTTTTAAGGGTTGTAACGTGGCCTGGTTCACGGTTTAAGAAAGAAAGGATATAAGGCTCAAAATTTATTTAAACCCACCCATTCTCCTTGATGTTCTCCAGTCCTACGTTCAGCTAGTTGACACAAGCGTTCATCTTTCAAAAAGGGCTTTGAACAGTAGATGTGATGGTAGAGGAACCGACGAGGGTTTTGGAGCGTCAGTCATTCACCTTTTATTTTTGTCACATGTGATCACACAAACTTGTTCTTATTGAGGATTTTTCTCTTTGATTCTTTATTTTGTTCTTTTTGTGTTCCCTAATTTTTGCGTAGACTAATTATTTTGACTTTGCAGTCTACCGGGATGCCCTAATTTTTGCCTAAGTCATTTGTTTTTGACTTAGCGGGCTTTTTGTTTTTTATTTTTGCTTTTTTTTTATTTTCTTTTGTGATTTTGATTTTGATTTTTTTTTAACAAAATTGTGTGACATTCGTTTGTTTGATAAAGGGTTGTTACTTCCTCGCTCCTTTGGTCGGTGAGGGACAACCATTGTGGATTTGTGATTTTTCCAACCTCTTGCAAGGGATAGGATGTGGTTGATCCTCAAAATGGGGTACTCCTCTTTTGAAATTTGAACGCATGGTTAAACTAACTGAAGACTACCCTGCCCCTAGTTAAGATTGAAGGTTTTATGTGTACAGAAAGAAACTCATACTTCAAGGCCCAAAGGGGTTGACTAGGGATTATCTTCCTTATAACTCCAGTGTTTGGGAATAGAACCAATGCCTTACATCGTCAGCAATGTTTTATTCAAAAGCATACAAACAATGATCTCATGTCTTTTGATTTTGCTTGATCAAATGTTTGATAATGATAAAAGTATGAGTGAACACGAATGAATTTATTCAAAACATGATATTCATTTCATTATTATTATCATCTGAAAACAAACAAGTTTTACAAATAAACAGTGCTTAACAAACAAAAAGATTACAAAATGGAAATGATGGAATGACATAATGGTTGCCGATGTTGAGGAAGTGCTCAAAGGCTTATTCAAGGGATTCTTTTGCAATATTGGCCCTTACATGGACAAGGATTTCCGTTCACCCACAACTTCTCATCTTGAATAGTTAAGTGCTTCTTGTCAATCAACTGTTAGACTTTAGCTTTGAAAGCATTGCAATCCTTAGTTAAATGTCCAGCCGACCCAACATGATATTCGCATTGCACATTGGGATCATACCCAGGTGGGAATGGTTTTGGAGGAGGCTTCAAAGCTTTGGGAACCACCAACGAGTTCTGAACCAGACATGGGAGAAGTTGACTGTATGTCACCGGAATTGGATCTAGAGGAGTATTCCTTCGTTCTAGATTATTCTGGGGTTTGCGCTGTTTCTGACGTTCCCGGCCTTGGCCTTGCTGATCATGAGCCTGAAGATGCTGTTGATGCGGTGGTTGTTAATACTGGGCAGCAATAACACATGCGTACGAATAGTGTGGCATAGGAGCCATGGGAATTTTTGCTTGAAAGTGAACACTTGCCATGACAACATTTGTTTCCTCTTCCTTTTCTTTAGAGAACTCACCTTGTGGCTTATCGGCCCCTGATTGTTGATTCACAATGCTGGCAATTTTCCCTGTTTTGAGCCCATTCTCAATACGTTCCCCAATGGTTACAACATCAGTGAAATTAGAGGATGAGCTACCAACCATCTTTTCATAGTATAAACCCTCAAGAGTGCCCATGAATATGTCAACCAACTCTATATCAGATAGAGCAGACCGGACTCGTGAAGCCATCTCATGCCACATCTGAGCGTATTCTCTAAAGGATTCACCAGCTTTCTGAGCTTGATTTTGCAGTTGCATCCTGGTGGGAGCCATATCCAAGTTGTATTTGTATTGCTTCAAGAATGCTTCAGATAAATCTTTCCTAATTTTGATCTTACCTTGCTCAAGGTTCATGTACCAATCTAGGGAAGACCCAGATAGGATATCTCGGAAACAGTGGATAAGCAGATCAACATTGTCTATGTAGGAAGCCATTTTTCTATAATACATTGTGATGTGGCTTCGTGGACAACTCAACCCCTTGTATTTAGGTAAATCAGGTACCTTGAATTTTTGGGGGTAACACAACATTTGGAACCAAGCATAAGTCTTTGGCATGCATGTCAAAGGCAGAAAATCCTTCAATATCTCTGATTCTGTCTTCTAACAGCTTGTAGTCTGCGTGTTTGTTCTGATCAGTAGGTCTGACAAGAATCTGAGGATTTGGAAGTTGAGACGCGACTGGAGCAAGCACTTGAGGAGAAGCAAACTGAAATGGATGTACCAACCCAGAATTAACCATCTGACCAGAAGTTTGACCCATCTGAACACCATATGGATAACCAGGAAGAGGTTCCATAGCAGCTGCAGATGCCCAAGGGTAAGGCTTTCCAGAATGAACATTGTGAACAACAGTTTGAGCAGATTGAGACAAAACCGAAACATGAATTGGAGGACCTCTGTAAACATGCTCGTCCTCATCAGGGGTCTCAACATCAGTATTCACAGGAATCTGACGAGTCTGTTCTTGAGGAATCTCATGATCATCGTGCACCACAGGTAGTGGAATCGGAGTGGGCATGCCCCACGGGTAAGCAACAGAGTTTCCATTAGGCACAGACATGGAAAAAGTTTGATAAGGCGCGAAGGCACCACCATTGGCAGTTTGATGATTTGGGGGCATTCCCCAAGGAAATGCAGTAGGCATCCGATTCAGTGTGGGCTGAGCACTTGTCAAATTGACAGTAGGTTGAACAATAGTCTCAACTGGCATTTCAATAACAATAGGAGAAGAAGTAACAACAGGAGCGACAACAGTTGCATCAGTGATATTGGCGACATCAGCAGAGGTGACAGTGGCATCCTTCCGAGTACGAAGGAGTTCCATGATGGCATCCATATTATCCTGGAACTGACTTATCCTACCCTGGAACTGAGCCAAGGTTTATGTGTAAGCGGTATTCTCACAATCAGCCATGATTCTTGACCTGTTGGTTCTGATGAAGTACTGGTGTCGGGTCGTCGTTGTCTTCTGGCTGATGAAGGGAAGAAAGTGAGCTTTTTCTGGTTTGGATGTATGCAATGCAAATGTATGTATGCTTATGTTGCTTATGCAGATGAAATGCAAATGAGATATACAACACTCATTGATGCAAAGGTTAAATGATGCAACAGTTCAACACACATATGATGATGCAATAACAGTATGTAAAAATGCAGGTTAGAGATGCAACATCTTCTAAATAATCCGCATATAAAATTTTGCAAGGGTGCAAAGGTCTGATGTGCGTGAGAGGACAAAGGTATGAAGAGTCTTGTTTTCCTACAAAAACCCAATATCCCCCTCACAGGTGTGATCTAGACTCAACAAGGTGGTCCCTAGAAAGGTCGCCCAAACCATAGGACTCAGAATGAAAACCCCCCGCCGTAGCGAATTCTCGCAGGACAAAGTATTCTCAAGCGAATCACGATCTGGGATGTGGCTCTCGTGATAACCCAATGCGCAAAATTCAGGTCTCACGACTATCCACGTTCTAGCCTATGTGCATGCTCAAGCCCGGTGTTAGGACTTATCTCTCCAATAATATCTACCCATCCCAACAACAGCAGAAAATATAGCAGATATCCAGAATATACAGCATATGAATATTCAAAGCAGTAAAGAAATGCAGTAAATAAACATAAAGCCAGTAAAGCGTAAATATAAAGCGAGTAAAGCACAAAAAGATAAACACCCCAAACAAGCAAGAAAGCAAACTAAACTAGGCGAGACCCCAACTTTCAAGCGCAAGGACTCCCCAGCAGAGTCGCTGTAATACCCTAATTTTTACCCCTAAAACCCCACATGTCATTTGCATTTTTGCATACCACAAACAAGATCATATATTGGTTCCCTCTTTGATAGGATTGTGCCTTGTAGGGATCTTTGAGTTTGTGTGCGTTTGATTTGTTTAATTTGTTTATGTTTACTAACCATTAATTAAAATCCAAAAAATATTTTGTTTTCTTTCACTAACATTTTCAGGGGAAGAACAGGTTAAAAATGCCAAAATAACAGTCCCACTGCTCGAATGAATTTTATCTGAGAAAAGTCAAAGTTGATCTGCAATTAATTCAAAAATTATCTGATCAAGAGTTTCCAAGATTTAATTGATTATCATTCAAGGGACTCCAAGGTTCATGTGTTTATTGCCATGCCTTCTTTGACAAGCAAGAAAATCGAGCCAGAGCCAAGACAGCACATCAAAAAGCCATTTTTTTCCCATTTTCACTGTGTTAATCGATTAACCTAATTGCACTGTGAAGTGGTTAATCGATTAACACGTGCAATTTTTGAAAAAATGTGCCAAATTCAAATTTTGCAACAATTGGCACCAATCTCAGCCCTTGATCACATTTGGAATATTCTAGACCATCTCATTTTAATTCCCTACATCACTTTGATCATTTCCCACCATGTACCATCACTAATCACCACTCTTTTGTGATTTCCCTCCAAATTTGAATTCCAATCCTAATTTTGATCATCCAAGCCTAATTCTAAACCACCAAATTTCCCAAGCTTAAATTCTATAAATAGAGGCTTCATTTCATTCATTCTAGAAGCTTTTGATAGCCAACAAATCCCTTGCAATTTCTCTCCCCAAACCGTAAATTCACCAAAAGCTCAATTTCTTCTTTCATAAGTTAGTAAGAATTCACATTGATTCTTACTAATTTAGAGCTAAACCTTCATCATTTCTTGTTTTTGTTCATAGATCAAGGTTTTGGAGTGTAGATCTTGCTGCAATTTGGAAGAATTTTCTGATTTGGATTGGTAATTCACTTTTCACCATTGTGAAGCTTCATCTCCATCTTCCATAATGTAGATCTTTTGTTGATCTTGTTTGCTTGATCTTTGGATCTTGCAATTTGTGTTGATTGCTGGTTTTTGCTGCTGTTTTACTCCAAAATTCGTGCACAATTGAATCCTTGATCCTAAGATGTTTGAAGAAATGAGTGATCAAGGATTTGGCAATTTTCAAACTGATTTTCTGCTGTTTTCACAGTGTTAATCGATTAACCAAAACTGGAAGTTTGCATTGGTTAATCGATTAACATAATTACTCTGTGAGTTGGTTAATCGATTAACCAGCCTCCAGAATGTGAAAATTGCTTGTTTTTGGGGCTGTTTTGGTTCCTTTTCCATTTTCTTCCCCTTTCCATTGTTCTTAGCCTTAGATCACATATTTGTGTGGTTTAATTTGGCTTTCTCTTCATCTATTTCTTTTTCTTTTTGATCGATGAAATTCAAAAGATCTTGGAATTCTTTTGTTGAATTTCGATCGAAACGAGATCGCTACCACTTTTCTTTTCGTGCGGTATTGCTTTCGGATGACGATCTATATATCGTTCATCTAGCATACATTAGCACAAAGAGCTATTGACTGGCCTCATTGTAGGGTAATTACTCCGTAAATTACTCGGCGATTGCATAACATAGCGCAATATTTGTCCCGTATCGGAAAACTTTCAAGAATGGTTGATTATTTGTCTTATGGTTCACAACTCATGAAACTTGTTGTTAGGAGGCTTTGGTCTTATCAATCCTCCAATGAGTTTCATCAATCTTGACCTAAGTGCAATTATTCAATTGTTGTTGATCACTAATACTAACAACTAATCACTAACTTACTAACAATATTTTGTATTAATTTTGTTTATGTTTCTTTCTCGCTCCCTATCTCTTTTATTTTTTTATGCTTCATTACATATCATGTTTATGCTTCTGCAATTTTTCCTTTGTCCGTTGGACACATGTTTATGCTTCCACAATTTTTCCTTTGTCCGTTGGACACATGTTTATGCTTATGCCATTTTTCTTTTGTCCATTTGGACTTAAAACATTAATAAAGGCTTAAACCATAAAAAACTTAATTCTCCTCATCTTGGACTATTGGTTACTATCCTATGCTTTGGAGTGATCTCTTTATGGACCTCTTTCGAAGTAATATTGGACTTATGGACCTAGAATTAGGACTTCTTATCCCTTTGCTTGGAGTATTGATTGAAGACTTGCCTTTATTGGTCAATTTGCTTAAGGATGGAATTCTTTTAATATTGCTTTGAAGTGGCTCCATTTTGGTTAGATCCTTCTTTTCCCTAGCTTTTATTTTATGCACTAGGATAGTCATTTCTTCTCCTCCCCATTCTTAAATTTTCAAAATCCTCTCTTTTTTTCAAAACCTTCTTGTTTTCAATTTAAAACCGCTTTCATAATAAAACCTTGACTTTTGTCAAGTGACTTTTTTAAAGCTTTGTTTTCTTTAATAAATGTAAATCCATTTAAGTATATTTTGACCATTTCATAAAAAAAAACATAAAAAATATAAAACTCATTCAAATCTTTTGTGCTTTTATGCACCTTTTTCTTTTAAACTTTTCAAAAAGAATTAGACATGAGTCATTTTTTTGATGAGATGTAAAACTCCTAACCAGGGTATTTTGTTGAAAGTATGGTCATTTTCCACTTAGATGTTGAAGTGATTAGTCTTGTTGATGTTAATCCAAGCAAATCCTCCATCTTAATGTGAAGTAAATGCCTCTTTCCCATACCGTTGGGTAATTATTTGAGTATTCTCTCTTGAGAATGACAGGTTGTCTTTTTCAAGATAAAAATCAACCACAACCAACAATTTTTGTTCTTTGTACGACGAACTACGGGTTTTGATCCTACATTGCACATCGTGGGTACGTAGGCATGAGGCGATAAGTCTCTCCAAACACAAAAATCTTAAAAAATAATTCTCCTCTCATCTCCTTAATCTCTTTTCAAGCAAACCATTTTTAAACCAAAAAGCGGTAGATATTTCAAAGGGTTCCTGTAGAGTACTATAGACGTTTTGGGTGCTAACACCTTCCCATTGCGTAACCAACCCCCTTACCCATTCTCTGTTTGTTCTTGTTTTTTAGAACTCTCTAGGTTTTGTTCGCTCTTTTTCCTTTCCCTTTGTGGATAAAAATAAAAGTGCGGTGGCGACTCTTGCTTATTTTTGAGTTAAGTTAATCAATAGCTTACACTCACAAATTTCCCCGCTACAGAAAAGTGGCGACTCTACTGGGGATTGTCTTCCTTGAGGGGTTTAGCCTACTTTGATTTATTTACTGCTTTTTGTTTGATTTGCTTGTTACTTGTTTGTTCTGTTTGGGAGTTCCTCTGTGTGTGAGATAGGTCCTATACCCGGACCAGAGTGCACTTTGAGATAGGAGGATAGTATAGTCAAGGGAACTTTGAAGGAGTCGAATCCTGAAAAAGAAGAACTTGAGAATCTATCCGCTTGGTGGTTTCCTCTTTGGAATTACTGATGCCGATCGAGCGATCGAGAAGGCATTACCTTTTCCATAGAAGCCTATAACACTGAGGACCGTAGTAACCCTTAACCCATCCTAGCCTTTTTAGGATCGTAGCGCGGAAGCTATGAAGATGCAAATCTGAGTTAGCTGTCACGCGATGCTACACTCAGGTTAGATTCTCTTGAGGATAACTACCAACCTCCGAGCAAATCGGCGTGCTGGTGTGTCTGATAGTGGATTGTGGACCCTGGGCACTTTGTTAGAACCACTGTTTTCTGTAGGTACAATGAAGACAAAACCTTAGTACATACCTTTGTGGGGTTGGTTCTTACCCTTGGCTTCATGCTCGTGACTTGAACCTTGACCCGTGTGCTTTGTGTGATCTTGTTTGTGGTTGTTGCATTCATGCACTCATGCATTCATGAGCATTCTTTTGGAAGGTTTCAAGGAACTTAAAGGTGTTATTGCAAACATTGCAGATACTTTTGTTATGGATTTTGGAAGGAGAAGTACCAAGAAGTACACTTTCAAGAGTCCTAAATTAGAGGGTTTGAGAGAGCTAGGATCTTTGGTTGCTGATACCAAGAAGTTTGAGTCCAGATATGGAAGGCTTTTATCTCTCTTGAAGGTTGATATGGCTGAAGAATTTGCTTGCTACTTTAGTTCAGTTCTATGACCCTTTGCTACATTGTTTCACCTTTCCTGATTATCAGTTGGTACCTACGCTAGAGGAGTACTCTCTCCTGCTTGGTTTGCCTGTTTATGGTCGGATTTTCTCTGGTTTGGACCCCGCTCCCGAGCATGATGTTATTGCGAAGGCTACTCACTTGAAGGTTTCTGAGAGTAAGGCTCGCATGGATACCAAAGGAAATATTCTTGGGTTACCCGCTAAGCTCTTGATGGATAGAGCTCATCACTTTGCTAGTGTGAAGAACACAGTTGCTTTTGAGGCTATTCTTGCCTTGCTTATTTATGGATTGTTCCTCTTCCCGAATGTTGAGAACTTTGTCGACATCAACGCTATTCAGATTTTCTTGATTGGGAATCCAATTCCCACTTTGCTTGCCGATGCTTACCATTCTATTCACCTTAGGAATTTCCATGGTGAATGGATGATTATCTGTTGTGCACCTTTGCTTTACAAGTGGTTTATTTCTCACTTGCCGAAGTCTGCAGCTTTCTGCAATCTCAAAGATGGTTTATATTGGTCGCGGAAGATTATGTCTCTCACTCATTCTGATATTGATTGGTGTAGCCGTGTTCCTTCTGGAGCGATCATTATTGATAGTTGTGGTGATTTTCCCAACGCGCCTCTTCTTGGTACAAAGGGAGGAATCAGTTACAATCCGGTATTGGCTCGTCGTTAGTTGGGATATCCTTTTCGAGAGGTACCGAAGAACATTCATTTGGCTGGTCTCTTTTTCAAGGATGAAGAATCTCAGGTTGCTCTCAAGAGAGAAATTGTGGAAGCTTGGTGCAACATTCGTAGAAAAGGAAAGGAAAGTTTGGGAAATCCGAATTGTGTCTCTCCGGAACCTTACCTCCAGTGGGTTAAAAGTAGAGCTATTACTTTGAAGATGCCTTATAAGCACCAGGAGCCTTTATCTCTAACTGATAAGAAGCCTATTCTTTACTTTATGGAAGACACAAAGAAGCTTCAGATCACTTTGGCCGAGATGCAACAAGAGAGAGATGCTTGGAAGAACAAGTATCAGATTATTGAGTTAGAAAATGCAAGGCTTCAAGCGCACTTCAAGAAGAAGAATGAAGAGGAAGTTGCCAACAAGAAGAGAAAGGCGCAAGAGGATTTATTTTCCTCTCGCATTCAGCCAGTTTCCGATGTTCCGAAGATTTCGGAATCTCCTTGGAAGTTGATCGTCGATAAGTTGCTGATTGAGAAGACTCAGATGCAAGTCCACATCAAGAAGCTGGAAGATAGAGCTGGGACTTCTTCTCATAGGATTCTCTAGGGATCTAGTTTTCTTCATTCTCTATTTGTTTTAGGATTCTCGAATTTGTACTTCCGAGATGTAATCTTTTCCATCATTAATGAATGAGATTTTGGTATTTCAGTTAACAATGTTTGCAACGTGCCTTATATTTCCTTGAAACTTTGCATTTGCATCTTGCATATCAAGCATCATCTTTTGTATTTGTTTCTTGCCTTTTCCAGGTGTCTTATTGTTTCCCTTTGGTCTTTATTCAGCCAAGCTGTCGCACCAGTATAATACTCGAGCTAATCTGAAGAAAAAGATGGATCAATTGCAACAAGAAAACCGTGAGCTTCGTGAAGAAGTATCAACTCTGAAGGATGGTTTGTAAAGACTCATTTCTATGATGGAAGCTCTGGTGGCTGCTCAGAATCAGCCACCACCACCTCCTCCTCCTCCGCTTTCAACTCCTGTGCAAAGGACAGTCATTTCTGAGATTGTCTCTACGCCCATCTATGTGGCGCCTGCTAGTGTTCCTCAATACTCCATGCCTCCTGGTTTCCCCTGGGTCATGCCTTAAAACTTTGTTCCTGAGGGTTATCAACCACCACCACCTCCTGAAATTTCGGTTGTTCCTACCGTACAACCTGTGATGACTGTGCCACCGCCTGTGGTTCACACTGTTCCTTTTGGTGAAGAGCAAATTTTCCATACTGCTCCAAGTGAGAATGCCAGTGCGTATGATAGAATGGAAGAGATTCAAGACTAGTTTGCTGAAATGCAGAAAGAGATCAAAGCTCTGAGAGGTAAAGAGTTGTTTGGAAAGAATGCTCATGAGTTATGCTTGGTTCCAAATGTGAAGATCCCGCATAAGTTCAAGGCCCCTGACTTTGAAAAGTATAAGGGTAATTCCTGTCCGTTGAGTCACTTGACTATGTATGCTCGTAAGATGTCGGCTCATAAGGATAATGATCAGCTCCTCATTCACTCCTTTCAAGATAGTTTGTCTGGTGCTGCTTTGAAATGGTATATGGGACTCGATAGTGCTCGAATTCGCACTTTCGAAGATTTGGGTGAGGCATTTGTGAAACAGTATAAGTATAATGTGGATATGGCTCCTGATCGTGACCAGCTTCGAGCAATGGCTCAGAAAGATAAGGAGACATTCAAAGAATACGCGCAAAGGTGGCGCGAGATTGCTGCTCAGATCAACCCTCCTT
Organism: Lathyrus tuberosus; assembly: GCA_022829125.1. Classification (NCBI taxonomy): domain Eukaryota; kingdom Viridiplantae; phylum Streptophyta; class Magnoliopsida; order Fabales; family Fabaceae; genus Lathyrus; species Lathyrus tuberosus. The sequence continues at coordinate 2,452,706 of JALAZF010000484.1, forward strand.
TGGAAGAAAAAGAGATGACCAAAATTTTTCTGAAAACTCTGAGTCCTTTCTATTATGAACGTATGATTGCTAGTGCCCCGAGTGATTTCACCGAGATGGTTAATATAGGGATGAGATTGGAAGAGGGTGTCCTTTAGGGACGTTTGTCGAAAGATGGCAATTCTACTGGAAGTTCCAAAAAATATGGTGGAGGATTTTCCAAAAATAAAGAAGGAGAGACCAATGCCGTTTCTCGAGAAGACCTCGCAATAGAAACAATCAGTGTCAGCAACATGTTGCATCTGTCACTCCTATTATCAGTTCAGCCCCTGTTGTTCAGGCAGCTCCTGCTCAGCAATAACGTTCTAATCAGCAAAACAATCAATGGGGCCATTTTCAGAAAGATTTTGATCCGATTCCGGTGACCTACACGAAATTTCTTCCTTGTTTAATTAAGAAGAATCTTGTTCAGACCCGTCCACCGCCTGCTGTTCCAAAAGATTCACCATGGTGGTATAAGCCTGAAGCTCATTGTGCTTTCCATAAAGGAGGAGTTGGGCATGATACTGAGAACTATTATCCATTGAAGAGGGAAGTTCAGAGATTGGCTAGGAGTGGTATTTTGTCTTTTGAAGATTCCAACCCTAATGTCCAATCGAATCCGTTGCCTAATCATGGCAAGGCGTCTGTCAATATGGTTCAAGATTGCCCTAGTGAAGATCTTTCTACAGCTGCAATTCTTGAAAATGACTCTGTAGGCTACATCCCGTTTGGTTCTGAAGATGATGTCATTCCTGCTAAAGACTGGGAGCCTTATTTGGAAGACCCCGGGTATATGTCCCCGAAGGATGCATATGTGCCTTTTTATTCCCCTTGGAAGAAGTTTAAGGAACCTGAATATGAAGTCAGTGCCATCATTGAAGATGATGAAGAGGAAGAACTTCCCAATTTCGTGACACATGGACAAGTCTGCCAGAATTGGATAGTTGTTGATGTTCCTACTATTATTCATATTTCAAAGTAATTTGTTTTTGTTTCTTTCAAAAATCCTTTCACTCCGCCCAAGGTGAAAGTGAATTTGTGAGGGCTTTGTTTCAAATTTTATCATCATCAATAAAATGTTATTTTGTTTATCCATATTATGTACTCCCTTTTTGCTTTATTTCTGAAAAATGGTAACATAAAAAAACCAAAAAATAATAATAATGTGATGATCACTTTTATCTGCATGATACTTGCACTTTTTGTTCATATTCTAAAATCAAACATAAATCATTGTGCAGATTGATTGTTAAACCCATTGAAAACAATGACCCTATGCCCCCTCCCAACTTTGAGTTCCCTATGTTTGAAGCTGAAGAGGAGGATATTGAGGAGATTCCAGATGAAATTTCTCGGTTGCTTGAGCACGAGGAAAAAGCCATTCAGCCTCATGAAGAGCCGTTGGAATTGGTTAATTTGGGTTCAGATGATGATATAAAAGAAGTCAAGATTGGGGCACTGCTTCAGTCAGATGTTAAGAAGAGGATTGTGGAGCTTCTTAGAGAATATGTTGATGTGTTTGCTTGGTCCTATCAAGACATGCCTGGTCTTGATACTGATATTGTGGAGCACCATTTGCCATTGAAGCCTGAATGTCCACCTGTGAAGCAGAAATTGAGAAGAACTCATCCTGACATAGCCGTGAAGATCAAAGAGGAGGTTCAAAAGCAGATTGATGTTGGTTTTCTTGTGACTTCTGAGTATCCTCAATGGGTGGCCAATATTGTTCCTGTTCCAAAGAAAGACGGAAAAGTCCGAATGTGCGTCGATTATAGAGATTTGAATAAAGCGAGTCCAAAAGATGATTTTCCACTGCCACGCTGTAACACCCCAAAATTTGCCCTCTTGTTGTTGCCTAGCTTATGTTCCATTGCATTGCATTTATATCTCATTTCATCTCATATCTCATACAAGTTGCAAAGGGCATGTGATCAGTGGTCTTCAGAGCATTGATATTTCAAAGCATGAGAGCAAAAGCCTAAGGTCTTCAAGCAAGCCTCAAGGGTCTTTTCTGTCTCATATGATCTCAATTGATCCCACAAGTCATTGGAAGAGGAGAATTCAACAAGAAGTTGGACAGTTCATCATCTCCTAGCAAAAATAGTCCAAATTAGGGTTTGTGATTCAAGCAGTCTCCTGATGAAATTTTGGTTCAAACTTGATCTCAATGTTTTCTACATGATATCAAGTATCTAAGGATGGAAGATTTCCCATTGGTTAATTTCAGAAGAGGTTCAATTGGTTAGTTGCTTGAGGATCAATAAATTGGGGAAAAAGTCAACTGTGCAAAGGAAAAAGTCAACTCCTGACTTTTTTAGGTCAAATTCATGAAATTCAAGTCACATATGTTCATTGGACAAGATTTGATCAAGAAATGTCAAGAGGTTCATCAAAAATCAAGAATTGTACAAAGTTTCCATTTTTAGAAATTTAGGGTTTCTAAAAATGGCAAGTTTGGACCATTTTGCACTCAACTCCAAAGCATTCTTTCTTCAAGATAAAGGCTTCAAATTCAGGCCTAAGTTGGGCCAATCAAATATCACATCCTAAGCTTCAAATCCATATAAATAACTCTTCCATTGGATCAAAATTGAAGGAGCTACGATCCATCAAAGTAGAGCAAAATCAAGGCAAAAACCAGGTCATGACCAAGCAAAACTGGGCTGGCATGCATGCATTTCATCAAAGATGTGGTGTGCCAAATTTCAAGCTAGTTTTCCCCATCAAGAAGGCTTTAAATGAAAAATTGTTGAACGTCAAAGTTGTTCATCTCCATGTCCTCTTTAACTTTGATGTTGGGCATTTTCTCATTTGAACAAGTTATGGAGATCATATGAGAGCTCAAACATGGTGGTCTCACACTGAAATTTCATAGGCCATGATACCAGGTCTGAACCAAGTCACACACGCCCATGATGCATTTTTGGATCCTTGTGCTCTAAGTCATTTTCCATCAATTTAGAGGCTTCCAATCACTTTGATTTCCACACCAAACATGTTCTATCTTGTATCCTCTTTCCATTACATCCAAAAGCTCATAATTTCATCCATCATACATAGAGAATTTCATCTACAAACTTTCACATTTTCATTGATGTCATGCTGGCCAAGATAAGAATGTTATGACATTGCTGTTGTTGTTCATTTTGTTTGCACGCATACAACAAACACTTCACACCAGTCACCTTTTGCTTCATTTGGACCAACACTTCTTACACATGTCATACATGTCATGCTACACCATACACTAAAGAGGAAAATAAGAAACTTGTTTTACAAGTCTTGCTGCAGCATCATGATACATACCATCATCACCATCCTTCATCGTCCTCATCATACCATCTCATGAGCTCCTCCACACTTTAACCAAACCTCCCAACTCGTGGCATAACAACCTAACTCAGTTAGTTAACTCACAACTCAATTAACTAACTCATTCTAACCTGAGTTCTAACCATCAACCACACTAGTTAGAAGCTAACCACACATATATAAGCTTCATTCTAACAGAATTTGGGAACACTTTCTCATTCTCCACACTTCACAAACCAGAGCTCTCACATTTCTCTCTGAATCCTCTCTTTCTCTCTGCACGAATTCATCACAATTCTTCATCAATCTTCTTCACCAAGCAATATTGAACATTGAAGCAATCAAGAGTGGAAGCACCTTCAAGTTTCAAATCTCTATTCTTCTACATTTTCAAGCATTCACGGGCATTTATTTTGCTCAAGCAAGTTCAAGAGCAAGCTCTCATCTCTGGCTTTCTTTTGGATCTCAAGATTCTTCAGTTTCAGGTTCAAACATTCTTCAACTTTCTTGCTTGATTTCACTGGATTTAAGCTTGTTGTTATTGTTTTTGAGCTTAATAGAAGTTGTGATTGATCTAGCTAGTTGATAGAGCTTGTTAGAAGCTTAGATCCAAACTTAGGGAAAACTTTTCTCTCTTCGATTCTCCATTTGTGTGCATGATATGTGAATTCTAAGGTTGGATTTGGAATGTGCATGAGCTTAGCTTCATTTTGATATATTTGTTGTGAATTTATAGAAGCATGTGAACACTTGCAGTCGCCGGAGATGGCCGGAGAAGATGACCGGAGGTCCTTCTCCGGCCGGTGAGGATTCAGTTAGGGTTTAGCCTCTAATTTATAACACATCTGTCTGATTTTGTTTGATCCAACGCTCATAAGTATGGCAACACATTAATGATCATGTGCCTCACGCGTGCCTTATTTTTTGACTCTGACTGCTTGCATGTGTGTGAGTGTATGATTGCTATCGCGTGCTTTAGATCTGATCCACTCATCTTGCATACTTTACTTGATTGATCATCATGACTTAATCCAACGCGTGTGAGTGAGTCAACCTGTTGACTGAGTTCCACCATAATTCCATGTGCCACGCGTGTATTTGGACTGGACTTTAATTGCTATTCACACTCCTCCCTTTGGGCCCAAGCATATTTTGAACTTCATTTTTACTTTCACTACACCCCTGCTTTATTTCCTTTTACATTTTATTCTTATTTTTCACATAGTTTCCATTTTCTTTTATTAAAAATACTAAAATGCATCTAAAAATTCCATAAAAAATCATGAACCATATTTAGACATTTAAATAATTTTTTATTATTTTTATTTCTGATTTTGTGAATATTTGATGATATTTTGTGAATTTGCTTTTATTTATTTTCTTAAAGTGTTTCTTCCTTGATACCTCAACTTTAGCTAATTGTTTTGCATAGCTCCAAAACTATTTTTCATTCATTCTTTTTGTCATAATTAGGTAATATCTTAAAGCATATAAAACATGTTTCTCTTATTTTTAAAGTCATTTTATCATGTATTGTGATGATCATCTTTGTGCATTCCTTTGCTTTGCTTCAATGTGACTTTGAACCCTTGTTTGAACTAGTTTCTTTTTGAATTTTGGTGTGAGCTTTTGATACATGTTTAGGTTCTGACTTAGGTACTTTGTGACTTAAGTTCATGTTTAGGCCATTGTATTAGGACTTGTGTGATCATTTTATAGGTCATTTTTTAGATATTATAGGTCATCCATGTTAGATTATAGGTCATTTGTCTTTATGTTTTGGGTAATAAATGTTTGGTGCTTATGTGAACTAAGTTTGACCTAATTGTGTGCATCTTCTTCTATGTGCCTTAACATGTTTTGTGTGCATCTTTGTGACATCATTATTGCCTTCTAATATTATCAAGCATATCATATATTACTTACTTGCATCCATTTGCATTTGATTTCATGTTATATTCAACTTTGACTTGTGTTACAAGTTTCTTCCTTTCTTACTTGAGCTTAAACAATGTTTGAACTTCTTCTCATCTTGTCTTCTCTTCTTGTATAATTTCACTCATGCTTTGTATGATCATTCATCTACATTAATATACATTATAATATGACATTCAATTCTTACTTTGACATTTCTTCATGCATTCATTCATGTTTGTATGCCATACACATTCATACTTCATCTTTAATTCATAACTTGAACTTGTGTGAATCTTTGGCATCTTTCTTGACATAGTTTGATCCCATTAGGTACCCTAGCCCTAATTGAACACCTTTAGACATATATACTTACTTTAAAAGTCATTTAACACTTAGGATCCTTTCTCCTTAGACTTAGGCTTTGTTTGATTCATAATTTCATTTCATGAGATGTTTGGTGCTTATTTGTGTGATTTCTTTCACTTATGCTTTCATATTCAATTGTTTAGCTAACCTTTTCATGTAGGGGCTAATGGTAAGTTGAGGGTGTGGATATGCATCCACATACATCTTCTTCCTTCATCTCTTTAAAGCTTTCTCTTTTGCATTTGTGATAAGCATTTCTATGCTTTCTTTGTACAACTTCTTTCTTCTCCTTTTTGGTTCATAACTCATCTTCTACTTTAGAAGTGAGTTGTGATACCTCTTGCTCTCTTCTTCTTTTATTTAGGATTAGAGTTCTTCAAACCACACTAACCCTTAGGATCTCCAAGCATGACAACTCTTAGGATTATTAGTCTCCCTTTAGACTTTTGCCTTTCTTAACCTTTGAGTCTCTCTTCCCCTCATCTCAAAACAAAAGCAAAAACACTTAATAAAGGCATAACATATATTGTATTTGAGCCTTTCATGTGAGAATAAGATAGTGATGGGTCTTCTCTCACTTTCTTAGAATGTTTAGCATACGTCCCGTCTTGTCTCGATATGCGAGGCATTCGATCCTACGTGAAAGACTTAAATACAATATGCGTTGTAAACACAAAATAATCAAAACACTTCTTTTCAAAACACCAAAAAATAAACAAACAATTCTCTTCTCATCTCCTTCACTCTATTCCTTAAGGACTCGTCATGTCCGTTCTACCGCAAACAGGTAACGCCTAAGTATCCATACAGCGAGCTGCAACACCTAACTGCTGGAATGCGCACTCTGACGTTTCCATTAAAAAACACAAACAAAGCAACCCTTGTTGAGCCGAACTACGTTTGCTCTGATTCTTCTTTCTCGTCCGATTGAGAATACGTAGGCATAAGACGGCGATGTCTTGACGAGCAAACTTCCCCGTAGTCCGTCGAACTACGTTGACTCTGACTTTCCCATTGCACTGAGAGAATACGTAGGCCTAGGACAATGTTAATGTCCTATCGAGTCACTTCTTTCCTTTTCCCCCTTCTCATTTCTATCTCTTATTTCCAGTTCTCCGGTTAGCAGTTGATTTCCAATTCCTTACACCCTTTGATCGAGACAACAAGCGTGGATCCCATCGAGTACGATGGACGCGTAGGGGTGCTAACACCTTCCCTTCGCGTAACCGACTCCCTTACCCATTTCTCTTGGTTGCGAGACCTTGTTCTTTCCTTTCCCCCAAGTTTATGCAGTGTTTCCTTTTCCTCTCTTGGGATAAATACACATTTCTGGCGACTCTGTTTCTGCGCCACTTTCGCGTTTGTACTTGGATGAAAATCCTGGGAGCGACAACTGGCGACTCTGTTGGGGACAGGTTGACCTCTTGCTGGTTCATCCCCTTTTGCGAGTGAATCCTAGCGCTTGTTTGTTTTTCTTTCATTGGGTGTTTACTTTGATGTTGTTTTTGCTATTTTACTGTTTTACGCCTTTACTGTACATTACTGTATTTACCGTATTTACTGCATCATATTTCATTATTATACTGGACTGTGCTGTGCTGGTTTTTTGTTTGGCGGGATGGGTATTCTGAGAGATAAGCCCATTACATAGGCTTGAGTACACACATAGGACTAGAGTTAGTAGTAGTGTGGCCTACGTAGCGTCTTGGTACGTAAGGTTTACATGAAATCCACGCCCAAACAAGGTTTTCTTGGAAGTTGTTCTGATTTACGCGTTTTGTGCATTTCAGAGTGTTAACCTAGAAAGCTGTCAACTCTGGTGACCATTCCCGAGGACTTAGTAACGGCACTCCTCCCAAGATGTGATAATGGCAGACTAGAAATGGAAAACCCATTACACTACTTGATCCGAGGACCCAATGCTGGGAATTCGCTATAGGATGTCCTTTTTGAAAGTGAATTAGTGGAGGCACTCCTCGATTGGCGATAGTACTGTACCCCGAGGGATGAATGTACTATTGCTTCTCGACCTCAGTGCATGAAGCTGAGGACCTTTCGTTTTGGAGAATCAGTTGAGGCCTCCTCAGTTGATGATGATGCCAAACCAAAAACGGTGAACGTATCATCATTTCTCGACCTGAGAGCCCGGGATACTGAGGATCTTAGCACCCATATGTGAGACAGGCGGGTGTTTACAGGTTTGCAGGTAACCATGCCTCCACATACCCTGATATTCTGGTATTTTCACAGACAGATGATGTAAGCTATTATAGTCAGTTGGTTTCTATCTACAGTAATATTCCCATATTTGTACAGACACCGTGCACACAGTCCAGTACAAACACAGAGCACGCTGATACCATGCCCTTTTGCATTGCATTATCATGTCATAACATTCATGTTTGTCATTTAAAGGTGCTTATTACACTTTTGATTCCAATTAATGGGCTCGACAAAGATAGTTGCCAAGAGAAAGAATAACGTTGCCTACAAATTCCTAGAACCTACTTTGGATTTACTGCATAAGGTGATAGCTATGGCTGACCCAGGTGTTCTTGTCAACTTCCAGAAGAGATATGGGAAATTGGTGGAGATGGTTCGCAGTATCATACAGTATGAACATGATGCTCTTCACACTTTGCTACAGTTTTATGAGCCTTCGTTGAGATGCTTTCTCTTTCCTGATTATATGTTGATGCCTACATTGGAAGAATTCTCATTTATTTTGGGAATTCCGGTCAAATTAGCATTACCATTCTTTTCTGGTAGTCATCCTAGCATAGAGGAGATTGCAGCTGCAGTACAGGTGAAAGATTCAGTGCTAAAAAGAAATGTGGCTAGCAAAAATGGGGTCAAAGGTTTTCGCTTAGAATTTCTTACCGATCAAGCTCAAGAGGCTGTTGGCGCAAAGAATTGGGCAGTTTATAATTCCATCCTGGCTTTGTGCATATATGGCATTGTTCTTTTCCCTAATCAACAGGAGTTTGTGGATATGCAGGCTATAAGAGTTTTTGTTCTCAAAAATCCGGTTCCTACTTTGTTAGGAGATTTTTACTACTCTGTGCACTTCAAGAATGAAAAAAGAAGGGGAGGATCTGTCAACTGTTGCACTCCACTTTTATCTCATTGGTTTTTGAAGCATTTACCTCAGACAGGTGCTTTTGTAGACACAAAATATTCTTTAAAATGGTCCAAGCGGATAATGGGATTAACTGCTAATAACATTGTCTGGTTTGATCGTCAGTTGCTGGGAATAGAGATTATCACCAGTTGTGGGAATTTTCCCAATGTACCTCTAATTGGCAGGAAAGGGGGAGTCAATTATAACCCAATCCTGGCCATTAGACAGTTTGGATATGCTTCCAGGTATCCTCCCACAGATTGGGATATTGAGAAATCTTTGTTCTTTACAGGGACTGAAGATGAGGAAATGCTGAGAGAAGCTGTGAATGCTTGGGGGCACCTGCGTAAAACAGGAAAAACAATTTTTGGAAAAAGGGATTGCAGATCTTACTCTGATTATGAAAGATGGATTGAAATGAAGGTAAACGAATTACTTTTACCTTTTTCAAGGGAACCCCCTCTATATCCCGTAATGCCAGAGCAGCCTACCACGGTAGCCATCGAGGAATTTGACAAGCTGCAGAAATTGATGAAGGAGCTTCGGGTGGAGAATTCCGATTTGAGTAGTCATCTTCAAAACGCTCTACATGCCAACAAAGAGTTGGAGCAGAAAGCCCAAGACACCGAAAAAATCTTAGTTGCAAGAGAAAAGGATTTCGCCGAAAGAGCTCAACATTTCCAGAAAATTAGTAAGGGTGCCAATGCTTCCACTCAAGCTCATAAGAAGACTAAACAGGCCTTAGCCCAGACTAAAGACACCCTAGCCAAGTTTCACCAAGCTTGGTATGAGGTTAGAATCGAAAACGCAGAGTTGCAGGAACAGCTAAAGATCAAGGATGACGAGCTTAAAAAGGCACATGAACAGCGGAGGAAGTATCGGGAGAACCTTGGCAAAAGTCAAGAGCAATTGGAAAGCGCCAGAGAGGAGCTAAAGACTTCCAAGAAAGAGCTTTAAGAGGCTATGATAGATATGGGGAAACTCAAAATGCAAGCCGGCGTGAAAAGACATAAAGGGGTCTGTGATGATGAAGCTCTCCTGATGCATATGGGTTCGCTGACTGAAGCTCTCACGAAAAGAGATGTTCTGATTAAGGAGTTAATCGAAAGGCCAAATCACCAGCGCACTCGCATACTCTTCGAGGAGGTCAAGTATTCAAGTGAAAAGTTGAAGGATTTGGAGTTGTCAGATTGACTGTTTTTTCTCTCATTCTATTAATGTAGTTTTTGTTGATGGATATCATCAGGCTTGTTGATGAATCCACTATTTCGATGTATGATGTTTGAACTCATTGTTGAATGTTGTGCGTATGTCTGGTTTCTTTTTAATTGAAACAAGCAGTTTATTCAGAAATATTCCTTTGGCAGTTATCTGTACACAAGTACATAATCACGGCACATCTCTTCATATCACGACTTATGATCTTTAGATTTCTGTGGTTAAGATTGGAATCAGGGTGTAAGGCACCTCGGAAGTGATAAACATGGCATCTGCATTACATTGCATATCATTTTTGCATGACAGGTACTTGTTGCAAGTCCTCTAAACTTTATTTGGTTTCAGGCACTATAGCTGATAACCACGTCCACCGGTACGCCACTCGCAGAAACCAAGCTAAGATCATGGATCAGATGCAGACAGAATTGGCTGAGCTGAGGAACAGGATGGACCAGTTCATGACATTAATGACTGGTATGGCCCAAAATCAGGAAAGTCTCCGGGCAATGGTCGAGCGGCCAGAAGTAGAGGTGCAGAATGGCAACGGTAATAATAGAGATATTGGTAATCAGACTGGCGTTAATACAGGCGGTGACCCTCCTAGAAATACTGGGGTTCGTCGTGTTGTGGAAGATAACCAAGATGAGCAGTTCACTCTGTTAGATGCTGAAGATGAGAACACTCGCAGATTCGACAAGCTCGCTGAAAAAATCAGGTCCATTGAATCCCAAAACACTCTTGGTTTTGATGTTTCCGACTTGGGATTGATACCTGGGGTAAGAATCCCACATAAGTTCAAGCCACCAACATTTGACAAGTACAATGGCACTACTTGTCCTAAAACTCATCTTCAATCCTATGTGGGGAGGATAGCCGCTCATACTGATGATAAAAATTTGTGGATGTACTATTTTCAAGACAACCTTACGGGGGCATCTCAGGAATGGTATATGAAGTTGAGCAGGACTTCTGTAAGGAACTGGAAAGAGTTAGCTCATGCTTTCGTCAAGCAGTATCAATACAACATGGATATGGCTCCAAACCGTACTCAGCTGCAGAGTATGGCTCAGAATGCGAAGGAGAGTTTTAAGGAATATGCTCAAAGATGGTGCCAGTTGGCTACCATGGTTCAACCTCCGCTGCAGGATCGAGAGATGGCCGACATGTTTATGGGTACTCTTCAGGGAGCTTATCTTGATAGGTTGGCTGCCTGTCCTTCAACTAGGTTTGCGGACATTGTAATCGCTGGGGAAAGAATGGAAAGTTTGTTGAAGCTCGGAAAAATACAAGACGTCAGTGGTGCCAGTCCTTCAGGAGTGAGGAAGCCATTCGCTGGAGCTACCAGAAAAAGAGATGGCGAGGCCAATGCTGTTTATAAGAATAGAGGAAGAGGTAGAGGCTATCAAGATTCCTATAATCAGGTTGTTGCTGTTACCTTTCCAAGTCCACAAGTTCAATCACAGCCACAACAACAGAATGTTCAGCCACAGAATAATCAACAGCCACGGAGATCATATCAGCAGAGACAAACTGACAGGCATATGGACCCTCTGCCTTTGACTTACGCAGCTTTGTTACCTCAATTGTTGAAGCTTAATCTGGTGGAGCTTCGTACGATGGGCCCGGCTCCTACTGTATTACCAAAGGGATATGATGCTAATGCCCGTTGTGAGTTTCATTCTGGGGCTCCAGGTCATACTATTGAAAAAATGTTGGGCATTTCAGCATAAGGTACAAGATTTGATTGATGCCAAGGCAATTAATTTCGCAACTCCACCGAATGTGCTTCAGAATCCCATGCCAAATCATAATGTGCCAAAGGTCAACGCCATCGAAGATGGGAAGGTTTTGAATTTGGTAACTGATGTGAACAGGGTGACGACTCCTTTGAGTTTGTGAAGGCTCGTTTGTTGAAGGGGCAAGTGTTCCCTGGCTGTGAAGAAGGTTGTGTTGATTGTGAGAATCAGAGTAATGGTTGTGATAAGCTGAGGGCCGACATTCAAAATTTGATTGATGAGGGTTGTCTACAGTTTGATCACGGGGACGAAAAGGACGATGATGTGTCAGCTGTTATCATTTATTTTATGCCAGCTAAAATTCAAGTGCCAGCGCATGCTGCTATCATGGTGCCTGATGTAGTGAGTCCGGTTACTATTACGGTACCAGGACCAGTTCCTTATACTAGTGAGCGGGCTATCCCATGGCACTACGGTGCATATGTTTACTACCAAGGGAAAAAGTAAGAAGTGGAAACTCCAGCTGGGGGTAGTTCTAGTATTGATAATGTTGGAGGTCTTGGTGGCTTCACCAGAAGTGGACGCTTGTTTGCTCCACAGACTTTGAGAACTAATGCTGAAGCTAAGGCAGCCGCCAAAGCCAAAGGTAAACAGGTGGCTACAGAGGAGGTTGTTGTTCCTGAATCTGTGCAGAAAGGTACTTTTGAGAAAGAAGTTGAGGAGTTCATGAGACTTATCAAAAGGAGTGATTATAAAGTGATTGATCAGTTGAACCAAACGCCATCAAAGATTTCTATCTTGTCATTACTTATGTGTTCTGCAGCTCATCGAGAGGCACTTTTGAAGGTCTTGAATAGGGCCTATGTACCTCAAGAGATTACTGTGAATCAATTGGAGTCTGTTGTTTCTAATGTCAATGCTAGCCATGGGCTAGGTTTTACAGATTATGATTTGACTACTGAGTGTCGCAATCACAACAGGGAATTACACATCACCCTAGAGTGTAAAGGGGCAGTGTTATCTCATGTGTTGGTAGACACGGGGTCTTCCCTGAACGTATTACCAAAGAAGGCCTTAATGAAGTTAGACGCTGACGGAATTATTCTAAGACCAAGTGATTTGGTAGTGAGGGCTTTTGATGGTTCGAAACGTTCTGTATTCGGAAAGGTAGAGCTCCCAATAAAGATTGGTCCTCAAGTGTTTAAGTGCGTGTTCTACGTGATGGACATTCAACCCGCATATAGTTGCTTGTTAGGCAGACCGTGGATTCATGCCGCTGGGGCAGTGACATCTACATTGCACCAAAAGTTGAAATATGTGGTTGATGGTCAAGTGGTGATTGTATGTGGAGAGGAAGACATTTTCGTCAGTCAGCTGTCTACCTTTAAGTACGTGGAAATGGATGGAGAGATCCATGAAATGCTGTGTCAAGCATTTGAGGCAGTCAATATTGGTGATTCATCTTCAAAGGCAGTATCTTCTCAGAGAGAAGAACCGTTGGGTACTTCTATTGCTTCTTACAAACAGGCAGTGGAAGTAGTCAAAGCAGGTAATGCCCAAGGCTGGGGAAAATTGATTGAAGTCTCTGCAAAGGAAGATAAGTTCGATGTAGGCTATAATCCGTATCAAGCTGCTGTAACAGAGCGCAAGGGGCCGATTGCTTTCTATAGCAGGGGAATCATTAATCCAAATCAGATGTGTGCTGCAAGTGAAGATGGCGTCGACAGTGATTGTGACCTCGACAATTGGGTGCGCCCGTGTATGCCGGGTCAAGAGCTTTGCAATTAGTCTGTTGAAGAAATTGTTTAAGTTACTCTCCAGACAGAGTAATTTTCTTTGTTTTTCTCTGTGGCATATTAAAATCTCGCGCTCTGCCCAAGGCGTGTAGATCCATTTGTAGGGCCTCATAATTGCATTTGCAAGGTTTTTTTTTATCATTAATAAAGGACGTTTTACATGCAAATTTTGTGTTCCTTGCCTTTCATTTTTATTTTTGCAGGAAAACAATAAAATGGCAATGTTTTATTTTTGTTTCCTTTTCAAAAAGTCTCATTCTAAAATAAAGCATGACCCTCAATCATGCAGACTTAATCACCCGGATTTCATTGATAACGATTCTACTATGGCCAAGTATGACTTTGATAATCCAATCTATCAAGCCGAAGAGGGGGATGAAGAAGACTGTGAACTTCCAGAAGAATTGGCTAGATTGTTGAAGCAGGAGGAGAGGGTCATTCAACCTCACCGAGAGACAATTGAGGTTATCAACATTGGTTCTGAGGACGAGGTAACGAAAGAGCTGATCAGTATGCTGCGGGAATATGTTGACATCTTTGCTTGGTCATATCAAGATATGCCGGGGTTAGATACAGACATTGTTGTGCACAGGTTGCCGTTGAAAGAGGGTTGTCCTCCTGTCAAACAGAAGCTTCGGAGAACTAAACCAGAAATGGCTCTCAAAATCAAAGAGGAGGTACAAAAACAGTTAGATGCGGGATTTCTGGCCGTCACCAATTACCTACCTTGGGTTGTGAATATTGTTCCTGTGCCGAAGAAGGATGGTAAGGTCAGAATGTGCGTTGATTACCAGGATCTAAATAGAGCAAGTCCGAAAGATGACTTTCCTTTACCTCATATTGATATGCTGGTTGACAACACCGCTCAGTTCTCGGTATTCTCCTTCATGGATGGCTTCTCCGGGTATAATCAAATCAAGATGGCGCCGAAAGACATGGAGAAGACAACGTTCATTACCCTGTGGGGTACCTTCTATTACAAGGTGATGCCTTTTGGGTTGAAGAACGCTGGGGCAACGTATCAGTGAGCTATGGTAACACTATTCCATGACATGATTCATAAAGAGATCGAGTGTTATGTAGATGACATGATTGCCAAGTCTCGAACAGAAGAAGAGCATCTGGTTAATCTGCAGAAACTATTTGAGAGGTTGAGAAAGTTTCGACTCAGGCTGAATCTGAACAAGTGCACTTTCGGAGTGCGGTCCGGTAAATTGTTGGGTTTCATCGTAAGTGAAAAAGGAATTGAGGTTGATCCTGCCAAAATAAAAGCGATACAAGAAATGCATGTACCAAGAACAGAAAAAGAAGTACGTGGTTTCCTGGGTAGATTAAACTACATTGCACGGTTCATATCTCACCTCACAACCACCTGTGAACCAATATTTAAGCTGTTAAGAAAAGAACAAGCGGTCAGGTGGAATGACGATTGCCAAAGGGCTTTCGAGAAAATAAAAGAATATTTATGGGAACCTCCAATTCTCATGCCTCCAGTTCCAGGGAGACCATTGATCATGTATTTGACTGTGCTTGAAGGATCCATGGGTTGTGTTCCCGGTCAGCATGACGAGACAGGTAAGAAAAAACATGTCATCTACTACTTGAGCAAAAAATTCAATGATTGCGAATCACGATACTCAATGCTTGAGAGGACATGCTGTGCACTTGCATGGGCTGCTAAGCGATTGAGGCAATATATGCTCACTCATACAACCTTGTTAATTTCAAAGATGGATCCTGTTAAGTACATATTTGAGAAACCAGCATTGACCGGACGGGTTGCACATTGGCAGATGGTGTTGACTGAATATAATATCCAGTATACTTCTTAGAAAGCCGTCAAGGGAAGTATTTTGTCAGACTATCTTGCGCAGCAACCAATTGATGACTATCAGCCGATGAGGTTTGATTTTCCTGATGAGGACATCATGTTTCTTAAGGCCAAAGATTGTGAAGAGCCGCCGTTTGACGAAGGACCGGATCCTGATGACAAATAGAAGTTGATGTTCAATGGGGCCGTTAATATGAATGGAAGTGGCGTTGGGGCCGTTCTTATCACTCCGAAGGGGTCTCATATACCTTTCACTGCCAGATTAACTTTTGATGTCACCAACAATGAAGCAGAATATGAAGCTTCCATTATGGGCATTGAAGAAGCCATTGATTTAAGGATCAAGACTCTTGAAATATTTGGGGACTCTGCTCTAGTGATCAATCAGATCAATGGAGATTGGCATATCCACCAACCAAACTTGATTCCTTACAGAGACTATGCGAGGAGGTTGTTGACTTTCTTTACAACAGTGAGATTGTACCATATACCTCGAGATGGAAATCAAATGGATAACGCTTTGGCGACATTATCTTCATTGATTCAAGTGAATTGGTTGAACCATGTGCCCAAAATTGAGGTGTCTCGTCTTGACAGACCTGTACATGTGTTTGCTATTGATGCAGTGTCTAATGACAAGCCGTGGTTTCATGATATCAAATGCTTCTTGAAGAGTCAAGAAGATCCGGCTGGAGTATCCAACAATGATAAGAAGACTCTGAGGAGGTTAGCTGGTAGTTTCTTCTTGAATAAGGATGTGCTGTACAAACGAAACTTTGACATGGTTTTGCTCAGATGCGTGGATAGACACGAAGCAAACATGTTGATGCAAGAAGTGCATGAAGGCTCTTTCGGTACCCATGCCAGAGGACATGCAATGGCAAATAAATTGTTGAGATCGGGGTATTACTGGATGACTATGGATGCAGATTGTTGTTCATATGCCCGCAAATGCCACAGATGTCAGATTTATGCGGATAAAGTGCATGTACCTCAGAATCTGTTGAATGTCATGTCCTCTCCTTAGCCCTTTGCAATGTGGGGCGTTGATATGATTGGAAAGATTGAGCCAACTGCTTCCAACGGCCATCGCTTCATCTTGGTCGCTATTGATTACTTTACCAAATGGGTGGAAGCAACGTCTTATGCTAATGTCACCAAGCAGGTGGTAGCCAGATTTCTGAAGAGAGATATCATCTGTCGCTATGGAGTGCCCGAAAGCATCATTACTGATAATGGTTCTAATTTCAACAACAAAATGATGGCAGAATTATGTTGGGACTTTAAAATTGAGCATAACAATTCTTCGTCGTACCATCCAAAGATGAATGGCGCTGTTGAAGCGGCCAACAAGAACATCAAGAAGATTGTGCAAAAGATGGTGGTGACCTACAAAGATTGGCATGAGATGTTACCATTTGCCTTGCATGGGTGTCGAACATCAGTAAGGACATCTACTGGGGCAACACCGTTCTCACTTGTGTATGGTATGGAGGCAATCCTACCAGTCGAAGTTGAGATTCCCTCGCTGAGGGTTATGATGGATGTCAAACTAGATGAGGCCGAATGGGTTCGCAGCCGATTCAATGAGCCGAGCTTAGTCGAGGAAAAGAGATTAGCAGCTATTTGCCATGGTTAGTTGTATCAGAGAAGGATGAAGCGGGCATTTGATCAGAAAGTGCGACCTCGGGAGTATCAAGTTGGTGAATTGGTACTTAAAAAAATCCATCCTCCAAACACAGATCACAGGGGAAAATGGACACCAAACTATGAAGGTCCATATGTGGTTAAAAAGGTTTTCTCTGGCGGAGCCTTAATGCTTACAACCATGGATGGTGAAGATTTTTCATCCCCTGTCAACTCAGACGCAGTCAAAAAATACTTCGCATAAATAGACCCGCTGGATGAAAAAAAAAAGAAAAAAAAGTCCAGGCAAAAAAGGGCATCCCGGCGAACCATAAAAATAGAATAAATAGGTTCGGGAAAAATTAGGGACAAATAAGAAATTGTACACCCGGTGAGTTGAAAATCCGCAAGGACGACTCAGGCAAGAAAGGGTATCCCGGTGGATTGAAAATCCGAGGAGGGCGGTCCACGCAAAAGAGGGATTAAGCGAAGACTGCGATCTGAGTCATCTGTACCACCTCATTGTTTCACTCAAATTGGCAATCTCTGAAGGATAGGAATCAGTCCAATCATCCTCTTCAGAAAGTGAAGATAATCGAAAAGTCTTGAAGACATACTGGTTATAGCAGAATTGAAACTCAGTGAAATGTCGTTTTCATGTTGCCATTAGGATAGTTTCTTTTCTCAATTTTCAGCGATCACCTCTTTCTTGGGATCGCTTCTTGATGTACTTGCCTATTCTGGGCATGCCAATCAATAAAGTTGATTATTCAGTCAAAAAGCTTCGTATTTGTTTTCATTTTACTGTTTTGTTTGCAAAAAACGTCCGAATTTTTGATGAAAAACATTGCATTGTTGAAAACATTGAGGCTTTATAATAACGTGCACAGGGAAAACATTTAAAATTGCCTTGAATGTGGATTAACCCCGGACGATGGATTCAAACCATGCAGTCTCCGGGACATATGTGTGCATTTCTTTTGTTGCAGGTTTACATTCAGAAGCCTATCATGAAGTCATCTTCAGCACAAAAAATTGTTGAGTGCTCTCCCCAACGAGTGATGGTTCAAAGTTAGATGTTTTTCAGTTGCAGAAGTCATATCCGGCACAGGGCATACGTGCATATCCTTTTGTTTGCAGAATACCAGGGCAATCATGTTCCGGAAAGGGTTCACATGTCACCCTTTTGTCATAACTTTTACTGATTGGGTCCATCATCCGGCCGAAGGTCACCCACGACGATTCGATATCGACAGGTTAATTTCCACTGGGTATCATTGTATCTTATTAAGTCGATTCTCCCATTCAGTACTTCCAATAGCTACAAGCTTTTCTGTGTCGTTAATAGTTGCTGATTGCCCAGTAGTGTCAGAATCGGAGTATTTCCCAGCTGAGTCAGAAGGCTGATTATCCCTCGCAAAGGATCTTGGGTTTGATAGATCCCCAAGCAGAGTTTTAATAACTCTTTTGTCCCCAGCAGAACGTCATTCAGAAAATTCTCATCCCCAGTGGAGTTCCATGGGCAGAATAATCTCTCTCTAGGGCAGAGTCATTCTAGTGGAAACTTCTTCAACAGGATCATCACACCTCAGTGCATCTGCGAGCCAATTTATTTTTGGCAATTTGTAGCAAGCGTTATCCCCGGCAGAAGGGTTAATCCCCACAGAGCAATTGAAGGACCGAATAATGATCTTTTCCCCGCAGAGTTGGATTCCTCGTCCAGAGTCTCTTTCGCATTTGCATATAGTTTGCATAGCATTTTCTAAAGCGTAGCGTTCCATTGATATGGAGCATTACGGCAAAATTCAAACATGCATCGAAGCATAAGCCAGATTTGGTACCTTGTGCGAAAGCCCAGATCAACCCTCAATCAAAGCAGTGATCCCCAACCTCCGAGTTGACGCCTATTTTCTCCAACCTCAGAGTTGACGCCTGTTTTGTCCAACCTCAGAGTTGACGCCCTTTATACCAACTTCAAATTTTTCGTATACTTTTTCTCAACCTCAGAGTTGACGCGCCTATTTTCTCCAACCTCAGAGTTGACGCCTGTTTTGTCCAACCTCAGAGTTGACGCCCTTTATACCAACTTCAAAGTTGTCGTATACTTTTTCTCAACCTCAGAGTTGACGCCCCTTTCTTCTCTAACCTCAGAGTTGACGCCTGTTTCGTCCAACCTCAGAGTTGACGCCCTTTATACCAACTTCAAAGTTGTCGTATACTTTTTCTCAACCTCAGAGTTGATGCCCCTTTCTTCTCCAACCTCAGAGTTGTCGCCTTTCTCCAACCTCAGAGTTGTCGTGCCTTTTTTTTCCCCAACCTCAGGTTGACGCCTCTTTATACCGACTTCAAAGTTGCTATAAACTTTTTCTCGACCTCAGAGTTGATGAATACCTTCGTTTTTATCCAACCTCAGAGTTGACGCCCTTTATACCAATTTCAAGGTTGTCGTATATCCTTCTTCTGACCTCAGAGTTGATTTATATCTTGTCCTCAACCTCGGTGTTATTGTTTACTTCAAATTGTCTCAATCTCAGAGCAAATTCCATTTTCCCTCAACCTCAGAGTTGATGGTCTACCTTCTTATCCCTTGCAGAGTCGTTTGTCAGGATCGTCGATCCGTGAGTCCTCTTCCTTTCACCTCTTCGTCCAGGTGGTCTTGTGGGTTATTCCTTCAAGGTAGTTTGCATTAAACACTCATCCGTGTTTCTTTCCATCACCTCAATACCCGTCCGTATTGACCTTAGACACTCGTCCGTGTCCTTTCAGCACCCGTCCGTGTTTGAAATTTTTAGCCAATACTCGTCTGTATTGACCTTTGAGATACTCGTCTGTATCTTATTAATCATTGTCCGATACTCGTCCGTATCGTCGACTTGGTCACTCGGTGTATCCTTTTGATGATTGTTCGATGCTCGTTCGCATCGTTGACCTAAACACCCATCCGTGTTTCTTTCCATACTCGTCCGTATGGTCATTGATAATCGTCTGTATCCCTATTTTGATACACGTCGTATCAATCTATGCAGTTATTTGCTGATACTTCCAGAAGGGTTTATATCCCTTTTCTTCTTCATTCAGCGTGCAAATTTTCTGGTTGTTTTGGTATTCAATCACAATTCACCTTGATTGTCTGAATAACCGTTGCTTTCATCCTTATCAGGTTAACTTATGACGAATAGGGGCAGCTGTAACACCCCAAAATTTCCCCTCTTGTTGTTGCCTAGCTTATGTTCCATTGCATGGCATTTATATCTCATTTATCTCATATCTCATACAAGCTGCAAAGGGCATGTGATCAGTGGTCTTTAGAGCATTGATCTTTCAAAGCATGAGAGCAAAAGCCTAAGGTCTTCAAGCAAGCCTCAAGGGTCTTTTCTGTCTCATATGATCTCAATTGATCCCACAAGTCATTAGAAGAGGAGAATTCACCAAGAAGTTGGACAGTTCATCATCTCCTAGCAAAAACAGTCCAAATTAGGGTTTGTGATTCAAGCAGTCTCCTGATGAAATTTTGGTTCAAACTTGATCTCAATGTTTTATACATGATATAAAGTATCTAAGGATGGAATATTTCCCATTGGTTAATTTCAGAAGAGGTTCAATTGGTCAGTTGCTTGAGAATCAAGAAATTGGGAAAAAAGTCAACTGTGCAAAGGAAAAAGTCAACTCCTGACTTTTTTAGGTCAAATTCATGAAATTCAAGTCACATATGTTCATTGGACAAGATTTGATCAAGAAATGTCAAGAGGTTCATCAAAAATCAAGAATTGTACAAAGTTTCCATTTTTAGAAATTTAGGGTTTCTAAAAATGGCAACTTTTGACCATTTTGCACTCAACTCCAAAGCATTATTTCTTCAAGATAAAGGTTTCAAACTTCAGGCCTAAGTTAGGCCAATCAAAGATCACATCCTAAGCTTCAAATCCATATAAAGAACTCTTCCATTGGATCAAAATTGAAGGAGTTATGATCCATCAAAGTAGAGCAAAATCAAGGCAAAAACCAGGTCATGACCAAGCAAAACTGGGCTGGCACGCATGCATTTCATCAAACATGTGGTGTGCCAAATGTCAAGCTAGTTTTCCCTATCAAAAAGCTTCAAATGAAAAATTGTTGAATATCAAAGTTGTTCATCTCCATGTCCTCTTTAACTTTGATGTTGGGCATTTTCTCATTTGAACAAGTTATGGAGGTCATATGAGAGCTCAAACATGGTGGTCTCACACTAAAATTTCATAGGCCATGATACCAGGTCTAAACCAAGTCACACGCGCCCATGATGCAGTTTTGGATCCTTGTGTTCTAAGTCATTTTCCATCACTTTAGAGGCTTCCAATCACTTTGATTTCCACACCAAACATGTTCTATCTTGTATCCTATTTCCATTACATCCAAAAGCTCATAATTTCATCCATCATACATAGAGAATTTCATCTACAAACTTTCACATTTTCATTGATGTCATGCTGGCCAAGATAAGAATGTTATGACATTGTTGTTGTTGTTCATTTTGTTTGCACGCATACATCAAACACTTCACACCAGTCAGCTTTTGCTTCATTTGGACCAACACTTCTTACACATGCCATACATGTCATGCTACACCATACACTAAAGAGGAAAATAAGAAACTTGTTTTTCAAGTCTTGCTGCAGCATCATGATACATACCATCATCACCATCCCTCATCGTCCTCATTATACCATCTCATGAGCTCCTCCACACTTTAACCAAACCTCCCAACTCGTGGCATAACAACCTAACTCAGTTAGTTAACTCACAACTCAGTTAACTAACTCCTTCTAACCTGAGTTCTAACCATCAACCACACTAGTTAGAAGTTAACCACACATATATAAGCTTCATTCTAACAGAATTTAGGAACACTTTCTCATTCTCCACACTTCACAAACCAGAGCTCTCACATTTCTCTCTGAATCCTCTCTTTCTCTCTGCACGAATTCATCACAATTCTTCATCAATCTTCTTCACCAAGCAACATTGAACATTGAAGAAATCAAGAGTGGAAGCACCTTCAAGTTTCAGATCTCTATTCTTCTACATTTTCAAGCATTCACGAGCATTTATTTTGCTCAAGCAAGTTCAAGAGCAAGCTCTCATCTCTGTCTTTCTTTTGGATCTCAAGATTCTTCAGTTTCAGGTTCAAACATTCTTCAACTCTCTTGCTTGATTTAACTGGATTTAAGCTTGTTGTTGTTGTTTTTGAGCTTAATAGAAGCTGTGATTGATCTGGCTAGTTGATAGAGCTTGTTAGAAGCTTAGATCCAAACTTAGGGCAAACTTTTCTCTCTTCGATTCTCCATTTGTGTGCATGATATGTGAATTCTAAGGTTGGATTTGGAATGTGCATGAGCTTAGCTTCATTTTGATATATTTTTTGTGAATTTCTGGAAGCATGTGAACACTTGCAGTCACCGGAGATGGCCGGAGAAGATGACCGGAGGTCCTTCTCCAGCCGGTGAGGATTCAGTTAGGGTTTAGCCTCCAGTTTATAACACAGTCGTCTGATTTTGTTTGATCCAACGCTCATAAGTATGCCAACACATTAATGATCATGTGCCTCACGCGTGCCTTATTTTTTGATTTTGACTGCTTGCGTGTGTGTAAGTGTATGATTGCTATCGTGTGCTTTAGATCTGATCCACTCATCTTGCATACTTTACTTGATTGATCATCAGGACTTAATCCAACGCGTGTGAGTGAGTCAACCTGTTGACTGAGTTCCACCATAATTCCATGTGCCACGCGTGTATTTGGACTGGACTTTAATTGCTATTCACACACCTCCCTTTGGGCTCAAGCGTATTTTAAACTTCATTTTTACTTTCACTACACCCCTGCTTTATTTCCTTTTACATTTTATTCTTATTTTTCACATAGTTTTCATTTTATTTTATTAAAAATACTAAAATGCATCTAAAAATTCCATAAAAATTCATGAACCATGTTTAGACATTTAAATAATTTTTTATTATTTTTATTTCTGATTTTGTGAATATTTGATCATATTTTGTGAATTTGCTTTTATTTATTTTCTCAAAGTGTTTCTTCCTTGATACCTCAACTTTAGCTAATTGTTTTGCATAGCTCCAAAACTATTTTTCATTCATTATTTTTTTCATAATTAGGTAATATCTTAAATCATATAAAAGATTTTTCTCATATTTTTAAAGTCATTTTATCATGTATTGTGATGATCATCTTTGTCCATTCCTTTGCTTTGCTTCAATGTGACTTTGAACCCTTGTTTGAACTAGTTTCTTTTTGAATTTTGGTGTGAGCGTTTGATACATGTTTAGGTTCTGACTTAGGTACTTTGTGAGTTAATTTCATATTTTTTACAAATTCATTTCGATTTTTGTATTGCTTGATTATTATAGGTCGCATTTGTGAATATTCTCTTAACTTTGCAATCTTAATTGATTAGGAGGCACTTGTGCCATTGTATTAGGACTTATGTGATCATTTTATAGGTCATTTTTTAGATATTATAGGTCATCCATGTTAGATTATAGGTCATTTTTCTTTATGTTTTGGGTCATAAATGTTTGGTGCTTATGTGAACTAAGTTTGACCTAATTGTGTGCATCTTCTTCTATGTGCCTTAACATGTTTTGTGTGCATCTTTGTGACATCATTATTGCCTTCTAATATGATCAAGCATATCATACATTACCTAATTTCATCCATGTGCATTTGATTTCATGTTCTATTCAACTTTGACTTGTGTTACAAGTTTCTTCCTTTCTTACTTGAACTTAAACAATGTTTGAACTTCTTCTCATCTTGTCTTCTCTTCTTGTATAATTTCACTCATGCTTTGTATGATCATTCATCAACATTCATATGTATTATAATATGACATTCAATTCTGACTTTGACATTTCTTCATGCATTCATTCAT
The DNA here is from genome assembly GCA_022829125.1 of Lathyrus tuberosus. Lineage (NCBI taxonomy): Eukaryota > Viridiplantae > Streptophyta > Magnoliopsida > Fabales > Fabaceae > Lathyrus > Lathyrus tuberosus. Next base: position 2,476,575 of record JALAZF010000484.1, read on the forward strand.
GTTTGTAAGCCATACACATTCATACTTCATCTTTAATTCATAACTTGAACTTGTGTGAATCTTTGGCATCTTTCTTGACATAGTTTGATCCCATTAGGTACCCTAACCCTAATTGAACACCTTTAGACATAGCTACTGACTTTAAAAGTCATTTAACACTTAGGATCCTTTCTCTTTAGACTTAGGCTTTGTTTGATTCATAATTTCATTTCATGAGATGTTTGGTGCTTATTTGTGTGATTTCTTTCACTTATGCTTTCATATTCAATTGTTTAGCTAACCTTTTCATGTAGGGGCTAATGGTAAGTTGAGGGTGTGGATATGCATCCACATACACCTTCTTCCTTCATCTCTTTAAAGCTTTCTCTTTTGCATTTGTGATAAGCATTTCTATGCTTTCTTTGTACAACTTCTTTCTTCTCCTTTTTGGTTCATAACTTGTCTTCTACTTTAGAAGTGAGTTGTGATACCTCTTGCTCTCTTCCTCTTTTCTTTAGGATTAGAGTTCTTCAAACCACACTAACCCTTAGGATCTCCAAGCATGACAACTCTTAGGATTATTAGTCTCCCTTTAGACTTTTGCCTTTCTTAACCTTTGAGTCTCTCTTCTCCTCATCTCAAAACAAAAGCAAAAACACTTAATAAAGGCATAAAATATATTGTATTTGAGCCTTTCATGTGAGAATTAGATAGTGTGGGGTCTTCTCTCACTTTCTTAGAATTTTTAGCATATGTCCCGTCTTGGGTCGATATGCGAGGCATTCGATCCTACGTGAAAGACTTAAATACAATATGCGTTGTAAACACAAAATAATCAAAACACTTTTTTTCAAAACACCAAAAATCAAACAAACAATTCTCTTCTCATCTCCTTCATTCTATTCCTTAAGGACTCGTCATGTCCATTCTACCGCAAACAGGTAACGCCTAAGTCTCCATACAGCGAGCTGCAACACCTAACTGCTGGAATGTGCACTCTGACATTTCCATTAAAAACACAAACAAAGCAACCCTTGTTGAGCCGAAATACGTTGGCTCTGATTCTTCTTTATCGTCCGATTGAGGATACGTAGGCACAAGACGGCGATGTCTTGACGAGCAAGCCTTCCCCGTAGTCCGTCGAACTACATTGACTCTGACTTTCCCATTGCACTGAGGGAATACGTAAGCCTAGGACAACGTTAATGTCCTATCGAGTCACTTCTTTCCTTTTCCCCCTTCTCCTTTCTATCTCTTATTTCCAGTTCTCCGGTTAGCAGTTGATTTCCAATTCCTTACACCCTTTGATCGAGACAACAAGCGTGGATCCCATCGAGTACGATGGACGCGTGGGGGTGCTGACACCTTCCCTTCGCGTAACCGACTCCCTTACCCAATTCTCTTGGTCGCGAGACCTCGTTCTTTCCTTTCCCCCAGGTTTATGCAGTGTTTCCTTTCCCTCTCTTGGGATAAATACACATTGTTGGCGACTCTGTTTCCGCGCCACTCTCGCGTTTGTACTTGTATGAAAATCCCGGGAGCGACACACACATTGACATGTTGGTAGATAATACTGCTAAATTCAGTATCTTCTCTTTTATGGATGGATTTTCCAGTTATAATCAGATAAAGATGGCACCCGAGGATATGGGAAAAACAACATTCATTACACCCTGGGGAACATTCTGTTACAGAGTGATGCCCTTCGGTTTGAAAAATGCTGGTGCAACGTATCAGAGACCTATGACTACTTTGTTCCATGATATGATGCATAAAGAAATTGAGGTCTATGTGGATGATATGATTTGCAAGTCAAAGACTGAAGAAGATCATATTGAGTACTTATTGAAGTTGTTTCAGCGTTTGAGAAAGTTTAAGCTCCGTTCGAATCCAAATAAGTGTACTTTTGGTGTCCGTTCTGGAAAGTTGTTGGGCTTTATTGTCAGCCAAAAAGGCATTGAAGTTGATCCTGGTAAAGTTAAAGCCATTCAGGAAATTCCTGCGCCCAAAACAGAGAAACAAGTAAGAGGATTCTTGGGACGTTTAAATTACATCTCCCGATTTATATCCAATATGACTGCCACATGTGGGCCGATCTTCAAGCTTCTTCGCAAGGATCAGGCTTGCATCTGGACAGAGGATTGTCAGAAAGATTTTGAAAGAATTAAAGAGTATCTGCTTGAACCTCCGATTTTTTCTCCTCCCGTGGAAGGAAGACCTTTGACCATGTATTTGACCGTGCTGGAAGAGTCTATAGGCTGTGTTCTAGGTCAACAAGATGAATCTGGTCGGAAAGAATTTGCCATTTATTATTTGAGTAAGAAGTTCACCGATTGTGAGTCTCAGTATTCAATGCTTGAAAAGACATGTTGTGCTTTAGCTTGGGCTGCCAAGCGCCTCCGCCAGTACATGTTGAATCATACGACTTGGTTGATATCCAAAATGGATCCAATCAAGTATATCTTTGAAAAGCCTGCTTTAGCTGGGAGGATCGCTCGTTGGCAAATGTTGTTGTCAGAATATGATATCGAGTACCGAACTCAAAAAGCCATAAAAGGAAGTGTTTTGGCTGACCATTTGGCACACCAGCCAATTGATGATTACCAACCTATCAGGTTTGATTTTCCTGACGAGGATGTGATGTATCTAAAGGTTAAAGATTGTGAAGAACCATTACCTGATGAAGGGCCTGAGCCTGGATCCTATTGGGGTTTGATTTTTGATGGAGCTGTTAATGAATATGGCAATGGTATTGGGGCAATAATTGTTACTCCTCATGGATCTCATATTCCTTTCACTGCAAGGTTGATGTTCACTTGCACAAATAATGCGGCTGAGTATGAAGCATGTATTATGGGCTTGGAAGAAGCTATTGATTTAAGAATCAAGATTCTTGATGTATACGGAGATTCATCCCTGGTAATTAATCAGATTAAAGGAGAATGGGAGACACGTCAACCTGATTTGATTCCTTATCGAGATTATGCAAGAAGGTTGTTAACTTTCTTCAATAAGGTTGAGTTTCACCATGTACCCAGAGCAGCAAATCGAATGGCGGATGCTTTAGACACTATATCCTCCATGATTGTGGTGAATCGGTGGAATGATGTACCCAAAATCGATGTTATGCATCTTGATAGGCCAGCTCATGTATTTGTGGTTGAAGAGGTTGTTGATGATAAACCGTGGTATTATGATATTAAATGCTTTCTTCAAAATCAAGAGTACCCGCTTGGGGCATCCAAGAAAGATAAGAAGACTTTGAGAAGATTGGCTGATAGTTTCTTCTTGAATGATGATGTGCTGTATAAAAGAAATTATGACATGGTCTTGCTTAGATGCGTGGATAGACACGAAGCACATATGTTGATGAAATAAATTCATGAAGGATCTTTTGGTACCCATGCCAATGGGCATGCAATGGCTAAGAAGATGTTGAGAGCAGGTTACTATTGGCTGACAATGGAATCTGACTGTTGCAAATTTGTGAAGAAGTGCCATAAGTGCCAGGTTTATGCTGATAAAATTCATGTGCCTCTAACTCCTCTCAATGTTATCTCTTCTCCATGGCCTTTCTCCATGTGGGGCATTGATATGATTGGAATGATTAAGCCTAAAGCTTCGAATGGACACCGTTTCATACTGGTGGCTATTGACTATTTTACCAAGTGGGTTGAGGCAGCATCATATGCCAATGTGACCAAGCAAGTAGTGGTCCGGTTTATCAAGAATCAAATCATTTATCGGTATGGTGTTCTGAGCAAGATTATCACTGATAATGGGTCGAATTTGAATAACAAGATGATGAAGGAATTATGTGATGAGTTTAAGATTGAGCATCATAATTCTTCTCCTTATAGACCTAAGATGAATGGGGCTGTCGAAGCTGCTAATAAGAATATTAAGAAGATTGTTCAGAAGATGGTTGTTACTTACAAGGATTGGCATGAGATGCTCCCTTTTGCTTTGCATGGGTATCGTACATCCGTCCGCACTTCAACAGGGGCAACCCCTTTCTCTCTTGTTTATGGTATGGAAGCAGTGCTCCCGATAGAGGTTGAAATCCCTTCTATGAGAGTTTTGATGGAAGCTGAATTGTATGAGGCTGAATGGTGCCAAAGCAGATATGACCAGTTGAATTTGATTAAAGAGAAAATAATGACGGCCTTGTGTCATGGCCAATTGAATCAACAGAGAATGAAGAAAGCTTTTGATAAGAAGGTTCGACCTCGTGTGTTTAGAGAAGGCGACCTCGTGCTCAAAAGGATCTCGACTTCTACCAATGATTCTAAGGGCAAGTGGACTCCTAATTATGAAGGCCCATATGTTGTTAAGAGAGCCTTCTCTGGCGGTGCATTACTTCTTACGACTATGGATGGTGAAGAGTTCACTCGTCCTGTGAATGCCGATGCAGTCAAGAAATACTTCGCCTAAAAAAAATAAAAGAACAGCTCGCTAAGTTGAAAACCCGAAAGGGCGGCTTAGGCAAAAATGAGCGTCTCGGTGGGCTGAAAACCCAAAAGGGCGGTCCAGGCAAAAATTAGAGACAAAAACGGAAATAATCATCCCGATAGATTGAAAACCCGAAAGGGCAATCTAGGAAAAAATTAGGGATTATGGCAAGTAACTGCATCTGGCCAGTCTTGATCATTTGAAAGCAACATTGTCTATCAAGGATTCTGCTTCAATCATCCTCAGCTGAAGTTTTGAGCACAACAGAATTCAAAGTTGTTAGGGAGAATAGTGGTCATTGTATTTCAATGTAACCCTTTCCATGTATTTACCATTTTTCAAACTTTGTAATGATCCATGGAATTACGCCATTTGCAAACTTCCATTTTATTAATAAAATTTGGGCCTTTGTCCCTTTGTTTGCAATTCTTATTTTGTTTCTGTTTGCAAAATTTCATTTATTTTTAATGATGATTTTTGAAACAAAATGTGAATAAATGATTTAAATGCTTGAAAATTATAAAAACATTTTCCTTTGATTTATGAATATAAAAAAGGAATGTCAACATTTATTCCAAGATGGTAGGATCAATGTTTTCCTCAAAAGGGTTCGTTCTCGCTCCTTTGGCAGAATTTATTGATAGATCCCCAGTAGAGTTTGTTGATATTTCCTCAGCAGAGTTTGTTCCTATGAATGTGTTTAGTTATTGACAAGATGATGGGTTTGTTATGATGTGTTGAATTCATAAGGTCCAGTGATGTTTGGTTTCTCCCCAGCTAGGTCTTGATCTGAATCCTTTCCAGCTGATTATGTTATGGTCAGGCAGTTGAGTAGTTTTGAGGTTCACCTCTCTTTAATGGTGGTCCCCGCAAAAAGATTCACTTTCGCTGTCCCTAGCAGAAATCATATAAGGAATCTTCACTCAGTGTTTTACCCTATAGACGTGTTGTTGTTGCTTTGGATATCCCCAAATAGAGAGCAATGTTATTTTCTCTAAGATGCATTGACGTGGTGATCGCTTATCGTGTTTCATCTTGTATTGTGGATGTTTTCTCTCCAGGTTGTTCTACCCAGGGACTTACCCTTAATGATTCTCCAACGGAGGCAGTGTATTATCATTTCCAATTATGAAGCAGTGAGGTTAATTTCTCATTTCCCCCGGCAAGTCCAGGATGTACTTCTCTCCGGATTGTTTTACCAGAGATTTATCCTCCTAGTGAAGATTGTGCATCACTAATGTGGCTATTCCCCAGTGAAGTTGCTGATGATATCTCTTTTTAGTTACCTGTTGGGTTTTCTCTCACTCATGATGAGTATTGATCTAAAATCCCCCACAGTTTGACCTTTTGCTGTCTTCCCAGCAAGTCCAGGATGCTTTGCTCATAATTGGTTAATCCTCTGAGAGTGTTCTCGTATCTCCAACAGATCTGCCTTGTTTTCCCAGTGGATTTTTGCATAGATGTTTATATGACCACAATCCCCAGCGGATTCATTGTTTATTTTTCCGCAGCAGATCTCCTCATCTTATTGAAGCGGAAGTTCCTGTGAATTTTTATTATCCCCAGGGAAAGTCAGAAAGATTTGGGTTGTATGATTCCCCGACAGATTTCCTGCCATCCTCAAAGCAGAGTTTATGTTGTTATCCTCTTTGTGGATCATCCATGTTAAAAGATTGATATTCGGGTCTTTCCCCAAGGAGTATTTTATTTTCTCCAGCGAGATTTGAGCCTTGTAGTAGGATTTATTTTCCTTTGATGGCTTTTGTGTATCCCTTGCAGGATTTCTTCAGCTAAATGCCTAGCAAAGTTGCTAATGATATCTTCATCTTGTTGAGATTATCCGAGTATTTAGTGGTGTTGTGATGTTTATTCCACCCTCTGCTTTTTCTTTATGTCTATTTTGTCAACATATTCATACTCATACGCATCGCATGCGCATTCATTTGTTGTGCATAGCATATTGTTGTTGCATTTTGCATTTTTGCATTTGTGTTGGTGCTTCTTTGCTCTCTGGTGTTGTTATCCCCGTAGAGCGTGTGTGTCCTCTCTCCATTTAGAGTGTTGACCCGTAAGCAGAAAAATGCCTATCTTTGATAATTCCCCACTGAGTTTATTTCTCGTGGAAGATTTTGATTCAGTTTCCTCTCCAGTTCATTATCTGGATGGAATTAGTCCCCAATTGAAATATTTCCTCCTCGGGATGAGTATTGTTTGACCGTTTCTCTCCAGCTTGTTCATGGATTGAACTTTGGTCCCCATGCAATATTTGTTTGGATCTCTAGGCTTTGAAACCTAGATTGAGAGTACATTTATTTTGCACCTTTGAGGATTCTGCGCCCTTCAGCTGAAATCTGCGTATGATTCCCCTTTTGGAAGGTTCAATATTGTTTCGTGGCATTCCTTTATTTGAGAAGCCTGAGGCGATGCAGTTAATACCTTTTGTGACTTCGATGAATGGTAAGTCTCTTCGGTTTGATGGGACAGTTCGTTGTTGAGATTTGTTACTCCAATGAATGGTAAGTCTCTTCAGTTTGATGGGACAGTTCGTTGTTGAGGTTTGTTACTCCGATGAATGGTAAGTCTCTTCGGTTTGACGGGACAGTTCGTTGTTGAGATTTTGTGATTCCAATGAATGGTAAGTCTCTTCGGTTTGATGGGACAGTTCGTTGTTGATATTTTGTGACTCTGATGAATGGTAAGTCTCTTCGGTTTGATGGGACAGTTCGTTGTTGAGATTTTGTGACTCCAATGAATGGTAAGTCTCTTCGGTTAGACGGGACAGTTCATTGTTGAGGTTTGTTACTCCAAAGAATGGTAAGTATCTTCGGTTTAACGGGACAGTTCGTTGTTGAGATTTGTTACTCCAATGAATGGTAAGTCTCTTCGGTTTGATGGGACAGTTCATTGTTGAGATTTTGTGACTCCAATGAATGGTAAGTCTCTTCGGTTTGACGGGATAGTTCGTTGTTGAGGTTTGTTACTCTGATGAATGGTAAGTCTCTTCGGTTAGACGGGACAGTTCGTTGTTGAGATTTTGTGACTCCGATGAATGGTAAGTCTCTTCGGTTTGATGGGACAGTTCGTTGTTGAGATTTGTTACTCCAATGAATGGTAAGTCTTTTCGGTTTGATGGGACAATTCATTGTTGAGATTTTTGTGACTCCAATGAATGGTAAGTCTCTTCGGTTAGACAGGACAGTTCGTTGTTGAGATTTGTTACTCCGATGAATGGTAAGTCTCTTCGGTTTGACGGGACAGTTCGTTGTTGAGGTTTGTTACTCCAATGAATGGTAAGTCTTTTCGGTTTGATGGGACAGTTCGTTGTTAAGATTTTGTGACTCCAATGAATGGTAAGTCTCTTCGGTTAGACGAGACAGTTCGTTGTTGAGGTTTTCTACTCCGATGGATGGTTAGTCTCTTCGATATGCTAGAGATAGTTCATTGTTGAGGTATGGATTTTCCCCAGTGGAGCCTTGTTGTGCTAAGTCTTCCCTGTTGAGTTATATCCTTGTTGTGTTATGGTTTATTTCCATATACAGTTATCCTCAGTTTGAATCTTTTCCTTAGCTGAGTCCCAGTAGTTGTGCGGTGTGTTCCCCGGCTAGTTGGTGGTCTCCTGTGATGTGTTTCCCCGGTGGAGTTTTCTTTCTCCCTTTTCTTTTTTGTTTGTCTCCTGTGGCATATTTTCCCCACAGTGGTCTTGTGTCTGCATATCATTTGCATAATCATATCATTTTTGTGGTCTCTTAGGGCCAAAAATTCGGGTTTATTGTTATATTTAAGTCTCTTCTATCTCGTCGAGACAAAGATGTCAATCTTCTTATCTCCGGATAGAAGAAACTAAAATAGGGGCAGCTGTAATACCCTAATTTTTACCCCTAAGATCCCACATGTCATTTGCATTTTTGCATACCACAAACAAGATCATATATTGGTTCCCTCTTTGATAGGATTGTGCCTTGCAGGGATCTTTGAGTTTGTGTGCGTTTGATTTGTTTAATTTGTTTATGTTTACTAACCATTAATTAAAATCCAAAAAATATTTTTTTTCTTTCACTAACATTTTCAGGGGAAGAACAGGTTAAAAATGCCAAAATAACAGTCTCACAGCTCGAATGAATTTTATCTGAGAAAAGTCAAAGTTGATATGCAATTAATTCAAAAATTATCTGATCAAGAGTTTCCAAGATTTAATTGATTATCATTCAAGGGACTCCAAGGTTCATGTGTTTATTCCCATGCCTTCTTTGACAAGCAAGAAAATCGAGCCAGAGCCAAGACAACACATCAAAAAGCCATTTTTCTCATTTTTCACTGTGTTAATCGATTAACCTAATTGCACTGTGAAGTGGTTAATCGATTAACACGTGCAATTTTTGAAAAAATGTGCCAAATTGAAATTCTGCAGCAATTGGCACCAATCTCAGCCCTTGATCACATTTGGAATATTCTAGACCATCTCATTTTAATTCCCTACATCACTTTGATCATTTCCAACCATGTACCATCACTAATCACCACTCTTTTGTGATTTCCCTCCAAATTTGAATTTCAATCCTAATTTTGATCATCCAAGCCTAATTCCAAACCACCAAATTTCCCAAGCCTAAATTCTATAAATAGAGGCTTCATTTCATTCATTCTAGAAGCTTTTGATAGCCAACAAATCCCCTGCAATTTCTCTCCCCAAACCACAAATTCACCAAAAGCTCAATTTCTTCTTTCATAAGTTAGTAAGAATTCACATTAATTCTTACTAATTTAGAGCTAAACCTTCATCATTTCTTGTTTTTGTTCATAGATCAAGGTTTTGGAGTGTAGATCTTGCTGCAATTTGGAAGAATTTTCTGATTTGGATTGGTAATTCACTTTTCACCATTGTTGAAGCTTCATCTCCATCTTCCATAATGTAGACCTTTTGTTGATCTTGTTTGCTTAATCTTTGGATCTTGCAATTTGTGTTGATTGCTAGTTTTTGCTGCTGTTTTACTCCAAAATTCATGCACAAATGAATCCTTGATCCTAAGATGTTTGAAGAAATGAGTGATCAAGGATTTGGCAATTTTCAAACTGATTTTCTACTATTTTCACAGTGTTAATCGATTAACCAAAACATGTACATTTAGGTTAATCGATTAACAACTTGTTTTTGCGCAAAAAACTGGAAGTTTGCACTAGTTAATCGATTAACATAATTACTCTGTGAGTTGGTTAATCGATTAACCAGCCTCTAGAATGTGAAAATTGCTTGTTTTTTGGGCTGTTTTGGTTCCTTTTCCATTTTCTTCCCCTTTTCCATTGTTCTTAGCCTTAGATCACATATTTGTGTGGTTTAATTTGGCTTTCTCTTCATCTATTTCTTTTTCTTTTTGATCGATGAAAGTCTAAAGATCTTGGAATTCTTTTGTTGAATTTCGATCGAGACGAGATCGCTACCACTTTTCTTTTCGTGCGGTATTGCTTTCGGATGACGATCTATATATCGTTCATCTAGCATACATTAGCACAAAGAGCTATTGACCGGCCTCATTGTAGGGTAATTACTCCGTAAATTACTCGACGATTGCTTAACATAGCGCAATATTTGTCCCGTATCGGAAAACTTTCAAGAATGGTTGATTATTTGTCTTATGGTTCACAACTCACGAAACTTGTTGTTAGGAGGCTTTGGTCTTATCAATCCTCCAATGAGTTTCATCAATCTTGACCTAAGTGCAATTATTCAATTGTTGTTGATCACTAATACTAACAACTAATCACTAACTTACTAACAATATTTTGTATTAATTTTGTTTATGTTTCTTTCTCGCTCCCTATCTCTTTTATTTTTTATGCTTCATTACATATCATGTTTATGCTTCCGCAATTTTTCCTTTGTCCTTTGGACACATGTTTATGCTTCCGCAATTTTTCCTTTGTCTGTTGGACACATGTTTATGCTTCCGCAATTTTTCCTTTGTCCGTTGGACACATGTTTATGCTTATGCCATTTTTCTTTTGTCCATTTGGACTTAAAACATTAATAAAGGCTTAAACCATAAAAAACTTAATTCTCCTCATCTTGGACTATTGGTTACTATCCTATGCTTTATAGTGATCTCTTTATGGACCTCTTTCGAAGTAATATTGGACTTATGGACCTAGAATTAGGACTTCTTATCCCTTTGCTTGGAGTATTGATTGAAGACTTGCCTTTATTGGTCAATTTACTTAAGGATGGAATTCTTTTAATATTGCTTTGAAGTGGCTCCATTTTGGTTAGATCCTGTTTTTCCCTAGCTTTTATTTTATGCACTAGGATAGTCACTTCTTCTCCTCCCCATTCTTAAATTTTCAAAATCCTCTCTTTTTTTCAAAACCTTCTTGTTTTCAACTTAAAACCGCTTTCATAATAAAACCTTGACTTTTGTCAAGTGACTTTTTTAAAGCTTTGTTTTCTTTAATAAATGTCAATCCATTTAAGTATATTTTGACCATTTCATAAAAAAAAAACATAAAAAATATAAAACTCATTCAAATCTTTTGTGCTTTTATGCACCTTTTTCTTTTAAACTTTTCAAAAAGAATTAGACATGAGTCATTTTTTTGATGAGATGTAAAACTCCTAACCAGGGCATTTTGTTGAAAGTATGGTCATTTTCCACTTAGATGTTGAAGTGATTAGTCTTGTTGATGTTAATTCAAGCAAATCCTCCAACTTAATGTGAAGCAAATGCCTCTTTCCCATAACGTTGGGTAATTAGTTGAGTATTCTCTCTTGAGAATGACAGGTTGTCTTTTTCAAGATAAAAATCAACCACAACCAACAATTTTTGTTCTTTGTACCACGAACTACGAGGTTTTGATCCTACATTGCACATCATGGGTACGTAGGCATGAGGAGATAAGTCTCTCCAAACACAAAAATCTTAAAAAATAATTCTCCTCTCATCTCCTTAATCTCTTTTCAAGAAAACCATTTTCAAACCAAAAAGCGGTAGATATTTCAAAGGGTTCCTATAGAGTACTATAGACGTTTTTGGTGTTAACACCTTCCCATTGCGTAACTAACCCCCTTACCCATTCTCTGTTTGTTCTTGTTTTTTAGAACTCTCTAGGTTTTGTTCACTCTTTTTCCTTTCCCTTTGTGGATAAAAATAAAAGTGCGGTGGCGGCTCTTGCTTATTTTTGAGTTAAGTTAATCAATAGCTTACACTCACAAATTTCCTCGCTACAGTCGCCAGCTGAAGCTGGGGAGTCCCAGCTAGCCAGGAAACAAGCAAAACTAGGCGAGACCCCAACTTGCAAGAGCAAGGACTCCCCAGCAGAGTCGCTAGTTGAAGCTAGCGGGATTATACCTGAGTGAATCGCACACTCAAAGATACAACAAAGTTGCCACCGAACTTTATTTAGTCCCAGAAGACAGGGAAAATATCTATAAAACCCAAGGGGAAGAGAAACGGGTAAGGGGGTCGGTTATGCGAAAGGAAGGTACTAGCACCTTACGCATCCGTCGTACTCGACGGGAACCATTTCGCTTGCTTCTAGGCTTAAATGGGTTATCTATCTAAAGGATTCTAATTAAAAGAAAGGAGAGAGAAGAGAAAAGAGGAAGAAAGTGCTCGCGGAGGATTAGGGCCCTCGTGCCTACGTACCCTCATAGTGCAATGAGGAAATCAAAGCGCCGTAGTTCAGGGAACCAAGGGCAGAGAAGAAGAATGGAAGAAGGTGACTCGCCAAGATTTCGCAATCTCGTGCCTACGTATCCTCATAGTGAAATGAGGAAATCAGAGCCTACGTAGTTCGGGGAACAAAGACAGAAGAAAGGAAGTGGTGTCAAAACCAAGAGCAAAAGAAGATAGAGAAAAATCTGTTGGGGATTCAAAAGGACTGATGTCAGAACCAAGAAAGAAGGGCAAAGGAAAAGTAGTAACTATGTCAAGGATAAAGTGCAAGAATGGTGTCGAAACCAAGAAGATAAAGGAGCAAAAGAAATAAAAGGGGCTCTACTGGGGAAGTAGGAGAACAAAGTGACTATGCTGGGGACTAGAGGGTTAACGACCCTATTGGGGACCAAACAAAGGGATGGTGTTGAAACCAAGAGGAAAAAATGAGTTCGGTATGTTAACTGACTGGAAGTGGTTAACCGAAGAAAAAAAATTAAAACTCTGTGGGGAAACAAAGGGATTGGTGTCAACAGACAGGTTGTGATGAACCAAAAGAACAGAGTATTGAACCAAGAGAAGGTGTTTGACTCTGAAGGGGCTTTGGTATATTAACTGATAAACAGTGGTTAACCGAGGAAAGCAAAGATTGCAACCATGTGGGGAGAGAGGTTTTAACAGCAAGACTGTGATCAACCAGAAGAACGGGTGTAGAACCAAGCGAAGGTTGTGACCCAAAGAACGGGTGTGGAACTAAGCAAAGGTTGTGACCAACTGGGGATGTTGGTATTGACTGAACAAGCAGTACTTGACCAACGAAAAGGGGTCTTTGAACCAAAAGAAGGTTGCTAACTGCTGGGAATTCGGTGTTAATAGGAAGACTGTGATTAATCGAAAATGAGTGATTAGCCAAGAGAAGGTGATTAACTCAAAAGACGCTCAGTATTTTAACAGATGGACTGTGGTTAACTGAGAAGAAAGTGAAAATTGGTGTTTTAACTGACAGGCAGTGGTTAACCAATCAAAGGGAGAAGAATCAAGAGAAGGTTGCGAACTCCTCAAGGGGTTCGGTGTTTAATAGGAAGACTGTGTTTAACTGAAGAAGATGATTGCGACTGCAAGGGGAAAAAGAGAATTGGTTTTAACAGTACGACTGTGATCAACCAAAGAAAGAATGATTATGACTCTCATGGGGAATCAGCAAAATAAGTGACTAGCCACAAGAAAAGGTTTTTGAAACTCTCTTGAAGGAAAAGAGAACAAAAGAAAGGTATTGAAACAAGAGCAAGAGATTGACTCTCTGAAGATTTCCAATGATCGTGAACCAAGGGAATGGTGATTGATCAAAAGACAGATTGAAAGAGGTAAGAGTGATCAAGGATCAACTCAACTGGGGATTGAGATACGCTACAGTCTGGAGATAGAGACGATTAATCCAGGCACAGGGTCATTCGTCCCCTACCCAAAATAATCAGAATGAGTGTAGGAATTCTCCACTCTCATTCCTTCTCTAACACACAAAGTGTAATGCAGAAATTGAAACAGGCAGCGTAACAGCTCCAAGTTGTACAGTGCTCCAGTGTGTCACGTGAAATTCTGACTCCGCGAGGAAGAAAGAGGAAGAAAGCTCTAAAGGAAGCCTTAAGAGAAGCGCCAAAGGGATGATCAAATAATCGAAACAAAATTTCGATTAATTAATCAAAGGGCAAAAAATGATAATAATTTTCCAAATGAAATGAAAAATTATTAAAGCAAAAGGGTGTATTATTGATTATACAAGATTAAGTTCATTCCTTAAAGAACAAACTTAATTCAAACATGGATGAAAGTGCGAAACAATACCAAATCGCATTTAATATGCATCACAAATCATGTTACCATGTGAATAAAAGTGTGCAAGAATGATCATGTTCATGCAATGCCAAGAATGTGCACAACTACACAATTGATAAAATCGAGCACCAGAAAATTTACAAGCATGCTTCAAACAAAAGTTAAATGACTCATAAAACATCCATAAAAATCAATCATATCAAGCCATGGAAGTTGAATGAGAAAAGCATAGCAAACACACTTGAAAAAACTCAAAAATCTGCCTCTGTTACAATGATAATCGGTTAACCATATATGGTTAACCAATTAACCCCTTGAAAAGTAAAAAAAATAAGAAAAAAGACTGGTTAACCGGTTAACCATATATGGTTAACTGGTTAACACTGGAGCAATGGCTGAAATTTGATTTTTCAAAAGCACTTTTGGCCACTTATTGATTGTGCAATCACTCATATGCTAGGGTAAACAATTATGCACGAAAATCAAGTCTAACAACAACAAATAATCAGCAATGGAATCAATTAACTCATCAAGATCTTGGATCAAGTAATGGCATAATCAATTCACACACAAAAAGTACCGAAACTACATCCCAAATGATACGAAAACGTTTGAAACAGTAAAATGAGTAAAGAAGGACCAACCTACAAGGCCGAGATGTGCCTTGGATGTTGTTGCAAATGAATCTTGATGAAGATAATCAAAGAAAACCAGAGGAATCATAAATTGTAGCCTAATCGTATCAAAACCGAGCAAATTGCGACGAAATCTCTAAAACACGAATTCACACCGTAGAATCTTGAAGCAATCACTTGTGATGAATCAAAAGCTAATAAAACTCCAGAAAATCAAGTAGAATAGCAAGATGATGAAGGCTAAGCTCAAGAAATAATCACTTCCAAGGTGAAAGTAACTACTCTTCAATGGTGAAATTGAGCTATAGTGAGGTTTTGGAAGAAAATGAAGAGGAGTGTGAAGAAGTTACAGAAAAATTTAGAGGGAATGTGATAGAATTGAGAGTGAAGAGAGTGAGGAATGGTTGAAAATGGTGGAGCCCCCTTGCAACAAAGTGAAGGTTTCTTTATATAGAGTGGAGGTTTGGAGTGAGATAGGTTTGGAACTTGGTTTGGAGCTAGCTAAGGATGGTTTGGCATTTGGTTCGGAGTTAGTTACATCTAACTCACTGAGTTGGAAGTTAACTCAGTTAGTTATTTGTTAACTCGGTGGGAACATCCCAATGCAAGCTCCAAATCCAATGGTTTACATGTTTGGAAATAAAGGTGCATGGTGATCTTGATTGGAAATGATATATTGTAGCAAATGTAAGTGGATTCTTGATGTGTCTAGAACATTCCACACAAGGCTAGAATAAAATAAACCAAAAGAGAGTGGAGAGAGTTGATGTTATATGATGAAAATGCTGATTTTTTGCTGAAATAGCAGGTGTTAATCGATTAACCAAATAAGGTTAACCGATTAACAACTGTTCAAAAGTTGAATTTGGCGTTGTAAAAGGGTGTTAACCGGTTAACCGGTTAACCATATATGGTTAACCAGCCAAAACTTGCCAAATTTTTCTTGAAAAAGGTGCTACAGCCCTGGTTTCGATTTCCGACCTCTTGCTTTGATAAATAGGCATAGAAACCCTTGTTTTGTGCTTGTGTTGATAATGAGATGACTTTGCGAGGATGCAATTAATCGAGCTTTGAAAACCTGACTATTCCTGCAACAAAATCATAGAGAAAAGATGCGTGAATGTGTATGCCAACGATGCGAATGCACATGCTTATGCAAAAGGAAAAAAGGGGAGGTCAAATTTCGGGTTACAACACTGTGCAGATCATGCAAAGTGAGAATAAAGTCAGATGAATGAAAGTTTTAAAATTCCCGGTCAAAATTGGGGTATGATAGTTGCCCCTATTTAATCTTCTTGGACCTGAAGGTATGAATAACAACAACTTTTAGACATTCGAGGTAGAAGAGGATTAAATACTAGAATACCCAAAATTTTGGCCATGTAAAAAAAGAGATGGATGTAGTGATATGCTTGAGATGCAATATATTTTTTTTCATGATGAGCCTTCGCCAGTCTTGGAAAGAGAGACATCCTTACAGGATTCCAAGATAAGAAAATGTGGTACAGTGGTATAATTGTAATATGAAACTTCTTCTGCAAAAGGAAGAGAGACACCTTGTGACATGCAAGTGTGACTTGGTTGGGGAATGATAAGGTTTTTTGCTACAAAAGGTAGAGGATATTTGCGAAAGGCAAGGAAGGGAATAAATTCCTCTTGCAAAAGGCAAGGAGAACTACTGAACAATAGGTTAGGAGAAAGATATGATTAGTTTTCCTCTTGCAAAATGCAGAGAGGACTCCTGAACAAATGGTTAGGAGAAAGTAACTATTTCCTTCTACAAAAGGTAGAGAGGACTCCTGAACAAAAGCTTAGGAGAAATATGATTAGTTTTCCTCTTGAAAAAGGCAAGGAGGACTCCTGAAAAAAAGGTTAGGAGAAATATGATGATGTAAACTCCTTCTATAAAAGGTAGAGAGGACTCCTGAACAAAAGGTTAGGAGAAATATATATGGTATTTCCTTCTACAAAAGGTAGAGAGAACTCCAGAATAAAAGGTTAGGAGAAAGATGGATGATGTTTCCTTCTACAAAACGTAGAGAGGACTCCTGAACAAAAGGTTAGGAGAAAATAGATGTGATTTCCTTCTACAAAAGGTAGAGAGGATCCTCATCAAAAGGCTGTGCAAATTTGTGAAGGGTGTGAAAAAGGCAGAAAAGGGTTGAATTTAATGATGAGGAAACTCACAAATGGTAAGATGTGTTTTCCCAAAGGCGAGGGAGTAGGCTATTTGCAAAAGGTAAGCTAGGTGATCATACTTCGTGCAAAGGGCACAAGGTAAGTGAAAAGAGGAATCCTCTGAAAGAATCCTGCCAGGATGTTCGTGTGAACTCGTGCTTTCAAGAAAGACTGGCTAAGCATGCATGTAATGATGGTTAATGTATGTACAACACCGATACATGCTCAGGATGTTGGGGATATGAGGATATGTGATCCAAGGGTGATGAACACGCCAAGTATGGTTGGGCTTTGGTTTGGGGTGCCAAGTAAGGTTGGGATTTGGTTTGGGGTGCCAAGTATGATCGGGATTTGGTTACGCGTGGGACCAGATTCACGGTGATTGGATTTTTTAGGGATTTTATTCTTTGTTGCCAACGGATGTGGACCTTGAAGATGAACTATCGGACGAGAACTAGTTTTTAAAGGGTAGACTACCAGACGAGAACTGATGGCAAAAGGTTAAGTTGTTAGACGAGAACTGACTTATTTTTTGTTACCAGACGGGAACTGACTTTCAAAGGGTTTAACAGATGAGAACTGGACTTTGAAATGGTGTTTACCAGACAAGAACTAGTTTTTGGCATATGATCTGCCAAATGGGTACTGGGTTTTAAGGCTTTTTAATTTCAAATTCATGTTGTTGGGTTATACCCGATGAATGAGATGATATGCATGGCTTTATGCATGAGCGAAGCGACATGACAAATGTATGAGGAAGATCTATGCAATGATATGAAGGGTTCCAGAAATGCCCCAGTGTGGATAATAGAGAGAAAGTCTTTTGTAACAAAGCTTCTTGTCTGTTAGAAGGAAAAGGTTATTTAATGGGGTGATAACATGGTTCCCCGACACTCGTCTTGAACTTATATATTACTGAAGAAGTTTTCTTGAGAAGCTTTGAAGGCATAGAGGAGACCTCCCTCTCTGTAGCTTATCTTGCCCCAGTATGTTGGGTCTTTGGAGTATTTTTCTTTGATGTCAAGTTTGGAAGCAGTTGTACCATGAGATGACCAAGAGATGGCTTGCCCCAGAATTTCGAGTCATGAAAAGATTAGTCCTTGATTAGCCGACTCTTAGAGTGATTGGTTTTGATATGCTCTTGAGGTAGCATGCCCCAGAATGAGGGTTGAAGTGACTTAACTTGCGTTGACTGAGTATTAGAGGGACTTTCCCTTAATCAAAAGAACCTCTTTGTGGCCTTCCCTTAGTTGGTGGAGTCTTGAGATGATTCACTACCGATCAATCGATTATTGACTGATTTTCCCCTCAATCAACTGATGCTTGGGGACTTGATTTATACAGGACCGATTCCATAATCATTGGATGACATGCCCCTGATCCATAGGGTTATGAGGTGGTCTTGATTATGATCCACTTTGCTGAATGATCAGTCCTCTTTGATTTCTCCTTGTTGGAATTTCCTTAATGTTAAGTACTGTCTTGCAGTTAAAACCGCCTATTTACGAATGGTAATTTTAATGTGATGCTCATGCAAGTTTTAAAAAATGGATTGATGTGATAGTGTGTGACGAGTGGATCATTAGTCCAAATGTAATGTTGATTTAGCTAGTGTGAAAGATACAACAAGAAGAAGATTAGCAAATCTCTAGGAGTCAGTTTACGCAACCTTGCTGTAGTATGCTTTCAGAATAAATCATGCTTCAATTAGGTTTTTTGAGGGTTGTAACGTGGCTTGGTTCACATTTATTTGAAACAAATGATATAAGACTCAAGATTGATTTGTGCCCACCCCTTCTTTGTGATTAACTCCAGTCCTACATTCAGTTAAAATGACACATATATCTAGAGTTTGACGGTGTGACAGTGGAGATGAGGATTCAAGATTTGCTTGAAATGACAGTCACCTTATTTTGTTTTGTTGTTTTTCTATGGATTTAACGACCTCCTTTCCTAATTCTTGTTTTGGTTTTTGATCCCTAATTTTTACCTGGACTGATTTTGTTTTTCAAGTCCACCGGGATTGGCCTGATTTTTGCCTAAATCACCTCTTTGGGTGTTCGACTTAGCAGGCTCTTTTTTTTCTTTGATTTTGCTGAAGGATTATGACTGCCAAGTCTTTGGTCAATGGAGAACAACCCGCCATAAATTTTGAATTTTTCATGGTTCCTTCGACACGCCAGGATGTGTGCGAAGAATAACATATGACTGATCCTCAGACGGGATGTTTCATCTTGCAATTCGAATGTGTAGTTAAATTACCTGAACACTTCCCATGCCCCAATTTAACCATAAGGGTTTTTTAGATCAGAAAGAAACTCATACTTCTTGGTTCAAAGTGGTTGACTAGGGATTAACTCCTTATCTCTCTGGTGTTTGGGGATTTAAAACAATGCATGTACATCATCAGCAGGATCTTATCCGAAAGCATACCTTCAATAATTATGGGTATTTCATTTTCATCATCCTCCCTCCAATATTTTCCAAAACAGTAGATTGATAAAGAAAGTGGACGAGAGGTATATGGATATATTTTTGTTTTTTGATATAAGTGAAGACAAATGAGCGAATGCGACATGATTAATTCAAAAAAAGCATGATCACTTCATTAATATTAGCATTCAAAAAAACAATGTTTAAAAATAAGTAGCATTTAGTAGAAAAGAAAACTACAAATGCAAGTGATGAAAATGATCCAAGGATTGCCAGCTCTGGAGAATATCTTCCTGTCTGAACCATTGGCATTTAGGAGATGCCCCTAGAAGTCTTCAAACTTAATTATACGAGAGTTTGACGTGCACAACCAGGCTTCCTTCTGGATAGGATATGCACTTCTTGTCAATTAACTGTTGTACTTTGGCTTGGAAAGCTTTGCAGTCTTCAGTTGAGTGCCCCAATGATCCTCCATGATATCCACACTGCACATCAGGATCGTACCCAGACGGGTATGGATTTGGAATAGGCTTCATAGACTTGGGCTCTACCAATGAGTTTTTGAGCAGATATGGCAGAAGTTGACTATATGACATATGAATTGGATCGAGAGGAGAATTCCTTCTTTCCAGATTGTTGCGAGGCATGTCCTGATCATGACGTTGATTCTAATATCCTTGGCCATGGGCTCGTTGATTTGAAGAGGAGCAATCCATGGTTTCTGGTATGGCGCTTTAGGCATGATTCGTTGCCCATAAGGGTGGCATGGCGCTGAAAATGATGACCGCTGAGAAGATGAGGGACCATAAGGTCTTGATGGCGCACCATGAGAATACTCGACATTTTCCATGATTTCATTAGTTTCATCCTCCTCTTCCTCTTGGAAGTTGCTGAGGGATTCAGTCTCACCAGCTTGGCTACTCAAGGCATCTTGGATTTGTTTAATTTTGAGGTAGCTCTTGATGCGTTCTCCTACTATCACAAGGTCAGAGAAGCTTGAAAATGCATTGCATGCCATTCTTTCAAGATAAGAGCCATGCAGACTGTCTATGAACGTGTCAATTAATTCTCTGTGTAAGAGTGGTGGTTGTACTCTGACTGCCAACTCTCTCCACCATTAGGCATACTCCTTGAAGGATTCACCACCTTTTTGAGATAGGATTTGCAACTGCATGCGATTGGGAGCCACGTCCAAATTGTACTGGTATTGCTTTATAAAAGAACTAGCTAAGTCCCTCCATACAGCTTCTTCCTAAGTCGATGTACCAACTTAAAGATGCTTCACCCAAACAGTCTTGAAAATAGTGAATCATCAACTTATCATCATGGGTGTAGGAGGTCATTTTTTGGCAGAACATCACCAAATGACACTTCAGGTAACTAAGGCATGTGTACTTCTCAAAGTTGGGTACTCTGACTTTCGGAGGGATTACCAAGTCTGGCACTAGGCACATATCTGCAGCATCGAGCCCAGGCGTATCATGCACTCTCATAGCTTGGAGTTTCTCCTTAATGGCACGAAGCCTTTCCTTCATAGGATCATCATCAGGCAGAAGACCGTACAGTGGATTAGTCATCACAGTAAAACCGGGTGGAGGATCAACATTCTCCATTACAACATGATGAATTTTGTTCTCTGACATAGCTACCAAAACTTCCAACTTGACTTGTTTAATCAACCTTTCAAGGTGTCTATCTTCCTCTTATCTCCTCTTCAAATGCTTTACAGCTACCACTGGTTCAGTGTGTGTGTGTGTGTGTGTGTGTGTGTGTGTGTATGTGTGTGTGTGTGTGGGGGGGGGGGGGGGAAATCAACTGGCGGGCAACGGGAAAAAGATGGAACGAGTTTACTTTGTAATTTGGAAAATGGTATGCATGCATGCTGATGAGATGTAAATGCAATGGAATGGATGCAATGATTTTTTTTGTCATTTTGAAGTGCAATGCTCAGGATCACAAGTATAACTCTGAAGTTGAAGCAATGGAAACAAGTACCTCTGGTTACCGGAACCCCATGGGTAGGCTCTAAAATAGGTGGGTACCTAGAGTCATGGATCTTCTCAAAGATATCATTGCCATGACGAAGGCTCATCAGACAATAACATCCTCAAAATGATCTCTTCTATGTAAGGTTTTTGTATCTCCGCTACGAGGAAGCCTCCTCGTGAGTCTCTAGTACACAACCATCGAGTCCAAGGTTTCTAAAAAGGTATCTCAGAATCATAGATCGAGGTTGAAAATACCATTGTCAAAATTATGATACGTTCAAGGGATCTCATCTGATTGGGGCATTTGTGTCAACCCAACAAGGAGTGACCCTCATGAGTTAACACTACCAACCACCATGGAAATGGTTAAAAGGTCCTTAGAGTTCACGATTCAGCTTAAAAACATTATCTAAAGGTGTGAAAAGTACACAAGAATGGGTGGTTGAATTCTATTTCGCATTTTCTTATTATTTAGCTTCTGATTAGAGTCTCAGAATCAGAATTGATGTTCAGATTCTGAGTTAATTCATTTGGCAGCAGATACAGCAAAAGTAAATAAAATAATAGTAGAAGACACAAAAGATTTATACTGGTTCCTCCTCTAACTGAGAGTAGTCCAGACCCCTTGCCTCGCAAGAGCTTTTCATTATAACCACTTCATGATTACAATCGCTTATGCTTCTGCATAAGACTTTTACAACTGCTCATACCAAATGTCTGAGACTTTCCTTGCTTAGAGCGCATGTCTAAGACTTACCCTTTACTCGCACTATCTGACTGAGCTACCTGCTCATATGTCTTATGGTTGAGACTTCCCCTTGCTTAGAGCACATGTCTAAAAGTTCCTTTGCTCACACCATCTGACTGAGTCGCCTGCTCATTTGTCTTCTGGTTGAGACTTGCCTATGCTTAGAGCACATGTCTAAGACTTCCTTTGTTCACACTATCTAACTGAGCCGCCTGCTCATCTATCTTCTGGTTGAGACTTACCTTTTCTTAAAGCACATGTCTAAGACTTTCTTTTGCTCAATCAGACTAGCTGAATAGAACTTTCACAACTCAAGAATTTAAGCAATGAGACTTATGTGGCTTAAGCATCTTGGCTCAAGACTTGTTTCTTGAATCCTAATGAGACAAGACTTTTTGCTCAAGCACATAGCAGGAGACTTAATCTAAACTACCGAAGGCTCAACAGAATAGAGAACTAGGTGTACATAATGCACGCATCAGAGGTACGGGAGATCACCATAACAAAGACCTAAAGCACTTAAGATTTCTTGAATATATACAGGGTTAATAAATCTTAAGGCTTTTACAATTACACCCTAAAATAGAAAATCTGCATATTATATAGAGTTGATAATTGCTTGATCTTATTACTCCTTCAACAAAAGAATCCTTGTTAAAAATTCAGGTTTGAATCTACAGCCATATATATAGGCTTTCCAAAAACTAGCCGTTGAGAAGGTTACTTGATCAAGTGTCTTTGCTTTTGCTCCAAAGTACAAGAGACGTTGAAAATGGATGCACAACAGATTTATGAATCCATTGTGTAACACGTTTAACCTTTGAGTCTTCAAGAGGTTTTGTACTAATAGAGCCATTGGGAGTAGACATCTATAGAACGTACCAGCTTTTCTTGAGCCTTACAATCCTGTAGACTCATGCTGACAGGCTGATAAGACAATACAACTTGCTTTCAGTAGTACGGATTATCCACAGCTTTATCACCAACTTTGAATGGTACCAAATGCTGATATACAATTACTAAGTGTAGAAACTCGTATAAATGCTGAGGCCTTCAGTTCATAGTCTTCGTTAAACTACACTAGAAATTGTTCTTCAGACTCTGCCACCAAAAGCTAGCAATGAAGCAACTCCAAGTGTATCTTATGTAAACATATTCTGATTATTTATGTATAAGACAAGACCCTACATAAATAAAATACACATCAAATAAACCATTATACTTTTAATACTTTTGTTATCATTAAAACTAAAGAGAAAATATCAAGAACAAATCTTGTTCTAACAATCTCCCCCCTTTTTATGATGTCAAACACAAGTTTTTAAAGGACAATGTTGGGCATTTACTTTTCTCTGCAACAACGGGGCATGAGGTTTGTAAGCTCCCTCTGAGTCTGATAGCTCACAACTGAGTTTAATTTACTCTAGCATTAAGAACTATTTTTCAAGAAAAATAAATTAGTCTTCTTAATAACATCAAGGTGTGAGGTTTGTAAGCTCCCCCGAGTCAAACAGTTCCAAGGTTGAGGTTTGTAAGCTCTCCCTTAGTTTCATATTTAAGAACACCAAGATAACTGCATTTTAACTCCTTTTGGCAACACCAGAATACAAGATTTGTAAGCTCCTTATGAGTCTCATAGGTAAGTGAGAGATTTGTTCTTTCTTAACACTATGTACAAGAGAGTTAAAATATGTTGCCCTTTTTAACTCTCCTTGGCAACACCAGAATGTGAGGTTGTAAGCTCCTTCTGGGTCTGATAGGTTAAGTCTGAGGTTTGTAAGCTCTTCCTTAGACCTATGTACAAAAAATTAAAAATGCGCCCTAGGAAAGTAACAAAAAATAAATGACAAGAAAAATAAATGACCAATATGTATTCAATGGGTTCGGTTTCCACTTAAATACTTACTATTATTTCTCCCCCTTTTGTCACATAAAAAAGAATAAAAGGAAAAGAAGGAAAGAGAAATAAAATATCACTAATAAATGTAACTCAGATCATCATTATAGGATTATTTTCCAAATAGGAAGAATAATAAAGTAATAAGAGTCATTAAGGTTTGTAAAGTGCACGCTTTGAAGTCTTAGTGGTGGTTATCACTCCGAGAATTAAATAAGGATTAATGTTAGACTCTTGGTATCCATATAAGTCATTATAAAAGCATCTCACTCCTTAGTCATTTTCATCAATAACCCATCCTAAGAATATGGAGTCAGCATCTGAGATTCATAAGGCATCTGTCGTAACAGACACAACTGAGAGCTCTACAAGCTTGCCAATCCAATCCCCTTAGACGCGAGCTGCTTCTGAGTCCTCTACAACTGTATATGTTCTCTCAACACAACTTGCTTATGAAGAAGCCACTTTAGCAGCACTTGAACGACCTTCAGAAGGTGATTCAATAGTAGCTGCCTTGAAGCCTCATAGGAGAAGCATGAAAAGATCAAGGAAGAAGAAAAGGAGGGTCAACAAGAAGTTCTACCATTCTCTTCCAGACATAGAAGAGGAAGAAGTGATTGGTTCAGAAGATGAGGAGGTAGACTATAACAACAGTGGACGCTGCTGGGCACGCGATGTAATAGCTAGAGATCAAATCTAGAGATCATCTTGTAACCTATTTTTTGTTAAAAAAATGTAATCCCTGTGTTCAATTAATTAAAAATTTTTAGACCAATACTTCTTTCACATGCATTTAAATTCCAGAAATTTTCTTTAGATTTTCTAAAGGTACACAATCAAAGTGAATACTGACACAGAAACGACAGTTAGAACAGATCAGACATAAATTCATAATTATTCAAAGAATCTTAATAGGTTAGACGTTTAGATTACATTACCAAGAGTTATCATTAAAAATACTGATAAAATTTAATCAGTACTTAAATAATATTAAACTCAAGACAATAAATATAACACGTCTATAAAAGGACTATAGTAAGCTTTCTTCCATCATCACTTAATCCCTAAAACACCAAGATGTATAAGCAAAAGCAAATCTGGGTTCCAAAGAGAGATTTTAGGAAGGCAGCACTACTGAATGCAGCAACTCAAGCAAATTAAAGCAAAACAACAACTGAAGAACCTGCAAGCAAGTAGACATCTTCAAAAGTGCTCTCCTCTTCAGCATCCTTTGTGAAGACACACAGAAGAAAAAAGTCTTCTGGATCCAAACGCAGAAACAAACTGAGGAAGGAGTCTTTGGAGTTTTCTAAGGAAGAATGGCAAGATTTCTAAGACAATCTAGACATTTCAGATGATCCTAGAGAGTTCCTTAGGACACATCCATTAGACTAGAAAAATCTAATTGTCTTGTAATAGTTTCCTTTTTATTAATAAAACAAGTTGCAAACATTTGAGTTCTTTTATCTGTTTCAGATTCTCAATGAATAACACGAATAAATATTAATCAGTTAAAATTGAACACAAGCATAAACAAACTAAGAATTTATTAATAAGATTCTTAATACAAAGATTTCAACAACAAGACAAAGCATAACTATGTAGAAAATCTAACATCAGAATCTTTCGTAGATAGTTTCAAGCTCGCCTCTCCAAATCTTGGAAGAACTAGCCTCAGAACTTATGTTAACCCCTTGCTGAACTAGTAATTCAGAAATAACTCATCCAAAAGGTATGATGAAGGTCTCTTTCCCTTTTTAAAAGAAGAAAGAAACATCTTCATATGGTCAATAACAGCTTGAGGAAGATCAATCTTCAAATATGACTTGGGAATTAGAAGCATATCTTTTTCAATAGGGTCCACTTGGTCTAAATCTTAATCCTTTGGCAGTAAGTTTGAATTCAGAATCTAACTCCAAACAACAGCATCAGGAAGAAGATTAGAAACCACTGATGTATTAGATGGATCTACAAAGATACACCAAGTAGGAAAATAGTGTTCCCAAATAAGAGTTCCTGGAATTTCTCCAATCTCCTCACAATTGATCACATTTGCAATCGCTTTAGAGGACACTGTAATAGAAACACCAGTTACTCTAGACAAAATAGCATACTTAGAATCCACTTCAACAATGGAGGCATTAATCCAACTTTTTTTACAAGACTTGGATAAGTGAAACCACATAGCATCTCAAAGTAGCCATTCCACCTTTGTTTAGACACAGTCTCTCAGAAGTTGAAGCCAATCTTAAGAACCTCATCAAAATCCATAAACTTTTCATTGATGATAATCAGCTGATTCAAAGGAGAATAAACTAAAGAACTCATCCCAAGTTTGGTTTGATCAACACACAAACAAGAGGAAAATAAGAAAGAGAAGAAGAAGAAGGAAAAGAAACTGAACAAGAATCGTACAGAAATAAGAATCTTTTCAGAGAAAGGACACAATGATGTTTAACAGGACAAGGAATAGTAACAACAAGTACTAAAAGAGAAAACATCATTACCCAAAGGTTCTTTATCCAGCAGATATTTCAATTCCACCAGATGAGTTTCACCTTTATGAAAGGTTAAGTATTAAAAAGATTTCAGAAAACTTTTTACTTAAACTGCTTAAGAAAGTAAAAAAGAATCTTCTTATGAACCTTAGAAGCTGACAACTTTCAGAAGCTATCAACCATCAGAGTCTAGTAAGTCTAGACTAAGACAAAGATATCACCTGTCAGTTACAAGTATCTAAGGTTCTATTCAGAACTAACAGTTTATCTTGAAACAAGAGTCACGAGTGATAGATGAATATTGAATTATCTTCTTTAGACAACTAACAAGCAACAATATCAACACACAAGTGAGAAAACTGTTTTCATAAATGTGATCATCATCTGGCTTGATAAGACATTCAGTATAGACAAACACAACAGAGTTTCCTCTTAAAGACTTCTGAAGTTCTCTTTTTCAAAAGAACTTCTCTAGAGATCTAACAAAAATTTTGTATTTAAATCTAAACAAATGTTTCATTAAATCAAAAGATAAGCCAGAAAAGAACAAACATACCACATTTTTTTTGTTTGGTCAGACTCGATTCAATATTCAGACTTGGCCAAAAGAATATGAACACTGCTTTGAGTGGATTCTGATTCAATGACTGTCTAACCACTGATTCCAATACTCACCAAATTCGGTACCACTAGTACTTGAATCTGGGTTGTTGGCTATTCTTCCAATCAATGTTATAAACAACCTTATGGAAGATGCCTCTGCTTCTTTCCCTTATATTTGTAGCAGATACATTATAATACTCATATTTCTATAAGACCATACATGTAAGTACAAACAGACTCTTCTGTGCTTTACATCTCAATCTAACAGCAGATCATAAGTCATTCCAGAGTATGAGTCTAGAATGAGATATGATAGGAACAAAATCTTGTTCTAAGCAATGTCAATAATCTCATTATCTTGAATAAAATCTTTTGACTTTTAAATCATTGACAAGCTCAGAACCAGATGACATTAGCTATCAGAGATTGACATAAAGCAGATCAGAGTACTGTCTCAGTACAGCTAATAAAACTCAAAGAGAAGTTGAAGACTTCTCATAGAAATTCCTTTTAAAACAACTTCCATAATGGTTCTCAACCAAGAAGCAATGGAGTTTCTTAAGATATCACCTTAAAGAAAAAACTCCATATAATCAGATATTTTGAAACAAGATAGCTTTAACAACATCCCTTGCTTTTCAATATTTGAATTTTATTTCAGAACACAGATGCTTATCTTCATCTGCATCCTACACTAATATCAGCTTCAAATGATTAAACATTGATGAGCATCTAATATTAGGTTCTGGTAGAAATTACTTCTTGCTTTCAGATTTGGGGAATCAGTTGAAATACAAATATTTCAGAAGCTCTTGAAGTTACTCTTCTATCAACAGATATTACAATCCATTCAACTTGTATGAGAGTCCTTCTGACAAGAAACCTAAGTTTCTCATCATTAGTCATTTCACAAAACTTAAGCTAAAAAGGAGAAGGTGATCTGTAGAAAAGTTTTTCATCATCCAACTTCATTCTTTTCTTTAAAGAGTGCAAGACAAACCTTCAGAACACACCAGATTCAGGATGTAAACATCAAAAAAAATTGTGACTTTAGATTTAAGTCAAGAAACAGTCCTCTCAGAATTTGCTTAAAAATATTAGATGAAGTATAACTACTTCAAGCTTCAAAAACTGATTCCACAAACCCAAGTACAAGACTTCAAAGATAGTCCAAGCATCAGACATATCAATGATATTGATATACTCAGAAGTGAGATAATGCATATACCAGAATGCAACTACCTCTGAAGATATTCAATATGCATCTTCTGATTTGGTGAAAGAGATTTTCAAAAAGATCATCTATAACACCATCAACTTCTATAGTAATACCTTTTTCAAGGATATTCTGTAGACCTTCAGCAACTCTTTGAATATGATAGGAAAAGCCGTGTGATATTTTTCATGTGGCACTTGACTCCTTCTTGAAGAATAAATATACTTTTCTTATTGGATCAATATCTGTACCACTGTTAAGTGTTAAGCACAGACCATTCTCCGATATCAATTAAAGGCGTGAAAAGTACACAAGAAGGGGGGTTGAATTATGGTAGGGAAAGCCGTGTGATATTTTTCATGTGGCACTTGACTCCTTCTTGAAGAATAAATATACTTTTCTTATTGGATCAATATCTGCACCACTGTTAAGTGTTAAGCACAGACCATTCTCCGATATCAATTAAAGGCGTGAAAAGTACATAAGAAGGGGGGTTGCATTATGTTTCGTGTTTTCTTATTATTTAGCTTCTGATCAGAGTCTCAGAATCAGAACCGATGTTCAAATTTTGTGTTAATTCATTTGGCAGCGGATACAACAAAAGTAAATAAAATAACAGCAGAAGACACAAAAGATTTATACTGATTCCTACCCTAATTGAGAGTAGTCCAATCACCTTACCTCGCAAGAGCTTTTCATTATAACCACTTCATGATTACAATCGCTTATGCTTCTGCATAAGACATTTACAACTGCTCAGACCAACTGTCTAAGACTTTCCTTGCTTATAGCGCATGTCTAAGACTTTTCCTTTGCTCACATCATCTGACTGAGCCACCTGCTCATCGGTCTTCTGGTTGAGACTTCCCCTTACTTATAGCACATGTCTAAGACTTCCTTTGCTCACACCATCTGATTGAGCCGCCTGCTCATCTGTCTTCTGGTTGAGAATTTCCTTTGCTTATAGCACATGTCTAAGACTTCCTTTGCTCACACCACCTGACTGAGCCGCCTACTCATCTGTCTTATGGATTAGACTTACCTTTGCTTAGAGCACATGTCTAAGACTTTCTTTTGCTCAATCAGACTAGTTGATAAGACTTTCACAGCTCAAGCACTTAAGCAATGAAACTTACGTGGCTTAAGCATCTTGACTCAAGACTTGTTGCTTGAATCCCAATGAGACAAGACTTTTTGCTCAAGCACATAGCAGGAGACTTATTCTAAACTACTAAAGGCTCAGCAGAATAGAGAACAAGGTGTACATGATACACGCATCAGAGGTACGGGAGATCACCATAACAAAGACCAAAAGCACTTAAGATTTCTTGAATATATATAGGGTTACGAAATCTTAAGACTTTTACAATTACACCCTAAAACAGAAAATATGCCTATTACATATAGTTGTTAATTGCTTGATCTTGTTACTCCTTCAATAGAAGAATCCTTGTTACAAATTTAGGTTTGAATATTTAGCCATATGTATAGGCTTTACAGAAACTAGTCGTTGAGAAGGTTACTTGATCAAGTGTCTTTGCTTTTGCTCCAAAGTACAAGAGACGTTGAAGATGGATGCACATCAGATTTCTGAATCCAATATGTAACACGTTTAACCTTTTAGTCTTCAAGAGGTTCTGTACTAATAGAGCCATTGGGAGTAGACATCCTTAGAACGTACCAGCTTTTCTTGAGCCTTGCAATCCTGTAGACTCGAGCTGACAGGCTGATAAGGTAATACATATTATTTTCAGTAGTACGGATAGTCCACAGCTTTATCACCAACTCTAAATGGTGCCAGATGCTGATATAGAATTACTAAGTGTAGAAACTCGTCTGAATGTTGAGGTCTTCAGTTCAGAGTCTTTGTTAAACCACACTAGAAATTTTTCTTCAGACTCTGCCACCAGAAGCTAGCAATGAAACAACTCCAAGTGTATCTTAAGTAAACAGATTCTGATTATTTATGTACAAGACAAGAACCTGCATAAATAAAACACACATCAAATAAACCATTATACTTTTAATACTTTTGTTATCATCAAAACTAAAGAGAAACTATCAAGAATAAATCTTGTTCTAACATGATCGCCTTGACGAAGGCTCGTTAGACAATAATATCTCCAAGAGAATCTACTCTAAGCGGGTTTTTCGTATCGTCCCAACGAGAAAGGCTCCTCGTGAGCCTCCACTACAAAACCACTGTCCTATTCCTATATTTTTCCTCAGACTCGGGTAGGGAGCCTATCTCACAAAGCCAATAATCAGAGAACCCCAACAGGGTCATAAGAAAATAACAATAGGCTAAAAGGTAAACAGGCAAGCAAGCAAGTAGATAATAACACAAGCAAGCAATCAATAAGAGAATACAAACAAGAAGAAAACTAACAAATGAAACTAATGGTCACAAATCGAATCAAGTTAGGCTTGAATCTCTATTGCATGGAGCAATATTATCCCCAGTGAAGTCTCCAACTATCACAACTCAAAAAAATATGACCTTCGCGATGGACGCAGAAATAAACGGTTCGAAACAGAGTCACCACCGAACTTTATTCATTCCAAGAAGGAATAGGAAAATATCAAGAAAACCTTTAGGTAAAGAACATAGTCATCGTAACCAAGTTCTAGGTTCGGGAGTCGGTTACGCAAGGGGAAGGTATTAGCACCCTCTCACATCCGTTGTACTCAACGGGAACCTCTTAATTCGATTTGCGAGGAAAGTTAGATAAGGTTGTTTGTTTTCTTCTAAGATGAATAATTCTAAAGGTAAGGGAAAAGGATTTTGTTTTCTCGCCAAGGATTAGGACCCTTGTACCTACGTATCTTCATTCGAAAGAATGAAGAATCAGAGCGTCCGTAGTTCGTGGGACTATGGTGAGAAAGGGAAGGTTGCTCGCCAAGGATTGGAGCCCTTGTGCCTACGTATTCTCAACAGGAATCAGAAATCAGAGCGTCCATAGTTCGTGGGACTACGGTGAGTGGAGGAATGTTGCTCGCCAAGGATTGGGGCCCATGTACCTACGTATTCTCAACAAGAATGAGAAATCAGAGCGTCCGTAGTTCGTGGGACTACGGTGAGAAAGGGAAAGTTGCTCGCCAAGGATTAGGGCCCTTGTGCCTACGTATTCTCAACAGGAATGAGAAATTTGAGCGTCTGTAATTTGTGGGACTATGGTGAGAAAGGGAAGGTTGCTCGCCAAGGATTGGGGCCCTTGTGCCTATGTATTCTCAATAAGAATGAAGAATCAGAGCGTTTGTAGTTCGTGAGACTAAGGTTGGTTGGTTTATTTTATTAAATAATGTTAACGTTCACATTCTAGAAGTTAAACGTTGCTTGTATGCTCGCGCATAGGAGACTTAAGTATTGTTTGTTTGCGGTAGAACGGATGCGCTTGAATCACATTCTGGCAGTTAGACATAGCTTGTATGCTCACGCGTGGGAGGCTTAAGCCTTGTTTTTATTACGGTAGAACGGAAGTAACATGTCCTTTTTGGGAAAAAAAATTTAATCGCACAGAGGCGAGAAGTTGAGTTAATGTGTTGATATTTTATTTGGATGACGATCATTTGGACGCCAAAAAAGACTCCTCGTATCCAAACAATCGAGAAAGTGAATCGAAGGCTCGACTCTCTCTCTTTTTCAACCTTTATTGTAAAAGGGGTTGACGTAGTTAAAGTGTTTTAAATGGATGACGAGTACTCTGACGCCAGGGAAGGCTCCTTGTATCCAAGTATTCGGGAGAATGAATCGAAGGCTCGACTCTCTCTGTTTTTGAACCTTAATTGATTTGAAAAAATTAGGGTTGATTTAATTTGTTATGAAAATGATTTGATGTGAGACGTATTATAAGTATTTTAGAGAAGACAATTGTTCGAGTGTAAGAAAGGCTCCGCATACCCAAACAATCGATGAGAGGACTCGAAGGCTCCAGTCCAACTCCCTTTTCATTTTTTATTGAAAAGTGTCTCATATTTATTAAGTGTTTTAATTTGGTTTGAAGAAAATACTCGATATTGATCGAGGTTTTAATTTGCATTTGAAACAATTAAGGGTTTGAACTAAATGGTCAGGAGGTCCTAATTATGTAGGATAATGTCGATGGCGATGCAGAAGGAAATCGACTTACAAGAGTGGGGTTGGGCTTGATATATTTAGAGTGTTTTGAACGGATGACAAGCACTCGGACACCAAGGAATGATCCTTGTATCCAAGTATTCGAGAGAGTGAATCGAAGGCTCGACCCTCTATTTTTTTCATCTAAGTGATTTACGAAATGATTTGAATTTGAAAAGTTGGAATTTATCTTGAAACCAAATGGAATGTTAGTAAATTAAATAAAAATTGCACGAAATATTAGTAGGATAGCTTGACAAATAATCAAACTAAATGTAGCAAAATACAAACAATTGACTAAACTAAGTATTTCTATATAATGAAAAGAATTTAACCAATTAACAAACTTATTAAGTAACTAAATAGTCAAAAATAAAATTAAAATGGAAATAGAAATGGATAAAAACATAAAAAGTTAGATGTGAATATCAATACAAATTTGAGCCCAAAAGCTCAATTAACTAAAACCCTAAAAAACCCACAATAAATAAATAAAAAGGAACTAATAGTAGTAATAAAAAGCTAAAAACAATATGAACGAAAATTGAGAGGGCCAGGGGAGGCGCTAGTCTCGTCTTTTTTATGTCCCAATTTTAATGATAAGAAAACAATAATAAAAAACAAAAATGACTTTTAAGAATCATGTACAAACAAAACCGATTTTTTTTTTAATATAACTTTTTTTTTCAAAAAAATTACAAAAAAAACCAATGTTTTAAAATATTTACCAAATTGGCTGGGTTTTCAAAAACCTTCTAAGGGTGGCGCCATATGGTATGGCGCCTCAGTTAGAGGCCACATGCCAAACCATATGTCGCCTCAGTGTAATAAGAACCCTAATTTTTTTTGCTGAGGAGTCGCCATCCCAGATGGCGCCTCAGTGTGTGTGTTTTTTTTTTGAATTGGGAATAAAAAAAATATTTTTAAATATTTTTTTATGTTTTGTTAAATTTGTGAATTGAAAATTGTATTGGAAATAAAATTATGATAGCCATAAATGCATCACATTGTTAAGGATAATAATTTGTACAATATTTGGATACAAAAAAATTCAATGATCGTGCCTATCTAAACGACCACCGGTTCCACATTCAAGGGATCTTGCACGACGTCTCTATCTAGCACCACGAGTTTGTTATGGTGTGGCTAGTCTTTGTGTTTGTTGAGATGACCCCGACGCATCAGACGATGGCCCCGGCGCATGAGACAAATTCTGAAGCATCTGTCCCCAATAGCCCGGGGGGTTGCCGCCGACGGTGCTTCCGTAATCCAGCTGCATGCCCATGTTTGTGTAATTTGTATGGGGGGGTTGGGTTGGTTCCATACGGTATGGTTGGCCGAAATGATGCATTGATGGGTGTTGGTACTGAGTCAGCGATTGATGTGGGGTTTGGTAGTCGAACAGTGGGTGGGTTTTTTGGCTGTAGGATGATTGTGGTTCTTGGTGGTAGGAAGATGGGGTGTTCATTTGTGGGGGGATCATTTGTGGGGGGCTTGGGTATGCTTCGGTGGGTTTGAAAGACTCGTCAGGGCTATAGGGGTAAGGGTTTTGTTGTTGTGGTGTATAGGTCGGTGTATGATGTTGGGCATATTGCTGGGTATTTTGCTGCGAGGAAGACGCACGTTGGCGGGGGTCAACTAGATACGTGGGCTGAGAGAGGAATGGTTGCGGTGTTGTAACAGACCTAATCCAACTCATATATTGTTCTGTTGGCATAGTATCTTGTACAACGGGGTCGGTTAAGACGTGCTGGTGTCGGTTCTCCCAGTGTTGACACAGCGCTGCTGCAAAGTTGGTCCACTCATCCACTTTCCACTGCATGTCGACTCTACGCAGATGCCACGTTCCCAAACTTGTAGGAGCCACCGGAATATCCTGATGCATTCCGAATTAAAGTTTGACTCGGTCGCTCTGATGCATCTCCACTGTTCTGAATCGAATAATTGGCGTTTTAGAAGTCCACACGACATCATCATTTTCGTTGGGCTGGTGGTCGAGCTCCTCGTACGGCCTCCAGACAAACTACAAGAACAAAAGGTTTAATGAGAAACTGTACAAAATGTTAGAAATATTTATGGAAGTTGTAGGAATATATACGTCATATGGGCCAATGTGGTCTAGCAGGTTGCGGTAGATTGTTATGGCGTTCCTGGGGTTTCGTTCGTAGCTCATTTTCGGAACTGTCCACTTGAAAATGTAGTTAGAAATGAATTGGTTACAGCTAAACATTTCAATATACGAAAAAGGGGGAGGAAAGTGTATAAGCTTACCTTAATGCGTAGGGGAATGTGAAGAGGTTCCGGTTAATTGGAGCTAGTGTTGGAATTCTCGACCAACCCCACGCCTGAAGGAGATAGGCGCAACCATAAAATGTACACGCGTCTTTTTTTGTAGTTTTGCATAGTGAACTATACAGATGGGCCAGGACAGCTGAACCCCAACTATATTTGTTTACTCTGTTAATGTTATACAACAAAGGGAGATACATAATATTTACATTGTTTCCAGTGCTTTCTGGAAACAAAAAACGACCGAACAATAGCAATAAATAACATCTAGTTTTTTGTATCCTGTGAAATGGGAGGGAATCCTCGTCTAATACAATAGAGTCATGGTATTCCCTAAGGCATTTTAGGTTAATACCTTGCCCCCTAGGTCTACCGTCAGGTGAAGGCTGAAGTTCTTCCACCTGTAGGGACGTCCCCAACAACTTGACGCATAGTTGACTGTCTATATTTATGGGGTCGTTGACGGCCGTGCCATCTATGCGGAGGCCCAGTAACATATGCACGTCTTGGAGGGTGACCGTGCATTCACCAAAAGGAAGGTGAAATGTGTGGGTCTTCGGCCTCCATCGTTCTAGCAAGGCCAGAATAAACTTAGGGTCTACATGGTATGACGGGATTTTAATCACTTCTCCAAATCCACATCTTCTTAGATATTCTTCAGTGAAAGGGTCGTGTGCAAAGTATGCGTGTCCACAGCAATGGAACCTTGATACCTCCTGAACCAAAGAAATAAATAACATTACTTAAGTAAAAAAATACATCAAAGTTTAGGAATGTAAAACAATAGAAGGCCTAAACACTTACGAAGTCGTCAACGTTTTCCGGGGTTCCTCGGTGGTTGTTTCCCATCGTGAGCAGAGACATTTTTTTTCGTAACTAGTTTTAAGAGGAAGACTTTGTGATGGATGAGAAGTTTTTGTGGGTTGAAGAGAAGAGAAGAGTTTGGGATGAGATCAATTTGTGGAATGCTGAGATGGTATTTATATTGGTGTAGAGGGGAGTAATACATAGGATTCCTTGCATGTCTCTTGGTCTTTGTAGTCTGACATGTGCAGTAAGTAAGGCATGGGATTCCTTGCTTTTTTTCGTTGTCTTTGTAGTCTGACATGTGCAGTAAGGCATGAGATTCCAAGGCATGCTTGTATTGTCATGTTAATAGTGGTCTTGAATAGTGGTCTGAAGCAAAAACAATAGTGCAGAGGCATGCTAAAGAACAGTGGAAGTAGAGTATAGGATTGTAGAGTGTAGGGCATCTCTTTTAATCAGTCTAGGGCATCACAAAACAATTAAAAAAAAATTTTATTTGCAATTAAATAAAAAAGACCCTTACACTGAGGCGCCATCCCAGATGGCGACTCTTAGGTAAGGTGGGAAAAAAATTAGGATATACTGAGACACCATATGGTTTGGCATGTAGCCTCTAACTAAGGCGCCATCCCATATGGCGCCACCCTAATAATAGGATTCGAAACCCAGCCACTTTAGTAATTTACCTGAAACGTTAGTTTTTTTTGATATTTTTCTTAAAAAAAGATGTTATATTAAAAAAAAATTCACAAAACCGTGCATTATAAAACAAACTAATATTTAACTAATCATTACTAATTATTAAAAACATGAATCAACACCATATTAACTTTTCAACATAATGACCATGCTATCACTTTTAATAACATGTGCCAGTATGAAAAACAATTTAATTCCAAAATGCCATCACTTTCCATGACATGTACCAGTATCAAAACAACATGTTTGAGAAAATGAAAAACTACTCTACATCACAACAGTGGCAGCACGTTTGATATGTTTGAAAAATAGAAGGATAGCATCAAAATGCGACTCATGAAAACACTGCGTAACCGAACGACATCAAATTGCAACTCACAAGAACGCTGCATAATCGAATCGAAAACATACACTAATTAATCACCGAAATGACTAAAGTCCTAGCTCAGAAGAAATATTTATTAAACTTTGAAACAAGAATTAATAAAACCGAATCTGATGCAATCATAACGAAAGTAAGTAAACAATGTAGCGAAACCGATATCTGAGACATAAACATAACACAACAGAAGAAATCATTTTGAATCGTTACCGAAAGCATGGCTGTTATCGAGTTTGTTGTCGCTGCTACTAGTTGTTGCGGTTTGGATCTAAAACAACAGTGAGGTTTGAACCTTGTGGAGTTAATTTAGAGGTGGTGAAAGGTGATTGTCGTCGAAGGTGAGTGAGAGCAGCATGGAGGTTTGTGTAAGTTTGTGAGGGTGGCCGTGGATGGTGGCTATGAGTTGCAGGTGGAAGAAATAAAGTATGTGTGACTTTGTGCGAGATGTGATTGGTGTTGTATGTTTTCCCGTGGCGATGCTTGAGGAGATTGGAGGTTTGAGTTGTTTTGTGTGGATGTCATAGTTGTGTTATGGCCGTTTGAAGGTTGTGACAAGTGAGGTTGGTGGTAAAAAAAATGAAGAAACAAATTGTTGCCTTTCATTTTTTTTATGTTTTCTTTATTTCTGAAATTGTGTGGTGGATGCAATATTGATGAAAGGTTTGTTGTAGGATGTGATGGAACTTAAAAAGGAGTGTGGGTGTTGAATGAAGTTTTTTGTGTGGTGGTTAATAGAGGTAGTGAAGTTTTGAGGAAGAAGAGCATGAGATTATACGTGATGCATGGTGGAAAAGAGTGGATTAGTGAGTTGGGAATATTAAAGGAGAATGTTATTTCTTTTCTTTTTTTCACGTCATGCTAAAAGAGAAGAGTTTATTGGTGAGCTTTATGAAGGAATGAGAGCAAAGTTTGTGTGAGAATCATGAGAGATGAGAGTTTTCCTTTTGTATGAAAGATTGGGAGAAAAAGGAATATTATCATGTGGCGGTGAGTGAGTTGAAGTAGAGAATATATACATTGGGTAGTGAAGAGAGTTATGAAGATTGTCTCACCTTTTCCATTGTAACCACACGTTGAAGGGGTGAAATATATACCATTCCAAATCAATTTTTTTTACTTTTTCTCATGGTTTTTAAATGGTAGAGAGAAATGTTCGGTTGTTTTTTAGAAGAGTCGATGAGGGAGTTCGATTTGTAATATGGGAGTGAAATGGGTGAGAAGAGAAGTAGTTGTAAGGTGAATGACGCATGAAAGCAAGAGAGCTGCAGAGTTGTTACTCGAAGAAGAAGAACGTCTTCTTCAATGTTTCATGTTCCTTGCCATTTTTATTTTTGATTCCTGAAAGTATTTATTTGGTATGGTGTCGTGTGAGATTTATTACGAGGGTCATGGAGATCTCATTTTTGTGCTGCTTGGTTAATGTCAAATAAAAAATTGTGATTTTTGGTGAACATGTATATTGGGATCTGGAAAGAAAAAGTTGGTCATGAATTGATTTTAGAGAGAGAGAAATGTAGACAAGTGGATGGCGGGTAGGATTTTTGTGTTGGTTTTTCTTTGTATCATGCAATGCTACATATTTATACTAGGGTTGAGAATTTTACCAGATACCTAAAGTTCCCTTCTGAACACTTAATTAACAAGAATGGTTTGAAAAATAAAATAAAAGGAAAAGAACAAATAGTAAAATAATCTAAATAAATCTAAATAAAAATAAATCAAAATTAAAGTTTAGAAATTTAATTAATAATTACAAGTATTTTTTACTAAAAATTAAAATAAAAGGGTTAAAAAACGGATAGAAAGTCGGGTACCAAAGTGCTCGAAAAATAAAAATGACTGCACCAAAATTAGCAGCGCTGAATAAACCACTCGATAAAATACAGCGTTTTATCGGATTTTGAAATAAATCTGGACTGGTAAAAATGCTCAGACTGATCAAAACGTGCTAAAAAATTCATCGAAAATTAGAACGAGCACGCCAGGTTAAACTAAGCGAAACATAGATTGATATTACTGACGTCTGCAAGCTCAATTTTGAAACTTTTCGTCCACTGATTTTATGCACAGTTGACTTCCAGTTTGACCAATTTGACTGTAAATCTGATATGTTTATTCTGGCTAATAATTTGGGCATTATGCATGATGAAAGGCATGTTATGCTATGCAAATAATGCAAAATGAGAATAAAGTCAGATGAATGAAAGTTTTAAAATTCTCGATCAAAATTGGGGTATGACAGTTGCAATCAAGTCAATGCACAATTCTCTTTTCTCCGCTGGATTACATGAGGAGTATACGTTGATGAAATAACAATTAAAACCTTTCCATTTGCAATTTAACCCAAGGTATCATTTACATCTGAAACTAAAGTTTGGTGTAACGAAATTTGAGCGCCAAATTGAGATAATTCCACCAAACTAACCTATAGTAGAAGTAGCAGACCAGCCACAATCTTCATTACCCCAAATACTCTTAATTGTCGCATCCCCAACAGAATATAATTTTGATTCCTGGATGAAACACAAATCCACCTTTCCTTCTACGATCATATTATGAATCCTTCTCTTCTTAATAGAATAACCACACCCTCTAGTATTGAACGAGAATAAATTCATTGAATCCTAATCTCAACCCCCAACTTTGCTTCAAACATTTTTCTATCCCTGGCCGCTATTTCTCTAATTATACCTTTGAAAGCCTCGTCGTCTTCGTCTCTTTCGATGCCCATCTTCTTAATAAAGTGCCACACCTTTAAAGGTAAATTATCAAGAGATTTTTTTTAAACGAGCATTACCTTGATTCATGTCTCCATCGCTAATTGATTTGCGATATAAAATTGATCTACCAAAATATTTAGAATTATAATCTTCCATGCCTTTAGACTCAGTTGAAATACACGCAGCAGTGGTATGACGGAATAGTAGGAAGGAGAGAAAGGAATTCTAATATTATCATATATCTCTTTAATCCTTTTAATTTTATTCAGCTTAGGCCCCAAACCTGACCCAGTTGGCCCAATGGGAATTGAATTAATTGGGTCAAAATTATCTAGGCCTCGACCCATAAGATCCACAACATTACCCACGTTATCCAGAGGAATAATTTCCTTATCAAGTGCCTTAGTAACCACGCCCTAAAGTCCCGTAACTTTCCTATTGCAATCTACCGTTGACATAGCCCCATATCAACGATATTGACTTTTTCACAACCTCCAAGGTAAACCTTTTTACTGAGCACGCCAGCAATCTCAGAGTTTGCCACCCCGTTAGCAATTTCACAGTCCCTAGGTGTCGCTACGCGAAAAATTATAGAGTCTCCACCGAACTTTATTTATTCCGGAGAAAGGAAAAATATCAATAAAACCCCCTAAAGGTGTAGAAAATGGTCTCTCAACCAAATTCGGGTTCGGAAGTCAGTTATGCAAGGGGAAGGTATTCGCACCCCTCACATCCATCATACTCGATGGAAACCATCTTATTTGTTTATGTGTGAATGTGTGTCGTTTATCTAAAGGTTTACTGGCTAAAGGATAAAAATAGGTTTTTAAATTAGTGTGCTCTCCAAGGATTAGGGGCCTTATGCCTACGTATCTCCATTGTGAAATGAAGAATCAGAGCTCCGTAGTTCAGAGAACTAGGGGTGAAAGTGAAGGAAGGTTGCTCGCCAGGATCTCGCAATCTTGTGCCTACGTATCCTCTTGTGAAATGAGGAAGTCAGAGCTCTGTAGTTCATGGAACTAATGGCGTGTTTTTGTTGTTTTTAGTGAACAGTGTTAACGTTCGCGTCCTAGCAGTTAAACGTTGCTTGTATGCTCGCGCATGAGAGACTTCAGCGTCTGTTTAATTTGCGATAGAATGGATACGCTTGGATCACATTTTAGAAATTAAACTTAGCTTGTATGCTCGTGCATGGGAATCTTAAGCATTGTTTGTATTGCGGTAGAACAGAAGTAACATGTCCTTTTTGAAAAGTTTGCAATTTATGCCCTTGAGGCAAGATGTCACATTTGGCTGGTTAAGTTTGCTTTTAGAAAAAAGGGTTTGTTTTGAAAGATGTGAGACGAGTCTAATTGTTGGTACTTAGATGGAGACAAGTATCCAACCATAGGCTAAGTACAACCCACAATCAAATACTCGAAAGTTAAGGGGACAATGGTATCCCAACCACTCATTTTCGCCCTAAGAGGACAAAATTAAACTCTTGTTATTATTAGGTGTTTTGAATAGGAGACAATCAACGGGCCACAAGCCAATCAGGGCCAATAACCCAAGCACTCAAGAAATGGGGTGCACAAGTACGTACACCTCATCCATTTTTCTCTCAATTTATTGTGAAAATAGTTTTGAAAAAGGAATCGGCATTAGGCCAAGTGTTTGGTGTTTGAAATATGAAATTGTGAAATGAAGTGGAAGGGTGAGAGTTGTAGGAGTGAGACAGAGATAGAGGTGTGAGAATGGAATGATGGTTGATGGCGACGCCTAAGCGATCGACTTATGGGTGTGAAAAAGTGGTGGAGCCCTAAGGCGGGGTGGAATGAAGCAATTCAATTAATTAGTTTGAAAATGGCTTGACGTTGGATCAAGCTTTATTTTTATCTTTATTTTTGAAATTGTTTTCTAATCGCTTTTATTTTATCATTTTTAACATACAAGCAAGTTAGCATAAGGCAATAAAGAATGTAAAGTCCTACGCTATTACTTTTTAATGGGAGTGAGGGACATATTACCACAATGGGGTATGACATATGAACTAGAAATAAAACGAATAAAAGTACAATAATCAAAAAAGTGAATTAAAATTCAAATATGGTCCATGGTGCCTTAAAGTAATACCTCAAAACAAAAGAGGGAAAAGTTAGAAATGTGCATTAATAATGGATACAAGATGATGTAATCAAATGATGTATAGAAATTAAGCACAAAAATTCCAATCAAGATCAAACAACAAGCAATATTAAAACCCTAAAAAGAATTAATCAAGCATGATGAATTAGGATTATGTAAAGTGTGTTAATGTTGATTAATTTGTCCATGGTCCAAAATACTCCAATGCCAATGTCTATCCTATGGTCCACGTCCAAAATACTCCAATGCCAAGGTCTATCCTATGGTCCATGTCCAAAATAGTCCATAATCCTCCAAAATGCAAAGCTTTATCAATTAAGTCCATGATTCTTTTTAATTTTTATTAATTCTTTAGGTCCATTATATTCAATTAATCAAGATTAAAGAAAAGCAAACAAGAATCAACAAAATTAACCAAAAGTTCAATGAGAAAATTCAACAAGAAAATTCAATCAAATTTTAACAAGAAATTTAATCACAACTTTAACAAGAAAGTTCAATAAAAAAATTTAAAACAAATCAATGAAAGGTCACCAAAATATTATATAAAAAATTTAACAAAAATCAATCAAGAATTGGACAAAAAGTTAAATCAAGAATTCAACAAAGGATTGTCCAAATTTTACAAGAATTCTAGAAAGTTTAATAAGCAATTCAATCAAATCTTTAACCAAAAAGGACAATAAAAATTAAAAAAAAAATCATCAACAATTTAACGAAATCAGTCAAGTATCTAACAAAAATTCAATCGAGGTTTTATTCAGCGAAGAATTAAACAATAAAATAATAAAAAAATCAACAAGCAAATTTATCCAAAATTCAACAAAAACTCAATCAGATGGAGGTATAAAATTAGACTAGGTGTGTGTACAATGATTCAGACGCAAGGGCCCAATCAAAGGCCCACTGGCCTTGGTATGTGAACTGAGGGAGGTGTAAAGGAAGAAAAGGTGTGCTTAGAAATGCAATTGGGCCTATAAGCCCGATTAAATCCAAAACAAGGTAATAAACATACAAAAATATAACTCGGTGCAAGCATCCACAAAAGCTCCCAAACTTCTCTCTTTCACTCCATCTTTAAAGCTTCAACACCAACCTCTCTTTTTCCAAACGTGGCTCTCCAAATCTCACAATGCTCTCGCTGCCACGACCATCTCCGCCACGCCGTGGCTCTACGCCGGCGACAGCGGAGGGACTCTTAACTCTACATCCTAGTTGAACAACGAGATCCCTAATCTCTAACAGAGAGATACGACACGATTACGCGTTCGAAATGATCTACTCCAGGAGACAAAACGAAAAAAGAATTCACCAACCTGTTGCAAACATCGAAGAATCTTGAACTTGATCCGCTGGTAAGTGCTTCGGTCCCCTTCTTCTACTTCTTTATTTCTCCTTGTTGTTGTTGTGCTTTGCTATTAAATTCTTCTTCTTCTTTCTATGCGTGTGTTGCATCAATCCTTTATGTGAGTCGCGTTTGTTGTTGCGATTTGCAGGAATTATTATTGCGTGATTGAAGCTGCAGGTTGTGGATGGAGTATTTAATTGAAGAATAGTTTCTTGCGGTTTTTGAGATGGAGCGATGGAGAAGTTCCAGAGAGTTTCTTGCGGTTTTGTGAGTATGAATGGAAGAAGTGAAGTTTGTATGATGTGAAGTAAAGGATTGAATAATATAATGAAGAGCGAGAGAGAAGTTCAGAAAATTGAAGAAGATGAAGAATGGAAAGTGACAAGTGAAGAATCCTTTTGAGAAGTGAAGAATCGAGCCTTTTATAGAGGAGTGAAGGGAGTGAAGCTTGTTATGATTTCTTTTATGAATTTTCTCCTATAAATTTTGTAATGAAAATTTTCTTGTAATTGTTATGAATTTTTCTATTTATCTTTTTTTATGAGATTTTTTGCAAGCTCTATTATAAATCTCTCATGTATTTATCATGCGATCCGTCATGTATCCTTTGGATGCAATATTGTATAGCCTTTGTGAAATTCATCATGAACCTCTTTTCCAATTTCGATATCCCATGTCATGCGCCTCTTGTAAAGTCCATGGTAGCTTTAGTTGGTGTGGTATAATTGGATACTAGTTTGTAGTTTATGGATATAGAACTTGAATATTGGGATTGGTAGTTTATGGATATAGAATTTGGATGTTGGGATTGGTAGTTTATGGATATAGACTTTGGATATGGATATGGACATTGGACTTGAATTTAGTTTCGGTGTTTGGACATTTAAATTGAAATGGGGAATTGGTTTTAAGTTTGGTTTGGATTTAGAATGTGAGATTGGATATGGATATTTGATATTTTATCATTTGGCTTGGATTTAATTGGACTTGGGTTTGGATAATAGAATTTGGATATGGGTTAAGGTTGGATATGTATTTTAGAATTTGGTTTGGAAAATGGGTTTTTTAAATGGATATTTGGACATGGATTGGAATAATGGGCTTTAAAATGGATATTTGAAACTGGTTTTAAAAAAATAGGCGTGGATTGAATTGAATAAATGGATTTTGAAAAGTGGTTTGGTTTGTATATGGATATTTGGATTTTGGTTTTAGATAATGTTCTAATCATTAATAATGCAATCTTAACCCATGGAACTGTGAACATCAATCAACAATGACAAAGTCA
Source organism: Lathyrus tuberosus (assembly GCA_022829125.1). NCBI lineage: Eukaryota > Viridiplantae > Streptophyta > Magnoliopsida > Fabales > Fabaceae > Lathyrus > Lathyrus tuberosus. The sequence continues at coordinate 2,520,455 of JALAZF010000484.1, forward strand.
TTGAATGTATCTGATAATGTGCAAGCAAGGGGGAATGCCTCTTGATCCATGAACACAAAAGAACCTCATCTTCAAATTCAAACTTCTTCCTGAGATGTCTAATGGCATGACTTGTAGTGCAATCAATCCATGAAATCATTCTTCATAGGGTGAACAAACCCTACTTCATGTTCCTTGTATCTCCAATTGGAACCAACCTGCAAACAAGGTGAGAACCTAGTTGCCATGACCTCTGATCCAAGACCTCTGACCCAAGCAACAAGCATATGCTGATGAATGCATGATGTATTTAAATGCCCTAATGTAGGGTATGCACATGAGGAAAATGAAAAGCATAAGCCATAAAATTTAGATGGGAGAGTAGGACAAATTTAGGCTATGACAAATGCCCCTATTTAATCGTTTTAAACCTGAAAGTTTGATTGGTGCTAGCCTATAACATTCGAGGTATAAGAAGATTAAATGTCATGACCTAAAATTTGTCCTGAAGAGAAGGTGTAAGTATTGGTGATATATCCTGGGTATATATATTTTTTGTTTTCTGGCAAAAGGTTTGTAATGAGCAAGTGTGGTTGACTAATGATAACTTGTAATGGGGTAACGATGCCAATACAAGGTTTTCAAAGGAGATGGTTGTTATGGAGATAATGAATGGGAATATGGTTGATAACATGGTGACCAAAAGGTAGGTAGGATTAACAAAAGGTAAGATAAAGGAACGGTAAGATCAATGGATCTACGACTCAAAAGAAGGAGAAAGAGAGGGTAAGATCAACAGTCTTACAACCCAAAAAGAAAGGTAGAAGGAGGTAAGATCATCGGATCTATGTCCCAGAAGGAAAGATAACGAGAGGGTAAGATTGAACGACGTACAATCTACGACCCAAAAGAAAGGTAAAGGGAGGTAAGATCAACGAATCTACGACCCAAAGGAAATATAAAGAGAGGGTAAGATTGACCGACGTGCAATCTACGATCCAAAAGAAAAGGTAAGGAGAGGGTAAGATTGACCGAGGTACAATCTACGGCCCAAGAAAAGGTAAAGAGAGGGTAAGATTGACTGACGTACAATCTACGACCCAAGAAAAGGTAAACAAAGGGTAAGATCGACGTATGATCTACGACCCTGGGGAAAAAGGTAAACAAAGGGTAAGATCGACGTATGATCTACGACCTTGGGAAAAAGGTAAGCAAAGGGTAATATTGACGTATGATCTACGGCCCTGGGAAAAAGGTAAGCAAAGGGTAAGATCGACGTATGATCTACGACCCTGTGGATTGATAGAAAGTAAGATATCATGTGGGATCTACTGGGGATTGAGATGGTAAGCCCTTTTGTAGGTCCATCTGCTGGAGATTGATTGAAATATATGCTGGGGAATGAAGCTTCTTGTGCAAAGAATAATGTGATAATTGAAAAGCTAGTCGTCAACACTGCGACTAGGGAAGTACATTGTATGACAGCAGGACGGTGACTGAAACGTCAATTTGATTAACTGGGTGTTTAAAAACAACATTACAACATCAACTCTGAGGTTAGAAGTAGAAATATGAACATAATCTCCAAGGCTGGGGATGGGCAGATAACACCAAGTCTGAGGTTGAGGAAAAATGGGATAAACGTCAACTCTGAGGTTGAGGAAAAGAATATACACCAACTATGAGGTTGAGGAAAGACAAGTATCAAATCTGAGGTTGAGGAAAAAGGTACTTGTTATCAACTCGGAGGCTGAGAATAAAAGATACGGGTCATCAACTTGGAGGCAGATAATAAAAGATATGGGTCATCAACTCTGAGACTGAGAATAAAAGGTAATGATCATCAACTCTGAGGCTGAGAATGACAAATGCTGGTCACCAAATTTGAGGTTGAGAATGAAAGATATGGGTTATCAACTCTGAGGTTGGGGATCAACTCTAAGATTGAGGATAAAAGATAGACGCCAACTCTGAGGTTAGAGAAAATGGTATATACATCAACTCTGAAGTTGGGGATCAACTCTGAGATTGAGGATAAAAGATAGACGTCAACTCTAAGGTTGGAGAAAACAGGATAGACATCAGCTCTGAGGTTGGAGATCAACTTTGAGGTTGAGGTTAAAAGATAGACGTCAACTCTGAGGTTGGAGAAAACAGGATAGACATTAACTCTAAAGTTGGGGATCAACTCTGAGGTTGAGGATAAAAGATAGACGTCACCTCTGAGGCCGAAGAAAACATGATAGACATCAACTCTGAGGTTAGAGATAAACTCTGAGTTTGAGGATAAAAGATAGACGTCAACTCTGAGGTTGGAGAAAACAGGATAGACATCAACTCTAAGGTTCGGGATCAACTATGAGGTTGAAGATAAAAGATAGACGTCAACTCTGAGGTTGGAGAAAACAGGGGATTGGTCGTCAACTCTGAGGTTGGGAAGAAAATGATAGACATCAACTCTGAGGTTGGAGAAAAAGGTATACGTCAACTCTGAGGCTGGGATGATAAAAAGGACAGACCTCAACTCTGAGGTTGGGAAAAAAGTTTAACATCAACTCTGAGGTCGGGGATACAAGGATTGGCATCAACTCTGAGGTTGGGGATACAAGATAGTGGTCGTCAACTCTGAGGTCGGGAACAAAGGGTATATATCAACTCTAAGGTTGAGGAAAAAGATATAGACATCAACTCTGAGGTTGAGGAAAGCTTTGGACGCACCTACAAAAGGCAAGTAGAGAGAGGAATTTTCCACGCCAAAGGCCAAGGGAACTTGCAAACGGCAAGACGTCACAGGGAAGTATGAAGGAATACTATGAGGGAACCCTGCTGGGGGTATCAATAAGGAATGTTGGGAGTAATATTCTCTCTGGCGGAATGGAATCATTGTTTTGATTGAGGGTTGATTCGGGCTTTTGTGCAAGGTACCAAATATGGCTTATGCTTCGTATGAATGTTTGAATTTTTATGGTGTAATGCTCCATCTCAATGGATATGCTACGCATTTGAGGATGCAATGCTATGAAATGATGATTACTATATGCAAGATACCATAGACTAAGTTTTGGTGGGGAGAAGAAAACAGGCTCATTGGGGGAGCACTTTGCTTATTGTCTTGAGATACCGATACAGATCGGTGTTTGAAAGCTTGCAATACCAATGATCATTGGGTTTATGAATTACTTATGTAGTGGGTCTTCAAATGTGCCACTGAAGATTGAGTCATAGTTTTGCCGGGAGAAGTGACTTGGTCTGACTTTCCCTACATCTGTCTTGAACTCTGCGATTGCTAATACATGATATCCCCTAATTAATGTAGACTTGAAGATTATGGAGAAGAGACGCTCCTCTACAGCCAGTCTTGCCCCAGTTGTGGGATCTCTGAAGGAGTTTCCCTTTAGGGAAGTCTGGGACATTTTTACCACGATGGCTAAAGATAATCTGCCCCAACATTCTGGGCCTTAGGGAGGTGCTTTTGATTAATCGTCTCTTGAAGAGAGTGACTTCTTGTACTCTTGGGGTGGCCTGCCCCAGTACGAGCCTTGAAGTGACTCTGCCTCTGGTTGGTTGATCTTTGAAGGAATGCCCCTGACTAACTGGTATTGGAGAGATTCTTCAGATCTCTACGTGATTGCCCCAGATTGATAGAATCTTGAAGTGGTCGGCCCATTCTTTTTAACGGAGTCTTCAGGCGCTTTTCCCCTTGGTGCTATCATTTGAAGTGACTTGCCCCTGCTCCACGGAGTGCTCAGGCGTTTTGCACCTTAGCTTGATCAATCCTTCCATCGTGGAAACTCTCTTGATGTCAAGTTATTACTCACAAGTAAAAGGTTTATTTTCAGGATGATAATTCTAATGCCATGCTTATGTTAGTTTTGAAATCCGGGCATGTTCACTGAAATGAAGACATGGAGTGAATGAATCACTAGTTAGGATGCCATATTAATACCAATACAAATGGTAAGTAAATCTTTAGGAGTCAGTTTTTACACGATTACCGAAGTATGCTTTCGAAATAAACCCTGTTTCAATTAGGTCTTTTGAGGGTTGTAACGTGGTCTGGTTCACTGTTTGAGAAAAAAGGATTTATGGCTCAAAATTTTATTTTGATCCACCCATTTTCCTTCATGTTCTCCAGTCCTACGTTCAGATAATTTGACTCAGACGTTCACTTTTCAAAAGGTTATTGAATGGTAGAAGTGATGGTTGAGGAACCAATGAGGTTTTTTGGAGTGTGAGTCATCCACTTTTTGACCTTTGTTCGTAGTCACACAGAGTTGTTCTTATTAAGGATATTTTGTTGCTGTTCTTTTCATTTTTTGTTTTCCCTGATTTTTACCTAGACTGATTTTTGAGTATGTAGTCCAGCGGGATGCCCTAATCTTTGCCTAAGTCACTTGTTTTTGATATTTTGACTTAGCGGGCTCTCTTTTTCTTATTTTTTAATTTTTCGTTTTTCATTCATTTTTGGAACAAATCGTGTGACATTTTTTCATTTGGCTTGTTCAAGGGTTGTGATTTCCTCGTTCCTTTTGATGGTGAGGAACAACCATTGTGGATTGGTGAGGTACGACCTCTTGTGAGGGATAAGATGTGGTTGATCCTCGAATGGGACACTCCTCTTTTCCCTTTTTGAAATCTGAATGCATGGTCAAATTAACTGAAGACTACCCTGCCACAGGTTAAGATTGAAGGTTTTTTCTTTTAGAAAGAAACTCATACTCCTAGGCTCAAAGGGGTTGACGAGGGATTTTCTTCCTTATACCTCCGGTGTTTGGGGATTTGAAACAATGCTTGTACATCATTAGCAAGGTTTTATTCAAAAGCATATGACCGATAGTTTTGCATCTTTCAATTTCGTCATCCTCCTTTGGATTTTACTTAATCTTGAGTTTGACATCGATGAAAAAATATGAATGAACACGAATGGATTAATTTAAAACATGCATATTTATTTCATTATCATTATCATCTGAAAACAGACAAGTTTTGCAAGTGAAAATACTTGACAAAAGAAATATAATTGAATGAAAAAATGATTGTTGGCGTGATTGACCTTATTATCCACCCCAGATTGGGGTTTCTCTGCCTGTAGAAGTTGAAGTCATATTCTTCCAACAGATGCAACCTCTTATGATCCACCATTACTTCTACTTGCATAGGTTATGGCATTGCTGATGTGCCGGCCTGCGGAGCCATAGGATTGTTCAGTAAAGTTCAGGCCATTTGGCGTGAACATGGTGGCTTTTTAATCGATCAGGTTCTGTACCTTGTGCTTGAAAATATTGTAATTATCGATTGCATGCCCAGGTATTTTGTAGTGGAACTCGCATCTAGCATTCATGGTATAACCAAGAGGAATAGGGTTTGGAATAGGCTTGGCCTCTCCTAGCTAAATCAAAGAACCTTAGAGAAAACGAGTAAGTAGTTGACTGTGAGGAATGAGAATTGGATTAAACTTTCTCTTGGGCCTTCTTGGTCTTTTCTGGCCTTGTTGAGCATTGTTTTGTTGCTGATATGGATACCAATTCTGATTCTGCGCTTGGCCCCTCTGATTTGGCTGAGGAGCAGGAAATGGTTATTGATATGGAAGCCTTAGAAGTCCAGGTTATGGATGGTATCCATGAGGCAACTCATGACGTGAGGTAGAGCCAGGCGGATGCAAAGTAGTGACCATCTCTATTGCGGCAGTTGGTGTAGGATTGCCCCCTTCCTCAGCAATGCTCGCAGGATCTCCATAACCAAAATCATATGAGTCTTCAATTGGTTGACCTTTTTCCTTAACAGTTCTTTGCCTCTCTGAAGTTTTTCCATGGTGATTTAAGACATGCTTCCATTTTTAAGCGTACGTCAGGCAATCAACTGGCTGGTTAGAAAGGGAATATGGTGTGAGGAGTTATGTTTGCGTTTTATGGAATGCAAAATGATGCATGAAGGTATGCAAAATGTTTTTATGTTCCCCAGGAGATTGCATATGCTAAATCTTTTTTGATGGATGATGTGATGTGATGAGATGAGATGCCGCATCACAGATTCAAAGGTTTGGCGCATTCTAGATAATCCGCATGTGATTCTCAAAGTAGGTAGAGTTTTCTAGGTTTCCTGCAAAACAGAACCCCATTTCCCCTCACATGTGAGTACTAAGACTTTCATGAAGGTTCTTAGAGTCACGGATCCATCTTGAGAATAGCATCATCAGTGCAAAAATAGCTTGCAAAGCCAATGATACTCCCAATGGAATCTCCTCTAAGTGAGGTTGCCCCCAACTTCGAAAAGCCATGATTCACTAAAAGTCCTTAGAGTCATGGATCCCCTTTGAAAGAATGACCGTCAACACGAAATGACTCACGTTCTAGCAAAAATCCAAAAGGAATCTACTCTAGGCGAGGTCTTCGTACCTTCCCACCAAGATAACTACATCCGACAAGTTAGTACAAAGCACCCAAACTGTAACACTCTAAACTGCTTTCAGGATTAACGGCTGACCCCACAAACTAACACGAGTCTTTTCATCATGTTTTGTCCTCACTCACACGCTTTCCGAGAAACTTCCCAGAAGGTCACCCATCCCAAAATTTCTCCAAGTCAAGCACGCTTAACTATGGAGTTCTTATGAAACGGGCTACCGAAAATAAGATGCATCTTGTTGGTATTGGTAGTACTAATTAATCCTTATAAGCCTTCTTTCAACCATGTAGCCTCATCCCTGCACAACCTCAGGATCTCTCTCATTCCAATGTGAATTCGGTTTTCCCTTGAAGCTGCTAGGAGTGTCTCATTGTCATGCCTCGCGCACCGACAACCACTCCCTCACCCTCGGGTGTTACATGTAACCACTTTCCCGCCCTCTTCGATATCGGTTGTTACATGCCCACCAGCTTCCGCTTGGTTCGTCCTCAAACCACATCGTACTGGGAGAGGTCTGGCTCTGATACCATTTGTAACGCCCCAGACTGCTTTCATGATTACCAACTGACCCCACAAAGCAACACAGGTCTTTTCAGAATGCTTTATCCTCGCACACTTTTCGAGAAACTTCCCAGAAGGTCACCCATCCCAAAATTTCTCCAAGTCAAGCACACTTAACTATGGAGTTCTTATGAAACGAGCTACCGAAAAGAATATGCATCTTGTTGGTATAGATAGTACCAATTAATCCTTATAAGCCTTCTTTCAACCATGCAACCTCATCCCTGCACAACCTCAGGATCCCTCTCATTCTGATGTGAATTCAGTTTTCCCCTTGAAGCTGCTAAGAGTGTCTCATTGTTATGCCTCATGCACCGAAAACCACTCCGTCGCCCTCGGGTGTTACATGTAACCACTCTCCGCTCTCTTCGACGTTGGGTGTTACACAAACTATCTCAGGTGTACTCTCAAAGCCTGGGTATTGGGCTTATCACTCAATAACATCATGAAACCCATTCCCCACAAGATAAATATAACAGATATATCCGTAGTGAAATATAAAAGCAATAGAGCATACGGAAATAAGAATAATGATAAAGCATGTAAAAATAGTAAAGATAAACACCCAAACAAACGAGGAAACAAACAAAACTAGGCTCGACTTCTACTTGCAAGAGCAAGGGCCCCCAACAGAGTAACCAGTTGTCGCTACGCAAAAAATTACAGAGTCGCCACCAAACTTTATTTATTCCGAAGTAAAGGAAAATATCGATAAAACCCCTAAAGGTGTAGAAAATGGTCTCATAACCAAATTTGGGTTCGGAAGTCGGTTATGCAAGGGGAAGGTATTAGAACCCCTCACATCCATCGTACTCGATGGGAACCATCTTGTTTTTCTATTCGTGAATGAGTGTCGTTTATCTAAAGGTTTACTTACTAAAGGAGAAAAATAGGTTTTAAATTAGTGAGCTCGCCAAGGATTTGGGCCCTTGTGCCTACGTATCTCCATTGTGAAATGAAGAATCAGAGCTCTGTAGTCTAGAGAACTAGGCGTGAAAATGAAGGAAGGTTGCTCGCCAGGATCTCACAATCCTGTGCCTACGTATCCTCTCATGTAATAAGGAAGTCAGAGCTCCATAGTTCATGGAACTAATGGCGTGTTTTTGTTGTTTTTAGTGAACAATGTTAACGTTCGCGTCCTAGCAGTTAAACGTTGCTTGTATGCTCGCGCATGAGAGAATTAAGCGTCTGTTTAATTTGCGGTAGAATGGATATGCTTGTATCGCATTTTAGAAATTAAACTTAGCTTGTATGCTCGCGGATGGGAGTCTTAAACATTGTTTGTATTGCGGTAAAACGGAAGTAACATGCCCTTTTTGAAAAGGTTGTGATTTATGCCCTTGAAGCAAGATGTCACATTTGGCTGGTTAAGTTTGCTTTTACAGAAAAGGGTTTCTTTTGAAAGATGTGAGGCGAGTCTAATTGTTGGTACTCAGAGGGAAACAATTATCCAACCATAGGCTAAGTACAACCCACAATCAAATACTCGAGAGTTAAGGGGACAATGGTATCTCAACCACTCCTTTTCGGCCTAAGAGAACCGGATTAAACTCTTGTTATTATTAGGTGTTTTGAATAGGAGACAAGCGTTGGGCCACAAGCCAATCAGGGCCAACAACCCAAGCACTCGAGAAATGGGATGCACAAGTACCCACACCTCATCCCTTTTTCTCCCAATTTATTGTGAAAATATTTTTGAAAAAGGACTCGACATTGGACCAAGTGTTTGGTGTTTGAAATGTGAAATTGTGAAATGAAGTGGAAGGGTGAGAATTATAGGAGTGAGACAGAGATAGAGGTGTGAGAATGGAATGACGGTTGATGGCGACGCCTAAGCGATCGACTTATGGGTGTGAAAAGGTGGTGGAGCCCTAAGGCGGGGTGGAATGAAGCAATTCAATTAATTAGTTTGAAAATGGCTTGATGTTGGATCAAGCTTTATTTTTATCTTTATTTTTGAAATTTTTTTCTAATCACTTTTGTTTTAACTTTTTTAACATACAAGCATGCTAGCATAAGGCAATAAAGAATGTAAAGTCCTACGCTATTACATTTTAATGGGAGTGGGGGACATATTACCCCAATGGGGGATGACATATGAACTAGAAATAAAACAAATAAAAGTACAATAATAAAAAAAGGGAATTAATATCCAAAAATGGTCCATTGTGCCTCAAGGTAATACCTCACAACAAAAGAGGAAAAAGTTAGCAATATTTATTAATAATGGATGCAAGATGATGTAATCAAATGATGTATGGAAATTAAGCACAAAAATATCAATCAAGATCAAACAACAAGCAATGTTAAAACCCTAAAAAGAATTAATCAAGCATGATGAATTAGGATTATGTAAAGTGTGTTAATGTTGATTATTTTGTCCATGGTCCAAAATACTCCAATGCCAAGGTCTATTCTATTGTCCACATCCAAAATACTTCGTTGTCAAGGTCTATCCTATGGTCCATGTCCAAAATAGTCCATAATCCTCCAAAATGCAAAGGTTTATCAATTAAGTCCATGATTCTTTTTTATTAATTCTTTAGGTCCATTATATTCAATGAATCAAGATTAAAGAAAACCAAACAAGAATCAACAAAATTAACTAAAAGTTCAATGAGAAAATTCAACAAGAAAATTCAATCAAATTTTAACAAGAAATTTAATCACAACTTTAACAAGAAAGTTCAATAAAAAATTTAAAACAAATCAATCAAAGATCACCAAAAGAATATATCAAAAATTTAACAAAAATCAATCAAGAATTGGACAAAAAGTTAAATCAAGAATTCAACAAAGAATTGTCCAAATTTTACAAGAATTATACAAAGTATAATAGGCAATTCAATCAAAACTTTAACAAAAAAGGACAATAAAAAAAAATAATCAACAATTTAACAAAATTAGTCAAGAATCTAACAAAATTTCAATCAAGATTTTAACAAAAAATTCGGCCAAAAATTAACAAGAAAATAATAAATAAATAAAATCAACAAGAAAATTTATCCAAAATTCATCAAAAACTCAAACAGCGGGAGGTATAAAATATGGCTAGGTGTATGTATAGTGATTCAGACGTAGGGGCCCAATCAAAGGCCCACTGGCCTTGGTATATGAACTGAGGGAGGTGTAAGGGAAGACAAGGTGTGCTTAGCAATACAATTGGGCCCATGAGCCTGATCCAGTCCAAAACAAGGGGATAAGCATACAAAAATATAACTTGGTGCAAACATCCACACGAGCTCCTAAACATCTCTCTTTCACACCATCGTTATCGCTTTAACACCAACCTGTTTTTTTCCAAATGTGGATCTCTAAATCTCACAATGCTCTCGCTGCCACGGTCATCTCCGTCGCACCATGGCTCTACGCCGGCAGTGGCGACGAAGGGACTCTCAAATCTACATCCTAGTTGAACAACGAGATACCTAATCACTAATAGTGAGATACGACACGGTTAGGCGTTCGAAACGATCTACTTTAGGAGACACAACAAAAAAGTGTTCACCAACATGTTGCAAACAACGAAGAATATTGAAATTGATCCGCTGGTAAGTGCTTCGGTCCCCCTTCTTCTTGTTGTTGTAAGCCCTAGAGGCCAATACTTTTGGTACTTGTATCGAATTATTTATTAATAATAAAAGGCATTTCTTTATTATGTTTGTTTTTCCAAAGTGATAAAGTCCCTAGAATAGCTAATTCGTTTAATGAAATATTAAATGTGACTTAATCATGAGATTCCATTAAACATAAGGACATTATTCTTAAAGTATCAGTAGTCGAGCTTTAATGTGAAATGGGATAACCTTAAAGCACTAAGACTATTATGTAGATAGACTGATGATCACATCTCATGGATCATGGATAAGGAGTTATCAAGTCTTAACATAGGTATGAATATTAGGAGTAATATTTATACTGGATTGACCCACTATGAGAGTACTACATAGAATGTTATGCAAAGTGTCATAAGTTACTCTCATGGTGATAGTGGTGTATACCACCCTTCGACCTGAAACCACTATGAACCCTAGATGTATAGTCAAGTACTTTATTGCTGATCAAACATTGTCCGTAATTGGATGACTATAAAGACAGATGATGGGTACTTTATAAAGCATGCTGAGGGACATGAGTGATCTAGATGGAATTTTCCCATCCAGCATAACAGGATAAATGTCTAAGAGCCCAATAATGAACTGAACAAGGATGACACGGTATATGCCTTGTGTTCAATATAGACATAAGGGCAAAATGGTAATTGTACACACAAGCACTATCACAAAAGGTTTTGTCAGATCACATGACAATTTCGTGACTTGGGTAGCAGTGATGTGTTGTTAGATACCGCTCACTGTTTATTATGTTAAATGCATGATTTAATATAATTACCAACGTCGTGAAATCCTACAGGGTCACACATATCAGGACAGTTTGATAAGAGGTAGAGTAAATAAGGCATACCGTAAGGTACATTGTACTTAAGTAAATATGTAACACCGTAAGGTACAATGCACTTAAGTGGAATACGGATTATGGTAAGGTACCGCGTGTTTAAGTGATATACAATACATCATAAGATATGGTGTGCGTGCACTTAAGTGAGCTTTTTAGCCTGCAGCCCACATAAGTGGTTCTATAAATATAACCCTTGTGTAGAAGCATAAACACTTGATGAAAATTCAGTTGTGAAACCCTAGCCGTATTTTCCTTTTCTCTATCTCTCACTTAAAGCCTTCAATCGTAGCAGCTAGCACTGAGACTGAAGGAAGTTGTTCGTGTGGATTGAGTAGAGGCGATGTTCATCGTACATCGCTCGTGATCATTCCTTCGATTCAGAATCAAAGGTTTCATCGCCACAAGAGGTAACCATTCTATCACTGATCATGATCTTTCGTAAGGATCGCTAAAGGGAAATTTTAATTTCCAGTGCATTTTGAATCGTTATTTCCCTTCAGTGGTATCAGAGCCACTTACGAAACCATGCATCAAATAAGTGTTTATTTTCTGTTTTTTGTTTTAATTCGGTTAAAACACATAACAAATTAAATTAAATCGAGAAATTTAATTTTGGCATGAGGTTGTATATGATTTGGATGATTGATATTGACTATGCTTCGGAATCCGACAATAGTATGGTGAAGCAGCGATATATCAATCGTCCTTAAGTTACACAAATATGATCGATCAAATTTTATATGTGATATAATTAACTCTGATGCAAAGATGGTATATTGGATATACTATTTCTATTTCGTTCATTTAAATCACGTAATGATCATTATTCCTTTGAGCAATCTATGTTCATTTGCTTCGGAATCCGACTTTAGTATGGTGAAGCAGTGGCATATGGATCAATCATACTGAATTATTGATCATGGTGTTTTGACGATATGAGATTGTTGCATTAGGGTTCATGACGGCACAAGGGTTTTGTTGTCTAAAAGGTCTGCGATTAGGGTTGTGATGGTACAAAAGTTGTGCTTTAATTTTATGGAAAGTATCAAGTGTTGATGCGAAAAACGACGCCGATTTCAAATAAATTGTTCATTAAATTTTTTTTCGTCGGGGCGCTGCCCCCTCGACCCCTGTCCGCTGACCAGGCAGCGGACCCCCCGTCTGCGTAGTGTGATCATTCGCAGAAATTTAATTTGATTCATTTAATTAACAAGATTTAAATTAATAATAATAAAAGTGTGTTTATTATTTTTCTCTTGTGGTGATCAGTTATGGCCTTAGTTTTCCTTTATTTTGTTTTGGGATTTTAAAATACGACCTGCGTGTCATGCATCTCTTTTAATCTATTGATGTAACTTCTTTTCTCATCTCACTCCCTCGTATGTAAAACAAGTATTCTTTAATGTAATGTAATGTTATGAAGAAAAAGAAGACTACAAGATCAAAGGAGGACAACCTTGGAGATCTTGCTTGGAGAAGTGTAGATCGTTATTAGGTTTAGCTTAGGTTCTCTCATTGGCTTGGGATAACAATTGTGCTAGGGACCATAACTGTTTCATTTTGTATGTATGTTGATGCATGTGAAAGACGATTTATATGATAAATAAACCGATGAGATCAAACTAATGAAAATTACCTCAAATTGAATATTAAGTTTATGTTTTCCAAGTTTTAGAACTCATCAAGATTAGTATCGAATAATGTAGGTTTTGCTTAACGCGAGGTGCATGTTCTATATTAGTAAGATGCGATGGGATAAATGTAATATCCAATTTCTAAAACAATGGGTCAAACTTAACTAAACAAAATATAATAAGATTATATACGTTTAGAAGCAAGAGTTGGGAATAATCCATATGATGGATTAGAATAAGGAGTTATTCACCCAACTGAAATATTCAAGAATTGTATTGGATACAATTAGAAGGAGTTCTTACCTAAATAGCTGAGTTTTGTGTAATCAGCCTAACGCTGACTTAAAACAAAGTGAAATATGCATCTCGATCCACTAGAAAATATTCCAGTGGGATTTTCCGAATCAAATGGTGAGGGTCATTTGGTTTGAGTAAAATAGTGGGAGCATATTTAATTAAATGCCTAATTGAATATGTTGTTTTAATGATACTTATATTTTTCCATTCTATTTTGTAGATTACCATGACAACAAACACATCTAACAACATTTTACGATCAATCCTTGATAAGAAAAAATTGTATGGGACAAATTTTCGGGATTGGCACCGTAATCTTAGGATTATCCTCAAACATTACAAAAAGTTTTGTGTCTTAGAGACACCTGTTCCTGAGGAGGGTCCTCCTAGTCATGCTCATAAGCCTGAAAGAGATGCTTATAAGAAGCATGTCGATGATGCCAATGAAACTGCTTGTCTCATGATGGCTACCATGAATTCTGAATTGCAAAAGCAACACGAAAACATGGCAGCGTTCGATATGATCGAACACCTGAAGATGCTCTATCAAGAGCAGGCAAGGCATGAGAGGTTTGAAGTTTCAAAAGCCCTTTTTCAAGCCAAGCTATCCAAGGGAGCCTCTGTCGGTCCCCATGTACTCAAGATGATTGGGTATGTAGAGAACCTTGAAAGATTGGGATTTCCCCTAAAAAAGGAGCTTGCGACTGATTTGATCCTATAATCGTTGCCGGAAAGCTTCAGTCAATTTGTCCTTAATTTCAACATGAATGATATGGACAAAAATCTTCCTGAATTGCTAGGCATGTTAAGAACTGCTGAGCAAAATCTGAAGTCAAAAGGGAAATCCATTCTGATGGCCAGTAATGGAAAGAAACAGAACAAAAGGCCCACCAAGCAGGGTGGCAAATGGAAAGGCAAGGAAGTTGCCAAACCCAAACATGCTGCCCCTGCTTTGAAGCCTAGTGGAGGTATATCAAAGGAGGGCACTTGCTTTTATTGCGATATGACCGGACACTGGAAGAGAAACTACCCAAAGTACCTGGAAGATATGAAGAATGGAGTAGAGACTTCGACTTCAGGTATTTTTGTTATAGAAATAAATTTATCTACTTCTGCATCATGGGTATTAGATACTGGATGTGGTTCTCACATTTGTACCAATGTGCAGGGGCTAAAAAGGAGTAGAGTTTTGGCAAAAGGTGAAGTTGACCTACGAGTTGGCAATGGAGCAAAGGTTGCTGCTTTAGCCGTAGGAACTTATGTATTGACTTTACCTAGTGGTTTAATAATTCAGTTAGAGAACTGTTACTATGTACCTGCAATTAGCAGGAATATTATTTTCGTTTCTTGTTTGGACAAGTTTGGTTTTTCATTTATAATAAAGAACAATTGTTGCTCTATTTATTTGAATGATATATTCTATGTTACTGCACAAATGAACAATGGATTGTATGTCCTTGATCTTGAAATACCAATTTATAACATTAATACTAAAAGGATGAAACCTAATGAATTAAATCCAAGTTACCTTTGGCATTGTCGCTTAGGCCATATAAATGAAAGACGCATCTCCAAACTCCATAAAGATGGACTATTGGACTCTTTTGATTACGAATCATATGATACATGCAGATCTTGTTTAATTGAAAAGATGACAAAGTCCCCATTCACAGGAAAAGGTGAAAGGGCTAATGATCTTTTGTCCCTCATACATACTGATGTATGTGGACCACTGAACATACCAACCAGAGGAAGATTTCAATACTTCATCACATTTACCGATGATTTCAGTAGATATGGTTATGTCTATTTAATGAAACATAAATCTAAATCCTTTGAAAAGTTCAAGGAGTTCAAGATTGAAGTACAAAACCAACTAGGTAAGTATATTAAAACTCTTCGATCAGATCGAGGCGGTGAATATTTAAGCCTAGAGTTTGATGACCATCTAAAAGAGTGTGGGATTCTATCCCAACTCACTCCTCCTGGAACACCACAATGGAATGGTGTATCTGAGAGAAGAAATTGAACCTTGTTAGACATGGTCCGATCTATGATGAGTCACGCCGATATTCCAAACTCATTTTGGGGTCATGCACTACTGACATCAGCTTACACACTTAACCGTGTTCCATCCAAAAAGGTTGAAAAGACACCATATGAAATATGGAGTGGTAAGAAATCACATATGTCTTACATGAAGATTTGGGGTTGTGAAGTTTATGTGAAACGACAAATTTTAACTAAGCTTGAGCCCAAATCTGACAAATGCTTATTTGTGGGGTATCCTAAAGAAACAAGAGGGTATTACTTCTACAAGCCTTCTGAGGGAAAAGTGTTTGTCGCTCGAACTGGAGTTTTCTTGGAAAGGGACTTTATTTCCAAAGGAATCAGTGAGAGGAAAATAGATCTTGAAGAAATTTAAGAATCACAAAGCATTGATACACCTATAGATGAATTAGAGCAGGAACCACAAGTGGTTGTGGAAGAGCAACCTGCTCAAGTAGAACAAGACCAGCGTAGATCGAGCAGGATACGTCACCAACCAGAGAGATATGGATATCTCATAACTGATCAAGGTGATGTATTACTCATGGATCAAGATGAGCCTGTAACCTATCAAGAGGCCATAATTAGTCCTGAGTCTGAGAAGTGGATAGAAGCCATGAAATCTGAAATGGATTCTATGTACACAAACCAGGTTTGGACCTTGGTAGAGCCTCCTACAGGAGTTAATCCTATAGGATGCAAGTGGGTCTTCAAAAAGAAGACTGACATGGATGGTAAGGTACCTACCTATAAGGCAAGACTGGTTGCTAAAGGTTATAAACAAATTCATGGTGTAAACTATGATGAAACCTTTTCACCAGTTGCAATGCTTAAATCTGTTCAGATTTTACTTGCTATCGCTGCATATCATGATTATAAAATATGGCAGATGGATGTCAAGACTGCTTTCCTTAATGGGAATCTTATTGAGGACGTATACATGACACAACCTGAAGGATTTGACATACCAAAAGAAGCCCAAAAGATATGTAAGTTACAGTGATCAATCTATGGGTTGAAGCAAGCTTCCAGAAGCTGGAATCTTCATTTTGATGAAACTGTAAAACAATATGGATTCATATAAAGAATGAAGACGAGCCTTGTATCTACATGAAGGTTAGTGGGAGCATGATCGTCTTCCTGGTATTATATGTAGATGACATATTAATCATTGGAAACGATGTCCCTACCTTGCAACAAGTAAAAACTTGGTTAAGGAAATGCTTTTCTGTGAAGGACCTTGGTGAAGCAGCCTATATATTAGGACTCATAATCTATAGAGATAGATAATAAAAATTGTTTGGCCTAAGTCAGAGTACATACATAGACAAAATGCTGAGACGCTTTAATATGCATGATTCCAAGAAAGGATTCATACCTATGCAACATGGCCCGTGTCTATCAAAAACACAATCTCCTTCAAATAAGGAAGAAAGGGATCACATGAATAAGATTCCATATGTATCTGCAATAGGATCTATCATGTATGCCATGTTATGTACTCGACTAGATGTCTCGTATGCTTTAAGTGCAACGAGTAGGTACCAATCTGATCCCGGTGATGCTCATTGGGTAGCTGTCAAGAATATCCTTAAGTACTTGAGAAGGACTAAGGATTCATTCTTGATATATGGAGGTCAGGAAGAGCTCGCGGTAATTGGATACACCGATGCTAGCTTCTAGACAGATAAGGATGACTTTAAATCACAATCTGGTTATGTGTTCTGTCTAAATGGTGGCGCTGTGAGCTAGTAAAGTTCAAAGCAAGAAACAGTTGCTGATTCTATAACCGAGGCTGAGTACATTGCTGCCTCAAATGCAGCAAAGGAAGTTGTTTGGATCAAAAATTTCATTAGTGAACTTGGCATAGTCCCTAGCATTATGGATCCCATTCATCTCTATTGTGATAACAATGGTGCCATCGCACAAGCTAAGGAGCCTAGATCTCACCAACGATCCAAACATATACTTAGGCGTTATCATCTCATTCGAGAGATGATATTTTGGGGAGATGTGAAGATATGCAGAGTACCTACAATTGACAACATTGTTGACCCACTAACAAAGCCTCTTGCGCAGCAGAAACATGATGGCCATACTAGATCTACGGGTATTAGGGGTATGCCTGATTGGCTCTAGTGCTAGTGGGAGTTGTTGGTGTAAGCCCTAGAGGCCAATACTTTTGGTACTTGTATCGAATTATTTATTAATAATAAAAGACATTTCTTTATTATGTTTGTTTTTACAAAGTGATAAAGTCCCTATAATAGCTAGTTCATTTAATGAAATATTAAGTGTGACTTAATCATGAGATTCCATTAAACATAAGGACAATATTCTTAAAGTATCCGTAGTCGAGCTTTAATGTGAAATGGGATAACCTTAAAGCATTAAGACTATTATGTAGATAGACTGATGATTACATCTCATGGATCATGGATAAGGAGTTATCAAGTCTTAACATAGGTATGAATATTAGGAATAATATTTATACTGGATTGACCCACTATGAGAGTACTACATAAAATGTTATGCAAAGTGTCATAAGTTACTCTCATGGTGATAGTGGGGTATACCACCCTTCGACCTGAAACTATTATGGACCCTAGATGTAGAGTCAAGTACTTTATTGCTAATCAAACATTGTCCGTAATTGGATGACTATAAAGACAGTTGATGGGTACTTCATAAAAGCATGCTGAGGGACATGAGTGACCTAGATGGAATTTGCACATCCTGCATAACAGGATAAATGTCTAAAGGCCCAATATTGAACTAAACAAGGATGACACGGTATATGTCTTGTGTTCAATATAGACATAAGGGCAAAAGGGTAATTGTACACACAAGCACTATTACAAAAGGTTTTGTCAGATCACATGGCAATTTCGTGACTTGGATAGCAGTGATGTGTTTCTAGATACCGCTCACTGTTTATTATGTTAAATGCATGATTTAATATAATTACCAACGTCGTAAAATCTACAGGGTCACACACATAAGGACAGTTTGATAAAAGGTAGAGTAAATAAGGCACACCGTAAGGTACGATGTACTTAAGTAAATATGTAACACCGTAAGGTACGGCGCACTTAAGTGGAATACGTATTGTGGTAAGGTACCACGTGCTTAAGTGATATACGGTACATCATAAGATATGGTGTGCGTGCACTTAAGTGGGCTTTTTAGCTTGTAGCCCATACAAGTGGTTCTATAAATATAACCCTTGTGCAGAAGCATAAACACTTGATGAAAATTTAGTTGTGAAACCCTAACCGTATTTTCCTTCTCTCTATCTCTCACTCAAAGCCTTCAATCGTAACAGCTAGCACTGAGACTGAAGGAAGCTGTTCGTGTGGACTGAGTAGAGGCACTGTTCATCATACATTGCTCGTGATCATTCCTTCGATTCAGAATCAAAGGTTTCATCGCCACAAGAGGTAACCATTCTATCATTGATCATGATTTTTCGTAAGGATTGCTAAAGGGAAATTTTAATTTCTGCTGGGTTTTGAATCGCGATTTCCCTTCACTTCTACTCCTTGATTTCTCCTTGCTGTTGTTGTGCTTTGCTCTTAAATTCTTCTTCTTCTTTCTATGCATGTGCTGCGTCAATCCTTTGTGTGAGTCGTATTTGTTGTTCCGATATGCATGAATTGTTGTGTGTGATTAAAGCTGCAGGTTATGGATGGCGTATTGAATTGAAGAAGAGTTTCTTGCGGTTTTTTAGATGGAGTGATGGAGAAGTTGCAAAAAGTTTCTTGCGGTTTTGTGAGTATGAATGAAAGAAGTGAAGTTTGTGTGATGTGAAGTAGAGGATTGAAGAATAGAATGAAGAGGGAGAGAGAAATTTAGAAATTGAAGAAGATGAAGAATTGAAAGTGAGAATTGAATAATCCTTTTGAGAAGTGAACAATCTAGCCTTTTATAGAGGAGTGAAGAGACTGAAGCTAGTTATGATTTATGTTATGAATTTTCTACTATAAATTCTGTTATGAAAATTTTCTTGTAATTGTTATAAAATTTTTTGAAAGCTCTGTTATGAATCTCTCATGTATTTTTTCTGCGATCCGTCATGTATCCTTTGAATGCAATGTTGTGTAGCCTTTGTGAAATTCATCATGAACCTCTTTTCCAATTTCAATATCTCCTGCCATGCGCCCCTTGTAAAGTCCATGGTAGCTTTAGTTTGTGTGGTATAATTGGATATTGGTTTGTAGTTTATGGATATAGTATTTGGATATTGGGATTGGTAGTTTATGGATATAGAATTTGGATATGGATATAGACATTGAATTTGAATTTAGTTTCGGTGTTTGGACATTTAAATTGAAATGGGGAAATGGTTTTAAGTTTGGTTTGGATTTAGAATGTGGGATTGGATATGGATATTGGATTTTTGGTCATTTGGCTTGGATTTAATTGGACTTGGGTTTGGATAATGGAATTTGGATATGGGTTAAGTTTGGATATGTATTTTGGAATTTGGTTTGGAAAATGGGCTTTTAAAAAGGATATTTGGACATGGATTGGAATAATGGGCTTTAAAATAGATATTTAAAATAAGTTTTAAACAAATGGGTGTAGATTGAATTGAATAATTGGACTTTAAAAAGTGGTTTGGTTTGTATATGGATATTTGGATTTTGGTTTTAGATAATGTTCCAATCATTAATAATGCAATCTTAACCCATGGAACTGTGAACATCAATCAACAATGCCAAAGTCATTGAATATATCTGATAATGTGCAAGCAAAGGGGAATGCCTACTAATCCATGAACACAAAGGAACCTCATCTTCAAATTCAAACTTCTTCCCCGAGATGTCTAATGGCATGACTTGTAGTGCAATCAATCCTTGAAATCATTCTTCATAGCGTGAACAAACCCTACTTCATGATCACTGTGTCTCCAGTTGGAACCAACCTGCAAACAAGGTGAGAACCTAGTTGCCATAACCTCTGATCCAAGACCCCTGACCCAAGCAACAAGCCTATGCTAATGAATGCATGATATATTTAAATGCCATAATGGAGGGTATGCACATGAGGAAAATGAAAAGCATAAGCCATAAAATTTGGATGGGAGGGTAGGACAAATTTGGGGTATGACATTAGGTAATGATGATATCGGCCCACCTGCTCCGCCGAATCCCCATATCCCTCCAAATCACTAGGGTTAAATTTCCTACGCTCATCACCTTCTTCCTTGGCAGACGTAGCCAACACGCTATCTTTATCATCTGAATCAACAGAACTATCATCCTCCGATGTACTGATCATCCAACCGTCTTTGTGCACCGAGAGCTATTTTGGACCTTGAAAGCCTTCCACAAGCTTGATCCTATATATGTTTTCGTTGGTTTCTACATTGAAAACTTCATTAAGATTCATAGAAAATTTAGTCTTTATCAAGAACCTGGCAATGTCAAGAGTTTTATGCCTTTCCGTGTTCTCATCGCATGCAATGAATTCACCCACACATCCTAAAATAAACCTGAAAAATTGATTGCAACGTGCATGACATGGAAGTCCAAAGCATTTCATCCATGTAAGTCGTTCTTTTTCAACACCCGAAGGTGACCAGGGATGAATATCTGTAAACCAAGATTTCATCCAAGCTTCATCATCTCTGACTATTGCACTAATGTCCCTAGGAGAAGATTCTTCCAGCAAGACCAAATTAGCATCAAGAGGGGTTGCTTTAATCATAAAGTATCCTTCTACATTTAACCCTTCTTGCACATTGTAAGTTGAACCTTCTTGGGAGACCACCCCCACAAAAGCCTTACGAAACCTCGCTAAGTTCTTCTCTTTGATGTTGAATTGCAAATGGGCAAAGGTGGGTTTTCCTCCACCTTATATCTTGTTTTATGAACAACAACATTTTTCCCAGAACTTGTGCATAAGATCTCCCATAGTTACCATCACTTCGATGCTTTTGAAAAGTTTGTCCTACACGGTTTCTACCATAATTGTTCACATCACTTTGATTCTTGTTCTCGCCATCATCTCCACGGTTAAACCTAAGTGTATTTGCAAACAGTTTCCTACCTTTGATTTGAATACTATCAAGTTTAACCACCAGAATTCTCTCGTCTTTCACCTTTATAAACCTAACAAAACCATACATGTTTCCCCTCTTATCTTTCTTAGCCGATATAAATACTTCCGACACCAAACCATACTCCTTAAAAGCATCATACATTTCTTTTGCCCCATAATCCTCTGGGAATTCAATAAAAAAACGAAGTAATAACGTCATTTGCATCCGTATTTTTCCCCGCCGATCCAACCACACAGAGAACTTGAAGTTATTATTGATATCATGCTTTTTCCTCCGCATTTGAACCCAACCGTACTCATCCATTCCCATGATAAAAGCCAGTAGGCTTAGAACAACAACCACTCGCAAAAACTAAAATTAATGATAGGACAACAGATAGAGAAGAAAAAACCAAACCACAACCCTTGTTAGTTAGGTCCCTAATTCATAGACTATGACATTAAACCTCATCAACAATGGCTGAGATTCATTAATTTGATTTATGGTTAAGTTGAAGTTGAAAGAGCAACGAATCTGTTGTTATCACTGGGAGAAGGAGAAGATGAAAGAAAGGTAACTCTATTTCCTGATCTTAAGGCCTGGTATGTATCTCGGTTAAGAAGAAGGAAATCTTTGGAGAAATATAAAGCTACGACCAACACGGTTCAGGGCCTATTAGACGTCAACTTTATTTCAAGAGTAAGCGGTCATCGGGTTTTACCTTACACAAAGAGGGATAAAGTCCAACCTCGACAAATGTGTAGCGGTCATATAAATGAATGTGCCAACCTCAAAGAAGTAGGTTATGGAGTTGAATGGGATGCTTACCGCATTGAACATGTTCTTCTTAAAATCATCCCAACATGCATTACCATTCTATAGATTGTTAAAGGAATCACAAGTCGAATGGACACCAAAATGTGAAAGGTTCTTTGTGTCTTTAAAAACGACATTAGCTACACCTTTGATGCTTACTTAACTGATCCCTAACAAAGTCTTCTATCTTTATGTGATAGTGTCCAAAGAAGTTGTTAGCACTATTCTGATAATGGAGTTGATTCAACAAAGTCCTATATCTTTATGTTGTAGGCCGACCTCGTGGTCGAAGTCTCATTACTCTTTGAATTCTCCTCCACCAATAAGCAAGCCGATAATGAAGCAATCATCGTCGGGCTCACCTTGGAGGCAGAGAACATTAAAATGAGGACATATTCTGAGATAGTATTTTCTCAACATGCTAAGGATCCAATATAGCAACGATATTTAAGGATAGCCAAATAGAAGTTAATGAAGTTCAAGACGAATGAGGTCGTGCATGTTCCGTGGGAAGAAAATACTCGAGCATATGTGCTCTTTAAGCTACCAAGTATGATGAGGTTTAGGGTCAACCATTTTTTAATTCAAGATACTCTGAAGAATCCGAGCATCAAGACCCCGAAAGATGCGTTGATCTTCATAGGCGGTACTGGTGAATCCTTCTAGATATCTCCCATTATAACATATAAAGAACAATGGGTTCTTCCTTCTAATATAGCTTAAGCTAATTTTATGAAAATAAGAGAAAGTTTGTATACTGTTATGGAGATAACTTTGTGTAGAAGAGGCTTATCTACCCCTTTATTAAAATTCTTAGAAGGAGAAGAGGTTGGTTATGCCCTTTTAGAAGTGCATGAGGGGATAACTGTGCAACACTTGGGTGCCCGGGCATTGGCCAAAAAGGTTTTAAAATCAGGATACTATTGGTCATTCATGGTCCAAGATGCCAAGGAATATGTGAATAAATGTGACCAATGTCAGTGGCACGCAGACATTTATAGCACCTCATTAATAGAGTTGCACATGTTGACATCACCCTGACCCTTTTCTCAGTGGGGTATGGACATCCTCAGTCCATTTCCTCTAGCTCCAGGTCAACTTAAATATTTGAAAGTGACAATTGACTATTTTATAAAGTTGGTCGAAGCATGGGCTTTGGAAAATATCACTACAGTAAACATCCTAAATTTTTTTAAGGAATATTCTGGCCAGATTCGGATTTCCTCAAGCCATCGTGATAGATAGTGGAACAAAGTTAATGGATAAAAAGTTAAAGAATTTGTTAGAAGAATTGAAAGTTAGACAACACTTTGCATCAGTAGAACATCCCTAGACAAACGGACAAGCAACGTCAGCTAACTGGATGTTGTTAAGGGGACTGAAGCAATGACTCAAAGTTACCAATGATATTTGGGCGGATGAACTTCCACACGTCTTGTGGGAGTACAAAACAACCCATATTTAACAACATGTGCAACTTCTTTTTATCTAACTTTTGGTACTAAAGTCGCAATCTAGTGGAGGTTGAAGAACTACGTTGGAGAATGACACACCCCTCTGGACACAACAACTATGCACTTAGGGAGGAAATTGACTTCTAAGAGGAAAATAGGGCATACACCACCTTCTCCAATATCATTTTCAAACAAGCTAGGCAACTCAATATAACCAACACGTATGACCTAATGAGTTCCATAAGTAGGATGAGCTTTAACTAAGCAGATGATAGTCAACAAATGAATAAACGAGAAAGAAATACATCAAATATTTTTTAATTAACTGACCAGAGATAATATTAAATTACAAAAGAAATTCTTTCAAAAGTCCATATCACTTTCGCTCGACAAGCATTCTGTTGATTAATATTTTTTAAAAGCTCATTTCATCATTGGGAATCTGAATGTTCGGACAGAACAGTTATAGCTGGTCGACGACATTCTTTAAAGAGGTATCTCTGAGGCCCCATGCTGAACAAGATTGTAAATCTTTCTCTAATCAAGCCAACTCCTCCTGAAAGGCTTTCACCTCACATTAGTAAGCATTTTCCTATTATTTTAGAGGCCACGACGCCAGAGGAAAAAGTTTTCAAAGTGAACTTCGCTTCGCAAGAAGCTTTCTCTTCCTCCTCAAGGTTGGCCAACAAATCAACCGCCCTGCCAGCTAACTCCATTGGAGTTCTGTACAGATCCACTTCCTCTTTGAAGCAAGAAAGTTGACTCGACTCCCGTTGAAGAACATACAACCTTTCTTGAAGCTGAAGCACCTCTGAGGTGGCAAGGCCATACCACTCCTTCAAATATTATGTTTCTTGAGGAAGGTTACCCCTTTATAGTCAGCTTGAGGATGAGATGTCGGCCTCGACTTTGAAAGACTCCTCGACTCATAAAAATAGTCGGCAAGCGTTGGGGGAAACTATTTTGGGCCGACATAAGGCCCAATGCGAGTGAGATCCAAGAGTTAAGCCCAATGAAGCAAAACCCATTAAAATTTTCCATCATATATAAAAGGCTTATGTAAGACATAAGGTATAAGCTCTCTTTTTAGACTTACACTTTACTCTTTTTGGACTTTGTAACTGACTTGGGCGTTTGAGTGCTAACATAATAGGTCCACCCCTGTACTTCCGTATTAGAGATCCACACCACCATACCAAGAGTCCATCGTCACAAACTAATCATAATTCTGGTTCTAAGATGAAACAAAAATGAAACATTAATTTATTGTTTCTTACGCTCTTTCAAACTCTTCAAAATAAGTGATATGCGACTCTTCATTTGAAATGAAGAGGATAAGAGTAGGTTAAATATTGTTGCTTATTTATAATCGATGTATTATTTAACATATAAACTTGAATTTAATATTTAAAAAATCAGACTGCCCCTCAATCAGATAGGGTCAAGGTTTAAGGGATCGTTGATCGAGCCACGTGGTCACTAGTTAGATTGCATGACCGAATCAGATAAAGATCGAATAACCCTATCTCTATAACAAAATTATATAGCTATTAAATCTTGTTAAACTAGATGATCGGGTCCCTAAAAAATATTTTAAAAAATTACGACATCTTCGTTTACAATTAAAAAACATAACCATATAAAGATGAGTTTTATTCCCTTTCTTATCAACTCAAAATTAACTTATATAAAATAGATGAAACTATTAATAACGAGATCAACCAACCAAATAAGTAAGGGAAAGTGAAGCGCAATTAAATACACAAATTACAATAACTATATAATAATTAGGATCGCTATAAATTTATAATTAATTGTTAATGCTGTCATTGATTGAAAAATAAAATTACCTTAGCCGTGAAAAACAAATTATGATTTCGTTATTGATCCATATCAAAAGGTCTAGATTAAATAGATTAGTTTCATTCTTGATTATATTATTCTCAATACATTTTTCAACTAAAACTAATTGACTATACAAAAGACGGAGGGAGTGACAACGACAAAAGGAAGAAGGTGTGACAGAGAGACTGACAACAACGGAGATGCAGAACTAAGGTCTTTTATTTTCTAAAATTGTGTTTTTATTTTGAATTGTCTTTCTCTTTCTTTTTCTCTTTCTCTTTGATTTTATACTTCTCTTCTATTTTATAATTTAATTAAAAAAACGACGCAATTTTAAATCCCACCTAAAAAAAAGGCTTTTGAGACAAACCATCATGCCTCGCCCTTATTTTTTTGAGACAGACCAAAAATTTAGATATGCATCATTAATTATATCAACCCTTATTTTTTTAGGCAAACCAAAAATTTAGATCTGTATCATTAATTATATTAGTCGATCTTGTTTTGTTAAAACTTTTATCGTAATAGATATAAAAGGTACCAACATGCCAATTTATCACCCCTATTTTAATATGTTTAGTGGATGTCAAATATTATACTTACCCTATTAAAACTAAAGTTGAGTTTTTTTCACTAAAATATTTACTAATAACTCGATTTATCTTGGATGGTTAACCACAAGAGTTACTTACAACACTTCAATATACCATGATCATGTCTTTGATAAATGAAATAAATAAATAAATGTGAGTATATCCACTTATCCAACTAACACTAATTGTCCAACTACCAACAAAAGTTAGACCAAATTTGTACACCATGTGTTCAGCTACCCTTCTTCTCTCTATTTTACTCTCTACACCCCTTCCATAAAACTTTTCTATTTCTATAAACCTTCTAGAATCTAATTTTCTAGTTGCACTTTATATTTTGGCATTTGACTTGCCCCTATATATATTAATATCCCACTCAATCATTTCCTCATTCTGCAAATTAATCTTAATACTATTCACAAGATTCAAACCTAGTTCATTCATCTTCTTTTAATTCTTGTTACTTGCATTAATGGCTGACTTAGAAACCTCCTCTAACAATGTTTCAGCTGATTCTACAGGTATACCTTTTTGTAGCTATAAGTTGATATATCATGATTCATGATTATTGATTTCATATAAATGATCGATCACTTGTAGTTTTTGTAGATCAGCAATCTAGCCAAGGTTCAAATGTTGAATTTTCTGAAAACGAGGAAATGCTTATTGCTATGGTTTATAATCTCGTTGGGGAGAGGTTAGTATCACTTAAATTTCTTTTTACTACTACTTTTTATACTAAAATTTGTTTGAGAGTCAACACCGAGAATATACAGATGTTAGGACCGTCTTTGAAGATAAACAAAGTGTGCTATAATGCATGATTTCAAAATTTTCATAGTTAAATTATAATTAAATAAGATTTCATAATATATTTATCATGGTTTAATCATGAACAACGAGAAATCATAATTTGTTTGTAATGTAGTTAACCAACATAGAGTTTCTAAAAACTTAACAAATAATTTCACAACATAATTACTACGTGATGGAATAATATGATTTTTTTTTTTTTTTTTTGTTATAGGTGGTCATTGATTGCTGGAAGAATTCCTGGAAGAACAGCAGAAGAAATAGAAAAGTATTGGAATTCAAGATACTCAACAAGTGAATGAGGGGTCATATGAGAATTAAGCAAGAAATTTAAACTTTGTGAGGGTATGATGAATGAAATGAAAGTGGATGTTCATATTATTTAAGAGAATTTCTTAGGCACCCAAGTTTCTTAGGCACCATCTGAATTTTCAGTTTTGTCCCCTGATTCCGGATATGCACATCCGGACGCACCAATTTTTTAAAAAACGTTGATGCGTT
The DNA here is from genome assembly GCA_022829125.1 of Lathyrus tuberosus. Taxonomy (NCBI): domain Eukaryota; kingdom Viridiplantae; phylum Streptophyta; class Magnoliopsida; order Fabales; family Fabaceae; genus Lathyrus; species Lathyrus tuberosus. Next base: position 2,547,906 of record JALAZF010000484.1, read on the forward strand.
TCGGAAGAGCACATCCGGAAACTTTCATGATCTGCAGATCCGGAAAACAACAGAATTTTTTTTTTTTTTAAAATCGGTTTTGTTGCTTGGTCGCATATGTTAATATATCGTTGCAACTTAATATACATTTGAACAACATCAATATATAAAATAAAATGATATATATATATATATATATATAATAAACCTCTGTCAAAATACGGTGCATACATCTAATATAAATAGAATACATCAAACAAAAAACTACTGCGTATGGCGAAGGATCTCTCCGGCTCCCCTGCTCCTCTACCCCTACCCGCCATCCTGGATCGATGTCTGCGGTACTGAAGTGTCCCCCGAGCAATCGCAATAATCCGGTCCACGGCAAGTCTGGCACCAGAGCCCTCAGGGAGGTGACCGGCCTCAATGGCCTGCTGCGTGTAGCGCAATTTTTGTGGTCCTGAGTCACTATCGCTTGGGGTACTACAGTTCGATTCATTTTTATCCTATTGAGCTGATTAAGGAAGGGAAATAGATGTCTCCAATTAACCCTGCTTGCATACTGAGTTTGAACATCGGTCTGTTAGGTTACAGATGCTATGTGGATGTGGGGCCCAATCTTTGATTATTTCGTTAAGAACACAGTGTCTGGATTTTTTGTGAGGTTTTTGGTAATGTGTTTAGATTTGATGCATTTGGGTTGATTTGGTGGAGATACTGGGTTGATAATGTGTTTAGGTTTTTGGTAATGTGTTTAGATTTGATGCATTTGGGTTGATTTGATGCATTTGGGTTGATTTGAAGCGTACGAAGCCCGAGATGGAGGCTACAAGGGAAGTGACTCAACAAGAGAGTCTTTTATACTTAACAAGAGAGTGTTTTAGTATCTCGTACGAAGCCCGAGATGGAGGCTAAACAGGTTTGACTCAACAAGAGAGTCTTTTATACTCAACAAGAGAGTGTGAAAAGGTTAGCTCCGTTGGGGAGAATCATTGTACAAAGCCCAAGAGGAGGCTATCTATGCTGGTGACTGTTTCAGTTTAGTGACAGGTCCAGTATGTTGGATAAAAGAGAAAATCAGTTCTTATAAAAGGAACGATTAAAGGTATTATTGTGCTTTGGGATTGATCAGAGGATCAGGGTTATTTCCTGTTCTTTAAGGAAATGGAAAATCCAAAGGGTATTGAGACTTTCCAAGTCTACTGGTGTTTTGAGAAATCGATTCCCAGGTAGTAAATGATCTTTGTATGATGCCCAAGAGAAAGTTGATATGTTAAGGGATGAAGGTCAACCCATTAACTGGTCTGACACTTGACTCAGAAAGACAGCTCTAGCAAATTGATGACTAGGTTTTGTTCTTATACCTGTAGAGGTCTCTGGGTTCTTGTACTAAGCCCATGAGAAGGCATGCGAGCTTTTAAGAAGCCGAAGGGTCCTTGTACAACGCCCAAGAGAAGGCAGGGATGCTTTTAAGAAGCCAGTGGGTCCCTAAACCTCGAGAAGTTCAAGACATGCCATTCACCGAGAATAAATCAAGCCAGGAAAGTCTGAGAATTTGGAAGAAACTCAAGAGATGCCATTCACTGAGAAAAGATCATCTATGGGGAGTAGAGTCTCTTTGACAATTTCTAAGAGTGACAGTCTGAGAAAGGGTTCACCGAGAATGCTGCCTTTCACGTCTCCATATTGTTTAACCCCAAGAGGAGGGAAAACTGTGTCTGGTAATCCTATGGGGATCTAGTTTTGTTTGTATTTAAGAGTGACCAACAGGGCTTTACCTAGTGCTAGACGTAGTTGCCGGAGAAAAATCTAAATAACTATACTAGTATTACACAGTGGATATATGACGAGTATATAAAAGTTTGTGAAAGAAGACTTACAGTGGGCAGCCCCACAATACAATTATATATATATATATGAAAGCGAATAAAGAAAACGGGTAAACACTTACTCGGTTGTAGAGCTTCCATGCTGTTTTGTTAGTTGTTCAACAAAGAAAGCTTTGATAACAATATTATATTCTAAATCAAAGGAAAAAGTACTTTGAAAAGATTGTTGGGGTTTACAGCTCAAGGAGAGGCCCAAGGTTTTATCAGTGATTGCACTGTTGTTTTGAAATTGTACATGGACTTATACAAGTGACTAAGGCCCAAAAAGGTTTTCTGTACAAAGGGATGGGTCTTACACTCTCTCAAGAGGCCCAAAGGTGTTTAAAGAAAAGGAATGAGGCTTATAACACGAGGGTAGGCCCAGATGATTTGATTTTTGAACTGGCGATTGCGCCGAGATTTTTCTTTTAACGTGGAGGGACTTATACCATGTCTGAGGCCCAAAAAGTTTTAGTTAAAAGGGGGTTAGGTCTTACACTCTTTTAGAGGCCCAATGATTTATTTTTGTACAAGTGGTGGGGCTTACAGCTCAAGGAGACGCCCAAGGTTTTTTTGTTAAAAAGGCGACGATCGCGCCAAACTTTTTGATGGGATCGGGACTTATACAATACTCTGAGGCCCAAAAAGGTTTGTATTTACAAAGGGTTGAGTCTTACACTCTACCAAGAGGCCCAAAAAGTTTTGAAAATGATTGATGAGGTTTGAAATCAAAGAAACCCTAATTTTATTTTCCTTTAAAAGTAAATATTTAAAGAAAATCAATAAAAATGATAAAAATACCAAATGAGTTTTAATAAACCACTTGTGATTTTTGTTTAAAGTTTGAAAAATGAGGTTTTAATCACAAGATGAATTAAAACTCATTTGGTTTTGATTTTCAAGGTAAATATTCACTTTTAAAATGTTTAAAAACATTTAAAAAGGAATTTATTCACAAAAATACTAATTATATTAAATAAATAATATAAACTTTATTTTTTTGTGGAATAAAATATTTCAACATTTTTGTGATTTTTTGCAAAAACAACCAATAAAAAATAATTAAAATTGAGAGAGTTATTAATTTTCCAAACTATTAAAAATAATATGAAAAATAATAAAAAAGTGGAAAAAATAGCAAAAAGAGGGTCTGGGGCGAGGGGGATTCGAACCCCAAACCTCTTGTGTATAGGGCGCGCGCCTTACCACTGGGGTGGTGATACATCCGTTGATTGAAACACAACCACAAATATACAAGGCTTGCCTTGTTTTTGGCCTGGCCCAAGGCAAGGCAAGGCAAGATTTTGGTTAGAAACGTGAAGGCCATAACTTTCTCATTTCTCCATGGATTGGGACAAAATTTAGGTCTATCCTGCCTAGAATTTCACAAGAAATCCAATGGTGGTGGTATTTTTTTCAGCTCATGCTCCTATTGAAAAACCCGATAATGGTTTTGAAATAGGCCATGATTTGCATTTTCTGTGCTATCTCTTGGTACAGACATGAATTACATGATGAATTGGTTCAAACACAACACATATAACATGTACAAGATGTGCATGATCAGTGGACCTCAAAACAATGCATATTTCAAAGAGTTCAAGTTTAGATGCTTACCTCTTTTTGGAGCTTTTGTGCAATTTGCCAAGTGCTTTATTCCAGAAATGATTTGATGCTTTGGACGCCCTCAAATGATCTCTTAAAAGCTTTTAGGATGGTTAGAATCAGCTGGAAACCTCAGGAACAAGTTTAAGCTCTTTCTTGCAAAAGGGGCAAAAGTGGCCAAAATATCAACTCTCTCAAATGGTGTTCCAGATGGGGCGGAACCATTTGGGATAGTTCAAGGATGATATTTGGAGTGTGTTTGAGGTTTTATCTGGTTTGGAAAGTGACTAAATCAAGACATGGCTTAAAAAATGCACAAAAGTCCAATTTTGAGGTTTTGAGAAGTGACTTTGTGATTTTGGTGTTACAGGTCACTTGTGAGTGCTTGGATCACCTCTATATGATGTTTATGAGGTGTGTGTGTGTGTGTGTGATTGGTTTGATTGGAATTGCTCTCAAACTCAAAAACTTAGAGTTACCTTGCTAAAGAAGGTATTTTTGCCTAGGGAAAGAGATTTTGAGGAAAGCATCTGTTTGATGGCTTTGGTGTACTCAAACTGATCACAAATGAGCTCTATTTATAGTAGAGCAACTTTGTTTTGGGAGCAATAGTGATTGACAACTATTGCAGAGGTTTGGCTAATGTTGATCAATGAGAATCCAAGTCTCCTCTAGCCATTGACTAGAGGTTAGGGCATAGGCTGCTGGTTCCCTTAGTCTTGGATATGTCTTGACTAAATTCAGTTGGAAATGGCTCAGTCCATGCCACCTTGGTGCATCCATTAAATGCTCCAAACCAAAATTGGAGTCTTGTCCCTCATTTAGGCATTTCTAGGTTTGGCATGCTACTTTTGGTTCCAAAGACTTGGGAGGCTTATGGATCAGTGTTTGTCCCTCCTTGGTCTCCCCCTGAGGTGTTCAGATGGATAAGTTTGCTTGTCATTTGCACAAATTTGGCAAATTGAGCAAAATGCACAAATCTGCCTTGCTTTGACAATTTTCAGCAAGGCATGTTGCCATTGTCATATCTCATGGCTCAAGTGGACTTTGATGGAGTTCTTGGCCATTTTGGAAAGCCCTCATATGATACAACAACTTTTTGATCATAATTGGTTTTGATACATTTTGGATCCAAGTGAAAAATTCCCCTACATTTGGAAAAAAGTGAAGGCAGATTCTGACTTAGTGAAAATTTCACTAAGTGTTGGAAAAAAGTGATATTTTCACTTTTTGTGATTTTGATCATTCCATAACTTAAAATCCATGAGGAATTGGAATGAGTTGTGTTTGAAGCTTTTGTAGAGGGCCATGAGAGCTACAAATCCAGCTTTGAATGGGGAAAATGGCCTTGTGGTTTAGGAGTTATGATCCTCCAAAGTTGGTACCCTGGCCACTTTGTTTCATAACTAAGAAAAATTTCTAAGTTTTTATGGTTACCCCTTTTACAAGTTATCCCACTTTTCTTGATTTTTCTTGATGAATGATGATTCCAATCACACATTAACATCATTTAGGGTTAAGGAACCATAATTGTGAAAAATCTCAAAAAGTCAAAGTTGACTTTTGTGCACAGTTGACTTTTTGTCAGATGAACTCAAAACTATGCGATCCTCTATGAAATCAAATCCTTGACCTAAATCAAACTTGATGTATTGATTTAATAGGTGTTATAGGGTGTATTAAATCATGTCCCAAGGTTTGGGAGCATGTCTTGGTCAAAAGTCAAAGGTACTGTTGACTTTTTCCTCAAAACCCTAATTGTGGTTCTGATGAAATTGAAACTTGTTGCTCAAGCTTCTTAGACCAATCCATTGTTGCAAATGGATCAATGTGGTGTATTAGAGACCCTCAAATCCTCTTTTGAGGTCTTGGCTCATGTTTTGTCCCAAAAGTCAACTTAGGGGTGAATTAGGTCAAGAAACCCTAATTTTTTATTTTTGGTGAATGCATCCCCTGAGGTTAAATTGACTTGATGATTGGGTCCATGAGGTTCCATGGGGTATATTAGGTTATGCTTTGAAGCATTGGCTAATGCCTAGAGGAAAATTCCCATCTGGAGGCCTTGGTCGACCAAAACCCTAATTTGGTGACACTGGCGATCTTGAGGCTTAATCCACTGGGACTGTTGCAGCCTTGTGCTTAATCCTTGAGGTGGGAGTTCTCTTGATCCATTGGGGATGTTTGAGAGGTTTATACAAGTTGAAGATCATGTCGTTTCTTGATTGATCCTTTGTCCAAGAGCTCTGAGAGGCCTTGAAACCCTAAGTTTGATTGTAGTGAAGGCTCACCCATCTTTGGGGAGACTAATGAGGCATGATGGCCCATCTATATTATGATGATGATTTACACAATGATGGGAAATCTTAGTGGTCAAAATTTGGGGTACGACACTGCGCTATCTTCTCTATCTGACGACAGCGTAGTAGGACATCCTGAGTATGATCCAGCTGAGACTGCCGCTCCTCTAATATATCCTGATGAGCAGGTCTGGATGGCGATCCCTCAGCAGTGGGCACCACGCGTAGGTGTGAGACGGTGTAGAACCACACGATGTACCCAGAAGCAATGCTCCAGTCTCTCTCCGCTCTGGTCGCCCGAGCCTCTTTCGATATTAAGTGGGACTGGTAGTCAGCATATAGCTCATCTATCTGCCTGCGGGTCAAGCCTAGAGCAGCAGACTCATGAGGCATCCTGGGGATCGTCTGCGTGTAACCGAACTGACGCAAGATGTGCTCCGGCAGGTATCGGGCAGTAACGGTCGAACTGCATGCCAACCATCCTGAGAACAAACAAACCTCATCGAACGGGCGCGTCACACGGTGCTCGGCATAAGGGCTATACAAAACGTCCTCAGCAGCCATCCGATCAAGATACACTCTGAAGGGGTCCGGCACCTGGTTCCCTCTGAGCAAGACAAATGCAGCAGCACGTGGCAAATCCTCAGTGTATTCGGCGACACTCCCCTAACCAGTACTGTTGGGAAAGTGTTGTAAAATCCACGCCTGAAATGGAAAACATAACATGGGTGTCAAACATTATAATGAATATAGAAAGAAAAGAAATGAAAAAATAACTTAGAATATTAGATTCTTACCACGTATAGGGTACAACTGTCTACCACAGTCTTGGCTGCCCAGTGGCAACCATCAGAGAGCCTGGAATAGGTGTATGCCAGCGCAGCCACCTTCCAGTTGTACCCGTGGATCTCTGTCTGATCTGAAAGGTACCTGAGGTAGACGACATCAACATAATAGGCGCTGGTGTCCACAAACACCTGCGTGCCAAGCAAAAACAAGTAGTAGCATCTCAGGGCACGCTGCCTGTGGATCGCCATCTCAGCTAGATCACCTGCTGCTTGTCCTGCCTCTGCAAGCGCCACACTAAATCTGCGTGTTAGAAAGGAGAACCAGACGTGTGCGTCTCTCAACTGCATCACCTCCGCAAGTGCCTCATCTGGGGTAGCCCCAAGCTCCTCAATCAGCATCTCCATCGCGTCCCCCTTCGACATCCTACCGTGACGGAGAAGGGTACCCGTGATCGGTAGATGTAAAAGGCACGAGATGTCGTCGAGTGTGATCGTGATCTCACTGTACGGTAGATGGAATGAGGATGTCTCAGGGTGCCATCTCTCAACAAAGGCCATCAGCATACCATACATGATCTGGGGATACCTAATCCTAGACAGACCTCCAAGACCAGAGGTAGCAAGTGCAGACGTGAACCACTCATCCCCTGGCAGCACCGCAAGCATGTCCATAACCTTGCCCCATGGTTATAGAACTTCTGTGAATCCTTCTCCTGAAAATTTCCAAATAAAACAATGTTACAAATGAACATATTTTCAACTAATACAATTCTATAAATAAACCGAGAAAGGTTCCCTGTCCTAGCCAGACATATATGGCAGTATGCTCAGAGTACCCCACGAGTAGGGACATATCTGACGGTCCCCTAGGGTAACCGCCCAGCTCATCGAAATCGTCATCAGCGTCAACACCCTCATGTGCTGGGTGATCACCTTCTGGAACAGGAATAGGAACAGGGGAACAAGGAGGAGCAGCTGATGGAACTGGAGTCTCCCGATGACGCCTGTATGGGGGCTGGGAACCTGATGAACCAACAGTAGAAGCCTGACGCCTCTGAGATGTAGAATCGACGGCTGACGGGGGAGTGGCCTGAACCTGTGATGTGGAAGTGGCATGAACCTGTGATGTGGATGGCTGTGGTGTAGGATGTGGTGTAGGATGTCCCTCAGCTGTAGGGTCTACCCCAACTCCCTCTGCGCCGGAAGCCTCGGCTGTAGACTACAACCGCTCACGTCGGATTGATGTGTGCTGAGATTTCCATCCATGTATGATACGATCGTCTCTGCCAGCCATCTTATCTGTAAAGCATAATAAATAAATTAGATTTTTTTTAAAATAATTAAACAAAAACAAACAAACAAACAAAATATAAAAAAAATAGTCTTCCGGATGTGCACATCCGGAAGGACACAGAATTTTTAACGTTGGGTATTTCCGGATGTGCACATCCGAAAACACTCAGAAAACTAAACGTTAAAATCTTTTTGGATCTGCACATCCGATACATTTTTTGAAGTTTAAAAATGGTAGCCATGGCCACTGTAACATGTAAAAGGGCATTTTAATGCCCTGATCGTCCGTTTGAAGCAGTAAAAAAGACCTACATTGTCTCAACCTATGTTATTCATACAACCTAACAATTTCTACACCTAAATATATACTCTAAATCGATTACTCAAAAATTACTCCGAAACTCTAAAATTTGAAAACTTACCGATTAAAATGAGATACGGAGGATTTGGAGTCTCTTGATCGATGTAGATGTTGCTTTGTGCCGAACTCGAGAGGAAAAAATTGAGATTTGAGGTGATTGAAATTTTGAGAGTTTGAGAGAGTTTGGAAATGAAAAAGTGAAGAATGAGGGGGAGGAAGAAGGTCTGGCGCGAATTAATAAGAAATCCTTCCGGAAGTGCACATTAGAATAAGGGGGCAAAAAATAATTTCACGTGGTGCCTAAGAAACTTGGGTGGTGTATTAAGAAATGCTCTTATTTAAAAGATTGTATAGTGTAATGTCACTTTATATTCTAGTGCTACTTTTTGTTTTACCTTTTGTTAGATAATGTTTCATTTTTTGCATATTTTTTTGTCAAATAAAAAATCTGAAAAAACATTAAAATAGATTATCGGTATTCTAACTTTTCAAACATTAGAGAAATCAATCCAACAATAAGCTCGTTTTCAACATCTATGGCTAATTGGGATGAAATAAGAAGCACTAATATGTTAAATGTTGGAATTCAACCACAACCTATGAAGAATTTCACTTAATCTTGATCTCAAAATTGTTTCACTCATGCAATGACAATGAAAAGAAAAGGTTGAAAAAGAAAGAAAGAAAATGTTGGAGAAAAAGATGAATATTCTGCAGAGTTTCTCTCTGCCCACAAACTGTGAAAACCTTGTTAGTATTGTAGCTGCAAGTGATTACAAGTTCTGAACTACAAGTTGGTTACAAAATAAGGGTTACTCCCTATTTATAGATTTAGGTTAGCTTGCACCCTAAGGCAAAGCTCAAAACTATCAAAGCCCACAATAGCTAACATTACTAAAATAGGCCTAAGTTGAAATCCTGTGTGAAGCAACTTGCTTCGACTCTTCAACACACTAATACAACTCGACACATACACACACTAGGCTAGTTTGACTAATCCTTGTTTCTGTCGAGCTACACTGCTTCGACAAAAGAATTACAACTCAACAGACCACCTAATTCATTGTTTCTAAGCTATCTACATTCATCATGGCTCTTAGTCTTCTGAAAACTTTGATCTGCACCCCCTTCGTCATGATATCTGCAATCTGATTCTCAGTTCTGCGGTGTTCCAAGTTCATCTTCCCTTCTACTACCCGCTCTCGAAGATATTGGAACCACATTTCGATGTGCTTGCTTCGTCCATGTGCTATTGGATTCTTCGCCAGGTTGATAGCTGACATGTTATTGATCTTCATGGTAATTGCTCCATGACTCTTCCCTGTAATCTCTTCAACCAGGTTCAACATCCACGTTGCTTGACATGCACAAAGAGAAGCAGCTATGTATTCTGGTTCGCATGACGACAATGCCACTATTGGCTCCTTTCTCGAACTCCAAGCAACCGGTGCACCACCTAGCATAAACACATATCCAGCTGTGGACTTTTTATCCTCAACATCACTACACCAATTTGAGTCAGTATATCCCACTAACTTGCATTCTATTCCTTCATCAGCTGCAGGAAACAGAATGTCATAGTCGAGAGTTCCTTTTAGATAACTTAGTATCCTCTTCGCCGCTGCTAGGTGTGATACCTTTGGCTTCTGCATGATTCTACTTACCATACCCACACTGTATGCTAAGTCAGGCCTTGTGTAACAAAGGTATCAAAGTGACCCAATAAGTCTTCTATATTGGGTTGGGTCGACATCATCTGAATCTGAATCTTTCGACAGTTGCAATCTAGTCTCAGCTGGAGTCGAAATTGGATTGCAATCTTGCATTTTAAATCTCTTGAGTATTTCGCCTGCATATATTCTTTGGTGCATCATCAAACCTCTACCACTCTTGTAGAATTCGATGCCAAGGAAATATGAGAGATTTCCCAAGTCTGACATTTCAAACTTCTCACTTAGGTCATGTTTGAAATCTTCGATCTCCTTCTTGCAACTTCCTGTTATCAACAGGTCATCGACATAGAGACATAGTATAAGCACTTCACTATTGCTTCTCCTTACATATACTCCATGCTCAGTTGTGCACTTCAAAAATTCCTTCTCCCTTAGAAAGTTGTCGATCTTTTTTTTCCAAGCTCTTGGAGCTTGCTTAAGTCCATACAGGGCTTTAAGCAACCTGTACACCTTTCTTTCTTCGCCTTGTTTCACAAACCCAGCTAGTTGTGCAACATAAACTTCTTCATTTAAGGGGCCATTCAGGAATGCACATTCCACATCCATCTGACATGTGTCCCAATTTTTCATGTTTGCTAGACCAACAACCAACCTAATTGTTTTAATCCTAGCAACAGATGCAAAAGCATCGTCGAAGTCGATTCCTTCCTTCTGTAGAAATCCTTTTGCTACAAGTATCGCCTTGTGTTGAGTTACCTCTCCTTTAGGATTCACTTTCACCTTGTAAACCCATTTCACATCAATTGCCCTCTTGCCTTGAGGCAATTCGACAAGTGACCAAGTGTTGTTGACTTCGATGGACTCTAACTCTTCATTCATTACTTTCGCCCACTTCGAATCTTTCAATGCCTCAGTTGCATTGACTGATTCGACATCTGCATAGAAATCATAATGTACTAGATCATCTTCTTCATCAACCACATCATCTGATGTAATTACACATTCTTACAACCTTGCAGGCATGTGTCTTGTTCATTGAGGTCTGCTTGGGCCTGATTCACCTCTGAATTCTTCTTGTAGAACTTCTCTTTCGACTTCACTAGCTGGTTCTTCACATGATATTCTTCTTGAATCCTTCTTGGCATTCTCAGTCCAATCCCATTCCTTAAGCTCATCTATGATCACGTCCCTGCTGATCATTACTTGCTTGTTCACTGGGTCGAATAACTTGTATCCTCCAATCGAATAATATCCTATCAAGATTATCTGGCTTGACTTATCATCAATATTCTTCTCAACTGACCTGGCACATAGCTATGTGCTATAGATCCAAACACCTTCAAATGACTTAGGCTAGGCTTGACACCAGACCAACATTCTTTTGGCGTAATTCCTTCTAGCTTCTTCATTGGAAATCTATTCAAGATGTATGTTGCTGTCTGTCATACCCTAAATTTTGACCACAAGATTCCACATCATTGTGCAAATCATCACCACAATATGGATGTACCTTCATGCCTCATCAATCCTCTCAAAGATTGTTGAGCATTCACCTCAATCAAGAAGTAAGGGTTTTAAGCCCTCTCAGAGCACTCAGGCAAAGGATCAATTAAGAATTGACATGATCTTTAACTTACCAAGCCTCTCAAACATCCATGAAGGATCAAGAGGTCTCCCACATCAAGAATCAAGCATAAGAATGCAACATTCCAAGTTGATCAAGCCTCAAGATCACCAGTGTCACCAAATTAGGGTTTTGGTCGACCAAGGCCTCCAGAGGGAAATTTTCATCTGAGCATGAGCCAATACTTCAAAACATGATTCAATAATATCAAAGGGACCTCATGGATCCAATCATGATTTCAAAATATCCTCAGGGGATGCATTCATCAAAAATCAGGAATTAGGGTTTCTTGACCTAATTCACCCCTAAGTTGACTCTTGGAGCAAGGCATGAGCCAAGACCTCAAGAAACACTTTGGAGACCTCAAATATCTTATATTGATCCTCTCACAAGTTTAAATTGACACAAAGAACTTGATTCATGAGCAATGCAAGGATTCAAATTCATCTGGACCACAAACTAGGGTTTTTGAGAAAAAGTCAACGATACCTTTGACTTTTGACCAAGACATGATCTCAAACCTTGGGAAATGATTCAAGACACTCTAAAACACCTATGTAATCCATCCATTAGGTTTGATTTATCCCAAGGACTTGATTTCATAAAGGATCACAAAGTTTGAAATTCATCAGATAATAAGTCAACTGTGCCCAAAACCAAGTTTGACTTTTGAGATTTTTTTGAAAAACATGATTTATTCAAGTCAAAAACAATGTTAACTTATGGTTTGGATCATCATCCATCAAGAAAAATCAAGAAAAGTGATGTTACTTGCAAAAGGGGTAATCTTTGGAAACTTAAAATTTCACTAAGTTAAGAAAAAGGATGATTTTTACCCAACTTTGCAAGCCCATAACTCATGATCCAAGAAACCATTTTCTTCCATCCAAAGCTTAAATGAAAGCTCTCATTACATACTACAAAAGTGTCCTCCTGGCCTATAGTCAAAAGATGCATGGATTTTGAGTTATAAAGCCATAAAGTTAGGGTTTCACGAGATTTCCACTTTGACACTTAGTGAAAATTTGAGACAGAATCTGTTTTCATTTTTTCCAACTTTGAGGTCATTTTTCTCCATGATCCATAATGATCCAAGACCAAAGTGTAGCGTGCGATTTTTGTCGGTGACGCGACCACCTTATTGCCATGGGTTTCTTCTCACCGCAATGGTAGGAGTGGGGTGCTACTTTCTGATTTCTTATTTATCCTATGAAGCTGGAAAGGAAAGTGAAGCTATCTAAAACTAACCTTGCACTTAAATGTTTAACTGAACAAATTCTTAAAGAGATTGGGGAGTTCGGGGTCAGGTTATACAATGTGGAGTTGTTAATTACCCATCCTATATGTGGTTATCCACAGGTTGTTAGCAATTTCCATACTATTTTCTACTTGTTGGCGTTTATCTGTAAATGGGGAAAGTTTCTTCTTTGGGAGTGTTTGAGAGAGAGAGTTTTTGTTGATGTCGGGCTTGCCGATGTTTTTGATAAGGTACTTGACCTAAGGTTTTTGATTGGTATGCTCGCTAAGATTTCACAATCTTATGCCTACGTATTCCCGTAATGATAACAAGGAAATCAGAGCAATCGTAGTTCCTCCTATTCTATGGGAGGAAAAGATGTTTTGGTGTCTTGTTCAAAGCCCAAGATTGAAGCTAAAAGTTTGAGTATTTGTGTCTTGTTTAAAGCCCAAGATTGAAGCTAAAAGTTTGACTGAGAGAGAATTTGTCATCTTTGAAGGGAGATATCTCATCTGTTTATCACAACTATTGAGTGACTGATTATAAAGGAGAATTACTTTAACTGGGATATGTGAATCCAGCAATGCCATAATTTTTTTTATAAGGGAATTGTCCTTAAGGGGAAAACTTTAACTCAGTGTTGAGCAATGCCATTTTTCCTTAGGAGCTTTTCAACTAAGGGAGGGACATTGGCTTGGATGTAAATAATCCAGAGGCTTGCCACTTACAAAAATTAGATGAAAGGAGGTTTACCAGGATAAGAGATGGACTATAGCTTGGATATTTGAATCAACAAGTGTGCCACTTACAGCAGTTATATGGGATTAGGGTTTGTTTTGATTGTCTATTTTGATGTGTGATATACAGAGAAGTATCTTTCTACAGAGAGATTTTAGTTTCTTCTGAGTGGATGTTGATTTTTGTGTGCCTTGATCGAAGCCCAAAGTTGAAGCTAAGAGATTGATTGACTCCACTGGAGAGATTATTATCTATCTTGTACAAAGCCCAAGATTGAGGCTGAAAGAGAAACTGACTCTTTTGGGGATATCATTATACAAAGTCTAAGAGGAGGCTGAAAGTTGACTTTTCCAGGGAAAGATTTTTGTCTTTCTTGTACAAAGCCCAAGATTGAGGCTAAAAGAGGGTTTTGGACTCCATTGGAGAATATTTGTATATGCCTTGTACAAAGCCCAAGATTGAGGCTAAAAGGGGAAACTGACTCTACTGGTGAGAGGTTTTATCTGTCTTGTACAAAGCCCAAGATTGAGGCTGAAAAGAGGTTTGACTCTGCTTAGAGAGATTTATATATGTCTTGTACAAAGCCCAAGATTGAGGCTGAAGGATATTTGACTGACTCAGCTGAGGATATTTATGGGTGTCTTGTACAAAGGCCAAGATTGAGGCTGACTTTTGCTGAGGAAAAGAAGGATCATTATACAAAGCCTAAGAGGAGGTTGCAAGGTGATTAACTCAACAAGAGAGTGTTTTAAGGGGATTGACTTAACAAGAGAGTATCTTTTAAGGTTAACTCTGCTGAGGAAAATCATTATACAAAGCCTAAGAGGAGGTTGTCTCCTGCTGAGGATTATTGAGATCCAAAGGCAGGTCTGAGTCGGGGGATCAACTCTTGCTGAGGGTTTACAGAAGATTTGAGGTATCAGATGCCTTGAGGTTCTGATAGGCTAGTATGGCATTGATGATGAGATGACCCTAGCTGGGGAAATTTAGGATAAAAATTGAGTTTTAGATCCTGTGAGGGTTTTAACTCTACCAGAGATTGATTAAATGATCAAAGTTTCTCCTGTATTTGTAGGGAACTTGAGAATGTCTTTGAGATCCAAGAGGAGATTAGACTTTCCAAGTCTACTGGTATGGAAGAGCTTATCTTTGTATGATGCCCAAGAGGAGGCTGATGCTTTAAGGGATGAGAATCAACCCTAAAATTGGTCAGAGGTTTTGACTCTTCGGAAAGACTGCTCTAACAAAGGATAACTAAGTTCTTTCCTATACCTTTAAGAGGTCTTCATGGTCCTTGTATTAAGCCCAAGAGAAGGCATGAGAACTTCTAAGAAGTCGGAGGGTCCTTGTACAAAGTCCAAAAGGAGGCGGGGATGCTTTTAGGAAGCCTGTGGGTCCAAACTTAAGAAAAGTTCAAGAAAAGTTTCATCAGGAATAAGCTTTTCTTTAGTGAACAGTTCTAAGGTTTGAAGAAATTCAAGAGAGATTTCACCGAGAATTAATCCTCTCTGGGTGAAATGAATTTCTTTGACAAATTTCTAATAGTGACAGTCTGAGAAAAGTTTCACCGAGAATAATGCCTTTCTCTTTGTTCCATATTGTATAAGCCCAAGAAGAGGCAAGATTGTATCTGGAATTCCTATGGGGAACTAGTTTTGACTGTGTTGAAAGGGTGACCACTGGTTTTATCTAGTTCTAGACCTAATTGCCGGGGAAAACTCTAAGCAAGATAATATACAGGCATATATATACAGATGAAATATATACTGTTTGTAAAAGAGGGTAGAAGGACTTACAGGTGAGCAAGCTTCCAGCACAAACAAATATATATATGTGCATGTATGTAAAAGAAAGCTGTTTAAAACTTACAGGTGTGCAAGCTTCCATTGTAACAACTGTATGGTTAGTTTGTTCAAGAAATTAAAGAAAGTTTTTATAACAACTATGAATTTGAACCTAAATCAAAAGGGAAGTTGTTTTGAAAAGATTGTTGGGGCTTATACTCAAGGAGAGGCCCAGATGAAAAAAACAGTAATCGTACCGTTGATCTGAAAATTGTATCGGGACTTATACAATGACTGATGCCCAAAAAGTTTTTGTATTTACAAGTGATAGGTCTTATAACTCTATTAAGAGGCCCAAAGTTTGAAAAAGAAGGAGAAATGTGACTTACAACACAAGGGTAGGCCTAGATGATTTTGTTTAAAGGGTGACGATCGCACCGCGGTTTTAGAAAGTACAGTGGGACTTATACAATGACTGAGGCCCAAGAAATGTTTATTTAAAAAGGATGGGTCTTACACTCTATTAGAGGCCAAAAATGTTTATTGAAAAATATTTGTGAGGGTGAAAATCAACAAAACCCTAATTTGATTTTAAAATGCATTTTAATTGAATAAAAATTTAATTAAAATGATCAAGATTATCAAAAATGTGTGAAAAACAAGTTGTGATCTTGGATTAATGTTTGAAAAATCATGTTTCATTCATAGAATGATTTGAAAACCATTTGAATTTGCAAAATCAAGAGAAAGAAATATTTTTAAATGTTAAAGAAACAAATAAAACATAATTATTTACAAAAATACTGAATATATGAAATAAATAATATTTTGGTGAAATTTTTGTGAAATAAAATATTTTAACATTTTTGGGAATTTTCAAAAAAAGAACCAATAAAAAATAATTAAAACTGAGAGAGAAATTAATTTTGGAATTAATTAACAAAAACTATAAAATATGTGAAAAATTGCAATAAATGAGAAAATGGCAAAATGGTCTGGGTGGGTGTTGAACCCACGACCTCAACAACAAACACACATGCGCGCTACCACTGGGGTGGTGATACATCCGTGTATCAAAACCACCCCATTAACACATAAGGGGTGCCTTGTTTCTATGTCTGGCCAAGGCGCCATGCCTGGCCCTTGCCCAAGGCAAGGCCTGATTTTAGGCCTCTTGCGTGAAGGCTCTAACTTCCTCATTTCTCCCTGGATTGGGACAAAATTTAGGTGTATCCTGCCTAGAATTTCATGAGGAATCCAATGCTGCCCTTGGAATTTTTAGAAAATGTTCCTATTTAAAATCCGATAGTGATTTCAAAATAGGCCTAAATTTGCATGATCTATGCTATCTCATCATACAGTCAGCTATAGCATGGTAAATTGGTTCAAACACAACATATATGATATGTATGAGAGGTCCATGATCAATGGACCTCAAAGTAATGCATGATATAGAGAATTCAAGTTGTGATGCACTTACCTCTTGAAGCTCCTCAGGCTAACTGTCAAGTTCCTTGTGCCAGAAGTAATCTAGTGCTTTAGACACTCTTAATTGATCCCTTAGAAGCTTTTAGGATGATCAAAACCTGCTGGAATCCTCAGGAACAAGTGTAGGCTCTTTCTTACAAAAGTGGCAAAAGTGACCAAAATAATAACTCTCTCAAATGGTGTTCCAGATGAGGGAAACCAATTGGGACAGTTTGAGGATCATATTTGGAGTGTGTTTGAGGCTTGGTTTGGTTTTGGAAGTGAATGAATCAAGACATGGCTTGAAAAATGCAGAAAAGTCAAATTTTGAGGTTTTGGAGGTTGACTTTTTGATTTTGGTGTTTCAGATCAAGGGTGAGTGTTTGAACAGCTTAGATATGATATATTGGATGTGTTTGGATCATGAGCTATGGTGGAATTTCTCTCTAACTCAAAAACTCAGAGATGACTTGCAAAAGAAGGCATTTTGGCCTAAAGAGATAGATTTTGAGGAAAGCAAGTGTTATAGTGCTTTGGTGTACTCAAACTGATCAGAATTGAGGTCTATTTATAGTGCAACAAGTTTGTTTTGGCATCAATAGTGAATGGCAGCTTGGGCAGTCCCTTGGCCAATTGTAGCAAAATGAATCTTTAGTCTCCTATAGCCATTGACTTGAGGTTAGGGCACATGCCTATGGTCCTTTGATTTAGAGCTAAATCTTGACTCATTCAGTTAGGAATGTCTCAGTCCATGCCACCATGATGCATCCATTGAAGGCTTGGAAACAAAATTGGAGTCTTGGCACCTTTTTAGCCTTTTTAGGGCACTTATGGCTACATGTAGTTCCTTGGACTTGGGAGGCTTGTGGATCAGATCTTTTCTCTTGGATGTTATCCTCTGATGTGTCCAAATGGATGACAAGGCTTGGAGTTATCTGATTTGGCCAAATCGAGCAAAAATGCATAAATCTGCCTTGCAAAAATCAGTCCATGATGCCATGTTCCAAGGGTTGTATCTCCCTACTCAAATTGAATTAGGAGATGATCTGGTACTTGTTGGAAAACCCTCATGGCATACTTCAACTTTGTTGTTCACCAATGGACCTAGTTCTACTTGGATCAAAGTGAAAAATGCCTCTACATTTTGGAAAAAATAAGACAAATTCTGACTTATTGAAAATTTCACTAAGTGTTGGAAAAAGTGGCCATTTTCACTTTTTGTGATTTTGATCAATCCATAACTCAAAATCCATGAGGATTTGGAATCTATTGTAGTTGACACTTTTAAAATATGTCTGATGGACTTTCATTTGAGCTTTGAATGGGAGAAAAAGTCCTTGTGGTTTAGGAGTTATGACCTTGCAAAGTTGGTACCAAAGCCATTTTTGTTCCATAACTTAGAAAAATTTTGGTTTCTCATGGGTACCCCTCTTTGCAAGAAACCTCACTTTTCTCGATTTTTCTTAATGAATGATGATCAATACCATACATTAACATTAGTTTGGACTTAGGGGAACCATATTTGTGAAAATTTCCAAAAAGTCAAACTTGATTTTTTGCATAGTTGACTTTTTATCAGATGAAATCCAAACTATGCGATCCTTTATGCAATCAAGTTCTTGACCTAATTCAAACCTAATGGATGGATTCCGTAGGTGTTATGGGGTGTATTGAATCATGTCCCAAGGTTTGGGAGCATGCCTTGGTCAAAAGTCAAAGATACAGTTGACTTTTCCTTAAAACCCTAATTGTGGTCCAGATGAAATTGAAACTTGTGAATCAAGCTTCTTGGATCAATCCATTGTTGTAAATGGATCAATGTAGTGTATTTGAGTCCATCAAATCATGTCTTAAGGTCTTGGCTCATGCTTTGCTCCAAAAGTCAACTTAGGGGTGAATTAGGTCAAGAAACCCTAATTCCTGATTTTTGGTAAATGCATCCCCTAAGGCTAAATTGACTTGATGATTGGGTCCATAAGTTCCCTTGGAGTATCTTGGGGTTATACTTTGAAGCATTGACTCATGTTCAGAAGAAAATTTTCATCTGGAGGCCTTGGTCGACCAAAACCCTAATTTGGTGACACTGGCGATCTTGAGGTTTGATCCACTTGGAATGTTGCAACCTTGTGCTTGATTCTTGATGTGGGAGTCCTCTTGATCCCTTATAGGTGTTTGAGAGGTTAGACAAGTTGAAGATCATGTCATTTCTTGATTGATATTTTGTCTAAGTGCTTTGAGAGGGCTTAAACCCCTAATTCTTGGTTGTGGTGAATGCTCAACCATCTTTGAAAAGATTGATGAGGCATGAAGGTACATCCATATTATGGTGATGACTCTAACAATGATGGGAAATCTTGGTGGTCAAAATTTGGGGTATGACAGATGCCCCTATTTAATATTCTTGGACCCGAAGGTATGAATGGCGAAGGTATTCGGACATTCAGGGTGCAAGAGGATTAAATATCGGAATATCTGAAATTTTGACGGTGGTTATGAACGTTAGAGGTTTTTCTCATCCATCTTATTTTGCTAAGTGATGATACTCAGAAAAGGGTAAAACTTCCCCTCGATCCTGGTCTTCAGCCACGGAACTGGTCTTAGTTTCTTTTGAAATAAACTTCCCCTCGATCCTGGTCTTCATCCAAGGAACTAGTCTAAGTTTTTGAAATAAACTTCCCCTCAATCCTGGCCTTCAGCCAAGGAACTGGTCTAAGTTTCTGAAATAAACTTCCCCTCGATCCTGGCGTTCAGCCAAGGAACTGGTCTTAGTTTCTTCTTGTCGAGTTTCTTCCTTGACAAGGAATGCTATGTGTAGCGGTCTTCATCAAACTTCTCACCGAGTTTTACTGGGGAGACGCCATCTGATGGAAAAATTTGATGTCAGACTTGCTGGGGAAACCCATTTGTCTGAGTTGTAGAAGTGTTCAAACTTCTCTGTTGGAGACGCCATTTGTTGACTCTACTGGGGAAAACGAGTCTTTTGAGAGACTATTTTTTACTTGGGGATAATACATCATACTTTTCTTCGAGATCTTTTTTTGGAGAAATGCCATGTGATGTAATCCAAATTTGAGGTGTTGGCGTCCTTGTTGACAGCCAACCTTTCAGAGAGAAATTGCCGTATTGCCGAGAGTCTTTGGTTAAGAGGCTTTCTCTGGGGATTTTCTTTAATCCGGGAAAGCGAAAATATCATCTTCAATGGTGAAGAGTGACATCTGTCGAATCTCTTCTTGCCTTTCAGAGGTTCAAGTTATCAAAGTGGTAGAGGACCGTCTCCGATCCAGAAATAAACTGGGAGAGAGATTGTTCAGACGATACATTTCCTGACGAGGAAATGACAACTGACAACTTGATTGACAAAAGGACTTTATCACTTGGGAGATGAGACTGACCAGAGTGATAGTAATGTAATATGATTATGAATGTGAATCAATTATGCATGATGTATGTATATTTATGCTGACAAAACTGACGCAACATACAGACTGGTGAATGATCATGACTAGATACTCGACCACTGCGGGGTATGAAAAGTACCATTGGTCCAAGATAGTAATTCTGCCTTGCTTAGGGGAAGTAGGCCCTGTGGGGATGAGAAAATCGTTGATCGGTCTTAAGAGGTACGAACTCTGCCGGGGATATCAGACGGGACATTCACATCTAACACAGTTGATCCTTCATTCCGGCGTACTGGTTTAGAAGAAGTACTTTGATTCTGCACTTTGAGGTTCAATCACCTTCAGAGAAGCGATCGATGTTCTTTTCGATGTTCATTAGTCAAAAAGAATTGCCATCTTTATTTTAAAAGCAGAAAAATTTTGACAAGTAAATTCATTTTTGTTTTATTTCAAGAATCGTTGATCATGTTAAAATGTCATTCTGTAAAGCTAAAACAAATGAGAATTGCAAACAAAAGCACTAGGGCTCAAATTTTATTGATAGGATGGAAATCAGCCAAGCGCGTGATCCCATAGAGTATTTACAAAGTTTAGAAAATGGTAATTAAAGGGAAAATGGCTACATTGAAACATAACGACCGTTATCCTTCTACCAACTTTGAATTCTGGATATCCTGAGCTTCTGTCGAAAATGACCATGACTGGATTTTTCTAACGGATGGCGCGACTGCTGAGGAGTTGAACTGATCAGACGTAGTTACTTGCCATTAATCCCTAACTTTTTCCTGGATTGTACTTTGAGGTTTCCAATTCATCGGGATGATTTTTTTTTTGCTTATGTCTCTAATTTTTGCCTGGACCGCCCTTTCAGGTTTTCAATCCACTGAGAAGTTTTTTATTTTATTTTATTTTTTATTTTTTTATTTAGGCGAAGTATATCTTGACTACGTCAACATTCGTTGGGTAGGCAAACTCTTCTCCATCCATGGTTGCGAGTCTCAAGGCGCCGCCTGAGAAGGTTTTCTTGACCACATAGGGGCCATCGTAATTCGGAGTCCATTTGCCCTGGGAATCAGTGAGAAATGATTGTATCTTCTTGAGCACGAGGTCTCCTTTTCTGAAGACACGGGGTCGAACCTTTTTGTCGAAGGCTTTCTTGATTCTTTGCTGATACAACTGACCGTGGCATAAAGCTATTATTCGATTTTCTTCAATCAAGTTTAATTTGTCGTGTCTGCTTTGACACCACTATGCTTCTGTTAGCTTAGCTTCCATCAATACTCTGTTTGATGGGATCTCTACTTCTATGGGAAGCACGACTTCCATGCCATATACTAGAGAAAAAGGGGTTGCCCTTGTTGAAGTGTGGACAGATGTGCGATAACCGTGAAGAGCAAAGGGTAGCATCTCGTGCCAGTCTTTGTAGGTTACAACCATCTTTTGAACAATCTTCTTGATGTTCTTGTTAGCCGCTTCTACCGCGCCGTTCATCTTAGGTCGGTAGGGAGATGAGTTATGGTGTTCGATCTTGAACTCAGAACACGACTCTTTCATCATCTTATTGTTCAAGTTAGATCCATTATCAGTAATGATCTGGCTTGGAACACCATAACGGCAGATGGGATTGTTTTTTATAAAGCGAACTACCCCTAGTCGGGTAACATTGGTGTATGACGCTGCTTCGACCCACTTGGTGAAGTAGTCAATGGCTACCTGGATGAACCGATGTCCGTTTGAAGCTTTGGGTTTGATCATGCCAATCATGTCGATTCCCCATATGGAAAAAGGCCATGGGGAGGAAAGAACTTTGAGATGTGTTGGCGGTACATGGATCTTGTCAGCGTATATCTGACACTTGTGACATCTCCTCATGTACTTGTAACAATTAGATTCCATTGTCAACCAATAATACCCTGCTCTCAGAATTTTCCTGGCCATTGTCTGTCCGTTGGCATGAGTGCCAAAGGATCCTTCGTGAATTTCTTTTATCAGCATGTTTGCTTCTAGTCTGTCTACGCATCAGAGCAAGACCATGTCAAAATTTCTCTTATAGAGTGCATCACCGCTTAAGAAGAAGCTATTATCCAGTCTTCTAAGGGACTTTCTGTCTTTTTTGGATGCCCCGGGTGGGTACTCTTGTCTCTGAAGGAAGCATTTGATATCGTGATACCAAGGTTTGTCGTCTATGACTACTTCGATTATGAAGATATAAGCGGGCCTTTCTAGGCGTATTACGTCAATCTTAGGTACGTCGTTCCATTGACCTACACTAATCATGGAGGAGAGAGTGGCTAATGCATCATCCATGTGATTTTCTTCACGAGGAATATGATGAAACTTGATTCTGCTGAAGAATGGTAACAAGGTTCTCGCGTAATCTTTGCAAGGAATCAGTCCTGATTGGTATGTGTTCAAATCTCCTTTGATTTGATTGATAACCAGGGCTGAGTCTCCATACGCATCCAAGTTCTTTACCCTTAAGTCAATTGCTTCTTCGAGACCAGTGATACAAGCTTCGTATTCGGCCTCGTTGTTTGTGCACTTGAATGTTAGTCTGGCAGTGAAAGGAATATGGGTACCCTAAGGTGTTATGATGATTGCCCCAATTCTGTTTCCATAATTGTTGACAGCTCCGTCAAAGATTAGTCCCCACTGGGAACCTGGTTCTGGCCCTTCACTGGGTAGCAGTTCATCGCAATCTTTCATTTTCAAGTACATGACATCTTCGTCTAGGAAGTCAAATCCGACTGATTCCTGATCGTCAATCGGTTGATGAGCCAAATGATCGGCTAAAATACTTCCTTTGATGGCTTTTTGAGCATGGTACTCTATGTCGTATTCTAATAACATCTGCCAACGGGCAATCCTTCCCGTGAGAGCAAGTTTTTCAAAGACGTACTTGATTGGATCCATTTCGGAGATCAACCAAGTAGTGTGGCAAATCATGTACTGGCGAAGACGTTTGGCTGCCCAAGCCAGAGGGCAGCAATTTTTCTCGATCATAGTGTACCGAGTTTCATAGTCGGTAAATTTCTTGCTCAAATAGTAAATGGCAGACTCCTTTCTTTTGGTTTCGTCTTATTGGCCAAGCACACAGCCCATGAAGTCTTCAAAGACTGTTAGGTAGATGATCAGTGGTCTTCCCTCCACTGGAGGAGACAAAATCGGTGGATTCAACAGATACTCTTTGATGTTGTCGATTGCTTTTTGGCAGTCTTCTGTCCATACACAGTTTTGATTCTTTTTTAGTAGTTTGAAGATCAGCGCGCATGTTGCTGTCATAAGGGATATAAATCTGGAGATATAATTCAGATGTCCCAGAAATCCTCGGACTTGTTTTTCACTCTTTGGTGAAGGCATTTCTTGAATGGCCTTGACCTTGTCAGGATCAACCTCAATTCCCTTTTGGCTGACAATGAACCCTAGAAGTTTTCCTGAGCGGACACCGAATGTGCATTTGTTGGGATTCAAGCGGAGTTTGTACTTTCTCAGACGCTCAAATAATTTTGACAAGTGGGTCACATGCTCCTCGTCTGTTTTAGATTTGGCAATCATATCATCGACATACACTTTGATTTCTTGGTGTATCATGTCATGAAACCGAGTAGTCATGGCCCTTTGATAGGTTGCCCCGGCGTTCTTTAAACCGAACGGCATTACCTTGTAAAAAAAGGTGCCCCATGGGGTGATGAATGAAGTTTTCTCCATGTCTTCCGGCGCCATTTTGATTTGATTATAGCCAGAGAATCCATCCATGAAGGAGAAGACTTTGAACTTTGATGTGCTGTCAACCAGCATGTCTATGTGTGGTAAGGGAAAGTCACCCTTTGATCTGGCTTTGTTCAGATCCCTGTAGTCTACACACATTCTGACTTTTCCATCCTTTTTCAGAACTGGCACTATGTTGGCCAACCATTGAGGATATTCTGAGGTGGCGAGGAAACCCGCGGCAATCTGTTTATGCACTTCCTCCTTGATTTTGATAGCCATATCCGGGTGAGTCCATCTCAGCCTTTGTTTCACCGGCGGACATTCTGATTTCAAAGGTAAATGATGTTCCACATTGCTGGTATCCAACCCTGGCATGTCCTGATAGGACCAAGCAAATACATCGGGAAACTCTTTGAGAAGTTATATCAAGCTTTCTTTGACATTCGGACTGAGCAGTGCCCCAATCTTGACTTCTTTCCTCTTTTCTTCTGAACCCAAGTTGACTATTTCCAACGGCTATTTGTGAGGTTCAATGGACCTTTCCTCTTGTCTAAGTAGTCGGGAGATCTCTTCTGAAATTTCTGCGTCCTCTTCTTCTTCTACTTCGAATATCGGGAATTCAAAATTGGGAGAAGGAATTGGGTCGTACGTTTCAATGGGATTTAAAACAAGCAATCTGCATGACGTGATGATTGTTTTTTTAGAAGAGATAGAGAGAATGCAAGAGTGTGTGCAGTGTATTTTATGAAAAATGCTTGTTTTTATTTATTTTCGGGCTGTTTTAGGATTACCATTTTCTGAAAAAAAAAAAGTGAAAACAGTAATAACTGCAGAAATTACAGAACGACGTTTATTTATTTATTTATTTATGATTTTGTCAATTCTTGAAACTACAACCCTATAAAACAAAACTCTGTCGCTTTGGGCGAAGCGAAGAGGGATATTTACAAAAAGGCGGGCCCTATAAAAATATCCGTTTCACCTGGGCAGGGTGAAAGGTTAAAACAAAGATGGCAATTACTTAGACTTATGGATGTCTTTTGGGACATCGACAGCAACCCATTGGCGATGAACTCCTTGGTGAATCACAAAGTTTGGTACCTCCTTTCTTGGTTTGTCCTCAGAAATGACACTGATTTGTGGCAGAGTAGGATCATTGGAGTCTTCCTCCCAAGCAGAGTTGTCGTAAATGAACTCTTCTGTTGTATATTGCATAGTGTTTTCATTCTCAGGCGGATCTCCCCATCCAGTTGGCTGGATGTCTTCGAGCCTGATCCGAGAGCTTTCAGGAGCAGTGTACTTGACCAAGAAGTCGTACTTGCCACTCGGATGTCCTAAGGTGTCCCATATTTCTATGGGACTGGAGGAGTCATCCTTCTCGATGACGTTGACCTCAGGAAAAGCATAGTTGATGAACTCTTGTCCTGCATTCTTTGCAGATTCATCGTTGTGCTGGATATCTTCAGAATGTCCTGAGTAATGATCTCATGATTTGGTGGGGACGCGGGTATTCTTCTCAATATTGCTCAGCTAATAAGCATAGTTGGGCTGACTCTTTTGCCCCAAGTTTTCTATGTACGGCTGCCAGATAGGCAAGTTATCCAGTGGGTAAAAATAGTCGTAGTCAAAGTTGTCTTTCATCGGAGTGTCCTCCTCTAATGAGTTAGGCGGAGCATGGCATCCCTCAGGATCACAATCTCCGTATATCATCTTGACGTCTGATCTTGGTATATATCTCGGACTCTGCGTGGGAAACCAAAATGGTGTATGTGCCTCTCCTTGAGACATATAACCGTCCTCGTTGAGGTAAGATTTCCATTCCTCGTCTGTATCGGAGGAGTCACCCTCATTGATGGTGTGTACTTCTTGAGACACTAGGTGGAGGAAACCTCCACTGTGGAAAAAGTTCAGTATGGGATAAAAACTTTCATCGTTAGTAGCAGTCTGGGTACAGGTTGAGGAGAAGCCAAGACCTTTCTTTGTCTTGTTATCCGTGAGAATGACAAGTTGTCCCCATCCTTTTGTGTTATTACTCTCGATCACTTTGAGGGCGTCATTGAATGAGGAAATTGATGTCCCTTTCTCTGATCGATTCTCATTGCTCACCGAAAGTGCTTGGAACTGAGTCCCAACAACCTCCTCGGGTTCTACACAGGAAAATGATGATAAATTGCTTACGATCAAGGCCTGCTCTCTCCACAGCCTGTGACTAGCTTGTCATTCTTGACGAACTTCAGCTTCTGGTGAAGTGTCGAAGTGACTGCCCCAACCTCGTCTATCCAAGGTCTTCCTAATAAATATAGGCTGCTCGGATGTCAATGACCTGGAAAGTGACTTGGAAAGTGTGAGGACCGATAGTTATGGGAAGGTCACTTCACCGATAACTGTTTTTCTGGAGCCGTCAAAGGCTTTGACGATGACCTCGCTGTCTCTCATCGGAGATCCTTGAAATGATAGTCGCATCATAGTAGATTTTGGCATAACAATCAGAGTTGATCGTGTGTCTACCAGTACGCTGGCTAGAGCATCATCCTGGCAGTTGACTGTAATGTTAAGCTCCATGTTGTGATTTTTTCCTTCTTCTGGCAGTTCTTCATCACTGAATCCTAAGTTGTTGCAGGAAGTGATGTTGGAAATGATGCTGTCAAATTTCCTTATCGTCACATCTTGTTCTACGAAAGCTTGCTCTAAGACTTTCTGCAGAGCTACCCTATGAGCTTCGGAACTGAGCAAGAGAGATAGCACAGAGATTCTCGATGGAGTTTGCAACAGTTGGTCTACAATGTTGTACTCGCCCTTCTGGATGAGCTTCAGCATCTCATTGTTGTTTTTTATAAGTTTCAGATTACTGGATTGCTTGACTGGTTGATTTGGAACTTCTGTTTGAGGTTCCTTTTATTTGGTGGGTTCTCCAACTCCTCTGTTGAAGATCCGACCGCTCTGTTTTACTCGACTGATGTCGGCAATGTTTATGACGGAGGGTAATGGAGTTTTCTTTCCATTTTCAATTATTGTTACACCATAATTGTAAGGGATAGCCTTATCGGATTTGTACGGTATTGGTCCTGGCAAGTAGATAACCACAGGAGCCTTTTGATTTTTCTAACCATCGTAGGCAGCCTCAATTGGTTCGAGGTTGAGAATATTTCTACTATCAAGAGGAACTCTTGATTCATGGAGTAGAGGGATGATGGCGCATACGTCTTTGGTCATTTCATGATTAGAGATTATGACAACGTCTTTGCTTTGATCAGAAAAATAGTCTTGCATTATGTTGATCGAACTAGAACTTGAACATGGTCGAATTTCTTTTCAGTCCAACTGATTTTAATGAGCTGACCGTACATGGTAGCATCCTTGGTTATTCTCTAAGCAAACTCTACAGTGCTCATAGTTGTGTGGTGGCACCTGGCCACATCCGCTTTGTATGCAGTGTAACTTTACTAGATTTGTTTCCCTCGAGCGGACATCCTGACTTTGATGCCTATCAGGATTCTCGTCAGTCATACTGATCTGTTGAGTAGCTTCATCCAAGTAAATTGGAAGCCACCAGTGGTCCAACAGGTCTTGAAGTGTTCTTTGGACAAGTGCACATCCTTGGTAGTCTTTACGACATTGTTCACAATCCTGATAATTATGTGATGCCAGAAATCCTAGACTGACTTGCTTAGCGTGTAATTCTACCAGACTGGTATTCATCAAGCGAATATCAAAGATCTGAATCATATTAAATTGATGGTTACTTCTATCACGGTAATCCTGGATCCATCCGAGATCCATCTGACGTTGAAGGGCCTCTTGTACAAAAGAGCATCCCTGATTGTTTATTGAGAAGATCGGACAGGAATTGTAATCGTTCCGTGGCAGATCATGATGTTGACTTTTCCTTGAGTGCATTGCCACCAAGTTGACATTCATCGTCAGAATGTTGTGGTTCTGGACAATGTTGAGATTTGTGTGAGCCATATTGACCTCACAGATTTGATGATCTTGAATCCATCCGAGATTCATTTGTTCTTGTAGAGCTGATTGCACTACGGAACACCCCTGATTATTCTTTGAGCAGATATCACACTGGTGATAATTGCGAGGCAGTACATAACCGTCCCCGCTCTGTCTACAATGCATCCTGGCCATATTGGTTCCTAATAGGAGCACATCGTGAATTTGATAATTGCGGCTAAATTCCTCCTCTATCAAATTTATGGCAGTTTTTTCAAGTTGAGGCAACGGGTTCGTCTAAACATTTGGATTAGTATCTTTGAAAGATAAGACCTTGTTCCTGACAAGCTTCTGTACATCAGATTTGAAGTTGAGATAGTTCTCGATGTTGTGCCCCAGTCCTCCTTGATGATAAAGGCAAGTTTGATCCTCTTTAAACTAAAAAGGTAGATTTTCCGGTACTGTAAGAGGAGACCTGGTTTGGACATGCCCCTTGACCAGTAGTAGTGGAAACAGTTTTGCATACAACATTGGTATAGGGTCAAACCCTGGTGGTCGTGTCGTACAATTGTTATTGTTGTACTGAGGACGAGCCTGCTGAAGAGGCTGTTGTGTCCTTTGCTGATACTGTTGTTGATTTGGTTGGCTTTGAGCAACCTGAGGTTGATACGCCGGAGTCGGTGTAGGGTTGATAGCGGGAGTTACCACTGCTACTGGTTGATACCTTCGCCTTTGCTTTGTGAGAGAGATATTACCAATATCTTGCTCTTTTTTCTTTTAGAAAGTACTACCGTATCTCTTGGTACTGCTAGATGGTTCTGCAACTTTGACCAATCGTCCTTCTCGGACTGCTTCTTCAAGGCGTACCCCCATGTTCACCATTTCAGTGAAGTCGTTGGGCGCACTGGCGACCATTCGGTTGTAATAAATTGAGCTCAAGGTTTTCAAAAAAATATTAGTCATCTCTTTTTCCTCAAGAGGGGGACAGATCTGAGCGGGAATTTCACGCCATCTCTGAGCATATTCCTTAAAAGTTTCTTTGTCCCTCTGTGACATTGCTCTGAGTTGATCTCTGTCTGATGCCATGTCCAGGTTATACTTATACTGCTGAACGAAGGCAGCGCCAAGATCTCTGAAAGTGACTATCTTGGTACGGTTTAAACCCATGTACCATTTTAGTGCGGCACCGGTTAAACTGTCTTGGAAGTAATGGATCAGTAGCTGTTGATTTTTAGTCTGAGTTGACATCTTTCGAGCGTACATTACCAAATGACTTTGAGGGAAAGAGTTACCCTTGTATTTCTCAAAGTCAGGCACCTTGAATTTGTGCGGTATTTTCACGTTAGGGACCAGACAAAGGTTTGCGGCATCCTTTCCAAATAAATCCTGACCGCGAATGGCATGTAATTCCTTCAACATTTCCAGAAACTGTTCCTGGAACTCATTCATTCTTTCGTACATGTCTTCGTTTCCACCAGAGATTACTTATGGAATCTGTCCTTCCGGGACAGTGTCAACCACTGGTTGTGGTATAGTCATTACGGAGGTGACTCTTGGTGCTTCCCTGCCTCAAAGTTTGTAACCTTCAGGAGTTTCCATCATAACTATTACGTCTTTGCTTTCCCGAAGTTTGTAACCTTCGGGCCCAATGGTTCCTGCTGCAGTTTCTGGGTCTTCTGTGACCGGCGGGATGTATCCTTCAGGGACAAAGTTGAGCGGCATGCCCCAGGGACGATCTTTAGGCATGTTGTACCGAGGATCATATGTCTCCACTACGGGCGTAGATGTGATCTCTGAGATCACAATCCTTTGTTGTTGCCTCTGAGTTGCTGCCAGGGATTGCATGTCACTGTGAAGTTTTTCCAGATCTTCCTTCAGAGCATCGATTTCTTCTCTCAGCTCTCTGTTCTCTTCCTCGAGATCGTCCATTTTCTTTTGTTGATTGGCCCGAGTATTGTAAGAGTGAGATAGTTTGACTCTAAAATCGTAACACATACGTGAGAATCGAAGATATGAAGAACGCGTTATGTGAGAATGATGAATGCAATGATATATATATATATTTGCTTTAATAAAAAAGAAACTTTAACAAATAGATTGTAAATATCATATAGTGGGGAGACCCCTTTTTATTGAATTTGAAAGATTGCAGAAAGGGAAAATACAGTATTTTACAAAGTGTTGTAAAATGAAAATGTCTAAGCTCATAGATCCTAAGTCCTCTCTGAAGAGAGCTCAGATGCTGGTTCTGGTACTTTCCTTTTCTTTGATCGGGGCTCTTCAGCCGTTGTCGAGTTGTCAGTCCTTTGCCAAGTGAAAGGAGTGAGCAAGTTCCTTTGATCTTCTATAGCATGCTGTTCTAGAATCTCGATCAGAGCATCCTTTTCTTTTAACAGTTCTTGAATTTTGGTACACTCTACATTGAGAATACGGTATTTGTTCTTTCAAGAGTTATTTTCCCGTTGAACTTTGTTGAGAGCGACCTGGAGTTTTTCCGTGTTAGACATAAAATAAAGGACAGATTCCTTTAACAGAAGAACTTCTTGAAGAGGGTAAGCCATCCTTAGCTTGAGGGCTCTAGTTTGCACCCAGTGGAGATAAAGTTCCACGGAGATACAGTCTGGTCTTCCTAGAGACTCTCTTCCTTTCCTGTGAATGTGTTGCCAGACATGCACTATTTCCTTCTTTAGTGCCCTGTCATTTTCCCCTTCCTTGAAGAAAAGACCTTCCAGAAGAACATTATGCGGGATATTCTTCATCCGGTATCCGAGTTGACGGCAAACTAAAATTGGATGATAGTTGATTCCTCCTTTAGTTCCTATGAGGGGTACATTAGGGAAATTTCCACATTTGTCGATGATCCTCTCCCTTCGTAAATCCTATTGTACCAATCTATGTCAGAGTTGGTAAGAGACATAATCCTTTGTGACCAACATAGAGTACTCTTGTGATCCCAAAATGTAGCAGACTTGGATAAATGGGAAATGAACCATTTGTAAAGTAAGGGTACACAACATGTGATCATTCCTCCGCTGTACATATTCCTTAAGTGTACAGAATGATAAGCATCTGCGACCAAGGTTGGTACGGAGTTTCCAATCAGAAATATCTTAATAGCATTGGTATCGACAAAGTTATCGATGTTGGGAAAAAGGAATAACCCATATGTGAGTAGGACAAAGATATCTTCGAAAGCAGTAACGTTTCCTATACTGGAAAAGTACAGGGTTTTCTCTACCAAAAACTTGGCTAGTAAACCTTGGATTCCTTCCTTAGTGGTCATGTGAGTCCTGACTTCTGACTCGTCCAAATAGACTGCTCTTAAAATGGTTTGATCCTTTGGAATTTCTTCCAGTCCAGAAAAGAGAGATTGATCAGTGATGGGTAAGTCAGACAAGTGAGAGTACTCCTCTAGCGTAGGTGCTAGTTGACAATCTGGGAATGTGAAGCAGTGATAAACCGGGTTGTAGAACTGAATTAACATAGACAGGATTCCTTCAACTACGTGGACCCTTAACAGAGACAGCAGTCCTCCATGTTTAGCTCTGAAAGCATCAGGGTTGGTGATCATCCTTTCCAACCCCCTTAAATCCTCTAGTTTCGGAGTCTTGAAGGTGTACTTGTGCGTCTTTCTTCTACCGAAATCCATAACGCAATCTTTCTCTCTGATATTTGCAATTATTGTTTTAGTTTTTTTTTTTGAAAAAGAAAGAGAAAGAGAAAGGAGAAGAGAAAAGAGAAGATTTTTTTCTTTGTTTAAGAGTTTTTTAAATGAATGCATGAATGCAGCACACAAAAACATTGAAAAAACATGGGTTCAAGGGTTCAACGTCACGAGCATGGAGTCATGGCTCTACCCATCCCCAAAGGTTGTATTCTGGTCAATTTTTGTACCTGTAGAACGGGTTAAAGATTCCTAAAATCATTGACCCCCTAGGGATATCAACAGCAAGCTGGTTCACCAGAGCGAGCTGTAGCATCCTAGGGTAATCTCATTTGAGTGTAGTATCGCGTATCAACTATTCCCGATAGCTACCGCACTACCAAATGGTCATATGGATAATGTCTACTAAATCCTCAGTTTCAAGGATACCACATTGGGACAATCTGCTTTCACGACGATCGGTCATTCAACATTGAATCCACAAAGGGTATCTCCACTGATTTTATGGTCTACCAGGATCGCTTATTCGGGAATCACTCCCTGTAAGTCCACCCGTCTATGCCATCACTTATCTTAGGGTTCTCTCAAACTTTCCACATGCGTATCAATCGCATTCCTATTGAGAGAAAAATAAACACGGATATCAAGTAGGAAAAGTAATATATATATATATATATATATATATATATATAAAGTATGTAGAAAATTTCTAGCAACCTAGACCTCATAGGAATTCTAATCCTAGTCCTAGACAAACAAAATGATTTCCCCAGCAGAGTCACCATTTTCCTGTTGGGAAAATGGCGATTAAGACATATAAGATTAAAATTTCCCCAGCAGAGTCGCCATTTTCCTGTAGCGTGCGATTTTTGTCAGTGACGCGACCACCTTATCGCCATGGGTTTCTCCTCACCGCAATGGTAGGAGTGGGCTGCTACTTTCTGATTTCTTATTTATCCTATGAAGTTGGAAAGGAAAGGGAAGGTATCTAAAACTAGCCTTGCACGCAAATTTTTAATTGAACAAATGCTTAAAGAGATTGGGGAGTTCGGGGTCAGGTTATACAATGGGGAGTTGTCAATTACCCATCCTATATGTGGTTATCCACAGGTTGTTAGAAATTTCCATACTATTTTCTACTTGCTGGCGTTTATCTGTAAACGAAGAAAGTTTCTTCTTTGGGAGTGTTTGAGAGAGAGATTTTTTGTTGATGTTGGGCTTGCCGATGTTTTTGATAAGGTACTGGACCTAAGGTTTTTGATTGGTATGCTTGCTAATATTTCGCAATCTTATGTCTACGTATTCCCATAATGATAATAGGGAAATCAGAGCAATCGTAGTTCCTCCTATTCTATGGGAGGAAAAAGATGTTTTAGTGTCTTGTTCAAAGCCCACGATTGAAGCTAAAAGGTTGAGTATTTGTGTCTTGTTCAAAGCCCAAGATTGAAGCTAAAAGTTTGACTGAGAGAGAATTTGTCATCTCTGAAGGGAGATATCTCATCTGTTTATCACAACTGTTGAGTGACTGATTATAAAGGAGAATTACTTTAACTGGGATATTTGAATCCAGCAATGCCATAATTTCTTTTATAAGGGATTTGTCCTGAAGGGGAAAACTTTAACTCAGTGTTGAGCAATGCCATTTTTCCTTATGAACTTTTTAGACTAAGAGAGGGACATTGGCTTGGATGTAAATAATCTAGAGGCTTGCCACTTACAGCAATTAGATGAAAGGAGGTTTACCAGGATAGGAGATGGACTACAGCTTGGATATTTGAATCAACAAGTGTGCCACTTACAGCAGTAATCTGGGATTAGAGTTTGTTTTAATTGTCTGTTTTAATGTGTGATATACAGAGAAGTATCTTCCTACAGATAGATTTTGGTTTCCTCTGAGGGGATGTTGATTTTTGTGTGCCTTGATCGAAGCCCAAGGTTGAATTTAAGAGATTGATTGACCCCACTGGGGAGATTATTATTTGTCTTGTACAGAGCCCAAGATTGAGGTTGAAAGAGAAACTGACTCTTTTGGGGATATCATTATACAAAGCCTAAGAGGAGGCTGAAAGTTGACTTTTCCAGGGAAAGATTTTTGTCTGTCTTGTACAAAGCCCAAGATTGAGGCTAAAAAAGGGTTTTTGACTCCATTGGGGAATATTTGTATGTGTCATGTACAAAGCCCAAGATTGAGGCTAAAAGGGGAAATTGACTCTACTGGTGAGAGGTTTTATCTGTCTTGTACAAAGCCCAAGATTGTGGCTAAAAGAAGATTGACTCTATTGGAAAGTATGATTTATCTTGTACAAAGCCCAAGATTGAGGTTGAAAAGAGGATTAACTCTGCTTAGGGAGATTTATATATGTCTTGTACAAAGCCCAAGATTGAGGCTGAAGGATATTTGACTGACTCAGCTAAGGATATTTATGGGTGTCTTGTACAAAGCCCAAGATTGAGGCTGACTTTTGCTGAGGAAAAGAAGGATCATTGTACAAAGCCTGAGAGGAGGTTGGGAGGTGATTAACTCAACAAGAGAGTGTTTTAAGGGGATTGACTCAACAAGGGAATA
This sequence comes from Lathyrus tuberosus, assembly GCA_022829125.1. Lineage (NCBI taxonomy): Eukaryota > Viridiplantae > Streptophyta > Magnoliopsida > Fabales > Fabaceae > Lathyrus > Lathyrus tuberosus. The sequence continues at coordinate 2,581,901 of JALAZF010000484.1, forward strand.
TCTTTTAAGGTTAACTCTACTGAGGAAAATCATTATACAAAGCCTAAGAGGAGGCTATCTCTTGCTGAGGATTATTGAGATCCAGAGGCAGGTCTGAGTCAGGGGATCAACTCTTGCTGAGGGTTTACAGAAGAGTTGAGGTATCAGATGCCTTGAGATTCTGATAGGCTAGTATGGTATTGATGATGAGATGACCCTGGCTGGGGATATTTAGGATAAAGATTGAGTTTTAGATCCTATGAGGGTTTTAACTCTACTGGAGATTGATTAAATGATCAAGGTTTCTCCTATATTTGTAGGGAACTTGAGAATGTTTTTGAGATCCAATAGGAGATTAGACTGTCCAAGTCTACTGGTATGGAAGAGCTTATTTTTATATGATCCTTAATAGGAGGATGATGCTTTAAGGGATGAGAATCAACCCTAAAATTGGTCTGAGGTTTTGACTCTTCGAAAAGACTGCTCCAACAAAGGATGACTAAGTTCTGTCCTATACCTTTAAGAGGTCTTTAGGATCCTTGTATTAAGCCCAAGAGAAGGCATGAGAACTTCTAAGAAGCCGGAGAGTCCTTGTACAAAGCCCAAGAGGAGGCGGGGATGCTTTTAGGAAGCCTGTGGGTCCAAACTTAAGAAAAGTTCAAGAAAAGTTTCACCGAGAATAATATTTTCTTTAGTGAACAATTCTAGGGTTTAAAGAAATTCAAGAGAGGTTTCACCGGGAATTAATCCTCTTTGGGGGAAATAAATTTCTTTGACAAATTTCTAATAGTGACAGTCTGAGAAAAGTTTCACCGAGAATAATGCCTTTCTCTTTGTTCCATATTGTATAATCCCAAGAGGAGGCAAGACTGTATCTGGAATTCCTATGGGGAACTAGTTTTGACTGTGTTGAAAGAGTGACCACTGGCTTTATCTAGTTCTAGACCTAATTATCGGGGAAAACTCTAAGCAAGATAATATACAGGCATATATATACAGATGAAATATATACTGTATGTAAAAGAGGGTAGAAGGACTTACAGATGAGCAAGCTTCCAGCATAAACAAATATATATATATGTGCAAGTATGTAAAAGAAAGATGTTTAAAACTTACAGGTGTGCAAGCTTCCATTGTAACAGCTGTATGGTTAGTTTGTTCAAGAAATTAAAGAAATTTTTTATAACAACTATGAATTTGAACCTAAATCAAAAGGGAAGTTGTTTTGAAAAGATTGTTGGGGCTTATACTCAAGGAGAGGCCTAGATGAAAAAAACAGTAATTGTACCGTTGATCTGAAAATTGTATCTGGACTTATACAATGACTGAGGCCCAAAAAGGTTTTGTATTTACAAGGGATGGGTCTTACAACTCTATTAAGAGGCCCAAAGTTTGAAAAAGAAGGAGAAATGGGACTTACAACAAAAGGGTAGGCCCAAATGATTTTGTTTAAAGGGTGACGATCGCACCGCGGTTTTAGAAAGCATAGTGGGACTTATACAATAACTGAGGCCCAAGAAATGTTTATTTACAAAGGATGGGTCTTACACTCTATTAGAGGCCCGAAATGTTTATTGAAAAAGATTTGTGAGGGTGAAAATCAACAAAACCCAAATTTGATTTTAAAATGCATCTTAATTGAAAAAAATTCAATTAAAATGATTAAAATTATCAAACATGTGTGAAAAACAAGTTGTAATCTTGGATTAATGTTTGAAAAATCATGTTTCATTCATAGAATGATTTGAAAATCATTTGAATTTGCAAAATCAAGAGAAAGAAATATTTTTAGATGTTAAAAAAACAAATAAAACATAATTCTTTACAAAAATACTAAATATATGAAATAAATAATATTTTTGTGAAATTTTTGTGGAATAAAATATTTTAACATTTTTGGGAATTCTCAAAAAAAGAACCAATAAAAAATAATTAAAACTGAGAGAGAAATTAATTTTGGAATTAATTAACAAAAATTATAAAATATGTGAAAAATAGCAAAAAAATGAGAAAATGGCAAAATGGTCTGGGTGGGTGTTGAACCCACGACCTCAACAACAAACACACATGCGCGCTACCACTAGGATGGTGATACATCCGTGTATCAAAACCACCCCATTAATACATAAGGGGTGCCTTGTTTCTAAGCCTGGCCAAGGCGCCATGCCTGGCCCTTGCCCAAGGCAAGGCCTGATTTTAGGCCTCTTGCGTGAAGACTCTAACTTCCTCATTTCTCCATGGATTAGGACAAAATTTAGGTGTATCCTGCCTAGAATTTCATGAGGAATCCAATGGTCCCCTGGGAATTTTCAGAAAATGTTCCTATTTTAAAATCCGATAGTGATTTCAAAATAGGCCTAAATTTGCATGTTCTATGCTATCTCATCATACAGGTAGCTATAGCATGTTAAATTGGTTCAAACACAACATATATGACATATATGAGAGGTCCATGATCAATGGACCTCAAAGCAATGCATGATTTAGAGAATTCAAGTTGTGATGCACTTACCTCTTGAAGCTCCTTGTGCTAACTGTCAAGTTCCTCGTGCCAGAAGTAATCCAATGCTTTAGACACTCTTGATTGATCCCTTAGAAGCTTTTAGGATGATCAAAACCAGCTGGAATCCTCAAGAACAAGTGTAGGCTCTTTCTTGCAAAAGTGGCAAAAGTGACCAAAATAGTAACTCTCTCAAATGGTGTTCCAGATGAGGGAAACCAATTGGGACAGTTTGAGGATGATATTTGGAGTGTGTTTGAGGCCAGGTTTGGTTTTGGAAGTGATTGAATCAAGACATGGCTTGAAAAATGCAGAAAAGTCAAATTTTGAGGTTTTGGAGGTTGACTTTCTGATTTTGGTGTTTCAGATCAAGGTGAGTGTTTGAACAACTTAGATATGATATATTAGATGTGTTTGAATCATGAGCCGTGGTGGAATTGCTCTCTAACTCAAAAACTCATAGATGACTTGCAAAAGAAGGCATTTTGGCCTAAAGAGAGAGATTTTGAGGAAAACAAGTGTTGTAGTGCTTTGGTGTACTCAAACTGATCAGAATTGAGGTCTATTTATAGTGCAATAAGTTTGTTTTAGCATCAATAGTGAATGGCAACTTGGACAGTCCCTTGGCCAATTGTAGCAAAAGGAATCTTTAGTCTCCTATAGCCATTGACTTGAGGTTAGGGCACAGGCCTATGGTCCTTTGATTCAGTGCTGAATCTAGACTCATTCAGTTAGGAATGTCTCAATCCATGCCACCTTGATGAATCCATTGAAGGTTTGGAAACAAAATTGGAGTCTTTGCACCTTTTTAGCCTTTTTAGGGCACTTATGGCTACATGTAGTTCCTTGGACTTAGGAGGCTTGTGGACCAGATCTTTTCTCTTGGATGTTATCCTCTGATGTGTCCAAATGGATGACAAGGCTTGGAGTTATCTGATTTGACCAAATCGAGCTAAAATGCACAAATCTGCCTTGCAAAAATCAGTCCATGATGTCATGTTCCAAGGGTTGTATCTCCCTACTCAAATTGAATTTGGAGATGACCAGGTACTTGTTGGAAAGCCCTCATGGCATACTTCAACTTTGTTGTTCACCAATGGACCTGGTTCTACTGGGACCAAAGTGAAAAATGCCTCTACATTTTGGAAAAAATAAGACAGATTCTGACTTATTGAAAATTTCACTAAGTGTTGGAAAAAGTGGCCATTTTCACTTTTTGTCGTTTTGATCAATCCATAACTCAATATCCATGAGGATTTGGAATCTCTTGTAGTTGACACTTTTAAAGTATGTCAGATGGACTTTCATTTGAGCTTTGAATGGGAGAAAAAGGCCTTGTGGTTTAGGAGTTATGACCTTGCAAAGTTGGTACCAAAGCCATTTTTGTTCCATAACTTAGAAAACTTTTGGTTTCTCATGGTTGCCCCTTTTGCAAGTAACCTCATTTTTCTTGATTTTTCTTAATGAATGATGATAAATAGCATACATTAACATTATTTTGGACTTAGGGGAACCATATTTGTGAAAAATTCCAAAAAGTCAAACTTGATTTTGTGCGTAGTTGACTTTTTGTTAGATTAAATCCAAACTGTGCGATCCTTTGTGCAATCAAGTTCTTGACCTAATTCAAACCTAATGGATGGATTCCATAGGTTTTATAGGGTGTATTGAATCATGTCCCAAGGTTTGGGAGCATGCCTTGGTCAAAAGTCAAAGATACAGTTGGCTTTTCCTTAAAACCCTAATTGTGGTCCAGATGAAATTGAAACTTGTGAATCAAGCTTCTTGGATCAATCCATTGTTGTAAATGGATCAATGTAGAGTATTTGAGGCCCTCAAATCATGTCTTGAGGTCTTGGCTCATATTTTGCTCCAAAATTCAACTTAGGGGCGAATTAGGTCAAGAAACCCTAATTCCTGATTTTTGGTAAATGCATCCCCTAAGGCTAAATTGACTTGATGATTGGGTCTATAAGGTCCCTTAGAGTATCTTGGGTTATACTTTGAAGCATTGGCTCATGCTCAGAAGAAAATTTTCATCTGGAGGCCTTGGTCGACCAAAACCCTAATTTGGTGACACTGGCAATCTTGAGGCTTGATCCACTTGGAATGTTGCAACCTTGTGCTTGATTCTTGATGTGGGAGTCCTCTTAATCCCTTATAGGTGTTTGAGAGGTTAGACAAGTTGAAGATCATGTCATTTCTTGATTGATCTTTTGTTTAAGTGCTCTGAGAGGGCTTAAAACCCTAATTCTTGGTTGTGGTGAATGCTCAACCATCTTTGAAAAGATTGATGAGGCATGAAGGTACATCCATATTGTGGTGATGATTCTCACAATGATGGGAAATCTTGGTGGTCAAAATTTGGGGTATGACACAAAGGTAAACATCAAAGTTGAAGTATGATGTGCAAACTTTCTAAAGAGTACAAGAACATCATCAAACTCCATTTGAGCAAAGAGATATGGAGTGATCAATATGCCTTGCTGTAAGCTGTTTTGCAAAATCTGTTTGATCACTTACTTGCCATGCACGATTTTATTGTCAATAGTAATGATCAATGTCACTCACATTCAATGTATAACAGAAGAAATCATAGCAAACCTGCAAATTTGAGTCAAAGGGTCAAGAAATACTTCAACTTGGAGTAATGGCTTTTGTCACATTATGCCTTGAATTCAAAGGCATTTATGTGCAATAGTGCACATTCAACTAAAGGACATTCCTCAGTCAAGATGCTCACATAAACAACAATAAAAATGACTGAGGAATGTGGAATTGGTCAATTGGTAGCTGAGCTATTTGGAAGCATTGGTGTACCTTGCATTAGGGGTAATGATACCATTCCAAAACCTTTGAACCAAGTTCTTATCTTCCAATCTGAAGTTGTTCATCCAAGACAAACTCATTCACCTATAAATAGAGGTCACATTGCTTCATTCAGATCACACCAAAACAACCACAATGCTTGTTTTCTCACAAATCCTCCTTCTTGGAAAATTCAAAGTTCTCAAAGAGTGAAAACTTGGAATTCTCAAACCAGTCCAATTCCACTCAAACCAAACATCCAAACACTTCACATAAGCATCATAGAAGTGATCCATAACCTCAAAACACTTATGTAACATCAGAATCACCAAGTCACTATCCATATGCTCAAATTTTTGTCAAAGCTGCAGATAGGGTCGAGCCAAGTGATCCAGAGGTTTTCAAACCATTCTAATCATTGGAACACCATTCTTGGGGGTCAAGGTAGCTGCCAGATCATCATCTTGCATCTGTAACACCTACATTGCAGAATTTGATTCTCACTTGCAAGGTTAGCTTCCTCAAATCTGAACTCTATGATCCATGCATCATAAGTGTGTTTTCAAGTTACCAACATGTTTCTGCACTTATGTAGTGTGTTTCCCCTCAATTAATTGCTTTGTATCTATCGTGTATGGAGTTTCATAGTGTTCTTGCAAAAATTAGGGTTCATTTGTTCTTCATATGATTTCTCACTCTACACTTAAAAGAAATGCAATTAATTGGTATCATTGAAATCCTTATTAAAAAACGAGCAACTTTCATGTTTACAAAAGTCAATTTCACTGCGTATTCAGTGAGATAGGGGAGTTTTTGCAAATCTGAAAATGGAGGGTGGCACGAGGAAGAAGATGATGTTCTTCGCGCCCTTTTTCAAAATTTTGAAATTTTAAATATTTTTTATATTTTCAATTAATTTCAAAAATTCACATCTCTCTCATTTTTAATCTTTTTCAAATGATTTTTTAAACATAAATCATTTATACATTTTAATATTTAATTCCACAAAAAAATAAAAAAAAATTATATTTGATATATTTTTGAATTTTTCAAAGAATTTCTTTTTAATAATTTTAAACATTTTTAAATAAATTCTTTTTCTTGATTTTTCAAAATCAATTGAATTTCAAATCACCTTGTGAATCAAAACATCTATTTTCAAACATTTTTCAAAGTTCACAACATGTTTATTAAATATATTTTATATTTTATATCATTTTATTTAATTTTTCTTTAAAAAAAATGTATTTTTAAAATAAAATTAGGGTTTCCTTGATTTTAAATCTTTCAAAACTTCATTTGAACATTTTGGGCCTCAATTAGAGTGTAAGACGCAACCCCCTTTGTAAATAAATAATTTTGGGCCTCTGTCATAGTATAAGTCCCGATACGATTTTTCAAAAATAACGGTGCGTCTACTTTTTTTTTCACTTGGGCCTCTCCTTGAGTATAATCCCCACTTTTCTTCTTTTCAAACACATTTTGGACCTCTAATAGAGTGTAAGACCCAAACCTCTTTGTACATAAATAAATTTTGAGCCTCTGCCATAGTATAAGTCCCACAACGTCTTTCGGTATCGCAGTGCGATTACTATTTTCAAATAAGCCATCCGGGCCTCTCTTTGAGTATAAGCCCCAATCTTTTGATCATAAAATTTATTTTAAACAATAAACAACCTCCATGGGCCTCTCCCTGAGTTGTAAGCCACATACCTCTGTTTTCAAAATCATCTGTCTGTTTTAAACTGGTACTAGGAGGAGCATTATTCCCAGTGAAAATGCTCTTAGACCACTTGGGCATCTCTTTGAGTTATAAGCCCCAAACATTCTTTTCAAATAACAACGCATTTCTATCTTAATTTAAATTCAAGTTCAAAGATTTCTCAAAACTTTCTTCAATTTCTCAAAACCCTAATCATACAGTTAAAATCATACAATCAATCACAATACACTTGGGCCTCTTTTCAGAGTGTAAGACCCAACATTTTTTCAATTCAATGCATACTTGTTTATATACCTGTTAATTCACTTATCTGTATATACTTGTGCATATATGTCTAGAGTTTCCCCAACAGTTAGGTCTACACTTAGGTCAAACCAAAGGTTGCTTCTAACTTAGCCAATAACTAGTTCCCTCATAGGAAACTTCCCTCAATACAGTCTGCCTCCTCTTGGGCTTTGTTCAATATGGAACAGAGAAAGACATTATTCCTGGTGAAGCTTTTCTCAAGACTTTCAAAACTTAGAAACATATATACATAAGAAATTCATTTCCTCAGAGAGAATTAATTCCCGGTGAAACCTTTTTTGAATTTCTTCAAACCTTAGAACTGTTCAACAAAGAAAGGATTATTCCCAGTGAAACCTTTCTTGAACTTTTCTTAGGATTGGACCAACAGGCTTCTTAAAAGTTCCCCATCCTCCTCTTGGGGTTAGTACAAGGAGCACCAGGCTTCTTAGAAGTTCCCCATAGCCTCCTCTTGGGCTTAGTACAAGGACCCAAAGGCTTCCTAAAAGCATAAGACATAATTTAGTCATCTCTGCTAGTTCAATCCTTAGGAAAGTCAAAACTTTAAAACACCCAATTATTCAGGGGTTGGTCTTCATCCCTTAAACCAACAACCTCCTCTTGGGTATCATACAAAGATCTCTCTCCAACCAGAGTCTACCTCTTCCTAAGAGACTTGGATAGTCTCAGCCTCCTCTTTGGCTTCATTCAAGTAGACTTGGAAAGTCTCACCCCCATAGTCTCCTCTTAGATTTAACACAATGACCCACAGGTTTCCTAAAAGCATAGGATAGATCCTGATCATTTTACCAAAATACCAATCCCCGGGAGAGTTAAAACCTCCAAGGTTTTCAAACTCACCTCTAAACCTCTGACCCCCGACAAGGCTTAACTTTCACCTTGAAAATCCCCAGCCAGGGTTAACTTACCATCAAATCCCCAAAAGAATCAGAGCCTCATGGAATTTGGTAAATCAACTCTACTCAAATCAACAGAAAGAGTTAGTTTCCCTTTGGATCCCTCAAGACAGTATAGACCTTCCACTGAATTTAAATAATCCTCAGCAAGAGTCAGCCTCCTCTTAGGCTTCATGTAATGATTTCCCCAGTTAGCCTCAATCTTGGGCTTTATACAAGACATATACAATACTCTCTAGTTGAGTCAGTTTTCAATTTCTTTAGCTTCAACCTTGGGCTTTGATCAAGGCACAAAACTTACATCTCCACAGATGAGACCATTGAGTCCTCTCTGTAGGAAGATACCTCTTCTATACATCAGATATCAAACAAAAAATCAAACCTTTTTTTCTAGATAATTGATGTAAGTGGCACACATGTTGATTCAAAATCCAAGCTGGAGTCCTTCTCTTATCCTGGCTAAAATCCGTATTTCATCTAACAGCTATAAGTGGCAAGCCTCTGGATTCCATACATCCAAGCCAATGTCCCTCTCTTAGCATGAAAGATTCATAAAGGAAAAAGTGGCATTGCTCTACACTGAGTTAAAGCTTATTCCTTCATGACATCTCTCTTATAAAGGAAATTATGGCATTGCTGGATTCCACACATCCCAGTTAAAGTAATTTCCCTTATAACCAATTACTCAACATCTGTGATGAATAGGTGAGATTTCTCCCTTTAGAGATGACAATTTTTCTCCCAGACACCCTTTTAGCTTCAATATTGGGCTTTAAACAAGACGCTAAACTTTCCTCCCCTAGAAATAGGAGGAACTACAATTGCTCTGATTTCCCAAACCTCTTTACGGGAATACGTAGGCATAAGATTGTGAAATCTTAGCGAGCACACAAATAAAAAATTCTAGGTCCAGTACCTTCCCAAAAACAACAAGAAAAAAAACACATTCTCTTAACCCTCCCAAAGGAGAAACTTTCCCAACCAATAACAGATAAACACAAGAAAGCATTTCAAACAGTAGAAATACATGCAAACGAAGGTTCCTATAGATTACTATAGATACTTTGGGTGTTAATAACTTCCCTTTGTATAACCAAACCTCGTTCCCTGATCTCTTACCATTTGTTAAAAACACTTGTGTGTAAGGTTAGTTTAAGATATCTTCCCCTTCCTTTCAAGCTTCATAGGATAAATACAGAAATTAGAAAGTAGCACCAAAATAGCGGTAGGTGGTCACGTCACCAAAAAACCGACGCTACAGAAAAATGGCAACTATTCTGGGGAGTTTTAGGATTAGATTTCCTAAGAGGTTTAGGCCTTGTTTTGCATTTATTTTTCTGCCATTTTTCTTGTTTACTCATTTTTATATAACATATGTTGTCATATTACTTGATATATTTGTTTAAATTACTGTTATCTGGGAATGCGATTAATACACATGTGATGAGTTCGAGAGAACATTAAGATAAGTGGTGGCATATTCAGGAAGGCTTATAGGGAGTCAGTCCTGACCAAGCTAACTAGAGAGTCTGCCAAATCAGTAGAGGTACCCTCCTGGAATTGTTAATGTTGAACGAGCAAGTCGTGAAAGCATTTCTTTTCCCATTAGGCGCCCTTGAAACTGAGGATTAGTAAACATTTAACCATTTGACCATTGTTAGGTAGTGTAATAACTATCGGGAATAATTGATACGCGATACTACATTGGTTCATTTCTACGATCCAGTATACCACTGCTTCACTTTTCCAGACTATCAGCTCACACCCACGTTGGAAGAATACTCTCACTTGATTGATTTACCTATCACTGATCAAGATCCATTTTCTGGACTAGAAAAAATTCCAAAATATCAAGCCATTGCAAAAGAAACCTCTTTAGAAGAGTTAGATATTAGAACTCACATGACCACTAAGGGAGGAATCCAGGGTTTACCAGCTAAATTCCTGATGGAGAAAGCCTTATACTTTTCCAGTATAGGAAATATAATTGCTTTCGAGGATGTCTTTGTTCTGCTCATATATGGGTTATTCCTCTTTCCCAACATTGACAACTTCGTCGACACCAATTCTTTCAAGATATTCTTAATTGGGAACCCAGTCCCAACCTTGCTCGCAGATGCTTATCATTCTGTACACTTAATGAATTTGTACAGTGGAGGGATGATCACATGCTGTGTACCATTACTCTACAGATGTTTATTTCCCACTTACCCAAGTCTGCTGCTTTTTGGGATCACAAGAGTGGTTTACGATGGTCGCAGAAGATTGTGTCTCTTACCAATTCTGACATAGATTGGTACAGTCGGGTCTATGACGGAATAAAAATCATTGACAAATGTGGAAATTTCCCCAATGTACCCTTCATGAGTACTAAGGGAGGGATCAACTACCATCCAAGTTTGGCTCGCTGTCAACTTGGATACCCAATGAAGAATATACCACATAATATCCATCTGGAGGGTCTTTTCTTCAAGGAAGGAGAGAATGACAGAGCACTAAAGAAGGAAATAGTGCATGCCTGGCAACATGTTCACAGGAAGGGGAGAGAGTCCCTAGGAAGGCCAAATTGTATCTCTGCAGAGCCTTATCTCCACTAGGTACAAACTAGGGCCATCAAACTGAAGATGCCTTACCCTCGTCAAAAAGCTTTTCCCTTGAAGGAATCTGTCCTTTATTTCAGGCTTGATGCGGAAAAACTCCAGATCGCTCTTAACAAAGTCTAACGTGAGAAGAACTCTTGGAAGAACAAGTACCAGATTATTAATTTGGAGTGCACAAAGATCCAAGAACTATTGAAGGAAAATGATGCTCTGATTGAGATATTAGAGCAGCATGCTATAGAAAGTCAGGAAGAATGAAGAAATTTACTCTCTCCTTTCACTTGGCAAAGGATCATCGACCCGACAACGGTTGAAGGGGCCCGATCAAAGAAAAGAAAAATTCAGGAACTAGTATTTGAGCTTTCATCAGAGAAAACTCAGGATCCATAGGCCTAATTTTCCTTCTAACACTTTGTAAAATAGTGTACTTTTCCGTGTAAAATACTGCAATATTTCGAGTTCAATAAAAGGGTTTCCACCGTTGTATGATATTTGCAACATAATTGTTAAAAGTTCTTTTAAAAACTAAAACTAAAAAAAGGACCATTCTCATTCTTTGCATATCATTCATCATTCTCACATAACACATCTTTGTCATTGAGTCTCACACATGTGTCGTACTCTAGAGTCAAACTGTCTCATTCGTATAATACTCGGGCCAATCGGAAAAAGAAAATGGACGATCTCAAAGAAGAGAACAAAGAGCTGAGGGAAGAAATCAACGCTCTGAAGAAGATTTTGGAGAAACTCTACAACACGATGGAATCCCTTGCAGCAGCTCAGGATCAACAACCTCAAAGGACTGTGATCTCAGAGATTATGTCTACACCAGCGTTTGAGACACCTGGCAGTCATCCTCAGTACAACATGCCAAAAGGTTTTCCCTGGGGCATGCCTTTCAACTTCATACCTGAAGGATATATACCTCCGACCACTGAAGACCCGGAAGTCGTAGCAGGAACCTCCAGACCTGAAGGTTACAAACTTCAGGTAAATGAAGATGCAAGGATCACGGTAGAAACTCCTGAAGGTTACAAACTTCAGATCACTAAAGCACCAAGAGTTACCGCCGTAATGTCTATACCCCAACCGGTGGTACACACTATCCCAGAGGAACAGATTTTGCAGGCCACTTCTGGAAGAAACGAAGAAGTATACGAAAGGATGAATGAATTCTAGGAACAGTTCTTGGAAATGCAGAAGGAACTGCATGCCATCCATGGATAGGACTTGTTTGGCAAGGACGCCGCTAACCTCTGTTTGGTCCCTAATGTAAAGATACCGCACAAATTCAAGGCGCTTGACTTTGAAAAATACAAAGGCAACTCTTGCCCCCTAAGTCATTTGGTAATGTACACTCGGAAAATGTCTACCCAGATAGAAAACCAACAGCTACTAATCCATTACTTCCAAGACAGTTTAACCGGTGCCACACTCAAATGGTACATGGGTTTAAACCGCACCAAGAATAGTACTTTTAGAGATCTTGGAGCAGCCTTCGTTCAGCAGTATAAGTATAATTTGGACATGGCACCAGATAGGGACCAGAATGCTCAGAGGAAATCTTCGAGGAGTATGCTCAGAGATGGCGTGAAATCGCCGCCAGAATCTGTCCTCTTCTCGAGGAAAAAGAAATGACAAAGATCTTCCTGAAAACATTGAGCTCATTTTATTATGACCGAATGGTTGCCAGTGCACCTAGCGACTTCACTGAAATGGTGAACATGGGGGTACGCCTCGAGGAAGCAGTCTGAGAAGGACGATTGGTCAAAGATGCAGAGCCATCCAGCAGTACTAAAAGATACGGTAGTGCTTTCCAAAAGAAGAAAGAGAAAGATATCAATAATATATCTCTGGGTAAGCAAAGACGAAGGTATCTACCTCGGCAGGTAGTAGCAGTAACTCCCGCTATCAACCCAGCGCCAGCTCCGACATATCAACCTCAGGTTGCTCAGAGCCAACCAAATCAACAACAGTATCAGCAAAGGCAACAACATCCTTTTCAGCAGGCCCGTCTGGAGTACAATAATAACAATCGTACTACACAGTCACCAGGGTTTGACCCTATACCAATGTTATATGCAGAGTTATTTCCACTTCTGCTGGCCAAGGGGTTTAAAACAAGTAATTTCAATTTATGAACGACATTCGGGACATTGACCGCAACCCAATGGCGACGAACTCCTCTGTGGATCACAAAGTCCGGTACTTTCCTTCTTAGTTTGTCTTCAGAAATGACACTGATTTCTGGTGAAGTGGGATCATTGGAGTCTTCTTCCCATGCAGAGTTATCATAAGCGGAATCTTCTGTTGCAACTTCCATAGTGTTTTCACTCTCAAGAGGATCTCCCCATCCAGTTGGCTGGATGTCCTCGTATCTGATGCGAGAGCTTTCAGTAGCAGTGTATTTGACTAGAAAGTCGTACTTGCCGCTTGGCTGCCCCAAGGTATCCCAGGTTTCTGTGGGAATAGATGAGTTATCTTCCTTAATGACGTTGACTCCAGGAAATGCATAGTTAAGGAATTCTTGTCCTACGACCTTTGCAAATTCATCAACGTGGTGTTAGACATTTTTGGAATGTTTGGAGTTAGGATTCCGTGACTCTGGGAGAACAGGCGTGTTCTTTTCAAGATTACTCAGCTGATAGGCATTATCCGGCTAACTCTTTTGCCCCGAGTCTTCCATGTATGGCTTCCAAATAGGCAAATCATCTAGGGGATCATAAGAATCGTAGTCAAAGTTGCCTTTCATCAGAGTGTCTTCCTCTAATGAGTTGGGTGGAGCCCGGCATCCTTCGGGATCACAATCTCTGTAGATCATTCTTACATCTGATCTTGGTATATATTTGGGACTTTGCTTTGGAGAGCAGAATAGTATGTATGTTTCTCCCTGAGATATATAACCTTCATCGTTGAGATAAAACTTCCACTCCTCATCTGTATCAAGAGAGTTGTTCTCCTTGATGGCGTGGACTTCTTGAGATACTGGGTGGAGGAAGCCTCCGCTGTGAAAGAAATTCTGAATGGGACAAAAACTTTCATCCTTCTTTGTAGTTTGGGTACAGGTCGGAGAGAAACCAAGACATTTTCTTGTCTTGTTATCAGCAGGAATTATAATCTGTCCCCATCCTTTTATGTCACCACTCCCCATTACTTTGAGAGCGTTTTTATATGAGGAAATCGATGTTCCTTTTTCTTGGTGACTCTCACTGCTCACCGAGAGTGCTTGAAATTGAGTTCCAACAACTTCCTCTGATTCTACACAGGAGAATGATGATAACTTGCTCACGATTAAAGCTTGCTCTTTGCATACCCTGACTAATTTGTCGTTCTTGACAAACTTCAGCTTCTGGTGAAGTGTCGAAGTGATTGCCCCGGCTTCGTGTATCCAAGGTCTTCCTAATAAACAACTGTATACTGCTCGGATGTCCATGATCTGGAAAGTGATTTAGAAAGTATGAGGGTCAATGGTTATGGGAAGGTCGACTTCACTGATAACCATTTTCTGGGATCCGTCAAAGGCTTTGACAATGATCTCACTGCCTCTCATGGGAGTACCTTGAAAAGATAGTCGTACCAAAGTTGACCTTGGCATGACGTTCAAGGATGAACCTGTTTCTACGAGTACGCTGGATAAGGCATCGTCCTGGCATTTGACTATGATATTGAGTGCCATGTTATGGTTTTTACCTTCCTCCGGCAGTTCTTCATCACTGAACCCCAAGTTGTTGCAGGAAGTGATGTTGGAGATAATGCTATTGAACTGATCCATAGACACATCCTGTTCTACAAAGGCTTGTTCTAGAACCTTCTCCAGAGCTTCTCTGGGAGCTTCTGAACTAAGTAGGAGAGATAACACAGAGATTCGAGACGGAGTTTGCAACAATTAATGCACAATGTTGTACTCGCTCTTCTGGATAAGCTTTAGCATTTCATCGTTGTTCTTTATAGGTTCCGTATTGCTGGATTGACCAACTTGTTGATTAGGAACTTCAACTTGAGGTTCCTTTTCTTTGGCAGGTTCCCAACTCCTCTGTTGAAGATTCGACCGCTTCGGGTAACCCGACTGATGTCAACAATGTTTACCACGGATGGTAATGGAACTTCTTTTCCATTTTCTATGGTTGTTGCACCGTAATTGTATGGGATAGCCTTTTCTGACTTGTATGGCATTAGACCTGGCAAGTAGACGACCACAGAGGCTTTTTGGTTCTTTCGACCGTCGTAGGCAACCTCGATCAGATCTAAGTTTGGAATTTTTCTATTGTTAAGAGACTTTTGACTCATTGAGTAGAGGAATTATGGCGCAAACATCTTTGGTTATTCCATGATTGGAGACTATGACAATGCTTTTGTCTATTAGTCTTTGGTCCTTATTTTGAATAGGGAGGAACCTTGTATCATGTTTGTAATACCCCAAATTTTGACCACTAAGATTTCCCATCATTGTGAAAATCATCATCACAATATGGATGAATCATCATGCCTCATCAATCTCCTCAAGAAATTGTTGAGCATTGACTGCAATCAAGATTAGGGTTTCAAGCCGTCTCTGAGCTTTAGACAAAGGCTCAATCAAGAAATGACTTGATTTTCAACTTTTCTAATCTCTCAAACATCCACAATGGATCAAAAGGACTCCCACTTCAAGGATTAAGCACAAAGTTGCTCCCTTCTAGGTGGATCAAGCCTCAAGATCGCCAGTGTCACCAAATTAGGGTTTTGATCACCCAGGGCCTCCAGATGAAAAATTTCATCTGGGCACAAGCCATTGATCCAAAACATAACCTAATATACTTCATGGAACCTCATGAACCCATGCATCAAGTCAATTTTGCCTCAGGGGATGCATTCATAAAAAATCAGCAATTAGGGTTTCTTGACCTAATTCACCCCTAAGTTGACTTTTAGGGCAAATCATGAGCCAAGACCTCAAGAGAGGGTTTTAAGGTCTCTAATATACCATATTGATCCATTTGGAACAATGGATTAATCCAAGAAGCTTGAGCAACAAGTCTCAATTTCATCTGCACCACAATTAGGGTTTCGCGAGAAAAGTCAACTGTAACTTTGACTTTTGACCAGGACATGCTCCCAAGCCCTAGGACATGCCCCAATACACCCTATGACACCCATGGAACATGTCCATCAAGTTTGATTTA
Organism: Lathyrus tuberosus; assembly: GCA_022829125.1. NCBI lineage: Eukaryota > Viridiplantae > Streptophyta > Magnoliopsida > Fabales > Fabaceae > Lathyrus > Lathyrus tuberosus. Next base: position 2,597,875 of record JALAZF010000484.1, read on the forward strand.
GGTCAAGGACATGATTTCCTGAAGAATTGCACAGTTTGGAATTCATCTGATAAAAAGTCAACTGTGCACAAAAGTCAACTTTGACTTTTTGAGATTTTTCACCAAAATGGATTTTTAACCCTAAAATGATGTTAATGTATGATTTGAATCATCATTCATCAAGAAAAATCAAGAAAAGTGAGATAACTTGTAAAAGGGGTAACCATAAAAACTTAGAAATTTTTCTAAGTTAAAAATAAAGTGGCAAGGGTACCAACTTTGGAGGACCATAACTCCTAAACCACAAGGCCATTTTTTCTCATCCAAAGCTTGATTTGTAGCCCTCATTACCCTCTACAAAAACTTCAACTACAAGTCATTCCAATTCATTAAGGATTTTGAGTTATGGAGTGATCAAAGTGGCTGAAAAGTGAAAAAGTCACTTTTTCCAACACTTAGTGAAATTTTCACTAAGTCAGATTTTGCCTCACTTTTTGCCAAATGTAGGGGGGTTTTTCACTTGGAATCAAAAGAGATCAAAACCAAACTTGTTCAAACAGTTGTTGTATCATGTAAGAGCTTTCCAAAATGGCCAAGAACATTGCCAAATTCAACTTACACCATGAGATATGACATTGGCAAGTTACCTTGCTGAAATCTGTCAAGGCAAGGCAGAATTTGCAACTTTGGTCGATTTGCCAAAATCAGCCAAATTCAATTGCTCCTATCCACTTGGACACCTCAGAGGATTGAATCTAAAGGGGACAATCACTAAGCCAAGCCTCCAAAGTCCATGGAACAAGAAATAGCATGTTGAACCTAGAATGGCCAAAATAGGGACAAGACTTCAAATTTGGAATGAGGCATTCAATGGAACCATCAAGGTGGCATGGACTGAGCCATTCTCATCTGAAATTAGTCAAGACTTATCCAAGACCAAGGGGACCATAGCTCTGTGCCCTAACCTCTAGTCAATGGCTAGAGGAGACTTGCATTTCCATTGGCCAACATTGAGGAAACACCTGCTGCAGTTGCCATTCACTGTGGATCCCAAAACAAACTTGCTCTACTATAAATAGAGCTCAATTGTGGTCAGTTTGAGTACACCAAAGCCATCTAACAGATGCTTTCCTCAAAATCTCTTCTTTCACTCCAATTTTGCCTTCTAAGGCAAGTCACTATCGGGTTTTGAGTTTGAGAGCAATTCCAATCAAACCAATCACTCACACACCTCACATACATCACATATGAGCTGATTAAACACTTAGATTACTTCTGAAACACCAATTTCACAAAATCACCAACTGGTTGCTCAAGGTTTTAACCAAAGTGCAGCTGAGGTACCACAAAATGATCCAGCCAATTTCAATCAAGTCCAACCATCCAAACACAATCCATAGGGTGTAGGGAAGCTGTTCAGATCATCACAACTCATCTGTAACACCTCCAGATCAAAAATCACTTTGAACTTGCTGTCACGACCTAAAGGTAAGCCTAAACTTGGGCATCTCTCAATCTATGCATATTTCCTCGCACAATAATTTGGCCATATGTTCATAATCATGCATGGAATGTTTTCCCTCAATTAATTACATTGTTTGAATCGTGTATCAAAAATCCTAGCCTTCATGCAGAAATTAGGGTTCTTGAGGTCTCTTCGTGATTTCTTGTTGTATGTTTAATTTAAATGAAATTAATGGATATATACATGATCGTGAGGTTGAGACGAGCATAATGATATGTCGATTGCATGATATGATTACGTATTCAGTGAGATTGGATAGAAAATGCAAATCTGAGAAAGCAAGAACACGCGCGTGTTCTTCAGCTTGTTCTTGGCGCCATTTTCAGAAATTCAAATATTTGAATTTTGTGATTTTGTTTAATTGATTCAAAAATTAATTTCTCTCTGAGTTTTAATGATTTTGAGTTGATTCTTTTTTTAATAATTCACAAAAATGTTAAAATATTTTATTTTCCCAAAAAATCCAAAAAATATTATTTATTTCATATATTTGATATTTTTGTAAAGAATTAATATTTTGATTGTTTTTGGCATTTTAAATATTTTTTCTACATTGATTTTGCAACTTTTAATGCTTTCTAATTATTTTGTAGGTCAATACTTAATTTTTGAAGCATTAATCCAAGATCACAATTTGTTTTCCATGTGTTAAACAATTTTTGATCATTTTAATTGAATTTTTATTCAATTAAATACATTTTGAAAAAAATTAGGGTTTTGGATTAATTCAACCCTCATAAATCATTTTCAAAACATTTTGGGCCTCTTGAGAGAGTGTAAGACCCATCCCCCCTTGTACAAAATCTTTTTGGGCCTCACTCATTGTATAAGTCCCTCCGTACAAGTAAACGGCGCGATCGTCGCCCGTTTAAAAATAAAAAATCATCTGGGCCTCTCCTTGAGCTATAAGACCCATTCAAAACACTTTGGGCCTCTATTAGAGTGTAAGACCCAATCCCCCTTTTAACCAAACATCTTGGGCCTCACTTATTGTATAAGTCCCTCTGCGTTAAAAGAAAACCTCGGCGCGGTCGCCATTTTTAAACGAAAAATCATTTGGGCCTACCCCGTGTTATAAGCCCCACTCTTTTTTCTCTAAACTTTTTGGGCCTCTTGAGAGAGTGTAAGACCCATCCCTTTGTACAGAAAACCATTTTGGGCCCCAGTCACTTGTATAAGTCCCGCTGTACAAAGTCAAACAGTGCGCTCACTGATAAAACCCTGGGCCTCTCCTTGAGCTGTAAGCCCCAAATCTTTCTTTTTCAAAGCACTTTCTCCTTTGATTTTGAATATACTGTTGTTTTCAATCTTTTTTTGTTGAACAACTAACCAAACAGCATGGAAGCACTACAACCGAGTAAGTGGTTATCGCTTTCGTTTACTGCTTTCATATTATAAACTGTATTGTGGGGCTGCTCACTGTAAGTCTCCTTTCATAAACTCATATCTACTGTGTAATAATAGTATAGATATTTCGAGTTTCCCCAGCAACTACGTCTAGCACTAGGTAAATCCGTTTCGTTTATTCGTAGAAATAGATGCCTAGATCCCCAATAGGAGCACCAGATACAGTCTTCTCTTCGGCTGTCCTCCTTAGGAATCGTCAAGAAGCTCTACTCCCCAAGATGAATGTATTCTCCGTGAATGGCATCTTTGAGTTTCTTCCAAATTCTCGAACTTTCCTGACTTGATCTATTCCTTGTGGATAGCTTGCCTTGAATGTCTCGGGGTTTGGGTACCCACTACGGTCATAATCTTGGACCTTAACTAAGGAACCCTCTTTAAAAGCTAAAAATCGCTGGATAGTAAACCTCACACGTTTACCAGTGGTTTTTATCTTTAAAAGAGTTATCTCTCCTAATAGAAAGGAGATGATAGACCCACGGGCTTCTTAAAAGCATCGGCCTCCTCTTGGGCATTGTTCAAGGACCCACAGGCTTCCTAAAAGCAACCCCGCCTCCTCTTGGGCTTCGTACAAGGACCCTACGGCTTCTTAGAAGTATTCACAGCCTCCTCTTAGGCTTCGTATAATGATATCTTCCTCCGGGAATGATAGCCTACTCTTGGGCTTCGTACAAGGACCCGTCGGCTTCTTAAAAGTTTCCAGCCTCCTCTTGGGCTTCGTACAAATTGTCCCGACGACCTCCTAGAGGTATAGGAACAGAACCTAGTCATCCTCATAGAACAGTCCTTTCATAGAGTCTACTACTGTTTCCCAAAGCATAGTACAAAAGATAAAACTCTAGACACGGACAGTCTAACTTCCTTGAGTCTCAAAGACATTCTCAAGCGACCCCTTCGTTAAATAGGAAGGAAACCCGCAGACTCGGACAGTCTCAATACCCTTTGGATTTCCAGTTTCCCCAAAGAAAAGGAAACAACCCCGATCCTCAGATCTAACCCATGAGTACAGTGATGCTCATATAAGAACTGATTTTCTCTTTCAAAATCAGTATACTGGACCTGTCACTTAACTGACACAGTAACCTTAGCCTTCTCTTGGGCTTTGTATAATGATTCTCCCCAGCGGAGTCAAACAACGTTTTAGCCTCTCTCTCGGGCTTCGTACGAGACACATAAAGACTTCCTCGTTGAGTCAAACAAACAATAGCCTCTATCTCGGGCTTCGTACGAGACACAAAGACTCCATCGTCAGGTCAAAATCTTTTAGCCTCTCTCTCGGGCTTTGTACGGGACACAAAATAGCCTCCTCTTAGGCTTTGTATAATGATTTTCCTAGCAAAAATTAGCCTCCTCTTAGGCTTTGTATAAGAAAACCACTGGTTGATCCAATTAACCTTTTAGCATCAAAGTTGTGCCTCGTTCACAGTACACAAACATCAACAACTCCTTCCCCTTCATCTAATTGCTGTAAGCGGCAAGCCTCTGGATCATCTACATCCATGCCACTGTCCCTCTTTTAGTATTAGAAATTCCTAAGGAAAGATAACATTGCTCTACACTGAGTTAAAGTCTTCTCCTTCAGGTTAAAATCCCCTATAAAGGAAATTATGGCATTGCCGGATTCGCATATCTCGGTTAAAGTAATTCTCCTTTATAACCAGTCACCCAACAGTTGTGACAGACAAACCCTTCTTTAGAGATGACAAATTCTCTCTAAAGCCGAGGTCCTTCAGCTTCACGTCTTGGGCTTTGAACAAGACACAAATAGACTTTTTAGCTTCACATCTTGGGCTTTGAACAAGATACAAACCACCTTTCGCTTCACGTCTTGGGCTTTGAACAAGACACCAAAACACCCATTTCCTCCCATAGAATAGGAGGAACTACGAACGCTCTGATTTCCCTGTTTCGGTAAACGGGAATACGTAGGCATAAGATCGAAAGAAAAGATCTTAGCGAGCACAATCAACAAAAAACCCAAATCCCATATCTCCATCAATCAAAAGCAGTAATTCAAAAGCATCAGTCCTAACATCCTAACCCTTGTTCCCCGCTAGAAAGTCCTAGGAAGAAAGAAAATAGTATTGGCAAAAATACAAATAACCAGTACAAAGGCCCCCCCACATTGATAGCATTCGTAACCTAACAGACCGCTGTTTAAACTCAGTATGCAAGCAGGGTTAATTGGAGACATCTATTTCCCTTCCTTATTCAGCTCACAATAGGATAAAAAATGAATCGACCTGTAGTTCAAGCTCAACCGCAGAGAGCGACCAGCGCTTAAGAACCGCGTCCAAAATCGCTCGCTACAATGTTGATTAATTTAGAATTCAAGTGTGGTTGAATTTCCTTTCGGTCTAACTGATGCTGGAGGGCTGCTCGTATGAGATAACATCCTTGGTTATTTTATGATCATATTCCACAAAGTTCATAATTGTGAGGTGGTAACTGACCATATCCACTTTGTATGCAGTGCATCCTTACTAGATCTGTTTCTAGTAAGTAAACATCACAGTTTTGGTGTCTACCAGGATTCCCATTAGTTATGCTAACTTGTTGTGTGTCTTCATCCTGGTAGATCAGAAGCCACCAATGGTCTAATGGATGTTGAAGATTCATTTGTATAAGTGCACACCCTTGATCATTTTCGGAGCATTCTTAGCAGTCTTGATAATTGTACGAGGCCAGGAAACTAAGTCTGACCTGCTTGGCATGCAATTCCACTAGACTGGTATTTATTAAGCGAATGTCAAAGATCTGAACCATGTTAACCTGATGATCATTCCTTTCATGGTAGTCTTGGATCCATCCAAGATCCATTTGACGTTGGAGGGCCTCTTGTAAAAAAGAGCATCCCTGATTGTTTTTTGAGTAGATTGGGCAAGCGATGTAATCGTGCCGCGGCAAATTGTAATAATGACTTTGTCTTGAATGCATTGTCACTAGATTGACGTTCATTGCACGAATGTCGTGGTTTTGAATAATGTTTAGATGTGAATGAGCCATGTTTACTTCACGAATCCTGTGATCCTGAATCCAGCCTAGATCCATTTGTTCTTGAAGAGCTGCTTGTACTACGGCACATCCTTGATTGTCCTTGGAACATATATCACACTAATGATAGTTGTGAGATGGCACATGATCGTACCTGCTCTGTCTGTAATGCATTTTTACCAGGTTGGTCCCCAATAAGCGTACATTGTGAATTTGATAACTGCTTCCGGGTTCTCCTTCTATCAAATTCACTGTAGTCTTCTCATGTTGTGGTAACGGGTTCGTCTGAACATTTGGATTAGTATCTTTGAAAGATAAAACCCCATTTCTGACGATCTTCTTTACATCAGACTTGAAGCTGAGGTAATTCTCAATGTTATGTCCTGATCCTCCTTGATGGTAAAGGCAAGTTTGATCTGCCTTGAACCAAAATGGTGGATTTTCTGGTACTGTAAGAGGAGTCCTGGTTTGAACGTGCCCCTTGGCCAGTAGAAGTGGAAATAACTCTGCATACAACATCGGTATAGGGTCGAACCCTGATGGTCGTGTAGTACGATTATTATTATTGTACTGCATGCGAGCCTACCGAAGAGGCTGTTATGGCCTTTGCTGATACTGTTGTTGACTTGGTTGGCTTTGAGCAACCTGAGGCTGATATGTCGGAGCTGGCGCTGGGTTGATAGCTGGAGTTACTGCTGCTACCGGTTGATACCTTCGCCTTTGCTTTCCCAGAGAGATAAAACTGATATCTTTCTCTTTTTTCTTTTGGAAAGAACTACCGTATCTTTTAGTATTATTGGACGGCTCTGCATCTTTGACCAATCGTCCTTCTCAGACTGCTTCTTCAAGGCGTACCCCCATGTTCACCATTTCAGTGAAGTCACTAGGTGCACTTGCAACCATTCGATTATAATAAAACGAGCTTAATGTTTTCACGAAGATCTTTGTCATTTCCTTTTCCTCGAGAGGAGGACAGATCTGGGCGGCGATTTCACGCCATCTCTGAGTATACTCCTTGAAGGTCTCTTTATCCTTTTGTGACATTTCTCTGAGTTGGTCCCTATCTGGTGCCATGTCCAAGTTGTATTTATACTGTTGAACGAAGGCTGCCCCAAGATCTCTAAAAGTACTATTCTTGGTGCGGTTTAAACCCATGTACCATTTGAGTGCGGCCCCGGTTAAATTGTCTTGGAAGTAATGGATTAGTAGATGTTAATTTTCTGTCCGGGTAGACATTTTCCGAGCGTACATTATCAAGTGACTTTGAGGGCAAGAGTTGACTTTGTATTTTTCAAAGTCAGGCACCTTAAATATGTGCGGTATCTTTACATTAGGAACCAAACAGAGGTCAGCGGCGTCTTTACCAAACAAGTCCTGACCGTGAATGGCATGCAGTTCCTTCTGCATTTCCAGGAATTATTCCTAGAATTCATTCATCCTTTTGTATACTTCTTCGTTTCTTCCAGAAGCAGTCTGCAGAATCAGTTCCTCCGGGATAGTGTGTACCACTGGTTGTGGTATAGTCATTACGGCGGTAACTCTTGGCGCTTCAGTGACCTGAAGTTTGTAACCTTCAGGAGTTTCTATTGTAATCATTGCATCTTCATTGACTTGAAGTTTGTAACCTTCAGGTCTGGAGGTCCCCGCTATGGCTTCCGGGTCTTCAGTGTCCGGTGGGATGTATCCTTCAGGTATAAAGTTGAGAGGCATGCCCCAGGGGAAACCTTTAGGCATGTTGTACTGAGGATGACTCTAATACCCCAAAATAATTATAATATTTATTTAATTGAATTATTATGATTATTCGGTGTTTTGGTGAATTTTGATGGATTTTGTGACGCTTGATGACTTGAGTGGTGTTGTGGGGTGGCCTTGGGTTAAGGGAACATTGAGGTATCTTAGAAGTAGTAATTAAATTAAGATTATTCAATTAGTAATAATAGTAAGATAATTTTAATAACTAGATTATTATTTATTATTATTATCATTATTATTATTATTGTTATTATTATTATTATTATTATTATTATTATTATTTAAAATAATTAAGAGAACCATTAAGGATAAGACGGTAATATTGAGAAAGCTAATTGAGGATAATACGGGTAAATCATGATTAGGGCCCAAAAGATAGGTTTAACAAAAAGAAAATAGGGAATTAGGAGAATTAGTCTATGCAACCCTAAGAAGTGAAGAGAGAGCTGAGGAAAGGAGGCTAGAACATATAAAACAAGAGGATCAACCGAAGAAATCGGAAAAGAAGAATCTTTGCTGGAAAATTCGAGGCATGGGGGGTTAATCCGGGTTCATATGTTTGATATGGGTTTAAGGTAGAGTAGTTTGTGTGTTCTGTGTTTTATGATGAATTCCCGTATGCTGAATTTGTGTGAATATTGTGCATCTGTGTTGGTCAATTTTTCTGATATGAATATGGCATGTGTTGCTGTAAATTCTGTGAAATTCGTGTGAATGATTCTTGTTGCTGGGATGAACATGTGAATAAACCAGATTTGAAATCGAATGTGGGATTAATGAATTAGGACTTAATAATTAGGAAGAAATTGATGAAATTAATGGAGTAGGATAATGACTTAGATCTGTGATGAATCGAAACTGGTTTGAGTCTGATTTTGGAGGATCGAAGGTGTTGGAATGGGAAGGTTTTCGTTCAGATGCGAAATCAGAGTTTGGAGTCTTTTTTGGCAATAAGCGTAACAGGGGAGGCATTACGCGTAACAGGGGACATTCCCAAACTGGTACGCGTAGCATGCGCACCTGTCCCCAGGGCCAGCATGGCCCTCTGCCAGTAGTTGTAGGATACGCGTATGAGAATGGAGGCAATACGCGTATGGGATGGTAATACGCATATGGGAAGCTGAGAAGAAGAGGCATACGTGTTTGGGAAGCCATTACGCGTATGGAGGGTCCTTGGGAAAGGTGCATTACGCGTATGGATTAGCCATTACGCGTTATGGGAGATTGAAGGGGATCTTTGAGAGGGAAACCTCTCTGGTGATACGCGTAACAAGGATGGCATTACGCGTAAGGGAGGCCTGGGAAAGGGGCCCTACGCGTATGATACGCAGGCCAGTGGGCGAGGAATTAAGCCATACGCGTATGGGGCATGGTCATACGCGTATGGACAGAGCTGTTGGCAGATTTTCCCATTTTTGCGATTTGTGTCTCGATTTCGCTTGTGATGCAGTTTCTTTGAGACGTAAGGCTATGGTGAGGTAATAAAACATAAGTAAACTAGTAACGAATATGAATGGGATAAAATTGAGGATTTTTATGTGACGAGCATAATATGATGAATTGTGATGTATAGTGACGAATTTTGACGAGTGCGACTTAGTGTTATATAATGATGTTTGTTTGATGATGATTCATGAATGATGATGCAATTATGATGATTTTTATGATGATGATTATTATGATGACTTGCATCATGCATTCATGGCATAGTTAGGACCCCGATCCATTTGGTGGCTTCAATCCCATTATGTGGATTGAAGTGTTTTATGACGTGCTCTGGTTCTTGTGTAGAATCGATCCTATTGGTGGGGATCTTTGGAAGGTGATGACCCAGTGTCCATCAATTATGACGAATTGGTACCACATGCATGAGTCTATGATGTTGCATTTGCATATTGTGTGGCATTGCATTTTATTGATGTTATTGATGTATTAATGACGTTTGTGAATGACTTGACGAAGTTTGTGCTTATGCTTTATCTTTTGCTTATATCTTATATATTGATTCATGATTACTCACCCTACCTGTTTGATTGTTTCCTCCACATGGGTAACGTGCAGGTGATCAGGCTTAGCTCTCTTGGTGCTCGAAGATTTAGCTTTTGAATTATTTTGATTTCTTCCTCGATTAGAGGGTCTTGCTCTGATATGTAACATCGGGTCGGGACGTTTGAGTTGAATGATTTACATTCTTTTGTTTTGTTGGCATGATGTTTTTATGATGTTTTGTTTTATGGAGTTTGGATTATAAAAGTATTCTTTTAAACTTTGATTTCCGCTTCGAGATGTTTAAATAAATTCATGATGGTAAAACCCGTGTTACGGAGCAGGTGATTATTTGATGTTTTGTGACGACATGTGATGCCCTTTTGGGACTGTACTCTGATAAAATAATCGTATTTATTCGTGATATTTGTTGGGTAGAAAAAGGGTGTTATATAAGTGGTATCAGAGCAGGTCGGTCTGTCCGGGTAGGTTTTACATGATGTCAGTTCCCTGTCAGTTGACAAGTGTGTGTCCATTGTCAATGTTTTGTTTCTTCTAACCTTGTTGGTGGTATGCAGGATGGCTGGAAGAAATGATCGTTCTATCGCTGATGCGTTGGAGTCGCTTGCTTAAGCAATGGCTCAGAACAATTAGAATGGTGGAGTTCTGGATGAGTTTCGTGCTTTGGGGAAGTTCCAGAGGAACAATTCGCCGACTTTTATGGGTACTCATGATCCAGAGAGTGCACATAAGTGGCTGAAGGTGATTGAGAAGATCTTCCGGGTGATGGGGTGTACTGACGTGTAACAAGTTCAGTTTGGAACTCATATGCTGTCAGAAGAAGCTGAGGATTGGTGGGATAACACCCTCCAGAGACTGGAAGACGTTGGTACTGTGATAACCTGGGATGTGTTATGGAAGGAATTTTTGGGAAATTATTTTCCAGAGGATGCTCGTGGCAAGAGAGAGGTGGAATTCCTTGAGCTGAAATAAGGAAACATGACTGTGGCGGAGCATGCTGCGAAGTTCGAGGCGCTGGTGAAGTTCTGTCCTCACTACAACCGTGCTGATGCTGAGGTGTCCAAGTGTCTCAAGTTTGAGAATGGACTGAGGCCAGAAATCAAGCAGGGTATTGGGTACCAACAGATTCGCAGGTATGCTGAGCTGGTGGTTAAGAGTAGTATCTACGATGAGGATAGCCGAGCTTGATTTGCTCACTACAAGCAGCTGAGTGAGAAGAAAGAGAAGGGGCAGTATAGAGGGAAGCCTTATACGACTTCAGCTGACAAAGGGAATCAGAAGGCTTAAGATGGGAAGAAGACAGGTGGGGGAGCAGCTCCCGCTTCTGGGAAGTTTTACAGGTGTGGTGAGCAAGGCCACCGTGTCGATGTTTGCACTAATAGTGTGTTGAGGTGCTACAGATGTGGTAAGAATGGTCATAGAGCTACTGATTGAAAAGATGATGGTTCAACCTGTTTCAATTGTGGTGAGAAGGGTCACATTAGTACCCAGTGTCAGAAACCAAAGAAGACTGCTACTGCTGCTCAGACCAATGGCAGAGTGTTTGCTTTGAGTGGTGCAGAAGTTCCAGAGAAGGACAACTTGATTCGAGGTACTTGTTTTATTAATAATGTTGAGTTGGTAGCTATCATTGATACTGGTGCTACTCATTCATTTATCTCGCTTGAATGTGCTAATAGATTGGGTTTGAAATTGTTTGACATGAATGGTAATATGGTAATAGAAACTCTAGCTAATGGTTCTGTTACTACTACTTTTGTGTGTTTGAGATGTCCTTTGACGATTTTTGGGAAGAGTTTTGTGATGGATTTGGTGTGTTTACCCTTGCACTAAATCGATGTAATCTTTGGAATTAACTGGTTGGGGTTCAACCATGTTCATATCAATTGTTATAACAAGACCGTAGAGTTTCCTGAGTTTGGTGATAGTGGGGAGTTGATGTTCTTGTCTGCTAAGCAAGTAGACGAACTTCTGGAAGACGAAGCCTTGGTGTTTGCAATGTTTGCATTATTGCAGGTTGATCGTGAAGCTGCGAGTGTTGAATTACCTGTTGTCTGTGAATTTCCAGATGTGTTTCCAGAGGACATCAGTGATTTGCCTCCAGAACGTGAAGTAGAGTTTGCGGTGGACTTGATACCAGGTACGAGCCCAATGTCAATGGCTCCTTATCAGATGACCGCTTCTGAGTTGAGTGAATTGAAGAAACAACTGGAAGAATTGCTCGAGAAGAGGTTTGTTCGACCGAGCATTTCTCCGTGGGGTGCTCATGCGCTGTTAGTGAAGAAGAAGGACAAGAGTATGAAGTTGTGTGTTGATTATCGGAAGTTGAATAAAGTGACTATCAAGAATAAATATCCACTTCCTAGAATCGACGATTTAATGGATCAGTTAGTAGGTGTATGTGTGTTTAGCAAGATTGATTTGAGGTCGGGTTATCATCATATTCGTGTTAAGCCTGATGATATTCTGAAGATAGCTTTCAGGACGAGGTATGGTTATTATGAATACACTGTGATGTCGTTTAGAGAGTCCAATGCACCTGGTGTGTTCATGGAGTATATGAATCGGATCTTTCATGAGTATTTGGATCAATTTGTGGTGGTTTTCATTGATGATATTCTGATATACTATAAATCTGAAGAAGAGCATGCTGAGCATTTGAGAACTGTGTTGCAAGTATTGAAGGAGAAGAAGTTATATGCAAAGCTGTCAAAGTGTGAGTTTTGTTGGTGATCCTTCCAAGATTGATGTTGTGTTATAGTAAGAGACTCCGAAGTCTGCTACTGAGATACGTAGTTTTCTGGGATTGGCGGGTTATTACCGCAAGTTTATCGAGGGCTTTTCTAAATTGGCATTACCTTTGACTCAGCTAACTTGAAAGGGTCAAGCTTTTGTGTGGGATGTAGCTTGTGAAAAGAGTTTTATGGAATTGAAGAAGAGGTTGACGACCGCTCCAGTGCTGATTTTTCCTAATCCGAATGAATCTTTTGTAGTGTATTGTGATGCGTCGAAGATGGGTATGGGGGGAGTGTTGATGTAGAATGGTCAAGTTGTTGTTTACGCTTCCAGGAAGTTGAGAGTTCATGAAGTGAATTACCCACCCCATGACTTAGAGCTGGCAGTTGTGGTGTTTGTGTTGAAAATTTGGAGACATTACCTGTTTGGCTCTAAGTTCGAAGTGTTCAGCGATCATAAGAGCTTGAAGTACTTATTTTATCAGAAAAATTTGAATATGAGGCATAGAAGGTGGTTGGAATTGTTGAAGGATTTCGACTTTGATTTGAATTACCATCCTGGTAAAGCAAATGTAGTGGCTGATGCATTGAGCAGGAAGTCATTGCATATGTCGATGCTTATGGTGAAAGAGTTGGAATTAATTGAGAAATTCTGAGATTTGAGTTTGGTATGCGAAGAAGCTCCGGACAGTGTGAGGTTGGGAATGTTGAAATTGACTAGTGGTATTCTGAACGAGATCAGAGTGGGACAACAATCTGACTTGAAGTTGGTTGACTGGTTGACCTTGATCAACCAAGGTAACGGAGGTGAATTCCGGATTGACGAGAATGGTGTGATGATGTTCAGAGACAGGGTGTGTACCCCAGATGTTCCAGAAATTAAGAAAAGAATTCTTGAAGAAGGACATCGAAGTAGATTGAGTATTCATCCCGGTGCTACAAAGATGTACCAGGATTTGAAAAAATTGTTTTGGTGGCCGGGTATGAAGAAAGATATTGCAGAGTTTGTTTATGCGTGCTTGACTTGTCAGAAGTCAAAGATTGAGCATCAAAAGCCTTTAGGTATGATGCAGCTGTTGAATATTCCAGAGTGGAAATAGGATAGCATTTCCATGGATTTTGTGTCGGGGTTGCCGAGAACTGCTAAGGGAAATGATTCGATTTGGGTGTTTGTGGATAGATTAACTAAATTGGCTCATTTCTTGCCGATGAAGATTAATCATTCTATGCAGAAGTTAGCTGAGATGTACATTGAGGAGATTGTGAAGTTGCATGGGATACCTTCGAGTATTGTGTCGGATAGAGACCTGAGATTTACATCGAGGTTCTGGAAGAGTTTGCAAGATGCTTTGGGTACTAAGTTGAGGATGAGTTCTGCATATCATCCGCAGACGGGCGGTCATCCAATCCTTGGAGGACTTGTTGAGGGCTTGTGTGTTGGATCACAAAGGATCTTGGGATAGCCATTTGTCATTGATTGAGTTCACGTACAATAACAGTTTTCATGCTAGTATTAGAATGACGCCGTATGAAGCTTTGTATGTAAGGAGATATAGAACTCCTTTGTGTTGGTATGAGTCAGGCGAGAGTGTTGTACTCAGACCTGAGATTGTACAGGAGACGACTGAGAAGATTAAGATGATCCAAGAAAGGATGAGAGCTTGACAGAGTCATCAGAAGAGTTACCATGATAAGAGGAGGAAAGCAGTTGAATTCCAAGAGGGAGGTCACGTGTTTTTGAGGGTGACGCCAGTGACTGGTCCACGTTTTGTGGGTCCATATCAAATCTTGCAGAGGATAGGTAAGGTAGCCTATCGGATTTCTTTACTGTCATCACTTGCGAATTTGCATGATGTGTTCCATGTGTCTCAGTTGAGGAAGTACATTCCGGATCTGTTGCATGTGATTCAGATGGATGATGTAAAAGTGAGGGATAATCTGACAGTGGAAGCATTACCTATGCGGATTGATGATTGTGAAATGAAGCAACTGCGGGGTAAAGACATAGCTTTGGTGAAGGTGTTATGGGGTGGACTAGCTGGCGAAAGTTTGACTTGGGAGCGTGAAGATCAGATGAAGGAGTCGTATCCGACTCTGTTTCCTTCAGGTAATTTTTTAGGGCAAAAATTCTTTAAGTGGGGGAGAGTTGTAACACCCCAAAATAATAATAATATTTATTTAATTGAATTATTATGATTATTCGGTGTTTTAGTGAATTTTGATGGATTTTGTGATGCTTGATGACTTGAGTGGTGTTGTGGGGTGACCTTGGGTTAAGGGAACATTGAAGTATCTTAGAAGTTGTAATTAAATTAAGATTATTTTATTAGTAATAATAGTAAGATAATTTTAATAATTAGATTATTATTTATTATTAGTATAATTATTATTATTATCATTATTATTATTATTATTTAAAATAATTAAGAGAACCATTAAGGATAAGACGGTAATATTGAGAAGGCTAATTGAGGATAATACGGGTAAATCATGATTAGGGCCCAAAAGATAGGTTTAACAAAAAGAAAATAGGGAATTAGGAGAATTAGTCTGTGCAACCCTAAGAAGTGAAGACAGAGCTGAGGAAAGGAGGCTAGAACACATAGAACAAGAGGATCAACCATAGAACCTGGAAAAGAAGAATCTTTGCAGGAAAATTCGAGGTATGGGGGGTTAATTCGGGTTCATATGTTTGATATGGGTTTAAGGTAGATTAGTTTGTGTGTTCTGTGTTTTATGATGAATTTCCGTATGCTGAATCTGTGTGAATTTCGTGCATCTGTGTTGGTCGATTTTTCTTATATGAATCTGGTATGTGTTGCTGTAAATTCTGTGAAATTTGTGTGAATGATTTATGTTGCTAGGATGAACATGTGAATGAACCAGATCTGAAATCGAAGGTGGGATTAATGAATTAGGACTTAATAACTAGGAAGAAATTGATGAAATTAATGGAGTAGGTTAATGATTTAGATCTGTGATGAATCGAAATTGGTTTGAGTCTGATTTTGGAGGATCGAAGCTGCTGGAATGGGAAGGTTTTCGTTTAGGTGCGAAATATGAGTTTGGAGTGTTTTCTGGCAATACGCGTAATAGGGGAGGCATTACGCGTAAGAGGGGACATTCCCAGGGTGGTACGCGTAGCATACGCACCTGTCCCCAGGGCCAGCACGACCCTCTGTCAGTATACGTAGGATACGCGTATGAGAATGGAGGCAATACACGTATGGGATGGTAATACGTGTATGAGAAGCTGAGAAGAAGAGGCATACGCGTATGGGGGGGGTCCTTGGGAAAGGTGCATTACGCGTATGGATTAGCCATTACGTGTAATGGGAGATTGAAAGGGATCTTTGAGAGGGAAACCTCTCTGGTGATACGCGTAACAAGGATGGCATTATGCGTAAGGCCTGGGCAAAGGGCCCTACGTATATGATACGCCGGCCAGTGGGCGAGGAATTAAGCCATACACGTATGGGGCATGGTCATACGCATATGGACAGAGCTGTTGGCAGATTTTCCCGTTTTTGTGATTTTTGTCCCGATTTCGCTTGTGATGCAGTTTCTTTGAGACGTAAGGCTATGGTGAGGTAATAAAACATGAGTAAACTAGTAATGAAGATGAATGGGATAAAATTGGGGATTTTTATCTGACGAGCATAATATGACGAATTGTGAGGTATAGTGACGAATTTTGACGAGTGCAACTTGGTGTTATATAATGATGTTTGTTTGATGATGATTCATGAATAATGATGCAATTATGATGATTTTTATGATGATGATTATTATGACGATTTGCATCATGCATTCATGGCATAGTTAGGATCCCGGTCCATTTGGTGGCTTCAATCCCATTGTGTGGATTGAAGTGTTTTATGACGTGCTCCGGTTCTTGTGAAGAATCGATCCTATTGGTGGAGATCTTTGGAGGGTGATGGCTCAGTGTCCATCAATTATGACGAATTGGTACCACATGCATGAGTCTATGATGTTTCATTTGCATATTGTGTGGCATTGCATTTTATTGATGAAATTGATGTATTAATGATGTTTGTGAATGACTTGACGATGTTTGTGCTTATGCTTTATCTTTTGCTTATATCTTATATATTGATTCGTGATTACTCACCCTGCCTGTTTGAATGTTGCCTCTATGTGGGTAACGTGCAGGTGATCAGGCTTAGCTCTCTTGGTGATCAAAGATTTAGCTTTTGAAGTATTTTTATTTCTCTGTCGATTAGAGGGTCTTGCTCTGATATGTAACATCGGGTCGGGACATTTGAGTCAAACGATTTACGTTCTTTTGTTTTTTTGGCATGATGTTTTTATAATGTTTTGTTTTATGGAGTTTGGATTATAAAAGTATTATTTTAAACTTTGATTTCCGCTGCGAGATGTTTAAATAAATTCATGATGGTAAAACTCGTGTTACGGAGCAGGTGATTATTTGATATTTTGTGACGACAAGTGATGCCCTTTTGGGACTGTACTCTGATAAAATAATCGTATTTATTCGTGATGTTTGTTGGGTAGAAAAAGGGTGTTACAATGACTGCCAGGTGCTTCAAATGCTGGTGTGGATGTAATCTCCGAGATCACAGTCCTTTGATGTTGTTGTTCCTGGGTTGCTGCCAGGGATTGCATGGTGTTGTGGAGTTTCTCCAGACTCTCCTTTAGAGCATTGATTTCTTTTCTTAGCTCTCTGTTCTCTTCCTCGAGATCATCCATTTTCTTTTGTCGATTGGCCCGAGTATTGTATGAATGAGATAGTTTGATTCTAAAGTGCGACACATATGTGAGACTCAAAGACAAAGATGTATTATGTGAGAATGATGAATGATATGCAGAGAATAATATATATTTTTTAGTTTTTGTTTTCAAAAGAACTTTTAACAATTATATTACAAATATCACACAGTGGGGGAGACCCTTTTATTGAACATGAAAGATTGCAGTATTTTACAGGGAAAAGTACAATATTTTACAAGGCGCGAGAAGGAAAATTAGGCCTAGGGATCCTGAGTTCTCTCTGAGGAGAGCTCAGATGATGGTTCCTGAATTTTTCTTTTCTTCGATCGGGCCTCTTCAGCCATTTTCGGGTCGACGATCCTTTGCCAAGTAAAAGGAGTGAGCAAATATCTTCATTCCTCCTGACTTTCTATAGCATACTGCTCTAATATCTCAATTAGGGCATCCTTTTCCTTTAGCAGTTCCTGAATCTTGGTACATTCAAAATTAAGAATCTGGTACTTGTTCTTCCAAGAGTTCTTCTCACGTTGGACTTTGTTCAGAGCGACCTGGAGTTTTTCGGCATCGGACATGAAATAAAGGACAGATTCCTTTAAAGGAAAAACTTCTTGACGAGGGTAAGGCATCCTTAGTTTGATGGCCCTAGTTTGCACCCAGTGGAGATAAGGCTCTGCAGAGATGCAGTTTGGCCTCCCCAGGGACTCTCTCCCCTTCCTGTGAATATGTTGCCAGACATGCACTATTTCTTTATTTAGTACCCTGTCATTTTCCCCTTCCTTGAAGAAAAGACCTTCCAGATGACCATTATGTGGGATATTCTTCATCGGGTATCCAAGTTGACGGTGAGCTAAAATTGGATGATAGTTGATCCCTCCTTTAGTACCAATGAAGGGTACATTGGGAAATTTCCACATTTGTCGATGATTTTTATTCCGTCATAGATCCAATTGTACCAATCTATGTCGGAATTGGTAAGGGATATAATCTTCTACGACCATCGCAGACTACTCTTGTGATCCCAAAAAGCAGCAGACTTGGGCAAGTGGGAAATAAACCATTTGTAGAGTAATGATACGCAGCATGTGATCATCCCTCCACTGTACAAATTCCTTAAGTGTACAGAATGATAAGCATTTGTGAGCAAGGTTTGGACTGGGTTCCCAATTAAGAATATCTTAAAAGCATTGGTGTCGACGAAGTTGTGAATGCTGGGAAAGAGGAATAACCCATATATGAGCAGAACATAGACATCCTCGAAAGCAGTTAGTTATATTTCCTATACTAACAAAGTATAGAGCTTTCTCCATCAGGAATTTAGCTGGTAAACCCTAGATTCCTCCCCTGGTAGTCATGTGAGTCCTGATTTCTGACTCTTCCAAAGAGATGGCCCTTGCAATGGCTCAATCTTTTGGAATTTCTTCCAGTCCAGAGAATGGATATTGATCAATGATAGATAAATTAATCAGGTGGGAGTACTCATTCAGTGTTGGTGTGAGCTGGTAATCTGGGAAAGTGAAGCAGCGGTATACCGGATCATAGAACTGAACCAGTGTAGACAGGATCCCTTCAACCATGTTGACCTTCAAGAGAGACAACAGTCCTCCGTGCATAGCTCTGAAAGCCTCGGGATTAGTAATCATCCTTCCCAATTTCCTTAAGTCTTCAAGTTTTGGAACCTTGAAGGTGTACTTGTGCATTTTTCTTCTTCCGAAATCCATAACGCAACCTCTGATATTTGCAATTATTGTTTCAGTTCTTTTAGAAAAAATACTTTTTCTTGTTTGAAAAAGGTTTTTTAATGAATGCATGGATGCATGAATGCAGCAAACAAAAACATTTGAAAACATGGGTTTAGGGGTTCATCGTCACGAGCATGGAGCTATGGATCTACCCATTCCCAAGGTGTGTACTAAAGGTTGAATTTTGTACCTGTAGAAAGGGTTCTAACAAAGGTTCCCAAAATCATTGACCCTCTTAAGGATATTAACAACAAATCGATTGACTCATGAGAGCTGTAATATCCCAAGATAAATCTCCTTTGAGTGTAGTATCGCGTATCAACTATTCCTGATTGTCACCGCACTATCTAATGGTCAAATGGTTAAGTGTCTACTAATCCTCAACTTCAAAGGTAACCCAATGGGAAAAAAATGCTTTCACGACATGCTCGTTCAACATTGGTAATTCCACGCGGGCACCTCCACTGATTCTGTGGACTCTCAAGTTAGCTTGGTCGGGATTCACTCCCTATAAGCCTCCCTGAATACGCCACCACTTATCTTAATGTTCTCTCAGACTCACCACATGCGTATTAATTGCATTTCCAGATAACAGTAATTTAAACAAGGGTATCAAATAATACGACAGTAGATGATATATATATATATATATAAATGAGAAAGTAAGTAAGATAACAGAAAAATAAATGCAAATCAAGGTCTAAATCTCTTAGGAAATCTAATCCTAAACTCCCCAGCAAAGTCACCATTTTTCTGTAGCGTGCGGTTTTTTCCTGGTGAGGCGACCACCTTACTGCAAATGATTGGTGCTACTTTCTGATTTCTGTATTTATCCTATGAAGCTAGAAAGGAAGGGGAAGATATCTTAAACTAACCCTGCACGCAAATGTTTTCTTTAACAAATGCTAAGAGATCGGGGATCGGGGTCTGGTTATACAAAGGGAAGCTATTAACATCCAGTGTATCAATGGTAATCCATAGGAACCTTCTTTTCCATGTATTTCTGCTATTTTGAAATGCTTTCTTGTGTTTATCTGCTGTGGATTAGGAAAGTTTCTCCTTTGAGAGTGTTGAGGGAATGTTTTTGTTGTTTCCAGGTTTTCTGTTATTTTTGGGAAGGTACTGGACCTAAAGTTTTTGATTTGTGTGCTCGCTAAGATTTCACAATCTTAGGCCTACATATTCCCGTAAAGAGATTTGGGAAATTAGAGCAATCGTAGTTCCTCCTAAATCTATGGGAGGAAAATTTTGGTGTCTTGTTTAAAACCCAAGATTGAAGCTAATTGAGTATTTGTACCTTGTTTAAAGCCCAAGATTGAAGTTAAAAGGGGGGATTGAGAGAGAATTTTTCATCTCTAAAGGGTGATATCTCACCTATTCATCACAAATATTGAGAAATGGTTTATAAGGTAAATTACTTTAACTAGGATGTGAGGAATCCAACAATGCCATAATTTCCTTTATAAAGAGAGATGTCATGAAGGAAGAAGCTTTAACTCAGTGTAGAGTAATGCCACTTTTTCCTTTATGAATCTCTCATGCTAAGAGAGGGACATTGGCTTGGATGTAGAATCCAAAGGCTTGCCACTTACAGCATTCAAATGAAAGAGAGATTTTAGCCAGGATAAAGGAGGGACTCCAGCTTAGATTTTGAATCAACAAGTGTCCCACTTACAACAATTATCTGGAAAAAGGTTTTGATTATTTGTTTTGATATGTGATGTATAGAAGATGTATCATCCTGCAGAGTGGACTCATGGTCTCATATGAGGGGATGTTGATTTTTGTGTGCCTTGTTCAAAGCCCAAGGTTGAAGCTAAAATAAAATGACTCCTCTGAGGAGTGTTATATTTGTCTTGTACAAAGCCCAAGATTGACGCTGATTGGAGGAAATTCTTATATAAAGCTTAAGAGGAGGCTGAATCTTGGTGAGGATCAATGAAATCTAGGAGAAGGTATAAATTGTATTGAGGAATCCAAAGGGAAACTAACTCTTGCTGGGGGAATTAGGGAAGAGTTGAAGTACCAGATGCCATGAGGCTCTGATCCTGTTGGGGTTTTGTTGAGGATAAATTGACCCTGGCTGGGATGTTTAAGGTGAGAGTTAAGCCTTGTTGGGGGGTCAGGGGAGTTTAAAGGTGACTTTGAAAACCTTGGAGGTTTTAACTCTGCTGGAGACTGATGTATTGGTAAAATGATCAGAGTTTATCCTATGCCTTTAGGAAACTTGAGGGTGAGACTTTCCAAGTCTACTTAAATGAAGCCCAAAAGGAGGCTGAGATTGTCCATGTCTCTTAAGAAAAGGTAGACTCTTGGTTGGAGAGAGATCTTTGTATGGTTCCCAAGAGGAGGCAGTTGGTTTAATGGATGAAGATTAATCCTTTTGTGAAAGAATGTTCTGGAATTTTTTACTCTCCTGAGAATTGAACTAACAGAGATGACTAATTTCTATCCTATGCTTTTAGGAAGCCTTTGGGTCCTTGTACTAAGTCCAATAGGAGGCTGGGAACTTCTAAGAAGCCTGTGGGTCCAAGCCTAATAAGAGTTCAAGAAAGGTTTCACCGAGAATAATCCTTTCTTTGTTGAACAATTCTATGGTTTGAAGAAATTCAAAAGAGGTTTCACCAGGAATAAATCCTCTCTGGGGAAATGAATTTCTTGTGTATATATATATATATATATATATATATATATATATATATATATCTAAGTTTTGACAGTCTTGAGAAAATTTTCACCGAGAATAATTCCTTTCTCTGTTCCATATTGAATAAGTCCAAGAGGAGGCAAACTGTATTGAGGGAATTTCCTATGAGGGAACTAGTTTTAACTAAGTTAGAAAGTAACCTCTGGTTTGACCTATTTATTTAGACCTAACTGCTGGGGAAACTCTAGACAAATATACACAAGTATATATACAGATGAATAAATTGACAGGTATATAAATAAGTATGCATTGAATTGAAAAGATGTTGGGATTTATACTTTGAGAAGAGGCCTAAGTGTATGGTGATTGATTGTATTGATTTACAACTGTATGATTATGGTTTTAAGAAATTGAAGAAAGTTTTGAGAAAACTTTGGGTCTAAATTTGAATTAAAAGAAAGTTATTTTAAAAGAAGAGAGTGTTTTGGGCTTATAACTCAAAGAGAGGCCCAAGTGGTCTAAGAGCAGTTTCACCGGGAATAATGCTCCTCTTAGTACCAGTTAAAAATAGACAGATGATTTTCAAAACAGAGGTATGAGGGTTAAAACTCAAGGAGAGGCCCATGGAGGTTGTTTATTGATTTATACAAAGGAGAGGCCCAGAGTTTTTATTTTGAAAACAAGGATCGTACTGCGATACCGAAAGACGCTGTGGGACTTATACTATAGCATAGGCCCAAAATTGTTTTTGTACAAAGAGGGGTTGGGTCTTACACTCTATTAGAGGCCCAAAAGTGTTTGTGAAGAAAGAAAAATGGGGCTTATACTCAGGGAGAGGCCCAAGATTTTATTTGACAGGCGACGATCGCGTCGTGATTTCAAAACCACAGAGGGACTTATACAATGACTGAGGCCCAAATTATTTATTTACAAAAGGGAATAGGTCTTACACTCTACAAAGAGGCCCAAAGATTATTTTTATACAAGAGATGGGGCTTACAGCTCAAGGAAATGCCCAGTTAAAAAATAGCGATCGCACCGTTATTTTGAAAATCGCATCGGGACTCATACAATGACTGAGGCCCAAAATTATTTATTTTACAAAGCGATGGGTCTTACACTCTACAAAGAGGCCCAAAAGTGTTTTAAATGAAGTTTGAAAATTAAAATAAAGGGAAAACCCTAATTTTAATTAAAAACACAATTTTTCAAAGAAAATTAAATAAAAAATGATATAAAAAATCAAATATATTTAAAAACAAGTTGTGAAATTTGAAAAATGTTTTGAAAAATCATGTTTTATTTATATGAAGGTGTGAAATTCATTTGAATTTGAAAAATCAAGAGGAAAATTTCATTAAAAATGTTTAAAATAATTAAAATGAAATTCTTTACAAAAATTCAAAATATATTAAATAAATAATATTTTTTTGATCTTTTTGTAGAATAAAATATTTTAACATTTTTGTGAATTTAAAAAAAAAAGAATCAATAAAAAATGGTTAAAATTGAGAGAGAAATTAATTTTTGAAAATAAATAAGAAAATAATAAAAATATGAAGAAAAATAAAATGAAATGGAACCAAAAAATGATCTGGGTGGGTGTTGAACCCACACCCTCTAGCCAAACACACATGAAAACACACGCTGCTACCACTAGGGTGGTGATACATCCGTGTATCAAAACCACCCCATAAACACTTATGGGTGGCATGTTTTTAGGCCAGGCCAAGGCGTCATGGCCTGGCCCTTGCCCAAGGATGACCTGATTTTAGGCTTCTTGCAAGAAGGCCATAACTTTCTTATTTCTCCATGAAAATGGATGAAATTTAGATGGATCCTACCTAGAATTTCATGAGGAATCCAATGGTGGTCTTAGAATTTTCTAAAGATGCCTACATTTTAAAACCTGATAGTGGTTTCAAAATAGGCCAAAATTAGTAAGTTCTATGCTACAACTTCATACAAGCAAAAATAACATGGTAAATTGGTTCAAACACAACACATATGATATGTATGACATGTTCATGATCAATGCACATCAAAGCAATGCACATTTCAAAGAGTTCAAGTTGTTATGCACTTACCTCTTGAAGCTCCTTCTGCTAACTTTCAAGATGCTTGTGCCAGAAGTAATTCAATGCTTTGGACACTCTTAATAGACCCCTTAGAAGCTTTTAGGATAATCAAAATCAACTGGAAAGCTCTGGAACGGAAATTGACTCTTTCTTGCAAAAGTGGCAAAAGTGACCAATATGGTAACTCCCTCAATTGGTGTTACAGTTGAGGGACACTTGTTGGAACAGTTTAGGGATGATATTTGGAGAGTATTTGAAGTGTTGTTTGGTTTTGAAAGTGATTGGATCAAGACACGGCTGGAAAAATGCAAAAAAGTCAAAATTTGAGGTTTTGATGGTTGACTTTCTGATTTTGGTGTTGTACAATGAGGATGAAGGTTTGAACACCTCCAAGGGATGGTTTATGAGGTGTTTGGATGGTTGTTTGAGTAATTTATGCTCTGGTTTTGAGAATTCCCAAATTGCTCCTTTGAAACTTGAAATTGAAGTAAGAAAGGGAGAGTGAGAAAACAAGGCTTTGGTATTGTTTTGGAGTGGTTTGAAACAACAGAAATGACAAGTTTGTTTTTGAAGGAATAGTGAATTGGCGCTGGTTCACTCTATTATCCAATAGATATGCCCATGTATCACTTTCTTAAATGCCAAGGTACCAAGTCTCCTCTAGCCATTGACTTGAGCTGATCTTTGTAGCTTTAGGTCTTCTGATTTTTGAAACAATCTTGACTCAAATGGACTGTAATGGACCGATACATGCCACCTCTATGCATCCTTTCAATGCTTCATGACAAAATTGAAAGTTTTGGTTTTGAAACTTGAATGCCATATGCCAAAGGGATAATGTCTTGACTTGCAAGGCTCTATGGTATGATTCCTCTTTAGATAACAGGTGTATTGCATCTTAGAAACTTGTCTTGTATGGTGACAAGGCTTGCCAAGTCCCAAAAATGACAAAACCAAATTGTGGTGTGAAATCTGTCTTGTAAAACCAGGATGAAAATTGCCATTTTGTGAGGCTTATAACTTCCTGCTCAAATTGAATCATGAGAGGCTCTTGTACTTTTTAGAAAGCGACTATATCGTACTTCAAATTTGATGTTCAACTTTGGTCTTGAATCATCTTGGATCATGGTGAAAAATTGCCTCAAAGTTGGAAAAAAATGAAACATATTCTGTCTCAAAATTTCACTAAGTGTCCAAGTTCAAAAGTTTTGAAACCCAAACTTCATGGCTCTATAACTCAAAATCCAAGCTTCTTTGGCTCATGGAGCACTGTGACACTTTTGTAGTGTGTAATGAGAGCTTTCATTTGAGTTTTGGATGGAAGAAAATGGCTTTGTGGTTTGAGAGTTATGACCTTGCAAAGTTGGGAAAAATCACCAATTTTCATAACTTAGAGAATTTTCAAGTTTCTTAAGATTATCCCTTTTGCAAGTAACCTCAATTTTCTTGATTTTTCTTAATGGATGGTGATCCAAACCATGAGTTAACATTGTTTTTGACTTAAGGGAACCTTGTTTGTCGAGAAATCTCAAAAGTCAAACTTGGTTTTTGGGCACAGTTGACTTTTTGTCAGATGAATTTCAAACTTTGTGATTGTTTATGAAATCAAGTTCTTGACCTAATTTAAACTTAATGGATGGATTCCATAGGTGTTTTATAGTGTCTTTAATCATTTCCCAAGGTTTGAGATCATGCCTTGGTGAAAAGTCAAAGGTATGGTTGACTTTTTCTCAGAAACCCTAGTTTGTGATCCAGATGAATTTGAATCCTTATATTGCTCATGAACCAAGTTCTTTGTGCCAATTTGAACTTGTGAGAGGATTAATATAAGATATTTGAGGTCTTCAAAACTTTCCTTGAGGTCTTGGCTCATGTCTTATTCCAAAAGTCAACTTAGGGGTGAATTAGGTCAAGAAACCCTAATTCCTGATTTTTGATGAATGCATCCCCTGAGGCTATTTTGAACTTATGATTGGATCCATGAGGTCCCTTTGAGCCTCTTGGGTCATGTTTTGAAGTAATGGCTCATGCCCAGATGAAAATTTCCCTCTGGAGGCCTTGGTCGACCAAAACCCTAATTTGGTGACACTGGTGCTCTTGAGGCTTGATTAGCTTGAAGTGTTGCATTCTCATGCTTGATTCTTGATGTGGGCAACCTCTTGATCCTTCATGGATGTTTGAGAGGTTGAAAAGTTGAAGATCATGTCCATTCTTGATTGATCCTTTGTCTGAGTGCTCTGAGAGGGTCCAAAATCCTAATTCTTGGTTGAGGTGAATGCTCAACAATCTTTGAGAGGATTGATGAGGCATGAAGGTACATCCATAATGTGGTGATATTTTTCACAATGATGGGAAATCTTGTGCTCAAAATTTAGGGTATGACACTCTTTTGTACAAGAGGCCCTCCAGCGTCAAATGGATCTCGGATGGATCCAAGACTACCATGAAAGGAATGAGCATCAGGCAGCTCTCTAGCATCAGTTAGACCGAAAGGAAACTCAACCATGCTTGAATTCTCAATCAATCAACATGGTGAAAGGTTGCCTCCCTGTTCAAAACAAGGACCGAGGACTACTAGACAAAATTATTGTCACAGTCTCCAATAAAATAGAACCTGTCAATCATGGAATTACCAAGGATGTTTTCACCATAATTCCTCTGCTCAATGAGCCAAAGATCCATCTTAACAGTAGAAAAGTTCCCAACTTAGAGCCAATTGAGGTTGCTTATGGCGGTCGTAAGACCCAAATATCCCCTGTGGTCATCTACTTACCAGGACCAATACTGTACAAATCATAGAAAGTTATTCCATACAAGTACGGTGCAACTACGATAGAAGATGGAAAAGAAATTCCACTGCCATCCATTGTAAACATCGCAGATATTAGTTGAGTTACCCAGAGCGCTTGAATCTTCAATAGAGGAGTTAGAGAACCTGCAATAGAAAAGGAACCTCAAGTTGAAGTTTCTAATCAACAAATTGGTCAATCTAGCAACACGGAACCTGTGAAGAATAATGATGAAATAATAAAGTTCATCCAGAAAAGCGAGTACAACATTGTGGATTAATTGTTGCAAACTCCTTCTCGGATCTCTGTTTTATCTCTCCTGCTCAGTTCAGAAGCTCACAGAGAAGCTCTATAGAAAGTCTTGGAATAAGCCTTTGTAGAACAAGATGTGACAGTAGGTCAATTTGACAGCATTATCTCCAACATCACTTCCTGCAACAATTTGGGATTCAGTGATGAAGAACTGCCAGAGGAAGGCAAGAACCATAATATGGCGCTCAATATCACAGTCAATTGCTAGGACGTTGCTTTAGCCAATGTACTGGTAGACACAGGTTCATCCTTAAACGTCATGCCAAGGTCAACTTTAGTACGACTATCTTTTCAAGGTACTCCCATGAGAGGCAGTGAGATCATCGTCAAAGCCTTTGACAGATCCAGGAAAATAGTTATCGGCGAAGTCGATCTTCCCATAACCATCGGTCCCCACACTTTCCAAGTCACTTTCCAGGTCATGGACATCCGAGCGACATACAGTTGTTTATTAGGACGACCTTGGATACATGAAGCATGGGCAGTCACTTCGACACTTCACTAGAAGCTGAAGTTTGTCAAGAACGACAAGTTGGTCATAATATATGGAGAACAAGCTTTAATTGTGAGCAACCTATCATCATTTTCATACTTAGAACCAAAGGAGGTTGTTGGGACTCAACTTCAAGCACTCTCGGTGAGCGATGAGAATCACCAATAAAGAGGAACGTCGATTTCCTCATACGAAAAAGCTCTCCAAGTAATGGGGAGTGATAACATAAAAGGATGGGGACAGATTGTAATTCCTGCTGATAACAAGACGAGAAAAGGCCTTGGTTTTTCTCCAACATGTACCCAGACTACAAAGAAGGATGAAAGCTTTCGTCCCATTCAGGATTTCTTCCACAGTGGAGGTTTCCTTCACCCGATATCTCAAGAAGTCCACACCATCAAGGAGAACAACTCTTCTGATACAGATGAAGAGTGGAAATCCTATTTTAACGATGAAGGTTATATATCTCATGGAGAAATGTACATGCCATTCTGCTCTCCAAAGCAAAGTCCCAGATATATACCAAGATCAGATGTCAGAATGATCTATGGAGATTGTGATCCTGAAGGATGTCGTGCTCCACCCAACTCATTAGAGGAGGACACTCTGATGAAAGACAATGTTGACTATGATTCTTATGATCCCACTGATGATTTACCTATCTGGAAGCCTTACATGGATGGCTCGGGGCAAAAGAGTCAGCCGGATAATGCATATCTGCTGAATGATCTTGAGAATACGCCTGTTCTCCCAGAGTCATGGAATCCTTACCCAGAACATTTCGAGAGTGTCCAACGCCACATTGATGAATTTGAAAAGATCGCAGGACAAGAATTCATTAACTATGCATTTCCTGAAGTCAATGTCATTGAGGAAGATGACTCATCTATCCCCTCAGAAACCTGGAATACCTTGGGGCAACCAAGTGGCAAGTACGACTTTCTAGTAAAATACACTGCTCCCAAAAACTCTTGCATTAGATACGAGGGCATCCAGCCAACTGGATGGGGAGATTCTCTTGAGAATGAAAGTATTATCGAAGATATAACAGAAGAGTCCTTCTACAACAACTCTGCATGGGAAGAAGACTTTCGTGATCCGACTCCGCCAGAAATCAGTGTTATTACTAAAGACAAACCTAGAAAGAAGATACCAAAATTTGTGATCCAAAGAGTAGTTCGTCGCCATTGGGTCGCGGTCGATGTCCCGAATGTCGTCCATAAATCGAAGTAATTGCCGCATCTTTGTTTTGACCTTTCACTTTGACCGGGTGAAATGGATGTTTTATAGGGCTTACATTTATGTAAATGTCCCTCTTCGCTTCGCCCAAAGCGACAGAGCTTTGTTTTATAGGGTTGTGTTTCAAGAATCAACAAATCATGAATAAATAATGTCATTCTGAATTCCTGAATTTATTGCTATTTTCACTTTTCGTTTTTTCAAAAAATGGTAATCCTAAAAAACAACCTAAAATAAAAACAAGTGTTTTTAAAAAAATACACTGCACACACTTTTGCATTCACTCTGTCTTTTCTAAGAAAAGGAATCATCACGTCATGCAGATTACTTGTTTTAAACCGCATTGAAACATACGATCTAATGCCTTCTCCCGACTTTGAGTTCCTGGTATTTGAAGCCGAAGAAGAAGAAGACAAATAAATTCCAGAAGAGATCTCCCGACTACTCAGGCAAGAGGAAAGGTCCATTGAACCTTACAAAGAGCCGTTGGAAATAGTCAATTTAGGTTCAGAAGAAGAAAGGAAAGTAGTTAAGATTGGAGCACTACTCAGTCCAATTGTCAGAGAAGGCTTGATAAAGCTTCTCAAAGAATTTCTAGATGTGTTTGCTTGGTCCTACCAAGACATGTCAGGGATGGATACCAGCATCGTGGAACATCACTTACCACTGAAAACAGAATGTCCTCTGGTAAAACAAAAACTGAGAAGAACTCATCCAAATATGGCCATCAAAATTAAAAAGAGGAAGTGTCAAAGCAGATCGACGCAGGTTTCCTTGCCACCTCAGAGTATCCTCAATGGCTAGCCAACATAGTGCCAGTTCCAAAAAAGGATGGGAAAGTCAGAATGTGTGTAAATTACAGGGATTTAAACAAAGCAAGTCCAAAGGATGATTTTCCCCTACGACACATTGACACGCTGGTTGGTAGCACAGCAAAATTCAAAGTCTTCTCCTTCATGGATGGATTCTCGGGCTATAATCAAATCAGAATGGCGCCAGAAGATATGGATAAAACTTCATTGCTCACCCGTTAGGGCACCTTTTGTTACAATGTAATGTCGTTCGGTCTAAAGAACGCAGGGGCAACTTATCAAAGGGCGATGACAACTCTGTTTCACGACATGATGCACAAAGGAGTCGAAGTATATGTCGATGACATGATTTCCAAATCTAAAACAGAAGAAGAACATGTGGAACATCTATCAAAGTTGTTCTAGCGTCTGAGGAAATACAAACTCCACTTAAACCCTAACAAAGGTACATTCGGTGTTCGTTCAGGAAAGTTCTTGGGATTCATCGTCAGCCAAAAAGGAATTGAGGTTGATCCCGACAAAGTTAAGGCCATTCAAGAAATGCCTTCACCAAAGACTGAAAAACAAGTAAAAGAATTTTTGAGATGTCTCAATTACATCTAAAGATTCATATCCCTCGTGACCGCGACATGCACGCCAATCTTTAAACTACTCAGAAAGAATCAAAGCTGTATATGGACAGAAGACTGCCAAAAGGCTTTCAACAGTATCAAAGAATATATGTTGAATCCACCGATTATGTCTCCTCCAGTGGAAGGAAGACCACTGATCATCTACTTAACAGTCTTGGAAGACTCCATGGGCTATGTGCTTGGCCAACAAGATGAAACAAAAAGAAAAGAGTCTGCCATTTATTACTTAAGCAAGAAGTTCACGGACTGTGAAACTCGATACACTATGCTCGAGAAAACTTGCTGTGCTCTGGCTTGGGCAGCCAAACGTGTTCTCCAGTACATGATTTGTCACACTACTTGGTTAATCTTTGAAATGGATCCGATCAAGTACGTCTTCGAAAAGCCTGCTCTCACAGGAAGGATTGCCTGTTGGCAGATGTTGTTATCGGAATACGACATTGAGTACCATGCTCAGAAAGCCGTCAGAGGAAGTATTTTAGCCGATTGTTTGGCTCATCAACAGATTCACGATCAAGAATCAGTCAAATTTGACTTCCCAGACGAAGATGTGATGTACTTAAAAATGAAAGATTGCAATGAACCGCTACCAAGCGAAGGGCCAGAGCCAGGATCTAAATGGGGACTAATATTCGATGGAGTTGTCAATGCTTATGGAAATGGAATTGGGGCAATCATCGTAACACCTCAGTGTACGCATATTCCTTTCACTACCAGATTGGCATTCAAATGTACAAACAATGAGGCTGAATATGAAGCTTGCATTATGGGTCTCAAAGAAGTTATCGACTTAAGGATAAAGAACTTGGATATGTATGGAGACTCAACCCTAGTGATAAATTAGATCAAAGGAGAATGCAACACATATCAACCAGGATTGATTCCTTATAAAGACTACGTAAGAAGTTTGTTGCCCTTCTTCAACAAGATTGATTTTCATCACATTCCTCGTGAAGAAAACCACATGGCTGAAGCACTAGCTACTCTATCCTTCATGATTAGTGTGATTCGATGGAACGAAGTACCCAGGATTGACATAATACGCCTTGATAGGCCCGCTTACATATTTACATTATGTCAATCCAGGGCTTTGAACGGACACAAGTTCATCTTGGTAGCCATTGATTACTTCACCAAGTGGGTCAAAGCAGTATCATACACCAATGTGACCCGACAAGTGGTGGTTTGATTCATCAAGAACAATCTCATCTGCCGTTATAGTGTTCCAAGCCAAATCATTATGGATAATGGATCCAACCTAAACAACAAGATGATGAAAGAGTTGTGTGATGAGTTCAAGATTGAACACCATAACTCATCTCCCTACCGACCTAAAATGAATGGAGCGGTAGAAGCGGATAATAAGAACATTAAGAAAATCATTCAGAAGATGGTTGTAACCTACAAAGATTGGCATGAGATGCTACTATTCGCTCTACACGGTTATCGCACATCTGTCTGCACCTCAACAGGGGCAACCCCTTTCTCTCTAGTATATGGCATGGAAGCAGTGCTCCCCATAGAAGTAGAGATCCCGTCAATGAGAGTATTGATGGAAGCCAAGTTAACAGAAGCTGAATGGTGTCAAAGCCTACACGATGAACTGAATCTAATCGAAGAAAAGAGAATGACAGCTTTATGCCATGGTCAGTTATATCAACAAAGGATGAAGAAAGCGTTCGACAAAAAGGTCCGACCCCGTGTCTTCAGAGAAGGAGACCTCGTGCTCAAGAAGATACAATCATTTCTCACTGACTCCAGGGGAAAATGGACTCCGAATTACGATGGCCCTTATGTTGTTAAGAAAGCCTTCTCAGGAGGTGCCTTGAGACTCGCAACCATGGATGGAGAGGAGTTTACTTATCCCACAAATGTTGTTGTAGTCAAGAAATACTTTGCCTAAATATAAAAAAAATGTCTCGTTGGATTGAAAACCCGAAAGGGCGGTCCAGGCAAAAATTAGAGACATAAACAATGATCATCCCGATGGATTGAAAACCTGAGAGGGAAATCTAGGCAAAAGTTAGGGATTCATGGCAAGTAACTGCATCCGACAAGATTGGATCCTCAGCGGCAACGTCATGTGTTAAGAAATTCTCAATCAAGGTCATCTTCGACAGAAGCTCAAAAATACCCAGAATTCAAAGTTGGTGGATGGATAGCGGTAATTATGTTTCAATGTAGCCCCTTTTCCTTTAAATTACCATTTTCTAAACTTTGTAATGCTCCATGGGATTATGCGTTTGGCTGATTACCATTCTATCAATAAAAATTTGAGCCCTCATGCCTTTTGTTTGCAATTCTCATTCATTCTGCTTTGCAAAATGACATGTTTATTTTATTAACATTCTTGAAACAAAAAATGAATTTACTTTTGCTTTGGAATTTACTTCTGCTTTTAAAATAAAGATGGTAATTTCCTTTTGATTAATGAGCACAAGAAGGAACATCGATGACTTCTCCAGAAGTGATCAAACCTCAAAATGTGGAATCAAAATACTCCTTGTGATCAGTACACCCTGAATGAAGGATCAATTACTTCAGATAGAATGTCCCATCTGTCATCCCCGGTAGAGTTTTTACCTCTGAGAACCAATGATTGGTTTTTCACCCCAGTGGGATCTACCCTTGAAAAGCAAGAACGGGTCTCTATCCCTAGTAGGTTTGTACCTCCGGAAACCAGAACAAACGCAGGAATCCCTGTGCCCAAACAAAAGTACAACTTTTAAAATCTCCAATGATACCCCCCATCTCCCAGAGTGCCCGAGTATCCAGTTGTGTTCATCACCAATCTGTATGTCATGTCTGTCTTGTCAGCATTCCATACATACATCATGCATAATTAATTCATATTCATACTCATGTTGCATTAATATCACTCTGGTCATATTCATCCCCAAGTGATAAGCGTCCTCTCTCCGATAGAGTTGTCAGTCTTCCTTACCACGTCAGATAGGACAAAATTCCAGTTTAAGTTCTTTCCTCGCCAGGAAATGTATCGTCTAAACAATCTCTCACCAGTGTATTCCTGGATTGAAATCAGTCTTCGACCACCTTGATAACTTGAACCTCTGAAAAACAAGAAGCCATCGACTATACACCTTTGGAACTTCACTCTTCACCAATGAAGATGATATTTTGCTTTCTCAGATTAAAGAAAATCCCTAGGGAAAGCCTCTCTACAGAAGACTCTTGCAATATAGCAGTTTCTCCCAAAAAAAATTGTTTTCAATGAAGTCATCAGCACCTCAAAATTGGATTACATCGCATGACATCTCTCAAAAAAGAGGAAGTATGACGTAATTTCCCCAGCAAATGGAATCTCCCACAAGAGAAGTTTACACACCTCTGTAATTCAGACAAATGGTCCCCACCAACAAGTTTGACATCAAAACTTTGCTCATCCTATGGCATCCCTACGAAGAAATTTCAAAGAGAAGTATGATGAAGCACGTTTTTCCATCAAATGGCATCTTCCCAGCGAGAAGTTTGATGAAAACCATCACAAATAGCATTCCTTATCAAAAGATGGACTTGACAAGAAGAAACTAAGACCAGTTCCATGGTTGAAGACCAGGATCAAGGGGAGGTTTATTTCAAAAGAAACTAAGACCAGTTTTGTGGCTGAAGACCAGGATCGAGGGGAGGTTTATTTCAAAATAAACTAAGACCAGTTTCGTGGCTGAAGACCAGGATCAAGGAGAAGTTTATTTCAAAAGAAACTAAGACCAGTTCCATGGCTGAAGACCAAAATCGAGGGGAAGTTACACCCTTTTCTAAGTAGCATTACTTAGCAAAAGAAGATGGATGATCAAATAACTACCATTCATAACCCCAATCAAAATTTTGGGTGTTCCGATATTTATTCCTCTTTTTTACCTTGAATGTCCGAACGTCTTTGCCATTCACACCATCAGGTCCAAGAAGATTAAATAGGGGCATCTATCATACCCTAAATTTTGACCACAAGATTCCACATCATTGTGCAAATCATCACCATGATATAGATGTACCTTCATGCCTCATAAATCCTCTCAAAGATTGTTGAGCATTCACCTCAATCAAGAAGTAAGGGTTTTGAGCCCTCATAGAATTTTGATGATGTTCTTCGCGCCCTTTTTCAAAATTTTGAATTTTTAAATATTTTTAATATTTTCAATTAATTTCAAAAATTCATATCTCTCTCTTTTTTAATCTTTTTCAAATGATTTTTTAAACATAAATCATTTATACATTTTAATATTTATCACCACATAAAAATCAAAAAAATATTTTATATTTGATATATTTTTGAATTTTTCAAAGAATTTCTTTTTAATTGTTTTAAACATTTTTAAATAAATTATTTTTCTTTATTTTTTAAAATCAATTGAATTTCAAATCACCTTGTGAATTAAAACATCTATTTTCAAACATTATTCAAAGTTCACAACATGTTTATTAAATATATTTGATATTTTATATCATTTTATTTAAATTTTCTTTAAAAAAAATGTATTTTTAAAATAAAATTAGGGTTTCCTTGATTTTAAATCTTTCAAAACTTCATTTGAACATTTTGGGCCTCTATTAGAGTGTAAGACCCAACCCCCTTTGTAAATAAATAATTTCGGGCCTCTGTCATAGTATAAGTCCCGATACGATTTTCAAAAATAACGGTGCGTCTACTGTTTTTTTCACTTGGGCCTCTCCTTGAGTATAAGCCCCACTTTTCTTCTTTTCAAACACATTTTGGGCCTCTAATAGAGTGTAAGACCTAAACCTCTTTGTACATAAATAAATTTTGGGCCTCTGCCATAATATAAGTCCCACAACGTCTTTCGGTATCGCAATGCGATTACTGTTTTCAAATAAGCCATCTGGGTCTCTCCTTGAGTATAAGCCCCAATATTTTGTTCATAAACTTTTTTTTAAATAATAAACAACCTCCATGCGCCTTTCCCAGAGTTTTAAGCCCCATACCTCTGTTTTCAAAATCATCTGTCTGTTTTAAACTAGTACTAGGAGGAGCATTATTCCCGGTGAAACTACTCTTAGACCACTTGGGGCTCTCTTTGAGTTATAAGCCTCAAACATTCTTTTCAAATAACAACACATTTCTCTCTTAATTTAAATTCAAGTTCAAAGATTTCTCAAAACTTTCTTCAATTTCTCAAAACCCTAATCATACAGTTAAAATCATACAATCAATCACAATACACTTGGGCATCTTTTCAGAGTGTAAGATCCATCATATTTTCAATTCAATGCATACTTGTTTATATACCTGTTAATTCACTTATCTGTATATACTTGTGCATATCTGTCTAGAGTTTCCCCAGCAGTTAGGTCTACACTTAGGTCAAACCAAAGGTTGCGTCTAACTTAGTCAATAACTAGTTCCCTCATAGGAAACTTCCCTTAATACATTCTGCCTCCTCTTGGGCTTTATTCAATATGAAACAGAGAAAGGCAATATTCCCGGTGAAACTTTTCTCAAGACTGTCAAAACTTAGAAACATATATACATAAGAAATTCATTTCCCCAGAGAGGGTTAATTCCCAGTGAAACCTCTTTTGAGTTTCTTCAAACCTTAGAACTGTTCAACAAAGAAATGATTATTCCCGGTGAAACCTTTCTTGAACTTTTATCAGGCTTGGACCAACAGGCTTCTTAAAAGTTCCCCAGCCTCCTCTTGGGCTTAGTATAAGAACCACCAGGCTTCTTAGAAGTTCCCCATAGCCTCCTCTTGGGCTTAGTACAAGGACCCAAAGTCTTCCAAAAAGCATAGGACATAATTTAGTCATCTATGCTAGTTCAATCCTAAAGAAAGTCAAAACTTTAAAACACCCAATCATTCAGGGGTTGATCTTCAACCCTTAAACCAACAGCCTCCTCTTGGGCATCATACAAAGACCTCTCTCCAACCAGAGTCTACCTCTTCCTAAGAGACTTGGATAGTCTCAGCCTCCTCTTGGGCTTCATTCAAGTAGACTTGGAAATTCTCACCCTCATAGTCTCCTCTTGGATTTAACACAAGGACCCACAGGTTTCCTAAAAGCATAAGATAGATCCTGATCATTTTACCAAAACACCAATCCCTAGGAGAGTTAAAATCTCTAAGGTTTTCAAACTCACCTCTAAACCTCTGACCCCTGACAAGGATTAACTTTCACCTTGAAAATCCCCAGCCAGGATCAACTTACCATCAAATCCCCAAAAGAATCAGAGCCTCATGGCATCTGGTAAATCAACTCTGCTCAAATCAACAACAAGAGTTAGTTTCCCTTTGGATCCCTCAAGATAGTATAGACCTTCCACTGGATTTAAATAATCCTCAACAAGAGTCAGCCTCCTCTAAGGCTTCATATAATGATTTCCCCAGTTAGCCTCAATCTTGGGCTTTATACAAGACAGATACAATACTCTCCAGTTGAGTCAGTTTTCAATTTCTTTAGCTTCAACCTTGGGCTTTGATCAAGGCACAAAACTTACATCTCAACAGATAAGACCATTGAGTCCTCTCTGTAGGAAGATACCTCTTCTATACATCACATATCAAGCAAACAACCAAACCCTTTTTTCTAGATAATTGTTGTAAGTGGCACACTTGTTGATTCAAAATCCAAGTTAGAGTCCTTCACTTATCCTGGCTAAAATCCCTCTTTCATCTAACAGCTATAAGTGGTAAGCCTCTGGATTCCATACATCCAAGCCAATGTCCCTCTCTTAGCATGAAAGATTCATAAAGGAAAAAGTGGCATTGCTCCACACTAAGTTAAAGCTTCTTCCTTCATGACATCTCTCTTATAAAGGAAATTATGGCATTGCTGGATTCCACACATCCCAATTAAAGTAATTTCCCTCATAACCAATTACTCAACATCTGTGATGAATAGGTGAGATTTCTCCCTTTAGAGATGACAAATTCTCTCTCAGTCACCCTTTTAGCTTCAATCTTGGGCTTTAAACAAGACACTAAACTTTCCTCCCATAGAAATAGGAGGATTTACAATTGCTCTGATTTCCCAAACCTCTTTACGAGAATACGTAGGCATAAGATTGCGAAATCTTAGCGAGCACACAAATAAAAAATTCTAGGTTTAGTACCTTCTCAAAAACAACAAGAAAAAAAACATTCTCTTAACCCTCCCAAAGGAGAAACTTTCCCAACCAATAACAGATAAACACAAGAAAGCATTTCAAACATTAGAAATACATGCAAACGAAGGTTCCTATAGATTACTATAGATACTCTGGGTGTTAATAGCTTCCCTTTGTATAACCAAACCCTGTTCCTCGATCTCTTAGCATTTGTTAAAAACAATTGCGTGCAGGGTTAGTTTAAGATATCTTCCCCTTCCTTTCAAGCTTCATAGGATAAATACAGAAATAAAAAAGTAGCACCAAAATAACGGTAGGTGGTCGCGTCACCAAAAAACCGACGCTACACTGTCGACACAACTTCTCCCCATAATTCCTTGGGTAGATGCTTTCCTTTCAACATACTTCTCACCATATTCATGATGGTTCTATTCTTCCTCTCTATTGTTCCATTATGATGTGGAGTGTAGGGTGGCACCACCTCATGCACAATCCCTTCTTTCTCACATAATGCATCGAAATCTTTCGACACATACTCTCCACCACCATCAGTCCTCAGAATCTTTAGCTTTCGACCACTTTGTTTTTCGACCATAGATTTAAACTTGGAAAATACCTCGATCTCTTCACTTTTCTTCTTGATCAGGTAAGTCCACAACTTTCGACTGAGATCATCTATGAACGTGAGAAAGTATCTGTTACCTCCAATCGAATCCACCTGGATAAGACCACTTACATCAGAGTATATGACTTCGAGAATTGCCTTTGACTTGCTTCATGCATCCTTGTTGAAGTTATTCTTGTGTTGTTTCACCTGAACACATTCTTCACACACTTCACTTGGAATGTTGATTTCTGGTAATCCTGAAACCATATTTCTTCTCTTCAAATATCTGATGTCTTTGAAATTGAGATGGCCAAGTTGATAATGCCATATCCATTCATCTCTGTTGGCTGCAGTTGCAAGGCACTTATGCTCTATTACATTAAGTTCAATCTTGATGGTTCTATTTTAAGACATTGGAGCCTTTAAGATCAACCTACCTCCTGCGGCGAGAACTCTCATCATATTGTATTTAATAGACACCTTGTAGTTCTTTTCGACCAACTACCCTATGCTGAGAAAATTTCTCTTTATGCCTGGTATGTACAACACATTGGAAATTATTGACCTCTTGCCATCTTTCCTCAAAATCAGAACATCACCAATACCTTCAGCTGCTAGAGTATTGTCATTTGCAAATTTCACCATATTCTTCATTGAGGGCTTCATGTTTGACAAACCAATCTTTCCTTCCAGTCATGTGTGATGAGCATCCTGAGTCCAAGTACCACTGATCCTAGAATCTTTCTTCATCTGTTGTTGTGACCATCAACAACATCTCTTCTTCTTCATGTTTCGCCAGCTTTGCATCAGTTTCTTGATTTTTCTTCTTTTTTGGGCAATCACTAAAATAGTGACCATACTTCTGACAATTGAAACACTGAATGTGACTTTTGTCAAGATTTCGACCACCACCTCTTCCTCTACCTGCAGCACCTCCTCTTTGGTTGCCTTGGTTCCAGGGTTTTCTCTAATTCGACCAGTTTCCTTCCTGCTGATTTCGACCAGTAGAATTATTGTAGTCTCCTCTACCTTTGTTTCCATTCCAACTTCCTTTGCCTTTCTTTTATTTTTCTGACTGCGCCTGCAAAGCCATATCACCCTTCGATTTTCCTGCAGCTCTTTTAGCCATCCTTTGTTCATGAGAGTCAAACGTCCCTTGAAGCTCTTCCTTTGTCAATACTGACAAGTTTCGACTCTTCTATAGCCACTACCACGTGGTCGAACTTTGGAGCCAATGACCTCAAGATCTTTGTAACAACTGATCTTGATGTCAACACTTCTCCATATACCTTGATTTTATTCACCAGTTTTGTAACTCTAGTGAAGAAATCTGTTATACTTTCATTGTCTTCCATCTGAAGCAATTCATAAGTCCTTTTGTGAGTTTGTAACATCACCTCTTTCACCTTCTTTGTGCCTCCAAATGATTTTTCAATAATCTCCCAAGCTTTTTTTGCTGATTCTACATCACTAACCTTTTCAAAATTATCTAGATCAACACATTGATGGATTATAAAGAGAGCTTTATAATCTTTCTTCTTCAATTCTTTGTGTGCAGCCTTTTCTTGATCCGTCACATTCTCTGCAAGCGGTGCTACTCCTTCCTTCACAAGATCCCAAATATTTTGATAACAGAAAACCACAGTAATCTGCTTGCACCAATTCTCATAATTATCTTTCTTGAAAATCAGAAGGTTCGCCAGAAAGTGCCCATTTGGATGATTCATCGCCATCACGGTTTTGCTTCCTTGGATCGTAATCGGAGCTCTAGATGTCAGATGTTGGAATTCAACCACAACCTATGGAGAATTTCACTCAATCTTGATCTCAATATTGTTTCACTCATGCAATGACAATGAAAACAAAAGGTTGAGAAAGAAAGAAAGAAAGAAAACGTTGGAGAAGAAGATGAATATTCTGCAGAGTTTCTCTCTGCCCACAAACTATGGAAACTTTGTTAATATTGCAACTGCAAGTGATTACAAGTTATGAACTAAAAGTTGTTTACAAAATAAGGGTTACTCTCTATTTATAGATTTAGGTTAGCTTGCACCCCAAGCCAAAGCCTAAAACTATAAAAGCCCAAAATAGCTAACATTACTAAAATAAGCCTAAGTCAAAATCTTGTGTGAAGCAACCTGCTTCGACACTTCGACACACTAATACAACTCGACACATACACAAATTAGGCTAGTTCGACTAATCCTTGTTTCTGTCGAGCTACACTGCTTCGACACAAGAAATTACAACTCAACATTAAAGGGTTACTCTCAACTCAAGACAAGATGTAGAATATTCTCAAGACACTAATATACTATTATACTCTTAATATCAATTTAGTCCTTGCATGATTGCAATATACATACATATATATATATATAACCATCATTATTCGATAATAATTTCACGGTTATCAATGGAAGAGTGTGCTCACATCAATTTATTGTTGTCTTCTTGGTTAAAGCTAGGGCTGGACATTTGTCGGATGGGGTCAGTTTCGGATCATAAACTGTTCATCCAAAGAAAACCGTGGGTGGAAGAACAGAGGCCATTTCCATCTGTTTTAGTTCTCGGTTATGTCGGATTACGATTTAATCAGATTTCGGTTTGAGTGGGTGGTTTCAAACGGTTTAGAATCGATCAAAATTTTGAACTCTTGAGAGGAAAAAAATTTCAAAAGAAACTAAAACAATCAATAAATAACCCATCAAAATAACAACAACAAGCATTAATATGAAAAAAAACAATAGAACAACCACAAATCCAATAAAGTAGAATAAGTATTTTTGATTGAAACAAATTAAAATGGTTGTGAAAGAAGACGGGAGAAGTAAAAAGATGATGGTTGTAAAAGAAGAGATTCAAAGCAAGAAGAAGAAGAAGAAAAGAACAAGACAGAGAGATTGAAAGAGAAAACGTAGTACACAACAATGGGTGAGAGAGTAAGAATCAACACAATATTTTATTGGGTCAATCACGATAATAAATCACAATAATAGTAAGGCTATAAATGGTAGAGTACAACTGTAAATATTATTGTTATGCTAGAAAGTATAATACAGCTATAAACATTAACACATAATACATAAATTTTGGACGGATTCAGATACCGGTAGGTGTAGTTTTCCAAACTAAACTCGTCCAAAAATACTCGCCTTAAACCGCTTTATTGAAATTCTGTCACTCAATACCCGAACCGACCCACCTGAAGTAGTAACAGATATTTGGTTTTTCGATTTTCCAGTCGGATCGGTATAGTTTGTCCACCCCTAGTTAAAGCTTACGAAGGGTGTCATGCGATGCGATACAACCGTAGTAAAACAACAAAAGTTAAAATTAATATTTAAAAAATTG
Source organism: Lathyrus tuberosus (assembly GCA_022829125.1). NCBI lineage: Eukaryota > Viridiplantae > Streptophyta > Magnoliopsida > Fabales > Fabaceae > Lathyrus > Lathyrus tuberosus. Next base: position 2,638,812 of record JALAZF010000484.1, read on the forward strand.
AATAAGGTCTATGCCACCAAAATTGATACTCCCTCTATTTTAAAAAGACTGACGGTTCTTTAACGTTTTTGCAAATGGATTAAGAAATGCAATAATATTGTTATAAAACATTATACTTTTATTAAATTAACCTTATTAATATGTTGGAAGTAGTGTAGAGAGTAATAATTAAATAACATAATTAAAAAAATAGCAATCATTTCTATATTAAAAAATAAGAATGACATTCATTTGAAATAATTTTTTTTTAAAACTACAGTCATTTTAAAATGGAGGGAGTATCATTGATGTGGATACTCTAAAATGACACAAACTTTTTACATCAGTTTTCGAATATAGTATATAGTTGAACGAATACAACGAACCCTATAAATAGCCTAACTACTTTTAACAGAAATCACATGGAGCTTTTAGAGAGCTTTTGCATTGGTTGGTTGGTAACTAACTTTGTGTTAGTTAGAAGATAGTTATCCAACAAATGATAGTTATTATTTTGTAAGTAATAAATCACTCCTATATATAAGGACTCATGATTGGCAATAAAAATTATAGTTTTCCATTTGCACTAACAAGTGGTATCAGGAGCCCCTCCAAAGGGTCTTGTTTTTGCTTTCAATCATAAAACGAAGTTTTTTTATTAAAGGAGCGAATTTTTGGTATTTCGGTTATATTTATCTTTCTCGTGTTACATCATTCAAGCTCTTCGCGTGTCGAACTCTTCAAAGTTTTCAAATCTTGTAATTCCAAAGTTCGATGGATTCTACAATCATCGGGCTATGCTCATGGAGAATCTTCTTCTATCCATAGAATATTAGGAGTTGGTTAAACATGGAGTGACAATTGCTCCTCCAGATGCAACACTAAAACAACACAAGCTTGTAGAGGAGAACAAGCTCAAAGATATCAAAGCCAAGAACTATCTGTTTAAATTGATTGATCGAACAATTCTTGAAATGATTCTTGTTCGCAACACAACAAAACATATTCAGGATTCAATGTGAAGGAAGTATCAGGGTTTTACGAAGGTGAAGATAGCACAATTACAGGCCTTCCGTTGAGAATTTAAGGTCCTTAGCAGGAACGATAATGAGTTTGTTGATGAGTACTTTGTAAGAACCTTGGCCATTGCAAACAAAATGACTGCTCATTGTGAAAAATTGGAGTATACCACAATTATTCATAAGGTTTTGTAATCAATGGTCCCGAAATTCAATTACGCGGTGTGTTCCATTAAAGAATTCAATGGTGTTACAACCCTCTCCATTGATGAACTTTAGAGCAATGTTCTTGTGCATGAACAAAGGATGGAGACTAGTCAAGACAAAGAGGAAGATCAAGTGTAAAAGATGGAAAATTATAGTCATGGAGGTGGTATCATTCGTGCTGGGGACGTGGAGGAATTTGTCATTTTGGTAAAGGGATACAGAGTAGAGATCAAATTGAATGCTACAAGTGTCACAAGCTAGGACACTATTAGAGCGAGTGCTCAAATTGGCATGAATATGAATCCAACTTTGTTGAATACGATGAATGTGAAGAACAGCTTCTTATGCCACAACATCAAAAACCACAAAAACATAAAGTCAAATTTGGTTTCTTAACTCGGGGGTGTAGCAGTCTGTCGTAACCCAAAATTTGACCTCTCATTTTACTTTTGCATGAGCATGTGCATTCGCATTATCGGCATACGCATTCACACTTTTCTTTATGTGTTTCTTGTTGCAGGATTTTTAGGTTTAAGCTCGATTAATCGCATCCTTCACAAGATCGTCTCATCATTAAAACAAACACAAAACAAGAGTTTCCATGCCTATTCATCAAAACAAGAGGTGGAAAATTGAAACCGGGACCTCAACACTTGTTTTTGAGTGATCTGGGCAAATTTTGCCTAGAGTAACCGGTTACTCAATATAGGGTAACCGGTTACTCAGTGCAAATTTAAAATTCCTGTTGCATTTAGGGACAACAACTCTGCACTCTCTTTGTTTTGGAATTCTACTTGATTCTAGCAGTGTGTGGAACATTCTAGACATTTCTAGACAACTCAAGACTGTTCAAGACACTCCACTTACATTTATTCCAATGCCCCACTTTAAATTAAGTGCACCATGTTCCTTGATTTCCAAGCATGTCAACCTTTGATTTGAAGCTTACATTGGGATTGCTACCGAGTTAACTTCCTAACTAACCGAGTTAACCGCTTGACTCGGTGAGTTAAGCATAACTAACTCATAGCCTAATTACAAACCACCCTAAGCTAGTTCCTAGCCTAATTCCAAACCTCTCACACTCCAAACCAAAAGTCTATATAAATAAGCCTTCACTCACTTTTCAAAGGATCAACCATTTCTCCACAATCATTCTCACAAATTCTCACTCTTTGCACTCTCAATTCTCTCATTTCTCTCTACATTTTTCTGCAACCTCTTCACATATTACTTCACCTTCTTCACCAAATCACACTAAAGCTCTTAATTAACCATTGAAGAAAAGCTACTTTCACTTTGAAAGTGCTATTTCTTGAGCTTAACCTTCATCATCATTCCATTCTACTAGATTTTGTGGAGCTTCAGTAGATTTTGGATTCATCTCAAGTGATTATTTCAAGCTTCTTCGGTGATAATTCTCATTTCGAAGCTTTCGTCGAAATTTGCTCGGTTTCGCTACGGTTCGAAGTGCAAGTGTAGGATTCTCTGGTTTTCTCTAGTTTTCTTCACTTATCTTCATCACATTTTACTTGCAACAATCACCAAGCCAAACCTCCGGCTTGTAGGTTGGTCGATTCTTACTTAACTTATCATTTCGTTCACTTTTTGCTAGTTTACGATGTAGTTTCGACAGTTTTTTTGTTTTGATTATTCATGCGATTGTGTGATCTTTGATCTACATGTTTATGCTTTCAATTGATGATTAATTGATCCTAATTCCTATAATTTTCGTGCACAAGTTCATACCATAGCATGTGGTAGTTCAAATAAGTGATTTAAGGGATGAAAGTGTTTTTTAGCAGCTGTTTTTGCCATTGTCACAGTGGTAACCGGTTACCCTATTTGCAGTAACCGGTTACTTAGTTTATTTTTCACCAAAAACTGCAATTTTCAAGCAAGTAACCGGTTACCCTATTTGTAGTAACCAGTTACCACTGTACAAAATGGCCATTTTTTAGTTTTCTCAAGCATGTTTGACATTCTTTCTTCCTCTAACTTCCATGGATTGACATACTTGATATCTATGGATGTTTTAAGTGTTGTTAACCTCTGTTTAAAGCATATTTACAATAATTCAATGGTTGATTTATCTCTTCTTACAATTATGTGTGTTCTTGATATTTTTTTGAACATGCTCATTCTTGCACAATTCTTGATCACTTGATACATGATTTGTGATACATGCTAATATTTGTTTGGCACTGTTTTGCACTTTCTTTTCTTGATCACATTAAGTTTTCTCTTTATTGAGCAAATTTAATCTTGTACAATCAACAATACACCTTTTGTTTTAATAATTTTTCATTCATTTAAAAAATTATTAGCATGTGCCCCCTTTGGTTAATTAATTGAAACTTCGTTTTGATTATTAATCTTCCCTTTGGCGCTTCTCTTTAGGCCTCCTTTAGAGCTTTCTCTCTCTCTTCTTCCCCGCGGAGTCAGAGCTTTCACGCGACACGGGAGTACTATACAACTTGGAGCTGTTATGTTGTCCGTTTCAACTTCTGCACTACACCCTGTGTGTTAGAGAAGGAATGAGAATGGAGAATTCCTACTCTCATTATGACCACTTCAGGTAGGGGACGAATGACCCTGTGCCTGGCTTAGTCACCTCTATCTCCAGGAGGTAGTGCATCTCCTTCCCCAGACGAGTCGATCCTTGATCACTCTTATCTCCTTCAATTCCTCTTGTGGTCCATCACCATCCTTGGTTAGGATCATTGTCTTTAGGTTAGCAAACTCTCTTTCGGTACCCTACTTTTTCTCTTGTGGTCAATCATTGTCTTTTGATTCCCCAGAAGAACCTCAATTCTTTTTTATTTGGTTAAACACATTTTTCCTATTAAGCACCGAAACCCTAGCGGAGTTCACAACCTTCTCTTGGTTCTTCTCCCTTTGATTGGTTAACCACTGCCTGTCAGTTAAAATACCAATTTGCACTCCTTCTTTGTTAACCACAGCCTATCTGTTAACACCCTGAGTTCCTCTTGGGTTAATCACCTTCTCTTGGTTAATCACTTGTTTTCTCAGTTAACCACAACCAGTCTGTTAAAACACTGAACCCCTTCCGAGTTAATCACCATCTCATGGTTAATCACTTGTTTTCTCTTCGGTTAATCACAGTTTCTCCGTTAATACCGAATCCTCAGCGGTCAGCAACCTCTTTCGGTTCAATACCCTTTTTTGTCGGTCAAGTACTATTTGTTTAGTCTGCACCAATATCCCCAGTAGGTTACAACCTCTGCTTGGTTCCACACCCTTTTCTTTGGTTAACCACTGTTTATCAGTTAATATACCAAAACCCCTTCAGAGTCAAACACCTTCTCTTGGTTCAATACTCTCTCTTCTGGTTAATCACAGTTTATCTGTTAAAACCTTTATCCCCACCAGAATCCTTATCTCTTTTCCTTCGGTTAACCACTGTCAGTCAGTTAATATATCGAACATCTTTTCTCTTGGTTTCGACACCATCACCTTTGTTTATTCCCCAGTAGGGTCGCTACCTTCTGGTCCCTAACACTTTTCTTTGTTCTCTTACTCCCCAGTGGAGTCTCCTCTATTCCTTTTGATTTGTATCTTTTTGGTTTCTACACCATTTTTGCACGTTATCCTCAGTACAGTCTCTTTTCTTTTCCTTTGCACTCCTTTCTTGGTTTTGACACCATTTCTTTAGGATCCCCAGCGGAGTTTACTTTTTTCTTTTGCTCTTGGTTTTGCCACCGCTTTCCTTTTCCTTTTCCTTCTTGGTTCGACAAACTACGGAAGCTCTGATTCTGCATTCATTCGAATGTATGATATGTAGGCACGAGATCGCGATGATCTTGGCGAGCACACTTCCACCCTTTCACCTTCTTCCATTCCCTTTCTTTTCCCTAGTTCCATGAACTACGACGCTCTTATTTCCTCATTGCACTATGAGGGTACGTAGGCACGAGGGCCCCAATCCTCCGCGAGCATTCTCTTTCTTTTCTTTTCTCCTTTCTCTCTCTCCTTCTTTTAGCTAGAAGCCTTTAGGTAGATAACCCATCCAAGCCTAGAAGCAAGCAAAATGGTTCCCGTCGAGTACGACGGATGCGTAAGGTGCTAGTACCTTCCTTTCGCATAACCGACCCTCGTTCCCGTTTCTCTTCCCTTTGGGTTTTATCGATATTTTCCCTGTCCTTTGGGACTAAATAAAGTTCGGTGGCGATCTGTTGTATCTTTGAGTGTGCGATTCACTCAGGTATAAACCAGCCATCTTCAGCTTGCGACTCTGCTGGGGAGTCCTTGCGCTTGCAAGTTGGTGTCTCACCTAGTTTTGTTTGCTTTTCTTGCTTGCTTGGGTGTTTATCTTTTGCGCTTTGCTTGCTTTATCTTTATGCTTTAGCTTTATGCTTATTTACCGCATTTCTTTACTGCTTTGAGTATTCATATGCTGTATATTTTGGATATCTGTTGTATATTATACTGTTGTTGGGATGTGTAGATATTATTGGAGAGAAAAGTCCTAACACCGGGCTTATCATACACATAGGCTAGAACGTGGATAGTCGTGAGGCCTGCGTCTTGCACGTTGGGTTACTACGAGAGCCACATCCCAGATCATGATTCGCTTGAGAATACTTCCATCCTGTGAGAATTCACTATGACAGAGTGTTTTCATTCTGAGTCCTATGGTTTGGGCGACCTTTCTAGGGACCACCTTGTTGTGTCTGGATCACACCTGTGAGGGGGATAGGTTTTTGCAGGAAACCAAGCCACTTCGTACCTTTGTTCTCTCACACACATCAGATTGTGCACATGCATCCGACTATTTTGCATCGACACAGAATTATTTGCAGATATCCGGATTATTCAGATTTGATTATTCAGACAGTGTTGGCTTCCTGTTGCTTGTGTTGCATATCATTTCATCATGTAAATTAATTTTTTTGCATGTACATTTCCAGGCATTCGAAGAATTATTCTTTGTTGACATTATCATAGAGATGAGTATTGGTTGTCAAGGCATCTTTAGCTACAAGTTTGTGGAGCCTAAGCTGGGTACTTTGAGTGGTCTAGCATCTCGTGTGGTTGAAGATAACAGAGGGGTTTTCAAGGACATTTATGGTAATCTGTTGTCCATCCTCAATACTGAAGTGAACATCACCGTCATTCATACTCTAGTTCAGTTCTATGATCCGCCACTTAGATGCTTCACATTTCAGGATTATCAGTTAGCACCTACACTCGAGGAGTATGCTTATATTCTGGGGGTTGAGATCAAGAAATAGGTTCCTTTTGTCTACACTAGCAGTTGTCCGAAGTTTCCCCTTATTGCTGATGCACTTTGCATTAGTAAGAAGGATGTGGAGGATAATCGCAAGACCAAAGGGAAGGGTATTCTAGGGTTTGCTTCGAAGTTCTTGGTTGACAAGGCCACTTCTTTTGCTAAGGATGGAAGCTGGAAGGCTTTCAACGTCGTTCTTACTTTGCTGATATATGGGATTGTCTTGTTTCCGAACATGGAGGATTTCGTAGATCAGGCTACCATTAGTATTTTCTTGTCCAAAAACCCTATTCTGACACTTCTTACTGATACCTGCCATTCTATTCATTCGAGGAATGAAAAGAAGAAGTGGACCATTGTCTGTTGTGCTCCTCTGCTGTACCGATGGTTCATGTCTCATCTTTCACAGAAGGGTCCCTTTGTTGAGAATAAGGGCAATCTCAAGTGGTCTCAACGAATCATGTCTCTTACTGCTGATGACATTTCTTGGTATTCTCGAGTCTTCGATGATACTATGATCATTCTTCATTGTGGGAAATTCTCCAATGTGCCTCTCCTGGGCACAAAGGGTGGAATTAACTACAATCCGAGACTTGCACTCCGATAGTTGGGATATCCTATGGTTGCTAAGCCAGATCCTGAGGTAGTGGAAGAGTTCATCTTTCATGAAGGGGTTGATGACATGGGATTACTGAAGAGGTTTAGTGCCGCTTGGACTCAGATTCACTCCGAAGGAAGAGCCGATTTGGGTAAGAAGAATTGCATAGCCAAGGAAGCTTACACACTTTGGGTCAAGGAGCGTGTCAAAGAGATCTTGTTACCATTTTCTTTCGAGCCTTCCATGAATTCCAAGGCTCCTGAACTTGCCATTGTTCCTCCATCTGAAGTCGACCAGCTCAAGCTGACTATTGAGAAGTTGAAGAAGGAGAATGCTGACCTTCATCTCAACCTTGTTAGAGTCACTTCCGAGAAGGATAGTCTATAGATTGAACTCCACCAGAAGCGTGAGCGCATGCTCAAAGAGGTGGAGGTTGAACAGAACAAGCGAAGGAAAGAGGGTGATGCTTTGAAGAGCACCTATGATGGACTTGCTCCAAAGAAGAGACAACTCGCCGATACCCAGTATCAAGCCTACAAGGATGAGTTAAGCTACAAAAAGCAACTTGAAGAGCTTCGAGGGAAGTTATCTGAGTTCAAGACAAAGTGGAAAAGTGAGCAAGACCGTGCTTATCAGTTGGCAAAGGACTTTTCTCAATGTCAAGCTAAGTTCAACAAAGTCTTCGGTGAGATTCAGAAGCTGCAGGATCAAGAACATCAGAGCCGAGAATAGATTAGTCAGCTCAACACAGAGAGCACTCATTGGGAGCATCAAAGCTGTCATCTGAAAAACCTCCTGGATCAGAATGGGGCCTTTCTTCAGGATATGCTTCAGGGACCCAACCATTCTTTGCTGCACAACCTTATGAAAGATGCGAAGTATTAGAGTGAGAGACATGGCCGTCTAGCCAGATTTACTGAGCATGCACTAGAGGACTTACCTGGGTTGTTGAGAGATGCATATGCTGATGTATTGTCGCACCAGCTTCCTTGGGCTGTTTTTCACTTCTTGTCTGTTTGTAGGGTGGTATTTGATAGGATCCATGTGGATTTTGTCGTAGCCCAAAAGACAGATATTTGATTTGTACTTGACTTGTACTTCTTTCCTTTATTGTTGAATGAATGAATGAAGTTGATTGTTAATCTTATCTTTCATACCTTTACTTGTATGCTTTATGATTATTGTTAACAAAGATAAGTCCAAGAATTCCTGGAATTTAAAACTTTATTTTTGCATGCATAGCATACATTCATTTGCACACATATGCACGTCCCTTCATTTGGAAACCGTCCTTCCTTGTAGCAAGACGACGACTCGACATCGATATTTCACTCGCTCAAGCAAATCCAGAATCATGGCTGACTTCGAAGCTAAGAACGCTGCCTATAAGGAAACTCTAGCTCAATTCCAAGGTCGGATGGATCAGTTTCAGACAAACATGGATGTCATTATGGAACTCCTTCGTATTTAGAAGGACGCTGCTATTGCTACCACTGTTGTTGCAACTGCTACTGATGTAAATGTTGTCACTCCTATTGTGACTATTCCTCTTGTTGTTACAACTACTCCTGCTGTTATTCCTTCTCCTGCTATTATTGAAGTGCTAGTTGAGCCTGTGTTTTAGTCTGTTGTTCATCCATCAAATCCTCAATCCAGTCTGAAACAGATGTCCACTGGTTTTCCTTAGGGCATGCCTTCGAATTACACTCCTCAGATTGCAAATAATAATGGTAGTGCCTTCATACCATATCAGCCTTTTGTTGCGCCCATGCCTAATGGGAATGCTGCTGCATATCCCTGGGGTATGCCTACTTCGGTTCCACCTCTGGTGGTGATTGATGATCCTGAGAATCTTCAGGTTTAGACTCGCCAAACTCCCGGGTTGGATGACATTAAAACTCCTGATGAAGAAGAGCATGTGTATAGGGGTCCGCCTTTTCAGATTCTGGTTTCATCTCAAGCTGCTAAAACTGCTGTCCAAAATGTTCATCTTGGAATGTCCTATCCTGGGGCATCTTCAACCGTTGTGGTACCTCCTTCTAATTATCCGTTTGGAGTTCAGATGGGTCAGAATGCTGGTCAGAAGGTTAGTCAGGGATTGGTATATCCTTCTCAGTTTGCTACTCCGCAAGTGCACGCTTCGACCGCATCTCAGCTGCCAAATCCTTAGATTCTTGTCAGGCCGGCTAATCAAAGTAGACCTGCTGACTACAAGTTGTTGGAAGACCGTATCAGAGCTATTGAAGGTTTTTCTGCTTTTGGCATGGAGGCTAAGGACTTGAGTTTGGTTCTGAATGTTGTACTGCTGCAAAAATTCAAGATACCTGAGCTGCCAAAGTATAAAGGTTTGAGTTGCCCGCGTAGTCATATCACTATGTATTGCAGGAAGATGGCATCTTATAATGATACTGATGAATTGCTGGTTCATTTTTTTCAAGATAGCTTGTCCGGTGCTTCATTGGATTGGTACATGGGTTTGGAACGTAGCAAAATCCGTACTTGGAGGGATCTGTCTGAAGCATTTTTGAAATAATACAAATACAATCTTGATCTGGCGCCTACTAGATTGCAGTTGCAGAATCAATCTCAGTGCTCAACCGAAACATTCAAAGAGTATGCGCAAAGATGGCGTGAGATGGCATCTCGTGTGCGACCTGCTCTCTCTGACAATGAGTTGGTTGACATCTTTATGGGTACATTGCAAGGATCCTATTATGAGAAAATGGTGGGTTGTTCTTCATCAAACTTCGCTGATGTTGTAACCATTGGTGAACGGATTGAGAACGGTTTGAAGACTGGAAAGATTTCTGGAGCTGCTTCCCAGCAGCCGGCCACTAGAAAGTCTCAGAACAGTCATTCCAAGAAAAAGGAAGGTGAAGCTAATGCTGTGACAACTCAAGTTTCTCCTCAGTATCAAGCTCCCATGGCTCCCATGCCCTACTATCCATATCCGTACATTGCTGCTGCACAATATCAACAACCTCCATATCAGTATCATCTGCACCAACCAGTTCAGAATGCTCAAAATCAGCAACAACCGTAATGTCAGCAACAGACTCAACAGAACAACAAAAATTAGCAGAATCAAAACCGTCAAAACAACAACAATCAAGGAAATCGCAAGCGTCTGAATTTCGACAGAATTCCGGTGTCATACACTGAGTTGTTTCCTTATTTAGTCCACCAAGGGGCAATTGTTCCTAAGGAGATCGCACCTGTAATTCCTCCATTTGGCCCGAAGCATAATCCAAACGCATCTTGTGCCTATCACGCTGGATACATAGGACATGCGACAGAGGACTGTTTTGTTTTCAAAACCAAGGTTCAGGAACTCATTGATAGGAAGATTCTGACTTTCGCTGAGGAAGGACCTAACATTCAGCATAATCCATTGCCCAATCATGGTGGACCTGTGGTGAACATGATTGAGGATAATTCAAGGGCTTAACTGATCATGGATATTGATGAGGTAAAGACCCCGATAACTGTGGTTATCAAGAGATTGAATGAGCATGGACTGTTGAAAGGGCTACATGGTAAGTGTCAGATTTGCGACGATAATCCCAATCAGTGTTGAAGGCTGAAGGGTTGTGTCCAGATTTTGATGAGCTGAGGTGAAGTTCAATTTTCCAGGTCTAAACTTGTTGAGGAAGTTGCTACCATCGAGCCATTCATCATCGTCTATAGGGAGGTTCCTGTAGATTCTCCCAAGAAGAAGATACAACCTATTGTTGTTTGCCTGCCAAAACCGTTTACATATCAGAATTCTAAGGAGGTACCTTGGAGGTACGAATCAACTATGTTTTCGGGAGGTCAAGAGATAAGGTTTGTGAAATCTGAGATTGTGAATGTTACAGCCGCTGGAGGTATGACTCGTAGTGGACGAGTGTTTGCTCCGAAAGTCACTACAAAGCCCGTTCAAGTTCTAACTGTTGTTCTTCCCAAGGAGACGCTTGCGTTTGTAACCCCTGTTGTTCAACAAGGGGCATCTACTGTTATACCAGTGCCGACTATCCCGTCTGAGGATGTTTCAAAGAGCAAAAAGACACTTGATGATCAAGAGTTCCTTAAGTTAATTAAGAAAAGTGACTTTAAAATTGTGGATCAGCTAGGGCAGACTCCCTCGAGGATCTCAATCTTGTCCTTACTCATGAGCTCTCCTGTGCACAGATCAGCTTTGTTGAAAGTCTTGAACACTGCTTATGTTACGCACGATATATCCATTGTCGAGTTCGATGACGTAGTGGCCAACATAAGTGCAAGCAGATACTTGGGTTTTAATGAATTAGAATTACCTCCTGAAGGAGCCGCCCATAACAAAGCACTACACATATCTGTAACCTGTACAGACATCCTCTTATCTCGTGTTCTTCTGGATACCGGTTATTCTCTCAATGCGATGCCTAAGGACACATTGAGTCAATTACTGATAGAAGGGAGCGAGATGAGGCCGAGCGCCTTGGTTGTTCGAGCCTTTGACGGTTCTCGAAGGCAAGTTATTGGAGAGGTGGATTTACCCATAAAAGTTGGACCGCACCTGTTCACCATTACTTTCCAAGTAATGGATATCAACCCAGCTTATAGTTGCTTATTGGGACATTCGTGGATTCACGCCGCAGGGGCAGTTACATCCACTTTACATCCGAAATTGAAATTTATGATTGACGATCAGCTGGTCATAGCCTGTGGTGAAGAAGATCAGATTGTGAGCGAGTTATCGTCTTTTCGATATGTCGAGACCGATGAAGGCATAACTGAGGTGCCGTTGCAGTGTCTTGAATTCGAAGATGTCATCTCTGCTTCAATTAGTCAAAGTAGATAATCGTAAATGACCGTAGCATCTGCTAAGAGTGCTAAAGAGGCCATCAATAAAGGTGCCTTGCCGGGCTGGGGGCATGTGATTGATGTGGTTGAAAAGCATAATCGTTTTGGATTGGGTTATTGTCCTGGTCAACAATCTAGCTCACATGGTCCAAAGCAGTACAATTTGATCAAGTTCAGTAGCGCGGGTTTTCAGGTGGGTGACATCGTGGTAGCCCTTGATGATGCTGGTCCTAGTAACCAGATTTCAAGCATTGTGCGCAAGTGTCCGCCGGGTTTCAAGCTCAACAATTGGACATCTACAATGATTCCTGTGGTTTTTTTCCAACAAACATGTAATGTATTTTGCTTTCTCATTCCCTCGTCCTCGCCCGAGACGAGTGGATAGCTTGTAAAGGGCCTCACGCTTTTGCAATATTATGTGATCAATAAATAAAAAGATTTTTGCATTCAAAATTATGCTCTATTTGCTTTCTTTATTTTACTTTTTCACAAACAAATGGAAAAAGTTTCTTTTATTTTCACTTTCAAAATAGCTCATTCTAAACATATTCATAAACATGCAGAACTAATAAACGCATTGATATCAACATGGCAAACATCCATTGTAATTCTGGAAATCCAATTAACCAAGCCGAAGAAGATGGTGAGGAAGATTGTGAATTACCGGCTGAACTAGCAAGGCTCCTTGAGCTGAGCATAAAGAGATTCAGCCACACAAAGAGCCAGTAGAAGTTGTCAATCTTGGTACTGATGAGGTCAGAAGAGAAGTCAAGGTTGGCGCGTTTCTCGCAGAGCATGTACACTCCGAGTTGGTCAAGTTATTGAAAGAGTATGTTGATATCTTCGCCTGGTCTTATCAAGATATGCCTGGGTTAGATACCAACATCGTTGAACATCACTTGCCACTCAAGCCCGGATGTCCTCCTATCAAGCAGAAACTCAGGAAGACTAGACCCGACATGGCACTCAAAATCAGAGAAGAGGTAAAGAAACAGTTTGATGCTGGGTTCCTAGCTACTTCTGAGTACCCTGAATGGATTGCCAACATTATCCCGGTTCCAAAGAAAGATGGGAAGGTTAGAATGTGTGTGGATTATCGAGATCTTAACAAGGCAAGCCCGAAAGGTGATTTTCCTTTGCCTCATATTGACGTCTTGGTATATAACACAACACAGTTCTCCGTCTTTTCATTTATGGACGGTTTTTCAGGATATAATCAGATCAAAATGTCCCCAGCTGATATGGAAAAGACTACTTTCATCACACCATGGGGTACATATTGTTACAAAGTTATGCCATTCGGTTTGAAGAATGCAGAGGCAACATACCAACGTGCCATGACAACCCTCTTTCAAGATATGATTCATAGAGAGATTGAGGTTTATGTGGATGATATGATTGCCAAGTCCAAAATTGAAGATAATCACTTGGTTTATCTAAAGAAACTATTTGACAGACTCCGAAAGTTTAGACTGCGGTTGAATCCTGCAAAGTGTACATTCGGAGTTCGATCTGGTAAACTGTTGGGCTTTATTGTGAGTCAGAAGGGCATTGAAGTTGATCCTGACAAGGTTAGGGCAATTCAAAATATGCCGCCTCCCAAAATAGAAAAAGAAGTCTGTGGATTTCTGGGCAGACTTAATTACATCTCAAGATTCATTTCCCACTTGACGGCTACCTGTGAACCGATGTTCAAATTGCTAAGAAAAAATCAATCAGTCGAATGGAATAATGATTGTCAAGAAGCTTTTGACAAAATAAAACAATACTTGCAAGAACCCCCAAACTTAGTACCGTCGGTTCCTAGTAGGCCTTTAATCATGTATCTCACCGTTCTCGATGAATCAATGGGATGTGTATTGGGTCAACATGACAACACTGGCAGAAAAGAACATGCAATTTACTATCTGAGTAAGAAGTTCACTGATTGTGAGACCAGATACTCACTCTTGGAGAAAACTTGTTGTGCTCTGGTCTGGGCAACTCGACGCCTAAGACAATACATGATTTACCATACTACTTTGTTGATATCCAAAATGGATCCAATAAAGTACATATTTGAAAAGCCTGTTGTCTCTGGAAGGATTGCTCGGTGGCAGATGCTGTTAACTGAGTATGATATCCAACATGTTACCCAAAAGGCGATAAAAGGGAGTGTCATGTCTGACTACCTTGCCCATCAACCTGTAGAGGGTTATCAACAAATGAAGTTTGACTTTCCCTATGAGGATGTTCTATTTATCAGAGATTATGAGACTCCAGACCCTGACATAGGACCTGAACCAGAGGCGCAATGGACGCTCGTGTTCGACGGTACCTCTAATGCCAAAGGTTGTGGAATTGGTGCTATCCTCATATCTCCAACAGGTTTTCACCTTCCCTTCACTGCCAGATTATGCTTTGCATGCACCAACTATATGGCTGAATACGAAGCATGTATCTACGGTATTGAAGCGGCTATTGACATGAGAATCAAGATTCTTGAGGTCTATGGAGATTCTGCTTTGGTTATCGGCCAAGTCAGAGGGAACTTTGTGACTCTGGATTCCAAGCTGGTTCCGTATCAACAACACATTGCGAAGTTGATTCCTTACTTTGAAGAGATCTCTTTTCATCATATCCCTAGATGGGAAAATCAACTAGCTGATGTTCTTACCACTTTAGCATCCATGTTAAAGGTCAAGTGGAAGAATGAAGCTCCTTCTATCCGCATTGATCACTTGAACAAACCAGCATATTGTTTAATAATCGAGGATGAGTCTGATGACAAGTCTTGGTTCTACGACATAAAGAGATATATGGAAAAACAAGAATATCTCGAGAGTATTACCATTACTGACAATAAAGCTCTTAGGCGGCTCTGCGCCAAATTCTTCTTAAGTGGTGGTGTACTATACAAGAGGAATTATGATTCCGTGTTGCTTAGATGCGTGGATAGACACGAAGCAAACACGATCATAAGGTCCATACATGAAGGATGCGAGGGTGTACATGCTAAAGGTCCTGCCATGGCAAAAAAGATCCTTTGAGTTGGGTATTATTGGACAACAATGGAGGTAGATTGTTACAACTTTGCCAAAAGGTGTCACAAGTGCCAAATCTACGGAGACAAGATCCATGTGCCTCCAACTCCATTGAACGTTTTGACTTCACCTTGGCCATTCTCTATGTGGGGTATAAATATAATTGGAATGATCGAGCCGAAGGCTTCCAATGGTCATCGATTCATTCTGGTTGCTATCGACTACTTTACCAAGTGGGTTGAAGTTGCTTCTTACGCCAATGTTACACGTCAAGTGGTTGCCAGATTTATCAAGAAGGAGATAATCTATCGCTATGGCATTCCTAGCAACATTATCACTGACAATGCGAGTAACTTTAATAATAAGATGATGAAAGAGTTGTGTCAAGAATTCAAGATCGAGCACCATAACTCTTCACCATATCGGCCCAAGATGAATGGCGTCGTTGAAGCAGAAAATAAAAACATCAAGAGGATTGTCCAGAAAATGGTTAAGACATACAAGGATTGGCATGAAATGCTTCCATTTGCACTGCATGGCTACAGAACTTCAGTTCGTACTTCTACTGGGGTAACTCCGTATTTGCTTGTGTATGGTATGGAGGCAGTTCTACCCATTGAAGTCGAAATTCCTTCGCTCAGAGTCATCATGGAAGCAAATCTTGACGAAGCTGAATGGGTTTAATCCAGATATGACCAGCTGAATCTCATCGAAGAGAAGTGTCTTACAGCCGTTTGTCATGGTCAATTGTATCACAGATGCCTCAAGCGAGCTTTTGACAAGAAGGTTCTCCCTCGAACGTTTCATGAAGGCGAACTCGTGCTCAAGCGATATTCACCTTTTCGTGCGGATCCACGTGGCAAGTGGACTCCTAATTATGAAGGACCTTTCGTTGTCAAGAAGGCCTTCTCGGGAGAAGCCCTGATCCTCACCACCATGGATGGGGAGGAGTTGCCATCTCCCGTGAACTCCGATACAGTCAAAAAATATTATGCCTAAAAAAAAGGATAAAGAGCCCGCTAGATTGACATCCACAAGGACAATCTAGGCAAAAAAAAAGCGTCCCGATGGACCAAAAAAAAGAAATGTCCATGCAAAAGTTAGGGACAATGAAAAAAACAATAATAGCCCGCTAAGTTAAAAACCCGACAGGGCGACTTAGGCAAAAATGGGTATCCCGGTGGACGGAAAAAAATGTGTCCAGGCAAAAATTAGGGATAAAGGCATTTGACTGTGAGCATATGAGCCTTTCTTCGTCATAGCTAGGCCTCAGACAGTAACAGAGCATTCAAATCGTCATCAACTGGTGTAAGGCATTAGAGCCTAGACTTACAGTGGATGGTAGCGAATGTTGTAATCAATACAAGACATGATTTCTCTTTGCCATTTACATTTGTTTTCAATTTTATTGCAAATTTCCTCATCAAGGATTTTTGCATCCTTGTACACATATTATGTACATATTTTCACATTCAATAAAATGCATTATTCGATTTCTCAATTGCTTTCTTTTTAGTATTTTGTTTGCAGAATAAATGATTATTTGTGATCACATAATACTATAAAGTGTTGAGAAAAATAAAAGCTAAAATCAATGGAGAAAGCATTATGCATTGCATATTTTACTAGTGACTCATGCAGGATAATCGGTAATAGCCATTGGCAAGCCTAACACACGGCCAACACCGTGATGGTTCTATGAAGAATCTGTTGTTTCCTCAGTGCAGCCATCATTTCCCCAGCGATCGTCATTATGGTTCTCCGAAAGGGTTGGTTAACTTCCAATCACCAACAGATCCATAAAGTTCCCAGCAAAGTTATAGCAATATACCCCGAAAGGATATAATTGTTCTTCCCCACGGCACGGGTTGTGCATCATTTACAGCATGTTGAAACTATCACGCTTCAGCAGTGGTACGACTTAGTTTCTCATCTTCCCCAAACAAAAGAGATTCTCCGGACCTTGGTAAACTCCCTACAGCGGAGTCAATGGTAGCTTTCTGGGTTCATTCTCTCGGCACAGGCAGTCATGATGAAGAGATGGATTTGATCGTCTCATCCCTAGCAGTGTCAATGGTGATAATCAAGAAATCTGATATTTCTCGGTTTCTTTCCAACAAGAGTTGTCACCCTTCGTGGACTTTTTCTCCAGCAGGCCATTTTCATCTGCGGGTCCTCTCCCCAGTCGAGGATGTCAAGTTCGTTTTACTACAATTTCTTCTTAACCACCGCGCAATACATTGACTCGCACTTTTGCATCGTATGATATCAAGCATCATGTAAGACACAGACATGACATATGCATCAAGCATGCTCCCTTTCTTTTGGCCTGATTCATCTCCCAGCAGATATTCAGCCTAACTTCTCACTTATCAACCTTCAAAACATTCAACCCTTCTTTTGTCGCCATCGGCCAAATTTTCGAGCTACTATTTTATTTAATCCCCTTTTACCTTGAATCATCGAAAAGCTAGCGCAATCCGCACATTCAGGTCAACGAGGATTAAATAAGGGCAGCTGTCGTAACCCAAAATTTGTCCTCTCTTTTTGCTTTTGCATGAGCATGTGCATTCGCATTATCGGCATACGCATTCGCACTTTTTTTTTGTGTTTCTTGTTGCAGGATTTTCAGGTTTAAGCTCGATTAATCGCATCCTTCACAAGATCATCTCATCATTAAAACAAGCACAAAACAAGGGTTTCCATGCCTATTCATCAAAACAAGAGGTGGAAAATTGAAACCGCGACCTCGGCACTTATTTTTGAGTGATTTGGGAAAATTTTGCCTAGAGTAACCGGTTACTCAATATAGGGTAACCGGTTACTCAGTGCAAATTTGCAATTCCTGCTGCATTTTGGGACAGCAACTCTACACTCTCTTTGTTTTGGAATTCTACTTTATTCTAGCACTGTGTGGAACATTCTAGACATTTCTAGATAACTCAAGACTATTCAAGACACTCCACTTACATTTATTCCAATGCCCCACTTTAAATTAAGTGCACCATGTTCCTTGATTTCCAAGCATGTCAACCTTTGATTTGAAGCTTACATTGGGATTGCTACCGAGTTAACTTCCTAACTAACCGAGTTAATCGCTTGACTCGGTGAGTCAAGCATAACTAACTCCTAGCCTAATTCGAAACCACCCTAAGCTAGTTCCTACCCTAATTCCAAACCTCTCACACTCCAAACCAAAAGTCTATATAAATAAGCCTTCACTCACTTTTCAAAGGATAAACCATTTCTCCACAATCATTCTCACAAATTCTCACTCTTTGCACTCTCAATTCTCTCATTTCTCTCTACATTTTTCTGCAACCTCTTCACATATTACTTCACCTTCTTCACCAAATCACACTAAAGCTCTTAATTAACCATTGAAGAAAAGCTACTTTCACCTTGAAAGTGCTTTTTCTTGAGCTTAACCTTCATCATCATTCCATTCTACTGGATTTTGTGGAGCTCCAGTAGCTTTTGGATTCATCTCAAGTGATTATTTCAAGCTTCTTCGGTGATAATTCTCATTTTGGAGCTTTCGTCGAAATTTGCTCGGTTTTGCTACAGTTTGAAGTGCAAGTGTAGGATTCTCTGGTTTTCTTCACTTATCTTCATAACATTTCACTTGCAACAATCACCAAGCCAAACCTCCGGCTTGTAGGTTGGTCGATTCTTACTTAACTTATCATTTCGTTCACTTTTTGCGCGTTTACGATGTAGTTTCGACAGTTTTTTGTTTTGTTTTGATTATTCATGCGATTGTGTGATCTTTGATCTACATGCTCATGCTTTCAATTGATGATTAATTGATCCTAATTCCTATAATTTTTGTGCACAAGTTCATACCATAGCATGTGGTAGTTCAAATAAGTGATTTAAGGGCTGGAAGTGTTTTTTCAGCAGGTGTTTTTGCCACTGTCACAGTGGTAACCGGTTACCCTATTTGCAGTAACTGGTTACTCAGTGTATTTTTCACCAAAAACTGCAATTTTCAAGTAAGTAACCGGTTACCCTATTTGCAGTAACCGGTTACCATTGTACAGAATGGCCATTTTTTAGTTTCCTCAAGCCTGTTTGACATTCTTTCTTCCTCTAACTTCCATGGATTGACGTACTTGATATTTATGGATGTTTTAAGTGTTGTTAACCTCTGTTTAAATATTTACAATAATTCAATGGTTGATTTATCACTTCTTGCAATTATGTGTGTTCTTGATATTTGTTTGAACATGCTCATTCTTGCACAATTCTTTATCACTTGATACATGATTTGTGATACATGCTAATATTTATTTGTCACTGTTTTGCACTTTCTTTTCTTGATCACATTAATTTTACTCTTTATTGGGCAAATTTAATCTTGTACAATCAACAATACACCTTTTGTTTTAATAATTTTTCATTCATTTGAAAAATTATTAGCATGTGCCCCTTTGGTTAATTAATTGAAACTTTGTTTTGATTATTAATCTTCCCTTTGTCGCTTCTCTTTAGTCCTCCTTTAGAGCTTTCTCTCTCTCTCTTCTTCCCCGCGGAGTCGGAGCTTTCACGCGACAGAGGAGCACTATACAACTTGGAGCTGTTATGTTGTCCATTTCAACTTCTACGCTACACCCTGTGTGTTAGAGAAGGAATGAGAATGGAGAATTCCTACTCTCATTCTGACCACTTCAGGTAGGGGATGAATGACCCTGTGCCTAGCTTAGTCACCTCTATCTCTAGGCGGTAGTGTATCTCTTTCCCCAGTCGAGTCGATCCTTGATCACTCTTATCTCCTTCAATTCCTCTTGTGGTCCATCACCATCCTTGGTTAGGATCGTTGTCTTTGGGTAAGCAAACTCTCTTTCGGTACCCTACTTCTTCTCTTGTGGTCAATCATCGTCTTTTTATTCCCCAGAAGAACCTCAATTCCCTTTTTTTCGGTTAAACACAATTTTCCTGTTAAGCACCGAAACCCTAGCGGAGTTCGCAACCTTCTCTTGGTTCTTCTCCCTTTGATTGGTTAACCACTACCTGTCAGTTAAAATACCAATTTGCACTCCTTCTCAGTTAACCACAGTCTATCTGTTAACACCCTGAGTTCCTCTTGGGTTAATCACCTTCTCTTGGTTAATCACCCGTTTTCTCAGTTAACCACAGGCAATCTGTTAAAACACTGAACCCCTTTCGAGTTAATCACCTTCTCTTGGTTAATCACTCGTTTTCTCTTCGGTTAATCACAGTTTCACTGTTAACACCGAATCCTCGGCGGTCAGCAACCTCTTTCGGTTCAATACCCTTTTTTGTTGGTCAAGTACTATTTGTTTAGTCCGTACCAATATCCCCAGTGGGTTACAACCTCTGCTTGGTTCCACACCTTTTTTTTTGTTAACCACGGTTTATCAGTTAATATACCAAAACTCCTTCAGAGTCAAACACCTTCTCTTGAATCAGTACTCTCTCTTCTGGTTAATTTCAGTTTATCTGTTAAAACCTTTATCCCCACCAGAATCCTTATCTCTTTTCCTTCGGTTAACCACTGCCAGTCAGTTAATATACCGAACGTCTTTTCTCTTGGTTTCGACACCCTCACCTTTGTTTGTTCCCCAGTAGGGTCGCTACCTTCTGGTCCCTAACACTTTTCTTTGTTTTCTTACTCCCCAGTGGAGTCTCCTCTATTCCTTTTGATCTGTATCTTTTTGGTTTCTACACCATTTTTGCACGTTATCCTCAGTATAGTCTCTTTTCTTTTCCTTTTCACTCCTTTCTTGGTTTTGACACCATTTCTTTAGCATCCCCAGTGGAGTTTACTTCTTTCTTCTACTCTTGGTTTTACCACCGCTTTCCTTTTCCTTTTCCGTCTTGGTTCCACGAACTACGGAAGCTCTGATTCTGCATTCATTCGAATGTATGATACGTAGGCACGAGATCACGATGATCTTGGCGAGCACACTTCCACCCTTTCACCTTCTTCAATTCCCTTTCTTTTCCCTATTTCCATGAACTACGGCGCTCTGATTTCCTCCTTGCACTATGAGGGTACGTAGGCACGAGGGCCCCAATCCTCCGCGAGCATTCTCTTTCTTTTCTTTTCTCCTTTCTCTCTCTCCTTATTTTAACTAGAAGCCTTTAGATAGATAACCCATCCAAGCCTAGAAGCAAGCGAAATGGTTCCGGTCGAGTACGACGGATGCGTAAGGTGCTAGTACCTTCCTTTCGTATAACCAACCCCCGTTCCCGTTTCTCTTACCCTTGGGTTTTATCGATATTTTCCCTGTCCTTTGGGACTAAATAAAGTTCAGTGGCGACTCTGTTGTATCTTTGAGTATGCGATTCACTCAGGTATAAACCAGCCATCTTCATAGTCACATGGTAGAAACAAGAGAAATGACTCTTTAGTTTTGATGGGAAGTTCAGAGAATCTGTCAAGTTAGGAGATGACTCAAAGATGCAAGTGATTGGAAAGGGCAACTTGAAGCTATGCATGAATAGTATCTTTCAAGTGGTCACTAAGGTGTATTATCTGTGGAACCACATTTTGCAGGTTAATGATCAAAGAATTCATAAAGATGAATATGATTTTTGTGATGACAACTAAAGTCAAGTATAAAGCGCTTAAAGATGCAAGAATACTAAACAAGGTTAGATGAGTTTAATGATCACTAGAAACGTCCTCTGATGATGGAACCTAAACAGAATATAACTCAAGTCTCATCACCAAGTAAAGCTCAAGCAAGTGTCTATATGAATGAATAATCTGATAAGTCTTGAAGTGTGTGAAAGCTCGCCCTGTCGCGTTTGAGTGAACAACATTGTAAAAGAAAAAGGGTGTTTTCGCAAAGTTATATGGCTAAATCACAAATACGCTAAAACATGTTTTCAAACCTATTTTTTCCAAATAAATATTTCATAAAACGTTTTTAAGTCATTCCAGACGAATTGGAAACTATTAGAAAAGTTGTGAACAACTTTTTGTACTGGCCAATCGATTAACACCTATACCCAATCGATTGGGTTGGTGGAAAATGCGCCTTAATTGTTTAGGAGATTGCCTTGATGAATGTAAATGGCTCTATATATTTCCTTTCCTTTTAAAACCTTATAAACAATCTTTTTTGCCTACCAATCGATTGGTGCATGATGCCAATCGATTGGCATATTAATTATGGCCCTAGAAATTTTCCTTTTTCGTGTCATCCTCTAGCCTATAAATAGAGAATCCTTCCTTTATATTTTCGCATCCAAAATTGTGAGCTCTCATATATCACTACTCACTATCTTTCTAAAAATATTTTCACATTTTCTCTCACTAAGAAATTTAGTCGTAGTACTTTAGAGAAAGGTCTTTAGTGAGGGAGGCACTTGTGTAATTCTAGAATGGTATAACTGTAAATTCACCAAGGAACATTTTTGACTTGGTTTAATAATAAACCTGTTAAAAGCTTTAGTTTGGGATTTAGTTACTAAGTCGTCGGTATGGTTTGAAAGCTCAGTCTGTATTAAAAGCTTTCATAGAGTCAAGATCATCCCGGTAAAAAATATCACATCGTTTCGTGTTTATCCTAGTAAAAATTGATGGGTGTGAATATGGAAGTAGAAAAATGGTCAAGAGGGGGTGAATATACCCAAGTTAAAAATGAAACTTCCGTTTTCCAAAATGAGGGTGTTTTCAAAAATAAGTTGCGAGCGAAAGGTTTGAAGCGAGTATGAAAATTATATAATTGATTATTGATCAAGCAAACTGTCATACCCGAATTTTGACCCTGAATCACTGAATCAATACATTCAGCACAACCTTAACATCACCTGCATAGCATATCATGTATTTCATCTCGTATAATACCCAAAATGTCAATCAGAATGATTTTTCGGATTTACAGACAGACATATCAAATTGATCCTCAATTGTGCGTAAATTTGGTGGGCGAAAAATTTTAAAATCGAGTTTATAGACATCAGTATTCTTAATCTAAGGTTCACGTAGTTTAACCTGGCGTGCTCATTTTAATTTTTCGAATACTTTTTTCAGTCGCATTTTGATCAGTGTGAGCCTTTTAACCATTGAAATTTTATTTCAAAATTAGATTAAACGCTGTATATTTCTGAGAAGTTTATTTCACCCTGATCACTTTGGTGCATTCAGTTTATTTTTTCGAGCATTTTTGCGCCTAACTTTTATTCGTTTTGAGTCATTTTAATTTTGTTTTTACGTCAAAATGTTCAAGATATTTAAATAGAATTAGTTGTGGTTTCACTTTAATTTTATTCTGATTATTTTGACATATTTAATTTTGTATGTTTTAATTTATTTTATTTCATTTTATCACTAAAAAAATTCAAAAGGGTATTGTTGACATTTAGAAAATTAATAAAACCCTAGGAACACATATAAGTGTATGCATGGCATTGGTGAAAGAAAACCTAGCCCAATAAAAGGCCAAAGTGGCGCCCCATTTTTCTTTCCCTCTCTCTCAATTCAAAATAGTACCCCAAAAAAGCCAACAAGATTGTGATTAAAAAAGTGAGAAACTTAGCCACATAAGAGTAACCCTTCACCTCCACCTCTCAATATACCATAAAAAACAACACAACTCTCCGTATCAAAAAGAGATTCATTAACCAAGCTTAAAAAATACCAAGTATCCATTTCCCTATTTATTTTCACTACACCCAACTGCCTCTCCCTCTAAATTTAAATACGCAGTGAGTACGGTAACCAAGGCACCTACCTCATTCATTTTCAAAAAAAAATTCTTCACCCACTTTTACATAAACTCTACTCCACCATTTCAAATAAAAAGGTCACGTATCTCCCTCTCTTGAGACATGAACTACACGGTACCATGTAACACCTAAAACCCCCGCGCAAACTAATAATAATTATCAGAGTAAATTTATGAGAAATACAACACGTAGGATGTTACTTTCCAACAAAAACCTGCTCATACATGCGACATGTAACACAAAATTTTTATTAACGGTAATTAACGAAATTATAGTTAAAGTTCATCTTATTAAGCAACGGAAACTTCACCAAATTAATAACGAAAACATAACATATTTTGAAACGAACATAATTAAAAAAAGTCAACAATAGTAAAATAACCAACGATAACTCGAATAAACATAAGTGTTCCACAACCCCAGTGTTACACATCAGAGCAGACGCCGACTCTACTAAATAAAAGGAAGACTTCATCTTCACTAACTGCAACTCCGCACTATTCCTGATTATCTGCACGTTACCCACATGGAGGTAACATTCAAACAGAAGGGGTAAGATTCCCAATCAATAAAAGAAATGCATAATATAAATATAAAATCATATAATCGTTATACAAATTCACCCTATCACCCAAGCATCAACACGATTACAATTTCCACACAAGTAGACAAGCATATAATCAACAGCACAACATAACACAATGCAATGCAATGAGACTCAAAACCCAACTCAATGCATGTGGTACCAATTCCATTCGTTTTTTTATGATCATAATTCTCGTCGGAATTTCTATATATGTCGCTTACACCCCACATGGGCACACGAACACCCATAATCGCTCACACACCACATGGGCACACGATTACCTCAACAACAACAACAACAACACGATTCCATTTCAAGGAATCCGGATAAGGCGCCCACACCCCACTTGGGCACACGATTTATCATACAACTTATGCAAACATGCTATGCATCAGCGACAACATACAACGACGACCAATGCATATGACTATCATACAGCCACTACATCACACCACAACTATCCAACACGTAGCATATATCTGCCAAAACATGCAACAATGGCAATCCACAGCTACAACACACATTCGCACAACCGAACCCAGCATTTCAACATTCAACACATCGCAACGCACACGTGAACACAACTAACACATCGAATAGTTGGAATTCTGGCACTGAAAATAACTTTGATAGAAAGTACACGCAGCCGGCTTCCCAACGATTCGAACGGCGACTGAAACGGACCTACGGATCAAAAGATATGAATTTTTAAAGTTTTAGAAAATTCGGTTCGTTTCAGTGGTAGCCAGACAAGGTATCTGCTCGTCTGATGTTCGCCCAGCGAGACGTCAGCAAACTCCCCTTCGCCCGGTGAGACACCCATTTCGCCCGACGAAAGTGTACGAATCAGCAACCCTGCAGTTGCGATTCTGCACAGTCCAGACCCCAAAATTCCTCTAATTTCTATAGCATATAGTCTAGGAATTGCACATTGAATCCACATCAATTATCATACCATAGAACACACATCAATTATATAAAATCACAATTCAACCAAAATCACTTTGCACCATTTACATGATATTACGGACACTGACACGCAACCAAGAACAACCAAAACAGATAGAGAGGTGCATAGAGATGAGCCTAACTATTTACCCACCCTCATACATATATTATTCATCCCTTAAGTGATCAAAGAATCCCACCCTTACCTTAGTGATGATTTCTTCGAAGGTTCTCTAAGCCCTAGCTCTGCTTCTCCCTTCCGTTCCTCTTTTCTCCCAACGCGATCGTTCCCAAAACTGATTCTCTCTCTTTCCAACTTTTTCTTTTCCTACTGTAACCCTTAGACCCCTAATATGTTATTCCTTCTTTATCCTCACTAACCACCATGAATGGACCACTTTGCCCTCACTATTTCTCTACTCATATTATCCACCTTTAAATTAATAAAATAATTATAACTAATTATTTAAATCTACTAATTCCCACTAAATTATTAAAATTAAAATAATTATCTAATTATTATAGTCCACATAACATTATTCCAATAAATAATTACTAACTAATATTAATAAGTAATTACTAACCACACCACTCATCTCTACACAATTGGTCACACACCCCCAATACCTTATTCTCTATAATTCTAAGGTCACTACCCCATACTAAGGGCAACCCAAACACAACCAAAACATACATAATCACACACATATGAACAACATCATATAATTTTAATTACGAAAAATAAAATAAATAAAATAAATTGGGGTGTTACAACTCTCCTCCACTGAAAGTATTTTCGTCCTCAAAAATTTACCTCATACGAATAACTCCGTATACGACTCTCGTATCGTGCTCTCTAACTCCTAAGTCATATTTCCACCGACAACGCCTCCCCATACTACCTTTACAAGAGTGGTCTCTTTACCTCTCAATTGCTTCACTTCGCGGTCTTCAATTCGTATTGGTAAAGCCTCAACCGTAAGGTTATCCCTTACTTCCACTTCATCCATCGGAATCACGTGTGACGGATCCGGAACATACTTCCGAAGCTGTGACACATGGAACACATCATGCAAGTTCGAAAAATTGGGTGGCAACGCCACTCTGTAGGCAACAAGTCCAACCCTTGCAAAAATCTGATATGGACCAATAAACCGAGGAGTAAGCTTCCTCGATTTCAATGCACGTCCAACACTGGTCATCGAAGTGACTCTCAAGAACACATGGTCTCCTTCTTGAAACTCAAGATCTTTCCTCCTCTTATCATGGTAGTTCTTCTACCTACTCTGCGAAGCTTTCATCTTTTCCTAAATCAACTTCACCTTTTTAATAGTCCGCTAAACAATCTCAGGTCCAAGTACTACACTCTCACCAGATTCATGCCAACACAACGGCGTCCAAAACCTCCGACCATACAAATCTTCAAAAGTCGTCATTCCAATACTGGAATGATAACTGTTATTATAAATGAACTCAATCAACGGAAAATGGCTATCCCAAGCACCTCTCTGTTCAAGCACACAAGCCCTCAACAAATCCTCCAAAGATTGTATAGTTCTCTCCGTCTGTCCATCCGTCTGCAGGTGATAAGCCGAACTCAATCTCAGTTTCGATCCCAAAGCTTCTTGCAAACTCTCCCAAAATGTGGAAGTGAACCTTGGATCTCTATCCGACACAATACTCAACGGAACTCCATGAAACTTCACAATCACCTGAATATAAATCTCAGCCAGCCTCTGCAAAATAAAACTGATATTAATTGGAATAAAATGCGCCGACTTCGTCAGGCTATCCACCACTACCCAAATGGAATCATGCCCTCTTGGAGTATTAGGCAACCCAGTCACAAAATCCATAGAAATGTTGTCCCACTTCCACTCTGGAATATCTAACGGTTGCATCAAACCAGCAGGTTTCTGATGTTCTACCTTCGCCTTCTGGCAAGTCAAACAAGCATATACAAACTTAGCCACACCACTCTTCAATCCAGGCCACCAAAATATCTTCTTCAAGTCTTGATACATCTTTGTAGCTCCTGGATGGATACTCAAGCTACTCCTGTGACTTTCTTCTAGAATCATTCTTTTTAACTCGAATCATCAGGAATATAAATCCTATCGCGAAACCTCAACACACCTTGTTCATTCACTCTGAATTCGTTACTTTCTTCCTTTTCATTCCTAATCATAAAATCCACCAGTTTCACATCCAACTTCTGACCCTCTCTGATACTATTAATAAATTCATTGTTGATCTTCAGCATACCCAACATCACACTGTGCGGTGTCTGTTCGCAAACTAAACTCATATCTCTAAACTGCTCAATCAATTCCAACCCTTTAACCATCATAGCAGACATATGCAAAGCCTTCCGACTAAAAGCGTCAGCTATGGCATTAGCTTTACCGGGATGATAGTTCAAGCCAAAATCATAATCCTTTAAGAATTCTAACCACCTTCTTTGTCTCATATTCAACTCCTTCTGATCAAACAGATACCTCAAGCTCTTATGATCACTATACAATTCAAATTTGGAACCATAAAGATAGTGCCTCCAAATTTTCAATACGAACACCACTGCAGCTAATTCCAAATCATGAGTTGGATAATTCCTATCATGGACCCTTAATTGTCGTGAAGCATAAGCCACATCCTTACCTTTCTGCACTAACACACCTCCTAAACCCATCAAAGAAGCGTCACAATACACCACAAACGGTTCATTTGGTTCGGGTAGAATCAAAACTGGAGTTGTAGTCAATATCTTCTTCAGTTCAATGAAACTCTTCTCGCAGTGAACATCCCACACAAACGCTCTACCTTTGCAAGTCAACTGAGTCAACAGAAGTGCCAACTTCGAAAAGCCTTCAATAAACCTACGGTAATAACCAGCCAAGCCCAAAAAGCTTCTAATCTCAGTTACCGACTTCGGAGCCTCCCACTGTAGAACTGCAACTACCTTGAATGGATTCACCGCAATACCATCACCTGAAATAACATGTCCAAGAAAACTTACCTCTCTCAACCAAAATTCACACTTAGATAACTTAGCATAGAGTTTTTTTTTTCTTTTAACACTTGCAGCATGATCCGCAAATGCTCTGCATGTTCTTCTTCAGACTTAGAATAGATTAGAATGTCATCAATGAAGACAACCACAAATTGATCCAAGTAAGCATGAAAAATTCGATTCATATACTCCATGAATACACCAGGTGCATTAGTAACTCTGAACAACATCGCTACATACTCATAATGTCCATATCGGGTCCTGAAAGTCGTCTTCTGAATATCTTTATCCTTTACTCGTATCTGATGATAACCCGACCTCAAGTCAATATTGCTAAACACACGAGCACCCACCAACTGATCCATCAAGTCATCTATTCTTGGAAGCGGATACTTGTTCTTAATCGTCACTTTATTCAGCTATTTGTAATCGATACATAACCTCATACCGCCATCCTTTTTCTTCACCAATAACACCGGAGCTCCCCAAGGCGATACACTTGGTCTCACAAATATCTTTTCTAACAACTCTTCCAGTTGCTTCTTCAGCTCTGTTAATTCTGATGCCGACATCCTGTATGGTACCATAAAAATAGGTCTGATATCAGGGACAAGATCAATAGTAAACTCCACCTTTCTCTCTGGCGGTACATCAGCAATGTCATCCGGGAACACTTCTGGAAATTCACGCACTACTTACAATTCATTAATCACCGACTCACTCTCCACTGACAATGATGCAAACAATGCGAGCACTTGAGCTTCTTCTTCTAAGAGCTCTCTCAACTCTCTAGCAGATAGAAAACCATCTTCTTCCTCTTTCTCAAGAGCAAGAAATCGTACCGACTTGTTAAAACAGTTAATATGAACATGATTGAACTCCAACCAGTTCATACCCAAGATCACATCAAGATTTCCCAACGGCAAGCAAATAAGATCCACACCAAATTTCTTATCAAAGATTGATAGTGGACAATTCAAACAAACTAGGGAAGTGGTCACCGATCCCTTTGCAGGAGTTTCGACAACCATCTCTCCCTTCATAGGAGAAACAACAAGGCCTAGCCTTCTCACACAATCGGCAGCAATAAAAGAGTGAGTAGCACCAGTATCAATAATAGCAATCAAAGGCGTATTATTAATGTAACATGTACCTCTGATCAGTCTGTCATCACTGGAAGTTTGAGTCCCTGTCAAAGCGAACACCTTTCCTCCAGTTGGAGCTTGCTTCAACTTCTAGCAACGAGTACTAATATGGCCATGTTCTCCACAGTTGTAACAAGTCACCACATTAACTTTTCAGTCCACAATCAGATGTCCTGCCTGTCCACACTTGAAGCATTTCTTCACATTACTCGTGCACTCACT
Organism: Lathyrus tuberosus; assembly: GCA_022829125.1. Taxonomy (NCBI): domain Eukaryota; kingdom Viridiplantae; phylum Streptophyta; class Magnoliopsida; order Fabales; family Fabaceae; genus Lathyrus; species Lathyrus tuberosus. The sequence goes on from JALAZF010000484.1 coordinate 2,668,327, forward strand.
GACACGATGACTTAGCTCACTACCCCTGTAACACTTAAGAGGAGTAGGAGCACCTGCCCCACTCTGCTTCTTGCCATTAGCGTGTTTTTGTTTACCTTTCTTAGCTGGTGCTGCATAAGGCTTTCCACGGTTCATCGATTGTTTTCCCCTCCTCTCGGCCAACCCTTTATAGTGAGCCGATCGAGATTTGATATCTTCCTCAAAAATCCTACAACAATCCACCAAATCTGGAAACCTTCTGATTCGCTGATAACCAATCGCCAGCTTAATCTCAGGTCTCAATCCATTCTCAAACTTGACACACTTTGAAAACTCAACAGTTACCGCACTGTAGTGAGGATAAAACTTAGCCAGATCTGAGAATTTGGCAGCATACTCCGTAACCGTCATGTTACCCTGCTTCAATTCCAGAAACTCAATCTCTTTCTTCCCTCGGACATCTTCAGGAAAATACTTCCTTAAGAACTCCCTGCTGAACACAGCCCAAGTGATTACCTCTTCTGCTGCCCCCAACAATTGACGAGTGCTAACCCACTAGTCGTCAGCCTCTTTAGCCAGCATGTGAGTACCTTGCCGCACCTTCGGTGCCTCAGAACATTCCATAACCTGGAAGATTCTCTTGATCTCCTTCCATTCGGATCATATCTTCCCTTGAAGGTAGGCGGTCTATTCTTCCGAAACTCATCATTATCACCAGCATGAGGCGGGTTCTGTACCACCTGAGCAAAAGCCTGCAAAGAAGCAGCAATAACAACATCATTCCTTCCAGCCATTCTAAATCTGTTATGCATCAACAACAGAACACAATGGTTAAGGAAACGACATCGATAGTAATCAACTGTCATATAACAATGACTCGACAACTTGGCCGGACAGACCGACCGGCTCTGATACCACTATGTAACATCCTAAAACCCCCGCGTAAAATAACAATAATTATCAGAGTAAATTTATGAGAAATACAACACGTAGGATGTTACTTTCCAACAAAAACCCACTCATACATGCGACATGTAACACATAATTTTTATTAATGGTAATTAACAAAATTACAGTTAAAGTTCATCTTATTAAGCAGCGGAAACTTCACCAAATTAATAACGAAAACATAACATATTTTGAAACGAACATAATTAACAAAAGTCAACAATAGTCAAATAACCAACGATACCTCGAATAAACATAAGTGTTCCACAACCCCAGTGTTACACATCAGAGCAGACGCCGACTCTACAAAATAAAAGGAAGACTTCATCTCCATTAACCGCAATTCCACACTATTCCTGATTATCTGCACGTTACCCACGTGAAGGTAACATTCAAACAGAAGGGGTGAGATTCTCAATCAACAAAAGAAATGCATAATATAAATATAAAAGCATATAATCGTTATACAAATTCACCCTATCACCCAATCATCAACACGATTACAATTTACACACAAGCAGACAATCATATAATCAACAACACAACATAACACAATGCAATGCAATGAGACTCACAACCCGACTCAATGCATGTGGTACCAATTCGATCCCTTTTTCAAGATCATAATTCCCGTCAGAATTTCTATATGTGGCTCACACCCTACATGGACACACAAACACCTGTAATCGCTCACACCCCATATGGGCACATGACTTATCATACAACTTATGCAAACATGTTAAGCATCAACGACAACATACAACGACGACCAATGCATATGACTATCATACAACTACTACATAACACCACAACTGTCCAACATGCAACATATATCTTCCAAAACATGCAACAATCGTAATCCACAGCTACAACACACATTCGCATAACCGAACCCAACATTTCAACATTCAACACATCACAACGTACACGGGAACACAACTAACGTGTCGAATAGTTAGAATTCTGGCATTGAAAATAATTTTGATAGAAAGTACACGCAGCCAGCTTCCCAACGGTTCGAACGGCGACTGAAAGGGACCTACAAATCTAAAGATATGAATTTTTAAAGTTTTAGAAAATTCGGTTCGTTTCAGTGGTATCCAGACACGGTCTCTGCTCGCCTGGCGTTCGCCCAGCGAACTTCCCTTCACCCGGCAAAATCCCCATTCGCCTGGCAAAATCCCCATTTTGCCCAATGCTCGCCCGACGAAGCAGGAACGAAATTCCTTCCCCTTACAATTTCCAGTAGCACTTATTTTCCACCCTTCACTCGCCTCTCAGTTTTTCCCGGCAACCTCCAAGCGAGATCACTTCGCATGGCGAGACACCCCTTTCGCCCAGCGAAAGTGTGCGAATCAGCAACCCTGCAGTTGCGATTCTGCACAGTCCAGACCCCAAAATTCCTCTAATTTCTATAGTATACAGTCCAGGAATTGCACATAAAATCCACATCAATTATCATACCACAGAACACACATCAATTATATAAAACAAATAGAGAGATGCATAGAGATGAGCGTAACGATTTACCCACCCTCATACATATATTATTCATCCCTTAAGTGATCAAAGAACCCCACCCTTATCTTAGTGATGATTTCTTCGAAGGTTCTCTAAGCCCTAGCTCTGCTTCTCCCTTCCATTCCTCTTTTCTCCCAATGCGACCGTTCCCAAAATTGATTCTCTCTCTTTCCAACTTTTTCTTTTCCTACTATAACCCTTAGACCCCTAATATGTTATTTCTTCTTTATCCTCACTAACCCCCATGAATGGACCACTTTGCCCTCATTATTTCTCTACTCATATTATCCACCTTTAAATTAATAAAATAATTATAACTAATTATTTAAATCTACTAATTCCCACTAAATTATTTAAATTAAAATAATTATCTAATGAGCTTATATTTTAACTTCCGAAAATCACTTGAACGCATATATTTTATTGACTGGCTATTCATGGAGTGATTCCTACATTAATCCACTCTAAATGAGCTTAATATAGAGTTAAATTCGATTGCTTTTGATTTTGGCTTATTTTCGGTCCTGTGGCTTACTCTTGGGACTTCTTATAATGACTTCGGTTTATTTTGGTCTCGTGACTTACTCATGGGCCTTCTTAGAATAAGCTCTTTTCTTTTTGTGTGTTTGCATTTACTTGTTTGATGGATTGTATTTTAATTGCTTTCTTACTCCCCATTTTCAAAATGTATCCCCCACATTTATTTCTTTATTGCTTTTTATTTTATTTATTTAGGTAGAATAATTAAATAGATAATTGGTAATAAAAAACAAAATATAAAATCAACCCTTTTCAAAAAGAACAAAATATAATAAGCACTCGATCCAACGTTGAGCCACTTTTCTTAAGACAAACCATCAACCATTGCTACTCCAATCACTCCAAATTATTTTCAAACCCTTTCAATCACTTCAGACATTTTCATAACCATGAATAAAAGCTTGGTTCAACATCAAGCCATTTTCCCATTCAAAATCTCAACATCTAATAATATCAAAGCTATTTTCAATAAAGATGGAAAAGGAATGGGGTGGATACGGTTGCACCCTAAAATTTGCCCTCACATTTTCAAACCCTAATTGGCTTTTTCTTCTCACTCATGTGCATCTCCTTAGGTCATAACCTCATATCATTCATTTGCCTTGGTTCTTAAAGCATTGGATTGTGACTCATGTGAATACAAGATCATCAAAGCTCCATTTCATCACAAGCTCCCAAGGAAAGACCTTTGGTCAAAGTCAACTGGGCATTGACCTTATCATGGTCACATGGTTTAATACATGGTTCAAGGGTTCCAAACACTTCATTGTGGTCCATTCATAGGGTCTCAGTGGCTTTTGAAGCTTGAGGTATCGATATTTTAAGATTTCGATTCAACTACCAAAAAGTCAACTAAGGGTCAAAGTCAAAGTTTGACTTTTGGATCCTTTGGTCAACCATGAACATTTCAAGTCAAGATTCATGAAATATGGAGTTTTGTTCAAGTTTAATTAAGAAGAATCATAAAAATCAAGGAAAATGTAAATTTGAGGATTTTAGAATATTTTCTAAGTGTCAAACATCATTTCCATTTGGTCAACTTTCCAAGGTTCTCGTGTTTAACTCAAGCATCCAAAATTGGAAAGCAAGGGCTTCCATTGAAGATCTCATTTTATACTACATGTTGGAAAAAGATTTGAACTCAGAAGCTCCCTCCAATTGGGAGATATTTGGTGCTAAAGTTAAGGTTTCACTCTTGTACAAACAAAACTTCAATAACTTAGAAAAATTTCAAAGTGTTGAAGCATATTCATGTGCATGAGTTTCAAGGCACCATGTGATTGATCCAATCACTCAATGAAGACACATGGGGTATGAAATTAAAGAGGGTATTTAGTACTATACCATGGTGCAAGATTTGGTCCAAAAATCATTACCCAAGTGGGAGATATTTGAAGCTAAAGTGAAGGGTTCAACATTGTGCAAAATGGCCAATAACTTAGAATTATTTTCTTAGTGTCAGTCAGTGGTGGTAGCCCAACTTCATGGCTTCATGTTTTAATATGCAAGCATTATCTCAAGAAGGTCCCCACATGAAAGTTGTACATTGTTACAGGATCTTTCCAAGGATACGAAGATTGCATCATTTGGATCATTACATTGCAAGTTATGCCTTTCCAAAGTTGGCAAAATGACATGTTTTTGGGTCAAGGATCACAAGTGTTACCAAGTTGGTTCATGACATTTGGTGCACATGATTAGAATTATAGGTCATTTCTTAGATTATAAATGATCAAGGTTACCAATACTTCAAGTCCAAGAGTCCATGATGTCCAAATGCAAAACAAGTTCAAGAGGTGGCACGGGTTCATGATAGTTTCATCATACCATGTTCAAGCCAACTTTTCTTCCAACTCAAGCAACCATTCAAAACAACTCCAAATGGTATTGATTCACATCACATCACACTTTGCAAGGCATCCAAGATTAGACCAAAGGGTGGATAATTGATCACATGAGTACACCACTAAGTGCATAAAAACTCACTGCACAAGGACAATTTAGATGAGACAAAAAGGGAGAATCTTCTAGATTTAAGGACAGATCATCATTGGCAATCATTGGAAAATCATTCCACTATGATTTCCACTCAAAATAGAACGTGATGAGTAGCTCCATGAGAGAGAATAGTGAGCTGGAAAAAGTTGTTAGAGTGAGTGACCTCACTCATTTCATTTCTTATCCAAATCTCACTCTCCTCCATTCTACATCCTTTCTCTATAAATACCATGCCATTACACTGCATTTCACAAGCTTGAAAGGCCAAGAAAACTCTGCTCAAACTGTGTCCAAACACCTCTAAAAATGGAACTCGTGAGCACAATCCAAGCAACCTCAGTGAGAGTTCTTTGCCCGGATCTCAAGTAGGAAGATCAAGGAAGAGAACATGATGAAGATCAAGGCAAATGGAGCATTGTGGAGTGAGAACGAAGCTCATCTTCAGAGCACTTTGATCACGACAGGACTGGTAATTTCGGGAGCTTTTCTCAAGTTTCTTGATGCTAACATGATTTTCTTGCTCTCCTGACCATGGATCTATCATTAGTTTGCATTTTCCTTGCGTATTCATCATGTAATAAGCATAAAACTGTTTTGATGTGTTTTCAGTTTGCATGAATATCTCCATAACCAGTTGAGATCAAAGAAAACAGGTGCCATTTTTGTGATCCTCGTGAAATTTCTCTTTAGAAGCATGTGTTGCCTTGCATTTTTGTTTCTTATTATGGAGTTTCAAGTTTTGATGCAATGAAGAAGATGAAGTGGAAGCTCCGGGTTCATCCATGACTAGAGTTTTGTTGTTTGACTTTTTTTTAGTTAGCATTAATTATGGTAAGTGTCAGCATGTGTGCATTGATAGCTTTTTAAAGTGTGGTTACTTAGTATGTATCTATTTGATGTGTATGCGTGGATCCTAGTGCATTAGCCCTAGATATTGCTTGTGTGTTTAGTCATATAAATCTAATGGTCTGTATTTGATCATAAGTTGTTAAGGAACACCACTTGATCTGAATCAGAGGGCCACGCGCGTGTGGTGTATATCATAGATCCAATTTTTTGCTTGCAAGAGCCAAGAAGTAGCGTTGGGCCTAGTTCCTTGGGCTTAGAAATTTTTTACTGCGCTCACCCCTTGTTTCCTTAATGCTAACACCTTTTCATGCAGGCCTGGGCTTAGATCACTAATTGTACACTCTGTAACTATTTCACCTCCTTTTTCATTTATTCATAACTTTCTTATTTTTAATGCTTTTTTGGATTTTCTTTTTTTCAAATTGCATTAAATTTTATTTCATTTCATTTTATTGAACTCATTTTCTGGTTGGGATTTATTTTAATCTAGTTTGTTTATTTGTGGTTATTTTTCATTCTTTTTTATTATGGTTAAGCATGATTATTAATTGATAAATGGTTTAGGTCATGGATATGATTAATGCTTATGATTTGCTTTTATTTACTTGATTGTATGATTGCTTAGCCTTCACATGTTCCCATAGGAGATCTTGGTCCAATTTAATTGATTTATTTAAGTTAATTAATTAAATCAAAGATGTTAAGATGTTCATCTATTCAGGATCACATTAGGATAACTTTCCCTCTAAACCCTAGTTTAGGATCTTCTTTTCCCTCGTATCTCATGTTTGCTTCTTTCATCTTTCATCTTGTGTGAATACTTGTGTGAACCTTATTATCCATATGAATTCATCTTGATGCTTTATGTGCATTTCATCCTTTATTGTGCTTATTTGCATTTCATCTTGATGCTTTATGTGCACTTCATCCATGATGGCGAAAATTAAGCCTTTTTAAAAAAGGGCACTTTATTTACATCCTACCGCATAACAGGCTAAAGCATAAGGCTCCTTGCATGTGAGCGGCAAAACCTATTGCTAAGATGTGAACGTTAATGTTGTCCATTAAAGCAACAAACTCGCGGTTTTACGAACTACTGACGCTCTGATTCTTCATTGGTCGATGAAGATACGTAGGCGCAAGATTGCGAGATCTTGGCGAGCTACCTTCTTTCACAACCTTCTTCCACAATCTTTTTCTCTTTTCGCCTTTAGTTCCGCGAACTACGAGGCTCTAGCTTCCTCATTGCACCATGAGGGTACGTAGGCACGAGGGCTCCAATCCTCCGTGATCACTTTGTTTCTAAACCTTTTCCCCTTTAATAGAGCATTCCTAGAAAGCATGATACCCTTAGCAAAATCCTTACACATAAGACAAGCGAATGGTTCCCATCGAGTACGATGGATGTGAGGGGTGCTAATACCTTCCCTTTGCATAACCGGCTTCCGAACCCATCTCTTGGTCGCGAGACCATCTTATCCTTCCTTTTGGGGTTTTCTCGATGTTTTCCCTTCCCTCTAGGATAAATAAATTTCGATGGCGACTCTGTGATTTTTCGCGTAGCGACAGCTGGCGCCTCTACTGGGGACCCTTTCCCTTAGTAAGCCAAACCTAGTTCTGTTTATCATATGTGTGGTTGTTTTTGTTGTCACTGTGCTTTATTGCTTATTTTGTTTTTCTCTTATCTGTTGGGTCTATTGGGAATGGGTGTGAGGAAAAGGCTTTCTACCCGAGTCTTTCAAGTATACACTAAGTTGGGAGTTGGTTGCTTATTGACTTACGAAACTTAGGACTTGTTGATTTGGTTTGACTTCCCCCGCTCAGATGAGGCCCCTTTGGGAATGATAATGTCTTTCGAGTAATCATAACGACGTTTTTGTTTCCGACCTGGGAGTCCGTGATTCTGAGGACCTTTAGAACTCTATTCCAAAGGTTACTAAGACATAACTCCATGCTCATCTTTTCGAAGGAACTAACGTCTTACGAATCGTCGTTGTGATGGGAAATTTTTGAGGGGTATGATGTAAGGGATCTCTTTTGAAAGCCCTTGGAATGCCCTATTGTAAACCAATAAACTACCTACCCAAGGAGAGAGATACCTGTTATGTGAATCCTTGTCTCAATGACCGTTGATCCATGTGCTATGAGCTTGTTCCGAAGCAGGCATTCATAACATTAAATTTCATATCATTTGCATATCAAGGGACCTAAAAGGTTGTGGTTATCTCAGGTATTCTGAAGAATGGCTGACAACAAGAAGAGAAGCACCAACACCCTCAAATTCAGAGAACCAAAGCTTGATGCCATCAAAGACCTCTTGATTGATGTGCTAAAGTCCATCAAGAACATTTTTCAAGGAGAACATGGAAGACTTCTTGAGCTCCTCTACACCAGATTGGACACATGGGCACTGTTTGCAATGGCTCAGCTTTATGGCGCTCCTCTAAGGTGCTTCACATTCCAAAACTATCAACTAGCACCCACCCTTGAAGAATACTCTCATTTGTTGAACACCAAGATCAGAGATCAACCTATCTATACAAGTTTTGAAGAGGAACCAAAGCCGCCCACCATTGCTCTTGGTCTCCACATGAGAAAAGAAGAAGTCACAGCTGGTCTAATTCACAAGGGAGGCACTCATGGATTCCCTTTGAAGTTCTTACTTAGCAAGGTTGCTGAATACAAAGCCAAGGAGAATTGGGAGAATTTTGGTGCTTCACTTGCTCTCATAATCTATGGAATTGTCCTTTTCCCAAACATTGACAATTTCATAAACATAGTCGCCATCACTCTCTTCATCCAAAAGAATCCAGTCCCAACACTCCTTGAAGATACTTACCATTCCATTCATTGGAGAAGTGAGAACAAGATAAGGATGGTTCAGTGTTGCTCTCACCTGCTTTAAAAATGGTTTACCTCTCATCTACCTCAAGATGGACCTTTTGTGGAGAATAAGAAGAGGTTGGAGTGGTTCAACTGCATTATGTCTCTGGTAGCTGATGATATTGCTTGGTATTCCCAAGAGGACTATGATGTTGAGATAATCATCAGTTGTGGGGGGTATGCAAATGTGCCTTTGATTGGCAGAGTGGGTTGCATCAATTAAAATCCAATCATGTTATTGCACCATCTTGGCTACGCTATGGAAGATGAACCTAGGGCTAAGAAAGTTGCAAGCCTTTTCCTAGTTAACAAGGCAGAGGACTCTGAACTTGTGAGGAGGATTGCTAAGGCATGGACCAAGATTCACAGAAAAGGGAGAAAAGAACTGAAAGTGAAGAACTGTATGGCAAAGGAGCCATATAATAGGTGGTTGCTAGCTAGGGTTGCAGAGAGACAACTACCTTTTCTTTATGAATCTCCGATGCATACAAAGCCTCCTGAGCCCACCCATGTACCCAAGGAGGAATACGATAAGCTAAAGCTTTTGGTGGAAAAGCTGACTAAAGAAAATGAAGAATTACAAGCTGAGATCCACAAAGCAGGTGTTGAAAGTAACAATTTCAAAAGGAAGGTTGAAATTGAGAAAGACCAACTGGCTGAAAGTAATAAGAAGCTGAAACTGGAGACTGACTTGAGAGTTATGTACCAAAATGGGTTTGATGGGGCTGATGCCGCATTAAAAACTCTTCGTCAACGTCTGAAAGAATATGAAGAGTCATGTGGTAGAGCTTGGCGCTTCTATGAGTTGGCTTCTGCTAAAAAGAAGAAGACTAGAGAGAAGCTCGAAGTCGATATTGATGAGCTTGAAACTCAACTTAGGGGTGCCTTGACAATAGCAGAAGATGAGCTTTGTCTCAAGGAGGAAGACATAAGAACCTCACGTTGTACTCCTAAGATGTGGGATGACAAGTGCAAAGAAGTAAAGACTTCTCAAGAGTTGGCAGAACACTCGAAGAAACATTTTGAGACCTTGAAAAAGGATAGCTTACACTGGATTACAAGAGAGAAGACCCTCAATAAGTTGCTGGATACCCATGTGGAGTCTCTTAAGATCTGTCAATCGGCCTTGAAAATGTATTGTGCCAGGTACAATGGCCTCGTGGAGTATTGCAACCTCGTGATCAAAGATGTACCTTGGAGGCTAGAAAGCGCACTCCAAGACATGAATGGAAATAATGCTCCTCCCACTGTCAATAGTTTCATACTCCTCTATGATGAGTTGGTTAGCAGATTTGTGATCGAATCAAAGAAACTTGAAGAGCGTATTCGGAAGAAGACCCTTTGATTATCTTGTATTTGCTTATCACATTTCGAGACTTATGTACTTATCTTAATGAACATGCTCTCATTCGGTTGTACTTGGTTCTCAATGAATGAATGAAAAGCTTTCTCTATTCTCAAATTGCGCAACTTGTATCATCTATTCACAATTCTCTCACAACTATACCTACGATAACTGCAATTCTTAAAGGTCCCTTGAACATCATTCAAGAATTATGCACACATCTGTCGCCCCCAGGATTTTCATCCAGGTACAAACGCGAAAGTGGCGCAGAAACAGAGTCGCCAGCAATGTATATTTATCCTAAGAGAGGGAAAGGAAACACTGCATAAACCTGAGGGAAAGGGAAAGACATGGTCTTACGACCAAGAGAAACGGGTAAGGGAGTCGGTTACGCGAGGGGAAGGTATTAGCACCCCCACGCGTCCATCATACTCGATGGGATCCATGCTTGTTGTCTCGATCAAAGGGTGTCGTCATCCGGAGCTCCACTGCTACTGGAAAGGAGAAGGAACGGGAACGAAAAAGACGAAGAAATGAAGAAGAAGAGAAAAAGAAGTGACTCGATAGGACATCGATGTCCTATGCCTACGTATTCCCTCGTGCAATGGGAAAATCAGAGTCAACGTAGTTCGGACACGAACTAAGGGGGGAGGTTGCTCACCAAGACATCGTCGTCTTGTGCCTACGTATCCTCAATCAGACTAGAGAGAGGAAATCAGAGCAGTCGTAGTTCGACCTAACGAGGTCGGTGTTTTTTTTTATGAGCGACGTTAAGTTCGTGTCCGGCAGTTAGGGTCGACACCTGTTTGCGACGAGACGGAATCAACGTGCTCTTTTCTGAAAATGAGCTTGAAACTTAACAATCCCGAAGGATGAAAAAGGTTTGAGTTTGTTTTTGTGTTTTTTAGACAGAGGTGGATTGAAGTTAGTTCATAACTTGCATTGCGTCCAAGTCTACAACATAGGAACGAATGCGTCACATATCGTCCCCAACAGGACGTACGCTAAACACCCTAGAAGAATGAAGGGAGACCCCCAATTTCTCACTTCCCACATACAAGGCTCATACGCAATACCCGTTAACTTTATTAAGTGTTTTAGAATGGTTATGAGATGAGAAGGGAAGACTCAAAGGAAAAGAAAACACTAAGGGAATTCTATCCTAATGTTATCATGCAAAATATGGCCCTATAGTTGAGGTAAGAAAAGAAACTACCTAAAGGACAAGTAGGGATTGCGTTACCTAATGCTTATCTTACCTTACCTTAATCCAAAATTAAGGTTAAGCTAAGATCCCAAAGGGGTGTGAGAGAATTGTTCAAACAAGCATTATATCATGTAATCCATACACAAAAGAGAAAGTAAAAGAGATGAGAGATGAAAGAAGGAATGAGCATGGAATAAAAGATGAATAAACAAAAAAAAAACAATGACTACAACAGCGCTCCAGCACCTGCACGGCGGTAAAATCCAGCAAACACACCAAACAACATTTAACTGCTCATTTTTCAGCACAAAAATAGGTGTAAAAGGGAAAACAGCAGCACACACAACAACACATATGCAAAGAAACAGTAGTGGAAAACAGGGCAGCATGCAATGTATCCAAACAAATTCTCATAGAAAGATCTCAATAATGACTAATCATATCAAGCATACATCCAATTAAGCCTCAAGCAACTAGGTATGGACAAACCAAAGACATGCAATCAAATCAAGAACATGTTCATTCAACAAAGTTGCACTCCTATATTATCAATCAAAACATCATGCATAAGCGAACATGGATGCAAACAATGATTATGCATTACAAATCCAGCAAGTTGAGCATTAATCGAGAGTTAACATGATTCAAATGTGTGTGCAACATGTTCATCACATCAAGAAGTCAACAACGCAAACATGAACGTTCATCGATGAAAATCAAAAGTCGCGTGTCGGAAAACCGTGTTCATACAAAGGTGATGTGAACAAAATGAAGTGAGAATGGAGCAAAGTCAGAACGTAAATGATATCATGATCATCCAATCCAAACATGCAAGACAACTTCACATTAACATGCATCAAGACTAGTTGAACATATACCATGATCATTTTCAAAGGAAAACAAATGTTCAAGCAAGGTAAAAGGCATACATGATCCAACTTATGCACACCACAGCATCATACTCACATGTATCACATCACATTCATTTCCAAAAGATTACACAAGTTCAACAAGTCATCAATCACACATGAACCAATATGCCTCAAGACATGCTTCAAGAATGCAAACAAATCAACAATCGGGCAATCATGCATCAAAGATTCACATACATCCAGCAACTAGAGGTCAACAGCCCTAGAAAATTCCCCAAATATGCATCACACAAAGCCATGAAGGTTAGGGGTGGAATAGGTATCAATACATGCTTCCAAACAAGCCAAAAACACAAAAGTTACAGGTGTAAATCGATTGCAGCAGGGTGCAAATCGATTGCACAGTTACAGAAAGCAATTCTTAGTGAAAAAACACAGGTGCAATCGATTGCACTAGGATGCAAATCGATTGCACAGTACCAGACTTGCAAAAATCACTTCTCATAATCACTTTTCCAGCACCAATCACTTATCCAAACATCCAAATGATCATGTAATCAAACATACACGAAAATCCATATCAAATATCAGTAATCAAGCACATATTTCATCAATCAAACAACAAGATCATGAATCAAATCAAGAAAATGGATCAAATCACATTGAAAACCATGGATATGCATTGTATAAGTTGAAATTAAGCTAAATCAAGCATAGATCTAAGAAAAACCAACCTACAAAGCTGAGATTTGCTTTGGTGATTGTTGCAAACGAAAATTGATGAATCTAAGCAAGAAATCCAGAGATCTATGAAGCTCTATCAAGAACACTTGAAGATCCAAGCAATAATCCACATATAAGCAAAAGCTCTCCAAGAAGTGATTCCAAAATCTTGAATCTAGATCCAAATAAGTTGCTACTGCAGAATTGAACTAAGAATGACGATGTGATGGAGGTTTAGCTCAAGAATTCACAAATTCCAATGAAGAATTTGCGAATCTATGAATATGGAGCTTTGGTGAAAGGTTGAAGATGGAAATGGAGAATGAAAAATGTGAGAGAGAGTAAAGAGAAAGTGAATGAGAAGTGTAGAAAAATCAGAAAAACGAAGTGTAATTGTGTGTGGTTTGGATCAAATTGGTTTAAATATGACTTAGGTTTAGAATGAAAGTGAGGTTTGGAGTGAGTGGAATTGGAAGTGAAAAATAACTTGGAAAGGGAATGTGGAATTAGAGTGGAAATTGGATGGAAATGAAATCAAATTCTGCAGCTCTCTAGATCCTTCTACTGATATAGCATTGATCCCAAGTGAATGTGGTGCATTGGAATTTGACATAGTGCTGAATAATGAAGGTTTTAGGCAAATCCATTACAGTGCAATCGATTGCACAACAGTGCAAATCGATTGCACACCCTTGCAAAGGCCAAAATGTGAAAACTAAGGGGTGCAATTGATTGCACACTTATGCAAATCGATTGGACCAAGGAAAAATGGTGAAAATTGCTTCATTGCAAGTTGCTTTGGGTCCTGCTTCATATCTAATCCTTAGCCACTGATAATACCCTTGAATGATGCCTGAAACATGATAGAAAACCTGTCTGGAACAAGATCAAATTAAGCCTGCTTTATGACCTTGATTCTGAAATGATCAACCTATCTGCTGATAAAATAAATGACTGATGCCTCTGATGATTGTGCAAACTTGATAAGAGACTTTGACGAACATGAACACCACAAGATTGAGTACATTCTCTTGCTTTGGCCTTGAGACACATCCTCCTCTTGAGGGCTAACAAGGATACCTTGATCCCATGCTGAGAACCAATGATATGCACAAATGAAAATGCAAGAATGAAATGAAGCATAAGCCAATTAGAGTTAGAAACATGAGGGCAAATTTTGGGGTGCTACAACATCATTCATGCATCATTCTTGCATTTCATGGGCCCAACTGAGGACTTACCGCTTGGTTGTGTTTTCAAACAGATTACTTCATCAAGTTGACTCCGCATCAATACAACACCCGCAACAACTAAAGACTTATTATGGAACAATTGCAAGCTGACATGATTAAATGAGGAACCAGATGAGGGCCCAGATGGGACGATTTATGGTAGACATGCAGGCCTTGTCCCATGGTCAGAAACTTCTAAGGGAGGAAGTTCATCAATTGAAAACTCAGGTGGGTCTAGTCATGGAAACCTTGAGGACAGTGTTGAGAAAGGAAGGCAATCCTATGCTTGCTGCTACAACATAATTTTTTATTCCTCCACATCCTTCGGGATCTCCCCAATAGCATGAACTACCTTGTGGACCTCCGCCACAACCTTGGGCTCCAAAGCCTCCCTGTTAGCATCCACTTTCGATTCCTCAAGAGAATCCTAGGCCAAAGAAACCTGAGAAGAAGTTTGATCTGATCCCAATGAGGTATGCGCCATTGCTTCAACACTTGCTCAAGCTTCATCTTATTAAGCTCTATACTTTGGGGCCTCCTCCCACAAAGCTTCCTCTAGGCTATAATGTCAATGCTAGGTGTGACTTCCATTCCGGAGCGCCCAGACACCATATTGACAATTGTAAAGCTTTCAAGCACAAGGTCCAGGAGCTCATTGATTCAAAGGCAATTATATCCACGCCAATCGACATAGACATACAGGGTGATCCCACTCCAGCTGCTGCAAAAGAAATGGGTGTTACTTTCCTTTCTCTAGGATCTACCTCAGGATAGGGGCATATTCCACAGTATGGGGTTCTAGAGCCCCCATGCTAGAAACCTTTGCCTGTTCCTCAGCCAAATCTAAAGAGGAAAGCGCCTAGACAAATTGGGTACCCAAATCAGTATCGACAATATAAGTGCTCTCAGAAGAGACAACAAAGACTAAGAAGGCCCGAGATAAGGTTCGATCTTATTCCTATACCTCACTGTCAGCTGCTTGCATGTCTACTCCACAGTTCCCTGATTGAGCTAAGAGAGGCCAAGCTTGTTCCAAGTCATATTCCTCCAGGTTATAACATGCCTGCTAGGTGTGAGTACCACTCAGGAACACTCGAGCATACCATTGATAATTGCAACGTGTTCAAGCACAAGGTACAAGATCTGATCGATTTGAAGGTCATCACATTCACACCAGTTGGTCTGCACATAAATTGAAGCCTCCTTGCCCAAGTGAGCACCCAGGCTGCAAAAACACCTTCAGAAGCAATAAGTCCAGACAGAGTCAGGCCTCCTCAATCATGGCAATTAACAACTTTTTTACTGCATTTTCATTTGTAATCTTTTGTTGTTTATTAAAACACTATTTGCATGTATGAACTTGTTTATTTTTGAATATTAATCATAATACAATGAGCATGTTTATCTTGAAGAAATCCATTCGTATCCACTATAAATTTTTTTCTCTGCATTGCAATACCAACTTCTTGTTTAAACTCTCGAAGGGAGGATGATGAAGTGAAAATGCAAAATTTTTGGTTGAATACTTTTGAATAACACCCTACTGACGATGTAAGGCATTGCTTCAAATCCCCAAACCTCGGAGATATAAGGGAGATAGGCCATCGTCAACCCCTTTGAGCCTTGAATTAAGAGTTTATTTTCTTATGAAAAAACCTTACATTTAACCCAGGGGCAGGGTAGTCGTCAGTTAAGTTGACCGAGCGTTCAAATTTCAAAAGGAGTGTGCACCTAAGGAGCCACCACCTTTTATTCCTCACACATCAAGAGGTCAAAAGACGTGAAACCATAATGGTTATCCCTCACTAACCAAGGAATGAGGAAGCCACAACCCTTTAAAAAAAATCAAGACGAACCATTGTCACATGATTTGTTCCAAAAGAAGATTCAAAAGAAAATGAAAAAGAAAGAAAGCCTGCTAAGTCAATAACTTGAAAATAAGTAACTTAGGCAAAAATTAGGGCATCCCGCTGGACTTCAAAATCAACAAGAAAAAATCAATCCAGACAAAAATTAGGGAACAAAAAGGAAAAGAATGAAAAATCAAAAAGCCAAAAGGGATTACAAAACAAAAGTCCTAAAGCAAGAACAAATTCGTGTGACCACAGACACAAAGACAAAAGGGGTGACTGTTACTCCAAAAAACCTCATTGGTTCCTTAACCATCACAAAACCCTTTTGAGAGATGGACGTTCGTGCCCAAATTAGCTGAACATAGGACTGGAGAACATCAAGGAGAATAGGTGGGTACAAATAAACGTTGAGTCATAAATATTTTTTTTTCTAAAACGTGAATTAGGCCACGTTACAACCCTAAAGAGTCCTAATTGAAGCAGGGTCTATTCTGAAGGTATACTTTAACGGGATATCGTTCCTGACTCCTATGAGTTGTGCTAAAAGATCTTTGTTGGTATTGTATGTGCATACTATCTTCCATTCAAAAATCAATGTCGCATCCAAACTGGTGATTCGTTCACAGGGTTTGGCGATATCTTTTCAATAAAAACTTCAAGATTAACATATGTGTTGCACTAGAATTATCATTCTCAGAATAAACATTTTTTGCTTGCATACTTTTATTTGACGCCAAGGAAGCTTACATAATGAGCATCAGTCGAGAAGTTTAATCTTGCTAAGATGAAATTCCTGAAGAAAACCGAAGGACAGTCGTATCAAAGGGCATATGGCCAAGAGACTCTGCGGAGTAGCAGATTTCTCATCAAGTTATGTTAAGAAGTTTCCAGTCTGGGGCAATCACGTCGAGATTAAACAAATCTCATTAAGAGTAGTTAGTCTGGGGCTTAGTCACTTCAAAGCACGTATTGAGGCATGCCTCTGTCATACCCCAAATTTTGAACACTAAGATTCCAATCATTGTACAAATCATCATCACAATATGGATGGACCATCATACCTCATTAGTCTCCCCAAAGATGGGTGAGCATCCACTGCAATCAAACTTAGGGTTTTAAGCCCCTCAAAGCTCTTAGACAAAGGATCAATCAAGGAATGACATGATCTTCAACTTGTCTAACATCTCAAACATCCACAAAGGATCAAGAGGACTCCCACATCAAGAATCAAGCACAAGGTTGCAACATTCCAAGTGGATTAAGCCTCAAGATCGCTAATGTCACCAAATTAGGGTTTTTGGTCGACCAGGGCCTCCAGGTGGAGATTTTCCTCTGGGCATGAGCCAATTCTTCAAAGCATAACCCAAAATACTCTAAGGGACATCATAAACCCAATCATCAAGTCAATTTGGCCTCAGGGGATGCATTCATAAAAAAATCAGGAATTAGGGTTTCTTGACCTAATTCACCTCTAAGTTGACTTTTGGGACAAAACATGAGCCAAGACCTCAAGAGATGATTTGAGGGTCTCTAACAAACCACATTGATCCATTTGCAACAATGGATTGATCCAAGAAGCTTGATTCATAAGTTTCAAGTTCATCAGAACCACAGTTGGGGTTTCGCGGAAAAGTCAACTGTGCCTTTGACTTTTGACCAGGGCATGCTCCCAAACCTTGGGACATGATTCAATACACCATATAACACCTATGAAATCAATCCATCAAGTTTTATTTAGGTCAAGGACTTGATTTCATAGAGGATCGTACAGTTTTGAATTCATCGGATAAAAAGTTAACTGTGCCCAAAAGTCAAAGTTTGACTTTTTGATTTTTTGATCAATTATGGTTCCCTAACCCTAAAATAATGATAATGTGTGATTGGAATCATCATTCATCAAGAAAATCAAGAAAAGTGGGATAACTTGTAAAAGGGTAACCATAAAAAACTTAGAAATTTTCTAAGTTATGGAACAAAGTGGCTAGGGTACCAACTTCCAAGGATCATAACTTGAGATCCAAGCAACCATTTTGGCTGATCCAAAGATGGATTTGTATCTCTCATGGCATACTTTAAAATTTTCAACTACACCTCATTCCAATTCTTCATGGATTTTTAGTTATGGAGTGACCAAGATGACAAAAACATGAAAATGCCACTTTTTCCAACATTTAGTGAAATTTTCACTGAGTCAGAATCTGTTTCACTTTTTTCAAAATGTAAGGGCATTTTTCACTTCGATCCAAAAAGTGTCAAGACAAACTATGATCACACACATTTTTATCATATGAGAGCTTTCCAAAATGGCAAAGAACTCCATCAAATCCCATTTGAGCTAAGAGTTATGACAGTGGCAATATGCCTTGCTGCAACTGTCATGGCAAGGCAGATTTGTGCATTTTGCTTGATTTGATCAAATTGTTCAAATGACAAACAAGTTTATCCATCTGAACACCTCAGGGGGAGACCAAGGAGGAACAAACACTGATCCATAAGCCTCCCAAGTCTTTGGAACCAAAAGTAGCATGCCAAACCTAGAAATGCCTAAAAGAGGGACAAGACTCCAATTTTGTTTTCGAGCATTCAATGGATGCACCAAGGTGGCATGAACTGAGCCTTTCCAACTGAATGAGTCAAGGATGATCTCTGAACTAGGGGACCAAAGGCCTGTGCTCTAACCTCTAGTCAATAGCTAGAGGAGACTTGAGATTCCAAAATGATCCAATTGGCCACAGACCTGTACCAGTTGCCATTCACTATTGCTTGCAAAACAAACTTGCTCTACTATAAATAGAGCTCATTTGTGCACAGTTTAAGTACACCAAAGCCATCAAACTGATGCTTTCCTCAAAATCTCTTCTTTCACTCCAAAATTGCCTTCTAAAGCAAGTGACTATCGCGTTTTGAGTTTAAGAGCCATTCCAACCAAACCAATCACACACACACACCTCATAAACATCATATAGAAGTGATCCAAACACTTAAACCACATTTGGAACACCAATTTCACAAAATCATCAGCCAATTGCTCAAGGTTTTAACCAAGTTGCAGCTGAGGTGCCATACTTTGTTCCAGTCCATTTCTAATCACTCCAAGCATTCAAACACATTCCATATGGTGTAGGGAAGCTGTTCAGATCATCACAACTCATCTGTAATACCTCCAACTCAAAAATCACATTGCTCTTGCTGTCACGACCTTCAAGTAAGCCTAAACTTGGTCATCTCATGATTCATGCATATTTCCTCGCACAATAATTTTGCCATATGTTCATAATCATGCATAGAATGTTTCCCCTCAATTAATTGCTTTGTTTGAATCGTGTATCAAAATTCTCAGCCTTCATGCAGAATTTAGGGTCTTGAGGTTTTGTCTTGATTTCTTATTCCATGCTTAAAATAAATGAAATTAAAGACCATAGACATGATCGTGAGGTGAAAACGAGTAGATTGATATATGGATTGTGTGATTTCATCAAGTATTCAGTGAGATTGGTGAGAAAATGCAAATATGCAGAAACTAGGGGGTGGCGCGTGTTCTTGGTGTGTTTTTGGCGCCATTTTTTGAATATTTGAATTTTGCGATTTTATTCTATTGATTCAAAAATTAATTTCTCTCTGAGTTTTAATGAGTTTGAGTTGATTCTTTTTTTTTTAATAATTCACTTAAATGTTAAAATATTTTATTTTGCCAAAAATTCCCAAAAATATTATTTATTTCATATACTTGATATTTTTTCAAAGAATTAATCTTTAATTTGTTTTCTAACATTTAAAATATTTTTTCCTCCTTGATTTTCCAAATTTAGTTGGTTTCCAATCATTTTGTGGATAAAAACATGATTTTTCAAATATTAATCCAAGATCACAACTTGTTTTTCATATATGTTTGATAATTTTTCATTTTAATTGAATTTTTATTTAATTAAAATACATTTTGAAACTAATTTAGGGTATTGATTTTAATCACCCTAACAAATCTTTTTCAGACACTCATGGGCCTCTAATAAAGTGTAAGACCCAATCCCCTTTTAACCAAAACTTTTTGGGCCTCAGATATTGTATAAATCCCTCTGTGTTAAAAGAAAAATCTCGGCACAATCGCCAGTTCAAAAATCAAATCATCTGGGCCTACCCTCGTGTTATAAGCCCCATTTCTTTTCTTTAAATTGCTTTGGGCCTCTAATAAAGTGTAAAACCCAACCCTTTTTTGAAACCAAAATGATTTGGGCCTCAGATATTGTATAAGACCCACTGTGTTTTCAAAAACCTCGGCGCGATCACCGTTTTCAAACAAATAACCCTGGGCTTCTCCTTGAGTTATAGGTCCCATCCCTTGTACAAAAATAAATATTTGGGCCTCTAATAGAGTGTAAGACCCATCCCCTTGTACATAAAAACTTTTTGGGCCTCACATATTGTATAAGTCCCTCTGTACAGTTTTCAAGACAACGGTGCGATCACCGTTAAAACGTGGGCCTCTCCTTGAGCTGTAAGCCCCAACAATCTTTTCAAAACACCTTCTCCCCTTGATTTTGATTTTCAAATATATATTGTTATCAAAACTTTCTTTAATTTCTTTGTTGAACAACTAAAAAAACAGCATGGAAGCTCTACAACGGGTAAGTGTTTATCCGCTTTCATTTACCGCTTTCATATGTATATTACTGTACTGTGGGGCTGTTTCACTGTAAGTCTTCTTTCACATCCTTTTATATACTTGTCACGTATCCACTGTGTAATACTAGTATAGTTATTTAGAGTTTTCCCCGGCAACTACGTCTAGAACTAGGTAAAGCCTGTTGGCCACTCTTTAAATACAAACAAAACTAGATCCCCCATAGGATTTCCAGATACAGTCTTCCCTTCTCTTGGGGTTAAACAATATGGAACAAAGAGAAAGGCAGTATTCTCGGTGAACCTTTTCTCAGACTGTCACCCTTAGAAATTGTCAAAGAAACTCTAACTCCCCAGAGATGATCTTTTCTCCGTGAATGGTATCTCTTGAGTTTCTTCCAATTTCTCAAACTTTCCTGGAATAATATCTTCTCTGTGAATTGCATTTCTTGAACTTCTCTTGGTTTGAGGACCCACAGGCTTCCTAAAAGCATCCCCGCCTCCTCTTGGGCGTTGTACAAGGACCCTTCAGCTTCTTAGAAGTTCTCATGCCTTCTCTTGGGCTTACTACAAGGACCCTGACGACCTCTTAAAGGTATAAGACAGAACCTAGTCATCCTTTGCTAGAGCAGTCTTTCCAGCGTCAAAACTCTGGCCATTTTAGGGTTGATACTCATCCCTTAATGCCCGCGCCTCCTCTTGGGCATTGTACAAAAGATAAAACTCTAGACTTGGTGTAGCACCCCAAAATTTGCTCTCCTACCTTTAGTACTAATTGGCTTATGTTTCATTTCATTTTTGCATTATCATGTGTGCATATCATTGGTTCTTAACATGGGGTCAAGGTGCCTGAGGCAAGCTCAAGAGGAGAAGATGTTCTTCAGAGGGTCAAGCAAGAATCCTTATATTGTCCAAGAGATCTCAGGTAGCTCACTCTCTCCTAACCAGTGCAGAAATTAGGGTTTTGAGATTCTTGGGTTTATTGCTCCAATGGGCAAGCTTCTTGGGTTTTTATCATCACCAAATGGCATATCTTATCTTTGTTGGAGAGGATACACATCATATTCATAGGAATTTGGATTTGGAGACTGTGCCATTTCCTCCTAGACTGAGGGTACCAAAATTAGGGTTTGCTATAAAGTCAGTTTATTTCTGATTTTTGGGGCAAGACTTGATTCCATGGTATTCCTTGGGTCCCTAAGTATATAGGAATGGAAGATTGTCCATCAGTTTGGCCAATGGATTGGGGATCAGGAGAATTGGAGAAAAGTCAACAGTGAGAGGGGAAGTCAACTGTGAAATTTTGAGGTTCTCTTCAAGTTTTTCAAGATCTCACATCCTCATATGGTCTTCAAGGTCAAGTTCCATACCATTTATCAAGAATCAAGGGTTGGTACAAAAGTTACTAAATATGGAAATGACCTATAATGTGAAAATTTCCATTTTGGGCAAGTTCTTACATTACATTGAACTTGACTTTTCATCATCAAAGAAACTTCAAATGAATTTTTCTCAAACATGAAAGTTGAAGATATTTTTCTCCCCTTTCAAACAAGTACTAGATGGTCTCCATATCATTTGTGAAACTCAAGTTATGACCAAAAGAAGGCAAGGTGGTTTTTAGGGTTCCATTTTCACAACTTTTGCATTTTGGGACATAGTGACCTATAATTGATTCCTTTGTTTCAAGCCACATTTCAACATCAAATAACAATCCATAAGGATCATTTTTGGTCTTTGAATCAAGTGGATCCATGGTTTATTCATCACTTATTTTCCATTATGCAAAATTGCAAGATCATTCTAAACTCATGAACCAAGACATCTCAAGGCCCAAATCCAATACAGGTGTGATTAGCAATTGCTAAATAAGTGATCCATCATCAAAGGTTTGGATATACATGCATGGAGGAGGGTGTATTTCACATTATGCAAATTTGTCAAATGGGCCAAAACTCATTAACCAAGGAGTGATTAAGACCCAAGTGATCATCAGTGGATTAACCCTAAGTATTTAAAGTTACTCATGCACTGGTTGGGAGAGGACACACGTGATTTTGAGGAGGAAAAAAGTTTGAACCCTAAAACTTTAATCATTCGAATCTCATAATCCCTTAGAGCTTTTTCAAAAATTTCTTCACAGTCTTGATCCTTGGAATCCATAGAGCATTAAGCAATCATCATTGGAGGCTAACAGCAAGGATACAGTTTGCATAACCTCAGGTTAGTGCAATTTTTCATGATCTTAAAACTCTCTTTTTAAACGTGCATGATGATCTGTAGTGTGCACTGATGATTCTGATGTGTTTTGCTTTGAGTTTGGATGCATTGTATGGTTGTATCGTGAGTTTCAAAGTTTTGGATCCACCCTTGTTTCGTTCGTTTTGACTTATGTATTGGTTGTTTGTGATTTTGAGTTGCATATTTGAGATCCTGGTGAAATTCTGGTCAGGAAGGTATATTCTTTTGGACGTTCTGGGTTTCTTTTGGTTGCAGGTGGCCGGAGCCCTAGCTCCGGCGACTGGTAAGGGTTCCGGCGAGGTAGGGTTTGAACGAGGAAGATGAAGTTTTGGCCGTTGATGGTTTTGATCGTACGGTCCCCAGCATGCCATGCGTTTTAAGTTTTGTTTTTATTTATGGTTTGTGTGTTTACCATCCCACGATTACTATTGTGTTCCGTTAATCTACACAGTCCATCATGGTAAAGTCTGAATGATCTGGGACGTTGGATCCATCTGGTGGCCATAATAATGCCAGCACATTAATGATTACATGCGCCTATCACGTGTGACCCTTTTTTTATTTTATTTTTATTCTGAGTAATTCTGTGCGTGCATGTGTATGTTAATTATTGTGTGCTTGTGATCTGGGCTGTCAATCATTATTACTTTGTATTTATTTGACTGGATTGTACGCGTTGGATGGATCCAATGGCTGATGGTGAGTCTGACCGTTGACTGGATCTACATACTCCTCTTTTTTTTTTATTTTCGCTGTTTTTTTGTTGTTGGGCTGGGCTTGCTATTTGAACCCCCCTCATTAAGTCCATTTCCATTTTCAACGTGAACCAGTTGCTATCCACACCCCCATGCTTATTTCTTTATTTTTATTTTTATTTAATTATTGCATTTCATTTTTATTTTTTAAAAATAGTTTCTTGCATTAAAAAACGCCCAAAAAATTCATGAATCATATTTATAGTTTTATAAAATTTTCCCAAATTTTATTTTATTATTTTATTATATTTTTATCATCTAAATTAATTATTTAATTAATTTCTTTTTGAATTTGTTTCATTTTGCACACATTGCATTGTAGAATTTATTTCTCATCATCCATAAAACATTTTGAATGCATTCTTTTTGCATTATTTTATCAACCCATTGAATTGCATTAAAATATTTTTCTCTCATTTTTAAAATCATTTCATATTGCATTTTAGTCTTTTTCTTTTGCATATTGAATCATGTTTCTTGCCTGAATTTGCATAATTGTTTGGGTGACCTATCTTGTGAATCTTTGCATGATTTTTTAATATGTTGATTGTTTCTGGTTGAGCTATTTTGGGTTTTAATTTGGTAATTTTAGAAGATGTTTTACCAATTATGTGATTGCTATTTGCTGGAAGTCTTCTTGTATGCACATCTTTGACCATGTCAGATTACTTGTTTGAAAAGGCACTTGTGCCATCATTTGGGTTTGCTTATTTGACTTCATAATTCATGTTTAGGTCATCCATATTCTGTCTTAGTTGAATTTCACTTAGTTTATAATCATTTCTCTTTAGCTTGTGATTTGTTTGGGTTTCATTCGTCTTATCGTCACTTATATCTGTTTGTACTAACCTTTTATGTTGGGGTTGAGGTAAGTTATTTGAGGGTGTGGATAGTTATCCATGTCCACTCTCATTCCCTCTTTCTCTCATCTTTTCTTTTCTTTAGGCTTAGGTTGTTGTCAAACCTCCCCTTAGGGCCACTTTTGCATGATAACATTAGGACTAAATTCCATAGGATAGTCTCCCTCCAAACCTCCCCTTAGGGCCATCTTTGCATGATAACATTAGGATAGATTTTTCCCCGTAGTCTTTTTCTATTCTTTTGAGTCCCTCTTCTCATCTCATAACAATTTCTAAGATACTTAATAAGGTCAACTTGCCTTGCACACGAGCCTTAAACATAGGAAATGAAGATTGAGGGGTCCCCCTTCTCTCTTCTAGAGTGTTGAGCATACGTCCCATTGGGGACGACCGTGCGATGCATTCGTTCCCGTGTCATAGACTTTGGTTCAAGTTGAGTCATGAACTAACTCAAGCCACTTCTGTCCTAAAAAAATACAAACAAACTTCAAACCTTTTTATCCTGTGGGATTGTCAAACTAAAGGCTATTTTCAAAAAGGGCACGTTACCTTCCGTCTGAGTCGCAAACAGGAATCGACCCTAACTGTCGGACGCGAACTTAACATCGCTCATAAAAAACACAAAAAGAACTTGGTCCGAACTACGTTGACTCTGAATTCCCCATTGCACAAAGGGGGTACGTAGGCCTAGGATGTCAACGTCCTACCGAGTCTGTCTTTGTCTTTCCCTTCCCCGTTTTAGTGCAGCCATAGATTTTAGGATAACTCACCCTTATATTAGACAACAAGCGTGGATCCCATCGAGTACGATGGACGCGTGGGGTGCCAACACCTTCCCCTCGCGTAACCGACTCCTGAACCCAGGATATGGTTGCGATGACCGTATCATCATTTCTCGACCTGAGAACCCGTGATATTGAGGATCCTCGGCTTTCTAGTACCCACATGTGAGAGGGCATGGTGTTTACAGGTTTGCAGGTAACCTTGACCTTCAACATACCCGGTTTTCTGATCAGCAGATTTATCAGTGTGGTACTATAGTTATTCTGGTATTCTGGGTATTTGGATCAGACCTTTGAGATTATACAGTGGCTCAGTGAAGCAGTTGTCCAGTGGCATCCTTGATCCCATGTGTGCATTTGCATCATCATTCTGCATCTAACATGTTTGTTCATTTGCAGGGTTGCATCCTAACTTTGATTCCGGTTCTTGAAGACTATTAAGGATGAGTACTGGGAAGAGAAAGAGCATCATAGTGTACAAGTTCCCGACACTTTTTCTGGATACTGTTCACAAGATTGTGTCTATGGCAGAACCTGGGGTATTGGCAGACTTTAGAGGAGAGTATGGAAGAATTCTGAATTTTGCTCGCAACATCACTGAATACGAGTATAGGGCTTTGCACACTCTGGTGCAATTCTATGACCCTCACCTGCGTTGCTTTCTATTCACTGATTATCTTTTGGCTCCGACATTGGAGGAATTTTCTCTTATTCTGGATGTTGCCATTAAAGAAGAAGCTCTTTTCTATCCTTCTGAAGAACTTCCTGATTTGGAAAAGGTTTCCGAAGCTTTGCATTTGGATCCATCTTTGTTGAAAAATAACATTGCCAGTAAGGGAGGGTGTAAAGGTTTTCATGCGAAATTTTTGATAGAACAGGCTGCTGTGTACGCTAAGGCTAGATGTTGGTCAGTTTTCAACGCCATCTTGGCTATGTGTGTCTATGAAACAGTGTTGTTTCCGAATATGAAGGATTTTGTGGACATGCACGCTGTCCGGATATTTACCATGAAGAATCCGGTACCTACTTTGCTTGGAGATCTGTATTATTCAATGCATTATAAGAATGAGAAGAGGACGGGAGGGCCCCTTTATTTTTGTGCGCCAATCTTCTACAAATGGTTTGCTGATCGTCTTCCCGAATCTGGGGCATTTGTAGATACTCAAGGAACTTTGGAGTGGTCCAAAAGATTGATGGGCTTGAGAGCAAATAATCTAATTTGGGTTAACTGTGACTTGTTGGGCCAAGATATCATGATTAGTTGTGGAGGTCTCCCAAATGTGCCTCTAATAGGAAGGAAAGGGGGAATTAACTACAACCCTATTCTTGCTATTAGGCAATTCAGGTATGCCTTGAAAGAGCCACCAAGAGACAAGGAGGTCCAAGAATCTTTATATCTGAGTGGGGAAATCAATCCAGAACTGTTAAAAGAAGTTGCGAATACTTGGGAAGATCGTCATAAGAAGGGGAAGATTTCTTTTGGGAAGAGCAATAACAGAACATTTCCTGCGTACGAAGATTGGATTCAGAAAAGGGTAGAGATGGAGCTTTTGCGATTCTCCAAAGAACCACCATCTTACCCCTTGCTGATTGAGACTCCTACCACAGTTGAGATAGAGAAGTTTAACAAGTTGTGGGCTGAAAAAGAAAAGCTGCGAGAAGAAAACAGTGAGCTACTAAGAGAGATTTATCAGTTGAAACATGAGCGGGGTGAAGCTGTTCATATCGCCAAGTTGAAGACAGAGCTTCTCGCTAAGGCAGAAAAGGAGCTAGCTGACAAGGTCACATTCAGACAAAGGATGAAGCAAGCTCTAGACGGTATCAGTAAGGTTCTCGAGTCTAAGAAGGAAGAGTTGGACAAGGCTTTGTTAAAAATTCACAGGTTCAATGCTCACCGAGAAACTGCAATGGCTGAAACTAAGCGAAAGGAAGACGATTATCTAGCTCAGATTGATCAATTGAAGTTGAAGCTCAAGAAGAAAGACGCTGAGATCCTATCAGGGGTATTCCAGAGACAAGCAGTCGAAGGTCGACTCAATGAAGCCATAGCCTCCATAGAGGAACTGAAGATCCATGCTGAAGTGAAGAGATCTAGAAATGAGGGTCCTAGCATGGATAGTGTTTCTGGAGAAGACGCTTGGGAGTTGCATTGCCGATACTTGGAAGGAATCATGCATAGGAGAGACATTCTCATCCAAGAGCTAATTCAGAGACCGAAGCATCCTGACACTAAAAAGCTGTTCAAAGAAATTCAAGACTGGAGCAAAAAGCATAATGGATGGGGGGGATTGACACTTGTGGACTTTGATGACATGCCGTAGTTTTCTATTTTCTTTCATTATTGGGACCACCGCCAGGCTTGTTGGTTGGGATCTATGATTATTGTGTTCAGACTTGTTATCTTGGATTTGTGATTGTTGACATTTGGTTTTCCTCTGGTTTTCTTAATATATGAGCAGAAGTTCTGTTCTATCTTGGTGTTAAACTGGAATCAAGGGGTGGATCGCCCTGCGAATATTCAAACGTGTTCATTTGCATTTGCATATTCATAATCATTTTGCATAATCATTGTGCATAACAGGTGTTCAAGGCTGGTTATTCTTATTCTGATTGGGCTTTCTTCAGAATTGCAGACTTAACTCCTCAGATTTGATCATGGAGCAAATTCAAGTTGAGTTGAGGGAAATGCGAGGCCAGATGGGGCAGTTTATGGGGAATATGCAAACTCTCATGCAAGACCAGAAGATGCTGAGGGAGGAGGTCAATCAGATGAAGACTCAGATGGATTTGGTCATGGAAATTTTGAAAACAGTGTTAAGGAAGGAAAACAGTCCTGTGCTCGCTTCCACAACAGAGGTCCTTACTCCTCCCAGCATACAAACATCAATAATTCCTCTTTAGAGATGACAAATTCTCTCTCAATCAAACCCTTTAGCTTCACATCTTGGGCTTTGAACAAGATACAAACCACCTTTAGCTTCATGTCTTGGGCTTTGAACAAGACACCAAAACATCTCTTTCCTCCCATAGAATAGGAGGAACTACGATCGCTCTGATTTCCCTGTTTCGTCAAACGGGAATACGTAGGCATAAGATTGCAAAATCTTAGCGAGCGTACTAATCAAAAACTCAAAGTCCAGTACCTTCATACATCCATCAAAAGCATCAGACCTAGTACCTTACCAAAATCCTCCTGTATAGTCCAGACACTGTGTTCTTAAACGAAATAACCTAAGACAGACCCCCCTTTTGATAGCATCTGTAAACCAACAGTTTTGACTATTTAACCTCAGTATGCAAGCAGGGTTAATTGGAGACATTTATTTTCCTTCCTTAATCAGCTTCACAGGATAAAAAATGAATCAAACTGTAGTACCAAAGCGATAGTGATTCGAAACCACAAAAATTGCGCTACAGAAGAATGGCGACCACAGTGGGAGGCATTTCTCTCTCACAGTCTTAGGTGAAAAACCTTAAGCTCACAAAACACCGCGGAAATGACGACTCTGCTGGGGAGTCATTGTCTGCATAGGATCATAAGACTAGAGGTTTAGGATGTTAGGACAAATATATATACTATATTTCCTAATTGATATTCGTGTTTATTTTTTTGCTAATGGGAATGCATGTGATGCCGCATCTGGAAATATTGAGTATACACCTAAGATAAGTGATGGCACTAGACGGGTAATCTTACAGGGAGTGAATCCCAGATAAGAGGTCCTGGTCGACCATCAAATCAGTGGAGAGGCCCTTTGTGGATTCAATGCCTATACGACTTTGGTTGTTGAAAGTAGATTGTTCGATTGGGTTATCTGAGAAGCTGAGGATTTTAGTAGACTGAAACCATTTTGTAGTGCGGAAGCTATCGGAAATAGTTGTCATGCGATACTACCCTCATTTGAGACTACTCTAAGATACTACAGCTCGCTGGTGATCCGCTTGCTGTCGTTATCCCAAGAGGGGTCAGTGATTTTGAGGACATGTACAAAAAATCACCAGTATAAACATTTGGAGATGGGTAGAGCCTTGACTTCATGACACCGACCCTTTGACCCCATGTTTTTTCTATGTTTTTGTGTGCTGCATTCATGCATTCATTTCATAAAAAACTTTAAATAAAGAAAAATCTTCTCTTCTAGTCTCTCTTTTTCAAATTAAACTAAGACAATTATTGCAAATGTCAGATAAAGAGATTGCTAATGGATTTCGATAGAAGGAAGACTCACAAGTACACCTTCAAGGTTCCAAAACTAGAGGATTTAAGAGGTCTGGAGAGGATGATAACCAACCCTGAGGCTTTCAGAGCTAAGTATGGAGGACTGCTGTCTCTGTTAAGGGTCCATGTAATTGAAGGAATCCTGTCCACACTAATCCAGTTCTACGATCCGGTCTATCACTGTTTCACATTCCCAGATTATCAGCTAGGACCAACACTAGAGGAGTACTCTCACCTGACTGATTTACCCATTACTGACCAAGCTCCCTTTTCTGGACTGGAAGAAATTCCAAAGGATCAAACCATTGCAAGAGCAATCTATTTGGACGAGTCTGAAGTCAGGACTCACATGTTCACTAAGGGTGGTATCCAGGGTTTTCCAGCCCAGTTCTTGATAAAGAAAGCTCTGTACTTTGCTAGTATAGGGAATGTGGTCGCTTTCGAGAGCATCTTTGTTTTGCTTACCTACGGGTTATTTATGTTTCCCAACATTTATAACTTCATTGATATCAATGCCATTAATATTTTTCTGATGGGAAACCCTGTACCGACCCTGCTCGCAGATGCTTATCATTCGGTACATCTAAGGAATTTGTACAGTGGAGGAATGATCACCTGCTGTGTACCCCTGCTGTACAAATGGTTCATTTCCCATTTGCCAAAGTCTGTTACATTTTGGGACCAAAAAAGTACTTTACGTTGGTTGTAGAGAATCATGTCTCTTACCAACTCTGATATCGATTGGTACAATAGAATCTATGACGGGATCAGAATCATTGACCATTGTGGAAACTTCCCAAATGTACCCCTCATAGGAATTAAAGGAGGAATCAATTATCATCCAATTTTAGTTCGTCGTCAATTTGGATACCCGATGAGGCATGTCCTGCGTAATGTTCATCTGGAAGGTCTTTTCTTCAAGGAAGGAGAAAATGACAGAGCACTAAAGACAGAAATAGTGCATGCCTGGAAACACGTTCATAGGAAAGGAAGAGAGTCTCTAGGAAAATAAGAATTTGTATCGGTGAAACCTTATCTCCACTGGGTACAAACTAGAGCTCTCAAGCTGAGGATGCCTTACCCTTGTCAAGAAGTTCTTCCATTAAGGGACCATGTCCTTTATTTTATGTCTGATACAGAAAAACTTCAGGTTACTCTCAACAGAGTTCAACTGGAGAAGAAGTCTTGGAAGAACAAGTACCGTATTCTTAATGTGGAGTGTAAGAAAATACAACAACTGTTAAAAGAAAAGGTGCTCTGATTGAGATTTTAGAGCAACATGCTGTGGAGAATCAAGAAGACCAAAGGAATTTGCTCGCTCCTTTCACTTGGCAAAGGAATGACAACCCGACAACGGCTCAAGAGCCCCGGTCAAAGAAAAGGAAAGTACCAGAACCAGCACCTGAGCTCCCCTCAGAGAGGACTCGGGACCCATAAGTTTAGATTTCCTTTTACAGCACTATGTAAATTACTGTATTTCCATTCCGCAATCTTTGAATTCAATAAAACGGGGTTTCCCCACTGTTTGATATTTACAATCCAATTGTTGAAGTTTATTTTGATTAAACAAAATTTTTAATTAATATAATCATTGTATATCATTCATCATTCTCACGTAACGTGTTCTTCTTACCTACGAATCTCACGTTTATGTCTCGATTCTAGAGTCAAACTGTCTCATTCGTACAATACTTGGGCTAATCGACAGAAAAAGATGAATGATCTCGAGGAAGAGAACAGAGAGTTGAGGGAAGAGATCGACACTCTGAAAGAGGATCTGAGAAAGCTTCATAACGACATGCAAGCTCTGGCAGAAGCTCAGATGCAATAACAAAGGACTGTGATCTCAGAGATCACATCAACACCCATAGTGGAAAAGTATGACCCTCGGTATACCATGCCTAAAGATTGTCCCTGAGGCATGCCTATTAACTATATCTCGGAAGGATATGTTCCGCTGATCACTGAAGATCAGGGAACCGCAGCAGGAGCCGCTGGGCCTGAAGGTTACAAACTTTGGGAAAGTGAAGATGACCGGGGCATGACGATAACTCCTAAAGGTTACAAACTTCGGGAAGGACCTAGAATCACTGCCATGGTGACTATACCACCACCCGTGGTACACACTGTCCCAGAAGGACAGATTCCACAGATACCTTCTGGTGGAAACGAAAGGATGTTCGACAGAATGAATGAGTTCCAGGAACAGTTCCTGTAGATGCAGAAAGAGCTGCATACCCTTCGCGGTAAGGATCTATTTGGAAAAGACGCCGCAGACCTTTGTTTGGTCCCTAATGTTAAAGTTCTGCACAAGTTCAAAGTGTCTGAATTTGAAAAATACAAGGGTAACTCTTGCCCTCAAAGCCATTTGGTGATGTACGCTCGGCGAATGTCAACTCATACAAAGAACCAAGAGCTACTGATTCACTATTTTTAGGATAGTTTAACTGGTGCCACACTCAAATGGTACATGGGTTAAAACCGCACTATGATCGACACTTTCCGAGATCTTGGCACGACCTTCGTTTAACAATATAAGTATAACCTGGATATGGCACCGTACATAGATCAACTCAGAGCCATGTCACAGAAGGACAAGGAAACCTTTAAGGAATACACTCAGAGATGGCGTGAAATTACCGCCCAGATCTGTCCCCCTCTTGAGGAAAAAGAGATGACAAAGATCTTCTTAAAGACCTTGAGCTCATTTTACTACGACCGAATGGTCTCCAGTGCGCCCAGTGACTTCACTGAGATGGTGGGCATGGGAGTTCGTCTTGAGGAAGCAGTCCGAGAAGGACGTTTAGTTAAAGATGCTGGATCGTCGAGTAGTACTAAAAGATACGGTGGCGCTCTCCCTAAGAAAAAAGAGCAAGATTTTGGAAATATCTCTCTCGGAAAGCAAATGCGATGGTACCAACCAGTAGCAGCTATAACTCCTGCTATCAACCCTGTGCCTGTTCCTACGTATCAACCTCAGGTTGCTCAGAGCCAACCGAATCAACAGCAATATCAGCAAAGGACACAACAGCCTCTTCAGCAGACTCGTCCTTCATATAACAACAACTGTACAACGCGACCACCAGGGTTTGACCCTATACCAATGTTGTATGCAGAACTGTTTCCATTACTACGGGTTAAGGGACATGTCCAAACTAAGTCTTCTCTTACAGTACTTGCAAATCTGCCTTTTTGGTTCAAAGCGGATCAGACTTGCCCTTACCATCAAGGAGGACCAGGGCATAACATAGAAAACTGCCTCAGTTTCAAATCCGATGTGCAAAAGCTTGTTAGGAGCGGGGTCTTATCTTTCAAAGATACGAATCTGAATGTTCTCACGAACCCGCTGCCTCAACACGAGAAAGCTGCGGTAAATTTGATAGAGGGAGAGTCTAACAACAGCTATCAAATTCATGATGTACTCTTATTAAGGACCAATCTGGTCAAGATGCATCATAGACAGAGCAGATACGGGCATGTACCATCTCACAATTATCACCAATGTGATATCTGCTCTAAAAATAATCAAGGATGTTCTGTGGTGCAATCAGCTCTACAGGAACAATTAGATCTCGGGTGGATCCAAGAGCATCAAGTTCGTGGAGTTAACATGACTCATGCAAGTTCCAACATCATTTAGAACCACGACATTCATGCAATGAATGTCAACTTAGTGGCAATGCACTCGAGGCAAAGCTAGTATCATAATCTATTGCGGCACGACTACAATTTCTGTCTGACTTGCTCGGTAAACAAACATGGATGCTCTTTTGTACAAGAGGCCCTCCAGCGTCAGATGGATCTTGGGTGGATCCAGGACTACCATGATAGAAATCCTTATCAAGTTAACATGATTCAAATCTTTGATATTCGTCTGATGAATACCAACTTGGTGGAGTTACACACTAAGAAAGTCCAACTCGGTTTTCTCACTTCACATGATTATCTGAGCTGTAAAGTATGTTGTGAGAGTAAACAAGGGTGTGCTCTTGTTCAAAGAACTTTGCAACACTTATTAAACCATTGGTGGCTTCTGATCTATCTAGACGAAGACACGCAACAAATCAGTGTGATAAATGGGAACCCTACTAGGCATCAAAGTCAGGATGTTCGCTCTATGGAAATAGATCTAGTAAGGTTACACTGCATTCAAAGCGGACGTGGCCAGGTGCCACCACACAACTACGAGTGCTGTAGAGTCTGCTCGGAAGATAATCAAGGATGTTACCTCGTGCGAGTAGGCCTTTAAAGTCAGTTGGCTCCCAAGGAGATTCAACTGTGTCCAAGTTCTGGATCAATCAACTAGATGCCAGACTATTTTTCTGATCAGATTAAGGATGTTGTCGTGATCTCTGATCGTGAAAGGACCAAAGATGTTTGTACCATCATCCCTCTACTTGACGAATCGAAGGCTCTTAACCAGGAATTGATTGAAGTTACTTACGACAGTCAGAGAAATCAGAAGGCTCCTGTAGTTATCTATCTACCGGGACCAGTGCCACACAAATCCGATAAGGAAATCCCTTACAAATACTGTGCAACAATAATTGAGAATGGAAAGGAAATTCCATTACCCTCCGTCGTGAATATTACAGACATCAGTCGAGTAACATGGAGCGGTCGAATCTTCAACAGAGGAGTTAGAGAACCTAACAGAGAAAAGAAACCTCAAACAGAAATTCCTGATCAACTGGTCGGTCAATTCAGTAATCCCGACCTTTCAAAGAACGATGATGAGATGCTGAAGCTCATCCAAAGGAGTGAACACAACATTATTGATCAGCTGTTACAAACTCCTTCAAAGATCTTCGTGTTATCTCTTTTACTCAGTTCCAAAGCCCACAGAGAGGCTCTACAGAAAGTCTTAGAGCAGGCCTTTGTGGAACAGGATGTGTCGATAAGGCAATTCGACAGTATCGTCTCTAACATCACTTCTTGCAATAACTTGGGGTTTAGCGATGAGGAATTGCCAGAAGAAGGAAAAAGTCACAACATGGCGCTCAATATCACAGTTAACTTCCAGGACGATGCCTTATCAAGCGTACTGGTAGATACCGGATCGACTCTCAATGTTATGCCGAAGTCCACTCTAATGCGACTATCATTCGAAGGATCTCCGATGAGAGGCAGTGAGGTCATCGTCAAAGCATTTGACGGGTCCAGAAAAATAGTTATCGGCGAAGTCGACCTTCCCATAACTATCGGTCCTCATACTTTCCAAGTCACTTTCTAAGTCATGGACATCTGAGCAACATACAGCTATTTGTTGGGAAGACCTTGGATACACCAGGGTGGGGCAGTCACTTCGACACTTCACCAGAAGCTGAAGTTCATCAAGAATGACCAACTTGTCACAGTCTGTGGAGAGCAAGCCTTGATCATGAACAACTTATAGTCGTCCACTTGTGTAGAACAAAATGAGGTTGTTGGAACCCAGTTCCAAGCACTTTCGGTGAGCAATGAGAATCAATCAGAAAGAGGAACGTCGATTTCCTCGTATAAAGATGCTCTCGAAGTGATCAAAGGTAACAATGCCAAAGGATGGGGATGACTTGTCATCCCTACTGATAACAAAATGAAGAAGGTCCTTGGTTTTTCTTCAACCTGTACCCAGACAACTACTAACGGTGAAAGTCTTCATCCCCTTCAGAACTTCTTCCACAGTGGAGGTTTCCTTCACCCAGTGTCTCAAGAAGTACTTACCATCAACGAGGGTGACTCCTCCGATACAGATGAAGAGTGGAAGTCCTATCTTAACAAGGACGGTTATATGTCTTAGGAAGAGGTGCCTATACCATTTTGCTATCCCGCACAGAGTCTGAGATTTATACCAAGGTCAGATGTCAAAATGATATACGAAGATTGTGATCCGGAAGGATGTCGTGCTCCACCAAACTCATTAGGGGAAGACACTCTGATGAAAGACAACTTTGACCACGACTATTATGGCCCGATGGATGGTATGCCTATCTAGCAGCCGTACCCAGGAGACTCGGGGCAAGAAAATCAGTCGAACAATGAAAATCAGCTGAGCATCATTGGAAAAAATACCTGCGTCCCCACCATGTCATGGGATCAACACAGGTCATTCAGAAAATATCCAGTGTGACGATGAATTTGCAAAGTTTACAGGACTAGAATTCATTAACTATGCTTTTCCCGAGGTCAACGTCATCGAGAGAGATGACTCCTCCAGTCCCAAAGAAGTGTGGGACACCTTAGGACAACCGAGTGGCAAGTACAACTTCTTGGTCAAGTACGCCGCTCCTGAAAGCTCTCGTATCAGGCTCAAGGACATCCAGCCAACTGGATGGGGGGATTTGCCTGAGAGCACAAATACTATGCAAAATACAACTGAGGAATCCTCCTACGACAACTCTGCATGGGAGATAGATTCCAATGATCCTGCTCCACCAAAAATCAGCATTATTTCTGAAGACAAATCAAGGAAGGTACCAAACTTTGTGATTCACCGAGGAGTTCACCGCCAATGGGTTGCAGTCGATGTTCCAAAGATTGTTCATAAGTCAAAGTAATGGCCATCTTTGTTTTAACCTTTCACCCTGCCCAGGTGAAACGAATGTTTTGATAGGGCTCACTTTCTGTAAATATCCCTCTTCGCTTCGCCCAAAGCGACAGAGTTTTGTTTTATAGGGCTGTAGTTTCAAGAATCGACTAAATCATAAATAAAATAATGTCGTTCTGTAATTTCCGCATTAATTGTTGTTTTCTCTTTTCGCTTTTTCAGAAAATGGTAATCCTAAAAAAAATTCAAACAATAAAAACAAGCAGTAAAAAAAATTTTTACACTGCACACACTCTTGCATTTTCTCTATCTCTTCTAAAAACAATCATCACCTCATGCAGATTGCTTGTTTTAAACCCCATTGAAACGTACGATCCGATGCCTTCTCCCAACTTTGAATTCTCGGTATTTGAGGCTGAAGAAGAAGATGACGAAGAAATTCAAGAGGAGATCTCCCGATTACTCAGACAAGAGGAAATATCCATCAAACCTCACAAAGAGTCATTGGAAACGGTCAATTTGGGGTCAGAGGAAGAGAGAAAAGAAGTCAAGATTGGGGCACTGCTCAGTTCAACCGTCAAAGAAGGTTTGATAAAGCTTCTCAAAGAGTTTCCCGATGTATTTGCTTGGTCCTACCAGGACATGCCAGGGTTGGATACCAGCATCGTGGAACATCAGCTACCGTTAAGATCAGAATGCCCTCCAGTAAAACAGGGGTTGAGACGAACTCATCCGGACATGGCCATCAAAATCAAAAGGAAGTACGAAAACAGATTGACGCGGGTTTCCTCGCCACATCAGAATATCCGCAATGGCTAGCCAACATAGTACTAGTTCCGAAAAAAGACGGAAAAGTTAGAATGTGTGTAGACTACAGGGATCTGAATAAAGCAAGTCCAAAGGATGACTTTCCTTTACCACACATTGACATGCTGATAGACAGTACAACAAAGTTCAAAGTCTTCTCCTTCATGGATGGATTCTCGGGCTATAATCAGATAGAAATGGTGCCGAAATACATGGAGAAAACTTCGTTCATCACCCCATGGGGCACCTTTTGCTACAAAGTAATGCCGTTCGGTTTGAAGAATGTCGGGGCGACCTATCAAAGGGTCATGACTACTCTATTTCATGACATGATACACAAGGAAATCGAGGTATATGTCAATGACATGATTGCCAAATCTAAAACAGAGGAGGAGCATGTGACCCACCTGTCAAAACTATTTGAGCGGTTGAGAAAGTACAAACTCCGTTTAAATCCCAATAAGTGTACATTCGGTGTTCGCTCAGGGAAACTTTTAGGGTTCATCGTCAGCCAGAAAGGGATTGAGGTTGATCCTGACAAGGTCAAGGCAATTCAAGAAATGCCTTCTCCAAAGACTGAAAAACAAGTCAGGGGATTCCTGGGACGTTTGAACTACATATCTAGATTCATATTCCTCATGACCGCGACATGCGCGCCGATCTTCAAATTCCTCAAAAAGAAAAAGCAGGACTGCGTTTGGACCGAAGACTGCCAAACCACCTTCGACAGTATCAAAGAGTATCTATTGAACCCGCCGATTCTATCACCTCCAGTGGAAGAAAGACCACTGATCATCTACCTAACAATCTTGGAAGACTCTATGGGTTGTGTACTTGGCCAACAAGATGAAACCAAAAGGAAAGAGTCTGCCATTTACTATTTGAGCAAGAAATTCACCGACTGCGAGACTTGGTACACTATGCTTGAGAAAACTTGTTGTGCTTTGGCTTGGGCAGTCGAACGTCTTCGCCAATATATGATTCGTCACACTACTTGGTTAATCTCCGAAATGGATCCAATCAAGTACGTCTTTGAAAAACCTGCTCTCACGGGAAGGATTTCCCGTTGGCAGATGTTGCTATCAGAATACGACATCGAGTACCACGCTCAGAAAGCCATTAAGGGAAGCATTTTAGCCAATCATTTGGCTCATCAACCGATTGACGATCAGGAATCAGTCGGATTTGACTTCCCAGACGAAGATGTCATGTACCTAAAAATGAAATATTGCGATGAACTGCTACCCAGTGAAAGGCCAGAACCAGGGTCCCGGTGGGGACTAATCTTTGACGAAGCTGTCAATCGTTATGGAAACGGAATTGGGACAATCATCATAACACCTCAGGGCACCCACATTCCTTTCACTTCCAGACTAACATTCAAGTGTACAAACAACGAGGCCGAATACGAAGCTTGTATCATGGGTCTCGAAGAAGCTATTGACTTGAGAATCAAGAACTTGGATGTATATGGCGACTCAACCCTGGTTATCAATTAGATCAAAGGAGATTGGAACACATACCAATCAGGACTGATTCCTTACAAAGATTACGCGAGAATGTTGTTACCATTCTTCAACAGAATCGAGTTTCATCACATCCCTCGTGAAGAGAATCACATGGCTGATGCATTAGCCATTCTCTCTTCCATGATTAGTGTAGGTCAATGGAATGACATACCTAAGATTGACATAATGCGCCTTGAACGACCCACTTACATCTTCACGATTGAAGCAGTTATAGACGATAAACCTTGGTATCACGATATCAAATGCTTCCTTCAGAAACAAGAGTACCCACCTGGGGCATCCAGAAAGGACAGAAAGACCCTCAGAAGGCTGGTTGGCAGCTTCTTTCTGAGCGGTGATACACTCTATAAGAGAAATTTTGACATGGTCTTGCTCCGATGTGTAGGCAGACCAGAAGAAAACCTATTGATGAAAGAGATTTATGAAGGATCCTTTAGCACTCATGCCAACAGACACACAATGGCAAGAAAAATTCTGAGTGCAAGATACTATTGGTTGACCATGGAATCTGATTGCCACAAGTACATGAGGAAGTGTCATAAGTGTCAGATATACTCAGACAAAATCCATGTACCGCCAACGCATCTCAAAGTTCTCTCTTCCCAATGGCCTTTTTCCATATGGGGAATCGACATGATTGGCATGATCGAACCCAAGGCTTCAAATGGACATCGGTTCATCCTGGTAGCCATTGACTACTTCACCAAGTGGGTCGAAGCTGCGTCATACACCAATGTAACCCGACAAGTGG
The DNA here is from genome assembly GCA_022829125.1 of Lathyrus tuberosus. NCBI lineage: Eukaryota > Viridiplantae > Streptophyta > Magnoliopsida > Fabales > Fabaceae > Lathyrus > Lathyrus tuberosus. The sequence continues at coordinate 2,707,364 of JALAZF010000484.1, forward strand.
TGGTCCGATTTATCAAAAACAATATCATCTGCCGTTATGTGTTCCAAGCCAGATCATTACTGATAATAGATCTAACTTGAACAACAAGATGATGAAAGAGTTGTGTGCAGAGTTCAAGATCAAACACCATAACTCATCTCCCTACTGAACATAGATGAACGGAGCGGTAGAAGCAGCTAACAAGAACATCAAGAAGATCGTTCAAAAGATGGTTGTAACCTACAAAGATTGGCACGAGATGCTACCCTTTGCTCTTCACGGTTATCGCACATCTGTCCGCACTTCAACAGGGGAAACCCCTTTCTCTCTAGTATATGGCATGGAGGCAGTACTCCCCATAGAAGTAGAGATCCCATCAATCTGGGTATTGATGGAAGCTAAGCTAACAGAGGCTGAATGGTGTCAAAGTCGACACGATGAACTAAATCTGATCGAAGAGAAACGAATAATGACACTATGCCATGGTCAGTTGTATCAACAAAGAATGAAGAAGGCGTTTGAATAAAAGGTCCAACCTCGCGTCTTCAGAAAAGGAGACCTTGTGCTCAAAAAGATACAATCATTTCTCACTGATTCTCAGGGCAAATGGACTCCGAATTATGACGACCCCTATGTCGTCAAGAATGCTTTCTCAAGAGGCGCCTTGAGACTCACAACCATGGACGGAGAGGAATTTTCCTACCCCACCAATGTTGACGTAGTCAAGAAATACTTCGCCTAAATAAAAAATAAATAAATAAATAAATAAAAAAAACATCTCGATGGATTGAAAACCAGAAAGGGCGGTCCAGGCAAAAATTAGAGACACAATCAAAAATCATCCCGGTGGATTGGAAATCTCAAAGTACAATCCAGGCAAAAGTTAGGGATAATGGCAAGTAACTACGTCCAACAAAGGGGCAAATCCCTCAGCGGCAGTTACACCATCCGTCAGGAAAACTCCAGTCAAGGTCATCTTCAACAAAAGCTCAGGATGTCCAGAATTCAAAGTTGGTAGAAGGATAGCGGTCGTTATGTTTCAATGTAGCCCCTTTCCCTTAAATTACCATTTTCTAACTTTGTAAATACTCCATGGGATCACGCGTTTGGCTGATTTCCATCCTATCAATAAAATTTGAGCCCTAGTGCTTTTGTTTGCAATTCTCATTTGTTTTAGCTTTACAGAATGACACTTTAATGTGATTAACGATTCTTGAAGTAAAATAAAAAAATGAATTTACCTGTCAAACTTTTTCTGCTTTTAAAATAAAGATGGCAATTCTTTTGACTGTTGAACATCGAAAGAACATCGATCGCTTCTCCCGCGGTAGTCGAGCTTTAAAGTACAGAATCAAAGTGCTCCTTCTAAACTGGTATGCCTGAATGAAGGACCAGTTATGTCAGATACCATGTTTCATCTGACACCCCCCAGCAGAGTTCTTATCTCCTATGCCCGACCAACGGTTATTCCCCGCAGGGACTATCTCTCCTAAGCAAGGCAGAATTGCTATTTTGAACCCAGTGGTACCTCTTTGTCCCCCGCAGTGGCCGTGTATCTAGTCATGTTCATCTATTAGTCTGTATGTCGTGTCAGTTTCATCAGCATATACATACATACATCATGCATTATTGATTCATACATGTTCATATTGCATCACTACCATGCTAGTCAGTCTTACCCCATAGTAATAAAAGTCCTCTTGTCAATTGAGTTGTCAGTTCTTTCCTCGTCAAGAAATGCCTCATCTAAGCAATCTCTCTCCAGTAGAGACGGTCTCCAACCACTTTGATAACTTGAACCTCTGAAAAGCAAGAGAAACTTTCGACAAGCATCACTCTTCGCCATTGAAGATGATATCTTTGCTTTCCCGGATTAAGGAAAATCCCCAGTGAAAGCCTATTAATCAAAGCTTCGGCAATACAGTAGTTTTTCTCTGGAAAATTCACTGACAAAAAGGTCATCAGCACCTCAAAATTGGATTACATCACATGGCATTTCTCCGAGAAGATCTCGAGAAAAGTATGATGTAGTATCCCCAAGCAGAAAACAGTCTTTCAAGAGACTCGTTTCCCCAGTAGAGTCAACAAATGGCGTCTCCAACAGAGAAGTTTGAACACCTCTTCAGCTCAGACGAATGGGTTCCCCAGCAAGTCGGACATCAAAACTTTTTCCATCAAATGGCATCTCCCCAGGAAAATTCGGCGAGAAGTTTGAGGAAAACCGCTATGAATAGTGTCCCTTGTCAAGAAAGTTTATTGACAAAAGAAACTGAGACCAGTTCCTTGGTAGGAAACCAGGATCGAGGGGAAGTTTACATCAGAAATTGAGACCAGTTCCTTGGTAGGAAACCAAGATCGAGGGGAAGTTTATTTCAGAAACTTAGACCAGTTCCTTGGTAGGAAACCAGGATCGAGGGGAAGTAAGAAAAAAGAAACTTAGACCAATTTCTTGGTAGGAAACCAGGATCGAGGGGAAGTTTCTACCTTTTCTAAGCATCATCGGTCAGCAAAAGAAGATGAATGCGTAAGCTACCATTCATAACCACCATCAAAATTTTGGGTATTCCGATATTTAATCCTTTTGCACCCCGAATGCCCGAATACCTTCGCCATTCACACCTTCGGGTCCAAGAAGATTAAATAGGGGCATCTGTCATACCCCAAATTTTGACCACTAAGATTCCCATCATTGTGCAAATCATCATCACAATATGGATGGACCATCATACCTCATTAGTCTCCCCAAAGATGGGTGAGCATCCACTGCAATCAAACTTAGGGTTTTGAGCCCCTCGGAGCTCTTAGACAAAGGATCAATCAAGGAATGACATGATCTTCAACTTGTCTAACTTCTCAAACATCAACAAAGGATCAAGAGGACTCCCACATCAAGAATCAAGCACAAGGTTGCAACATTCCAAGTGGATCAAGCCTCAAGATCGCCAGTGTCATCAAATTAGGGTTTTTGGTCGACCAGGGCCTCCAGGTGGAAATTTTCCTCTGGGCATGAGCCAATGCTTCAAAGCATAACCCAAAATACTCTAAGGGACATCATAAACCCAATCATCAACTCAATTTGACCTCAGGGGATGCATTCATAAAAAAAAGAAGGAATTAGGGTTTCTTGACCTAATTCACCCCTAAGTTGACTTTTGGGACAAAACATGAGCCAAGACCTCAAGATATGATTTGAGGGTCTCTAACAAACCACATTGATCCATTTGTAACAATGGATTGATCCAAGAAGCTTGATTCACAAGTTTCAAGTTCATCAGAACCACAGTTGGGGTTTCGCGGAAAAGTCAACTGTGCCTTTGACTTTTGACCAGGGCATGCTCCCAAACCTTAGGACATGATTCAATACACCCTATAACACCTATGAAATCAATCCATCAAGTTTGATTTAGGTCAAGGACTTGACTTCATAGAGGATCGCACAGTTTGGAATTCATCGGATAAAAAGTCAACTGTGCCTAAAAGTCAAAGTTTGACATTTTTATTTTTTGATCAATTATGGTTCCCTAACCCTAAAATAATGATAATGTGTGATTGGAATCATCATTCATCAAGAAAAATCAAGAAAAGTGGAATAACTTGTAAAAGGGGTAACCATAAAAACTTAGAAATTTTCTAAGTTATGGAACAAAGTGGCTAGGGTACTAACTTCCAAGGATCATAACTTGAGATCCAAGCAACCATTTTGGCTGATCCAAAGATGGAGTTGTAGCTCTCATGGCATACTTTAAAAGTGTCAACTACTCCTCATTCCAATTCTTCATGTATTTTTAGTTATGGAGTGACCAAAATGACAAAAACATGAAAATGCCACTTTTTCCAACACTTAGTGAAATTTTCACTAAGTCAGAATCTGTTTCACTTTTTTCAAAATGTAGGGGCATTTTTCACTTGGATCCAAAAAGTGTCAAGATAATCTATGATCACACAGATGTTGTATCATATGAGAGCTTTCCAAAATGGCCAAGAACTCCATCAAATCCCATTTGAGCTAAGAGTTATGACAGTTGCAATATGCCTTGCTGCAGCTGTCATGGCAAGGCAGATTTGTGCATTTTGCTCGATTTGATCAAATTATGCAAATGATAAATAAGTTTATCCATCTGAACACCTCAGGGGGGGACCAAGGAGGAACAAACACTGATCCATAAGCCTCCCAAGTCTTTGGAACCAAAAGTAGCATACTAAACCTAGAAATGCCTAAAAGGGGGACAAGACTCCAATTTTGTTTTGGAGCATTCAATTGATGCACCAAGGTGGCATGAACTGAGCCATTTCTAACTGAATGAGTCAAGGATGATCTCTGAACTAGGGGACCAAAGGCCTGTGCTCTAACCTCTAGTCAATGGCTATAGGAGACTTGAGATTCCAAAATGATCCAATTGGCCACAGACCTCTACTAGTTGCCATTCACTATTGCTTGCAAAACAAACTTGCTCTACTATAAATAGAGCTCATTTGTGCTCAGTTTTAAGTACACCAAAGCCATCAAACTGATGCTTTCCTCAAAATCTCTTCTTTCACTCCAAAATTGCCTTCCAAAGCAAGTCACTATCGGGTTTTGAGTTTGAGAGCCATTCCAACCAAACCAATCACACACACACCTCATAAACATCATATAGAAGTTATCCAAACACTTTAACCACATCTGGAACACCAATTTCACAAAATCACCGGCCAATTGCTCAACCAAGTTGCAGCTGAGGTGCCATATTTTGTTCCAGTCCATTTCCAATCACTCCAAGCATTCAAACACATTCCATATGCTGTAGGGAAGCTGTTCAGATCATCACAACTCATCTGTAACACCTCCAACTCAAAAATCACATTACTCTTGCTGTCACGACCTTCAAGTAAGCCTAAACTTGGTCATCTCATGATTCATGCATATTTCCTCGCACAATAATTTTGCCATATGTTCATAATCATGCATAGAATGTTTCCCCTCAATTAATTGCTTTGTTTGAATCGTGTATCAAAATTCTCAGCCTTCATGCAGAATTTAGGGTTCTTGAGGTTTTGTCTTGATTTCTTATTCCATGCTTAAAATAAATGAAATTAAAAACCATAGACATAATCGTGAGGTGAAAACGAGTATATTGATAAGTGGATTATGTGATTTCATCAAGTATTCAGTGAGATTGGTGAGAAAATGCAAATCTGCAGAAACTAGGGGGTGGCGCGTGTTCTTGGTGTGTTCTTGGCGCCATTTTTTGAATATTTGAATATTTGAATTTTGTGATTTTATTTAATTGATTCAAAAATTAATTTCTCTCTGAGTTTTAATGATTTTGAGTTGATTCTTTTTTTAATAATTCACTAAACTGTTAAAATATTTTGTTTTGTCAAAAATTCCCAAAAATATTATTTATTTCATATACTTGATATTTTTTCAAAGAATTAATCTTTTATTTATTTTCTAACATTTAAAATATTTTTTCCTCCTTAATTTTCCAAATTTAGTTGGTTTCCAATCATTTTGTGGATGAAAACATGATTTTTCAAACATTAATCCAAGATCACAACTTGTTTTTCAGATATGTTTGATTATTTTTCATTTTAATTGAATTTTTTTTAATTAAAATACATTTTGAAACTAATTTAGGGTTTTGATTTTAATCACCCTAACAAATCTTTTTCAAACACTCATGGGCCTCTAATAGAGTGTAAGACCCAATCCCCTTTTAACCAAAACTTTTTGGGCCTCAGATATTGTATAAGTCCCTCTGTGTTAAAAGAAAAATCTCGGCACACTCGCCAGTTCAAAAATCAAATCATCTGGGCATACCCTCGTGTTATAAGCCCCATTTCTTTTCTTTAAATTGCTTTGGGCCTCTAATAGAGTGTAAGACCTAACCCTTTTTTGAAACCAAAACGATTTGGGCCACAGATATTGTATAAGACCAACTGTGTTTTCAAAAACCTCGGCGCGATCGCCGTTTTCAAACAAATAACCCTGGGCTTCTCCTTGAGTTGTAAGTCCCTTCCCTTGTACAAAAAAAATCTTTGGGCCTCTAATAGAGTGTAAGACCCATCCCCTTGTACATAAAAACTTTTTGGGCCTCACATATTGTATAAGTCCCTCTGTACAGTTTTCAAGACAACGGTGCGATCATCGTTTAAACTTGGGCCTCTCCTTGAGTTTTAAGCCCCAACAATCTTTTCAAAACACTTTCTCCTTTGATTTTGATTTTCAAATATATATTATTATCAAAACTTTCTTTAATTTCTTTGTTGAACAACTAACAAAACAACATGGAAGCTCTACAACGGGTAAGTGTTTATCCGCTTTCATATGTATATAACTGTATTGTGGGGCCTATTTCACTGTAAGTCTTATTTCACATCCTTTTATATACTTGTCACATATCCACTATGTAATACTAGTATAGTTATTTAGAGTTTTCCCCGGCAACTACGTCTAGAACTAGGTAAAGCCTGTTAGTCCCTCTTTAAATACAAACAAAACTAGATCCCCCATTGGATTTCCAGATACAGTCTTCCCTTCTCTTGGGGTTAAACAATATGGAACAAAGAGAAAGGCAGTATTCTCGGTGAACCTTTTCTCAGACTGCCACCCTTAGAAATTGTCAAAGATACTCTAACTCCCCAGAGATGATCTTTTCTACGTGAATTGTATCTCTTGAGTTTCTTCCAAATTCTCGAACTTTCCTGGAATAATATCTTCTATGTGAATTGCATTTCTTGAACTTCTCTTGGTTTGGGGACCTACATGCTTCTTAAAAGCATCCCTGCCTCCTCTTGGGCGTTGTACAAGGACCCTTCGGCTTCTTAGAAGTTCTCATGCCTTCTCTTGGGCTTAATACAAGGACCCTGACGACCTCTTAAAGGTATAAGACAGAACCTAGTCATCCTTTGCTAGAGCAGTCTTTCCAGCGTCAAAACTCCGACCATTTTAAGGTTGATACTCATCCCTTAATGCCCGCGCCTCCTCTTGGGCATTGTACAAAAGATAAAACTCTAGACTTGCAAAGTCTAAAACTCTTGAATCTCAAAGACATTCTCAAGTTCCTTTCAAACATAAGAAAAAACACCGATCACTCTGGATTAATCTCTAGCAGAAACCCGATCTCTCTCATGAGAGTTCCCCACACTTGGACCCACTTCAGGATCTCAATAATCCTCAGCAGTAAGTCAGCCTCCTCTTGGGCTTTGTACAAATGATTCTCCCCAATGGAGCTAACCTTTTCAGACTCTCTTGTTAAGTCAATCTCCTTTTAGCCTCCGTCTTGGGATTTGTACAAGACATATAAAACACTCTCTTGTTGAGTATAAAGGACTCTCTTGTTGAGTCAACCTCCTTTTAGCCCCACTCTCGGGCTCCATACGAGACAGAAAAAAACTCTCTTGTTGAGTATAAAAGACTCTCTTATTGAGTCAATCTCCTTTTAGCCTCAATCTTGGGCTTTGTACGAGACAACAAATCACTCTCTTGTTGAGTATAAAAGACTCTCTTGTTGAGTCAATCAACCTTCAGACTCTCTTGCTGAGTCAATCACCTGTTCAAGACTCTCTTGTTGAGTCAACCTTTTTAGCCTCCATCTTGGGCTTTATCCAGGACAGATAAAAGTACTCTCGTGTTGAGTCAAACCCTCTCAGCCTCCATCTTGGGCTCTATACAAGATACATTCTCCCCGGCGGAGTCAAAATCCCTTTTAGCCTCAATCTTGGGCTTTGTACAAGACAGGAAGAACATTTCCCCCGGAAAATTCAAACTCTAGCCTCCTCTTAGGCTTTGTATAAAGAAACCCTCGGTTGAGTCAATCAACCTTTTAGCATCAAATTTGTGCTTTGCTTACAGCATACAAACATCAACAATTCCTCTTTAGAGATGAAAAATTCTCTCTCAGACAAACCCTTTAGCTTCACATCGTGGGCTTTGAACAAGATACAAACCACCTTTAGCTTCATGTCTTGGGCTTTGAACAAGACACCAAAACATCTCTTTCCTCCCATAGAATAGGAGGAACTACGATCGCTCTGATTTCCCTGTTTCGTCAAACGAGAATACGTAGGCATAAGATTGCAAAATCTTAGCGAGCATACTAATCAAAAACTCAAAGTCCAGTACCTTCATACATCCATCAAAAGCATCAGACCTAGTACCTTACCAAAATCCTCCTGTATAGTCCAGACACTGTGTCCTTAAATGAAATAACCTAAGACAGACCCCCCTTTTGATAGCATCTGTAAACTAATAGTTTTGACTGTTTAACCTCAGTATGAAAGCAGGGTTAATTTGAGACATCTATTTCCCTTCCTTAATAAGCTTCACAGGATAAAAAATGAATCGAACTGTAGTACCAAAGCGATAGTGATTCGAAACGACAAAAATTATGCTACAGCCACGTCAAGAGCACGAGAAGTTATCGTCCCCAGAAGACTGTTAATCAGAACCACCTCTCCAAGGTTCAGATAACTGGGGCAGAATGTCTCAAGTCACTATGATACAAGGTTCTTTATGAATCCTCTCGAGGACAATTCCTTCATAGGCCATGTAGTCTAGGTCGCAAGTCAAAAACTAAAGGAAACGTTGTTCACCCATGATGATCAGTATGCGGTTGATCAACACAGAAGCTTGGAGCACCAAAATGGCGCTCGATGTAATGTAACTCTTCCCCAGCATGTGCAAGAAATCCTTCCCAACAAGGATTTGTGAGTCCTGTTCTCCCCAAGAAGCAAAAAATATCCTCCTGTAGATGAGGTTTATTTATAAGAATGCTTATCTCGAGTAGTGTAGGAGAACTCCTCATTCCCAAGCAGCTCAGAGATGGTGAGAAGTCAGAGTTTCCTCTCCCCCACAGAGTATGCCTAATGATAATTCCCCACAGATCAAAGTCCAATGGTTATTGGCATTTTAAGCAATATCCCGTTATTGTTCCCCAACGATGGTGGTAGCGTCAATGGTTATTAACACCCTCAGCAGATTGAAGCCCAATAGTTTATGGTATCCCCAACAAGTTAAAGCCCAATCGTCATTGGCACATCTATTCGTCAAGGTTCACGATTCCCTATGCAGTTATCCCAAAAGAGTTTGCAGAGCCGATGGTTATTGGGGGTGTATAGTTTGTTATCTCCCCATAGAAGATTAGATCTTGACAATCCGCTCCCCACAAAGTTGTCTGTTTTCTTGCGTAGTTCCTCGCCGGAGAGTCCTCTCTTTACATTCAGCATATAGTGATCATCATCGCATTGAATCCTCAAAATGCGTAGCATTTCCATTTGATATGGAGCATTACGCCATGGAAAAATTCAAACATGCATCGAAGCATAAGCCAATTTAAGCCTTTCTCGAAAGCCACCTGTTGATATATTCCTAGAAATTATAACATTCACGAAATACACTTTTACCTTGGTTTAAAATCCATCTTTGATTTGTATCCTTGTTGTAAGTCTGCCTTTGGTCGTCATTCACCTTTCAAAGTCCACCTTCAACTGGCACCCACGATGTAAGTCTGCCTTTGGCCGACATTACCTTTTATGTCCACCTTCGGTTGACACCCTTTGTTGTAAGTCCGCCTTCGGCCGGTATTCTTTTTAAAATCCACCTTCGGCTGGTATCCTTGTTGTAAGTCCGCCTTTGGCCGACATTCGCCTTTCAAAGTCCACCTTCCGCTGGCACCCGTTGTTGTAAGTCTTCCTTCGACCGACATTCTTTTCAAAATCCACCTTCGGCTGGTATCCTTATGGTAAGTCCGACTTCGGCCAACATTCACCTTTCAAAGTCCACCTTTGGCTGGCACCCTTTGTTGTAGGTTCGCCTTCGGCCGACATTCTTTTCAAAATCCACCTTCGGCTGATATCCTTTTTAAGTCTGCCTTCGACCGACATCCTTTTTTCAAAATCCACCTTTGACTTGTACCCTTTTAAATCCACCTTCGACTGGTACCCTTTTAAGTCCACCTTTGGCTGGCACCCTATCAATTTTATATCCCTTTCACCCCCAGAGTGCAAGTTTCATGGTTCTTTTGGTATTCAATTCCCCTTATACCTCGAATGTCTTAAAACCGTTACTTTTCATACCTTCATGTCATACCCCAAATTTTGACCACTAAGATTCCCATCATTGTGGAAATCATCATCACAATATGGATGAACCATCATACCTCATTAGTCTCCCCAAAGATGGGTGAGCATCCACTACAATCAAAATTAGGGTTTCAAGCCCTCTCTGAGTGCTTAGAAAAAGGGTCAATCGAGGAATGATATGATCTTCAACTTGTCTAACCTCTCAAACATCCACAATGGATCAAGAGGACTCCCACTTCAAGGTTTAAGCACAAGGTTGCTCCCTTCTAGGTGGATCAAGTCTCAAGATCGACAGTGTCACCAAATTAGGGTTTTGGTCGACCAGGGCCTCCAGGTGGAAATTTTCCTCTGGGCACAAGCCAATGATCCAAAACATAACCTAATATACTCCATGGAACCTCATGGACCCAATCATTAAGTCAATCTTGCCTCACGGGATGCATTCATAAAAAAAATCAGGAATTAGGGTTTCTTGACCTAATTCACCCCTAAGTTGGCTTTTGGGACAAATTATGAACCAAGACCTCAAAGGAGGATTTGAGGGTCTCTAATACACTACATTGATCCATTTGCAATAATGGATTGATCCAAGAAACTTGAGCAACAAGTTTCAATTTCATCTGCACCACAATTAGGGTTTTAAGGTAAAAGTCAACTGTAACTTTGACTTTTGACCAGGACATGCTCCCAAGCCCTATGACATGCATCAATATACTCTATACCACCCATGGAACATGTCCATCAAGTTTGATTTAGGTCAAGGACATGATTTAATGAAGAATTGCACAGTTTGGAATTCATCTGATAAAAAGTCAACTATGCACAAAAGTCAACTTTGACTTTTTGAGATTTTTCACAAAAATGGATTTTTAACTCTAAAATGATGTTAATGTATGATTTGAATCATCATTCATCAAGAAAAATTAAGAAAAGTTGGATAACTTGTAAAAGGGGTAACCATAAAAACTTTGAAAATTTTCTAAGTTAAAAATAAAGTGGCTAGGGTACCAACTTTGGAGGGTCATAACTCCTAAACCACAAAGCCATTTTCTCCCATCCAAGGCTTGATTTGTAGATCTCATTGCCCTCTACAAAAACTTCAACTGGACCTAATTCCAATTCATTGGGGATTTTGAGTTATGGAGTGATCAAAGTCACTAAAAACATGAAAGTACAACTTTTTCAACACTTAGAAAAATTCTGGGCAAGGCAGATTTTGTGTTGAAACACCAAAACTTGTGAGATCTTTTCACATAGTTGCAAGCTGAATCAAGTCCAAAGATAAACATCAATGTTGTTGCAAATGTTGCCAAGAATTCAAAGAGCTTAACAGCATGAATTGATTCAACTTGAGCCAAGAGAAATCCATGCCCAAAGCCATACTGCTGCAAGCTGTTTTGGGAAAAATCAATTTACATGTTTATCTTGCTACATACGATTTTGAACCAAAAACTGAGGATCAGCATGTCACATGTACTAAAACCAATCACAATGCATCTGATCCAACTGATAAGGCTGAGTAAAAAAGCCAAGGAATCTTCCAACTTGAAATTCATCCACTTTGGCACATTTTACCTTGAATTCAAAGGGGCATTAATGTGGAATAATGCATTTTCAACAAAGCCAATCTACTCAGTCAAGTTCTCTGATTAAACAACAATAAAAACATCTGAAGAATGTGATTTTGGTCAAGGCATAGCCCTGCTCTTGGGAATGGCTAGTTTGCCTTGCTTGAGAAGAAATCCTCCAAGCCAATCCATGCAAATGTGATCTGATCCAGCATCCATTCACTATTCCTCCAAGGTTGATCACCTATAAATAGAGGTTCCAATGGATCATTCAACTCACACCAAAGCCAGTTACAACACTGCTTTCTCTCATTCTTCCTTAAACCTCAAGTTTCTTGGTTTTTGAGTAACCACTATCGGGTTTTGAGTTGCAGCCTTAAGCAATCAATTCCAATTGCTCAAACACATCACATATGATGTATTTGAGGTGTCCAAACACTTAAACACCGACTGTAACACCTCAGGCTCAAAATCACCCTTCAACCAAGCAATTATGCCTCAATTATGCAGGTGGAGGTCTCCAGCTTGATCCAAAGAGTTTCAAAGTGTTCCAAAGCTTACAACACACTCCATAATATCCATTGAAGCTGTAGGGATCATTAATTCATAACTGGAACAAGGTTTGTGCAGAGTTCCATTTCAGCTTGCATCAAGGTAAGCCTCAAAACTCCAACTCGATGATCCATGCATATTTCCTCGCATGATATTTTTGCCAATTGCTTGCCATCATATGTTGATTGTTTTCCCTCAAAAAAATTAATCTTAGCACACATAATCATGCCTACTCGATTGCTTTTGCAAAATTAGGGTTCATACGGCCACAATGATATAATTTGCTATACACTAAAAATGAATGAAATTGGGTATTGCCATCTTCTTCCTTGTGAAAAAACGCATGAGTTTGGTGTTTGAATCATGTCAAATGGTTGAAAAACGAGGGAGATGGAGGGCTTCATGCACGAGCTAGAGGAAGAAGATGGCCATGGCGCCATTTTCAGAAAATCCAACTAGTTTGATATATATTTTTCACTTGCCATGTTATTAATGAATTGGCATTGCGCCCCAGTGGTTGATCAGCTGGTTTGTATGTATTGGCAAGCGAAAGGTCTGGAGTTCGAATCCCCCTCGCCCCAGACCTTTTTTTTTTATCACTTTTTCCTATTTTCCTATTTTTCACATTATTTTGTTAATGATTTGAAATATTAATAACTCACTCAATTTTAATTATTTTTGACTGATTCTTTTTGCAAAAAATCATAAAAATGTTGAAATATTTTATTCCACAAAAAAATTAAATTTATATTATGTATTTAATATAATTAGTATTTTTTTTTAATAAATTCATTTTTATTTGTTTTTAAACATTTTAAAATGAACATCCATCTTGAAAAATCAAGACCAAATGAGTTTTAATATCTCTTGTGATTTATACCTCATTTTTCAAACCTTAAACCAAAATCACAAGTGGTTTATTCAAATCTATTTGGTATTTTTCATTGATTTTCTTTAAATATTTATTATTTAAAGATTAAAATTAGGGTTTCTTTGATTTTCACCCTCATCAAACAATTACACTTGGGCCTCTATTAGAGTGTAAGACCCAACCCTTTTTTTTTGTAAAATACAAAACATTTTGGGCCTCACTTATTGTATAAGTCCCACTGTATTTTCAAAAACCTCGGCGCGCTCGCCAATTCAAAAATCAAACCTTGGGCCTCTCCTTGAGCTATAAGACCCATTCAAAAACTTTGGGCCTCTAATAGAGTGTAAGACCCAATCCCCTTTTAACCAAAACTTTGGGCCTCACTTATTGTATAAGTCCCTATGCGTTAAAAGAAAACAAACGGCGCGATCTTCGCCTTTTCAGAACAAACCTGGGCCTACCCTCGTGTTATAAGCCCCACTCTTTTTCTTTAAAAACTTTTTGGGCCTCTTGAGAGAGTGTAAGACCCAACCCCCTTATACAGAAAACATTTTGGGCCTCAGTCACTTGTATAAGTCCCTCTGTACAAATTCAACAGTGCGCTCACTGATAAAACCTTGGGCCTCTCCTTGAGCTGTAAGCCCCAAATATTTATTTTTCAAAGCACTTTCTCCTTTGATTTTGAAATATACTGTTGTTTTCAATCTTTCTTTGTTGAACAACTAACCAAACAGCATGGAAGCTCTACAACCGAGTAAGTGGTTATTGCTTTCATTTACCACTTTCATATACATATAACTGTATTGTGGGGCTGTTTCACTGTAAGTCTTCTTTCATAAACTCATATCAACTGTGTAATAATAGTATAGATATTTCGATTTTCCCCGGCAACTACGTCTAGAACTAGGTGACGCCGTTTATTCATATAAATAGACAACTAGATCCCCAATAGGATCACCAGATACAGTCTTCTCTTCGGCTGTCCTCATTAGGAATTGTCAAGAATTTCTACTCCCAGATATGAATGTATTCTCCGTGAATGGCATCTTTGAGTTTCTTCCAAATTCTCGAACTTTCCTGACTTGATCTATTCCTTGTGAATAGCTTGTCTTGAATTTCTCGGGGTTTGGGGACCCACGGGCTTCTTAAAAGCATCAGCCTCCTCTTGGGCATCATACAAGGACCCACAGGCTTCCTAAAAGCAACCCCGCCTCCTCTTGGGCTTAGTACAAGGAACCTACAGCTTCTTAGAAGTATTCACAGCCTCCTCTTAGGTTTCGTATAATGATCTCTTCCTCCGGGAATGATAGCCTCCTTTTGGGCTTCGTGCAAGGACCCGTCGGCTTCTTAAAAGTTTCCAGCCTCCTCTTGGGCTTCGTACAAATTATCCTAACGACCTCCTAGAGGTATAGGAACAGAACTTAATCATCTGCATAGAACGGTCCTTTCATAGAGTCTACTACTGTTTCTCAAAACATAGTACAAAAGATGAAACTCTAGACTTGGACAGTCTAATATCCTTGAGTCTCAAAGACATTCTCAAGCACCCTTCAAGAATAGGAAGAAAAACCCGTAGACTCGGACAGTCTCAATACCCTTCGGATTTCCCACTTCCTTAAAGAACAGGAATAACCCGGATCCTCGAATCAAATCCTTGAGTACAGTGTTGCTCATATAAGAACTGATTTTCTCTTTAAAATCAATATACTGGACCTGTCACTCAACTAAAACAGTTACAATAGCCTCCTCTTGGGCTTTGTACAATGATTCTCCCCAGCGGAGTCAAACAACGTTTAGCCTCTCTCTCGGGCTTTGTACGAGACACATAAGAGACTCCCTCGTTGAGTCAATTACCCCTTTCGCCTCCATCTCAGGCTTTATACGAGATACAAAAAGGTTCTTATTAAGCCAAATAAATTTTAGCCTCCATCTCGGGCTTCGTACGAGATACAAAAAAACTCTCTTGTTGAGTCAAATAGCCTTCATCTCGGGCTTCATACGAGATACCAAAAGACTCCATCGTCGAGTCAAAACCTTTTAGCCTCTTTCTCGGGCTTTGTACGAGACACATAATAGCCTCTTCTTAGGCTTTGTATAAGAAAACCACTGGTTGATCCAATCAACCTTTTAGCATCAAAGCTGTGCCTCGTTCACAGTACACAAACATCAACAACTCCTTCCCCTTCATCTAATCGCTGTAAGCAGCAAGCCTCTGGATTATTTACATCTAAGCCACTGTCCCTCTTTTAGCATGAAAAATTCCTAAGGAAAGATGGCATTGCTCTAAACTGAGTTAAAGTCTTCTCCTTCAGATTAAAACCCCCTATAAAGGAAATTATGGCATTGCTAGGATCCGCGTATCCCGGTTAAAGTAATCCTCCTTTACAGTCAGTCACCCAACAGTCGTGACAAACAGACCCTCTTTAGAGATGACAAATTCTCTCTAAAGTCAACATCTTTCAGCTTCACATCTTGGGCTTTGAACAAGATACAGATCACCTTTCGCTTCACGTCTTGGGCTTTGAACAAGACACCAAAACACCCATTTCCTCCCGTAGAATAGGAGGAACTACGAACGCTCTGATTTCCCTGTTTTGGTAAACGGGAGTACGTAGGCATAAGATTGAAAGAAAAAAAATCTTAGCGAGCACACTAAACAAAAACCTTAAATCCCATATACCATAATCTGAAGCAGTATCCTAACAAAATCCCAGAGAGAAATCAGTATTGGCGAAAATACAAATAACCAATACAAAGGCCCCCACCACATTGATTGCATCCGTAACCTAACAGACCGCTGTTTAAACTCAGTATGCAAGCAGGGTTAATTGGAGACATCTATTTCCCTTCCTTCATCATCTTTAATAGGATAAAAAATGAATCGACCTGTAGTAAACTCAACCGCAGTGAGAGCGACCAGCGCTTAAGAACCGCGTCCAAAATCGCTCGCTACAGAAAAAATGGCGCCCACCGTCGGGCCCGATTCCTTTTTTCACTTGTGTGAAAACCACAGATTGGGGCTTCCGCCGGGGAACCCATTTCTGTCAGGAACTTAGGATTCATAGCTTTAAAGGTCTAGGATGATTAGGACAAATATATATACTGCTTTTCCTAATTACTATACGTGTTTATTTTTCTACTAATGGGAATGCGTGTGATGCCGCATGTGGAAAGATTGAGTATACACTTAAGATAAGTGATGGCGACGAGGTCGACCATCAACCTCAGTGGAGGCTGACCAATGCAACCCATTCTCTCACCTAGACAATGGGCCGATTATGATGTCTGAGAAGCTGGGGAGCCAAACCCTTTTGTAGTGCGGAAACTATCGAGAATAGTTGTTACGCGATACTATCCTCATTTGAGGCTGGTGATCTATTCTCGGTGAATGGCACTTACTCTAAGATTGCTCTACAACTCGCTGGCGATCCGCTTGTTATTTTGCTTTCCTGGGAGGAGCTGATGATAATGAGTACAGGTACAAAAATCACCCTAGTATAAACTTTTGGGGATGGGTAGAGCCTTGACTTCATGACAACGACCCTTTGACCCCATGTTTTTTCTATGTTTTTGTGTGCTGCATTCATGCATTCATTTAAAAAACATTAAAACATTCAAAAAATTTCTCTTCTAGTCTCTCTGTTTTTCAAATTAAACTAAGACTGTGATTGCAAATATTAGAGAAAAGGATTGCACTAATGGATTTCGGTAGAAGGAGAACTCATACGTACACCTTCAAGGTTCCAAAGCTGGAGGATTTAAAAGGTTTGGCGAGGATGATCACAAACCAAGAGGCTTTCAGAGCCAAGCACGGAGGTCTGTTACCACTGTTAAGAGTCCATGTGATTGAGGGAATCATGGATACGCTCATTCAGTTTTATGATCCAGTTTATCACTGTTTCACATTCCCGGATTACCAGCTAGCACCAACGCTGGAGGAGTATTCTCATCTGATTGATCTACACATCACAGATCGAGCTCAATTTTCTGGACTGGAAGAAATTCCAAAGAATCAGACCATTGCAAGAGCAATTCATTTGGACGAGTCTGAGGTTAGGACTCACCTAACTACCAAGGGTGGCATCCAAGGTTTTCCAGCCCAGTTCTTGACAAAGAAAGCCCTGTATTTTGCCAGTATAGGAAACGTGACTGCTTTTGAAAGCATCTTTGTTTTACTCACCTACGGATTATTTTTGTTGGCCAACATTAATAATTTCGTCGATATCAACTCCATTAAGGTTTTTCTCATTGGAAACCCTATGCCGACTTTGCTCGCAGATGCGTATCATTCTGTACACTTGGGAAATTTGTATAGTGGAGGGGAGATCACATGCTGTGTACCTCTGCTTTACAAATGGTTTATCTCTCACTTGCCCAAGTCTGCTGCTTTTTGGGATTGCAAGAGTGCCTTACGTTGGTCGCAGAAGATCATGTCTCTTACCAACTCTGATATAGATTGGAGTTATAGGATTTATGATGGGATCAGGATCATTGACCGTTGTGGAAACTTCCCCAACGTACCCCTCATAGGAACTAAAGGAGGAATCAATTACCATCCAGTTCTCGTTCAGCGTCAATTTGGATACCCGATGAGACACATCCCACGGGGTGTTCATCTGGAAGGTCTTTTCTTCAAAGAAGGAGAAAATGACAGAGCACTAAAGATGGAAATAGTACACGCTTGGAAGCATGTTCATAAGAAAGGACGAGAGTCTCTGGGAAAACCAGACTGTGTCTCGGTGGAGCCTTATCTCCATTAGGTACAAACTAGAGCTCTCAAGCTAAAAATGCCTTATCCTCGTTACGGAATTCTTCCGCCGAGGGAATCTGTCATGTACTTCATGACGGAAACTGAAAAGCTTCAGGCTACTCTCAACAAAGTTCAAAAGGAGAGAAGGTATTGGAAGAGCAAGTACCGCACCCTCGACGTAGAGTGCATCAAAATACAACAATTACTGAAAGAGAAAGATGCTCTGATTAAAATTTTGGAGCAACATGCTGTAGAGAATCAAGATGACCAAAGGAATTTGCTCACTCCTTTCACCTAGCAAAGGAATGACGACCCAACAACGGCTCAAGAGCCCCGGTCAAAGAAAAGGAAGATACCAGAATCAGCACCCGATTTCTCTTCAGAGAGGACTCGGGACCCATTAGTTTAGGTTTATGTTTCTGCACTTTGTAATCTACTGTATTTCCATTTCCGCAATCCTTTGAATTTCAATAAAAAGGGGTTTCCCCACTGTTTGATATTTGCAATCTAATTGTCGAAGTTTATTTTGATTAAACCAAAGAAAAAATTAATATAATCATTTCATTCATCATTCTCACATCGCGTATTCTTCTTCCCTGCGAATCTCACGTTTATGTCTCGGTTCTAGAGTCAAACTGTCTCATTCGTATAATACTCGGGCCAATCGTCAGAAAAAGATGGATGATCTTGAGAAAGAAAACAGAGAGTTGAAAGAAGAGATCGACGCTCTGAGAGAGGATATGAGAAAGCTTCGTAACGACATGCAAGCCATGGCAGAAGCTCAGCTACAAAGGACTGTGATCTCAGAGATCACCTCAACGCCCATAGTGGAGAAGTATGATCCTAGGTATCAGATACCGAAAGATCGTCCTTGGGGCATGCCTTTTATTTATATCCCGGAAGGATATGTTCCCCCGATCACTGGAGATCAGGGAATCACAACAGAAGCCGCTGGGACTGAAGGTTACAAACTTTGGGAAAGCGAAGATGCCAGGGGCATACTGAAGACTCCTGAAGGTTACAAACTTCGGGAAATGCCAAGATTCACTGCTGTAGTCACGGTACCACCCCCTGAGATGCACACTGTCCTGGAAGGACAGATTCCATAGACACCTTCTGGTAAAAAGGAAACTATGTTCGATAGAATGGATGAATTCCAGGAACAGTTCCTGGAAATGCAAAAAGAACTGCAAGCCATTCGCGATCAGGATTTATTTGGAAAGGACGCCGCAGACCTCTGCTTGGTCCCCAATGTAAAAGTTCCGCATAAATTTCAAGTGCTCGACTTTGAAAAATACAAGGGTAACTCTTGCCCTCAAAGCCATCAGGTGATGTACGCTCCGCGGATGTCAGCTCAGACGGTGAATCAGGACCTACTGATTCACTACTTTCAGGATAGTTTAACCGGTGCCGCACTCAAATGGTACATGGGTTTAAACCGTGCCACGATCAGCACATTCAGAGATCTTGGGACTGCCTTCGTCCAATAATACACATACAATTTGGACATGGCACCCGACAGAGATCAACTCAGATCGATGTCGCAAAAGGACAAGGAAACCTTTAAGGAGTATGCTCAAAGGTGGCGTGAAATTGCCGCTCAAATTTGTCCACCTCTTGAGGAAAAAGAGATGACAAAGATCTTCTTAAAGACCTTAAGCTCATTTTATTACGACCGAATGGTTGCCAGTGCACCCAGTGATTTCACCGAGATGGTGGGCATGGGCGTATGTCTTGAGGAAGCCGTCCGAGAAGGAAGTTTGGTAAAAAACATTGGATCAACGAGCGGTACTAAAAAATACGGTAGTGCTCTCCCAAAGAAAAAAGAGCAAGATATTGGGAATATCTCTCTCAGAAAGCAAAGGTGACGATACCAACCAGTAGCGGCTGTAACTCCTGCTATCGGCCCTGTGCCTATTCCTACGTATCAACCTCAGGTTGCGCAGAGCCGACCTGATCAGCAAAGGACACAACAGCCTCTTCAGCAGGCTCGTCCTCCATACAACAACAACCGTACAACACGACCACCAAGATTTGATCCTATACCTGGTCGTACGCAGAGCTGTTTCCATTACTACTGGCTAAGGGGCACATTCAGACTAAATCTGCTCTTACAGTACCAGAAAATCCGCCTTTTTGGTTTAAGGTGGATCAAACTTGCCCTTACCATCAAGGAGGATCAGGGCATAACATAGAGACTTGTCTCAATTTCAAGTTCGACGTGCAAAAACTTGTTAGGAGCGGGGTCTTATCCTTCAAGGATACAAATCCTAATGTTCTCACAAACCCATTGCCTCAACATGAGAAGGCTGCAGTTAATTTGATAGAAGGAGAGACTAACGATGTCTATCAAATTCACGATGTACTCTTATTGAAAACCAATTTGGTCAAGATGCATTGTAGACAGAGTGGATATGGCCATGTGCCACCTAATAATTATCACCAGTGTGATGTCTGCTCTAAAAACAATCAAGGATGTTCTGTGGTGCAAGCAGCCCTACAGGAACAAATGGATCTCGGATGGATCCAAGAGCACCAAGTTCGTGGAGTTAACATGGTCTATATGAATTCCAACATCATTCAGAACCCCGATATCCGTGCAATGAATGCCAACTTGGTGGCAATGCATTCAAGGCAAAGCCAGTATCATAATCTGCTGCGGCACGATTACAGTTCTTGTCTGACTTGCTCGGTAAACAAACAGGGATGCTCTTTCATACAGGAGGCCCTCCAGCGTCAGATGGATCTTGGATGGATCCAAGACTACCATGATAGGAATGCCTATCAGATCAACATGGTTCAGATCTTCGATATTCGCGTGATGAATACCAACCTGGTAGAGTTACATGCTGAGAAGGTCCGACTCGGATTCTTAATATCACACGACTATCAAAGTTGTAAAGTAGGTTGCGAAAACGATCAGGGTTGAACCCTCGTCCAGGAGGCACTTCAGCACTTGTTAAATCACTGGTGGATGCCAATTTATATGGATGAAGATACTCAGCAAATTAGTATCAGTAACAGGAATCCTACTCGGTGTCAGAGTCAGGATGTCCGATCTGTGGAAGCTAACCTAGTGAGGTTACATTGTATTCAAAGTGGGCGTGGCCAGGTGCCACCACACAACTATGACCGTTGTAGTGTCTGTTCAGAAAGTAACCAAGGGTGTTACCTTGTGAGAGCAGCTCTTCAGGGTCAGGTGGATCGTGGAGAGATTCGTCCATATCCGGGTTCTGGACCCATCAACTGGGCGCCAGACTACCTTGCCAATCAAGTTGAGGATGTTGTCACGATCGCTGGTCATCACATGACCAGGGATGTTTTTTCCATTATCCCTCTACTTGACGAATCTAAAGTTCCCAACCGGGAACAAATCGAGATTACTTATGATGGTCAGAAAAATCAGAGGACTCCCGTAGTCATCTATCTACCGGGACCATTACCGTATGAATCAGCTAAGGCAATCCCTTACAAATACGGTGCAATGACAATTGAAAATGGAAAGGAAATTCCATTACCCTCCATCGTGAATATTACAGACATTAGTCGTGTAACCCGGAGTGGTAGAATCTTCAACTGAGGGGTTGGAGAACCTAACAAGGAAAAGGAACTTCAGACAGAAGCTCCCGATCCATCAGTCGGTCAGTCCAGTAATCCCGACCTTTCGAAAAATAATGATGAGATGCTGAAGCTCATCCAAAGGAGTGAATATAACATTATGGATCAGCTGTTACAAACTCCTTCAAAGATCTCAGTGTTATCACTTTTACTCAGTTCAGAAGCGCATAGGGAGGCTCTACAGAAAGTCTTGGAGCAAGCCTTTGTGGAACAGGATGTAACAATCAGACAGTTCGATAACATTGTCTCTAACATCACTTCCTGCAACAATTTGGGATTTAGTGATGAGGAATTACCCGAAGAGGGTCGTCGTCATAACATGGCGCTCAATATCACAGTTAACTGCCAGGACGATGCTTTAGCCAGCGTACTGGTAGACACAGGGTCAGCCCTAAATGTTATGCCGAAGTCCACTTTGATGCAATTATCATTCAAAGGCCCTCCGATGAGAATCAACGAGGTTGTCGTCAAAGCATTCGACGGATCCAGAAAAGCGGTTATCGGCGAAGTTGATCTTCCCATAACTATTGGTCCTCACACTTTCCAAGTTACTTTCCAGGTCATGGATATCCGGGCAACGTACAGTTGTTTATTAGGAAGACCTTGGATACATCAGGCTGGAGCAGTCACTTCGACCCTCCACCAAAAGCTAAAGTTTGTCAAGAACGATCAACTTGTCACGGTTTGTGGGGAACAAGCCTTGCTTGTGAGTAACTTATGATTATCTACTGGTATAGAACCCGAGGAGGTTATTGGAACTCAGTTCCAAGCACTGTCGGTGAGCAAGAACAATCAGTTCAGAGGAGGAACCTCGATTTCCTCATACAATGATGCTATCAACGCGGTCGAGAGTACCGATACAACAGGATGGGGACAGCTTGTCATTCCTACTAGCAATGCAACAAAGAAGGGTCTTGGTTTTTCTACAACCTGTACCCAGACAGCTGTCAATGATGAAAGTCTTCATCCCCTTCAAAACTTCTTCCACAGTGGAGGTTTCCTTCACCCAGTGTCTCAAACAGTACATGCTATCAATGAGGAAGATCCCTCTGAGACAGAGGAAGAATGGAAGTCCTACCTTAACGAGGACGGTTATATGTCTCAGGAAGAGGTGTCTACGCCATTTTTCTATCCCACACAGAGTCCGAGATTTATACCAAGGTCAGACATCGAAATGATATACGGAGATTGTGATCCGGAAGGATGTCGTGCTCTGCAAAATTCATTAGAGGAGGACACTCTGATGAAAGACAACTTTGACCACAACTACTATGGCCCAATGGATGGTCTGCCAATGTGGCAACCTTATCCAGGAGATTTGGGGCAAGAAAGTCACCCGAACAATGAAAATCAGCTGACCGTCATTGAACAGAATACCTGTGTCCCCACCATGTCATGGGATCAACACTCAGGTCATTCAGAAACTACTCAACATGACGATGAATTCGCAACGTTCGCAGGACTTGAATTCATCAACTATGCTTTTCCCGAGGCCAACGTCATCGAGAGAGATGACTCCTCCAAAGAAGTTTTGGACACCTTGGGACAACTAAGTGGAAAATACGACTATATGGTCAGGTACACCGCTCCCGAAAGCTCTCGTATCAGGCTCGAAGATATCCAGCCTACTGGATGGGGAGATACAACTAAGAGCACAAATGCTATGCAAAATGCAACTGAGGAATTCTCCTACGACAATTCTGGCTGGGAGACAGATTCCAATGATCCCGCTCCACCAGAAATCAGCGTCATTTCTGAAGACAAATCAAGGAAGGTGCCAGACTTTGTGATTCACCGAGGAGTTCACTGCCAATGGGTTGCTGTCGATGTTCCGAAGGTCATTCATCAATCTAAGTAATTGCCATCTTTAACCTTTCACCTTGCCCAGGTGAAACGGATGTTTTGATAGGGCTCACTTTCTGTAAATTATCCCTCTTTGCTTTGCCCAAAGCGACAGAGTTTTGTTTTATAGGGCTGTAGTTTCAAGATTCGACTTGTTCATTAATAAATTAACATCGTTCTGTAATTTCTGCATTAATTGTTGTTTTCTCTTTTTGCTTTTTTAGAAAATGGTAATCCTAAAAAACAAATCAATAATAAAAAAAAGCAGTAAAATAAAACACTGCACACACTTGCATTCTTCTTTATCTCTTCTAAACACGAATCATCACGTCATGCAGATTGCTTGTTTTAAACCTAGTTGAAACATACGATCCGATGCCTTCTCCCGACTTTGAGTTCCCGATATTTGGGGCTGAAGAAGAAGTTGACAACGAAATTCCAGAAGAGATCTCTCAACTACTTAGACAGGAGGAAAGGTCCATTGAACCTCACAAAGAGCCGTTGGAAACGGTAAACTTGGGTTCGGAAAAAGAGAGAAAAGAAATCAGGATTGGGGCACTGCTCAGTCCAACTGCCAGAGAGGGTTTGATAAAGCTTCTCAGAGAATTTCCCGATGTATTCGCTTGGTCCTATCAGGACATGCCAGGGTTGGATACCAGCATCGTGGAACATTGCTTACCGTTAAGATCGGAATGTCCGCCAGTAAAGCAAAGGTTGAGATGCACTCACCCGGACATGGCCATCAAAATCAAAGAGGAGGTACAGAAACAGATCGACGCAGGTTTCCTCGCTACATCTGAATATCCTCAATGGTTAGCCAACATCATACCCGTTCCCAAAAAGGACGGAAAGGTCAGGATGTGTGTCGACTACCGAGATCTGAACAAGGCTAGTCCAAAGGACGACTTTCCTTTACCACACATTGACATGCTGGTGGACAGTACAGCAAAGTTCAAAGTTTTCTCCTTCATGGATGGATTCTCGGGCTATAACCAGATCAAAATGGCGCCGAAAGACATGGAGAAAACTTCGTTCATTACCCCATGGGGCACCTTTTGCTACAAGGTAATGCCGTTCGGTTTGAAGAACGCCGGGGCAACCTATCAAAGGGCCATGACTACTCTTTTTCATGACATGATACACAAGGAAATCGAGGTATATGTCGATGATATGATTGTAAAATCAAAAACAGAGAGTGAGCACGTTGAACATCTGTCAAAATTGTTCGAACGTTTAAGAAAATTCAAGCTCCGCTTGAATCCTAACAAGTGCACCTTCGGTGTCCATTCAGGGAAACTACTAGGGTTCATCGTCAGCCAGAAAGGAATTGAGGTTGATCCTGACAAGGTCAAGGCCATTCAAGAACTGCCTTCTCCGAAAACTGAAAAACAAGTCAGGGGATTCCTGGGACGTTTGAACTACATCTCCAGATTCATATTCCTTATGACCGCGACCTGTGCGCCGATTTTCAAGTTACTAAAAAAGAACCAGGATTGCATTTGGACAGAAGATTGTCAAACCGCCTTCGACAGTATCAAGGAATATCTGTTGAATCCTCCGATTCTATCACCTCCAGTGGAAGGAAGACCACTGATCATTTACCTCACAGTCCTAGAGGACTCAATGGGATGTGTACTTGGCCAACAAGACGAAACCAAAAGAAAAGAGTCTGCCATTTACTATTTGAGCAAGAAATTCACCGACTGCGAGACTCGGTACACGATGCTTGAAAAAACTTGTTGTGCTTTGGCTTGGGCAGCCAAACGTCTTCGCCAGTATAAGATTCGTCACACTACTTGGTTAGTCTCCGAAATGGATCCAATCAAGTACGTTTTCGAAAAGCCTACTCTCACGGGAAGAATCGCCCGTTGGCAGATGTTATTATCAGACTATGACATAGAGTACCACGCTCAGAAAGCCGTTAAGGGAAGAATTTTAGCCGATCATTTGGCTCATCAACCGATTGACGATCAAGAATCAATCGGGTTTGACTTCCCAGACGAAGATGTCATGTATCTAAAAATGAAAGATTGCGATGAACCGTTACCCAGTGAAGGGCCAGAACCAGGTTCCCAATGGGGACTAATCTTTGACGGAGCAGTTAATCATTATGGAAATGGAATTGGGGCAATCATTGTTACCCCTCAGGGTACCCACATTCCTTTCACTGCCAGGCTTACGTTCAAATGTACGAACAACGAGGCCGAATACGAAGCTTGTATTATGGATCTCGAAGAAGCAATTGATTTAAGGATCAAAAACTTGGACGTATACGTCGATTCAGCCCTAGTTATCAATCAGATAAAAGGAGATTGGAACACATACCAATCAGGATTAATTCCTTACAAAGACTACGCAAGAAGGTTGCTACCTTTCTTCAACAGAATTGAGTTTCATCATATCCCTCGTGAGGAGAATCACATGGCTGATGCATTAGCCACCATCTCTTCCATGCTTAGTGTAGGTCAATGGAACGACTTGCCTAAGATCGACATAATGCGCCTTGAAAGGCCCGCTTACATCTTCACGATTGAAGTAGTCATAGACGACAAACCTTGGTATCATGATATCAAATGCTTCCTTCAGAAACAAGAGTACCCACCTGGGGCACTCAGAAAAGATAGGAAAACCCTCAGAAGATTGGCTGGAAACTTCTTCCTGAGAGGTGATACACTCAATAAGAGAAATTTTGACATGGTCTAGCTCCGATGCGTCGACAGACCAGAATCAGACATGCTTATGAAAGAAATTCATGAAGGATCCTTTGGCACTCATGCCAACGGACACACAATGGCGAGAAAAATTCTCAAAGCAGGGTACTATTTGTTGACAATGGAATCCGACTGCTACAAGTACATGAGGAGGTGTCACAAGTGTCAGATATACTCCGACAAAATTCATGTACCGCCATCACATCTCAAAGTTCTTTCTTCCCCGTGGCCTTTCTCGATATGGGGAATCGACATGATTGGCATGATTAAGCCCAAGGCTTCAAACGGACATCGGTTCATCCTGGTAGCCATTGACTATTTCACCAAGAGGGTCGAAGCAGCGTCATTCGCCAATGTAACCCGACAAGTAGTGGTCCAATTTATCAAAAACAATATCATCTGCCGTTATGGTGTTCCAAGCGAGACCATTACTGATAATGGATCTAACTTGAACAATAAGATGATGAAGGAGTTGTGCGCAGAGTTCAAGATTAAACATCATAACTCATCTCCCTACCGACCCAAGATGAACGGAGCAGTGGAAGCGGCTAACAAGAACATCAAGAAGATTGTTCAGAAGATGGTTGTAACCTACAAAGATTGGCACGAAATGCTACCCTTTGCTCTTCACGGTTATCGCACATCTGTTCGTACTTCTACAGAGGCAACCCCTTTCTCTCTAGTGTATGGCATGGAAGCAGTGCTCCCCATAGAAGTGGAGATCCCGTCAATCCAAGTATTGATGGAAGCTAAGCTCACCGAAGCTGAATGGTGTCAAAGCCGATACGAAGAATTAAACCTGATCGAAGAGAAATGAGTCACGGCACTATGCCATGGTCAGCTGTATCAACAGAGAATGAAGAAGGCGTTCGACAAAAAGGTCCGACCTCGCGTCTTCAGGAAAGGAGACCTCGTGCTCAAGAAGATACAATCATTTCTCACTGACTCCCGGGGCAAGTGGACTCTGAATTATGATGGCCCCTATGTGGTCACGAAAGCTTTCTCAGGCGGCGCCTTGATACTTGTAACCATGGACGGAGAGGAATTTGCCTACCCCACGAATGTTGATGTAGTCAAGAAATACTTCGCCTAAACCAAAAAAAAAAAGTCTCGGTGGATTGAAAACCCGAAAGGGCGATCCAGGAAAAAGTTAGAGACATGAAAAAAAAATCATCCCGATGGATTGGAAACATCACAGTACAATCCAGGCAAAAATTAGGGATAATGGCAAGTAACTATGTTCAACAGAGGCAAGTCCCTCAGCAGCAGTTACATCATCCGTCAGAAAACTTCAGTCAAGGTCATCTTCGACAGAAGCTCAGGATGTCCCGAATTCAAAGTTGGTAGAAGGATAGTGGTCGTTATGTTTCAACGTAGCCCTTTTCCGTGTAAATTAGCATTTTCAAACTTTGTATATACTCTTTGGAATCACGCGTTTGGCTGATCTCCATCTTATCAATAAAATTTGAGCCCTTGTGCTTTTGTTTGTAATTCTTATTTGTTTTAGCTTTACAGAATGATGTTTTAACATGATTAACGATTCTTGAAATAAAACAAAAATGAATTTACTTGTTAAAACTTTTCCTGCTTTAAAATAAAGACGGCAATTTCTTTTGACTGTTGAACATCAAAAGAGCATCAACCGCTTCTCCAGAAGTAAGCGAACTTCAAAGTGTAGAATCAAAGTACTCCTTCTAACTCAGTACGCCTGAATGAAGGGATCAACTATATCAGAGACCTTGTTTCGTCTGACACGCCACGGCCGAGTTCTTATCTCCTGAGCCCGACCAACATAGTTCCCCGCGAGGACTACTTTTCCTAAGCAAGGTGGAATTGCTATCTTGAACCCGCGATATTTCTACACGCCCCGCGATGGCCGAGTATCCAGTCGTGTTCATCTTTCAGTTTGTGTGTCGCGTCAGTTTTGTCAGCATATACATACACACATCATGCATTATTGATTTGCATTCACATTTCATATTGCATCACTATCACTCTAGTCGGTCTTGTCCCCTAGTGATAGAAGTTCTCTCAATCGAGTCGTCAGTTCTTGCCTCGTCAGGAAACGCTGTGTCTGAACAGCCTAGCCTCCAGTTTATTTCTGGAAGGAAGTTGGCCCTTGACCACTTTGATGACTTGAACCTCTAAAAAACCAGAGGAACTTTCAGTCAGCATCACTCTTCGCCATTGAAGATGATATCCTTGCTTTCCAGGATTAAGTAAAATCCACAGAGAAAGCCTCGTAATCAGAGATTCAGCAGCATGCCAGTTTCGCTCCGAAAAGATCGCTGATGAAAAGGTCCTCGGTACCTCAAAATTGGACCCCATCATATGGCATTTCTCCGGAAAGATCCCGAGAAAAGCATGATGTAAGATCCCACGCAGAAGCAGCCTCTCAAGAGACTCGCTTTCCCCAGTAGAAACAAATGGCGTCTCCAACAGAGAAGTTTGTGCAACTCTACAACTCAGACGACTGGGTTCCCCAGCAAGTCTGGCATGAAAACTTTTTCCGTCAAATGGCATCTCCCCAGAAAAATTCGGCGAGAAGTTTGAGGAAAACCGCTACGCATAGTGTCCCTTGTCAATAAAGTTTATTGACAAAAGAAACTTAGACCAGATCCCTGGTAGGAAACCAGGATTGAGGGGAAGTTTACAAAAGAAACTGAGACCAGTTCCTTGGTAGGAAACCAGGATCGAGGGGAAGTTTAAATCAGAAACTTAGACCAGTTCCTCGATAGGAAACCAGGATCGAGGGGAAGTTTAAATCAGAAACTAAGACCAGTTCCTCGGTAGGAAACCAGGATCGAGGGGTAGTTTAAATCAGAAACTAAGACCAGCTCTTTGGCTGAAGACCAGGATCGAGGGGAAGTTTACCTTTTCTAAGCATCATTGCTTAGCAATAGAAGATGAATGCGTGAATTACCATTCATAGACGCCGTCAAAATTTCGGGTATTCCGATATTTAATCCTCTTGCACTCCGAATGCCCGAATACCTTCGTCATTCACACCTTCGTGTCCAAGAAGATTAAATAGGGGCATCTGTCATACCCCAAATTTTGACCACTAAGATTCCCATCATTGTGGAAATCATCATCACAATATGGACGAACCATCATACCTCATTAGTCACCCCAAAGATGGGTGAGCATCCACTACAATCAAAATTAGGGTTTCAAGCCCTCTCTGAGTGCTTAGACAAAGGGTCAATCAAGGAATGACATGATCTTCAACTTGTCTAACCTCTCAAACATCCACAGTGGATCAAGTGGACTCCCACTTCAAGGTTTAAGCACAAGGTTGCTCCCTTCTAGGTGGATCAAGTCTCAAGATCAACAGTGTCACCAAATTAGGGTTTTGGTCGACCAGGGCCTCCAGGTGGAAATGTTCCTCTGGGCACAAGCCAATGATCCAAAACATAACCTAATATACTCCATGGAACCTCATGGACCTAATCATTAAGTCAATCTTGCCTCAGGGGATGCATTCATCAAAAAATCAGGAATTAGGGTTTCTTGACCTAATTTACCCCTAAGTTGGCTTTTGGGACAAATTATGAACCAAGACCTCAAAGGAGGATTTGAGGGTCTCTAATACACTACATTGATCCATTTACAACAATGGATTGATCCAAGAAACTTGAGCAACAAGTTTCAATTTCATCTGCACCACAGTTAGGGTTTTAAGGAAAAAGTCAACTGTAACTTAGACTTTTGACCAGGACATGCTCCCAAGCCCTATGACATGCATCAATATACTCTATACAACCCATGTAACATGTCCATAAAGTTTGATTTAGGTCAAGGACATGATTTCATGAAGAATTGCACAGTTTGGAATTCATCTGATAAAAAGTCAACTGTGCACAAAAGTCAACTTTGACTTTTTGAGATTTTTCACAAAAATGGATTTTTAACCCTTAAATGATGTTAATGTATGATTTGAATCATCATTCATCAAGAAAAATCAAGAAAAGTTGGATAACTTATAAAAGGGGTAACCATAAAAACTTTGAAAATTTTCTAAGTTAAAAATAAAGTGGCTAGGGTACCAACTTTGGAGGGTCATAACTCCTAAACCACAAAGCCATTTTCTCCCATCCAAGGCTTGATTTGTAGATCTCATTGCCCTCTACAAAAACTTCAACTGGGCCTAATTCCAATTCATTGGGGATTTTGAGTTATGGAGTGATCAAAGTCACTAAAAACATGAAAGTACAACTTTTTCAACACTTAGAAAAATTCTGGGCAAGGCAGATTTTGTGTTGAAACACCAAAACTTGTGAGATCTTTTCACATAGTTGCAAGCTGAATCAAGTCCAAAGATAAACATCAATGTTGTTGCAATGTTGCCAAGAATTCAAAGAGCTTAACAGCATGAATTGATTCAACTTGAGCCAAGAGAAATCCATGCCCAAAGCCATACTGCTGCAAGCTGTTTTGGGAAAAATCAGTTTGCATGTTTGCTTGCCACATACGATTTTGAACCAAAAACTAAGGATCAGCATGTCACATGTACTCAAACCAATCACAATGCATCTGATCCAACTGATAAGGCTGAGTCAAAAAGCCAAGGAATCTTCCAACTTGAAATTCATCCACTTTGGCACATTTTGCCTTGAATTCAAAGGGGCATTAATGTGGAATAGTGCATTTTCAACAAAGCCACTCTACTCAGTCAAGTTCTCTGAGTAAACAACAATAAAAACATCTGAAGAATGTGATTTTCGTCAAGGCATAGCCCTGCTCTTGGGAATGGCTAGTTTGCCTTGCTTGAGAAGAAATCCTCCAAGCCAATCCATGCAAATATGATCTGATCCAGCAGCCATTCACTATTCCTCCAAGACAAAAGTTGATCACCTATAAATAGAGGTTCCAATGGATCATTCAACTCACACCAAAGCCAGTTACAGCACTGCTTTCTCTCATTCTTCCTTAAACCTCAAGTTTCTTGGTTTTTGAGTAACCACTATCGGGTTTTGAGTTGCAGCCTTAAGCAATCAATTCCAATTGCTCAAACATATCACATATGATGTATTTGAGGTGTCCAAACACTTAAACACTAACTGTAACACCTCAGGCTCAAAATCACCCTTCAACCAAGCCATTATGCCTCAATTATGTAGGTGGAGGTCTCCAGCTTGATCCAAAGATTTTCAAAGTGTTCCAAAGCTTGCAACACACTCCATAATATCCATTGAAGCTGTAGGATCATTAATTCACAACTGGAACAAGGTTTGTGCAGAGTTCCATTTCAGCTTGCATCAAGGTAAGCCTCAATACTCCAACTCCATGATCCATGCATATTTCCTCGCATGATATTTTTGCCAATTGCTTGCCATCATATGTTGATTGTTTTCCCTCAAAAAATTTGATCATAGCACTCATAATCATGCCTACTCGATTGCTTTTGCAAAATTAGGGTTCATACGGCCACAATGATATAATTTACTATACACTAAAAATGAATGAAATTGGGTATTGCCATCTTCTTCCTTGTGAAAAAACGCATGAGTTTGGTGTTTGAATCATGTAAAATGGTTGAGAAACGAGGGAGATGGAGGGCTTCATGCACGAGATAGAGGAAGAAGATGGCCATGGCGCCATTTTCAGAAAATCCAACTAGTTTGATATATATTTTTCACTTGCCATGTTATTAATGAATTGACATTGCGCCCCAGTGGTTGATCAGCTGGTTTGTATGTATTGGCAAGCGAAAGGTCTGGGGTTCGAATCCCCCTTGCCCCAGACCTTTTTTTTTATCACTTTTTCCTATTTTCCTATTTTTCACATTATTTTGTTAATGATTTAAAAAATTAATAACTCACTCAGTTTTAATTATTTTTGACTGATTCTTTTTGCAAAAAATCATAAAAATGTTGAAATATTTTATTCCACAAGAAAATTATATTTATATTATGTATTTAATATAATTAGTATTTTTGTGAATAAATTCATTTTTATTTGTTTTTAAACATTTTAAAATGAACATCCATCTTGAAAAATCAAGACCAAATGAGTTTTAATATCTCTTGTGATTTATACCTCATTTTTCAAACCTTAAACCAAAATCACAAGTGGTTTATTCAAATCTATTTGGTATTTTTCATTGATTTTCTTTAAATATTTATTATTTAAAGTTTAAAATTAGGGTTTCTTTGATTTTCACCCTCATCAAACAATTACACTTGGGCCTCTATTAGAGTGTAAGACCCAACCCTTTTTTTTTTGTAAAATACAAAACATTTTGGGTCTCACTTATTGTATAAGTCCTACTGTATTTTCAAAAACCTCGGCGCGCTCGCCAATTCAAAAATCAAACCTTGGGCCTCTCCTTGAGCTATAAGACCCATTCAAAAACTTTTGGGCCTCTAATAGAGTGTAAGACCCAATCCCCTTTTAACCAAAACTTTGGGCCTCACTTATTGTATAAGTCCCTATGCGTTAAAAGAAAACAAACGGCGCGATCTTCGCCTTTTTAGAACAAACCTGGGCCTACCCTCGTGTTATAAGCCCCACTCTTTTTCTTTAAAAACTTTTTGGGCCTCTTAAGAGAGTGTAAGACCCAACCCCCTTGTACAGAAAACATTTTGGGCCTCAGTCACTTGTATAAGTCCCTCTGTACAAATTCAACAGTGCGCTCACTGATAAAACCTTGGGCCTCTCCTTGAGCTGTAAGCCCCAAATCTTTCTTTTTCAAAGCACTTTCTCCTTTGATTTTGAAATATACTGTTGTTTTCAATCTTTCTTTGTTGAACAACTAACCAAACAGCATGGAAGCTCTACAACCGAGTAAGTGGTTATTGCTTTCATTTACCGCTTTCATATATATATAACTGTATTGTGGGGTTGTTTCACTGTAAGTCTTCTTTCATAAACTCATATCAACTGTGTAATAATAGTATAGATATTTAGAGTTTCCCCGACAACTACGTCTAGAACTAGGTGACGCCGTTTATTCATAGAAATAGACAACTAGATCCCCAATAGGATCACCAGATACAGTTTTCTCTTCGGCTGTCCTCATTAGGAATTGTCAAGAAATTCTACTCCCAGAGATGAATGTATTCTCCGTGAATGGCATCTTTGAGTTTCTTCCAAATTCTCAAACTTTCCTGACTTGATCTATTCCTTGTGAATAGCTTGCCTTGAATTTCTCGGGGTTTGGGGACCCACGGGATCATACAAGGACCCACAGGCTTCCTAAAAGCAACCCCGCCTCCTCTTGGGCTTAGTACAAGGACCCTACGGCTTCTTAGAAGTATTCACAGCCTCCTCTTAGGCTTCGTATAATGATCTCTTCCTCCGGGAATGATAGCCTCCTCTTGGGCTTCGTGCAAGGACCCGTCGGCTTCTTAAAAGTTTCCAGCCTCCTCTTAGGCTTCGTACAAATTGTCCCGACGACCTCCTAGAGGTATAGGAACAGAACTTAATCATCTGCATAGAACAGTCCTTTCATAGAGTCTACTACTGTTTCTTAAAACATAGTAAAAAAGATGAAACTCTAGACTTGGACAGTCTAATATCCTTGAGTCTCAAAGACATTCTCAAGCACCCTTCAAAAATAGGAAGAAAACCCCGTAGACTCGGACAGTCTCAATACCCTTCAGATTTCCCACTTCCTTAAAGAACAGGAATAACCCGGATCCTCGAATTAAAATCAGTATACTGGACCTGTCACTCAACTAAAACAGTTACAATAGCCTCCTCTTGGGCTTTGTACAATGATTCTCTCCAGCGGAGTCAAACAACGTTTAGCCTCTCTCTCGGGCTTTGTACGAGACACATAAGAGACTCCCTCGTTGAGTCAATTACCCCTTTCGCCTCCATCTCGGGCTTTATACGAGATACAAAAAGGTTCTTATTAAGCCAAACAAATTTTAGCCTCCATCTCGTGCTTCGTACGAGATACAAAAAAACTCTCTTGTTGAGTCAAATAGCCTTCATCTCGGGCTTCATACGAGATACCAAAAGACTCCATCGTCGAGTCAAAACCTTTTAACCTCTCTCTCGGGCTTTGTACGAGACACATAATAGCCTCCTCTTAGGCTTTGTATAAGAAAACCACTGGTTGATCCAATCAACCTTTTAGCATCAAAGCTGTGCCTCATTCACAGTACACAAACATCAACAACTCCTTCCCCTTCATCTAATCGCTGTAAGCGGCAAGCCTCTGGATTATTTACATCCACGCCACTGTCCCTCTTTTAGCATGAAAAATTCCTAAGGAAAGATGGCATTTCTCTAAACTGAGTTAAAGTCTTCTCCTTCAGATTAAAACCCCTATAAAGGAAATTATGGCATTGCTAGGATCCGCGTATCCCGGTTAAAGTAATCCTCCTTTACAGTCAGTCACCCAACAGTCGTGACAAACAAACCCTCTTTAGAGATGACAAATTCTCTCTAAAGTCAACATCTTTCAGCTTCACATCTTGGGCTTTGAACAAGATACAGATCACCTTTCGCTTCACGTCTTGGGCTTTGAACAAGACACCAAAACACCCATTTCCTCCCGTAGAATAGGAGGAACTACCAACGCTCTGATTTCCCTGTTTCGGTAAACGGGAATACGTAGGCATAAGATTGAAAGAAAAAAAATCTTAGCGAGCACACTAAACAAAAACCTTAAATCCCATATACCATAATCTGAAGTAGTATCCTAACAAAATCCCAGAGAGAAATCAGTATTGGCGAAAATACAAATAACCAATACAAAGGCCCCCACCACATTGATCGCATCTGTAACCTAACAGACCGCTGTTTAAACTGAGTATGCAAGCAGGGCTAATTGGAGACATCTATTTCCCTTCCTTCATCAGCTTTAATAGGATAAAAAATGAATCGACCTGTAGTAAACTCAACCGCAGTGAGAGCGACCAGCGCTTAAGAACCGCGTCCAAAATTGCTCGCTACACTTCAGGTTTAAGTCGATTGAATAGGGGCAGCTGTTGCACCCTAAAATTTGCCCTCACCTATCCAAACCCTAATTGGCTTTTTCTTCTCACTCATGTGCATCTCCTTAGGTCATAACCTCATATCATTCATTTGCACTGGTTCTTGAAGCATTGGATTGTGGCTCATGTGGATACAAGATCATCAAAGCTCCATTTCATCACAAGCTCCCGAGGAAAGACCTTTGGTCAAAGTCAACTGGGAATTGACCATATCATAATCACATGGTTTAATGGTTCCAAACACTTCATTATGGTCCATTCATAGGGTCCTAGTGGCTTGAGAAGCTTGAGGTATTGATATTTGAAGATTTGGATTCAACTCCCAAAAAGTCAACTGAGGGTCAAAGTCAAAGTTTGACGTTTAGGTCCTTCGGTCAACCATGAACAAATTCAAGTCAAGATTCATGAAATATGGAGTTTTGTTCAAGTTTAATCAAGAAGAATCATGAAAATCAAGGAAAATGCAAATTTGAGGATTTTGGAATATTTTCTAAGTGTTAAACATCATGCTCATTTGGTCAACTTTCCAAGGTTCTTGTATTTGACTCAAGCATCCAAAATTGGCAAACAATGGCTTCCATTGAAGATCTCATTTGATACTACATGTTGGCTAAAGATTTGAACTCAAAAGCTCCCTCCAATTGGGAGATATTTGGTGCTAAATTTAAGGTTTCACTCTTGTACAAACAAAACTTCAATAACTTAGAAAAGTGTTGAAGCAAGTTCATGTGCATGACTTTCAAGGCATCTTGTGATTGATCCAAGCACTCAATGAAGACACATGGTGTATGAAATTGAAGAGGTTATTTAGTACTATACCATGGTGCAAGATTTGGTCCAAAAACCATTCCCCAAGTGGGAGATATTTGAAGCTAAAGTGAAGGGTTCAACATTGCGCAAAATGGCCAATAACTTAGAATTTTTTCTAAGTGTCAGTCAGTGGTGGTAGCCTAACTTTATGGCTTCGTGTTTTAATATGCAAGCATCATCTCAAAAAGGTTCCAACATGAAAGTTGTACATTGCAACAATATCTTTCCAAGGATACCAAGATTGCATCATTTGGATCATTACATTGCAAGTTATGGCTTTCCAAAGTTAGCAAA
Source organism: Lathyrus tuberosus (assembly GCA_022829125.1). NCBI lineage: Eukaryota > Viridiplantae > Streptophyta > Magnoliopsida > Fabales > Fabaceae > Lathyrus > Lathyrus tuberosus. The sequence continues at coordinate 2,743,375 of JALAZF010000484.1, forward strand.
ATGACATGTTTTGGGGTCATGGATCACAAGTGTTACCAAGTTGGTTCATGATATTTCGTGCACATGATTAGAATTATAGGTAATTTCTTAGATTATAAATGATCAAGGTTGTAATACCCTAATTTTTACCCCTAAGATCCCACATTGTCATTTGCATCTCATACCACAAACAAGATCACAAGCTTTGGTTCTTTTGCTCTCCTCTGAAGGTTTGTTCTTGAGTAAGATCGCCAAGCACCCCTGTTCTCTTATTTGTTTGATGTTTGTATTTGTTTACGTTTACTAACCATTAATTAAAAATCCAAAAATATGTTTGTTTTTCCTTTACTAACTTTTTCAAGAAGAATTTGGATCAAGGATATCAAAATCTTCCCTCAGCTCGAATGAATTTCATTCTGAACAAAGTCAAAGTTAATCTGCAGACAATTCAAAAATCATCTGATCAAGAGTTTCCAAGATTTAATTGATTATTATTCAAGAGACTTCAAGGTTCATGTGTTTATTTCCATGTCTTCTTTGACAAGCAAGAAGAATCGAGCCAGAGCCTGGACTTCACTTGAAAAAGGCAAATTTTCACAAATTCTCACTGAGGTAATCGATTACCAGCATTAGGGTAATCGATTACTCTGTGCGTTTTTTGAAAAAATGTGCCAAATTAAATTCAGCAGCATTTGGCACCAATTTCATCATTTGAGAATATTCTAGATCACCTCATTTTAATTCCCCTACCTCATCATAATTAATTCCCACCATACACCCTCATTAATCACCACTTGATTTTGATTTTACCACCAAAATTCAAATTCTAATCCTAATTTTGATTCCAAACTAAATTCCAAACTACCAAAATTTCCAAGCCTAAATCCTATAAATAGAGGCCTCATTTCATTCATTTCACAAGCTTTTAATAGCCAAATTCACCTAGTCAAATTTCTTCTAGACACTCTCAATTTCCTCCCACTACCAAAATCACCAAAGCTCTTTCTTCCATTGAAAGTTAGTAAGTTCATCATTAGAACTTACTAATCTTTGAGCTAAACCTTCATCCATTCACTTTTTCATCATCAGTTTCTGTAGATCAAGGCTTTGGAGTTTGGATCTTGGAGTAATTTGAAGCAATTTTCAGATTTGGAGTGGTAATCCTCATTTCTTCATCCTTAAGCTTCATCTTCATCTTCCACAATGTAGATCTTTGGTGATCCTTGTTACTTGATCCTTTTGATCTTGTAATTGTGTTTGATTGTTGGTTTTTACTGTTGTTTATATTGAAATTTTATGCAATTTTGGTTCTATGATCATAAGGTGTTTGAAGAAAGTTTTGAAAGATGATCATGCTGATTTTTGCACATTTTTTTGACTCTGCGTGCATAGTAATCGATTACTTGATTCCTTGAGGAATCAGGGTAATCGATTACCCTGGGACAAAAATGTGTTTTTGGTCTGTTTCTGGGACTGTTTTGGTTATTTTGCATTTTTCTTCCCTTTCCCTTTGTTCTTAGCCTTAAATCACATAATTTTGTGGTTTAATTTGGCTTTCTCTTCATCTATTTCTCTTTTATTTGGATCGATGAAAGTCTTATGGATCTTAGAATTACTTTGTTGAATTCTTGATCAAGACTAGATCATTACATTTTTTCTTTTCGTGCGGTATTGCTTTCAAATGACGATTTACATATCGTTCATCTAGCATGCATTAGCACAAAGATCATTTTGATCAACCTCGAGTAAGGCGACTTCCATATAAGTCACTTGGCAATTGCTTAACATAGCGCTACATTTGTCCCTCTCCGAATCGGAACATGAACTTTCGTGGCCCAAACTTATGATTGTAAGCCCAAGGATGGTTGATATTTTGTATTAGGTTCAAAATCTATGAAGCTTGTTGCGTAGAGGCTTTGATTCTATCAATCTTCTAACAAGTCTTCATTAAACTTGGCCTAAGTACATTATTCATTCATTATAGTTTATGATGCGAGACGAAAATACTTAAATCGGTGTTACCTTTTTTAAGGCTTTTGGCATTGATACTTTTGTGATGTTATTGTGATATATTGTTTAAGTTCCCTTCTTGCTCTCTATCTCTATTTATTTATTTTATTGCTCATTGCTCATTATATCATATCATGTTTATGTTTATGCCATTTTTCTTTTGTCCACTTGGACCTTATTATCTTGTGCTTTTGTTTTTTTTCTTTTGTCCATTTGGACTTAAAACATTAATAAAGGCTTAAACCGCTAAAAGACTTGTGCTCTTAATTGTGGACTATGGTCACTATCCCTTGCATTGGAGGATCTCTACTCTTAGACTTCTTAGCTTGATTATGAACTTATGGACTTAGAATTAGGATTCTCTCCCTTATGCTTTGGATCATTATGGAGTTTGGTATTCTAGCCTTTATTTGGCTTGCTTATTGGCTCAAGAGGATGGAATTCTTTTCTTATTATGCTTTGAAGAGTGCTTCCATGTGGTTAGATCTTTCTTACCCTAGCTTTTATTTTTCGCAATAGGATAGTCCCTTCTTCTCCACCCCTTCTTAAATTTTCAAATTTTTCTCTCTTTTTCAAAACCTTCTTGTTTTCAAAACTTAAACCTCTTTCATAATAAAACCTTGACTATGGTCAAGGGATTTTCAAACTTTGTTTCTTTAATAAATGTCAATCAACATTAATCATATTTTGACCATTTAAAAAAAACATAAAAAATACAAAACTCATTCAACTTTTTGTGCTTTTATGCACCTTTTTCTTTTAAACTTTTCAAAAAGGTTAGACATGAGTCATCTTCTTTGACGAGATGTAAAGCTCCTAACCAGGGTATTTTGTGTAAAGTATGGTCATTTTCCACTTAGATGTTGAAGCAATAGTCTTGCTGATTTCAATCCAAGCAAATCCTTCATCTTAATGTGATGCAAATGCCTCTTTCCAATACCTTTGGATAATTAGTTGAGTATTCTATCTTGAGAATGACAAGTTGTCTTTTCAAGATAAAATGAATCATAACCAATAATTTTTGTTATTTGTACCACTAACTACGAGGTTTTGATCCTATATTGCACTTTGTGGGTACGTAGGCATAAGGCGATAAGTCTCTCCAAACACAAAAATTTTAAAAAATATTTCTCTTCTCATCTCCCCAATCTCATTTCAAACAAACCTTTTTCAAACCAAAAAGCGTAGATATTTCAAAGGGTTCCTATAGAGTACTATAGACGTTTTGGGTGCTAGTACAAACGCGAAAGTGGCACCGAAACAGAGTCGCCAGCAATGTGTATTTATCCCAAGAGAGGGAAAGGAAACACCGCATAAACCTGAGGGAAAGAAAAGAGCATGGTCTTGCGACCAAGAGAAAGGGTAAGGGAGTCGGTTACGCGAGAGGAAGGTATTAGCACCCCCACGCGTCCATCGTATCCGATGGGATCCACGCTTGCTTGCTTCAATCAAAGGGTGATAAAAAAAGATACTGGAAAAAGGAACTGAAAGAAAGAAAGAGAACAAATGTAGGGAAAATAAAAGAAGTGCTCGCATGGGCCCTACCCCACTGCCTACGTATCTCATCGGGAACATGAGAATCAGAGCGACGTAGTTCCCCTCACTAGGGATGGATTGTTTGTATTTTAGGGAACGGCTGACGTTCTAGCTCAGGTGTTGCAGGCTCGCTGGTCCGAGTGCGTTACCATCTTGCAAGAGAACGAGTAGGAGCGCATTCGTACGCTAAGAGTGAATGAGGTGAGAAAAGAATTCCCGAAGGAAAGACGTTATTGTTTGTTTTTTGTCTTTTAGAAGGAAGTGTTTTGGATTTGTTTGCATATGACAGTGTATCCGGATCTTAGTCATTGGAATGTGTACATTCTCACATTCCAAGATGGAATGGGTAAGAAAGCACACTAAGAGTGAAGAAGACCCCCACACTAAGTTCCAATTGTCAAGGTTCAAACGCACTAGCATACTTGTGTTTATTAAGTGTTTTTGTTGATTAAGAAATGAAGAAGTGTTTTTTATTATTTGCACCTTCAACAAGTATTGCATTTAAGTCCCTCATACAAGATCAAATGTTTAACACATTGACCCAAGATGGGCTATATGCTACACATTCTAAGATTACAAGAGAAGACCCCTTATAATCTTTTCTTTATATGAAAGGCCTAAATGCAATAAATGCCTACCTTTATTAGATATTTTTGTATTTTTCTTTGAGATGAGAAAAGAGACTCAAGAGAGGAGAAAAGGTAAAAATCTATATGAACTAAGACTCAATCCTAATTGATTAGTTAAGGGGAGTGATCCTAAAGGTTGGTGAGGTTTAGAACCTAACTCTAAAAGAAGAGAGAAGAGACTCAAAGTGTAAGAGAAAACGGGAGTTAGTTGTTAGTGTGCTCGCCGAGATATCGCATCTCGTGCCTACGTATCCGCAATCTGAAAAGAAAGAGGAATCAGAGCATCCGTAGTTCACACTACTACGGGTTAATGGGAAACTATCTCGATCGCATGGGTGCGAGAGAAAGGACTCACGAAGGTCACACAGGAAGTCTAAAGGGAAACTCGGTCCTACAAGTCAACATACATCAATGGTCCTAAGGTCAGGATTAGGAGGGAAGCTACCTAATGTTATTAGGCATGGATTGCTATCCTAATGTCTCTCCTACCTCCGACTTAATCAAAAATTAAGTGGAGCGAGGAATCCTAAGGGATCATGTCATCAGACAAGTAAACACAGGATAAATCAATCACAAAATGAACTAAAAGCAATGAAGGAGTAAATAGTGTCAATAAGCAGTCAGGCCAAACAATCAAAGTAAAAAGAGGGAGCTTTAGCCAAGGGGTCATATCAACCGAGGCAAACAAGCTAGCTGTGGGAAGTAAGTACTCCTCCAATGGTATCAAGAACCATGGAGAGCAGAATAAGAAAGGGGAAGATGTGAATCAGATCACATAAGCATCAACATTGGTCAATGCGAGCTAAAGACAAAGCGTGGGGGTTGGTTACGAACCCTATCTTCCACTTGACCGACTCGATAACAGAGTGTGTTATGTTCAAAGCTTCAATCATGTAATGAGAGCTAAGAACGACTCGACTAGAATAACGGGGGTCGATTGCGAACCCTACCTTCCGTCAATTGCCTCCTTAGAGGTCTTCAGCACAATATCAAACGAGCACCATCATGGCCTCACTTGAGGGCTTTCCATATAATCCTACTTATCATGGCATTTTCTATTCCTACTTCTCATGGCATTGACTATTCCTACTTCTCATGATATTTGAAAGCATTAAAGAGAAGTGAAGAGATAAGAAGTCCTACCAAACGGATATGAATCTGTAGCAAAGCAACGAAAGCGCAACGAAAGCAAGTCAGGAAAGCACCTATAAACAAATGGCAAACCAAGTTAGAAACAAGTTTTTATTTACAAAATGAAATGGTCAAGCCACCTTTGGAACGTCTCCTTTATGTACCTTGCACATGTGAACCAAAGACATTAGTAATAACAAGAGAGTGTACGTACAACATGAAACCTAACTCTAATGGCTATGTACATTTGAGTCACACTAGTCAAAGTGAAAGACCTAAAAGGATTATGAAATTACAAGTCAAGTTACAACTATGCTACAAGACTAATCTACTTTGATGTTAAAGGTAAACCAACAAAAGAAAGCCATTACAAGTTAGATGAATTGAAATAAAACGTGAAAATGAACCAAGGTCAGAAGTGAAACACCTTATACGCAAGCTTAAACACTCTCAAAGTGTCACAAAGATTTGCATTAAACTCTCTCTCCAAAGTCAATTCATTCCATGAGCAAAATCACATTCAAACTTCTCATACAAGCATGTAAACTTGTCACTCAAGTAAGACAAATGAAATGACATGGTAAGGTGATGTCAAAGCTCACACACCAGAGGCACATGACCTATAAAGATGTCCTAATTGAATCCCAAAAACAATCATGAACATGGCATACAAGTGGCATCAAAAGAAGTGGCCAAAGTGAAATACAAGTTCAAGTTCGCATACACACAAAGAAGGCATCATTTAAAGCATGTGAAATGATCCAAGGCAACAATAAAACATGTCTCAATTGTGCATCAAAATACACTTAACAATGTACTAAAATTCAAATTCAAGGTTGGCTCAAAGTGCCCTCATACAAGTCCTAAACATAACTTCTTTCTACGCATGTATCAATATGTTCGGTTCGCATTGAAAAATGAGTGAAAAATAGCAAAATGCTCTAAAAAATTATGAGTAATTGAACACAACATGCCAAGGACAGTAGGTAACCACATACAAAAGATAGGGTTCATATCATGCACCAAACATGCTCAATCAATTGCAAACGTAGCATACACGTCAATGATGATCATACGAATTAAGGCTCCAAGGATTAACTTCAAAAGTATCTCAAAGCTCAAGTACAATGCACCAATCAATCGCCATGATGTTAAACAATCAAATGCCTAAATTCACACCAAAAATCGGATCCAAATGGTCAAAGGAGAATCACATTTTGGCACTTACATCACTAGGTATACCATTTAGAACACATTTCTTTCCAAAATCCCAGAAAAATATCAAACAACCCTCAAAATGGAATTAAAAATCACCAAAAATTAATTAAGACCATCAATAACTCTCATGAATTTTATCACAATTTTATGACCATTTATACTATTTTTAGAATTAGATTTTAAAACAATTATGAACAAAAAGAATTAAACAACACCAAGAACCAAGGGGGTGCACTATAGCTAAAAGTCTATTTAAATTCTTCCTTGGGCTCAAGCACAGGGGTGCAAATAACAGAAAAAGCTAAGGCCCAAGAAGCTAAGGTTTGGAGGAGCACGGTGTGACCTCAGTCAACTCTGTTGACTGATCCTAAAGCGTTGGATCTTGGTGGTCCAAAGGTAATCTCATCACACGTTTGAAATGAGATTGTGCACGGTAAGGACTGAGTGGATACACACATGTGATTATGAAAAGAGAGGTCCTACCGGACGGTGACAAGTGTCACCGCCGGAGTGGACCGCACCACCACCATCCTATCCTCTTCATCTCTTAAGCATCACAAGCAAGAAAAAAAAACACCAAACGTTTCTCTCTCTTTCTATCATCCGTCTCTCTCTCTCTACGTTTTTTCCTTTCTAAAAAAAAACCTACCGCCGGAGATGACGGTGGCCGGAGGCGGCGCCGCCGTCTTCTCCGGCACCCAACCACCCCAAAACACCAACTCTCCAACACAAATCCTCACTAAATTCTCGCCCTCTTTCCAAATCCGTGAACAGTTTTTCTCAAATTCTTCCTCAAACCACGGGATGGACGCTATTAGGATCAAGAACGAACAAAAATTAAATCGATCCACAATGAACTACTAAGTTCAAGGCCGCAGCTAGAGAAAGGAGTGGATTGCGTACCTGATGAAGACGAGAGCGAATCTTCAGGTATGAAACTCGTTCTTCTCCTCTTTCTGACGATCGTTGTGGATTCGTCTATGAAGTTGTTGTCGAATCTGTGACGTTCTTGAATTTGCAGATTACCGATTCTCGTCGCGGTTTTTGAAGGCCGTTAAGCGCTGTACGTCGGAGTCGTCGTGGAGTTATGAGTATGATATGGTGACGTTGAATTGTGCAGAGGTTTCCCTTGGAGATGGCGATAAAGACGACGGCGTCGTAGTGGAGTTTTGCTTCTTCTACATCTTCTTTCTTTGCACGCACTTGGTTGTGGTTTGTGGCGTCGAGAACTGTTGACGTTTGTTGCGATTTGAATTTCTGTGATGTTGCGTACGAATTGCTTTTTGCGAGATCTCGAATTCTTGAATGCTGGATTGTTTATGCTTTTTGCAGGTTCTTGAATTTTTGCAAGTCGTCAATGTTGTTGAACGATTCTCTGCAGGTTTTATGGATTGAGAAGAAGGTTGAAAGTGATAATGGTGATTCTGGGAGTTGAAGATTGAAGATGGAGGTGAAGAGAGTTGATTGGAGATGAAGCTATGGAATTGTGGAGCTTGAAGAATTTGCGAGGGAGAAAGAGTTTGTTGATTCTGTTAGAGAGAAAATGGTTGGTTAGCATTCGGTTAGGGAGATTGGTTAGCCGAAAAAATGTTAGAGATTGGAGAGGATTGATCAGTTATGGATCGTAACTGTTATGAAGTTTCTGTTATAAAAAAAATGGTTGGAAGTTAGGGAGGAAGAAACTATTAAATCAGTTATGAAATTTTGTTCTGGTTTTGCAGGATGACACCGTCGTAATCGACACCAGCCCTTGGCAAGTATATCAGTGGCGAAGATTGAAGAAATTGAAGATAGTGATTGGTTCGAAGAGAGTGAAGATTGAAGGTCGAAGATTGACGGTTAGAAGTTGAAGCCTATTACCGTTAGAAAATCTTCCTGTTAGAATGTTTGTTAGGAATAATAGGAGATTTTGCTGATAGAAAGTTCTGGTGTAAAAATGGTAACTGAAATTGTTAACAGGTTTTTGTCATAGTTTTCTTTCTGTTATTAACTGCTGCCAACTTTCTGCTATGTAGTTTTTTCCATAATTTCCTGCTGCTGTTTCAAATGCATAAATTATGTGCACCTTTAATGTTCACCATATCTTCCGCATGCCCAAAAATTTTACTCATTGTCTGTATAAACCAATGATTACTTGGTGCAACTTGCTCACTACTCAATCATACGGTCAACAATCATTTCCACTTTGGAAGATTCGGTCATTCTCAACAGCAGTTCAAAAGTTCTTCGCTTCAAAGTATCATCAGGATGGCATTCCCTATGTTACTTGACGAATCTCCCTTCCTAGTTATATTGCCGATAACAGTACAATGTGGTCGTCAGCATGCTTGTCACCGCTCCTCAGCAGTGCAAGAAGTTTTAGAAACTTAATCTGAACACAATGGACAAAGAGTAGCACCCATTACACCAGGATCATTATTAAACACGTCACGAGCCTCAATGCCTCAATATCAATGGATTCACCTTCTTTAACCAATTTCTCATAATTTCTTTTAGTAACCCAAGTTAAAATTCAATGAAATGGAAGTTCTATTGCTTTCAAAAGGCTTAGTGAAATCCAAATACACTTTCTCAGCAAATGAGAGGTGGAACGATTTGTTGGACTTGAACATGAATATTGGATTTGGAAAAATGGTAAGAAAAATAGTTATTTAGATATGGGTTGAAAACAAAATGGATGTAAAAGTTGAATATGAAAATTGGTTTGAAGTAAAAATGGTTTTGAAATGGATTAAAAGAAAGTGATGTGGATAATGGTTAATTGTTTAAAAATGGAAATGGATATTTATAGAATGAATTGAAATGGATTTAAAAGGCAGAATGAAAATGGTTTAGAGAATGGGTTTAGAGGTGGATTATAAGTGGAATTTGGAATTTATGGAAATGGTATCAGAATGGTTATGGGTTAGCAAAAAGGAGTTGTGTCTCGAATTCCAAACAAGTCCCATGATCACATTCAATCCACATCCATCTTCAGATCCAAAGTGACTAGGAAAACCTCAGATCAGGAAGATTACAACGAGGAGAATTCAACCTCTTGCTCCAACTTAACCGGGATTAGAAACCGACTGAATCTCTTATGAATAAGGCCAAGAAAATCCATTGATCCCATGCCCTTATGCAAGATGCAATGTTAAATGCTTTATGTTTTATTTTTCTATGCTTGAATGCAATGCAATGAAATGAAAGCTCATGCTAAATGATATGAAGAAATGAGAGGGCAAATTTTGGGGTATTACAGCTGCCCCTATTCAATCACTATAGACCTGAATGGATGATAGCGATTGCTGTCATACTTTCAAGGTATGGAGGGATTGAATACCGAAAATAACTCGAAAATTTGCACTCCGTGGAGAAGAAGAAAAGGGATATAAACCCAACGAGACTTCTGGATTGAATCGGCAAATAAACGTCATCGGAGAGATCTGTCTTTTGAACGACGCCAGGTGACTACTGGCTTGCCATACTGTTGATGAACTTTAACAAATGTCTTTTTGAACGACGCCAGACGACTACTGGCTTGCCACACTGCTGGTGGACTTTAGAAATGTCTTTTGTACGCCGCCAGACGACTACTGGCTTGCCACACTGCTGGTGGACTTTAATAATGTCTTTTGTATGACGCCAGACGACTACTGGCTTGCCACACTGCTGGTGGACTTTAGTTGCTCTGCCATTCTAAACAATGGACTTTTACCAGTTCGTGCTGGATTTTTGCCAATCTGTCGTTGGACTTCAATGATTACCAAACAGGCTTTGGAAACTCAAAATTGCCATCCTCAGATGGACTTTTGCAGCTTTGCCAAATTAAACTTGGACTTTAATGCTTACCAAACCGGCTTTGGAAGCTTTGCCAAATGATCGTCCCACCTGCTGGAACAACCACCTGCAATATTATCCCACAGGCTGGAATAATATGAACAAACTGTATATAATGATCATCCCACTGGCTGGAACAACCATCTTCCATACTATTCCACAGGCTGGAATAATATAAACAAACTGCATATAATGATCATCCCACTGGCTGGAACAACCATCTTCCATACTATTCCACAGGCTGGAATAATATGAACAAACTGTATATAATGATCATCCCACTGGCTGGAACAACCATCTTCCATACTATTCCACAGGCTGGAATAATATGAACAAACTGTATATAATGATCATCCCACTGGCTGGAACAACCATCTTCCATACTATTCCACAGGCTGGAATAATATGAACAAACTGTATATAATGATCATCCCACCTGCTGGAACAACCATCTGTCATACTATCCTACCTGCTGGAATAATATGAACAAACTATCTGTGTGCCAAAAATAAATTGGACTTTGAGTTGTAAATGCGCAATGCTGAGAATTACACCACCGGCTGGGTAATATCATATGCTGACACTTTGTTGAAGAAGAGATTCCCTTGATCTATTTAGACCCTACTGGGGAAATTACTGTCAACATGTCGAACTCTGTGGGGAGAACTGCTCTAAAGCGTCTCATGCTGGGGAATGCCTTTTGAGAGGATTTTATAGAAGACCAAATGTCTGCCAACTGTACTGGGGATTATAGATCTGGAACATTCTCTGCCGGGGAAATTCAGATGCCCCATGCCTGGGAAGGTCAACTACTTGCCTTTCGCCCCAAATTACACAGTAGATCTGGAAAAAAAAAAAAAACGTCCCAAAAGGATTTTACAGAAGACTTGGCATCTTCAAACTCTTGGATATTCATTGAGTCTTGACCATTAACTACAAGGTAGCTCTGCGAGGCAACTCTATTGGGGAAAAGAGAAATCCAAGCAGCCAACTCTGTAGGGGAGACAACCTAACATCGTCAAGGGGTTGACGGAAAGAAAGCTGAACAAAGATAAAACACTGTCATAGGGATGACAGAAAGAAAATTCCACCGTAGGGAAACACATTGTCATAGGGATGACAGAAAGAAAATTCTGCTGTAGGAACGCATCGTCATGGGGATGACGGAAAGAAAATTTAACCGAAGGGACACATCGTCATGGGGATGACGGAAGAAAAATCTGAACAAAGATAACACATTGTCATAGGGATGACAGAAAGAAAATTCCACCGTAGGAACACATCGTCATGGGGATGACGGAAAGCAAATATGAACATATCCGAAGGTACGAAACCTGAGCTCGGAACACATCGTCAAAGGGTTGACAGAAAGGAGCTGAAAACATCTGAAGGTACGAAACCTGAGCTCGGAACACATCGTCAAAGGGTTGACGGAAAGAATACTCAACCAAAGGAGTCACATTGTCATATGGATGACAGAAAGAATACCTGACTTAGGGATCACATTGTCATGGGGATGACAGAAAGAAAACCATACGCAGAAACACATCATCAAAGGGGTTTGATGGAAAGGAAACCTGACCGAAGTGCCGTCATCAAGAGGTTGATGGACAAAGACTGGTCGAGGGTAAGATCGACGTATGATCTACAACCCAAAAGAAAGGTAATCGGCTGGGTTGATTGTAATGTCTGTTGGGGATATGTCACCGTCTTGACTGGAATTTGATTTGGGCTTTCACGCAGGGTACCAAACCTGGCTTATGCTTCGCATGCATATGTTTGAATTTTCTTTCTATGGCGTAATGCTCCATATCAAATGGAAATGCTATGCGATTTGAGGATGCAATGATCACTACATGCAAAATGCCGACATATGCTCGGGCTATCGGGGAGGAAGAATGTGCTAAGTACAAATGAACTTTGCTGGTAAGGACAGGTGAAACCTGATGGTGATTGTTTTTCAAAGGCAAAATCTTTTTGGGTACCAATGGGGATTGGATTTTGAATGAAGTGCTAATAGGGATTGGACCTCAGGTTTGAAAGGAACGCCAAAAGGGATAGGCTTTCAGGTTTTTGACATATGCCAGCAAAGTGGGCTGTGAATGAAGGTGCCGAGCAAGGTTGGGCTATAGATTTGTTGTTTGGTTTTACAAAGGTTCATACAATGCTATGTTGATGATTATGCAATGATGATTATGCGATGATGCTCATGATATGCAACAGGAGCACTCCAGCAAAATAAATGCTGAAGAGATGAGGCTAACTCCGTTGGGGAAAACAAACTGAATTGCCTTTAGTGTCATGACTGCTCGAGATCCCGACTAAACCTTCATTCTGCAGGAAAGTACGAATAACAAATTTCTGCTGGAGATCCCAGGAATCCGTTGGAGAAAAGTGCCAATGAAAATCGACCTTTGACTTGCTGGTGAAAGCTAACCACCGCCCAAAATATGCTTGGGGACAATGGTTGATGATATCAGCTCTGCTAGGGGACAAGATCAGACTTACTCCTTTGTTTGATGCTTGCCTCTTACTCTTACTCCGTTGGGGAGGCGGAAACAACTTTGCCACACCAGGGAAGCACAGACCCAACACTCTTATCCTGTATGGTAATATGAGCTCTCGCTGAAAAGCCATAAACTCCGTCATACTGGCTAGGGAAGAGCGAACTCCTGAACTCTTGCTGAGGAGAATAATTACAATCTCCATAATACTCTGCCACGAGTGATGAAACTCCAGCTATCTCTGCTAGGGAGAGAGACTCTACTGGGGACGTCGCGTGTCGACTATCACCATGAACCCTGCAGATGTGATATGACCAAAAGAGATGCCCCGATGCAGCATAACCTGTAAATGAACATGTCTTCAGGATGGCTTATGAAGATCCACCATATATTGCCCCAGACTGTGATTTACCGTCCTCCGGAGAGAATAACTTTTTGTGCTCTTGAGACGGCCTGCCCCAGTCTTGAAATGATTTGTGCCCCTGTCTGGCTGATCTGTGAAGGAGTACCTTTAACTGTCCTTTGAGAGATATGTTGAATCTCGAATTGATTGCCCCAGATTAACTGAATCTTGGAATGGATCACCCATTTGATATAACTTGCCCCTGCTCAACGGAGTACCCGGGCACTTTGCACCTTAGATTAATCAATCTTTCCATTGTAGAGACTCTCCTGATCGAGCACTTACTCGCAAGTAAAACTGTTCGTTTGGAAAATGACAATTTTAATGCAATGCATATGACAGTTTTGAAATCCAAGTGTGTTCACTGGAAAAATGTTATGACGTGTAGTGAACGAATCACTTATCAAAATGTCACTGATACCAACATGAATGGTAAGAAGATCCTTTTAGGAGTCAGCTTCGACGTGATCTTTACCGACGTATGCTTTCGGAACAACCCTGCTTCAATTAGGTCTTTCGAAGGTTGTAACGTGGCCTGGTTCACAGTTTAAGAAAGAAAGGATATAAGGCTCAAAGTTTTGTTTTAACCCACCCATTCTCCTTGATGTTCTCCAGTCCTACGTTCAGTTAACTCGACACATGCGTTCACCTTTCAAAAAGGTTATGAACGGTATGAGGATGGTTAAGGAACCCACACGGTTTTCGGAGTGACAGTCACCCTTTTTGTCTTTGGTGTCTGTGGTCACACGACTTGTTCTTTGCTCGAGAATTTTTCTTTTTATTCCTCTTCTTTTCACTTTTTATTCATTTTTGTTTTCCCCTGATTTTGCCTGGACTGATTCTTTTGTAAATCTTTTCGATTTTGAAGTCCAGCGGGATGCCCTAACTTTTGCCTAAGTCACTTGACTTAGCGGGCTTTCTTTTTTCCTTTTGATTTCTTTTTTGAACTAATCGTGTGACACAGGTTATCTGACCTGTTTGCAAAGTTTGTGCCTGCCTCACTCTCTGGTTGGCGAGGGATAACCGCTGTGATTTGATCCTCGAATGGCACACTCCTTTTAAAATTTGAACGCACGGTCAAATTAGCTGACACCTACCCTGCCCCAGGTTAGGATTGAGGGTTTTTCATTTTCAGAAAGAAACTCCTACTTCTAGGCTCAAAGGGGTTTGCAAGGGATTATCTTCCTTATATCTCCGGTGTTTGGGAAGTTGAAATAATGCCTGTACATCATCAGCAGGGTTTTGTTCAAAAGCATACAATTGGAAGTTCTGCGTCTTTGAATATCATCATCCTCCCTAGGATTCTGCTTAAACAAGCATATGATATCGATAAAAAGTATGAGTGAACACGACTGGATTTAACCAAAACATGCATATTCATTTCATTATCATTATCAATCAAAAACAACAAGTTTTACAAATGAGTTTGTACATTTTAACAGAAAAGAAACTACAAATGCAAAGAAATGACATGATCTAAATGGTCGCCAACTTCGAGGAACTGGGCCTTCCAAGCTTGATTTGCAAATGCTAGGCATCTTCAGAATTGCTCATCAAAGTCAGTCTGATACTCATCTGCACAACTGCGCTCGGTGACTTCTTCCATAACTTGGATGCATGAACCCACCTGACTGGATGAAGGAGAGTCGAGGATCTGAATGCCCTGGGGCGTGAATGAGAACATATTGGAGTCAAGAAGAGTCTGAACCTTGCTCCTGAGCACCTTACAGTCCTCAGTTGAATGCCCCTGTGCCCCAGCATGGTAGTCACAACGGGCGTTGACATCAAAACCTGGTGGATACGGAAAAGGTACTGGCTTCAACTCCTTCGGCACTATCAATCCACCTTCGATCAAATCTGGCAACATTTGACTATACGACATTGGCAAATGAGTGAACTGCTTCTCTGGCTTTCTTGGCCTTTGTCGGGCATGCTGACGCGGCTGGCGGCGATATGACCGTTGATTCTGAGAAGGTCTCTGATTTGCAGAAGAATATTGTCCCTGATATGAAGACCCATAAGATTGTTGACTCTGAATAGTTGATACGTCTGGACACTGAGAACGAGGTGGTAGAGATTCCTGAACGGAACTATTTTCTTCCTCGAATTCTTCCTGAGAACTAACAACTGATTCATTTTCATTAGCTTGGAAGTTTGAGACGCCTTGGAGCTTTCCACACTTAATCAGGCTCTCGATACGTTCTCCCACCATCACCATGTCAGAAAATTTTGCTGCCCCATTGACAATCATCTTTTCCAAGTACGGCCCTTGCAAGGTATCTATGAACAAATCAACCAATTCTCTATCCGAAAGTAGCGGTTGAACACGAGCGGCTAACTCTCTCCATCTCTGAGCATACTCTCGAAATGATTCATTATCTGCTTGAGACAAGTCTTGCAAATGTGTTCGGCTGGGAGCCATGTCAAGATTATAATCGTACTGCTTCACAAAGGCGTTGGCTAGATCTGACCATGATCGGATGCTACCACTCTGCAACTGCATATACCAATACAAAGATGCCCCACTCAGACTGTCTTGGAAACAGTGGATCATGAGCTTGTCATTGTCGACATGTGAGGTCATTCTTCTGCAGAACATCACCAAATGTAGCTTCGGACAACTATCTCCTTTGTATTGCTCAAACTTTGGCATTTTAAACTTTGGAGGCATTACCAGGCCAGACACCAAACACATGCTCGAAGCATTCAAATTAAGAGTATCACGCCTCTCCAGGGCCTTAATTTTCTCGTCCAACACGCGGTATCTTTTGTCATAAACATATCGTGGATCCTTAGGGTTCATCTTCGGAACTACCCCTCGGACATCTGGCATAGAGAATGCAAAACTCTGATAATCAGCGGCATCAAGAGAAGACGAATGTCCATCTCGGACAAAAAGAGGTTCTTGCTCAACTTGATTCTCGACAGGGATCCGCACCGGCTGAGTTTGGGCAACATTGCTCGCCGGAGGTGGAATGACATTCTCATTTCTTTGAACATTGGCCTCTCCCCTAGTCATGGCTGCCATAGCTTCCACAAGTTGGTTCAACTGATGCTTCATCAATTCAACATCGGCCCTAGTCACAAACTGATTCTGCTCCCCAGAGTTCATGATTCTTCCAGAAGCTGGTTCAAGTCCAATACAAAAGTCGGGAAATCAAACTGCAGTTCAGATAAAGGATGGATGAGCTCACTGGTCTGGCCTGGAGAAAGGATATGCAAAATGATGCAAGATGCAAATGCAATGCAATAGTATGAATGCAATAAGACATGGGATCAAAGCTTCCAGATAGTCTGAATAATCAGTATATTGTGTTGATGACTGAAGGAGTTCATGAGTATGTTCTGAAGAGAATACCGGAATAACCAGAATACCGAAATAATCAAAATACTAGAATGCCAGAATATCGGCATAATCAGAATACCAAAATGCCAGAATATCGGCATAATCAGGGTGCCGGAATAATCGAAATACCAGGATGGTCAGAGTAATCATGATGCCATAATACCAGGCTGATAAGTCCACACTGATAAGAGAACCAAAATACCAGGTAGGATGAATGTCAAGGTTACCTGCAAACCTGTAAACAAACCCGCCCCTCTCACATGTGGGTACTAGGATGTTCAGTATCCCGGGCTCTCAGGTCGAGAAATGATGATATTTTCACCATTTCTGGTTTGGCATCATCATCAATCGAGGAGGCCTCAACTGATTCTCCAAAACGAAAGGTCCTCAGCTTCTGGCACTGAGGTCGAGAAGCAATAGTACATTCATCCCTCGGGGTACAGTACTATCGCCAATTGAGGAGTGCCTCCACTGATTCTCTTTCAAAAGGGATAACCTATAGCAAGTTCCCAGCATTGGGTCCTCGGATCGAGAATGTGCAATGGGTTTGCCACAGAATGTGGTCTGCCACTGTCACAACTCGGGAGGAGTGCCGCAACTGAGTCCTCGGGAATGGTCTCCAGAGTCGACAGTTCCTCAAGAGAATAACTACTGGCCTGCATAAAAGCTCCTGATAGAACCTCGTCTGGTTGTGGGTCTCATGAACAACAATACGTGGTCACCACCACGCAAGCGTCATGACTATCCACTCTAATACCTATGTGTGTACTCAAGCCTTGGTAGTGGGCTTATCTCTCAGAACATCCCGCCCGCCAAACAGAAAACAACAGCACAGTCCAGCACAATAATGATATGTAATGCAGTAAATGCGATAAATACAGTAAAGTACAGTAAAGCAGCAATACAATAAATAGCAATACAGTACAACAGCAAAAAAAAAAAAAAAAAAAAAAAAAAAAAGTAAACACCCAATGAAAGAAAAACAGACAAGCGCTAGGATTGACTCGCTTAGGATGGACCAGCAATAGGTCAATCTGTCCCCAGCAGAGTCGCCAGCTGTCGCTCCCGGGATTTTCATCCAAGTACAAACGCGAAAGTGGCACCGAAACAGAGTCGCCAACAATGTGTATTTATCCCAAGAGAGGGAAAGGAAACACCGCATAAACCTGAGGGAAAGAAAAGAGCATGGTCTTGCGACCAAGAGAAAGGGTAAGGGAGTCGGTTACGCGAGAGGAAGGTATTAGCACCCCCACGCGTCCATCGTATCCGATGGGATCCACGCTTGCTTGCTTCAATCAAAGGGTGATAAAAAAAGATACTGGAAAAAGGAACTGAAAGAAAGAAAGAGAACAAATGTAGGGAAAATAAAAGAAGTGCTCGCATGGGCCCTACCCCACTGCCTACGTATCTCATCGGGAACATGAGAATCAGAGCGACGTAGTTCCCCTCACTAGGGATGGATTGTTTGTATTTTAGGGAACGGCTGACGTTCTAGCTCAGGTGTTGCAGGCTCGCTGGTCCGAGTGCGTTACCATCTTGCAAGAGAACGAGTAGGAGCGCGTTCGTACGCTAAGAGTGAATGAGGTGAGAAAAGAATTCCCGAAGGAAAGACGTTATTGTTTGTTTTTTGTCTTTTAGAAGGAAGTGTTTTGGATTTGTTTGCATATGACAGTGTATCCGGATCTTAGTCATTGGAATGTGTACATTCTCACATTCCAAGATGGAATGGGTAAGAAAGCACACTAAGAGTGAAGAAGACCCCCACACTAAGTTCCAATTGTCAAGGTTCAAACGCACTAGCATACTTGTGTTTATTAAGTGTTTTTGTTGATTAAGAAATAAAGAAGTGTTTTTTATTATTTGCACCTTCAACAAGTATTGCATTTAAGTCCCTCATACAAGATCAAATGTTTAACACATTGACCCAAGATGGGCTATATGCTACACATTCTAAGATTACAAGAGAAGACCCCTTATAATCTTTTCTTTATATGAAAGGCCTAAATGCAATAAATGCCTACCTTTATTAGATATTTTTGTATTTTTCTTTGAGATGAGAAAAGAGACTCAAGAGAGGAGAAAAGGTAAAAATCTATATGAACTAAGACTCAATCCTAATTGATTAGTTAAGGGGAGTGATCCTAAAGGTTGGTGAGGTTTAGAACCTAACTCTAAAAGAAGAGAAAAGAGACTCAAAGTGTAAGAGAAAACGGGAGTTAGTTGTTAGTGTGCTCGCCGAGATATCGCATCTCGTGCCTACGTATCCGCAATCTGAAAAGAAAGAGGAATCAGAGCATCCGTAGTTCACACTACTACGGGTTAATGGGAAACTATCTCGATCGCATGGGTGCGAGAGAAAGGACTCACGAAGGTCACACAGGAAGTCTAAAGGGAAACTCGGTCCTACAAGTCAACATACATCAATGGTCCTAAGGTCAGGATTAGGAGGGAAGCTACCTAATGTTATCAGGCATGGATTGCTATCCTAATGTCTCTCCTACCTCCGACTTAATCAAAAATTAAGTGGAGCGAGGAATCCTAAGGGATCATGTCATCAGACAAGTAAACACAGGATAAATCAATCACAAAATGAACTAAAAGCAATGAAGGAGTAAATAGTGTCAATAAGCAGTCAGGCCAAACAATCAAAGTAAAAAGAGGGAGCTTTAGCCAAGGGGTCATATCAACCGAGGCAAACAAGCTAGCTGTGGGAAGTAAGTACTCCTCCAATGGTATCAAGAACCATGGAGAGCAGAATAAGAAAGGGGAAGATGTGAATCAGATCACATAAGCATCAACATTGGTCAATGCGAGCTAAAGACAAAGCGTGGGGGTTGGTTACGAACCCTATCTTCCACTTGACCGACTCGATAACAGAGTGTGTTATGTTCAAAGCTTCAATCATGTAATGAGAGCTAAGAACGACTCGACTAGAATAACGGGGGTCGATTGCGAACCCTACCTTCCGTCAATTGCCTCCTTAGAGGTCTTCAGCACAATATCAAACGAGCACCATCATGGCCTCACTTGAGGGCTTTCCATATAATCCTACTTATCATGGCATTTTCTATTCCTACTTCTCATGGCATTGACTATTCCTACTTCTCATGATATTTGAAAGCATTAAAGAGAAGTGAAGAGATAAGAAGTCCTACCAAACGGATATGAATCCGTAGCAAAGCAACGAAAGCGCAACGAAAGCAAGTCAGGAAAGCACCTATAAACAAATGGCAAACCAAGTTAGAAACAAGTTTTTATTTACAAAATGAAATGGTCAAGCCACCTTTGGAACGTCTCCTTTATGTACCTTGCACATGTGAACCAAAGACATTAGTAATAACAAGAGAGTGTACGTACAACATGAAACCTAACTCTAATGGCTATGTACATTTGAGTCACACTAGTCAAAGTGAAAGACCTAAAAGGATTATGAAATTACAAGTCAAGTTACAACTATGCTACAAGACTAATCTACTTTGATGTTAAAGGTAAACCAACAAAAGAAAGCCATTACAAGTTAGATGAATTGAAATAAAACGTGAAAATGAACCAAGGTCAGAAGTGAAACACCTTATACGCAAGCTTAAACACTCTCAAAGTGTCACAAAGATTTGCATTAAACTCTCTCTCCAAAGTCAATTCATTCCATGAGCAAAATCACATTCAAACTTCTCATACAAGCATGTAAACTTGTCACTCAAGTAAGACAAATGAAATGACATGGTAAGGTGATGTCAAAGCTCACACACCAGAGGCACATGACCTATAAAGATGTCCTAATTGAATCCCAAAAACAATCATGAACATGGCATACAAGTGGCATCAAAAGAAGTGGCCAAAGTGAAATACAAGTTCAAGTTCGCATACACACAAAGAAGGCATCATTTAAAGCATGTGAAATGATCCAAGGCAACAATAAAACATGTCTCAATTGTGCATCAAAATACACTTAACAATGTACTAAAATTCAAATTCAAGGTTGGCTCAAAGTGCCCTCATACAAGTCCTAAACATAACTTCTTTCTACGCATGTATCAATATGTTCGATTCGCATTGAAAAATGAGTGAAAAATAGCAAAATGCTCTAAAAAATTATGAGTAATTGAACACAACATGCCAAGGACAGTAGGTAACCACATACAAAAGATAGGGTTCATATCATGCACCAAACATGCTCAATCAATTGCAAACGTAGCATACACGTCAATGATGATCATACGAATTAAGGCTCCAAGGATTAACTTCAAAAGTATCTCAAAGCTCAAGTACAATGCACCAATCAATCGCCATGATGTTAAACAATCAAATGCCTAAATTCACACCAAAAATCGGATCCAAATGGTCAAAGGAGAATCACATTTTGGCACTTACATCACTAGGTATACCATTTAGAACACATTTCTTTCCAAAATCCCAGAAAAATATCAAACAACCCTCAAAATGGAATTAAAAATCACCAAAAATTAATTAAGACCATCAATAACTCTCATGAATTTTATCACAATTTTATGACCATTTATACTATTTTTAGAATTAGATTTTAAAACAATTATGAACAAAAAGAATTAAACAACACCAAGAACCAAGGGGGTGCACTATAGCTAAAAGTCTATTTAAATTCTTCCTTGGGCTCAAGCACAGGGGTGCAAATAACAGAAAAAGCTAAGGCCCAAGAAGCTAAGGTTTGGAGGAGCACGGTGTGACCTCAGTCAACTCTGTTGACTGATCCTAAAGCGTTGGATCTTGGTGGTCCAAAGGTAATCTCATCACACGTTTGAAATGAGATTGTGCACGGTAAGGACTGAGTGGATACACACATGTGATTATGAAAAGAGAGGTCCTACCGGACGGTGACAAGTGTCACCGCCGGAGTGGACCGCACCACCACCATCCTATCCTCTTCATCTCTTAAGCATCACAAGCAAGAAAAAAAAACACCAAACGTTTCTCTCTCTTTCTATCATCCGTCTCTCTCTCTCTACGTTTTTTCCTTTCTAAAAAAAAACCTACCGCCGGAGATGACGGTGGCCGGAGGCGGCGCCGCCGTCTTCTCCGGCACCCAACCACCCCAAAACACCAACTCTCCAACACAAATCCTCACTAAATTCTCGCCCTCTTTCCAAATCCGTGAACAGTTTTTCTCAAATTCTTCCTCAAACCACGGGATGGACGCTATTAGGATCAAGAACGAACAAAAATTAAATCGATCCACAATGAACTACTAAGTTCAAGGCCGCAGCTAGAGAAAGGAGTGGATTGCGTACCTGATGAAGACGAGAGCGAATCTTCAGGTATGAAACTCGTTCTTCTCCTCTTTCTGACGATCGTTGTGGATTCGTCTATGAAGTTGTTGTCGAATCTGTGACGTTCTTGAATTTGCAGATTACCGATTCTCGTCGCGGTTTTTGAAGGCCGTTAAGCGCTGTACGTCGGAGTCGTCGTGGAGTTATGAGTATGATATGGTGACGTTGAATTGTGCAGAGGTTTCCCTTGGAGATGGCGATAAAGACGACGGCGTCGTAGTGGAGTTTTGCTTCTTCTACATCTTCTTTCTTTGCACGCACTTGGTTGTGGTTTGTGGCGTCGAGAACTGTTGACGTTTGTTGCGATTTGAATTTCTGTGATGTTGCGTACGAATTGCTTTTTGCGAGATCTCGAATTCTTGAATGCTGGATTGTTTATGCTTTTTGCAGGTTCTTGAATTTTTGCAAGTCGTCAATGTTGTTGAACGATTCTCTGCAGGTTTTATGGATTGAGAAGAAGGTTGAAAGTGATAATGGTGATTCTGGGAGTTGAAGATTGAAGATGGAGGTGAAGAGAGTTGATTGGAGATGAAGCTATGGAATTGTGGAGCTTGAAGAATTTGCGAGGGAGAAAGAGTTTGTTGATTCTGTTAGAGAGAAAATGGTTGGTTAGCATTCGGTTAGGGAGATTGGTTAGCCGAAAAAATGTTAGAGATTGGAGAGGATTGATCAGTTATGGATCGTAACTGTTATGAAGTTTCTGTTATAAAAAAAATGGTTGGAAGTTAGGGAGGAAGAAACTATTAAATCAGTTATGAAATTTTGTTCTGGTTTTGCAGGATGACACCGTCGTAATCGACACCAGCCCTTGGCAAGTATATCAGTGGCGAAGATTGAAGAAATTGAAGATAGTGATTGGTTCGAAGAGAGTGAAGATTGAAGGTCGAAGATTGACGGTTAGAAGTTGAAGCCTATTACCGTTAGAAAATCTTCCTGTTAGAATGTTTGTTAGGAATAATAGGAGATTTTGCTGATAGAAAGTTCTGGTGTAAAAATGGTAACTGAAATTGTTAACAGGTTTTTGTCATAGTTTTCTTTCTGTTATTAACTGCTGCCAACTTTCTGCTATGTAGTTTTTTCCATAATTTCCTGCTGCTGTTTCAAATGCATAAATTATGTGCACCTTTAATGTTCACCATATCTTCCGCATGCCCAAAAATTTTACTCATTGTCTGTATAAACCAATGATTACTTGGTGCAACTTGCTCACTACTCAATCATACGGTCAACAATCATTTCCACTTTGGAAGATTCGGTCATTCTCAACAGCAGTTCAAAAGTTCTTCGCTTCAAAGTATCATCAGGATGGCATTCCCTATGTTACTTGACGAATCTCCCTTCCTAGTTATATTGCCGATAACAGTACAATGTGGTCGTCAGCATGCTTGTCACCGCTCCTCAGCAGTGCAAGAAGTTTTAGAAACTTAATCTGAACACAATGGACAAAGAGTAGCACCCATTACACCAGGATCATTATTAAACACGTCACGAGCCTCAATGCCTCAATATCAATGGATTCACCTTCTTTAACCAATTTCTCATAATTTCTTTTAGTAACCCAAGTTAAAATTCAATGAAATGGAAGTTCTATTGCTTTCAAAAGGCTTAGTGAAATCCAAATACACTTTCTCAGCAAATGAGAGGTGGAACGATTTGTTGGACTTGAACATGAATATTGGATTTGGAAAAATGGTAAGAAAAATAGTTATTTAGATATGGGTTGAAAACAAAATGGATGTAAAAGTTGAATATGAAAATTGGTTTGAAGTAAAAATGGTTTTGAAATGGATTAAAAGAAAGTGATGTGGATAATGGTTAATTGTTTAAAAATGGAAATGGATATTTATAGAATGAATTGAAATGGATTTAAAAGGCGGAATGAAAATGGTTTAGAGAATGGGTTTAGAGGTGGATTATAAGTGGAATTTGGAATTTATGGAAATGGTATCAGAATGGTTATGGGTTAGCAAAAAGGAGTTGTGTCTCGAATTCCAAACAAGTCCCATGATCACATTCAATCCACATCCATCTTCAGATCCAAAGTGACTAGGAAAACCTCAGATCAGGAAGATTACAACGAGGAGAATTCAACCTCTTGCTCCAACTTAACCGGGATTAGAAACCGACTGAATCTCTTATGAATAAGGCCAAGAAAATCCATTGATCCCATGCCCTTATGCAAGATGCAATGTTAAATGCTTTATGTTTTATTTTTCTATGCTTGAATGCAATGCAATGAAATGAAAGCTCATGCTAAATGATATGAAGAAATGAGAGGGCAAATTTTGGGGTATTACAATCATTATGGAGTTTGGTATTCTAGCCTTTATTTGGCTTGCTTATTGGCTCAAGAGGATGGAATTCTTTTCTTATTATGCTTTGAAGAGTGCTTCCATGTGGTTAGATCTTTCTTACCCTAGCTTTTATTTTTCGCAATAGGATAGTCCCTTCTTCTCCACCCCTTCTTAAATTTTCAAATTTTTCTCTCTTTTTCAAAACCTTCTTGTTTTCAAAACTTAAACCTCTTTCATAATAAAACCTTGACTATGGTCAAGGGATTTTCAAACTTTGTTTCTTTAATAAATGTCAATCAACATTAATCATATTTTGACCATTTAAAAAAAACATAAAAAATACAAAACTCATTCAACTTTTTGTGCTTTTATGCACCTTTTTCTTTTAAACTTTTCAAAAAGGTTAGACATGAGTCATCTTCTTTGACGAGATGTAAAGCTCCTAACCAGGGTATTTTGTGTAAAGTATGGTCATTTTCCACTTAGATGTTGAAGCAATAGTCTTGCTGATTTCAATCCAAGCAAATCCTTCATCTTAATGTGATGCAAATGCCTCTTTCCAATACCTTTGGATAATTAGTTGAGTATTCTATCTTGAGAATGACAAGTTGTCTTTTCAAGATAAAATGAATCATAACCAATAATTTTTGTTATTTGTACCACTAACTACGAGGTTTTGATCCTATATTGCACTTTGTGGGTACGTAGGCATGAGGCGATAAGTCTCTCCAAACACAAAAATTTTAAAAAATATTTCTCTTCTCATCTCCCCAATCTCATTTCAAACAAACCTTTTTCAAACCAAAAAGCGTAGATATTTCAAAGGGTTCCTATAGAGTACTATAGACGTTTTGGGTGCTAACACCTTCCCTTAACGTAACCAACCCCCTTACCTAGTCTCTGTTTATTTGTTCTTGTTTTAGAACTTGTTTAGGTTTTGTTCGCTCTTTTTCCTTTCCTTTTGGATAAAATAAAAGTGCGGTTTTGACTCTTGCTTTATGAGTTAAGTTAGTGAATAGCTTACACTCACAATTTTTACCGCTACAGAAAAGTGGCGACTCTGCTGGGGAATCTCTGGTTCCTAGTGGGTTCAGCCTACTTTGATTTATTTATTGGTTTTTCTTTGATTTGTTTGTTATCGGTTGTTCTGTTTGGGTGATCTTGAGAGGTGAGATAGATCCTGATCATGAAGGCTGGATCAGATCCTGTAGAATCAGGCCGCCAAGTGCGTTAGGGATGCTGGTCGTATGGAGAGGAGGGGGGTGTACCTGCAAGGCACTCCGACGCTCAAGTGAGAAAGGGTCAGAGAAAAGGGGCAAGTACAAAGTATGAATTCTTAGGGTGAATATTGGATACCTGACCCTCTCAAGCGAGAGGGTTTATATAGAGCCCCCAGCGCGTGGCCAACGGTCCTATTTTCGGGGCGAAATAACCGTTTTCCCCAAATAATAGGTAACTACCCAAACTAGCCGTTATGTCGGGCAGGGTGCCCAAAACTAGCCGTTGTGTCGGGCATAGGCATGGTTCCGGGCACCTGCCCATAGCAGTTCGGGGAGCGATGAAGCCGTGCGTGATGGGCAGTAATTCCAGGGAGGAATGTTGCATTCCTTGCCCGGTTGGAGGGGTAGAAAGGTAAATTTTGCCCCTCTGTGGATTGGACTTAGGCAATTTGGGCCGCTCTGGAGCAGAGGCGGATTTGGCCAATTCTAGCCATTGGTCCAGTCCAGAACAAGAGCCCCCCAAGTCGTTGCTCCCAAGCGTGGGAGTGATGACTTAAGGACTACTCGTTGCTCCGGGGAGCCAGTATAGAGTCATCGTTTGAAGACGAGGAAGATTGTCTCAAAGTGCCCGTGACCCCAGATGTTCATGAGATTCGTGGTCGTGACCTTATTGCCCGGTGTTCGGGGAGACAAAGGGTCAGACAGAATTGGAAACGTTGGGTTTCCACGTGTGCCTCGAGCTCCGTGTAGCAGTTAATAGGCAATGATGGCTAGTGGGTAGTCATTATGGCCTACGAGCGCGTGGTTGCACGTGCCCCTTTGTATAAAAAGGGGAAAATCGTTCCATTTGGGACTTTTTCTTTCTGATTTCTCTTCGTCTCCTTCAAGTTCTTGCCTGTCACCGTCTTCTGCCTTTCCGACCACTATTGCAGGCTTTCGAGCAACACCTTTTTCTACTCAAAACAAGTAAGTGTTCTGATCCCTTGCTTGTTCTACTTCTGTTAGTTGTTAATGGTAGATTGCATGTAGTTAGGGCTAGCTTTAGAGGACGAAACGAGTGAGTCTCCAGCGATTGTTGGTGGTGGACGGTGGTTGTGCCATTTTTCTACTTCTGACATGTCACCGGACGTGTCTGCGTGCTCCGGTTAGGAGGGCGGTTGACGGCATCATCGCGATGGTGACGCTTGCGTAACCGTCGTGATTTTTTATTTTCTGAACGAATGATGAGTTTTCCGGCAGAATAACTCCAGATTCTGGTGAAGCTTTGTGATTTCCGGCAGAGCTTCGAACGGAAACTGGGATTGAGTGCAGGGAAGCTCCTCGTCAGTCGATGATACGTTTCGAGCGGTTCCTCGCGGGGAGGTTCCAACCTTTCCTTTGATGTTAGGGCTTAGGCCCGGGACGCTGTCCTTAGCCCTTTGCGCGCCCTTTCACTTGACTTAGCAGTGGAAGGGTGGATTTGATTTGCTGTCGAATTCACTTTCTTCTCTACTTTTCAGGTGATCGACATGGCGACGGGGCCAGATAGAGAAGTTATTTTAGGAACCTCTGAGGAGGAAACAGGATCCTCGAACAAGAGTAGCTCGACGGCTTCGAGCTCTCCAAGTGATGTCGGGGAAGAAGAGGTTCGGGATGATATGGACGAGGATGTTACTGATGATTCCGCGGAGGAATGGGAGGTGGCCGAGCCTCTTGAGCACGTGTCCAAGCTTGCGGGGGATTCTTTTACTGTAGTCGGGCCGGAGGGAGAGTGAAAGGTGCACTTCCCTTCCGAGGACGAGCGGGTCTGCACAAACTTCGGGGGCCGCTTTACGATGTACGAATATGCCTTCAAGGAGCTGGGCTTGAGGCTGACGTTCACCGATTTCCAGCAGTCAGTGTTCGAGCATTTGAGGTTGGCCCCCACGTAGCTGCATCCAAACTCTCTGGCCTTTATCCGGGCGTTTGAGTTGGTGTGTGAGCATCTTGCTATAGGGACTACTCTCCCTCTGTTTTTCATTGTCTTCCATCTTCAATGGCAGCTGTCGGGGAGGAAGTACGGCTGAGTTTCGTTGAAGCAGCCCGGCAAGTTGTTCAAGCCTTTTTCGGAGTCAATAAGGATGTTCAAGGAACGTTATTATGTCGTGGAACCCTTGTCCGAATCTGCCCAGGACATCACATATGTCTGGGAGATAGAAGTTGACGAGGACGGGAATGAGCTGCACGACGAGGAAGGGAAGTATATTGGGCGGAGACTTTACAAGTTCCTCATCCACTGGTCACCCGACCACTTCACCAGGGAGCCCAGTGATTATGTCTTCCAACCTAGCGAGCTGCTCGGGCAGGACGCTGCGGCGTATGAGGCACTGGTGAACTGGGTCAACTCCTTCTGGCTTGCTGAGTGCTGGACGAGCAAGGGCAGTCCGATCTTCGAGGAGGACGGGAGCCAGAGAGTTGAGCATAGATTAATCAATGTTAAGGCACTGCTGGAGTGCAAGACTCCCGAGGACGCTGAGAAACTGCTCGGTAGTCTTAGTTATTTAGATTTTGTTCATGTCATTTCTTTTTCTCGTATCTAACGGGTTCATGTTTTGTTTGTGTAGGTGAGATGCCTCAGGCTCATGATCGGGTTGTGAGGAATGCTCTGGCGAGGAACAAAGTTGGAACGGCTCCTTCGAAATCTCGGTTTGCTGGTGCTCGTGTTCCTCCTTCAGCGCAATCTGCTGCGGGGACCTCCACCTCTCCCACTCCTGCTTCCCGGGGATCTCCCCTGCCTTTAGCCGGGCGTCCCAACCGGCCAAGGATCACTGATGTCGTGGACCTTACTCGGGTAGCGGAGAAAGGGAAGTTCGAGCTTCCTCCCTGCATCCTCGATAGGAGGTTTTTCGAAGGCAACTCTTTAGTCATTCCCCAGGCGGAATCTCTTTGCTTGGAAGGTATGGATCGCCCGAGCAAGAGGGCGCTGGTGGCCCAAGACGCTTCTTCCTTGGTCAGGATGCTCGAGATGGCGGCTGTTTATGTTGAAGGGGACTCTGCAACTGAGTCTGAACTCAACGCTGCCCGTACTTCTGTGGCGTCCCTCAAGGAAGAGGTTAAGGGTGCTGGCGAGGCTCGGAAGAAGGCTGAAGAGGAGGCGGCCAGGATGAAGGAGGAGAACTCTACATTGGCGGCGGAGAAGAAAGCTGCCGAGGAGCTGATTAGGGAGCTGAGGGCGGTCAATGCCCCGGGTGCTGACTAGTCGGACGATGTGAGAAATTTGAAGACTAGATCCGAGCTGGTTGCTCGTATACTGCTAGCCGAAGATGATGGCATCGTCGTTGCGGAGGAATCCTTCGGAAACGTCGTGGCTCAGCTGTGGGTGGTGAACCCTGGGCGTGAAATTTCTGTCGAGGATACTCACTACCTGGCTCATGTCGAGGATGGCCGTATTGTCGTGCCCAATGGTGTCCTTGGAGGTACCCCCGAGGATCAGCCCGCAGAGGATCAGGGACCCGAGCCAGAGCCTGCCGAGCATGCTGATGAGTGAGGAGTTTGTTATTTTGATGTTGTTGTATTTTGTCCGGCCTGCATGCCGTGGAATCATTGTAATTTATTTTCTTTTCGGGGGGGCTTGGCCCCCGTTTGATGTAATTAAGCACAATTGTGGCCCTCTTGGTCACCCATTATGTTAACTTATGATATTTCTGGCTTTGTTCTCTGCATGATTTTACTTGCGTTTATTTTTGCTAAGTGTTGTATGCATGCTCGCTGTGAATGTATGTCCGCCCGTGATAGGGGGTTTTTGACCAGCGCGAATATTTTTGGGGGGATTGCTCGTAATAGATGTGTTCAGTAGTGTGGGGAACTGGTCGAATCGGCCGGGGAATAACCTGGCCGGGGAGCGGAGCTCAGGTCTCGTTTGAGGCCTGAGTTCGCGGCGTGAACGTCCCATCGTGAGCTGGGGTTCTGCCAATCATGGTACTTTGACGACGGCGATGCTTGATCGAGGACCGCTGTCGAGCAGTTGCCCGGCTCGTTACTGAGTGGGGATATGCTTTAATCGTATGCGACGCTTGTACCTAGACGCGCATAGTGGTCGGTAGCTGACGTTCGTCGTTGCGACGAGTCGAACCGAGGATTTAACTGTAATATTGTTTTAGCTTTTCAGCGTTCCATGGTCGAGCAAGTTCTTCCCCAGTGAGATATTCTAGGTAATAGGCCCCATTTCCCATCTTTGCCCGAGCGCGATAAGGTCCTTCCCAATTGGCTGCTAGTTTGCCTTCGCGAGAGTCTTTGTGGTTTCTTCTTAGAACGAGGCTTCCCACGTCGAACTCTCGCCGTATCACCTTGGCGTTGTGCATGATGGTAATTTTTTGTTTTAGTGAGGCTTCGCGAAGGGCTTCCCCGGTTCTGATTTCCTCGACGAGGTCGAGCTCTTCTCTTAAAGATTCGTCGTTCATTTCCTCGTCTAGGGATGATTATGTCCGCCTAGAGGGTACGTGAACTTCGACGGGGATTACAGCCTCTGTCCCTTATGCTAGGCGGAAAGGTGTTTCCCCGGTCGTTGAGTGTGGAGTTGTGCGGTATGCCCATAGTACGCTGTGCAGTTCCTCGACCCATGCCTTCTTTGTTTCGTCCAGCCTTTGCTTGAGGCCTCGAAGGATGACTCAGTTAGCTGCCTCAGCCTGCCCGTTTGTCTGGGGGTGCTCGACGGATGCGAAGTGTTGCTTCGTGCCCAGTTGGGCGACGAAGTCCTGAAACTTTCTGTCTGTGAATTGCGTCCCGTTGTCCGTTACAATTGCCTGGGGAATGTCGAAGCGTGCAAGGATGTTTCGTTTGTAGAAACACAGGATGTTGAGGGCAGTTATTTTGGCTAGAGCTTCTGCTTCTATCCATTTTGTGAAATAGTCCACGCCCACTATGAGATATTTGTTCTAACTTGATCCTACCACGAAGGGTCCTAGGATGTCTAGGCCCCACCAGGCGAATGGCCACGGGGAGGACCTAGCTTTGAGCTCGTTGGGTGGAGCCAGGTGCATGTCTCTGTGTCGTTGGCATTTATTGCACTTTTTCACGTGCTCTTTCGCGTCGTTTTGCATGGTCGGCCAGTAATATCCTGCACGGAGAGCCTTTCGAGCAAGGGACCTCCCGCCAAGATGTTGGGCATTGATTCCTTCGTGGATTTCGCGCAGGATGTGTGCGACCATTTCCTCCTCGACACATTTGAGCAGCAGAATGGAGAATCCCTATCTGTAGAGTTTATCTTCGACCAAGACATAAGAGCAGGCTCTTCGCCTGACTATGCTGGCCTCCTTTGGGTCGGACGGGAGTTCGTCTTTGGCGAGATAGTTGTAGACTGGGGTCATCCAACAGTTGTTGTCGCCGATCACTTGCACGTCGAGTGTCGGGGAGGCCTTCTCGATGCTGGGTCGAGGAAGTACTTCCTGTATGACGGACTTGTTTCCGCCTTTCTTCTTCGTGCTGGCAAGTTTGGATAGCACGTCTGCTCGCACGTTATGTTCGCGGGGAACATGTTTCACTTCCACTGTTGTGAACTTCGCCATTTCCTTCTTTACCAGGGCCAAGTATTCGGTTAAGTTGTCGTTTTTGGCTTGGTATTCACCCCGGATCTGGAGGGCCACGAGTTGTGAATCCGTGCAAATGACGACTTCTTGTGCGCCCAGGTCCTCGGCAAGGCGTAGCCCAGCGAGGAAGGCTTCGTATTCCGCCTGGTTATTGGAGGTTAGGAAAGACAGTGTGAGTGATACCTCGATGATAATTCCTTCGTCGCTCTCCAGTATGATCCCCGCGCCGCTTCCTGCCGAGCTTAAGGCACCATCGACGAAGATGGTCCACTTGCGCGCTTCGCTCGCGGGGGAGTCTGCGAATGTCATCTCCGCGACGAAGTCGGCCAGAGCTTGGGCCTTAAGGGCTTTTCTCCCCTTGTATTGGACGTCAAATTCAGACAGTTCTAGCGACCATTTGAGCATTCGGCCGACCATATCTGGTCGTTCGAGCAGCTGCTTTATGGGATGATCTGTTCGAACCACGATCGTGTGAGCCAGGAAGTAGTGTCTTAATCTTCTGGCTACGTTGATGAGGGCCAGCGCCACCTTTTCTATCTACTGGTATCTTAACTCTGGTCCTTGTAACGCTTTGCTTATGAAATAAATGGGTTTCTGCCCGTCAGGCATCTCGCGGATGAGAGCAGCACTCACTGCTTCAGTCGCAACAGCCAGATAGAAGTATAACGTTTCGCCGTTGTCCAGTCGAGAGAGGACCAGTGGCTCTGAGAGTGCTCGTTTCAGATGGAGAAGGGCCTTGTCGCACTCCTCGGTCCATTCGAATGCTTCCTCTTTGCGGAGGAGTTTGAAGAATGGCAGGGCGTGCTGGGCGGACTTGGCCACGAAACGAGATAGTGACGTGAGCATCCCGTTGAGGGACTGGATGGATTTTTTGGACTTGGGCATAGGAAACTCGGAGAACGCCCGACATTTGTCGGGATTGGCCTCGATTCCTTGTTCCGTTAAGTAGAAGCTGAGGAATTTGCCTGCCCGGACACCGAACGTGCATTTCTCTGGATTAAAATGCATTTTGTATTTCCTGGCCTGTTCGAAGACCTTTCTCAAGTGGGCGGTGTGATCAGTTTCCTCGTGGGATTTTACGATCATGCCGTCCATGTAGACTTCGAGCATGTCGCCTATTTCTCCCCGAAACACTTTGTTCATCATTCGTTGGTACGCTGCTCCGGCATTCTTCAAGCTGAAGGGCATTACTTTGTAGTAATAGTTGCCCGATTTGGTCATGAAGGCCGTATATTTTTTGTCAGACATTGCCATTGGGATTTGATTGTAGCCCGAGTAGGCATCCATGAACGATAAAAGTTTAAAACCAGCAGAATTATCAACAAGTTTATCAATATTGGGGAGGGGGTAGGCATCTTTCGGGCATGCCTTATTGAGATCAGTATAATCAATGCACATGCGCCATTTTCCATTATATTTTTTAACCAATACAACATTGGATAGCCAAGTGGTGTACTTGGCTTCCGAAATAAATTTGGCCTCGAGGAGGTCCTTTACAGCTTTTTCAGCAGCCTCCGTCTTCTCCGGAGACTGCTTTCTCCTACGTTGTGCTACGGCCTTGATGGCCAGGTCAATTGTCAACTGGTGACAGGCGACGGATGGATCCAAGCCGGGCATTTCCACGACGCTCCCTGCGAAGAGGTCGGCATTCTCTCTGAGGCATGCTTTGAGCTGCTTCCTCGCGACATCAGGTAGGTCAGCTCCGATCTTCACTCCCCGTTGGGGGTCTTCGCCGAACAGAACTATCACGAAGTTGCCATCAAGGATTGGGCGCATCGGATGGGAGTTGCTGCTGGATGATGTGGACGGGCCGGCTGAAGCTGCTCGTTCTTCCTATTGGTCCTTGGGGAAGCGACTGTCGAGGTCGATAGAGTCGACCTGGGGCAGAGGCTTGGCCTCCTCGGAGCTTCTTGGTAGTGCTGGCTTGCTCGACGCCTTTGGCTTGGGCGCAATGGCGTTGAGCCCCTTTGTAGCTGCTTCAAAACACCGTCGGGCAGCTTCTATATCACCGTTGAGGGTGGCGACCTTTCCTTTCGAAGTGTAATACTTCATCTTCAGGTGGATGGTCGAGGGCACTGCTACCAACTCGGCTAGAGTTGGCCTTCCAAAAATGCATTGTAAAGCGACGGGCAGTCGATTACTAGAAAATGCACCTTGATGGATCTGGCCGTTTCAGCTGATCCGAAGGTCACGATCAGCTCGACGTAACCCCACGGCTTGGTCACAGACCCGTTGAATCTCTGTAAATCGGACCCTACGTAGGGGGTAAGGTGCGATTCGTCCAGCTGAAGCGTTGAGAATAGCTTGGAGTACATGATGTCAACCGAGATGCCCTGGTCAACTAGGATCCGACGAACGTCGAAGTTTTCCATTTGGGCTCTGACGAGCAAGGGAATGCTTGAGTTCGGGGAGCCGCCGAGGAGTTCCTCCTTGTAGAAGGAGATGGGGACGGAACCCTTCTGGGCCTGATAAAGCGTGGTCACTTTGTTCGAGCTGGTGTTGATCAGGTGTTCGAACTTCCGCTTCACGGACCCCACAGTGACTTTGTTGAAACCCCCGCCAGAGATGACCATGGCGGAGGGGAAATTCTCCCACGGGCTGTGGGCCGCGAAATATGCAGGGACGTTGAGGCCGTCCGGGACGTTGAAGTCTTCTGGTCACGATATGGACATAGCGACCTGTATGTTGGCGTTTTTCGAGGAAGGTACCTCCTCCTCGACCTTCTTGGACTCCTGGGCGTCCTGCCGAGGAGTGTCCTTCTTCTTTACGAACTGCTTCAGGTGGCTGTCCCTGATCAGTATTTCAATGGCATCCTTCAGGTGAATGCAGTCCTCCGTGGTATGGCCGTGACTTTTGTGGAAACGGCAGTATTTTGACTTGTCCACGTTCGGTCTGTTCGGAAGCTGTTTAGGGAACCGGACCCCAGCCTGTTTGAACTCCGAATTGGCACATTCGGACAAGATCTTTTCCCTAGAAACGGTCAGGGGAGTGTAGTCATGGAAGCAGTTCTCCTGATAACAACAGACAGGTCCAATACATACCCTGTCATGAATAGTCCATCCTTCACTTCAAGGGATCATACAAACAACTATATGAACTGACCAAGTCCATAACTCAGCAAAACTATCTTCCTTGCTCATGAACCAGAAAGTATCTTCCCTAGATCTCATCCAGAAACAGACAGGATGTCTGCTTTGATACCAATTGAAATTCTGGTATAACAGATCCCAGATGTCCTACATGATGTCGAGACATCTGGTCTGACATAAACAGCAAGGCAATTATAGACAATTAAATAAGTTCCTGAAAAGAAAATTGCACACAGAATTTGTTCACCCAGTTCGGTCTAACAACCTACATCTGGGGGCATACCAAGCCAGGAAGGAAGTCCACTATTAGCAGTATTAAATAACAGACTCAACAATATCAGTTGACAATCTACTCACTTAATCCCTACCCAATGACCCTTCTACCTAAGTTCTCCCTAGGTAAGAGACTCCATCTCACTTCCAATCATCGTAATGATGTCTAGCAGTCAACATCTCAGTTACTGCATCAACAACTTGATTTCCAACAACTCTCCAAACACATAAAAATAGAAGACACACTCCTATAACAATACCTAGACATGACCCTCATGACTAAGAACAATTCTTAGAGTTGCTTAACAGCTTCCTCTAAGACCAATACATCTCTTACCTACAGGCTTAGAGTAAACATGATGACCATCCCACAAACTGGGTGGTTCATCAACCAACACAGCCCTTATAATTTACATGATGGTTGGCTTACTAAAACTAGGTTACAATGCTTCTATTTATAACCTATTTCCCAACTGGATTTGGGCCTTCAAATCACAACAAATCAGCTGCTCCAAATCTACAAAAGATTCTGCTACTAAATAGATCTTCAATCAAATCTTCAATTAAATCTTCAATTAAATCTAATTATTCTCCATATTTTTTTGCATGAAAATAGTAACAATATCTGCTTAATATAAGATTGCAACATAATATATTTGTCCCATGATATTCGCCTGCAATCTCTCCACCAGATCTTCTCAAAACAAACTTTTACGCGCAGCCCTAAAACACATCAGACTGATGTTCTGATGTTCTGTCAACTGATGTCAAGACATCAGGTTTAACATCAGCATACAAAATTGCAACCCTTCCGAACTTAACATCAACTCAATGTTAAGAACTCATGTTAAGTCATCAGACATATGACATCATTAACAACACCATTCTTTTACCAAAATTCCAGCCAATACAAGAACTAACAGTAATGGATATTGAAACTAATTTGGACATAATGGATATTGGAAATTGGAAATGGTTTATGAATTGGATAATGAAATATGGATATTTTTGGACATTGGATTTAGGGTTAATACCCATTTTTCCCCCTGCCATATAGGCGCTTTTCGAAAAACCCCCCTGTAAAAAAAAAACTTGCAAAAAAAAACCCTAACATTTGAAGATTCTCTCAGTTTTGACCTTTATCACACCCAGTCACTAAAAATGCCAAAATGGCAGGGGTCAAAATAAAAACGCTGCCAAAATGGCAGGGTTCAAAATGAAAACGCTGCCAAAATGGCAGGGGTCAAAATAAAAACACTGCCAAAATGGCAGGGGTCAAAATGGCAGGTTTTTGGTGACTGAATGTGATGAAGGTCAAAATTGAGAGAATCTTCAAATGTTAGGGTTTTTTTTGCAAGTTTTTTTTTTACAGGGGGGTTTTTCAAAAAGCGCCTATATGGCAGGGGGCAAAATGGGTATTTACCCTTGGATTTAAGAATGGAAATTGGATAATGATATGGATAGTGCATCTTTATTTTTAGCCCAAAACCAATCTTAATTTTTTTTTCACAAGCCACTGAATGCCTTGCAACTTAAACAACGGCCATTTGAATTTGTCATCCTCTAATTCTCTGATCAAATGAATCTTGAACCACTTTGAACAATTTTTGCGAAAATAAATCCACAATTTTGAACATAGTTGAACTTAGACTGATGAACTCTGATCATGACGGATATCACCATACAACAACTAGACAGTCACTGCTTGAGAAACAACCCATTGAAACAGATAACTCACAATTGGAACAATTGCTTGATAGCTTGACCAAGATTAGATCAAACTTCCATTTAAACTGGATCAAGGACGAACAACCACATTTGACTTGAAATTATGCCCTTGTCTTTGACAAACCTGCACAATACACAGAGAGAGAAACTGCAGCACATTTTTGGTATTTTTGGTTAGAGGTTAGTGAACATAATCAAATAATAAAGCAAGTAGGAATACACAGATGCCCGGGAGGAACAAAGATTGTGATCTTGTTGGTGGTATGAAATGCAAATGAAATGTGTGAAATCTTAGGGGTAAAAATTAGGGTTCAATAGCTGCCCCTATTTAAGTTTCTTCTATCAGGAGATATGAAGGTTGAAAACTTCGTCTCAACAAGATTGAAGATACTTAAATACAGAAAACCAAATTTTTAGCCATAAGATGTCACAAGATGATATGAATGCAAAGGATGAAACACCCTGCGAGGAAACTTGAAACAAAGGAGGTATGGTAAATTGAGAGAGATGACGTGAAAAGACACGTCGGGGAACACAAGCTATCTCTGGAGATATATCAAGGTGACAAGAAGTATCCATCAATAGTTGGAAAGAGAGGGACAATGTAACACCCCAATTCCCATCGCGGATAAATAATACATAAATAAATCAGAGTAAATAAAATTTTATTCTTAGACAGAAACAAGGATGCCACATTTAAAGAAAGAAAACACAATCCCTGCTCATAAATTTGATACATAACACAAAATGGAATAAACATAAAAGGGAAACTTTTTCCAACAAAAAGGAAAGTTCAATTATGGAATAAAGCGGAAAGATCCATAACTGACTCGTTTTACAAAATAAATTGTTTTATAACATCAAAATATTCATACAGAGGTAATACAATCTAGACCCAACAAATGTGTACATATATAACAAAAGCGTTCCCCGACT
The DNA here is from genome assembly GCA_022829125.1 of Lathyrus tuberosus. Classification (NCBI taxonomy): domain Eukaryota; kingdom Viridiplantae; phylum Streptophyta; class Magnoliopsida; order Fabales; family Fabaceae; genus Lathyrus; species Lathyrus tuberosus. The sequence continues at coordinate 2,780,336 of JALAZF010000484.1, forward strand.
CTCATGTTACGTATCAGAGCAGACAGACCGACAAAAGGATGGAGAACTAATCTTCACAAAAGCCTCCAAGATACTAATATGCAATTGCCTCAAAGAGCAACACACCACAGTAGAAGGGTGAGAAATAACAACTAAATCAAGATTGCATAATAATATGCAAACACATATAAATTCACATGCATAATTATTCTCACCACAAGCATCACATACTAATACAGATAGCATGCCACAGATACATAAGATATTTCTAATAATCCAACCACATAGCATATATCAATTATACCAACATAATCACATATTCACTCATAATGCATCCTAAAGTTATAACATATGGAAACACACCACCATATCACGTATATTCATATATAGCATATCATAGATAATTAATACAATAATTGTAATGTACAACATCCCCACAAAACATAGCATATATCTATGCATAAAACATATCATCCATAACCAACGCATTTATCACAAATGCATATCAAATCACCAATACTATCACGAGCTCAACACATAATCAATTAATTCACAATTCCCCACACATAATCAATCCATTCATAATTCTCAACACATAATCATTCATGTAATGACTTATGAAAATGCACAGAGACCGACACAACGAATCTATGCATGCGGTACCATTCCATCCATCATTCTCATCATCATTAATTCACTCAGGAATAATTGGAATCATCGCTTGTTACTTAGTGTAACTCCCCGTCGGGTAAACGATGTTCCCCGTCGCTTTAGGACCTCTTGGTATAAGGCTCACGACATTTATAGATCGCTTTAGGTCCTCTTTGTATAAGGCTCATGATCCGATCGCTTTAGGTCCTCTTTGTATAAGGCTCACGATCGTCTATAACATCGCTTTAGGTCCTCTTTGTATAAGTCTCACGACCGTTACAGCAGATTCCCTCTGGAATCGTTTCGTCGCTCATTCCTCACAAGGGCACACAACATCACAAGGTGCATATCATGATGCATGTCATATCAACGATTCATGACAATCAAATGCACATTCACAAATCAACAATATGAGTTATCTGATCATCATTATTCATGCATTGGAAATCAATTCAAACAATGTCTGTACTTGCCATAAGGCCACCAAATAACACACATTGAATTTCACATAAACAATGCATTTCATCATAATCCACAAACCACAACAATTAACATTTTAGCATATACAGTCATATCAATTCACATCAAGAATTACTCACCATCAACCACAACAATCCTGCCATCATACAATGATACTCACAACACTAGGATTCACGCCACGAAGGCTACCCACAACAACATACATTAATACCATACATTTGTATTCAAGTCTACAAAGTATTTTGCCATAAGGCCACCATAATTACAACAACTTATCACATGCTTCAACATCATATAACAGCACACAAGCTATACGGTATATATCAAAAGCATATCGCATGATAACACATCAATCGTACACAATTAAGACGGTAAAAGTCGACAAAACGACACGTTTCCAAATTCCCGACACAATTAAATTGGCCACTAATCTCAAAACCATTTTTATAAGAAAGAACATCTCATTAGCTTTCCAACGGTACTAAGAACATCTCGATCCGAGTTACGGATCAAAAGTTATGAATTTTCAAAGAAAATAATTTATTTAGAAACAGCCAGATTCGCCTGGCGACTTAGAATTTCGCCTGGCGGATCCCCCTTTGCCAGCACTTCGCCTGGCGAACTAGTGGCGAACCACAATTTTAGAAAAACCTAAGAGTTCCAGTAGCGAACACATTTCTGTCTCCCCGATTTCGCCTGGCGACTTATGATTTCGCCTGGCGAGTCCCTCTTCGCCAGCACTTCGCCTGGCGAACTAGTGGCGAGACCTAATTCGCCTGGCGAATCCTAATTCGCCTGGAGAATTGCATCAGAACCAGAATTTTTCTGTTGCGGGTTACACAATTCCAAACCCCAAAATCCAACTTTCTCCAACCAAAACGTTTTCAATCAATCAAAACAAGTATCAACAATGTTCATACATATAATACGATCATACTACGTGATTCATATCGATTTCCAACTGTGAAAACATCAATTTCTATCGAAATGATCACAATTCCAATCAAGTGGAAAACATATATTTTTCAACCAAACATTCAAACAAATACATACATATACATATACAAGCAAGATATAATCGAAACTTCTCACCCTTACCCGATTAATCGCGCTTGAAACGGAGTTTTCTTCGATTTTCCTCTTCTCCTCTCTTTTCCTTCCTCTTCCTTTCTTTCCTCTTTCTTTCTTTTCTCTCTCTTTCTCTCAAATCTCTATTTATAAAAATATCTAATTTTTTTAAAATATCTACCCCTCAAAATGACCATTTTACCCCTCAGCTCAAATATCTCGCAGACGCTCTCAACACGCGATAAAACATAAACAGCGATGAAATATAATATATTGTCAAATAAAAGTCAAGAATAAAATAATATAAAAATGAAAATAATTAAATCGACTCGATTAAATAAATCGAACAAAACGGGGCGTTACAATTCTCCCCCACTTAGACATTTTCGTCCTCGAAAATATACTCGGTGCAAACAACTCCGGATACGACTCTCGTATCCGACTAACCCACTCTCATGCCATTAAAGGTAACACCATGAATAATACAAACCGACAAAACACCTTGCTCATAGCAACTACTACAACGACACGACAATGGTAATAACAACGACAAGATGCAATGCCCATACAATACACTTGACGACCAACTCGCAACTCAAAGAACACCCAAGTTACGAACACACAGGTTCACTCTTGAACCGGAACACAACAAGATCGTTACCATCACCGTAGGTAACACTCCCCTAATTCCCCATCACAGGAATTAGCTATACGCACTCGAACCATCTCCATGGAAACGAGGCAACAACAAAGACAAGAACCTAAAGTCCCACGACACAACATCGTCTCAACAACATCAACAAAACCAGAATACCAAACATTCTTGTCACACAATATTACAACAATGCTACGATTCACCAATCAAACATATAACTAAAACATCCATCTACATAGTAGCCCATGAATAATATTTAAACCTTTCACCTAACACTTCCATTCTGAAACGTCCAATGGTCTCATCATTCCTACTTGTTTCCAATGTTCAACCTATGAACTCTTACAAGTTACACACGCATATACGAATTGTGCCACATCACGCTTCCGTTGCGCACTCTGATTACTCATAATCATCAAAACTATCAATCCCACGTCCAAAGTCTAACTCTTTCTCACATTCGCCAAAAATCACTGTTCACTTTTAATATACCCAACCTCACACTATCAGATGTCAATTCACACACCAACTGAAATCTATAAATTCTTCCAAAAGTTCCCACTCTTTAACCATCAAAGCAGACATATGCAAAGATTTTCGTCTTAACTCCTCAGGCACGACATTAACTTTACCAATAGGATAATTCGAGCCAAGGTCATAACTAATCAGGAATTCCAACCATCCTCGTTGTCTCCTACTTTATTCCTTCTGACCAAACAAGTACTCTAAACCCTTGCGATTACCAAACACCTTGAACCTAAAACCCTCAAAATAATACCTCTAGATTCTCAACACAAAAGTAACTGCAGCCATCTTGAAATCATGAATCCTCAATTGTCTCGAAGCATAAGCCACAACCTTACCTTCTTGCATCAACACACTAACTACGCTTATCAAGGACGCATCCCAATATTCCATAAACAGTTTATTAGGATCAGGCAGAATCAAAATTGGAGCCGTAGTCAATCTCTACTTCAGCTCACCAAAACGTACTCACAACGAACATCCAAAACAAACGACTCACCCTTTGCAAGTCAACTGAGATAACAGAAGTACGAACTTAGCAAAGTCTTCCATAACCTGCAGTAACAACCAACTAAGCCCAAAGTTTCTAATCTCTTTAACCGACTTTGGAGCCTCTCATTGTCGAACTGCATCTACTGCCGATGAATCCATAACAATACCATCATCAGAAATAACATAACCAAGAAAACTAACCTCTTTCAATCAAAATTCTCACTTCGATAATTTAGCAGAAAGCTCCCTCTCTTTCCACCCTTGTTACCCAATCCTCAAATACTCTACATACTCATCCTTTGATTTAAAATAAATCAGAATATCATCCAATAAACATCACCATGAACTTATCCAAACAAGTATGGAAGATACGATTCATATACTCCACAACCATAACATATACAACCTTCAAAATTCATTCTGAGCTCGAAACAATTTATCCAAAATAGTTTAACAATCTCTGGTTACCACATTCCATATTAATTCTTCTTACGGGGTTCCAACTCACTCAAGGTTTTTGTTGACACGAGATCTCAACCCATAACAAAAGTAATACCATCAAGTAACTTCAATTCGTTCGCGATTCGTCACAATTCAAAATTCAAGCTATCCAGAACACAACTGCAAGTTTCCATACTACTCACTGATTAACACGCAACCTCATGCTATCATCCTTTTCCTTACCAACCACGCTGGACCTCTTCAAGTCGACACATTAATGTTTCATCCAAAAACACATCTGAAAACCATGCACAACTGACGGCCCATCATCGTGGCTTCCTGTCAATTTCCAGAACACTATCATCACAAACATGATAAACATCTGAGTTTCACTTCCTAAAAGTTCTTCTACTTACTTAGCAGATCCAAACCTCAAATCTTCACCTTCGTCAAATTTGAGTTCACACTCTACTCTCTGAGAACAACCATTAACGATACCCAATCGTTCTCTCTCAATGACTTCCCAACTGGACCAACATACCAAAACCTCTAATCCGTCTCATCTTCCGATATTAGAATCTTCATCGACTCAACAAAACAATCTATACTCACTGGCTTAGCTCCAAACGATTCACAAAACATACTATCAAAGCTGGAAAGACACGTCTATTCCATCCAACATAATTCCGTCTACTATCAACAAGAGATTAAGGGTGATGAGTTCCTCAATTTGTTAATAGACAGCCAATAATCATGATGGGGCATAAACCATCTTTACCAAACTATAATAGCATTTCTTGCATCTTGTGCACAAAACTACCTAAGGCACAAATCCTTAGTTGGCATAAACCTTACCTCCGCATTCCCTCCGGAATCGGGAACAACATTGTCCAAACAACACTTACAATCTTGCAATCTACAACACACTGAGCCAACGCTCCACACCTGAAGCAACTTGGAGAAGCACAAGTTCTTCCCCCACTTATGTCATTCTAAATCCTGCAGACAATGGATAAGAAAAACCAGAAAGTACTGACAGTGTTTCACACACATATCACATACCAAGGAACAAACAACATCGCCAGTATTCAACTGTCACACCAACTGACTCAACAACTTGGCCGGACGGACCGACCTGCTCTAATACCACTAATGTAACACCCCAATTCCCATTGCGGATAAATAATACATAAATAAATCAGAGTAAATAAAATTTTATTCTTAGACAAAAACAAGGATGCCACATTTAAAGAAAGAAAACACAATCCCTGCTCATAAATTTGATACATAACACAAAATGGAATAAACATAAGAGGGAAACTTTTTCCAACAAAAAGGAAAGTTCAATTATGGAATAAAGAGGAAAGATCCATAACTGACTCGTTTAACAAAATAAATTGTTTTATAACATCAAAATATTCATACAGAGGTAATACAATCTAGACCCAACAAATGTGTACATATATAACAAAAGCGTTCCCCGACTCCCGTGTTACGTATCAGAGCAGACAGACCGACAAAAGAATGGAGAACTAATCTTCACAAAAGCCTCCAAGATACTAATCTGCAATTGCCTTAAAGAGCAACAAACCACAGCAGAAGGGTGAGAAATAACAACTAAATCAAGATTACATAATAATATGCAAACACATATAAATTCACATGCATAATTATTCACACCACAAGCATCACATACTAATACAGATAGCATGCCACAGATACATAAGATATTTCTAATAATCCAACCACATAGCATATATCAATTATACCAACATAATCACATATTCACTCATAATGCATCCCAAAGTTATAACATATGGAAACACACCACCACATCACGTATATTCATATATTGCATATCATAGATAATTAATACAATCATTGTAATGTACAACATCCCCACAAAACATAGCATATATCTATGCATAAAACATATCATCCATAACCAATGCATTTATCACAAATGCATATCAAATCACCAATGCTATCACGAGCTCAACACATAATCAATCAATTCACAATTCCCCATACATAATCAATCCAATCATAATTCTCAACACATAATCATTCATGTAATGACTTATTCAAATGCACAGAGACTGACACAACGACTCTATGCATGCGGTACCATTCCATCCATCATTCTCATCATCATTAATTCACTCAGAAATTATTGGAATCATCGCTTGTTACTTAGTGTAACTCCCCGTCGGGAAAATGATGTTCCCCGTCGCTTTAGGTCCTCTTGGTATAAGGCTCACGACGTTTATGGATCGCTTTAGGTCCTCTTTGTATAAGGCTCACGATCCGATCGCTTAAGGTCCTCTTTGTATAAGGCTCACGATCGTCTATAACGTTGCTTTAGGTCCTCTTTGTATAAGGCTCACGACCGTTACAGCAGATTCCCTTTGGAATCGTTTCGTCGCTCACACCCCACAAGGGCACACGACATCACAAGGTGCATATCATGATGCATGTCATATCAACAACTCATGACAATCAAATGCACATTCACAAATCAGCAATATGAATTATCTCATCATCATTATTCATGCATTGGAAATCAATTCAAACAATGCTTGTACTTGCCATAAGGCCACCAAATAACACACATTGAATTTCACATAAACAATGCATTTCATCATAATACACAAACCACAATAATTAGCATTTTAGCATATACACTCATATCAATTCACATCAAGAATTACTCACCATCAACCACAACAATCCTGCCATCATACAATGATACTCACAACACTAGGATTCACACCACGAAGGCTACCCACAACAACATACATTAATACCATACATTAGTATTCAAGTCAACAAAGTATTTTGCTATAAGGCCACCACAATTACAACAACTTATCACATGCTTCAACATCATATAATAGCACACAAGCTATACGGTATATATCAAAAGCATATCGCATGATAACACATCAATCGTACACAATTACGACGGTAAAAGTCGACAAAACGACATGTTTCCAAATTCCCAACACAATTAAATCGTCCACTAATCTCAAAACCATTTTTATAAGAAAGAACGTCTCATTAGCTTTCCAACGGTACTAAGAACGTCTCGATCCGAGTTACGGATCAAAAGTTATGAATTTTCAAAGAAAATAATTTATTTAGAAACAGCCAGATTCGCCTGGCGACTTAGGATTTTGCCTGGCGGATCCCCCTTCGCCAGCACTTCGCCTGGCGAACTAGTGGCGAACCATAATTTTAGAAAAACCCAAGAGTTCCAGTAGCTAACACATTTCTGTCTCCCCGTTTTCGCCTGGCGACTTATGATTTCGCCTGGCGAGTCCCTCTTCGCCAGCACTTCGCCTGGCGAACTAGTGGCAAGACCTAATTCGCCTGGCGAATCCCAATTCTCCTGGCGAATTGCATCAGAACCAGAATTTTTCTTCTACGGGTTACACGGTTCCAAACTCCAAAATCCAACTTTCTCCAACCAAAACGTTTTCAATCAATCAAAACAACTATCAACAATGTTCATACATATAATACGATCATACTACGTGATTCATATCGATTTCCAACCGTGAAAACATCAATTTCTATCGAAATGATCACAATTCTAATCAAGCAGAAAACATATATTTTTCAACCAAACATTCAAACAAATACATACATATACATATACAAGCAAGATATAATCGAAACTTCTCATCCTTACCCGATTAATCGCGCTTGAAACGGAGTTTTCTTCGATTTTCCTCTTCTCCTCTCTTTTCCTTCCTCTTCCTTTCTTTCCTCTTTCTTTCTTTTCTCTCTTTTTCTCTCAAATCTCTATTTATAAAAATATCTAATTTTTCTAAAATATCTACCCGTCAAAATGACCATTTTACCTCTCAGCTCATATATCTCGCAGACGCTCTCAACACGCGATAAAACATAAACAGCGATGAAATTTAATATATTGTCAAATAAAAATCAAGAATAAAATAATATAAAAACGAAAATAATTGAATCGAATCGATTAAATAAATCAGAAAAAACGGGGAGTTACAGACAAGACCCTGAGAAGACGAGTAGTGACATCCAAGAATGGCATTGGATGGAAACTACGAACGAGACAAAAGGCATGTCAAAAGATGTCCAAGAATGGCATTGGACAGCAACAAGAAATTTTCTGGTAAAAGCAGCAACGTCGTCCAAGAATAACATTGGATGGAGGTGAAAAACACTATATTGGGGATAAGATATCCAAGAATAGCATTGGGTAAAGGCGCTACAACATTCAAGAATGGCATTGAATAAGGCAACAATAAACATCAGAGTCATCCAAGAATAGCATTGGATATAAACAAAACTTCCATTTGAACAACTTCACTAGGGACATCCAAGAATGGCATTGGATGGCAAGGTTAAACATCAGAGATATCCAAGAATAGCATTGGACTTGGCTGGGGAAAAGGTATCCCAGAATGGCATTGGACAAAAGGAATCTCAACATCCAAGAATGGCATTGGATGAAGTGAGACAAGTTCTGGAAAAATATATCAGAAGTATCCAAGAATGGCAATGGATAAAAAGGGTTCACGACATCCAAGACTGGCATTTAATAAAGTGAGCAGGGACTTTCAGGAATGGTACAGAATGGTAAAGGTAAACCACTATATACAAGAATGGCATTGAATGATAGTAAGAAAGACATCCAGGAATGACACTGAACGCAAAGGGAGAAAACTTATTCAGGAATGACACTGAATGAACAGATAAAACTTTCAGGAATGACACTAAAAAATATCCAAGCAAATATGATGGAGATTATAGAAGAGAGGTAAAACTTCCAGGAATAGCACTGGGAGGAACAAGAGGAACAAGGTATCCAGGAATGGCACTAGAAATCGAAAGAGACAGACATCCAGGAATGGAACTGGAGTGAAAGAAATACAAAGATCCAGGAATATCACTGGAACGAAAGAAGACAAATACCTAACAACAGGATAAGATGCACAGTGAAACGACAACATCCAGGAATGGCACTGGAATAAAAGGAGACAAACATCTAACATCAACATTAGATGCACAGGGAAACAACAACATCCAGGAATGGCACTAGAAAGAAAGAAGATAGGTAAATGAAAACATTCAGGAATGGCACTAAATGAAAAGGCAGGTAAAAGTTTTGGTAGGCGCCAAGTAAGTTGGACTTTGTTCACAAGGTAAGATGTTGAAAGCAACAGGACCTTAGGAAAAATGCATATGAGCGCGAAGCACACTTCAAGCTATGAAACTCTTTCTATGCAATGATATATGAATGATTTATGTATGCAAATGCAGATGATAGGACAACTGAGATAGACTCTTTTGTGAGGGAAGAATGGAACTCTGATTCCTTAACACAGGGAACACTGCCCACTCTACTTAGATAGAAGGTGTTGAACACATCTTTGTCACACTTGTGAATTGTATCAGGCTGATGGTCTTTTGAGGAAAGACATCTTGAGGTTTCTTGGAGAAGACTGCCCCAGGTTGATTAGCTGATGAGGATAAACTGATCATGGCTTCAGTTTAACTGCTGCAGGGGAAGAATGAACTGATCATGGCTTCAATTCTTGAAATGAATGTTGAGGATGAACTGATCATGGCTTCAGTTGTTGAAATGACTGTTGAGAATAAACTGATCATGGCTTCAGCTTAACTATTGCTGGAGATGAACTGACCATGGCTTCAGTTCTTGAAATGACTGTTGAGAAGGTTAAACTCAGTATGGGTCTTGAAAGAGATCTTCAGGCTAACCAATTCTGAGAATAATTTGCATTGAGAAACACATCTTGAATTGATTCACAACAGGCTCTAGAAGTAATGTGCCCCTGATAGGATCACTGACCGAGTTTCTCAACTGTTTGAAATTTCTTGATGAGGAAAGTTTGCATGTAAATGATTATTCAAATAAACATGGTAATTTTAATGCAAAGCTCATGCAATTTTTGAAATCAAAAATCATTTTTGGAATGATATAAAGCAAATGAATCACTTGTCAAAACACGGCGGTTAAGACATTTGAAAATGAAAGAGAAAGCAAAGGTAAAACCTAAAGCAAATGATTGGCAACAAACATAGGAGTCAGTTTACGCAACCTTGCTGTAGTATGCTTTCAAAAGAAACCTGGCTTTAATTAGGTCTTTTGAAGGTTGTAACATGGTATGGTTAATGGTTTTTGAAACAAAGGATATAGGCTCAAAGTTTATTTGTACCCAACCCATTCTTCATGATGATCTTCAGTCCTATGCTCAGTTACTTCAAACTATGCATTCAGGTTCCAGGTGATTTTGGAATTGTACACAGTTATGATGATGGCTCAAGAGATTTTTGAGATGGCAGTCACTCTTTCTTACAACATTTTGTTGTTTTTGATGAGGACCTTAGTCAACTCGTTTCGTCTTTGAGGATTTTGGTAACTTTTTTATTTTTCTTTTGTTATCCCTAACTTTTGCCTGACCTGTGTCATTTGAGCTTGCAGTCAGTGGGATGCCCCAGTTTTTGCCTAAGTCTCCTTCATAGGTTTTTACTTAGCGGGCTTTTCTTTTGATTTTTTTTTCATCATTTTTTTTGAAAGATAGTGACTGCCTAGCTTAATGATTACGGTGAACCATCATTGGCTTTTGATTTGAAAGTCATATTCAACACTTCTTTGATGTGTGCGAAGGAAAGCTTGTGATTGCAACCTTTATTGAAAGGTGTTTTGAATGATTCACTTCAATTTGAATGCTTAGCCAAATTAGCTGAGAACTACCCATCCCCAGGTTAAAATTGCGGGTTTTTTTCGTACAGAAAGAAACTCCACCTTCTAGGATCGAAGAGGTTGACAAGGGATTAACTTCCTTATTTCTCTAGTGTTCGGGAGTTGAAACAATGCCTGTACATCCTCAGCCAAGTTTCAATTGAAAGCATACAATTCAGCAATTTTAGGTATTTCGTTTTCATCATCCTCCCTCCAATCTTTGTATAAACAAAAGCTTGATAAAGAAAGTGAACAGGAGATATATTTTTGTTTTGTGAAAAAGAAAGCATAAAGATGCACACAGTGGATATAAATGAATTGAATCAAAACATTGCAATGCTCATTTCATTAAAATTACCATGAAAGTACAAATAAAGTTCGAAAGCAAACAAACAATACAATCAAAGGAAAATGCAAACAGAAAGAAACAAGGCCTAGTGACTAATCAGCAACAAGGATGAGCTGTCTTGTCTGAAACACTGGCTTTAGGAGATGATCCATCTAAACTGACTCAAACTTCACTTGGCATGCTCTGGTAGAGGATTGTTGACAACATTGGGATTATCATCAGCAAAGGACAGAATCTTTAAATTCACCAGTTCTTGTACTCTAGCTTTCAATGCATAGCAACCTTCAAAGTTATGGCATGCCCACCCTCGATGGAACTCACAGTGAAGATCATCCCTATAGCCGGCTGGGAGAGGATTTGGAGGAGGAGGTAGATCCCTCGTTGTAATAAAACCTTTCTGAACAAGACATGGATACAGCTCAGTGTAGGACATCGGGATAGGATCAAAGTTAACCCTATTGTGATTCTGATTCTGTCTAACAGGCTGACGAGGAGCTTGAACTGGATGAGCATTGACAACAGGAGCAACTGCAGCTACATATTATTGTCTATGACGAGGTTTCCTTTTAACTGAAATAGCATGGGTGTCACCATCCTTCTTCTTTTGAAAGTTCCCAGCATACTTTTTAGCACCACTAAAGGCTTCAACATTGGTAATCTTTCCTTTCTTGATACCTTCTTCTAGTCTTTCTCCAATAGTGACTAGGTCAGCAAAATTAGATGATACACTGCCTATCATCTTTTCCCAAAAGAGTGGATAAAGAGTGTCCATGAACAAACCAGACAATTCTTTTTCAGCCAAGGGTGGCTCCACTTGAGCAGCTAGCTCTCTCCAGCGCTGAGCATACTCCTTGAAGGATTCCTTTTCTTTCTGAGACATGTTTTGCAATTGACGATGATCAGGTGCCATGTCCAAATTGTACTTATACTGCTTTAAGAAAGCATCAGACAAGTCCATTCAGCTTTGGATACGGTTCTTCTCAAGTCCCATATACCATTTCATTGAAGCCCCACTCAAGCTGTCTTGGAAACAGTGAATGAGCAGTTTGTCATTTTTGGCATGAGCATCCATCTTGCGACAATACATCACCAAGTGGGTTCTGGGATAGGTGTGCCCCTTGTATTTCTGAAAATCAGGAGTTTTGAACTTTGCAGGTATAACCAAGTCTGAAACCAAGCACATATCCATTGCGGCAGCATTAAAGACATCACTTCCTTCCACGACTCTTATCCTTTTGTCTAGAGTTTGCCATTGCTCTCTGACTTCTTCAATGTATCCAGGTTCTCCCTGACTTTCAAATTGTGGACCAGCAGCATGGTACACGAAAGGATTCTCAGGAATAGCTTGAGCAACAGAATGCACAACAGGATGAGGTTTAGTGAACAATGGAGCTGAAGATACTGGCGAGACAAACACAGGAGTAGTTGCAAAGAGTGGCGAGTAATTCGGAGGTAACCCAAATTCTGGCCATGTAGAAACAGGTTGCTGAGTCAGTGGAGGGTCAACAGCAGCAGGTGAAGTTTCAACAATCACAGTCCTCTGAGGTGGTTCACCTCTAGCAATCAGAACTTGCAGCATTTCTGTGAGTTTGGTCATGTCGGCCTTCAACTCATCAATTTCCATTCTGACTTCGGTGTTGTGTTGTTCTTGGTTTTCCATTCTCAATCTGACAGCAGCTCTAGTTCCGTAGTTGTGTTGAGGAAACAGCTTGACGACGAACAGATAACTGAAGAAGGAGACAGTTGAAATGAGTTTCTGAGACAACTGGGAAGAATGCATATGTATGCTCATGGATGCAAGAGTGCATGAATGCAACAACCACAAACAAGATCACGCAAAGCACACAAGTTCAAAGGTTCGAGTCACGAGCATGGAGTCAAGGTTAAGAACCAACCCACAAAGGTATGTACTAAGGGTATAACACCTACCGAACAAGGTTCTAAAGAAGTTCCCAGAGTCTACAACCCATCTTTCGGATATTATCGATTTCCCAACTTTCTTGGTAGTCAATAATATTCTCAAGAGAGTCTCATCTGAGTGTGGTATCGCGTAACAACTGATTCAAGTTTGCACCTGAATAGCCACCGCACCACGTCCTAATAAGGCCAAGTTGGGTTAAAGGATTCTAAAGTTCTCAGCTTCGGGTCCCCGGATCAAGAAGCATAATGGGTTTGCCATTTCTGGTCTGCCATTATTGCCTCTTGGGAGGAGTGCCTCTACTGAGTCCTCAGGAATGGTCACTAGAGTTGACAACTCTCTAGGTTACATTCCATCATCTGCACCAATGCGCAGGATATAACATTACCAAAGAAAACCTCGTCTGGATGTGGAATTTTCGTGTATACTAAGTCTGGCCAAATGCCACACAAGTCACACTACTTTCCACCCTAGTCTTAGGTGTACACTCAAGCCTGTGTATTGGGCTTATCTCACCACACAGAAGAATTCCCAAACAGAACACACAAGTAACAAGCAAATCAGACGAAAAGCAGTAAATAAATCAAAGTAGGCTAAACCCTTCAAGGGATGGACCAGCAAGAGGTCAATCTGTCCCCAGCAGAGTCGCCACTTTTCTGTAGCGGCAAAATCATGAGTGTAAGCTATTGATTAACTTAACTCGAAAAGTAAGAGTCGCCACCGCACTTTTATTTTATCCAAAAAAGGAAAGGAAAAAGAGCGAACAAAACCTACACAAGCTCTACAACAAGAACAAGTGAACAGAGACTAGGTAAGGGGGTTGGTTATGCAATAGGAAGGTGTTAGCACCCAAAACGTCTATAGTACTCTATAGGAACCCTTTGAAATATCTACTGCTTTTGGTCTGAAAAAGATTTGCTTGAAAAGTGATTGAGGAGATGAGAAGAGAAATTGTTTTTAAGATTTTTGTGTTTGGAGAGACTTGTCGTCTCATGCCTACGTACCCACGATGTGCAATGTAGGATCAAAACCCCGTAGTTCGTTGTACAAAGAAAGAAATCTGTTTGTTTTGGTTGATTTTAAGTGTAAAGACAAGTCGTCATTTCCAAGCGAATAATTTCGCTTAAAGAAATGAATCATGTCTAAACTTATGAAAAAAAATTTAAAAGAGAAAAGTGCACGAGGGCACAAAAAGAAAGTTTGATGAGTTTGATGTTTTTTAAAGTCTTTTGAAAAAGGTGTCAACATGCTTATGTAGTTTAGCATTTGGTTAAGAAATGAAAGGAAAAGAGCAAAATCACTTGACAAAGTCAAGGTTTGATTATGAAAAAGGTGATAGTTTGAAATCAAGAATGTTTTGAAAAAGGGAGAGAGTTTTGAAAATTGAAGAATGGGTGGAGAAGAAGTGACTATCCTAAAGCATAAAGTAAAAGCTAAGGATAAGAAACATCTAACCAGAAAAGTAAGCTCCATAGTCTTCGAACCACAATTCCAAAGCAAAGGGAAAAGCTCCTAGTTCTAAGTCCAAGGTTCCAAGAATTGCATTGGATGTTAAAGGTCTAGATGTAAAAGCTCCATGTCCATTGCAAAGGATAGTAACCATAGTCCAAGATTAGAAGCACAAGTTTTTTAGAGGTTTTTAGCCTTTATTAATGTTTTTGGTCCAAGTGGACAAAGAGAAAAAGGCACAAGCATAAACATGTGTCCAACGGACAAAGGAAAAATTGCGGAAGCATAAACATGATTTGAAATGATAATAATGGAGCATAAAAGTAAAAGAGATAAGGAGCGAGATGGAATTGTAAACAAAGATTAGTACAATAGTATTGTTAGTAAGTTAGTGATTAATTGTTAGAGTAAGTGATCAATAATAATTGAATAATTGCACTTAGGCCAAGGTTAATGAGAACTCATTAGAGGATTGATAAGACCAAAGCCTCCTAACAACAAGTTTCATAAGTTTTGAACCAAAAGACAAATAATCAACATTCTTGATAGTTTTCCGATGCGGGACAAATATTGCGCTATGTTAAGAAATCGCCGAGTAATTTACGGAGTAATTACCCTACAATGAGGCCGGTCAATAGATCTTTGTTCTAATGCATGCTAGATGAACGATATGTAAATCGTCATTTGAAAGCAATACCGCACGAAAAGAAAAATGGTAACGATCTAGTCTTGATCGAAATTCAATAAAGGAATTCCAAAATCTCTTAGACTTTCATCGATTAAAAAGAAAAAGAATTAAGATGAAGAGAAGTGGATCTAACATTTATGATCCACACAACCAACAATTAGAATCCAAAGTAGAAATTCAAAATAAAATCAAGAAAAGAAATGATTTCAAATATTTTTTTTCAAGTACTTTTTCTTTAAGATGACATTCAAAATACAAAGGATAACATCAAAAATGAAAATCTAAAAAAAACACTAAGAGAAATCCAAATAAAATAGTAAAAATAAAACAAGTTTAAAGAAATTAAGAAAAAAAAGAAAGAAATGGAGGTTGCAAGAAAGATAATGGTGGTGAACTAGAAAACCACACGGGCCAAAGCCCAATGTATGTTATATTTTTTTTTAAAAAGAAAAAAACAAGGTGGAACATTAAAAAAAGAAAAAAAATAAGAATCAGAGTTAAAAACACATCATCTTCTTCGTGAGACAAAGCGTCGCGACACTGTTCATGGAGACGGAAGATTCTCGCGGCAAGCATCACGGAGGAGCGACGGAGAAATTTTTTTGCACGGTTGTGATCGAAACGTGAAGTAGATTCCAAATATACCACTAATTTTGTGTAAAAGTGCTCGAATCAACCAAATCGAAGTCGCGAAGTCTCGACAACACACTCCATTTTACCTTTAATTCAAGGTGCGTTACACTTTGATTCTTCTTCCTCTTCTTATTTCTTAAGAATGATTGTTGATTTACGTTTAAATTTGTTGTTGTTGGTGGACTTGAATTTTGGAGTTGAAACTTTGATGAAGTTGAACGAAGATTGAGTTGGAAGTTTATGGAAGGTGAATTGGAGAGTTATTGAAGAAAATTGAAGGTGATGAAGAATTGAAATGTGGAGAGAATGAGAGTATTGGATTTGAAGTTTAGAGAAGTGAAGCTTGATGAATTTTTTGCAGAATTTTAGTGGGCTCTTCAAGCTTGATTATTGTGAAGGAGGATGCTCTTATTTATAGAACAAATTAGAGGGGAATTGCTGTAACGCCCCGGTTTTGTCTTATTTAATTAATCGAGTCGTTTTGATTATTTTATTACTATATTATTTTATTTCGACTTTTATTTAGAAAAATGTTATTTTTCATCGTGATTATATTTTGTCGCGTTTTGAGAGCGTTTGCGAGATATTTGAGTGTAGGGGTATTTTGGTCTTTTGTGGGGATAGATATTTGTTTTATTAAAATAGAAAGTTAGAGGTGAGAAAGAGAGAAAAACAGAATTTTGAGAGAAAAAGAGAAGAAGAAGGAAAAGAGAGGAGAAAAGAGAAGAGCAAGAGAAAAGTGTGGAAAATCACCAAGATCAATCTTTCGGAGTCGATTTAATTGGGTAAGGGTGTGAAATATTGTTATCCTAACTTTGTGTATGATTATGTATGTGTTTTGTGTGGATGTTTTGGTTGGTTTTCCATATGTTTCCGTTTATGCCGTATTTGACGAAATCGATAGAAACCGATGTTTTTACGGTCGAAAAGTCGTATGAATACATGTGTTGGTTGGTTATATGTATGTGAGCTACTATTTAAAGTTTCATGAAGTTTGGTTATGTTTCGATTAGTTTTCGGTATGTTTCCGTTGTTGTTTCCGTTTAGGTCGAATCGTAGGAAATCGATAGAAACCGATGTTTTCACGGTTAGAATTCGGAATAAATTACGTAATTGTATCGAGTAAGGTTAGGTTGTCGTATAGCGTGCTTTTTATTCAATTTGGCGATGTTCGAAAATTCTGGTTTTTGAAAGGTCGAAATTTAATCGAAAAATCGAACGTCGTAGAAATTTCGTTTATGTGTTCTAAATTGTTCTTATGTATTTGGTGGTTGCGCGTATATGTTTGTTTCGGTGAAAATGTTCGATTTAGTCGAGTTTCGGGCATTTCGGAAAAGTTACAGCAAGTGTGTAAATTGAGAAATCTGATTTTTTGAGAAAAACAGGGCTATGAATCGATACATAACAGCTATGTATCGATACGAAATGGTTTATGTATCGATACATAACCCTTATGCGTCGATACATACTGAAGGAATTTGAGAAAACAGAATTTCACTACAGCATGCGTCGACACATGCGAGCTATGTATCGATACATGTTGCTTTTTTGTATCGATACATAAGCCTATGTATCGATACATACTGTGCTGAACCAGGAAATTCGGGTTTGTCGGGGAAACTTCGGAAATTCATATCTCTTGAACCGTAAGTCGGTTTCGATCCCCGTTCGAAGCGTTGGGAAGCTAACGAGATGTTCTTTCTAGTAAAAATAGTTTTGGGGTCTGAACTTGGTTCAATCGGTACATTTTTTACGAACCGTTTCATAGTGTCGGGCGTCCGGTTTATGTTTTTTTTGAGTTATTTTGAAATATTCATATCTTGTCAACCGTTTATCGTATTTAAGAGTTCTTTATACCAAATCGAAGCTGTCGATGAGCACTTTTTGATGATGATAGAAAATATTATTTTTGGCCGACTTTTAGCCGACTTTTCCGAGAAACCGTAAAAATGGAATTTTGAGTTATTTTCTATATTGTGCGATAGGATATGATATGTAACGTATGACTTGTGTGAGGGATGTTTTATGTGTATATGATGTTGTGGTGAAGGTTTGTAGCCATTTGGAAAATATGTGCATTGTATTATATGTACTTGAAATGCATGATTTACTTTATGAGTCTTGATTGCCATGGGTCATTATATGACATGCATCATGCATGAAGACATTGTAAGATCCCTTCGTGGGTGTAAACAATGCATGAAGACATTGTAAGATCCCTTCGTGGGTGTAAACAATGCATGAAGACATTGTAAGATCCCTTTGTGGGTGTAAACAATGCAGTTAGACATTGTAGATCCCTTTGTGGGTGTAAACAATGCATGTTGAATTGTAGATCCCTTATGGGTGTAAGCAATTGTTGTATTGATCGTGTGCCTATTATAAAGGACTAAAAACGATCCATAACGTCGTATGCTTGTTGATAAGTGGTAGCGACGGGGAACATCGCAGGCCCGACGGGGAGTTACTCTATGTAACGAGCGATGATTCCAGCAGAGTTCCTGAGTGAACTAGTGGTGATTGAGTCGGTACCGCATTGCATTTGCATAGAGTCGTGAGTCGGTCTCTATGATTTGCATTGGTCGTCTTTGTATATGTGCATTGATGAAGGAACATGAATATATGTATTTATGTTGAATGATAAGCATTGTGATGAATATGCTTGGTTTTGTATATATATATATATGCCTTGCGATGTATATTGAGTAAGATGTGATGAATGGCGATAAGAGTTGTATCTTTGTAATGATACATTGGTGAATAAACATGTATGTGTGTTATGTTGAATGAATGGTGATGAATTGAGATGTATTGGGGATACATGTATTTGAGCATGAATGAATATGCCTATGTGAAGGATGCGTTAATTACGGATTGTTATGCCGTGTATTTGATTTATGGTATATGCTTGGTGTGATATGTATATATACATGCATAGTGACGAGTTGTGGTGAGAATGTGGTATATGTGTATTATATGTTGAGATATATAATTATATGCAACGTTATTATGATAATATTTCTCACCCTTCTGCTGTTTTATGATGCTCTATGAGGCATTGCAGATTAGGTATCTGGTGGTCTTTTGTGAAGCGTGGCTTCATTTCCTTTTTGGTCGTCTGGCTCTGATATGTAGCACCGGGTAGCTAGGATGTGTTTATGAGCTTTTGTGATACTTTTGTACATGTATCTAGCTGATGAATGTTTATGTAAACATGAATGATATTGGTGACTACTATTGGAGTATGATATATATATATATATGTATATATATGTCTTTGAATCAATGTTTAGATGTTTCCGCTTTTATTCTAAATGTTGACATGTGGGTATAAGGACTGAGATCCTTGATTGTTGAAAGTTACCCCACTGTTGCATATCATTTTGAGCAGGTGTTGTATGTGTTTTAATTTCAAGCATAATGTGACATACCTTTTTATGCCGTGTTTGCAATTATACTCTGATGAAATTTTCAATACGTGCCTAAATGATTTAATTAATTATTTGGGGGTATAGAAAGGGGTGTTACATTAAGTGGTATCAGAGCCAGTGTTGAGTCAGTTGTTGAGTCTGTTGGTGTGACAGTTGAATACTGTCGTTGTTGTTTGTCCCTTGGTACGTGATATGTGTGTGAAACACTGTCAGTGCTTTTTGGTTTTCTAATCCTTTGTTTTCAGGAGTTAGAATGAGATAAGTGGGGGAGAAGCTGGTACTTCTCCATGTTGCTTCAGGTGTGGAGCGCTGGCTCAGTGTATTGTGAATTGCAAGATTGTAAGTGTTGTTTGGACAGCGTTGTTCCCGGTTCCGTAAGAAATGCGGAGGTAAGGTTTATGTCAACTAAGTATTTGTGTCTTGGATAGTTTTGTGTATGGGATGCAAGAAAGGCTATTATAGTTTGGTAAAGACGGTTTATGCCCCATCATGATTGTCGACTGTCTATTGGCAAATTGAGGAACTGATCACCCTTAATCTCTTGTTGATAGCAGACGGAAATTATGTTGGATGGAATAGGCGGGTCTTTCCGGCTTTGATAGTGTGTGAAATGAGTTGTTTGGAATTTAAAGAGATGATTACATATTGTTTTGATGAGTCGATGAAGATGCTAATATCTGAAGATGAAATGGATTAGAGGTTTTGGTATGTTAGTCCAGTTGGGAAGTCATTGAGAGAGAATGATTGGGTTTTATTTAAGGACTGCTTCACAGAGAGTAGAGATTGAACTTAATTGGACGAAGGTGAATAGTTGAGGTTTATATCTGCTAAGTAAGTAGGAAACTCTTAGTAGATGGGAATAAGATGTTTGTTTTATTTGTGATGGTAGTGTTCTGGGAATTGGCAGGAAGTCGCAGTGATGGGCCTTCAGTTGGGCATAGTTTTCAGATGTGTTTTTGGATGGAACATTAAGGTGTTGTCTTAGAGAGCTCCAGTATTGTTGGTAACAAAAGGAAGGATGATGGAATGGAATAACAAGTATAATGGAATTGAGACTAAGGACAGCAAACTTAGAGTTCTGGTGGGTTTGGAGTCTTTGGAGTTTTAAGGCATTAATGGAAATTGCGAAGAAACCCTTGTGGGTAGATGTAACATTGTGTTTGAGAATTCTTTTTGGTTGGTTGTTGATACATGTTGGAATTGCAGAATTGGACGGTCAGGAGAAGAAATTGGGTATGGATTACTAACCGTTGAATAAGGTAATGATTGAGAATAAGTGTCCACTTTCATGAACAGATGACTAGAATGGTTTGGTTGAGTTTGAGTGAATTACATTTGTTTGGAATATTTGATAAGAATGGTGAATTGTGTGAGTTGAGGCTTTGATCGATTTAATATGACTGGTTATGGTTGTTATCATTGGGATAGGCTGTTATGTACTCGGTCAAGCTTGTGTGTGAGTAACCAGTTACCCAGTGAAATTTTTTTGCAAAAGCTATAAGGATTTATATCTTTTGGATTTTGGTTGGGAATTGCAACGTACAGTGATGGTATTTGGTGTTAGTAACGCGTCTCTAATGTTTATGGAGTAGAGGAATCGTATCTCCCATATTTAATTGGATAAGTTCGTAGTGGTTTCGATTGAGGATATTTGGATTTGTTATAAACTAAGAGGAAGAATGAGTAAAGTGTTTGAGATTTGAATTACAAGTGTTGAAAAGAGACGAAGTTTTATGCTAAGTTATTCGAGTGAGAATTTTGGTTGAAAAGGGTTAGTTTCTTGGAAATGTTATTTCAGATGAGAGTATGGTTAATGGATCCATCGGAAGTAGATGTAGTTCTACATGAGAGGCTCCGAAGTTAGTTAAGGAGATTAGAAACTTTTGGACTCAGTTGGTTGTTATTACAGGTTATGGAAGACTTTGTTAAGTTCGTACTTCTGGCATCTCAGTTGACTTACAAAGGGTGAGTCGTTTGTTTGGATGTTCGTTGTGAGTAAGTTTTGGTGAGCTGGAGTAGAAGTTGTCTACGGTTTTAGCTTTGATTTTGTGTGATCCTAATAAACCGGTTTTGGGGTATTGTGATGTGTCTTTGATGAGTTTAGTCAACATGGTAATGTAAGAGGGTAAAGTCGTGGCTTATGCTTTACGACAATTGAGGATTTATAAAAGGATCTGTATTATTATGGATTTGGAAATTGGTTGCGGTGGTATTGTGTTGGAATATTTGGAGGTATTATCTTTATGGTTCTAGGTTCGAAGTGTTTGGTAATCGCAAGAATATTGAGTACTCGTTTGGTCTAAAGGAATAGAGTATGAGACAACAAGGATGGTTAGAGTTCGTGATGAGTTATGAATTTGGCTTGGATTATCCTTCGGGGAAAAGCTGTTGTTGTGCCTGAAAAGTTAAGTTGGAAGTTTCTATGCATGTCTGTTTTGATGGTCAGGGAGTTAGAATTATTTGAGAAATTCCGAGACTTGTGTATGGTGTATGAGATAACACAGGAGAGTGTGAGGTTGGTAATATTAAAGTGAACAGTGATTTTTGGCGAATATGAGAAAGAGTTAGACTTTGGACGTAAAATTGATAGTTTTGATGGTGGCGAGTAATCAGAGTGCTCAGCGGAAGCGTGAGGTGGCACATTTTGTATTTACGTGTGGGACTTGTAAGAGTTCATAGGTTGAACAATGAGAACATGTAGGAATGATTAGACCATTGGACGTTTCAGAATGGAAGTGTTAGGTGAAAGGTTTAAATATTATTCATGGGCTACTATGTAGATGGATGTTTTGGTTATATGTTCGATTGGGAATCGTGGTATTGTTGTAATAAGGTTGTGTGATAAGGATGTTGGTATTCTGGTTTTGTTGAGGTTGTGGAATCGATGTTGTGTCGTGGAACTTGTGTTCTTGTTTGTGTTGTTGCCTCGTTTCCATCGTGATGGTTCGAGTGTGTGTGGCTAATTTCTTGTGGTGAATTAGGGGAGTGTTATCTGTGGTGATGGTAACGATCTTGTTGTGTTTCGGTTCTAGAGTGAACCTGTGTGTTGGTATCGTGGTTTTCCTTGAGTTGTGAGTTGGTCGTCAAGTGCATTGTATGGGCTTTGCATCTTGCCGTTGTTGTATCTGCTATTAGCACGGTGGTTTGTCATTTGTGTTATTTGTGGTGTGCCTTTTGTTGGCATGTTGGTTTGTTAGTCGGATGCGAGAGTCGTGTCCGGAGTTGTTCGTCTCAGTATATTTTCGAGGACGAAAATTTCTAAGTGGGGGAGAGTTGTAACGCCCCGGTTTTGTCTTATTTAATTAATCGAGTCGTTTTGATTATTTTATTACTATATTATTTTATTTTCGACTTTTATTTAGAAAAATGTTATTTTTCATCGTGATTATATTTTGTCGCGTTTTGAGAGCGTTTGCGAGATATTTGAGTGTAGGGGTATTTTGGTCTTTTGTGGGGATAGATATTTGTTTTATTAAAATAGAAAGTTAGAGGTGAGAAAGAGAGAAAAACAGAATTTTGAGAGAAAAAGAGAAGAAGAAGGAAAAGAGAGGAGAAAAGAGAAGAGCAAGAGAAAAGTGTGGAAAATCACCAAGATCAATCTTTCAGAGTCGATTTAATCGGGTAAGGGTGTGAGATATTGTTATCCTAACTTTGTGTATGATTATGTATGTGTTTTGTGTGGATGTTTTGGTTGGTTTTCCATATGTTTCCGTTTATGCCGTATTTGATGAAATCGATAGAAACCGATGTTTTTACGGTCGAAAAGTCGTATGAATACATGTGTTGGTTGGTTATATGTATGTGAGCTGCTGTTTAAAGTTTCATGAAGTTTGGTTATGTTTCGATTAGTTTTCGGTATGTTTCCGTTGTTGTTTCCGTTTAGGTCGAATCGTAGGAAATCGATAGAAACCGATGTTTTCACGGTTAGAATTCGGAATAAATTACGTAATTGTATCGAGTAAGGTTAGGTTGTCGTATAGCGTGCTTTTTATTCGATTTGGCGATGTTCGAAAATTCTGGTTTTTGAAAGGTCGAAATTTAATCGAAAAATCGAACGTCGTAGAAATTTCGTTTATGTGTTCTAAATTGTTCTTATGTATTTGGTGGTTGCGCGTATATGTTTGTTTCGGTGAAAATGTTCGATTTAGTCGAGTTTCGGGCATTTCGGAAAAGTTACAGCAAGTGTGTAAATTGAGAAATCTGATTTTTTGAGAAAAACAGGGCTATGAATCGATACATAACAGCTATGTATCGATACGAAATGGTTTATGTATCGATACATAACCCTTATGCGTCGATACATACTGAAGGAATTTGAGAAAACAGAATTTCACTACAGCATGCGTCGACACATGCGAGCTATGTATCGATACATGTTGCTTTTTTGTATCGATACATAAGCCTATGTATCGATACATACTGTGCTGAACCAGGAAATTCGGGTTTGTCGGGGAAACTTCGGAAATTCATATCTCTTGAACCGTAAGTCGGTTTCGATCCCCGTTCGAAGCGTTGGGAAGCTAACGAGATGTTCTTTCTAGGAAAAATAGTTTTGGGGTCTGAACTTGGTTCAATCGGTACATTTTTTACGAACCGTTTCATAGTGTCGGGCGTCCGGTTTATGTTTTTTTTGAGTTATTTTGAAATATTCATATCTTGTCAACCGTTTATCGTATTTAAGAGTTCTTTATACCGAATCGAAGCTGTCGATGAGCACTTTTTGATGATGATAGAAAATATTATTTTTGGCCGACTTTTAGCCGACTTTTCCGAGAAACCGTAAAAATGGAATTTTGAGTTATTTTCTATATTGTGCGATAGGATATGATATGTAACGTATGACTTGTGTGAGGGATGTTTGATGGGTATATGATGTTGTGGTGAAGGTTTGTAGCCGTTTGGAAAATATGTGCATTGTATTATATGTACTTGAAATGCATGATTTACTGTATGAGTCTTGATTGCCATGGGTCATTATATGACATGCATCATGCATGAAGACATTGTAAGATCCCTTCGTGGGTGTAAACAATGCATGAAGACATTGTAAGATCCCTTCGTGGGTGTAAACAATGCATGAAGACATTGTAAGATCCCTTTGTGGGTGTAAACAATGCAGTTAGACATTGTAGATCCCTTTGTGGGTGTAAACAATGCATGTTGAATTGTAGATCCCTTATGGGTGTAAGCAATTGTTGTATTGATCGTGTGCCTATTATAAAGGACTAAAAATGATCCATAACGTCGTATGCTTGTTGATAAGTGGTAGCGACGGGGAACATCGCAGGCCCGACGGGGAGTTACTCTATGTAACGAGCGATGATTCCAGCAGAGTTCCTGAGTGAACTAGTGGTGATTGAGTCGGTACCGCATTGCATTTGCATAGAGTCGTGAGTCGGTCTCTATGATTTGCATTGGTCGTCTTTGTATATGTGCATTGATGAAGGAACATGAATATATGTATTTATGTTGAATGATAAGCATTGTGATGAATATGCTTGGTTTTGTATATATATATATGCCTTGCGATGTATATTGAGTAAGATGTGATGAATGGTGATAAGAGTTGTATCTTTGTAATGATACATTGGTGAATAAACATGTATGTGTGTTATGTTGAATGAATGGTGATGAATTGAGATGTATTGGGGATACATGTATTTGAGCATGAATGAATATGCCTATGTGAAGGATGCGTTAATTACGGATTGTTATGCCGTGTATTTGATTTATGGTATATGCTTGGTGTGATATGTATATATACATGCATAGTGACGAGTTGTGGTGAGAATGTGGTATATGTGTATTATATGTTGAGATATATAATTATATGCAACGTTATTATGATAATATTTCTCACCCTTCTGCTGTTTTATGATGCTCTATGAGGCATTGCAGATTAGGTATCTGGTGGTCTTTTGTGAAGCGTGGCTTCATTTCCTTTTTGGTCGTCTGGCTCTGATATGTAGCACCGGGTAGCTAGGATGTGTTTATGAGCTTTTGTGATACTTTTGTACATGTATCTAGCTGATGAATGTTTATGTAAACATGAATGATATTGGTGACTACTATTGGAGTATGATATATATATATATATATATATGTATATATATGTCTTTGAATCAATGTTTAGATGTTTCTGCTTTTATTCTAAATGTTGACATGTGGGTATAAGGACTGAGATCCTTGATTGTTGAAAGTTACCCCACTGTTGCATATCATTTTGAGCAGGTGTTGTATGTGTTTTAATTTCAAGCATAATGTGACATACCTTTTTATGCCGTGTTTGCAATTATACTCTGATGAAATTTTCAATACGTGCCTAAATGATTTAATTAATTATTTGGGGGTATAGAAAGGGGTGTTACAATTGCTGCCGTTTTCTTGCAATTTTTCTGCGTTTTAACAACTCGTCTGCAGGTTGATGCGTGCAGTTTTCTTCATATTGCAGTGTGTTTTTTATTTCAAGTCGTGAACGAGTTTTGTGTGATTTTTGAATGTCGTTTGGCAGTGTGAGTGGCTGCGTTTTGGAAGCATATGGGTTGGGACGGTTCTTCTCATGGCTTGTGCGATGGCTTTTGTGACTCATAATAGCAGTAGTGAGCTGAGATTGTGTAGCAGTGAAATGGCTTGCTTTAACATGATGGCTCGTTGTTTTTCCATGTGGAATAGCAGCTGAAGTGTTGAATGGCTTGAGCTTGGTATTTGGCAAGATGACGACTGATGTAAGCAGGCTTGTGTACGCTGACTTTCATGTAGTAGCAAGAAGTGGCTTTGGCAATTGCACTTGGAGTGAAAATAGAAAATGGGTCGTGTAAAATCATGTGGCCTTTAAAATTCAAGAGTAGCAATTTTTTTTTATGAATGGGCTTTGGGATACAAACAAAAAAAACATGATTATAAAAAATGGATATTTTGATTAAAAATATAATTGAAAAAATGGGCTAATGAAAGGTGGATATGGATAATGGGATTTTAAAATGGATATAAAAAATGGATTTTTGAATTGGATATTTGGATTGAATATTAATGGAATAAATGGTAATGGATATTGAAACTAATTTGGACA
The DNA here is from genome assembly GCA_022829125.1 of Lathyrus tuberosus. Lineage (NCBI taxonomy): Eukaryota > Viridiplantae > Streptophyta > Magnoliopsida > Fabales > Fabaceae > Lathyrus > Lathyrus tuberosus. The sequence continues at coordinate 2,806,912 of JALAZF010000484.1, forward strand.
TAATGGATATTGGAAATTGGAAATGGTTTATGAATTGGATAATGAAATATGGATATTTTTGGACATTGGATTTAAGAATGGAAATTGGATAATGATATGGATAGTGCATCTTTATTTTTAGCCCAAAACCAATCTTAACTTTTTTTTCACAAGCCTCTGATAAATTGAACACAACCGATGAAACCAATCCTGAACCACTGAATGCCTTGCAACTTAAACAACGACCATTTGAATCTATCATCCTCTGATTCTCTGATCAAATGAATCTTGAACCACTTTGAACAATTTCTGGGAAAATAAATCCACAGTTTTGAACACAGTTGAACTTAGACTGATGAACTCTGATCATGACGGATATCACCACACAACAACTTGACAGTCACTGCTTGAGAAACAGCCCACTGAAACAGATAACTCGCACTTGGAACAATTGCTTGATAGCTTGACCAAGATTAGATCAAACTTCCATTTAAACTGGATCAAGGACGAACAACCACATTTGACTTGAAATTATGCCCTTGTCTTTGATAAACCTGCACAATACACAGAGAGAGAAACTGCAGCAAATTTTTGGTATTTTTGGTTAGAGGTTAGTGAACATAATCAAATAATAAAGAAAGTAGGAATACACAGATGCCCGGGAGGAACAAAGATTGTGATCTTGTTGGTGGTATGAAATGCAAATGAAATGTGCAAAATCTTAGGGGTAAAAATTAGGGTTCAACGGTAATATCCGAAGGAGGATTGAAGACTCTGGTAACTTTTTAGAACTTTGTTCTACAGGTGCTGATAAACCTTAGTACACACCATTGGGGGTTGGTTCTTGTCTCTTGACTCCATGCTCGTGACTCGAACATTTGAACCTGTGTGCTTTACGTGATTTTGTTTGTGGGTGTTGCATCCATGCATCCATACATTCATAGCATCATTTTGACCAAGTCTTCAAGGAACTTAAAGATGTTTGTTGAAAACATTGTAGGGATTTTTTCACCATGGATTTTGGAAGAAGGAACACTAAGAAGTACACTTTCAAGAGTCCTAAGTTACAAGGCCTACGAGAGCTAGGGTCTTTGGTTGCTGATCCTAAGGTTTTCAAAGATACATATGGAAGGTTTTTGTCTCTTCTGAAGATTGATATGGTAAATGGAGTTTTGGCTACTTTGGTTCAGTTCTATGATCCGATGTACCACTGTTTTACGCTCCCTGATTACCAACTCATGCCCACACTTGAGGAGTATTCTGGTCTACTTAAATTGCATATCCCTGATCGAGTCCCTTTTACTGGTTTGGAAGAGACTCCTAAGTATCAAGATATTGCAAAAGCTACTTGTCGTACCCCAAAATTTGACCACCTTTCTATTTCTTTTTTCTTTTTTTTCCGCTTTTTTATAAAAGATAATAATAGTAAGTAGTAAAAGGATTGTTGGGTAGAATAAAGTATGATAGCGTTATCAGTTAAATAGGGTTAGATTACTATTATTTTTATTTTAATATCTAGGGATTAATTAGGGTCATATTAATTTTTAATCGAATTATACTAGGATCATATTGGGGTTATTAGAGGATTAATGTTAATATTAATATTATTATTAATATTAATATTATCATAGAATTATTATTAAAAATTTTAAATACTCGCTAATGTTGTTTTATTTTGAATAAATAAAATGGTACAGTTGGTAGCAAGGGGAGTATAGGGAGTTACAAGACTGAGAGGTTGTGTGTTCAAATCCTACCTCCTCCATTTTTAGTTGTTTTACTTTTTATTAATTTACTACTAACTTTTTCTATTTTTACTTTTAAGCATAAAAAATCATAAAACTAATATTTTTTATTATTTAAATATTAATTTTCGTATTTGTATTTAATGCATTTTTAAAAATATCATTTTTTCAATATGGAAAAAATCTCAAAAAAAAATCATATAAATCAAAATAAATCAAAAAAAAATTTTCATTATCATTATATGACTATTATTATTATTCAAATTTTTAATTTTATATTATTATTAATTATTCAAATTCATCCAGCCATGAATCCATCCAGATTCATTGGCTTGGGCTTTAAAAAATAAAATAAATCTAGTTGATTCAATCACTTTTTTTACCTAGTTTTTCTTTATAAATAGAGCTCTTGTCTCTCATATTGGAGGGGGGGCAATTTACAAACCATACAATAAAAAAGTTGTTGTTCTTAACACATCGAGGAGCAACAACACAAAAACCCTAAACCCTCAACAACACAAAAACCCTAAACCCTCAACAATATTAAACCCTAAACCTTCAACATTCCTCAAAGGCAAAAAAAAAAGAGAACCTTAAACGCTCAACAATATTAAACCCTAAACCGTCAACATCCGAAAAAAAAGGGAAAAACCCTAAACCTTCAATCTCTACAAGCCAAAAAGGAAAAGGAGATCTCACACCAAAGGAAAGCAAAAGAAGGGGAAAAGGTACAGTACAAGGGAAAAAAAGGCAAAAGAAGGGAAAAAGGCACAAGAAGGGGAAAAGGCACAGAGGAAGGGAAAGAAGGGAAAAAGGAAAAAGAAGCGGAAAAAGCACAAAGGCAAAGGAAAGAAAAGAAGGGATGAAGCAGCTTAAATTGGTCACGGCAAGGGGAGGTAATTCGAATACTTAGCTTTTTTTATTGTTATGTGTTGTTGTTGATTGATTGGGTTTTTAGGGATATTTCTGAAAACGTTAGGGCTAGGGTTCTTGGTTCATACCAAAGGGTTAGGGTTCATATTGAATCCTTGGGGTTTTGATTAATTAAATTAAACTAAATCCTTAATTTAATTATTAATTGGGGATTAAGGGATTAATTAGGGGATTAGGGTTTATTATTATGGAAAAATATAATTAGGGATTTTAGAATTGTTATTTTATTTTCTAGGGATTTATTTAGGGTTTTAAAAATTTAATTAATTATTAGTTAGGTTTATTTTATTATAAAAATAAGAAAATTATTTTTAATAAATAGGATTTTCTATTAAATTATGGATTTTGGGGATGATATATTTTGTGATTTTTATTTTTTATCAAAGTATGTGGTTTATGACTTATTTTAATGAGAAAAGATAATTTTGGGATTAAATTTCTAAATTGAATTTAAATATGATTTTGAAATTAAAAAATTCTATTTTTGAATTTAGGGATGTTTTGGGGTTAAGAATTTTATTTAAATGTTTTTGGGTTATTATTTTTGTTATCAAATAATTTTGGTGATTTAATTTTACTATTTTGAATATAATCTTATTATTAAAATTTAGGGTTAAAACTGTTATTATTAAATACATAGTGGGGATGTAATTTTAACATTTGGAAAGAATCTTAATTTTTTATTATTAATATTTTGGGATTGAAATTGGGTTTTTAATTTGGGAAAACATTTTGGGGTAGAAATTCTATTTTGATTGTAAAAACTTATTTTTGAAATAAAAGTTTTCCTTTACTTATTTTGGGTTATAATAATTATTGTTAAATAATTTTGGGGTTGAAATTAAATATTTTGGGATTTAAATTATTAAGTAATTTTGGGATTGAAATTATAAATTTTTGGGATTGAAATTGTTAAATATCTTTGGGGATTAAATTTTCATTTTTTGGGGACATAATTTTATTATTTTGAGGGTTTGAATTCTATTTATTAAAGATTTATCAAAATTGGGATTAAATTTTATTTATTTGATAAATATTTTGGGGATTTAAATTTTATTTATTTTGGGGTTAATATAAAATTATAGGATTTAATTCATGGATTACAGTTTTGAATTTAAATGGGGGTTCACTTATTGTTTTGTTTAATTAAATTTTATTTGTTAAATTTTCATTCTAAGGGTCTTATTGTTTAGGGATTGGAATTGATATAAGGGATTGAGTTGGGGTTCTACTTTTAGGGATTTCATTTAAGGGATACTTGAAGGGGTTTTATAAAAGGAATTAGGGGTTTCATAATGAAGGTTCAAAGGGGTTCTATTTAGGGTTTAAGAATTTAGTTAAGGGATTAAAATATGGGATAGAGCCCTAATTTCAGAGAGCATAAATAAAGGAATAGGATTAAGCGATATTTCAAAGTGATATAAGGGATATAATTGGGATTAAATTTTGGGAAAGAACTCTTAGGTTCAAAGAGTATAAATATAGGCCAAGGGATAAGAGATTTTGGGGATAAAACTCTCCATTCGAGAGTATAAACAATGGATAAGGGATTAAGGGATAGAACTCTCCATCCGAGAGTATAAATAATGGATAAGGGGAGTTTAAGGGATATAACTCTCCATCCGAGAGTATAAACAATGGATAAGGGATTAAGGGATAGAACTCTCCATCTGAGAGTATAAACAATGGATAAGGGATTTTAAGGGATAGAACTCCATGTCTAGGAGTATAAATAATAGATTAAGGGATAAAACTCCTTATCTAGGAGTATAAATAATAGATTAAGGGATAAAACTCCTTATCTAGGAGTATAAATAATAGATATGGGGATAGAAATATTTATCCAAGAGTATAAATAGTGGATTAAGTTTGGGATTAAGGTTAGGAATAGGATAGGGGGTAGGAATACGGGAGGTGAACTACGGTTACTCTGATCCTTCAAAATTGAAGGTACGTAGGCATAGGGTTGTAAACCCTAGCGAGTACAATAATAAAAAACTTAGGATTCTTTTGTAAATAAATAAATTCAAATGACAAACAAATATACCCTAGAACTTAAGGAGGATCCCATTGAGTACAATGGAGGTGAGGGGTGCCTAACACCTTCCCCTCACTTAACTGACTCCCGAACCTTAGGAATCTCTGCCTTTGGGATTAGGATTTTAGGTTTATCATTTATTTTCCTTAAAAAATATGACGGCGACTCAAATATTTTTGCCGACCGCGACAGTTGGCGACTCTGCTGGGGATTCCTCCCTAAAGAGAGTCCCTCCTAACCTTAGGTTTTAGGGTACTTATTTGTTTTGGGTGTTTATTGTTTTTATTTTTTATTTTTGTTATGATTTATTTTATGTTTTAATTTGTTTTTATTTATTATATTTGTCCACTATATTGTCATCATGCATTGGATTGGGGCACATGATGTGTGAAGCTAAAACCCAAGCTTGGAGTACAACCCTAGATTAGGACGTAGAACGAAAATGTTTTGGGGGGATGTGACATCCCAACAATTCATTGATGCTACACTCAGAATAGATCCTTCAAAGGTGTCCTCATGGTAGGGCTAGTCCCTAACATAGAGGATGATTTGGATGTGGTCCTAGACTCTGAGAACTTTTAGCCTACCTTTACCAACTCATGGAGACCCTATGTATTCAACCCTCAACGGCTGTTACTAGGGTCCTACCTGGATGAGACTTATCCCGAAGGATTACCATAGGAAGGCTTGCTCCTTCTCATGGTAAAACAAGGGTATAGTCCGTAAATTCTAGGGCGGTTATGCTGTCCAAAACCATATATCCTACATGTGAGGGGATTGGGTAGATAAGACTTAGATCTAAACCATTGTAGGGAGCCCACCTAGTTAGGGTCATGCTTACATTTTCACCTTACCCTAAAAAATAAAATACTTAATTAAAACATTCATTCATCATTTTCATGAAAATATATTTTTTTTTTTAAAAGAAAAATTTCCTTGCATACCCCATGCATTTTCATGCATTTTCATACACATCCATTTGCATATCCTTTCCGCTTTCGCCCTTGTCCAACTACCAAGAGCTAAGAGGTTTCCCGATACTCATGTACGAACTTAAAGGATACCTCAAGGAGCTATGGAGGAAATCAAGAGGGGCAAGTATCATTAAGGAAAGAAGGCAACCCTTCACCATGTCTGCCAGAGGAGTTCTTAGTGCCTCAAATGCAATAACCTTGGATGATGCCTATACAACAATGGAAGTTTGAAAAGAACGGGATCCTACACTAATGTCTCATAACTTACTTGGAGGTGCTCTAGTGAAGCTATAATTACTTGATCCAAATCAGACATTAAAATTATGAGCACAAAGCACAAGACCTGCAACCGAATTTCAAAGGAGGAGTCCCATAGGTGGAAGGTCACCCCTTACTTGGACAGGTGGAAGAACACCAGGAAGTATATCTCAAGACTGGTGGATCAACAAGGAGGCTTACCCCTAGGATCATTAGGCCTTCATCATTTCCAGTTGTATTTTCCTTTTGCTAAGTGTTGTTTGTAATTAAAAGATGTACTTTTTGGGAAATAATTTTAATAAGAACGAGCATGCATGTTTTTGGAATCAATCCATTCGTTTACACTCTCATCACTTGCCAAAAAATCAGCTTCTCCATTTCACTTCTTCACTATTAACAAACTTAGGAGGAGAATGATGTAATAAATAAACGAATTTGCCGATGTATGCTTTAGTAGTAAACCCGGCTGACGATGTAAGGCATTGTTTCACTTCCCAAACGCTGAAGAAATAAGGAGATAATCTGTAGTCAACCCCCTCGAGCCAGAAGTTGGTGTTCTTTCTATTTTCAAAAAACTTTAATATTAACCAGGGGCAGGGTAGATTTCAATTAACTCAATGATGCATTCTGATCTCAAGAGAATCAGTCAATCCAAGCAAAGGGTTTAAAGCACATCTTCTTCCTCACACCATTTAACATTGAGGAAGCAAAAGGGATAATATCTCATAATATCCAATATGGCAGTCACACCCTTTCTAAGTCAAAAGAAAATCACTCAAGAATTGTCCAAAAAAAGAGGAAAAAGCCCGCTAAGTCAAGAAGAAAAGAGAAACTAAAAAACAGTGGACTTAGGCAAAATTAGGGTATCCCGATGGACCACAAGCTCAAAAGAATTAGTCCATGCAAAAATAAGGGATTAAAAAAAAAGGGAAAAACGGAACAATATTATAAAGGAAATGGGTGATTGCCACCGCAAATATCTCATCAAGTGCTTAAATCTTTATCATCATGAATGAAGAAATTCTCTTGTAGGATGAACACATCTATTGGGTTATTTGGATTTAGGAATGGAGAACATAAAGGAGAATAAGGTGGGTTAAATTTCAAAATTTTGAGCCTTGTATCCTTTTTTTTCTTAAACCGTGAACCAGGCCACGTTATAACATTTAAAAGTCCTAATTGAAGCTAGGGGAACTATAAAAGCATACTCGATAAAGTCGTTGTCGATCTGACTCCAAATCCGAACGTTTGTTAAATCATATTTTCCCATTTACATTCGCACCAACCTCATGGCCGAATATCTACCATATGCCTCATATAAATTTTTGATTTTAAAACTTGCATGAGCATTGAGTTAGAATTACTTTTCAAAGAGAATAATTTTACTCGCAAATCAATACTTGGCATCAGGGAAATATTAGCAATGGTCTGATCAGGGGAATACTGACTTAAGACACTTCTGATTATGGGGAAAATTACCGAGGAATCCTTCTAATCAAGGGGCAAATCCTAATGATCATAGGAACATATTATCTGGAGATCCTACTAACTAGGGGCAAAGCATCCCAAGATTTGACACATTGATGCTGAATCACCTCCATGACTCTAATGATAAGGGGGGACCTTTCAAGAGGTTCACGCTGGGGCATACCAACTCAAGGGTGCATTGAGGCCAATCACTCTAGAAGTCATCTAATCAGGGGCAAAGACATGATACTGGGGCAGTTCATATTAAGGTCATATCATAGCATGGTAGGACCCAAGTTCCTCTTCAAGCCACTCCTTCATACCCAATTAATTAAGGGGCATAACTTTTGAAGATTCAAAATATGGGGCACATTTTCAAGGTTGAAATACTGGGACAGTTCATCTCAAGGTCGTATCAAGGCATGGGGGGATCTAAGGTCCTTTTCAGGCATAATCCTTCGAAACTCAATCAATCAAGGGCAAACCCTTTTCATACTTCCAAGAGGCACATACAAGCTCTATCGTACATCAGCAATCGTCGAGTTTAAAACGAGTATTGGGATATCAGGCTAGCTCAATGCGCCCTACCATATCAGTTAACAAATATCATGGAAACATCCAACACTGGGGCACTTATGGAAACATTCAAATCATCGTCATGCATTAATCATGTCGCTATGCTCTAGCATCTAATCATGCATACATAACATAACATAAACTTGCATACATACATAGCATAACATGCATACATGAACATACATATATAACATAGGATTTGTGACCACTCTTTATTATTGCAGTTTAGAATAGTGCTCATAGTAGACTGATTGCTTTACTGAACCATTGCCATATCTACATTGCTATGTCTTTAACATATTTTTTTTATTTCTTCTCTTTTTTGGCAGCTTGGTTGCAAATTATAAAATGGGCTTAAAAAAGAAAGGGGAAAAATAACTCTTTGTAGAATTGTAACCTGAATTGATTTTGGATAAATTGGAAATGGAACTTAAAAATGAATCTTGGATAAAATTTGTAAATTAAAATGAATTGGAATGGAAATGCAATTGAATTGATTAGAATTGAGACTTGAGATTTGAAATTGAAACTTTGAAGTGAACTCGAATGGACTTCGAATAGAAATTGTCATGAAATTTATTTTTGGATGAAAATGGTAACATAGATCATGAATGGAAATTGAATCTTGAAAACATAACATGAGGTGAGACTTGAAATTGGAAATTTTGAAAATGATTACGAAACTTGAAATAAATTAAAATGGAATTGAAAAAAAATGAATTGGATTAAATCTTGAATTTGGAAATTTGAAAGAAAGTTGTAACTTGATACCATTTCCCTACATTTGGATTGATGAATCGGTTCAATTCGGTTAAAACGTCCAAAGTTCTTTGAATTACTTCCATGTGAAACCACTTGAAACCATTCTTAGACACCTCTAGAATCTCCTTAAGAATCAATCTGGATATGAACTGAAACTTTGATTCAAATTTTGAGAAATGCCCACAAATGAATCACTTGAAACCATCGTGAATAACTAACTCTCCTGACTTGATCCAACAAATTGTCATTAAAACCATATTTCAACATCCTGAACTCCTCATTAAAATCGTACCAGAACTGCGTTGAAACTTTGAATCAAATCCATGAGACATAACACCACATTCTGATTCCAACTTGAAATGGTCCTGAATTGAATGGAAAGCTTGAGTTTTTTCTATGACAGAAACATGAACCCAAAACGACTTGAAGTATTGACCAAATGTCTTGACTTTTGATGGCTTTGTAGCTTGATTTCATCATATCACTTGAATCTTTGTACAAAACCCTGATCTAGATCCTCAAACACAAGTACTTGAATTCAATCCACACTTGTCCCCAAAATAGCAATGACGCAGATGACTTGAGATATGAATAGGGGTGATTGCATCAAAACCCTAATTGAAAATGAATTGGCTCTGATGATTCCTCAACCACGAAACAACTGCCTTTGCCATAACCTGATAACTTGATATTGAAGCAAACCACTTCTTTGACTAAGATTAGGTCAAATTCCACTGAATTTCAAACCACGCCGCACACCTTTGACCTGATGACTTTGCCTGATTCTCGATTCGATCTTGCAAGACCTGAGCCTCGAAGAACTTGTGATGAAGCTATATTGCACTTGATTATTGAGGAAGGTAGGTCTCTCAAGAATATGAGAACTTGATTGGTTGGTGATCTATCCAGAACCCTGATTTATCAACCCTTGAAGCCTTTTGAAGCAAACCCTAATTCCACAAATGAACAAAACAAACAACGTCTGACAATTTGGTTAGCTATGCATGAATGATTGACCTATATAATATGCAAAATATCAAAGAATCTAAGGGTAAAATTTGGGGTATGACAGTTGCCCCTATTTAAATATCTTCACCGGATGACATGAGTGATGAAAAATCCTAATGAAATCATGGTGAAAGGTATTTAAATATAGATAACCGAAATTTTTTCCCTTAGATGCAATGATATGTTATGCTATGTACAAAAGGAAACTATGCAATGCTGACATGCAATGAACTCTAGCATGATGAAAATGATGGGATGATAAATGCAAAATGCAGACAGAGAAAGAAAACACACATGGATAAAGTCAACATAATGAGTGGAAAAACTTACTGGGAATGACTAAACACTGGGGAAAAGAAACAACTGGGGAATTTAAAGTGATGGATCAACAGGTTCAGGCATGACCGGCTGACACTTTAGAAAGAAAGACAACATAAAATCCTCACTGGAGGTAGAACCGGAAAGACAACCTCCCATGGGGAATATCCAGAGTAAATGACCAACATGTTCAAGCATGACTGGATGACATCTGGGGAAAAGACAAAGCAGGACATAATCCTCAAATCCTTAGGATTGGACCAAAGAAACAAAATGGAAGCAAACATCCTCAAAGCCTTAGGATGAAGCGAAGACACAATCCTCAAAGCCTTAGGATTGGGCAAAGAAAAAAATGGATAGGATCCTCAAAGCCTTAGGATCAAGCCAACGAAACAAGATAAAAGCTAACATCCTCAAAGCCTTAGGATGAAGCAAAGACAAGACACAATCCTCAAAGCCTTAGGATTTGGCAAAGAAACAAATGGACAGGACCCTTAAAGCCTTAGGATCAAGCCAACGAAACAAGATAAAAGCTAACATCCTCAAAGCCTTAGGATGAAGCAAAGACAAAACACAATCCTCAAAGCCTTAGGATTGGGCAAAGGAAAATGGACATGACCCTCAAAGCCTTAGGATCAAGCCAAAGCTGAACGAAAATAAAAGCTAACATCCCCAAAGCCTTAGGATGAAGCCAAGATAAAACACAATCCACAAAGCCTTAGGATTGGGCAAAAGAAAACGAACATGATCCTCAAAGCCTTAGGATCAAGCCAAACGAAACAAGATAAAAGCTAACATCCTCAAAGTCTTAGGATGAAGCAAAAACACGATACAATCCTCAATGCCTTAGGATTGGGCAAGAGAAGAAGGAAAAGAAAATGACCCTCAAAGCCTTAGGATCAAGCCAAACAAAAAGATAAATGTTGAAATCCTCAAAGCCTTAGGATGGAGCAAAAAACACGACGCAATCCTCAATGCCTTAGGATTACGAAGGTGAGGTAGGATCCTCAAAGCCTTAGGATCAAACCGAACATCACTGGAGTTTTCAAACAAGGATAAACATCCAGGCTTCTGGAAATTCCTTAAAACAAAGAGATCAAACAGGATCTTCAGGAAACATCAAAAAAATACAGGGTAATCAAACTCTTCTGTATGCCAAAATATTTGGACTTCATAGGGAAACGCCCTTTGGATAAGCTTCTCAAAAGAGACTGCCACTTATCCACAATGGGGATTTGTAAATAGATTCTTCTTGAGACACAGTGCGAAATAAATGCACATTCAAACTAGGTTCGGCGACCTAAATGGGTTCGAAAGCAACTCTTGTCAGGGACCAAAGTTCAATCTAGGAACAAGCTAGAAAGAAACGGTTAAACAAGATTCTACCCATTGAGGAATGAACTCAAATGGGGATTTATCTTATCCAAGAACGAAAAAGATAACTGAAGCAACCATCATCCACGAGGATCAAACTTTGTGGGGAACTTAGAAAGGATGTGCACTTTCTTCCTAAGGTTGACGACTCTACTTAGAGAGACGAGACAGCCCTGTTACTTGACGATCAACACAGTCAAAGTAAACGATACAAAGACCACAAGGTAGCAAATGTAAAGCCCCAGTTTTGTGTGAGTTTTATTTAATCGAGTCGTTTGATTATTTTATTATTATTATATTATTTTATTTTTGACTTTTATCTGAAAATATGTTATTTTTCAATGTTGTGATATTTTATCGGGTTTTAGAAACGTTTGCGAGATATTTGAGTGTGGGGGTATTTTGGTCATTTCATGATATTTTTCATTAAGTAGAAAATAGAAAATAGAAAGAGAGAAAAATAGAGAGAAAGAAAAAGAGAAGAAAGAAAAAGAGGTGAAAAGAGAAGAAGAAGAGAAATAGTAAGAAAAGCTTGGAAAAATCAAAGAAATCAACTTCTAGAATCGATTTAATCGGGTAAGGGTGCGAAACTCAGTTATTGTATACTTGTATATGATTATGTATGTGTGTTTGTGGTTGTTATTGGATTGAATTGGACAAATTTAGTAAAACCTATATTATGAAAAATTGATTGGAAATCGATCAAATGTGTTGGAAATCATGTTTTTAGTGTTCATTATTGTTGGTACATGATAGATACTTGTTGTTAGATATTGTATTGGTGTTTTTCTGAGTATTGGATGAGGATTTGGGGGATTTTGGGTTGAACCCGTAACAGCAAGAACATGCAGAAATTTTTCTGGTTTTTCCAGGTGATACGCGTATGGGGCATGTTAATACGCGTATGGACCTTGGCATTACGCGTAACATGGGCGAGGCATGGGCCAATACGCGTATGGATCTTCAATTTTCTCGGCCATCTGCCCATTTGCGTATGGTACGCGTAACATTTTAGGGCATACGCATACGGTGTTGGGCATTACGCGTATGGACTTTTACACGTGAACTTTGGGAAAAATGAGTCTCTGCCCATACGCGTATGGCTCGGGGCAATACGCGTATGGCCAGGAGAATGGTAAAATGGGACATTTTCAAAATATCGTTTTCGTTTTCTTTCGTAACTTGGGTTCCGTTCATCCAATTTTTACATTCTTAGTATCGTTGGAAAGCTATGGAGCTGTACTTTCTTACTATAATAATTTGGAAATTGTTAGCCGATTTAATTATGTCGGAAATTGGAATAGTGTCGTTTTGTCAATTTTTGTCGTTGTAATCGTGTGTAATTGAGGTGTATCAGGCAAGGTGCTATTGTACGATGTAAATGCATGTGTTTAAATGGTGTTGTGACGATTTGTGGCCGTATGGCAATTAAATGCATTGTTTTGGGTTTAAGTGCAAGTGTGATTTTGTTGATGTAGATGAATGCATGTATGTGTGCATATTAAATGTCATGAGTCATTGTATGCCAAGCATCATGATATGCATTGTTGTGATGTCCTGAGTGACAGATTAATTCCAGAGGGAATCTACTATAACATCGTGAGCCTTAAAAATAAGAGGACCGAAAGCGATTTGATATATCGTGAGCCTTAAAAATAAGAGGACCGAAAGTGATGGTTATAGACGATCGTGTGCCCATGTGGGGTGTGAGCGATCGGATCGTGAGCCTTATACAAAGAGGACCGAAAGCGATCCATAAACGTCGTGAGCCTTATACAAAAAGGACCGAAAGCGACGGGGAACATCGTATGCCCGACGGGGAGTTACACTAAGTAACGAGCGATGGTTCCAATAGTTCCTGAGTGAACTGGTGATGAGAAATATTGGGAGTCGGTACCGCATGGCATGTGCATAGAGTCGTTGTGTCGGTCTCTGTGCATTTGCATAAATCATAGATATGATTGACTATGTGTGAGGATTGTGAATGGATTAATCGTGTGCGTAATTGATGAATTGATATTCTTGGTGATAATTGCATAGTGTACGATTAATATGCATTGGTGTTAGATAAATGAAATATGTAGGATGTTGTGTGGTATTTAGATTCGGTTGTATGTTGTGGTGAGAAATATATATGTCCATTTCTGTGTTAATATATAATTATATGCAACTGTATTATGGTTGTTTTTCTCACCCTTCTGCTGTTTTATAATGCTCTATGAGGCAATACAGATTAGAGTTGCTGGAGGTATTTTTGTGAAGCTTTGCGTCTTCATTCTTTTGTCGGTCGGCTCTGATATGTGACACCGGGTAGTTAGGGAGACCGTTTATGATTATTGTGTATTATATATATGTATATCTTTTGGCTTGTGCATGTATAACTTGAAGTATGGCAAACTTTTCATGTGATATATACATATATATATGTTATTCAGTTTTAGATTTTCCGCTTTTATTCTAAAATCTGAAATGTGGGTGTAAGGAACTGAGTTCCTCTGTTGATTGCTACCCCACTGTTGCATATCTTTATGAGCAGGTGTTGTATGAATTGTTTCAATATAATGTGATTCTCCCAGTCTATGTCATGTTAATTTAAACATACTCTGATGAAATTTTGAATTTTCTTTTATCGCTTTAATTAGTTGGGGGTATAGATTGGGGGTGTTACATTAAGTGGTATCAGAGCTAGTCTGTGTCAGTTGTGTCAGTCCTTGTTGGTCGTTGTGTTTGGGCGAGCTGTTTGTTTAACCATAGTTTCTGTTATTGGAAATGAACAGAATATGGCTGGTAGGAACGATGCTGCTTTGGCTGCTGCTATGCAAGCTATGGCTCGGGCTGTGCAGGGTGCACCTAATGCTGGAGAGAATGATGAGTTTAGAAAGAATAGACCGCCTGTCTTCAAAGGGAGACATAATCCTGATGGTGCACAGATTTGGCTGAAAGATATTGAGAGGATTTTCAGAGTTATGGATTATGCTGAGGACAGTAAGGTGAGACTGGGAACTCACATGTTACAGGAAGAAGCGGATGACTGGTGGGTTAGTACTCGTCCTGTGTTAGAAGCTGGTGATGAAGAGGTAACTTGGGAATTGTTTAGTCAGGAGTTTCTGAGGAAGTATTTCCCCGAGGATGTAAGAGGAAAGAAGGAAATTGAGTTCTTGGAACTAAAACAAGGTAATATGTCTGTAATTGATTATACGGCTAAGTTTGTGGAACTTGTGCAGTTTTATCCTCATTATGCTGAAGCGACTGCGGAATTTTCTAAGTGTGTGAAGTTTGAAAGTGGATTGCGTCCTGAGATTAAATAGGCAATCGGTTATCAGAGGATAAGGAGGTTTGTTGATTTGGTGGAATGTTGTAGGATTTATGAAGAGGATAGTAAGGCTCGTTCTACTCATTACAAGAGTGTAAGTGACAGGAAAGGGAAGCAACAGTTCCGTGGTGGTCCATATGTGACACCAACTGATAAAGGTAAACAAAGGGGTACTTTTGATCGAAGGTCAGGTGGAGGAGGAATGTCTGGTCCTCTGAGATGTTTTAGATGTGGTGATGTGGGACATCGTCAGTTCGAATGTAAGAAAGATTTGAGGAAGTGTTCTAATTGTGGAGGTGTAGGACATGTTGCTGCTGATTGTGCCAGGAAGAATGTGGTTAAGTGTTTCAATTGTGGTGAACCTGGTCATATTAGTACGAAGTGTCAGAAACCGAAGCAAGCTCCAGCTAGTGGAAAGGTATTTTCTTTGGCAGGAACTCAGACTTCAAGTGCAGATCGTCTGATCAGAGGTACTTGTTTTATTAATAGTACGCCTTTAGTTGCTATTATTGATACTGAAGCGACTCATTCGTTTATTTCGTCTGAGTGTGCGAAGCGTTTGAATCTTATGTTGTCTTTGATGGTTAGTGAGATGGTTATTGATACTCCAGCAATGGGGTCAGTAACTACTTCTTTGGTTTGTTTGAGTTGTCCTTTGACCATTTATGGTAAAGACTTTGAGATGGATTTGGTGTGTTTACCGTTGGAGGGTTTAGATGTGGTTCTGGGAATGAATTGGTTGCAATTCAATCGAGTTCATATTGATTGCTATCATAAGCTGGTAAGGTTTCCTTCTCTTGAGGAAGACAAAGACTCGAGTTTCTTATCTACCAAAGAGTTGAAGAGACTTTTGGCGGATGAAGCTCAGTTGTTTGGGTTGTTTGCATCTTTAAATGTGGATAGTCAAGTTTCACTTGATGTGTTTCCTGTTGTTTGTGGATTTCCGGAAGTGTTTCCTGAGGATATTTTGGACTTGCCTCCAGAGAGAGAGGTGGAGTTTTCTATAGATCTAGTTCCTGGTACTAGACCTGTATCTATGGCACCTTATCGTATGTCGGCATCTGAGTTGTTGTAGAAGAGGTTTGTAAGGCCAAGTGTTTCTCCTTGGGGTGCTCCAGTTTTATTGGTGAAAAAGAAAGATGGAAGTATGCGATTGTGTATTGATTATCGCTAGTTGAATAAGGTGACGATTAAGAATAAGTATCCTCTTCCAAGAATTGATGATCTAATGGATCAGTTGGCTGGTGCTTGTGTGTTCAGTAAGATTGACTTAAGGTCAGGGTATCATCAGATAAGGGTGAAAGAGGAAGATATCCAGAAGACGGCTTTTAGGACACGATACGGTCATTATGAATATTCTGTGATGCCGTTCGGGGTTTCTAATGCGCCAGGTGTGTTCATGGAATACATGAATCGTATTTTTCACGAGCATTTGGATCGATTTATCGTTGTGTTTATTGATGACATTCTGATTTATTCTAAGTCTCGGGAAGAGTACGCGGAGCATTTGCGTATTGTTTTGCAGGTTTTGAAAGAAAGGAAGCTTTTTGCCAAATTGTCCAAGTGTGAGTTCTGGTTATCAGAAGTGAGTTTTCTTGGGCACGTAATTTCAGGTAATGGTATTGTTGTGGATCCATCTAAAGTAGAAGTAGTTCTACAATGGGAGGCTCCGAGATCTGTTATTGAAATTCGAAGCTTTTTGGGTTTGGCTAGTTATTATCGAAGGTTTATTGAAGGGTTTTCTAAGCTAGCACTTCCTTTGACCCAGTTGACTTGTAAAGGGTAAGCGTTCATTTGGGATATTCGGTGCGAGGAAAGTTTTAATGAGCTGAAGAGAAGATTGACGACAGCTCCGATTTTGATTTTGCCGAATCCTAATGAACCGTTTGTGGTGTATTGTGATGCTTCTTTGATTGGTCTAGGTGGTGTTCTGATGCAAGAAGGTAAGGTCGTGGCTTATGCTTCCAGGCAGTTGAGAGTGTATGAGAAGAATTATCCTACTCATGATCTTGAATTAGCGGCTGTGGTTTTTGTGTTGAAGATTTGGAGGCATTATCTCTATGGTGCAAGGTTTAAAGTCTTTAGTGATTATAAAAGTTTAAAATATTTGTTTGATCAGAAAGAGCTAAATATGAGGCAACGTAGATGGTTGGAATTATTGAAGGACTACGACTTTAGCTTGAATTACCATCTTGGTAAAGCTAATGTGGTAGCTGATGCGTTGAGTTGGAAATCGTTACATATGTCCGCTTTAATGGTTAAAGAGTGGGAACTTTTGGAATCGTTTAGAGATTTGAGTTTGGTATGTGAAGTGACGTCGGATAGCGTGAGGCTTGGAATGCTATCGATTACTAATGATTTTCTGATGACGGTTAGTGAGAAACAAAAGCTGGATGTGAAATTTGTGGATTTGATGTTGGTTGGAGGTAAAGATATGAATAGTGATTTTCAAGTGGATGTTAATGGTGTTTTGAGATTCTGAGGTAGAATTTGTATTCCGGATGATGCGGAGTTGAAAAGGGTGATTTTGGAGGAAGGACACCGGAGTAATTTCATATACATCCGGGAGCGAATAAGATGTATCAGGATTTGAAGAAGATTTTCAGGTGGTATGGATTGAAAAGAGATGTGGCTCAGTTTGTTTATGCATGTTTGACTTATCAGAAATCGAAGGTGGAACATCCGAGGCCTAGTGGTTTGTTGCAACCGTAAGATATTCCTGAGTGGAAGTAGGATAGCATTTCCATGGATTTCGTAACAGGGTTACCGAATACTCAGCGGGGGCATAATGCTATTTGGGTGATTGTTGATAGGCTGACTAAATCGGCTCATTTCATTCCGATTAACATCAGTTTTACTTTGGAGCAGTTAGCTGAGATTTACATCAGTGTGGTTGTGAAGTTGCATGGGTTTCCATTGAGTATTGTCTCTGATCGAGATCCTAGATTTACTTCGAGATTTTGGGAAAGTTTACAGAAGGCGTTGGGTTCTAAATTGAGATTGAGTTTGGCTTATCATCTGCAGATGGATGGTCAGACGGAGAGAACGATTCGGTCATTGGAAGATTTGTTGAGGGCTTGTGTTTTGGAACAAGGTGGTGCGTGGGACAGTTATCTTGCATTGATTGAATTCACGTATAATAACAGTTTCCATTCTAGTATTGGAATGGCACCGTTTAAAGCATTGTATGGACGAAGGTGTCGGACACCTTTGTGTTGGCACGAATCTGGTGAGAGTTCGGTGGTTGGACCAGAGTTGGTGCAACAGACGACGAAAAAAGTGAAGTTTATTCGTGAGAAAATGAAGACTTCTCAGAGTATGCAAAAGAGTTATCATGATCGGAGGCAAAAAGATCTTGAGTTTCAAAAGGGCGATCATGTATTTCTAAGAGTTACACCGGTAACGGGTGTGGGTCGTGCATTGAAATCTAAGAAGCTTACTTCTCGATTTATTGGTCCTTACCAGATATCTGCGAGAGTGGGTGCTATGGCATATAGGGTGGCGTTGCCGCCGAATCTGTCGAATTTGCACGATGTGTTCCATGTTTCATAGCTTCGGAAGTATGTTCCGGATCCGTCGCATGTGATTCTGATGGATGAGGTTGAGGTAAGGGAGAACCTTACGGTTGAGGCGTTACCAGTTAGGATTTTGGATCGCGAGGTGAAGCGGTTAAGAGGCAAGGATATTGCACTTGTGAAAGTGGCGTGGGGAGGCGCTACTGAGGGTAATTTGACTTGGGAGTTGGAGAGTCGGATGCGGGAGTCATATCCAGAGTTGTTCGTCTCAGGTATATTTTCGAGGACGAAAATTTCTAAGTCGGGGAGAGTTGTAACACCCCAGTTTTGTGTGAGTTTTATTTAATCGATTCGTTTGATTATTTTATTATTATATTATTTTATTTTTGACTTTTATCTGAAAATATGTTATTTTTCAATGTTGTGATATTTTATCGGGTTTTGGAAACGTTTGCGAGATATTTGAGTGTGGGGGTATTTTGGTCATTTCATGATATTTTTCATTAAGTAGAAAATAGAAAATAGAAAGAGAGAAAAATAGAGAGAAAGAAAAAGAGAAGAAAGAAAAAGAGGAGAAAAGAGAAGAAGAAGAGAAATAGTAAGAAAAGCTTGGAAAAATCAAAGAAATCAACTTCTAGAATCGATTTAATCGGGTAAGGGTGCGAAACTCAGTTATTGTATACTTGTATATGATTATGTATGTGTGTTTGTGGTTGTTATTGGATTGAATTGGACAAATTTAGTAAAACCTATATTATGAAAAATTGATTGGAAATCGATCAAATGTGTTGGAAATCATGTTTTTAGTGTTCATTATTGTTGGTACATGATAGATACTTGTTGTTAGATATTGTATTGGTGTTTTTCTGAGTATTGGATGAGGATTTGGGGTTGAACCCGTAACAGCAAGAACATGCAGAAATTTTTCTGGTTTTTCCAGGTGATACGCGTATGGGGCATGTTAATACGCGTATGGACCTTGGCATTACGCGTAACATGGGCGAGGCATGGGCCAATACGCGTATGGATCTTCAATTTTCTCGGCCATCTGCCCATTTGCGTATGGTACGCGTAACATTTTAGGGCATACGCGTACGGTGTTGGGCATTACGCGTATGGACTTTTACACGTGAACTTTGGGAAAAATGAGTCTCTGCCCATACGCGTATGGCTCAGGGCAATACGCGTATGGCCAGGAGAATGGTAAAATGGGACTTTTTCAAAATATCGTTTTCGTTTTCTTTCGTAACTTGGGTTCCGTTCATCCGATTTTTACATTCTTGGTATCGTTGGAAAGCTATTGAGCTGTACTTTCTTATTATGATGATTTGGAAATTGTTAGCCGATTTAATTATGTCGGAAATTGGAATAGTGTCGTTTTGTCGATTTTTGTCATTGTAATCGTGCGTAATTGAGGTGTATCATGCAAGGTGCTATTGTACGATGTAAATGCATGTGTTTAAATGGTGTTGTGACGATTTGTGGATATATGGCAATTAAATGTATTGTTTTGGGTTTAAGTGCAAGTGTGATTTTGTTGATGTAGATGAATGCATGTATGTGGTCTTGAGTCATTGTATGCCAAGCATCATGATATGCATTGTTGTGACATCCTGAGTGACGGATTGATTCCAGAGGGAATCTGCTATAACATCGTGAGCCTTAAAAATAAGAGGACCGAAAGCGATTTGATATATCGTGAGCCTTAAAAATAAGAGGACCGAAAGCGATGGTTATAGACGATCGTGTGCCCATGTGGGGTGTGAGCGATTGGATCGTGAGCCTTATACAAAGAGGACCGAAAGCGATCCATAAACGTCGTAAGCCTTATACAAAGAGGACCAAAAGCGACGGGGAACATCGTATGCCCGACGGGGAGTTACACTAAGTAACGAGCGATGGTTCCAATAGTTCCTGAGTGAACTGGTGATGAGAAATATTGGGAGTCGGTACCGCATGGCATGTGCATAGAGTCGTTGTGTCGGTCTTTGTGCATTTGCATAAATCATAGATATGATTGACTATGTGTGAGGATTGTGAATGGATTAATCGTGTGCGTAATTGATGAATTGATATTCTTGGTGATAATTGCATAGTGTACGATTAATATGCATTGGTGTTAGATAAATGAAATATGTAGGATGTTGTGTGGTATTTAGATTCGGTTGTATGTTGTGGTGAGAAACCTATATGTGCATTTATGTGTTAATATATAATTATATGCAACTGTATTATGATTGTTTTTCTCACCCTTCTGCTGTTTTATAATGCTCTATGAGGCATTGCAGATTAGAGTTGCTGGAGGTATTTTTGTGAAGCTTTGCGTCTTCATTCTTTTGTCGGTCGGCTCTGATATGTGACACCGGGTAGTTAGGGAGACCGTTTGTGATTATTGTGTATTATATATATGTATATCTTTTGGCTTGTGCATGTATAACTTGAAGTATGGCAAACTTTTCATGTGATATATACATATATATATATATATATATATATATATATATATATATGTTATTCAGTTTTATATTTTTCGCTTTTATTCTAAAATCTGAAATGTGGGTGTAAGGAACTGAGTTCCTCTGTTGATTGCTACCCCACTGTTGCATATCTTTATGAGCAGGTGTTGTATGAATTGTTTCAATATAATGTGATTCTCCCGGTCTATGCCATGTTAATTTAAACATACTCTGATGAAATTTTGAATTTTCTTTTACCGCTTTAATTAGTTGGGGGTATAGATTGGGGGTGTTACAGCAAACATGCTCATATGCCATGTATGAATGTATGTATGTCATGCTTTATGCTAATACTGACAAAACAGACAAGGAGAAGAAAACCAGAGATGAAATAAACATCTCGATGAGGATATTCAGCCAGCTCTGCAAGAATGAACATCATTAGGGATGAACATGTAGAATCAACACAGTTCTACTTCAAGTTTCAAACTTCTATGGGGAAAAGAGTACTCCACTTGGGGATATAACATCATGACTTACCCGAGGGATTGCCATCATGAATTTGATTTCCTTGTCAAAGAAGAAAACATCCACTGGAAAGAATTACCCCTGGTTAAAGGCTTCATAGGGGAAGATAGAGTAACTTCAGTGAGGACCAAAAGATGACTCCACTGGGTAGCAAATCCTCAACATCAACAACATGTATCCAATGGTGGACACTGGCGAGAATCATCACACATTGTAATAAAATCCTTATGAAGGGATATCTTAAATAAAGATAAACCACTTGTAAGGTCTTTAACAAGACTTCTTTGACAGACTTCCAGGGGAATGCCATATGTAATTGCAAAAGGTTGAAGAGCCACCAAGAACGGATAAGCTTCTCGAAAGAGATCGTCACTTATCATCGGGATATGAACTCTAAGAAGATGTTACGACACTGCAGAAGAAGAATGAACTTGTTGGAAGTTCACTAATGGATGAAATAAACATCCAGCTCACTAAGGAAGCATGAGGCTAAGAAGATTCATTAGGAATTCTTAGGCCACCAACTGGGAAGTATTGCATCAAACCAGTCACAACTGCTTGAAAGTAGATGCTCACCAGGAAGTTGCCATAACCACTTGGAGTAGATACTTATGGGGAGTCACCCAAACATGTCAGAGTTAATTGGGGTAGAGACCCATTGGGGATACATGCAAGGCAGATCACAAGAACACACTTACTTAGTTCTACATTGAAAAAGCTGCATGATGGATAACCACAACCCTTGTGATCAAAACAAGCTTCAATTTCCAAATGCCCCACATCACATGGTTTATGAGAAGAAAGCATCTCAAGAGGGTTTTACAGAAAACGGGCCATGACAATGCCTTAGTGTCTTCAAACTCTTGGGGAGATTCATCAAATCTCGACGTAACTGCCCCAGATTAATTGTATTATATGCAACATCTTCTTCAAACTTGTCTCTTAATGATAGTCAGACTGTAAGAGCGATAACTGGGAAGCAACTTGAACAAGGAAGTCAGTGACGACTGAACTTTGCATACCAATAACGATTGGATTTTGACAAACACCGCCAATATCAAATGGGAAACAACTTGCTCTTGCTTAGCAAAGTTTCTAAGTATACGTGCCCCTGGATATGGTCACGAGAAGAAAGCATCTCAAGAGGATTTTACATAAGACAGGCCATAACAATGCCTTAGTGTTTTCAAACTCTTGGAAAGACTCGTCGAATCTCGACGTAACTTCCCCAGATATGTTGTATTCTTGCATAATAGGATCTTTGATCAAGCACGCCAATGACAATTGGTCTTCATGAAATGACTGATGACGACCAAATTATCAATACCTATAATAACTGGGCTTCAAATCAAGAATACCAGTAACAACTGGGAAATAAATTTCCCCCTGCTTAGCAAAGTCTTTAGGCAGCCTGCCCCTGGATATGGTCATTCTCTTGAAATGATTGGCCATCTACTCAAAAGAGTCAAAAAATTGAACTCGCCACTAATATTCACATGCAAGCTTCTATGTCATCAAGTAAATGTTAGCAAGCAGAAAATGTTAATCCTGAAACTGCTAATGTAAAACACATGTTTGTCTTAAAGTTTTTTTTATGGAAAGGATATCGTAATAACTTGTGACTGGATCATGAGTTAGGATACACCATTGATTTTCTCTTGCAAAGCCAACACAAATTTGAGCATAGATCAATAGTGTAACACCCCACTTTCCCATTTCGAAAATAAACAAAATATTAAAGATAAATCAGAGTTTTCACCAAAAGTGGGATGCCACATTAAAAGCCAACAAATAAACTCCTTCTATTTTTGATAAAATATGAAGCGGAAAATTATTCGATTTACGGCCATCTGCCAATAACACCAAAACTCCACATAAAATCGTGGTTCACCATAATGTTCATAAAAAATAAAGATACGTAACAAAAGAATAACAAATAATGAAATGAATGAAATCCCCTAAATCCCATGTTACGTATCAGAGCACTCCTATGGACTCGATCAGCAAGACCAATATCGAAGCTATCTAAGTACCTGGATTATCTGTACTTCCGAAGAAGCCCAGACACAACAACAACAAAGGGGTGAGAAATCACATTCAATATTATCGGTGAATAAATACATGATAACAAAGTAGCATTCACATATATAAGTCAACAACACACCAACACGGCCTACTGTCCAGTATCATCAACAACATCAAGTAATAATGTAATGCAACACGACACCATGCATGCGGTACCGACTCATTGGTTCATTTAATCGAACCCCGGATAGATCACATACACCTCTACTTGGCAATGATCTATCCCTCACCATTCTCCATATAGGAGTACAGATGAATCACATACACTCCTCTTGAGCAATGATTCATCCCACTAATCACCATGAATATGCAAGACTCAACTATGCACAACAAAACATGTATACAAGCGTAAATACATGCACACGATCCTCCTGATCACATCATACATATCATCAACACCATCGTCATGTAATTTGTTTCATACACACCAAACACCCAATTAATTAATTAAAATTATTAAAATTAATATTTTCATCACTCATGTCTTATTTCTCAGCACCTGGCACGTATTCCCAACCTCTCAAACCAAGAGAAAACAATTCCGATGCGAAGACGGGAAAGAAATCGCAAAAATATGAAATTCTGCACCACTGCTGTGCATACGCGTATTGACCTGAGTCATACGCATATGACTTGCTCCGTCGCCCTTCCTTATGCGTATGCCACCCTCTGATACGCGTAAGGCCTCCTGCCTCGCCCTGCCATACGCGTATTGCCCAACTTCATACGCGTATGGGCAGAGACCCATTTTTCCTTCAATTTCGAACTCTGAGATCTACATACGCGTATGGCTACTCCATACGCGTATTGCCTTGCCAATCATACGCGTACCATACGAGTATGGGCAGAGGGCCGTGCCAAACCCTCCCCTTAAGCTCCCCTTACGCGTAAGGCTCCCTTTCCTTCACTCCCGTACGCGTATGGCCTAGCCCAATACGCGTATGGCCAGATCCATTACGCAAATCACCAGAGGCCTCACCATTCTGCACTCTGCTACGATTTCCACACTTCTTCACTTCCAACCAATCCTATAATCGTTTCTACATGAATTTTAGGTCCAATTTTCATCTTTTCTCTTGTACCTAGAATTACTACATGTGTTACAGGTCTATAATCTCAAATCGCTCTTCCAATTTGAATCAAAAACAACAGAGATGTAACAGATGTTCATACAACAGCAGCAACAACAAAAATTCATGGAAACACACATCAATTCATGCACGATTTCATAATCATAACAGGCATATACAACAGATCAACAACACAACAGTTTGCATACAAATTCTTACGGGGTTAAGGACTCCCCACTACCCTATCATGAATGAATCACCAATATTAAACCCGTTTCTTCCCCTTACCTCGAATCTTTATAGAAAATCTGGACAATTGGGGAAGAAGATCAAGCCCTAGCACACCTTGTTCTTTCTCTCCTCTTGGTTCTCTATTCCTCGTTTCACGTGCCAAAACCTTTATATTTTCCCTAAAACTCTTCTAATTCTCTTAATCCTATTTTAGTTAAATTAATTAATAATAATAGCAATAATAACAATAATAATAATAAAATAATAATATTACTATTATTAATTAAATTATTATTATTATTATTAACTATACCACTATTAATATTAATCTAAAGGCTTTATCTCACCAACTCACCCTCCTAACCAAGGACAACCCTTAAACGCACTCAAAACACTCCCCCAAACAAGGTCACACAATTAAAATAACACAAGACGTCTAAATAATTAAAATGGGGTTTTACAAATAGGAGTCAAGAAACGTTATCTCGTTGAGTATGCTTTCGAAATAAACCTGCTTCGATTAGGTCTTTTGATGGTTGTAACGTGGTTTCGTTCACGGTTTATGAAACAGAGGATAAAGCCTTAAAGTTTATTTGTACCCACCCCTTCTTCGTGATGTTTTCCAGTCCTACGTTCAGTTTAAGCGGGATGCGAACACTCATCTCTCAAGAGAAGTTTTGATGTGATTGAGAAACCACTAAGGTTTTGGACATGGCAGTCACTCACCTTTCTTGATTTTGGTGTTTGGTCATACGAATTTTCATATTTGGCGAGGATTTTTCTTTGTAATCCTTTCTTTCGCCCTTCATGCTTTTGTTTATTCCCTAACTTTTACCTGGACGGAGTCTTTGGGTTTGATCTCGAAGTCCAGCGGGATGCCCCAATTTTGCCTAAATCTCCTTCATAGGTTTTGATTTAGCGGGATTTTTCTTTTTTCATTTTTTTTATTTATGAACAAATCATGCGACCCTAAATCATGTTGACTTATTGAAATGATTGTGACTGCCCCACCCCTTAGCTAGTAGCAAACAGACTTAGGTACCAATGACAAATGGGTATGACTCCTAGCCTCTTAGTGTGTGAGGGTAAGGTGAAGTGGATCCTCGGATGTTCACTCCTTCTTATGAATGTTGGGTGCTCGATCAGCTTGATTGAAAACTACCCTGCCCTAGGTTAAATTAAGGGTTTTTTTATTTGAAAGGAAACTCCTACTTCAAGGCTCTAAGGGGTTAAAGAGGGATTATCTTCCTTATATCTCCAGTGTTTGGGGTTTGAAGCAATGTCTTACATCATCAGCAAGTTTTATCCAAAAGCATACAACGAAAGATTTCGCGTTTTCATTTTCGTCATCCTCCTTCCAATTCTCCGCCTAAGCAAGAGATTGGGTGGTGTTGGCATTATATGATAGAAAAAATAGCATTTTAAAATGAGTGACAACAAATGGACTTCTTCAAGACAAACATTATCAGCATTAATCATTCAAAATAAACAAACTCTTACATGCCAAAACAAAATGCGTTAACAAACACAGAAAGTTACACATGAAAAGAAGCAAATAAGCTAAACATCTGATAAGATGTAGCCTAAAGAACAGTCTTCTACATCAGTCCGCCATATGCACGGAGGAGCTTGTTCCACGCTCTTAGCAAAAGAGTGATTTGAACCCTAGGTTTGCATATCTTGAAGGACAAGATGCCCTTAGACTCACAGCTCGTGTCTGTTGGCTGATTTGTGGAGGAAGAAGAAGCATCCTGACATTGGAAGATGACCAATTCTTTGACCAGAGTAATCAGACGCTTCTTAGCAATTTTTAGTTTCGCAACCTCATCTCGAAGTTCTTGATTTTCTTGCTCTCGGCTATCCATCAAAGTCTTTATTGCATAGAGAACATCCCCATATGGGCTCCCAAGGTGGCAATCCCCTCTTGAAGTGCTTGGTTTTCAAGTCCCAAATGATTCCTCCTTGTAGCTGGCTCAAGTACTGAGGTGGCAGATTGGAGGAGACAACGGGATGAGCTAGAAAGATGCAAATAAGATGCAAATGTGATGACATGTGCATGAATACGATGCAAATGCAAGCCTAATGGTTTCAAGGAACTCAAAATTAGGTTGCAAACATTTTGGAAAAAACTGAAAAGTTTCACTTCATAATCCATGATCTCTATCGATTTTTTGCAAACGAACGAACAAATGAGTTCCTTGAAACCAAAAAAGTTATTCATGTATGGATGGATGCTCAAACACACGTATACAAATATTCACATATACACACATATATGGGAAAACAATCAAGGGCCTACGTTTGAAGATCACGAGCATGGAGCCATGGTCTACCCATCCCAAAAGGTGTGTACTATGGGTTCTTGTATCTGTAGAACAGGGCTCTAAAAAGTTCCAAGAGTCAACAACCCATCTTTTGGATATTATCGATTTCCCAAATAACTTGGTAGTAAATAATATTCTCAAGAGTGTATTGTCCGAGTGTAGTATCACGTATCAACTATTTTGGGACTACTCCCACATAGTCATCGCACTACATCCTAAAAAGGCCAAAGTGGGGTGAAAAGGTTACTAAAGGTCATCAATGTCATGGGCTCCTAGGTCGAAAGTAGCAATGTTTTCACGAATAACTTGTTCAACACGACTACTTCCAAGAGGGCCTCGACTGAGCGATGGTTTCTCAAGTTAACTTTTTCGGGAATCTACTCCCTCAAAGTCTCCTTGAATATACCATCATCCTATCATAGGTGCACTCAAGTCCGGGTATATGACATATCTTCACCACTCAAAGTAATAACCCTGCATACAAAAAACCCAAGCACAAATAGATATATACAGATATACAGATATACAGATGTACAGATGTACAAGTATACAGGCAAGCAAACATATAAAATAACACAAATGCAAACAAGGTGGGCTTAACCCTCTTAGTGGAGAATGAATCCCCAGTGAAGTCGCCATTTCTGTTGCGGTGAGAATCAGATATCAAGCTATTAATTAACATGAATCACACATCATGAAGTTCACCACCGAGATTTAATTTATCCAAAGGAAAGGGAAAATATCTAAAACCCTAATTGTAATGTAAAAACAATGCGAGAGATCTAAGGTTCTAGGGTTGGTTATACTTAGGGAAGGTGTTAGCATCCCAAGTATTTGTAGTACTCTACAGGAACCTCTTGTATGTATTTGTGTTATGCTAAATTTGCTTGCTAAGAGAAGTGCTAAGGTAAAGACCTAAGGGTTTATTTCTAACTATGCTCGCCAAGACGTCGCATCTCGTGCCTACGTATCTTGACTCAAAGAATCAGAGCATTCGTAGTTCACCTAACTACGGGTGAGGAACTCTTGATAATGATCAAGATTCCAGAGGGAAGTAAGTGTTCATAAACATGACACTTACATGGAGTGCAACGACTCCAATCCTAAGGCTAGGATAAAACAGGGAAAGTAAGTGTTCATCACTATGACACATACATGAAGTGCGGCGACTCCAATCCTAAGGCTAGGATAAAGGGTAAAGTAAACTAGTCTCTATCGCAGGGCGGCATGAGATAGGGGAGTTAGTTGTTAGTTGTTAGTTGTTAGAGGGCTCGACAAGATATTGCATCTTGTGCCTACGTATCCTGACTAGGAATGGGGAATCAGAGCCTTCGTAGTTCACCTAACTACGGGTGAGGAACCCTTGACTGTGGTCAAGGTTCCAAGGGGGAAGTAAGTATCCATGGCAAGATACCTACATAGAGCACGATGACTCTAAACCTAATGCTAGGTTAAAAAGATAGAGAGGAAGTGTCCATGGCAAGACACGAACAAAAGAGCACGGCGACTCTAATCCTAATTCTAGGATGAAAGTGAATGAAGTGTCCATGGCAGAACACAAACAAAGAGCACGGCGAATCTAATCCTAAGGCTAGGATGAAAGGGAAAAGGAAACTAGACTATGTTATCCTAAACATGACATAGAGTCAACATAAATGAAACCTTTCCTTTGGAAACAGGCATAAGCAACAGAGGGACAAAGAGAGAATCCTCAAGCATCAAATGTAAGATGAATAGCAACATGTATAGTGCAAATGTTCAAGTTAATCAAGTCAGCTCAAAATGCAAAGTAACAAGTTACTAATAAGGCATACAACATGTTAGAGATGGAGGCAGACAAGGTAGTGGAAACATGTGTGTATCAAAGTGTCAAGCAAAGCATCAACACAAGTACCAAGTGAACCAAGTAGGGTATAAATTCATGTCAAAGCATCACGAGAATCATGAAGGCAGACATCAAGCAGAATCAAGAACAGGCATAAAGCAAATAGCAAGAGATGGAAATATTTAACCAAAAGATGGTGCATGACAAGCATTTTCTTCTATTAAACTGGTGAGCCTCAGCAAGCCAATAAATAGCCAAACATCAGATGAAAGCAAAATATCCTAGCCAAGTCTTCATGAGGATCAAGAACCAAATAGGAGCTTCATGTATCAGATGACTTCAATATCAAGTATCAACACCTGCACACAGAAAACTTCCCAATACAGACAAAGCAACATAACAGGTCCAATGTCTCCAAATCTCAAATCCAAGAGCATAAGGCAAAGGTCCTAGATCTAAGTCCAAAGTTCAAAACTCGAGATAGGAACCACAGTCCACCAATTGACAGTATTTTAGGGTTTTGATAGTTTTATGATGTTTTTGTGTTTTTTAAATGAGATAAATAAGATGACAGTATGACAAGATGAAGACAATATGAACAATGAAATGACAGTGATATATTGACAAAAATTAAAGTTAGTGGTTAGTGATTAGTCGGATAAATCGGGTCCACTTTAGTGCTAAGCAACCGTAGCACGATCTATGGAGGAGATCCGCTATTGGAGGCCACGCAATCATTATGTTTGTGTAAAACACGATAGAAAAATGATATTGAGGATCAGTCTCCAAAGAAATCGTGTCACACGAAAAGAAAAGCGGGTGATCTTGTCTTAATCACAAACTTGCGTCAATTAAATCGAGGGTAACCTATCACGATCGCAAAGTATAGAAAATGATCTCGATGATCATTCACTACAAATTTAAAATAATGAAGGTTAAACAACCTCAACAACCAACATTCGTGAATAAAAGGGCTTCATCGATCGAAAATGAAATGAAAATTGAATCGAAACGTTGAAAGAAATAAAATCGAAAATAAGATGGAAAAGAAAACATGGTCTCATCTTAATCATGATTTTAAATCGATAAATCGATAATCTATGATATTAGACTTTCATTGACCAAAGAAAAGCAAGAAAGAAGATGGTCTCATATTGATCAAGATTTTCTGTCGATTTATTTAAACCAACCATCTATGACCTTTTGATATATCATTGACCAAAAATAAAAAGAAATAGATCAAGATGAAATGAAGATGAAAGAAAAATAGCTAAAAAAACAAGATCAATGATCAAAACATTTATTAAGACAAGTATCATAAATCTCTTAAAAGAACAAACAAGAAATCCAAGAGAAAAAATAAAGGGTTAATACCATTTTACCCCCTGCCATATAGGCAACTTTCGGTTTACCCCCTTGTAAATTTATTTTTTTGCAAATGCCCCCTTGCCATTCCAAGATTCCATCAAAATACACCTTTGAGAGATCTGGCACATGTCAGGTGCATATGTGGCATGCTGAGTGGCTTTTTTTATTTTTCACTTTTTTAAATGACAACTAAGCTTATTTGGATGGTTTAGTTGACATTTTTTATTATAATTTATTTTTAAATTCCATATGGCATCTTTTATTATTATTTTATTATTTTGGTGTTAAATGCCAAAATTCCAAAAAATGACCCTAGGAGGTGTTGAACCCATGACCTTTTGCATCCTACACCCAAACCTTACCTCCAAGGGCCATTTTATGGAATTTTGGCATTTAACACCAAAATAATAAAATAATAATAAAAGATGTCACATGGAATTTAAAAATAAATAATATTAAAAAATGCCAACTAAGTCATCTAAATAAGCTTAAGTATCATTTAAAAAAAAGAAAATACAAAAAAAAAATCACTCAGCATGCCACATATGCACCTGGCATGTGCCAGATCTCTCAAAGGTGTATTTTGATGGAACCTTGGAATGGCAAGGGGGCATTTGCAAAAAAAAAATTTACAAGGGGTAAATCGGAAATCGCTTATATGGCTGAGGGGTAAAATGGTATTAACCAAAAAATAAAATAGTAAAACAATGAACTTAAAAAACCAAGTGAGGTGGGGTTGAGCCGCTGGAAATTGGTGTGAAGAGAAAAACAACATGGGCTTTCACAAGCCCAAACCAAATAATAGAGACAACAAAAAAATAAAACACAAACAGCTTAAAAATTAATTTTCATACAGAGGAAACGACTCAAATCACAAAACCAACGCATTAAAGTTCATTCTGAAACAACGACGTCAGAGAAGAAAAAAAATCAAACTAAAAAATGCAATCAACAACGAAATGCTCATCAGCCACTCACGAATCAAAAGGGATGAAGGTTACAATCAACTCGCTCCAACCGTCTGCGTGGATCGCTTCGCTTCTCCGCCTCTCTCATGATATCGCTTTTGTCCGTGTTCGATCCATTTTCGTCCAGGTTCATACTCGATCTAATCCCTCTCAATCCCTTGTTTGGGTTTTCAAACTCCTACTCCCTTCGTCTCGGTTCTGTTCTGATTCATGGTGGGTTTATGGGTTTGTGTTGGTGAAGGTCACGGTTGGATGGCTGAGATTATGAAGGTGGGTCGGAGGAGATTCTGAGTTCAGATTATGATTGTTGATGGTTGGAGGAGAAGATTGAGGAAGAGGTGTATTTACGTGACGGTTTTGGAGTTCTTCTGAGTTGTTGATTGAAGAAAGTTAGGGTTGAAAAGAGTTGAAGGGTTGACGTTTTGGGTTGTAAGTTGAATGAAGGATGATTGAAAGAGTATGGTTTTTGAAGAAGGTTTAAGAAGGTTTGTGTAGAAGGTGATGTGATGGAAATGGTTCGCTGTAGCTTGGGATTGATTTCATTTGCGGGTGATGAACCTTGGAGATTTTGGATGAAGGTTGGGTTAGGTTCAGTCGTGATATTTTTTGGGAGAGTTTTTATTGTGAAGGTTATGGTGATAAGAATGGAATGAAGAATGGTTAGAGAAAAACCGTGTTATTGTGTGAAGGGTCCGGTTCTTAAAGACAAGTGAAGAGAGGTCCCCCTGAACGTTTTCTTTTTTGTTTTTGTTTATTCATTTTCTCGTTGCTGTTTTGTACACTGCCGGTTTTGGTCTGTAACGTTGTGCAGGAGTGTCGTGGATGCTGTACTTAATATCATACTATCTAGTGTTGGGCCTGATCTGGAAATGAACTGAAACTTTGATTCAAATTTTGAGAAATGCCCACAAATGAATCACTTGAAACCATTTTGAATAACTATCTCTCTTGACTTGATCCAACAAATTGTCATTGAAACCATATTTCAACATCCTGAACTCCTCATTAAAATCGTACCAGAACTGCGTTGAAACTTTGAATCAAATCCATGAGACATAACACCACATTCTGATTCCAACTTGAAATGGTCTTGAATTGAATAGAAAGCTTGAGTTTTTTCTATGACAGGAACATGAACCACAAACGACTTGAAGTATTGACCAAATGTCTTGACTTTTGATGGCTCTGTAGCTTGATTTCATCATATCACTTGAATCTTTGAACAAAACCCTGATCTAGATCCTCAAACACAAGTACTTGAATTTAATCCACACTTGTCCCCAAAATAGCAATGACGCAGATGACTTAAGATATGAACGGGGGCGACTACATCAAAACCCTAATTGAAAATGAATTGGCTCTGATGATTCCTCAACCATGAAACAACTGCCTTTGCCATAACCTGATAACTTGATACTAAAGCAAACCACTTCTTTGACCAAGATTAGGTCAAATTCCACTGAATTTGAAACCACACCGCACACCTTTGACCTGATGACTTTGTCTGATTCTTGATTCGATCTTGCAAGACACGAGCCTCGAAGAACTTGTGATGAAGCTATATTGCACTTGATTATTGTGGAAGGGAGGTCTCCCAAGAATAGAAGAACTTGATTGGTTGGTGATCTATCCAGAACCCTGATTTATCAACCCTTGAAGCCTTTTGAAGCAACCCCTAATTCCACAAATGAACAAAACAAACAACGTCTGACAATTTGGTTAGCTATGCATGAATGATTGACCTAGATAATATGCAAAAGATCAAAAAATATAAGGTTAAAATTTGGGGTATGACACTATCCTTCTACCAACTTTGAGTTTTGGATATTCTTGAGCTTCTGTCGAAGATGACCTTGATTGAGGATTTCTCGACAGATGACGTTGTCGCCGAGGAGCCAATCTTTTCGGATGCAGTTACTTGCCATGAATCCCTAACTTTTTCCTGGATTGCCCTTTCAGGTTTTCAATCCATCGGGATGATCATTGTTTACGTCTCTAATTTTTACCTGGACCGCCCTTTCGGGTTTTCAATCCACCGAGACGTTTTTTGTTTTTGTTTTTTTATTTAGGCAAAGTATTTCTTGATTGTATCAACATTTGTGGGATAAGTAAACTCCTCCCCATCCATGGTTGTGAGTCTCAAGGCACCGCCTAAAAAGGCTTTCTTAACAACATAGGGGCCATCGTAATTTGGAGTCCATTTGCCCCTGGAATCAGTGAAAAATGATTGTATCTTCTTGAGTACGAGGTCTCCTTCTCTGAAGACACGAGATCGAACCTTTTTGTCAAACGCTTTCTTCATCCTTTGTTGATATAACTGACCATGGCATAAAGCCGTCATTCTCTTTTCTTCGATTAGGTTCAGTTCATCGTATCTGCTTTGACACCACACAACTTCTGTTAGCTTGGGTTCCATCAAGATTCTTATTGATAAGATCTCTACTTCTATGGGGAGCACTGATTCCATGCCATATACTAGAGAGAAAGGGGTTGCCTCTGTCGAAGTGCGAACGGATGTGCGATAGCCGTGAAGAGCAAAGGGTAGCATCTCGTGCCAATCTTTGTAGGTTACAACCATCTTTTGAATGATCTTCTTGATATTTTTGTTAACTGCTTCTACCTTTCCATTCATCTTAGGACGGTAGGGAGGTGAGTTATGGTGTTCAATCTTGAACTCAGTACACAACTCTTTCATCATCTTGTTGTTCAGGTTGGATCCATTATCAGTAATGATCTGGTTTGGAACACCATAACGGCAGATGAGATTGTTCTTGATAAATCGGACCACCACTTGTCTGGTCATATTGGTGTATGATATTGCTTCGACCCATTTGGTGAAGTAATCAATGGCTACCAGGATGAATCGATATCTGTTTAAAGCTTTGGGTTTAATCATGCCAATCATGTCGATCCCCCATATAGTCAAAGGCCATGGAGAAGAAAGAACCTTGAGATGCATTGACGATACATGAATTTTGTCGGCGTATATCTGACCCATGTGACATTTTCTCATGTACTTGTAGCAATCAGATTCCATTGTCAGCCAATAATATCCTGCTCTCAGAATTTTTCTTTCCATTGTGTGTCCATTGGCATGAGTACCAAAGGATCCTTCATGAAACTCTTTCATTAACATGTTTGCTTTGTGTCTGTCCACCCATCTGAGCAAAACCATGTCGAAGTTTCTTTGTAGAGTACATCATTATTTAGGAAGAAATTGCCAGCTAATCTTCTGAGGGTCTTCCTATATTTTCTTGATGCCCCAGGTGGCTATTCTTGTCTTTGAAGGAATCCTTTGATATCATGATACCATGGTTTGTCATCGATGACGGCTTCCACTGCAAATATGTAAGTGGGCCTATCAAGGTGCATTATGTCAATTTTGGGTACGTCGTTCCATCGACTTACACTAATCATGGAGGATAGGGTAACTAGTTCATCAGCCATGTCGTTTTCTTCACGAGGAATGTGATGAAACTCAATCTTGTTGTATAAGGGCAACAACCTTCTCGCGTAGTCTTTGTAAGGAGTTAATCCTGGTTGATATGTGTTCCACTCTCCTTCGATCTGATTTATAACCAGGGCTGAGTCTCCATACACATCCAAATTCTTTATCATTAAGTCAATTGCTTCTTCGAGGCCCATAATGCAAGCTTCGTATTCGGCCTTATTGTTTGTACATTTGAATGTCAATCTGGCGGTGAAAGGAATATGGGTACCCTGAGGTGTTACAATGATTGCCCCAATTCCATTTCCATAAGCGTTGACAGCTCCGTCGAAAATTAGTCCCCATTGGGAACCTGGTTTTGGTCCTTCGCCTGGTAGCGGTTCATCAGAATCTTTCATTTTCAGGTACATGACATCCTCATCTAGGAAGTCAAATTTGACTGATTCCTGATCGTCAATCGGTTAATGAGCCAAATGATCGGCTAAGACACTTCCTTTGACAGCTTTTTGAGCATGGTACTCGATGTCGTATTCTGATAACAACATTTGTCAACGGGCAATCCTTCCTGTCAAGGTAGGCTTTTCAAAGACATACTTGATCGGATCCATTTCGGAGATTAACCAAGTA
This sequence comes from Lathyrus tuberosus, assembly GCA_022829125.1. Taxonomy (NCBI): domain Eukaryota; kingdom Viridiplantae; phylum Streptophyta; class Magnoliopsida; order Fabales; family Fabaceae; genus Lathyrus; species Lathyrus tuberosus. Next base: position 2,842,102 of record JALAZF010000484.1, read on the forward strand.
GTATGACAAATCATGTACTGGCGAAGACGTTTGGCTGCCCAAGCCAGAGCGCAACAAGTTTTCTCAAGCATAGTGTATTGAGTTTCACAGTCTGTGAATTTCTTGCTTAAGTAATATGTGGCAGACATTTTTCTTCTCGTCTCGTCTTGTTGGCCAAGTACACAGCCCATGGAGTCTTCCAGGATTATTAAGTAGATGATTAGTGGTCTTCCTTCGACTGAAGCAGACAGAATTGGTGGATTCAGTAGATATTCTTTGATGCTGTCAAAAGCTTTTTGGTAATCCTCTGTCCATATGCAACTTTGGTTCTTCCTTAGTAGCTTGAAGATTGGCGCGCATGTCGCGGTCATAAGGGATATGAATCTTGAGATGTAATTCAGACGTCCCAAAAATCCTCTTACTTGTTTTTCAGTCTTTGGAGCAGGCATTTCTTTAATGGCCCTGACTTTGTCGGGATCAACCTCAATTCCTTTCTGGCTGACGATGAATCCCAAAAGCTTTCCTGAGCGAACACCGAATGTACATTTGTTAGAATTCAAGTGGAGTTTGTATTTTCTCAAATGCTGAAATAAGTTTGATAGGTGTTCCACAAGTTCTTCTTCTATTTTAGATTTGGCGATCATGTCATCGACATATACTTCGATTTCTTTGTGTACCATGTCGTGAAATAGAGTTGTCATGGCCCTTTGATAAGTTTCCCCTACGTTCTTCATACCAAACAACATTACTTTATAACAAAAGCTGCCCCATGGGGTGATGAATGAAGTTTTCACCATGTCTTTTGGCGCCATTTTGATTTGATTATAGCCCGAGAATCCATCCATGAAGGAGAATACTTTGAATTTTGTTGTGCTGCAACTAGCATGTCAATGTGAGGTAGGAGAAAATCATCCTTTGGACTTGCTTTGTTTAAATCCCTATACTCTACACACATTATGACTTTTCCGTCTTTCTTGGAAACTAGCACTATGTTGGCCAGCCATTGAGGATATTCTGAGGTGGCAAGGAAACCTGCGTCGATATGCTTTTGCACTTCCTCCTTAATTTTGATAGCCATATCAGGGTGAGTCATTCTCAATTTTTGTTTTACCGGAGGACATTCTGATTTCAGCGGTAAGTGATGTTCCACGATGCTAGTATCCAACCCTGGCATGTCTTGGTAGGACCAAGCAAACACATCCGAAAATTCTTTGAGAAGCTTTATCAAGCCTTCTCTGACAATCGGACTGAGCAGTGCTCCAATCTTAACTTCTTTCCTTTCTTCTTCTGAACCCAAATTGACCGTTTCCAATGACTCTTTATAAGGTTCAATGGACCTTTCCTCTTGTCTGAGTAGTCGAGAGATCTCATCCGGAATTTCTTCATCCTCTTCTTCTTCAGCCTCAAATACCGGGAACTCAAAGTTGGGAGAAGGCATTGAATCGTATGTTTCAATGGAGTTTAAAACACGTAATTTGCACGACGTGATGATTCCTTTTTAGAAAAGACATAGAGAATGAAAAAGTGTGTGCAGTGTATTTTGAAAAAATGCTTATTTTAGTTTGGTATGTTTTTTTAGGATTACCATTTTCTGAAAAGCGAAAAGTAAAAATAGCAATAAATGCAGGAATTCAGAATGATATTATTTATTCATGATTTGTCAATTCTTGAAACACAACCCTATAAAACAAAACTCTTTCGCTCTGGGCGAAGCGAAGAGGGACATTTACAAAAAAGCAAGCCCTATAAAACATCCTTTTCACCCGGGCAAAGTGAAAGGTTAAAACAAAGACGCGACAATTACTTTGATTTATGAAAGGCATTCGGGACATCGACTGCGACCCAATGGCGATGAACTCCTCTGTGCATCACAAAGTCCGGTATCTTTCTTCTCGGTTTATCTTCAGTAATGACACTGATTTTTGGCTGAGTGGGATTACTGGAGTCTTCTTCCCATGCAGAGTTATCATAGGAGGACTCTTCTGTTATATCTTTGACAGTACTTTCATTCTCAAGGGAATCTCCCCATCCAGTTGACTGGATGTCCTCGTATCTGATGCGAGAGCTTTCGGGAGCAGTGCATTTTACTAGAAAGTCGTACTTGCCGCTTGGATGCCCCAAAGTATCCCAAGTTTTTGTGAGAATAGATGAGTCATCTTCTTCAATGACATTTACCTCAAGAAATGAAAAGTTGATAAATTCTTGTCCTGCGATCTTTGCAAATTCATCTATGTGGTGTTGGACATTCTTGGAATGTTCTAGGTAAGGATTCCATGACTTTGGGGGAACGAGTGTATTTTCTTCAAGGTCATTAAACAAATATGTATTTTCTGGATAACTCTTTTGCCCCGAGTCTTCCATGTAAGGCTTCCAGATAGGCAAATCATCCAAGGGATCATACTAGTTGTAGTCAAAGTTATCCTTCATTAGAGTATCTTCCTCTAATGAGTTGGGTGAAGTATGACATCCTTTGGGATCACAATCTCCGTAGATCATTCTGACGTCCGCTCTTGGTATATATCTGGGACTTTGCTTCGGAGAGCAGAATGACATGTATATTTCTCCCTGAGATATATAACCATCCTTGTTGAAATAGGATTTCCACTCTTCATCTGTATCGGAAGAGTTGTTCTCCTTGATGGTGTGGACTTCTTGAGATATCAGGTGAAGGAAACCTCCACTGTGGAAGAAATCCTGAATGGGACGAAAGCTTTCATCTTTCTTTGTAGTCTGGGTACATGTTGGAGAAAAACCAAGACCTTTTCTTGTCTTGTTATCAGCAGGAATTACAATCTGTCCCCATCCTCTTATGTCACCACTTCCCATTACTTGGAGAGCGTCTTTGTACGAGGAAATTGACGTTCCTTTTTCTTGGTGATTCTCATTGCTCACCGAGAGTGCTTGAAATTAGGTTCCAACAACCTCCTCTAGTTCTAAATATTAAAGTGATGATAAGTTGCTCGTGATTAAAGCTTGTTCTCCGCATACCGTGATCAACTTGTCGTTCTTGAAAAACTTCAGCTTCTAGTGAAGTGTCGAAGTGACTGCCCCTGCTTTATGTATCCAAGGTCGTCCTAATAAATAGCTGTATGCTGCTCGGATGTCCATGACCTAGAAAGTGACTTGGAAAGTTTGGGGACCGATGGTTATGGGAAGATCAACTTCGCTGATAACTGTTTTTCTGGATCCGTCAAAGGCTTTGACGATGATCTCACTACCTCTCCTGGGAGTACCTTGAAAAGATAGTCGTACCAAAGTTGACCTCGGCATGACGTTTAAGGATCCTGTGTCTACCAGTACGTTGGCTAAAGCATCGTCTTGGCAACTGACTGTAATATTGAGTGCCATGTTATGATTCTTGCCTTCCTCTGGAAGTTCTTCATCACTGAAACCCAAATTGTTGCAGGAAGTGATGTTGGGGATAATGCTGTCAAATTTCCCTACTGTCACATCTTGTTCTACAAAGGCCTGTTCCAAGACTTTCTGTAGAGCTTCTCTGTGAGCTTCGAAACTGAGTAGGAGGGATAAAACGGATATTCGAGAAGGAGTTTGTAACAATTGATCCACAATGTTGTACTCGCTTTTCTGGATGAGCTTTACCATTTCATCGTTGTTATTTATAGGTTCTGTGTTGCTGGATTAACCAATTGGTTGATTAGGACTTTCAGCTTGTGGTTCCTTTTCTTTTGTAGGTTCTCCAACTCCTCTGTTGAAGATTCGACCACTTCGGGTGACTCGACTGATATCAACAATGTTTATAACTGATGGTAATGGAATTTCTTTTCCATCTTCTATTGTAGTCGCACCGTATTTGTACGGAATAGATTTCTCTGATTCGTATGGCATCGGGCATGGCAGATAGATAACCACATGGGCTTTTTGGGCCTTTTAACCGTCATAAGTAACCTCAATCGGTTCCAAGTTGGGAACGTCATATACTTTTCTACTGTCAAGAGGGATTTTTGACTCACTGAGCAGAGGAATTATGGTGAAAACATCCTCAGTAATTCCTTGGTTGACATGTTCTCTTTTGTCGGAGATTGTGACAGTGCATTTGTCCAGTAGTCCTTGGACCTTGTTTTGGACAGGGAGGCAACCTTGCACCATGTTGATTGACTGAAAATTCAAGCACGGTTGAGTTTCCCTTCGGTCTACCTAATGTTGGAGAGTTGCTCGCACAAGGTAGCATCCTTGATTATTTTCTGAACATATTCCACAGCGTTCATAATTATGAGGTGGCACCTGATCGTACCCACTTTGTATGCAATTCATCTTTACCAAATCCGTTTCTAGTAAGCGGATGTCACAGCTTTGGTGTCTATCCGGATTTCCATTGGTTATGGTAACTTGATGTGTGTCTTCATCCTGGTAGATTGGGAGCCACTAGTGGTCCAACAGATGTTGAAGATTTCTTTGTATAAGTGCACAACCTTGATCATTTTTGGAGCAATCTATGTAGTCCTGGTATTTGTGTGAGGACAGGAAACTGAGTCTGACTTGCTTGGCATGCAATTCTACCAAGATGGTATTCATTAAACGAATATCGAAGATCTGAACCATATTGACTTGATGATCATTCCTTTCATGGTAGTCTTAGATCCATCCAAGATCCATTTGACGCTGAAGGGCCTCTTGTACAAAAGAGCATCCCTGATTGTCTTTTGAGCAGATCAGACAAGTGTTGTAATCGTGTAGTGGTAAATTGTAGTACTGACTTTGTCTTGAATGCATTACCACTAGATTGAAATTTATTGTATGAATGTCATGATTTTGAACAATGTTTGGATGTGCGTGGGCCATATTTACTTCATGAATCTTGTGATCCTGAATCCAGCCTAAATCTAGCTGCTCTTGAAGAGTTGCTTGTATAATGGCACATCCTTGATTGTTTTAGAACAGATATCACATTGATGATAGTTATGAGATGGTACATGGCCATACTCGCTCTGCCTACAATGCATTTAACCAAATTTGTTCCTAGTAGGCGTACATTGTGAATTTGATAACTGCTGCCGGGCTTTTCTTCTATCAAGTTCACCGTAGTCTTTCATGTTGCGGTAATGGGTTCGTTTGAACATTCTGATTAGTATCTTTGAAAGATAAAATTATGTTTCTGACGAGGTTTTGTACATCAGATTTGAAGCTGAGGCAATTCTCAATGTTATGTCTTGATCCTCCTTGATGGTAAGGGCAAGATTGATCGGCTTTGAACCAGAAAGGTGGGTTGTCTGGTACTGTGAGAGGAGTCCTGGTTTGAACGTGCCCCTTTGCTAGTAGAAGTGGAAATAATTCTGCATATAGCATTGGTATAGGGTCAAACCCTGGGGACCGCGTAGTACGATTATTATTGTTGTACTGCGGGCGAGCCTGATGAAGAGGTTGTTGCTGCCTTTGCTGATATTGTTGTTGATTTGGTTGGCTCTAAGCAACCTGAGGTTGATATGTCGGAGCTGGCGCTGGGTTGATATCGGGAGTTACTGCTGCTACTTGTCGAGGTTGATACCTTCGTCTTTGTTTACCCAGAGAGATATTATTGATATCTTGCTTTTTCTTCTTTGGAAAGCACTCCTGTATCTTTTAGTATTGTTTGATGGCTCTGCATCTTTGACCAATCGCCCTTCTCGAACTACTTTCTCAAGGCGTACCCTCATGTTTACCATTTCGGTGAAGTCACTAGGTGCACTGGTGACCATTCGGTCATAATAAAACGAGATTAATGTTTCCAGGAAATTTTTTGTTATTTCTTTTTCCTCGAGAGGAGGACAGATCTGGGCGGCGATTTCACGCCATCTCTGAGCATACTCCTTGAAGGTTCTTTATCTTTCTGGGACATTGCTCTGAGTTGGTCCCTATCTGGCGCCATGTCCAAATTTTATTTATACTACTGAACGAAGGCTGCCCCAAGATCTCTGAAAGTATTGATCTTGGTATGGTTTAAACCCATGTACCATTTGAGTGCGGCACCGGTTAAACTGTCTTGGAAGTAATGGATTAGTAGCTGTTGGTTTTCTGTCTGGGTAGACATTTTCTGAGCGTACATTACCAAATGACTTTGAGGGCAAGAGTTGGCTTTATATTTTTCGAAGTCAGGTACCTTGAATTTGTGTGGTATCTTTACATTAGGGACCAAATAGAGGTCAGTGGCGTCCTTACCAAACAAGTCCTATCCGCGAATGACGTGCAGTTCTTTATGCATTTTCAAGAACTATTCTTGGAATTCATACATCCTTTCGTATACTTCTTCATTTCTGTCCGAAGTGGCCTGCAGAATCTGTTCCTCTGGGATAGTATGTACCACTGGTTGTGGTATAAACATTATGGCAATAACTCTTGGCGCTTAAGTGACCTGAAGTTTGTAACCTTCAGGAGTTTCTGTCGTAACCCTTGCATCTTCATTTACCTGAAGTTTGTAACCTTCAGGTCTGGAGGTTCCTGCTATGGCTTCCGGGTCTTCAGTGACCGGAGGTATATATCCTTCAGGTATAAAATTGAAAGGCATGCCCCAGGGAAAACCTTTGGGCATGTTGTACTGAGGATGACTGCCAGGTGTCTCAAACGCTGGTGTAGACATAATCTCTGAGATTGCGGTCCTTTGAGGTGGTTGTTCCTGAGCTGCTGCCAAGGATTCAATTGTGTAGTAGAGTTTCTCCAAACTCTCCTTCATAGCATTGATTTCTTCTCTTATTTCTTCGTTCTCTTCTTCGAGATCGTCCATTTTCTTTTGCCGATTGGCCCGAGTATTGTACGAATGAGATAGTTTGACTCTAGAGTGCGACACATGTGTGAGACTCAATGACAAAGATGTGTTATGTGAGAATGATGAATGATATTCAAAGAATGATTTTTTTTTAGTTTTTGTTTTCAAAAGAACTTTTAACAATTATGTTGCAAATATCATACAGTGGTGGAAACCTTTTATTAAACGCAAACGATTGCAGTATTTTACAGAGAAAAGTACAGTATTTTTCAAAGTGCGAGAAGGAAAACTAGGCATATGGATCCTGAGTTTTCTCTGAGGAAAGCTCAGACGTTGATTCTAGAATTTTTCTTTTCTTTGATCGGGTCCCTTCAACTGTTGTCGGGCCGATGATCCTTTTCCAAGTGAAAGGAGAGATTAGATTTATACGCTCATCTAGACTTTCTAAAGTGTCATACCCCAAATTTTAATCACCAAGATTTCCCATCATTATGCAAATCATCACCACAATATGGATGTGCCATCATACCTCATCAATCTTCTCAAGGATTGTTGAGCAATCACCTCAACCAGGAATCAAGGTTTAGAGCCCACCCAGAGCACTTAGACAAACGATCAATAAAGAATTGACATGATATTCAACTTGTCTAACCTCTCAAACATCCATGAAGGATCAAGAGGTCTCCCATAATAAGAATCAAGCACAAGGTTGTAACATTCCAAGTGGATCAAGCCTCAAGATCGCCAGTGTCACCAAATTAGGGTTTTTGTTGACCAAGGCCTCCAAATGAAAAATTCTATCTGGGCATGAGCCAATACCTCAAAACATGAGTGAAGAAGCTTAAAGGGACCTCAGGGACCCAATCATAAAGTTAAATTAACCTCAGGGGAAGCATTCATCAAAAATCAGGAATTAGGGTTTCTTGACCTAATTCACCCGTAAGTTAACTTTTGAGGCAAGACATAAACCAAGACCTCAAGACATGATTTGAGGGCCTCAAATACACCACATTGATCCATTTACGACAATGGATTGATCCAATAAGCTTGATTCACAAGTTTCAATTTCATCTGGACAACAATTAGGGTTTTGAAGAAAAAGTCAACTGTACCTTTGACTTTGGACCAAGACATGTTCCCAAACCTTGGGACATGATTCAAGACACCCTAAAACACCTATGGAATCCATCCATTAGGTTTGAATTAGGTCAAGAACTTGATTACATAAAGGATCACACAGTTTGGAATTCATCTAGCAAAAAAGTAAACTGTGCCCAAAATCAAGTTTGACTTTTTGAAAATTTTCACAAATATGGCTCCCCCTAAGTCAAAAACAATGTTAATGCATGGTTTTTATCATCATCCATCAAGAAAAATGAAGAAAAATAGGGTTACTTGCAAAAGGGGCAACCTTAAGAAACTTAAATTTTTCTAAGTTATGGAACAAAATGGATTTGGTACCAACTTTGCAAGATCATAACTCTCAAGCCCCAAGGCCTTTTTCTTCCATCCAAAGCTCAAATGAAAGTTCACATGACATACTTCAAAAGTGTCAACTACAAAAGATTCCAAATCCTCATGGATTTTGAGTTATGGATTGTTCAAAATCACAAAAACATGAAAATGACCACTTTTTCCAACACAGTGAAATTTTGGACAGAATCTGTCTTGATTTTTCACCAACTTTGAGGCCATTTTTCACCTTGATCCAAGCTGGACCAGGTACATTGGTGGACATCAAAGTTAAAGTATGTCATGAGAGCTTTCCAACAAGTACCAGATCATCTCCAAATTCAATTTGAGCAAGGAGTTACAACCCTTGGAATATGGCACCAAAAACTGATTTCTTCCCAAGGCAGATTATAGGTCATTTGCTCGAATTGGCTAATTTGTCCAATTACAAGTCTTGTAATCCTTCTAGAAACATTAAGGATCAAATCAAGGCAAAAGATCTCTGAGCCACAAGCCTCCCATGACAAAAGATCATCATGTATACATGTGATATCTAATGATGCAAAAGCCAAAAAATTTCACAGTTGTCATGGAGCATTCAATGAATGTATCAAGGCGGCATAGACTGAAGTAAATCCAACTGAATGAGTCAAGCCTTATCCCTGCAACAGAAGACCATAGGCCTGCAAGATTGACTCAAGTCCATGGCTAGAGGAGACTTGAGATTCCTTTTGAAAACCAATGGACAATGGACTGTACCAGCCACCATTCACTATTGGTGCCAAAAAAAACTTGACACACTATAAATAGAGCTCATTTGTGGTCAGTTTGAGTACACCAAAGCACCATAACACACGCTTTCTTCAAAATCACTCTCAAAAAACCAGATTTTGCTTCTCATTCAAGTAACATTCGAATTTTCCATTTGAGGGCAATTCTATCAAAACCAATCATGGCAACACCTCACATTTGTAACACCCCATTTCCCATCGCGAATAAATAATACATAATCAAATCAGAGTAAATAAAAATTTATTTTTCTGACAGGAACAAGGATGCCACAATTAAAGAAAAAATACACAATCCCTGCTCATAAATTTTTTGATACATAACACAAAATGGGATACCCTCAAAGGGAAACCTTTTCCATATAAAAGGAACGGTCAATTATGGAATAAAGCTGAAAGATCCATAACTGCCTTGTTTTACAAAATAAATCGTTTTATAACATTTAAAATATTCGTACAAAAGTAATACAAGATATATTCAACAAATGTATATATATATATATATATATATATATATATATATATATATATATATATATATATATATATATCTACAGCGTTCCCCGACTCCCGTGTTACGTATCAGAGCAGACAGACCGACAAAGGACGGAGGACTAATCTCCATAAAAGCCTCCAAGACCACTAATCTGCAATTGCCTCGTAGGGCAACAAACCACAGCAGAAGGGTGAGAAATAACAACTAATTCAGATTGCATAATAATATGCAAACACATAAAAATTCACATGCATAGTTATTCTCACCACAAGTATCACATACCAATACATACAGCAAGCAACAGATACATAACACATATCTATTATACCAACATAATCACAAATTCACACATAAGACATACCAAAGTTATAACATAGGGGAACACACCACCACATCACATAGCATATGTCTATACGTAAAACATATCATCTATAACCAATGCATTTATCACATACGCACATCAAATTACCAATGCTATCACAAGCTCAACACATAATCAATTAATTCACAATTTCCACACATAATCAATCCATTCATGATTTTCCTCACATAATGTATCCATTCACAATTCTCACACATAATCAATCCATTCATGATTTATGCAAATGCACAGAGACCGACACAATGACTCTATGCAATGCATATGCGGTACCATCCATCCATCAATCTCATCACTAGTTCACTCAGGAACTATTGGAATCATCGCTCGTTACTTAATGTAACTCCCCGTCAGGCATACGATGTTCCCCGTCGCTCACACCCCACACGGGCACACGACGTTTATGGATCACTCACACCCCACACGGGCACACGACCCGATCGCCCACACCCCACACGGGCACACGATCGTCTATAATCATCGCTCACACCCCACACGGGCACACGACATTATAGTGGATTCCCTTTGGAATCAATTCTTCGCTCACACCCACTAGGGCACACGACATCTCAAGAATGCATATCATGATGCTTGGCATACAATGACTCATGACATTCGAATGCGCACATATATGCAACCATAATCATGCATATACAACCAAACACAACACATTGCAATTACTTGCCCTTAGGCCAAAGACCATCATCACAACATTTCATCACATGAATTCACATCATATAACATCACACAAGTCATACGATAGATATCAAAGGCATATTGCATGATAACACATCATTACACACAATTAAAACGGTAAAAGTCGACAAAATGATACATTTCCAAATTCCTGACATAATTAAATCGGCCAACAATCTCAAAACCATTTTCATAAGAAAAAACATTTCATTAGCTTTCCAACGGTATAAAGAACATTCAAAACGGATAATCAGGTCAAAAGTTACGGACTTAACAAGAAAAGTAATCGCGAAAAGACAACATTCTGCACCCTTGCTGGCCATACGCGTATTGCCCTGAGCCATACACGTATTGCCCTGAGCCATACGCCTATTGCCTACTTTCCTTCCTTGCCATACGCGTATTGTCCTAACCAATACGCGTATTGCCCTACCCCATCCGCGTATTGCCCTGTCCCATACGCGTATGGGCAGCGAAACCCAGAATTTTTCCTGCTGCGTTGCTGTTACGAATTTTCACCCAAAAACCCCATTTTTCATCCCCAAATCAATTTTTAACAGCAAAACAAGTACGAACAATTGTTCCTAAACACAGTGTAATCATACAACGCGATTTATATCGATTTCTACTAATTATTCATCAATTTATCAATAAGGAAAACATTGTAAAAACAACCAAAACATATACACAAACAACACATATACATATACAATCAAGATATAATTGAAACTTCTCACCCTTACCCGATTAATCGTGCTTGAAACGGAGCTTTCCCCGAGTTTTCCTCTTTCTCCTCTTTTTCCTCGTCTCTCTTTTCTTTCTTCTCCTTTTCTTTCTCTTCCTTTCTTTTGTCTCTTTTTCTTTCTATTTTTCTATTTAAATGAAAAACATAAAACTTACCCAAGCAAAAGACCAAAATACCCCTACTCTCAAATATCTCGCAAACGCTCCCAAAATGCGATAAAACATCATAACAATGAAAAATAATATATTGTCAAATAAAAGTCAAGAATAAAATAATCGACTCGATTAAATAAATAAGACAAAAACCGGGGCGTTACAACATTCATCATGTATGAGTGATCCATAACCTTAAAACTCATATGGAACACCTGAATCACAAAGTCACCCCCATTTGCTCAAGCTTTTTGGCCTGTTTGCAGTTGAGGTGCCACAATAAGTTCTGAGCTGATTCAATCCATTCCAAGCTTTCAAACACATTACTTGAGGTCCATTAAAGCTGTCCAGATCATTACACAACATCTGTAACACCTCCAACATAGAATTCAATCACCAGCTGCAAGAGGTAAGACTGACACTCTCAAACTCTATAATCCATGCATCATAAATGTGTTTTCAAGTTACAAACATGTTTATGCACTTATGTAGAGTGTTTCCCCTCAATCAATTGCTATGTATGAATCGTGTATAGGATTTCATAGTGTTCTTGCAGAAATTAGGGTTCTTAAGTTCATCTTCTGATTTCTTACTCCACACTTAATGTAAATACAATTAATTTATATGGTTGTAATCCTTGTTCAAAAACGAGCAAGTTTCATGTTTACAAAAGTCATTTTCATTGAGTAATCAGAGAGATGTGAGAGGTTTTGCAAATCTGGGGAGACAGAGCACGTGCGAGAAAGAACGTGTGTTCTTGGCGCCATTTTTCAAATTTTTGAATATTTGAATATTTTGATATTTTTATTAATTGATTCAAAAATTAATTTCTCTCTGAATTTTAATGTTTCTGAATTGATTTTTTTTTTCAAAATTCACAAAAATGTTAAAATATTTTATTCTTCAAAAATTTCACAAAAATATTATTTATTTTATATATTTAATATTTTTGTAAAGAATTTATTTTTATTTGTTTTTAAGCATTTAAAAAAATATTTCTTTCTCAATATTTTTCAAATTCAAATGGTTTTCAAATCATTCTATGGATAAAACATGATTTTTCAAACATTAATCCAAGATCATAACTTGTTTTTCATACATGTTTGATAATTTTGATCATTTTAATTAATTTTATTCAAATTAAAATGCATATTTGATATCAAATTAGGGTTTTAATTATTTTCACACTCACAAATATTTTTCAAATCACTTTTGGGCCTCTTGGTAGAGTGTAAGTCCCATCCCTTTGTAAATAAACCTTTTTGGGCCTCAGTCGTTGTATAAGTCCCGATACGATTTTAAAAATCTCGGCGCGATCGCCGTTTTCAAACAATTTTTCATCTGGGCCTCCCTTTGGTTGTAAGTCCCATTTTCCTTCTTTTTCAAACACTTTTGGGCCTCTAATATAGTGTAAGACCCAACCCCCTTTGTACATAAATAATTTGGGCCTCAGTCATTGTATAAGTCCCTACGCAATTTTCAAGATAACAGTGCGATCGTTGTTTTTTTATCTGGACCTCTCCTTGAGCTATAAGTCCCATCTCTTATATAAAAATAAACTTTTGGGCCTCTAATAGAGTTAAGACCCATCCTTCTTGTAAGTACAATAATTTGGGCCTCAATCATTGTATAAGTCCCTCTGTGGTTTTCAAAACTACGACGCGATTATCGCCTTTTCAAAAGAGATCATCTGGGCCTCTCCTTGAGTATAAGCCCGAAAATTCCTTTTAAAATAACTTTCCTTTTGATTTAGATTCAAATTCAAAGTTTTATCAAAACTTTCTTCAATCTCTTGAATAACTAACCATACAGCTGTAGTTACTATGCTTGGGCTTGCACAACTGTAAGTTCCAATATCTTTCAATATACTTGTTTATATATTTCATCTGTATATGCTTGTATATACTTGCTTAGAGTTTTCCCCAACAATTAGGTCTAGGTCTAGATTAAACCAGTGGTTACTCTTTCAATACAGTCAATACTAGTTCCCCATAGGAAATTCCAGATACAGTCTTGCCTCCTCTTGGGCTTATACAATATGGAACAGAGAAAGGCATTATTCCCGGTGAAACTTTTCTCAAGACTGTCACAACTTAGAAATATGTGCACAAGAAATTCAATTCCCCAAAGAGGATTAATTCCTGGTGAAACCTCTTTTGAATTTCTTCAAACCTTAGAACTGTTTTGCAAAGAAAAGGACTTATTCCCGGTGAAACCTTTCTTGAACTTTTCTTAGGTTTGGACCCACAGGCTTCCGAAAAGCATCCCCAGGCTCCTCTTGGGCTTAATACAAGAACCCAAAGGCTTCTTAGAAGTTCTCAGCCTCCTCTTGGGTTTAATACAAGGACTTGAAGACCTCCTATAGGTATAGGACAGAACTTAGTCATCTCTACCAGTTCAATCCTCAGGAGAGTCAGAATTCCAAAACATCTAACCATTCTAGGGTTGATCTTCATCCCTTAAACCAACAGCCTCCGCTTGGGGATCATACAAAGATATCTCTTTACAACCATAACCTACCACTTTATGAGAGACTTGGACAGTCTCAACCTCCTCTTCGGCATCAAACCAAGATCATTCTCCAACTAAGAGTCAACCTCTTCATACTAGTAGACTTAGAAAGTCTCATTTTCTCTTGGACCTCACTAAGAAAAACCCTCAAGTTTACTAAAATCACAGGAAAAAACCTTGATCATTTCATCAATCTCCAGCAGAGTTAAAATCTCCATAGGTTTTCAAACTTAATCTTTAAACCATCACCTTAAAAAACCCAGCTAGGTTTAATTTACCATCATTAAAACCTTAACAGAGTCAGAACTTCAGGGCATCTGATATTTTAACTCTCCTTCAATCCCCAGCAAGAGTTGATTCCCCAATACAATTTGAACCTACCTCTGGATTTCAATAATCCTCAGTAGAAGCCAGCCTCCTCTTGGACTTTGTATAATGATTCTCCTCAGTAGAGTTAGCCTCAATCTTGGGTTTTGTACAAGACAGATAAAATCTCTTCAGTGGAGTCAATCTCTTTTTAGCCTCAATCTTGGGCTTTGTACAAGACAGATAAAATCTCCCCAGTGGAGTCAATCTCTTTTCAGCCTTAATCTTAGGCTTTGGTACAAGACATATCATACTCTCCAGCTGAGTCAATCTCTTTTCAGCCTCAATCTTGGGCTTTATACAAGACAAATATAAAACTCCCCTAGTAGAGTCAACCTTTTAGCTTCAACCTTGGGCTTTGAACAAGGCACACAAAAATCAACATCCCCTCAGAGGATATCGAGAGTCCTCTCTGTTGGAAGCCATTTCTCTGTACATCACATATCAAAACAAACAATCAAACAAACCTAATTCCAGATAACTGCTGTAAGTGGCACACTTGTTGATTCAAAAATCCAAGCTGCGGTCCCTCTTTTATCTTGGTAAAACTTCCTCTTTCATCTAATTGCTGTAAGTGGCAAGCCTCTGGATTATTTACATCCAAGCCAATGTCCCTCTCTTAGTATGGAAGATTCCTAAGGAAAAATGGCATTGCTCTACACTGAGTTAAAGTTTCCTCCTTCAGGACATCTCCCTTATAAAGTAAATTATGGCATTGCTGGATTCCATACATCCTAGTTAAAGTAATTCCCCTTTATAATCGGTTACCCAAACTTTTTGTGATGGATAGGTGAGATGTTCTCCCTTTAGAGATGACAAATTCTCTCTCAGTCAAACCTTTAGCTTCAATCTTGGGCTTTGAACAAGACATAAATAACCATTAGCTTCAATCTTGGACTTTGAACAAGACACCAAATATATTTCCTCCCATAGAATAGGAGGAACTACGATTGCTCTGATTTCCTGGTTATCTTTATGGGAATACGTAGGCATAAGATTGCGAAATCTTAGCGAGCACACAAATCAAAAAATTTAGGTCCAGTACCTTACCAAAAACAACAGAAAGTAGCACCCAATTCCAACCATTGCAGTAAGGTGGTCGCGTCACCGACAAAAATCGCACGCTACAGAAAAATGG